>CM066031.1:160180882-162852438 GCA_033557465.1 Ichthyophis bannanicus | reverse complement strand
CAGTGGGCCAGTCTGCAGTCCTAGCGACCTACAAGCCGATTCTGATGTCGGCGGTTAATCCGGGGGGCCAGCGCGAGTAGATCGGGGGATGCGCAGGCCCAAGTGGCACAATCAAAGGGTGGGGGGGAGGGGGCGGGACGCGCAGGAGAGTCCCTGCCCAGCATGACCCTAGCCCTTAGGGCCGGAAAACCCAGATTGGGGGTCTGCGCTGCAAGCGAATGATTTAGTCATCGGCGGCGGGGCCGATAGCAAGTCCTTAAGATGGAGCTACGGACGGGGAACTATCATGGCTAACCGGATGCCCGGGTGTGGGACGCTTGATGCGGCTCCCCGCCCCTCAGGAGTCTTGACTGAGTTAACTGGGCAGGGGCCTGTATGTGCAGGCGACCGGAATCAGGTCTGGGCCTGCACGTACATGCTTAGATAGAATTCTGATCCTGCGGGGACTAGACGTGCCCCATGGGTTCAGAATCCCATCTACCTCTGTGCATCCGGATCCAACAAGACACACAAAGGCCGGGATGTCCAAATTGTAATAAACCTTTAAGTGCATAGCATTGCACTTGTCCACATTAAAGTTTATCTGCTATTTGGATGCCCAGTTTCCCAATTTTTCAAGGTCCTCTTGCAATTTTTCACAATCCTCTTGTATGTTAGCAACTTTGAATAATTTTATGTCATCTACATATTTGATCACTTCGCTTGTTGCCATTTCCAGGTCATTTTTGAATATGTTAAAAGGCAGAGGGCCCAGCACAGATCCCTGGGTACTCCGCTATTCAACTTTCTCCATTGAGAAAATTAGCCATTTAGCCCTACTCTCTGCTTTCTATCTTTTAACCAGTTCCTGATCCGCAATACTTCACTGCCTCCAATCTCATTACTTTTTAATTTTGCCATGCATCTCTCCTTGTCAAAGGCTTTTGAACATCCAAATACACTATATTGATCGGCTCACCTTTATCTACCTATTTATTCAGACCTTCAAGAAAATGTAAAAGATTAGTGAGATAAGACTTTCCTTGGCTATTTGCATATTATCTTTGTCCCACTGTGCATAGGTTTCCATTCACTCAGAACCAGAGCTGAGATCTAGCACCTTAAGCCTTCATTGGCTGCTATCTGGATACTTTACCTCTTAGTTTAGATCCAGTCCCAACTCACTTAGCGCAGTCATTGCCGTGCTAGTCCCTGGCTGGGGTCCGTGCATCAGGGCTCTTTCCAAAATCCTACAAACACAGGCCTTTAATCTGACCTTTAGGTGTCACTGTTGCACAATGACTGGGGCTTCCTTCTCCTCGGGATTCGGAATGATGTCTTCACATCACCCTCCAGGCCCTGCTAATCCAAAGATCAAAAGACTTGAAACGGGAGCTGAGCCTAGGTTCCTCTGAATGGAAGTATGCTGAGCCGTTGCTTCAGCTCCCCTTTCATTCAATCCATTGATTAGATTTACAATCTGCAAAATAGTCATGAAAAATAAACAATCTGAAATAAAGGAAATTAAAGCAAAATACAAACAAAATAGCGTACAAATTTTACAAAATGAACAGGACTATAAGATAACGGCCAATTTTAGCACGAATGAAATGCTTTCTCAAAATCTATAGAACTTCAAGGAGTTAGTGGTTACTCTGGTCTCAACCAGTGAACGATTCCAAAAATAAGTCCCTGTATAGCTAAATGCCCAATTGCATGTTGAAACCAAATGGATTGCTTTCAGAGAGGGAAGAGTAAGGACAAAAGCCTGAGATGAATACTTGTTCTATGTAAGTGCAATGCATGATTCATCCTGCATTGCACAAATTAATGTTACCTGTAAACCGCACTGATTCTAAAAAGCGCGGTATAGAAAAGATTTTAAATAAATAAATAAATGAATTAAGATGAATTGGTTCTGGTTTATTCCATCTTAATGCATTCCATTCCACTTTGTTAAGGAAAAAACAGGTTTGATACAAATCCAGGGGATGAGCGTAGTTACTTAATAGTGCGTGTAGTGGCTAAGTAAATACTACAGTCATTTGGCCCTATGACATCACACTTAAAGCCGGCCAAGTAGGCTCACCTGCGCCCTGGTTGCTCTTCAACGCAGAATTGCGAGCATGTGACATGTTTAAAATGATAGAGGAGATTGCAAATGCATGCTAAAGATGCCTCTTTATAGTGTATGTCAGGATGAGAAATAACAAAACTCGTGTGGTGGTGAGTTTACTGAAAGCACGCATTCTGTCAGGCGCTGAAAATAATGCCCAACTTGAAACCAGCATTACTTTTCTTTACCAAGGAACAATCAGTCCCCTTTTTTTTTTCACGAAATCACAACACAATGCTTGGGACAGCTTCTTCGAGCAGCCATCTCTTAAAGGGGACCACGCAATGGAGAATGTTCAGCGTCGGTACCTAATTTGGACTACCACTGGGGGACTGATGTGGGTATATCCATGTTTTGAAGCCGGGTGCCAGCCTGGACGTCGAGTGAATGGGAGAGGGGAGGTTGCGAAGTTAGTTTTGGGTCCTTCTACTAGGACCAGCTTGATTTCAAGTAGGCCGAGAGGGAACTTTGAGGGGTTGTGGAGGTTTGGGTCTGGGGGGGTCTTAAAGAGGGTTCTGTGATCTTGCTTTTGGGGGAGGGAGGCATGTATTTAGAGTGGGAGCTTATTTGGCTCGGATGGGTGCTCCTGACTTCTTAGTGATGCTGGGGGTTGCGGACGTCTAGACCGCCAATTGCATCATCCACACATGGTCCCTTTAAGATAGTGGCTCAGAGCATTGGGTTGCATGTTAGAGGCCTGGTGCTCCTGGCTGGGAAAATTAATGGCAGCTTTGAAATGCCATTATATTTCCCTTAGACCAGCTTCAGCTTGTGGCGACTATCACAAGCTGCTGCGTTATTTCTTTGCGCAGGTTAGTAACTACTCTCTGATGTTTTATATATTTATTTAACTTTGTTTATGTATCACTTTATCTTAAAGTCAAAAAGGTTTACAAATAACTTTGCATGCATGGTTTTACATTGAAAGCATTAACATATTCAGACTTTGAACACTAACATCTTTCTTGTGGTTGTAGACCGAACGTTGTTATAGCTGGGTTAGGGGAGCCCTTTTGAGGGAGGGATGGATAAAATGTAATGTAACCATAGGAATACTCGCTGGGTTTGAATTTCTGAATATCTGAGGTTTCGTCTCTGAAGTATTCTCTGAATAGGTGGGGTTTTTAGTATCTTTCGAAAGTCTTTGGCTGCTGAGGATGTTCGTATCTCTGGTAGAAGTGCATTCCAGATGGAGGGAGCGTAGATTGAGAATGCTCGCTTGCAAACAACTTGGGAGCTGTTTGCCTTCTGTGTTGGAGTTTTGAATGTGTGTTGCACGTTGGGTCTCCTGGTTTGATTGTTTTGTGTCTTGTGTAGCAACACACAAAATTATTTCAGAAATATAACATACATCGCTCGTTTCAATGATACGACCTGGACCCCCTATTAATTCTACTTAAATGGACAGCAGAATGTAAAATATACTGGGATGAAGTGACCAGGAATGTGCGATCTTGCTCTAAAGAGGACAAGCCCGGAGTTGTGTAGGGTGGGACTTAAAACTCCAGGGTTTGAGAAAAGCCAGCATGGCCTTGAGGTAGCTCTGCATCAAATTTCATTCTAATAGATAGTTAAATAAAAAGGAAAATAAGATGATACGTTTTTATTGGACTGAATACATTTCTAGACTGGCTTTCAAATGTAAAACCTTCTTAAGGTCAAGACAGTATGAGCAATAGATGCTGATACAAAAATATATATACAGGAATCTAATACAGCATTACATGGACAGGAGGGGAGGGGGAAGGGATAGATGGCTGATCAGAGGTTGACCAGGCTGTTACAGAGTTTATAATATGGCAGAAAGTTCATGCATTTGTTGAGTCCTGTTGGTGATCAGGCTGTAAATATTTAGAGTTTATAATGCGCATGAAATGAGAGTCAGAAGCTGTGAAGATGTCTTACGCATTGGAACATGGAACGTACGAAGCATGAACCAAGGGAAGTTGGAGGTGGTCAAGAATGAAATGGAACGTGTACAGCTTGATCTGTTGGGTGTCAGTGAACTGAAATGGACCTGCATCGGGCACTGTGCATACAGATGATCACATGGTCTACTCGGCTGGAAATGAAAGAACAAGAAGAAATGGTTGTGGCATTTATAATAAAGAAGAAACTTGCAAGGAAACTGTAATGAAATACAATGCAGTCAGCGAACAATTAATCTCTAGTCGTCTACGAGGAATGCCTATCAACACAACTATAATTCAAGTATATGCCCCGCAACAGCGGAAGAAGAGAATGAAATAGAAAGAGTTCTATGAAACAAGTACAAGCTCTGAAATTGACAGAAACATTGCAAAAAAGGATATCCTGATAGTCAAGTGTGACTGGAACGAAAAAGTTGGCAATAAAGAAGAAGGCAAAGTAGTTGGAAAATATGGACTTGGCAACAGAAATGAAGCTGGAGAAAGACTGATAGAAATCTGCAAGACCAACAACCTATTCATCTCAACCACCTTCTTCCATACACACAAGCGGCGACTGTTACACATGGACTTCACCCAATGGATTCTATAAAAATCAAATGGACTACATATGTGGACAACAGTAAAACGATGGAAAAGCTCAGTAACATCAACAAAGACAAACCCTGGAGCTGACTGGGTTACAGATACATCAACTACTAGTATGCAAACTCAAGACTAAAGTTGAAAAAGAGCAAACAACTCATGAATGCAGCAAAATATGACGTTGAGGAATATCCCACGGGAATTTAAAGACTGCCTGCAAAAATCAATTTGCGGCTTTAGATACAAAGGACAGAGGCTCCGGAAAGAGTTATGGAATGACATCAAGAAGATTGTGTTGGAAAGATAGCGAGAAGGTCTCTACAAAAGGTGAAAAAGCAAAAACGGCCAACCTGGATGACGGAAAGAAACTCGCAAAATTGCCCAGAAACGCAGCGAAGCTAAAGCCAAAGGAGAAAGCAACGACAATCACAGAACCTACACAGAGATTTCCAACGTGCAGCAAGACAGGACCAGGAAAAGTACTACAATGACCCTTGAAAGGAAATAGATAGCAGAAACTATTAGAGGAAGAACAAGATCGGCCGTTCCTAAAAGCTACGAGAGTTATAAGAAAAAGTTCCAGCCCTCGAATTGGAATGTTACAAGAGGCTCAAGGTTCTATGTTGAATGATGCTGGGAAGATCAAGAAAAGGTTGAAGGAATATACAGAGGTTTTTATATGATAAAGATCAAGTGGGACCAACAGCCGTTTCAAACCTGTACCTTATGATCGGGAAACAGTGGTGATGAAAGAAGAAGTTGAAGCAGAGCATTGAAAGCCTTATCAAAGAACAAAGCACCAGGCAGTTGATAGCATTCCCATAGAAGTATTGCAGCACAATCTGATTGCAGCTGTTACAGTACTCACAAGACTCTGCCAGAACTTTGGAAGACAAACATCATGGCCAACTGACTGGAAAAGATCTGTGTTTTATACCACTACTAAAGAAAGGTGATCCACAACTGACTGTGGGAAATTATCGCACAATCGCTCTGAATCCCCACATGCCAGCAAGATTCTTCTACTGAAGATTATTCAAAAAGAGACTACAACCATACCTGGAACAAGAACTACCTGAAGTGCAAGCAGGGTTCAGGAAAGGGCGAGGAACGAGAGACATCATTGCGGATTTGAGATGGATCCTTGAAAAGGACCTTAAAGATACCAAAAAGGATATCTAACAAATTGTGCTTTAGATCGGACTATAGCACGGGCTTTTGGACTGTTGGTAAAACCATGAAGAAAACTCTGGGCACACATTAAAGAAGCCATGGGTATACCATACACACCTGATCGTTCTCGTATGGCACAAATCTGTTACATTGATCAAGAAGCAACAGTAAATCGAACGGAACAAGGAGAAACAGAATGATTTAAAATAAACAAACGTGTACGACAAGGCCTGCTATACTTTCCCCCTACCTGTTTAATTTCTATGCAGAACAAATACATCAGAGAAGCAGGATTTGGTATGAAGACAACAAAAGAGGTGTGAAGATTTGGTGGAAAAGAGTCATCAACAGGACCTTCGCTCTGCTGATGAGTGACCACATTACTGGCTGAAAGTTGAAAGAGTGGATCTGAAAACATTTGCTGTCTCAACAATCAAAGAACAATAGTCTCAAAATGGGTCACCGGTTCCGAGCCCTTAATGTAAAGAAGACCAAAAGATCATGAACAACGGCCAAATCAAACAGGTTCATCGTTGAAGTAGAAGAATTGAAATTTGGGGAACACACTTTAACATACTTGGGATCAAACTATCAATAAAGAAGCAACAAGCAGTCAAGAAATCAGACGACGCATTGCTCTTGGCAGAATGGCTATGAAAGACCTAGATAAGATTCTCAAGAGCAGAGATGTCTCTCTCCATACAAAGATTCAACTTGTTCAAGCCATGGTATTTTCAATAGAAACAGAAACATGACGACAGAAAAAGACCACAAGGCCCATCTAGTCTGTCCTTCCATAACAACAACTACAACAGTCCACTTTTTACCTTTAGAGATCCTCTGTGTTGGTCCCATGCTTTTTTGAATTCAGTTACTGTCCTCATCTCCACCACCTCGCACTGGGATACTATTCCACGGATCCACTACTCTTTCCGTAAAGAAATATTTCCGCGATCACTCCTGAATCTATTTCCCTTCACCCTCATCCCATGTCCCCTCGTAGCAGAACTTGCTTTCAATTGAAAGAGGCTCTCTCCCTGAACATTTATGCCACGGAGGTATTTAAACATCTCAATCATATCACCTCTATCCCGCCTTTCCTCTAAGGTGTACATATTAAGATCCTTAAGTCTGTCCTCATATGCTTTATAATGAAGCCCATTAATCATTTTAGTAGCAACCTCTGCACCGACTCCATCCTGTTCACATCCTTTTGAAGGTTCGGTCTCCAGAATTGCACACCATACTCCAAATGAGGTCGCACCAAAGACTTATACAGAGGCATTATCACCTCCTTTTTTCTGCTAGCCATTCCTCTCCGTATGCACCCAAGCATCCTTCTAGCTTTTGCCGTCGCCTTTTCTACCTGTTTAGCTACTTTAGGATCATCAGACACAACCACGCCTAGGTCCCGCTCTTCTTTAGTGGACAAAAGTACTTCACCTCCTATACTGTATTGCTCCCTTGGATTGCTGCAGCCCAAATGCATGACCTTACATTTTTTAACATTAAATCCCAGCTGCCAAATTCTAGACCAGGGGTCACCAACCTCCAGAGGGCCGCGGGCCGCACAGCCGACTACCGCAAACACCCCCCCCCCCTGAAAAAAAAACCTGCTCATACCTGTACTTTTAATTCCATGTCAGCTCCCACCCTTCTGCTGCAGCCGCGGCTCCCTCCCTCCCCTGGAAACGCGGCTGTGATTGTAAAATCATCGCGGAGCCTTCCTGTCTTGACGGCTCCGTGCAGCATTGTCCCGCCCTCTAAAGGAAGTTGTTTACCACTTCCTTTGGGGCGGCGGGACACAATGCTGCACGGAGCCCGTCAAGACAGGAAGGGCTCCGCGATGATTTACAAGCCACCGCCGGTTCCCTAAGAGAAGGCCGCGGCTGCAGAGAAGAGTCGATGCTTGACGGTACTTTACAGCAGCTCCTTGGGCGGTGCCCGCACCGGAGCCTCGATGGCCCGCGGGCCGCACCAAGGGACCTCGCGGGCCGCATGCGGCCCGCGGGCCGCAGGTTGGTGACCCCTGTAAATCTAGACCATTCTTCAAGCTAAGCTAAATCCCTCCTCATGTTATCTACACCTTCCTGGGTGTCTACTCTATTGCAGATTTTGGTATCATCCGCAAAGAGGCAAACCTTACCCGACAGCCCTTCCGCTATATCACTAACAAAGATGTTAAAAAGAATCGGACCAAGGACAGATCCCTGGGGCACACCACTGGTAACATCCTTCTCCTCAGAGTGAGCTCCATTTACTTGTACTCTTTGTCGCCTCCCACCCAACCAATTTCTAACCCAAGCAGTAACTTTAGGGTCCATCCCTAGGGTGCTCAGTTTGTTTATAAGTCGCCTTTGAGGAACAGTGTCAAAGGCTTTACTGAAATCTAAATACACCACATCTAGAGCTCTCCCTCGGTCCAACTCCCTGGTCACCCAGTCAAAGAAATCAATCAGATTTGTCTGACAAGACCTGCCTCTGGTGAATCCATGCTGCCTCGGATCCTGTAATCCGCCGGACTCCAGAAACCTCACTATTTTCTCTTTCAGCAGCGTTTCCAATAATTTACTCACCACTGAAGTTAAACTAACCGGCCTGTAGTTTTCAACCACATCCTTACTTCCGCTTTTGTGTAAAGGCACCACATGAGCCTCTCTCCAGTCCTTTGGCACCACTCCCGACTCCAACGAGGCATGAAAAGGTCAGTCAGTGGAGTTGCTAGAACGTCCCCAAGTTCCCTCAGTATTCTAGGGTGTATCCCATCCGGTCCCATCGCTTTGTCTACTTTAAGTTGAGCTAGTTTCTCACGAACACAGTCTTCTGAAAATTGTTCAAGATGTCCCTCGCTTCTGTTCCTATTTGTGGTTGTTTTCTGAGGTCCTGCTCCTGGTTTCTTCATCTGTGAACACAGAACAAAAATATTTGTTAAGCAATTCCGCTTTATCCTTATCAGCTTCTACATATTCCCCCCCTGCACCCTTGAGTCTGACAATACCACTTTTGCCCTTCCTCTTCTCACTAATATATCTGAAAAATGTCTTATCCCCCCATTTTATTGCATTGGCTATTTCCTCCTCCTTTTGAATCTTTGCCTTCTTGACCACTTTGCTAGCTTCTCTAAGTTTTTCCAAATACCGATGCCTGTCTTCATCTCTCTGTGATGTCTTGTATTTCATGAAGGCCTCCCTCTTTTTCTTCACTTTTTCAGCTCCGTTCCTTCGAAAACCATAGGCGGTCTCTCTCCTGTCCTTTTGCCTTTATTTACCATTTTAACAAAAAGGTTAGTTGCCTCTAAAATACCCCCTTTCAGTTTTGCCCACTGTTTTTCTATATCCCCCAGCTGTTCCCATCCCACTAACGACTCCCTGAAGTATTGGCCCATCTTTGCAAAGTTAGTCTTCCTAAAGTCTAAGATCTTCACCTTGGAATGGATTCTAACAGCCCTAGTCCTAATACTGAACCACACCATCTGGTGATCACTGGATGCAATAATGATCTCCCACTACAACATCAGAAACACTTTCACCATTGGTAAGCACCAAGTCCAGTATGGCCCCTTCACGTGTGGGGTCTGTTACCAATTGCCTGAATAGTTCTCCCTGTAGAGAATCCAGGATCTCCTTACTTCTAGATGATACTGCAGCAGGAAGGTGCCAATCAACATCTGGCATATTGAAATCTCCTAGCAGTAGCACTTCCCCTTTCCTAGCAATGCCTGGGTATGTCTTCAATAACTCTCTGTCCACCTCTTCCTCTTGTGAGGGAGGTCTGTATATCACACCAATGCAAATAGATTTCTCTTTCCCTCTTTCTAGTTTAACCCACAATGCCTCCTCTCTCCCTTTTAAGCTCTGTAATTCCAAAGCTTTAATAGTAGTTTTACTATAAAGTGCCACTCCTCCTCCCCTTCTTCCTACCCTGTCCTTTCTGAATAAAGTATAGCCAGGTATAGTTTTACATATCCCAGTCTGGTTTTCTGTGAACCATGTTTCTGTAACTGCCACTAAATCCAAGTCAGCCACTCCCACCAAAGCTTCAACTTCAGGGATCTTATTTCCCATGCTACGGGCATTAATACACACTGCTTTCCATATATTACCCCTGTTACCCATTTCCATAAAGGTATTTAATGTATCACCTACCTGGGGGCTTTCACTTACCTGGGGGCTTTCTTCACCCATCCCAACGAATCTAGTTTAAAACCCTCTTCAGTAGATTAGCCAGTCTACTACCAAAGATGCGTTGACCTTTCTTGGACAGATGGATGCCATCTCTGCTCTGCAACCCTTGGAAGAGCATCCCATGGTCTAGGAAACCAATAACATCATATGGATGTGAAAGCTGGACAGTGAAAAAGATAGACAGGAAGAAAATTGATGCCTTTGAATTATGATGCTGGCGGCGAATACTGTGTATACCATGGACTGCCCGAAGAACAAACCAGTCGGTACTAGAGGAGATCAAACCTAAGCTTTCTTTAGAAGCTCAGATGACAAGACTTCGACTTTCATACTTTGGACACATCATGCGAAGAGAGAGATCGTTAGAGAAAGACATTATGCTTGGCAAGATAGAAGGTCATTCAAAAGAGGAAGGCCAGCAATGAGATGGATCGATACAATAACAGCAGCTACGGGTACCAGTCTGTCAACAATGAGCCGCCTGACTGAAGACCGAACACAATTTAGGATAGCTATCCAGAGGGTCGCTATGAGTCGACTCCAACTCGACGGCACTTAACAACAACAATGTGACAGGAAACCAATGGTCACATTATAAACTGTAAATATTTACAATCTGATCACCAACAGGACTCAACAAATACATGTACTTTCTGTCACATTATAAACTCTATAACAGCCTGGCCAACCTCTGATCAACCATCCAACACTTCCCCTCCCCTCCTGTCCATGCAATATATCCATAGGGCGATATTGTAAAATGTTGTCCATTTGGAAACCTTCATATCTTTCTGTGGCCAATCAGATTGTTATAAGAATAGCTGTTTTTGGAGTAACAGTCAGCTCTGATTTTTCAGGCATCAAATAGGACCCACAGGGTTAATATTCAAAAGATTTGTTTGGGTAATATCCGTAGTTACCCAAATTAATCTTACCTTTGGAATTTCCCACCTACAGACCAGTTATATTTTGACTGGTTACTTTGGTGGGGGGGGGGGGAGGGAGGGGGGGAATTGATGCATGCCAGTCAGGTTGAAACTACAGGGACCACAATGGAATGGGATATTCAGTGCTATCTGGCTAAAGAGATACAGAGGTCTGATCCAAAAAATCACTGCTCTAAAGTTAGCTAAGTAACTTACTGTATTCAGTTAACTTTAGACCAGCATGTTTTGTGGCTTAACTTATCCCAAGTCAGTTGAATTTCTGGGTAACCTTGACTAGATATGTTCTGCTGAGTACTGACCTCTACAAGTCCATGCATTCAACTGGAGAGAAGAGGGACGGGGTGTAAAACCAGAACTGGATCTGTCTTTTTTGAAAGAAAAGCAGAGCCAATGGGTCATCTAGAAAATGGCTGCTCCTCATGCAATCTGATTGGCCGATGACCATTAGTTGTTTCATTTGGATCACATGGAGTGTTGTAAATAATATGCCCTTGACCCAGTGCTGGCTTGTGTCTTTCTTCCAGGTTGCTAAGGTGACGATTGTGGATCACCATGCAGCCACCGAGTCCTTCATGAAACACTTGGAAAGTGAGAACAAGCTGCGTGGGGGCTGCCCCTCGGACTGGGTCTGGATTGTCCCCCCGATGTCAGGCAGCCTCACTCCTGTCTTCCATCAAGAAATGATTAATTATTGCCTGTCCCCTGCCTTCCTCTACCAGGTACAGGGGAAAACACCACATATCGAACCTACCTGCTAGAGCAGGGGTCTCCAACTGCAGTCCTGGAGGGCCGCAAACCAGTCGCGTTTTTAGGATGTCCCTAATGAATATGCATGAGATATATTTGCATGCGCTGCCCTCATTGTATTCAAATTTATTCATGCATATTCGCTAGGGATATCCTGAAAATCTGACTGGTTTGTTGCCCTCCAGGACTGCAGTTGGAGACCCATGTGCTAGAGGAAGCTGTATCATCTCAGAACCTGTTCAAGCATCTCGTTCTGTATATTTAACCCTTTGTGGATTTAGAGTCAGGATTTTGATGCCTTGTAAAATGCATTAGACCCTGGCTCTAATGACAGGGAGTCCAGAATCTCTAAGCGCGTGTGGACTGAACAGAAATAGCCATGGAGCACCAGAGGTCTGGAACCTAAACAGATTTTTCTGTGTTACAGTACCTCATGAGAGCTTTTTGTACCTGTGATACTGAGCTATGGGTCAAGAGCAAACAGCTAACTCTGAGACAAAAATCACAACTTGAATTAGTCTTGCTTTTTTTACACGTCATCCATCTAATCATTTTAGGGGTTATTCCAAGCCACAAATAGCGGGGATGGACGTCCCAACGTCCCAACGTCTGCTGCCCCCCAACGAACTTCCCCGCCGGTTGTATACGGAAGTTAGTCGGGGGCAGGGAAGAGGCGGCTCAGGGGCAGAGGGTGGGCAGGCAGTGGGCTGTCGCCAGCCCTGGACGTACAGGGACGATTCTAATGTCGGACGTTTCTTTTTAGCGATGCTGGGGCGCAGATGGGGCTGGGGGGCCAGGGATTATTCCACGCAGCCCGACCCTGGCCTTAGGAGGCCGGATCGTGGGTCGGGCTTCAGGGAATAATCACTTTAACCCGACGGCTGGCATCGCGGCTTTTAAATGGAGCCTCAGTGCCATGACAACATGATGCCATGGTGCCGCGGCTCCATTTAACAGCTCTGACTGAGTTAGCTGGGCTGTGGTTGTATGTGCAGGCCGGGACTGAATCGCAGTCCCAGCCTGCACGTACATGCTTAGTTGCAAGTCTGATCCCATGGGGCTAGATGTGCCCCGCGGGATCAGAATTGCGATCCCCTTTGTACATCCGGCTCAGCCGGACCTACAAGGGGATCTACGTGTAGGACAGAATCGGGCCATTTGTGTTTGATCCACCCATATTCTTTTTGGCCAGTGAAGGGTGAATAGTGGAAAAATTCTGAATAGCAATGCTGGAAAAAAGACATTTCATGAGATATTCAGCAACCCACCCCACCCCCCTGACCACACACACAAAAACACACACTCGCTCACATACATACACTGCTATTATTGGATATGAACATATATCTATCATACAACCAAGGCACTAGTCTCCTGCAGTGCTGCTTCAAGAGATGCAAACTCTAGCCTTTGCTGTGGAATTAGCTGTTCTCCTGAGGTATAACACGAAACAGATGTCAGATCAGAGCTGGGGTGAAATGGTAGTTCTCCAGGACCAAGCAGGAAGTCAGTCCTCACATATGGGTGTCATCGGCGCCGATGAAGCCCCAGCGGAGCATTTCCCCAGCTTTCTATGAAAGCCTTTGGGAATGCAGGCACGCATGCGCGGTTCCCTTCCCGCCTAAAGGTGCCATCTTACCTCAGTCTCTCTTTTTCCGAGAAGCCCACCGGACGTGTGTCCTGTCATCCCGGATAAAAGTTTGGTTTTTTCGGCGATTCTCGCTATTTTTTCTCCCGGTTCAATGCTGGTTCCCCTCCCACTGGGTTCGGTACACCGGTATTGAGCCCGATTCTTCTTTTTCGGTTTTTGCCCTTCATGGCTGGCGTTCACGCCCTTTTTTGATTTTTCCCTGGAAGGCCGGTCCTTTGACCTAGCGGGGACTCTTGTTTCCCCGATGGCTTCCAGCGGTTTCAAGAAGTGTGATCGGTGTAAGAAGTTAATGTCTCTCACCGACACACACGACTGCTGCCTTCGGTGCCTCGGTCCTGATCACGACCCTAAGACGTGTGGACCATGTGGGAAGATGTCTTCCAAGGCACTCCGAAGTCGTCAGCAGCAGAAGGAAAGGCTTTTCTCGGACTCAGCCTCCGGCCGGGCCCGGACCTCGTCTGAGGCCTCGACATCTCGGGATTCGGATCCCGAGCGCTGTCGAAGCTCCTCGGACAGGGGGTCCCCCGACCGGGAACGCAAGAGGAAGAAGCGGCTCGTGAGGGCGGCGTCGGAGGAGGTCCCTGGCTCCTCAAGGGCCAGGTCTAAGACCCCCGACCGACGCCCCGGGCCCGTGGAACAAGAGAAGCCTGCCAAAGGTCCTCGCGTGGAGCCAGAGTCTGCTGGACACATAAGCCCTGTGGTCTTCGAGGACTCTCCTCCCAGAGAGCCGACGTCGGGCCCGGCGCCACCAGGGCCCAAGTCGGTGGCTGCTGCGTCTCCTGAGCTGAGTCTCAGGATGACAGCCTTGGAGAGCAGACTGTCTGCCTTCATGGAGCAGCAGCGGGCACTGATGGCTAGCCTGTCTGGCGCATCTGCCCCGACCACCGGGACATCGACATCAAAGTCGACCCCGGAGACCGAGCCGATACTAGAGTCCATCATGGGTCGAAGTCGACCTCGGTCGCGGTCTCCCTCGACCTCCCGTTCGGGACCGAGGGCATCGACGCCGGTGCCTCCGGCGTCGGGGTGGGTGCTCCAGGGCCCCGTGGGGTCGGACCCTGACTCCTCGTCGGACGAGTCCGCCTGGAAGATGGAGGATGAGGAGTCCCCCGATATGTTCAAGACTTGGTGCGTCCCATCGGACTCACCGCAGTCTGAGCCCCGGAGTAGATCCCCTCCGGAGGATACCCGGTTCTCCGAGTTTGTCCGGGATATGGCCACTGCCTTGGCTATTCCGGCGGACCCCGAGGAAGAGCCTCGAGCTGAAGAGCTCGAGGCACTGCAGTATGACTCTCCTCCAAAGGAGGCCTTTACTGTCCCGTTTCCTCCGATGCTGGAACAGCTACTCTTCCGAATGTGGGAGGCACCGGCCTCGGCGCCGGTTCTCAGCAAGTGAGTCGATTCGATCTATCGACTCCGAAAGAGCCCTGGCTTTCAGAAGGCACAGCTACCACACCATTCCATGGTTGTGGAATCGGCCATGCATCGCCTGAAGAGTCAGAAGATGCACTCCGCGGTACCCCCCCAGCAGGGAGGCCCGGAACCTCGATGGCGTCGGTAGAAAGTGCTTCCAGGGCTCGATGCTTGCTTGCCGTGTCCAGTCTTACCAGCTGTACATGGGCATGTACTTGCGGGACCTGGCCAAGGAGTTGGCCGGGTTCTCTGCTGGTCTCTCCGGGGAACCCTTGCAGAGATTCAAGTCCTTGTCCTCGGGGATTCGGGACTGCTCGAAGTTCATGCAGTTCAGAAAAAGCTTAACTGTAGACTCGATGTCACTCAGCTACAACTCATATTTCACTAAATGGAGACACCCGACATATAAAAAGAGTCAAAAACGACTTATCTGCACAAATTGAATAAAGTCAGGGTTAATCTCCCTCCTGATGCAGATTAATAGCGCTATTGCGTTTCACCGCCAATGCGGCTTCTTCTGGGGAAAGATGTTCAGCATGCAGCTTAGGGCAATAACTCTGCTTATCTCATGCTAAAAAACTTGAAACGTCCCGCTCTAAATTCTATTGAGACAAAAACGCCACGCATGCGTATGGATCTACACTGAAGGAACAGATAAGTCAATTTGTGCAGATAAGTCGTTTTTGACTCTTTTTATATAAGTCGGGTGTCTCCATTTAGTGAAATATGAGTTGTAGCTGAGTGACATCGAGTCTACAGTTAAGCTTTTTCTGAACTGCATTGAGTCTGCAGTAACAAGCAATTTCAGCTGCATTGAGTTTGCAGTAATAAGTAATTTTGATAATACTATAGGAATATATGGGTCCTTGTTGTAAAGAAGGGGATAGGGAGTCTTCGGGCTTTCCAAAACATTGTGGCCTGATAAGACCCTTCCTCATTCATTCTGAGACCCTTTTCTTTGAATAGATCACAGTATTTGCTGTATTCATATTTGAGCAATTACTTTTGTATTTGTGTTTAGATTGCTCTCTAAAACCCCGTTTTTGTTTTTTGTCTGAGGCTCCATATGAGGCCTGCACAGTGGTGCCTTCGGACTCAGTGGTCCCAGGCCACAGGCAGCCTCAGGGACAGGATAAGGGTGTCCAGACAATTTCTGAACTCCCTCAGCTGGTGGTTGCACCCACCCAATCTGCTAAAAGGGGTGCCCTTTCAAATTCCTGGGTACACAGTGGTTACTGACCACAGACGCCTCCCTGCAGGGCTGGGGAGCTCATTGTCTGAACAAGTGCACCCAGGGCCTGTGGTCTCCTTGGGAGGCTGCACAGCAGATCAATCTCCTAGAACTCAGAGCTATTCGATTTAGCACTCAAAGCTTTCTCTCCTACCCTGGCTCATCAATCTGTCCTGGTTCAGACAGACAATCAAGTAGCCATGTTTTATGTGAACAAACAGGGCGGGACTGGGGTCTAGACTCCTCTGTCGGGAGACTCAGGACCTTTGTTCATTTGCCCTCAAGCACAACATGCTCCTCAAGGCTGTGTACCTTCCAGGCCAGGACAACTACCTGGCCGACAGGTTGAGCAGGATTCTACAGCCCCACGAGTGGCAACTGCATCCTTTAGTAGTTCAGAAGATCTTCCTAAAATGGGGTCTCCCTTGGATAAATCTCTTTGCCAGTCCACTGAGCAAATAGCTGCCAAAGTTCTGCTCCAGGCAACCGCATCCTCTGCGGCTGGCAGCAGATGCTTTTCTGATTCCATGGTCTCAGGGCCTCCTGTATGCGTTTCCTCCCACGCCCTTGGTGGCCCGAACTCTTTTCAAGATTCTTCAGGACAAGGCCTCGGTCCTGCTGGTGGCTCCCAGGTGGCCGAGACAGCCTTGGTTTCCACTTCTGCTACAACTGGCGGTGGATCCCCCACTGCCTCTGGGGTTGCAACCCGACCTTCTCTCTCAGGATCAGGGTTCCCTTCTGCACCCCAATCTCAAAGCTCTCAATTTGATGGCCTGGAGGCTGCAAGGGTAGTTTTGGCTCCCTGGAGCCTACCTCAGGAAGTTGAGGAGGTTGTCCTCGCCTCTAGGAAACAGTCCACTAGAAAAACCTATGCTCTCAAATGGAGAAGGTTTTCTGTGTGGTGTCAGCTACTTACAGAGGATCCTTTCTCCTGTACTTTACCAGTAGTGCTTCAGTATTTACTCCACTTGTCCAATCAGGGACTCAAGTCCAATTCTGTTCGGGTCCACCTCTCAGCTCTAGCAGCTCACCACTCACTGGTGGAAGGACATTCTCTGTCGGTTCACCCCTTGGTGTCCCGCTTTCTCAGGGGCTTACTTTTGCTCAAGCCTCCAATCCGTCTTCCTGCCCCTGAGTGGGAGTTAAATGTGGTCTTGCAGCAACTTACTCGCCCACCTTTTGAGCCGATGGCTACTTGTCCACTGCGCTTCCTATCCTGGAAGACTCTTTTCCTGATAGCCCTTACCTCGGCTAGGCGAGTGAGTGAGCTTCAGGTCCTGGTCTGTGATAGGCCTTACACCAGGATTTACAGGAACAGGGTAGTCCTCAGGACTCATCCAAAGTTCCTCCCAAAGGTTGTCTCCTCCTTCCACCTCAACCAGGAGGTGGTTCTTCCAACATTCTTCCCTAGGCCTCATGCAAGCCAGGCTGAAGCAGTTCTGCATACCCTGGACTGTAGGAGGGCCTTATCCTTCTACCTTGACCGTACACAGGGGCATAGAAGGGCTACTCAGCTCTTCATATCCTTTAACCCTAATAAGTTGGGGTTGGCTGTGTCCAAGCGTACCTTGTCCATCTGGGTGGCTGACTGTATCACCTGGGATTACAAGGCGGCTGACCTTCCTTTGCAGGGTCAGGTTACGGCCCACCGTGTCAGGGCAATGGCTGCCTCAGTGGCTCATTTCCGCTCTGTGCCCTTGGTAGACATCTGCAGGGCTGCAACTTGGTCTTCAAGCCAGACTTTTGTGGCCCATTACTGTCTGGAGAGGGAGTCCCATAGGGACAGTGCTTTTGGCCAAGCAGTACTCCGGAATCTCTTTGAGGTTTAGGCAAGTCCTGCCCTCCTGCCCTCTGTTGGGCTACCGGTGGAGGTTGTGTCCTTGAAAAGCCTTTCTTTACTGCTGAGACTAGAGGGAGTTCTCTTGTTCAGCCTGGGTTCCTCGGTAGCCCAGAGCTTGGGAGTCACCCATATATGAGGACTGACGTCCTGCTTGGTCCTGGAGAAAGAATAGTTACTCACCTGTAACAGGTGTTCTCCAGGAGCAGCAGGAATCAGTCCTCACAACCCTCCCTCCTCCCCTTGGAGTTGCAGTTGTACATAGTTTATTTTTTCATTTTTGTGTGCTGTTCTTAGCTATGTCATTTGACTGAGGTAAGATGGCACCTTTAGGCGGGAAGGGAACCGCGCATGCGTGCCTGCATTCCCAAAGGCTTTCATAGAAAGCTGGGGAAATGCTCCGCTGGGGCTTCATCGGCGCCGATGACACCCATATGTGAGGACTGATTCCTGCTGCTCCTGGAGAACACCTGTTACAGGTGAGTAACTACTCTTTTTCTGGTTTCATCTGTGTGTACCTCCGCCCCAACCCCCATATTACTACTACTACTATTATTATTAAACATTTATATAGCGCTACAAGGTGTACGCAGTGCTCTACAGATACATATAAAAGACAGTCCCTGCTCGTTAGAGCTTACAGCCTAATCAAGATAGGCAATACAATAGATAGGAACAAGGGTACAAATAGGGAAAGGTGAGAAGACAGGAGAACAAGGGATTAGGACCCAAAAGCAGCCTCAAAGAGGTGAGCCTTTAACATGGATCTAAAAAGGGAGAGAGAAGAAAAGTTTGCTCCAGGCATAGGGAACAGCAAGGTGAAAGGATTGAAATCTGGAGTTGGCAGTGGAAGAGAAGGGCATAGAGAGAAACAAGCCAGAAGAAGAGTGGAGTTCATGAGGAGGGGTGTAGGGAGAGGGGAGAGAGGAGAGAGGAAATGTAGTGAGGAGCAGCAGAATGAATGCATTTATAGGTCAGAAGGAGAAGTTTGAATTGGGTACAGAAACGGAAGGGGAGCCAATGAAGTGATTTAAGGGAAGGAGTTATATGAGTATAATGGGGCTGGCGGAAGATTAGCCACGCAGCAGCGATCTGAATAGATTGAAGGGGAGAGAGATGACTCAGAGGGAGACCAGCAAAGAAGAGATTGCAATAGTCTAGTAACATAGTAACGTGGTATATGACGGCAGATAAAGACCATCATGGTCCATCTAGTCTGCCCAGCAAGGCGGCAAGACAGGAGGTGACTAAAGGGTGGGTAAGTGTCTTAGTGGTGTGTTCAGAAAGGAAGGGGCGGATTTTGTTAAGGTTAAAGAGAAAGAAACGACAGGTTTTAGCTATCTATTGTATATGTGTGGAGAAAGAGAGGGAGGAGTCAAAGATGACCTCAAGGTTGCAGGCTGAGGAGAAAGGAAGTAGAAGAGTGTTATCAACAGAGATGGAGAAAGGAGGAAGTGGGGAGGAGGGTTTAGGGGGAAAAATAAGAAGTTCCTTTTTGGCCATGTTCAATTTCAGACGGCGGTGAGACATCCAGGCAGCGCTTCTGTTTTCCTCTTTCCTCTTTCCTCGCCCCACTGATCCCAGTCCCACCAATATCCCACTTTCCTCTTCCCTTGCTGATCTGGGGACAATTTCTCCAAATGGGTTAGTTTAGCGCCTATCATGACAGTCATGAACCTCACTCCTAAGCCAGGCTATGTGGCTGGCTTAGGTTCATGATCTCAGTCTTTCATATTGACCGCTAACACTCACCATCATACTTGCATCATGCCAAAGAGAGGTTCCTTCTGGATATATAGGCAATTTGTCAAGGTGTGTCTGGAAATTCCTTTTAATCAAGTCTTCTAGCTTTTTCTTAAAGGATCTACGTAAATCAGTTTGACCATTTTTTTTCCTAAACTTGTTTAGAACCATCTCACCCGCAATCTACTGTCCTGGGCTGCAGCTTTTAATCTCTCCTTGCACTGGAGGGAGTTTTACTTCAGCTGTGATTGACAGCAGTGCTTCTCCTATTTTGTTTACGGAGAGACTGCTCTTTGGGCAGGTCCAGAAGATGGTGTTTCTTAGTCTGTAATCATGTGTATAATATTAGAGAAGACGCTGCTCTTTGGGCCGTTGTTGTGCGAGCCATGTTAAGGGAGATGCTTTTCTTTGTGCTGTATCCTTGAGATTTAGGGGTTTTCTTCCTTATCTTCAGTAGTATGCACCATTGCTTAAATAGTGTACAGTGTTGCTGGTAGTCTGCACTGTTCATTATATTGTCCCTAAAACATTAAAAATTCTGAATAAAACAAAAAATCCCACAAATGAGGCAGAAAACTAAACAAAAATGAACATTTTTGGCTTGCATACTTCTGTTATGTGATTGCCTCACAGAGCACAATAAACTTGGGAACACATGATTCTCATTTTAAATGTGGAAAAATGTATCGCACAGGATTTGTTTTTAATACACAATCCATTTCAGATTTTCTTCATTGTCTTTTTCCAGCCAGACCCTTGGAGGTCGCAAGTCTGGAAAGGGAAGAACCGCGCCATTGTCAGAAAGAGAACATTCAAAGAGGTGGCAAAGTAAGTCTTATTAGTATTCAGAATGGTATCCATTATCGATATAGCGCCCTGAATGGGTGTAGAACTCTACATATTACAATGCAAGGTCCTTATGCCCAAAGATCACACACTAAAAAGCAGAAGTAGGATTAGAAACTGTGCTCTTACTAATGTAATATCCACTGCTAGTCAACGTCTTTGACCTGCTTCTTTAGCAATGTAAGCATATCGTTCCATCAGAGAGTGAGGTATGACCTAGAGCTTCTTAGGTCATCTTTCACGTACTGCTTTTGTTTTTCAAATAAAATGTATTTTTCTTATGATTACTTTCTCAGTCATTTCCAGTAACCGGTGCTGTCCTCATTAGGATGGACCACTATCCTCCATTTTGAAAGGCAGCCCCTATTCTTGTTTGAAAACGAACCATTTTATCTGACTTGCCAAAATAACATACAGGAATAAATTACTTGGGGCAAAATACTTCAGGAAGGCTTTAAAACATCCCTATTTCTGTTTCATGTAGCATAAATTATCCCTCATGTAATACTTGAAAAGCAAGTTCCTAACCTTTCTCTCACTGATTATGGATTTGCTTGGTTGCAACTCCCTGCTCAGTGCTCCTTTCCCTGGCCTCTTGCCTAAAAAATGAGGTATCCCACAGATCCCGGGAAAATCATGTAGACTCCCAAAGACAAGTGATGGAAGAGTTGAGTACAGAGTATCCTATCTATTTGCCCCTCACAACTGTGTGGTTTTAGTGTTCAACCGGCTGACCCAGATGTACAAGGGGAGAATCAGAGAGGGGTCTCTACCCTCTCTCATGTCAGAAGTCTGGTGACCTTCAACTTCAACCTAGGTAATCAGGAACCCTGGGTGCTTCAGGGTGAGAGGGGCACATGCACCCGTCCTACATGGAGGGCATTGCTAACACTCTGCCTACACCCATATGGGAACCCCAGATGCTGCATTTTCCTCATCCCTCCACAGAAAGAGTTGCAGCAGGGTCTCTCTGCATGTGTTTGATCTCCTGATTTACATGCCCCACCTCTTTGTACTTTGGCCCATGGTTATGGGCTGTCTCCAGGTCATCCCTCTCTATCCTTCACTGGGAACATATTCAGGGACCTGTTTATGGGACTGAGGGCCATGTATGGCTGTCTTTTGCCACTGCAGGAGATTCACCTCCTACCGGTGCCCTTAGCATCACAACAGCTAGCAAGCATTAGCAAGATGCATGTAGCAAGCAACTCACAGTGTTCATACACCACAGCCGCACATTCCCTACTACCATACCAGTGATGCATCTAGCACAGCAATAGTAGTCTATAGCACTGCACCCCCTGCTTTGACTACAGCCGCTTTGCCCTGCCACAGTTTAAATGCATGCTAACCGTACGTTAGGCCCAAGCTGATTGTGGCACTTTAGTAAACATGTCCCCATGTGCCAGCCACACACTTACCTTGAGCTGCAGCATCTAAGCAAGAGCTCAAGGTATGGCCTGGGAGTCTATCAATCTCTAGTATGTCTGCTGAGTTTCTTGGACAGACATTTAAAGTGGTGGACACATGCTCTTGACCATCTACAGCATAAAGCATTGAGCATAATTAGGTCATGATTAGAACTAAATCTGTACTCTGAACTAGAGATGCATAGGCAGTGACTGAGATATCACAGGCAAAAGGATGAATCAAAGGACATTTGAGATCAACATAAGGAAAAAGGAGGGCCATGTTGGGTCAAACGAAAGGTCTACCAACCCCTGGCATCATGTCTCCAACAGTGGCTAATCCGGATAAACACGTTTCCAGCAGGATACCAGGGTAGTTCCATTTCTTGTTGCTCATTCCTAATTTGTCTAATAACAGCATATGGACTTTTCATACAGGAACTCTCCAAGCCTCTTTTAAACCCAACTATGCTAGATACCTTGATTCATAAAAAATTCCACATCTTGATTGCATGTTGAGTGAAATTTTATTTATTTATTTAACAGTTTTCTATACCGCTTTTCCTTCTGTCAAAGTGGTTTACATTATAACAGAACATTTCACATAGAACAGGGAGCTCAACTTTGAAGTAACATACTTAAGTTTATAGGTTTAGGGTATCATTAATGTCTAGTGGAGGCCGTTGGGGGGGGGGGTGGAGGAGGAGGAGGGGTAAACTTTGATGGAGAGAGGGAGCATGAGGGGAGGAGATGAGTAGTTGGTTGGTGTCTGGTTAGGTAACGTTGTCAGGAAGCAGTCTTTGAATATGAGTCTTTAGGGCTTTTCTGAAGGTTGCTGTGTCTGTAGCAGTCCAAAGGCTGTCAGGAATAGAGCTCCATAAGTGTGGAGTGTAGAGTGATAAGGCTCTCTTTGAGGTGATGGAGCTGGTTTTCACAAATAGCGGTGGTATGCATAGCATGTTCTGTGAGCCAGTTCATCATATTCTGTTATCAGGTGTGGAGAAGGGTTTGCAGATATGGTAGAAATGAATTGTTGAGGATTTTGACGGTTGTGAGAATGGATTTGTATTTTATGCGTTCTATTGGTAGCCAGTGGAGCTGTCTGAGTAGAGGTGTTATGTGTTCTGTTTTTTGTGAGATGAGGAGGGTCCGTGCTGCTGTGTTGAGTGTGAGTTGGAGTGGGTGTATAGCTGTTTTGGTAGGCCTTGTAAGATGATATTGCAGTAATCGAAATGTGGAAAGATGGTTGCTTGGAGGACTGAGCCAAAGTCGTGCTCGATTGTTTTGAGTTTGAAGTAAATACTTCTTATAATGTTTCATATAGTCCTGTGAAGGTGAGGTGTTGATTCAGTGTAACTCCAAGGTATCGCACATCCTGTTTCACTTGGATTGGGTCCGTCTATAGATAATGGAGTTCAGTGATTTAAAGCTGTTGTCTCTGGTAACTTGCATGGCCTCCATCTTCTTGTAGTTTATTGCCAAATTGTGCTTTTTGAGGCATTTGCTGACTGAAGTGAAGCATTTTGTTATGGGCGTGATATCTGGGTTTGATGTGCTGTAGATCATTACATCATCGGCATAGATGTGGTAGAGGACATTAAATGCTTTTATGACAGTGTAGATTGGTTGCAGAAAGATGTTGAAAATAAGTGAAGAGAGGGTGGAGCCTTGTGGATGCCTTGAGATCGGGTATATGGGGTGGATTTTGTTGGGCCTGATCTCACTTGAAGCTGTCGGTCTGTTAGGTATAATTTGAAACATGTGAACGGTGTGTCCGAGGGTTTGCAGACACTGGATGATTAGGTTGTGTGGAATGGAGTCAAATGCTGCTTTTATATCTAAAAAGATAAGTATAAAGCCAGATATGGGTTTGTCTGTGTCCTTAATTAAGTTGTCAAGTAAGACAGTCATTAGGGATTTGACTCCATGGTGTCAAATCTGTATTGTTGGTGGTCGAGTGGTTGATGCTTTTCTATGTGGCCCTGGAGTTGCTTGTAGATGATTTTTTCAAGTATTTTGGCCATGAAGGGAAGGCTGGCTATGGGCCTGCAGGATGTTGGTTGGCTGAGGTCATTTGAAGTCTCTTTCCTTACAGGACGGATGGATGTGATTTTGAGTTCAGGGGGAAGGGGGGGGGTACGGTATCCTTGTTCCAGTGAGAACTGGATAATCTTCAGTATTGTTGGCATGAGTTCCTGCCTTTCTAGCTTAATCCAGATGACTTGGCAGGGGTCAAGTGGTGAGGTGGTCGTGCTGATGCTTGTGATGACTTTTTCTAGGTAGATGAGTGTGATGTTACTGAATGAGCTCCATGTACTCCGGTGTGTGGTTTCATGTTATTCTGCTGTAGTATTGAGCTAGTTAGTGCCTTTAGCATAGGCTGAGGTCAGGGTCTGGAAGTAGTCTGCCATTATTTGTGGAGTGAGGTTGTTTTTTTTCAGTTTGCTAAGTTGTATCTTTGCTTAGTGATTGCACTATGTCAAAGAGCTCTCGTGTGCGATTGAGAGAGCTTTGGATTAACTTTGAATAGTAGTCTCTCTTTGCTTGTGATGTAGCATCTTGATATGCCTGTAGTTTGTGCTTGTAGGTGTTTAGACTGGTGCTTCTTCATTTTCTCTCTGTGATTCGTAGGTTTCGCTTCATGTCCTTCAGTTGCAGTGTGTACCATGTTGCTGTTCTTTGTCTTGTGCGCTGGCTGGATGTGGGTGGTTTTGTGGCAGCTTCTGCAATGGTTTTGTTCCAATTTTATATCAGGGAGTTTAAGTCTTCAGGGGTGTCTTGGAGTTGTGGTAGGGTGTTTGTGAGAAAATCTTCCTTTTCCAGTTTGTGAAACCTGAGTATGGCATGTTCAGGGGTGCGTGGATTGAGGTTACATGTGATGAGTGGTATATTGATTGTGATCATCTTATGGTCAGACCAGGGAACATTGATGGTGGTGGGAAGAGGTATTGGGTGTTTGTTAAGTGAGTTTTGTGGCAAGAAGATCATGTTGAGGATGTTCCTTTTCATGTGGGTGGATTGACTGATGATTTGAGTATAGTCTGGGGATTCCATGGCTTCCAGGAAGGTTCTTACTTTGTTTGGTGATGTGGAGGCGAGGGTGAGGTCACCTAATAGCATGAGGTAGCTTTTGTTGGAGTTAGTATTACAAATAGTTTTCAGGATTGTGTCCAGTTGGTCGGGATCAGCATTTGGGAACCTGTAGGCAAGGAGGATGGTTACGCTGTTGTTTATTATTGTTAGTGTGTCAAGACCCTTTTTGGATGCTTTGGAGAGGATGCAGAAGTTCAAGTGTTTTCTTGTGAGAATGCAGATGCCACCACCACAGCTTTTGGTCCTTGGGGAGCTATAAAGATAATAGTCCTGTGGGGCGAGTATGTTTATTAGGACTGTATCAATTTCGGTGAACCAGGACTCTGTTACGTTGAGGATATCAATGTGATTGTCGACTAGTGTATCTGTGAGAAGCTGTATTTTATTTCTTGCAGATCGGGCATTTAGGAGGGTGCATTTTAGGGGGATGGATTTTTCTTGGAGGTGTTAGTGATAATAGTATATTTATAAATGCTTGTGGTTTGATTTGAATGATGTGATGTGTATGTCTGGATTTAGTAGGGGGGGAGTTAAAATGTGGGGGTATGTGTGGATGGCTGGTATGTATGCTAGAGTTGGGAATGTATGAGTGGCAAGTGTGAGCGTGAGAAGTGAGGAAAGGCATAGTAGTATAGTAAGTGGGGTCAACGTTAGGGTTGTTTTCTGGGTTTTCTGACAGTTACCTTTCTTTTTCCTCACAGAGGTAGATGGTTTTGCTGATTGCTGTGCACCTCTGTTGTGGTTATGGATGTTGTGATGTTGTACGAGCTTGGAGTTGCTTTATCGGTATTTAGGCATGCTTCTTCTTAAAATAAATTATCTGATTTGTTTTAAATCTGTTATATGTTAGTTTCATGCAGTGTCCTCTTATCAGCTATTTGAAAGGATACATAACTATTCCTTATTTCCCTGTTTCATCCTCTAGTATTAGACACTGTGGCTAATATTAATAATAGGTCATTATTAAAAACAGATCTTCAGTTTTATATTTGAGTTCTTTCAGAGGGATACCATCCAGTCCTGGTGATATGTGGTTCTTTAGTTCATCAATTTGCTCTATTACATCTTACATTTTCACAGTGGTTTGCTTCAATTCTTCTGAATCATCACTATCAAAGAACATTTCCAGAGTGGGTATCTCCCTGACATCCTCCCAGTAAAGACTAAAGAAAAGAATTCATTTAGTTTTTATGGGCAGTCTTGTCCCTTTTGCCCCTTGGTCATCTAGTGACCCAACCAGCTTCCTCACAGGCTTCTTGCTTTTGATTTTATTATTACTTTTTGCCTCAATGGAAATTTCCTTTTCAAATTCTTTTGAAAAATCCATGGGCTGTTCCTTGTAATTTCTCTGCCTAGTGCTGTCAAGTTTTCAGCCAAACTGATGGGCCAGGCCATGGCCAAACGAGTAAAGGCCACCATCTTGTATGCCACTGAGACTGGGAAATCTGAGACTTACGCCCGAAAGCTGTGCGAGATCTTCAAACAGGCCTTTGATCCAAAGGTAGGGAGAAAACAGCTCTTTATGCAGTCAAATTCAGAGCAAGTGATTAAGAAATATTTTAATGAAATAAACAAGGTGAGTGCAGCACAAAAATAGTGAAAGAAAAAAGAGGATGTTGGTACCATGTGTTTTAAACAAAGAACTTTAGAGTGTAACTGCCGCTGAGAGGGATATTCAACAGCACTAACACTTGAATATCCCTAATTATGGTCCTTACGCACTCCGATGTTAACTGCTTTAGCATCGGGGCATGTCAGAGGTGTTCCAGGGAGGAGTGAAGGTGGAGACGATTGATAACTGGGCAGCAGCGATATTGCATGCTGCCTGGTTAGCTACTGTGGCTTCCGTTGTGTGCATCAATCCCTGGATATTCAATGCCAGGGTTGTATATGACCCCAACATTGAATATCTGGGGTTAAGGGTCACAGGCACGGCTATGCGCCGTAGTAGTGCATAGCCTGCCCAAGCGAATATCAGGCCCTTTATTCATAAGAATAAGTGATTTACCAGTGGATTAAGTGGGTTATTTGAATAGCTTATTCGCAATTTACACGCGTATCATCAGGCGTGCACACATGTAAATGGTCATTTTAGGAAGGGCTCAGTTTACATTTGGATGCCCTTAATACATGGAAGTTTCAAAGGGGTGCAATGGGGTCATGATTTAAGAGTGGCCAGGGCAGATTGAAAATCACACATGTATTCCCCATTTCAGATAGGGCATGCACCTGCATAACCAAAATTGGGCATGCCGGGATCGACGCCTGTTCCCTGGCATGTATAGGTTTTTAAAAGATGCATGGTTTTTAACCAGCCCTTTCAGGAGGGATTAAGGGTGGTTATCCTCCTTAATTCCCCGTTGTTTATTTCCCCCTCCTAATTGAAGTGTATTAAAGATGGCAGGCTCTGTAGTTAATTGGCGGCATTTAAATGTACGAGTTTGCAAAATACCAACCCACATGTGTTAAGTTCCACGCGTGAGCTGCAGAATATCAGCTTGCATGAGTATGTGACAGCTGCGTTGCCTCGGTTGATTTTTCCCACAAGTGGACTTGTAAAATGGCTCCTCTAATTCTTCGTATCGGTAAATGCACGTGTACTCCTATATGTCCTTATGGGGGTTATTTTGGAAGCCCTATTCATGCTTTGGACGTCTGAAAATGGGCACATAGACATCCAAGGCACAGAGATGTCTCCAGAGCTATTTTAGAAGCTGGGTCTGTGGATGTCCCCAAAGCAAGGATGCCCAAGTCTGATCAGGGGCATGGTGGAGGTGTGGCTAGGGCGTTCCCAAGAACTTGCACGTCCCGCCTGATCTCAGAAACATCCTGGATGTCCGGAGTCGCATTTAATGTTCTACCTGCTCCAGGTACAAACAGGCATCTGAAAAGTGATCATTATGTCTGGCAAATGTCTGAAGGGTGTGGAGAAAGAGCTACAATAATATCCCCTTTATTTTACAATACGACGGTGAACACTGATGGGGAATGGGGCTCATGTTTTCATGTTGCTGTACTGCGTGAAGTCCCTTTATCCTAGCTTGCATGAGATAGATGGCCCCACCCCATGTTTTCCTAAGGGGGGGGCGTCCGTGTTACTAAAATCAACCAGAGACATAGACGTCCCTGGCATGTTTCTACATGTTCCACCCTGGGTGTCCCGGATTTGACTTGGACATCCTTTCCAAAATGCCACTTAATATTTATTTAAGAAAAGTCTTCATGTTTGGCAGAGCCTTTTCGAAAATACCCCTGGAACTGTGTGCATCATGACCTTGACATCTCAATTCCGACCTCTACATAATATCTAAAATATGCCTTCTTATGAACTGATTTCTGAAACATATTTGTAATGTGTATATATGAAACAAAGTTGAATATTTAAAAGTATGGAGGATTTTTCACAACTGTACAGTTTGGCGTAGAAATCCTCAGGTGCTTGTACCCATGGGCTTTGCACCAATTCACAAAAGGAAACTCTGAGTATATTTTCCCATTGAACCATGCATACTGTTAGGTGCTTTTTGGATGAGCAATTGTTTAACAAGCCTTTTTACCCAGGCAAATTGGTCTATCTCCAATTATGTGTTTATACAGGATTATTCTGGGAGGGGAGGTGCT
The DNA here is from genome assembly GCA_033557465.1 of Ichthyophis bannanicus. NCBI lineage: Eukaryota > Metazoa > Chordata > Amphibia > Gymnophiona > Ichthyophiidae > Ichthyophis > Ichthyophis bannanicus. The sequence goes on along the minus strand of CM066031.1, from coordinate 162,823,935 downwards.
GGGGTCATCATGATTGTTGAGTTTTAACTATCAAGATCTTTAGTGGGTTTGGCCTACAGGCCTGAAAGTTAATCTTGTGGGTGGGGCACAAGACTGAAAGTTGGCCTAGGATAACTAATACCCTTCTAGCAGGCCTTTTACAGCCACTCTAGGGCCTGAGGCAGAAATTTGGGAGAGGGCCCTAAAGGCTACTAACAGGCTGTATTTCCTTCAGTTTTGAACAGATATGGGGCCTCTATAATATGGGAATGCAGGGCAGTTGTTCTTGTTGTGACTTCCTAACCCCAGTCCTGGCTATCGGGACTAGAGGTTGCCTATCCCTGGAAAGCAGCAACCATGAATGGCTAAAGATATGAGGAAAACTACTAGACCATAGAAAACAACCTAGGAGTGTACATAAGTGATGGTGAAAATATCGTCATAAAATACTCAATAAATACAAGGGCAATATAAAGCAGAATCACACAGATAAACAAATAGAAAACTATGATGTCTATTCCAAATCTCAACATGGCTATGTTTCAGCAGAGTATCTGCAACAGGAGAAATACTGGCCAACAAATAAAGAATTGACGCGTGTCCTGATCCCACAGGACTCTTCCTCAATGTGACTGTACAACTAGAGAAGGCAGCCTTTATGGTTTCCGATGGCCTCCATTGTAGGATTTACTCCTGTACAATATTTGTGCCCATCTTTCTTCCCACCTCGATCTCAGAGGTACTTCTTGGACTTTGTTTCCTAGGTTGTCTGCATGAATGAGTACGATATTGTTAATCTGGAACATGAGACCCTGGTGCTGGTCGTGACCAGCACATTTGGCAACGGAGACCCACCAGAAAATGGCGAGGTAAGTCCAATATTTAACGTTATTGGGTAGGATTTTAGCTACCAGAAAGCCATTATAGCGAGTACTACTACTACTGATCATTTGTATAGCGCTACAAGGTGTATACAGCACTGTTCAGGCACATGTAAAAAGACAGTCCCAAGGAAAGTTAAATGTTAGTCTATTAAGGGATCGTTTCTACTCAATAAACATGGTGGCTAAGGTGATTCTTCCATTAAGTACAATCTTACATACATCAGTACTTAAACAGTGAAGGCTATCTACATAAGAACATAAGATTTGCCATACTGGGTCAGACCAAGGTCCATCAAGCCCAGCATCCTGTTTCCAACAGTGGCCAATCTAGATCACAAGTACCTAGCAGTTTCCCCAGAAGACACAGGTTCCACAGTATTGGGACAAGCAGTGGATTTTCCCATGTCCCCTTTGATAATTGTTATGGGCCACTCCTCCAGGAACTTGAAGAAACCTTTTTTAAACCCAGTTACACTAACAGCTTTTACTACATCCTCTGGTAACAAATTCCAGAGTTTGATTACGCACTGAATGAAAAAATATTTTCTTTTATTAGTCTTATATGGGTTACACAGTAGCTTCATTGCATGTTCCCTAGTCTTACTACATATTGATGGTGTAAACAATCGATCTACATTTACCCATTACTTTCCATTGATTAATTTAAAGACCTCTATCATATCTTCCTTCTGCCATCTCTTTTCCAAGTTGAAGAGCCCTAACCTTTTTAGCCTCTCCTCATAGGGGTATCTTTCCATCCCTTTTACCATTTTGGTGGCTCTTCTTTGTACCTTTTCTAATTATGTTATATCGATTTTAAGATTTCGGGGATCAGAATTGCACACAATATTCAAGGTGCAGTTGCACCATGGAATGATACAGAGATATTATCATATCCTTGGTTTTATTCTCCATTCCTTTCCTTATGATTCCTAGCATTCTATTTGTTTTCTTGGCTGCCACTGCACACTGGGCAGAGGGTTTCATTGTGTAATCCACGATGACGCCTAAATCTTTTTCCTGGGTGGTGGTTGCTAATGTGGAACCTTGTATCGTGTAACCATAATTTGGGTTGTTCTTTCCTAGATGCATAACTTTGCACTTGTCCACATTAAAATTCATCTGCCATTGAATGTCCAGTCTAACAATTTATCAAGGTCCTCTTGCAGTTTTTCACAATCCTCTTGGATTTTAACAACTTTGAATAATTTTGAGTCATCTGCAAATTTGATTACCTCACTCGTTATTCCCATTTCCAGGTCATTTACGAATATGTTAACAAGCAGCTGACCCAGCACAAATCCCTGGGGGTACTCCACTGTTCCACTTTCGCCATTGGGAAAATTGGCCATTAGCCCTAACCTCTGCTTTCTATCTTTTAACCAGTTTCTGATCCATAATAGTACACTGCCTCCATGACTTTTTAATTTCGCCAAGAGTCTCTCATGAGGGACCTTGTCAAAGGCGTTCTGAAAATCCAGATATACTACATTGACCATCCCATGTTTGTCTACCTATTTATTTACACCTTCAAAAAATATAACAGATTAGTAAGGCTAAAACTTCCCGGGGCAAAGCCATGCTGGCTGTCTCCCATTAAACCATTACTATCTACATGTTCAGAAATTTTATTCTTAATAATGGTTTTTACCATTTTTCCTGGTACTGATGTTAGGCTCACTGGTCTGTAGTTTCCCGGATCACCCCTGAAACCCTTTTTAAAAATTGGCGTTACATTAGCCATCCTCCAATCTTCAGGTATTACTGATGATTTTAATGAGAGTTCACAGATTAATAATAGTAGGACTGAAAAATCATATTTTTCAGTTCTTTCAAGAACCTCAGATGTATAAGTTCTTTCAACAACCTCAGATGTATACCATCTTGTCCAGGTGATTTGCTACTCTTCAGTTTATCATATAGTTGTAATACATCTTCCCGGTTTATTGACATTTCTTTCAATTCTTCTGCTGCATCAGCTTTAAATACCATTTCAGGCATGGGTAACTTCTCTACATCATCTTCAGTAAATACCAAAGCAAATAATTCATTCAGTCTCTCTGCTATGGACTTGTCTCCTCTTTGTACTCCTTTTACCCCTCTATCATTCAGTGGTCCAACTGACTCTCTCACAGGCTTTTTGCTATGAATGTACTTGAAAAGGTTTTTATTATATGTTTTTGCTTCCACATCAAGCTTGTTTTCAAATTCTCTTTGTATGCCTTAATAATGCCATGCAGCTAACTTGCCAGTGTTTATCTTATTTCCAGTTTTCATCATTTGGCTCCTTTTTCCATTTCCTGAAAGATGATTTTTTGGCTACAACACCCTCTCTGACCTCACCTTTAAACCATGCTGGCAGTTTTTTGGACTTCCTTCCACCTTCTTAAAGTGTGGAATACAGCTAGTCTGGGCTTCCAAGATGGTATTTTTAAACAACATTCATGCTTGATGTAAATCTTTAGCCTTTGCAGCTGCTCCTTTTAGATTTTTATTAACTATTTTTCTTAGTTTATCATAGTCTCCCTTTTGAAAGTTAAAAGATAGTACTGTGGATTTCCTTGCCATCCTTCCTCCATTTATTCAATCAAACGTGATCATGCTATGGTCACTATTGCCGAGTGGCCCCCAACACCCTTATATCTTGTACCACATCTTGTGTTCCACTAAGAACGAGGTCCAAGATGGCTTCCCCTCTTGTCGGCTCATGAACCATCTGCTCCAGGAAGCAGTCATTTATTTCATCTAGAAACGTTATCTCCCTAGCATGTCCTGCCGTAACACTGATCCAGTCAATACTGGGGTAATTGAAATCACCCATTATTATTACTGTGCTGTAAATATTGTTAGGCATTTCATCATCCATTTGTTCATTCTGGCCAGGCAGTCCATAGTACACCCCCACTGCCAATGCCTTCCCCTTTTTACATGCAATTTCAATCCATAGAAATTCTACAGTGAATTTTGTTTCCTGCAAAACTTTAATCCTGTGTGACTCAATGCCCGCTCTAACATAGAGCGCAACCACTCCACCAATTTGATCAGCTCTATCATTACTATATAGTTTGTACCCAGGTATCACAGTGTCCCACTGGTTGTCTTCCTTCCACCATGTCTCTGAGATACCAATCATATCTAACTTCTCATTTACTGCTATATATTCTAATTCTCCCATCTTACTTTTTAGACTTCTAGCATTTGCATACAAGCATTTTAGAGGTTGTATTTTATTCATGTTAATCTGGTTGCCGGTAGGCAGGGGTAATTTGGAATCTTTAAGTTCTGTCTGCTCTGTACTTAAGGGCATTTTGGTTACTTTTGTCTTTATTGGAATCTCTCTATCGATATGCCATAACTTCAGTCTTTTGCTGGTATCCTTCAAGGATACATCCTTCTGAACCATGCGCTCTTGGGTGACTGTCGGCTTTCCTCTATTATCTAATTTAAAAGCTGGTCATTTCTCTTTACAGGGCTATAGGTTCACTAAAGGTGTTTAACTCAACTGGATGCTATCACATAGGACATGTCCAATCCTTATTTTGCTGTGAAATATCTAGTTGTTAGGGACATTGGACCTTTTCCTAGTCAATACTGCCATGGTTTGTGGAGTGTATAGCCAGTTAGACCGTGGGATTCCCATCATTAGGTTTATGATATTAAGGAGTTACTGCCAAGTGCATAGTACCTCAGAAGTTAAACTTAACTGGTATGGTTTTCAAGTGTTTCCTCTCCCACAGATACCAGACTAGCAGAAAATCTCTGGCAAATCAAGCCCTTTGTCTATTCAGTCCTAGACCCAACACATGAATATTGACTGGAGATTTCAAGTCTTCTGAAATGAAAGGAGAATTCAATTTTTCGACATGTTATATTGAACTTTTTTGTCATCAGTAGTACTGATGACACATCACAGTCTCAGCTTCTCAAATTGCTAGGCTAATGGGCATCAACCCTTCCCTGGAGACCTAAAACATATTCTCAAGTTTATTGCATAGTTTTCATCCCCATCTTCCATCAGCGGCCTTAACAGTGTCTCTCCTTCCTGCCCACCTTAGCTCGATTCCTGATAACAATGAATTACTCTGCTGAAGAATTCCATCCGTCAATTTATTTGACTTGAAGTTTCCAATACACAACTCTATCATCATATATCATATGTGACCTTATAGTAACAAAGGGTACGATTTTCAGCCCGCGACGGTCAGCGTTTTTAAAATGCCTACTGCCACAGGCAAAAAGGAAGCTGGATATTCAGTGGAGTTGATTGGAAAGCAGCCTCTACTGACTATCAGGTTTCAGCAATGACAGCTGCTGGCTATTCAAACAGAAGCAATATTCATCCATTATGGCCCTTATTCTGTAAGGTGACTAGCGGGGCTGTATGTCCCGGTGGGACATCCAGCCCCACCAGCCGCCTGAACCGTATGCCGCCTCCACGCCCTTCTGCACGCACAGAGCTGCTATATGTACTACAGGGGATGGAGGTGGCACAGGAGCAGAAAGTGGGCGGAGCATGGGCGGGACTGATCCCCAGACATACAGGGCTGATTCCAGTCATGGCCCTGTACATCCGGGGATCGCTGGGGGGGTGGGGGGTTGTCAGCTTATTCCACCTTGGAGGACAGCAGCGGTGAGCAAGATGAGTCCCCGCCACCACTGTTCCCTCTAAGCTGTGCGCGTGTGCGCGCGCACACACCTTGCCAAGCGAGCGCACATACTTTACAACAGAGCGCACAAAAATTACGGTTCTGATTCTGATAGGAAACAACACAGACGTCTTAAAATTTAAAAGTTGTTGTGTATTTATGGTTTTCACAAGTTCTACAATATTTTCTAGTGCAATCAATGTGGTGTACATACTGTATTCTGACGTGTAGTCAAATTTTAAAGTACATAACTCAGAGTGTTGTTATGTGGCGCACAAAAAAAATGTAACCTTCCTTCAAAAGCCGCACAGCTGATATTTTATGCGCACACAGCCTACAGAAAATTAGAGGGAACATTGCCCGCCACCCTATCCGAGCCCCAGTTGCCCCTGTTGGGATCGGGCGGCAGGGAAACGGGGAATCCATGGCAGCAGGCAGGCTGTGCTGTGGGGAGGACATCCCTGTGGCAATGCAGGGACAGGCCGGCCATCTCCCAGGTCCCAGTCCTGCAACCACGGGAAGATCTGGTTCCTGCGATGCAGAATCGGGTCCTAATGGTCTAAATGGACTGGACGTGCCCCTGCTAGAATCAGGCTCCACCCGAATAGCCAGACCACATAAAGTTAGGACAGCTTTCTTCGTGGCCTGACTTTATGCAGTTTGTTATCGGATTAGTGGCGATATTCAGACTACTACAAACCGCATAAACTTAAGTCACAAAAAAGCTGTCTTAACTTTATGCAGTCTGGCTATGCAGATAACAGCTGAACATTGCCACTAACTGGAGAAATCCTTGCATTGCCCTCACCTGAGCAAAGACTGCCCTGATACTCTCTGGATAGTGCTGCTGCAATTAGCAGATCCTGCTAGCCAGATAAACCTTTTCAGGATCAGGCCCAGAATTTGGGGCTTCTTCAAAGCCTGGGCCTCTGCTACTGCTCTGCTGGTATTCCCACGGCCTTAACCTCTAAAACAGTTTTCTAACATGCCTGCTTTGGCCTTTAGGGAGAGGGGAATAGTGAGGGAAAAGTTGTATGTCTTTTCTTACTGGAAGCTCTTCTTCTGATTTTGTTTTACTCCTTTCACTTGCAGAATTTTTCCAAGGCCCTGATGGAAATGTCCTGTCCACACATTACAGCGCTTCAAGCAGAGCAGCAAAAGTGAGTGTAGACACTGTGTCGGAAAGAGGATGGGGGGGGGGGGGCGCGTCAAGGGTCTGGAGGGAGAGGGGTACAAGAGGGGTCTCGAAGAGGTGACTCCTCAAGCAACTAGAGAGTCAACTAAAATGGCAGAGCTGATTTCAAATTTTCATTGAAATCATTCAAAGGAGCAAGCAACCAGCCACTGAGAATAAAAGGAGGTGTGGCCATGGAGAAGAATGAGTATTTTTAATTGGGACGTAGTTAAGTTATGGTATATAGTAGTGATGGAGACTGGAATAGGCACTTTCATAAACCTTTTTAATATTAAATTAGATAAATTACCACTTTCTTACCCCTTTATATGGACATTTGAATTTGGTGATATTTTAAATGATTGCAGCTGATCCTAAAACTTTATTACTGTGGTAATGTTAGACTGAGAAAAATATCTTGTTTTCAGAGATACGAAACCTCACACGCAGTCAGTGGCAGTTGGGAATCATAGTTCACCGCTCTAAGCCGTGGATAACTCTTTTTGTAAGCAATTATACCTTGCTATAGGGGATCTATGTGCATATCGTAGGCTTCTCTCACAGACTGAGGAGTTAGAGTAAATGGTCCATGGTAAAGGTTGAGGTATTCAGTTCTTCGGTACCTTCTCTCGCCATCAATAAAACAGTCATACAAAGAGGACACGGTGTACATTTGGTGCAAGGTGGCCAGCTGGCCCCATCATGAGAGGAACAGTCCTTTCTTTTGGTAAAAGAAAAACGGAAATGTTTAGTTCTATCCTACAAGGGATAAACCATCCAGTCTAATGGAATTTCAAGATGTGTCCACCCAGGGCCGGCCCAAGAGTTGGTTCAAGGTGCTGGTGCCTTAGGCAAACCTTAAGCCATATGCACCCCCCCCTCCCCCATGAGCTGTCAGAATCTATTGTTTAGCTTTGAATGCCCGGCTCTTTGATGCCCCATAGAAGCTGCCTAATGGTTGGACCGGCCCACTATGTTAATACATCTCCCAAAATGTCTTTGCAAAAAAAAAAAAAGTACTTGCAAGTTGGCCTACCTAAGTAGTTGAATTTGGACCTTTTTGGCTGTGAAACTTCAACCTCAAGTGACCTAGCAATGTTATCCAGCATGCTAAATAAAATTTAGTGTGTATTGGAAGCATCTCCCTTTCTTCCAACAAGAATTGAATTGAACTGGGTGTTGGGACTTCCTTGTTTGGGAGGAGTGTTTCCTGGTCATCAGTGACATCATCAGTGCTGTTTCCGAGGAAAGAACTGGAATTTCATTCACCCTATGAGCCAAGAAAAACCAAAACAGTAGTGCCCGTGAACGGAAATTAACAGGCAGTAAGTACCCTGTTAGATTAGAAGTACATGGAAAGAGAGTGAATTGCATTTGGTTGAAGGGAACATCGCATAAATAAAGTCTAACCATGTGCACTGTGATGGGATCTCACTTATTCCCTCCCCTCACTGACCTCACTGACTATAATCAAATCTCTTTTTATTCATGATAACACAGTAACGGGTGGCAGCTAAAGACCACTTGGCCCAGCCAGCCTGCTTATTTCTCTTCCTTTCCAATTTTCTACTGCTTTGAGCACACTAATTCCTATACTTAAACGAACACCAGCTCCTCCTGTCTTCTACCTGATAGCTCAACCCTGTTCCTAGTGCTGCTCCTTATAACTGCACGCTCACTGCTGTTAGCGTTTAAGAAGTATGATTGCCATTTTTATCCTCTTGAATGCATGGAAATAAAGGTTAACAAAAAGAAAAAAAAAGCTTAAAAGTTAAAAGTAATTGCAACTTATTGTACTAACGTAATACATGTGGGGGTAAAACCCATATAAAAGCCTGTTTTACATGTGGAAAAGACTGTTTACAAAATCGCACAGCGGTCTATGCACATATAAATACTTGTGGTGACGGGATGACGCATACTTACATGCATGCCATACAGTGGTGTTCCCAGCCTGGGCACAGTTTGGGTGGAGCAGGGTGAAGTTGCAATGTACAGGTGCATTTTATAAAATATAGAAGTACACGCACACATTTGCACCAACTTTGTTTGTTCTAAAAGCGGTATTTAAAATTTGAATAAATGAAATGAAACTTTGGAGCAGATGCAAAAGTGTGCTTAGGAATTTCTGCGCTACTAGGGCTGGTAGAGGGTGCCTATTTCATAAAAACACATAGGGGGCTATTCTGAGACACAAAAAGCGGGGATGGATGTCCCAACAGGATGCCCATCCTGCTATTCATGCTGGCGGCAGCCCCCGACTAACTTCCCCGCCGGTTGTGCGGGGATGTTAATCAGGGGTGGGGAATGGGCGGCCCAGGGGTGGAGAGTAGGCGGGCAGTCAGCGGTCACCAGCCCTGGACATACAGGGCCGATTCTAATGTTGGCCCTGTACGTCCAAGGCTGGCGAAATGGCCGGGGAAGTTATTCCACCTCCAAGGTGGAATAACTTCCCTGGATGTGATTTTCTTCCTGACCCAGGGCGTGGAAGAGGCTGGGGGTGCCAGGGTTTATTCCCCGCAGGCTGACCCTGGCCTTAGGAGGCCAGATCGGGGGTCAGGCTGCAGGGAATAAACTTTAGATTCTGGCAGCCAGCATCTCAGTTTTTAAATGGCGCTGCGGTGCCATGGCAACATGATGCCATGGCGCTGCGGCTCCATTTAAAAGCCTGACTGAGCTATCCAGGCAGTGCCTGTACGTGCAGGCCGGGATTGAATCACAGTCCCGGCCTGCACATGCAGGCTTGATCGTGATTATGATTCCGAGAGTCTAGATGTGCCCCGCGGGATCAGAATTGTGCTCTCCTTTGTACGTCCGGCTCAGACCAGGTGTACAAAGGAGATGTACGTGCGGATGAGAATCGGGCCCATAGGCATCAATTTTGACTTCTCACATAGGTGACCTGTTATTAAATCAGGCCCTACTGACTAGCTCTCAGGAGGGAACAGCCCCTTCCTCGAGTCAGAACAGAATGAACAAAAGACGGCAATACTAGTTGAATCAGAAAAATCATTCCAGCAATAGTTGGAAGGGAAAAAGATCGTGACTGGAGTGGTAGGTGGGGGTGGGGGGTTGACATGTGATCAGAAGGTGATGGGCAATAGAATTTTATGGTTCACAGTGAGTGAAGAAATCTCAGCTCTTAGTTGAATCCTCTTTGGTCGTTCCAAAATGTCTGGTCATTTTATCTTCTAATGACACAGTTGTATCAGCCCCCTCTCTGCCCATTGACTTGTATTCTCCCATCTTTGGCCCTCTAAGAGCAAACACTCTAACCCCCTCCTTAATTTCTTTGAGCCATTACCCTCCACCTGCTCTTATCAATGTGTTCTGTGTCTGTCCCAATCATATTAAATTTAGTTGAGGTTTCAGTTGCCACTGTATTTACCAGAGGATATTTCAGGAATCTACCATCCTCTTCATAAAGAAGTATTTTCGCATGTCTCCTTTGAAATAATCCTGCTATCACCAACCTCAGATATTGCCACGGAGTGTCACTAATTCTTCTTATTAACATTCAGTTTCAGCCTTTCCTTCTATCACTGACCTCCCCCGCTCTCCTGGAGTCTCACTCATTCCTCGCCTCACATGCTATAGTATTTCAAGGCAAGTTAAATTCAGGTGCATTAAAAATTTCCCTATCCCCAGAGGGTTTAGACTCTCTGGGTCTGATATTCCAAACCCTTAGCTGGATGATAAGGTTGCTGCCATTGATTCTCAGCGGCAGTATCTGTATAGTGCTGCTGAATATCTCTACAGACTACTCCTGTACTTTCCGTTGGTGCAACGGTGGTCCATGGGCAGTAGCAGTCGCTGGAGAGCCCATTGAATATTGTGGGTTTTTTTTAAACTGGCCTCTCTAGGTTTGTATTGAGGTAGCAGGGTCTTAAGCGATTGCCCAAGATCACAAGAAACAGCTTCAGGACTTGGACCTTGGCTTCACTGATTCACAGCCCACTGCTTTACCAACTAGCCTACTCCTCCCATGGCTGACGTCTGAAACTGCAATAGTCTCACTCATTCCTCCCATAGCTAGCGCTGTACATTGTAACCAGTTCTAAATCCCTTTCCTTATCGCTGGCCTCATTCCCTTGTAGCTGCCCCTTTCTTCCTTTGTATTCCAGCCTTAACCACGCTCATTGCCACTTCTATTGTAGAGGGGAATGACTAAGGATTTAAGGGTTCGGGGCCATGAGACTAGTTCTATTCTAGGGGTTCAAGTTCTGTGTGTTGGTGGTTTTCTCTTTATTTCCTATTCTTATGGATTGTTCATCCTGATATGCTACTCACTCCGCGTCTGCAGCTGTAACAAGACAGGCAGACTTATGCAGTATGAGATAAAGTCCTCTGTCGATTTCTTGTTGCGTCTTCTTGAATATATTGGAACAAGTTCACTCTGTAACAGTATCTCGTAATATTTATGTTGCCCTCCTAGGCATATACCTATGGTGCCAGAGCGGTTAAGAGGTAGCGAGTTCTACATTGTATTACACATTTTCTGTTATGCTTGAATGAATTATGTCAGAGTGTGCTAAACAGAATAAGTCACCTGGCATATACTAGAGAGAGAGTCTGTGCACATTCTCGGAGATAATGACATGGGAGGGGGAAAGTTTATTGGCAAAACCATCAGATTGAGTTGGCCATGTACCCCAACTTGGGAGAATGACAACATCCTGTCATATGCGTCCACTCACTCTCCAGATAAATGAATGTGCTCATGGTTCTTTGAGTTTGTGTGGCTCTCAGGATCTGTCGTTTCACTTTAACTACTGCTGCTCTTTCCCACCCCTCAGAAGCTGCCGCCTTGGGTAAACCACACTTGGGTTAAGATCAGCCGTTCTGCTATCAATAGGTACCAGAGAAACTATATCTGGTGAGGCCAGTGAGGTGCCACTAAGATGACATGTGATTGTCTCGAATAATTTTCAGAATTACTTTGGATAGCAGTGGGAATGGAGGAAATGCATAAAGATGACCCTGATCCAAACATATTGAATGTAATACCCTTTGTGGGGCAGGTCTTCTGGAGCAGAGGAGATAGCATTTGCCATTGAACTGCACTGCGAACAAGTCTATTTCAGGAGAACTTCATTAACTGAATATGTTATTGTAGTGTTGAAGTACCATGAGAGTCTAGACAGTGGCTCAACTTGTCCGCTAACTGGTTGAAGGTCCTTGGAAGGTATATGGCTTAAAGAGCTATTCCCATGGAAATTGAGAGGCTCCGTATTATTAATGTCTCCTCACAGAGCCTGAGAGAGCTAGAGCCTCCTTGTAAGTTGGTGTAGAACATTGGTGCCTGGTTGTCTGTCCAAATCAGTGTTAAGGAATTCAAAATCCACTCTTGAATGTATAAAGTGCATAATAAATTTCTCAGAGCTCCAACTGATGGACATGAATAACTCTCTCTTCTTGTCCACATCCCTTGAGCATGGAAGTGAAGGAGACATGCACTTCAGCCATGGTAGATGCATAGGTAGTGAAAATAAATTAATGCTGTGTTGGTTGAAAGGAAAGGCCCTTTTGAAGATTTGTTGGCTCTTGCCATTTTATAGCTATGGACATGCTAGAAGCCTGTCTTCCAGGAGGAATACCTAACCTTGATAGGTGTCTATCTGAGCCCCTATCAATTAGATGGTCTGTATAGGAGTTAGGATGGCATTATGGTTGTTTATTATGGTTTATTATGGATGGAATTATGGTTGACTGAAGACAGAACACAATTTAGGACAACTATCCAGAGGGTCGCCATGAGTCGACACCAACTTGACGGCACTTAACAAGAACAACATTAGGAACCCTAGGAACTGTAACATGCTTATAATATCTTGAAGGGCAGCTTTCAGCTACTGCAGAGTATCCTGCTATAAGCCAATTGTCAAGGTATGAAAAGACTAGGGTTGCCAACTGGCTCCAGATGTGTCCGACAGGCTTGATCTAGTCCTGGGTTTACCTCATTGCATGCAGGGACATGTAGTTCTGATTTCTCCATTGCACTCCATAAGAAAAACAAGACATGTCCCTGCATGCAGTGGGGTAAACCCAGGACTGGATCATGCCTGTCGGACGCATCTGGAGCCAGTTAGCAACCCTAGAAAAGACAAGTAGACCTTTTTTTGTGGAGCTGAGCCGCAACTATTACTAGATATTTTCTGAATACTCGGAGGGTTGATGGAAGCTCAAAGGGAAGGACCTGGTACTGGAAATGTTAGTGGAGGAAGGTGAATCTGAGATATTTCTAGTGGGAGGGATGGATAGGAATGTGAGTGTAGGCATCTTAAAGGGCTAACAAGGCCAGCCAGTCGTCCTGAAAGATGGGTGGTAAAATGGTGCCAGGGGAGTTCATCTTGAATTTTTCCATCTTTATGAACAAATTGAGCTCCCCTAGGTCCAGGATGGGAGAGAGGCCTCCTAACATTTAGAGAATGAGGAAGTATCTGGATTAGAACCCTCATTCCCTTTCTAAAGCAGAACCTCTTTGATTGCCTGCATTTGTAGGAGGAATTGAATCTTGGCTTCTAGGACTTTGTGATGCTGGTATGGATGCTGAGAGGGAATTTCTGGTTCCTTGTTTAGAGGTGGATGACCAAAATTGATTCTGTAGTTCTTACTTATTTCCTTGAGAGCCTACTACTGGTAACGTAGTAACATAGTTTGCAGTGCACCCCGCTAGACCAGTCCAGACTAAGTGGATTGTGCCCCCCTGTCAGCAGATGATGAGACAGAGAAAATTCCAGAAGCTTAATAACGTCACTCTTTGTACCTAATCCTGTACCCCTAGGGGTCAGCTTCAGTATTTTTTCTGTCTCAGCAGATGGTGGACTCATTCTTGGTCTGGCTCAGGCACTTTCAACAGCATTTGTTGTTTTTTCTGAAAAAAAGAAAGTAAGAAGAAAAGGGAAAAGGAGCCCCAACTTTGGATTCCAGAGCCTTTCCTGACCAAGAGGGTCAGTGGAGCACCTCTGAGGCGCAGGGATCCTGTTCAGGAGGAACAGTGTAGCCCTACACTATGGTGTAGTCTCTTCCTTCAGCAAGTTACTTCAGCTTCGGTCTATCTCAGCTGCAGAGATCCGGCCCGGACAGTGCACCATGTTGTGCCATATTATATAAGAAGAATCTTCTTACAGCACTTCAGAAGAAGCAGGCTAAGATTGGAAGCAGGGACCGTCTGTGAGTGAGTTAGGGTTCTTCTGGTGGTAATTCCTTGGGCCTTCGCGGTGTTTATTCACTCACACAATGCTATAATAATCCGTTTGAAATTACTATAATTATCATGTTATATATGAGTTGGTTTTTCACCTTACTCCTGTTGTCTTGGGTAATATCATTAGTGTTAAATCACTCCTGCTTCGTTGTTACACTGTTTTTGATGTTGGTTCTTTTTCTCCTCCCTTTCTGCACAAGGTTTACATAGTCGTTTTGAACCTGTTGGAACTGTTGGAAAGGTAAAGCGTCCAAAGAACTCAAAGGTTTCTTTTTAGTTGTCACTCCCTCATTTGATCATATTACAAGATATTATACTTTTAGTATAGCTTGTATTTATGTTTATATTCAATGTTTTTATTGTTGTATATTTGTTTAGGATATTTTGTTTTGGGCATTCCAACATTTTTTGATATTTTTTAATGATTTTATTAATATTGTAAATTGATTCTTCTTATTGTTTTTATGCTTTTATTGTGGTTTGTTTTGTTCATTTGATGTTTTTATATGATTTTTTATTTTGATTGTTTTTTATGAACAACATTTTATTTATTTATTTATTGTTTGTTCATGCATTTATGGATGTAGTACGCCTGAATTCCCCTGACGAAGAGGATTCGAAACATGGCCTGTGTCGGGCGTTTGGGCTAAAGTTGTGTGAAATAAAGTTCTCCTTCCCTGACACCACAGACTAGTACTGGTTTGTTTGGGTTTTTTTACACTTTCAAATGGAGACATTACGGTCAGGCATTCAAGCAGTCAGGCCTGGCGAGTTCCTAGCTTCTCTTGACCTAGCCGAGGCTTACTTTCACATTCCCATACGCCCGGCACATCAACAGTACCTTCGGTTTGTGGCACTCGGTCTCCATTATCAGTTCAGGGCTTTGCTGTTTGGCCTAGCCATGGCTCTCTGCACCTTCTACAAAGTCATGGTGGTGGCGGTGGCCGCCATCCGTCGCCAGGGCATCTGGGTTCACCCCTACCTGGAAAATTGGCTCATCTGGCGAAGTCTCACCAGGAAGCCCTCGAAGCGGTCTATCCAGTGGTCTCCTTCTTGAGGCACCTTGGATGGATAATCAATCGGGACAAGAGCTGCCTGCAGCCTTCTCAATTGCTGGAGTTTCTTGGGGCCTATTTTGACATTTGGGTGGGCCAGGTCTTCCTTACCCAGAACAGGTGCGAAAAGCTAGTCACACAGCTCATGAGTTTTCTTTGTGCACCAGCACCCTCCGCCTGGGACTATCTGCAAGTTCTCGGGACCATGGCATCTACCTTGGACATGATTCCTTGGGCTCAGGCCCACATGTGCCCTCTCCAGCACTCCTTGTCCAGATAGTCTCCCAGCTCACAGAACTATCAGCTTGGTCTCCAGTTACCCGCAGGGTGCACCGCAGTCTTCAATGGTGGCTATGCCATCGTAACCTTTTATGGGGAGTCCCACTGGAGGCTGCACATTGGATTCCAGTTACCACTGACACCAGTCTAGCGGGCTGGAGAGCCCATTCTCTGCGACAAACAGCTCAAGGCTCCTGGACAGTGCAGGAGGTCTTCTGGCCAATCATTCATCTCGAGGCTCGAGCTGTCCATCTGGCACTCCTTGCCTTCTGCCCCATACTCCTCTGAAAGTCAATATGCATATATTCAGACAATGCGACCACGGTGGCATACCTCAGTTGGCAAGTGGGCATGAAATGCCCAGGGGTGGCATGGAAAATGGCCCCCTGTTCCCATGGGCAGAAGAGAACCTGCAGACTCTCTCGGCACAACACATTGTGGGGGTGGCAAATGTCTGTGCAGACTTTCTCAGTCGCCATCTCCTCAATCCCAGCGAATGGTAGTTCTCCCCCAGGGTCCTTCCAGAGGATCATAGCTCGCTGGGGCCGATCCGACAGTGGATCTCATCTTTATCTTTATCTTTATTTGAGACATTTGATAGACCGCCAATTACCGAGGTGTTAAGGCAGTGTACAATAAAAATTGAGGCTGCCAGAAAACATAGGGAGAAAGGAACGCCAATAAATAAATAGAAAAGTGGTTAAGGAAAAGGGAGGAAGGATAGAACAGGACAGATTCCAACACAAACATTGAGAGTATAATACATAAAAAAACACAAATGGATGGGATGGGGGGGGAATGGGGGATGAGGGTAGGTTAGGACTTAGGGTGAGTGTTTGGCATAGGAAGCGCCCAGTAATCTATAGGAGATTATGGAGGGTGAGGGGGTCAAAGGCCTGATGTTGAATGGGGATCAGCGGAGAGCGTAATTAGTGGTTAGAGAGTGACTAAGGAGGGGCGGGAAGATCGAAAGCCTGACAGAAGAGATAGGTCTTGAGAAGGGCCTTAAACCGAGGGAAGGACAATTCAGTGCGTAGGGAGTGCGGTAGAGAATTCCATAGGGCAAGACTAGCAAAAAAGAAGGCAGCACGGCGGGTTGATTCAAGGTGCGCATGAGAGGGGGATGGTAGAAAGAGACGGTTGCCATGGGCAGAGCGGAGAAGTCGGGGAGTAGGTTGGAGGTAGATGAGATCTGCTAAGTATTGAGGTGTACTGGTATGAAGGGCTTTAAAGGTAAGGATGATAAGTTTATAAAGGTAACGGGCTTTAACAGGGAGCCAGTGAAGAGAAAGGAGACAGGGCGTGATATGGTCTCGGGGGGGAGGAGAAAGTGAGAAGACGAGCGGCAGTATTTTGGATGAGTTGTAATCTCCGAAATTGGTATTGTGGAAGGCCTGTGAAAAGAGAGTTACAATAATCAAGCCGAGTAATTACTAAGGAGAGGACAAGAGTGGTGAGGGACGTAACTGAAAGCATGAGGCGAACAGCCCTGATCCTACGGAGGTGGAAAAGATAACTACGCACCACACCAGAAATGTGCTGATGGAACGAGAGAGATGGATCAAGAATGACACCAAGGTAACGAAGAGTTTGTACCAGAGGAATGGGTGAGTTGGACATATGTGGTGCTAAGGTGGGGGAGGAAGTGCCAAAGGTGAACCAGATAGCTGCTGACTTAGAGGGGTTAGCTATAAGGAAATTGCTAAGGAACCAATCAGAGATGGCAGCTAGACAAGTATTGAGAAGAGAGAGGTCTGGGGCGGAAGAGGATGTATGGTGAATTAGGAGGATGTCATCTGCGAAAAAATAGGCAGATATACCGAACTGTTGTATAAGAAGGGCAAGGGGGGCAAGAAAGATATTGAAGAGGAGAAGGGCGAGAATGGAACCCCGAGGAACGTCACAGTGGAGAGAAAAGGGGGTGGAGGAGGTGGAACCGGAATGAACCGCGAAGGTCCGAGAGGAAAGGAAGGACTGGAACCATTGGTGAACAGTGCCGTGAATACCAAGATCTGACAGACGGGTGAGGAGTGTACGGTGGTCGATGACATCGAATGCAGCGGAAAGATCCAAAGAAACAGCTATTGAGAAATCACCCTTGTCGTTAGAATGGTGCAATTCGCTGAGAAGTGCCATGAGAATAGTTTCCGTGCTGTGCCCGGGCCCAAATCCTGATTGCTGGGGATGCAGGGAGATGGTAGAGTCAAGGTGTGTGGTGAGTTGATGGAAGACAAGCTTTTCAAGAATTTTTGAGAGGAAAGGAAGGTTGGAAACAGGACGCCAATTAGAGGTTATAGCGGGATCGAGGGTGGGTTTCTTGAGAAGTGGGCAGACAATCACATGTTTCCAGATGGAGGGGAAGCAACCAGAGGAGAGACTAGAATTGAGAATAGTGAGGGCAAAGGGAATGAGGGTGAGTGAGGGATCAGTGAACCAGGAAGAGGGCAGCGGATCTAATGGCCACAGCCTTCAACTCTAAAGCACCCTTCTTCTTCAGCCACCACAGGGAGCCGAAATCTCAAGGTCCAGATGCCCTAGTTCAGTCCTGGCTGGAGGATCAGCTGCTCTAAGCGCTTCTGCCCTGGCCACTAATAGGCAGGATCTTCAGGTGCAGTGAGGCCCACTCCGGGTGCATCATCTTGGTCGTGCCTGACTGGCCGCGGTGCCCATAGTATGCTGACCTTGTGCGCCTCTCATTAGCGGCGTCTCTGCCCCTCGGCACCCACAGGGGTCTCCTGTGGCAGGGGCCCAACATCATGGATGATTCAGCTCCTTACTCGCTTACGGCTTAGCTCTTGAGCAGAGACGCTTATCACGGAGGGGCTATTCTCCACAGGTGGTGGCTACACTCCTGAAAGCACAGCGCCCCTCTATGTCATGGGCATTTGCTAAGGTTTGGAAGCGTTTTTCCACATGGTACACTGACAGAGCTTTGTCCCCTTGGAAGGCAGATGTTCCAGACATTCTTGCCTTTCTGCAGAATAGGTTCGATCAGGGAATGGCCCTGAATTCCTTGAAGGTTCAGATAACTGCTCTCTCATGCTTCCGGGGAACTCTCCGAGGGTGCTTCCTGGCCTTCAACCTGGACCTAGTCCATTTTTTGCAGAGAGTGCATGTGTTGCGTCTGCCCCTCCGATAGTGGTGCCGTCCTGGGATCTCTCTTTGGTTCTTTGGGTGCTGTCTAAGCCTCCTTTCGAACTGCTCCACTGGGCGTCCTTTAAAGATTTGACTCTCAATACGGTTCTGCTAGTAGCAGACACCTCAGCTCGATGTGTATCTGAGCTTCAAGCGCTCTCCTGTCGGGATCCCTTTCTGTCTTTCTCTCCAGAGGGCATAACTATTTGCCCAGTCCCAACCTTTTTGTCAAAGGTTCTGTCCACTTTCCGTGTCAACCAGCAGGTAATCCTCCCTTCCTTCTTGAAAGAGCACCAGACGCTCGATGTCGGCAGGGCTTTGTGGCGGTACCTTAAGGTCACCAATCCCTTTCGCCTTTCCAATCACCTATTTGTGCTAATCGGAGGCTGCTGCAGGGGACAGCCTGCATCCAAGGCTGCCATTGTGTGCTGGATCAAGCAGGCAATTGAATCTGCTTACATTCTTCAGAACAAGCCTGTGCCCAGCGGTCTCAGGGCTCATTTTACTAGGGCCCAATCCTTAACATGGGCGGAGAGAGTGAGAGTTGCCCTGCTAGATATCTGCAGGGCCGCCACCTGGTCTTCGCTCTCTACCTTCGTCCGGCACTATTGTCTGGACCTCCACGCTCAGGAAGCAGCTCGGTTTGGTGCCAGCATCTTGGCTGCCACCATTTCTTCCCACCCAGAGGGGAATTAGCTCTGGTACTCCCCACTTGTCTGGACTGGTCTAGCAGGTTGCACTGGAAGGTGAAATTTTACATACTGTTAATTTCCTTTCATGTATCCCTGCTAAACCAGTCCAGAGCCCTCCCCCTTTATGCTGCATTATTGGAACCTGGCTGTGTCGGTGCCTAAGAGCTCATCGGCATAGCTGATAACCGGCCTGCCTCTTCTTTTCTATAGTTTGGCTCCAGCCATGTACATAGTTTGTTTAGGCCGGGGATTTTTCCCCGGATATCGCGTTCCGAAGTTTTTCTGATACTCTTTCTCAATGTCTCCAGGCCACTCTGCTTGCTACAGGTATACTGAGGCTGACCCCTAGGGGACAGGATTAGGTACCAAGGGTGATGTCATTAGAACATAAGAACATAAGATATGCCATACTGGGTCAGACCAAGGTCCATCAAGCCCAGCATTCTGTTTCCAACAGTGGCCAATCTAGGTCATACGTACCTAGCAGTTTCCCCAAGGGACACAGGTTCCACAATGCTTGTACTGGTTCAAGCATTGATATCCTGGGTCCCTTCTTAATAATGGTTTATGGACCTTTCCTCCAGGAACTTGTCCAAACCTTTTTTAAAACCCAGCTACACTAACAGCCTTTACTACATCCTCCAGTAACAAATTCCAGAGTTTGATTACACGTTGAGTGAAAAAATATTTTCTTTTATTAGTCTTAAATAGTTTACCCTGTAGCTTCATTGCATGTCCCCTAGTCTTTCCATATTCTGATAAGGTAAACAATCGATCTACGTTTACCCGTTCCACTCCGTTCATTAATTTATAGACTTCTATCATATCTCCCCTCAGCCGTCTCTTCTCCAGGCTAAAGAGCCCCAACCTTTTTAGCCTTTCTTCATAGGAGTAGCCTTCCATCCCCTTTATCTAGAATTTTCTCTGTCTCTTCATCTGCTGACAGGGGGGCAGAAACCACTTGTCTGGACTGGTCTAGCAGGGATACAGGAAAGGAAATTAACGGTAAGCAAAATTGCACCATATGATGGCAGATAAAGACCATGGTGCATCTAGTCTGCCCAGCAAGGTCTTCTTGGAAAAAGAAAAGGCAGCCCCTACTAGAAGATAGTAAAAAACTGGGTACATTCTTAAGATGGGAGGGAGGAGCAGTCTTTCGCTTTTCTTCCCTTGGCTTTTTGAGCAGTGGACTGGGAAGTCTGCCATTGTTGACATGGACATGAAAAAGGCTGTTTAGTTGCCTTTGATTTCTGACATGGTGTCCTTTACCTTTTTCTCAAAAATATTCTCTCCTACACATGGTGCATCTGCTAGGCAATCATGAAGATCATCAGAGTCCTGAAGCTCAGAGTCATATGGGTCTACGTGCTCTGATTGTGATGGCTGAGGACCTACAAGCTTCCTCATAAGCATCATATGCTGAGTTGGTCAGATGTAAGCCACACTCTTCAAACGTATGTAGCAGAAATACAGTCTGCTTAGAATAGTTTTGGGTTAAAGACTTCAAGTCTGCTGGAGCACAGAATGGTGAAAATGAAGTGAGCTGCTATAAGGAATTCAGCATGGTGCCATTATTTTGAGAATTTTTTGATCCTTCTTAGGAAGAACATTTGCATGGGATTTCAGACCTTCTGATATTTTGATGGCGGCTTCTGCTAACACTGAATGATGTGGTAGCTGAGAACACATCTGTGGGAATGACAGGTGATACCTGAACTGAGGACAAAGAATGAGAAAAATTGACAAAATAAAGAAACCTTCAGATTGAAGTTGAAAAGATTTAGAAAAAAAAAATCTACCATAAAAGCAGTTGTGGTTGGAGCTCTCGGGGCTATACCTAGAGGGACTATGGAGCTCTCAGAGCTATATCCAAGGGACTCCATAATGATTTAGAAATGTTGGACCTACTGAACGTGACTCCACAAATCCGACAAAGGACTACTCTACTTGGAACAGCTTTGCACCGATACCTGCATGATTCCTAGATTCTTGGTTAGAACCCGAATCACAAGATTAAAACCAGTCTTAGAGTGCGTCTTCCAATGAAGAATTCATTATAATAATGATACTAAAAGAAGACTCTTTTAAAAGAGCCTGTACCGAGCACATACCTCACCCATGTTGGGTGAACAGTGCCAGAGGAGTTGCTTGCCTTACATAAAAACAAAATGTCTATTATCAAAATGTGAAAGTGTGGAAAGATTCATGTGGGGCGCTACTGGTGATATCTGGAATTTTCAACTAGTAAGTCATAAATGTCTATGTACCTCCGCTCTTTGAATAAGGATTTCTTACAAAAGCTGCTGGTATTTCCATTAACATACCCTCTGGCTAGTATGTACACATTTGGGGAATATAATGCTGTTCCAGGTAGTTCTAGAGGTGGTTGCAGGTCATCAGATACAAAGGGATAACACTGAGAGAACACACTGTTAACAGACCCTATGAGCTCTCTGGATTACAATGGAAGCAAGAGTTCTTATTTTCTGACATGCTGCTGTACTCTGCTGCCGACAGACATTTTTCCAGTGCAGTTAGGGGTTTTGCTCTATTTATGAATGTGTGCATCATGCAACTTCTGCCCAGTACTCAGCAGAGAAATTTCAGACCGCTCTCCTTTAGCAGTCAGGCTGCCGACCAATGAAAGAAGGAATTTTTCCCACTGGAGAGTGCATGCCTACCAAAGGATGACAAAGGCAAATGGTTTTATATTTTGGTGAAAATGCACCTTCAAGGACGTCTTGAGAAGTCCTTTGGAAAGCCTATCAAACAGTGTTAAGAAGCATTACTTCTTATGTGGCTTCTCGTTGGTAAACCTGACCGATTGTGATGCTAAGCCTGCAAGACCGAAAAGGGAACATGGTCATGGTCTCTGTATGTGTTAAATTCTAGTGATGTGAAATATGGAATGTGGAGCACAGAGATAAATGAAAAGATGATTGTGATTGAAGATTTAAAATATACATCTGTGGATTGTGTAAAAAGACTGGTAAACGCCGTGTACTTAATAAAAGTCGAGCAAGAATCTTATTTTATAAATAAGATAAAAAACAGATTAAGGGCGAGTGCTGAATTTCCTAATGATGTTAATGATGAGCATGTGCCATAGAAACAAGTGATCTAGAATATTCTAGTAGACCCTTGATGGGCTGTACTAATAAAGGGTCCTAGGGAATCACTACTTGAATATCTGTGTGCCATAAGCCCTTACATAATAGCTTATGGAACGTCTTGTATGTAGATGCCAGGAGACCCCGTGGAGACAACATTCGGCTGAAGGATTTTCACATAGATACTAAACTCATAGACATGGTTTAACAGGATAAAGTCAACATAGATTTAGCCAAGGGAAGATGATCTTTGCAGTTTTCTGGGTCATGCTGCGTCGTAGTAAGTGGAACCAATGTTCAGCCATCATGTCGTGGCTTTCTTCAGGGTGAAGAAACACTGTTACCGTGTTGGTATGACAGTTACCGTGTACTAATTTCCATGGTAACCACACACTGGGTGGGTTGGGGAAGGGAGTGGGCATGGATAGCACATTGTGGTTAGAACGGTTGCAACTGCCACAGGCTAATCGTCAATGTTGCAATTACCGTAGGCACCCTTTCTGCCTCTTCAAAGGGCGATGGTAAGTGTAACGCAATAATTGCGCATGAGTCCAATGTGCAATACAGGCCATGTCCCTGCAGTAACTGTGAGAAATATACTGGTCACACCCCTGGCAGTTAACACGGAGGCTTTGCACTTACCGCTCATTGACATTTGCGCTCAACGCATGGTAAACGCAGAATCTTGCCGCATGTTAGTAAAAGGGCCCTAGGAAGGTAATATCAAAAGTTATATGATGGTTGGAAAATCAGACTGCTCTAATAAAGGGTTTAAGTTTCTTACCACTCTCATTTTGGAAGAAACCTTATATATTTATCGCCTTATTAATTTATCTCCTAAATTACAATTTAGAATCAATAATTATCCCCAAAATGTAGCCTCTTTTTGAATAGCAATGATAAGCTTACCTAAACTAATATTAGTAGAAAAAAAATAATCTCTACCTGATGCAATACCCTGCTTCAGTTTTTTAAATTGTTCTGCAAACCATTCCTTTGCAACCAGTCCATTGCTTTATTTATTTAGTATTTAGCTCAGACTTTTTCAGTAGTTGTTCAAGGTGGGATCAAATACTTTTATCAACATGAAAAGAATTTGCACCCTCTTTTGTAGAAAAAAGAATAAATAGCATTTCGGCCTGTAGTTAATGGACAATGAATTGAACAGTTCAGAGAATAGTGCAAACGAGATATCCAGAAAAGTGGCCAGCAGGGACGAACCCTGTCGAAGACCTTACTTTATAGTATACCAGTCTGAGGCAGGCTCAGCCCAACCTTTAGGTAAAGTAGATCGTCTCCTAGGGCGGCAGCTTCTAGGGGGCAGCGAGTAGCTAGAGTCATAACAAAGCAATGGGTTGAGTTTAATAATCAAAATCATGGGGGGCACCCAGGGGTCTAAAAGCTAATTGTGAGCGAATGCACAACTGAAGTTTCACCTAGGGTGCTTAATATCTTCCACTAGCCCTGGGCTGAGGTGTCTACCTTCATCTTGATACATTGAGTTTACCCTTCTAAGTATCACTGGAACTAGTGTAAAACATTTTTAACATAAGACAAAGTCAAATGTGGCAGATCAATCAGTAGCGAGGCAAAGGCATGCAGCATCCATCGCTTCTGAACCTAGAAGGCTGAACAAAACATAAGAACATAAGATATGCCATAGGTCAGGCTAAGGTCCATCAAGCCCCGTATCCTGTTTCCGACAGTGGCCAATCCAGGTCACAAGTATCTAGAAGTTTCCAAAAAGACAGACAGGTACCACAATGCTTGTATTGGAGCAAGCAGTGAATATTCTGGGTCCTCAGTGGTTTATGGACCTTTCCTCCAGGAACTTGTCCAAACCTTTTTTAAACCCGGCTACACTAACAGCTTTTACTGCATCCTCTGATAACGAATTCCAGAGTTTGATTACGCATTGAGTGAAAAAATATTTTCTCTTATTAGTCTTAAACGGGATACAGTGTAGTTTTATTGCATGTCCCCTAGTCTTTCTACTTTTTGATGGTGTAAAGAATCAAGCTACATTTACCCATTCCACTCCATTCATTTATAGACCTCTATCATATCTCCCCTCAGCCATCTCTTTTCCAGGTTGAAGAGCCCTAACCTTTTAAGCCTCTCCTCATAGGGGCACCCTTCCATACCCTTTACCATTTTGATGGCTCTTCTCTATACCTTTTCTAATAACGCTATATCCTCTTTAAGATACGGTGACCAGAATTGCACACAATATTCAAGGTGCGGTCGTACCATGGAACAATACAGAGGCATTATAATATCCTTGGGTTTATTCTCCATTCCTTTCTTTATGATACCTAGCATTCTATTTGCCTTCTTGGCCGCGGCTGCACACTGGGCAGAGGGTTTTAACATGTTATCCATCATGACACCTAAATATTTTTCCTGGGTGGTGGTTCCTAATGTGGATCCTTGCATCATGTAAGCATAGTTTGGATTGTTCTTTCCTAGGTGCATAACTTTGCACTTGTCCACATTAAATTGAATCTGCCATTTGAATGTCCAGTCTTCCAATTTATCAAGGTCCTTTGGCAATCTTCTTGGGTTTTAACAATTTTGAATAATTTTGTGTCATCTGCAAATTTGACTACCTCACTCATTATTCCCATTTCTAGGTCATTTACAAATATGTTAAAAAGCAGCAGACCCAGCATAGATCCCTGGGTACTCCACTATTCACCTTTCTCCATTGGGAAAATTGGCCATTCAGCCCTACTCTCTGCTTTCTATCTTTTAACCAGTTCCTGATCCACAACAGTACACTGCCTATCCCATGTCTTTTTAACTTCACCAAGAGTCTCTCATGAGGGACCTTGTCGAAGGCTTTCTGAAAATCCAGATACACTATATCGACCAGCTTACCTTTATCTACCTGTTTATTCACACCTTCAAAAAATATAACAGATTAGTAAGACAAGACCTTCCTTGGCTAAAGCCATGTTGGCTTTCTCTCATTAAACCATGACTATCTACATGTTCAGTAATTTTGTTCTTTATAATGTTTTCTACCATTTTGCCCAATACTGATGTCAGGCTCATTGGCTTGTAGTTTCCCGGATCAGCCCTTGAACCCTTTTTAAAAATTGGTGTTACATTGGCCATTCACCACTCTTCAGGTACTACAGATGATTTTAATGATAATTCACAGATTACTAATAGTAGATCTTCAATCTTACATCAGTTCTTTCAACACCCTCAGGTGTATACCTTCGAGTCTAGGTGATTTGCTACTGTTTAGTTTATCAAATAGTTGTAATGTGTCTTCCCAGTTTATCAATGTTTCTTTCAATTCTTCCGATACATCACCTTTAAATACCATTTCAGTCATGGGTAACTTCCCTACATCTTCTTCAGTAAAGACCGAAGCAAGGAATTCATTCAGTCTCTCTACTATGGCTGCCCCTCTTTGTGCCCCTTTTACCCCTCTATCATATAATGGTCCAACTGGCTCTCACAGATTTTTTGCTATGAATATACTTGAAAAAGTCTTTATTATGCATTTTTGCTTCCACAGCAAGCTGCTTCTCAAATTCTCTCTTTGCCTGCCTTATCAATGACTTGCATCTAACTTGCCAGTGCTTATGTTATTTCCAGTTTTCATCATTTGGCTCCTTTTTCCAAGTCCTGAAAGATGCTTTTTTGGCTACAACAGCCTCTCTGACCTCACCTTTAAACCATGCTGGCAGTTTTTTGGACTTCCTTCCACCTTTTTTAAAGCATGGAATACATCTGGTCTGGGCTTCCAAAATAGTATTTTTAAACAATGCCCATGTTTGATGTAAATCTTTAACCTTTGCAGATGCTCCTTTTAGTTTTTTTCTTAACTATTTTCCTCATTTTATCATAGTCTCCCTTTTTAAAGTTAAAAGGCAGAACTGTGGATTTCCTTGCCATCCTTCCTCCATTTATGAAATCAAACACAATCATGCTATGATCACTATTGCCAAGTGGCCCCAACTCTCTTATCTCTTGCATCAAATCTTGTGTACCACTAAGGACTAGGTCCAAAATGACTTCCCCTCTTGTCAGTTCATTGAACCAGCTGCTCCAAGAAGCAGTCATTTATTTCATCTGGAAACTTTATCTCCCTAGCATGTCCTTCCGTGACACTGACCCAGTCGATACTGGGGTAATTGAAATCACCCATTATTATTACTGTGTTGTAAATATTGCTAGATTCCCTGCTTTCTTTAAGCATTTCATCATCCATTTGTTCATTCTGGCCAGGCATTCGGTAGTACACCCCTACTGCCATCACCTTCCCCTTTTTACATAGAATTTCATTCAATAGAGATTCTATTGTGCATTTTGTTTCCTGCAACACTTTAATCCTGTGTGACTCAAAGTATTCTCTAACATGAAGTGCAACCCCTCCACCAATTTGAACTACTCTATCATTGTGATATAATTTATACCCAGGTATCACAGTGTACCACTGGTTGTCCTCCTTCTACCAGGTCTCTGAGATACCAATTATATCTAACCTCTCATTCAGTGCTGTATATTCTAACTCTCCCATGTTATTTTTTAGATGTTTAGCATTTGCATACAAGCATTTTAGAGGTCATATTTAATTCATATTAATCTGGTTATCTGTAGGCAAGGGTAGTTTGGAATCTTTAAGCTCTGTCTGCTCTGCTCTGCTCTGTACTTAAGGGCATTTGCATTACTTTTGTCTTTATTAGTACTTCTCTGTCAATATGGAGTAATGTCTATCTTTTGCTAGTATCCTTCATGAATGCACCATTCCGAACCATGCACTCTTGGGCAAATGTTGGCTTTCCCCTACTCTACTATCTAGTTTAAAAGCTGATTTATCTTCTTTTAAAGGTTAATGTCAGCAGCCTGGTTCCATCACGGTTAATGTGGACCCCATCCTTTTGGAAAAGCCCCTCCTTTCACCAGAATGTTCCCCAGTTCATAACAAATCCAAAACCCTCTTCTTTGCACCATTGTCTCATCCATGCATTGAGACTCCGGAGTTCTGCCTGCCTTTTGTGTCCTGCGCGTGGAATGGGAAGCAATTCTGAGAATGCTACCCTGGAAGTTCTGGATTTCAACTTCCTACCCTAAAGCCTATATTTGGCCCCCAGGACCTCTCTACCATACTTTCCAACATCATTGGTACCAACATGTACCAAGACAGCAGACTCCTCTCCAGCGCTATCTAACACCTTGTCTAGATGGCGCGTGAGGTCCACTACCTTCGCACCAGAAAGGCATGTTACCAGGCAATCTTCATGTCCACCAGCCACCCAGCTATCTACATGCCTAATGATGGAATCACCAACTATAACAGCTGTCCTAACCCTCCCCTCATGGGCATTTGGCCCTGGAGAAATCTCCTCAGTGCAAGAGGGTTTTACATCACCTGGAGGACAGGTCCTAGCTACAGGATCACTTCCTGCCACACCAGAGTGATGCTCTCCTGTCATGTGACCTCCATGGCAACAGGGAGGATGCTAGACTGAAGGTGGGACTTCAGTACTATGTCCCTGTAGGTCTCATCTGTATTCCTCTCTGTCTTCCTTATGTCCTCCAAGTCTGCTACTCTAGCCTCCAGAGATCAGACTCATTCCCTGAGAGCAAAGAGCTCCTTGCACCTAGTGCAGAGGTAAGACCTCTCTCCAACTAGGAGAAAATCATACATGTGACACTCAATGCAAAAAACTGGAAAGCCCCCATCTCGCTGCTGGACTGCTGTCTGCATCTTAATTTTAAGGTTTTGTTCACATATTAAAGTTGTTTACTTACTTTGTAGGGGATACTTATACTAATACAACTATACCTTATATGTTAAATGGACTTTGTTCGCTTCAAGAATAAATAATCTCAGGTCCTTAATAAATGTATTCCTGATGAGGATAACCAGCTGCATCTGAAAGTGATCAGGGGCACTATTAAAGTGCCCATGATCACTTTCAGGTGCGGCTGGTTATCCTAATATTATCCCAGGGGTGGGAGGAAGGGAAAGAAGACTTATAAGCTGGCTTGCTACTCAATGCCCTGACCTGTGCTTCTAAGGTTAAGTCTTACCAATTTCCTGGGTGATTCACACAGCCCTTGGTTTGATAGAGGGGGCCTTTCAAATTGCCCCTTTGATTTGTCACTTGCCTTTAACACCTATAGTATTTAAGACAACTTCACAGATCTTTTGCTTCCTAACTGGAAGACTTCTTTGTAAAAGTCACTAGAAACAAGTTTAGTTCTTTGTACTCAGAGACTATTTATTTTACTTGTATGCTAAGCTATACTCTGATTTGATTTAAATGAAAAGCTCTGACTCAGCAAACACACTGATTTCTAAAATACACAGATTTCTGTGCTTTAACCCAAAGATTACCCTTTTCCCCCAAGATTTAGAATATATTCTAGAAGATAAATACTTACAAGTGCAGATCTATTTCCAGTTGTAGTAGTCCCTCTGGGTAGTCCTTCAAGACTGGCATTGAGTTGGGAGACTATTAGGGGCATGTTTACTAAAGCACGTTAGGTTTGCAGCTAATGTACCAAAAACTGCAGATAGTGCCACCCACGTTAGCTGCAAAAGCCGTGTGTTATCTGTTGGGGGTGTGCACAGCACTTCCCCAACAGATAATGCATCGAAAGTGCAGAGAACGCAGTTGGGTGGCATCGTGGATGCAGTTAACGTCACCTATTGAGGTGGCGTTAGTTGCACCTATGCTGTCTGCAAATCCAACGGTTGCTGCACACTGTTGAGGACCATGGTAATCATGCATCGCAGACACGCTCACTCTCTACCCTAATCCTGCCCACTCCCGCAGGTAATGTGCTTTCTGCAAATAGTGCAGAAAATCACTGCGTTATCTGCAGTTACCCTGCGTTAACTGCTACCTCGGCCAGATAGTGTGCTCTTTCTACCACATTAGCAGCTAACATGCTTATGTATGAGGGGAGGGGGGCTGATAAGTCTCTGGCCTTGTAACAAAATAGAAAGCTATGGGCACACTTTGGTTCCAGAGGTCTGAATGATCTCTCTGTTCTGTTACGTTACAACACCAGAGACTTATCAGCCCCCTCGTAAACATGCCTCTTAAAGATTCACAGTTATGATGCTTTTGAAAGCCACATTGATAGCAACTTAATATTTTGTTATCATCAAGAAACTCATCTAGTAGAATTCTTCTTATCTGCTCAATCAATTTTGCAGTAAATGGCTAATTAGAAATCGGTCGGTATGATGAACAATCTGAAATTTGAGTACATGTTTTCTTTAAAATAGGTGGAACCACTAAGGGTTTTAGTATAATCACGGGATTTGACCTTCTCTTAAAGATGCCATTACTTAGAAGTTCAACAATCCAGCCACTTGATGTCTAACAACCTTTGCAACAGAGATGGAGAAATTAATTTAGCCACTTCCTCTTCATTAGTGGTTTTAAAATTAGTCCGTCTAGCTAGAGCGGTGTTTATTACCCAGAGCGGCGCCCTTCTTCTCTGGCAATGTTGTGTATCAGCAGTCACATGCCTGTAAATAATTCAGCAGGTTTAGAAATAGCTTTACTTAAGGCATTTGTCAAATATTTTCTTTCAGCCTCTACAATTTTGGTCTTATAGTTTTTCATGGTGGTGGCCTACCATCGCCTTCATTCCATAAACTTGTAACTTCCACCATGCTTGTTCCTGTCTCCACACTATTTGCTTCAACTGCTTCAGTTCCTCAGTAAACCAAGGAGCTCACCTTGACCTTTTTTTCTGTGGGAAATTAGTAACAATCTTCTCCTGACAATACTTAGACACAGAACCATGCCATAAATTTAAGAAATTATCCACAGGGATGATTATTCAGATGCTCCACTGATAACTGATAGCTCTTTTGAAAGGTTTCACGATCTCCACCCTGCTAGCTTTGTTTTTGTACAGACTCCAACTCCAAATAAAACAAGATAATAATTTGTCGATGGAGCCACTTCCATCAATCAATGAGACATCACATGTCTGTCAGTAAATGGAGAACATAATTCTTCTAATATATGACCCTTTTCATGAGTTGTTTTGATTAATCAGCTGTTGAAAATCTAATGCCCACATGCAATTAATAAAATCTGAGGTGACAGTAATCTCCTTAAGATCATCATAATGGATATTAAAGTCTCCAAATATAATACATTTCGATAAATCGAGTTGAGAAGAAGTTAATCAGTCAACAAAATGCATTATATCATCTGCGCTGCCTAAGGAGGAATTTCACCAAATCAGAACAGATCCAGACAAATGAGTTTGGAAATGCTCTAGTAATTTCAGATTTAAACTCAATAGAACAAATAAAACCTCTCCCCTGCCCTTTCCCTTCCTTTGAAAGAACACAGAATCACAAGGGCATAAATCATTCAAATAAACTATGTCTAAAGGAGTAACCCAAGAGACTCTGTAATGCCAAAAACTTAACTTATCTTTCAAAATATTAATTTCGCTCCTCAATGATCTTGTATTAGCAAAAGCAATCCGGGTCTCCTTATGATCCTCAACAGGCATTTACTACTTAATACTCCGCCCATCTCAAATGATAGAAACCAATTGACAAGGAGCAACAAATAAACAGTACAAATATACAGTACAATTCGTAACATGCACACTCAATGTGCGCAAAGAGGCATGCCCCTTTAGTACACCCCTTCAGTAGTCCCCCACACACTTTTCAGCATTTTATCCCTAAAGGTCGTGTCTTGATGACTGAGAAACAAAAAAGTACAGCAGCTATTATGGAATCAACAGCAGTGGGGAGCAGCAGCGCGGCATGGCTCAGCATGTGGAGTGGGGGGGGGGGGGACAGCAGGCCATGTGTGCCGAAGCACATGGCCTGCCGCTCACAGAGAACTGACACCTTAGGTGGCCGCTTAGTGGACGGGCTGGCTCTGATACCCAGGTATCAGTGTCCCATTGGTTGTCCTCTTTCCACCAGATCTCTAAGATGCCAATTATATCTAACCTTTCATTTAGTGCTATATATTCTAGCTCTCCCATCTTATTTTTTAGACTTCTACATTTGCATAAAGGCATTTTAGAGGTTGTATTTTATTCATATTAACAATCTGGTTATCAGCTGACAGGGGTAATTTGGAATCTTTCAGCTTTGTCTGCTCTGTACTGAAAGGCATCTGGGTTACTTTTACCTTTATTGGAACCTCTCTATTGAGATGCTCTAACTTCCCTCTTTTGCTAGTATCCTTCAAGGATATATCCTTCCGAATCATGTGCTCTTGGGCGACTGTCGGCTTTCCCCTATTATCTAGTTTAAAAGCTGCTCTATCTCCTTTTTAAAGGTTATTGTCAGCAGCCTGGTTCCACCCTGGTTAAGTTGAAGCCCCTCCCTTCTCCAGAATGTTGCCCAGTAGCTAACAAATCCAAAAACCTCTTCCTTGCACCATCGTCTCATCCATGCATTGAGACTCCGCAGCTCTGCCTGCCTCTTGTGTCTTGCATGTGGAATGGGAAGCATTTCTGAGAATGCTACCCTGGAAGTTCTGAATTTAAGCTTCCTAACTAAAAGCCTAAATTTGGTCTGCAGAACCTCCCTCCCTCATTTTCCTATGTCATTGGTACCAACATGTACCAAGATAGCAGGCTCCTCCGCAGCACGATCTATGTTTGAAAGATGGAATTATCCCTTCCTGAGGGAGAAATCCAGATTGCTGATCAATGCAAGGAAAACGTATATATATTTTGCATGGCTTGCTCTATATTCCTCTACCATCTTGGTTATCTGAAACACATGTAAAATGGTAGCATTGGTTACTAAATCTAACTTTTGGTTTTCTTGTATGGGGGTGGTTATACCTTCACCAGGGAGGGGTTTTTTGTTTATTTACATTCCTGATTTGATATGCATCAGATTTTCTTAACATATCTACAATTCTCCTTTGCTTCTCATTCCATATTTCTCTGGTGGTTAGGGTGGACATGTGTTCACTGTATGGTGCTCTGATCTGTCCCGAAATGTTCTCTGAATAAGCGGGTCTTTAATTGTTTTCTAAATGAGGAGAGGTCCTTGTTGTTTCGGATTTTGGTTGGGAGGGAGTTCCATGTGGAGGGAGCGTAGAGTTCAAAAGCACGGGTACAGGTTTGGAGGCTGTACTTTGTCCTTTCCTGTGGCACAGTCAGCACGTTGTTAGCGGCCTGACGTGTTGGTCGTCCAGTGTTCAGTTGTGGTAGTAGGGTGTGGAGGTGTGATGTTTGGTTCTGATGTAATCTTTTATGAATGAGTATTAAGGTTTTGTACTTGATCTGGGCTTCCAGTGGGAGAATGTGGAGATGCATCAGGACTGGGGTGATGTGGTCATATTTCTTCACCCCTTGGATGATCCTGGCTTTCTTGTTGAGGGCTGTCCATAGTGGATTGAGAGTGGAGTGTGGAAGTCCTTGATAGATCGCATTACAGAAGTCCAGATGGGGGAGAGACATCACTTGTAGCACTGATCAGAAGTCATGGGAGGGAAGGAGGGAGTAGTGGCTCAGTGGTTGGGATAGATTACCTCAGGCCAGAAGGCCAGGGGTTCAATTCCCACATGGGGACAAGCAACCTCAAGCTGGAGGGACTGGGGTCTCTAGTCCTATGGCCATTCCTTGTGACCTTGGGCAAGCCACTTAACCCTCCATTGCCTCAGGTACACTTAAATTTTGAGCCCTTCAGGGACAAGGGAATAAAAAGTACCTGTTAGTATACATGTAAACCGCACAGATTCTAAAGAGCACAGTATAAATAAATAAAATAATGGGAGTCTAGGAGTGGTCTGATGCGCTGTAACATCCTGGTTTTGAAGAATATTATCCTTGCTGCTTGCGCAGTCTGCTGCTTGAATGAGAGGATTTGGTCGAGAATGACTCCCAGGTACTTTATTTGTGTCTGGACTCTTATCTGGGTTGCTCCCAGCATGAGATGTGTTGGTGGGGTGAAGGCTTGATTTGAGATTATTCTCCTGGAGCCACTTAGAAACATCATTAAAGCAGTCTGTTAAATGTTGGCTTAATGGATTTGTGGTCATTATTGGTCCATAAAGCATAATGTCGTCTGTGTATATGTGAAAGTTGATGTTGTGTGATTGTATTATAGTGCAGAGTGGTTGTAAGTAGATGTTAAAAAGCAGTGCCGATAGCAAGGAGCCTTGTGGTATCCCTTGTGTCTGGAGGTAGGGGGTGGAGGTGCCGGTGCTAGTTCGTCTTAGTTGATACCTGTCTGTTAGATATGACTGGAACCATTGTAGAACTTTGTCCTGTATGCCAGTTTCCTGTACTCTGTGTAGAAGGATGCTGTGAGATACAATGTCAAATGCCGCCGATATATCCAGAAAGATAAGGGTGTATCCGGTGTGCTTTGTCTGTATTCCTTTGATTAATATATTTATCAATGATACCACGAGAGTCTTGACCCCGTGTGGAGGGTCGGAACCCATGTTGCGGTGGGTCAAGTAGGTTGATCTTGTCCAAGTGGTCCTGAAGTTGCTGTTGCATTGTCTTCTCAATGACTTTTGTGGTGAATGGGAGGCTTACTACTGGTCTGAATGAGGTGGGATCCAGTAGGTCGAGTTTCGGTTTCTTAAGGGTCAGGCAGTTGATGGATGTTTTGAGGCAAGTGGGCATCAGACCTTGCTTGAAAGGTTCATTAGCGATGTTGGCATGTGCTAGGCTTAGTTCCTGTTTTGTCACCTTAATCCAGCTGACCAGGCAGGGATCAAGAGGAGAAGTGGTGGTGGTGGCTTCAATCCTTTCTTTGCTAATTGCTTCAGACTTTCTCCATGCAGTATTGGAGGTGACATCCTGGTAGTTTCCTGCGGGTGTGGGTGGGGTGTTGGGATTCGGTTGGAGCTGTTTATATTGTGCTGCGAGTTGCTGTGGTGGCATGTTTGGGAGTTGGCTAGACTGATTAATGGTTTTGTTCAGCTGTTTGACAATGTCAAAGAACTCACGTGGGTGGTTAAGGGATGTAATTATAAGTCTTGTGTGATAGGTTCTCCATGCGTCGCCTATTTTAGTGCGGTATTCGTTTAGAGCATCCATATATTTCATTCTGTCCAGATCATGTTTGCTTGTCCTCAATTTTCTTTCTATTCATCTGAGTTGTGTTTTCAGCTTCTGTAAGGCGGGAGTGAACCAGCGTGTTCTTGTTGGTCTTTTTTTTTCTTTGGGGGGTGTCGTTGAACTTGCTGCTGTAGCTATTATGGTGTTCCAGTTGTTGGTTAGCACTTTGAGGTCAGACTGTCCTGACTGTGTATTTGGTAGAACTTGTTTGAGGAAGTTGTCCTTATGAAATGGTTTGAATTTTTTTGCCAGGTGCGCATTCCCCGTCGCGGTCATTGGTTGATAGGCTGTGATGATGGTGATAAGACAGTAGTCGAACCATGACACAGTTGTGATCCTGGGAGTCTTGCTCAAGATGGAAGTTTGGGAGCTAAGGAATACAAGGTCTAGGGTATTGCCCTTCTTGTGTGTTGGTGCACAGATGATTTGTGTCAGTTCCATGGCTTCCATATCCTCAAGGAAATCAACCAGGATTATCAGCTCTTTTTTTGTGTTGGCAATTTCTGATGTCTATTTGAGGATATCTGATAGGTCACAAGTCGTTGTAGGAGCTCTGTATATCAGGCAGATTGATAGGTTTGTATTGGTGGTTACTAGTATGTCTGATTCCTCTGTACTTTCCGTTGTCTGGGAACTGAGGTGGAGATGAGATTTTGCTATCATTGCTACTCCTCCTCCTTTGGAATGTGTGTGCGAACAGTTAGAACATAATAAGAACATAAGATATGCCATACTGGGTCAGACCAAGGTCCATCAAGCCCAGTATTCTGTTTCCAACAGTGGCCAATCTAGGTCATACGTACCTAGCAGTTTCCCCAAGGGACACAGGTTCCACAATGCTTGTATTGGTTCAAGCATTGATATCCTGGGTCCCTTCTTAATAATGGTTTATGGACCTTTCCTCCAGGAACTTGTCCAAACCTTTTTTAAACCCAGCTACACTAATAGCCTTTACTACATCCTCCGGTAACAAATTCCAGAGTTTGATTACACGTTGAGTGAAAAAATATTTTCTTTTATTAGTCTTAAATAGTTTACCCTGTAGCTTCATTGCATGTCCCCTAGTCTTTCTATATTCTGATAAGGTAAACAATCGATCTACGTTTACCCGTTCCACTCCGTTCATTAATTTATAGACTTCTATCATATCTCCCCTCAGCCGTCTCTTTTCCAGGTTAAAGAGCCCCAACCTTTTTAGCCTTTCTTCATAGGAGTAGCCTTCCATCCCCTTTACCATTTTGGTGGCTCTTCTCTGAACCTTTTCTAAAATTGCTATATCCTTTTTAAGATATGGCGACCAGAATTGCACACAATATTCAAGGTGCGGTCTCACCATGGAACGATATAGAGGCATTATAATATCTTTTGTTTTATTTTCCATTCCTTTCCTTATCATACCTAGCATTCTATTTGCTCTCTTGGCCGCCGCTGCACACTGGGCCGAGGGTTTTAACATGGTATCCACAAGGACGCCTAAATCTTTTTCTTGGGTGGTGGTTCCTAATGTGGAACCTTGCATCGTGTAACCATAGTTTGGGTTGTTCTTCCCTAGGTGCATAACCTTGCACTTCTCCACATTAAATTTCATCTGCCATTTTGATGCCCAGTCTTCCAATTTATCAAGATCCTCTTGCAATTTTCCACAATCCTCCTGGGTTTTAACAACTTTAAATAGTTTTGTGTCATCAGCAAATTTGATAACCTCACTCGTTATTCCACTTTCCAGGTCATTTATGAATATGTCAAAAAGCAGCGGACCCAGCACAGATCCCTGGGGTACACCACTATTCACCTTTCTCCATTGGGAAAATTGGCCATTTAGCCCTACCCTCTGCTTTCTATCTTTTAACCAGTTCCTGATCCACAGTAGTACACTGCCTCCTATCCCATGACTCTTTAGTTTTGCCAAAAGTCTCTCATGAGGGACCTTGTCAAAGGCTTTCTGAAAGTCCAGATACACAATATCAACCGACTCACCTTTGTCCACCTGTTTATTCACTCCTTCAAAAAAACATAACAGATTAGTAAGACAAGATCTTCCTTGTCTAAAGCCATGTTGGCTGTCTCCCATTAGGTCATGACTATCTACATGCTGAGTAATTTTATTCTTTATGATGGTTTCTACCATTTTTCCCGGTACTGATGTCAGGCTCACCGGTCTGTAGTTTCCCGGATCACCCCTCGAACCCTTTTTAAAAATTGGTGTTACATTGGCGATCCTCCAATCCTCAGGTATTAGAGATGATTTTAATGATAGTTCACAGATTACTGATAGCAGGTCTGCAATCTCAAATTTCAGTTCTTTCAACACCCTTGGATGTATACCATCCGGCCCAGGTGATTTGCTACTCTTCAGTTTATCTAATAGTTGTAGGACATCTTCCCGATGTATCGATATTTCCTTCAATTCTTCCACACCTTTAAATACCACTTCAGTCGTGGGTAACATCCCTACATCTTCCTCAGTAAAGACCGAAGCAAAGAATTCATTCAGTCTCTCCGCTATCGCCTTGTCGCCTCTTAGTGCTCCTTTAACCCCTTTATCATCTAATGGACCAACTGACTCTCTCACGGGTTTTTTGCTACGAATGTACTTGAAAAGGTCTTTATTTCGCGTTTTTGCTTCCGCAGCAAGCTTCTTCTCAAATTCTCTCTTTGCCTGCCTTATCAATGCCTTGCATTTGACTTGCCAGTGCTTGTGCTGTTTCCAGGTTTCATCATTTGGCTCTTTTTTCCATTTCTTGAAAGATGCTTTTTTGGCAACAACATCCTCTCTGACCTCAGCTTTAAACCATGCTGGCAATTTTTTGGACTTCCTTCCACTTTTCTTAAAGCGTGGAATACAGCTGGTCTGGGCTTCCAAGATAGTATTTTTCAACAACACCCAAGCTTGATGTACGTCTTTAACCTTTGCAACTGCTCCTTTTAGTTTTTTCTTAACTGTTTTCCTCATTCTATCATAGTCTCCCTTTCGAAAGTTAAAGGGTAGTACTGTGGATTTCCTTACTATCCCTCCTCCACTAATTAAATCAAAGGCGATCATGCTATGATCACTATTGCCAAGTGGCCCCAACACCCTTATCTCTTGCACTACATCTGGTGTTCCACTAAGGACTAGGTCTAATATTGCTTCCCCTCTGGTCGGTTCATGAACCAGCTGCTCCAAGAAGCAGTCATTTATTTCATCTAGGAACTTTATCTCCCTAGCATGTCCTGTTGTGACACTGACCCAGTCGATGCCGGGGTAATTGAAATCACCCATTATTATTACTGCACTGTAACTTTTGCTAGCTTCCTTGATTTCTTTGAGCATTTCATCATCCATTTGTTCATTCTGGCCAGGCGGACGATAGTACACCCCCACTGCCATCGCCTTCCCCTTTTTACATGGAATTTCAATCCATAGAGATTCTACAGCAAATTTTGTTTCTTGCAAAACTTTAATCCTTTCTGACTCAATGCCCTCTCTAACATAGAGCGCAACCCCTCCACCAATTTGATCAGCTCTATCATTTCGATATAGTTTGTACCCAGGTATCACAGTGTCCCACTGGTTGTCCTCCTTCCACCATGTCTCTGATATTCCAATCATATCTAACCTCTCGTTTAGTGCTATATATTCTAACTCTCCCATCTTGTTTTGTAGACTTCTAGCATTTGCATACAAGCATTTTAGAGACTGTATTTTATTCATATTAATTTGGCTATTGGTAGACATGGGTAATTTGGGATCTTTAAGTTCTGTCTGCTCCATACTCGAGGGCATTTGGGCTACTTTACTCTTTTTTGGAACCTCTCTGCTTTTTGTAGTATCCTTCAAGGATACATTCTTCCGAACCATGCGCTCTTGGGCGACTGTCGGCTTTCCCCTATTATCTAGTTTAAAAGCTGCTCTATCTCCTTTTTAATTATAGTTATAGAAGCTGTATCCTTGGGGTGTGAGTTGGTTCATGTTTCTCTTATACAAAGAATATCTGTCTTTTGAGCTGTGATGAGGTCTTGGATTATTGGGATTTTATTCCTCATTGACTGTGCATTTACGTGTGAGATTTGGAGTGTTTGTGTAGTTACTGTTATTGAGGTGTGTTCTGGTATGGTTGGGATGGGTTTAAGTCTTTGTTGGGGTTGTGTTTTAGGGAATGTGCTCAAAGCTGGTTGTGGCTGTGATGTATTATGTGTTAGGTATTGTGGTTTGTATATTGTGTTTGCTTGTTTGGTTAAGTAATATTGTGTAGGTGGGGGAACTGTTAGCAGGTATGCTGGTACACGAAAAGGAGGCATGATGTCTGCTATACCTGGTTTTGCTGGTTAATTCGGCTGAGTTGATCGTGCTTGCTTTGTTGGTAGCTTTCTGTTTCCGTTTTGGTTTTATGCTTCTTAGTGCTGCTAGGCTGTCCAAGTTTGGTGTGGTTGAATCATTGCCAGGCTCTTTGTTTGTCCTCTCCTGCGGTCCTCGCCTAAGGGCCACACCAAAGGGCCCTCTGGCAAGGCCCTGAGGCATGGGTGCGCCCGATGCACCTTTACTTTTAAAGAGCTCCTCGGTGGCCCCTGATTGGGCTGGGACTGGAGGGCAGGAGGAGGTTCACCCCATGTTCTCTGATCTACCCCGATGGGTCTTTCAGCTTTTCCTTTAATGAAAATTTATTATGACCAGAGTATTGTTATTTATTTATTTAGCTGTATTTATATCCTGCTTTTCACCAGGTCAAAGAAGTCAATTGAGAGATACATTTAACACGAGGGGATATGACACACATATGCTAATACTTACAGGGAACATGGGCAATGGAGGGTTAAGTGGCTTGCCCAAGACCACAAGGAGTACCTATAGGACTAGAAATCCCAGTCCCTCCGGCCTGAGATTGCTGTCCCCAGGTGGAACTTGAACCCCCGTCCCTCCGGCCTGAAGTACCTTGTCCTAACCACTAGGCCACTCCTCCCACAGGAGTTCATGTATCCATCTTATAATTGCTACCAAATTGTAAACCTTCAAGTCCAGGAGTCCAACCCCTATCTCCTGCTCCGAGGCCCATTTAAAATAGCTTCTTCTTTGGTTTTGTTGTCTTCTACAAGAACATCCCTATTATTTCTTTAAAACTTTTCTTTTTATGCAAAGTGGTTGGGGCAAGGTACTTCAGGCCGGAAGGTCGGGGGTTCAAATCCCACAAGAGGACAGCAACCTTGGCCCAGAAGGACTGGGGTTTCTAGTCTCACAGGTGCTCCTTGTGGTCTTGGGCAAGCCTCTTAACCCTCCATAGCCCATGTTCCCTGTAAAATAGTTATCTCCAAGTTTTAATGCCCTGTTCAATGTAATTTCAGTTTGTTCAATGTAAAGGTTGATAGCGACTTTGAAGAACATAGTCCGACAAGCAAATGTAAGGATTTGCATTCTAATGAGCATTTCCAAGTGGGATATATTTTTTAACATAGGTGAGGTTTTTTATCCTGCACAGATTCAAGATTATTACATTTTTCAACAAGGCTATTCCTACTCTGGGTCTCCTCCTCCCCCTCTTCAAGGTTTTCATAAGAGTAACGTGTGCACAGTTCTGCTCTTGAAGCATTCTCCAACAAGGCCACAATTTAAGCCTACTGCTAACATTTCATAAAACTCAGCCCCTAACGAGGATGGACTCAGAGTCTTAACCGATTTCCGTTTTTTAATAGCCGCGTTTATTTCTGCTGTAGTGATAGGGCAATTCAGGCCCTGCAAGCCTTCCATATCTATTTTGGGCATTCTTAGGGTCATGTGAAAATATCAGAGTTTATAGATGGAAACTGCAAATAACCCCATAGTTATCTATGGGGCCCTTTTACTAAAGGTTAATGCATGTGAAGTGCCCACAACCCTTTTATTTTTATGGATGTAATGACACTTAATGCACGTTAACTTCATTAATGTGTGAAAGGTCCCCTGTGTATCTTTATGAAATAGTTAGACAATGTTGGCCAGAGATATGAATTCCTTACCTGAAATAGGGAATACACATATAGATTTTTGACCCGCACAGGCCATTTCCTAACCACACCCCTTGCCACTTCTATGTAGTAAGGGCATCCGTGTATAAATTTGCCCTTTCCAAAATGGGTATTTTTACTTGGATGCCATTTCCATATGTAAATGCAAGATTTTACACATGGAAATCACGAATAACCCCCATAGTCTCCTATGTGTCGTTACAGAATAGGCTAGAAATAGGTGTCTACTTGACCTTCACACATAGGCAACCTGTTGTAAAGTAACCCCTTTAGTGGCTGGATTGGGAGCCCATGATAACAAGTTTCTGGAAGAAGCTCTGGAGCATGGATCTTAGCCACTGCCATGATCGGGCAGAAGCAGATGGAGGGGGAAACCATCTCCATTTGCCTTCATTCTGATCCCGTTGCCTCATTGGACACTAATAATAATAATAATTAAATTATACTAGGTTTGCTTCCCTTTCCCTTTGAGTGCCAGAAGGATACTGTCAGTCCCTCCAAACTAACACCAATTGCAGTTGCTGAAAATGAAATTGTTGAGCCCAGTAAAATCTACATGTGTTTATTTATTTCATCCAGACGGGATAAAATGTTTTCTGTATATGTTGTTGTCCAGAGGGGGTTTTTGGTGAAAAAGGGCCTGTGCTGTTCTCATTTGGCTTTGGGAGCGTGAAAGAGATGCAGCCTTCTAAAAGATGACCCCATTACATTTTACAGGAGCTACAAGATTCGCTTTAATAGTGTGTCGCAGACAGACCCACTGGTTACATCATGGAAACGGAAGAGGAAGGAATCCAGCAACACGGACAGCGCAGGACCGCTGGGAACACTCAGGTACTACAGGATCTAGTATTAAATGGAACATAAGACCTCCAAGCATTCTCAGGCACTATAGACTCCTCAGATACGTAAGAACATAAGATTTGCCATACTGGGTCAGACCAAAGATTCAGCAAGCCCAGTATCTTGTTTCCAACAGAGGCCAATTCGGGTTAAACGTTCCTGGCAGAGTGTCAGGATTCCAAAATGTAGACAGGTTCCATACTGCTTATCCCAGCGATAAGCAGTGGATTTTTCCAGTCCACTGTAATAATGGTTTATGGACTTTTCCTCCAGGAACCTGTCCAAACCTTTTTTAAACTCAGCTACACTAGCAGTTTTTACTACATCCTCCGACAACGAATTCCAGAGCTTAGTTACACATTGAGTTAAAATATATTTTCTCCGATTAGTCTTAAACGTATCACTTTATAGCTTCATTGCATGCCCTCTAGTCTTTGTGCTTTTTAATACAGGAAGCATCTAATTTCCAAAGACACATAGGTCCTCTGGAATCCAAACATGGGAGGCCTACGCACTGGCAGGTACTCCAGTATTGAGAGTCAGAGTGTGGCACCCCTAGGCACTCTCAGGTACTAGAGTATCCTGATATACAGAGAGTGGGAGACCCATAACAGTCTCAGGTGTGACAGTATCCAGAAATAGAGAAATCACTGTACCCCCTAGACACATTCAAGCACTGCAGCATCCCACATTGCAGAAAGCACGGGATCTCCAGCTACTCAGGGATATAGAGAATGTGGGACTTCCGGGCACAGTTCAGCACCCTAGGCTCTAAGACGGGAGCTGCCCACACCCTAGGCTGAATGCGAATGGGAGGAGCTGCCCATCAACTTTAGAACCCCAAGAGAAGGAGGGGCGCAGCTCACCACCTGGAGACCCTGAAAGAGAGAGGAAAGCTGTCCACTATCTCTGGATCTGGAAGAGGGAGGGAAACGTCCCCCACCCCTGGATCTTGAGAGAGGAAGGAGTAGGAGAAGAAATGGACAGGGCTGGGATTGAAAGGTTTAGAAAGTAGTAAATGGGTTGGGGGTCTTAGATAGCTGGCACACTGAAATAATGGTATGTGTAAGTATGGATGTCTGATTGTGGTAACCGACAGGGATGTGGGGGTCTTATGCTAGAATAAGCTGTTCTGCGTCTATGGAGGGTGGCTGTTTTTACAGAGATAGGCAGAACTGTGTGTGTAGTGGGGGTCTCTCTTTGGGGGGGAAGAGCTGTATTTGTGGTGGGGAGTGGTCTCACTAAAGAGGGAGGCAGAACTGTGGGGGGGCAGGGGTGTCAGTACAGTGACAGGCAGCTCTGTATGGGGTGGTGTCTCAGTGCAGATACAGGCAGAGCTGGGTGTGTATGTGTGTATGGGGGTGGGGCTGTCTCAGTACAGACTGCGAGAGTTGGGTGTGTGTAGGTGAGTGGGAGGTCTCAGTACAGGGGCAGTCAGAGCTGGGGATATAGGTGTCTGTGGGCTGGGGGAGATTCTCAGTACAACCTATTTTGATTCAGATGACCTTACTGGCATGGCAATTTCCAAACCAATACATTAGGGAGGTAATTTTATAAAGTTTCTCCCTCACATAAAGCATGTTTTGCACATGGGGAAAGTCTTTTATAAAATTACATGTATGTCTGTGTGTATATAAAGCAAAGATCTTGCATACTTTTATGCGACCATGCAGATGCATTTCTGAGAGCCTAGTTTGGGTGGGGCAGAAGCAGGACATGCATCGAATACATGCACAAATTAGCATCATCATCAGAGCACATGTACAACTGTGTGTGTGAATTTGCGTGCTCTTGGGGCTGGTTTGGATTCCTATGTACGAAAGTAGAGAGGAGCTTATGGAGTCGACATTCAGCAGTAGCGGCCAGTACTTTCAGAGCGCCTGGCTGCCGCCATTGAAATTAAAACTGGATATTAAGCAGCAGAGCTTGTCTGGCATCCAGCGCTGAATAGCCAGTTTTGAAAATGATCATGACAGCAATCCAGTCAGCGACAACATTCAGACACTAACTGAATAGCTAAACTGCATAGAGTTAGGACAGCCATTGGCCTTGACTGGATGCAATGGGCTCTGCTGTGCCCAAAGACCGCCCCAGATTTAACCAGGCACCTTTCCTGCGGTCTGTGGAAATATGCAGTGACACTAGCCAGATAGGACCGCTGAAGAGCAGGATCGCCAGGTTTTAGCTGGCTAAATCCTTTTGAATATCGACCCCTATGTTTTCATGAAAAAAAAAGACTTAAGATAGGTGTCATTTTCCAGTTTTCATCTAAGCACCCTGTTTTAAAATTACCCCCTAAGGAGCTCATTCCGGAACACAAATAAGGGATTTGTATGTACAGCAGGGATGTTTATGTGCTGAAAATGTCCCCGAACATATTCTGAAACACTGCTGTTGTGCACGTCCATGCCGCTAGCAAGGGGATCTCAGAACGTGCCCAGAAGGGGCGGAATGGGGATGTGGTCAGTCGCAGAGACGTGCATAGCGCATTCAGGAAAGGCCTGTGTATGTTCTATGATATGCTTGCAGACATCCCCATTATTCCTGCTGAATCATGGAATATGTCCAGGATTTAGAAAATATTCTGCTGTGCTCTTCAATTCATCCCATATTGAAGAATGGTTGTGACAAGTATGTGCTGAACTGGTGTGACTGCAGTCTGGTAAAACACAAAATGCAGTTATAAAGAACAGAAAGCAGAGGTGAGAGAATGCTGTAAGGTAAAGAAACATTAATAAACACCTTTACAGAAATATTAAGAAGAGCAATAATGTTTATTCTGGCTATGCTAAAATGTGCTAAAAGAGCTAATTCAGGGGACCCAAACAAATCCTGTGTTCTGAAAACTGGGACTATTGATTTAAGTGAGTCTGCAAACAAATTGTGTTGGAGCAAGAAAGGGAGATTGTATGTATAGTCCTGTGATGTCTGCCATTATAGTATAGCAGTTGTTAGTTATAGGTGCCACTCTGTCAACAAGAGCTGCCTGACTGAAGTCCGAACACAGTTTAGGACAACTATCCAGAGGGTCGCTATGAGTCGACACTGACTCAACAGCACTTAACAACAACAGTTATAGGTTCAGTTTGGCAGAATGATGTCTTTTGTGACTATAAGTGAGCGTGTGTGATTTGAGGGCAGCACGAGAGGATCTGGTGTGCTGATCTGCAATTGAGGGAGGCCATGAATGGCTGGCTGATACCAGTATCATAGGGCAGCCATACATCAGCTGTGCCAGGCACTGGGAAACATGACTGATGTTGTGCCAACATCCCCCTGATTGTGCCATGAGACCTACATCCTTACCCAGTCCAGGATCTAGGCAAGCTGCGAGAGTGGTGATATATCTGGAGGCTGGCTACTTGGGTATGATGGCACAGGGATTCAGCTCCCATGCCCACACAGGCCTGACCAGGGGAGCAATGCCACAAAGCAGACTGTGGGAAGGCAGACAGGGTTGCCCCACAGATAGTGGATGTATACAGATTGACATACGCCATGATGGGACAGGTGTAGCTGCTGTGAGAAATGCCTGAACCCAGATATGCGAGAATCAGATGCCAAAGCCAGAA
Organism: Ichthyophis bannanicus; assembly: GCA_033557465.1. Lineage (NCBI taxonomy): Eukaryota > Metazoa > Chordata > Amphibia > Gymnophiona > Ichthyophiidae > Ichthyophis > Ichthyophis bannanicus. Next base: position 162,779,326 of record CM066031.1, on the reverse strand, counting down.
GGTCATACTGCTACTACTATTACTACTACTGATCATTTGTATAGCGCTACAAGGCATACTCAGCACTGCAGACACACGTAAAAGATGGTCTCTGCTCAGCAGAGTTTACAGTCTAATCAAGACAGAAAACACAGCAGCTGTGGACAAGATACATCTAGGGGGAATGGTAAGAAAATGCAAGGGAGATTAGGCAGATCAGATCCAAAAGTGACAACGAAGAGGTGAGCATTCAGCCTGGATTTGAGAAGGGCCAGAGAAGAAGCCTGATTTACAGATTCAGGTAGTTTGTTCCAGGCATAAGGAGCAGCAAGGTGGAAGGATTGAAGTCTGGAGTTGGCAGTAGAAGAGAAGGCTAAAGATAGAAGGGATCTGCCAGAAGAGCGGAGTTCCCAAGGAGGGGTGTAGGGAGAGATAAGAGAGGAAAGGTAGTGCAGAGCAACAGAATGAGTGCACTTATAGGCACGAAAAGGGCATATATTTGATCCTCAGCAATATTATGCATCCTTTGAGGAAATGCAATATTAGTTTTGAGTTTTGTGCACTTGGTAAGAGTCCATCCTTAGCCGTTTCAAGCTTGTTTGTAGAGATGACCAAGACAGGGATCACTGGGGCCGTTTTCTAATGCCAAGTACCATTTGATGCAAGGTATGACCTGACATACATGTTCATATTTACATTCTCTTAATCCATGTTAGGGTGCACTGGGATTACCTAGCACTTTTCAGGGCACAAAGAGGACTGGTATATGGTCTAGATTGCAGCAGCAGTCATTTCTCATTGGTAAAATGTCTAGTGTGCATCAACAAACTACTGTCAGTGTGAAGAGTAGCTTAGCAGATGCACGTTTTACTGAGGAGGTGTGGCGTCCACAGGCACACTGCGGAGATGGGCAGGATCCAAACCGTGCAACCTTTCAGAATACGGTGGGCATGGGGACATCCAAAACGTTTACCTGTGTCCCATAATATCGACAGGGGACGTGTTTCTCCATTAAATCGCATGACCTGTGCCTGCACCCATGCGCGGGCCTCGCACCGGATGCGTGCTCGGGCTAGCTGAATAACACTTTGCGCATGCCACGCCAGACACATTTACTTCCCTGATTCTGGACCCGCGTGCATGTCTAGATCCACGGTTGCAGAATTAGGTTCAACCAGGGCCCGTATTCAGCTTTGACGTGTTCCCCGGCCAGACGTGCATGCTATGGAATCTGCCTCTATGCGTTTAAGATAAAAAAACCAAAGAGAAATTGTTTGCAAAGTAGCAATAATAACTGGAAAATAAAGTTACACAGGCCAATATTGACTGGCAGCCATGGCATGTTTTAAAAGTGCCTATTTTCAGTGCCGCCATGAGGGGGGTCGTTTCATAAGGCGGCATCTAGTTTTTGGCACCGATGCCACATGTACATGTCAATGTAGTTTAGTTATTTATGTGCGTAAGATGGCCTCTTATAAAACATCCACTAGCATAAAAGTGCGCAAGTTGTTTGCACTGTGCGTACTTTCGCTGTGGGCATGCGCAGAGGCGGAGTTTGGGAAGCGCATAGGCACTTACAAGCAAGAGTGCACATTGATCTTAACCCTTTCCAGGCCGAGCTCAAAACTCTCGGGATCCAAAATTCCAACTAAATATTCCTATCAAATGGTATATAATACATGACCATAGCAGAAGGAAAATCACTATTAGAACATATTGAATAAGACGGGTACAATTTTCCTGAAATATGCAAAAATTAACCCGGCTGCAGAATGTGGATTAAAAATTTAAACTAGGCCTTGAAAGGGTTAAAATAGTCGAACTGACATAGTGCTTGCAAAAAATAGGCACAGTTTATCATACCAGCTTCAAGGCTGCTGGAAGTGTTCACGCCTAGATGCTCACGCTCCTGTTTTTCTTTATAAAAAAGGCTTAAGCGAGGTGCATTCCTGCTTATAAAATTACCTTCTACACATAGTGCTAGGGAGTTTCATTCAGGACAACTTGTTTTCTGGCCTAAATTAAACCATGTAGCTATAGGAAGACCAGCTGGGTATTGCTGTTATCCATATAGATGGGCATTCTGCCCTGACTTTATCCTAACACTTCCCCAGCACTATACATGTAGTGCTGCAACAGATAGATGGATTTTCAGCGGCAGTGGGTGGATCAAGCCACTGAAAATCCACAGATAGGGGACTCGTCTCTTTAACGGCAGCTACTAAAATTTTTACGTCCCTTTGAATATTGACCAAATAGTGTACTGAGAGGACAAGAACAAGGACAATTCCCCAGGTTCTGGTCAGGTTTCATTTCTCATATTTTGCTGCTATAGATGCTCTTTCCTTCAGGATAATGCAGTGTTTTCCTGCTCTTTCTGTCATACGAGTCTTTGATATTCGCAGTTACTTTTGGGAACTCTGCACCTCTGATGTCTCTGTATTTTGCACAGTATAGGAGGAAACAGATTTTCTCTTTCTATTTCTCCCGTGTTGCATTGCAGGCAGATTCCAGCTTCTTGGAATTTCCATTTCAGTTCATTTATTTATTTTATTTATTTAGTATACATTTGTATACCACTACTTCCAGTGATCAGCAGTGGTTTTTGATTACAGATTGGAAATTGTCAAATCATGACAGGAAATTTTTGAGGTATAAACACATTGATTAGACAGGAAAGCACAGCACACAGAGAACTATTTTACAGGGAACATGGGCTATGGAGGGTTAAGTGGCTTGCCCAAGACCACAAGGAGCACCTGTGGGACTAGAAACCCCAGTCCTTCCAGCCCAAGGTTGCTGTCCTCTAGTGGGATTTGAACCCCCGACCTTCCGGCCCAAAGTACCTTGCCCCAACCACTAGGCTACTCCTCCACTCATGCAGTTCATGTCTGCATATTTCTTTTCTAGTTTTCAAAGCCTTGCCACGGATTTTCTGTCCGACTCAGGTATGGGCTTTGACCGGGCCGCTCAAGGACATTCGCTGACTTCTGGCTGAGTTCCTCCTTTGTCGCTTTTGCGCTGTGCTTAGGATCATTGCCCTGCTGAAGGGTGAACCTCTTCCGCAGTCCCAGGTCTACAGCAGACTTGGAACAGGTTTTCCTCCAGAATCTGCCTATAGTTTGCATCATCCATTTTCCATCGACTGCTGCAAAGAATCCCCGCAAAATAATGCTATCGCCCACCGGGCTTTGCTGCAGGGATGACGTTAGCAACGCGATGTGGTGTTTTGTTTATATCATATATACAGCTTAGTTTTGAAACCCCAAAATTCCATTTTTTTGTCTCATCAGACCTTCTCTCACATGTAGTGCCCTCTAAGTGCTCTGCGGCACATCATATGATATTTGTTCAACAGCGAATATCAGCATTTCCCCATGTATGTTATCAGCTGAACACGTTCAGGTGCTAAGTTTGCGTTTATCTTTTCTTCCATAAGTGAGCTTGGATAGATTTGTTGTAAACATAGCACTGGCGAGATATTTGCGCCTACTGTACTTCATGCAGAAATTTTTTGTTGACAGCCAGATGATCTCACCAAGAGCTTTATAGGCAAACAATAATCTAGATGGCTTCCACTGGGGGGGGGGGGGAGGGGGGTATTAACACAAATATTTCCACTTTCTGGATGTTAGTGGAATAGTGCATTGAATGAATTGCGTCTTCCGCCTTGTGGGCCCAATCTGTCATTGTGCTACTGACAAGCGTTACGGGTATAACAGGGTGAAAAACGCATTGGTGGTCATTCCGATCCAAGAATAATAGGGTTGGACGTCGAATCTGCATACAAAGCCTGGACCCGATTCTGTGGAAACCGCTCCCCTCATGTACACAGAGGATGCGTGGGGAGCACTGGACATGGGAGGGAGGGGGCGGTCCTGGGGTAGAGCGTGGGCAGGCCAGGGGTGTGCCAAGATGGCGGGATGTACAGAGGTAATTCAGGTCATGCCTCTGTAGTCCACCACCAGCAGGTTAGACGCCCGGTCTATTCCAACCCAAAGGTGGAATAAATGCCAGACGATGTGTTGTGTGCAGCCTCTAGTCCCCCCTGTACCACTGAGATGCCACAGGAGGGTCTCTATTGCTCAGTCCTGGCCTGGGGGCCCCCACCGAGGGTCAGGCAGCAGGGTGACAGAACCGCAAAGGTTTTGGGGACTCTGTTGCACCAACTGGACAAGCCAGTGCCATGGCAACATGAAGCCACTGTATCAGCACACCAGCCGGAGCATTGAGTGGTGGGGACGGGCAGCCTGCAGGGCGTCTCCCCACTCAGCATCATGTGCACGCCGGGCCATCTAAGTGCCCTGATTCTGCAACTGCAGGGATGTATAGCTCCTGCGGTTGCGGAATTGAGTACAAATTTGCCCTGTTCAGTTTTTGGGCGTCCAGACTGCCCGGCTGTGCATTTTGCAGAATTGGCCTCCACGTGATTAAACTGGCCGTCAGGGAGGAGGTACAGCACTTGCGATGGATACCTCTAAATATGCAGCTGGAGTTGAATGACAGTCTAGGGATTGGCCTTTTAATAAGTCGTCATGTGCATATCCTACAGAAACCAAAATGGTGGAAATTGTAGAGTGCTAATATTGTTTTGCAACACCACTGGATCACTGAAAGGAAACGTGAATTTCTTATAGGACATTCTATTACCCCAGTGATCTACATGTTACCTAAGATCCAAAAAAATGTAAATAACCCTCCAGGAAGTCTGATTATTTCATCTAAGGGATCCTTGTTAGAATCCCTTTCAATTGTCATAGGTACATTTTTGAAATCCTTTATTTCACAGTCCACAACCCAGGACAGCGATTCAGTGCCTATCATGCAAATGTTAGAGAAGTTTCATGATTTTTCATCTGATATATTATTGGCGACAGTGGATTTTGCTGCATGAAACTGAAACTGCAGACTGCAGCTTTACAAGTGTGGGGATGCTTAGGATCCTGTGGGGAGTAGTAGCAGACAAAAGGATAAGATATATTGCTATGTTATGCTCAGTTATGCCTAGGAGAAAATCTGCTTTTAGTCCCTCGCCCGCAGGTTCAGTGGGACCCTCTGGTAATGAGCCAAGAGAAAGAGACAATTCTGGTGATATATATGATAGAAAGATAGAAAATATACAGACTATCGCTACAAAAATGAGTTAAGTTGTAGCAGCACTATGATTACGTAGTAGCAATAATGCACCGATTAGCAACCAGAGGTCACAGACTCACTTTGCACTTAGAAAAAGTACAGAAAAGAGTTATCTGACTTATTCCCATCCCTGGGTGAAGACATAAAACCGGTACTTAGCTCTGCCAAGTGGATGGATGCAGCTGGGGTCTGAGGCAGTCTCTGGAACAGCCAGAAGTCCAAAGGAGGCAGCTAGGCAAGCTACATTGGCTCAAGCTGTAGGAGGCAAGCCATATGAGAGCACAGAACCTTACAGGTGTCTGTGGGAGTCTTAGAATGTCTCACAGGTATAGTGGAAAAGTGTTGGAATGACACAGAGTGTCTTTGCACTTATAGAAGCAGCAAGAAAACAAAAAGGCAAAATGGCCCCCTGGTACTTTTGTGCATACTGTATTATTCTTTCTAATGAGTACTTATCACCCTTTGGTGATTGGTTGGCATGAGATACTGCGAGGTGCCTCAATGAATCAGGAGGTAGTCATCAGATGGTCATCTTATAGACAAAGGGCCCCATCATGATCGGAGCATATCCAGCCCATCCGAATGTCCAGAATCTGTATGGCCGGATCTGCTCCCGATTCTGATCTCGTGATGCCTAAACATTCCCCGCAGCATCAGAATCGGGTGCAGAGGGCCCGGATGAGCAGGCCATGATACCCCAATTCCAAGGATCTGGACGTCCAGCTGACTCCCCATACAACCCGGCCAGGCCACCTGCATGTAGTCCTGATGCTGTGGCGTCCCAATGCCATGGCACCAGGATGACATGCAGGCACCCCAATCGGCTGCAACTGCTTTAAGTAACAGTTCCCCACCACCCGACCCCCGATTGGGCCTTCCGAGCTTAGGATCGGGCTGCGGGGAAACTCCTCCACTGCTCACCTCTTTGTGGGGGCCCAGGATGGATATCCGCCAATGTTGGGGGGGGGGGGCATTTATTCCACCCCTGAGGTGGAATATGTCCCCCATCCAAATCACCAGGCCCGGACGTACAGGGCCGTGACCGTAATCAGCCCTGTACGTCCAGGATCAGGGTCCCGCCTCCACTCTGCCCTATCTCTTTCTCATCGCTGCCTCCTCCCGCCCCCATCCAGAGCTCCCCACACATCACTGCTGTATGTGCAAGGAGCTTTTGGATGGGAATCGGCCCTCTGGCGTTTAGCAGGGATGTACATCCATACCGGACATACATCCCCACTAAACACTGTTTGCAATGACCCCCAAAGGGTCCATGATGAGAGACGAAATGCATTGGAAGGCGGTATGCAGGCTCATACATTGTTACAAATGTCCAGGACCAGTAGAATAGTCTGTGGATGAGAAAGGCCTAAGAAGCAGGTTCTCTTGCATGCAGGCATGGCAGAGAACAATAGTCTTCTGTATGCATACACACAAACACTTGGCAGGCAGTTGCTTGGAGGTCAGCAGGTCTGAGGCTTGGAACACAGCAGAGGTTTCCTTAACTAGAATACATTTTTTTGGGTTCAGAGCAGGCCACAGAAGATCATTCCTACAGTCCCAATATGTTCTTTCTGTGCCTTAAATATACAACAAGGAACTCCATGTCCATGTCCATGTCTGGGAGGGTTCTGTCAGAATGAAGTAAGAGTTGAAGGAATCCCTGCCAAAAATGGAACAAATTAGGAACTTATAAATAGTGCAGCCTAGGCAAACTTTTGTCTTTGGCTGGCTAAGCCACTGCATCACAGCATCTTTGAGTAAGCAGTGGTAGGCGTCAGGAGAAAAAGAGAGAAAGGAGACTCCTTGGATCATTTGGAGAGAGTTAGAGGAGTCAAAGGACACTCTCACAATGTGAGACCAGGAGGCAAAGGTCCTGAAGCTAAAGGGATAAGGTGCACACATCTGACTGGCCACACTGCCCTGAGTCAGCCTGTTCTTGTCTGATCTTAGAAACCAAGCAGGGTCAGGCCTCAGTAGTACTTGGATTGGAGATCACCTTGGTATATAGGCTTACTGTGTGGAAGAAAGGCCTGGCAATCTGCATCCAGTTGCACCTTTCTAAGAAAACCCAGAGGATGGTTCATTTATTTAACAACTCTTTTATACCACTATATCTACAAGTCATAGCGGTTTACAATTAACTCAACTGTGTAAGGTTTACATAGAACTAGAGAAGAACAAGACAGGGAATACATTTATTTTATTTATTTATTTAACAGTTTTTTATATAGCGCCTTTGATCCAAGGCGGTTTACATTGAACAACAGTACACAATCTCAAGAGATTTGTTTTGCAGTTAACAAGAGGTATGTAACTTGGAATTAAATATGGGGGTTATAACTTGGTCAACAGTGGGTGGGTGGTTATGGTATATACATTTAGGTAATGTCATTAGGTCCAAAGTGTTCTATGAAGAGGTGCGTTTTTAACATTTTCATCATGTCTTGAATAGATTGAACAGATCTGATGGCTTCAGGTAGGGAGTTCTAAATCGTTGGGGCATATAGCAAGAAGGCTCTGTTGCTTGTCTGTTCCATACATTTGGTCTTGAACGGAGGGATGGCCAGAAGATTCCGATTTGCTGATCTTCTGGATCTTGTGGATGCCCTTAAGATTTGATCCTCAAGACAGGGAGCAAAGAGATTATGGAGGATTTTATGGATGGTGGTTATGGACTTGTGTGTAATGAGATGAGCAATTGGGAGCCAGTGCAGACTTATAAGGATTGGAGTTATGTGTTGACAACTTGATACGCCTGTTAGGATTCTAGCGGCAGTGTTTTGCATTAGCTGGGTGGATATAATGCCTGTTTTGACAGCCCTTGGTAAACGATATCGTCGTAGTCGAGAAGGGGTGTTATGATGGCTTGAAAAACTGATCTGAAATCGTTGTCTTGTAGAAGAGGGCAAAGAGGTTTGAGGAGCCTAAATTTCCAGTATGCTGTATTTGCTGCATTCTTGATGTGTGAATGCATGGTGAGGCTGCTGTTGAAGGTTATACCAAGGTACTTGACTTCCCTTTTTATGTTGATTTCAGCGTTACATAGTATGAGCTTATCCGGCAGGTTGAAAGCTTGGTCTCTGAAGATTAGTAATGCTTCAGTCTTGTTTTTATTCACTAAGATTTAGTTCGGTGAAGCATGAAGTTAAAATAATATAGTTAATTTAAAATTAACGTATGTACAGTGGGGTTGGATAGGAGATAGAGGGGTTGGTGAAGTTTATATGGGGAGTACGTACAAGGAGGTAGTTTTACTTTTCATGTGATGTTTACGTGTAGGATCCATAGTGTTCCATAAAGAGGAGCGTCTTTAATCTATGCCAAAACTCTGCAACAATATTGGGTGAATATATTTTGAGAGGTAGTGAGTTCCATATGGTAGGTGCAAACAATGAAAAGGCCCTTTTGGATGTTGATTGATTACATTTGGTTTGGAGAACTGCTATCGCTAGAAGGTCCTATGTGGTTTTCCATTTTATTCTGGTGTCAGGAGGTTTCTGGATTAAGGATTGTGCAGAGAGATTGTGGAGAATCTTAAAAGTAGTTTACAGAGCTTTGCATCTGATCTGCATGTGAATTGGGAGCCAGTGTAGTTCGGCTAAGGTAGAGGTGATGTGATCTCTTCTTGATGCATTTGATATGAGTCTGGTCATTGTATTTTGTTCTATTTGTAGAGTGTATGGTAGCCTGAGGAAATCCAAGATATATTACATTACAGTAGTCCTATATTGGCATTAGCAGTGCCTGACATACATCTCTGAAATCTGATTGTTCAAGTAAGGGATGGAGTCGATGAATGGTTCTCATCTTATGGTAGGCTGATTTTACGACCTTTTTAATGTGAGGTTGGAAGGATAAGCCCTGGTCAAGTGTTATTCCTAGATATTTTACTTCCTTTTTAACTGCAAGAACTGCTCAGGTAGGCTTATAGTGGGTGGCAGGATGAATATGGTTTTTTTGTTATATGGAGTACTTGTGTCTTTTTTTTCCATTTAAAATTTTCCATTTTTTTATTCACAACTTCAATGAAAAGTACAAACCACATTGTTCTCAATTTTTTTACATTCTTTTCTATATTTACACTTATTATCCTATATTCCCCCTCCTTGCAAATACATCCTTCCTCTTCCTCCCTCCCAGTGTATCCCCCCTCCTAACCCCCCTCCCATACCCCTCCCTTCCCCTCCCCTCTATCTCGCATCATTCTTATCGTCATCTCTCTCTCTCTTCCATCCACTTGTGTGAATCTCAGCTCCTTACACTCTTTCACCATTAGTTCTGTCTTATGCCCAATGCCCTGTACACTCTTTGCTATCTTGCAGCCAGCCTTCCATCCTCCTTCCGCTCCTTCTCTCCCTCCATCCAGGTTTCCAACCACTGCCACACTCCCCTCCATTGTTCGACACTCCTCTCCCCTTCCCCCCGTCCCAGCTCTGTCAGTTTGTACATCAAGCTCACATCAGCCACTCTTCTGACAAATCCTGCTGGTTGTGGAGTACCCGGCCCCACCCAGTGCTGTGCTATCTCACATTGTGCTGCTTTTATACAATGATGCAGCACTCCACCATCCCTTCTGGGAATATCTTCATCCAGTAGATGCAATAAACATACCTCCGGTTTCCTTTGCAATCTATATCCTGTCATGTCCCTCACTCTCTTCCCCCCACCCCCCTTCTAACTCCCCTTCCCTTCCCCCCAACCACCCTATCTCCCGTCCACCTCCCCCATCCCCTTATTGGAGACTCGTCTTCCATACTTAGTGACAATCACGTGAGCCATTGTCTTCTCTTACCCTTCTATTCCACCTTAATCCCCTATCCCTCTCCTTCCGCCCATAACTAGTCCCCACCCTCCCATTTCTCTCCCCGTAGCTTAATCCTCGCTCCCCCCTTCCCCTCACCATATTTCTTCTGCTCAATCCACCCTCTCCCCAACCCCCTCAACCCTACCCCCCCTTCGTTTGCTCTATATCTTGTTGTTATCCCTCCATATTTGTCCCCCCACCCTCCTCTCCCCCTCTCACCTCCACTCTCCTCTTGCCCCCTCTCCGTCTCCCCGCATTCTTTCACCCTCCCCCCTCCCTTCAATACATTTATCAGCGTCCAGCAACACTTCCCCTTCATAATCTCTACATTGTCCCAGCTCATTCTCTTCCACTGCTTCAGCCGTTGCCCTTCTCCCTCGCCGCCTCTCCAGAGCTTCCTTTATTTAGTCGTGCCAATCTCCTGCCAACCGCTGGTGCCCAGCGCCACGTCAGACTATCCACCCTTGACGTAGATGGTTTATTCATCGTTGTTCTGCCTTGGCCTCCGACCCCGTCTGGCAGATTGGTCAATCCCCATTCTTTAAGCACCCGCCACGCTTCCTCACTGGTCTGGACTCTTCTTAATTTCCCTTGTACTGTGATCAATAAGCCAAATGGATACAGCCACTTATATCTCAGATCCTCTCTCCTCAAATAGGCTGTCACCTCTTTCAGCTCTGTCCTCCGTTGAAGCGTGCCCAGTGACAAGTCCCGGAACAATTCCACATTATGCTCCTCCCATTTGAATTGCCTCACTTTTTGTGCAGCTCTCAGGACACGCTCTTTCGTTTTAAAAGAAGTCAGACACACCACAATGTCTCTTGGCCTATTGTCCCTTATGGGCCCCAGCCCTCTATGGGCCTGCTCAAGTTGTACCTCCACCCTCCTCTCGAGCTGCAGTTTGTAACAGAGCTCTAAATACTTTTGTTATAACCTCATCACAGTTCTTGTATTTGGACTCCTCTGGTACCCCCCTCACTCTGATGTTACATCTTCTGGATTGGTCTTCCAGGTCCTCAGCTTACAACTTCATATCCTTGTGACCCTGCTTTAGTTCTTCCCAACCTTTTTGTATTTCTTCCAGTACTTCCCCATGCTGTTCCACCTGAGTCTCAGTTTCTTCTACTCGAGCTCCCAGATCAGCTAAGTCTTGCCGCAAAGATTGTAATGTCTCTTTTATTTCATTTTTACACCACTGATTTCTATTTTAAGATCTTCTTTCAATTCCGTTAACCAACCCTTAATCATTTCTGCTATTCCTGGGTTCCAGGTTCCCTCCATCTCCTCCTCTTGCTCTGCTCCTCTTTCTGCTGCCATTTTACCGTCCTTCTCTCCCTCTTTCCTGCCTTTTGCGGCCGCGTATGTTGATCTGTCTTCGGCCAGTTTTTTCTTTGCTGACATCCCTCCTTTTGATTTCTCCATTTTCCCTCTTAGCCTTGAATTTCTATTGTGGAATTTATTTCAGTTCAACAGTTTCCTCTTTATTTTATTTTATTTTTGCCAGGCAATTTAGTCAACCTCCTTTCTGCTCCCTCTCATGCCAGGACTTCTTACCCTGTTATTGCTCCTACGGCCGCCTTGCTTCAATCCCTCCTGAGGTGATCCAATTCTGAGGGGCTTTAGCTTTTTTTCCCCTTTTTCCTCTGTTTAATGTTGTGTTTTACTGGGCTTTACTCCGCTGGAACTCACTTCCCCCTCTGTTGCCAACAAATGCTGTCTCCTGTCACCTCCTGCTCCTCGAACTCGCTGCTCCTTAGGCCTCAGTCTCTCTCTGCCTTGTGGCTGCCCGATCGGGTCCTATACTTCCCCCGCTCCTGCAGTTCTGCAAGTGATCACGTTTTCCCGCTGATGCGCCGTCCCGCTGTGATCGCCGCTCTCTCCCCTGCCTTATCTAGGGCTGTGCTTCTTCGGCTCCGGCACTCACTGGCTCACTCGTCATGCTCCTCCCGCCTTCGCTTGTCCGCGATCGCTCCAATCCACTTCAGGGCCCCGACCGGCGTTTCACTCCGCTATAGGGGGCTATGCTCATGCCTTACTGCCTTCTCCGCTCATGCCTTTGCACTTCCCCTTGCCTGCCTCTTCTCTCTCCTCATATTTAGGGGTATTTTTCTGCTGCTTTTTCAGGCATTGGCAACGGAGCTCAAGCGCTACGCCGCCATTGTCTCTGGTGACATCACCGGAAGTCCGGAGTACTTGTGTCTTACTGTGATTGATGGTTAGATTGTGTTCAGAGAGCCAGTTGGACATTGCTTTAATGCATTTTCCTATTGTTGAGTATTTTAGGTTATCAGTGGAGAAAGTTGTGTTGATTAGGATATCGTCTGCATACAGGTGGTAGAGTATGTTATATTTTTGTATGATGGTACACAGCGACTATATAAAGACATTAAATAGCAGGGAGGAGAAGGCAGATTCTTGTGGGAGGCCCTGGTGCTGTTTATAGTGTTGAGAGATGATTGATCCTACTTTAAGAACATAAGAACATAAGATATGCCATACTGGGTCAGACCAAGGTCCATCAAGCCCAGTATCCTATTTCCAACAGTGGCCAATCTAGGTCATACGTACCTAGCAGTTTCTCCAAAAGACACAGGTTCCGCAGTGCTTGTATTGGGTCAAGCAGTGATATCCTGGGTCCCTTCTTAATAATGGTTTATGGACCTTTCCTCCAGGAACTTGTCCAAACCTTTTTTAAACCCAGCTACACTAACAGCCTTTACTACATCCTCCGGTAACAAATTCCAGAGTTTGATTACACGTTGAGTGAAAAAATATTTTCTTTTATTAGTCTTAAATAGTTTACCCTGTAGCTTCATTGCATGTCCCCTAGTCTTTCTATATTCTGATAAGGTAAACAATCGATCTACGTTTACCCGTTCCACTCGTTCATTAATTTATAGACTTCTATCATATCTCCCCTCAACCGTCTCTTTTCCAGGTTAAAGAACCCTAACCTTTTTAGCCTTTCTTCATAGGAGTATCCTCCATCCCCTTTACCATTTTGGTGGCTCTTCTCTGAACCTTTTCTAATAACTTGTGATAAGGAAGCTTATCATAGCTCAGGTAGGAGCTATAGAAAAGTTGATGTGACTCTGAACAAGCAACCTGTCAGTTCTGGTAGAAGTAAGAAAACAGAGTTTTCACATAAAAGACTACCAGTCCCAGAATGCACCAGGTTTCCAGCAGCCATGAGGGGGGCTGAAGTGAGAAAACGTGTGTGCAATCAAGAGAGCTATGAGGTAATCCCTAAGCACTCATCTCAAAGGGCAGGGCATGATTCAACACAGCTGCGCTGTGTTAGGGAGGAGCACACATTAGGACAGAATAAGAATAGAGCTTATTCTACAGATAATAGCTTCAGGGGGAGCGACAGCAACAGCTACAAGCTCCAGCCCAGCTTCAGCAAAAGATACAGCAACAGCTTCAAGCTCAAGCACCAACATCATCTCGAGAAGCAGAAGCCAAGCCAAGCGGATAGAGAGAGAAGGAAACTCTCTGGAAGGAAGAGAAGAAGGGCCATTGGAAGGTCTGGGAGAGTCCAAGGCAGTACCCATACTGGGAGGTATTCCAAATGCCAGCAGAGTCCATTGGACTGGAGTCAGCCAGAGGAATGGAATGGCAGAGATAGGAATCACCAGTGGCTACCTGGAAGAGAGAAGACTGCACGTGGAAGGGACTTTCAGACCAAGGCCAGAAGGTATGTGAGAGGAGATCCAGTGTCCAGGGATCAAGATTGGAAGGCTGGACATCAGAACTGGATTACATACTGGCCAGGCTATACAGAGAGGAATTATGATAGCAGGAGAGGCTCAGGTATGAACACTGATCCAGACCCTATCTATAATAGTGAATGGCAGCAAGGGAATAAGCATTCTCATGATAGTGCCTTAATGAAAGACTCGTCTGTGCCAATGTATGATAGTGACCCTATGCTGATTGATGAAGGGGGAGATACAGCAGATGAAACTATTAATTACATGGACTGTTCTCTATCTAAATGCTATTGCTAGCTTTCTGTGAGCAAACACATCAGCCCTCACAAAGAAACCTGACTTTGTTCTTATTTCCACTGCAAACAGCTCTTAAAGCAGGATTTTGAGTTCACACAGTAGCAGCCAGCCAGCTAAAGGGTTTCAGCTGGACAATTGATAGTAATTAAAGCTGCACCTGATTGTGTGTGTGAGCAAGGGAGAATCACTGCAGGATCTGTGTGGAAAATAAGCAGAAGTTAACCTAACAAGCAAAGTTCATTTATTTCTTTGTGCCTTTTTATTTGGTAATTATTTGCTAAGAAAACATTAGCTAATTGCCTGACAAGCTGAAGGTTGTTTTCTGATTTGCTTTGTGACTTTATGTTATCCATTTAAACACTGCAAGCAAGTAACCTCATTTATATTGCTACCAAGCATACTTGTGCTGGGTGAATTAAACCCCATCAATAAAAGAAGTATTTTATTGACCTTACCACTGGTTTCACAACTCAATTATTGTATTCAGCTGTGTTTGGGAGTGAAGGAACTACATTACCCACAATACCTTGCAAGAATCATATGAATATATGCATCGTCAAGATTGCGTAAGTTCTCACCCTAGGCAGCCGTCTGACAAACTCTATATCATTTTTAAGATACGGTGACCAGAATTGCACACAATATTCAAGGTGCGGTCTCACCATTGAACGATATAGAGGAATTATAATATATTTTGTTTTATTTTCCATTCCATTTAACTTTAACTTGCTGATGTCTATCATCTAGATAAGACTGGAACCACCTGAGTGTTTGTGTCTAAGCCTTATTGTGTGGAGATGTGATAGCAGGCTATGATGGCTTATAGAATCAAAAGCTGCAGTGATATCTAGAAATATTAGAACAAAACCTTGTGTTGGTCAAGCAGTGATATAAGTAGAGTCTCGTCGCTGTGGAATGGTCTAAAACCATGCTATTGTAGGTCAAGGGGAGTATGAGCATCATTGCAATCCTGCAACTGCAGTTCTACGGCTTTTTTAATGAGTTTGGCAATGAAGGGAATACTGGAGATAGGCCTGTCTGAGCTTGGAGACTTAGGGGGTCATTCTGAAATGCGAATAAGCCGCCTGGATGTACAGTGTAGATATTTTCCTAGCAAAAACAACTACAACCATATTCTGAAACCTTTGTGGCCTTGCACGTACACGGTATCTGTGCAGGGATTTTGGAACGTGGGTGGGAGGGGTTGGAATGGGGGCATGGTCAGCCGCAGAGACGTACAAAGCGTATTCAGGAACAGGCCAGGTATGTTCTCAGTGTTACCTGCAGACGTATAATTTAAACCTGCAGAAACATGGTGCCAGGGCAGGACTTAAAATCTGGAGGACCACAATATACTGTCTTAACAAACAGAGTGCGGAGGTGAAGGAAGGTAATGTAACAGCAATAAACACCCCAAAAGAAATAGTTGGATGAGCAATAGCATTTATTCTGACTATGCTGATAAATCCTCTGTTCGGACATTAGGTTCTACTGATGTTTGGATAGTATATGAGTGAGTATAAGAGGTAATTATGTTTGGGTGAGAAGCGCTGATCAGATTTGTAGTCCTGGGATGCCATGCCCTGATGTTATACCAGCTGTTGTTATAGGTGCTGGGCATCTGCTTGGCAGAGATATGTCTTGTGTGGGTACGAGGTATGTGGTTTGAGGGTGGCATGGGAGGCTCTGTTGTGCTCAGCCACAAATCTGGGGGGACATGACGGCTTGGCCAGTACCTGGACAGTATGGCTGACCACAGCATTACCAGCTTCCATTGTGAACGGGCAGGAATAGTCTGCGAACGGTCTGGCACTTTTGTAGAGACAGCTGCTGGTGCTCTGGGGTATTTATCAGTGCTGTGTACACTGTTGCATGCTGTCATTCTGAGAATCCTGTTTTAGTGGAAGGGATATGTTGTTACATTATGGCTGTATGGATCCTCCCCAGATTGCCTCTGGTCCATACATAGCATTGTACAGGCTGTTGTCAGAGATGACCAGTGCAAGAACAAATAAGGAGTTCCCCTTCTCTCATGCATGTTGTGCTGCAAGGTGTGTCAGGATAGCCATGTCACTTTCTACTTGCTTTTGTAAGGTGTTTGCCTGCACTACGTCCACTTTGCTGTGTTCTGGGCATGCAACAGAGGTGTATATATGGTCTGCTATGCTGTAGCACCACTGTAGCATCGGCATTCACGTGCAGTTTTCATATGCACAACACTGTAAGTCAGTGGAGCAGATTGGGGGAGCGCATTTTAACAGGTGTGGCTATGTGGAGACGGGAATGAATAGTTAGACCTATCTTTTCTGAATATGGTGAGCACATGTACATCTATGTCTCTGATTCAAGAATAGCGGGTGCGCCTAAACCTGCAGCTCCAGAATCGGGTATAGATCATTCCTGTCTACTATTTGCATGTGCCTGTGGGCCGGACGTACATGTTATGGAATAGCACTCTTAGGAGCTAGTGCGGGATTCTTTAGTAGAGGACTTATGCAGGGCACACTTGAGGCTTTTGGGCATGTGTGCTTCTTAGTTGCAACATGGACAGGGAGATAGCCACAACTGTCAACATCAACTCAATGGCACTTAACAGCAACATGAGTCTGAAATCTGTGTCCAGGTCTTGGAAGAAGAAAAGAAATGGAGATTTTTATTCTTGGGAAGTCCAGAGTGTTTGTATAGTGAGCCTATGGAATCTACTGAGGAAGGGAGCCTGTGGATAGAAACATAGAAACATAGAAACATGATGACAGAAAAAGACCACATGGCCTATCTAGTCTGTCCTTCCATAACAACAACTACAACAGTCCACTTTTTACCTTTAGAGATCCTCTGTGTTGGTCCCATGCTTTTTTGAATTCAGTTACTGTCCTCATCTTTACCACCTCCACTGGGAGACTATTCCATGGATCCACTACTCATTCCGTAAAGAAATATTTCCGCATATCACTCCTGAATCTATCTCCCTTCACCCTCATCCCATGTCCCCTCGTAGCAGAACTTGCTTTCAATTGAAAGAGGCTCTCTCCCTGAACATTTATGCCACGGAGGTATTTAAACATCTCAATCATATCACCTCTATCCCGCCTTTCCTCTAAGGTGTACATATTAAGATCCTTAAGTCTGTCCTCATATGCTTTATAATGAAGCCCATTAATCATTTTAGTAGCAACCCTCTGCACCGACTCCATCCTGTTCACATCCTTTTGAAGGTGCGGTCTCCAGAATTGCACACCATACTCCAAATGAGGTCGCACCAAAGACTTATACAGAGGCATTATCACCTCCTTTTTTCTGCTAGCCATTCCTCTCCGTATGCACCCAAGCATCCTTCTAGCTTTTGCTGTCGCCTTTTCTACCTGTTTAGCTACTTTAAGATCATCAGACACAACCACGCCTAGGTCCCGCTCTTCTTTAGTGGACAAAAGTACTTCACCTCCTATACTGTATTGCTCCCTTGGATTGCTGCAGCCCAAATGCATGACCTTACATTTTTTTAACATTAAATCCCAGCTGCCAAATTCTAGACCATTCTTCAAGCTTAGCTAGATCCCTCCTCATGTTATCTACCCCTTCCTGGGTGTCTACTCTATTGCAGATTTTGGTATCATCCGCAAAGAGGCAAACCTTACCCGACAGCCCTTCCGCTATATCACTAACAAAGATGTAAAGATTTTCTACTCTAGTGGTGGAGACAATGGTGAACTAAACTGTGACTTTTAGTATTTTATGCTGTGCATCTTTTAACATTTTTTCATCTTGTCCAATAATTTTATGAGCTTTTGGGAAGTGTCTATGGTTCAGAGCAGCCTTCTGTACAGTTTTTTGAAGTGGAGAGTGCGAGGAGCAAGTGATCCCTAGGCCAATGGCCTCCCAGCGACACATCCCAAGAATCCTGATACCAGTATATGAATGTGTGTCCCAGTTTCCCTTCGGGGTATGAGTTCTGATTAGAGATCACAGAAGTTAGACAAGTAATCAGAAAAAAACTGGAGTTAAGTAGCAAACCATAAATGCTTTTGCAGTTTTAGTGAGATTGGCTTGGATAGCCTTGACTAAGAATTATTTTTTTATTCCAGTATTCATATCTACAGGCTAAAGCAGGAGCTCCCAAACCTGCCATGGGGCCTCCCCAGCCAGTCGAGTTTTCTAGTTATCCATAATGAATATGCATGAAAGAGATTTATATACAATGGAGGCAATGCATGCAAATCTCTCTCATGCATATTCATTGTGGATATCCTGAAAACCTAATTGACTGGAAGGTAGGTTTAGGAACCCCTGGGCTAAAGGTACTGCAGTGAGTAGAAACAGAGAAACATGACAGCAGAAAAAGACCACTTGGCTTATCTAGTCTACCCTTCCATATCAATTACAATAGTCCCCATTTTACCTATAGAGATCCACTGAGTTTGTTCCATGCTTTTTTGAATTCAAATATTGTCTTCATATCCACCACCTCCACTGGGAGACTATTCCATGGATCCACCACTCTTTCCGTAAATAAATATTTCCACATATTACCCCTTTCACTCTCATCCTATGTCTCCTCGTACAGTAGCAGAGCTTGCTTTCAATTGAAAGAGACCCTCTTGTGCATTTATGCCATGAAGGTATTTAAATGTCTCAATCATATCACCTCTATCCCGCCTTTCCTCTAAAGTATACATATTAAGATCCTTAAGTCTGTCCTCATATGCTTCATAATGAAGACCACTAACCATTTTAGTAGCCACCCTCTGCACCGACTCCAACCTGCTTATATCCTTTTGGAGGTGCGGTCTCCAGAATTGCACACAATACTCCAAATGAGGTCGCACCAGAGACTTATACAGAGGCATTATCACCTCCTTTCTTCTGCTGGCCATTCCTCTCCCTAAGCACCCAAGCATTTGTCTGGTTTTCGCAGCTGCCTTTCCTACCTGAATAGCTACTTTAAGATTGTCAGACACAATTACACCAAGTCCTACTCTTCTTTTGTGGACAGAAGTATCTCTCAGCCTACACTGTACAGCTCCTTTGGAATTTTGCAGCCCAAATGCATGACCCTGCATTTTTTAGCATTAAATTTCAGCTGCCAAATTCTAGACCATTCTTCAAGCTTAGCTAGATCCCTCCTCATGTTATAGACACCTTCCTGTGTGCCTACTCTATTGCAGATTTGGTATCATCCGCAAACAAGAAAACCTTACCCGACAGTCCTTCCTCAATATCACTAACAAAACTGTTAAAAAGAATTGGACCAAGGGCAGACCCCTGTGGCACACCATTGGTAACCTCCTTCACCTCAGAGTGAGCCCATTTACCTGTACCCTTTGCGCCTCTCACTCAACCAATTTCTAACCTAAATAGTAACTTTAAGGTGCTCAGTTTGTTTATAACGTCACCTGTGCGGAACAGTGTCAAAGACTTTACTGAAATCCAAATACACCACATCTAGGGCTCTCCCTCGGTCCAACTCCCTGGCCACTCAATCAAAGAAATCAGTCAGATTTGTCTGATAAGACCTGTCTCTGGTGAATCCATACTACCTCGGATCCTGCAATCCACTGGACTCCAGAAATCTCACTATTCTCTCCTTTAGTAGCCTTTCCAATAATTTACTAACTACAGAGGTTAGACTAACCGGCCTGTAGTTCATGTACCTCCATGGTATTCAGATCACCATTCTCTATATACACTGTTTTGAGCAAGGATGGTTAAACTGTTCACCCTTTGTGACTCATATGAAATTTGGAAATGCCACATTGATGATTTAATTTTATGGGAGAGGGAACAAATACAATTGGTGGAGTTCTTTTGTTGGTTGACCCAGTGTTATGCAAATATACAGTTGTTCAAATAAGATTGGACCCTTATTTGAACATCTTAACCTCATTTTGCTTCCCTCATTGGGTGTAATTGAAGAGATCTGTAAATATACAGGTTACATTTACAGCTCATCTGGATACTCTTACATTGCTGGATTCAGCTGTTTGTTTTTCATTTTCCCAAAACCGACAGATGGGAATACATTGCTGCATTTTGCAAGGATGCATCCTCCCTACTTGAAACTCAATCTTCCAGTTGGATAATTTTTTCATCTACTACGCTATGTATGTTCTTCTCAAGGAACAATTTGAACGACAAGCACAGGAAATTCCTAATTTTTTTACAGCAGTTTTTTTCTTGCCGATGTGCATAGGCACTCTTTAAATGGCTTTATTTTATTCTCTAAGGACTGTTATTAGTTCCCCAGCATGAAATCTCTTCAGCACAGTTAACTTGTGCTCTTCCATTTTCATCATCAGGGGCTTTCTTCTTGCTATAGTCCCACGCAGGCTGTTTTGTGGAGTAGCCTTGAAATCGGTGAACAGTCAGCATTTTTCCAATACTCAGCCAGAGCCCTCCATATTTCCTTTTAAAATAACCTTATGCTTCACAATGACCTTCCTCAGCAGTTTCCTTAGCTCACAGCTATTAATTTTGGAGGGTCGATCTGATCAAGGCAGTGTCTTGGTGGTGCTAAACTGTTTCCATAATGGACTTGACAGTGCTTCAAGGGATATTAAAACACAATGAAATTTTCTTATAGCCTTCCCCCAATCTGTATCTTTGAATAACTTTATCCAGATGTTCCTTCAGCAACTCTGTGTTTGGCATGTTTAGATCTTTGCTTAAAATTCACTTCATACAACAGAAACTGCTTGATTCTTCATCCAGCAATATTTAAATCAGCTCAATTACTGTGACTGGACAACAGAGATGAGCTCTCTAACTTATTATGGGTCTTATGAAGGCAGTTTTTAGAAATGGAGCTAATTTGGGTTTGCTGTGACAGACTGTGAAGACCTACGCAATCAAGACTTTCTGGTTTCTTATTCTTAATTACTTTTTTAATATTTCTAAAATTACTCTGTTATGTTGAAAGTATAGATTATGTTGTGTAGATCAGTAAAACAAACTTCTACTTTAATGCATTTCAGATAACAGTTTATGGACAAGTTCCTGGAGAAAGAGTCCATAAACCATTATTAAAGTGGACTGGGGGAAATCCATTGCCTATCCCTGGATAAGCAGCATGAAATCTGTGTACTTTTGGAGAACCTGACAGTTACTTGTGATCTGGATTGGCCACTGTTGGAAACAGGACATGACCTGGATGGACCATTGATCTGACCCACTATGGCAAATCTTATGTTCTTAAGCTTTTTAGACAGCAGATTGTGAAAAATGTACAAGAATGTGAAGATGTTTACAAGGCATCGAACCTCCTTTTTTCTGAAGGTTATGGGCCTGATGCAGAGATGCAGTTTGCAGGATGTGCAGCCCCACAAGCCGCCTGGGCCCAATTCCCCCTCTGGCTCTCCCTGCATGTCCAGAGCAGCAGGACAGGGAGAGTCAGCAGGGGGCGGGATCTGGGCGGAGTGGGGGCAGGCTGAACCGGTAGGAAGTACAGGGCCGATTCTGGTCACAGCCTGTACGTCCTGCCGGGTCAAAGGGGACATGCTGCTTATTCCACCTCAAACAGACCCCTCTTCCTTGGGGTTGCCCAGACGTGCCCCTTTCAGAATCAGCTTTCACACCTCTCTCCACATGCCCTAGCATCCTGCTGGTTCTCTGTATTCCTTTTTTTAGATTTTATTTTGGATTTATCTCCTTCCCTTTCATTGGCAGCTTAAGGCATGTTACATTCAAGTACAGTAGGTATGGCCCCCATTTACTAATGTTCTTATGCTATTTTACAATGTGAAAATTTACCACAATTTTCATTAAGCTACAGTACCGCAACTCGGTGCCACAGCTCAGTGAATCCCTTGTTAAGTTTATTTTTGTATTGCTATAGCTGGGAATATCATGTGCTGCAACACATAGATAGCAAAGAAGGCCAACATTAGAGAAAAAAAGCCCCCCCCCCCACCTCCCCTCAAGCTCTTAGTAAATAAGGGCCAATAGATGGGGAAATGACTTGCCAAAGATTACAAGGAGAGTCAGAAGGATCTTAACCCTGAGCTCTGTGGTTCTCAGGTGCTGCTTTAAACTGTAGACTACACCTCCACTCTAAAGTTCCCTTTGGTCAGCTTTGAGATCATGAAATATGATCACCCTCAAATCCTTCTCTTGCTTGGTGGCTATCAGAAACTTCCATGGGAATCTGTATTCCAAAAACATGGTTCTGAATTTTTTGCATTTGGGGTACAGCCCCGTGAAGTTGGCAAGAGAGGGGTGAGGGAAAGTTTCTGATGACAGGAGAGGCGATTTGGTTGTGAACAGAACTGATACTCTCAAGCTGACAAGTGTGATGCCGTCTCACGTTCAGCCTCATCACATAAACTGAGAGAAGCTGTGTTTTTCTGTCACAGGTTTTCGGTGTTTGGCCTTGGATCCCGTGCCTATCTCCATTTCTGTGCCTTTGCCCATGCCGTGGACACGCGACTGGAGGAAATGGGTGGGGAGCGCATCCAGGAAATGGGGGAGGGAGATGAGCTGTGCGGCCAGGAAGAAGCTTTCCGCATCTGGGCCAGGAATGTATTCAAGGTGAGAATCAGGGCCTATAGGGAGAAGGTAGAAAGGTGAGAAATCCCCAGCCACTACCTAAAGTCCTCTTCTAGTGAGACAGCTTTCGGTTTGACCCTACCATGTGACCTGGAACTGGAGGAAAGTTCTGAGTGAGCACAGAGATGGCTCCTCTCGTTTCCAATTCTGTAATTCTACAGCAGTGCATTCTGGGATATGTTGTAAGAGTGTTAATATGGCTGCTTAATGAGGAGAGGGGATAGAGTGTGTACGGCAGTCCCTTAATCCTTGACACTAACACATCTTTATATCTGAAGGTCTAATATGTTCAAAGATGAACATTTCAGCCCTAAAGAACGCGCTGTTTCTTGGCGGATTGATTATGCTTTGAATAATTTAACAGCTGAGGGCTTGGTTTCTTGTAGAATATTATATCTCTTGGTTGATTGAATCTCTTCGCGGAGTCTGTAGTTACTCTGTTAGGAAGTAAATCATTTATTTTTGGAAATGTTTGTTCTTCTGTTGGGAGATGAATCCAGATTCCTGTTTCCCCGGAAACTTTAGCTCTTGGCAAAATGTTCTGTCTTCTTGAGTTCCTGCTATCTGCAGGGGGATTATGCTCTTGCACCACCTAGAAGAAATAATCACACTGTTGCACAATAAACTGTTCTTCCAAAATAAATCCTTTCATTGGCAAACGGTGCACTTAATCCTGTTAAATTCACATAGAAAATGAAAAGTCACAGATAGCGGCTTAGAAAATCACAGCGATAAGGGATCTTACTCTTCAGACTCCCTCACAAGTTTCTC
Source organism: Ichthyophis bannanicus (assembly GCA_033557465.1). Lineage (NCBI taxonomy): Eukaryota > Metazoa > Chordata > Amphibia > Gymnophiona > Ichthyophiidae > Ichthyophis > Ichthyophis bannanicus. The sequence goes on along the minus strand of CM066031.1, from coordinate 162,756,088 downwards.
TTGAGGCACGCCCCCTCTAAGCTTTTTGTAGCATTATCTGTTTCTGAAAGTGCAGATTTCTGAGTCAGTAGATAAAAACTGGAAATTTCTTCTGCACTGACAGGGAGGAATGAGATCCCGCAGACTCTTACTGAACAGTAACTCTGACTTGTCATCCTCCCTTTGACTCCAGCAAGAATGCCACTTCTTACAATAAACTAAGGTAATCTCTCACATCAGAAAGAGGAGTATGGGATTAGCTCCCTTCTTTTTCAAGAGATCACTCTGTGGTCCCAAACAAAGACCCCATTAAGCCTTCCTAACCCTGAAGGTCTGAGTATGCCAACATTGGGTCCCAAACACCTTCACAAGATAGGAAATATAAGGGAAAGAGCACGATTTTTTTGAAAGCCTCTTCCATTATGCAGTTGAATAAGTCCCAGATGGCTGTTGCATGGGAGAGAGAAGGGGTGTCCTTCTCATTTTTTTAGTGGGAGGCTAAGAGGAACTGCCTATAGATCCTGATGGAGACCTTTGATTTTTCTAGAAAAGTATACAGCAAAGTCATTGCTGGTCAATTTAGGTTTAAGTTTATTTATCATTTTCTGTACTGTCTTCCCTAAAGCATATCAAAGCAGTTTACCAATAAATGAAAACACAACAGAAAAAAATAAAATAAGAGCAAGCAGAAAGGGAAATAAAGAAAGGATGGGGTAAGGAGAGTGGGAAGATAATTAAATTACATCATAATGTAACCCAGGGCTGCCTTTTCTGGCCTGCAGTTGCTTAAAACCTATAGGAGACAGGCCCTCGAGACACCTTCAGGAGGCTATTGGTACTTAGATTTGCACTCCAGCACCTGGAACACACAGGTTTCAAAGGATTTAATTATATTCAAAATGTGCTGTTCCATGTCCCTGTGCTTTGTTAAATGGGGAGGTGCCCTATAAAGCAAGACTGCTCACTAGGGGTGGGTGGGAGTTGGGGTGGGTAGGGAGGGAACTAACACCTGATTTGGTGTCAGCAATTCCCAAAATCTGAGATTACTAGAGTTTAAAACCTAGTCCAGCAAAGAAAATATTTCTACTAAAGTACCACAAAGAATGTAACTTTGCTTTAAAAATATACCAAAACACTTTTAAGAGCTCCCAGTCAGAGAGCTAGCAATTTAATAAAAATAAACCCTCAAATCCTTACCATTGTTTGACCTGTAGAGCCCCTGTTAGGAATGCCTCAACAGGGCAGAGCTCTGAAGCCTTTTATGCAGGCCTCAGCTGCTCTCAGGTAATCAGGCCCTCTAATTCCTGATTAGGGGTCAGCAGTTTCACAAAAGCTGAAAAGGTTGCTAGAGTTTAAAACCTAGTCCACCAAAGAAAATATTTCTACTAAAGTACCACAAAGAATGTAACTTTGCTTTAAAAATATACCAAAACCCTTTTAAGAGCTCCCAGTCAGAGAGCTAGCAATTTAATAAAAAATAAACCATCAAATCCTTACCGTTGTTTGACCTGTAGAGCCCCTGTTAGGAATGTTAGATGTAGTGAGACTAGTTAACTCTAAATGAAATAGTGGGTTCTGAGCCTTGTGATGTAATGTACTGTGATGAGAATAAAAGCAGACACAAAAATACTTGAACCAAACCTTTTCTTCTACTCTCATGAACAAGAAACAGCTCACAAAAAAAACCCCAATGCAGATATTTACCAAAGCACATTGAAGACAGATATAGAATCATTAAATAACAATATCTTCCAGTATTGTATTTTTTATTTAGAAGCATTTGTATTCTGTACTACACCCTAGGCAGATATCATAATAAATCAGCAATTATGGTAAACTGGTAGAATATGTAAATTAAAAATTTGCACTATTGGCTGACAACAGGAGCCAAGGCAGTTTTTTTTAACTTATTTAAAGTAGTTGATTCGGTAATTGAAACCCGATGATTTTTGAGAATGTTGCACAAGTACTACAATTTTGTTTAGATCCAGATACAAGCCCAGTCCGATCCAAATCATTGGTGCCTTTTCCTGCTAGGAAGAAATCTGGCTTTCTTTAGTTTATTTATGGCTAGATCTCACCATTTGGACGGCAGTTCAATTTGGTCTCTGTCAGTTGCCAGGCTCAATCTTATACCAAGGGAACCTTGAAGTTGCAGGGTTATCAAGAAATGCAGAATCTTTTCCTTTTGAACTCTGAACCAGAGCTGGGGCAGAATACATCCTTGCTGGGGTTTTTTAAGTTGGAGTCCAAGGCTTGGAACTCTGGAGGAGATTTGAAGCCCAACTCTCAGGCTTGTTTCTCCCAAAGCCAGAAGCAGCCTCTTAATGCTTCCAAGCCAGCCTGATCAACTCACGGCTCTTCCTCAAGCAATGCCTCCCAAACATCCTGTTCTGGTATAAATATATTTAAATCACCCTGAGTGGTGGGGATCATCTACAACACTACGGGAACAGCCTGAAAAATGCTTTGTAGGGGTATTACCTTATATGCGTTATACTGGTGAAATAACAAAAATTTTAAAATCATATTGGCATATTTTATCAGTACATTAATGCTTCCATATGCCGCTTATGATGGCATACCGTAGAGGTGCCAATATAGCAGATCATGTTATCTCTATGATCCCTACAAATGGTCAATCTGTTGAGGATGGCCATTTCGCTTGCGGTTCCTGTGATTCTGTTCCATCACAATTGAAGGTACAATTTGGCGAGATCCACAATTAGATAGAAGATTTCCATTATGGCATCATACCAATTGTAATTCCTCTTTTGTAATCTATTGCCCTTGCAATAACGTTTCTGTTGTGATGACCACATGACCTATTAAGAAACGTTTGGGAGAACACCGTTCCCATATAAATGCTCAAGTAACAACAGCTCATTTGGTATGTCATTGCCTTCAACAATCACACACTTTTCAACAGTTACGCTGGCTCATTTTGGACATGATCCCTTCGCTAACACGAGGGGGTGATCGTCTGAGTCAATTACGTTACAAGGAGCAGCGATGGATTTATATCTTCCGTTCCACTAGCTCGTTAGGGTTGAATACCGAAGTAGAGTGGTGGTCCTTACATTAAGTATGTTTTAAATGACCTTTAACAAGATTATATGTTCTCGATATTGTGTGCAATGACGTCATCACGATTGTTGATGATCTTTAGGGCGATTACGGCTCCACGTGATTTAAATATATTTATACCGGAACAGGATGTTTGGGAGGCATTGCTTGAGGAAGAGCCGTGAGCTGATCAGGCTTGAAACACAACGTTTGTGTCGCAGTACCCAAACCAATTGTTTACTGCCGCACTACACCAGGATTTTTGGATGAGTATTATAAGAGCGTTTCCATTTTTCAAACTACAATGTTGGTATAAGAGAATAAAATAGGCAGTCTTGAATAGCTGATTGCTGCTTTAAACATTTCCACATAGTGGATAAGCATGACATGAGCGTCCGTTAGAGGCCAATACCGTTAGGACAACACATGGTCCTTATGTTTAGCTCATTTTTGAGCAGGCTTAAGATTTTTCAACGGTTCAGATTACGTTGTAATGGATGCTATAACATGCTCTTATGATTACGAGTATTATGATTTATTTTAAAGGGATTTGATCTTTTGGGCATTTATCCTTTGTTTTTGCAACCACGTTTGGCTGCTTTATAAATGATTAAAATGGAGGACCTATCTCGAGGGAGGGTTTACCCACTCCCATGATAGGTGATCCAAAAAAAAATTATTTGTTTCTTCACTGTTCAGGGAAACAAGGAAAGCACTTAAGTAATGTTTGAGATCAGTAGATGTTAACCTTAGTTTTGTGATGAAATGTCTTAGCTTAGTGAAGGAGTCTAACAGCTGTATTTAGAACATTTTGTAAATGTTTAACTGCTTTCCAAGCGAGCCTGCAATAAAGAATTTGGTACAGAGAGCACCTAAGCTAAACGGTGTCATAATGGATTCTTAAGTGCAAAGCAGGATTTAATAGTCAAGGAAATTTAGGCTTCAAATGTCAGAGCAATATCAAAATGGCAGCCCAAAATCTTTAAAATATTTGTAAAAATAATTGGTTCCTCTAAGAACATAAGAACATAAGATATGCCATACTGGGTCAGACCAAGGTCCATCAAGCCCAGTATTCTGTTTCCAACAGTGGCCAATCTAGGTCATACGTACCTAGCAGTTTCCCCAAGGGACACAGGTTCCACAATGCTTGTATTGGTTCAAGCATTGATATCCTGGGTCCCTTCTTAATAATGGTTTATGGACCTTTCCTCCAGGAACTTGTCCAAACCTTTTTTAAACCCAGCTACACTAACAGCCTTTACTACATCCTCCGGTAACAAATTCCAGAGTTTGATTACACGTTGAGTGAAAAAATATTTTCTTTTATTAGTCTTAAATAGTTTACCCTGTAGCTTCATTGCATGTCCCCTAGTCTTTCTATATTCTGATAAGGTAAACAATCGATCTACGTTTACCCCGTTCCACTCCGCTCATTAATTTATAGACTTCTATCATATCTCCCCTCAGCCGTCTCTTTTCCAGGTTAAAGAGCCCCAACCTTTTTTAGCCTTTCTTCATAGGAGTAGCCTTCCATCCCCTTTACCATTTTGGTGGCTCTTCTCTGAACCTTTTCTAAAATTGCTATATCCTTTTTAAGATATGGCGACCAGAATTGCACACAATATTCAAGGTGCGGTCTCACCATGGAACGATATAGAGGCATTATAATATCTTTTGTTTTATTTTCCATTCCTTTCCTTATCATACCTAGCATTCTATTTGCTCTCTTGGCTGCCGCTGCACACTGGGCCGAGGGTTTTAACATGGTATCCACAAGGACGCCTAAATCTTTTTCTTGGGTGGTGGTTCCTAATGTGGAACCTTGCATCGTGTAACCATAGTTTGGGTTGTTCTTCCCTAGGTGCATAACCTTGCACTTCTCCACATTAAATTTCATCTGCCATTTTGATGCCCAGTCTTCCAATTTATCAAGATCCTCTTGCAATTTTCCACAATCCTCCTGGGTTTTAACAACTTTAAATAGTTTTGTGTCATCAGCAAATTTGATAACCTCACTCGTTATTCCACTTTCTAGAATTTGGAGAGACAGAGTAAGTTATCAGAGTGGCTGATGATCCACATTGGGGGTTATTCTGAGACACAAATAGCGGGGATGAACTTCCCAATGGGAAAGTTAGTTAGGGGCGGGGAAGAGGCGGCCCGGGGGTGGAGAGTGGGTGGGTAGTGGGCAGTCGCCAGCCCTGGACATACAGGGCTGAGGAGGAATAACTTCCCTGGACATTTTGTTTTTTAAAAGTCAAGCACGGAAGGGGCTGGGGGGCCAGGGTTTCTTCCCCGCAGCCCGACCCTGGCCTTAGGAGGCCTGATTGGGGGTTGGGCTGTGGGGAAAAACCTTAATTGCTGACAGCCGGCATTGTGGCATTTAAATGCCTGACTGAGCTATCCGGGCAGTGCCTGTACGTGCAGGCCGGGACTGAATTGCAGTCCCAGCCTGCACATACAAGCCTGATCACGATTTTGATCCCACGGGGCTAGACGTGCCCCACGGGATCAGAATTGGGATCCCCTTTGTACGTCTGGCTCAGACCGGACATACAAAGGGGATAGCCATGCGGGACAGATTCAGGCCCATTGCTTCTGACTTAGAGAGGTTATGGACTAGTCCATGAGCTGTAATCCAGAAAGCAAAGCATCCAGACAAGAGGAGACAAATCAAAAGTATGGAAATTTGTAACCACAAAGAGCTGAATATCATCTGAGTAGAGGAGAACATTTATTCCCAGTGACGGAATCGACAGTACAAGGGGACTGAGATACAGGTCGAAGAGAAGAGGAGAAAGAATGGAGCCTTGGGGAATCCTCCCCCCCCCCCCACCCCGATTTGGGGAATGTAGTGAGGGAGGAGGAGAATCTAAACGAAACCCTGAAAGTACATTTAGACAGATAAGAGGTGACTGGGAAGACTGGTTCTGTTGGGGAGGGAGGGGGGTTGCATTTCCCTTTTTGAATAGCTCCTTTTCATTGCTTCCTCAAGCCATTTCCTTGTCCCCAGAGTGCTTACAATCCAAAGGGCTAAATGGTTAAATAGTGAATTTGTGTACTATTTTACCACGCAAAAATTTATCACTGGACTCACAATCCCATGGTACCTCAGCAGCAGAGATTAATGAATCCCACAATAAATTTATATTTGCACTGCTGCAGCTAGGATAAATCACACGTTCCCATCTGCAGCAGCACTAAGATAGAAGGTCCCAAATTGGACCCGCTATCTTTTAAAGGGATGGGTTGCCAAATAATTGTCCCCCCCCCCTCAATCCTGTGATCCTTATTTTTTAAAAAGCAGGTGCTGCTACTGCCCTCTTCCCTCTCTGTTGCTTACTGGGTGACCTCTTGGGTCTAGTGGGGGGCAGGAACGATCTCCAGTCACTCCTTTTCCAGTGGTTTCCTTATTTGAAATGACACCCTACAGGCCTCTAGTGAGAATCTAAAGGTACTACCACTAGGAGACAGACTCAGAATAATGGAGCATCCCCTTATTTAGCAGCCTGACCCCTAGTGGTAATACTGCAAGACTGCTGCTAGGGACCCAAAAAGTGCCTGAAATGACTCCAGCCCTGACCTAGACCCCAGCAATCATTGGTAAGTGAGGGGAGGGGTGTGAGTGGAGGAAAAAGGGGCAACCAGCGGCACCCTACTCTTTAAAATATAGGGATCGGGGGTTGTGGGGACTGGGAGAACTTTCAACTATTTTTTAAGGCATGGATCAGGTTTTCTTGTACTTGCTAGCCCCTTGGACAGCATCCCAGTGAGCATGAGCTTATGCATTACTAGGCCGTTGCTTCCAGGGGGGAGTTAAAACCACCTGCTGAGTTGTTAACTTTCAATGAAAACTGCAGCTTGTGAAGTTTAATGTGAGCTGGGTTATCCATTTTGGATAATAATGCACTGTTTCATATACACCTGCGTGCTTCTCAACTCATTATTTAACATGCGTTGCAATAAAAAGTCCTGCGTTACGGAGGAAGTGACGTCACCGGAGCCAATGGCGGCCTGAACGAGCTGCTCCGGCACCGATCCGGCTGGTAATAGGAAGCTTGCGACCCCCCGGAGGTGGAAAGTGGTGGTCCCGGGTGCGGGAAGCGGCCGGAGCTGACCGCGACGGTTGGAACGCCGGCGGCAGCATAATTCAGCGGCGGAGAGCCGCGTGTGCGGGAGGCCTGTACAGCCACGCGGTGGGCAGAAATGGCGCCCGGAGGTTTAAAGGAGGAGGCGTGAGTGGCCGGCGGCAGCCCCGGACGGGCGAATCTCTGCCGTTTTGCAGCCCCTCTGAGGGAGGAAACTGCGGGGCACAGGAGTGCTGGAGGAGGCCAAAATCGCGAGGCACTGGACCTGGAGGTGAGCAGAGGCTGAAGAGGGAGCCCACAGGACCGGAGACAGCCGCACAATCGTGAGTCTGCAGTGCTAGAGTCAGAGGGCACTGGGAGGACCTGGTGGCGGCTGGGCAGTAGCAGGAATCTGCAGCACAGAGCAGAGTGACAGTGCTGTGTACGGCTGCCCTTAGTGCTAGCAAGGGTGAAGAGTGAAAGACCAGTGCAGAGCCCGACAGCGCACTCTGGGGCAGAGATGACCACCAGAAGAAAAGCGGCGGATCTCAAAGAGATTGCCTACCCTGGATCGCATGGAGGGAAGGGAGAAGCAGGCCCAACAGGGAATAAAAAGCCACCGGATGGGCAAGGAGAGCAGGGTGAAGAAGCGGAGAGGGAAAATGTAACAGCTCCTGGACAGGAAACTCCGCAACCTATCACCAGAGCGGAGCTTCGAGACTGGTTCCTTGAAATTAAAAATGAGGTGCAGTCCGTGAAGAATGAGTTGAACGAGGTGCTGGGACCCCTGAAGGAGGAAGTCGGAGAGTTGGTGTGTGTCGAATGGGAGACCATGAGAACAGGTTACAGGAGCTTGAACAGCAACAGGAAGGAGAGACCCAACGGCATGCGAAGTTAGGATCTCAATACGAAGCTCTGTTATATAAGCTGGAGGATCTGGAGAACCGTTCGCGACGCAACAACCTGAGACTCCGTGGGATCCCAGAGGAAAAGGAGTTTATGGACAGTGAAAAGGTTGCGCGTTCAGTGTGCCTGGAAGCTCTCCGACATGGTGGAGAGGAGGTGACAGCTATGGACATACAGTTGGAAAGAGCGCACCGTGCATTGGGCAAACCAGTTGGGAATAAACCACGAGACATCATCATATGCCTAGCACGGTATAAAATCAAAGAGAAAATTGTGCATAAAATACGGCGAGCGGGACCCCTCATGTGGCAAGGGTACCCAGTGCACATATATGAGGACCTTTCTGCGGGCACGTTGCAGCGGAGGAGGGCTCTGCAACCAGTTACACAAATCCTGCGGAGGGAAGACATTAAATATCGTTGGCTTCATCCATTTGGACTCTCGTTTACAGTTAAAGGGCAGACATGGCGGCTACAGACTCCATAGGAGGCAATGCAGGCCCTCCGGGAGGCAGGACTGAGCACCACGGCGGAAGGCGTGGGGGCAGGTACTGCAACTGGCGGGTGGCGGGGGCAGCGTGGGGGCAGCCCGCAGCACCGGCGTACACGAACTGCAAACCCAGGGCGGGAGCTGCAAGCCGCCCAGCTGCCGGAAAACACCTGAAAGACTGTGTAGACTGATAGCATGCTGGTTTAATTGTTGCAGGGTACAGGTGGAGTGCTATGTTTCTGTCTGACCCTCTTGGTAGCATATAGGTTTTGTGTAAGGTAATTTGGGGAATAGAAGGGAGGGGAGTTGGAGAGCGGGTGGTGAAGGGGAAGGAGTAAGAGGATGGGAGGGGGAGGAAGATGGAGATGCAGTAGTGTACAGGGCGGGAGGACTTAGGGAACGGGGGAGAGAGGGGGGATGGAAGAAGGGGTACAGAGGGTGTGGGAGGGGTATGTGGAGCGAAATAGGGGGGCTGAGGGGATGAGTAGGTGATAGAGGGAGGCGGGTCAGCGGGTTGGTAGTCGGGGGGGTAGGGATGAGAGTAAGCGTTAGGCTGGGGAAGGTAGGGGACGCACTACTCCTGAGTTATCCTCTGGAAGTGATGGAGGATATGGGGGGAAGGGGGGGGGAGGCCTTGAGGGGTTAAAAGGGGTTCGACGGGCGAGGGGAGGAGAGGGGGGGAGGGGGGAGGTATGGGGCAGGGAGGGTGGGTGGAGGGCTTGGGGGGGGGGGGGGGGGGAAGCAGAGGAAGTTGCGGATTATGACCTTGAATGTCAAAGGGCTGCGTTCAAGACAGAAACGACGGTTGGTGGAGATGGAGGGTAAACGAACAGGTGCTGATATTATGTGCATACAGGAAACTCATCTGCGGGTGGGGCAGGAATATATGTTAGAATCTCGGCAGTACCCTACAGTGGTTCTGGCGGGCCAGAGACTAAATTCTAGGAAGGGGGGGGTGGGCATCTTGATAGGGGGGGAGTATCATAACATGGTGAAGGAGGTTCGACGGGGAAAAGGAGGTAGATGGGTGGGGGTGTTGCTACAAATCGAAAGGGAGGAGGTTTGGGTGATCAGTCTGTATGGCCCTAATGAGAAGCAGGGGGAGGCCTATGAGCAGCTTTTGAAGGAGTTGGAGGGCGTGGGGAGTATTCCAATAATAATGGGAGGAGATTTCAATCTGACATGTAACCCCAGACTAGATACCAGCGGGAGGCAGGGGGGTGGGGGGCGAAGGGATAGACAAAGCCTGCATAAATTGAGAGAAAGCCTGGGTTTGGTGGATGTTTGGAGGAGCTGGCATCCGGGAGAACGGCAATACACATACTATTCCCCAGTGCATAGCTCCTACAGTAGGTTGGATATGATATGGGGGGGTGGAATCTGGTTAGACAGAGTACAGGATGTAGAACATGGTTCGATCACTTGGTCCGACCATGCCCCGGTGAGTGTATGTTTTGATCTGGGTCGGAAAGAGGACAGTCTAAAATTTTGGAGACTCAAACAACTCTCTGTTAGAAGAGGAGAAGCATGTGGGGAAGATTAGGGTCCAGATACAGGACTACCTCCAATTCAACGATACAGGGGAGGTGTCTATGGGGGGTACTCTGGGATGGCTTAAAAGCGGTGATTCGTGGACAACTGGTTAGCCTAGGGGCGCGGGTGAAGCAGGACAAAGGGGCAGCGGAAAGTAAATTATTGCAACAGCTGCGGCGTTTAGAGGGGGTACATCAGAAGGTGTCGGATCCAAGCATCCTTGCGGAGCTTATTAGGGTAAGAGCGGAGCTGAGTACACTGCGGGCCCAAGAGATAGCATTCCAGCTCGCGGTACTGAAGCAGGCCCATTTTGAAGGCGGTAATCGGGCGGGGAAGATACTGGCCAGTCGCCTGAAGGGGCGGCGGCAAGCAGCGCATGTTGATGGTATTCGGAATACTAAAGGGGAATGGATCCACACCTCAAAGGGTATTAGGGGGGTGTTTCGGGAGTACTATCAGAAATTGTATGAAAGTGAATTGGAGGTGGGAGGGCAGGACACGGCCGAAATTTTTGGAGGAATGTGGTCTGTCGCAAGTGACTGAGGAGGAAAGGGAATATCTCGGGCAGGAAATCCGGGAGGAGGAGGTGAGGAGGGCTATAATCACGCTGAAATTGGGGAAGGCGCCGGGGTTGGATGGGTACACGGCAAAGTTCTATAAGGTCCTTTCCGAACAGATCACGCCCCTCTTTACTAAGGTAGTTAATAAGGTGCTGCAGGGGGAGGGCCTTCGCGCACAATGGCGGAGGCGGGTATAACAGTCCTGCCGAAACCAGGCAAAGATAAGGGGGTATGCGGCTCATACCGACCTATCTCCTTGATAAATTTGGACGCAAAGTTGTTGGCAAAGATTTTGGCGAATAGAATTCAAGATGTGGTTCCGCACCTGATTCATCCGGATCAGACGGGTTTTGTGAAGGGGCGTCAGGGTAGTGATAATGTGAGAAAAGTTTTGAATGTTATGTGGCATCTTCAGCGTGCCACCGAGGAGGCAGTGTTAATCACAATAGACGCCGAGAAGGCCTTTGACCGGGTGGAGTGGTCTTTTATGTTTCAGGTTTTGGAGACCATGGGGTTTGGAGGGAGGTATATTAGTTGGATAAAAGCGCTTTACCAGGGACCGCGTGCTAGAGTTAGGGTGAATGGTGGATATTCTGAGAGCTTTGATCTCCATAGAGGTACTCGACAGGGGTGCCCCTTGTCACCCCTCTTGTTTGCATTGGCTATAGAGCCGCTGGCAGCCTATATCAGACGGGCAGGGGATATTAAAGGAGTGACGATCTGTGGGAGGGAGGAAAAGATTGGGCTGTTTGCAGATGATGTTGTCTTTACCCTGACCCAGCCCCTTACAACCTTACCAGTGCTCTTGACGGCTATACAAAGGTACAGCCGCCTCGTGGGATATAAAATGAATCAGGGGAAGACGGAGCTGTTGGGATTTAATTTGGCGCCCAGGGTGGAAGAGAATCTCCGGCACCACTTTAAGTTTCGGTGGGTGGAGGGGAGATTTCGGTATTTGGGGATCCAGTTAGGGACCCCCCTATCTCAGCTTAAGCAATGGAATTATCAAGGCTTGGTTGAGAGTATCCGACAGGATCTATCCCGGTGGCGGGGGTTGTATTTGTCTTGGCTGGGCCGCATTGCGGTGGTTAAAATGAATGTACTCTCACGGTTATTATTTGTGTATATGTCTCTGCCTTGTAGGCTGGTTAGAAAGGAAATTGATAAGATGCAAAATCTTCTGCTGCAATTTATTTGGGATGGTAAGCGCCCGAAGGTCGCCCGGGCGACCATGTATCGGTTAAACGCGGAGGGGGGATTGGGGGTCCCGTCGTTGCTCCGGTATTATGAAGCGGCGCAACTTCGGGCGCTGTTCGCTTGGAAGGAGGGGGTGGAGAGACCTGGATGGGTGGAGATGGAGGACGGGGAGGGGGCAGAGGTGGGGGCATGGATATGGGACCCTGGTGGGGGGGGGACGGAGAAAGGAGATGGGAATCCCTATCGTGAACTGACAAGACAGGTTTGGGTGAAATGGAAGCGGTTCTTGCTAGGGGGGAAACAATTCTCCCGCGAAACTCCAATTCAGACCTTAATGAAAGGCAGGATGGGGGAGGCAGCAAGGGTTTTAGGGGGTGGGGGGAGAAAGGGTTACGGAAAGTGGGCCAATTGGTGGGGGAAGGGGGGCACATTCGGGGATTTGAGGTGTTGCAACAGCAATATGGCTTGGAGGAGTCCGATAGATTTGCCTATGTAAGTTTGTGGTATTGGCTTCAGCAGCGGGAGGTGAAGCAAGACTGGATGGCGAAGTGCACGGCATTTGAGGAGATGATGGGGAGTGCTGGGATGCCTACTCGGATTATCTCAAAGTTATACAAACTTTTGGGGGAATATCAACAGGGACCGCTACGGGGTCAGTTGCAATGGGAGGAGGAGCTGGGGGGGCAGTGGGATGCTGAGCGGTGGGACAGAATTTATATTAGAACCCATAAATTGGCTCCGGGAACAGCTATGCTGGAAAATAGCTATAAGCTCCGTTTAAGAATGTATTGGACCCCGGTGTGGCTGCATGCCCTCTACCCTGATAGTTCGGATAGATGCTGGAAAGGGTGTGGGGGATAGAGGTGATTTGCTGCATTTGGTGTGGGGCTGTATGGTTGTTGGGGATTATTGGCGGGCGGTGGAAAGTCTTACGGCAGCCATCACTGGGGTGCTGGTGTGTTTTACCCCTTGTGTGGTGTTTCTTAATTAAAGTGAGCGGGGTGGGGGAGGGAGAGAATTGGATAGACTACAGGGGTATTGTGTCATGGCAGGGCGGATGGGTCTGCTGCATTGGTGGAAGACACAGGATGTTCCCCCGATAGCGGAGGTGGTGGGGCGTATGGAGCAGCTTAGGGGGTATTGTGCAATAGAAGCTCATCACAAACATACTGTCCACAGGTACAAGAAGGTGTGGGAACGATATGAGCATTGGAGGGCAGAGGGGGGGGGGTTTAGTATAATGTGTCCCAGTCAGGGTTGTAGTATACAATAACTTTACCCTTCACCTGTAGGGGGGCTGGGTGGGTTGTTTCCTGTATGCACCTCTGTACTCCTGCACCTTGTGTTAAGATTTTGCCTTGGTTACTTTTAGTTAGCTCACTGCTGTTTGTACGGCGGAAAGGGGTTCTTCTGCTTTAGGGGAGGGGGTGAGGTTTGGGTTGGGGGGTTTAGGGCTAGCGGGAGTAGGGGGGGGAGGATACTATTGGGTGGGGGGCACTGTTCCCTCTAAGCTGTGCACGTGTGCGCGCGCACACACCTCGCCGAGCGAGCGCACATACTTTACAACAGAGCGCACAAAATTACGGCTCTGATTCTGATAGAAAACAACACAGACGTCTTAAAATTTAAAAGTTATGATTGTAATTACTAGAAATTTCCAGCTTCATTTAGTAATCGTCTATTTTCATTTAATTTGATTAAAATCAATGTGGTGTACATACTGTATTATGATGTGTAGTCAAATTTTAAAGTATATAACTCCGAGTGTCATTATGTGGCGCACAAAAATTTAACCTTCCTTCAAAAGCTGCACACAGCTGATATTTTATGCGCACACAGCCTACAGAAAATTAGAGGGAACATTGGTGGGGGGGGGGTCTATTATTATTATTAGTGTGTGGTATGGGGTCTTTATGCTTGTATGGTCCACAAGAGACGAATTTCTGCCTGTATAACCAGTAGAATGTATAAAATGTACAAGGTACAATGTATAAAGTGTGAAACAGAGTATGGGGGTTAACAGAAAATGGAGAAGCACTATGGGCGGGGATCTACCACACCTGCTGATGACAATGTAAAGAATGGTTTTTTTTACTTTTTATTTTTTGTTGTATTTGAGTCGGGGGGGGTTCCCGAAGTATGTTATGTATTGCCTGTTGTGTTGAGTGCTAATAAAAACTTTTAAATTAAAAAAAAAAAAAGTCCTGCGTTACGCTCCATTATTGACAAATTCCACAGGTTATTGAGAATTAATGCACATTATTGCCCTAACGCAGCTTAGTACATAGGCCAGTAACTTTGCACCTGAGGCAATGGAGGGTGAAGGAACCTACCCAAGGTGCATCGATGGGAGAAGCAAGATTCAAACCCTGGTTTCCTGCTTGTGGCTGCAACCGTTAAGCCTCCATCACTATCAAGGCAGTCGATCTTAGTAGCCCTATCAGCCTAGACCTGAATTTATTAATTTATATGCAGGTCGCTTGCTTCGCTTCTTTTCTTTTAACTGAAAAACAAAATCATGAGATTGCTTGGTAACATTATTTTCTGTGAAGGCAATGCTCTATGCAATGTGTTTCTTAACTCAGTGGTTACTAGCTTCAGGGAATAGCTGCATTAACCCTCTGCTTGCCGTGTTTACCAGGCTGTTGCCTGGCGCGGCAATGGCTGGTTGCCCTGTGCCAGGAGGATTTCAGGTAACTGGCACCACTGCCTCAGACATGCTGTGTTGAAGTGGAAACGAGAAATAGAAGACACCTTACCCTCCCCATCCCAAGAGCCTTATCAGGAGCTGTAGGGTAATGACGCACCCATTGACATCATCAGGGCCTTGCCACCCCTATGACAAATGCACTTGGGATGGAAGATAAATCAAAGCCCCCGCTCCCTGCTCTTTCCAGCCCTCGCTCTATCTCACTGCCCTTCCTGTGCTCCTGCGGTGTGAAAATAAGATAGAGAGGCAACTGGTTTGTGCTGGGCTGTGGTTGTCTCCCACCTCCCCCTCCTTTCCCTTACTCTCCCCATGTTATTCCTGCTCCTTGTCCTCCCCTCTTCTGAAGTTTGACTCACTTCCCCGGCTTCCTCCCTTTCTGACAGGATCCAGAGGGGAAGCTTCCCTGCTAGCAGCTCTGTAAACACTGCTGACAGCATTGTGGCAGAGCTCTCTGCTCCTACTGCTTCCCAGCACCAACATTATGGAGTTCCTTGCCTCTCTGTCCTAGAGAAGAAATGTCTCTCCAATGGCTTAAACCACAGTCTAAGACCTATTTTTTTTTAACGAGCCTATGGGCAACATGCCTAAGGTGTCAGGCGGGTCTAGGGCTTCATTCAGAATGTTTCTTTTCTTTTTCTTTCTTCTCGTCTGTCTACTCTGCTTTTGTTTAATTTTAATTTGTTCTAACTGTATGACATAAACTTATTGATCTGTCTATTTTTATGTAGTTTATGGTACTCTAAAGTGCTTTGATATTATATTGACGGTATAGCAAACACAAGTAACAAAACTAAAATTCCCTCTCCCGCCTCACCCTGTACAAGATTTTAAGACCTGCTGCTTTCCAGAGTTATCATTCTGCTTTGATACATGTTGTTGTGATTTTTTTTTAGCAGACTCATTTCCCCCCTCCCCCCTTCCTAAATCAAGAAGATGAGCTAGGAGTGCCATTATCAGGATTTCCCCCTTGCCCTAACGCAGAGATTTTTGGTGATGGTCCCTTTGGTCCCTAGACATATTGATATGCACACTGAATATTGATGAGATATTGACTTTGGGTCTGCCCGGGAGCCAGAATAGTGCAGCAGTCTGTGGCTAATTCTGGGAACTGTAGTGAGTACTCACTGCTCTCAGGCAGATTCTTCTTCCCGCCCATGGGGAAGGACTGTGGGATAAGATGCTGAAAAGAAGGTAATTGTGGGAACCAGAATCAGCCCTACAGTCTGAGATATTTACCCCTGCCCTCATTGATCTGTTTTCTTTTAAAACAGAGGGTGACGCCTATTCCTACACCATCCTGAGCCAGAATCATGGTTCGATAGGAACACTGTGTTGGAGACCTGGCTTTATAGTTCTGGACTCTATTCCTGCTCATCTTCCTCCTCTGTTTCCCTCTGCCACTTGCTATCCATTCTTTTCTAGTAGTTAATACCCAGGCACCACAGGTATTGGTCCTTGATCTGTTACTGTTGAATATTTATGTAAGCAATGTTGTAGAACAGTGCCAGAACAAGGTATTTTGGTGCCCAGGGGCATGCAGCTGGACATGTATCCTATGACCACTGTCCCCCTTCTCCCAACTTCCACCAGCAACAGAAACACCTTTTAAAATATGGCACCCAGAGCAAAGCCCGATTGCCTCACTCTAATTAATGCCTAGAAATAAGGCCTCTTTCAATGGAATGGGATGGGCGTAAAAGGAATATAGCTTAAAAAGGAAAGTAGAATAGAGGGGATATTCTTTGGGCATACAAAGATAAATTGTTTGCTAGAGAAGATTTTTGTAAAGAGGCCTTCCAGTTAGGAGGCAAGGGAATGGTAATATTATTTAAATAAGTGTTAAAGCCTAGTAACAGATCATAGGAGCAAGTTAAAAGGCTTCCTCTATCAAACCAAGAGCAGTGTGAATCACCAAGAGAATTGTTACAAGAGATTGCCTTAGAAGCACAGATATAAGAGGTCAACCAAAGCTCAGTGATAGTTAATCTTGAAGGATTGCAGAGAAAGGAGCTGCCACTGCTGGGAAGGAATCTGCACTGGTGGGAAATTCTCAAAATCTTGGGGAAAAGGGGATTATTTGAGTTAAGCTGATAAAATCTGTGACTATTTAAAATTCTTTAATTATTAAGTCCATTAAGGTATAAATTAATAGGCAAACCTTCGGTTATATTAAAATCAGTTAGGGTATATGTTAACAGGCAAACTTTAAGTTAGTGTTTATTTCCCTCTCACCTACCCCAGGCACAATCTTTGATTTATAGGCTCTTAAGCCAGTTAAGGGGAAAAGAAGGAAATTTTTCACTTTCAGGTTTAATTGGTTAGCTTCATCAGCAAGTTCTTGGGCCTTAGCAATAGACTAATTCTAATTGCAGTTCATCTTGAGGTGAACATTAAGCAGTAGGTATATTTCTAATAGTTCAAGTATTCCTATTCCTCTAACAACTTTTAATAACTGAACAACTTTAAATTGCTAAACAAATCTTTATAATTAAGATGCAGAAAGCAGTTCAGCAGCAAGATGGGGATATCCAGTCCTTTGCACTGAGTGATGCATATATAATTACTGTATCTCTCAGATGGTGAGAGGTTCTATGTGTGCACAAGATGCAAGGAGCTCCTTGCTTTCAGAGAACATGTCTGATCTGTGGTGGTTAGAGTAGCAGAATTGGAAGAGCTGAGGCAGACAGAGAGGTACATAGAGGAGGCCTTCAGGAACATAGTAAAGAAGTTCCACCTCCAGTGTGGTAGCCTCTTTGCTACCATGGAGGAGAGAGGTCACCTGAAAGGAAAGTATCACCTTGGTGTGGCAAGAAGTGATCCTATAACTAGGATCTGACCTCTAAGTAATGTATTATCCTCTTGCACCAAGGGTGTGTCTCCAGGAGCATGTGCCTATGAGGGAAGGGTTAGGACAATTGCTATAATTGGTGTTTCAATCATTTGGCATTCACATAGCTGGATGGCTGTTGGACATGAGGATCACCTGGTAACTTGCCTGCCTAGTATGAAAGTGGCAGATCTCATGTGCCACACCTAGATAAGACTTTAGACAGTGCCGGGAAAGAGCCTGCTGTCTTGGTACATGTTTGTACCAATGACACAGGAAATGTGGGACGGAGGTTCTGGAGGACAAATTTAGATTTTTAGTTAGAAAGTTGAAATCGAGAGCTTCCAGGGCATTATTCTCCAAAATGTTTCCTTTTCCACGGATAGGAAGCAAGAGACAGGCAGTGCTTCAGAGTCTCAATGTATGGTGAGACGATGATGCAGAGAAGAGGGTTTTAAATTTGTTAGGAAAAGCATTCTGAGGAAGGGGGGTAGGGGGGTTTCTGAAAGGACGGGCTTTACCTTAACCAGGTTAAAACCAGGCTTCTGGAATTAACCTTTAAAAATAAGAGAGAACAGCTTATAAATTAGATAATGGAGGAAAATAGATAGTTGCTCAGGAGTGCATGGTATGAAATGATGAATCTTTGAAGGATACTAACAAAACAGGGAAGTTAGGGCATCCCGCTAGAGAGGTTCCAAAAAAGGTAAAAGTAGTCCAGATGCATTTACTAAAAGGGCAGAGTTAAAAGATTCAAAATTACCCATCAACTGATAATCAAATTGTCAACATAAGAACATAAGATATGCTATACTGGGTCAGACCAAGGTCTATCAAGCCCAGTATCCTGTTTCCAACAGTGACCATTCTAGGTCACAAGTACCTAGCAGTTTCCCCAAAAGACACAGGTTCCACAATGCTTGTATTGGAACAAGCAGTGAATATTCTGGGTCCATTTTAATAATGGTTTATGGACCTTTCCTCCAGGAACTTGTCCAGAACCTTTTTAAACCCAGCCACACTAACAGCTTTTACTACATCCTCCAGTAGCAAATTCCAGAGTTTGATTACACGTTGAGTGAAATAATAATGTTTTCTCTTATTAGTCTTAAATAGGTTACCCTGTAACTTCATTGCATGCCCCCTAGTCTTTCTATATTTTAATGGCATAAACAATTGATCTATGTTTATCCGTTCCACTACATTCCTTAATTTATAGACTCTATCATATCTCCCCTCGGCCGTCTCTTTTCCAGGTTGAAGAGCCCTAACCTTTTTAGCCTCTCTTCATAGGAGTATCCTTCCATCTCCTTTACCATTTTGGTGGCTCTTCTCTGTACCTTTTCTAATAATGCTATATACTTTTTAAGATACGGCGACCAGAATTGCACACAATATTCAAGGTGCTGTCGCACCATGGAACGATACAGAGGCATTATAATATTCATTTGTTTGATTCTCTTTTCCTTTCCTTATGATACCTAGCATTCTATTTGCTCTTTTGGCCGCCGCTGCACACTGGGCGAAGGGTTTCAATATGTTATCCATGATAACACCTAAATCTTTTTCCTGGGTGGTGGTTCCAAATGTGGAACCTCACATCATGTTAATATGAGCACAAAACAAGCTTTGAAATGTCTGTATGTAAATGCTAGAAGTCTAAAAAATAAGATGGGAGAGTTTGAATATATGTATCACTAAATGAAAGATTAGATAAAATTGGCATCTCATAGACCTGTTGGAAGGAGGATAACCAATGAGACACTGTGATAGCTGAGTACAAATTATATGGCTATGATAGGGTAGATCAAATTTGTGGAGGGATGATGCTTTATTTAAAGCAGGGGTTCTCTACCTAGTCCTAGGAAAACACCTAGCCAGTCAGGTTTTCATGAATATGCATGAGAGATTTGCATCTGGTGTGAGAGGTAATGGTAATGGGGCCACTTGACAATAGGGACCATAACATAATCACATTCGATTTTATAAAAGGAGAGAGGACAGCAAGGAAATCCACTGCGCTAGAATTTAACTTTCAAAAGGGAGATTATGATAAAATAATATGATAACGAATAGTGCGGTATATAAAAGATGTTAATAAATAATAATAAATAATAAAATGAAAAAAATAGTTAAGAAGAAACTAAAACTGCAAAAGTTAACGAGTAGATTCAGGTTTGCGTTTAGCAGGGATGGATGTCCGGAGCTCTGTTCATGGGCAAGAGGGAGGCCGGAGGGGGAGCGAGTGGAAACCTGACCCCAGACATATAGGGCTGATTCCGAGATTGGCCCTATACGTCCATGGTCGACCATTGAAACAGGGAACTTATTCCACCTTGGAGGTGGAATAAGACCCCCTGGATGTCATCTGATGGAGGATCTGGGGCCCACCAAAGAGGTGCAGGGATGCAGGGGATTCCCCATGGCCTGACCCTGGCCATGGCAAGTCCGATTGGGGGTCAAGCTGCAGAGAAAGAAGATTCTGATGCCGGTAGGTGATAGCAGCTCCTGCATGGAGCCATGGTGGCATGACAACAGGATGCCATACCACCACCACTCCATGCAGGAGCTTGGCTAAGCTAGCTGGGGATGTGGCTGGATGTCTGGAGTGCCTGAATCATGACACATCCTGGACGTCCAGCCACTATGCCACGATTCTGCTCCAGCAGGCATCTCTAGCCCCCACAGGAGCAGAATCAGGTGCATCCCTGGGCCGTCCAGATGTCTTATGGCCCAGGAACACACAGCACGGAATTGGCCTCCACATGTTTATATCAGGCCTGGGTGTTATTTAAAAATACTATCTTGGAAGCCCAGACCAGATGTATTCCATGCTTTAAGAAAGATATAAGGGAGGCCAAACAACTGTCAGCATGGTTTAAATATGAGGTCAGAGAGACTGTTATAGTCAAAAAATCATCTTTCAGAAATGGAAAAAGGAGTCAATGATGAAAACAGGAAACATAGGCACTGACAAGTTAAGTGCAAGGTATTGATTATGCAAGCAAAGAAATAATTTGAAAAGAAGCTAGCCATGGAAGAAAAAAACTCATAATAAAAGCTTTTTCAAGTATATTCATAGCAAAAAACCTGTTAGAGAGTCAATTGGACCATTAGATGATAGAGGGGTAAAGGAACAATAAGGGAGAGCAAGGCCATAGCAGAAAAGACTGAATAAATACTTTGCTTCAGTCTTTACTGAAGAAGATGTAGGAAAGTTACTCATGCAAGAAATAATATCTAGAGGTGATGTACTGGAGGAATTGAAACAAATTTTGATAAACCTGGAAGATGTAATACAACAGTTTGATAAACTAAAGAGTAGCAAATCACCTGGACTAGATGGTATACTCAAAAATGAAATTGCAGACCTACTATTAGTAATTTGGAGAATGGCCAACATAACACCCATTTTCAAAAAGCATTCCAGGGGTAATCCAGTAAACCACAGAACAGGGAGCCTGAACAAAATTACAGAATATATAGATAGTCACGGTTTAATGGGACAAATCCAACACGGATTTAGCCAAGAAAAATCTTGTCTCACTAATCTGCTATATTTTTTTGAAGATGTGAATAAACAGGTAGATACTGTAAAGGTGAATTGGTTGATATAGTGTATCTGGATTTTCAGAAATACCTTGACAAGATCCCATATGAGAGACTTTTGAGGAAATTAAAAAGTCATGGGATAGCAAACAGTATACTACTGTGGACTGGGAACTGGTTAAAAGACAGATAAGAGTGAGTAGAGCTAAATGATCAATTTTCTCAATGGAGAAAGTTTAATAGTGGAGTCCCCCAGGGATCTGTGCTGAGCCTGCTTTTTAATATATTCATAAATGACCTGGAAATGGGAACGATGAATAGTGATCAAATTTGCAGATGACATAAAATAATTCAAAATTGTTAAATCCCCAGAGGATTGTGAAAAATTGCAAGAGGACCTTGAGAAATTGGGAGACTGGGCATCCAAATGGCAGATGAAATTTAATCGCCTTTCAAGGAAGCTTGAAAGGCGATGGCGTCGCTCACGCTCCACTGATGACCAGGGAGCATACGCCTCTCACCTAAAAAAACATCGCGAAGCAATCACGGAGAAAATGAGGCAATATCATGCAGAACTCCTGCAGCGCTCCTTAAACAAACCACATGACCTATTTAACCTAGTGAAGACCCTAATAAAAGAACCTTTCCCCACCCAACCAAGCATGATACAACCACAGGAATTTGCAGACTTGGATTGGATTGGATTTGCAGTGGTGTTGGATGGTGTGACTTGTGTAAATCCAATCCAAAACAAGCCAGACCAACTTAACCACAAACCCCACTCCTTTACACAAGTCACACCATCCAACACCACTGACCGCCTTCTCAACCTCATCAGAGAAAGGCACCGAGGATATCATCACTGCCATCAACACCACCACAGCTCCAAACGATCCTTGCCCAGCATTCTGGATAAAGTCACTGCACGTGGAATTCAGCCCATTCCTATCCAAACTCATGGACCTTTCCTTCTCAACAGGGACATTCCCACGAAGTCTGAAACAAACATCCATCAGGCCCCTTCTAAAGAACCACAAACTAGACCCCCAGAAGGTGGTATCATACAGACCAATCTCAAGCATTCCATTACTGGCCAAAATAATTGAAAAGGATGTCCAACGCCAAATCCAACACCACATCAAGACCATCGCTCCTCTCGACCCATGTCAGCACGGATTCAGAGAATCACACGGCGTCGAGACTCTCCTGACCACCCTCTTCAGTACCCTAATCACCGGAATGGACAACATCAGACAAGGATTTGCTCTAATCCTCATGGATATTGCCGCAGCATTTGACTCTGTCAATCATGATCTGCTCATAGGGCACCTCAAGGAAAAGGGAATCCATGCTGCAGCTCTAAATTGGTGTAAGTCATACCTGACAGACAGATGGCAACATGTACGAACCGGCTCCACGACCTCCAAACCTTTCCAACAAAAGCAAGGTGTACCACAGGGATCCTCGCTATCTTCCCTGCTGTTCAATATATACATGCAACCCATCTGCTCACTCATCCGCTCCTTCAATGTCACCTGCCTGGTATACGCCGATGATATACTGCTCAACCGACCAGCCAGACTTTCCACCACTAACAACCTGCTTCGATGCTGTCACTGACTGGCTCCACACCCAAAACCTCAGAATAAACTTCAACAGAACAGACGCCCTATTCATAACCAGGAACCAAACATTTACACCTCCCACCTCATTAAAAGTAAGAGACGCCGAGCTCCTAAGCAAACCCACGATCCGCTATCTAGGGGTCACATTAGACCAACATCTAGACATGAAAGCCCATATAAATAACATGGTCAAGGCAGTCTACCACAAGATACGGACAATCTGGCATCTACGACCCCTGCTGGAACCAGACGACTTCAGGACAATTTATCAAGCACTCATAATCCCCCACTTCGAGTACGCCAACTCAATTCTACACAGACTCCTGAAGAACATGCTGAACCCACTTCAGCTCGCAATGAACGCCGCCGCCAGAATACTACACGGAGCCTCAAGGAGGGATCACATAACCCCAATCTTGAAGCACCTCCACTGGCTGCCTGTCCATTGCCGACTCTCCTTCAACATACTATTACTAACCTTCAAAGCCATCAACAATTGCTCCTCCGCCTCACTCACGGACCTCGTCCACCCCATTCCCCCCAACAGATGCAGAAGGTCATTTGCTGCCAGCACACTGATAATCCCAAATGCAATCATGAAATGCTCCCAAGCAACAAGGAACAGAGCTTTGTGTTCTATGCACCCATAAGCTGGAACGCCCTACCAACCACCATCCGGTCCATTACGGACATTGCCCAGTTTAGGAAGGCACTGAAACACCATCTCTTCCTCCTACACTACTCCCAGGCTAGTGATAAACCACAATCAGACATATCCAACCACCAGGACAGCGCCCCTTGCACACCCACGTCACACTGATCCAACGCTACTAGTACAACTGTATAACCTGTAAATAGCAACATGTATATAGCTGTCTATTCTTGTAAATAGTTGCTAAGCAACTCTGGTCAGTACTGTAGTTCTGACCTGAGTGCCCAGCCTGTATAAAGTTACCCACTTTAGTCCCAAGTTACACCACTTGTTAATTGTAATGTACAGTGCAGGTTTCCACCGCACTGTACAGGTTATTGTTTGCCTGTAAACCGCACTGATTTTAAAGAGCGTGGTATAGAAAAGATATTAAATAAATAAAAAATAATGTGAACAAAGTGCAAAATTATGCATTTAGGGAAAAACAACCCAAACTGCAGTTATACAATGCAAGGTTCCACATTAGGAATCTCCACCCATGAAAAGGATTTAGGCATTATTGTGGATAATACATTGAAACCCTCTACCAAGTGTACAGCAGCAGCCAAGAAAGCAAACAGAATGCTAGGAATCATAAGGAAAGGAATGGAGGATAAAAACAAGGATATTATAATGCCTCTGTATCACTCCATGGTGCACGTGCACCTTGAATATCATGTGTAGGTCTGATCACCATATCTAATAAAGGATATAGTGGAATTAGGAAAGGTACTCTACTATTACTGATCATTTGTATAGCGCTACAAAGCATACACAGCGCTGTACAGACACAAATAAAAGACAGCCCCTTCTGATCAGACCTTACAATCTAGTCAAGAGAGATAACACAACAGCTGAGGACGAGGATACATCTCAGGAAAATGGTAAGGAAACACATAGGGGACTGAGCAGATCAGGATCCAAAAGTGGCCTCAAAGAGGTGAGTTTTCAGCCTGGACTTGAAAAGGACCAGAGATGAAGCCCGACGTACAGACTCAGGTACTTTGTTCCAGGCATAAAGAGCAACAAAGTGAAAGGAGCGAAGTTGAGAGTTAGCAATAGATGAGAAGGGCACAGATAGAAGGGATCTGCCAGAAGAGCAGAGTTGCCGAGGAGGGTATAGGGAGAGATAAGAGAGGAAAGGTAGTGATGAGCTGCAGAGTGAATGCACTTATAGGTCAGCAGGAGAAGTTTGAACTGGATATGGAAACGGATAGGAAGCCAATGAAGTGACTTGAGAAGAGGAGTAATATGAGCACATCGAGGCTGGCGGAAGATTAGCCGTGTAGCTGAGTTTTGAACAGATTGAAGAGGAGAGAGATGATTCAGAGGGAGAACAGCAAGGAGGAGGTTGCAATAGTCTTGACAGGAGGTGACTAATGAGTGGGTAAGTATCTTAGTAGTGTGTTCAGAAAGGAAGAGGCGGATTTTGCTGATGTTATAGAGAAAAAAATGGCAGGTTTTAGCTATCAGTTCGATGTGTGTGGAGAAAGAGAAGGAGGAGTCGAAAATGACTGCAAGGTTGTGAGCCGAGGAAACAGGGAGGAGTAGAGTGTTATCCATAGAGATTGAGGAAGGGGGAGGTGGTTTATGGGGGAAAGATAAGAAGCTTGATTTTGGCCATGTTCAATTTCAAATAGCAGTGAGACATCCAGGTAGCTTACCTTCCCGCTCCTTTTCGCTGATGCCGATCGGGTCTGTGTGTGCTGGCTTCTCCTTCTCTCATCCGGAGATATCAACCCCAATCCTGGCCCCCCTAGATTTCTGTCTCACTTTGAGAAGAGATCTTCACGCAACATGTCTAATCTTATCCATATCCCTCTCCTTTCCCCTTCCACTCTCCCTTTCTCATGTGTCTTATGGAACGCACACTCTGTCTCTAATAAACTCGCTTTTACTCATGATCTCTTTATCTCCAATGCTCTACATCTTCTTGCTCTAACAGAGACCCGGCTCCTCCCAGATGATACCGCATCTACTGCTGCCCTCTGCCACGGGGGCTATCAGTTCTCCCACACGCCTCGTCCAACTGGCCATGGTGGTGGTGTTGGGTTTCTACTTTTTCCCTCTTGCCAATTCCAACCCCTCCTGCTGCCTCAGTCTCACTCCTTTCTCTCTTTTCCAAACAATCCCAACCCCTCCATCTGCCTCTTCACTCCACTTCCTCTTTGGGTAGCTGTTATTTATCGACCTCCTGATAAGTCTGTTTCTACCTTTCTCACTGACTTCGACTCATGGCTTTCCTTCTTTCTGGATTTCTCTTCCCCCACTCTTATTCTTGGGGATTTTAACATTCATGTCGATAACCACTTGGGTCCTCATGCTTTAAAGCTCCTCTCCCTCACCTCCTCGTTTGACCTCCAACTTTGTTCCACTGCCCCCACTCACCAGCATGGCCACTGCCTGGACCTGATATTTTTCTCTAGTTCCCTACCCTCGAACTTCCGTAGCTCAGTTCTTCCCTTATCTGACCATCACCTTTTAAGCTTTAATCTTCATCTCCCACTGCCTCAGCCTCGTCCTGTCTCCTCCAACCTTAGAAACCTTCATGCTATCGATCCCTTGGCTCTCTCTTCCACCATTTCTCCATCTCTTTCTTTCATTTTGTCATCCAAGTCTGTTGATGAGGCAGTAACTTCCTATAATGCTGCACTCTCCTCAGTTCTGGATGCTCTCGCTCCACCCACCCCACGTCCTGTGAGACATTCTGCACCCCAGCCCTGTCTTTCACCTACTACCTGCTTTCTACGTTCCTGTGCCCATTTTGCTGAGTGTGCTTGGCTCAAATCCTGCTCCCCTGAAGATTTTCTACACTTCAAATTCATGCTTGTCTCTTTTCAGTCAACCATAGCTCTCGCCAAACAAGACTACTATGTCCATCTGACTAACTCTGTTGCCTCTGATCCTCGCCGTCTCTTTACCACTCTCAGCTCTCTCCTCAAAGTGCCTCCTCCCCTACAGTGGGGACAATAAAAGAATAGAAATGGGCTGAGGGGGGAGCTTGGACTGGAAATGGGCTGATGGGGGCTGGAATAAGACTTAAAATAGCTGATGGGGTTATTAGAAATGTAAATGGGCTGATGAGCTTGGACTGGAAATGGCTGATGGGGTGGGGGCTAGGATTGGAAATTTATTTATTTACATTCTCTTATATACTGTGCTATTCTGCATCAGTGTGGTTTACATTGAACAGGGCATTATAACTTGGAGATAACTATTTTTTAGAGGGAACATGGGCTATGGAGGGTTAAGTGGCTTGCCCAAGACCTCAAGGAGCACCTGTGGGACTAGAAACCCCAGTCCTTCTGGCCCAAGGTTGCTGTCCTCTAGTGGGATTTGAACCCCTGACCTTCTGGCCTGAAGTACCTTGCCCAAACCACTAGGCCACTCCTCCACTCCTCAAAAACAGGCTGATGTGGGGAGCTTGGCCTGGAAATTGGTTGATGGGGGTGCTAGTACTAGAAATGGCTGATGGGGTGGGGGCTAGGACTGGAAATAGGCTGATGTGGGGAGCTAGGACTGGAAATTGGTTGATGGGGGTGCTAGTACTGGAAATGGGCTAATGGGAGGTGCTAGGACTGGAAATGGGCTGATGCAGGGGCAAGGGAGAATGCGACTATAAGGGAGAGGATGCTGGGTGGGTGTGGAACCAAAAGGGAGCTAATGTTGGGGGAGGACTAGAGGGGGATGGGGCTGGAGAAGTGAGGATGGAGAGGGAAAAAGATATTTTGTGTGGGAGGGAAGAAAAATCTACGATTGGCCGGGTATTGGGAGAGTAAGAGGGGATTGAGGATGGAAGGGTGAAATTTGAGTGGATGATAAAGAAAGAAATGGAGGAAAGAGCAAAAGGGGAAAGATCAGTATAATAAAACAGATGTAGAGAGAGAATGGGAAAAAACTAGAAGAGAGGACAAATGGATAGCAGACAATGGAGAATTAGCTGAAGACACGAAGAAACCAGAAGAAAGTGAGTGGAACAATTGCAACTGAAAAATAAAATGCCCAAACAACAAAAGGTAGAAAAATACCTTTTTATTTTGAATTTATTAACAGGAATATGTCAGCTGTGGGAAATGTGCATTGCTAACGTCTTTGCATTTTTGTTTAGTACAAGAAGAAATTAATTTATAGCTTTATTTTTCCAATGTTGTTGTATGTTCCAACTTTGGTCTTTGGGGTTCTCAGTTTAATTATTGTCTTCCTATTTCTAAATTGTGATTTCTTGTTCTTTGTTTGGTGACGGTCATTAGCGGGATGGGAACAGCTGGGGGATGTAGAAAAACAGTGGGCAAAACTGAAAGGGGATATTTTAAGGGCAATCAACTTTTTTGTTAAAATGGTAAATAAAGGTAAAAGGAAAAGGAGACTGCTATGGTTTTCGAACGAAGTACCTGAAAAGGTGAAGAAAAAGAAGGCGGTCTTCATGAAATACAAGAGATCACAGAGAGAAGAAGACAGTCATCTATATTTGGAAAAACTTAGAGAAGCTAGCAAAGTAGTCCGGAAAGCAAAGATTCAAAAAGAGGAGGAAATAGCCAATGCAATAAAATGGGGGGATAAGACATTTTTCAGATATGTTAGTGAGAAGAAGGGCAAAAGTGATACTGTCAGACTCAAGGGTGAAGGGGAGGAATATGTAGAAGCTGATGAGGATAAAGCAAAATTGCTTAACAAATATTTCTGTTCTGTGTTCACAGATGAAAAACCAGGAGCAGGACCTCAGAAAACACCCACAAACAGGAACGAAGCGAGGGACATCTTGAACAATTTTCAGGACACTGTGTTCGTGAGAAACTAGCTAAACTTAAAGTAAACAAAGCGATGGAACCAGATGGGATACACCCTAGAATACTGAGGGAACTTGGGGACATTCTAGCAGCTCCACTGACTGACCTTTTCAATGCCTCGGAGTCAGGAGTGGTGCCAAAGGATTGGAGAGAGGCTCATGTGGTCTCTTTACACAAAAGCGGAAGTAAGGATGTGGTTGAAAACTACAGGCCAATTAGTTTAACTTTGGTGGTGCGTAAATTATTGGAAATGCTGCTGAAAGAGAAAATAGTGAGGTTTCTGGAGCCCAGCGGATTACAGGATCCGAGGCAGCATGGATTCACCAGAGGCAGGTCTTGTCAGACAAATCTGATTGATTTCTTTGACTGGGTAACCAGGGAGTTGGACTGAGGGAGAGCCCTAAATGCGGTGTATTTAGATTTCAGTAAAGCCTTTGACACCGTTCCTCACAGGCGATTTATAAACAAACTGAGCACCCTAGGGATGGACCCTAAAGTTACTGCTTGGGTTGGAAATTAGTTGAGCGAGAGGCGACAAAGGGTACAGGTAAGTGGAGCTCACTCTGAGGAGAAGGAGGTTACCAGTGGTGTGCCCCAGGGATCTGTCCTTGGTCCGATTCTTTTTAACATTTTTGTTAGTAATATAGTGGAAGGACTGTCAGGTAAGGTTTGCCTCTTTGCGGATGATACGAAAATCTGCAATAGAGTAGACACCCAGGAAGGTGTAGATAAGATGAGGAGGGATCTAGCTAAGCTTGAAGTATGATCTAGAATTTGGCAGCTGAGATTTAATGTTAAAAAATGCAAGGCCATCCATTTGGGCTGCAGCAATCCAAGGGAGCGATATAGTATAGGGGGTAAAGTACTTTTGTCCACTAAAGAAGAGCAGGACCTAGGCATGATTGTGTCTGATGATCTTAAAGTAGCTAAACAGGTAGAAAAGGCAACAGAAAAAGCTAGAAGGATGCTTGGTTGCATAGGGAGAGGAATGGCCAGCAGAAGAAAGGAGGTGATAGTGCCTCTCTATAAGTCTTTGGTGCGACCTCATTTGTATTGTGTGCAGTTCTGGAGACCGCACCTTAAAAAGGATATAAACAGGCTGGAGTCGGTACAGAGAGTGGCTACTAAAATGGTTAGTGGTCTTCATTATAAAGCATATGAGGACAGAGTTAAGGATCTTAATATGTACACTTTAGAGGAAAGGCCGGATAGAGGTGATATGATTGAGAAGTTTAAATACCTCCATGGCATAAATGCACAGGGGGAGAGCCTCTTTCGATTGAAAGCAAGCTCTGCTACGAGGAGACATAGGATGAGGGTGAACGGGGATAGATTCAGGAGTGATATGCGGAAATATTTCTTTACGGAAAGAGTGGTGAATCCATGGAATAGTCTCCCAGTGGAGGTGGTAGAGATGAGGACAAACACAGAGGATCTCTAAAGGAAAAAAGGGGACTGTTGTAGTGGTTGATATGGAAGGACAGACTAGATAGGCCATGTGGTCTTTTTCTGTCGTCATTTTCTGTTTTCTATGTTCTGCATGTGCAACCTATCTGCAGTATTCTGTTAATGTAGTTTCTATTTGACAGTGCCACTTGTTCTCTTTACCCAGTAGGCCATGTATTGGTATTCTCTAAGATGTATTAGTTTAATATTTGCAGTGTTGCCTTTTGATAGGTAGGGTATGGTGCTTTGTGAGTCCTGGTAGTGCTGTTATGATACGGCGGGTTTGCTATGGGTTCTTATTGGGCAGCGTTTGCAGTAGTTCCTAATGAGCCTGGCGGTTGGCACTGGATTATAGTAATGTAGAAATCTTTTAGTCTTTCTTTATCCAGACACTCATTAAGAGGCATGTTTACTAAATGTTAGTGCACCTTAACTTTATCCAAATATATATGCAAATTAGACTCCTTATGCAAATAAGGCCCCGCAATGAGTCTTCGCACATGGCTCCGCACCCCCCTTGGGCCGCCCCTGGTGTCGGTATTTAGAGAATGAAATATGTCAGTTTTGAAAATGTTCATTTCAGGAGGAAATGCATTTCTGTTTCTCTTTCTTCCGTGTTTCACATCTCAGTGTCTGTTTTGGAGGTTTTCATTTCAATTTTTATCTATATATTTATTTCAAATGTTGTAGTTTCTTATTCTTTAATTGGTGATGGTCTATGTTTTCCATGTGCAGTCAGCATAAGGGAGTCTATTAACATGTACAATAGGTGCTCTCTAGGAATCTGTAGTAGTTCAGCTTGTTCTCTTTTTCCAACTGGAAGTTACTGGGGTTCTAGAATATTTGTGGTGCTGATTTTCCATAGGTAGGGTTGGTGCGATTTGAGTTCTTGATGCTGGTGTCGAGTATCCATTTGCAGGGTTTTCTGTTATGATGCACAATGTCTAGCAGTAGAGGGAGATAGTGGTGGTGTCACTGATTAAATTTTAAACAACATTTTTTTGTATGTTGAGATGTAAAGTGAAACACCACTTCTGCTCTGCATCAGTTGTTGGGAGAGTTTTATTGACGCATCTGGGAGTGTTCCATATGAATGAATAATTAGGCCCTATCAGACTGATATTCAAAGGCAATTAAGCATTCGCTGGCAAATGCATAACTAGCCTAACTGTGTTTTCGAAAAAGTATACAGATATCAGGCTTTTAAATTGGAAAATGGTCGGATATTATCCGTATACTTGTGGAGTATGTTAGGGTAGGCCAAAAAATTATCCAGATAATGGCAATATTCAGCCACTGTTCAGGTAAGTTAGACCTTTAGTTTAGGCTTGCGGAATATCAGGCCTAGCCTAAACAAATAATACAAAGACCGTGCCATCACTCTCTGCATATTCAGCGCACTATCTATATGGACAGTGATACAGAATACACAGATTAAGTTAAATGGAAGGGTGGCATTTAACAAGTCATTGAGCTGAAAATTTACCCCTGTTTGCGGAGCTTACACTGAAAGATTGGACCTGGGGTGGGGAGGGAGGTACAAAAGCGAACGTTGGCTCAGGGTGCTACAACCTCTTGAGCCGGCCCTGCTCCATTTACCACCGTGACCTTCTGTTGTCTGTCACTTGGCCAGTTTCTAAGCCAGTCGGCCACTTTGAGTCCCGCTCCTAGACTGCTCAGTTTATTATGCAGGGCAATGTTTGTCTTCAAGTCAATGTGACTCCCGGTGACCCAGCAGCTCCTGGACCGAGTCTCCTATCATTTGAAAATTCTTCTTTTTCTCTGTAGGCTGCTTGTGATACATTCTGTGTTGGAGATGTCGAAGCCGTTACTAATGATCTTTTCACAACTAAATACAGCTGGAAGCGATACAGACACCGACTGTCTATTCAGGCAAATGCGCCAGATCTCATCACAGGTAATGCTCCCTGAAAAACTGCTTAGCACAGCTCAGAAATGAACATCACAACCTGGAGATCTCAACCACCACCACTACTATTTATAACTTGTATAGCGCTACAAGGCATATACGGCGCTATATAGAGACATGTAAGAGACAGTCCCTGTTCATAAGAGCTTACAGTCTACTCAAGACAGACAACACAACAACTGGGGACTAGGATATATCTAGGGGAATGGTAAGGAAACATATAGGAAGTGAAGAGGAGACTAGGGGATCAGGATCTCTCAGAGACTGGCTCTTTTATATCATTCACCACTGCAGCCAATGGCGAAAGGTACAATGAGGGGCTCCCAAGCAAACATTTGCTGAGGGCCCGTCATTGTCACAATGGTAGCGCACCCCCAAGGTGGCAGCGATGGCAAACCTACCTCATCATGTTTACTGCATTGTTCCGCTCTGTAAGATTGCTGCAGGCCCAGCGGCTGTTTCCTGCCGGGCTGAAGTCTCGCAGTGTGGCTGTTATCACGAGACTTCGGCCTGGCAAGGAGCAGCCATCGGGCCTGCAACAGACTTATGAGAGCAGAGCAGTGCGGCAAACTTGATAAAGTAAGTTTGCCATGCTGTTTCTGCTGTGTGGGCCTCCTTTCAGCTTGTGCTCCCCCTAAATTGCGGGGGCTGCTTGGATGGAATTTACGCCGCTGTTACAGCTCCTCTTGTGAAAGGCAGGGCATGCAGGAACTGTGAGTTCCCCTATTACTGGAATTCTGCACCATGTCCTATAGTCTCTTCTGTGGGCAGAGGCTGAGATTGTGGGAGCTGTGAGCTCTCCCTGCTCGGAGATGCTGGTACTGGAGGAGCTGGAAGATCCTCCCCCAGCCAGTGCTCTTCCACCATCCCCTACACTCAGGGCCGGCCCAAGGGTTTCTGCCACCCTAAGCAGAAGCCCTGGCTGTACTGCCCCACCCTCCTCACACTGAGCCATCTGGGGGGTCAGAAGCAGCAGGCTATGTGTGCCAAAGCACGTGGCCTGCCACCTGTAGAGATTTGCCACCCTATGCAGCTTTCTAGCCCTGCCTACTAACTCATTAACTCATGGTGGGGGAAGCTGGGACCACAGGAGCCATGAGTAGCTCACACAGCTACTGCTCCTCACTATTCCCTACACTGACTCCTGCTGGAAGAGGCTAGGACTGTAGAAGCCATAAGCTCCTCCCCCAGCCAGTACGCTTGTACCACTCTTTACAACGCTTGCTGTTGGGAGGAGCTCTTGGTACTGTGAGATGTGATGAGCTTCCTCCTTCCTTAGGTTTTCCTGTTGTTTGTCAAGCACAATTAGTTGAACTCTGGTGTTAGATATCATTGATGAAATGTCTTTGTGCTCCCCAGGTCTTTCCCAGCTGCACAGAAGGAAAGTGTTTGTGTCAACATTTATTTCCAAGCTAAACCTACAGAGCGAGAACTCCAGGTGAGGCTCTTGAATCCTCCTGTCTTCTCTCTTTGCACTGGATCCTCGTCAGAGATAATAGGAGGAAAGGTTTGATGACTCAGTCCCCAGGAAGACACTACATGGACAGCAAGAACAAGCCACGCCGGCCTTCGTTTGGTCGCAAGCGCGGGCTTCGTTGTTGTTACACATGGTCATCGTTATGTGCTTTCCAACAATCACATTTTCATAATCATATCAGGTTGAAGTCCACGTCGATCTGATTTCACAGAAGAATTGTGAAAGTTATACCGTGAACTGAAAGCAGACAGCGTGCAGATATGGATATGGGATATGGGAACACAGACTATGGTGATAGAGTGGAAGAGTAGCCTAGCTGTTAGAGCAGTGGCCTTCAATCCAGAGAGATCAGGGGTGAATTCCTCCGACATTCCTTGTGGCCTTGGGCAAGTCACTTAACCCTCTATTCCCTCAGGTACAATCTTAGTGGCGGCATATTCAACAGTGGTGGCTTGGCAAGGTAAAAATGTCTAGCTGCCGCCGCTTTCTTTAAAACCGGATATTCCATAGCAGAAAATATCCGGTTTCTGCGGTGGACTATCTGGGCTCTCCAGATAACGGCATTGCTAACCAGATAGGGCCGCCACCACCCATAATCCACCCCCAGACTGCCTCAGTCACATGATCTTCCATTTTACCTTCATGTCCCAGGCTTTCTTGAATGTTGTCTCAGTTATTGTACATGTTTATTGTTAATCACCTAGAACTATAGTGGCTGGGCAGTTTATAAGCTAAGGGCCCAATGTTCAGTGCTGGCTGCTAGTGCTGAACATTAAACCTGGATATTCCATGCCGGGGTTATATCCAGCCCTGGCATTGAATATTTGGGTTTGCCGCTTAGGCTGATCGCTAACTGGGCAATGGCAATATTGAGCCACTAATTGATTAACGATAAGCGGCGAAATTTAGGCCAAGGTTTCCTGCGCCTGATTTTCGCCGCATATTGCTAACCGGGCAGTGGCTCAATATCGCCACCTCCTGGTTAGTGATTGGTGCCGTCTCTACTCCTCCCTGGCACGCCTCCGACACGCCCTGGTTAGCAATAGGTTTTGTAGAGCCGGCAGCCGTGGATATTTAGCTGCACTGTCCGTGTTATTGCCGCTGAATATCCCGTTCACCGCTTTGAATATCAGGCCCCAAATAGATAATGTTACTGGCCTCCAGCAACAGCACAGAGAGTCTGTTCCATTCGTCCTCCACCCTTTCTGATGTGAGGGTGTGGCAGTAAAGCCTGTGAGCACCTTCGCTCTATGTATTGCATCAGGAATTAGGAACACTAGATGGCTGTCATGTTGTATTC
The DNA here is from genome assembly GCA_033557465.1 of Ichthyophis bannanicus. Classification (NCBI taxonomy): domain Eukaryota; kingdom Metazoa; phylum Chordata; class Amphibia; order Gymnophiona; family Ichthyophiidae; genus Ichthyophis; species Ichthyophis bannanicus. The sequence continues at coordinate 162,721,946 of CM066031.1, read as the reverse complement.
AGCAGACTTTCAAAGGTTTTAGGTGCCTAACTTTGTCAAGTTCCTATGGCAAATGATGCCCTTTGAAAATTCACTAGATTTTAGCACCCAAATTTAATAGACTGTTTTCAATAGGATCCTAATTTTAGATGCTTAGAAAGAGGGTGATGAAAGAGGTGGGGTGAGAATAGGAAAGGAAGCTATATGCTTGACCTTATTTTCCTACCAGGAGCACTCCATAAACTTTTCAATATGGCATCACTTGAGTGTACACCAGTCCCATGGTCAGACCACCACCTCATAAAATTTAGTCTCACCTACACTGAAGTTAGTAATAAAAGTAGATCACAACAGCCTCCAACCACTAGATTCAAGAAATTCAATGAGGAAGAATTTCTTGACCAAATAATACCCCACCTTTCACTCTCACCAACTGACCTTGATGAAGCAACTGAAAATTCACATAGAATTATCAACAAAGCTGCTACATACAAAATCATGGATTCACCAGAGGCAGGTCTTGTCAGACAAATCTGATTGATTTCTTTGACTGGGTGACCAGGGAGTTGGACCGAGGGAGAGCCCTAGATGTGGTGTATTTAGATTTCAGTAAAGCCTTTGACACTGTTCCTCACAGGCAACTTATAAACAAACTGAGTACCCTAGGGATGGACCCTAAAGTTACTGCTTGGGATAGAAATTGGTTGGGTGGGAGGCGACAAAGAGTACAAGTAAATGGAGCTCACTCTGAGGAGAAGGATGTTATCAGTGGTGTGCCCCAGGGATCTGTCCTTGGTCCGATTCTTTTTAACATCTTTGTTAGTGATATAGCAGAAGGCAGGGCCGGCCCGTCCATTGAGCGAGAATGTTTTTTGCACAGGGCCCCGCGTTTCAGGGGGCCCCGCGCAAAAAACATTCTGATCTAAAAGTAAAATTTAAAATGTAAAAAAAACCTGTCTGCTGCCGCTGCCGGGGCCAGGGCTGGGGCCGCGGCTGCCGCGGCAGAATCGAGTGTGCCGCGGGGCCCCCCCTGCCCGGCAGAGCCTGCCCTACCCTGCATCAGCTCCCTCTTTGCAGCTGCAGTCACACACGCCAGCTTTCAGAGCGCGAGGGGAGAGTTTCTCCCTCGCGGCTCTGTTAAGCCCGCGGGGGCTGATGGGAAGTTCCCATCAGCCCCCGCGGGCTTAACAGAACTGCGAAAGGGAAACTCTCCCTTCGCGCTCTGAAAGCCGGCGTGTGTGACTGCAGCTGCAAAGAGGGAGCTGATGCAGGGGAGGGCAGGCTCTGCCGGGCAGGGGGGGCCCCGCGGCACACTCAATTCTGCCGCAGTGGCCACGGCCCCGGCCCTGGCCCCGGCAATGGCAGCAGACAGATTTTTTTATTTTAAATTTTCACTGGGCTGGGGGGTGGGGGGTTAGGAGTGGTGATGGGCTATGGGGGAGCTAAGTCTGGATATGGGCTGATGGGATTAGGACTGGTAATGGGCTATGGGGGGCTTAAACTGAAAATTGGGTGATGGGGGTTAGGACTAGAAATGGGCTGATGGGATTAGGACTGGGAGTGGGCTGATGGGGAGGTTAGGACTGGTAATGGGCTATGGGGGGGGCTTAAACTGAAAATTGGGTGATGGGGGGTTAGGACTGGAAATGGGCTGGTGGGATTAGGACTGGGAGTGGGCTGATGGGGGCTTAGGACTGGTAAGAGGCTATGGGGGGCTAGGACTGGTAATGGGTTGGGGGGTGCTAGGACTGGAAATGGGCTGAGTGGAAGGGAAGGCTTGAACTGCAAATAGCTGATGGGGAGGGGGGCTTGGAATGGAAATGTGCTGAGTGGAAGGGGGCTTGAACTGTAAATAGCTGATGGGGACGGGGCTTGGAATGGAAATGGGCTGAGGGGAAGTGGGGGGCTTGAACTGCAAATAGCTGATGGGGAGGGGGGCTTGGAATGGAAATGGGCTGAGTGGAGGGGAGCTAGGATTTGACATGGGCTGATGGTGGGGCTAGGAAAGGACTAGAAATGGGCTGATGGGAGGCTAGTATTGGAAATGAGCTGATGAAGGGACTCGTATAGGACTGGAAATGGATGGGGGAGCTAGGACTGGAAATGGGCTGATGGGGGGGGGACTAGAAGGGAGCGGATACTGGGTGGGGCTGGAACTAGAAGGGAGCTGATGTTGGGGGAGATTAGAAGGGGATGGGGCTGGGAGAGTGAAATGGAGAGGGGAAAAATATTTTGTGTGGGAGGGAAGAAAAATCTACAATTGGCCGGGTGTTGGGAGAGTAAGTGGGGATTGAGGATGGAGGGGTAAAATTTGAGTGGATGAAATAGGAATGAGGAAAGAGCAAAAGGAGAAAGATTAGTATGTTAAAACAGATGTAGAGGTAGAATGGAAAAAAACTAGAAGAGTGAAGAAAGGACAAATGGACAGCAGACGATGGAGAGTTAGCAGAAGACACAAATAAACCAGAAGAAAGTGGCTGGAACAATTGCAACTGAAAAAAAATGCACAAAAGGTACAAAGATATCTCTTTATTTTGAATTTATTAACTGGAATATGTCAGCTCTGGGAAATGTGCATCATTAACATCGGCGCTTTGTTTAGTACAAGAGGAAATTAATTTATAGTTTTATTTCTACAGTGTTGTACATTCCAAGTTTGGCTTTTGGGGTTCCCAGTTTAATTATTGTCTTCCTGTTTCTAAATTGTGATTCCTTGTTTGGTGATGGTCTATGTTCTGCATGTGTAACTGAGCTGAGGTATTCTGTTTATGTAATTCCTATTTGACATTGCCACTTGTTCTCTTTCCCCAGTAGGTCATGTATTGTTATTCTCTGAAATGTATTGGTTTAATATTTGCAGTGTTGCCTTTTGATAGGTATGGTATGGTGTTTTATGAGTCCTTGTAGTGCTGTTAGGATACGGCAGGTTTGCTATGGGTTTAAATGGGCAGTGTTTGTAGTAGTTCCTAATGTGCCTGGCGGTTGGCACTGTATTATAGTAATGTAGAAATCTTTTAGTCTTTCTTTATCCATACACTCATGAAGAAGCATGTTTACTAAACGTTAGTGTATGGTAACATTATGCAAATATTTATGCAAATGAGGCCCCTTATGCAAATGAGGCCCCGCACTGAGTCTCCGCACATGGCCCCGCACGGGCTTTCAGGTAAGGTTTGCCTCTTTGCGGATGATACCAAAATCTGCAATAGAGTAGACACCCAGGAAGGGTAGATAACATGAGGAGGGATCTAGCTAAGCTTGAAGAATGGTCTAGAATTTGGCAGCTGGGATTTAATGTTAAAAAATGTAAGGTCATGCATTTGGGCTGCAGCAATCCAAGAGGGCAATATAGTATAGGGGGTGAAGTACTTTTGTCCACTAAAGAAGAGCGGGACCTAGGCGTGGTTGTGTCTGATGATCTTAAAGTAGCTAAACAGCTAGAAAAGGCGACGGCAAAAGTTAGAAGGATGCTTGGGTGCACACGGAGAGGAATGGCTAGCAGAAAAAAGGAGGGATAATGCCTCTGTATAAGTCTTTGGTGCGACCTCATTTGGAGTATAGTGTGCAATTCTGGAGACCGCACCTTCAAAAGGATGTGAACAGGATGGAGTCGGTGCAGAGGGTGGCTACTAAAATGATTAGTGGTCTTCATTATAAAGCATATGAGGACAGACTGAAGGATCTTAATATGTACACCTTAGAAGAAAGGCGGGATAGAGGTGATATGATTGAGATGTTTAAATACCTCCGTGGCATAAATGTTCAGGGAGAGAGCCTCTTTCAATTGAAAGCAAGTTCTGCTACGAGGGGACATGGGATGAGGGTGAAGGGAGATAGATTCAGGAGTGATATACAGAAATATTTCTTTACGGAAAGAGTAGTGGATCCGTGGAATAGTCTCCCAGTGGAGGTGGTAGAGATGAGGACAGTAACTGAATTCAAAAAAAGCATGGGACAAGCACAGAGGATCTATAAAGGTAAAAAGGGGACTGTTGTAGTTGTTATGGAAGGACAGATTAGATAGGCCATGTGGTCTTTTTCTGTCATCATATTTCTATGTTTCTATAATTCCTAAACTTTTAACCAATAAGAATAACAGATCTAAAAGCTGTGATGCCCCATGGTTTAGCAATGCATTAAAATTAATGAAAAGAGAACTGAGGAAAACAGAACAAAAGTGGCGAAGAACCAAATCTACAACAAGCTATGAGACCTATTATAACTACTTTAAAAAATACAAAAAGCAACAGAAAGTGCTAAGAAAAACTACCATTCAGTCATACTAACTAACTCAATAAATAGACCAAGAGAACTTTTTACCATTGTTCAAAATCTAACAAACAACACATATAACTCTAGCAATATCACCACTGATATATCACCTCAGACTTTAGCTAATCACTATATGGGCAAATCAAAACAACATTCATTCTTACCAAAGTCACCCAGTAAGTCATACTATGATCAAACAAACATTTGGTCAGACTTCCACCTTATATCCAAAGACACACTCAAGAATATTATCTCAAACCTTAATACTACAACTTCTTACCTAGACCCATGTCCAGTAATCTGGATAAAGAAACCCCTATCAATTCTCTCCTCCTTCATACTACCTATGATTAACCTTTCGCTACAACAGGGGTATGTACCTCCTATCCTTAAACATGCACAAATTCGCCCAATACTCAAAAATAGTATCCTTGACAAAACATCACCTAACTCCTATAGACCCATATCAAGCATACCTTTCATGGCTAAAATAATGAAAAGTGGTTCAAATCCAAACTCAAGAATACATTGATACCTCAGCCCCCCTTGATGAACAGCAATATGGATTCCGCCCTTACCACGGAGTAGAAACGCTACTTACAGTACTACTAGACACTCTTGTAAGAGGAATTGATAACTCTAAACAAGCTTTTATTCTACTATTTCTAGACATCTCTGCAGCATTCGACAGTGTAAATCACACTATAATGCTTAATAGACTTAGGCAAATAGGAATTAAATCAACAGTACATAAATGGTTCACTTCATACCTAAGCAACAGAACACAAACAGTAAGAATCAATACTCAAACTTCTAATACATACAAACAGGAACTTGGCCTCCCACAAGAATCTGCCCTATCCGCACTCCTTTTCAATATTTATATTCAACCTCTCTGCAACATCTTTAAACAATTCAATATACACTACCAGATCTATGCGGACGATATAATGTTATACATCCCTTTCACGATCCCTAACCCGCCAATGCAATTAATAACTGAGTGCTTCAATGAACTCATAATATGGCTAAAAGACCACAATCTACATATCAACTATTCAAAAACAGACATCTTATTTGTAACGAAAAATCAATCATACATTCCCCCAACATCTATCACGCTTCAGAATCACGAGATCAAAACAAAAAATGAGGTGAAATATCTAGGCGTGATCCTAGATAAGAACCTCAGTATGGATTCTCACATCAGAAACACAACAAAAAAAATCCACTTCAAGCTTAAGATACTAAAACAACTACGCCCACTAGTACATTTACACGACTTTATGAGCATTATACAAGCAATCATCACACCCCACTTTGACTTTGTTAACCTAGTTCTTCTAGGAACAACAAAACAGAACCTTAAAAAACTTCAGCTAGCACAAAATGTAGCGGCCAGAACCATAATGAAGGTTCATACATTTGAACACATAACACCTATACTAGCCAACCTACACTGGCTACCAATCTACTGCAGGATAAACTACAAAATCCTAATAACCACTTTCAAAGCATTAAATAATAAAGTACCACTGACACTGGGCAAGCTTGTTAATATAGAAACAACTAAAATCACTCATAGGAGAGGTAATACAAATAAAATTACGACTCCGAAAGACTTTACAAAAGCCAAAAAGTCAACTAACAACAAGGCATTTTCTCACTCGGCCCCCATCCTCTGGAATACATTACCTGAACAAATCAGAATTCTAACCAAAATTAAGGAATTCCGTAAGAAACTAAAAACTTATCTATTTATAACACACTGGCCCACAGACAAACTTCATCTCCCATACTGAAAATGGATAACAGAAAAGAGGTTAATTATCTAACCAAGTAAGACATAACAAAATACTGCATCTAAAAAAAAAAATTAATTCATTCACCTTTATCCCGGCAACAACAATTCTATTTATGATGGCTAGACTACCAACTACGCTGTATTGTAAATAGTCTAAACACAATGTTACAGATGTTATGTATATAGTTGCGAAGCACTCCACAAAAGTTGTTATGCATATAGTAGTTAGTTCAATGCTATAGTTCTTGTTTTATGTATTAAGGCACAAGCCTATTGTACATAGTTCGTTGATGTTTTATGTAAAAAGAACAGGTCTATAGATTTGTTTTGTTTTTTGTAAACCGCACTTGATCCATGGGAAAGTGCAGTATATAAGTGTTTGTTAAATAAATAAATAAATATGCCTAGATTGGGAAGTCAAATCTAGGCCTACCAGGGTGACCCAAAATCTGGATGCTGAAACTCTCCTCCTGCCCAATTCAAAATGAAATTGTGGGATTGAAATCCCTCTAACTCTTTTCACAGCCTCCCAATGCAAAACAACATAGCGAATCTGGCACCCCTCCAAACTCACCTCCCAGCCACCCACCCTGTGGTTTAACAGTAGCATGCTGAGGGTGTGAGGAACGACAAGAGGTTACACCTGCTGGGTCGCACAGCATCCTCCTGTTCTGGTTATAAACTTCCCCTCCTCTAGGAGGAGCTGTGCGCCCATCCTTTCTGTGTCTTTATAGGATGGGTAAGTGTTCTGGTGTCTCTTTTCTTTGTCTGTCTCTGTTGGATCTGGGTGCTCCTATGTCTTGTCCAGCCCAGAGAGGTGAGAGTTTATCTAGCCTGCCCATGGACTGGTTCAGTACTGGGCCATTGCTTCCATTTCCTGGTGTGTGTCTAGTCTCTTGTCTCATTGCGGCTTCTTGTCCAGTTCCTGATCTTGTGCTGGATTCTTGCTTCAGACCAGTTTGCGTCTGAATTCCAGTCTTTGTCTTGTTCCCTTATCTTTGGATTCCTGCTTTGGACACCTGCAAGGGTGGGTTCTGTTTTAAACGTGTCCTCTGCATTAAGGGTAGTGTGAATAAAACCTGTCTTCAGGTACCTCTGTGGGTCTACACTCTTTTTTTTTTTTTTTTCTTTCTTCAAAGGACATTTTCTCGGTGGCCATCTATGTCCTGGGCTGGTAGGAGTCCCTGACAGAGGGTACCCCGATTTGCCCCACCTCCCAGCTCCCAAACCCAAAGACCATCTGTCACAAAAAATTCAGGAACTAAGCAGGGCAGTCACAGTTTTAGAGGCCTTCCAGTTTAGAATCTACTGTTGCTCTCACAGTAGTGATGGCAAACTACATGATGGAAAGGATGCCGGTATTTTCAAAGTGAGATCACCATCTGTAGTTTCCTCATACAACTTGAAGAACCACTGTTATGGACTGATGACAGTTAACAGCCTTAGGTAATAGAGACCCAGCAAGGGTGACTCAGGGTGTCAGCAGGCTTGGGTATTGGGGTTCTTTGACCTGCTCCATGGTGACTGAATGTCTCATTGCAGTCGTTCCACCATTTTGGTACGGTTGGACACAGGTGGACAGAGGGAACTACAATATCAGCCGGGAGATCATGTAGGCATCTTTCCCACCAACCGGGATGAGCTGGTGCAGGCGCTGCTGGAGCGTGTGGAAGACCCTCCACCTAGCAACGACACCATCCTCGTGGAGACCCTGGAGAGCAACTCGCCCAACAGTAAGTGCAACAGGATATAAGGTCAACTGCTGCCATACCACTTCCCGCAGCTCTCTAAGGCAAGGAGTACAGATCTTGGTATTGAGTGTCCTGATGGGTGTCCTGCAATACTCCAAGATTGCGAGGCTAGAGGTGTGAGTCTTGGCACTGGTATGCCGGTGTGTGTCTTCCAGTACTGAGAGGCTGGGCATGTGAATCCTGGCAATCCTCGAGTACTCAGAAGCACTGTTCCCTCTAAGCTGTGCGCGTGTGCGCGCGCACACACCTCGCCGAGCGAGCGCACATACCTTACAACAGAGCGCACAAAAATTATGGTTCTGATTCTGATAGAAAACAACACAGATATCTTAAAATGTAAAAGTTGTTGTGTATTTATGGTTTTCACAAGTTCTACAATATTTTCTAGTGCAATCAATGTGGTGTACATACTGTATTCTGACGTGTAGTCAAATTTTAAAGTATATAACTCCGAGTGTCGTTATGTGGCGCACAAAAATGTAACCTTACTTCAAAAGCTGCACAGCTGATATTTTATGTGCACACAGCCTACAGAAAATTAGAGGGAACATTGCTCAGAAGCTGGAAGCGGGATTCCTGACACTGTTGGGCTGGTGTGTCCTGCAGCATTCCCCTCCTACAGGCAGGCTACACCCCTTAATTTTGAACAGTGGAGTGGCCTAGTTGTCGAAGCAGTAGGCTGAAAAGCAGGAAAGCTAGCGTTCAAATTGTGCAGATGGCCCTTGTCACCTTGGGCTACTTACTTCACCCTCCTTGAACTTGGGGGACTATTTATTAAGCATGGTTAGAATGCAGTCATGATTAAATAACATGGATTATACTAGTCTACCTATATTTTAATATTAGTTATGCTTTATTTTTCATATTTTATTATTGAATGTTTAGTGGTTGTGTGCTCTAAACTGCTTAGAGATTTTTGTTAGGCAATATTTCAAGGCTACGAATAAACAAATTAGCGTGACTAATCTCACTTTCTTCCAACGTGCACAGAGATGCTCCCAGGGAGAGATTTAAAGGGGCCAATGATCTTTCAATGTTTGTTCTGCTAAGAAAGCTCTCCCCCTGGATATCCCCACCACCCCTGATGCATTTCAAATAAGTAAACCCCCATTCTAACCCCTGATGGGTAATGGAAGGGGGGGGGGGCATGAGCACGCCTAGGTTGGGTCTGCCCTAATAGCTCCCTCAGCGGCAGTACTGCTGGGGTCTGAGGCTGCCATTTTTACTGATTGAGTTGCTAGGGCAGGAGAGACTGGGAATCTTTTCTGGCCTCCCCCTTCCCACCAGGAAAACCCCCTTGTAGGTGTTGGCACCAGGGTAGGAGCTGGGAGCTGGGTATTGGGGGGGTCTTCTTATTTAAAATGCATCAGGGTTGAGGGGGGCCATGCGTGGGGTTGAGTTTTCTAATTAAGAAAGCATTAGGAGGTTGGCTGATCATCTGGGGGTGGGCAGCACTGGTTTCTTAAGAGATTGGAGCAGTAGAGGGCATGTTTGTTGCCATCGCATTCCAACCCCTTTAAAAAAAGAGCAGGCCGGACTTGAAGCCTGCTCATTTTGCATTGCTGTGGTCAGGAATATATGATTATACCTAGCTACAGCAAACCAAAACTAATTTACTGTGGCATTCACTAACTCGGAACCAAGATTAGTGAATGCTGCGGTAAATTTTCCCATGGTAAAACAGAGCACAAACACACTACTTTACTAAAGGTTGGAAGCTCTCTGGTGCTGGGAAATAACTATGGTACCTGAATGTAACTTTCCATATCTGAGCTTAAGGTAAATAAAATCCAGAGCTGCCAAGTTACCCAGTTCCAGGAAGACAACATTTTAGCCAGTCCTGGTTTTGAACTTAGCGTTGTGGTATTTGTAGATCCTGACTCTACCCATTGAAAGCTGTGTTGTTGTAGTCCCCTAATAAGGATCAGCCCAAGAGTATCTCAGACCCTAGGCAAATCTTCAGGTGTATGCCCAACCCCTCCTGGGCCAACCTAAGGACCTATATCCCCCTGTGTCCAACATCTCCCCTTTCCCTTCCCTCCCCTCCCCTCCCAAGTCCAGTATCTCCCTTTCCCTACTCCCCACATCCTATGTTTAGCATTTCCCCTTGCCTTTCCTACACCCCATCCAGCCTTCCTCCTCTCCCTACTGCTTCCCACAGTATCTCTGCTCGGCTCGCATAAAGACAACATGGTGCAGGGCCTTAAGCACTTTCACAAGCTTAAAGCCTGCTCTGGCCCGTCCCCGCTGAACTTCCCGTTTCAGAGGGAGCAGACTGCCACCTGAGCACACAAATGTGATCAAGGCCCCATGCCACACTCTACATTTGCGCCACTGTGTTCTGCTGCACCAGCTCGGTGTCACCCCTAGGATTATGCCACCCTAGGCCAAGGTTGGGCAAATCCGGCCCTCGTGCACCACAATCCAGCCTGGTTTTCATGATGTCCCTAATGAATATTCATGAGATCTATTTGCATCCACTGCCTTCCACTGTATGGAAATAGGCCCATGAATATTCATTAGGGCCATCATGAAAACCAGGCTGGATTGTGGTGCACGAGGGCCGGAATTGCCCACCCCTGTCCTAGGCAGATGCCTGGTCTGTCTAGTCATGGGGCTAGCCCTGCCCATCATGCAACAGGATAAGTTTGTCAGAAATCCAAGACTTGCTGAACATCTCCCTCCTGGCCCTTGGTAACCTGGCAGCTCTGAAAATCTAAAATCTAAATCCTCTGACAGGCTGGGAGTGCGAATCATGGAACCGATGCGCAGGTTAAATGTGGGGGTCTGTCAAGGAGGGAGGGTCTGGCCTATGTTTTATCAGTGGAACAGCTCAGGGAGTGTGCATGTAGATAAAGCACAGCAGGGGAGGGGTATTTCCTCAAACAGGAGGTCTTCAGACACCTCTGATGCTGATGGAAGAGCTGGCACATTGATTGTGAGCCATGAAGATCATGGCAACATTTCTGCATAGAAACATGACAGGTGAAAAAGATCATATAGCCTATCTAGTCTGCCCTTCCATATAAACTGCTATAGTCCCCTTTTTTCCTTTAGAGATCTTCTGCGTTTGTCTCATGCTTTCTTGAATTCAGATACCGTCCTCATCTCTATCCCTCCACTGGGAGTCTATTCTACTCATCTACCATTTTTTCCGTAAAGAAATATTTCTGCATATTAATCCTGAATCTACCCCTTTCATCCTCATCCTATGTCCCTTCATTACAGAGCTTGCTTTCAATCGAAGTAATATGTGGAAATATTTCTTTACGAAAAGTGTAGTAGGTGTGTTAAAGTTGTTCACTATTTCAATTTCTTCTCCATCAACAATGAACTTATTGATTTTGCCGGGTGTCAGGATCTTTGACTTCTTTACGTTAAGGTGCATGCCCTGTTTAGCCACCTTAAGATCATCAGAAACAATCACGCCTAGGTCCCACTCTTCTTTCGAGGACGGAAGTACTTCAACCCCTATGCTGTACTGCTCTATTGGATTTTTGCAGCCCAAATGCATGACCCTGCATTTTTTAGCATTAAATCTCAGCTGCCAAATTCTCAACCATTCTTCATATTTTGCTGGATCCCTCCTCATGTTATCTACACTTTCCTGGGTGTCTACTCTATTGCATATTTTGGTATCATCCGCAAAGAGGCAAACCTTACCCGACATCCCTTCTGCAATATCACTAACAAAAATGTTAAAAAGAATCGGCCCAAAGTCAGATCTCTGTGGTGCACCACTGGAAACATCCTTCTCTTCAGAATGAGCTCCATTTACCTGAACCCTTTGTCTCTTCCCACTCAACCAATTTCTAACCCAGTCAGTCACTTTAGGGTCCATTCCTAGGGTGCTCAATTTATTTATAAGTCGCTTGTGTGGAACGATGTCAAAGGCTTTACTGAAATCTAAATATGCCACATCTACGGCTCCCCCTTGGTTCAACTCTGGTTATTCAGTCAAAGAAATTAATCAGATTTGTCTGACAAGATCGGCCTCTAGTAAAATCATGATGCCTTGGATCCTGCAATCCATTGGACTCCAGAAACTTCACTATCCTCTGTTTAGCAGTGTTTCCATTAATTTTACTCACCACAGAGGACAGACTAACCGGCCTGTAGTTCTCAACCTTGGAGTGGAGGAGTAGCCTAGTGGTTGGGGCAAGGTACTTCAGGCTGGAAGGTCAGTGGTTCAAATCCCACTAGAGGACAGCAACCTTGGGCCAGAAGGACTGGGGTTTCTAGTCCCACAGGTGCTCCTTGTGGTCTTGGGCAAGCCACTTAACCCTCCATAGCCCATGTTCCCTGTAAAATAGTTATCTCCAAGTTATAATGCCCTGTTCAATGTAAACTGCACTGATGCAGAATAGCACGGTATATAAGAGAATGTAAATAAAATAAATAACCTCATTCTTAGTTCCACTTTTGTGTAAAGGGACCACATGTGCCTTTCTCCAGTCCTCTGGGACCACTCCAGACTCTAAAGAAGCCTTGAAAAGGTCAGACAGTGGAGCCGCTAGAACTTCCCCAAGTTTCTTCAATACTTTTGGATGTATCGCATCGAGCTCCTTTGCTTTGTCTACTTTTAGTTTAGCTGGTTCCTCATGAACACAGCCTTCTGAAAATCGTTTAAGAGCCGCTTCACTTCTATTCCTATTTGGAGGTATTTTCTGAGGTCTTGCTCCAGGCCCTTCATCTGTGAACATAGAACAAAAATATTTGTTAAGCAATTCTGCTTTATTCTCATCAGCTTCTACCTATTTCTTCCCTTCACCCTTGAGTGTGACAGTATTACTTTTGTACTTCCTCCTCTTACTAACATATCTGAAAAATGTCTTGTCCCCCCATTTTACTGCATTGGCTAGTTTTTCTTCTATTTGTATCTTTGCTTTTCTGACTACTTTCCTAGCCTCTCTAATGTTTTCCAAATAGTGATGCTTGTCTTCCTCTTTCTGTGATCTCTTGTATTTCATGAAGGCCGCCCTCTTTTTCTTCATAAGAACATAAGATATGCCATACTGGGTCAGACCAAGGTCCATCAAGCCCAGTATCCTGTTTCCAACAGTGGCCAATCTAGGTCGTACGTACCTAGCAGTTTCCCCAAAAGACCCGGGTTCCGCAATGCTTGTACTGGGTCAAGCATTGATATCCTGGGTCCCTTCTTAATAATGGTTTATGGACCTTTCCTCCAGGAACTTGTCCAAACCTTTTTTAAACCCAGCTACACTAACAGCCTTTACTACATCCTCAGGTAACAAATTCCAGAGTTTGATTACACGTTGAGTGAAAAAATATTTTCTTTTATTAGTCTTAAATAGTTTACCCTGTAGCTTCATTGCATGTCCCCTAGTCTTTCTATATTCTGATAACGGAAACGATCGATCTACGTTTACCCGTTCCACTCCGTTCATTAATTTATAGACTTCTATCATATCTCCCCTCAGCCGTCTCTTTTCCAGATTAAAGAGCCCTAACATTTTTAGCCTTTCTTCATAGGAGTATCCTTCCATCCCCTTTACCATTTTGGTGGCTCTTCTCTGAGCTTTTTCTAATAACGCTATATCCTTTTTAAGATACGGCGACCAGAATTGCACACAATATTCAAGGTGCGGTCTCACCATGGAACGGTATAGAGGCATTATAATATCTTTTGCTTTATTTTCCATTCCTTTCCTTATGATACCTAGCATTCTATTTGCTCTCTTGGCCGCTGCTACACACTGGGCCGAGGGTTTTAACATGTTATCCACAATGATGCCTAAATCTTTTTCCTGGGTGGTGGTTCCTAATGTGGAACCTTGCATTGTGTAACCATAGTTTGGGTTGTTCTTTCCTAGTTGCATAACTTTGCACTTGTCCACATTAAATTTCATCTGCCATTTGCATGCCCAGTCTTCCAATTTATCAAGATCCTCTTGCAATTTTCCACAATCCTCTTGGGTTTTAACAACTTTAAATAGTTTTGTGTCATCTGCAAATTTGCATCTTTTCAGCTACTTCTTTCAAGAACCATAGTGCCCTCATTTTCCTTGTATATTGATTTACTTTTCTAAGAAAAAGGTTTGTTGCCCTTAAAAAAAACTCTTTCAGTTTTGCCCATTGCTTTTCTACATCCCCCATCTGTTTCCATCCTGCGAACGACTCCTTGAGATATTGTCCCGCATTGGAAACGTTTTTCGCAAGTTCTACAATATTTTCTAGTGCAATCAGTGTGGTGTACATACTGTATTCTGACGTGTAGTCAAATTTTAAAGTATATAACTCCGAGTGTCGTTATGTGGCGCACAAAAATTTAACCTTCCTTCAAAAGTTGCACAGCTGATATTTTATGCGCACATAGCCTACAGAAAATTAGAGGGAACATTGGTCCTAGCCTTTAGGAAAACTAACGTTTCCAATGCACCAGTATTGGAAAGAAGGCTCACTCAGCTAAGTTAGTAGGGAAGGGGGCTCTCTCAGTAGGGTTGCCACCTGACTCCATGTCATAAGGAACAGGCTTATCCAGTCCTGGCTTTACCCCATTGCCTGCATAAACTTGTAGTTCTGATTGACCCACTGCATTTCCCAAGAAAATCAGAAACACAAATCCATTGATGTAGCATAGGTGCCACTTCTTTGGGTGCAGTAAGTGCTTGAACACCCCCCGATATTAAGCAAACCTCCTCACTGTGTGCAGAGAAGGCTAATTTGCACCCCTTAATCACTTTGAAATGTTAACGTCTTTGCTACAATATCATGGGAAGTTGCAGCCCAGCAGCTGTTGCAGAACATGCACTGGTTACCCCATAAGCCTCTGAAGGGGGGAGGGGAGGACAGAGTTGCCAAGTTACCCAGTTTCAGGAGTAAGATTTTAAGCCAGTCTTGGATTTCTGACAATCTCATCCTGGTGCATTATGGGTCCTACAGCACTGATTTCAGTGGGTAAAATTAGGGACTACAAAGACCATACTGCATTGCAAGGCAAATTTAAAACCAGAACTGGCAAAACATCTCACTCCTGGAACTGGGTAACTTGTCAACTCAGGGCGAGGGGGAGCTGTCTAACTGGAACACAAAAACATTACCTGTGACTCACACCTTCTCTGTCTGTGTCCATTCAGCAGAGTCTGGGGGAAAGAGCACGTGGATTTCTGATAGCCGCCTGCCTCCATGTACCCTCTGCCAGGCTCTGACCCACTTCTTGGACATCACCACCCCACCGACCCCTGAGTTCCTACAGCTCTTGGCCACACTGGCTGAAAACCCCATGGAGAGGCAACGGCTGGAGAGGTTGAGCCAGGTACTCGTGGACCGTCACGCCTCTTTTCACTCTAGTTAGCCCTGTAAGAATATGTAACCACCTACTGCTGGGAATGAAAACCAGGAACGGCTTTCGGCCACCCTCCTTGGAATGGGTTTCTGGATCCGTTTTGCTGATGTCAGACTGGAGCCAGAACTGCCAAGTTGCTCAGTTCCAGAAGGGAGTCGTTATGGCCAGTCTTGGTTTTGAACTTGCCTCCCAATGTATAGAAAATGTTTTGCAGCACCACTGTATATAGCCCACACTGTACATAGCTCAAACCATTCTAGCACGCAACACGCCAAACCTTGTACATAGCTCACCCCAATCTAGCACGCGATACAACACACACTCAACTAAATTGCACCCTCACTGCATGATTAACACACTCACTTTACCCGATTGTTTGCTGTGATACCACCTTGATTAATAAGATAAGGCGGTTTAAAAATACTGTGAAATAAATAAATAAATAAATAAAATGTGGTATGAGATTTACAATCCCTATTTCTACCCATTGAAATCAGTGCTGCAGGTCCCATAATGCACTAGGATGGAGTTGTCAGAAATCCATGATGGTCCTAAAATCTCCCTTCTGTAACTGAGTAACTTAGAAGCTCTGCTGAAGCAGAGACTGCTTCTACCACAGTACAATGGAATGTAATCGAAAAAAAATCCAGGTCTGATGAAAAATCTCTCCCTAGTACTTCGCCTGATCACATGCAAGCTACTGGGCTGCGAGTTAGACAGATGGAACAGAGTAACAGCTGTCCAGGGTCGAACAGTGTTTATTCTTCAGCTTTAAAAGCAGTTTGGGCTTGTTTGTAGACCTGACCAAGTGGCAAAGCTCAAGTTCTCTTCAGCATCTTGCATAAGGATAAAATACATGGACAACAGAATTTTAAAAAAAAGGCCCTTTCACATCCTGGTAAGAGAAGGCTAGAATATCTGACTGTTCTACTACCATTTAACATTCCCACAAAGCTGCACGGGACTGCCATGCTGCTGCAGGTGGGGGAAGATTCTGCAATACCACATTTTCATTGGCAAGGAGCAAGCACTGATATTGCAGCACCTCCCCCTACTGGCATCAGCAAGGGCAGAGGACTGTCATGCAGTGTCACGGGAATGTTGCTACCATTCCTTTATTAGCGTGCCTTGGGCAGCAGGAACCTAAGGGCTTAGTAAAAACCTAGCCTGGATCCCAGTTCACCTCATCTGTCACAACTACCCATGACACTGGTTTTCAACCAGTCCCTAGGGTCTATCAAGCCATGGTGGTTTTCAGGAGATTAATGAATGTGCATGAGATATGGAGGCATACATTAGCCTAGTTTCCACATTGTCCTGCTAGACCAGTCCAGACAAGTGGGTTGTGTTCCCCTACCAGCAGATGTGGAGACAGAGAAAGAACTAGAAACTTTCAGTGACATCATCACTGCTACTAATGCTGATGCAGCTTGGGGCATACTTCAGTATTTCTCTGTCTCCAGCAGATGGTGGATGCTGTTCTGATGCAGCTCAGTTTGAAATTATGTTCACTTCTGGCAGCTGATCGAAGGGGTTCTTTCCCAGTTCGGCAGAGGATGTCTCCAGGGGGTACCTTAGATATCTCATTGGCGTTTCCTGCTTGGAAGGGAGTAAAAAGGTTCTACTCCTAGTCAGTATTATAGACTAGATGAGCAGCCAAGATTATGTCAAATCAAGGCCCTTATCTTCACCCAGTCTAAAGTGCTTACCCCCACACCCCCAGGCCTGATCACAGGGGAGCGACCTGGAGTCCATGGTTTGTCTACATGGGCTCAGCGGGGCTAAATACAACCTTATTTTGGATTCCAGTGCCTGCATTCCTGCAGCCACTGCAATGGGGGGCAGCCCAACTTCGCCTATTTGTGTGGTTCTGTCATTGGGTCCAGCCAGTGTCTTGGTCTTTGTCCCTGAATTGGTATCCATGGCTGCACATGTTAGGTGTCTTTCATTGCATATGCATGCTAGCTATGCATTTAAGCTATGCATTTGTTCTTCATGCCTTAGCTATGCACATGTGCCAATGATATATCTCATGCAAATTCATTAAGGATGTTCTGAAAACCAGTGAGGCTAGGTAAGCCCCAGAGAGTGGTGTGAAATCACTGGCCTGTAAACATGGGTCCACTCACCTGTCACTTACATATCATGGATTGAATTCTCCAATCATTCATCAGCCCATTTTGTACCTATAAGTTCTGTGTCTGTTCTGTCAGGTATTGCCTATCCATCCAACATATTGCAGTATCTGTTCCTTTTCTATCTTGTACCTCTTCTCCTCCATGAACCCAAATGCTCTCTCATTTTTATTCATTCAGCAATTCACTACCTGTAAACTGTCTATGAACGTAACCATCCATTCTACATTTCCTTTTCTTCCATTCTGTCTTCATCCATCCAGGCTCTACAGACTTACGACCATCCACCAGCCCCTTCTCTGCGTGCCCCTCTGTCTGACTTGGTATGGTTTTGTTATAGGATGCTCGCCTTTATGAGGAATGGAAATGGTTTCAGTGCCCGACGCTGGTGGAGGTCCTGGAAGAGTTTCCTTCGGTCTCCCTCCCCTCCTCTCTCCTGCTTACTCAGCTCCCCCTTCTGCAGCCTCGATATTACTCCATCAGCTCCTCACTTGAGGTTTGCCCCAATGAAATACACCTCACTGTTGCTGTGGTATCCTTTCGGACCCAAGGTGAGTCTACATTTCTCCATAGACAGTAGAGGAATTAAGCCATAGGTCTGGTGACATCAGTGTTGTCTGATCTGGATTATTTGCACTTTTTAAAACTAAGAAGAGCTATATGGTCCCTCTTGAGCATGTGTGGTGGCTTCCATGCTGTAGACAGATCTCCTCCTTCTCTTAGTCTATCACATCTATGCAACATGCAGCACATGCATTGAACAGTTTTCCTCAGAAATTCAAAAAAGTGGTGAGAACCACTCTAAACAGCATGGCTCACTGAGACCACCAGCAAAATTGGCAATCCAATTGCTATACTCCTCAACGACCTGATCTGGGCACCCGCAGGAGCAACTGGGATAGTACACAAGGCATGTACCAGAGTAGCTCTGTTAAAGTATCATGGTCCTTACCTCCAAATCTGCACATCAAAATCAACTAGGGAAGGAACTATTTTAGACTTAGTCCTTTGTGGAAGACAGGATTTGGTAAAGGAGCTGTGTTGGGACCACTTGGCACTAGTGATCATAATAGGATACATTTGACTTGATAACTGGATCGAGTATGCAAAGGAAATCTACTATGTTGGTGTTTAATTTTCAAAAGGGAAACTACCATTAAATGAGGAAAATGGTTGGATAAAAGCTAAAGGGGCAGTTGCAAAGGTCAAGAGTTTATATCAGGCATGGATATTCTTTAAAAATACAGTCTTGTAAGCCCAGAGGGCTTACAATCTAATCTTGTACCCGGGGCCTAAGTAGGGTTGCCAACTGGCTCCAGATGCGCCCGACAGGCTTGATCCAGTCCTGGGTTTACCCCATTGCATGCATGGAGATGTAGTTCTGAATTCCCTATTGCACTCCATAAGAAAAGCAAGACTACATGTCCCTGCATGCAATAGGGTAAACCCAGGACTGGATCAAGCCTGTCGGGCGCATCTGGAGCCAGTTGGCAACCCTAGGCCTAAGGCCACAAGGAGTGCCAGTGGGATGAATGATGAATCAGAAGAGTTGAATAAAATCTCAGTGAACCTGGAAGATGTAGTAGAACAAACCGATAAAACTAAAGAGCTGCAAATCAACTGGACCAGATGGCACATACCCAAGAGTGCTGAGAGAACTCAAAGATGAAATTGCAGAACTACTATTAGTGATTTTTAACCTATCATTAAAATCCTGAATGGTACCAGATGATTGGAGGGTGGCCAACATAATGCGTATTTATAGAAAGGACTCCAAGGGTGATTTGGGAAGTTACAGACCAGGGCCGGCAGAAGGCCTTTTTCTTTGGAGGGGGGACCAAACACCACCCCAAGCTCCACCCAGCAGGGAGACACCATTCCTGTTCTGCCCAGTCTGCTACCTGCTATGCTGTGATTTTTGGTGGGGCCAGGGCCCATGTGACCCAACCCTTTCTGACACCTATACTACAGACCAGTGAGCCTAACATCAGTGCTGGGCAAAATGGTGTAAACCATTATTAAGAACAAAATTACTGGACATTCAAAAAGACATGACTTAATAGGGCAAAGTCAACATGGATTTAGCCAAAGGACATGCAGCCTCGCCACTTTGCTCCATTTTTTTGAAGTCATGAATAAATATGTGGATAAAGGTGAGCAAGTTGATATAGTGTATTTAGACTTTCAGAAAGTGTTTGACAAAATCCCACATCAGAGACTGCTGAGGAAGTTGGGAAGTCATGGTATAGGAGGCAATGTCCTATTGTGGATTGGAAACTGATTGAGAGATAGAAAACGGAGAGTAGGGATAAATGGTCAACTGTGGAGGAAGGTGAATAGTGGACTACCCCAGGGACCTGTATTGGGACCAGTGCTTTTTACCTAGGGTTGCCAGCTGGCTCCAGATGCACCTAACAAACTTGATCCAGTCCAGGGTTTACTGTATTGCATGCAGGGACATGTTGTTTTGCTTTTCTTATGGAGTGCAATAGAGAAATCAGAACTACATTTATTTTATTTATTTATTTTTGTGCACTTATATACCGCCTTTCCGAAATCAAAGCAGTTTACAAAGAACTCAGTTATAGTAACAGTAACAGTTTTATATCCAACATAACTTACATTGAACTATGCTAACATGGTGCCGAGGTATTAGACTCCTTGCGAAACTATAACAAAGATTCGCAAGGAGTTTGAAAGAACTTATTTTCGTGCAGCATTTCTGAGATTATGGCTAAATGTTGACCTTAAAATAATGTGCTATCATTCAGTGCAGGTTATTTATGTAACTATTTACATAGTGGTGATGACCTGTGCGCTATGTTTAAAGTGTAACGATGAGGAATACTGGGTTTGCAGTGAATGAAGCTGATGGGTGATCTTGCATGCATTGTCAGGTAACTAGATCACCGAAATGCTCTCTGAATAAATAGGATTTTAGGAGCTTGCGGACTACATCTCCCTGCATGCAATGGGGTAAACCCAGGACTGGATCAAGCCTGTCGGGTGCATCTGGAACCAGTTGGCAACCCTATTTTTAACATATTCATAAATGACCTGGAAATGGGAACAAGCAGAGGTGTGATTAAATTTCAAATTATTCAGAGGTGTTAAATCGCAAGTGGATTGCAAGAAACCGCAGAAGGACCTTGGGAGACTGTGAATCCAGCTAGCAGATGAAATTTAATGTGGACAAGTGTAAAGTGATACATATAGGAAAGAGTAATCCAAACTATAGATACACAATGCTAAATTCCATCCAAAAAAAGGATCTAGGTGTGATCGTAGACAATACATCGAAATCTTTTGTTCAGTGTGTTGCGGCGGTGGCCAAAATAGCAAATAAAACGTTGGGAGTCATTAGGAAAGGAATAGAAAATAGAACAAAGGATGACATCATAATGCCTCTGTATCACTCCATGGTGCGACCGCACCTTGAGTAATGTATGCAGTTCTGGTCTCCACATCTCAAAGAAGATATAGCAGCATTAGAAAAGGTACAGAGAAGAGCAACCAAAATGATAAAAGGGGATGGATTGACTTTCCTATGAGGAAAGTCTAAAGAGATTAGGAGAGATATGATAGAGGTCTAAAACATCCTGGGTGGAGCGGAACGAGTAGACATGAATCAATTTGTTCCCTTTCAAAAAATACAAGGACTAGAGGATACGTCATGAAGCTACGAAGTAGTATATTTAAAACAGATAGGAGAAAATATCTTTCTCTCAACCTATAATTAGTCTTTGGAACTCATTAGGGGCAGATATAGTAAAAGCAGATAGTGTAGCTGGGTTTAAAAAAGGTTTGGACAAATTTCTGGAGGAAAAGTCCATAAACCGTTATTAATATAGCCCAAGAGAAAAACACTGCTTGTCTCTGGAGATAAATAGCATAGAACTGGCTACTTTGGGGATTTGTCAGGTTCTTGTGATCTGGATAGGCCACTGTTGGAAACATAGAAACAATGGAACATGATGGCAGAAAATGACCACACGACCTATCTACTCTGCCCTTCCATATCAACCCCTACAACAGTCCCTTTTTTTCCTTTAGAGATCCTCTGTGTTTGCTCCATGCTTTTTTGAATTCAGATACTGTCCTCATCTCTACCACATCCACTGGGAGACTATTCCATGGATCCACCACTTTTTCTGTAAAGAAATATTTCCGCATATCACTCCTGTGTCTATCACCTTTCACCCTCACCCTATGTGCCCTCATAGCAGAGCTTGCTTTCAATTGAAAGAGGCTCTCCTCCTGTGTATTTATGCCACAGAGGTATTTAAACATCTCAATCATATCACCTCTGTCCCGTCTTTCCTCTAAACTATACATATTAAGCTCATTAAGTCTGCCCTCATATGCTTTATAATGAAGACCACTATCCATTTTAGTAGCCATCCTCTGCACCAACTCCAACCTGTTTATATTCTTTTGAAGGTGCGGTCTCCAGAATTGCACACAATACTCCAAATGAGGTTGCACCAAAGCTTATACAGAGGCACTATCATCTCCTTTCTTCTGCTGGCCATTCCTCTGCCTATGCACCTAAGCATCCTTCTAGCTTTCACCATTGCCTTTTCTACCTGTTTGGCTACTTTAAGATCATCAGCCACAATCACACCTAGGCCCCACTCTTCTTTTGTGGACAGAAGTACTTCACCCTCTATACCATATCATTCCCTTGGATTGCTGCACCCCAAATTAAATCTCAGATGCCAAATTTTAGACCATTCTACAAGCTTAGATAGATCCCTCCTCATGTTATCTACACCTTCCTGGGTGTCTACTCTATTGCAGATTTTGCTATCATCCACAAAGAGGCAAACCTTACCTGACAGCCCTTACGCAACATTACTAACAAAGGTGCTAAAAAGAATCGGACTGAGGACAGATCCCTGGGGCACACCACTGGTAACTTCCTTCTTAGAGTGAACTCCATTTACCTGTGTACCCTTTGCCACCTTCCATTCAACCAATTTCTAACCCAAGCAGTAACTTTAGGGTCCATCCCTAGGGTGCTTAGCTTGTTTATAAGTCACCTGTGTGGAACAGTGTCAAAGACTTTACTGAAATCTAAATATGCCACATCTAGGGCTCACTTTTGGTCCAACTCCCTGGTCACCAAGTCAAAGAAATCAATCAGATTTGTTTGTCAAGATCTGCCTCTGGTGAATTCATGTTGCTTCGGATCTGATAATCTGTTGGACTCCAGAAACCTCACTATTTTCTCTTTCAGCAGCATTTCCAGTAATTTACTCACCACAGAGGTTAGACTAACCAGCCTGTAGTTTTCAATCAATCCTTACTTCTGCTTTTGTGTACAGGGACCACATGTGCCTCTCTCCAATTCTCTGGCACCACTTCCGACTCCAAAGAGCATTGAAAAGGTCAGTCAATGGAGCTGCTAGACATCCCCAAGTTCCCTCAGTATTCTCGGGTATATCCGATCTGGTCCCATCGCTTTGTCTACTTTGTTTACTGTAACTAGTTCTTCATGAACACAGTCTTCTGAAAATCATTCAAGATGCCCCTCACCTCTTCCTGTTTGTGGGTGTTTACTGAGGTCCTGCTCCTGTTTTTTCATCTGTGAACACAGAACAGAAATGTTTGTTAAGCAATTCCGCTTTTTCCTGATCCAGTAGGGCAGTTTTTATATCCTTAACAGTCCTACACCACCTTCCTCCAAGCAGGCAGCTAGTGCTGAAGATCTGTCTCACAGAGCATACCAGGCCTTCAGAAGGAGCAGACTTTGTCCACTCCCATTACTAGAGAAAACAGCACCATGATACTCCCCCAGCTTATGCAGAACTTTCTAAAACAAACCTCATCACCGGCACCCCTACCTCCTCAGCATCTGGCCCATCAGCCTCTTCATTTGACCTCATGGAGGACACTGTAAAGTGTCCTCCATTATGGCTTCTTACCTATTCTCTCACATAGTAGGTAGGAGTCTCTGGGACACTATACTGCTGAACCTTTTTCAATATACGATGACCAGAGGAACCCTGCAAGCCCCCTAGAACTGGAGGAACTAGGCAATTACGATCAAGAAGAACTACTGACCTACAAGGATGGGATATGCCTGATGCCCTGGTTGCACAGGACCAGCATGAGGAGGCCTTTTACCCAAAATTCCTACAGAGGCTCACTAAATAATTATCACTGTCCTCCCCTGAAATAACATAATATTTAGGACTTTAACTCCATCATGCAATCAATTAACACACCTCAGGAAGCCCTGGCTAATTCCATTCACCAAATCTTCCCTTACCTAGACATTGTCATCTTGTCCAGTCGTCCCAGTGCAAAATTCTCAAAGTGCTCAGGCACATGGCGGCCTCCATGCATTTCCTACCCTTGGCAAGATGATGTATATGGCCTCTTCAGTGATATCTAAAACCACCAATGGATTCAATTTTGTGGGTACAAACTTAGATTGTGAGCCCTTTGGGGAAAGGAAATGCAGACTGTACCTCAATGTAACTTGCCTTGATCATCTCTTGGAAAGGCGTGAGATAAATACAAATACAAACAACTTTTTCAGCGCCATGTACCCTTCAGTGGCGGAGCAAACTTGAGTATCTAAATGAAGACTGCCGCTTCAAACCACTGCATCATCAACTTACCTTTACAATAGATGCTTCTTTTTCGGGATGGGGGGTGCGCTTCCTTTATCTCTGCACACAGAATTGGTGGTCAGGCCTCAGAAGAGCCTCTACATCAATTTACTGGAACTTCAAGCTATTTTTCACAGCCTCAACACCTTTCAGCTCAAAGTAATCCACATCAGTACAGACAACCAGGTAACTAAAGTTGTATATCAATAAGGGGGCTTGGACCAAGAAACTGCCAGAGTTTGCAATCTGGCTGTCAACATGGGAGCTTGCTTTCATGCAGTGTACCTTCCTGGATAGAGAAGATAACTCAGCCAAAAGCTAGATCCAAATGAATGAACCCTGTACAATGAAGTTGTACTCTGCATTTTTGAACATTGGGGCACTTCTTTGATTGATCTATTCACTTTGGAGCACAGCAGCAAATGTCCTTTCTTTTGTTACAAAAAGCTGGCCAAGAACAGACTGTCTCACAAGGCCTTCAGTATTCCATAGAAACAGGAATTCCTCTTTATGCATTTCCACCAACACCTGTTCTTTCCAAAGTCACTCAAAAAAATCCTTCAGGGCTGGGCACATGTCATACTCGTAACCCTCTTGTGACCCCCAACAGCTCTGGTTTCCATGGCTGGAGGCCCCTCTCTCGTAACTCAGAGAGACTGTTTTCATCATTCCATCTTACAATCCCTGCAGAGGATGGCATGGATCTTGAAAGCTGGGTAGCTGTTTCCATGACAGTATCAAGAGTCAATGCAGATCCTTCTGGCTTCTAGAAAATCAGTAACTAAGTTCAAAATGAAAATGTCTCTCCATGTGGTGCATTTAGTGATCCCAAACCCTATCATCTGTCCCATCCCATCCTACTAATCATTTGTATAGCGCTACAAATATGCAGCACTGTACATATAGATATAAGACACAGTCCCTGCTCATCAGAGCTTACAATCTAATCAAGATGAAAAAACATCGCAAAACTGGGGAGTAGAGTATGGCAAGATGCACATAAGTAGTGGACAAGAGAATGAGGAGCATCAGGAGCCAAAAACAGGTCTTGTGCCTGGACTTGAAGAGGGCCAAAGAAGGAGCCCGACACACTGACTCAGGTAGTTTGTTCCAGGCATATGGAGCAGCGAGGTGGAATGAATGAAGTCTGGAGTTGGCAGTGGCAGAGAAGGACACAGATAAATGGGATCTGCCAGAGGAGCGGAGTTCCCAAGGAGGAGCATAGAGTAAGATAAGAGAGGATAAGTAGTGAGGAGCCACAGAATGAATGCACTTGTAGGTAAATAGGAGAAGTTTGAACTGGATGCGGAAATGGATAGGGTACCAGTGAAGTGACGCGAGAAGAGGGGTTACATGAGCATAGCGACACTGGTGGAAGATAAGCCGTGCAGCTGAGGTTTGAACAGATTGAAGAGGAGAGAGATTATTCAGAGGGAGACCAGCGAAGAGAATCAGGGCCGTACCAAGCCATAATTGCGCCCTGTGCTATTTCCACATCTGGCGCTCGCTCCCCCTCCTCGCCAGTTGCCTTGCCTCTCCCCCCTCCCCCACATTGCCCTGCTGCTGCCGCCGCTTTTTTGTTTTCTCAGAGGCGGCGGCAGCACCAGTGAGGCAGGCCCATATTTGTAGACAGGTCAGGTCCCTCCTTCCCTTGACCCAGGCTTCTCTGTGATATCTCTCCTGGAAAGTGCTGTTCCTAGTGGCTATCACCACTGTCAGGCAAATCAGTGATTTGCAGGCCCTAGTTCATCACTTCCACTATACTCCCAAAAATTTGGTTCTACAAAGTCATCCCAAATTTCTATCAAACGTAGTTTCTGAGCTCCATCTTAACCAAACCATCATCTTTCCAGTCTTCTTTCCAAATCCCAGCTGAAACCACCTTGCAAATGTAAACGAGCCCTATTTTGTTATCTCAGGGCAACCTAGATGTAAGGAAGGACTCACAATTGGTCATCTCCTATGACCCAAATAGACCAGGCTGTATAGTAAGCAAGAAGACCTTATCCAGATGGATTGCAGACTGCATTGATTTCTGTTATGCGGGAGCTGGTGAACTGTCCCCTAGGTAGTATCAATATTCAGTTGCTACATGTAAAATCTCCTATAGTGGCAAATCTCAGAGCCACTTCTGTTGTAGACATTTGCAAAGCAACAACATCCTTCCATACCTTCACCAGACACTACAGCTTGGTCTCTATTTCCCACAGGATCAGTGTGTTTGGATCATCTGTAGTGAAGCATCTTTTTGCTTGAGTCCATCCACCCGCATCACCCAGGCTAGCAGTGCAACACGACCCTCAACTCTGGAATCATCCAGACCTGTGGCTCCAATCCTGGTTTGTCCATAAGAAAATGGATTTGCTTGCATATAATGGAGGTTCTCTATGGACAGCAGGGCACTGGAGCCACAAAATACCACCCCTCTGCTCCCTTTTATCATTGCTTAAGTGCAAATAAGATCAAACAAGTTGTAGGTGATACGTACAATGAAGAGAGTGATACTTTCTTCATCAGGTGTTCCAGATGAAGAGAGTATATCTCTCAAAAGCTTGTTAAAAATATATTAAGTTAATCCAATAAAAGTATCACCTACAATTTGTTTGTTGCCCTTTATTTGCACATATCCAAGTGGATTAACACGGCAACTACAAATTACTCAAGCTATGTTATGGTTTGAAGGACGGAGGAGATCTGTTGAGCGTGCGGGAACCACTGTGCTTGCTCAGGAGGGCTCACGGGGTACTTCTGAGGTTTATAAGGAGAGTGAATGATCTGGACTGAGCAAAGCTGACAACGTCACTCAGAGTTATGACGCCATTCCTCTACTGTCCATGGAGAACCTCAATTACAACCAAGCAATTCCATTTTCTCTAGACTAGGGCAGACCTCCCTGCATGCCTAACTTGTCTGGCCTTCTTGGAGACCGCTACAGGAGGGAGAGAAACATTTTGAGGTGCAGGTGTTCTCTGTAGCCCCCTATCAGGCACCCCGATCCTGCGCTACCGCACCCCTTGTTCCAGACCTGATACAGACACACAGAGCTCTGTTAATGCACCTCGATTCTGATCTGCAGAATGCTCTTCTATTTCAGTATCAGCACCCTCCTTACGTACACACATAGCTGTCTTCTAGTTCATCTTAATACTGCCCCATAACACCTCTGCTTTAGCAACCTGGAGCTGATGCAGTTCTTATTTACTCTGGCTTTTCCTGTATTCCTTTCATTCAGACGGCAGAGGCCCCTTGCACTATGGCGTGTGCTCTACCTGGCTGGACCAGATTAAGCCTGAGGAACATGTGCCCTGCTTTGTAAGAGGGTGAGTATGATATCCATAATTTATGTTTTCGTAATCAGTAATACAGCAACAGCAAAGTGTCCAGGGATACAGAGTTCCTTCTCCAAACAGCTTACACCAAGACTAAGCAGATATGTAGATCTTCTGTTCCTGTGGCCTGCAGCGCTAACCTCTACAGCTGGACCACCTCAGATCCTAGGGTGTATACGAGATACCCTGCCCTGGTAGATCTTTTTTGGGACCAGCTCCTAGCTAGGAAAGCCAGTGCAGCTTCGAGGGGGCATGGGATCGCGTGGATCCCTTTGAGGGACTCTAGGACTTATTCCTACTTTTGGTTTCAACCCTTTCTATTTTCTTTAATTTGAAAATAAAAATCCAAAAGAGACTGCATCGGAGACTTTGTTGAGAACAATTCTCCCTCTCTAGCTTGCTCTTTATAATGGCCTTAGTACGTGGGTTTGGGTCCTCCCTTTACCCCCCACCACTCTCCCTGCTTCACTGAACCTTGGCGAGAGCCACCCTTGACGACCTCAGTGGATCACATTCTTTTTCTGTTCTGGCAACTTGCTGATCTTCACACTGGCGGTTGGAGTCGCCACTCCTCACAGTGAGTTGCTTAGGCAACCTCCTTCCCGCCTGCCGACTGTGCTGATACAGCCAGTGTTTCTCTAAGTGGAGTGCTTGCGCGGTCTCTTTCCTGCCCACCGATAGTGTTCCAGTGTGTCTGAAATCTCAGCGCCATTTTGTTGTTTCTTCGCGCCCTTTTCTCCTGTGTGCCATTTTCGGCTCGGCCTAACCTGAGCAATGCTAGTCAGTGTCTCAAAGTATTTGGGCTGCAGGAAAAAGTGGCACATGCTGGTGAAGCAGCTTTGCTCCATGTGTGCCACTGACCCCGGGGAAACATTTTCAACTATTGTGGCTCCTTCTGCAGATGTCTTGCCTGCTTCTAGAGCAGCAGGTTTAGTGGAGCCTTCTTTCTTGCCCCCAGCATCTCCTCACCCTTTCCCAGCCTCGGGGTCTTCCTTGCAGTCTGTGGCTGCGGGGGATGTGGCTCCCCCACGCCCCTCCTTCTCCCACAACACTCTGCAGTGGATCCTGCAGCGCATGAATTCTCCGTGCTCTTTCAGCATGCTTGGAACCTATGGAAAGGGGGAAAGGGGCCCCTTCAGCTCAGCGCAGTATGACACCCACAGCAGGCAGTGCTCCCAAGTGCCCTCGGTCTTCTGGCTCGGACCACAATAGGGCCCCTTCTCACCTTCCTAAGGTAGCTTTCTGGGATGATGGTGATTCAGACAAAGGTGAAGACCCTGACACTACTTCTCTCGCTGCCTCATCCCTGGCTAGCTCTGAGAACGAGGAGGGTGAGTTCTCCAGGACCAAGCAGGAAGTCAGTCCTCACATATGGGTGACATCAGCATCGACGGAGCCCCCATGCAGAGCATTTCCCCAGCTTTCAAAGAAAGCCTTTGGGAATGCAGGCACGCATGCGCGGTCCCCTTCCCACCCAAAGGTGCCATCTTGCTCAGTCTTCTTTTTTCCGCGGAGCCCTACGGACGCATGTCCTTGTGACCCGTGAAAAAAGTTGATTTTCTGCGTTGGGTCGAGTTTTTTCTTCGGTTCGACGTCGGTTCCTTTCCCGCCTGGACTCGGTACACCGGTGCCAAGCCCGGATCTCTCTTTTCGGTTTTTGTCCTTAGAGACTCCGTTCGCGCCTTTTTTCTTTTCCCTGGCAGCCCAATTTTTTGATCTTGCAGGGGCCCTTTTTCCCCCGATGGCTGCCAGTGGCTTTAAGAAGTGTGATCAGTGCAAGAAACTCATGTCTCTCACCGACACACATGACTGCTGCCTCCGGTGCCTAGGGCCAGACCATGATTCTACGGTCTGTAGCCCCTGTGGCAAAATGTCTTCCAAGGCATTACGGAGCCGTCAGCACCAGCGTGAAAGGATCTTCTCCGAATCTGCCTCTGGACGGGTCCGGACTTCGTCAGAGGCCTTGACATCTCGGGAGTCTGACCCCGAGCATCGTCGGGGCTCCTCTGAAAGGGAGTCCCCCTCGAGGGAGCATTGAAGGAAGAAGAAACCCGCGAGGGCAGGATCGGTGGATGCTCTTGGCTCCTCGAGTGCCAGGTCGCATAGCCCCGATTGCCATCCTGGGTCTTCGGAGTCGGAGAGGCCTGCAAAGCATCCTTGTGTAGAGTAGAAGGCCTCGAGTCTCGTGAGTACTGTAGTCCTCGTGGACTCTCCTCCGGGGGAGCTACGTCGGGCCCTATGCCATCGGGGCCCGAGTCGGAGGCTGCTGGGTCTCCTGAGCTCAGACTCAGGTTGACGGCCTTGGAAAGCAGATTGTCTGCCTTCATGGAGCAGCAGCGGGTGCTGATCGCAGGTCTCACCGGCGCATCTGCCCCGACCACCGGGACCTCGACGTCCAAGTCGACCCCGGAGGCCGAGCCAATCCTCGAGCCCATGCAAACTCGAGTCGATCCTCAGCCGAGGTCACCCTCGGCCTCCCGTTCGGGACCGAAGTCATCGACGCCAGTACCCTCGGCGTCGGGGCGGATGGCGTCGGTGCCCGCCCACTCGGAGGAATCGGCGTGGGAAACGGAGGAGGAGGAGTCCCCTGACACCTTCCGGACTTGGTGCGTCCCTTCGGACTCACCGGGATCCGAGCCTCGGACAAGGTCCCCCCGGAGGATACCAGGTTCTCGGATTTCATAAGGGACATGGTCAAAGCATTGGCATTCCCTGTGGACCCTGAGGAGGAGCCTCGAGCCGAGGAGCTCGAGGCTCTGCAGTATGACTCTCCTCCCAAGGAGGCCTTTACTGTCCCAGTTCCTCCGATGCTGGAGTGGTTGCTCTTCCGCATGTGGGAGGCGCCGGCCTCGATGCCGGTTTTAAGCAAGCGGGTCGATTCCATCTATCGAGTCTGCAAGAGCCCCGGGTTCTAAAAGACACAGCTACCGCACCACTCCATGGTTGTGGAATTGGCCATGCATCGCCTGAAGAGTCAGAAGATGCACTCCTCGGTACTGTAGGGTATATTCGTAGCACAAAAATAAGTTAGACTCTCTGTTGTTGTCTAGGGGAGATAGCTACTAATATACAGCCCAAGGTTCGGTGAGTTATTCTGGCAATGAGCCACGGAAGAATTCTGGTCTGCAGAGATATATTAGACTTTATTATAGGCAACCAAATAGAAAAATATACACACACATATATGGCTAATTAGAAACATAAAGTAACAATTTGTTATTGTACAGATATACAATTGGACAACGTAATAAATCACAGATTAGTAAACCAGACGTCACTGATTCGCTCTGCACTGAGGAAAAGCAAGAAATATATTGCTAACCCCTTTGCCCATCCAGGAGAGGAGAGATAAGCCAGTACCTTAGCTCCGTCCAAGGATGCAGCTGTTAGCTAATGCCGGCTCCAGCCCCTTCAGAGGCGAGCCGCAGTAAGTCCGAACCGGAGGTATCTGTGAAAGTCTTATCTCAGACCTGTGGAGGACGGCCTAGCCCACACGTAGGGGCCGTCTGGCGGAAGGCTCAGGGCTCAGGAATCAGGTATGCAGTGCACAGCAGCAGGACCGGTGCAGAAGTCTATATGTCCAGGTGGGGAAAGTCCCCAACTCTCTCTTACTCTCCTACTTACAACTAACTAACCTCCAGCGCAGAATGCATAATTCTGCGTGAGAATCCTCCATCATAGGTCCGATGATTGGTGGGCACCAGGCAGTCTGAGGTATTCTCAGCGAATCAGAAGGTCGATGATGAGCAGCTTCTTGCAAACAAAGGAGCCATGGTAAAAGTCAGGCAGAAGCAACAGTATGTAACTTCTGGGCATGTACAAGTGTCCAAGGCCAGCCACGGACAATAGCCTCTGTATGCATGCACACTTAGAAACGCTGTGCAAGCAGTTGCATGAAGGACAGGCTTATAGCTGAACACAGCAAAAGTGAAGTGTAGAATCCATCTTGTTTTGTGCAGTTTGGTTCAGGCCTGAGTTGCTGAGCAGGCCAGAGATTTGCATGTAGAATTGCAGGGGTACCAGCCCTACATCTCCCCCCCCTTGTAAGATGGAGGATGCTACAAGGGAGTACACTCCATCGTACAAAGCCTAACTAGCAGTACTACTGTGCAGGTCAGAACCAAATGACAAATGATTGACTAATGCAGGAGAAGTGGATAATACTTCAAGCACAAAATGCATGAAAACAATACTGCATGAGGAATAATACAGTGAACACACTCAAGCAATAAAACAAGTCAAAATAAAATGACATTGATACAGTCAAGTCAACTCAATTAAGATAATGCATGGTAACTTCAAACTCAAGAGTATATATATAGTATCCAAACCAAAAAGGCATATCAGTAATGCAATATAATGTGTTAGTGTAACACTAAGGTGAACACTCAAAAGTAATGAGAAGCCATGTGTAACTGTGTTAGTAAAATGAACACATGCTATCTATGAAAAAAACCAACTCAATTAAGAGTAATGGATAACTTTCAAAGAAAATGGTGACACTTATTCAAAAGTGTGACGTTCCAGCAAATCCTGCAGACGCATGGCAGTCAGCAGAGGTGCAGGATGCATAGAGCGACGAAGAGCACGAATCTGTCTCTGTTGATACAAAGAGATAAGAAACTGGAGCACCAACAGAAAGAAAATACCAGGAACAATGACATGTGACATAAAATCAGTTTGTAAAATGTCCACATCTCGTGAATCAAAGTTATAATCAGCAATGGCAAGGTCGGCCTGGTCAATGGACAGTTCAACTGTGTGAGAGTCCTTATAGTCCAAAAGATAGGTCAAGGCTGCAGTGAAGTCAATCTCATGACCTCGAAACACATCCAAAATCTGGAGCTCTGTCGAAACAGGGTCAGCGTCAAGATAAAACAAGGAAACTCCACCAACATTAACAATGGAGTTCTTGGGAACATCAATCAAGCAAACATTGCAGGGTAGAGGAACTCTATTATGAATGTCATGTTTATTCATGGTGACCAGGAGTTCACTCAAAGGGGTGCTAACCAGCCAAACATTGTTGACAACAGCAACTTTCGTCTCTGAAAAGTCATCGAACTTGGTCATGGTAACTTTACATTGTTCTTTCACATTTTCAGCAGACAACCCACAAAGAGCTGTAGAAGTGTCCTTCAGGAAAGGTTTACCAGGACATAACCAATGAATGTCTTTAGAGCGTTGGCACATGCCAAGATTAGGCACGAGGTATTGACGTGGATCATCATAGTGGTAAGCGAGGTATTCGGGAGTGTCGACCCGGAGATAAACATTCTCAGACCAAGTACCAACATTAATCACCTGCTTCAGCTGGTACACATTATCAGGTACTATGAAAGGCAGGTTCAACAAAAAGGCAAGTTCCATATTAGGTACATCGACATACAAGGGAATAGCAGTCCCCATGTGGAAAGCAATCTGGATCTGGAGTGGTTCGATGTGATTTCTGGTTATTTTAGCAAAAGCTTCAGTAATCAGGTCCGGAGATACCAGATATGCAGGAATCTGTCCTTGAATCAAGTTACTGATGCTATTGTCTAGTTCTCTAAACAAATCATAAGTAAGATCGCGGATGGGCTGCATGAAAGTACGCTCATCGTTCAAGAGACTTTTAAGCATAGACAATTCCGCAGTGGTCATAGCGATTTGCTTAGAATGAAGATTAACCACAGTGACTGTATCACGTATGGTTTTACCATGAGCTTGTAATTGACTTTGCTGTGAATAAATCTGAGTTCGGATGTCTTTCATATCAGCTTTAAACTCCTGGATAGTACTCTGAAGTTTGCTAATAGAGACAGCATTAGCAATAGACATCGAGGAAGCAAATAAGGAGCCCAGAGCAGCAAACAGTACACCAACACCAAGTCCTATGAATCTTTTCTGTCTAGCAGTGTCCGGTCTGATAGGTTGAATCATAATCTTTTCCAACTGACCCAAAATATTCTGTACATTTGCAGTGGCATAATCCATGTGAGTTATGTACCACTGCTGTATATTGGTGGTGCGTGCAACAGACGAATCAAAATGTTTCTGTAAAACATGTCGGGGATCTAGGGACACAAAAACTTTCTGTGTGACAGTCTGGGACTGTGTAATCAGGAAACCAGGCGTATCCTGTAGCACGACACCAGAAGGTGGGCCAGGCTCAATCAATCTGGCAACCTCGGATCCCGCTAACATCAAAATCAGGAACAGGACCTTCAAAGTTCGGGACTCCATCTGTAAAAGAAAATAAACAGGCTATGCTGCCTCAAGGTTAGAATCACTCACAACATCAAGAGGTTCTTCAGGAAGGAACTTACTGGGATGACACGGTCTAAGCTGATTAATGTGGACCCATTTAAGGGAGCCTTCCCTCTCAATACCTGACTTCATTCGAATTTGATAAGCAACAGGGGAGGCTTTATCCACAATAGGAAATGGACCGTTCCAGCTAGGTAGAAATTTACAGTCTTTGACCTTATTCTTACCAAAATTGTAGTAGAATACCTTATCGCCAATCTGGTATTCTGTAGAGGTAGTCCTCAAATCATAGTAGGCCTTCCTACCCCTAGCAGCAGTGTCCAAATTCATTTGGGCAAAGGCAAAGGCACTTTGCAAGTGTTGTCTTAAATGGGCAACATATTCATGAGCAGTTGTAGCAGCAGCGAGATTCACATCATTAGTCCTGTAAAGAAGATGAAGGGGTAAAACCATGTCCCTACCTGTCATCATCTCAAAAGGGGACACACCAGTAGCACGATGACGCGTGGCTCTGATAGCCATCAGGACCAAGGGCAGTTTGATGTCCCAGTCCTTCCCAGAGGAAGAAACATACTTTTTCAAGATACTGATGATAGTTTTGTTTGCTCTCTCCACTTGTCCAGAGGATTGTGGACGATAAGCAATGTGGACTTTGGCCTTCACACCTAGTACCTTCCACAGATGCTTAATGACTTGTCCCGTGAAGTGGGAACCCTGGTCGGATTCCACTCGCATGGGGAGGCCCCATCTGCTGAAAACATGGTTTAACAACAAGGTGGCCGTGGTCTCGGCGGTACAGTTGGGTGCTGGGATGCACTCAACCCACTTAGTAAATAAGCAGGTAACTGTCAACATATATTTGTTGCCTCGAGAGGATCGTGGCACGGGGCCGATCCAATCAATCTGGAGATCAGACCAAGGCATGGTCAGACCTCGGTTTCTCAGAGGTGCTCTATGAGAAGGAGCCACAGGTTGAAATCTGCAACAGGTCAGACAACCTTTAGTATACAATTGGACATCTTGGTACATGTGGGGCCAGTAGGCCACTTGTTTCAACGTTTCATAGGTTATTCGGTCACCTCTATGACCGGCACAAGGTTCATCATGCGCGTGCTGTAACATGACTCCTCGGAAGGCCCGAGGTACCACCCATTGCACAATACCATGCTTACTCGTCCGTATCAACAGATCTTTCTGGAGATGGAACATGTCCTTGGAGATGTAGAGGATCTTCAGTTCCTCATCGTCCTGACAATCCTCCAGAGTTAATGGGTGTTCCTGGGGGTTCTGCAGAAAAAGGTAGAAACGTCCAAGAGTAGGATCTTGTTTCTGGGCTTGCACGAGGTCGAGATCTGTGCTCTCGCCACACCATTGAACCACAGGGGTCATGGTGGATAATTGAGCTTGTCGCCGGGTAACCGCCGTCACCATTTGAAGCCCATTGGTCTCGGGAGCCTCCAACTCCCAGAGGTCTCCAGAGACAGCACCCTCCTTGGCAAGCTGATCAGCTAGATCATTTCCAATCTTGTCAGGATTATCAACACGGGAGTGACCTTTCACTTTCTTCCAGTAGATGGTCATGTCATTTTCATGAGCTACCTTGTCCAAGGCCAGAATCAATCCGGCATGTTTGACAGGTTTCCCTTTGGAATTCAGCATATTGTTAGATTTCCAAATGGGTAAGTGGGAAACAAAATTCTGTCGGACGTAGTCTGAATCAGTACAGATGGTTAGGGTGTGAACCCCTCCCTGAGCAGCGGACTGGAGAGCTGCCAGGGCTGCAGCTAGCTCTGCATACTGATTAGTCTTGGTACCCAGACGGTACCTGAAGGGTTCACAAGGGTGGTTCTGGTTCCAAACCACACCTATACCTGCTACCAGTTCATGGTCAGGCTCTCGACGGTAAGCACAACCGTCCACATACACCTTGGGGTAGCCTTTACAGAGGTTCTCATCATAAGGACGATGACGAGAAGGCTCAGGCGTACATGACTCCATTTCGGTGTCTAAATTACCCACTAAAGGTTCTCTGGCAGTGCAATCGTGCAATTCAGCCAGACCCTGTGCTGCGGCGTCCTTGCGGTTTTGAGCATACCTTACTTCTAGGGGCCAGCCCTGAAGTGCTAAGGTCCAGGAGACAATGCGACTGTTTGACACTTGTCCCGATTTAATCCGATCACTGCCTAGGAACTTGATGGGTTGGTGATGAGTCTCAACAACCAACCTCTCACCTTGGATATAACTGCGGAAATATTGGAGGGCCCAGACTGTGGACAACAAGGATTTCTCACAGTCAGAGTATTTCTTCTCCACTTCCGTTAAAGCTTTGCTGGCATAGGCAATAACTTTCCTATCTGTGTCATGCATCTGGTACAGAACAGCACTCATAGAGTGATCGGTGAAACCTAGTTCCACGAAGAATTCTTTGCCACTCTCTGGATAGGCAAGACAGGGAGCTCGACTCAAAGCTGCCTTCAGCTCTTCTAGAGCTGCCTCTTGGTCGGGATTCCATGCCCAAGGTTCATCTCTTTTGAGGAGTTTGACCAGGGGTCGGGAAATCTCCGCATATTGATCCACAAATTGGCGTGAATAATTGCAAATGCCCAAGAATGAGCGCAGCTCACTCACGTTGGTCGGACGTTTGAGATGTTGCAAGGCCGCAATTCTCTTCCTTTGAGGCCGCAGTCCCTCAGCAGAAACTTCGTAACCCAAATAATTGAGGGATTTTCGGCACCATTGGCCCTTTGACAAGGACAGCTTTGCTCCCGCAGCTTTCAGTTGCTGGAAGACATGCTCTATTCCTTGCAAATGGTCAGTGAAACTGGTGTTCTTCACCAGTATGTCATCGACATAGACGAGGGTGCCTCTTGTCTCAGCATCAGGCAAAGCCTTATGGAGGAAAATATTGAAGTCTGCTGGGGCATTCAAATAACCAAACGGTGTCCGATTCCAAGTATATTGTCGCCTACCGAAGGTAAAAGCCAGCTTATGCTGATCTGGATGGACAGGTATAGTCCAAAATCCTGAGGCCAAATCCAGGCTGGTAAAGTACCTTGCACCCTTGATGGTGGCTAAGTTCTGTTCCAGATGTGCCATAGGCCATCTGGATAGAGGTACCTTTTTATTAAGCTGGCGATAGTCCAAAGCTAAGCGCCAGCTAGAATCCTTCTTGATGACAGGCCACAGTGGGGCATTGTAAGTACTGTTGCATTGACGTATAATTCCCTTTTGTTCCAGGGAATTAATGATTTCCTGAACAGATTCATAGGAGGCCAATGGGATTTTATACTGTCTCACAAAGACAGGTTTACTGTTTGGATCCGTAGGAATACGGGTGACATGTAGGTCGGTGAGACCACAGTCATAGGTGTCAGTGGCAAACAGGTCCTTGTGACGGTACAGCAGTTCTTTTAATTGTGCCTTTTCTGACTCATCAGTGCAGGCGTCTGCTTCAGCAAGTTTTCCCGCAACCATTTCAGCAAATCCCAGAACAGGTTTGTTTGAAGGTATTTCAACCTTCTCCTCAATCTCATCTTGGAGAGAGGAGACCTGGATGGCTTGGACAGCATGGGGCTCCCCCCCCCTGGTGGGTGAGGGAACTAACAGCCTCATCGAGTGTACTTGACAAAATCAGATGGTCAGACTCGAGGTCCACCTGTGAGGTCACAGCACTATGAGGCCAGACAAACTGTAAGGTGAGGAGGCCTCGGGGTGAGGATCGAACACACGCAGGGGTCCCCCCCCTCTGGAGACCCAATTCCACACTTGGGAACGATTCTCCCACTAGGAATCCCAGGGGTTCGCCTTTCACAAGGTGAATGCGATCTGGATTTGGATTGGTGAGCAATAAGTGTAAGGAGGGAGCTGTGGCCTCCATGCAGGATATGGGACCCATGGCTAGGCCCAGCTCCTCAAAACGGGAATTTGGACTGAAGAAGACCAAGTTGTCTGAGAACACATGTCCTCGGGTCACCTGTATCGGCAGGGGACAATCCTGTACCCTCCCAGGTATGTGGATGTCTTCTGCACTGACCACTTCACAGACTTGAGGAATAGTCTGACCAGCCCGTAGGGATGGGCGGGCACCAGAGAAATCCACCGGATCTCCTTCCATCCTACTCCAGAGGATGTTGTTCACAAAATCCACATAAGTTCCCAGTCGAACAAGGCAATCTGATCCTAAGGAGAGGGGCACTTCAAGTCCTCTGATGATGGAGAAGGTGTGCCGAAAACCTTTGACCCCAACTTGCAAGGGGAGATTGCAGTAGCCCATTAATGTCTTGAGCCCTTCCCCAGGCACTTGGAACGAAGTCTTTGCTCCCATTACCCAATCAAGGGTAAGCTGTTGTTTGAGCCGATAGAAAAGAGTCTCACTGATGAGGGAGTGGTCACAGTGGGGTAATAGGTAGGCCCTTTCCTTTTGGGACATGCCCACCTGCACATATATAAAGGGACCTTTCTCAGCCGAGAATATGTCCGTCAGTCTCCTAGGGTGATCTAGGCAGGGATGGGATGGAGGAGGGGTTTGCACCGCACAACCTTCCACAGGTTCCCTCAGGAATATCTGCAGGCAGTCAGTATCAAGGACAATGTTAGCTACTGAACCCACTGCAATGGAAACCACGTCGCTGATGCCCTGATCCTCATCTCCAGCCCTTTCATACTGGAGCTGAAGGATTTGGGGATCAGCTGACCTCTGGAAATTAATCCTGATGGACTTGTTTGTGCGTTCCACCGAACAAGGACCACTGACTCTGCTGTCATGTTTTACCCTAGCATAAGGTATGGGATGTGTGACCTGTGTCCAGATCACTTCCTGGACGTAGTCCAGAATGGGGCGTAACCGTTTCAGGAGCTCATTGCCAATCAGGAATTCTTCCCCAGGGCACTTGGTAATGATGACAGGATGTTTCATCTGTAATTTTCCAATTTGGAGGTTAAGCCAGACCTGCCCCATAGACTCTATGGGCTGATTCCCATAAGCTGCGAGTGACAAATCACTGGGTGTGGCGTGTAGGGTCCTTGGACTCCCCAAGGAAGCAGTGAGTCTATCAAAGAGACTCGAGGTAATCAGGGTAGCCTCAGAGGCTGAATCTATCAGGCCCTCACAGAGAAAAGCCTGCTGAATTGTAACAGAAACAGTATACCTCTGTCCTTTTGGCTTGAGTTTACCCAGAAAGTACTTGTGCTTCCTGATGGTGTCAAAGGCTGGACCCTCGCTGTCCATGGCAGAACTGTCACTCTGTGTCCATGAGGTGGCATCCACGGCTGGCTGCACCTGTGCAATAGTGACCTGTGGGACAGAAACAAAGTCGGTTAGTCATTCAGTCGCCTTAGAAGGGGAAGAGGAGTCAACCAGTTCCTCCTCTGGCTTCTGAGGCTTTGCTCGTGGCTTAGGAGGCGCACTACTAGCAGGAGCCTCCTGTGAGCTGAATGCAATGGTAGCCTTCATCATATCTGTCAGCTCGCTTATTCTCTTCTCCAGCTCCAGGTATTTGTCAAAACCGGGCTTTCTCTTCCAGTTCCGGTTCTGTGGAGTGAAACGCTGATTCCCAGAGCGCTGCTTAGACCCAGATGACTGGTTATTCTGGGGTGGCCTGGGAGGATTCTGTGGAACAGAAAGAGAAGAGTTATTTTCCAACGAAAGAGTGGATTTTACAGCACTAACACACTGTTTTGGCTCTCTGGCTTTGCTGGGAGCCCGGACTGTGCTGCCAGTATTGGTTGCTGTCATGTTGGGAACAGCTTCCCAAATCCACTCAGCATGTTCTATCACACGTGACAGGGGTTCGTGACGCTTGTCAGACATATAAGGCTTGATAGATGGAAGGAGCAACTGACAGAAAAGATTACGAAACTCCTGATGGTGTTCTATTGTTTCCCAAGAAGGGTCACTCTGGAAGAAAGTCTGCCTAAGTCTGTAAGCAAACTCTCGGGGGGTTTCATTTTCCTTATGAGTCATACTAAATGCTGCCTGCTTTGCAGCAATATCATCAGGATATGGCCCATAATGTTTCTTTAGTGCCTGTTCAAAGATGACAATGTCCTTCTTTTCATCGTCTGCCATGGCCCGAATAAATTGCTGGCAAGGCACATCGAAGGACCATGGAAGATACAGAACCATGTCCTCCCCCCTGGTAATGTTCAGTGCCCGAAAGGCATCTTTGACTGCAGCTAAATGTTCATTTATGGTGGCATGACCAGTTTTCTCAAAAGGAGTGACCATGCTCCGCAAGGTCTTGATAATTTGCAATTGTGCGACAGAAGCACCTTCATTTGTGTGTTTTCCTTGCAGGACACGGGCACATAAGGGATTTTGCGTCCCTTCAGCTCCCTCTGGTGGTCGCTGCTGGTACAGTTTGCCATCACTAGGGAGACTTCTCACCCCCTCCTCCACCGCTCCCTGTATGGGGAGGGGCCGAGAGTAGGGTGATTCATTCCGCCCTGTTTCTCTCCTGTGCTCATGCGCTGATGGGAGAGAACTGACTCTGTTCTGGAAAAGCTGCCGTTCTACACTGGGCAGGGTTTCCAGTGGCTAACTGCCGTCATCTACCCTCTGGTACTTCGAGAAGCCTAGAGGGCTGAAATTATCCCTGTACTCTGTCTCATTACCCTGAGCGGTGGACACACACGCCAATTCAAAACCCTCCCAGCAGGGAAGCCCGGAACCTGGATGCCCTCAGTGGAAAGTGCTTCCAGGGCTCTATGCTTGCTTGCCGTGTCCAGACCTACCAGCTGTACATGGGCATGTACCTTCGAGACCTGGCAAAGGAGATTTCCGGGTTCTCTGCTGGTCTGTCCGAGGAACCTTTGCAGAGGTTCAAGGCCTTGTCTTCTGGTATTCGAGAGTGCTCGAAGTTTATATCTCGAACAGCCTATGATGGATTTGAGGCTTCGGCCCGAGTAGCAGGGGCCAGCATCGGTGCACGCCGCCAGGCCTGGCTACAATCCTCGGATCTCGAGCCATGGGTACAGGACAAGTTGGTCGATGTC
Organism: Ichthyophis bannanicus; assembly: GCA_033557465.1. Lineage (NCBI taxonomy): Eukaryota > Metazoa > Chordata > Amphibia > Gymnophiona > Ichthyophiidae > Ichthyophis > Ichthyophis bannanicus. Next base: position 162,681,508 of record CM066031.1, on the reverse strand, counting down.
CCTTGCCGAGGTGAAAACCTCTTTGGCAAGCCCATGGCCGAAAAGGCTGCAGAACTCGAGACCGAGACTCTTACCCGGACAAGGCTATCCAGAAAAACCTCTGCCCCTTCTCAGAAGAAGAAGGGCTCGGGGAAAAAGGCCTTTTACCTGAGGAAGACCACTGCCTACAAAACCTACCCTCACTACCAGGCCTCTGCAGCTCCCCAACAGGGCCAGCAGGCCAAGGGGTAGGGTCATGGGCCCCGTAGGCAGAAGGCTCCCAAGCCTCCTACTCCGGCTCCTGCTCAGCAGGGAGGGGGTTTTTGACTATGCCGGCATAGCCTCTCCTCCTCTACAGGGCACAGTAGGTCGGCTGACCCTGTACGCAGACAGGTGGCCAGCCATCACAGGGGATACTTGGGTGTTTAGCATCATCCAGAAGGGCTATCTGCTCTACTTCACCCAGATACCCCCCTCCTACTGTCCAGGGGAGCCTCCAAGACCCCCTCTGCACAGAAACCTACTCCTTCAGGAGTTGGAAGGTCTGCTACAAGACCAGGCGGTGGAACCCATGCCCCACCACCTGAAAGGTCACGGCTTCTAGTCCAGGTACTTCCTGGTACCAAAAAGAACAGGGGGCCTCAGACCCATCCTGGACCTGAGAAATCTGAACAAGTTTCTGGAGAGGGAAAAGTTCAAGATGCTTACCCTTGGAATCTTACTGCCCTACTTCCAGCAGGGAGATTGGCTATGCTCCTTAGACCTGAAGGATGCTTAAACTCACATCCTCATCCATCCAAGTCACAGACAATTCCTCAGATTTGTGGTGGGAGGGAAACACTTCCAGTACAGAGTGCTTCCCTTTGGCCTCACCTCTGCCCCCAGGGTTTTTACAAAATGCCTGGCGGTGGTTGCGGCCTACCTTAGGAACCAGGGGATCTTTGTGTTCCCTAACCTGGACGACTGGCTTATCAGGGGCCAGTCTCCACAAGAGGCCAGGCAGGCCACCTTCCGAACCATATCCCTGCTTCAGCACCTGGGGTTCGTTATAAACTTCCCAAAGTCCACTTTAGTCCCCTCACAGGACGTGGAGTTCATAGGGGCAAGATTGGATACCATCCATGCAAAGGCCTATTTGCCTGTGGACAGAGCTCACAGGCTGATAAAGTTGGCCGGCATGGCTTCCACAGTGCATGTCACCCCAAATGCCCGGCTGCACATGAGGCCGGCTCAGTGGTGCCTCAGGGCACAGTGGCTACAGGCCACAGGGAAATTGTCAGACAGGATAAAGGTGTCCAAACTCTTGGTGGACTCCTTACGCTGGTGGAGGCATCTCCCAAACCTGGTCAGGGGAGTTCCTTTTCAGGCCTCCCCACACACTCAGGTACTGACAACCGATGCTTCCCTGCAGGGCTGGGGGGCACACTGCCAGGGGGCCTGCACCCAAGGCCTGTGGTCTCCGTGGGAGGCCACCCAGCAGATCAACCTGTTGGAATTGAGGGCCATTCGATTAGCCATACGGACTTTCTCTCGGGTCCTCTCTCACCAGTCTGTCCTAGTTCAGACGGACAACCAGGTGGCTATGTTCTACAGCAGGGAGGCACAGGATCCCGACTCCTGTGCCTGGAAGCACAAGCTCTCTGCTCCTGGGCTGTCAATCAGGGCATGACCCTCAGGGCGGTCTACCTCCCAGGCCAGGAAAACTACTTGGCGGACAGGCTAAGCAGACTCCTGCAGCCTCACGAGTAGCAGTTGGATCCTCGGGTAGTTCAACAGATCTTTCTGAAGTGGGGACTTCCAACCATGGATCTTTTTTTCAGTCCGCTGAACAGGCAATTACCCAGGTTCTGTTCCAGGCAACCGCATCCCTTGAGAACAGCGGCAGATGCATTCCTGATCCCCTGGTCAGAGAGCCTGCTGTATGCGTTTCCTCCCACACCTCTGGTGGCCCGGACTCTATTCAAAATCCAGCAGGACCGAGCCACGGTGATCCTGATAGCCCCCAGGTGGCCCAGGCAGCCGTGGTTCCCTCTTCTTCTGCAGTTGGCAGTGGATACTCCACTTCCTCTGGGGCTGCAACCCGACCTTCTGACTCAGGATCAGGGGTCCCTCTTGCATCACAGACCTCAAATCCCTCAATTTGATGGCCTGGCTGCTGAAAGGCTGGTCCTTGCTCCCTTGCTCCTATCAAAGGAGGTTGAAGGGGTGGTGTTGGCCTCCAGGAAGCATTCCACTAGGAAGGCCTATGCTCTGAAGTGACGTAGGTTTTCTACTTGGTGTTCTCAACAGCAGGAGGATCCCTTCTCCTGCTCGGTCCAGGTGGTGCTACAATACCTGCTCCACCTTTCCAACCTAGGACTTCAGTCCAACTCTGTCCGGGTTCACCTCAGTGCCCTCTCAGCTCACCACTTGCCGGTGGATGGATAATCTCTCTCAGGCCACCCTCTGGTGTCTCGCTTTTTCAGAGGCCTGCTTCTGCTTAAGCCTCCTATTCGTCCACCGGCCACTGAGTGGGATCTCAATGTGGACTGACTCGCCCACCTTTTGAGCCGATGGCAACCTGCCACTTACGTTTCCTCTCCTGGAAGGTGTTGTTCCTTGTGGCACTCACCTCGGCTAGGCGGGTGAGTGAGCTTCAGGCCCTGGTCTCGGATAGGCCGTATACCAGGTTCTATAGGAACAGGGTAGTCTTGCGGACTCATCCTAAGTTCCTTCCAAAGGTAGTGTCCTCCTTCCACCTCAACCAGGAGGTGGTACTTCCGACGTTCTTTCCCAGGCCGCACGCCAGTAGGGCTGAAACTGTCTTGCATACCCTGGATTGTAGAAGGGCGCTGTCCTTTTACCTTGAACGTACACAGGGGCATAGAAGGGCTTCTCAGCTCTTCATTTCTTTTGACCCTAATAAATTGGGGTTGCCTGTCACTAAACGTACGTTGTCCATCTGGGTGGCAGACTGTATCGCCTGGGCGTACAGGGTAGCCGGCCTCTCCCTGGAGGGTCGAGTCACGGCCCACCGGGTCAGGGCGAAGGCCGTATCAGTAGCTCACTTCTGTTCTGTTCTGCCGGGCCGCTACTTGGTCTTCAAGCCAGACTTTTGCGGACCACTACTGCCTCGAGAGGGAGTCCCGTAGGGACAGTGCTTTCGGGTAAGTGGTACTCCATAATCTCTTTGAGGTTTAGGCAACTCCTACCCTCCGGCCCTGGTGTTGGGCTACCGTTCAGGTGTGGTCTCGGAGAAGATTCTCTCACTGTTGCTGAGGCTCTAGAGGGAGCTCTATTTTTCTGCCTGGGTTCCTGGTAGCCCAGAGCTAGGGAGTCACCCATATGTGAGGACTGACTTCCTGCTTGGTCCTGGAGAAAGAGTAGTTACTCACCTGTAACAGGTGTTCTCCAGGAGCAGCAGGAATCAGTCTTCACAAACCCTCCCTCCTCCCCTTGGAGTTGCCGTTGTATATAGTTCATTTTCTTTTTGTGCTGTCTTTTAGCTATGTCATCAGACTGAGCAAGATGGCACCTTTGGGCGGGAAGGGGACCGCGCAGGCGTGCCTGCATTCCCAAAGGCTTTCTTTGAAAGCTGGGGAAATACTCCGCATGGGGGCTCCATCGACGCCGACGTCACCCATATGTGAGGACTGATTCCTGCTGCTCCTGGAGAACACCTGTTACAGGTGAGTAACTACTCTTTCTCCGACATGATGGATGACGGTGAACCTCAGTAGTGCATCTCTCTCACTGCAAGGAAATTCCTGGGCTCATTACTTAAATTGTGAAGGAACTCCGCATCCCAGATGGGACTGGACCCACTCCTACCCCTTCTACAGCTGATCCCATCTGGCAGGCATTAAGAAACCAGCTAAATCCTTCCCCTTTCTGCCAGACTCCAGTAGATGGTTACGGTGGAATGGGACTCTCCAGAGGCGCCTCTTAAGCATGTTCATCACCTGGGCCATATTTACTCCTGGTCTCCGGAAGATCTGGACAAGTGGTTACGCTTTCCAAAAGTGGATGCCCTCATTGCTGCTGTCACCACCATTCCCATTGAGGACGGAGCGGCTCTCTGGGACTTGCAGGACCGTAAGGCAGAAGACCTTAAACGGCCTTCTCCGGCTCCTCTTTAGCATTGCAGGTGTCGGCCTGTGGCAGCCTCGGCACTTGCACCCTCCTTCAATGGATGCAGTTACTTCCGAAGGATGACAATTTGGCCCACTTGGAATCTTTGGCGGCCTTTCTGGCGGATGCCTTTTATGACCTACTGCGCCTTTCGGCCCACAATGTGGTGGCTGTCACTGTGACATGCCGCTGGCTTTGGCTTCAGAATTGGTCGGCTGATGGAGCCTCTAAGGCAGAGGTACTCGAATCCAGTCCTGGAGGACCGCAAACCAGTCCGGTTTTCAGAATATCCCTAATGAATATGCATGAGATATATTTGCATGCACTGCTTCCATTGTATTTGAATGTATCTCATGCAAATTCATTAGCGATATCCCGAAAAGCTGACTGGTTTGCAGCCCTCCAGGACTGGATTTGAGTACCCCTGCTCTAAGGCCTGCCTGGCCAAGCTCCCCTTCAAGAATGGCCTGCTCTTTGGGGCAGACTTCGATAAGATTGTTAAGGATCTTGGAGAGGTCAGGTCCCAGCGCTTACCAGAGGATAGACCCAAGAGTTCCTCAACATGGTCTTTGGGTACCGAGCCATCTGTCTCTTGCAATCGGTTCCACGATTCCCGAAAGTATCGGCTGCACAAACCATCCTCGGCACCTTCTGGATCTAAGACTTGATCACAATTCTTTCAGGAAGGTCATTATCCATACTCCCAGGCTTCATTGGGAGGGAAGTCCACTTCCTGCCCCTCCCATTAATGGGGCAGGGGCCCATTCAGATCTCCCGCAAGTGGGAGGCTGTCTGGGGCACTTCTTCCATGAATTTATTTATTTTATTTTTTATTTATTTAACAGTTTTTATATACCGTCTTTCTGCGATTCAAGACGGTTTACATAGAACAAAATAGGCAGTATATTTCAACTGTTTACATTGGAACAACAAAAGCATAACAAACTTTATACAGTAATCAACTATTTACATAGGGTATAATTTACAGCAAGGTTGTAGAAGCAAGTTTGGAGTGTATGGGAGAAGAGGGGAAGAGGGGGCTTGGACTAAGGGGGTAGGGAGAAATGTTTAAGGAAGAGGTGCGTTTTTAGTTTCTTCCGGAAATCAGAGTGGTCAGAGCAGATTCGTAAATCATAAGGTAGGGCATTCCATAAAGATGGGGCATAGAGGGAGAAGGTCCGGTTACAGGTCGCTTGATTGCAATATGAATGGGCCGTGCTCACAACCGATCACTGGGTACTCGACATCATTCAGCAGGGTTATGTTCTTGAGTGTACCAGACACATCAAGGAGGCTTTCATCGTCTCTCCATGGGGTTCTGCCTCCAAGGAGGTAGCAGTTTGTTCCACCCTTCAACACTTTCAGGCCCTTCGGGCCATTACTCCTGTCCCTTCAGAGGAAAAGGGTCAGGGACCACTACTCCATCTACTTCATGGTCCCGAAGAAGGATGGATCCTACCACCCTATTCTCGACCTTCAGGGTGTGAACCGCAGCTTGAGTGTCCCGCTCTCTTGCATGGAGACATTCCGCTCCATCATCCAGTCAGTCTGCAAGGGTGAATACCTCGCCTCTCTCAATAAGGCCGGGGTTTATTTCCACATTCCTATCAGGAAAGATCATCAGTAATTCTTGCGGTTTGCTATCTTCAGTTCTCATTACCAGTTTTCAGCCCTTCCATTTGGGCTGGCAACAGCGCCATGAATCTTCTCCAAGGCCATAGTTGTAATAGCGGTGGCTCTTCATTGTGAGGGGATCTGCATTCACCCCTACCTGGACAACTGGCTGGTTTGAGCTAAATCCTTTCACAAGGCCAAAGGTGCCATGCGACACCTAGGCTGGGTGATAAATGACAGCAAGAGCTGTCTTATCCCATTCCAGTCCCTGGAATTTCTTGGTGTGTGCTATGACACTCACAGCAGCAGAGTCTTCCTCACTTGGGAGTGTTGAACCAAGTTCCAGTGCCAGCTTCACAGCTTTATGGCCCTCACAACCTCTATGGTGTAGGATTACCTGCAGCTCCTGGGGGTCATGGCGGCCACTTTGGACCTGGCCTGGCTATGGTCATGGGCTCACCTGTGCCCCCTGCAACAGGCCTTGCTATCCTGTTGGTCCCCATGCTTGCAGAACTACCGCATCCTCCTCCCTCTGCCCCAGGCAGTCCACACCAGCCTAGAGTAGTGGGCTTCTCCCTGCCACATCTTGAGGGGAATGCACCTTGAGACTTCCTCCTGAGTGATTCTTACCACCAATGCCAGTCTGGTGTACCCCTGGTGTGCACACTTCCAGGGGTACATGGCGCAAGGTCTCTGGAGTCCTTCCGAGTACTGGTGGGCCGTCAATCACCTTGAGGCACGGGCGATCCACTTGGCCTTGTTCCGATTTCATCATCGGCTCCAGGGCCAAGCAGTGCGGGTTCTCTCTGACAACACAATGGCAGTCGCCTATATCAGTCACCAAGGCAGCACAAAGTGCCACGGGGTGTCAAGAGAAATGTCTCTGCTCTTCCTGTGGGCAGAACTGCACCTGGTTGCCATCTCCGCACAACACATCGCGGGAACGGACAATCTAGAATCAGATTTTCTCAGCCGTCACCTCCTCGATTCAGGAGAATGGGAACTGGCCCCTTGGGTGTTCAGCCATATCACCCGCCAGTGGGGCACTCCAAGCATGGATCTCATGGCGACCTCAGCCAAAGCCAAGGTGCCCAGCTTCTTCAGCCACCACAAAGAGACCAGGACCAGCGAACTGAATGCACTAGTCCAACCCTAACCCAAGGATGCTCTCCTGTATGTCTTTCTGCCTTGGGCCATAATCCCTCACCTTCTGTTCCAGATTAAGCAACACCCGCGATTATTCATCCTGGTGGTGCCAGAATGGCCTCAGCGCCCCTGGTATGTGGATTTGGTGTGCCTCATGGTCGGGACGCCTCTGCCTCTCAGGTGTGGCGGGGCCTGCTACACCAGGGACTAGTCCTCATGGAGGAGCCCGCTTCATTCTCCAGGAACAAGCAGGAAGTCAGTCCTCACATATGGGTGACATTAACACTAAAGGATCCCTCGAGGAAGCATCTCCCCAGCTTTCAAAGAAAGCTTTTAGGAGATGCTAACATGCATGCGTGGTCCTCTTCCCTCCAAAGTGTGCCATCTTGCTCAGTCTCCCTTTTTCTGCGGAGTCCTTCGGATGTTCATCTAGTCCCCCCTTTCCCCCCCCCCCCCCGAAAAAAGTCAATTTTTCTGTACACCTGTACACTTTTTCTGGCTTGTGCCGGCTCCTTTCCCGCCTGCAAGACCCGCTGCCCCAGTATTGGGTCTCAGAACCTAGTTTATTCTTAATTTTTGTTTGTTAGGTTCCTCCAGCATTTTTGCACCCTTTTTCCAACTGCTGGCCATGCCAAGGGTATTCAACCTCGCAGAGGTCCTTTTTGCCCCAATGGCCATTCGTGCTCAAAAAAACATGTCTCTCATCAACACTCATGACTATTGCTTCTGATGTCTGAGTGCCAACCATGACCCGGAGGAATGCTCCTTATATAAGAAAATGTCTGCAAAGGCCATCCAGAACCGTCGGTTAAAGCAAGATGACCTCTTCCATAAGGTAGACTCTACCCAGGTATCTCCGGTAGCCCCGCCTGCCAAGGCTCCACATGGCTCCTCGGAGTCACAGAAGGTTCCTGCGGCCCCTGAGCGGGCTCACAGGCACTCCAAGCAGGAGTCCCCAGAGCAGGCACGTAAGAAGAAAAAGAAGACTTTGAGAGCCTCATCCTGGGAAATCCTGGGCGCAGTCCCTCAGCGGGCTTCCGAAGACTCGGAGTGGGAGCAGCCTCGAAAGGAACCTCAGACTGAACCCAAGGCCTCTGGTGACTGCCCACAGTCCCCCCAAAGGCTGTCCCATCAAGGACCCCCTCTCATCCTTGACACCAGACCCAGTGACCCCAGTGGCAGTATTCATGGCTGCCCTGGAGTGGGAAGCCTGCATGTTGGCCCTCGAACGCAGCATTTCTGCGTTCATCACATCTGCCGGTGCTCGCACTGAGACCACAGGGACCTCGGCACAAGGACTACCCGAGCCGCCGATGAGATCCCCAAGAGCAAGACCCTCGGCAAGGGTCTTGATCCCACTCCCGCTCCTCAGGGGCGAGGTCTTTGCAGGTGAGTGCCTCTGGCTCTGGCCATGCCTCGGTCTTGAAGCTCCGAAGACCGGAGCCGGCAAAGCTCATGGAGCCGCCGAGCCTCAAGTCTTCCTCAGACTACTCAGATTGAGAGTCCGATGCCAAGAACTCCCATTGGACCAGCCTCCACCGCCGACCAAATGCTGGTCCCCACCCAAGGATACCTCATTCCTCGCGTTTGTTCATGACATGGCACAGACCCTCTCCCTCATGACAGCATCGGAGGAGGACCCCCATATGGAGAAGTTAGATATCCTCCAGTATGAGGCACCACCCAAGGAGACCTTGATGGACCTGGTTCCTTCCATCCTCAACTGGCTCCTCCTCCAAATGTGGGAGACCCCGGCATCAAAGCCTATCGTTAGCCACTGCTTGGACACAGTTTACTGGGTCCAACATGGCCCGGGGTTCCAGAAAGTGCAACTCCCTCACACCTCCATGGTGGTTGAGTCAGCCATGTGCCGACAGAAGAGCCCGAAGACGCACTCGTTGGTGTACCTGGGCAGGTAGTCTCGAATCCTTGATGCCCTTGGGCAGAAATGTTACCAGGGCTCGATACTGGCATGCTGCATTCATGCATACCAACTCTATATTGGCATGTTCCTCTGGAACCTCGCAAAGGAACTCAGGGGCTTCGTGACTGGCCTCGATGGAGACCACTTCCGATGCTTCCAGACACTTACCAGGTCTGTTGGCGAGTGCTCTAAGTACTTGTCCTGAGCCGCCTACGATAGCTTCAAGACCATCACAAGGGTGGCTGCCAAGGGCATCGGCGCTCGATGCCAGGCCGGGCTCCAGACCTCCGACCTTGAGCAGTGTGTACAGGAGAAATTCCTTGACGTCCCATGTCTTGGGGAACAGCTCTTTGGTAAGCCTATGGAGAACAATGTGGCCGAGATGGAGACCGAGTATGTGACTCAGACTCGATATTTGAGGAAAACCTCAACTCTTCTGAGGAAGAAACCCCCTTTCCATAGAGCACCAAACCTCAAGCACCAGTCCCAGTCCAACCTGGATTTTGACGCCCCCTACATAGCCTCTCTCCCACTAGTCCTTTTCACCCACAGGTGGGCCTCCATCACCACTGACTCATAGGCACTTCAGGTGGTAAGGGAGGGCTACCTCCTCCACCTAGACCAACTGCCTCAACCCTTCTTCCCTGGGGAGCCACCTCAGTCTCCCCTGCACCAGGCCCTGCTGGAGCAAGAACCTGTAGGTCTTCTCAGAAACAGGGCTGTGGGGCCCCATTCCTCTGCACCTGAGAGGAAAGGGGTTTTTCTCCAGGTACTTCCTAGTCCCAAAAAGAACATGAGGACTAAGGCCCATCCTGGACTTGAGAAACCTCAACAAATTCCTGGTGCGAGAGAAATTCAAGATGCTCTCCCTTGGAATATTGCTGCCCTACCTCCAGCAGCAGGATTGGCTATGATCCTTGGCTCTAAAGGATGCTTATACCCACATCCATCCCAGTCACAGACAGTACCTCAGGTTTATGGTCGGGGGACGACCGCTACCAGTACAGGGTACTTTTCTTTGGCCTAGCCTCCGCGCTAAGGGTCTTCACCTAATGCCTAGCAGTGGTGGCTGCACATCTTTGTCTCCAGGGAGCCTTCATCTTCCCTTACCTCAATGACTGGCTAGTAAGAGGGGACACGGCCTCAGAGGCACTGCAGGCCACAGGCCAAACCATCCAGGTCCTACAATACCTGGGATTTGTGATAAATCACCCAAAATCTCACTTCGCCCCAACACAGGACTTGGAGTTCATAGGGGCTCGCTTGAACACTCTCCAGGCCAGGGCCTTCCTGCCCCAGGACAGGGCGGATCGCTTCACAGTCCTAGCTGTGGAAGTGCAATGCCACTGCACCGTGTCAGCGCATTCCATGCTTCGTCTCCTTGGCCACCTCCACATGCAGGCAGCGCAGTGGTGTCTCTGCTCACAGTGGACTCAGGCCACTGGCCAACACCGGGACAGAGTATCGGTGTCCCGTCACCTGGCGGAGTCACTCAACTGGTAGTAGGATGCATGGCACCTATGACGGGGCATGCCCTTCCAGTTCCCAAACCTCCAGAGGGTGCTCATGAGAGATGTTTCCCTGCTGGGCTGAGGAGCCCACTGTGAGGAATTGCGCACCCAGGAGTTCTGGACTCCCGAGGAAAGCCAACAGCAGATCAATCTGGTGGAACTCAGGACCGTCTTCCTTACGCTGAAGGCCTTCCATCACTGCCTGTAGCACCAGTCGGTGCTCATCCAGACGGACAACCAGGTCACAATGTTCTATCTGAACAAGCAGGGAAGCACGGGTTCCTACCACTTGTGCCAGGAGGCAATGGCCCTCTGCTTGTATGCGATCAGATAGAGCATGCTCATCAGCGCAGTATACCTTCCGGGTCAGGACAACAATCTGGCAGACAGGCTGATCAGGGTCTTACAGCCGCACAAGTGGCACCTAGACCCTGAGGTGGTGCAGCAGCTGTGGGGCACCCTGAGACTGGACCTCTTTTCCAGCCCGACCATACTCAGCTACCGCATTTCTGTGGCCCTCACCTGCATCCGGCCTAGATAGCAGCAGATGCATTCCTGCTCCCTTGGTCGGAGGATCTGCTGTATGCTTTCCCTCCCACACCACTGATAGCATGGACCCTGATCAAGATCCAGCATGTTGAGGCTTCCCTGATTCTGGTGGCCCTGAGGTGGCCCAGGCTGCCCTGGTTCCCTCTGCTGCTCTGCCTCTCGACAGAGTCCCCAGTCTCTCTTGGGGACTCCCTGGGACTTTTGACCTAGGAGGAGGGCTCGGTCCTTCATCCCAACCAGGGCTCCTTGTCCCTCATGGCATGGCTGCTGAACAGGTTGCCCTAGCGCCGCTCAACTTTCCAAGGGAGGTGGAAGAAGTCCTCCTGGCCTCTCGCAAGGCCTCCACGAGATGGGCCTACATCTTCAAGTTGCCTCATCTCTCGCAATCCGGACTTGTCAAACTCCGTCAGGGTGCATCTGAGTGCCCTCTCCGCGAACCACCACTCAGTGGCAAGCCTTTATCCATGCAGCCCCTCATTACCCATTTCATGCGGGGTTTACTGCTATCAAAGCCTCCCATCGCCCGCCCCCGGAAGAATGGGACCTCAATGTGGTTCTGGCACAGCTCACCAAACCACCCTTCGAGTCCTTGGCGACCTGCCACCTACGATACCTCTCCTGGAAGGTGGCCTTCCTGGTGGCACTCAGCTCTGCCCACAGAATCAGTGAGCTTCAGGCCCTGGTTGCAGAGCCACCCTACACCAGATTCTGCAAGAACAGGGTCATACTCCGCACTCACCCAAAATTTCTACTGGAGGTAGTGTCTGACTTCCACCTCAACCAGGAGGTAGTACTTCCTACCTTCTTCCCGTGGCCCCATGCCAATAGGGCATCAGCTATCCTCCATACTCTGGACTGCAAGAGGGCCCTGTCCTTTACCTGCAGCGCAACCGGGGCCATCGCAAAGTTTTGCAGCTTTTTGTCTCATATGACCCCAGTCGTCTGAGGGAAGCTGTCACCAAGCGGACTATGTCCATCTGGGTGGCGGATTGCATCGCCTTCGCAAACAGTCAAGCCAAAGTTCCCCTGGAGTGCCAAGTCACGGTGTACAATGTCAGGGCGATTGTGATCTCGGTCACGAACCTCTGGTCGAGTGCCTTTGAACGACATCTGCTAGGCTGCCACCTGGTCTTCCATCCACACTTTCGCAGTCCATTACTGCCTGGAGAAGGAGTCCCGACTGGACAGTGCCTTCAGCCAGACCGTACTCTGTAACCTCTTTGGGGTTTAGACAACTCCTGCCCTCCGACCCTTCTTATTCAGGCTATCGGAGCTACAGTACTCCCTGGACACTGAGGGTCTTCAGTCTGTCCTCAGATTCACTTGCAGCTGCTCACGGCTGGGCCATGATTTTCTACTGGTCCTCGGTAGCCTGGAGCTAGGGCGTCCCATATGTGAGGATTGACTTCCTACTTGTTCCTGGAGAAAGTGTAGTTACTCGCCTGTAACAGGTGTTCTCCAGGGACAGGGGGAATCAGCCCTCACAACCCTCCCTCCTCCCCTTGGAGTTGCTGTTTATTTTTGCCATCTCTTGCTATAGCACCTGACTGAGCAAGATGGCACCCTTGGGCAGGAAGGGGACTATGCATAAGTGGTAGCATCTCCCAAAGGCTTTTTTTGAAAGCCGGGGAGATGCTTCCGCGAGGGCTCTGTCGTCGTCAACGTCACCCATATGTGAGGACTGATTCCTGCTGTCCCTGGAGAACACCTGTTACAGGTGAGTAACTATGCTTTCTCGCTTATAGTTTGGCCTTTGAAAGGTTACGATTGAAACACATGGGCTACTCAGCAACCATGGTTAAAACGTTGCTAAAAGAATGTCACTGGTCTACCTCCCTGGCTTATGCCCGGATGTGGGCCCTCTTTGAGTCCTGGTGTTGGCGCCTTGGTTCTACCTATTCTCACCTTCCTACAGGACTGGCCCAAGAAGAGACTAGCTTGGAACTCCCTTAGGGTTCAGGTTGCAGCCCTTACTTCTTTCCACAGTCCCATAGCAGGTTGCTCCCTTGCCACATACTGGGATGTTCACCGGTTCTTGCGAGGCATATGGTCCCTCCGTCCATCAGTACAACCTCCATGGGACCTTACTCTGGTGCTGCAGGCCCTCATGCCAACTCCCTTTGAGTCTCTCAAGCATAGCACCATTAAGGATCGGTCTCTCAAGGTGATGTTTCTCATGGAAATAACGTCAGTTCGCTGCATTTCTGAGCTGCAGGCACTGTCGTGCCATGACCCTTTCTTGACATTTTCGTCCAAGTGTGTTATGCTGTGACCGTTTCCTTCTTTCTTGCTGAAGGTTCTTTTCAGCTTCCATGTGAATCAGGTGCTGCCATTGCCGGCCTTCTCTCCTGAACAGTGTTCTGGCCCCAACAAGGGTCTATGGTATGTTGATGTCTGTCAAGTCCTCCTATGCTATTTGGAGATGATGAATCCCTTCCAACTCTCTGAACAACTCCTTGTCCTTTTCGCAGGGCCCCGCAAGGACCATGCAGCATTTAAAGTGACTCTTGGATGTTGGATTAGGGATACAATTTCCTCCGCCTATATCCTGCGCAGTCGGCCTGTGCCCCAGGGGCTCAAGGCCCACTCAACTAGAGCTCAAGCAGCCCCTTGGGCAGAATCTGCTAATGTTTCGCCCTTGGACAACTGTCACGCATTAACTTGGTCCTTCTTATCTACATTTGCTCGGCATTATCATTTGAATGTACGTGCACGGACAGCCACCGGGTTTGGATCGAGAGTGTTATCCGCTGCACTCACCTCCCGCCAGAACAGAGAGTAGCTTTGATACTTCCCCTTTGTCTGGACTGGTCTAGCAGGAGGACCTGGATGGTGAAATTTTACTCACCATTAATTTCCTTTCCTGGAGTCCTGCTAGATCTGTCAGGACCTATCCTTGGCCAAGTGTTTGGGCTTAAACTGGTCTTCCTTCCATGGACTGTGGAACCTGCAGTATGTCTATATTTTTCTCGCAGTGTCTCTGCATTCAGTTTGTCTCTTGTACATACTGTCTTTGTACATACTATCTTGTACATAGTTCTCTTTTTCAGGGTCCCTTGGAGGGTTCAGATACCTTCCATTGCTTGTAACGAGTAGTACTGAGGAGACCCCTAGCTGTGCCAGAACTTATGCCAGTGAAGATATCACGGCAAAGGCTTGACTATTTTCTTTCTCTTTCTCAATATCTGGACTGGTCTAGCAGGACTCCAGAAAAGGAAGTTAATGGTGAATAAAATTTCACCATAGAGCAATGGTTCTCAGCCCTGTCCTGGTGTATCCCCTATCCAGTCTGTTTTTCAGAAATACATATTCCATATACCTTTAAAATTAAATTGCAACACACTTCAAACTCATTTGAGGGCATGTTCAATAAGCATTCTGTTACTTGTAATCCGCACTGAAAACAAATAGCGCGGTATATAAAAGATGTTAAATAAATAAATAATAAATAAATAAATAATTGAATCTCTTCATAAAGGTTAATAAATCCTAACTAATAAATACGTACCATAAACAGATGGATTGATAGTGAGTGTCTTTGTGTGGGAGGAATAAATAGCAGCATAACAGTAGAAAAATTAACCTGTTTTCATTTCTTCTCCAGAGCTCCCTCGTTCCGTCTGCCTTCTGACTCCACCGCCCCCTGTATCCTGGTGGGACCTGGGACTGGAATTGCCCCTTTTAGGGGCTTCTGGCAGCAGCGACTCCATGACATTGAAACCAAAGGTGTGTTAAGGAGTTAGTGCAATGAGAGCAAGAGATGGGTCCAGGGCCGTACTGACGGCAAAATGTGCCCTGTGCGACTTGCACATCGGGCGCGCGCCCCCCCCCCCCCATCTAGCCACTTTATGGGGGCGGGAGAGAAGAGGCACGCACCCGATGTGCAAGCTGCCTGCCGCCGGCACACTAAGCAGGTCTGGTCCCTCCCGGAGAGACCAGACCTGCTTAGTGTGCCGGCGGGAAGACTTCAGGGGCGCATTTTGGTTCTCTGCCGTTGCCTGATGCCGCTGGCAGCAGGCAACGGCAGACAACCGAAATGCGCCCCTGAAGTCTTTGCGCCCTGTGCGGCCGCACAGCTCGCACAGGGCTTGGTACAGTTTTGGATGGGTCCTACTGGAATTGGGGAGAGAGTCTCTAGCCTGCCAATATTCCCAGCTACAGCAAAAGCAGGAAGCTGAACTCTGCAAGTAGAGGTCCATAGGGGTTGGTGGTATATGGCACTGAGCTATCAAACTTCCCCCTGCCCCACTATTCATCCTATTCTCATTTGAAAAAAAACAAAGGAAATTCTTTGTTATAAAAGGCCAAAGGACGACATCCATGACCTAATTTAATTGAATTTGGATTACTTATATTCTGCTTAATCAACCAGGTATTCAAGGCAGATTACATCTCTGCAAAAATACAAACAGCATATTCTAAATTACAGCTGATAACAATATCACACCAAACTTTAGCTACAATAAAGTCATAAAAGTGCATATAGTAGACATAAACAACAATAGAAGTTGATAAATCGACAATTTGTTTAAGATCAATCCCAAGAACAGCAAAATGGCGACATGAACGATTAGGCTACAAGGAATATAAGCCAACAATGACCATATGTAGTTCTTTTTTTTTTCCTAAAGGTAAATTTATGACAGGTATTGTTGAAAAAGCCATATTTTTAAGCTGCTCCTAAAAGTCATGCAATAGTTTGTTATTCTGATCTCAGCTGGATGGGAATTCCAATGGTAAATTGTGCAGGAGCCGACCACTTTGTCGTAAGTTGATTTCTGGTGGAACATTTTGGGTGCGGGAAATTGAAGAACAAATAAACCCATAGATTTGATATTTCTTCTAAACTGAAGTATTGGAAATTAAGTATTGGAAATAAGATGGTGCCTGACTAATATACATCAATGTGAACGTTAATAATTTGAAAATAATTTTCATACAGAAAGATAACCAGTGTAGTTCTAATTTTTAAGGTATTGCATGTTCCCATGTTTTACCTCTTAAGTACTATTTTAGCTACAATTTATTCTGCAGGTCCTGTAGTCTAGTTAGAAGTCTACCTGATATACCTAAATAGACAAGATTGCAATAGTCAAACTGTGAAAGAATACACCATGGCTTGAGTGATAATAATCAGATGTTCCCTTGATAAAAAAAAATCCTGATTTGTCTTAAATAACAAAGAAGGTATAAAACATTTTGAGCAATTTGGGCTACCTGGGTCTCCATGGTAAGAGCTAAATCCAATAAGAACATAAGAACATAAGATATGCCATACTGGGTCAGACCAAGGTCCATCGAGCCCAGTATCCTGTTTCCAACAGTGGCCAATCTAGGTCATATGTACCTAGCAGTTTCCCCAAAAGACACAGGTTCCGCAATGCTTGTACTGGGTCAAGCACTAATATCCTGGGTCCCTTCTTAATAATGGTTTATGGACCTTTCCTCCAGGAACTTGTCCAAACCTTTTTTAAACCCAGCTACACTAACAGTCTTTACTACATCCTCCGGTAACAAATTCCAGAGTTTGATTACACGTTGAGTGAAGAAATATTTTCTTTTATTAGTTTTAAATAGTTTACCCTGTAGCTTCATTGCATGTCCCCTAGTCTTTCTATATTCTGATAACGTAAACAATCGATCTACGTTTACCCGTTCCACTCCGTTCATTAATTTATAGACTTCTATCATATCTACCCTCAGCCGTCTCTTTTTTCCAGGTTAAAGAGCCCTAACCTTTTTAGCCTTTCTTCATAGGAGTATCCTTGCATCCCCTTTACCATTTTGGTGGCTCTTCTCTGAACCTTTTCTAATAACGCTATATCCTTTTTAAGATACGGCGACCAGAATTGCACACAATATTCAAGGTGCGGTCTCACCATGGAACGATATAGAGGCATTATAATATCTTTTGTTTTATTTTCCATTCCTTTCCTTATGATACCTAGCATTCTATTTGCTCTCTTGGCTGCCGCTGCACACTGGGCCGAGGGTTTTAACATGCTATCCACAATGATGCCTAAATCTTTTTCCTGGGTGGTGGTTCCTAATGTGGAACCTTGCATCGTGTAACCATAGTTTGGGTTGTTCTTCCCTAGGTGCATAACTTTGCACTTGTCCACATTAAATTTCATCTGCCATTTTGATGCCCAGTCTTCCAATTTATCAAGATCCTCTTGCAATTTCCCACAATTCCCTTGGGTTTTAACAACTTTAAATAGTTTTGTGTCATCTGCAAATTTGATAACCTCACTCGTTATTCCACTTTCCAGGTCATTTATGAATATGTCAAAAAGCAGTAGACCCAGCACAGATCCCTGGGGTACACAACTATTCACTTTTCTCCATTGGGAAAATTGGCCATTTAGCCCAACCCTCTGCTTTCTATCTTTTAACCAGTTCTTGATCCACAGTAGTACACTGCCTCCTATCCCATGACTCTTTAGTTTTGCCAAAAGTCTCTGATGAGGGACCTTGTCAAAGGCTTTCTGAAAGTCCACATACACTATATCAACCGACTCACCTTTGTCCACCTGTTTATTCACACTTTCAAAAAAACATAATAGATTAGTAAGACAAGATCTTCCTTGTCTAAAGCCATGTTGGCTGTCTCCCATTAGGCCATGACTATCTACATGCTGAGTAATTTTATTCTTTATGATGGTTTCTACCATTTTTCCCGGTACTGACGTGAGGCTCACCAGTCTGTAGTTTCCCGGATCACCCCTGGAACCCTTTTTAAAAATTGGCGTTATATTGGCGATCCTCTAATCTTCAGGTATTACAGATGATTTTAATGAAAATTCACAGATTACTAATAACAGGTCTGCAATCTCATATTTCAGTTCTTTCAACACCCTTGGATGTATACCATCTAGCCCAGGTGATTTGCTACTCTTCAGTTTATCTAATAGTTGTAATACATCTTCCCGATGTATCGATATTTCCTTCAATTCTTTCGCACCTTTAAATACCACTTTAGTCATGGGTAACATCTCTACATCTTCCTCAGTAAAGACCGAAGCAAAGAATTCATTCAGTCTCTCCGCTATCGCCTTGTTACCTCTTAGTGCCCCTTTAACTCCTCTATCTTCTAATGGACCAACTGACTCTCTCACAGGTTTTTTGCTACGAATGTACTTGAAAAAATATTTATTTCGCGTTTTTGCTTCTGCAGCAAGCTTCTTCTCAAATTCTCCCTTTGCCTGCTTTATCAATGCCTTGCATTTGACTTGCCAGTTCTTGTGCTGTTTCCAGGTTTCGTCGTTTGGCTCTTTTTTCCATTTCCTGAAAGATGCTTTTTTGGCAACAACAGCCTCTCTGACCTCTCCTTTAAACCATGCTGGCAGTTTTTTGGACTTCCTTCCACTTTTCTTAAAGCGTGGAATGCAGCTGGTCTGGGCTTCCAAGATAGTATTTTTCAACAACACCCAAGCTTGATGTAAGTCTTTAACCTTTGCAACTGCTCCTTTTAGTTTTTTCTTAACTATTTTCCTCATTTTATCATAGTCTCCCTTTCGAAAGTTAAAAGGTAGTACTGTGGATTTCCTTACTATCCCTCCTCCACTAATTAAATCAAAGGCGATCATGCTATGATCACTATTGCCAAGTGGCCCCAACACCCTTATCTCTTGCACTAGATCTGGTGTTCCACTAAGGACTAGGTCTAATATGGCTTCCCTCTGGTCGGTTCATGAACCAGCTGCTCCAAGAAGCGGTCATTTATGTCATCTAGGAACTTTTTCTCTCTAGCATGTCCTGCCGTGACACTGACCCAGTCGATACCGGGGTAATTGAAATCACCCATTATTATTACTGCGCTCTAACTTTTGTTAGCTTCCTTGATTTCTTTGAGCATTTTATCATCCGTTTGTTCATTGTTCAATGTAAGACCCAAAATACATAATGACTGGTTTAAAGGGATATAAGCTTCTGCAGATCTTGGAGCTAATATAGGGGAAGGTTGACTATGGCCACCAATCCAGAGCAGTTTAGGGACTCTTTTACTAAAGCTCACTAACTAATGCACATTTTAGTACGTGGCAACTGAGAGCGTGGAATACTAACGTGCATGCTAGCTGCTGGCCCTTAAATGCACAGTAATCGGCCATCTCGTGCTAGGGTGAAGTGTGGGTGTGGAGAACACCGTGCTGCTAGCATGAGGGTAATTGCCATATGCTTAGTGGCAATGTGTGCAAATGTACAAACCGATGCCTCTATGGTTGTAATTAGGTGCATCTGTGGTGACTGCGCCATGTGTTAGGGTTGACGATTGCGGTCTAACTGCTGAGAATTTGTTGGGCACGCTCCTGACAGCGCACAGCGAGTGCACTTAGCACGCATTAACGGTCAGTGCACACCTTTAGTAAAAAAGCTCCTTAGATTGAATAAATTCTCCGACATCCATTTGCTAACTCTGTTATAACAGACGTTTACCAAATCATATGTGTTTTCAAGACTTTCCCTGAAGGGAATGATTAAAAAAATATCATCCGCAAAAGACCGGAGTGAAATGTTAAGACCATATAATACACAGGAAAGCGAGCTAAGATAAATGTTAAAATAAGAAGAGTGAAAGGAGCTAAAACTAGATCCCACCATAATAATGTTTTGATATATGCACATGGGATGGGCCTAAATTTTGCCTTTTGGAGGACACAGCTGTCAGCAGCTTTGGTTTTCGCACTTAAAGAATTCATTCCTCAGTGACCAGCTGAACTTTCATGTTTCCTCTAACCACCCAACACTCCCTGTTAGCAGTTACAAAAAGAGTGAGATACCAAAGAAGATGAAGCTCCTGCAAGCTGACCAAGGTGAGAAACAAGAGCAGGAGCAAACAGAAGAGCGGGGCAAAACTGTAAAGAATGACCAGTGAGCTAAAAGCTAAAATCAACAACTTGTATTAATCACATTGTGTATTTAAAACTATAAAATGAACATTTATTTAACTACCCAAAATGGAAACCTATGATATTTTCAAAACAGTATCAAGAGCTTCTACCTTGAGTATTGGCACCTGGAGACTTGCCTGGCTCTGGTCCTCAGACCTGGAGCAATCACTGACGTGCTGTGCCGTGGAGAGAATCTCTTTGAAGAACATGTCAAAGAGAAGGCTGGCTTCATTGAAAAGCAGTACGCCACCCTTCGTAATCTCTCAAGGCACATATCTGAGCCACCTCCTATCACAGGTATCATAAGTACTTTCCTGGGTCAAGACTTCCCATCCAAAACAGGCTCCACGACCGCAATAGCGGAGAGAGAAGCCTCAGAAAGCCCAGTCTGCTCCTCAGCCAAAGCCTGGGGCAGGATTTTGATTGGTTCTTTCAAAGCATTGCCACTCTACCAGTAACCGCAGTGGAAGACCCTCCAGATGGGGGAAGGCTGACTCTTTTTGGCCCCTAATAACCTCAGACACATGGGTTCTGCAGATTGTCCAAGCGGTCACAAATTACATCTATTGGACCTACCTCCATATTTCCCCCTGAGGGTGAATCACCTTGACCCTCTGCATCAGGAACTGCTTCAGAGAGAAATCACCACCCTTTTGACAGATCTTGCGATCGAGTTCATGCCACCAGAACAGAGAAGTTGTGGATTTTATTCCAGGTATTTCCTGATTCACAAGAAAACAAGGGGATTCTGCCTCATCCTAGACCTAAGAGATCTGAATACATACTTGGTCAGCGAAAAGTTCAGAATGATTTCTCTAGACACCCTACTTCCCTATTTTCAAAAAGGAAATTGCCCTTTGACCCAGCCTCAGAACCTCGTGTTTTTACAAAATGCCTCGCGATAGTAACTGCTTACCTCTGGATGCTGGGTGTATTTGTCTTCTCCTATCTGGATGATTGTCTGATCAAGAATACCTCTCCGGAAGGGGTTCAAGAATCAACATGGTTGACCATTCGGGTTGAAACTACTAGGGTTCATTATAAATTACCCAAAATCCCACCTACAGTCCATCCAACAATTGGAATTCATAGGAACCCTGCTTGACACAACTCTCGCATAACAGACTCCTCAGATTGACAGCGCTGATACGAGAGACTCAATTGAGTCAGCAGGTCACCGCTTGCAAGATGTTGATAGTACTAGGCCATATGATCACCATGATACATGTAACACCCTTGGCATGTCTTCAGATGAGATAGGCTAAGTGGACTCTGAGAATTCAGTGGATCCAAGCCATGGGTCGACTTAGGGATCATCTGTGTGTCACCAATCCTCTCCATTCAGTCATTGTAATGGTGGACAATCCAGCACAATTTGCACAGAGGTCTCCCCTTCCAAATTCCTCCACCACAAAAGATTTTGATGACAGATGCATCCATATGGGCTCATCTTGATGGGTTCCACACTCAGGGCGATTGGTTCTTCCAAGAAAGTCTCCTCCAGATCAACTACTTGGAGTTAAAAGCTGAAGCAAATAATCTAAAGGCATTGCAGGATTGGCTGGCCAATCAAATTGTTCTGATTCAGACCGACAATCAGGTAGCGATGTTCTACATCAAAAAGCAATGAGGAGTGGGTTCGTACCTCCTGTGTTGGGAAACTGTCAGGTTGTGGAAGTTTGCCATTATGCATGGAATAGACTTGAGAGCCACCAAGCGAGAGAACACTCTGGCAGATAGAATGAGTAAGTTCTACAGCCACAAAAATGGACTCCGGGCAGAGATGTTGTGGTCTACATCTTTAAGGAGTGCGGCACCCCTTCAATAGATCTGTTCGCCGCTCTGTAAAATGCCCAGGTGGATCAGTTCTGTTCCAGAGTAAGATCACACAGCAGACTAGCTGTGGATGCTTTCCTCCTACACTAGGGAGAGTGTTCTATATGTGAATCCTCCAGTACCTCTCATTGCAAAGACCCTCCTGAAGCTCAAAACAGATATAAGCATGATTCTCATTGCTCCTTACTGGCCCACACAACCATGGTTCTTTCTCCTACTACAGCTCTCCAGTCAAGAGCTGCTCCATGTGGACCATATGCCAGATCTGCTTTCACAGGAGAACGGGATGATGTTGCACCCCAACATTCAATTCTTGGCCCTCACGGTGTGGATTTTGAGAGGCTAATGTTATCTGACTCAACCTGCCAGCTAGTGTGACCGATGTCCTTTTGGCCTCTAGGAGGGCTTCAATGAGAAAATCTTATTCCTGAAAGTGGAGGAGGTTTGCTGTCTAGTATGAAGGCCATGCCCTAGATCCTTTCTGTCCCACACAAAAACTGCTTGAGTATCTTCTACACCTCTCTGAGTCTGGACTTAAGTCCAACTCTGTCAGGGTCCACCTCAGTGCAGTTGAAACTTATCATTGGGGTGTGGAAGGGAAGTCCATCTCAGTACAGCCTTTAGTTGGTCTCTTCATATGGGGGTTACTTTTCTTGAAGCCTCCCTACAAACCTCCCGCAGTGTCATGGGACCTCAATGTGATTCTTGTGCAGCTCATGAAGGCTCCTTTTGAGTTACTCAATTCCTGCCCTCTGAAGTTCTTGACCTGGAAGGATTTGTTTTTGGTGGTGGTCACTTCAGCACACAGGGTGAGTGAGCTTCAGGCTCTCATAATTCATCTGCCTTACACTAAATTCCATCATAACAGAGTGGTCCTCATACTCATTCTAAATTCTTTCCAAAAGAAGTATCAGATTTCCATCTTAATCAGTCAATTGTTCTACCAACATTTTTCCCAAAAGCTCATGCCCACAAAGGGGAAGCTGCGTTGCCCATGTTGGACTGCAAACTAGCCTTAGCTTTCTACTTGGAGCAGACAAAAGCCCTTAGAAAGTTCATCCCGACATTTTTCTTTTGACCCCAGCAGCTGGGGACTGCCATCTCCAAACGCTCTCTTTCAATTTGGCTAGCAGACTGCATCTCTTTCACTTATGCCCAGGCAGGCCTGAGCCTTGATGGTCATGTCACAGCTCACAATGTCAGAGCCATGGCTGCATCAGTGGCCAACTTGCACTTGCGTCTCCATGGAAGAAGCTGCAACGTGGTCTTCAGTCCACATATGCACATCTCACTACTGCCTGGATGGAGATCCCTGATGCGACAGCAACTTCGGCCAATCCATGCTTCTGGATCTGTTTGGGGACTAGAATCCAACTTCAAAAAAAAAGGGGGAAAAAACCCTAATTCCTTGGTATGTAGTTATGTATCTTGAATTGTAAGGCCTGTTGCCATTCGACAAATAGACTTATTGCCCCGTTACGCTGGTCTACGCTCTCATGGCCTTTCTATAGCTAGAAAGTCCCATATGTGAGGACTTCATTCCTGCTTGTCCACGGAGAAAAGGTAGTTACTGACCTGTAGCAGGTGTTCTCCATGGTCAGCAGGAATAAGTTCTCATAACCCTCCCACCTCCCCTGGGGGTTTTATTCTGCTATAGCTATAGTATCAGACTAATCCAAGATAGCACCGTGGCGGCAGGTGGAGAGATGGTGTGCATGCACAGTGGAACCTCCCAAAAGCTTCCACTAGTAGCTGGGGAACATTCCGTTGGATGATGTCACCCATACGTGAGGACTTATTCCTGCTGTCCATAGAGAACACCTGCTACAGGTGAATAATTACCTTTTCCTGGTATTGGAATTGCTAAATATGGGGATAGCCTATAAGTAGCACAACCACACAGGCAGTGGCGCCCTTAAGCTCAGATATAGGAAATCTGTAGGAAAGACCTCTTCTGGGAGCTAAAACCCCCCACTAACTCCTTTCATCTTCAGAATATCGGGAAAGATCAAATGCAGGGGGCCAAAAACATCTCCAGCTCTGAGCAGGATGGCATATGATATTTGGTAGGCCATAAGAATCTGATTCCATGGGGGCCCAAGATGTCCCCGTAAGCAGTTGTGTCTCCAGACGCAGGTTACCATTATGCCAAAGAGGAAGGAGAAGCTTTGCAAGGAGCCACCTCAACTTGCCAAGACCCTTCTCCTGTGGTTTCCTCTACTCCAGGACTGAAGGATGCCTTTATTCTGCGTTCTATTCCGGACTTAGAAGCATTGCGGCTGGGTAGTTCGGCATCCTCTGTCAGATGTGACCTCACGCCGGAGCTGAGTTTGTCTCCCACTTTTCCAACTGGTCTTTTCCACTCGATTAGCATTGGCAGCCCCGACCCTAAGTTGGGAATCGTGCAGTCCAAAGGAGGCAATTTGGCCAAACAGGGTGCAGTGGTGGAGTTGGCATTTACCATTGTTGGGCTGACGTGGAAGGAATTCCCCACCAGATGGAAGTGGAAGGAGGCACGCAGGGGCAAGCCTGGACTGAGGCTCAGCAAGTTCCGTCTGTAGCTGCTGGGTCTGCTATGAGTTCCACTTCAGTGTCAACCTTTTCTTATACTTTGGAGCTTCCTATTACATTTACATTAGAGTCCATTTGGACAGTGTTTCCTCTTTAGGTACAGTATTGGTGCAGCAGATGAATAGTTGAACTGTACAAGTTCAGTCCAGCGCTCAGTCGTCCCAGGCCAATGTGAGTGATCTTAGAGCTGTTAAAGAATTGGTTGGACACTTATAAATTGAGACTCAGAAACATGAGACTTACTATACTTCGATTATTTAAAGATGTATCTAATTTGAGATTTAAGAATGAAATGCTTGAAAATCAAGTTTGTGCTATGAATTTACGATTTGTAAATTTCCCCTGTCTCCCTTGGTAATGGTTAGAGGCATGTTGAAATCGTATCTGCAAGATGTTTTAGGGGTCCCACCTGAGTCCCGATTGCCTTGTTCAAAAGTATATTATATTCTACCTAAAAAAAAGCTATGGCTGAGACTCGACAGGGCTCATTAGACCTACAGCATGTAGATATCTTGAATATACGGTATCTAATATCTTGGAATCTTCTGAAACTGTTATGCCAGCTACTTTATTAGTTTCTTTGGCATTATCGTCTGATCGTGAATGGCTCTTTAAGTTATATTTTAAGAAGCGCTCCGCCCCCTTTAAGGGAATGTTAGTTGCTTTGTATCCGGATCTGGCCTGTGAGACTCAGAGGAGACGAAGGGAATTTCTGTTGCTTAAACCTGGGGTGGTCCAGGTGGTGGTGGGGGGGGGGGTTGTTTTTCCTAACATTTCCTTGTAAATGACTTGTGCGTTTGCAGTCTCAGAATTATGTTTTCTATGACACCCCCTTTGTTAGCTCTCGCCTTCCACTTCCACCTATGGAGGAAATCAGTTAGAGATTGTTAAGAGAGTGCAGCAATAGATAAGGTTTTGGATTAAACTGCCTAATTTATGCTTTCCTTGCATGTTTCTAATATTGTTCTGATTTTCCTTGTTTTGGGGTCCCCAGTGTTGTGGGGAGTGGAGTGGAGGAGTGGCCTAGTGGTTGAAGCAAGGTACTTCATGCCAGAAGGTCGGGGGTTCAAATCCCACTAGAGGACAGCAACCTTGGGCCGGAAGGACTGGGGTTTCTAGTCCCACAGGTGCTCCTTGTGGTCTTGGGCAAGCTACTTAACCCTCCGTAGCCCATGTTCCCTGTAAAATAGTTATCTCCAAGTTATAATGCCCTGTTCAATGTAATTTCAGTTTGTTCAATGTAAACCGCACTGATGCAGAATAGCACGGTATATAAGAGAATGTAAATAGATAGTGGGTATTCTGGTGAAGTGGGGTTTTTTTGCCTCTTCTTCTATTTTCCTTGTTTTTGTAACCTAGAGTGTATTTTTCCTTACAAGTATTGATGCTTGGAATTTTTGTAAAATGCGTAATTCACACCAGCGAGCTGCTAAGAGTTTTCTCCCGCGGCTGGGCAACTATCGTATGCCATGCTGCTTAAAGCTGATGATGTTGCTGGTTCCTGCATTTAATCTTTCCTGATACCCTGGGGTTGGGGAGCTGCCTTCCCTCTCTCCTCACTGTTAAAGGAACAACGGGGAAAGTACAAAGGCAGAATTTACATCATACCCAGACACCCAAGAGGGATAGTTATGTGTTTAAGGAATAATGAATGTTTTTTTGCCATCCTTCGAGTAGGTGGTGCTCTCAGTCATCGGGATGGTGTAGTCCTTCATGTTTGTTAACTTCTTTCTCCTACCTAGTACTTTTCCTTCCCCCTGTTTGTCTTTTTCCTTATATATCTGGTTGCTATATGTGCCTTGGTATCAGTCTTTTTCTTATCTCTTTCCTATCATACATGCTGGCTTTCCTTTTCATGATATTATATGTTTTTATTTTGTTTTATTGTAAACCACATAGCTTGAATACAGATCTGCGGCATATCAAATAAATATAAACATGCATTAGATGGAAATATTGTGCGTTATTGGCTCTTAATGGACATTTTTGTAGCACAACATGAGTTAAATAACGAGCTGCAAAGCAGCTCATTATGTAGAATGAATAACACAGTTTGTATTTGACCTCACAAGCTGCATTATTCATGGCAAGATAATGAGAACTTTGAGCCAGCATTATCTTTCCTGCCTGGGAGCATCGAGCAACTAATGCACAGCCTGACCTCCTGAGGGCCCTCTTAAAGGGGCTAATGATAACGAAATCAACCCACCTCCCATAAGTCCCTCTTGAAAAGAGCCCCTCTGGCACGGACTGTACATCTCCCTAGTGTAAAGTGGCAGGGAATGTGGACTGAGGTGCAGGAGCGATCGCTTTATTAGTGCCCGAGTTCAAAATGACATTATTCCACGCCACCCCTAGCAGTAGTCTCATGGTACTACCACTGGGGGTTAAGCTGCCAAATAAGGGGTGGGGAGTTCTTTTTGGGGGTTGATGGGGGAGGGATGGGTTCTTGCCTGCATCACTGGCCCCTTTAAAAGATTGTGTTACTGCAGCCAGGAATGTGCAATGTTATCAGCTGCAGCAATGCAAAATGAAAATTACCGTGCAAGTTACTAACCTGCACTACTGAGGTACAACAGGTCGGTGACTTCTGCATTATTATTATTATTCTGCAGTAAAATACAGCCCCAAGGCAGGCTGGCCGATAGAGAGACAAAGATAAACCACACCAAGATGGACAGAGACCCAGAGTAACACAGGCCACACCACAGACAGAAATTGTCTTTTCAGCTTGCTGGCTTTCTTGTTCTCACTTTCTCCCTGAAGGGTGAGCTCATTCATCACATGATCATTTTACAGGAAGTGCGGCACAAGAGTTTGGAAACTGCTCGCAGAAGCCCAGCAGAGATGGGAAGAGCAGTGGGGAGAGAAGCACAACTTCCCACTGCTCCTCTCACTGGGTGTGGGTCCAGGTTGTGCTTGGAGAAAGGTGCAGCTTGTGCAATTGCTGGAAAAACCCTGTGCAGTGTTGTACACTTAGAGGAGGCCCCTTCTTGACTAGGTTTTTCTCACATTGTGGGTCTGCTTGGGAGGCATTTATGCCGCTGGCTGAAGGAAATATGGCTCATAGTCTAGTTCACTCTATCAGAAAGGGACACAAAGTTCTGCTGTTGTGTGACCTGCAGAGTGAGGCCTTGTGACAAGACATGGGGTCCTGCTGCTTGTATGTGACCCTCAGCATAAGGCCGTGGGATAGAACACAGAGCCATGGTGGTCTCTG
This sequence comes from Ichthyophis bannanicus, assembly GCA_033557465.1. Lineage (NCBI taxonomy): Eukaryota > Metazoa > Chordata > Amphibia > Gymnophiona > Ichthyophiidae > Ichthyophis > Ichthyophis bannanicus. Next base: position 162,654,157 of record CM066031.1, on the reverse strand, counting down.
ACCTGCAGTGCCTTTTCTTGTTTCAGGGCAGAAACCAGGCGACATGATCCTGGTTTTTGGATGCCGCTGCTCAGATCTAGACCACATCTACAAAGAAGAGACTCTGGAGGCCAACTCTCGAGGTGCCTTGACCCAGATTCTGACAGCCTTCTCCCGGGAGCCTGGTACAGTGAAGGTAGGGGACACGGAGTACTGAGGTGGGGCAGCGAAGGAGCTCTGTTCTCTTCAGTCACAATGGCACTGATGGGCATGTTGGTGAAGATGGCAGAGCAGGCTGGAAGTCCCCAAGTGCTACTGGCATAGGGTTTACCAGCTGTGAAGGCAGATAGCACTCCAGTTCTGGCAGTTCCTACAAATATACTTTTCATCTTTCCTTCCATGGCCAATGAGTGTAAACTGCTGCTTCTGTTCTGCAGCCAGGGTATAGATATCTTTCTAAGCCCCTTGGAAGATGCTACATAGAAATATTATTTACAATCCCATAGGCAGCTCCTGAGGCACCAAGATAACAGTCATGGGATAGGAGGCAGTGTACCTTTGTGGATCAGGAACTGGTCAAAAGATAGAAAGCAGAGAATAGGGCTAAATGGCAATTTTCTCAATGGAGAAAGATAAACAGTGGAGTATCCCAGGAATCTGTGCTGGGCCCACTGCTTTTTAACATATTCATAAATAGGAATAACGAGTGAGGTGAACAAATTTACAGATGACACAAAATTATTCAAAGTTGTTAAAACGCAAGAGGATTGTGAAAAATTGCAAGAGAACCTTGATAAATTGGAAGACTGGGCATCCAAATGGCAGGTGAAATTTAATGTGGACAAGTGCAAAGTTATGCACCTAGGAAAGAATAACCTTAAACTATGGTTACATGATGCACTGTACCATTTTAGAAACCATCACCCAGGAAAATGATTTAGGTGTCATCATGGATAATTTTATTTTTTTATTTATTTACAAGTCTTCTATACCGCCTTTTTTAGAAATCAAAGCGGTTTACAATGAACAGAATCAAATAATTACATCAAATAGTTGGGTAACATTGTGAATAATACCTAGTGAAACAATATAGAATACATGTTGAGTATCAGCATCGACTATTTACATATCAACATCAACTATTTACATATCATATATTTACAATGTGTAAGTACAGTCAATAATGTGCTACATGTGGGATTGTACAAGGGGTGCTGTTAATCCGTTAGTTGTGATATAGTGTGTGTTAAATTTATCTTTACTATGAGAAGCTGCTGAATAAACAAATATAGTTCTTGGGTATACTATGTACAAATGGGCTAAGGCTGCATATGTATACTTAATGTCTAATGATTTATGATGTATTTTTAATTGGTGTATAAAATTGAGCGTCTGTAACGGGAAGGTTCAAGATGGGAAGACTAATGATTAGGCATGTGACCGTTTAGGTTGGGTATATTAGAGAATTTTGGAGCGTGTGCCCAAAATGTTCTGTAAAGAGATGCATTTTAATCTCTTTACAAAATGTAGTCAGATCATTAATGCTTTTTAGATTTTCAGGGAGTGAATTCTAGAGTACAGGTGCAACATATGTAAATGCTCTATTAGTAGTCAATTGAGCTGAATTACAAAAGTCAGATGGGACAATTAGGTTATCTTGTGAACATCTCCTTCGTAATCATTCATTTGAATGAATGCTGATGAGTGTGGAGATGTAGGATGGAGCTATGGGTTTTTTTTTATGAGCTTGAAAGTGATCATTAATGATTTATATTTAATGCGGCTTTGGATAGGTAACCAGTGGAGGTCATATAGTATAGGGGTAATGTGGTCATTAGTATGTGCTTTTGTAATTATTTGTGCAGCTACGTGTTGAGCCAGTTGTAGCTGGTTTATCAATTCTTTAGGGAGACGATGAAGGATACTATTACAGAAATCAAAATGTGGTGTGATTACAGCCTGGAGCACCGATCTAAAGTCGAAGCTAGGGAGTAGTGGTCTCAGCTGTTCTATCAGCCTTAGTTTGAAATAGATCTTACTTGTGGTTGACTTTATGTGTAAAACCATCCTGAGTGTTTTGTCTAGGATAACCCCAAGTATTTGACTTCATTTGTTACTATGAGGTCAGCTTCTTTCAGATGTATAGAAGTGGAGGTGGGAGGGGGGACGAAGTTTTAGTTTCTAGTGACGTATAGTACCTCAGTTTTCTCCAGGTTAATTTTTAAGTTGTGAGAATTTAGCCATGGTGAGGCCTCACTGAAACATGTTATAATTTGGTTGATAGATGGATTTGTGGTGTCAATAGGTCGATACAACATTATGTCAATCACATAAATGTGGCATCCTATTCTGAATTTCTTGAAGATATTACAGATAGGTTGTAGATAAATATTAAATATGAGTGCAGATAGGGATGAGCCCTGCAGTAATCTTTGTTCCTATCTACAGTATATGGTTTAGATGTTTGATGGTCAATTTTAACCTGTTGAGTGCGGTCTGATAGATAGGATTGGAACCACTGAATAATTGTACCATGAAGACCTATTTGCCAGAGTCTATTTAGAAGCATCCCATGATGTATGCTGTCAAAGGCTGAGGCTTTATCTAAGAATATTAAGATGAAAGCCTGCTTTGAGTTGTTTATACCTCTAAAGAGCTTGTCCAGGAGATCTAGTAGAAGGGTCTCAATGCCGTGATTTGGTCAGAACACATCTTGATGCTCATCAAGAGGGGAGTTTAGTTCAATATAGTCCTGGAGCTGAATTTTACAGTTTTTTTCAATGACTTTAGCCTCCTGTTCCTGGCAAGAGATTGGTCTGTAGTAATTGGGGATTGTTTTATCCATAGATTTGTGCTTAATAATCGGGCGGATTATCGCTTGTTTTTAGGGGTTTTGGAATATATCCTGTTGTCAATGATAAGTTGACCATTTTAAGAATGATGGGGAAGAGTTCTGTATGGGAGGCTTTTACCCAACTGACTGGACAAAGATCAAGGCTGGACCATTGTGATTCATTTGTTACAATATTGTGAATTGGTAGCTGCAGATCAATGGTTGATATTTTAAGTTTTAGTTTATTCGAGTAATAATTTGCTAGTGCTTGTGGGCTAATACTGGCATTCTCGTATTTATATCAGAACTGAGGGTTTGAGTCATGGCTTTCATATTTCAAAGAGTTCTCGCGGTCGACAGGGATTTTGTGAGGATTTTAGTGTGCTATTCCTTCTTTCTATTAGTTATAGAATGCTTATAATGTTGAAGTGTATTCTTTATGTTTCTAAGGTCCTGGGTGTACCATTCTGAGGAGCCATTTTGTGTATTAGTTTTTTTGCATGGGAAGGTGACAGTGGCGGCTATAGAGAGAGAGGTATTCCAGTTTGAGAGTATTTCAGTCAAATCATTTGTATCATCATTTAGTTGGGGAAGAATATCATTAAGGAATGAATCCTTATTGAATGTCTTATGTTTGCTTAGGTTATCTTTGGCGTGTGATATGTGGGAAGGAGGATGGGATGACATCGTAAAGTTAATTATAAAGTGATCAGACCGTGGGATTGACATGGTTTGTGGAGGGGAGCTATAGTAGTGTTGGTGGATGGCCTCAGGTGGGAATACTAAGTCTAAAGTATTTACTTTGTTAGGTGTTGGTACATTGATTATTTGATGAAAATCCATGTCGGTCATAGTGGTAAGAAACGAGGTAGTATGAGTATTATGAATGGATGTTAAATTAGTGGTTTCTTTACTGAGTTGGTACAGACCATTTCAACAATGGCTGATAGGCTATTTGGGTCAGCTGTTGGAGGTCTATGTAATAGGCAGAATGCTAGGTGTTTATTTTCAACAATTAACATATCCATACTTTCTGTGTTTTTAGATAAGAGGAGTGAGGTTCTTAGTTCATTTTTTATGATAATAAGAATACCTTCTCCATGCTTGTTATCTCTGGGTCACTGCCAGATGTGATATCCTGGGGCTTGAAGTTGATTGAGTAGAATATTGTCAGTATCCGAGTGCCAGGTCTCTGTGAAGAATATGTCGTCAGGATTGTTGTCATTGATGAGGTCAATCAATACAGGTAATTTATTCCTTATGATCTTGCATTTAACGTGTAGCAATTGAGAGGTATTGAGTGCTTTTTTTGAGATGAGCTGCTGAGGGAGTCTTTCTTGGATGGTAACATTAATAAGTCTGTTAATGTTACATTTGAAACCTTCTGCCCAGTGTGCAGTGGAGGCCAAGAAAGCAAATAGAATGCTAGGAATCATAAGGAAAGGAATGGAGAATAAAACCTGTTGTTGTTAAGTGCCGTCGAGTCGGTGTTGACTCATGGCGACCCTCTGGATAGTTGTCCTAAATTGTGTTCAGTCTTCAGTCAGGCAACTCAATGTTGACAGACTGATACCCGCAGCTGCTGTTATTGTATCGATCCATCTCATTGCTGGCCTTCCTCTTTTGCGTTGACCTTCTATCTTGCCAAGCATGATGTCTTTCTCTAATGATCTCTTTCTTCGCATGATGTGTCCAAAGTATGAAAGTCGAAGTTCCTCTTCGTCTCTCCGGGCCAGTCCAGGAACATTAGGGGTTGTCAACCTTCTCCAGCAGCTGAGGACTGAATTCTGAAGTTTTGCTGACATGCTATCTGGCTCCCCCTGCTGGCCGAACCTCAGTCTTTCAATCCTCAGCAGCTGGAAGGGACAAAAAGCTGACTAGCTCCCGGAGAAACAAAAAGAAATTTTAGGCTGGAGGCTAGCTTTTTGGGGGTTTTTTCAGTTCTGCAAAGGAGAAGGGCTCTAGCAGGGCTCTTCTCCACAGACACAGAGATCAATTGACTTTAAAGTTAAAAAGGCCAGTTGTGGCACGGAGCGGTGGAGGCAGAGCCTGCCTCAGTCAACAGCTTCTGTTCCCGGGTGAGGGCGGAGAGAGGTGCTGGGAGCCCCAGAGACCATCAGACCACCGCCGGAGCCGAGTACACTCTACCGCTAGCAGCAGGAGTGAGTGACTTGAAAAGGAATATACAGTGCTTTAGCAGGCAGTGTGTCAGGTATGTCAAAACCAGGCGGTTCAGGTCAGTCAGATCGCAGGGTGATTTCTGCGGCACTGTTCGCTACTGTTACTAAGGATGCGCATGCTGCCAGGCCCGACAAGATTCTATAGCTGTCGATGGGGGCTCTTGATACCGGAGTTTTTGTCAGCGTTTTTGTCTAGCAGGGGTTGAAATCGATGCGGTTGAGATCGCGGCAGCATGGAGAGCTGGCCAGAATCTGGCGATCTGTTAGGGGGCCTTCAGAGCGGCATGGAAATGGCGGGAACAGCGGCCATTTTAGAAAAAACTTTCAGGCTGGGATCTGGTCAGGAAAAGCCCGCAAAGAGAAAGTCTAAGTCAAAGAAGCTCCTCCACAGTCATTGCCTACAGCACAGGGGGGCTTGGAGTCTGTGTTTTCAGCAGACTTTATTTTGGCTTTACATCAAGCTTATTGTTTAAAGTGGCAACACGTTCAGGGCAACGGCCCTGTCCCCCGGCCCTCCCAGAACCCAGACAAAGAAATCTCCCTGTTGGACCCGGGGGAAGGGCCTTCCAAATCGGCCCAGGGAGCTGAGGTGGGCACCGAAGGCATCGGTCAGCACATGTCAGGGCTCCAAGGGGCTGAAGAAGGAGAGCTCCTTTCGGAATCAGGTTTGGATCAGTGGGCCACGGATCTGGAAGAGGGCGAGATGGGGCCCAGCGAGGATCCTAATCTGTTTAGAGTTTTTAGGAAGGAGGAATTGGGGGCGCTTATTGCCCAGACGCTGGCGGCCTTAAATATTTACTCTGCCAGCGGCTCAAGAAGAGCCCTTGGAGGATCCCCTGCTCCAAGGTTTTAAAGAGGAGCAAAGGTGTTTTCCTGTTCACAGGGTCATGAAGCAGATGGTAGAATCCGAATGGGAATGTCCGGAAGCTACCCTATGGGGAGCACGGACTATCGGACGGTTGTACCCGTTACCGCAAGAGGAACAGGACTTACTGAAGATGCCTAAGGTGGATGCCTTGGTGTCAGCAGTGACTAAAAAAACAACAATTCCTGTGGAGGGCGGGGCGGCCCTTATGGATTTACAGGATAGGAAATTAGAAACCCTGCTGAAAGAGACTTTTGAGACTTGCGCACTGTCGCTGAGAGCAGCTATCTGTGGGGCGTATGTCTCCAGGGCCTCCATTCGATGGATTCAAGGTGGTACTCACTCCAAAGGAGATGAGGAGGAAGGGGCAAAGCTGGAGTCAGCTGCAGCTTACCTAGCAGATACGTTCTATGATCGGGTGAGGACTTCAGCGAAGTCCATGGCAGTAGTTATTGCAGCCAGGAGGTTTCTATGGCTGAGAAATTGATCGGCGGACGCATCGTGCAAAGCGTGGCTTAGTAAGCTTCTGTACAAGGGCACGCTGCTCTTTGGGGCAGCCTTGGAGAAGATTGTAAAGGACCTCGGGGACTTCAAAGGGGGCACCTTCCAGAGGACCGCCCAAAAAGTCAGAAGTCCAACAATTTGCAAAGGGGTCCATCTCGAGAGTTTCACAGATTCAGAGGATCTCGCTTTGCACCGTATCAGAGGGGAATGCTTTATGGTCAGGGGGCAGTCCTTTCGTGGAGCTCGGGGGTTCGGCAGGGGTTATTTCGGAACTCAGCAGAACTCCAGTAAAAAGCCACAATGAAGTGAAGCTGGTCCAGATGGAAATCCCGGTGGGAGGATGTCTACAAGGCTTCCTTTCCGTCTGGGCCACCATAACGGCCGACCAATGGGTACTAGAGATTATTCGCAACGGCTGCGCACTCGAATTTGCTCGGCCATTAACGGAGGCTTTCGTGATGTCTCCATGTGGGTCTGCAGAAAAGAAGACAGCGGTGTCCGACACTTCAGCGGTTGCTGCGTCTTCGGGCAGTGGTTCCGGTCCCGCGCGACCAGTTAGGATTAGGTCGGTACTCAATTTATTTCATGGTTCCCAAAAAAGAAGGGTCTTTTCGGCCTATTGTGGATCTCAAGAACGTGAACCGCTGCTTGAGAGTTCCGCACTTCCGAATGGAGACATTACGGCCAGTTATTCGTTCAGTGCAACTGGCAGAGGTGCTTACTCCCATAGATCTGACAGAGGCCTATCTTCACATTCCCATCAGACCAGAGCATCAAATGTTTTTACGTTTTGCGGTGCCCATGGGTTATTTTCAGTTCCAAGCCTTGCCGTTTGGTTTGGCTACGGCGCCACGGACCTTCACGAAGGTGATGGTGGTGGTGGCGGCAGCATTGAGGCGAGAGGGCATTCTGGTGCACCCGTACCTCGACGATTGGCTGATTAGAGCACCGTCTGTGTCGGAGTCGGTGGCAGCAACAGTGCGGGTGGTGAGTCTGCTGGAACAGCTTGGTTGGGTAATAAACCAGGCCAAGAGTCAGTTGCAGCCGGTGCAGTGGCTCCTTTACTTTGGAGCGGTGTTCAACACAGAGATAGGAGCAGTTTTTCTGCCGGAGAACAGGGTGCAAAAGATTTTGAACAAGTAGGGGCGTTTTTGCGGCTGAAAGCTCCCACAGTGTGGCGTTACCTGCAGCTCCTAGGTTCCATGGTGGCGGCCTTGGATCTAGTACCCTGGGCAAGGGCACATATGCGTCCGTTGCAGCAGGCGTTGCTGTCAAGATGGTCGCCTCAGGATCATCCCCTTCATCGGAAGTTGCCAAGATCACAGGAAGTGAGCGACAGCCTGCAGTGGTGGTTGGATCCTGCCCATCTTCGAGCAGGAGTTCCCTTGCTACAGCCGGACTGGGTGCTCATCACTACAGATGCCAGCCTCTTGGGCTGGGGGGTGCATTGTCAATCGCACATGGCTCAAGGATGGTGGCCTCCAGAGGTGATGGGGTTCTCCATCAATCTTTTGGAACTCAGAGCGGTGCACCTGGCACTTCACGAGCTTCTCCATCTTGTGCAGGGAAAGGCGGTGCGAGTCTTCTCCGACAATGCGTTGACAGTGTCCTATATCAATCGGCAAGGGGGGACAGGCAGTGCAGCCTTGTTGGAGGAGAGTCAGAGGTTAATGATCTGGGTGGAGTCTCATCTCTTAGCTCTTTTGGCGGCACATGTGTCAGGACGAGACAATGTGCAGGCCGATTATCTCAGCCGGCATGTGATAGATCCGGGAGAATGGGAGTTAAACGCGGCGGTGTTTCACAACCTGACCCAATGATGGGGACAGCCGGTGATGGACCTGATGGCCACCTTCAACAATGTCAAGGCGAGTCGGTTTTTTAGCAGGCGCAGAGAGCGTATGTCGGAAGGTCTCGATGGGTTAGCGCAGCCGTGGCCGTCGAGGGTGCTCCTGTATGCTTTTCCTCCATGGCCAATGATAGGGCGAGTCATTCGGCGGATAGAGCGTCACGACGGTCAGGTGATTCTCATTGCCCCAGATTGGCCCAGGAGAGCGTGGTATGCGGACCTGGTGCGTCTCTTAATAGACAAGCCCTGGAAGCTACCCGCTCGGGAGGACCTGTTGTACCAGGGTCCGCTGCTCATGCCGAATGTGGATCTCTTCTCGCTTACAGCTTGGCTCTTGAAAGGGAAAGGTTAAGGTGTAGAGATTATTTGTTGTCAGTCATAGCCACTCTGTTGAAAGCCAGGAGACAGTCTACTTCCCTAGCTTATGTTCGCATTTGGCATATCTTTGAGTGCTGGTGCGGCGAGCGGGGCCTGCGACCGGGTAACACTCTTGTACCAGAGGTGTTGTCGTTTCTGCAGGAAAGGCTGGATAAAGGGTTAGCCCTCAGTACTCTCAAGGTGCAATTGGTGGCTCTGGCATGTTTTCGTGGTAAGATACGGGGAGTTCTCCTGTCTGGTCATCCGGATATTCTCCGGTTCTTGAGAGCGGTGAAGAACATGCATCCTCCAGTTCGGGCAGTGGTTCCGGCCTGGGAGATCTCCCTTTGAGCCAGCAAGGGGGGTATCGCTCAAGGAGCTATCATGGAAAACTGCTTTCTTAGTGGCTTTGTGTTCAGCAAGAAGGATTTCGGATCTCCAAGCACTTTCATGTAGAGAGCCGTATCTTCTGTTTTCAGGGGAGAAGGTACTGTTGCGACCGGTTCCCTCTTTTCTCCCGAAGGTGGTGTCTAAGTTTCATGTGACTCAGACTATTTCACTGCCAACCCTTTGGGACCAGGGGGGAATGCCCATAGATGGGGTTCTGGAGAAGTTGGATTTAGGTAAAGTGCTCAAAAGGTACCTTAGGAGGACGAAACCTTTTCGAAGAACAGACAGGCTCTTTGTGCTGTTTGGCGGGCCTCGGAAGGGGGAGGCGGCTTCCAAGGCCTCGATTGCTAGATGGGTAAAGCACGCCGTAGCAGCAGCATATCAGGCAAGCGGAAAACCGCCTCCAGAGGGGCTCCGTGCGCATTTGACTCGTAGCCAGGCGGCGTCCTGGGCCGAGTTTGCTTTGGTTCCGCCTGTGGATATATGCCAGGCAGCTACTTGGTCATCTCTTCACACGTTTGCAAGACATTATAGATTGGATGTTCAAGCCAGGGGAGACGCAAATATTGGGGCTTCAGCCATCATAGCAGGCCTAGCAGGTCCCTCCCGGGGTTAGGTACTGCTTTGGTACTTCCCTAATGATCCTGGACTGGCCCGGAGAGACGAAGAGGAAGAAGAAATTAGATCTTACCTGCTAATTGTCTTTCCTTGAGATCTCTCCGGGCCAGTCCAGCACCCATCCATTACATTTGCAGATGGTCCGTGTTTGGTAAAGGACTCTGGTACGGCCGTAGGCCATGTTTTGCGGGTCTTCGGAGCGTATAAGTTACTGAGCAGGAGATTCAGAAGCTGTTATTGTTGGTCTTACGCTCAAGGAGCCTTGGTCGATGTGGTCTATGGGGCTTCCTCGTTTTATGGCGGGATCGCTATACAGTGAATTAAAAAAAAAAAAGAAAAAAAAGAAACCGAGATGAGGAGCTGTTCACTTTTTAGGTAGGCTCGGAATATTCATTAGAGGGATTAGAGTGGTTTATAATAGTTTGGTTTTCAGCATATAGTTTAGGTTGTTAGACTATTTGGAAAGTGTTAGACTGAGGTTCGGCCAGCAGGGGGAGCCGGATAGCATGTCAGCAAAACTTCAGAATTCAGTCCTCAGCTGCTGGAGAAGGTTGACAACCCCTAATGTTCCTGGACTGGCCCAGAGAGATCTCAAGGAAAGACAATTAGCAGGTAAGGTCTAATTTCTTCTTTTGTCATCTGAGCTTCTAAAGAAAGCTTAGGTTTGATCTCCTCTAGTACTGACTGGTTTGTTCTTTGGGCAGTCCATGGTATATGCAGTATTCGCTGCCAACACCATAATTCAAAGTCATCAATTTTCTTCCTATCTATCTTTTTCACTGTCCAGCTTTCACATCCATATGATGTTATTGAAAATACCATGGCCTGAACAGGTCAAATCTTTGTATGGAGAGAGACATGTCTGCTCTTGAGAATCTTGTCTAGGTCTTTCATAGCCATTCTGCCAAGAGCAATGTGTCAGATTTCTTGACTGCTTGTTGCTTCCTTATTGATAGTTGATCCAAGTAGGTTAAAGTTGTTCACGATTTCAATTTCTTCTCCTTCAGCGACGAACTTGTTGATTTTGCCAGTTGTCATGATCTTTGTCTTCTTTACATTAAGGTGCAGGCCCATTTTGAGACTATGTTCACTTTCAGCTAGTAATGTGGTATCATCAGCATAGCGAAGGTTATTGATGAGTCTTCCACCTCTGTTGTCTTCATACAATCCTGCTTCTCTGATGATTTGTTCTGCATATAAATTAAACAGGTAGGGGGAAAGTATGCAGCCTTGTCTTACACCTTTGCTTATTTTAAACCATTCTGTTTCTCCTTGTTCCGTTCGAACTGTTGCTCCTTGATCAATGTACAGATTGTGCAAGAGAACGATCAGGTGTTCTGGTATACCCATGCTTCTTAATGTAGTCCAGAGTTTCTCATGGTTTACACAGTCAAAAGCCTTGCTATAGTCGATAAAGCACAAATAGATATCCTTTTGGTATTCTTTAGTCTTTTCAAGGATCCATCTCACATCTGCGATGATGTCTCTCGTTCCTTGCCCTTTCCTGAACCCTGCTTGCACTTCAGGTAGTTCTTGTTCCAGGTATGGTTGTAGTCTCTGTTGAATAATCTTAAGTAGAATCTTGCTGGCATGTGGGATCAGAACGATTGTGCAATAATTTCCACAGTCAGTTGGATCACCTTTCTTTAGTATTGGTATAAACACAGATCTTTTACCTTCAGTTGGCCATGATGTTGTCTTCCAAATTTCTTGGCAGAGCCTTGTAAGTACGTTAACAGCTGCATCAGATTGCTGTAATACTTCTATGGGAATGCTATCAATGCCTGGTGCTTTGTTCTTTGATAAGGCTTTCAATGCTGCTTCAACTTCTTCTTTCATCACCAATGGTTCCGGATCATAAGGTACAGGTTGAAATGGCTGTTGGTCCATTTGATCTTTATCATATAAAAACTCTGTATATTCTTTCCACCTTTTCTTGATCTTCTCAGCATCATTCAACATCGAACCTTGAGCATCTTGTAACATTCCAAGTCGAGGCTGGAATTTTTTCTTTAACTCTCGTAGCTTTAGAAAAGCCAATCTTGTTCTTCCTCTAATAGTTTCTGCTTCTATTTGCTTGCATGTGTCATTGTAGTACTTTTCTTTGTCCTGTCTTGCTGCACGTTGGAAGTCTCTGAGTTCTGCGATTGTCTTTCTTTCTCCTTCGGCTTTAGCTTCTCTGGGTTTCTGGGCAATTTTCAGAGTTTCTTCCGTCATCCATTTTGGCTATTTTTGCTTTTTCACCTTTTGTAGAGACTTCTCGCTTTCTTCCAACACAACCTTCTTGTTGTCATTCCATAACTCTTCTGGAGTTCTGTCATTTGTATCTAAAACAGCAAATCGATTTTACAGGCAATCTTTAAATTCCAGTGGTATATTTTCATGGTCATATTTTGCTGCATTCATGAGTGGTTTGCTTTTTTTCAACTTTAGCTTGAGTTTGCATACTAGTAGTTGATGATCTGTACCACAGTCAGCTCCAGGTTTAATCTTTGTTGATGTTATAGAGCTTTTCCATCGTTGACTTCCACAGATATAGACAATTTGATTTTTGTTCAATCCATTGGGTGAAGTCCATGTGTACAGTCTCCGTCTGTGTTGCTGGAAGAAGGTGTTTGAAACGAATAGATCGTTGATCTTGCAGAATTCTATCAGTCTTTCTCCAGCTTCATTTCTGTTACCAAGTCCATATTTTCCAACCACTTTGCCTTCTTCTTTGTTGCCAACCTTTGCGTTCCAGTCACCCATGACTATCATGATATCCTGTTTGCATGTTCTGTCAATTTCAGCTTGAACTTGTTCATAGAACTCTTCAATTTCATCCTCTTCTGCAGCTGTAGTTGGGGCATATACTTGAATTATGGTTGTGTTGATAGGCTTTCCTCGTAGACAAATAGAGATTAAGCGTTCACTGACTGTATTGTATTTCATTACAGTTCTTACAAGTTTCTTCTTTATTATAAATACACCATTTCTTCCTTGTTGTTCATTTCCAGCATAGTAGACCATGTGATCATCTGATGCAAAGTGCCCGATGCCAGTCCATTTCAGTTCACTGACACCCAACAGATCAAGTTGTAAATGATCCATTTCAATCTTGACCACCTCCAACTTCCCTTGGTTCATGCTTCACACATTCCATATTCCAATATTTAAGACATCTTTACAGCTTCTGACTCTCATTTCATGCGCAGCTACATCAGCAGTCAGACGTCCCGAGGACTTTGATCCAACCACATCATAAATGCTGGCTTTACTCTGAAAGGTCTTCAGCTCTTCCCCAGTAGCTAGTTGAGTGCCTTCCGACCTGGGGGGTCTCATCTTACAGCACTATAGTGTAATTTGTTTTGTTATGACTATCCATTGGGATTTCATGGCAAGATACAGAAGTAGATTGGCAGGTCTTTCCTCCGCGCATTTTAAATTTAGTGGTGTTGCCATTGTCACAGAAATGTGATCTTCCGCCGTCAACACTGTCCCATTCTGCTGCTGCCCAGATGGGTGGTTTGTCTTGGTCTGGCACCTCAGTTGAGACCTGTCCATCTTGGGAGACTCTGCCAGTAGTTAAACTACCGATAGCTTAGCCCTCAGCATCACTGATGCTCACAAGCCCTCACAGCACGACAAGCTGCAAACCAAGTGTGGGGAATAAAACCTAGGATATTATAAATGCCTCTGTATCATTTCATGGTGTGACCGCATCCAGGGCCAACCCAACGCATATACGAGAATGTTGTTCTCACAGGGTCCCAAGCTTCAGGGGGCCCTGCACCAACTTCATGCTGCACATGCGGTTCGGTTCCCAACCATTTGCAGGGCTGGCTTCAGAGGGAGCCGGGGAGGGCCAAGGCTCCGGCTCACCTCTGCACAGCTGCCAAAGTGAAGAATGGCCTTTTCCTTCACTCCAGCGGCTGTGTATTTGTGCAGCCAGCTGCGGCATCGGAGGTTAAAAAGCATTTCCTGTTTCCTGATAATCAGCACACCAGCAGGCTGCACAAAAACACAGCCCCCAGAGTGAAGGAAAATGCTGCTCTTCACTCCAGCAGTTGTGTAGAGGTGAGCCAGGGCCTTGGTCTTCCCTGGCTCCCTCCGAAACCAGTCAGGTAGGCGTGGGACTCTTTGGAGGGTGCAAGGACTGGAAATGGGCTGATTGGGGGGGGGCTTGGGCTTGAAATGGGATGATGGGGGGCTATGACTGGAAAGGGGCTGATTGTAGAGAGCTTGGACTGGAAATGGGCTAATAGGGGGGCATGGGAGAACGAGACTAGAAGGGAGCGGATGCTGAATGGGGCTGGAACTAGAAGGGAGCTGATGTTGGAGGACTAGAAGGGGATGTGGTTGGGGAGTGGGGATGGAGAGGGGATAAGATATTTTGTGTGGGAGGGAAGAAAGATCTTAGAATGGCCAGGTATTGGGAGAATAAGTGGGGATTGAGGATAGAGGGGTGAAATTTGAGTGGATGAAAGAGGAAGAAAGAAAGAAATGGAGGGAAGTGCAAAAGGGGAAAGATAAGTATGTTAAAGCAGATGCAGAGAGAATGGAAAAAAGTAGAAGAGAGGACAAACGGACAACAGACAATGGAGAGTTAGCAGAAGACACAAAGAAAATAGAAGAAAATGACTGATGCAGTTGCAACAGAAAATAAAATGCCCAAACAACAAAAAGGTAGAAAAATACTATTTTATTTTGAATTTATTAACTGGAATATGTCTGGTCTGGGAAATGTGTATCGCTAACATCTTTGAGTTTTTGTTTAGTACAAGAGGAAATTAATTTATAGTTTTATTTCCCCAGTGTTGTTGTACATTCCAAGTTTGGCTTTTGGGGTTCCCAGTTTAATTATTGTTTTCATATTTCTAAATTGTGATCCCTTGTTCTTTGTTTGGTGATGGTCTGTGTTTTGCATGTGTAACCGAGCTGAGGTAGATATCTCACCATAGAAACATTTCTATGTTTCTATGGTGAGATATTCTGTTCATGTAGTTTATATGTGACGTTGCCACTTGTTCTCTTTCCCCAGTAGGAGATGTATTGGTTTAATATTTGCAGTGTTTCCTTTTGATAGGTAGGGTTTGATGCTTTGTGAGGCCTGGTAGTGCTGTTATGATACTGTGGGTTTGCTATGGGTTCTAAACGAGCAGGGTGTATAGTACTTCCTAATGTGCCTGGCAGTTGGCACTGGAGTATAGTAATGTAGAAATCTGGTAGCCTTTCCTTATCATCACTACCCATGCAAATGGTATTCAGACACTCATTAAGCGGCATGTTTACTAAAAGTTAAGGCGCATTCACAAATGTTAATGTGCGCTAATTGCAGGAACACCCATTTGTTTCTATCGGCACAGTGGCACTTAACGCACATTAATATTTGGTAAATATGCCCCTAAGTCATTGCAGGGAGAAATAAAGAGGCTTGTGAAGGACTCCTTTGAAAGCTGCCTAAAATTTTAGATAGGCAACATATACATTTTAAAATAAATTACATTTATGTAAATGAGGTCCAGTGGATATGCAAATGAGGCCCCGCAATGAGTCTCCCCACATGGCCCCGCATCATCCTTGGGCCACCCCTGACCACACCTGGAATATTCTGTGCAATTCTGAAATATTGCTGCTGCCCGTCTTCCCCTCCTGAGACTGAATCGGCGGCAGTTGGGGGGGGGCAACTGGGGGGCGGTGGCGAGGCCCTGGATAGAGATCTATAAATTAATGAATGGAGTGGAATGGGTAAATGTAGATCAGTTGTTTATGGCATTGAAAAGTAGAAATAGAGGACACACAATGAAGTTACAATGTAACCCAGACTAATAAGATTTATTAAGAGCAATAAGAGAAAATATTTTTTTACTCAATTTGTAATCAAACTCTGGAATTCGTTACTGGAGGATGTAGTAAAAGCTGTTAGTGTAGCTGGGTTTAAAAAAGGATTGGAAAAGTTCCTGGAGGAAAGGATCATAAAACAATATTAAAGAGGACCAGGGAAATCCATTCCTTATCCTGGGACAAGCATTGAGGAACATTTCTACCTTTTTGGGAACCTGCCAGGTACTTGTGACCTGGGTTGGCCACTTTTGGAAACAGGATACTGTTGACCCAGTTTAGCACTTCTTATGTAAAGTCGCTTACCTGGAGCAGGAGTTCTCCATGGACATCAGAATAAGCCCTAACATATAGGAGATGCCATTGACGGAGTCCCATGAAGGATCCTCTCCTACTTCCTTCTAGAAACGTTTGGAGTGGTTCTACTGTGCCTGCATGTGACATCCTGCTTGCTGTTACCGCACCTCATCTCCTCAGTTGAATGGCTAGCTAATGCCAGAATACAACTTCAAGGGGAGGAGGAGGGGTTGTGAGGCGTTATCCTGCTGTTTACAGAGAACACCTACTAAAGGTAAGTAAGTTTGTTTTCTCCATGGACAAGCAGGATAAGTGCTCACATATGTGAATCCCTAGGTATAGGCTGCTTACAAGAAAAAAAGGAAAAACTGGTATTGCGTCATGCTGACACCAAAACAACAGATCTTTATCTTTATCTTTATTAAAATTTGATAAACCGCTTTCCGTCGAAACATAAAGCGGTGTACAATAAAAGGTTGGCCATGCAAAGACAAAGAAAGGAACGCCAAAGTGAAACAGAAAAGTAAAGTATAAAAGCACAGACAAATAGAAGACAAAAATTAAACAGAACCAGACAAAGGGCCAGTATTTTAAAACATAAGTTAACTAAAATAACAATACATACAATGATAAAAGGCCTATGAAAGGGCTAGTATTCTAAAACACAAGCTACTAAATAAAATAATACAAACAATGATAAAAAGGCCCATAGAAGGATAGACAGAACAGACTATGGGTAGACAAATACGCAACAGGACCGATATACAACAAAACAAAAACAGATACAACAGCTAAAGGAACATCAGGGAGGACCATCAGGAGAGAGATGAAAAGCTTGCTGAAACAGATGGGTTTTGAGTAGTGTTTTAAATTGAGGGTATGAGGGTTCCAGACGGAGAGACGGGGGTAATGCATTCCATAACACTGGACCTAAAAAGAAAAAAGCTGCATGACGGGTCTGCTCGAGGTGTGCTTGTGACGGGGAGGGGAGGGACAAACGATTTGCATGAAGAGAACGGAGTTGACGGTAGGGAGTGTGAAGCGCGATCCGATCTGCAAGATATAGAGGGGTATTTGTATGAAGAGCGCGGTGAATCAAGATAAGGAACTTATAATGAAAGCGAAAACAGAGAGGTAACCAGTGTAAACGGAGAAGGATAGGTGTGATATGGTCAGAACGGCGTGAAAATGTGATGAGGCGGGCAGCAGCATTTTGAATGCGCTGAAGACGGAGAAGTTGGTATTTTGGGAGGTTTGCAAGAAAAACGTTGCAGTAGTCCAGGCGACTTATAACTAGGGCCAGGACAAGGGTGATTAGGGATGAGAAGGGGAGAAGGGAACGGACAGCCCTAATCTGTCGCAGAGCAGCAAAAGAACGACGTGTAAGGGAGGTGAGATGCTGATGAAAAGAAAGTGTAGAATCGAGAATGACACCGAGATAGCGGAACGATGACACAAGAGGGAGAGAAACAGAATCAATCGAGGGAGCCAGGGAAGGGCAAGAACCAGTTAGTGAGACCCACATAGCTGTGGACTTTGACGGATTTAGATGTAGGAAATTGTGGGATAGCCAAGAAGAAATCCGAGAGAGACAAAGATTCAATTGAGTAATATCTAAGGACAGGGGAGAGGTATGAAACAGTAGAATAATATCGTCGGCATACATGTAAAATGACACGGGGAACTGCTGAATTACTAACGGTAAAGGAGCTAGAGAAATGTTGAACAGAAGTGGGGAAAGAACAGAACCCTGCGGTACACCACAAGTGAGAGGGAAAGGGGCAGAAGACTGATCACCAGAATGGACTGAAAAAGAGCGAGCTGTAAGAAAAGAACAGAACCACTGCCAGACTGTGCCTTGTAGACCCATATCCGATAAGCGAGAAAGCAAAGTACGGTGGTCAATTAGATCGAAAGCTGCGGAAAGATCAAGGGAAACCAAAAGAGAGACATTACCACGATCGTGAGCAACATGGAGATCATTGAGGAGTGCAAGAAGAACTGTTTCTGTACTGTGTCCGTGACGAAAACCGGCTTGACGGGGATGAAGAGTATTAGTGGATTCCGTGTGAGAATTTAATTGATCAAAGACAAGACGTTCCAGAAGTTTAGCTAGGAAAGGAAGGTTCGAAACAGGGCGCCAGTGAGAAAGAACAGAAGGATCAAGAGAAGGCTGTTTGAGGATAGGACAGACAATAGCTGATTTCCAGGATGATGGAAAATGACCGGTAGAAAGGCTAGTGTTAATGATAGTAGTGATAATAGGTATAAGCTGTAGAGAAGGTTCGGACAACCATTGAGAGGGAATTGGGTCTAGTTTGCAGGTAGTCTTGTTAGACTTCGCTAATGCCTGCAAAACTTCAGCAGAAGTGACGGAGTGGAAAGAGGACCAAGAATGAGCTAGGGCAAGGTTAGGCGGGGAGGGGAGCAGGACAAAGCAAGATGGGGACAGAGGTGGCGGAGGGGAGGGATGTGAAAAGGATGTACAGAGATGGAGAATTTTCTCAGAAAAAAAGGTAGCAAGAGACTGAGGATTAGGAGCCGTGGATAATTGACGTTGGTCAGAGCCAATAGAGGAGAGTCTGCGCAAGATGGAGAAGAGTTGCTTGGAAGAGCTCGCAGCAGTAGAGATTTCAGACGCATGAAAGTCACGCTTGGCAGATTGAATCGCCAGGCGATATTCCGAAGAAAGCTGTTTAAAATGGAGGTGCAGATCAGGGGAGGGGTGACGAGCCCACCGGCGCTGTAAATGCCGGAGCTGGGTTCGCTGGAGACGCAGAGCAGGATTGTACCATGGGGAGCGAGGGGGTCCGGGTCGATTGGAGACCGGCTGAAGTGGGGCCAGATTATCCAAGGTATCTAAAAGAAGGGAGTTCCAAAGAGGAACCTGTTCGTCAGAGGAAAGTGCAGCAAAGTCAAGTGGGAAGAGAGAAGAAGCGGGAGGAAAGGTCCTAAGGGTGTCAGAGGTGATACGACGGCGAAGAGAGACTGAAGGAGAGGACGGGATAAGGTCAGTGGATGTCAAAGAGGGGGTAGAGACGGAGAAGAAAATACAAAAATGATCGGACCAGGGGACACTGATCATGGTAGGGGGGGAAATTTCTGATAGCAATGTGTTGGGAGAGAGGATTAAATCCAATGTATGGCCGGCAATATGGGTAGGGCCATAGATATTTTTGGAGGCAACAGGCAATTTGGGGGGTTTTTTTGGGGGGGGGTTTGAAGCATTCATCTCAAACAGAAAAGAAATGGGCCAAGAGGGGAATGGAATTGGATTCTAGTCCCCAAACAGATTTCAAAGGACCTGTTGGCTGAATCTGCTGTTGTGTCGAGAGTCTCCTTCCAAACAGTAATGCGAAGTGAATGTGTGGGTAGAAGTCCAAGTTATGGCTCTGCTCTTCCATGGAAGCCGATATCAAGTAGGTCACTGACACAGCCATGGTTCTGGCATTATGAGTCATGACATGACCCTCAAGTCAAGCTAGCCTAAGCGTAAGCAAAAGAGTTGCAATTCGCTAGCCAAATGAGAGGGTACGTTTGTTGAGAACAGTCTCCATCCTATTGGGGGTCAAAATAAACAAAAGGTTTGGCGGACTTTCTATGAGCTTTAGTCTGCTCCAAGGCTCTCTTGCATTCCAAGGTGTGCAATGCGCTTTCCTCTTTGTGAGCATGGGGTTCTTGGAAAAATGTTGGAAAGATGATTGACTGATTAAGGTGGAATTCTGATATCATCTTAGGAAGGAATTTAGGATAAGCGGGTAAAACCATCATCTTGTTGTAAAACTTGGTGTAGGGTGGATTAGTTACTGGAGCCTGGAGCTTGCTTACTGTTTGTGCTGAAGTGACTGCCACCAAAAATAAGATCAGAAACTTTAGTCTGTGGGTATGAAGCAGCTTGACAAGAGCATTCATTAGCTGAGATAAGACAGTGTAGAAGTCCCAAGACACTGAGGGAGGCTTAAAGGGAAGCTGCATAAGAAGAAGCCCCTCCCCTCGCATGAAGCAAACCACTAAAGGCTGTCATTTGTGCTATCAATATTCGCTAACTAAAGGCTGTAGAGAGATGGGCTTGCCTTCTTGATGTTGGTAAGCGTCAGTTGCACGAAGGTGAACCCTTATCAAGTTGGTCTTTAGACCAGACTCTGAGAGATGCAGAAGGTAGTCAAGCAGTTTTTATGTGGGATATGAGGATGGTATGAGGCACATGCCCTATATCCTGACAACAAACCTCCTCCACTTAAAACCTTTTGACCTTCTTGTGGAATTTCTTCTGGAAGCCAAGAGAACGTTGGTGACACCAACTGGCGGGAGGACAAAGTTATATTCTCAACATCCAACATCCAAGCTGTGAGGGCTAGGGAATTGATGCTGGGATACAACAACATTCCCTGATCCTGTGTAATCAGGACTGGTAATATGCCCAGATGAACCTGGTCCTTGATGGAAAGTTTGAGGAGACGAATAAACAAAGGCTGTTTGGGCCAATAAGGAGCTATGAGAATCACTGTGCTTTTGTCTTCCTTAAGTTTCAGGAGAGTTTTCACTATCAAAGTTATAAGAGGATATGCATTCAGGATACCCTTCCCCCAATTGAGGAGGAAGGCATCCAAGTCTAATTTGCCATATATTCCTACTTGCAGCAGAACTGAGGCACCTGCTAGTTCTGAAGGGTGGCAATAAATCTATCTAGGGAGTGCTCCACTCTCAAAAAAGATCCAACTCAATCTCTCTGTCCAGAGTCCATTTGTGAGGTGGAAGGACATGGGTCAGCCTGTCTGCCAGGGTGTTTTCCATTGAGAGTCATCCCATGTGAGATGGCATACATCCACATTCTGACAGTTTCTGCAAACAGAAGGTATGATCTCATGCCCCACTGTTTATAAAGTACATAACTACTTGGTTGTCCATTGGAATCATGATAATTTGATCGGTCAACTAATCTCTGAAAGCCTTTACAGTATTGGAGATTGCTCTCACCTTATTGTCCTGTTTTATCTTTCTATTTAACTCCCATTAAAGTAGACAAACATAGATATCACACTACTTTATCTCAATTCCAGTAAATTTATCTTATTGAGATTGTCTGAGCGGACTACAAATCCTAAGTGTAAACCCATCTACATGGGCTAAGCATCTGTTGTGAGTAGCTTTTGATAGGGAAGAATTTGGCAAGGTAGTCCTTGAGCCAGATTGGAATGGACCATTCACCAAGATAGAGAGTCCCAAAGGGAACCGTGAGAGAGATTGCATCATTGAGCCTGTGAGTGGACTGTGTCCACTAGCGTGTCTCTCTTGGACTGTTGATGCCATGGGCTATAAATGTTTTAATTAATTAAATAAATAAATAAATAGAGTATAACATCCTCAACACTGATCTTGCTGAGGTCTGCTGACTCCTTTGTACTTCCTCCACAACTTGTCCTAAGGAAGAAAGCCTTTTGCCTGAGCTGTGTCATTAAATTCCAGTTGGCATGATGGGTTTAAAGCTGACCAGGGATAGCTACTGACAGACCCTAGTAACTCCAGCACCTGAATGGTTATGCACACAAATTCTTGAACACTGCTCTCCATAGCATACTTGACAAGCCAGTCATCCAAGTAGGGAAACATGTGCATGCCAGCCTGTGTGGATACCTGTGATTACCACAAGGCATTTGGTAAATATATAAGGAGCAGACACGAGGCCAAAGGACAATACACAGGAAGTGGTGTTTCCATACAATGATTCATAGATACTTCCTTACACTTAGGATAAAGGCAAAAAACACAGCTTTCGCAAAATTCAAAAGCTTGCAAACAGAAGAACACAGAAATGAATACAGGATCAAGCTCAAAAAGTCTAAAAGAGAAATAAGGATAGCAAAATCAAAGGCAGAGGAAAAGATGGCTAATGATGTTAAAGGTGGCGACAAAACTTTCTTCAGGTATATTCGGGAAAGGAAGAAGATCAGAGTTGGAATTGCAGGACTCAGAAGTGCTGGGAAAGGACTCGTGGAAAGTGACACTGAAAAAGCAAAATTGCTAAACAAATGCTTCTGCTCTGTTTTTACTAAAGAAGATCCTGGAGATGTACCATCTGTGACTCCCAAATATAAAAATAGCAATGAAGTAGATACCACACCATTCACAGAAGATGAGGTGTTAGAACAACTTGCTAAACTGAAAGTGGACAAAGCCATGGGACCGGATGGGATACATCCCAGGATACTGAAAGAGCTCAGAGAGGTTCTTGCAGGACCGTTAAAGGATGTCTTCGACAGATCCTTGGAAACAGGGGTGGTTCCTCAGGACTGGAGAATGGCTAATGTTGTACCTCTACACAAAAGTGGTGACAGGGAAAAAGTGTCAAACTACAGGCCCGTGAGCTTTACCTCGGTGGCAGGAAAAGTAATGGAGGCGCTCCTGAAAGAGCGAATAGTGAACTTTCTCAAAACCAACAGGTTGCAAAATCCAAGGCAACATGGTTTTACCGAAGGACGGTCTTGCCAAACAAATCTGATTGAGTTCTTTGATTGGGTGACCAAGGAACTAGATCTGGGGCATGCAATGGATGTCATCTATCTGGATTTCAGCAAAGCCTTTGATACTGTTCCTCATAGGAGGCTTGTCAATAAACTCAGTAGCTTGGGGATGGGTCCCAAGATAGTAAACTGGATTAGAAATTGGTTGACTGACAGACAACAGAAGGTGATGGTACATGGAGCTCACTCGGATGAGAGGAAGGTGATTAGCGGGGTGCCTCAGGGTTCGGTCCTGAGCCCGGCACTGTTCAATATATTTGTGAGTGATATTGCTGAAGGACTGAATGGAAAAGTCTGTCTTTTTGCAGATGACACAAAAATTTGCAACAGATTGGACTTCCCCGAGGGAGTGGTTAACATGAGGAAAGATCTACAAAAGCTGGAAGACTGGTCTAATGCTTGGCAACTACAATTTAATGTGAAAAAGTGCAGTGTCATGCACTTGGGTAGCAGAAATCCAAGGGAAAAGTACACGATAGGGGGTGAGAGGTTGGTATGCACGGTTCAAGAGAAAGACCTTGGTGTGATTATCTCTGATGATCTCAAGGTGGCAAAACAGTGCGACAAGGCAGTGGCAAAAGCCAGGAGGATGTTGGGCTGCATACAAAGAGGGATTACCAGCAGAAAGGAAGAGGTACTTATGCCACTGTACAAGTCACTGGTGAGGCCTCACTTGGAATACTGTGTTCAGTTTTGGAGACCATATCTTGCAAAACATGTAAAAAGACTGGAAACTGTTCAGAGAAAGGCGACCAAAATGATTTGGAGCCTGCGTCAGAAGCCTTATGAGAAGAGACTTGAAGACCTAAATATGTACACTTTGGAGGAGAGGAGGGACAGGGAAGATATGATTCAGACCTTTAAATACTTAAAGAGAAATGATGAACAAACAAACCTCTTCCAAAGACGGGGAAGATGTAAAACTAGAGGGCATAACATGAAGCTGCAAGGGGGTAAATTGAAAGGCAATGTCAGGAAATATTTCTTCACTGAAAGGGTGGTGGATGCTTGGAATGCCCTCCCGATGGAAGTGGTGGGGGCAAACACGGTGATGGAATTCAAAACAGCATGGGACAAACACAGTGGATCCCTTTACAGCAGCAGGATAAAAGCAAAATAAACAGTACCATCTAACTTCTGAACTATCTAGCGTCTCAACAAATAGGGGTGTCCTACATGGAGTGGTGGGTTTACCCCTAAACAAAGACATGGGGAGGGGTGGCCTGCACAGAGCGACAGGTGCACCTACTCTTGCCATCTTGCTGGGCAGACTAGACGGACCATGCTGGTCTTTATCTGCCGTCACTTACTATGTATGTTACTATGGATGTACTGTATCTCAATATGGCTGTATGCATCCTTTAGGTCCAGAGAACATAGCCAGTCTCCTTTGTGAAGAAGAGGAAGCAGAATGCCAAAGGAAATCATTCTGAATTTCTCATGGATGAGGTATTTGTTCAGATTACTTAGATCTAATATGGGATGGAATTCCTCTGTTTTCTTAGTCACCAAAATATATCTCAATTAAAATCCCTGCCTTTTCTGCCATGGAAAAGGCTCACCACATTGGCCTGCAAAAGGATGGAGAGTTCCCGAAGAAGTATCTCCTGATGCTGAGAGTTGTATGAATGAACTCTCGGTGGGCAAGTGGCATAGACCAGATAAGTGTAAATATCAAAGGCTGTAAGGGGCCAATTTGCAAAGAATATGAGTCTTCCAACAGGATAGTTGTCTGGGATGAGGACTGGAGTATAGGCAGTGTTCCTTACGAGCCAGCCAAAATCTTGTCCCTGGATTTGACTGAGATTCAGATTGAGAATTTTGGGCCCTCTGCTGCCTAGAGCAAGAGTGAAAACTCTCATTTGCATTGGGCAGGAGGGAGGAGAGTAACTACACCTTTGAGAGTAATAGAAACTCCTGTGTCTTGTTCACCTCCATGGTACCTCCTTCAGCTTGGAAAGAGACAGCTGAGAGGAATATGATAGAGGTCTATAAAATAATGAATGGAGTGGAATGGGTAAATGTAGATCAGTTGTTTACACCTTCCAGAAGTAGAAAGACTAGGGGGACATGCAATGAAGTTACAATGCATCACCTTTTTTCCTCCAACTTCCAGCCCGGCTTTGACCTCACGAGGGTACTTTTTCCCCCCATGGCTACCAGTGGCTTTAAGAAGTGTGATTGGTGCACAAAACTTATGTCTTTAACCGACACACATGACTGCTGTCTCCACTGCCTCAGGCCTGACCACAACCCTGCAGCATGCGGTCTCTGCAAAAAGATGTCCAGCAAGGCACTTAAGAGCTGCCAGCAGCAGCATGATTTATTTATTTAGAAAATATTTATATACCGCAGCTTCCAGCGATCAGCAGCGGTTTGATTATAGATTGAAATTGCCAAATTGAGACAAAAATTTTGGAGTATCATTACATTGATTAGAAAGACAAGCATGGCACACAGTAATAAGGTCCTAGTAGAGGAGACAGTAATTTACATATGTACATTTCACCTAACAGAATTCTTGTCACAAATTGTGACATCTTGTATTCCCTGGGATTTACATCAAGTTGTAATAGCACTGGAATAGATGGGTCTTTAGCTGTTTCCTGAACGTATTAAGGTCTTTGGTCATTCTGAGCTCAGGCGGTAGTTGGTTCCAGAGGGTTGGGGCAGAGTAAGAGTATGCTCGGCGGCTAGTACTAGATTTGACTGCTCTGATGTCGGGCGGAACGTGTAGGGTGTCTGAGTTGACAGATCTTCTGACTCTGTTGGGTGGTTGCGTGCTGATAAGGGTGGAGAGAAAGGATGGAGCTATGTTTTGTATGAGTTTATGTGTGGTTATCAATGTTTTGTATTGTATCCGGGCAGTGATAGGGAGCCAATGCAGTTCGATTAGCACAGGCGTGATGTGTTCGGCTATGCTTTTTCGCATGATGATCCTTGCGGCCACATTCTGGGCCATTTGTAGGATGTTTAGTGTTTTCTTTGGGAGACCCTGCAGGATGGCGTTGCAGTAGTCTAGGTGCGGAATGATGAGTGCTTGTGCCACAGTCCTAAAATCGTGGGGTTCGAGGATATTCCGTAGAGGTTGTAGAACTCTAAGTTTGTGGAAAATGGCCTTGTTGGTTTTGCGTAGGTGTTTTTCCATCTTTAGGTTGTTGTCCAATGTGACTCCCAGGTATTTGATCTCTTTCTTTGTGTGGTATGTATTGTTACAGAGTGTAATTGTCACGGGAGGTTCAAAATTTGGTTTGCTGGAGATAAACATCACCTCTGTTTTCTTATGGTTTATCGTCATGTTGTTTTGCTTTAACCATTGCAACATTGCATTCAGGCATGTTTCAAGTAGCGTATAGTTAAGGTCGACTGTATCCAGTTGCATGTATATCATAATATCATCCGCATAGATGTGGTATTTGACATTATGCTGTTGGAAAATATCACAGAGGGGCTGCATATAAATGTTGAAAAGTAGTGCCGAGAGAGCCGATCCCTGAGGTAGGCCCTGCGTCTGAGAGAAAGCTTCAGCCTTTTCACCATTGAATTGTACCTGTGGCATTCTATTTGATATGTAGGAGGAGAACCATTTTATGTGGGATCCCAATATCCCTATCGATTCGAGCTTGTTTATGAGGATTCCATGATGGACCGTATCAAAGGCAGCAGAGATGTCAATGAAGATGAGTATGAACATTTTCTTCTTATCTTCAAGGCCTTTGAGGAGGTTGTTAAGGAGTGCTATTAGTAGTGTTTTTACCCCGTGATGTTGCCTGAAGCCGTATTGTTGCTCATCCAGGATTTCATGGTCATCCAGATGATCTTGTAGCTGCATAAGGACTGCCTTCTCAATGATCTTTGCTAAGAAAGATATGCTGGAGATGGGTCGGTAGGATGCCGGGTCGTCTTTGTTGAGTGAATTGTTCTTCAGAATTGGTCTTATTATAGATTTCTTGAGTTGCGCGGGCATGATTCCTTGTTGTAGCGATTGGTTCACTATATGGGCGACTTGGTGGGCAATATCTGTTTTTGCCGCCTTGATCCATGCAGCTGGGCAGGGGTCTAGCAGTGATGTGGTGGTATTTATGTTTGGCCAGATTCTTGAATAAGTTTTTTCCCTGAGTCCCTGGTACCTCCGAAGGCCAGGGCCTCATCTGAAGCCTCTACATCTCTGGCGACCTCCTCTGAACCCAAGCCCCACTGTGGTTCTTCAGAGAGGGGGTCTCCCTTGGAGGAACCCAGCAAGAAGAAGAAAACCTCCAAGGCGACATCCCTGGACGGATCCGACCGGCCCAGTATGCCCTGAGCCCGGTCCCGCAGTACGAGACACTCGTCCAAGGGATCATAGAGGGAACGGCCTGAAAAAGTCCCCCGTAAGGACTTGACCTCAGACCTGCCTCAATTGCCAGACACCATCCTTGTGGAGGACTTCCCTTCAGGGGAACCAGTGTCGGGCCCGAGTCCCTCGGTGCCTGTGCCAAAGGCTGGGAGCTTTCTGGCTTGAAGTCCTGAATGGCGGCCCTGGAGTGCAGTTTGTCTGCCTTCATGGACCAGCAGCGGGTGCTGTTGTCCGGTATGACCGGTTCATCTACCCCGACCACTGGGCCCTCAACATCGAAGACATCCTTGGCCTCGAGTCGATTCTTGGCTGAGGTCTCTATCTCATTCCCACTTGACGGGACCACAGTCATCCCCGGCCAGTGAACTAGGCACCGGTCATGGAGCCTGAGGAGGCTGCGGGCTGCGGTTGGCCCCAGAGCCTGCGAACCATCCTTCATTCGAGTCCTCGATGGACTACTCCAAGTGGGAGACAGAGGATGAGGAATCACCCAATACCTGTCACCACCGCGATGTCCCCTCAGACTCTCCCGCCTTGGAGTCCTGGTGGCAGTCTCTGCCAGAGGATATGGGGTTCCTTGACTTCATCAAGGATATGTCTAAGGCCCTGGCATTCCCAACAGAATTGGAGGAGGACCCTTGGGCGGATGAATTGGAAATCCTCAACTGAAAAGTCAGAAGGCGCACTCCTCTGTGACCCCCCAGCAGGGAGGCATGCACCTTGGACGCCCTCGGCAGAAAGTGTTACCAGGGCTCGAAGCTCATCGGCCGTATCCAGGCCTACCAGCTGTATATGGGCATGTACTTGAGAGACCTGGCAAAGGAACATGCCAGGTTCTCAGCTGGTCTATCCGAGGAACCCCTGCAGCGATTCAAGAATCTGGTCAAGGCCGTCCATAAGTGCTCCAAGTTTATGTCTTGGACAGCTTATGGCGGGTTTAAGTCATTGGCTCGAGTAGCAGTGGCGGGCATTGGTGCAACCTCGAGTAGTGGGTTCAACACAAATTGGTCGATGTCCCATGTCAAGGAGAGAATCTCTTTGGCAAACCCATGACCAACAAAGCTGCTGAGCTGGAGACTGAGTTCATGACGAAGACCAGGCTCTCTAAAAAGACCGCTGCCCCTCCCTGACGGAAGGGCTTGGGTAAAAAGCCCTTCTACTCAAGGAAAGGATATGCTTACAGAAACTTCACACCTTTCCAGGCGTCCCCCACTCCCCAAAAGGATCAGCAGACCAAGGGACATGGGCATAGCCCTTGTAAGCAGAAGGCTCCAAAACCCCAGGCACTGGCCCCGGCCCAGCCAGAGGGGAGCTTTTGACTCCTTGGGCATATCCTCTCGACCCCAATATGGTCAGCAGCCCACAGGACTCACTATGCCCAGAGGTGGTTGACCATCACCACCGATTCCTGGGCACTTCGGGTGGTCAAGGAAGGTTACCTCCTTCATCTGACTCAGACACCTCCTCCTTAATTTCTGGGAGAGACCCTCAAGTCTCTCCTCCACTGGGACCTTCTACTGAAGGAGCTTGCAAGTCTTCTCGAGGACAAAACTGTGGAACCGGTGCTCCACCATCTTAAGGGCAAGGGGTTCTACTCCAGGTACTTCCTCATGCCAAAAAGGACAGGGTGCCTAAGGCCCATCCTCAACCTGCACAACCTCAACAAGTTCCTGGTGAGGGAGAAGTTCAAGATGCTCTCCCTTGGAACATTGCTGCCTTACCTCCAGCAGGGAGATTGGCCATGCTCCTTGGATCTGAAGGATTCCCACATTCTCATTCACCCCAACCACAGGCAGTACCTGCAGTTCATCATGGGAGGCGGACACTATCAGTATAGGGTGTTGCCTTTTGGACTGGCCTCCACCCCAAGGGTCTTCACAAAATGCCTGGCAGTCGTGGCCACCTTCCTCCACCTCCAGGGGGTTTTTGTCTTCCCCTACCTGGACGACTGGCTCATGAAGGGAGGCACAGCCTCAGAGATGCAGCAGGCAACTGTGTGCACCATCCAGGTCCTACAGTACTTGGGCTTTGTGATAACCTACCCCAAGTCTCATCTCCTTCTGACACAATGTCTGGAGTTCTTTGGGGGCGAGACTGGACATCCTCCAGTCAAAGGCCTTCTTGCACGGGGACTGAGCCAACTGCCTCAGGACCCTGGCATGGGACATAGAGCTCTGTCCCTCCATGTCCACTTGATTCCTCTTGCACCTCCTCGGACACATGGTCTCCACGGTCCATATCACCCCAGATGCCCGCCTCCACATGAAGGCTGAGCAGTGGTGTCTCTGGGGCCAGTGGACTCAAGCCATGGGGCGCCTCCAAGACAAAGTCTCCATGACCCGCCAGTTGGTGGACTATCTGACCTGGTGGCAGTCTCCCCAATATCTTGAGGCGGGGATGCCTTTTCAGGCCCCTAGCCCCTTAAATATCCTTACCATGGACGCCTCCCTGATCAGCTGGGGAGCCCACTGCGAGGAACTCCGCACCCAGAGCAGCTGGTCACCAGATGAGAACACCCAGCAGATCAACCTCCTGGAACTGCAGGTGATATACTTAGCCCTTTGAGCTTTTTGCCACCACCTGCATCACCAGCCAGTGCTGGTCTAGATGGACAACCAGGTGGCAGTGTTCTCTGCAAACAAACAAGGGGGCACAGGGTTCTGCCAGGAGGCGGTGCTCCTCTGCTCATATACAATCCAACATGGTATCCTCCTGCGGGCAGTATACCTAACAGGCCAGAGCAACCTACTGGCCGACAGATTGAGCAGAGTCCTCCAGCCACATAAGTGGCAGCTGGACCCCAGTGTGGCCAACCAGCTCTTCCAGATCTGGGGGAAACCCATGATGGAGCTATTCACCAGATGGGGTGGGCAGCAGCAGGCGGGAAGTCACACACAGGCACAGTATGGCCACTTCAAAAGTTTCTAGAAGGAGCTGGGGGAGGTTCCCATATGGGGCTGTATTGATGACATCACAATACCATGCTTGTCCACATAAAAGTAATATTACCCACAATCTCACAAACATTTCGTTTGGCACCCAGAAATTGGTTCATCTAGAATGCTTTGGGCATGGCTCCTGTGACACTGAGAATGGACCTGCAATCTTAAGAGCTCCTTACTAAAAAATCTGTCAAGTGAGTAAGAGAACTGGCTAACTTTACCTTGTTATCTTTATCTACCGTAGATATTCAGCAGAACTTATTCGCACAAGTGTCCTTCTAAATGGTATCCAGAATAACTTTAGGCATACTATTTCTGTGGACCAACTTGTCTGTACAAATTTAGCTGAAAAGTGCTCAATTTAGCGCTATCCAGCTAAATATGTTAAACCTGTTCTCACCATGCATCCAGCCCCACACCATTTTTGTCCAGTAACTTAGTCCACAATGTTTGTGTGGAAAAAGTTTCACAAATAAAAGAAGGGATATTTTTAAAGGGCAAGGTTGTAACTGCTCAAATGTTTTGAATGTTAACCTATATGCAATCAGCACTCCCTTAGGCTCTGTGTTACCCAGTTTCTTAGAACATGGTTCTGTCACACACCATGAGGTTTTGGAGATCCAAAGGTAGCCCTTTCCCATCTCTTTCTCTTGCCTGGCAGACCTATGTCCAGGACATCCTGAAGACTACCCTGGCATCCCAGGTGTATAAGGTGCTCTTCCAAAATGAGGGACACATGTACACCTGTGGTGATGTCACCATGGCAACAGATGTGCTGCAGACAGTCCAGCTCATCCTGATGGCGGAGGGAGACATGAGCATTACAGAGGCCGGAGATTACATCGGACAGCTGCGGGTGAGTGAGCAACATTCTCTTCTGTGCTTTCCCTCCCTCGTCCTCCCCCTGCTGCCTCTTCCCATCACCTCCAGAGCCCCTTTTCTCTGCCTCTGATCCTATCTCGCCCCCTGCAGTCTGTCCTTCTCTTCTAACTCTGGGGTCCTGCAATAGACCTGAACAGTGTTGTCAGATAATATCAAAAGTGGTTCAAAAATAGGCCAAAACAACAAACCACCCTTGGCCCTGTCCTCCTTTTCTCTGATTGGCTGGTGTTGCTGTACATCAGGTATGGCCATACCCACCTTGCCACATCTCCCCATCCTCCGCTTCTCTGATTGAATCCCATATTCTAAAGAAAAAGAGGGGACTGTTGTAATAGTTGATATGGAAGGGCAGACTAGATGGGCCATGTGGTCTTTTTCTGCCGTCATGTTTCTATGTTTCTATTTTATAGCCAGTCATTCTCATCTGGCCATATCTCATTGTTCAGCTCCCAGTTGACTGCTCTGGGACCTGACCAAAGAGATGCAGCCTAGGACTGTGACATGTCTGATGCCCGAGTTTGCTTTTTTTTCCACTTTTTATTCTCTACTTTCCAAGGTTTTCTCGCCCAAAGCAGCAAGATAGATCTCCCAAAAAAAACACAACCCATGACCTGTGAGTTTTTCCCATGGCACAGATAAAAAACAGTCACCCAATTGGGTGGGAAAACCACAGAGATGGCAATACTGCTCTGAACAAACCCCACAAGCTCTACTGCGCCTTCCAACAAACTGCGTCTCCAACAGTGTTGCCAGATGCTTTGAAAATTTCCAGACCAATGTGGGTTAGAAAACAGCCCAATACAGAAACCCACTTTTGGCCCTGTCCTCCCCTTCCCTTATTGGCTAGTCTGACAGTTCATCATGTGTAACCACATCCAACTTCCCATATGGCCCTACCTCCAGCCAATCAGAGTTGCGGAGACTGACAGCCAATCACTCCCATTCTGCCATATCTCATTGTTTGCTTCTGAATGTTCTGCTCCGGGACCTAACCAATGAGATGCAGCCAAGGGCTATGGCTCATTCTGAGCAGGGATTTTGCCTTTTTTGGGGTTTTCTTGGCTCCATTTTCCATAGCTTTCTCACTCAAGGCGGCAGCAGGCAATAGCCCAAAAAACACAAACTGTGACCCCCAATTTTTCATGCAACCCAGGCAAAACGTCACCCATTCGGGTGAGAAAACTACAGAAATGGCAACACCAGACAGACTTGTATGGTTGAGTCCTGCATGTCGGTGTTTGCAGTGGCCTCTGGTGGCCATTCAGGAGAATATTTGTGCATACATTTTTACCATAGAGGAGGTAATTTTATAATAGGGCACCTAATCTGGGAAGGCACATATATGGGGGAGGGGGAGGATATTCAGCAGCAGTGGCTAGCGCTTCTACAATAGCTAGCCATTGCCGCTGGACTATAAACCCAGATATTCAATGCTGGGGCCATATCCAGCCACTGGCACTGCATAACAAGGTAAGCCAGATAGCAGCAAAGCTAACCAGGTAACAGCGATATTCAGCTGCTGTCCAGTTTGCTTCAGCGGCAGTTAGGCGAGCCTTCAGGTGCCTAGCTTTCACTGCTGAGGGATAACTGGCTACTACTACTGCTGATCATTTGTTGTATCATTTGTTGTAGCGCTATACAAATGATCAGTAGTATAATAGTAGTAGTCGTATAGTGTTACAAGGCATATGCAGCGCTATACAGAGACATGTAAGAGATGGTCCCTGCTCATCAGAGCTCACAGTCTACTCAAGACAGACAACACAACGGGGGACTAAGATATGTCTAGGGGAATAGTAACCCAAAAGAAAAGATCACCCTGTGCACTGTGCTCCACACTATAATTTTTGTCGGGCCAGGAGAGGGGTACAAACATTCCCCCTCTCAGGATCCCTTTTTATTCAATTGTAAATTAAAATGTCATTAGTTATCTGAAAGGCAGTCCAAACAGCATAAAAGGAAATTCGCAGTATGAAAATGATCCTCCAAGTTCTGTATCACACGACATGTATGTTTCGCGCCCACTCCCGGCTCTTTATCAAGTGTGGTCAGTGTTTCTTCAGCAGGATCACCAAACACTCTGCCAAACAAAGAACTGCCGCTGCAACTGCCAAACATTTAAAAGTGCCTGCACAGCATTTCATAGGCTACAACTGATGACAGTAATGTTTAGAATAACCAATCAGAACCAAGGGAATACCTCACAGGATCGGGGAAGCCCTGTAGGATTGGTTAAGACTCAGATGAGACTCAGCCACTCATTTTCCATGTTTAAACCACCAGGGCTAACAGTATTTAAAGCAAAAATCCACTTTTGGCCCAACCATTGCAGTCTATAGGTACGATCCCCTCCACAAGGATCACTAGGAGCATAAGTGATGACTCTCCATCGTAGATCAGAAGATATGTGGCCCTGTGATAGATAATGTTCAACCACAGGGGCTGAACGAGTAAATGTCCAAATTCTGGAAACATGTTTTTAAAGGACGAGTAGAACGGCCAATATACAATAAAGCCCAAGGGCACTGTAAAAAATATACAACAAAACTGATAGAACAACTGCTGCGCTAAAAGAATTTATAGAACCAGCCTGAAACAGAGTCCTGCCAACTATCACCTTCCATGGTGGTACGGCAGTATAGGCAAGAACCACAAGCAAAATGACCAGGACTAATTTGTTTCAGGACGATCTACTGGCATTGCAGACCTCACCAAAAGATCACGTAGATTAGACACCCGGGTGTATGCTATGGTAAGAGGTTTACAAACACATGGATGAAGATGCAACACTGGCCTGTACTTACAAAGTAATTGAAGTTTGCTGCATGAATGGTAATATACCTACCAACTTCTCATCCATCTGCCCAGGGCGATCAGCCTCTGGCAATAGCCACTCACGATGGATGTAACAAGCCCGAGTGTAAGCTCTTTTAATAATACGTGAAGGGTATTTCCTAGACAAAACCCATTCATGCAAATTTCGGGCTTGATGATGAAAATCATCCATAGTGGAACATTTGCAGCAAAGTCGCAGGAACTATCCAAATGGGAGCCCTCTACATAATGGTGCTGGATGATGACTGTGGAATCGTAGCAAACTATTATGTTGTGTGGGTTTTCTGAATAGCATGGTACATAAAGACCCAGATTGTTTGTAAATGGTAATGTCCAAAAAATCGATTGATTGATCATGAATGTGAGCTATGAATTTGATATTAGGCTTGACCGCATTCAACCAGCATATAAATTGATGTAACAAGTCCAGAGATGATGTCCACAAAAGAAAGATATCATCAAGAAATCCCCGCCAGAACCTGATATGTTGAAACCACACTGAAGGATAGATGTGCTTCTCCTCCATATCAGCCATATATAATGTGGCAATAGAAGGGGCTACTGTGGGTCCCATAGCAATGCCACATACTTGTAAATAAAAGTGCCCATCGAATAAAAAATAATTCTTGGTTAACACTAACCAAGTCAGCTCTATCAAGAAAGATCTAGGAATACGTGAAGGGGCATTATCTAAATGCCAAATCCAAAAGAAGCAAAGTTTCTTCCTGATCGATGTTGGTGTACAAAGCCATGATGTCTAAGGTTACCAAAAGGATGTCATCAACGGATCCAGAATATTGCAGAAGCTGATACAAAAATTGAGAAGTATCCCTAATATAAGATTTCACTAGACAGGCTTCCTGTTTCAAAAAAATGTCACAAAACTGAGACAATGGTTCCAAAAGGGAACCCCTACAGAACACGATGGGTCTACCTGGAGGGGCCAACAAAGACTTATGTGCTTTGGGGACTGTATAAATAAAGTGTATTTTAAGATGTTGTGCACATAAAAAAGATGCCTCTTTGGCAGTGACTCACCCTGCCCATCATGCATCCCATATCAACAATTGTATTGATGCGCACAACCCCAGCGCAGGATCTTCTGATAACAACTGATAGTAAGTGATGTCTTGGAGTTGTATCAATAACCCACCATGAAAATCCTCTTAAGTTTGAACCACTACTGCGACCCCTTTGTCAGCACCCCTGATGATTAAACGATGGTCAGTGGCTAATTGAGATATGGCCAACCGCTGTTCCTTAGATATATTAGAACGATGGCAAGTAACAGATGACTCCAAACTTTTTAAATTTTGTAAGATCAAATTCTGAAAGGTGGAAATAACAGCATCCAGGGGGCCGGGTGGAACCCACTTAGACGGCGGACGTACCACCGAGCCATCCGAAGAACCAGATTGATCAGCAAAGAAATGTATAATCTATAACTTCCTAAGGAATGTATACAGGAAAACTCTCATTTTAAACAGATCATATTTAACAGTTGGTACAAATGATAAACCCAGGTCCAGAACACTTTGTTGGACTGATGTTAATGCTACTCTGGTGAGATTGATGACTGGATTCTGTCTGGACCGTAGCCATGTGGTCGGAGGGTCCCAACAATCGTCCAAGTGTATCTGTTGCAGATGACAGCCTCAAGGACCATCTGAGTGAAAATCCAAACGTCCCCTATCCTGGGATTTGTGATTTCTACGTCTGGGCTCCCTATCATGGGAACCTTCACTCCTATTAGTATCATCAGTAGAATGATCAAAAGTAACATGCTAGCCTCATTAATCATTTTGAAAATGCTCCCCATAGTGCCCATTTTATAAGGAACCCTCAAGAAGCTTGCTACGGAAAGTACATAACACCATAACACATACCCTTAGCCCTTATAGATTCCTATCCTGTATATTAGAAAGGATCTCAAACTTCAATAGAGAGCGTATTAAACACTCAACTCTATAGAAATTAATAACTATTTTTCTATTGTGGACTATCGTGATATTTTTGATGAATATTGTTACCAGGTGGTCCAGTGATGAAAAGTATGGAGCAGGGTCAGCTCAAAGGGTTGCAGCACCCTGAGCCCACTTTTGCTTTTGCGCCTTCCCCCTTGGGTTCAATCTTGCAGTGTGCAAGCTGTGCAAACAGGGGTAAATTTTCAGCCCACTGGCTTGTTAAATGCCACCCTCCCATTTAACTTAATCTGTATATTCTGTGTCCCTATTCATATAAACAATGCACTGAATAGACAGAGAGTGATGGCACGATCATTGTATTATCAATTTAGGCCAGGCCTGATATTCCGCAAGCCTAAGCAAGCGTATAACTTACCTGAATAGTGGCTCAATATTGCCAGTATCTGGATAATTTTCTGGCCTACCCTTGCTCCTCCCATAACATGCCCCACAAGTATACAGATAATATCCGGCCATTCTCCAATTTAAAAGTCTGATATCTGTATATTTTTTAAAAATACACGGTTAGGCTAATTATGCATTTGCCAGCGAACGCCTAATTGCTTTTGAATGTCAATCTGATAGGGCATAATTATTCATTCATATGGAACACTCCCAGACGCATCAATAAAATTCTCCCAACAACAGATGCAGAGCAGAAGTGGTATTTCACTTTACAACGCAACATACAAAAAAATTCTATTCAAATTCTAGTCTCTCATTAGTGACAACACCACTAACTCTCTCCACAGCTAGACATTTTGCATTAAAACACAAAACCCTGCAAATGGTTACTCAGCACCAGCATCAAGAACTTAAATTTCACCAACCCTACCTATGGAAAATCAGCACTGCAATTATTCTAGAACACCAGTAACCCCTAGTTTGAAAAGAGAACAAGCTGAACTACAGATTCCTAGAGAGAACCTATTTGTTAACAGAATCCCTTATCTCGGCTGCACATAGAAAACACAGATCATCACCAATTAAATATTAAGAAACTACAAAAGACAAAAATTGAAATGGAAAACCCCAAGATCAGACACCAAGCTGTGAAACATGGAAGAAAGAGGAACAGAAATGTATTTCCTCCTGTAATGAACTATAAGAAATGCACATTTTCAAACCTGACATATTTTATTCTCTAAAAACC
The DNA here is from genome assembly GCA_033557465.1 of Ichthyophis bannanicus. Classification (NCBI taxonomy): domain Eukaryota; kingdom Metazoa; phylum Chordata; class Amphibia; order Gymnophiona; family Ichthyophiidae; genus Ichthyophis; species Ichthyophis bannanicus. Next base: position 162,617,832 of record CM066031.1, on the reverse strand, counting down.
GACACTCTTTTGTACCTTTCTTGCCTGATCATCTTATTTTTTCAGTTGAGTTGGTCCCAGTATATGCCAGGCACCCTCCCTGGCCCTCTTCAAATCCAGGTTGAAGACCCACCTTTTCGCCATCGCCTTCAGATCCTGACTTCTATCCTTATCTTATCTTAACGCCCGTCAACTCTCATGACCAAATTGTATAGACCATACCGTGCCTTGCACTAAACCGACCAATGCTCTGTAATGTTCTGACTAGATTGTAAGCTCCGATGAGCATGACTCTGACAGGCAGGGACTGTCTCTTTTATACTGGCTGCCTCTTGTAGGTTAGCTGTACAGCGCTACGTGCGTGGCGCTCTGTAAGTGTCAAATAGTAGTAATAGTAGTAGTTTCTCTTTTCTACTTCCTCTTGTTGGTTTTCTTCTAAGTCCTTTTCCAATATCCCATTTTCATTTTCTATTTCTTCACACTCCCTGTCTTCTTCGTCCTTTCCTTTGCTAGATCTCTCTCTGACATTGATCCTTCTATTTCTCACATTTGCCTTTTACCTAACTATACAGTAACTTCATTCCAGTCCTCTTTTTTCCTTCTTACAATCTTCAGTCTTCCTCTTTTCACTATTCACCTACTACTTCCCTAGTCCTTCCATTCCACATCTGTCTCATTCCTTTGCCAGCATCCCTCCCCTCCCCCCATCTTTCACCTACTTTGTAGTTCACCATTTCCTCCCTCTGTACTTATCGCCCCCCAAGTCTCTTTTACCATCTTCTGCGTCTCATCCCTTTACCAACCCCTGCTAAGTCCTTAACACGTATCATCTCTCCACCTTCAAGCCCTTTCTTATGTCTTACCCCCATCCAGGCTTCCATTTCCCCATTCATGTCTCCCATTTCTACCCTCTTTCACGTACTTCAAGGAAGACTTGTCCCTTCCTGTGGCTCTTATTCACTCCATAGCACTCTGTTCTTTCAATTGCCCCCAGACCCTCCAGGTTTTTCAAACCTTCTCGCCTCCCCATATTTCTGCACTTGGTCTCACAGTCCTAATCATACCCTTCATCCAATCACCTTGTCCCCACTGTCCTCTTAATATCTGGTCAATTTCTTAGTCCCCACTATACCTCCAAGCAACTCCAAGTTCCCACTCAAAATCCCACCAAGCTCTGAGTTCCCACTTAAAATCCCAGTACCCAGCCTATCTTAGACTCTTTCTGATGTTTTCTCACCCAGTCTTAGAGTCTCCACCTGTCAGTCCCTGCTTTCCCACATCCTATGTCCCTAGTGTCTGCCCTCCTGCCTCCTATTTCCTTTCCCCAGCACCCACCCATTTACTTCCTTCTGCAATATTCATTTACCCTGTCTTTCCTTCTTCTTACCCCAACATACATTCTTATACTCCTCCTTCTCAACCTTCCCATGGTTGACTTTGCTACTTACCCACTCCCCACAATATCTGGCCTTTTCTCCCTTTTCATTTCCCCCCAGCATCTCCCTCTTTGTCCTACTATGACCCTAGCATTTGCCAGCATGGGCGCCCTTCGAATCCCAGGACCCCAGCCCTAGAATTACCTCCCTACCAGTCCCAATCCTTTTCTAGTCCCATCTCCCCAGATCGAGTATTGGCCCATTTCCAGTCCCACCAGCCCCAATATCAGCCCTTTTCCAGTAGCTGCCCCCAGCCCCTATATCAGCCCATTTCCATCCCCAGGCCCCCATTCCCATTGTCAGTCAATTGCCAGTATCAGTCAGCCTCCTCCAGCCCTTGTATCAGCCCATTTCCAGTCCTCCCAGACCTAATATCAGCCCATTGCCAGTCCAAGCCCCCTCCCCCAGACCCAGTCCCAGTATCAGCCCATTTCCAGCTCCCCAGCCCAGTTCCTGCCTCCCCCCACCACAGCTCCAGTATCAACCATCTATCCCCCCTCCCTGCAGCAACACAGCCACAGGAGCATTTTCTTTTGCTCCTGCGGCTATGCTGTACTTGGCAAATGCTCCCGTGGCTGTGTTAATGCTTAACACAGCCGCATTGGGAAGGCAGAGGGCAGGCTGGAAGTGAGCCAGTGAGGCAGGCTTCCTGTGCCCCTAGTGTGGTGCTCCCTGAGCCAATGCCTCACTGGCTCACCTCTTAATGCAGCCCTGGTATGAAGAGTTGAATGCTTAATAGCCCTCTATTGAAGTTTGAGATCCTTTCTAATATATAGGACAGGAATAAGGGCTAAGATTATGAGTTCTGGTATTTTATAAAGATAACATGCATTTATGCACCTTTTTAAAATTACGCCTTTGAAAAGCTGCTGCACAAAGTGATATCTGTTCTGACGCAGACGTAACTTTGTGCGTGTATGTGCCGCTAACAATTGGCACATATGCGTGTATTTTATAAAATACCCAATCAATATTCAGTCATGCTGACCAGCGTTTTTTTAAACTCCAGGTGTCGCCACTAAATATACACTGGGGGCCTGATATTCAAAGGATTTAAGCTTCTAACTTTGAGAGTTATGCTCCTAAATTGGCCTCTTTGAAAATTTACCGGGGATGCGTGCCTAAATAGGTTCTTAAAATTTCACTAAGCTCCTAAATCTAGGAGCATAAAAAGTGGATGGCAACGGGGCCAGATTTAGGGTGGGGAATAGAATTTAGGAGCTTAGCACTGATTGTCAGCACTAGGCATCTAATTTAGGCTCATAAAGCTAGGCAAAAGAATGGCAAGCCCAAATTTAAGAGCATACATCTTAAGCTCCTAAATAGGATGAATTTTCAGCTAAAAGCTTAGGCTCCTAAGTGTAGCTAAAAATAGGACACAAATTTTGGATCCTAACTTAAGAACTCTGCTTTTTTTGAATATCGGACTCTGGATTTTCAGCACTGGTTGTGCAGACAGAGGCCAGCACTTAGTGCTCATGTTAGCTGCATTGCTTAAATATTATCCATATAATGCTGATTTTCAGCACTGCTATATGGCTAAGAGTCAATCCCACCCATTCCCCACCCCTGGGAACGCCTGTGCATATAGTGCATAAAAGTAGGTGCTCTATTTCCTGAGTGCTTATTTTTGATGAAGCAATGAGTGTATTTTGCATGCTCAAGTCACTTACCAAATTATCCCTCCCCCCCCCCCCACCAATGTACTTCTTTGCAACATGTGTACGAATTATTATGACAATAACATTCTTTTGAATATGTCAGGAGATAAGAATCTCTTAGTTCCCTAAGTCTGCCCAGCTGCTTCCTGCTTACTGTGCCAGCGCAGACCTTACCTGTTTCTAGCCATCTCTTTCCTCTGCCTCTACTACCAACCTCTGTATCAGTCCCTGCTTGTGCTGTTTGGCTTATCACCAACTCAGCTCTAGTAGAGGGATCCTAGGTATGTGCCACCTCCTCTTTTTCTATAGATTTAGATTTATTAACTTTATATACCACCTTTAGAGAACAAAACATCAAGGTGGTGAAAGCTTGCTAGATATCTGAATGTTTCCAAGGCTGTGCAGAAAAATTGGGACTGGAACTTTCTGCACAGGATTCTTATTGCTCCTGAGTAAGAAGGGTGACTTTTATGTTTGCGGTATTCAAATAAAAACATTAGCAGAAATCCTGGGATATTTATTTATTTAGACAGATTTGTATCCCACCTTATCCTACAATCAAAGTGGTCACATTACAATTGGAAGGTTACATTTCACAAGAGGTAGTTAACAACAATATACATTGAACTTAAACAAGTTGGGCGGGCGAGTGACGCTTAATGGAGGTAGTTGGAAACCATTTGGGTGTAGACTATTATGGATTCCTAAGGGTATTCCTCGGCTTCAATCTCATGAAAATACCAAGCCTGCTTTCCTGTTGTTATCTTGGAGTTTTTAACTCTCTTTTCTCTTCAGGATCAAAACAGATACCACGAGGATATCTTTGGCATCACTCTTAGAACACAAGAGGTGACTTCTAAGATCCGCTCCCAGTCCTTCTCCTTACAGGAGAAACGAGAGATCTGAGAAATATCTTCAATAAAGCATCTTCATTGTCCCTCCCACATGAACAATGGCTGCTCGCCCTTCCTCTCTCTCATGCTGTTTTCCCTTTGCTTTTCCTGTCCCTCTATTCCCCTCCTAGATACTCTCCCACTATTCTTTTTCTTGTCTCCCTTTTTATCTCTCTCTCTCCCTTTCTTTCTGACTCCCTTCTTCTCTCTCATTCTCCTCTACATCTTCCTCACTTATTTTCTCTTTCCTGAGAAAGATGTGGAAGTGTGACTGTGATGGAGCATATTAAATTCAAGTCCAGTTGCTGCCTCTGTGGGAGAGATCAGAGGTGGATTCAAAGTTGAGTTGGATGAAGCAAGGCCTTGGTCTGGGTTTTCTGTCTGCAACTCTTCAGTCACCAGTCAAAATGCAGGAGGAAGATGAGCAAGGTTTTGGAAGCAATGATCATTGAAAATGCTTTGCGCGCTATAAAGTTAGGAGTCTCGCAGCTGAGGGCCATGATCACTGAAAATCCTGGATACTAAGAATCCCAACTGCTGGAGGTCCTGTCCACTATGGAACCTGCCCATTGAGAGCACCCCTCACCATTGGACTGTGTAATGCTGTTGGATTACAGAAACTCTCTTAAGACAACATAAAAAGGAAATAGAAAAAAAAGGTTCTCATATTCTTAATCATCAGAATAATTGTTTTTTTTTGTAAAATATATTTTTACAATTCTTGTGCGCATAGTGTAGTTCTTTAACATTGTTTTTCCCCATGATGCTGTGTCTTACATCCCTTCTAAACATATTGGACTCTAGGTTGGTCACTGGGGCTGATTAGTTCCCCTCTCCCCTAACCTCAGAGGTTTCAGACGTGAAGGCTAAGGCCTCACAGTCTGTTTCTGGTTCATTACTACTACTACTGAACATTTGTATAGTGCTACAAGATGTACGCAGCGCTGCACAAGACGAGGCTGGTGCTTTGCTGTTACTTTCTCCTGGGCTCAGACACATCGTTCCCTTTCCCAGCCCTACATACACCTGTAAAGGGACATCTCAGGTGAGGCAGGTCAGAGTTCAAGAGGCCACTGCCATCGTTCGATAACTCATTGTATTATATTGTTTAGATTTCCCATGCTGTCCCTTGCCAGAGGGCCTTTACAATAAATACAAATGCAAACTGTTTTTGCTATCTATAAGTCAGGGTAGATGAAAAAACATATGGAGCGGAAGGTTCAGTAATGTAAAAGGTTAATTTGCGGGCTGGCTCAGTGGCTTAGTAGCAATGCTTAATACAACTAACTGCACAGGGGTTAAACTAATCCAACACAAACCAACACCCTTGACCTTACTTTCTTGAATAAACTAATTTTTCAATATAAATTACTGTTTCATACACTTCAATAAGGCACAAAACAACCTCAGGATGGTCTTACCCCGACATGTGGCGAACTAGTCACCATAGGGTTTAAGAGCAGACACTCACATCATGGGTCACTGCCTCTATATCTTTTCAATCCAAGCCTTAATATAACAACATTAATAATATATAACATAACGTGCACTTCCAAGTAGAGTGATACTGAGTATCCGACATGGAGGATGTGAAACGTCGATATTGTTATTGAAAAAACATTGAGGAAGCCTAATCGGCAAAACAAAAGCTTTTGTCAGGTTACTATATTTTTCTCCAGAATGGTGGGGTTATTATACCTCGTGCCAGGACGGTGTACCTTCTATGCGATTTGGCGTTTGGACAAGACTGTTGTATGATGTTTGCTTGCCGACATGAGCCGGATGTCTGGAAACGTTCAGATAAGTGAATAAATTTCTATTAAAAAAGGCATATATTCTGCTGTTTAAAGAGAAAATATTTTCTTTTCTCTTTTAGGAAAATAATTGATGAATTTACATGTTCCGGTTCTATGCTGTAACGCAGACACTTTTTATATTTTTAGGGATCTCAATAAATGTTTTGTTGGTAGGTGGTAAGGTTGTGTTATATATTATTAATGCTGTTAGATTAAGGCTTGGATTGAAAAGATATAGAGGCAGTGACCCATGATGTGAGTGTCTGCTCTTAAACCCTATGGTGACTAGTTCGCCACATGTCGGGGTAAGACCATCCTGAGGTCGTTTTGTGCCTTATTGAAGAGTATAAAACAGTAATTTATATTGAAAAATTAGTTTATTCATGAAAGTAAGGTCAAGGGTGTTGGTTTGTGTTGGATTAGTAGCAATACTGCCATTCCAAAGTCATCATTCAATTCCTGGGCTCAGCTTTTACTTATGTGTTGGCCAGGGCTGGGTTTGTGGTAGAGGCAGTGCTCACAAACTGCAAGAAAGACGGGAAATCTCAGTGATACCCAAAGACCAACCCAGCAAGAGAAGATTAAAAATAAGGAGGGAAACCTGGACAGAAACAAGCAATGACTGAGGAGAGGAGGAGATTCACAGAGTAAGTCAGGATTAGAAATGGAGGAGGCCAATGGGAAACTAAAAAGAAGGGGGACGAGCAGAATGTGGGACACACTAGAAGATTCTAGAAGCACAGGTCTGAAGCATGCAGACGAATCGGAATCCAGAATACAACTTACAGAATTTAAACACGGTAGCCAGAATGATAGTATAGAGAGGTGGCATGAGATAAAAGAAAAGGGATTTCGGATTCTGGGAAATGCTATGCGGGTGCTGGCTAGTACTAGCAAAGCGAGTGGTAGATGGGGAGTGTGAAAAAGCGACGGCGGAATCCAAAGTGATTCAAAAGAAGCCATGCTATGGGAGGGAGCAGGATAAATTTAAATTAAACCTGCAGGACAGAAAGGAGTGGAAGGCGAATGTGCAGAAAGGGGGCACCTCTGGTTTTGAGGGACTAAGCTCAAGGATGCAGGAGATCAGCCAATCAGAAGCGGCGATAAGATTTGTAGGGAGTTGAGCTAAAGTATTCGATATAAGAACGATAAACAGAGTTTAGTTGCACTACTGTTAACAATGCTAGGAACAGTTAAAGAAGCCATTGAAGACCTTAATGAAGACTCATGATAATATGGACCAAGAACAGAGTCCTGTGGGGGTCACGAACAGATAGGAAAGGATGAAATGAAGTTGCCATGGAACAGAACTCTACGGTGCCAGAACATCTCAGTGAAGTGCAGAAAGTTTTCAGAATTGTGGTCCACTGCTTCTAAGACAGCGTTTAGGTGTAATAAGATGAACAGACCAAAGCATTAAGAGTATAAAATGGTCATCTAGAAATAAAAGATCAACCACATCCAACCTGAAGGTCTCATGGTGCCATTTATTACAGTGTCCACATCTGAAGGAAGGGTCACCATCTTAGCTCAAGGGCATTAGGTAAAGGCTGAGCCAATGATGGTCCTACCCTGCTGAAATTATACACACTAATATAGTGGGCAGTTTGCCAATCTAAACTGCCCAGTTATTCCAGTCCATATTAGTAAGGATATATCCCAATTTTATCATTTGTAGGATATAGCAAGGTCACTTACCTGTAACAGGGGTTCTTTGTAGACAGCAAGGAAACGCAGCCACACTTGCTGGTGAAGCCTGCCAGCTAGCATGTGTCTAACAGGTGTTTTTAGGTAAGCCCCTTAGGGCTTGATTCCATCCTGGACGTCCTGGCCCTCTGTGCACCTGGCTGGAACCAGACGCACAGAGGGAGTCGTGATTCTGATCCTGCAGTGCACATCTAGCCCCGCGGGATCAGAATTGCTAACAGGCCTGTATGTGCAGGCCGGGACCCCGATACCATCCGGCCTGAACATACAGGCCTCCCCTGGTTCATTTAGTCAAGGCAGTTCAATGGAGCCAGGGTGCCATGGCATCTGGTTGCTGTGGCGGTTCCATTGAAGAGCCGCGATCCCCAGCCGCTGGCTGCAAAGGTGCTTTCCCCACAGCCCGACCCCTGATCTGGCCTCCTAATGCCAGGGTCGAGCTACGGAGAAGCTCCTCTGCCTCCTCCCGCCACTTCCCAGCCCCGGGCCTACCGATTGGGAAACTTATTCCACCTCCATGGTGGAATACGTTCCCCGTGCAAACCGCTGGCCCTGGATGTACAGGGCCGACATTAGAATCGGCTCTATATGTCCGGGGAGAATGATTGCCCACTGCCTGCCCTAACGCCGCCCCCTATCCGCCTCTTTCCTGCCCCATCTACCTTCCCCGTACAACAGGGTCGGGGAAGGGCCCGAGTAGTTAGTGTTTTGACCCTTGCCGACTTCTTTAGGTGCACCTAACTCCACCTATTGAGGTGGTGGCAGTTGCATCTATGCTAATTGCAACAGTGGAGATTAGCACTAACCACAATATACAGTCAATGCCCAGTCTCCACCCAACCCCCGCCCCCATCAGATAATGCATGGCTAATGTGTATTTCAACACTTGGTCATTGTCTCACCTGCACTGTAACAATTACTGTAGACTGATAGACATGGTTAACGTGTGCTGAAATGTGCGGTAACCGTATAACATTAGAAATTTTTACGTGCTACAGACACCCGCACTAACCACTAAATGCAGTCAATGACCTGTATATATAAAAAAATAAAGATTCTAAGCTAAGGGAGAGCTCCACACGCCATGGATCAGCCAGCAGACTTCACCAGCAAGTGAGCCTGTATATCCCCCATTTGTTGATAGAGAACATTTCTTACCTAAACTAAGTTTTTGTTCTCTTCTCATTGGTTCTGTACTGTCATGGGTAGGTGAGCATACAAATTTCCATGCTTAATCCAACATCCAAACCCAACCCCTCCATGTCTTACCACCAGTCTTCGTACTAATCTAAATAGTTACGAAAACTAAGGAAGTTGTTGGCCAAACGTTTACCAGCCTGCTAGCAGTGACCCAGTTGGTTTCTGGAGAACTGTAGCCTGCTCATTCTAACTTTGCAATATCCCACCGTATTGCTTGGTCATGCTTCTTTTATCTGCCCCTCGTTTTCTCTCTGTTGAGCAGTATTTAGCCTCAACCACCAGCCTATCAACATCAACCCAATTGGCATCTATGGTTTTGCAGTTCCAATGCTTGTAAGAAAAGCAGAACTGTAAGTCTGGATAAGTCCTGAAGCCCCTTGGTAACGCCAAGTCCATCAACAGTTCCTACCAGAGCTTAGTCCATCTTTATCCTTTTACTAAGAGATAACTTAACTGTAGTGTTGCTCAGTTCTCTCCTGGAGGTACATCTAGCCAGTTGGGTTTTTAGGATTACCGCAATCGGGCCAACTCGACCATTAGGCAAGACTAGGTGGTCACCTAGGGCAGCAGCTTCTGAGGAAAGAGTATCAGCATTCAAAGCAAAACAATAGATTCTGACAACAAGACGAACTCAAAGAGCCATCAGCACATTTTTTTACCTGCAGGGAGCACGGGCACACAAATAATATTTAAAAGGATGGTGTCAAATTATACATATTTACAGGATTGTGTTGGGAGGGGTGGTGCTGGGATGATCACGATTACAAGTTTAATTATCAGAGTCTTTGGGAGTGGAGGAATAAGGCTGAAGGCTTGCCTAGGGTACATATATCCTTGCACTGACTGCGATGAACATGCATGAGATCGATTTGCATGCAGTGGGTCTCTACTATCTCTTGCATATTCATGATGGTAATCCTGAAAACCTGACTGATCAGATGTGCCTCAGGAGAGGACTGAGAAGCACTGGCTTATTGCACTACACTTGGATCTGCTGCAGTATAAAGGCTGCATCAGTTCTGTGCAGTACTCTGAAAGTCTGGCTTTCCATAAAGTTTATTAAACATGTGCCGCAGTATTTTAAGTGTAAGACTCTCTGTATCTCCTTTCCATAGGATTAGTGCTGATTGCTGGGAACATCATTAAACAATGAACAATATAAAAATATAAATTGTAATACAAAATGAAAGTGAAAAAATATTTCTGCACCTATGAAAACTCGACTTCCTTTAAATATGAGGCGGTTTTTCAAGTTTCTGTCTGTGTATGACAGGAATTCTAATCTCCAGGAACCGCAGCCCCCCTCCAAGAGCCGTCCACTTCAATGACATCACAGTCAGAGAGAGTAAAATTAGGACTCCATATACTAAAGCGTGTTACGCCGTTAACGCTCATTGCAGCACGTGTTTACCACTTCTGCAGGTCCATGGTACTCGTTACTGTGAAGGTGGGATAATGAGCACATGCTGAAACGTGTGCTAACCATGCATCAGAGATTGAGCATTGGCTGCATATTGTGGTGCACTCAAATAGCCAATGTTGCTATCGGCATGGGTGCAACTCCCGCAACTTGAAAAGATGGAGTTTGGTGCATTGGCTGGAACACATGCTAAGGGGTTTGCCTACATGGTACCTATCAGACACATGCCAGCCATACTCCCACCAGTTACCACAGTGCAGTGGCACCTAACACTCTATTAGGGACAAAAAAAATTACTATTACTACTACCATTATCATTTGTGTAGTGCTACAAGATGTATGTAGCACTGTTCATTACTGTAATTTAGTAAAAGGGCACCTTCATACATTGGGATCAGGAAATCTTTAAGTCCAGATTTTTTTAAAAATTTAAAGTGACTCAACAGGTTGAAAGATCTGGAATAAAATCCCATCCTTCCTGAATCACTGTTATATAATACTCTTAAAACTGTGATATTTGTTACATGGGGAGTCCTAAGTACAATATGCAACTAATTCAAAATATGGCCGCTTGCCTTGCAGTAGGTTTATGAATAAGAGATTCTACTGCTCCAGCTTCTCATGGGATTCATTGGTTGCCAGTTTGATTAAATAGAAGCTGCTAAGCTTACTTTTCAAAAGCTTGGGGGGGAAGGGGGAGGGCTGTTCAGCTTGCATTTAATAGTAGTATGCACTGGAAATGTTTTCTTTTCCTTTTGTTTTCATATTGTTTCTGGGGTTTTTTCTTTTGTTTCATTCTAGGAAATGTTTTGTTTCAGATACTTGTTTTTCATTATTAGTGCACACTATTGTTAAATAGCACTAATCAAATAGTGCTCACTGTTTAAGATCAGTGCACACTAACATAGCAGTGTGCTTACTAAGAGGGTTATTTTGGAAGCCCTATTCGTGCTTTGGACGCCTGAAAATGGGAAGAGATGTCCATAGCACATAAACATCTCCAGAGCCATTTTGGAAGCTGCGTCTCTGGACATTCCCAGCAAGAGGACGTCCGAATGGGGGCATAGTGGAGGCATAACCGGGGCAATCCTACCATCCTGGATGACCCTCCCCCCCTCCCCCCCCCCCCCCCGATCTCAGAAACGTCCTAGATATCCCAAGTCGTGTCTAAGGTTAAACATGTTCCAGGCATGAACAGGCATCTGTAAAGTGCTCATTTTGTCAGGCAAACATCTGGAGGGTGTGGAGAAGCTACACTAATACCCCCTTTATTTTACAATATGTCAACAAACACTGACGGGGAGAGGGGGCTCATGTTTTCACTTTGCTATGCCACTGGAAGTCCTCTTCTGCTAGCTTGCCTGAGATGAATGTCCCTGACCCAAGCTTTTCTAATCGGGACATCTATGCGCCTGCCTGTGTGTGTGTTCATGTCAGGGATGTCTATGTTTCCAAATTCAGCCAGAGACAGACATCCTGCTGTCTGTCAGCACATTCCGCCCTGGACATCCCTGACTGGACTTGGACGTCTTTTTTAAAATGCCACATCACATATTATAATGAGCGACTAGTGATTCTGGTGCCCCCCCCCCCCCCCAACCAATGCCGCTGTGTCTAGGAACTCACTTTTGTCAGGCTTTCTGGAAGCCCACTGATGACACCAGTGCCCCTTCTGTACTTGCCCCCTGTGCAGCCGCACCATGCAGCCCTCGGTACGGCCCTGCCTATACCATCTCAAATGACTTCACACCCTTAGCAATTGCATTCAATTGAATTTTCATAATGTTGCTTGTTTAATGTTGTAAATATTTAATGGATCATCATATTTATTATTGTATTGTGTTATTGTATTGTATTATTTTTACTATTATGTTTTACATTACTTATTTGTTGTAACTCGCCTTGGACTAACATAGGAAAAGAATAATGATAAATAACAAAATAAATCCTTTTCACACAGAGACATTGAGGTAGACACTCAGCTGGCTTCCAAGTATAGCTACTGTATATGTCTAAGGTTATACATATTTTTAGTGGCACTTACACATACAGTATAAGTGCAGCTCTGAAAAGCTGCATATAATTCTAGTCATGTAGATATATATCTAGAATTTATTCATGCTATTTGGGGTAGGCTTAGTAAACCACACTACCCAGCAGCATGGGGTTGAGCATATGGTTTAGGTATCATGCAAAAGGTAGCATGGGCCCTAGAGTCCTAAATCCTGCAATACCCTGGTAGTTGTGTCAGCAAACCCAGCCCAGAGTTTCTGCTGCCCCAGGCAAAAACCCTGGCTGCAACTCCCACCCACCTCCTCCCCGCTGCTGCTGATTCCATCTTGGGGGGGGGGTGCAGGTGGCAGGAGCAGCAACAGTATTTTAAAAGCAGTGGCTTTGTGCCGCCGCATTGATGCCCATGTCAGGCTACGTGCTTCAGCACACATGGCCTGCTGCTTCTGTCCTCCCTCCAACTGTAAGCACATGGCCCACCACAGCCAACAAAGTGGCAGCACCAAGCCACCCACCTGGGTCAGCCATCCTAGGCGGTCACCTAGCTCGCCTAGTGGACAGGCTAGCCCTGTGTGTCAGGGTGGGGGACTGGACAAGATGGGGGTGGAACGTATGCGTTTACAGTATGTCATGGCTTGCACGGGCATTAGTGGCCCACACTAACTGCACTTGACACCATTAGTGCAGATACACCTTAACGCCATCTCAATGGTTGGTGTTAAGTGTACCCACTTGCTGGCTTGCGCAGTACCATGCTAACTACAGGGGGATAGAAACACCGACCACCTGAGGCTAGTGCTGACCCCTGCACTAGTAAGATGCCTCACATGCAAATTATCAGCACAGGGCTTAGTAAATATCTTATTTGTGCATTGGCACATGGAAGTTGAAGTTATACTTGTATGTTCAAAGGTTGAATTTCTCGGCTGAATGTATAACTCTGCTTATCCTTGCTCCATCCCAAATCACAGTGCTTTCCAGATAGATATATTTGGCCATTCTATGCACAGAAAGGACACATTTTTTTTTGTTAAAAAAGTATTGATCTAGCCGGCGCCGCAGCCAACCACATACATGTTTTTGAATATCGGGTCAATTGTATACAGTCCCCAGGATGTGGGGAGGTAATCATTCTAAGTTCATGAGAACTCCAGCGTCTGCTTGGACATTGAGTGCCACTTCTGCTTGCTCTTAAGGAAAGACTGCCATCTTCCTCCCAAATGAAAATAAACAAAGTAATTTATTATCTAATCCTTCATCTTGCCAGGACGATGACAAATGAGGTAGATATCCAAAAGATCTGATTGCCTAACTTAAGAAGTTAAGGGCCCAATTTTTGAAAGGTGTTTACAGCCCAGTGAACCATGTAAATGCCTTAAATGGGGATATTCAACATCACTTACACAGTTAGTGCCGTTGAATATCCCCTCCAAACTCCCCTACATGCCACGATGCTATCTGGCTAGCATCAAGGCATGTCAAGGGCGTTCCGGAGTGGGGCAGAGCAGAGGCAGCAACAAGTGCTAACCAGGCAGTAGCGATCTTCTATGCTACCTGGTTAGCGATTTGCACCTTAAAGATAGGTGAGGAAAACCCTTGCCTATCTTTAAGGCGCAGGAGCTAACCGGACGGCATGCAAGATTGCTGCTGCCCGGTTAGCTACTGCGGCTTCCGGCTTCTGTGGTGATCCCCAAATATTCAATGCCGGGGCCGCATATGACCCCAACAATGAATTTCCAGGGTTAAGGGTTGGCAGGCAGGCTTTGCGCCATAGGGGCGCATAGCCTGCCCAAATCAGTATCAAGTCCTAAGTGTTGCACATAAATGAAATTTCCAGCTGAGAGCCTAATTTTAGATGTCTGTAGAGTGAGTGAGGTTAGGTTAAGGGAAGTGCTGATTCCCAGTCCTAGAGATACCTAAGATTGGAGCACAAAGTTAAGAGAAACAATATAAGGCTTAAAATTAGAGGTCTTAGTCTTCGTACCTAATGTTAGAAGAATTTGCATTCTAAAACTTAGTTTATTATTACTATCAGGTGTAGATTGCTCCTCCTGCTGACATTTTGCAACTTCTCCACATACTTCTTACTTTGGGTTGGCACTCTGACAGCTACCTCTGCTATGGATTCTAAAGTGTGAAAGTGATTGACGTTTTACTTTAAGTAGGAATGCTCTTCTTCCAATATAGGATTCCTCTGGGTTTATCCCATGCCTTTTTGAATCCCATCACCCTTTTTGTCCCCACCACCTCCAGTGAGAGGGCACTCTAGACATCCGCCATCCTTTCTGTGAAAAAATACCTGATGTTGCCTTTAGATTCTCCTCCTTTCAGCTTCATTTCATGTCCTCTAGTTTTATAGCTTCCCCATCTTTGGAAAAAGTTTGCTTGCTCATTAATACCTTTTAAGTATTTAAGCATCTGTATCATAACTCTTCTGTTCCTCCCTGTCCTCCAGGGTATACACATTCAGGTCTTCAAGCCTCTGGCTCATACGACTTCTGGCACAAACCACATACCATTTTGGTTGCTCTCCTCTGAACGCCTTCAAGTCTTTTTATATCCTCAGTGAGATATGGCCTCCAAAACGTAATACAGTATGTCAAATGAGGCCTCACAGTGACCTGTATAGTGGCATTATCACCTCGTCCCCTTGCCTAGTTATACCCCTCTTTGCAGCCTAGCATCCTTCTGGTTTTGGCCACCGTCTTGTCACATTGTTTTGCAACCTTGAGGTCTTCAGACACCATCACGTTGAGGACTCTCTGTGCACATCATCCATTCACTCCCTATTGCATCACTTTGCACTTTGAATTAAATCTTAACTGCCAAATATTAGGCCATTCTTCTAATTTTTGTAGATTATTTCTCATGTTCTTAACACTTTATGGGGTGTCCACTCTATTGAAAAACTTTGTCTCATCCACAAAAAAGCAAACCTTTTCTTCGACAAAGATATTAAACAGAATCAGTCCCAATACAGATCCTTAAGGCACTCTACTACTCCTTTTTCTTTCTTCTAAATGAATTCCATTTAGCACCACCCTCTGTCATGTGTCAATCAACCAGTTTCCAATCCAATTCACCAACTTGGGTCCAGGTTTCAGACTGCTGAGTTTATTCATGAGCCTATTATGAGAAGCAGTATGAAAGGCTTTGCTGAAATCTAAGTAGATCATATCTAGTGTATGACCTTGATCGAGTTGTCAAAGAAACCAATCAGATTTGGCTAGCACAGTCTGCCTTTGGTAAAACCATGTTACCTGAGGTCTTGCGACCCATTGGATTGTGGAAAGTTCACTATCCTTTCCTTTAGTAGCATCTCCATTACAAGAGAAAAAGAAAAGGAAGACAATTGCCCACATTTGCATATTATAATAGAAGAAATAAAAGCAGTTAAGTAGTCCAACTTAAGGAGTGATACTGTAATCTCCAATTAAAGGAAGCAAAGCCAGTGGAAAAAAAAAGTCACAATAAAGAAATCAAGCAAATACAAAATCATCAAGCATCACCTATGGGGCCAGCTCAACCATTAGGTAAGCCTAGATGATCGTCTAGGATATCAACTTCTGAGGAGTGGCAAAGAGCAGCATCAGTCAAAGCAAGACAAAAGATCCTGACAGCTACACAAGCTCAAAGAGCCATCAGCACATTCTTTTATCTGCAGGGAGAACAGGTTGACATATCCACACAAGGTGGGTTATTTTAGAAGTCCTGTTCATGTTTTGCATGTCTGAAAATGGGTATGAAGACGCCCAGTTCCAAAGAGCATCCTTGGAGCCATTTCAGAAACTGGGTATATGGATGTTCCTAGTGCGAGGATGTTCAAGTAGAATGGGGGTGTGGTGGAGGTGTGTCCTGGGTGGAGCAAGGGAGATGCACATCATGGTGCAATTTCTGAATAGCGCAAGAATGCCTGGCCCTGGTAGGTGAGTTGTCCATGCATATACTTGCTCCTGACCACACATAAGGGGCAAAAAAAGAGCTCATTTCATGATAGCAATACTACAAGGGGGATGAGAACAATCCGCTATCATCCTCACTGTCAATATTTCCTAGGCAGATACCTGCATGGAAACACAAACCCAAAACAGATTACTATCCTACCACTGCACACCTGTCCACAACGTCATTGAACATGGATGTCCCCCTTCTGGAAACAGCCGGCCGGGATGTCCAAGAAGCCATTTCTGCAGCCATCCATTTGGGGACATCCATGTTTTTAAAATCAGGCCAAAGTGCAAACATCCCCAAATGTTTTGCCATGGACATTCTAGATTGCATCTGGACACCTTTTCTAAAATGCCACTTCATGTTTAAATATAAACTATGATGCTCAGTTATGCATTTTTACAGGATTATCATCAGAGTGGTGGCATTTGTCATGATCACAAGGGGAGGGGGCTGTTAAGGCTGAAGTTCATCTAGGGAACCTAATACCCTTGCACTGGCCCTGATCGCCTACTAACCCTCCTCCAGCCTAGTTTCATTACTTCAGATGGACTCCTTTATCCTGCAAAAAAGGCTTCAGATAGTCATTCAGTAAAAAGGTGTTTCCAGTATATTTAAGACATTTGCAAAGAAATTTTAAGAAGAAACCTTCCCCTACACTTCGTGTGAATAATAGGAAAAAAGATTAGAAACATAAGCAGCATGGAACCTGTGTACCTTTTGGGAACCTGCTAGGTACTTGTAACCTGGATTGGCTGCTGTTGGAAACAAGACACTGAGCTTGATGGACCTTGGTCTGACCCAGTGTGACATATCTTATGTATTCTACCACCATGAAACAGAAACTATTTTGGAAATATAGTCTTAAGATCAAGTCTTTATCAGCTTTAAGAAATTTTTTTTTAGTGCCATCAAGTCAGTGTTGACTCATAGTGACCCAGCTACCTCTGGGTTTTCTTGGCAATGTATCACAGGAAGTAGATTGCCAGCCTTTTCTTCCGAGGCAATGGAGGGTAAAGTGACTTGCCCAAGGTCACAAAGAGTGCCAGTGGGAATCAAACCCTTGATCTTCTGGGTACTAGGCAGTTGCTCAAACCACTAGGCTCCTCCTCCTCTCATCAGCTTTAAGAATGTAGGAAGCTATTAAAGTGGCCCAGTTTGATGTTTCCGCCCTTGAGGTCTGCAAAAATTCTGTTAAATTTAAACTGTCCAGGGAGCTCACCATATCCATTACCTCATCCTACGAGCTGATTTGTTGTGAAGCGTTTGGTAATACTCATAGGTGACTTCAGTACTATTTCAGGGTCCCATTGACACGTATGTGACCGTTCAGGTGTGTAGAAATCCCACAGATGAGATAGAGAGACATGAGCAAGAACTGGAGGCATCTCTTTAGGCTTTGCTGAGCACTGCTGGCACTGCTGACACTGCTGCCACAGTTGAGAATTGTCCTCTGTTGAAGCAGATGAGGCTGGGCTTGCTGAAGCACCCATATCCTGAAGTGATCTGCAAGTGGAACTTGGTACCCAGAAAGGAGCTTTGAGCTCCATATACATTTGAGAAAGAGTAGTTACTCACCTGTAACAGGTGTTCTCCAGGAGCAGCAGGAATCAGTCCTCACTTATGGGCACCGATGGAGCCCCCGTGCGGAGCATTTCCCCAGCTTTCTGAGAAAGCCTTTGGGAATACTGCACGCATGCACGGTCCCCTTCCCGCCTAAAGGTACCATCTTGCTCAGTCAAATGACATAGCTAAAAAACAGCACACAAAATATGTAAAAATGAACTATGTACAACTGCAGCTCCCAGGGGAGGAGGGAGGGTTGTGAGGACTGATTCCTGCTGCTCCTGGAGAACACCTGTTACAGGTAAGTAACTACTCTTTCTCCAGGACCAAGCAGGAAGTCAGTCCTCAATTATGGGACTCCCCAGCTTCAGGCTACCAGGGACCCAGAGCTGAAAAATGAGCTCCCTCTAGCCTCAGAGAAAGGATTTCACTGAAACATACCCCCACTGATAGCCCAACCAGAGGGCTGGAGGGTAGGAGTTGCCTAAACCTCAAAGAGATTCCAGAGCACTGCCTGACCGAAAGCACTGTCCCTACGGGACTCCCTCTCCAGGCAGTAATGGGCCGCAAAAGTCTGGCTTGAGGACCAAGTTGCAGCCCTGCAGATGTCTGCCAACGGTACCGAGCGGAGATGAGCTACTGAGGCAGCCATTGCCCTGACACGGTGGGCCGTGACCAGACCCTGCAACGGAAGGTCAGCTGCCCTGTAAGCGTAGGTGATACAGTCAGCCACGCAGATGGACAAGGTACGCTTGGAGACAGGCACCCCTAAGTTATTGGGGTCAAAAGATACAAAGAGCTGAGCAGCCCTCCTATGCCCCTGCGTACGCTCAAGGTAGAAGGATAAGGCCCTTCTACAGTCCAAGGTATGCAGGACTGTCTCAGCCCAGCTGGCATGGGGCCTAGGGAAGAATGTTGGAAGAACCACCTCCTGGTTGAGATGGAAAGAGGAGACAACCTTTGGGAGGAACTTAGGATGAGTCCTAAGGACTACCCTGTTCCTATAGAAGCGAGTGTAGGGTCTGTCACAGACCAGGGCTTGAAGTTCACTCACTCGCCTGGCCGAGGTCAAGGCCACTAGGAATAGAGTCTTCCAGGAAAGGAAGCGTAAAGGACATGTAGCCATGGGCTCAAAAGGTGGGCGAGTCATTTGCTGCAAGACCACATTCAACTCCCACTCAGGGGCTGGTGGATGGAGAGGAGGCTTGAGCAGTAGCAAGCCTCTGAGAAACCGGGACACCAAGGGAAGAACCGCCAAAGAGTGTCCCTCCACCATTGAGTGGGGAGCTGCCAGAGCAGAGAGGTGGACCCGAACAGACTTGGACTTAAGGCCCTGATTGGACAAGTGCAGAAGGTACTGGAGTATTACTGGCACAGTGCAGCCGAAAGGATCTTCCTTGTGCTGCTGACACCACAAGGAGAACCTCCTCCATTTCAAGGCATACGTTTTCCTGGTGGATTGCTTTCTAGAGGCCAAGACCACCTCTTCAACTTCCTGAGGCAGGCCCCAGGGAGCCAAGACTACCCTTGCAGCCTCCAGGCCATCAGATTGAGAGATTTGAGATTGGGGTGCAGAAGGGAACCCTGATCCTGAGAGAGAAGGTCGGGTTGGAACCCCAGAGGTAGTGGTGTCTCCACTGCCAGTTGAAGTAGGAGTGGGAACCAGGGCTGTCTCGGCTACCTGGGAGCAACCAGAAGGACCGAGGCCTTGTCCCTTAGAATCTTGAATAAGGTTCAGACCACCAGAGGCATGGGAGGAAACGCATACAGTAGGCCCTGGGACCAGGAAATTAGGAAGGCATCCGCCGCTACCCTTAGGGGATGCGGTTGCCTGGAACAAAACCTGGGCAGTTGATGATTCAGGGGACTGGCAAAGAGATCCATGGATGGAAGTCCCCATTTCAGGAAAATCTTTTGAACCACTAACGGGTGCAGCTGCCACTCGTGGGGCTGCAGAATTCTGCTTAATCTGTCTGCCAGAAAGTTCTCCTGGCCAGGAAGATAAACAGCCCTCAGCAATATCTGGTGCCTGAGGGCAAAAGAGCAAAGGGCCTGTGCTTCCAGGCATAGAGGCCTGGATCCAGTGCCGCCCTGTTTGTTCACATAGAACATGGCTACTTGGTTGTCCGTCTGAACTAGAATAGACTGGTGAGCCAAAGTGTGAGAAAAAGCCTTGAGGGCTAAGCGAATAGCCCGCAGTTCTAGTAGGTTGATCTGTTGCGTGGCTTCCCATGGGGACCAGAGGCCTTGAATGCAGCTCTCTTGACAGTGCGCACCCCAGCCCTGTAAGGAGTCATCTGTCGTCAACACCACTGTGGGGACAGGCACTTGAAATGGCACCCCCTGAAGCAAGTTGGGGAGGTGTAGCCACCACTGAAGGGAAGCCAGGAATGGCTTGGACACCCTGACTTTGTCTGCTAGATTCCCAAAGGCTTGCTTCCACTGAGTTCTGAGGCACCACTGTGCAGGCCTCATGTGAAGGCGGGCATTGGGGGTCACATGTACAGTCGATGCCATGTGTCCTAGAAGCTGCAGACAGAGCCTGGCGGGAACCCTTGGCAGGCTGAGAAACCGGGATGCCAACTCCATGAGCCTTTGAGCTCTGTCCTCTGGCAAGTAAGCCCTTGCTTGCAGAGAGTCCAGCCGTGTTCCTATGAACTCTAGGTTCTGGGAGGGAAGCAAAGTGGACTTTGCGAAGTTTATGACAAAGCCTAGGTCTTGAAGGAGTGATACAGTCCTGAAGGTGGCCTGCCTGGCCTCCTGGTAAGTCTGACCTCGGATGAGCCAGTCGTCCAGATAGGGGAAGACAAAAACCCCTTGAGTTCTCAAGTAGGCCGCCACCACAGCTAGGCACTTTGTAAAGACTCGTGGGGCGGACGTTAGGCCAAAAGGCAGCACTCTGTACTGGTAATGGTTTCCTCCCACCATGAACCTGAGGTACTTTCTGTGGTCTGGATGAATGAGGATGTGAGTGTACGCATCCTTTAGATCTAAGGAGCATAGCCAATCTCCCTGCTGGAGGTAGGGCAGAAATGTTCCAAGAGTATGCATCTTGAACTTCTCTTTCTCCAAGAACTTGTTGAGGTTCCTGAGGTCTAGGATAGGCCTTAGACCTCCGGTTCTCTTTGGCACCAGAAAATACCTGGAGTAGAAACCGTGCACCTGTAGGCGAGGAGGTACAGGCTCCACCGCCTTGTCCAGAAGCAGACCCTGAAGTTCTTGGAGGAGGTCTGTGTGCAGGAGAGGCCTCAGAGGCTCTCCTGGGAAGTAGACAAGAGGTAACTGCTGGAAATGAAGCATATAGCCCTGGTGGACTATGCTTAATACCCAAGCATCCCCTGTAATGGGGGCCACCTGTGGGCAAACAGGGCTAAGCGACCTCCTGTGCAGGAATGGGGCAGCAGAGGCGGAGAGGCTATGCTGTGGGAGTCAAAAACGCCCTCCCTGCTGGGTAGGAGCAGGAGCCAGAGGCTTGGGGGTCTTCTGCCTATGGGGCCCATGTCCCTGCCCCTTGGCCTGCTGCCCCTGTTGGGGAGCTGGGGAGGCCTGGTACTGAGGGAAAGGTTTGTAGGCAGCCACCTTTCTCGGGTAAAATGGCTTTTTACCCGAGCCCTTCTTTTTGTGAGAAGGGGCAGAAGTTTTTCTGGACAGCCTTGTCCTAGTCAGGTGCTTGGTTTTGAGATCAGCCGCCTTCTCGGCCATGGACTTGCCAAAAAGGTTTTCACCCCGGTAAGGGACATCGACCAACTTGTCCTGCACCCAGGGCTCAAGGTCCGATGACTGCAGCCATGCCTGGTGTCGGGCTCCGATGCCGGCTGCCGCCACACGAGCCGAAGCCTCGAAGCCATTGTAGGCCGCTCGGGACATGAACTTGGAACAGTCCCTGATTCCTGAGGACAAAGACTGGAACCTCTGCAAAGGTTCCCCGGAGAGGCCAGCAGAGAACCCGGCAAGCTCTTTCGCCAGGTCTCGTAAGTACATGCCCATGTACAGCTGGTATGACTGGACATGGCAAGCAAGCATCGAGCCCTGGAAGCACTTTCTGCTGAAAGCATCCAGGTTCCGGGCCTCCCTGCCGGGGGGACACCACGGAGTGCATCTTCTGGCTCTTCAGACGATGCATGGCCGATTCCACCACCATGGAATGGTGCGGCAGCTGCGCCTTTTGGAAGCCAGGGCTCTTACGGAGTCGATAGATGGAATCAACCCACTTGCTCAAGACTTGCGCCGAGGCCGGTGCCTCCCACATCCGGAAGAGGAGCCGTTCCAGCATCGGAGGAACCGGAATAGTAAAGGCCTCCTTCGGAGGAGAGTCATACTGGAGGGTCTCGAGCTCTTCGGCTCGAGGCTCCTCCTCAGGGTCCGCGGGGATCGCCAATGCCTTGGCCATGTCCCGCACGAACTTCGGGGAGGGGGACCTACTCCAGGGCTTGGACTGCGGTGAGTCCGAAGGGACGCACCGAGTCCGGAAAGTGTCGGGGGACTCCTCGTCTTCCATCTCCCACGCTGACTCATTTGAAGAGGAGTCGAGGGGCTCCAACCGTGCGGGTCAAGGTGGCACCCGCCCCGACGCTGAAGGCACCGGCGTCGACGCCCTCAGCTCCAAGCGGGAGGTCGAGGGGGACCTTGACCGAGGACGACTTCGAGCCTTCATGGTCTCGAGTATTGGCTCGGTCTCCGGGGTCGACTTCGACGTCGATGTCCCGGTGGTCAGGGCAGATGCACCAGCGAGGCTGGCCATCAGTACCCGCTGCTGATCCATGAAGGCAGACAATCTGCACTCCAAGGCTGTCAGCCTGAGTCCAAGCTCAGGAGACTCAGCAGCAACCGACTCGGGCCCTGGCAGCGCCGGGCCTGACGTCGGCTCCCTCGGAGGAGAGTCCACGAGGACTACAGGACTTACGCGCCCGACGGTCTCCGGCTCCACACGAGGTACTTTGGACGACTTCTCCTGTTCCAAAAGGCCCGGGACGGCGGTCGGGGGTCTTAGATCT
The DNA here is from genome assembly GCA_033557465.1 of Ichthyophis bannanicus. NCBI lineage: Eukaryota > Metazoa > Chordata > Amphibia > Gymnophiona > Ichthyophiidae > Ichthyophis > Ichthyophis bannanicus. Next base: position 162,595,225 of record CM066031.1, on the reverse strand, counting down.
GGCCCTCGAGGGGCCAGGGACCTCTTCCGACGCCGCCCTCACGAGCCGCTTCTTCCTCTTGCGTTCCCGGTCGGGGGACCTCCTGTCCGGGGGACCCCGGCGATGCTCGGGATCAGACTCCCGAGACGTCGAGGCCTCAGATGAGGTCCGGGCCCGGCCGGAGGCAGAATCTGAGAAAATCCTTTCCTTCTGGTGCTGACTGCTTCGAAGTGCCTTGGTGGACATTTTGCCACACGGGCCACAGATCATGGGATCATGATCTGGGCCGAGGCACCGAAGGCAGCAGTCGTGTGTGTCGGTGAGAGTCATTAGTTTCTTGCACCGATCACACTTCTTGAAACCACTAGAAGCCATCGAGGAAAAAAGGGCCCCCGAGAGGTCAAAGGACCGGCCTTCCAGGGAAAACAGAAAAAAGGGCGTGAACGCCAGCCACGAAGGGCAAAAACCAAAAAATAGAAAACGGGCTCGATACCGGTGTACCGAACCCGGCGGGAAGGGGAACCGGCGTCGAACTCGGAGAAAAAGACGAAGAAATCTTCAAAAAAATGTCAACTTTTCCAGGTGACTCGGACAGACGTCACCTGGAAAAAGAGAGACTGAGCAAGATGGCACCTTTAGGCGGGAAGGGGACTGCGCATGCGTGCAGTATTCCCAAAGGCTTTCTTAGAAAGCTGGGGAAATGCTCCGCACGGGGGCTCCATCGGCGCTGATGTCACCCATAAGTGAGTACTGACTTCCTGCTTGGTCCTGGAGAAGAGTCAGTTCCAGTTCAGATGACACAGTCAGATCAATGTGAGCAAAATCAGAGAATGGAAATTTTGAAACCAGGAGTGAGTTATGTGGCTATCCAACAGCAGGTGGTTATTCTTCATCCAGTCTATCAGAGAACATTCTAATTTGACAACAGCTTACCAGATGGACTCCAGTGTTATTTTCTATGGTGTAGACAAACTACAAAAACATAATTCTGCTGCACGTCTTCCCACATAGATGTTCTGATCACTATAGCTGCGACTGAACAGAGTTATCTACTGTTGGCCATCATCACGACAGCCATTGATGGTATCAGATTCTTATCTCCTCCCATGGCGCCCAAAAATTCCTGATCAAAGCAGCTGCAATGTCCAAGCAGCATCCTCCTAAATGTGGGCTCAGAGTCAGGCTATTGGGATGACAGCTGACAAGCTTTACAGATAAAGAAATGACCTTCTTAGATCTCCAATAGTCAGTGAAATCTGCTGCAACACTTGTAAGATAAAGAAGTTTCTTCTAGAACTGTGGTTGCCAACCCATGGTCTGTGGACTCTTGGAGTTCTGTAAGACCATTACAGGGGGCATGCAGGACACAGACAACAGAAAAGAGAGAGAGAAAGAGACAGGTTTATAGAGATTGCCTGGGATGAAAAGAGAGTGAAAGAAAGAGCAGACTGGTAGGGACTTGCTGGAGAGAAAGAGACAGATGGGGAGAGAAAGAGAGAGAGGACTAGTGGGGACAGGCTTGGAGCTGAGAGGAGGGGATCTGCGAAGAGTGGTGGGGATGAATTGGGATGGGGGAGGGGGTTCCTGAAATCTTTGGAAGTTAACACAGGGTCAACACAACCAATAAAGTTGGGAAGCTCTGTTCTAGAGCCTCTGTGCCCTGTTTAGTGTCAAATTCTTAAGACTTTGGCCAAAAATATCAGAAGTATCAGATCCCGTGGCTGCTTGCTATGGTGTCACTGTTGTACTGCTCAGTGCCTAGACAATGACATGAAGAAAGGACCCCATAATGCCCAGATTACAAGCAAATGTGCCAACACTGCTGCTTTCTATTTGTGCTCCATTTGCTTCCATTAAATAAATAAAACAAAGAGACAGCTGAAGGATTCCTGCAGCTCATTGCAGCTTTGACAACTGAAAGGGGAGGTTCTAGCACCAAATCCAGCAGAAAAAGCTCTTCTATGCTGGGGAAAGTACTATTCCCACTACTTCCATTTTTAAGTCACTACTTACCGTAGGCAGCAGCGCTGTACATAAACAGAAGAGTCCCTGCCCTATGGAGTTTACAATCTGGCTATAAGAAAAGCCACGTTGGGTCAGACCAAAATAAATCTCTATCATCACCCCTCCCAGAACGATCCTTTAAAAACACATAATTGGGTAACATGTCTAAAAATTAAACTTTGTTTCATGTACTTTAATAATAAAGGCAATTCCAAATGTTGTTACCCAGATAAGTGGGCTATATGAAAACTGCCCACCCTCCAGCAGGTAAAGCATAGTTACTCACCTGTAACTGGTGTTCTCCAGGGACAGCAGAAATCAGTCCTCACATATGGGTGATGTTCGCGCTGATAGATCCTGCGTGGTAACCTCTCCCCAGCTTTCAAAGAAAGCCTTTGGGAAATGTACCACGCACAGGGCCGGATTTACCTATACGCCAGGTATGCCGTGGCGTAGGGCCCACAGCTGGCAAGGGCCCACCCGGGGCCGGCCCACACACCGGAGGGCTTCAGAGGGAGCTGGGGAAGCCCGCGCGAGGCCCCGGCTCCCTCTGTACAGCCGCCAGCGTGAAGAGCCTTTTCCTTCACGCTGGCGGCTGTATCTGTAAAGACGCGATTGCTGGGAAAGGTTAAAGGTGCGGACTTGGAGGAACTAATAATAGTTTTAGGCAATCGGAAAGAGTGGGATAAAAAGAAGCAAAAAATATTGAGGTTTGGTCAAGCTCTAGTTCTAAAGCTCTGGGGTAATAAAGTTAAAGAAAAAAAAAACGAGAACCCTAGACGTAGAGCACTAGCCTTAGGCTTTGATCGGGGTTCCGGGAGGTGCAGGCAGACAAAACGCTCTAGCAGAGAGAGGGGTCGCTTCTGCGGCCTCCTTTCACACAGCGGCAAGGTCTGGGGAGTGTGAACCAGCTGGCAGCAGGCCTGATTCTCTTCAACGCTCATGATGCCGCCAAAACTCTGCTGGTAGCTGAGCATTGTTTCGAGCGTGCAAGCAGCCACAGCAATCTGTCTCCGGTGAGTGAAACGGGGAAGTTGAACTCCAGGAATTTAGGCTGGGTGCTAGGTAACTTCCCACGCACGCGGGCACGACCACAATTTTATACAGTTTGATCTGATTTGCCTCTCTCCTTTTTCCTTTTTGCTTTTATTTTAGCATTTGGACTGTGTTTTGGTGGCAGTTTTAGTCAGCAGGCAGGAAAGAATAGGCTGAGGGATTCAGTGGACTTGGGCAGCTGATTTTACGTTTTGTTATTTTCCCGGGTTTTTTTTCTTTTCTGGGGGAAAAAAAAATAAAAAAACAAACCAAAGAAAGAAAGCAAGCAATAGAGGGCACTGGAAGAACAGGTGACACAAAATTTACCTGGGATTATTATACGTTTGTTTTTATGTTTGGCTCACTGAAGGAAAAAAAAAAAGGAAAAGTCCTACCATAACTGGGGTCTCGCCATGTCCCTCAAGAGCACATGTCTGACATGTGGATCGTGGAGGGGGGTCAATTTCCAGTGCAGGTCTATGCTGCACTTGCCAGGCTGAGACCAGATCGGCAGAGGCGGGCTTCCTTGAGGGCTGGGGAGACAGTGTTCCAGGTCCCTCGGGTGAGAGTCCAGTCTCATCTCAGACTACAGAGGCTCATGGAGGGTCTGGTACTGCAGCACCAGCTGGAACAGTGAATAAGTACTCTGAGGGGCTTCCTCCAGTTGCACAGGGCACAAAGTAGTAGTCTGGGAAGTCCACAAAGCCTTCCAAGAGCGCTGGATATGGCTTGGCAGAGAGACTTACCAGGGGCATTTTCTCCAGAGGTTTGTCCTTCCCATGCACAAGGCTTTTTGCTTGAAGCATTCAGGCATGGAGTTTGATGGGGCTCAAGGTAAGGGGTAGAAGTGAGCATTACCAGAGATGCCCGCAGATGATAGGGCACTAGGTGAGCCGGGCCCGAGGAAGTGGTGGATAGAGGAGGATCCATGGGGAGACGGACTGGAAAGAAATGGGCTGTGATGGGGGGGGGGGGACCTGAACTGTAAAAGGGCTATGGGGGGGGGGGGACCTGGACCGGAAAAGGGCTGGGGGGGGGGGAGTTGGACTGGAAAGAAATGGGGTGTGATGGGGGGGGGACCTGAACTGTAAAAGGGCTATGGGGGGGGGGGACATGGATTGGAAATGGGTTGTGATGGGGAGGGGGACCTGGACTGGAAAAGGGCTAGGGGGGGGGGGTAACTTGGACTGCAAATGGGCTGTGATGGTGGGGGGGACTCGCACTGCAAATGGGATGTGATGGTGGGGGCTAGGACTGGAAATAGGCTGTGATGGGGGGGGGGGCTAGGACTGGAAATAGGCTGTGATGGGGGACTTGGACTGTAAATGGGCTGTGATTGGGGGGCAGGGGCTAGGACTGGAAATGGCCTGTGATGTGAGGGCTAGCACTGGAAATGGGCTGATGAAGAGCTAGAATAGGACTGGAAATGGGCTGATGTGGGGCATGGGAGAATGGGACTAGAAGGGAGTGGATGCTGGGTGGGTCTAGAACTATAAGGGAACTGATTTTGGGGGAGGACTAGAATGGATGGGGAATGAGAATGGAGAGGGGAAAAATATTTTGTGTGGAAGAAAAGTCTATGATGGGCTGGGTATTGGGAGAGTAAGAGGGGCTTGAAAATGGAAGGGTGAAATTTAAATGGATGATAAAGGAATAAGGAAAGAATTGGGGGAAAGAGCAAAAGGGAAACAATCAGTATGTTTAAAGCAGAAATAGAGAATGGAAAACATCTAAAAGAGAAGAAAGGACAAATGGATAGCTAGCAGAAGACACGAAGAAACCAGAAGAAAGTGACTGGAGCAATTGCAACTGAAAAAATGCCCAAACAGAAGGTAGAAAAATACTTTTTATTTTGAATTTATTAACTGGAATATGTCTTTTTTAATGTATTTCTTGAATTCCGATGCTGATTTTGTCCCTATTGCCTCTTTATGTCAGGCAATTCTATACATCTATTGCCATTTCTGTTTTGGTAAGTTGATCTCGTTTTTATTTTTTCTGGGGGCCCACAATTTTTGTTGGCGTAGGGCCTCACTCAAGGTAAATCCGGCCCTGACCACGCATGTGTGATTTCCTTCCTGCCCAAGGGTGCCATCTTGCTTCAGTATGATATCAAAGCACAAGACGGCCATGGGGAGGAGGGAGGGTTGTGAGGACTGATTCCTGCTGTCCCTGGAAAACACCTGTTACAGGTAACTTTATGGTTTATATGTTTTTTCCGGGAACAAGCAGGAAGTCAGTCCTCACATATGGGACTCCTTAGCTACCAGCTACCGAAAAACTTGTAAAAAGCTCATGGGTGACCAGAAAAAGGGGGAACAGTGAGCAGCAGCAATGAGTCGAGAGATAACAGACTCCCCAGTGGTCCAAGTACCCAGTGAGGAGCCAATGCTGCAGTAGCCTGAATACACCAAACAGCCAGAGGACAGGAGTTGCCTATACCCTAAAAAATGACAGAGTGCTTCCTGGCCAAAGGCACTGTCCCAACGGGACTCTCTCTCCAGGCAGTGGTGAGCTGTGAAAGTGTAGACCGGGACAACTATGTGCAAGGGCCCACTGGAGTGACATGTACTGTGAATGCCATATGCCCCAGCAGGTGGAGCATGAGGTGGGCTGACACCGAGAGATGGCACTATGTGCTTGCAGCACGCGCTTGGAAGTGTAGGACCCTGTCTAAAGGGAGAAAAGCCCTGGCTTGGACAATGTCCAGTCGAGCCCATATGAACTCCAGGTCCTCAGTTGGCTGAAGGTGGGACTTCGGATAATTTATGATGAAGCCGACATACTACAGAAGGAGGATGGTGCATGCCATCACCTGACAGGCCTCGATGGCCATGCTGCCCTTTATGAGCCAGTCGTCCAAGTAGGAGAAGACTAATACCCCCTGGAGTCTGAACTGGGCTGCGACCACTGCCAGGCACTTGATAAATACCCTTGGGGCGGATGCCAGGTCAAAAGGTAGCACTCTGTACTGATAATGTTCTCTCCTGACAACGAGGCGGAGGTACTGCCTTTGTAGGGGTTTGATGAGGATGTGTGTATATGCATCCTTTAGGTCCAAAGAACATAGCCAGTCTCCCTACTGGAGGTGTGGCAGCAATGTTCCAAGAGAGAACAGTTTGAATTTTTCCCTCACCGGGAATCTGTTGAGGTCCCGCAGGTCAAGGATAGGGCAGAACCCTCTGGTCCTTTTTGGTATCATGGAGTAGCATGAGTAGAATCCTGTGCTCCTGAGGTTGGCTGGGATAGGTTCCACCACCTGGTCCTCTAGAAGGCCTGCGAGTTTCTGATGGAGCAGGTCCCAGTAGGGAAGTCCTGGAGGCTCTCCTGAGAAGAATAATAGGAGTGTTTGATGGAGGTGGAGGAGGTAACCCTCTCTCAGCACCTGAAGGGCCCAGATGTTGGTGTTAATGGAGGGCCACTTGTGGGCTAAGAGTACCAGACATCCCCCTGTGTGCTGCATGGCTGTGCCTCCTGGGTGGGTGGGGGGGGGGGGGGGAGAGAGGTTATGCCCAAAAAGTCAAAAGCCCCCTCCAAGTTGCCTAGGGCTTGTGGGGTCTTAGGCTTATGTGGGCCATGCTCTTGGCCTTGGCCTGCTGGCCCTGTTAGAGAGCTGGGAAGACCTGGTATTGAGAGTAGTTTCCGTAAGCCTTCCTCTTCTTTGGGTATGAGGGCTTTTCACCCAAAACCTTCCTCCAGGAAGGGTCAGCGGTCTTCTTGGAGAGCCTGGTCCTAGTCAGGAACTTCGACTCTAGCTCAGCGGCCTTGTCTGTCATGGGTTTGCCAAAGAGTTTCTCTCCACAGCAAGGTATGTCGACCAATTTGTCCTGGACCCACTGCTCCAGGTCAGAGGACTGTAGCCAAGCCTGGTGCCGGGCACTAATGCACGCCACAGCTATTCTAGCTGCAGACTCAAAGCCATCATAGGCCGCTCTTGTGATAAACTTGGAGCACTCCCTGACTGCCGAGGCTAGAGTCTGGAACCATTGGAGGGATTACTCTGAGAGACCAGCCAAGAACCCAGTGAGCTCCTTCGCCAGGACATATCCATGTACAACTGGTAAGCCTGGATCCGGCAAACAAGCATCGAACCCTGGAAGCACTTTCTGCCCATGGCGACCATGGCATGGGCCTCCCTGCTGCACCTCAACTCCAGAATGGATAGGTCCAAGGGCATGTCATGGTACCGGCTCCCAATCCAAGTCCAGCTCAGAGGAGAAGTCGGGGGTCCAACGGAACTCGGGGTGTTGGCCCAACCCCAAGGTCACAGTGGCCCAGCACTCAGAGCTGAGGGCACTGAGCAGTGAGGACCGTGGATCACCAGGACCAGGACCACGGCCGAGGCATATCTCAAGACTGGTGGAGCTCGAGGATCAGCTTGACCTCCGGGAGTCCCTCGCGGTGGAGGGTCCGGTGGTTGGGAGTGATGACTCAGAGGAACCTGGCACTAGAACCTGCTGCTGGGCCATGAAGGCAGCCAAAGAGTGCTCCAAGGCCACCATCCTGTCTCAAGACCAGATGGTTCTGCAGTCTTCAACGCGAGCATTGAGGACTTCCAGCCCAGCACTGACTTCCTCAAAGAGGAATATTCGACCAGGATGGCCTCAGGGGTCCGAAACTAGTCCCGGGGCATGAATGATTCCCGGTGAGGCAACTTGGTCAGTCACTCCTTACCATCGCCCTCAGCCTCCCGTTGAGGGCTGTAGGACTGGAGCCCGTGGGATTTCCCCACCTTCCCTGACTTGCCACTCGATGGGGTCGAGATCTTCCGGTCCTTCTTAGTGCAATCCTTGTCAGAGGATCTCCGGCCAGAGGTTCCTTGGTCCCAGGGCTCCAAGGCCGCAGGGTCTCTGCAGGTGCTCGAGGCCCTGGAAGGAGTCTCAAAGCAGGTTCTCGCGAAGGACTCCAGGTCCGAGTCGGTCTTCTGAAAAATTGACTCATGCTGTTGCTGCCATTTCCTGAGGACATAAGGGGTCATCTGCTTACAGAGACTGCAGACCAAGGCATCATAGTCTGGCCCGAGGTATTGAAGGCAGCAGTCATGCGGATCCGTGCACGACATATTATGAGCACAGCAATCACATGGCTTGAAGCCACTGGCTGAGGCCATGGCGAGGAAGTCGGCCCTCATGAGGTCAAATTCACCGGACCCGGCCAGGAAAAAGGCGCTAATCTGCGCCAAATGAAAAAGTAAGAAGAAAAAGAAAAAAGAACCAGAGGACACGATGGCAAGGCAAGCGAGCTAAGGGCAGGAAAAGGAACTGGTACGCTACTGGAGAAAGAAAAAAAGAAGACAAAAATTGCCAACTTTTTCTGGGAGAACAGACACATGTCCGATGGGCTTCGTGGAAAAAAAAGAGACTAAAGCAAGATGGCACCCTTGGGATGGAAGTGGACAACGCATGCGTGGTACATCTCCCAAAGGCTTTCTTTGAAAGTTGGGGAGAGGTTACCACATGGGCTCCGTCGGTGTCGACATCACCCATATGTGAAGATTGACTTTCTGCTTGTTCCCGGAGAAGAGTATGTGCTGATGGCTCTTTGAGTGAGTGTGGCTGTCAGACCATATTGCTTTTGCTTTGACTGCAGTTGCGTTTTGCTGCCCACCAAGAAGCTGCCACCCTAGGAAACCACCTACCAAATGGGTAAGACAACCTTGCAGAGCATACAGATAATGTCTGAAGATAAAAAAAAAAACAGCAATAGTTTTCAATAAATTTTCCCCATCATCTCCATGGCTCCTCTGGTATTGGAGGATGAAGCCAAACTGTAGCTGAGGGTTATTCACAGCTTTAACGTGCTTCTCTGTAATACTTCCTTGGGCTTCAGCCAAACTTTGAGCACATTGTTGTACACAGAGTCTCACCTCGAGATGTTCTCTTCTCTCTTCACAGTCTTAACATGAGTATCTTAGCCACCTACCCAACTCCTTGCCCTGCAGACATTCCTGCTTCTTCTGCTCCTCAATGCTTGAAGACTTCACCTTCCCTACCCACAGCATACATCCACTCCTTCTTTCTCTATCCTGTCCACTTGGTTCCTAGCTATGAACAGATATCCCCAGCTCCCTCTAAAGAGAAAGGAGAATCCATATGGTTCAGAAAGCTGCACTGGCTAGCTACTGTGACTGCCGCCTATGGCTACAAGAGTTCCTTCGGTGCCAATCATTCCATTTACATATTTGATATACTGCCTTCACATATAGCATTAGGTGATTTACAACTTTAAAAATAAAATTATAGCATCAAATAACAATACATCTACTATTCACTGCATGCTCTCTTATCTCACTCAGCTTGGATATGGCAGAGGCTGAAAGGTCTCAAAGGATAAGGCTTGTGATGAGGAAGAAGTGGAGGTGCTGTGTGTAATGTGGGTGCTGCGCACAGAGGGATCGGGCTATCCATGCCCTTCAGCTGCCCATTAATTTCCACACTTCAGGGTATACGTTATAGCTAAGAAAGAACTATATACATGACTGTACACATGAGCTCAAAACAGAGCTCTGCACACTTAGCAATCACTTTTGGTGTTGCTGTGAGGTGCTGACACCTGAAAGGTGACTTTTCTATGGCACACCTGAAGAGTTCTGTGGGCACACTGGTTGAAAAACACTGCTCTATCCCAATGAGTGCATTTGTCTTATAGTAGCCATCATTCATGTTAAGTAGAAAACATCCCAGGAAATGGACAAACCAGAACTTGAGCACTCCAAAGTTGAAGAATCAGTGACCACAAGGAAGCAAAGGGTAGTGATGATTGGTAACTCTCTTCTGAGGGGTACTGAGGCATCCATCTGAACAGACTTGATGTCCAGAAAGGTATGCTGTCTGTGAGGTGCCAAAATTCGAAATGTTATGGAGAGTTTGCCGAGACTCATCACGCCTACTAACTATTATCTGATGTTGCTCATTCATGTAGGCAAAAATGATACTGTTAGGTATCCATCTGAACATATCAAAGGTGACTTCATGGCTCTGGAACAGAGGTGAAGCAGATAGGTGTGCAGATGACATTCTCTTCAATACTCCCTGTTGAGGGAAAAGGCCAAGGCAGAGAAGCTCGCATCCTAGAGATGAATACATGGCTCTATGGATGGTGTCATCAAGAGCATTTTGGTTTCCTGTACCATGGGATAATGTTCCAAGGGCTGCAGAACAGAGATGGCATCCATCTGTCCAAGAAGGGTCAGAGTCTTCAGCAGCAAACTGGCTAACCTACTGCAGAGGGCTTTAAACTAGATTCATTGGAGATGAGTGACAAAAGCCCCCGAGTAAATGAAAGCCCCCAGGTAAGTGAAACATTAAATATCTCTGTAGAAATGGGTAAAAGGGGCAACATCTGGAAAGCAGTGTGTATAAAAGCCTACAGCATGGGAAATAAGATCCCAGATGTTGAGGCTTTAATGGAAGATGCTGACTTGGATTTAGTGGTGGTAATGGAGACATGGTTTATGGACAACCATGACTGGGATGTCATTATACCAGTCAATACTTTATTCAGAAAGGACAGGGTAGGAAGAAAGGGAAGAGGAGCGACACTATATGTACAAAATAATATTAAAGCTATAGAATTACAGGGCTTAAAAGGGAGCAAGGAGGCACTGTGGATTAAACTAGAAAGAGGGAAAGGGAAATCCATTTGCATTGGTGTGATATACAGATTTCCCTCATAGGGAGAAGGATGGAGATTTAATAGAAGATGCATACAGTATTGCCATGAAAGGAGAAGTGCAACTGATAGGTGATTTCAATATGCCAGATGTTGACTGGCACATCCCTATTGCAGTGTCATCTAGAAGTATCCTAGATTCTCTACAGGGAGAATTATTCCAGCAACTGGTAACAGAACCCATACGTGAAGGGGGTCATACTTGATGTGGTGCATACCAATGGGGAAAGTGTTTTTGATGTCATAGTGAGAGATCATCTCGCATCCAGTGATCACCAGATGGTGTGGTTCAGTATTAGGACTAAGGCTGATAAAATCCATTCAGGAGAGTGAACAGGATGGAGTCGGTGCAGAGGGTGGCTACTAAAATGATTAGTGGGCTTCATTATAAATCATATGAGGACAGACTTAAGGATCTTAATATGTATACCTTAGAGGAAAGGCGGGATAGAGGTGATATGATTGAGATGTTTAAATACCTCCGTGGCATAAATGTGTTCAGGGAGAGAGCCTCTTTCAATTGAAAGCAAGTTCTGCTACGAGGGGACATGGGATGAGGGTGAAGGGAGATAGATTCAGGAGTGATATGCGGAAATATTTCTTTACGGAAAGAGTAGTGGATCCATGGAATAGTCTCCCAGTGGAGGTGGTAGAGATGAGGACAGTAACTGAATTCAAAAAAGCATGGGACCAACACAGAGGATCTCTAAAGGTAAAAAGAGAGGGTCTCAGACTTTAGGAAAACTAATTTGCCAAGATGGGACAATGCCTCAAGGAGTTGTTAGTGGGATGGGAACAGCTGGGGGATGTAGAAAAGCAATAGGCAAAACTGAAAGGGGCTATTTTAAGGGCAACAAATCTTTTTTGTTAGAAAGGTAAATAAAGATAAAAGGAAACAGGGGCCACTGTGGTTCTCAAAGTAGCTGAAAAGGTGAAAAAAAAATAGGGTGGCCTTCATAAAATACAAGAGATCACAGAGAGAGGAAGACAAGCATATATATTTGGAAAAGCTTAGAGAAGCTAACAAAATAGTTAGGAAAGCAAAGATACAAAAAGAAGAAGAAATAGCCAGGGCAATAAAATGGGGGATAAGATATTTTTCAGATATATTAGTGAGAGAAGGAAGTGCAAAAGTGGTATTGTCAGACTCAAGGATGAAAAGGAGAAATATGCAGAAGCTGATGAGAATAAAGCGGAATTGCTTACAAATATTTCTGTTATGCATTGAAAATAATCCTTTTAAGCTCAGCTCTCGATGACTGCATGTGAGTCCAAGAATATCACAGATTTGGCTCTGCTTGTCAGACTTGTTTACGTCAGACAGTAGAATGAAGCACCATTTGCAATCCGAGCTCCTCTCAATGACATCAAATTTTTATCAGTTCTGGTCCAGGCTGTTGCATTTTCAAGGCACCTCTGGTTTTTGTCTGAACATTTGGCAGGCTTATCCCCTTATGATGACAGTCTCACAACAGAAACAAAGAAAAAGATAGTGCAGAACCTTCAGCTGCCACCATTACCAGACATTCCAGTTGTTTCTATGTCAGAGGACATAAAAACTGCCAAATGGGGTGATCTCCAAATGTTGTTTATTTTCATTAAAATTGTATTTGTTATAAATATGATAAAGAACAAAACCAGCCTTGTGGAAAACTGTTAGTTTGTGGTTTTTTTTGATCACCTTAGACTGTTCACAGTTGAAGGGCCAGGAGCAGGATCTCAGAAAAACCCACAAATAGGAAAAGAAGTGACGGGAATCTTAAACAATTTTCAGAAGACTGTGTTCATGAGGAACTAACTAAACAAAAAGTAGACAAAGTGATGGGACTGGATGGGATACATCTGGGAATATTGAAGGAACATGGGGATGTTTTATGTTAAATATCCTGTTTTACTATGTAAATAGTTTTACGACTGTTCTATGTAACTTATGTTATTTGTAAACCACCCCTATTCTCTGGAAGGGGCGGTATAGAAGCATGAAATAAATAAATAAAGTTCTAGCAACTCCACTTACTGACCTTTTCAATGCTTCTTTAGAGTCAAGAGTGGTCACAGAGAACTGGAATAAGGCACATGTGGTCACTTTACACAAAAGCAGAAGGATGAGGTTGAAAACTACAGGTGAGTAAATTTTGGAAACGCTGCTAAAAGGGAGGATAGTGAGGTTTCTGGAGTCCAATAGATTGCAGGATCCAAGGCAGCATGAATTTACCAGAAGCAGGTCTTGTCAGACTAATCTGATTGATTTCTTTGACTGCAGGTGACCAGTGAGTTGGCCTGAGGGAGAGCCCTAGATGTAGGGTACCTAGGTTTCAGTAAAGCCTTTGACACTGTTCCACACAGGTGACTTATAAACAAACTGAGCACCCTAGGCATGGACCCTAAAGTGATTGACTGTGTTAGAAATTGGTTGAGTGGGAGGCGATAAAGGGTATAGATAAAAGCAGCTCACACTGAGGAGGTTACCAGAAGTAAGTCATAGGGATCTGTCCTTGGTCCGATTCTTTTTAACATCTTTATTAGTGATATTGCGGAAGGGCTGTCGGGTAAGATTTGCCTTTTTGTGGATGATACCAAAATCAGCAATAGAGTACAGTATGCCCTTGTAGATTCACACTTTGTGATTTGCGAATTCACAGATCCACGAAAATTGCATTGGAACTGAACCTTATTTGCATCCGCGATTTTTTCACACATCCGCGAAATCCTCGAAAAACCCTACAGAAGTATTTATGTTTAATTTTCATAGTAATTTATGTTTTCATGCTTCTAAATGAAATTAAAGTGCTTGGGAGCATGACTGGGGTCATATTTAGGGTTTAAACTATAGAAATAAGCATATTACCATTTTTAGTGACTCTACCAAACATCTGCGAATCCTCATTTGCGACGGGTTCTGGAACCTAACCTTGCGAATGTCCGAGGTCTGACTGTAGACACCCAGGAAATAGATAACATGAGGAGGGATCTAGCTAAGCTTGAAGAATGGTCAAGAATTTGACAGCTGAGATTTAATACTAAAAAATGCAGGGTCATGCATTTGGGTTGCAAAAATCCAAGGGAACGGTACAGTATAGGGGGCGCAGTACTTCTGTCCACGAAAGAATAGCGGGACCTGGAAGCGATTGTTTCTGATGATCTTAAGGTGGATAGACAGGTAAAAAAGGCAATGGTGAAAACCAGAAAGATGCTTGGATGCAAAGGGAGAGGAATGGCTAGCAGAAAAAGGAGGTGATAGTGCCTCTGTATAAGTCTCTGGCGCGACCTTATTTTGAGTATTGTGTGCCATTCTGGAGACCACACCTTCAAAAAGATATAAACAGGATGGAGTCGGTGCAGAGGGTGGCTACTGAAATGGTTAGTGGTCTTCATTCTAAGAGCATAAGAGGACAGACTTAAAAGATCGTAATACAGCTGTCAACATTATTGGCACCCTTGCATTTTGGGTATTTTGTGTACAATATCTTGAGAAATAATTGGAAATATTCCAAATGTATGTCATTATAATATTTTAATAGTATGTTCAAAGGTATACAACAAAAAAAGATGTCTGTGCAATTTAGACATAATTTCTGAGAAAAAAACAAAATATGACCTGGACAGGATTAATAGCACCCTTCACTAATATTTGGTTGCACAACCCTTGGCACTGATGACAGCCTCCAAACATTTCTTGTAGCCATCTATAGGTTTCGTACATCTGTCTGCTGGTCATTTCTCCCACTCTTCAACTGCGATTTCTTGCAACTCATGAATATATTCAAGATTCCGTTTACCAATGGCAGATTTCCGCACTTTACAAAGGTTCTTGATTGGATTGAAATCAGGACTCATTGCTGGCCAGTTTTAGAACAGTCCATTTATTCCTTTTTAACCATACTTTTGTGCTTTTGGATGTATTCTTTTGGGTCATTGTCCTGCTGGAGGACCCATAACCTTCAACCCAGACCTAGTTTTCTGATACTAGGTAGCACATCTTGCTCCAAAATACCTTGGTAGTCCTCCAACTTCATGATTCCTTTAATATGTTGCAGGCCTCCAGTTCCTGAGGCAGCAAAACAGCCCCACAACATTACGGAACCTATACCATATTTAACTGTAGGAAGGGTGTTTTTTTTCCTTATAAGCTTCATTTCTTCACCTGTAAATGTATTGCTGGTTTGCATTGCCAAAGAGCTCAGGTTTGGTTTTATTGGTCCATAGAACATTTTCCCAGAAGGATTGTAGTTTCTCAAGGTGGGTTTGGGCAAAGATCAGGCACGCCCTTTTATGTCAGCCCACGAAGTAGTTCTTTGTTTAGAGCACGGTGTATGGTAGAGGTTAAAACCACCACTCCAGATTGCTCCAGGTCAGCCTTAAGCTCTTTGGATGTTGTATGTGGTATTTTTCCAACAGTTTGCACTAACCTTTGAAGACTTCTTGAATTAACTTTCCTCTTCCCACCACATCCTGGGAGGTTCTTGACAGTTCCTTGAGCCACAAATGTCTTAATAACATTGCAAACGGTAGACACAGGAATCCCAAGGTCTTTGGAGATGATCTTGTACCGTTTTGAAGTTGGATGTTTGGTGATACTGGCTCTTCTGATGGTCTCAGGCAGTTCTCTTGTCTTCACCATTGTGAAAATGGAACAGGGAATGAATGTGGCCAGCAATTGAGGCACTCAAAACAGATCACAGAATAATGATTAAGCCAGCCGATAAAGACAGTCATTGTTATAATGAACAAGAGTGATTATGTCTCTAATATCAAAAGACAATTGAGCAATAACACATTTTATAGACGGTTGGATAAAGATCCTACCCCCTTTTTGAAGCGAGTTAGATAGCATTATAGAGACAGGATTGGCAGCAGGATTTCTAACACAGAAAGAAAAAGATTTCTTGATTGCCTCTCACCCTGTAATGCCCACCATATACATCATCCCTAAAATTCAGAAATCCCTTGTTAATCTGCCAGGTCGTCCAATTATTTCGGCTATCGGGTCTGTGAGCCGGTCTCACAATTTTTAGATGTTTTGCGACCCTTTGTATGCAAAGTGCCTTCTTATACTAGAGATTCAAATCGCATCATACAACTTTTAGATGACTTTGAAGATTATCATCCCAATTTCTTATTGGTCACTCTAGATATGGTCTCATTGTACATAAATATACCACAAGAGAAGGCCATTGAAGTGGTCAAAATTACTTTATTGCAACGTGAAGATTGTTTCAAATGTTTACCTTTGTTTTTTTATGCAATTGGCAAGACTTGCTTTGACTAACAATTTTTTTTTGTTTGATGGTCTGTTTTATCACCAGATGAAAGGGCTACGGGGTCCTCTACGGTGCCGGATGTAGCTAATTTGTATGTGGCTGATTTTGAACTCAAATTGTTACAAAGACATCCATATAAAGATAATATCAAAATGTGGCAAAAGGTGTATTGACAATGTATTTCTCATTTGGGATGGAGAATGTCAAATTTTAGAATTCTTTTTAACATGGATAAATACATTATTTATTTTATTTATTTATAAGCTTTTATATATCGCCACTTCCATAGATCAGTGGCGGTTTACAATGAAACCCAACCAAGTTACATTATAACATTCATGAACTTATGTACAAATAACATGCTGAGTAACAAAGTAACTAAACATTATATCAACTTTGTAACTTATTTACAATTAATTGATAGTGAGATATGTAGTGTCGCCTGAGCAATGTGCATCTTGGCAATTGAGTAGTTCTTAGGAGATTTGAAGTGTTATGATGGATTGTGATGGGTATGTTGATAGGTGCTGGGTTTAGTTGTTTGTGATGGTTGATCCAAGGTAGTAATGCCATAGTATTGGATGAATAGGTAAGTTTTGAGTTCTTTGCAAAAAGTTAGAAGATCTTTAATCATTCTTAATTTGTCAGGAAGGGCATTCCAGAGAGTAGGGGGCGACATAGGTGAATGTCCTGGAACTGGTAGCTTTATTGGTGCTACGGATGTGTGTGGACATGGTTAGTGTATTTTGACAGCTGGTTCTTTTAACTCTACTGTAGTGTAATCGGGAACATGTATAAGGGAGGATAGATAGGAGGGAGCTATTTTGTTGTATAGCTTAAATATTATCATTATATATTTGTATTTGGTTCTGGTTGCAATGGGAAGCCAGTGGAGGTTATATAGTAAAGGGGTGATGTGATCATTGTGGTGGGCATTAAAAAGTTATGCAGGCCGCTAGGTTTTGAGCCATTTGAAGTTGCTGGGTGGGGGGTTTTTTTTGGCTAGAGCTTGAAGGATATTATTACAGTAATTGAAATGCGGAGTTATAAGGGCTTTCAGGACTGTGCGGAAATCGTGGCTTTCCAGGAGTAGTCTGAAATGCTGAATCATTTTTAATTTAAAGTAAATGATTTTGGAGATGGATTTTATGTGCGAGATCATAGTTAAGGATTGATCAAGGATAATTCCTAAGTATCTGACTTCCTGTTTTACTTCCCGCTCTATATTGTTTATGTGGATTTTTGCACGGGGGGGGGGGGGGGGTTTGATGTTCTGGTTACATGTAATGTAGAGCACTTCTGTTTTTTTTTTAAATTAATTTTTAAGTTGTTAAAAAGGAGCCAGTCAGTCATATCTGAGAGGCATGCCTGTATTTGGTAGCAGAAAGTGTCAGATGTGTCAATGGGGTTGGTAAAATGTAATATCATCTGCGTAGAGATGATAGAATACTTTGTGTTTTCTGAAGATGTCACTTAAGGGTTGCATGTAAAGGTTAAATAGTAGGGCAGATAGTGTGGAGCTTTGTGGGACACCCTGAGACTGTATGAAGATTGAAGAAGAATTTGTGCCTATCTTTACTTGTTGGGTCCGATCTGCAAGGTATGATTTAAACCACTGTAATACCATTCATTGGAGACCAATTTGTTGCAATCTGGAAATTATGGTTAATGCTATCAAAAGCAGCAGCTATATCAAGAAACACAAGCATGTATCATTGTTTATTGTTATTTAAACCACAGAGGAGATTGTTCATGAGAGATAACATAAGGGTCTTGACACTGTGGTGTGGCCTAAAGTCACGTTGCTATTCATCGAGCAGGGCGTTTAAGTCGATAAAAGTCTTGCAATTGCATTTGTGCAGTTTTTTCAATGACTTGCTAAAAAGGGCAGACTGGAAATAGGTCGGTATGAGTTTGGGAGGGTTTTGTCTATTGCATTAGGTTTGAGAATTGGTCTTATGCATACACGTTTTAGTGCAGAAGGCATATGTCCAGTGTCTAAGGATTGGTTAACTATCTCTAGGATGATAGGAGAAAAAGTGTCTTTAATGATTTTTAGCCAGCTGATTGGACAGGGATCTGATGGAGAGGTGGTAGTGTTTATGTTTGTAATTATATTTTTAACTTGTTTAATGTCAATATGGAAGAAAGCAGTCCAGGTGGTTTGATTGTTGTGTATAATTTTATTAGAATTTGAGCATTGGGGATTAATGGGAGTGATAGAACTATGCAGTGAGGTGAGCTTATCTAAGAACATAAGATATGCCATATTGGGTCAGACCAAGGTCCATCAAGCCCAGTATCTTGTTTCCAACAGTGGCCAATCTAGGTCATACGTACCTAGCAGTATCCCCAAGAGACACAGGTTCCACAATGCTTGTATTGGGTCAAGCATTGATATCCTGGGTCCCTTTTTAATAATGGTTTATGGACCTTTCCTCCAGGAACTTGTCCAAACTTTTTTTAAACCCAGATACACTAACAGCTCTTACTACATCCTCCGGTAACAAATTCCAGAGTTTGATTACACGTTGAGTGAAAAAATATTTTCTCTTATTTGTCTTAAATAGTTTACCCTGTAGCTTCATTACATGTCCCCTAGTCTTTCTATATTCTGATAGCGTAAACAATCGATCTACGTTTACCTGTTCCAGTCCATTCATTAATTTATAGACCTCTATCATATCTCCCCTCAGCCGTCTCTTTTCCAGGTTGAAGAGCCCTAACCTTTGTAGCCTCTCTTCATAGGAGTAGCCTTCCATCCCCTTTACCATTTTGGTGGCTCTTCTCTGTACCTTTTCTAATAACGCTATATCCTTTTTAAGATACGGCGACCAGAATTGCACACAATATTCAAGGTGCGGTCATACCATGGAACGATACAGAGGCATTATAATATCCTTTGTTTTATTTTCCATTCCTTTCCTTATGATATCTAGCATTCTATTTGCTTTCTTGGCCGCCGCTGCACACTGGGCGGAGGGTTTTAACATGTTATCCACGATGACTCCTAAATCTTTTTCCTGGGTGATGGTTCCCAATGTGGAACCTTGCATTGTGTAACCATAGTGTTGGTTGTTCTTTCCTAGATGCATAACTTTGCACTTGTAATGTATGTATGTATGTATGTAATAGTTGGCTAGGTCTTGTGGTTCTATGGGGATGTTGTCCGTCTCAGGGTTGGGCGTTTTTGTGAGAGATTTAACAATGGAGAATAACTCTTGGTCTACTGAGGGCACTGAGTAGTAGGTTAGAGTGATACTCTTTTTTTCTGCTATTTATGGCATCCTTGTATAATTTAAACATAGTCATGTATGATTGGTTATCAATGTCACTTCTTGTGGCTCACCATTTGTGCTCAAGTTTTCTTAGTTTTTGTTTTAAGTTCCTTAGCGCGATGGTATACCACTTTTTGGTTTCCTTTTGTCACTTCTTAAATTGCATTTTATTGGATTGCGTTGGTTTCAAAATATTAGTGTTCCAGCTGGTGATGATGTCTAGATTTCAGCTTTTAGCGTTTATGTATGGGATGGTATCTTTGAGGAATGTTTCCTTGTTAAACTTTTTGAACTTGTTCATGAAGCAAGATGATTCATTGGTTTTGAGGTGTGTGAGCATGGCTGGGATGGTGAAGTCCAACTGAAAATGATCAGTCCATGGAAGGGGAAGCGCATTGGGGGGGGGGGGGGGAGGGGCGGGGGGAGAGTATTGCTTGTTTTGTAAAATATGGAAGGGCAGGAAAATGAGATGTTAATTTACAGTTTGAGGCCTCTATAGGTGAAAATGAATTATCACATTTGGATATTTTGATTGATAAGGATAACACTGGTTTTAAGACCACTTTATATAGAAAACCTACTGACAGGAATCACTTTTTACATTATCATAGTTTCCACAACCATTCCCTGAAAAAGAATCTCCCTGTGAGCCAATTTTTGAGAGCCAGGAGCATTTGCACATCTGATGCGGAGAAATATTATCCTTCCAAACATGTTGAAGCAGCATATATTAGAGCTAAGAATACCAAACTTACTGACCTTTTAGAAAAGAAAGAGAAACCGAACATGGATAAAATGGTTTGTTCCATGCTTTTCTCTAATCGCTCCAAAAAGATTGCCGATCGTGAAGGGCATATTATAGAGACTCGTTTGCTGAGCAAGAATTACTCATTAGATATAGGAAGAATCCCAGTTTATCTAATATGTTAGTCCTCTCTGCCCTAGGCCTGTTCCTCAACATAGTGCCCCCACCAATAATCATTTTCGTTGTGGCACTTGTTCCGCCTGTGATCATGTCCTCACCTGCCGAGAGGTATTTCACCATTCTCTCACGGCTAAACAAACTTGGGACATTCCCATTCCGAATGATAAGAAACTGGAGCCAGGAAACCTGATATAGTGGTAAAGGAGAAGAACACCAGAACGGCATTGATACTAGAAGTGTCGGTACCGAGTGATTATTTTGTGAATCACGTGGAGAGGGAGAAGATCTTGAAGTATCAAGAAAGGCAATCAGAGACCTAGAAAATGTGGCAGAAAGATAAATATTTCCCATTGTACTGGAAGCAACAGGCCTGATAAAGAAGAATTTCCAAGAACATCTTGACAAACTACCCATACATGTTACATCTTATGAACTCCAGCAGGAGGCTCTCTTTGGCACGATGCAAGTATTACACTGAGCATTATCAGTAAATTTGACAGATTAAGATCATATTCCACATACCCTGGCTTAAAAGTGAGGTTCACGAATTGCAAGGTATGAGCAAAACTAAAAAAAAGTACTCTAACCCAAAATCACCATAGGCAATAATGACCTCAGGATGGCTCAAACCCTACATTTAGTGAAAAGAAATCACTATAGGGAACAGCTGACGCTCACATCACTGGTCAAAAGCCTTCAATATTTTCATACCAATACACTTCTAATTAACTAATAACGCCCAACATCACATTACCTACTGGGAAACCATTCTACCAATCACTACACACACATACATTCATTCCAACACACCAATAATTATTTGCACAAAGCGTCAGTATATGAACAACTGCACAAGCAGCACAGGAACCAAATAGTACTCCTGCAAAGAAGAAATGATATAAAGTAAGTAACAGCAGTAATAAACACGCCTATGCAGGTCTACATTCAGTTATCTGCATAACTGCTCTCCCAGATTCCAACTCCATAGCTGCTCCAGCAAAGATCCGTGTTCTACTTGAGACAAAGTCTTCAAAGCTAAATATAGCAGGGGACTGTTTTAATACCAAAATACACAATTGTATTGTACACCACCCTACAAAAGCTTTCGTTTCACCATAATATGGCTTCTTCAGGGGTTAAGATATTTTAGTACGACAAAAACTATTCAGATTCCTATCTTCCCCGCCATCCAAAAAAGACGGCTTGTGATGCACTATTTATCACAGACTAACAGCCAATTACAACTAAATTAATCAATAATGTCATTCCATACCAATCAAGAACCACACATTCAGTCACACAACTCACTTAATGAAGAAGAGGGTAAGCTGAAGATCCACAGGTAGACTGGGCATCAAAATGGCAGACTGGGCATCAAAATGGCAGATGAAATTTAATGTGGACAAGTGCAAAGTTATGCACCTAGGGAAGAACAACCCAAACTATGGTTACACAATGCAAGGTTCCACATTAGGAACCACCACCCAGGAAAAAGATTTAGGCGTCATTGTGGATAACGTTAAAACCCTCGGCCCAGTGTGCAGCGGCAGCCAAGAGAGCAAATAGAATGCTAGGTATCATAAGGAAAGGGATGGAAAATAAAACAAAAGATATTATAATGCCTCTATACCGTTTCATGGTGAGACCGCACCTTGAATATTGTGTGCAATTCTGGTCGCCGTATCTTAAAAAAGATATAGCGTTATTAGAAAAGGTTCAGAGAAGAGTCACCAAAATGGTAAAGGGGATGGAAGGATACTCCTATGAAGAAAGGCTAAAAAGGGTAGGACTCTTTAACTTGGAAAAGAGACGGCTGAGGGGAGATATGATAGAAGTCTATAAATTAATGAACGGAGTGGAACGGGTAAACGTAGATCGATTGTTTACGTTATCAGAATATAGAAAGACTAGGGGGCATGCAATGAAGCTACAGGGTAAACTATTTAAGATTAATAAAAGAAAATATTTTTTCACTCAACGTGTAATCAAACTCTGGAATTTGTTACCGGAGGATGTAGTAAAAGCTGTTAGTGTAGCTGGATTTAAAAAAGGTTTGGACAAGTTCCTGGAGGAAAGGTCCATAAACCATTATTAAGAAGGGACCCAGGATATCAATGCTTGACCTAGTACAAGCATTGCAGAACCTGTGTCTTTTGGGGAAACTGCTAGGTACGTATGACCTAGATTGGCCACTGTTGGAAACAGGATACTGGGCTTGATGGACCTTGGTCTGACCCAGTATGGCATATCTTATGTTCTTAGGTACACATGACAAAAACCACTAAATCCTACTGGTTATAAAGAACTCTTCTCATGAAAAAGTATGATCTTCAAAAAAACAGAGCCCATTCGATCTTGTCATTCAAGCCATTTGGGTATAGGGTGTTCAAAGTGAAAATCCAATGCTGTTCCTTTTGTAACAATAATCTATTACGATCGCCCCTCCTAACATTTTGAGGAACATGCTCTAATACAGTACATCGTAAATCTTCAAAGCAGTGCTGCAAATCTGTGCAATGCTGTACTAGTAGTGTGTCCATCCGAACTTTATGAAGACTGTATTTGTGTTCAGCCAGTCGCGTTCTCAGAGGTCGAGTAGTTTTACCTATATATAGTTTAAAGCAGAGACACCATAATACATATATTACATATGCAGTATTGCATGTCGTATTAGCAAGCAAATGGCGAACCTTGTTCTGATATTCTGCACAAATCGAAGTGCTCATAATACCACAAAAAGAACACTGTTGACAAGCTGAATGACCAGCTGTTGAAACTGATGTAAAAACTTGCCTTGACACTGCTGGACATAGCTGATCTTTCAAATTACGACCACAGCTATAAGCCATACATAATGAAAATCCTGAAAGTTTAGGGTGTGTTTTAATCAATGGCTAGTTTAGATGTAACAGCACTATATACTTCTATTCCTCAGACAGATGCGATAGAAATGTTGACTAATGTCTGGAATGCCAAAGAAATACCACATAGAGTACCTACGTCTTTTTTATCTGCTTTGGCTGAAGTTGCTTTGAAAAAGAATTATTTTGTCTATAATCAGATGTTTTTTCAACAATCTCTGGTACAGCAATGGGTGCTATGTTTGCCCCTTCCTTGGCTAATTTATATATGAGCTTTTTTGAAGATCAATATGTTTATTCTTCTAAATATGTGAATAACATCATTAAATGGTACAGATATATAGACAATATTCTTTTTTGGCGAGGTTCTGAAGATCTTTTGAGAGAATTTTTTCTCTATTTAAACACTTGTAGTGCTTGTATTAATTTTGAGATGACTATACAAGCGGATGAATTGCACTTTTTGGATGTGAAAATATATAAACGTCAGGAAGGGGTTTTTTTTACCACGGTCTATTCCAAACCCACTGATTGAAATACGTTATTACATTTTTCTAGTTTTCACCCTCAACATTTAAAATGCAGTTTACCTTATTCGCTGTTTTTGTGTTGTAGATGTATTTGTTCAACACTTTCTGAGTTTAAGATGCAGGCTCAACGAATGATGTGTAAGTTTTTGGAGCGTGGTTACCCTTCTGGAGTTTTGTGGAAGGCGTATAAAAGAGCGAGATATAATCATAGAGAGTGGCTACTTTACCAACGGAAGCCTGAATCTCCATCTTCATCAACTGTTACTTGTGTTTTACAGCATTCTAGCTTATCTAATCGAATAGCAGCAGTGTTGCGAAGACATTGGCGATTGATTAAAACATACCCTAAACTTTCAGGATTTTCATTACTGATGGCTTATAGCCGTGGTCGTAATTTGAAAGATCGGCTATGTCCAGCAGTGTCAAGGCAAGTTTTTATGTCAGTTTCAACAGCTGGTCATTCAGCTTGTCAACGGTGTTCTTTTTGTGGTATTATGAGTGCTTTGATTTGTGCAGAATATCAGAACAAGGTTCGCCATTTGCTTGCTAATACGACATGCAATACTGCATATGTAATATGTAATAAATACTGCATATGTAATCTTACTTTCTCAGTAAGATTACTAGGGCTTTTGTGTTGTCATGATACCTTTTATATAATCATGTTTGTAATAAGTTAACCTTATGTTACCCAAGTTTATATACCTGTTTGCTGTAAACACGGAATAGCCTGTTATTCTGTTGATGTTGTTGTATGTGAACCGCGCTGATACCAAATAGCGCGGTATATAAAAGATTGTAATAAATAAATAAATAAATATGTATTATGGTGTCCCTGCTTTAAACTATATATATAGGTAAAACTACTCAACCTCTGAGAACGCGACTGGCTGAACACAAATACAGTCTTCATAAAGTTCGGATGGACACGCCACTAGTACAGCATTGCACAGATTTGCAGCACTGCTTTGAAGATTTACGATGTACTGTATTAGAGCATGTTCCTCAAAATGTTAGGAGGGGCGATCTTAATAGATTATTGTTACAAAAGGAACAGCGTTGGATTTTCAATTTGAACACCCTATACCGAAATGGCTTGAATGACAAGATCGAATGGGCTCTGTTTTTTTGAAGATCATACTTTTTCATGAGAAAAGTTCTTTATAACCAGTAGGATTTAGTGGGTTTTGTCATGTGTACCTGTGGAGCTTCAGCTTACCCTCTTCTTCATTGAGTGAGTTGTGTGACTGAATGTGTGGTTCTTGATTGGTATGGAGTGACATTATTGATTAATTTGGTTGTGATTGGCTGTTGGTCTGTGATAAATAGTGCGTCACACGCCGTCTTTTTTGGATGGCAGGGAAGATAGGAATCTGAATAGTTTTTGTCGTACTAAAATATCTTAACCCTTGAAGAAGCCATATTATGGCGAAATGAAAGCTTTTGTAGGGTGGTGTACAATACAATTGTGTATTTGGCTTTTGAATTTTGGTATTAAAACAGTCCCCTGCTATATTTAGCTTTGAAGACTTTGTCTCAAGTAGAACACGGATCTTTGCTGGAGCAGCTATGGAGTTGGAATCTGGGAGAGCAGTTATGCAGATAAGTGAATGTAGACCTGCATAGGTGTGTTTATTACTGCTGTTACTTACTTTATATCATTTCTTCTTTGCAGGAGTACTATTTGGTTCCTGTGCTGCTTGTGCAGTTGTTCATATACTGATGCTTTGTGCAATTAATTATTGGTGTGTTGGAATGAATGTATGTGTGTGTAGTGATTGGTAGAATGGTTTCCCAGTAGGTAATGTGATGTTGGGCGTTATTAGTTAATTAGAAGTGTATTGGTATGAAAATATTGAAGGCTTTTGACCAGTGACGTGAGCAGCAGCCGTTCCCTATAGTGATTTTTTCACTAAATGTAGGGTTTGAGCCATCCTGAGGTCATTATTGCCTATGGTGATTTTGGGTTAGAGTGTTTTTTGTGATTAAATTTACTGATTTTTTTGTAGTTTTGGCTTATGAGAGCTTGTATTTTTTGTGGCTTTGTGCTTAGCTCTTATTCAGCTGTTTTTGATGAGCAAAACTAACCCATTTGGAGAAGCTGCCCCGACTAAACAATATCCTTTGAGCAAGTTTACAAATTGTAACTCATATGTAATTTACATTATTGTATGCCCATGCAACCTCCTCTACATAGGCAAGACCAAAAGGAGTGCGAAGATATGCATTATGGAACACAAGAGTTGTCTTAAACACAATTGACCCAGA
The DNA here is from genome assembly GCA_033557465.1 of Ichthyophis bannanicus. Taxonomy (NCBI): domain Eukaryota; kingdom Metazoa; phylum Chordata; class Amphibia; order Gymnophiona; family Ichthyophiidae; genus Ichthyophis; species Ichthyophis bannanicus. The sequence goes on along the minus strand of CM066031.1, from coordinate 162,569,413 downwards.
AACCACTGGTTGATCATTAGACCAAGGCTCAACACAAAATTTCGGATCTTAAGTATTTAATTTATAAACAAGTACATCCTCATTGGAGAGGAGGTGAGCCTGATAAGACTCTGCTCAGGTTAGAATAAAGAACTATTTTTCAAATGGACACTTTGCACCCTAGAGGTCTCAATCAAGATTTTGATCTGTCTGGTTTTTTTGCGAAACATTTTCTAATTTACCAGTATTTATCCTTGTTTTTGATATATATCCTGCCCTGTCCTTTCATTATGGATGTTTTTGATGATTTTAAATGATTGTCTTTTATATGATTATGGGTTTTTTTATAATTTATGATGGTATTAATATTTGTCTAGTTATATTATTTATTTATTTAGTGTACAGTAGCATCTAATACCATTCATTTTATTTACTCATCGCCATATACTTCACTACCCCTGCCCCATTTGTCATACTGTAGATACAGATGTTTGATTTGATACATCCAGCTGTAGGATCTCATTGCTATTCCCTGTATGTCACCGTCTTACTCTGATTTGACTTCCGTTTTTAACATAAAGAATATATATCTCTCCTCCTTTATCATAGGTATCTTATAGATTGTTTTCTTTTGAGTTCACATTAAGTTCTTTTATGGTCGGCGGGTTAGTTTTAAGGTGTTTTTTATGGTTTTATTGTACACTATTTATTGCATAATATCATGATTATTCATTGTTTTTCATTTATTTATTATGTGTGGCCCATTATCATTCATTTAATTATTTATTATGATTTTATGGTTTCTTAAGATTTTCCATACACACCACTCAATTAGACTAAGACGCTATTTTGGTGATATCTATTAAATATAGATCTATGATCACCCTCTCAGTTTAGCAGTTTCATTTTGCGTTATGAACGAATTGATCCTTTATGACAGCTTTGTGGGGTACTTGTTTGAAGTTCTTTCGGTTTATTTAAAATATGAAGTAATTTATTTCCCTTCAATTAAAGACAATTTGTTTTTATAACGGCACAGTCAAGAAACCTTCAACATCATGGTGAACCGGCAGTTGTTTAATGTGGAATAATAAATATTGTAGGAAATGTTTGCATTGAAATAATTATTATCTATCAATCGTTAGACTGAGGTAGTGTCTCCCATGTGGTGAGTTTACTGTCCATACAATGTTTAATGCCATAAAAGATAGTGCCTGATTTTATTCTCTTGCTTTTTAAGGTATCCCTTGGCTAATGTGTTTTTTCCCGTTAGTGTTTCTCTGTGTTTTATTTGGTTTTATGTGTTACTATCTACTGATTTGTTTTATGTGTCACCATTTTGTATGTTTTTTATATTTTACAATATTTATTTATTCATTCATATATTTAATCATTCTTATATATGTCTTTTGAATAATCTATTATGATGGATGCCTTTTCATTATGGGGCTCCTTTACATAAACACACATATCATTGTTCATGTCTTAAATATATGTTTAATTTGATGTTTTAATGCAACTTACTTTTCTATTTTTATATATATGTATGTTATATAAGGTCGCATTCCCTTGACGTAAGCTTTGAGATGAAACACGTGTAGGGCAGACCTGCTGACACCAAAAAAGCTCTTGTTACAGTGGTGTGGCTCTCCTGCTCCTTTTTGCTTTCAGCAGGATAAATCAGCCACACAATCCCTCTCACCTTCCCTTCTTGGTTGAAGATCCTGTTCTTACGTAGGTTTCACCTCAGGGGCAATTTCTCCAAATGGGTTAGTTTTGCGCATACCCTAAAAGTCATGACCCTCTCTAAGCCAGGGTGTATTGAGTATGATTGCAGTCTCTCACATTTACAGCTAATGTTCGCTGTAATACTTACACTGTGCCAAAGGGAACTTCCTTCTGGAGTTCATTAGACGTAACATGCTCTGTGACCTCAGCTCTGTGACTAACTGAGGAGGAGGAGTGACATGCACACAGAAGAAGTCACTTGTTCATGCCCAGAAGTTTTCTAGACTCTTCTGCACTCTGGGAGAGCAAGTCAGACCTGGTGCCATCAGGGATGACATCAACCCATCTGTATGGCTGATTTGTCCTGCTGTCCATGGAGAACCATCGTTACAGGTAAGCAGCCATTTTTTTCCACTATGCTTAGACAAATTGCTTATTTATAGGACCATGAGAATTAAGCCTAGAAAACTAGCCTTCAGGTATTTTATATATCTGTTTAGACTGTATTTGTTCCACACGATTTTTGTCTTGTATAAATATTAAACAGAATAAAAACAGAAACAGGAAGGGTAATAACAAGAAAGGAGAAAATGATTATATACAAGTCTGTAAACATTTATTGCAACCTGTACATGTCTTGTCCTTTAGCAATCTCTGTACAAGTATATTCTCAATTCAGCAGAGTGACACAGAAGATGGATTATGTCTCTTTAAAATCTCAATATACAACATATACAGACTGCTTCTCTTTATGCACTTGAAATTAGCAACTGAGTCATTCAAGTACAGGCTGTGCCTCTATAGGAGTACATCTTTGTTATACAGGAGGCACAGATACGGCCTCTATATGAGCACATCCACTTTATATAGGAGGCACAGACTGGGCCTTTACATGAGCTCAAGATCAGGACATCTCGAGGCATACAAGAGACCCAGACCATACCCTCTTTTAGAAGTCTGAAATCTGTAAAAGTCAATGTGTAAACATCCCATGATGCATTGCTCTTTGTCCGATGGCATGAGGTTTGACGATACGTACACGTGATCACCATTGGGGTAGTTGTAAGCCTAGCACCTCAGAGCCCATGCGCAGTGCTGGTTTCTGTTCCATACAATAGAATAGGGAAAGTGGGAGGGTTGTAACCTATCGCCGGGTTAGTCCATCCCATACTATGAACAAGGGAAAAGGTAATGTTGCATTTACTAATAATTGTATTCAAAAATTACAAAGCAGTTGGGGGTGGGGATGGCTGGGAGGAGAGAGAGGCATGAGAACACCTGTAAATACAATATCCATATTCTACCATCCGCAAGCCTGCCTCTCCCAAGAAATGGTGTTATAGCCCTGTAACAGATTTCATTTACTAAGGTAGCTGCTTTGCAGCACCCAAGGCTTTTTTAAGCTTCAGTTGTCAAGGCTTGAAATGTTTCTGGCCAGACGGCAGAATCTCATTTCCAATGACTGAGGTCCAATACTTGTGTCCTTACCAACCATTTTCTCTTAGGAAGAGCACACTTATTGGGCTTGGGCCATCTGACCACATCTAGGCACTCTATTTAATGAAGATGAGCCAGACATAGAGGGACAGAAAGGGATGGCAGGCCCAGTTTTGCTCCCAGTATAAATGGATTCAGTCTGGTTCGGGACCACAGGGTCTGTAACTGCTTTTCTGTATATGGCATTTTTTGCCTCATTTTTGTCCAATGTACTACCATGTGGTAGTTGTCTAGGGGATGGACCTAGAAAGGCACAATCCAACACTTGAAACAGCAGCATACCATGTTACCAGAATACTTCCAGCTCAAGTATCCAGCATCCAGTGATGCTGCATTAATGGAACCAAGGTTCATAACTCATTGGCATGAAGTGGTAGCACTCTTTCTGTGCAGTCCTTTGGTGCTGGCACAGCCATTAATTCAATTTGATACATGGTTTTATAAAAAACAGTGCTTGAGTCGGCCAGCCTGAGCATCATTTCTAGTACATAAAAGCACACAGGAGTTACCACATCATCTGCAAGGTGGAGGGGGGGGGGGCGCATATAACCTCATACTTTTGTGTGGCAATTTGAAGCATGTGCTTAGGCAAAAGAAAATACCTCCTCAAGATACCATTCGAGTCCAAGGGACTGATACTAACAGGGAGCACACCTGTTTCTCTTTACCCTCTGGAACCCTCTCTCACATGCATATTGCTCCCGGTGCTTTAGCCCAAAGATTTATGTTCCTTGTCTTCTGCTCTTGGGGACGGGAGGCCAAATCAAGCTCCAGCCACCTTCTCAAAATCTCTCGTTTTGTGCCATAGAGGGATCTGCCACACCTCATTACAGCACAGCAGCACCGCAGAATGAATAGGAAGAGCACCAGTATGCGTAAGTCCTTCTGCAGCACGACTGCCTCCTTCCATGCATTTTGGCAGCTTGCATTTCCCAGTCATTTGAACACTGTGCAAATACTTATCGTTTCTGAAATGCAAAATAGCTTTTGTTTGTCATTACACTGTAGTTAAAGATAAAAACTTAAATTAATAAAAGAAAAATTGCTATTACTATGAGGCATCAGCAAGTTAGTGTCCAGTGAGGTACCACTGTCTCGAGCAGTGAAGAGCTCTCCCATCTGTGGCAAGAGCCTCGGGAACATGCCTGCATACACACGCACACACATACACACACAAAGATACAGTCTTCAGCTAACATAGTGTTCCATAGATAGCAGCAATTCAAGGAAACAGGAAGTAGGGGAAGTGTGTTCCAGCTTCAACTGGGTGCAAGGCCTGGTACTGTGAAAGACCACAAGAGCTCTTCCTACTTTCCATGGTGTGACTCTTCTGCACAGTTATGCTGCTCAGTGCTGAGAAGCTCTGAAGGAAGAAGCCAGGCAATGTGGCTCTGATCTGATCCTTTCAGTCTGAGGAACCTAGAGTCAAACAGTCACAGCCATCAGTGATGAACAGCTTTTACCATAGATCCATAATGTTACCTTCATCCTCCCACAGCACATAATATCCTCCTGTAGCAGGGATGGGAAGGAGTATGGCTTGAGTTCTACTACCCTCCCTCTGCACCTATTACCCTTCAATCCCTGGGATGGGTTGAGTATGAGGAAGGCTGCCATCCTCCTCCACAGCCCACAGTAAAGCATTTTACATGGTGGGAGTTGGAGAGGCAGCATTCTCTTAAACAGGTTGGCTGGCATTAGGAAGTGATCCTGTACAGATACAGATTTCTTTTAATGGAAGGAACAGGAGAAGAAAGTGTTGAAAAACAGAGTTCATTTTGATGGAGACAAAGAAAATGCAATCCAGAGAGGGGATACCAAAATCTCTATGAGGTGAAAATATAAGAACTAAAATATGTAAACCCTAAAGGACAGAAAGGACATGATAGAGATACTCAAATATGGCATAAATAATGCACAAAAAATATGCACTTTCCAAAAGAAAAGATGTAAACATGTGAGGATGAAAGAGGAAAAGACGCAAGAAAAGCATCAGAAGCTAGTTCTTCATAGTAAGAGTACTAGATAATTAGAAAACACTCCCAGAAGAGATGGTGGAGGGAAAACATCATAAAATTGAAGAACACCTAGGATAAAGCACAGAAGACCGCTACTTGGGAAGAAGTTAAGGGAAAACAGTTACATACTCGTAGTAGGATTCATGTATGGGGATATTCAAAGCAATTAATGTTAATCTCTGTGACCAGGATATTCAGCAGCAAAAATGCTGCTGAATATCTGCAGGTGCCACTGCTGACTGCTCCAATGCTATCTGGCTAGCCTTGGAGCATTCCAGAGGTGGCACCAGGCAATAACCAGGCAGTAGCAATATTGAACCGCTGCCCAGTTATCACTAAGCAGTAAATGTGTCACTAAAAAGTTTAAAGAAAAAAATAATACAGATGACTATAAAAAGAAAGAAATATGCTTCTATTTAAATAGAAAATGGAATGCTGCAACCACATCAGAGCACAACAGCCTGATTTACTCAGTGTGCAGGGGCAGCCCATCCACTAGGGAATTAGGGCAGCAGACTCTGAGGTGGCACCGCAGCCCCTCCCCATACTTCAAGATAGTGTCAGAGCAAGTCACTGTCAGTGCAAACCTCCTGTCAGAGAGGGAAGGAGGATCAGGCCATGAGTGTGGGTGTGCTTGAAGGCAGCTGTTATGCTGAAAGCAATTTGCTTTGCACTGTCTTACAGGATGTGGAGAAGCCATAATGCTGCAACCCCCTACCCCAAGATCTGCCATTGTCTTCCCAGCATTTTATTTGCTTTCTTGGCTGGCTGCTGCACAATGAGCACAGGTTTTCAATGTATTATCCATGATGATGCCTAAATCCTTTTCCTTGGTGGTGGCTCCTAATGTGAAACCTTCCCTGGGTACTCCACTATTCATCTTTCTCCACTGAGAAAATTGGTCATTTACAGTTGTGGTCAACATTATTGGCACCTTGCATTTTAAGCATGCTGTGTACAATATCTTGAGAAATAATTGGAAATATTCCAACTCTATGTTATCATAATATTTTAATAATATGTTCAAAGGTATACAATAAAAAAAGAAGTCTGTGCTACTTAGATGTAGTAATTTCTGAGAAAAAAACAAAATATGACCTGGACAGGATTAATGGCACCCTTCACTAATGTTTGGTTGCACAACCTTTTGCAGTGATGACAGCCTCCAAACATTTCTTGTAGCCATCTAAACGTTTTGTACATCTTTCTGCTGGTAGTTTCTCCCACTCTTCAAACGTAATTTGTTCCAGCTCATGAATGCTTCCAGGATGCCTTTTACCAGTGGCAGAATTCAAAGGTTCTCAACTGGATTGAGATCAGGACTCATTGCTGGCCAGTTTAGAACAGTCCATTTGTTCCTTTTTAATCCTTCTTTTGTACTTTTGGATGTATGTTTTGGGTCATGACCTTCAACCCAGACCTAGCTTTCTGACACTAGCTAGCACATTTCTCTCCAAAATACCTTGGTAGTCCCCTGACTTCATGATTCCTTTAATACGTTCCAGACCTCCAGTTCCTGAGACAGCAAAACAGCTTCGCAACATTATGGAACCTCCACCATATTTAACTGTAGGAAGGGTGGTTTTTTCCTTATAAGCGTCATTTCTTTGCCTGTAAATGTATCGCTGGTTTGCATTGCCAAAGAGCTCAAGTTTGGTTTCATCTATCCACAGAACATTTTCACAAAAGGATTGTGGTTTCTCAAGGTGGGTTTGGACAAAGAGCAGAGGTGCGTTTTTAATGTCTGTCTTTGAGCAGTGGGATCCTCCTTGGCCTTTGTCCATGAAGTCCTTCTTTGTTTAGTGTGTGGCGTATAATGCGGGTTGAAACCACCACTCCAGATTGCTCCAGGTCAGCCATAAGCTCTTTAGATCTTGTATGTGGTGTTTTTCCAACAGTTCGCACTAACCTTCAAAGACTTCTTGGATTAATTTTCCTCTTCCCTCCACGTCCTGGGAGGTACTAGACAGTTCCATGAGCAGAAAATGTCTTAATAACATTGCAAACTGTAGACACAGAAATCCCAAGGTCTTTGGAGATGGCCTTGTACCCTTTGAAGTTTGATATTTGGTGATAATGGCTATTATGATAGTCTCAGACAGCTGTCTTGTCTTCACCATTGTGAAAATGGAACAGGGAATCAATGTGGCTATTTTAAACAAGAGAGTCATCTTTCACTGGTTGATTCAAGTCATGTGAGTACGGAAAGTGCGTCTAATATTTCTACAGTGGGAATGTGGTTCTTCTGTTCAAACTGATTTGAATTGTTTATAAGGGTGCCAATAATCATGTCCTACAATGGCTGTTTTTATACTATTTCCTTTTTAATTGATCATGTTTTATTGAATTCTTTTATGTTTCAAATATATGTGCATATATAATCCAAAGCCATTTCAGTGGCCACTTTTGTTTTAGCAAATATTGGACATTAAGGGGTTGCATTGCAAGGGTGCCAATAATTTTGACCACAACTGTAGCCCTACTCTCTGTTTTCTATCTTTTAACCAGTTCCTAATCCACAATAGTCACTGCCTCCTATCCCATGACTTTTTAATTTTGCCAAGACTCTCATGAGGGACTTTATCCAAGGCTTTCTGAAAAAGCGTTGTTACTCACCTTAACAGGTGATCACTGGGAACAGCAGAAATTTAGTTCTCACATATGGGTGACGCCAGTACCAATGGAGCCCATGCGTGAACACTCCCCAGCGCCCAATAGGAAAGCTTTAGGGAGCATCCCACTGAGCCTGTGTTGCTGCTTCCCGCCTTTGTGACTCTCCCGCCTCAGTTGAGGTTGTAGCTAAGATAAAAGGAGAGAAGAGAGAGAGAGAGAGAGAAACTCTACAACTCCTAGGAGAGGAGAGTGGGCTGTGAAGACTACATTCCTGCTGTTCCCGGAGATTACCTGATACAAGTGAGTAACTACACTATCTCCAGGAACAAGCAGGAATGTAGTCTTCACATATGGGACTCCCTAACTCCAAGATGCCAGAAAAAGGTCCCCAGAATTGGTAATTTGTCTCAGAGCAGGCCTCAAGAGGACCTGGATCTTTAATGGACATTTGGCATCAAAAATTCTGGGATGCAGGGTAGGAGTTGACCTAAGTCTGAAAGCGGTGTTGGAGTACAGCCTGACCAAACATGGCATCCCTGCAGGAGTCCTTGTCCAGACAGTAATGTGCAGAAAAGGTTTGCACGGAAGACCAGGTGGCTGCTTTGCAGATCTCATCAATTGCAACAGAACATGTTTGCCATGGAGGTAGCCATGGCAGGAACATTATGGGCAGTGACATGACCTTCAAGGGATAGTCCTGCTTTAGCAGAAGCAAATGAGATCTGCTATCTATTTGGAAAGGTTGGCCTAATACGACATTAAGATCCCATGTGGTAGCCTGATGGGGGGCTTGGTTAATTAGAGCCCTCTCATGAAACGTGTCACAAGCAGTTGTAAAGAAATGGGCTGCCCATCTAAGGGATGATGAGAGGCAGCAGTTGCACTGAAGTGGAGGAGTGGCCTAGTGGTTGGGGCAAGGTACTTCAGGCCGGAAGTTCGGGGGTTCAAATCCCACTAGAGGACAGCAACCTTGGGCCAGAAGGACTGGGGCTTCTAGTCCCACAGGTGCTCCTTGTGCTCTTGGGCAAGCCACTTAACCCTCCATAGCCCATGTTCCCTGTAAATTAGTTATCTCCAAGTTATAATGCCCTGTTCAATGTAATTTCAGTTTGTTCAATGTAGACCGCACTGATGTAGAATAGCGCGGTATATAAGAGAATGTAAATAAATAAATAAGTGAACCCTCACTGAGCTCATCTTGAGACCAGAGGACGAAAGATGGAGGAGATACTGAAGAAGAGCCGCCACTGGAGCTGAGAAGAGGTTAAGATCCCTTTGGGTAAACAAGTGGAGTACCTATGCCACTTAAAATTATAGGAACATCTGATGGATGGTTGCCTGGAGGCTAATAGGATGTCCTTTACCTCCTGAGGAAGGTTGAGACCTTGCAAGACTACGCTTTCAGCAGCCAAGCCATGAGATAGAGAGACTGCAGGCTGGGATGGAGCAGCGTCCTCACCTCCTGAGAGAGAAGGTCGGGAGCTACTCAGAGGCTGAGAGGGCGAATCTGTGAGAGACATAGCAGAAGAGGAAACCCGGTTGACGTGGCCAGCATGCGGCTATGAGAATCAGGGGTATGGGAGGAAAGGCATACTGGAAATCCTGACCAGAGTAAAGATGGAAAGCATCGACCTGCTGGCAAATAGACATCAGGGTCCTGGTGCAAAACCGAGGTACTTTGGCATTCTGCGGAGTGGCAAAAAGGTCTGCCTTCAGAGTTCCCCAGGTCTGAAAGACGTAGGAGATTGCTCCCTGATGGAGAGACCACTCATGTGGGAGGAGGATTTGACTCAAGCGGTCTGCTAAGACATTTTGGTGTCCTGGCAGATATACTGCTTGGAGATGCATTTGATGAGCAATGGCAAAGGACCACAGATGGAGAGAGCCTCCTTGCAAAGGGCCCAAGAGCACGTTCCCCCTGCTTGTTCACAGAGAACATAGCCACCTGGTTGTCCATCTGGATCAAAACACTGTGGCCCTGAAGTTGTTGATGAAACACTTTGAGGGCATTGAAGATAGTACGAAGCTCCAGCAAATTTATCTGGAGCTGAGACTTGCTCTGTCCAAAGGCCCTGAGTGGAAAGTGAGTTCAAGTGGGCTCCCCAACCCAATTTGGAGGCATCTGTTGTCAGGATGCATTGATGTGGAGGCATCTGAAAAGGTGACCCTATGAGGAGATTTCCTGGTGTAGACCACCAGAGCAGGGAGTTCATGAGAATGTCTGTGACTATGATTTTGTCTGAGAGGGTCCCTGAGGCCTATTTCCACTGGGAGGCAAGAGCCCATTGAGCTGTGCGCGCATGGTCAGATGAGCATATGGCACTACATGAACTGTAGAGACCATATGTCCTAAGACTTGGAGCATCTCTCTGGCCGAAAGATTGCTTTTGACCCTTACTTTAGATGCTATCTGTACAAGGCGGGTACAATGGCCCTGGGGTAGAAATGCCCTTGACCGTTGAGTATCCAGAACAACACCTATGGATTCTAGAGTTTGAGTAGGAACTAGATGGGATTTTGGAAGATTTATGACAAATCCTAGATCCTATAGTACCTGAATGGTACGAAGGAGAGATAGGTGAACTTCCTGAGAAGAGGCTGCCCTTATTAGCCAATCATCTAAGTAAGGGAAGACGAATATTCCCAGAGTCCTTAGATATGCGACTACAACCGCCATACATTTTGTAAAAATCTTGGGGCAGAGGCGAGCCCAAATGGAAGGACTCTGTATTGGTGGCGATTTCCTTGGAAGATGAAGCGTAAATACCTCCTGTGTTCTGAATGAATGAGGATATGGGTATATGCTTCTTTGAGATCAAGAGAACAGAGCTAGTCCTGACTGGAGATAAGGAATAAGGGTTCCTAGTAAAATCATCTTGAATTTCTCACAAACTAGAAACTTGTTGAGGTTTCTGAGATCTAAGATGGGTCTGTATCCTCAGTTCTTTTTTGGTATGAGAAAGTACGGAGAATAGAACCCCATTCCTCTCTGGGATGTTGGAACCTCTTCTATGGCATACTCTGTCAGAAGAGAGGTGATCTCTTGCTGGAGGAGAGCAGTGAGTGGGGGTTGGGAATGATATTCCCCCACTAGAGTGGTGGGGGTATGCTTTGGAGATGAAGCTTGTACCCCCTCTCACACTATGGTCAGTGTCCACTGCTCTGAGGTTGCCACTTGTGGGCATAATGGCAAAGCCTGCCTGCTACGTGGAGAGGGTGGGGAATCTCTAGAGGCAGGGTGGCAATGTTCTCTAGAAAGAAGTTAAAAACCAGGCACAGGACTGGATGTGCACTGCTGGTGCAGTTTAGGTGCCCGAGGCTTCTTCTGCTGCTTAGGAGGCTGTTGCTTCCTTTGGGCAGCTGAATGTCGGTACTGAGAAGCTGAGGGGTAAGAAGAGTAGAATTTCTTCTTCTTACCATAAAATGGCTTTTTAGCAACTGCTTTCTTTTTGGCAGGATAAGCAGTAGCGTTTGAAAGCCTATTTAGGGTGGTGTTCTCAGATTCTGCGAGGCCTTATCTTGCCAATCTTTTCTAAACAGGTTCTCTTCTGTACAGCGAATATTTCCCAGTTTATCTTGAACCCATTGTTCAAGGTCTGATGCGTGAAGCCAGGCAATCCTATGGGCACCTATGCAGATTGACTACTTTGAATGCATCAGCAGAACAAGTTCTAAGGTTGCCCTATTGACAAATATGGAAACATTTTGGGCATGTTTGACTAATATAAAGTAGTCTGCCCTCTTGTCACCTGGGATTAGAGGAGCCATTGACTCCAGATCTCTGGTCACTTCCCTAAGGAACATACCCATATAGAGTATGTATGAACGTATGCGGGCGGAAAGCATGGAGGTCTGAAAACAACTGTGGCCAAAAGCATTGAGGGTTCTCAATTCCCTGCCTGGGGGACTGAAGGAGTGTGTCTTAGAATTCATAATTCGACGCATAGCCGATTCCACTACCATCAAGTGGTGTGAAAATTGCATTTTGTGAAAACCAGGACTGTACAGTACCCGATACATGGTACGGAGTCACCGGGTATGGGGAGAAATGGTGAGGGGCGTCTCCCACATCCGTAACATAAGATCCTGGAGTATGTGGTGTAGGCTCCTTCTCCGATGCAGGAGTAATGGATAGGCCTCTCGCCATGTTCTTGATGAACTCCTGGAAAGACATGTCCTCAGGAGGGGACATGCACCGCTGTGGAGATGGGGAGGGCAACTCGAGGAGACTCCTCATCTCTTTGGTACCAATTGATTCATCGTCAGAAGAATTGGAATCGGTAGATTCGAAGCATCGACGAGAGTGATATTCCTGCTCTTATCGGGACTGGTACCATTCAAGGTCAGAATTGGAGTGAGAGACTTGCTGTGTCGGTACCTCGGAACCAGGTACAGACTCGAGTGCCAGCATGGGTGGAAGCATGCCAAGGGGCACGAAGTGGTAATGCTTTGACAGGTATCGACACCACTAATAGAGTCGCAAGACTCCGCTCGATGGTGAGCAAGCACTGGTTGCCGATGCCTGGGTAGCAGTACCAGAAGCTTGGACTACCATTCGAGAGCATGGCACCAGGAGCTCTCCAGAGATGGAGGCCTCGGGAGCATCCTGGAACCCTTGTGAGGTTTTGGAGGAAAGGTCCTCCCGCCGGGGTGGTTTGGCCGATCGATCCACCTCTATGGCAACGCTCGAGGTATCTCTATTTTTAGACAGAGATCTACCCTTAGGAGGACAGCCTGTCTTGAAAGAAGACTTGTGTTTTGATACCTGAGATCCATGTGAAGAAGACTATGTCCTCGATGATGTTGAAGCAAGCGAGACTGCATCTGAGGCAAACAGGGAGCAGAGTTTTGCAGCCTGATTCTGTAGGCCTCTTTGTCATCTTTCTGCACAAAGGACATTCGAACAGCTGATGATCTGGGCCATGGCATTTGAGGCACCAGTCGTGGGTATCAGTTGCAGAAACAGTACTACCACACTTGGAACATTTTTTGAAACCACTAGTTGGTTTTTCCATTGTGTCAGTAGACTGGATGGAAGGCCTAAGGCCTGAAACAGCATCGAGCACCTGAAGAATTAATTTGTGGGTTTTGTTTTTTTTAAAATTTTTACAGAAAGAAGTAAAGATGAAAATTCGGTTCCAGCATTAATGGGAAGGCAGACGCGACCACAAAAAAATAAGAAAGAAGAAATTTTCTGTGGTGACAGGATTTGCTTCCTGCTGGCTCCACAGAAAACGAAGAACTGAGGAGGAAGAGTCAAAAAGGCGGGAAGGCAGCAACGTAGGTACAGTGCGATGCTCCCAAAAGCTTTCCTATTGGACGCTGGGGAGCGTTCACGCGCAGGCTCTGTCGGTACTTACGTCTCCTATATGTGAAAACTACAATCCTGCTTGTTCCTGGAGATTGCAGATATACTATAATCAACTACCTCAACCTTTGTGTACCTGTTTATTCACACCTTCAAAAAAATTTAAAAGACTGGCGAGACAAGTCTTTCCTTAGCTCACAATGACGCCATGTTTCATTCATAAGCCATTTTTCTGCACTACAGTGTTTCCTGAATGTACACAATGATAGCTTTATTTTGAACATGATTTGAATATATATTAGAAGAAACTGGGGGGAGCACATTGTTTGGTATGATAACTACATTGAAAACTAGGCAAAATGAAATATGAATTAAACACAGAACCATGATTTACAGTATATACTATGCTATGTAAAGTTGTGCTCTGATGTTTTTAAAGTACGAGTAGCCTTTTCCATTTTCTCTTTAAGAAAAGCATATTTCCTTCCTTTTTTTGGTTATTAGTATTGTTTATCCAAAAGTACCCAACATTTTAAACAACATTCTGCAATGCAGAACAAATTCTAGTAGCTCTTTGAAACTCGTCACACGTGCATCATTTCCTATACTGCATCGCCAGGCAGGGCCTCTCCAGTTTATAAACAGCTTACTTAGAAAACAATTCCTATGGGAGTGACTAGGTATGTGAGGACTTCAATCCTGCTGTCCATTTATTTATTTGATTGGTTTTATATACCAACTTTTCCTTCAATCAAAGTGGTTTACAGAGTATAGTCAGGTACATTCTAAGTGGATAAATAGAGGAAGGGGGGGTAAGGGTACAAACATGTACAATTTACAAGTAGGGCAGGCATTGGTTGACTGGTTGGCTATGGGCTCTGAAAGAGTCTGTAGTGCTCGGTGAAGAATAGTGTCTTGAGCATTCTCCGAAAGTCCTTAGCGTCACTCGTGGTTCTCATTAAGTCCGTAAGTGAGTTCCATAGTGCAGGTGCAGCGAGTGACGGAGCTCTTCTGGTTGTGAATTGAGTGGATCTTTGATATTCAGCAGGTGTGATGAGTTTGCTTACCATGCTGCTTCGCCTGGGCCTTGTGCTGGAGTCCTTGGTTACTAGGTTCTGAAGGGCAGTGGCCGAGATGTTGTGGAAGATTTTGAATATATTTATGGTTGCTTTGTATCTTGTGCATGAATGGATGGGCAGCCAGTGTAGCTATTGAAGAATTAGTGTGATATGTTAGTTTTTTGACATGTTTGTAATAAACAGAGTTGCCATGTTTTGCACCAGTTGGAGAGGGTGAAGGGATTGTTTAGGGAGATCTTGATAGAGCGAGTTACCATAGTCTAGTATTGGTGTAATTATTGCTTGGCATCCCGAGTGGAAGTGATCATGGTGCAGGATGGTTTCGAGCCTTCTGATGAGCTTCAATCTTTGGTGCACTTTTGTGGCAATTTGGTTAATTTAGGTCTGAAGAATAAAGTTTTTATCCAAAATAACGCCCAGGTACTTTACACTTCTTCTTTCACTGATATGTGTTTGTCGTAGATATTGATTGTTTGCAGTGGAGTAAAGGTGGTGCTTCTGGTGATGAACATGTTACAGTTCACCGAGAGGGAGTTGTTGGTGAGCTACGTGATCATGTCTTCCAGACACTTGGTTATGGGAGACAGGTCGGGTGCGTATATATTGATGGAGGCATAGACCATGATATCATCCGCTATCATCCGGGGCTGCAATCGCACAAGAAAACCCCCGTGGGACCAACAAGCAGGGCTCCCTCCGATCCACAACAGCCGAGGAGAGAATCTGACCTGAACAGTGCGGATCTCCAACTCTGCCTCCTCCCTCCGATCGGGGTCTCCCTTCTGCTACACGCAGCTGGGTAACTCCGCCCACTGAACTCCTCTGGCGGCAAAGTACAGCTATAAAAATCCAGCGTGCCTCTGGCGCACCTGCGCCTGAGGGCCTCACCAGAGGGCCCTTTGGCGTGGCCCTTAGTCGGGGAACACTGGCGGTAGAACACAGCTATACTGCAAAGAACATCAGCAAATAAAAAGTTCTATTTAGATAAAGCATAGTTACTCACCTGTAACAGGTGATCTCCGGGAACAGCAGGAGATGAATCTGATGCTCTCTGGCGAGGGCCCATAGTCGCAAAGCTTCATTGCAAAGCGACAGAGAGCCTGTTCCCCCCTGCTTGTTCACATAGAACATGGCTACTTGATTGTCCGTATGAATGAGGACTGTCTTGTAGCTGAGCAGGGTGTGGAACAAAAGATTGATATGTAGATGACTCTCCTGTGGAGACCAGGTGCCTTGGGTGGAGAGCTCTTGCAGATGAGCTCCCCAACCCATTGGAGAAGCATCTGTTGTGAGAGTTGCTTGGGGTAAGGGTTGATGAAAATGGGACCCCAGCAACAGGTTTTGAGTGGACTTCCACCACTGGAGGGACAAAATAAGGCGACTTGTGTTTGCTATTTTGTCTGACAGGCATCCTGATGCCTGGGTCCATTGAGTGGATAAAGTCCACTGGGCTGCCCTCATATGGAGGCGAGCATAGGAAACCACATGTACAGTAGATGCCATGTGGCCTAGTAGTTGTAACATTTCTCGAGCAGTGAGATGTGTCTTTAGCACTGCTTGAGAAGCTAACTGCACCATGCGAAGGCAGCGGGCCTGAGGGAGATTGGCCCTTGCCTTTCTGGTATCCAGCAAAGCTCCTATGAACTCTAAAGACTGAGTTGGAGTTAGACTGGATTTTGGGATGTTTATTACAAGACCCAAATACTGAAGGATACGCATTATGCAGGATAGAGAAGTCCTGGCCTCTGACTCTGTTGGGGCTCGAATGAGCCAATCGTCTAAGTAGGGGAAGACGAATATCCCTAG
Source organism: Ichthyophis bannanicus (assembly GCA_033557465.1). NCBI lineage: Eukaryota > Metazoa > Chordata > Amphibia > Gymnophiona > Ichthyophiidae > Ichthyophis > Ichthyophis bannanicus. The sequence continues at coordinate 162,553,385 of CM066031.1, read as the reverse complement.
AGTGCGGAGAAATGCTGCTACGACAGCCATGCATTTCGTGAACACCCTTGGTGCTGAGGCCAGGCCAAAAGGAAGCACCCTGTATTGGTAGTGCTTTCCTTGAAAAAGGAACCGAAGGAACCTTCTGTGGGTTGGATGGATGAGGACATGGGTGTACGCATCCTTGAGATCTAGAGAACAAAGCCAATCCTGACTCTGAAGGTATGGCAGCAGAGACCCGAGAGAAATCAACTTGAATTTCTCTTTGACAAGGAATTTGTTCAATTCTCTGAGGTCCAATATAGGTCTGTATCCCCCTGTTTTCTCCGGAATAAGGAAATAAGGGGAGTAGAACCCTGTACCCTGCTGATGAATGGGTATTTCTTCTATTGCCCCTTGGGCAAGAAGGATAGCGACCTCCTGCCCTAACAGGTTGATGAGAGAGGTCAGAGAATTGAACTGCCTTACTATTGTGTGAGGGGGCATGCTTGAAAAATGAAGCGTGTACCCCTCCTTTATGATGGAGAGTGTCCAATGCTCTGCTGTTATCTGCCCCCATCTGGGGGCAAAATGACATAACCTTCCTGGAATGGTGGAAGGTTCTGGTCCCCCGAGAGCCAGGAAGGCTAAGTTCTCTAGCTGAAAGTCAAAGGCCTTGTGGAGGCTGAGACTGCTGTGACGACTGAGGCTTAGCAGTCTTTGCTTTCTTCTGTTTGGGTGGTTGCTGACCCTTCTTGACAAACTGACCTGCCGAACGTGCCTGCTGAGCATAGGCAGGATAATATCTTTTCTTCTTAGAAAAGAATGGTTTCTTGAAAGATTTCTTTCTAGCAGGATCAGCTGTGGACTTGGATAATCTATCCAAAGTGGAGTTTTCAGCATCCATCTCATTGGCCTTCTCGTGCCAATCTCTACCAAACAGGTTCTCACCAGTACAAGGGATGTTTCCCAATTTGTCTTGTACCCAGAGCTCCAGATCAGATGCCTGGAGCCAAGCAAGTCTACATGCACCTATGGCAATAGCAGAGGTTCTGCTTATGCACTCAAAGCAGTCAAAGGCTGCACGGTTGGCAAATTTAGAAACATCTTGGGCATGTTTGACCAAAGTGAGAAAATCCTGTCTTCTATCCTCAGGAAGAATAGGACTTAAAGCTTCTAAATCATCTGTGACCTCCTTCAGGAACACTCCCATGCAGAGACTATATGAACTGATCCTGGCAGAAAGCATGGAAGCTTGAAAGACCCGACGTCCAAAAGCATCCAGGGTTCTGCACTCAGGTCCTGGAGGATTAGAGGCATGCCTCTTTGCACTCTTGATCCTTCTCATAGCTGATTCCACTACAATAGAGTGGTGAGGAAGCTGAGTCTTTTGGAAACCAGGACAAGGAGGGACTCGATACATAGTATCCAGTCTACGAGAATGAGGCAAGGTGGTAAGAAGTGTCTCCCACATCCTTAACATGAGATCATATAAAATCTCATGAATGGGCAAGGTAGCTGCCTCCTTAGGAGTTTTGGGATGTTGTAGAATTTCCAACTCCTTGGCCCTTGGCTCTGTTTCAGGGGCTACAGTAATGGACAGACCCCGAGCCACCTCCCTGATAAAATCCTGGAAGGAAATATCCTCTGGAGGAGACATCCTGCGCGTAGGGGAGGAGGGCTCCTCTGGGAGAAGCATCCCTGCATCGACAGAACTGTCAGAATCCTCAGATTCTTCTGAGGACTCGAAGTACCATCTGTCTGGATGCTCTTGAAGAGCCCGATACCCGTACTGACCGAAGTCGGTAACGGGAGTAATCAGTACCGGAGGGCATCAGATGACTGGGTACCAGCAAAGCAGACACCAATGCCGATGTCGATGCTATCGGTACCGGTACTGATACCGATGCCGGGGCCAGTACCAGCAGAATTGTCTGTCGCGGTTCCGAGGGCGTCGATGCCGCAAGGAGATCCGCCAGATTGCGCTCAATAGCCAGGACTCTCTGGTCTACCGACGCTGCCGATGCCTGGATGTCGGTACCGGAGAAGACTGCCAGTACCCCAGAGCATGGCACCAGTTGTTCTACCGAGGTTGAGGCCTCGAGAACATCCTGGAGCCCCGATAATGCTTTGGAAGCCGAAACCTCCCGCCGTGGCAATTTTGCTGGTGCAGAATCCTCAAGGGCAACGCCAGAGGCATCTCAATGCTTAGAAGGAGATCTACCCTTTGAGGACCGGCTGGATTTATGTTTAGTTACCTGAGATCCACGGGAGGAAGAGGAAGCCCTGGAAGACTTCGATGCCACCGAAGCTGCATCAGAGGGAAACAGGGTACTGAGCTTAGCAGCTCGGTTCTGCCAACCTCTTTTAGACATCATGGCGCAGGACGTACAATCCGTGATGGAGTGGTCAGGACCTAAACATTTTAGACACCATTCATGGGTGTCGGTGACAGAAATGGTACCGCCACACTTGGTGCACTTTTTGAAACCTGAAGCAGGTTTCTCCATTGTAAGAAAATGTTTTTGGGCCTAAGGCCCAAAAAGGCGCGTGCACCTGAAGAAAACAGGAAAAAATGTAGAATATATATATTTTTTTAAGACAGAAAATAGAAAAAAAAAAACTGGCGGTACCGGTAAAGCATCGAGGAAGGCAGATGCGACCACCAAAAAGAAATAAATAAAGAAGAATTCTTCTGCGGTGACAGGAACAACGACCTGCTGGCTCTGCGGAAAAAGAAGAACTGGAGAGAGGCAGTTGGGAAAGGCGGGAAGGCAGCACGCAGGCGCTGTGGGATGCTCCCAAAAGCTTTCTAATTGGATGATGGGGAGCATTCCCACGCAGGCTCCGTCGGTACCGACGATACCCATATGTGATGACTACATTCCTGCTTGTTCCTTGAGATTGCATATCTCTATCTAACTATAGTAATATTGCACTGTTTAGTGGGCTGTCCTCTCCACTGTGAATATAGTGACTAACTAAACAGTTTGTATTGTCTAAAATTGATTAACCTCTACCACACATCAGATCCATTAATGGAGTAATCCCACGACAAACTGCAAAATAACCATAGCCTGAATCTAATCTTCCTATAATGGCTTCTACAAAAGCCAATGCCATCTCCCTCCTCCTCCTCCTCCTAACACTTCAAATATCAAAGGTTCTCCAGTACATGCCAGATCCAGGCCTCTATAATCCCATCCCCACCATACACGATGCATATAGAAAGCATAGTTATTCACCTGTAACAGGTGATCTCCGGGAACAGCAGGAATTTAGTCTTCACATATGGGTATCGTCGGTACCGACGGAGCCTGCACGGGTATGCTCCCCAGCGTCCAATAGGAAAGCCTTTGGGAGCATCCCACAGCTCCTGCGTGCTGCCTTCCCGCCTTTCCAAACTGTCCCTCTCCAGTTGAGTTTATAGCTGAGACAAAAGAGAGAGGGAAAGAGAGAAAGAGAGAGAGATACAACTCCTAGGGGGAGGTAGGCGGGTTGTGAAGACTAAATTCCTGCTGTTCCCGGAGATCACCTGTTACAGGTAACTATGCTATCTCCAGGAACAAGCAGGAATGTAGTCTTCAGATAGCGGACTCTCTATCTGCAGATGCCAGGGAGATGGCCCCAGAAAGTTGTGTGCCCTTGTGAAAGGGCTCCACTTCCCCCCATGGATCTCTGGCATCCTACCAGGGATGGTGGGTAGGAGTTGATTAAGTGTGGAACAGGTGTTGAAGAACAGCCTGACCAAACAAGGCATCCTGGTGGGAGTCCTTGTCTAAACAGTAATGGGCTTTGAAGCTATGAACCGAAGCCCAAGTAGCTGCTCGACAGATGTCGTTGATAGACACAGAGCGAAGATGAGCCGTTCAGGTTGCCATGGCTCTCACATTGTGAGCTGTGACATGGCCTTCAAGAGGAAGGTTCTTACTCTCATAGGCAAAAGATATACACTGTGCAATCCAGCTGGACAGTGTGCTTTTGGAGACTGGAAGTCCCAAATGACTAGGATCAAAAGCAACAAGGAGTTGAGAGGATTTTCTATGTTGCTGTGTCCTTTGCAAGTAAAAGGCCAAAGCTCTTTTACAGTCCAAAGTATGAAGCTTCCTTTCTGCATTTGAGGCGTGAGGCCTTGGAAAGAATACAGGAAGGTAAATCGCTTGGTTCAAATGAAAGGGCGAGACCACCTTTGGCATAAAGTGTGGATGAGTCCTAAGGACTACCTTATCATGATGGAACCTTGTATAAGGAGGATCAGCCACCAAGGCTTGCAATTCACTGATGCGACGTGCTGATGTGAGCAATGAGAAAGATAACTTTCCAAGAAAGGAATTTCAAAGAGGTAGTGGCTAATGGATCAAAGGGTGGTTTCATGAGCTGCCCAAGTACCAGATTCAAGTCCCATGCCACCGGTGGTGGCTTAATGGGAGGCTTCGTTAAAAGAAGGCCTCTCATAAACCTCGCTATGAGAGGATGAGAGGAAATAGGTTGTCCATTGAGAGGCTTGAAAGAAGCTGCAATAGCACTCAAGTGGACTCTCACTGAATTAGTCTTAAGCCCTGCATTTGATAAATGAAGGAGGTACTCCAGTAATGATTCCAGAGGTAACGCAAGAGGGTTAAGACCCTTCTGCGAGCACCAGATGGTAAACCTTTTCCACTTGAATGCGTCTTGTGGAAGGTTTCCTGGAAGCATGAAGGATATCCTTCACCTGCTGGGAAAGGTTAAGACCATAAAGTTCTAGGCTTTCAGCAACCAGGCCCTGAGATGCAGAGATTGGGGATTGGGATGCCACAGCATCCCGTCCTCTTGAGAAAGGAGATCTGGAGCAGATCCTAACTCCAGAGGCGGAGCTTGAGAGAGATGTAGGAGCAGAGTGTACCACATTTGCCGTGGCCAACGTGGAGCTATGAGGATCATATGACCTCTGTCTCTATGAAGCTTGAACAGGGTTTTGGGAATTAGGGGAATGGGTGGAAAGGCATACAGGAAGTCCTGACTCCAATGGAGGAGGAAAGCATCCCTGGCCTGACAACCTCCAGCCGTAATTCTTGAACAGAACTGGGGAAGTTTGGCATTCAGCGGACTTGCAAAGAGGTCTATGTCCGAGGTTCCCCAAATTTGAAAACTTTTGACCACCTGGTCTGCATGGAGAGACCATTCGTGTAGAAGCAGAATGCGACTGAGTCTGTCTGCCCAAGAGTTTTGAATGCCTGGAAGATACACCGCAAGGAGATTAATCTGATGCTCTCTGGCGAGGGCCCATAGTCGCAAAGCTTCGTTGCAGAGCGACAGAGAGCCTGTTCCGCCCTGCTTGTTCACATAGAACATGGCTACTTGATTGTCCGTTTGAACTAGGACTGTCTTGTAGCTGAGCTGGGTGTGAAATACTCGAAGAGCAAGGAAGATTGCTCTGAGCTCCAGGAGATTGATATGGAGATAGGCCTCCTGTGGAGTCCAGGTACCCTGGGTAAAGAGGCCTTGCAGGTGGGCTCCCCAACCCACCTGTGAAGCATCTGTTGTTAGAGTGGCTTGGGGTGGGGGTTGCTGAAAAGGAGACCCCACCAAAAGGTTTTTGGGTGACTGCCACCATTGGAGGGACAAAATAAGGTGATCTGAGTTTGCTATAAGGTTCACTGGACTGCCCTCATATGGAGGCGAGCATAAGGAACCACATGCACGGTGGATGCCATGTGGCCTAGCAACTGTAACATTTCCCGAGCAGTGAGGTGAGGTTTTAGCACTGCTTGGGAAGCTAACTGCACAATGTGAAGGCAGCGGGGCTGTGGAAGGTAGGCCCTTGTCTGTCTGGTATCCAGAAGAGCTCCTATAAACTCTAGGGATTGAGTGGGAGCAAGGTTGGACTTTGGGAAGTTTATGACAAGTCCCAAATACTGAAGGATGCGCATTGTGCGAGACAGAGCAACCCTGGCCTCTGGCTCTGAAGGGGCTCGAATGAGCCAGTCATCTAAGTAAGGGAAGACGAATATTCCCAGGGTGTGGAGAAATGCTACTACCACAGCCATGCATTTTGTGAACACCCTTGGTGCAGAGGCCAGGCCAAAAGGAAGAACCCTGCATTGGTAGTGCTTCCCTTGAAACAGAAAGCGAAGGAACTTTCGGTGAGTTGGATGGATGAGAACATCAGTGTACGCATCCTTGAGATCAAGAGAATAAAGCCAATCCTGACTCTGAAGGTATGGCAGCAGAGTTCCTAGAGAAGTCATTTTGAACTTCTCTCTGAACAGGAATTTGTTCAATTCTCAGAGGTCTAGAATGGGTCTGTGTCCTCCTGTTTTCTTTGGAATAAGGAAATAGGGGGAGTAAAACCCTGCACCCCATTGGGGAATGGGTACCTCTTCTATTGCCCCTTGTGCAAGGAGCATAGTGACTTCTTGACCTAACCGGTCGTTGAGAGAGGTCTGAGAATTGAACTGTCTTACCTTTGTAGGAGGGGGCATGCTGAGGTAATGAAGCTTGTACCCCTCTCTTACAACAGATAGAGTCCAATTTTCTGCTGTTATCTGACCCCATCTGGGGGCAAAATGACATAACCTTCCTGGGATGGTGGAGGGTTCTGGGCCGTTCAGGGCCAGGAAGGCAAAGTTCTCTAGACAGGAGTCAAAGCCCCTGTGGAGGCTGAGTCTGCTGAGCCGGTTGAGGCTTAGCTGCTTTTGGTTTCCTTTGTTGCCTAGGTTGTTGCTGCTGTCCCTTTTGGGCCCACTGACCTAAACAATGTCCCTGCTGGGTATAGGAGGGATAAAACTTTTTCTTCTTGCTGAAGAATGGTTTCTTAAAGGATTTAGACAATCTATCCAAAGTGATATTGTCAGCATCTATCTCATTAGCTTTTTCCTGCCAATTCTTGCCAAAGAGATTCTTTCCTGTGCAAGGTATATTCCCCAGTTTGTCCTGTACCCAGATTGCCAAGTCAGATGCCTGGAGCCAGGCAATTCTACGTGCACCTATGGCAATGGCAGAGGTTCTGCTTATGCATTCAAAGCAGTCAAAGGCTGCACGATTCACAAACTTGGAAACATCCTGAGCATGTTTAACAAGAGCAAGATAATCTTGCCTTTTATCATCAGGAAGGAGGGGGCTCATAAGCTCTAAGTCTCCTGTGATCTCTTTAAGGAACATTCCCATATACAAGATATAGGAACTGATCCTAGCAGAAAGCATGGAAGCCTGGAAGGATCGACATCCAAAGGCGTCAAGAGTCCTACACTCACGTCCTGGAGGATTAGATGCATGCCTTCTTGCACTCTTTATCCGTCTCATGGCTGATTCCACCACCATCGAATGGTGTGGTAATTGAGTCTTCTGAAACTCAAGACAAGGAGGAACTCGATACATGGCGTCGAATCTTCGAGAGTGAGGAGATGTGGTCAGAGGTGTTTCCCACATCCTTAACATAAGATCATGCAAGATCTCATGAATAGGTAAGGTAGCTGCCTCCTTGGGAGCTTTAGGGTATTGTAGGATTTCTAATTCCTTTGGCCTAGGCTCTTTTTCAGGAGCCACAGTGATGGAAAAAATTCGGGGCACATCTCGGATAAAATCCTGAAAGGACATATCCTCTGGTGGAGACATCCGACGCTGAGGAGAAGAAGAATCCTCAGGAAGAAGTACTCTAGTATCGGCAGAGCTTTCAGAGTCTTCAGACTCATCCGAGGATTTGAAGTATCTCCGATTCGGGTGATCATGCAAGGCACGGTACCGATCGAAGTCGGCATCGGAGTGGTCCGGTACCGACTTGTCGATGCCGGATAGAGACGCATGACCGGTAAAATACCTGCCGATGTCGATGCAGTCGGTGCCGGTACCGTTTGAATTGTCTGAAGCGGTTTCAGGGGCATCGAGGCCGTGAGAAGAGCCACCAGACTGCGTTCAATAGCCAAGAACCTCTGGTCTATCGACGCTGCCGATGCTTGGGTATTGGTGCCGGATGAAGCGGCCGGAACCCCAGAGCATGGCACCAGTAGTTCTGCCGAGGTTGAAGCCTCAAGAACATCGTGGAGCCCCGTTAGTGCTTTGGAAGCCGAAGCCTCCTGCCGGGGCAATTTTGCCGGTGAAAGTCCCTCGCCAGAGGCATCTCGATGTTTAGAAGGAGATCTACCCTTTGAGGACCGGCTAGATTTATGTTTAGTTACCTGAGATCCATGGGAGGAAGATGAAGCCCTGGAAGACGTCGATGCCACAGAGGCTGCATCGGAGGGAAAAAGGGTGCTAAGTTTAGCAGCTCAGTTTTGCCGGCCCCTTTTCGACATCATCCCAACAGGCAACACACTCTGAAATAGAGTGGTCAGGACCTAAACATTTGAGGCACCACTCATGGGTGTCGGTGACGGAAATGGTACCGCCACACTTAGAACACTTTTTAAAACCCGAAGCAGGTTTTTCCATTTTGAGGGAAAAAATTGGGCCTAGTGCCCAAAATGGTGCGTGGCACCCGAGAAGAAATTTACTGGAGAAAAACTCCAGAAACAAAGTTTTGTTGTTGTTTTTTTTTTTAGAAAAAAGAAAAGAACCACCGGCGGTACCGGTATAGTGTCGAGGGAAGGCAGACGCGACCACAAAAAAGAATAAGAAGGGAAATTTTCTGCGGTGACAGGATGTGCGACCTGTCGGCTCCGCGGAAAACGAAGAACTGGAGAGGGACAGTTGGGAAAGGCAGGAAGGCAGCACGCAGGCACTGTGGGATGCTCCCAAAGGCTTTCCTATTGGACGCTGGGGAGCGTTCCCACGCAGGCTCCGTCGGTACCGACGATACCCATATGTGAAGACTACATTCCTGCTTGTTCCTGGAGATACACCCTACACTCCCAACTATCCTACTATTCACAAAACCACAAACCATACCAAAGCAACAACAGATCCCGTAGCAGATTAATACAAATCCACCCCCTCCTCCACCCAAATACAACACAAGATACCTCCAAAATCCTTTCCCCTCAAAAATGCATCCTCATCAACATAAGATCAATAAGAAACAAAATACCAATCATCATAGACCTAGTTACAGATGAGAAACCCAACATACTCTATGTCACAGAGACATGGCTTACACCTACTGATACAATACTGTTGAACCAACTACAAATACAATAATATGATCTATTCAACTGCCACCGTGACTCCAAAAGAGACGGGGGGGGGGGGCACTTATTCTGGCTAAAAAGGAGCTCATATTTACCCTGTCAAATGTTAACAATCTAGATGGTATGGATATCCTCAAGACAGATAACAACACTCTTTGCCTCATCTACAGACCCTGATCACAATCTTACCCCAATCCTTGAATTAGCATGCACTGCCTTGCTCAAAAAACCACATATACTAGGTGATCTGAACCTCCCATCTCTTAACCTATCCCACACAGCAAACTTCCTGGACACAATGATTGAAATGGGTCTCAAACAAATCATACAGGCTCCCACACACATAAAAAGAAACACCCTTGACTTAGTTTTCCTCCCTACCCCATTCTCGAACCACCAACTGTGTACCACCCCCTCCATAACTGATGTCCCTTGGTCAGAACACCACCTAATAACCTTCTATAAACCCACTCATACACCTACCAACCCTACTCCTAACCCAAAACCACAAAATAGGAGATTTGCACACTTCAATAAAGATTCCTTCCTGGATAACGTATTACCCCAGCTAACAAGCAGCTCCCTAGACATAAACGCATCCATAGATCAATGGAACCAAGTCATTCAAAAGGCTGCCTCACCCACTATTGACACCCTCAATAACCCCCCAAAAAGATCTGAAAAGTGGTTCACTCATGAACTCACAAAATTAAAAAAACAACTGAGAAAGCAAGAAAAAAGATGGAGACTGACTAAAACACATGACAACAAGTTACAATACCTTAATATTCTCAACACATATAAAAATGCAATTAACAAATCTAAAAGAGACTATCACACAAAGATCATCTGTCTATTAGTCGACCCAGGAAACTATTCTCTATTGTTAGATCCCTGACAAGAACCTGCAAACCAGAATTAGAACCTGATATAATAGGCATGCACATGCTACCCACCCACTTCGCAGATAAGCTAAAAACCGAATCCTGCAACCCCTGTACTCCTTCCCACCTAGGTTCAACAAACCCCAACAGATGGGATAACTTCCACTTAATCGACCAAAAACACCTTCTTAAAATTATAACAATGATCAACACCACAACATCCCCCTTGGATCCCTGCCCTGTACCCTGGATCAAGTCCACCAAATCTGAACTGGCTCCACAACTCCTACACATAGTCAACCACTCCCTCTCACAAGGCATCATGCCTGATGCCCTTAAACTTACATCCATACTGAAGAATAACAGACTGGACCCAAAAGAACCAAGCTCATTCAGACCCATAGCCAGCATACCATTTATTGCAAAACTAATCGAAAAAATCATCCAATTACAACTCCAAGATTACATCGACCTCTATGCCCCCTTAGATCCTAACCAATTCGGCTTTCGTCCCTTTCACGGAGTTGAAACCTTACTTATAACACTAATGGACTGCCTCATCAGAGGTACAGACAACCATAAGCGAGGATTCATTCTACTCTTTATAGATATAGCTTCAGCTTTGGACAATATCAACCATAACACACACATTGGGAAACTGACACAACTAGGCATAGGAGGTACTGTCCTTCATTGGTTTAAGTCCTACATAACAAACCGTAAGCTGCGTGTCCAACTGGGCCAACAAACCTCAGAGACATTCCCCCAAGATCAAGGCATTCCCACAAGGCTCGGCGCTTTCAGCTTTACTTTTTAACTTATATTTGCAACCTATCACAGACATATTCAGGAAATTCAACATTAGTCACTACATCTATGCTGACGACATTATGCTGTCCTGCCCCATAGATATAAACAACCCTTCTTATCTCAATCTATCAGAATGTATAAGAGAAACCGAATATTGGTTGAAAGCCAACCACCTTAATATCAATTTCAAAATAACTGAAGCAATGTTTATATCGAGAAACCAAAATGCCATCCCCCAAAAAACATCATGATCAACAATATAGTCCTCCCTGTTAAACAAGAAGTGAAATACCTAGGTATAATATTAGATCACACTCTCAGCATGCTCCCCTATATAAAACAAACAGTAAAAACCATATTCTTCAAGCTAAAAGCCGTGCAGCATCTTCGACCCCTCCTCGACACATAAACATACTCCAGAGAGCCCAAAACATCACTGCCAGGGTTATCCCCTTCCCACCTAACCACCCTTCCTACCTAACCACCCTCATACATACTCCACCTGAAACCAGGACACGCAGAAAAAAATGCAAACCACTCCCTTGTTATACCCAATGACATTCGTAGGACGAAACAAAACACAAGCTCTAGAGCTTTCTCATACATTGCACCCAGACTCTGGAACGATCTACTACTACCACGCCACATGACCCTTAGACCTGCAGCTATTCAGAAAAGGACTCAAAACATTCCTATTCACTGTACATTTTGAAAATTTAACTGATACCCCACCTCCTCACAAACAGACACACAATACACTCAAGGAACAAACCACTAAACTCACCTTGCTTCCCTCCCACATCCCACCGCTACCCTCTTACATCCAATCAACCACTCTCCTTAGACCCTTACAATCAGGGAATTAAGTAATAAATAAAAAAACAAAGGTTCCATTGCACAACTACATCTTAGTAGTTGACAAAAAAAATACAAAATACACTTTGTACTTATGTAAATAGTACATAGTAAATCTACATAGCTCTAAGTTTTAATTTTGATCTGTAAAATATGTTCTTGTAAATAGTTTTTCCCACTGTTCCATGTAATTTGTTCTGTTTTGCTCTGTTCATTGTAAACCGCCCCTGATCTCTGGAAGGGGCGGTATAGAAGAGCCAAATAAATAAATATAGGTGGTAATGCATCTTATGGTGTTTGATAATGTTGCAAATGGGCTGCATGTATATGCTGAAGAGAATGGATGACAACGTGGACCCTTGAGGGATGCCCTGCAGTACGCCACATTTGACTTGCTGTGTTCGGTTGTTGAGGTATGATTTGAACCATTTTTATCGTGTTGCTAGGTAGGCTGATTTCTTGTAGTCATTGTATCATTATGGTGTGGGAAATTGTATCAAAGGATGCTTATGTTCTTAAAATTAACAGGAATCGTTTTTGGCATTATCAATGTCCCTTATGAGGCTGTCAAATAGGGAGGCTAGCAACATTTTGACATGCTGTGGTTTAAACCCATGCTGACGTATGTCCAATGGTGCATTTAGGTTGATGTGGTCCTGTAACTGCTTTTGTATGGATTTTTCGATGACTTTTGCAATGAATGGCAGGCTAGAGATTGGTTGGTAGGATTTCAGGTCTGCTGGATCGAGGGTGTCCTTGAGGACTGGTCATATGGCGGCTTGTTTGAGGGTGGATGGCATATAGCCCTGTTGTAAAAATAGCTCTACCATTTCTTGGATACGCTTGCTGAGTTGATCCTTCGAGGCTTTGATCCATGCCACAGGGCAGGGGTCAGTTGCAGAAGTTGTATTCAATGAGTCTATGATGTGCTCAATCTGTGACAGTGAGGGGATAGTAAAGTCATCCCAAGTTTCCTTGTGTACGAAGATCGTTGGACTGTTTGCTGTAGCAGCTTGGCATTGCAAGAGGTTGATGTGTTTGCCGATTAAGAAATTTGCAAATTCTTGGGCGTCTATGAGGTGGACATCCTGATGCGTAGTATCTTTGGCAAGCTTCCGCACGATGCTGAAGAGCTCTCTAGGTCTGTTTTCTGACTTTATGATGGCACTGGTGCAGTACTGTTGTTTGCACTCATTGATTATGTTGTATTCCTGTTGCTTGGATATGTATTGTTGAAGTGTGTCCTGAGTCTTATTATGTCTCCATTTCCTTTCGAGTCTTCTCGGTGCTCTTTCTGCTTCTCTGATGTTGTTCGAGTACCATGGTGTGTTGGGTCTTTTGTGGACACAGGTGTTTTAGGCTCGTGAATGCAGCAGCTATAGAGATTGGGGTGTTCCAGTTTTTGATGGTAATGTTCGCTCAGAATGGTGAAGCGGAGGAAATGCTGTTGATCCTTTCAGATGGGAATGTGAAAGTATGCCTCGGCCAGGTTGAGAGTGGCTAGGAACTCCCCCGTCCTCCCTGCCTGAACAACAAAGTGGAGAGTTTCCATCCGAAAACACAGAATCCACAAGCAGGGGAGGACGGGTAGAGGACCGGTGCTACCGGAAAAAACAGGCCAGAGGCCGAAAAAGAAACACTTTTTCCAAGGGATGAGGACGTGCGTCCGAAGGGCTCCGTGGAAAAAGAGAGAGAGACTGAGCAAGATGGCACCTTTAGGCGGGAAGAGGACCACGCAGGCATGGCAGCAATCCCAAAGGCTTTCTTTGACAGCTGGGGGACTTGCTCTGCACGGGCTCCATCAGTACCAACGTCACCCATAAGTGAGGACTGACTTCCTGCTTGTTCCTGGAGAATGTGTGTACACGCTTCTTTTAGATTCTGTTCTCTGGAAGTAGGAAAGAAGAGTCCCGAGAGAGATCATCTTGAACTTTTCGTGAACTAGAAACTTGTTGAGGTTTCTGAGGTCCAGAATGGACCTGTACCCTCCAGTTTTCTTTGGAATAAGAAAGTATGGATAGTAGAAGTCCATTCCCTGTTGGGATGTTGGAACTTCTTCTATGGCACCCTGAGAGAGAAGAGAGGACATCTCATCCTGTAGGAGAGCAGTGAGTGGGGGTTGCGTTTGATATTCTTCCGTGAAAGTGGAGGGGACAGAGTTTGTAGATGTAGTCTGTACCCTTCTTGGACTATGGTTAGTGTCCACTGCTCTGAGTTGTTGAGGTGCCATCTATAGGCGTAGTGACACAGTCTGCCTGCTATGGATGGGGCGGGGTTCCTCTAAAGGCAGGTTGGCAATGTTCTCTAGGAGAGTCAAAAACCAGGTGCAGACTGTGGCTGCGGAGCTGGTTGAGATTTAGCCACCTGTGGCTTCTTTTGTTGCTTAGGAGGCTGCTGTCTCTTCTGTGGGGCCTGACCCTGGTACTGAGAAGCAGAAGGATAAGAAGAGAAGAATTTCTTCTTATTATTGTAGAAAGACCTTTTTGCAGGTGTCTTTTTTCTAGCAGCTCAGCTGTTGCTCTGGACAGTCTCTTTAGAGTAGTATTTTCTTACTCTAATTGAGTGACCTTACATTACCAGTCTTTTCCAAAGAGGTTTTAATCTGTGCAAGGTATCTTGCCCAGCTTATCTTGAACCCACTGTTCAAGATTTGAGGCTTGAAGCCATGCAATTCGACGTGCACTGATGCTGATTGCTGAGGCCCTGCTTGTACATTCAAAGGAATCGAAGGAAGCCTTATTGACAAACTTTGAAACATTTTGGCTATGCTTAACTAGGGCAAGATAAAGCGTAGTTACTCACTTGTAACAGGTGTTCTCCAGGGACAGAAGGACTCAATCCTCAATATGGGTGATGTCGGTACCGATGGAGATCTCATGGAAGCATCACCCCCAGCTTTCAAAGAAAGTCTCTGGGAGATGCTACCACACATGCATGGTCCCCTTCCCGCCCAAGGGTGCCATCTTGCTCAGTCAGATGACATAGCTAAAAGACGACAAAAAAAAAAAGATAGTAAAGAAGCAACTCCAAGGGGAGAAGGGAGGGTTGTGAGGACTGATTCCTGCTGTCCCCAGAGAACACCTTTTATAGATGAGTAACTACGCTTTCTCCGGGAACAAGCAGGAAGTCAATCCTCACATAAGGGACTCTCCAGCTACAGGCTACCAAAAGCCCATAGCGAAAAAACACGGTCGCCCTCAAGGGTAGCCATAAGCAGCAGCAATTGAGTTTGTGGCTACAGCCTACAGGAGGACCCCCATGTGCTATGGAAACCAGCACTCCGGCAGCCTGAACACAGAAAGGTCAGAGTGTAGGAGGTGCCTAAACCCCGAACAGATTATGGAGCACAGCCTGGCTGAAGGCACTGTCCCGTCAGGACTCCCTTTCCAGGAGGTAATGGGCTGCGAAGGTATGGACTGAAGACCAGGTGGCGGCCCAGCAGAGGTCCACCATGGAGAGGGAGCGCAGGTTTGCCACCGACGCCGTCATGGCCATGATACGGTCTTCCAGCTGGAGATCCGCCTGCTCATAGGCAAGGGCGATACAGTCCGCTAACCAGGTAGACAGTGTACATTTGGTCACCGCCTCCCCCAGACGACTGGGGTCGTACGAGACGAAAAGCTTTACAGCTTTGCAGTGGCCCCGTGTACGTTGGATGTAGAAGGACAAGACCCTCTTACAGTCCAGAGTGTGAAGGACCGTCTCACGCCTACTGGTGTGAGGCCTTGGGAAGAAGGTGAGAACTACAACCTCTTGGTTGAAGTAGAAGGATGATACCAGCTTCAGAAGGAATTTAGGACCTGGCATATGGCGTCTCCGCCTTTAAGGCCTGAAGCTCGCTGACTCTGCGAGCGGAGGTGTGCGCAACCAGGAACGTCACCTTTCACGAGAGGTAGCGCAGGTGGCAGTTAGCCAGAGGCTCAAAGGGCGGGTGAGTGAGCTGCACCAACACCACAATGAGGTCCCACTTGGTCGCCGGGGGCTTCAATAAGAGCAGACCCCTTAGGAAGCGGGTCACCAGTGGCTGGACGAGTGGGGTTTGCCATCCACCTGGTGGTGGTGCGCCGCCAGTGCACTGAGGTGCACCCTGGAGTTCAATTTAAGCCCAGATTGAGAGAGATGGAGAAGGTACTGTAGCACCAGTCCCACTGGGCAGAACGGGTCGGTTCCGAGCTCTGCACACCAAGCTGAAAACCTGCGCCATTTGAGAGCGTAAGCTTTCCTAGTGGAAGCCTTATGAGAGCCAGCAGGATCTCCTCTACCTCACCCGAGAGATTGAAAGGGGCTAGGGGGGTCACCCTTTCAGCACCCCCCCCCGTCAGTGACAGGGACCCCAAGTTGGGGGGGCAGAAGAGAGCCCCACTCCTGAGATAGGAGCCCTGGAGAGTTCCCCAACAGGATGGGAGTCTCCACCAATAGCCGGAGTAGCAGCAGGAACTATGGTTGCCTGGGCCATCGAGGGGCTATCAGGATGAGTGAGGCCTTGTCGCAGAGGGTCCTGAACAGTGTCTTGGCAATTAGAGGTGTGGGAGAGAAGGCGTACATAAGGCAGTCTGACCACGAGACGAGGAATACATCCACCGCCACCCTGGAGGGATAGGCCTGCCGGGAGCAGAAGCGTGGCAAATGGTAGTTACCCGGGCTGGCGAACAGGTCCATCACAGGTTCCCCCCACAGTTGGAAGAGCCGGGGGGCCACACTGAGGTCCAGCTGCCACTTGTGCGGCTGGAGGACCCTGCTCAATCTGTCGGCAAGTAAGTTGTTCTGGCTGGGCAGGTGTACCCGTAGAAGTATACCCTGATAGACTGCATAGGAGCAGAGGACCCCGTGCCGCCATTATTACATGTAAAACATCACCACCTGGTTGTCTGGACTAACACCGGCTAGTGACCTGGAGGTGAGGCAACAATGTTCCAAAGGAGAGCATCTTGAACTTCTCCCTCACCAGGAACTTGTTTCGGTTGTGCAGGTCGAGGATGGGCCTTAGACTTCCAGTCCTTTTTGGCACGAGGAAGTACATGGAGTAGAACCCCTTGCCCTTGAGATGGTGGGACACTGGTTCCACCGCTTTGTCCTCGAGAAGACCTTGAAGCTCCTTCAGTAGACGGTCCCGGTGAAGGGGAGACCCAAGGGGCTCTCCTGGAAAATAATAGGGAGGTCTCTGAGTCAGATGAAGGAGGTAGCCCTCCTTGACCACTCAAAGTGCCCAGGAATCGGTGGTGATGGTTAGCCACCTTTCGGTATAGTGAATCAGACATCCCCCTGTGGGCTGCTGACCTTCTTGGAGTAGAGAGGCTATGCCCAAGGAGTCAAAAACGCCCTCCTGGCTAGGCTGGGGCTGATGCCTGGGGTTTGGGAGCCTTCTGCTTATGAGGGCCATGCCCATGTTCCTTGGCCTGTTGACCCTTCTGGGGAGCAGGAGAGCCTGAAAAGGTGGGTAGTTTCTATAAGCAGCCCCTTTTCTCGGGTAGAAGGGCTTTTTACCTGAACCCTTCCGTTGGGGAGGGGCAGAGGTCTTTTTAGAGAGCCTGGTCCTCGTCATGAACTCGGTCTCAAGCTTGGCAGCTTTGTCGCTCATGGGCTTGCCAAAGAGGTTCTCTCCTTGGAATGCAACATCGACCAATTTGTCCTGAACTCATTGCTCGAGGTCAGATGACTGTAGCCAAGCCTGGCATCTGGCACCGATGCCTGCTGCTGCTACTCGAGCCGCCGACTCAAAGCCGTCATAGACTACCCGAGACAGAAACTTGTGGCACTCATAGATGGCCTTGGCCAGGTTCCTGAAGCGCTGCAGGGGTCCCTCGGACAGGCCAGCTGAGAACCTGGCGAGTTCCTTCACGAGGTCTCTCAGGTACATGCCCATGTACAGCTGGTAGGCCTGGATGCAGCCGATGAGCATCGAGCCCTGGTAACACTTTCTGCCGAGGGCATCCAAGGTGCGCGCCTTCCTTTTGGGGGGCACCGAGGAGTGTGGCAGCTGTAATTTATCGTGAGCGGCTTGCTCACCACAGGCACCGATGCTGGTGTTTACCACATACAGAGCATCAGCCGTTCCAGGATGGGAGGGATGGGCATTGTAAGCGATTTCCTTGGAGGGGGCAACTCCTCATACTCCGTCTCTCACTCAGAGTAGTCCATTGAGGACTCGAAGGAAGGATGGTCCACAGGCCCCAGGGCCGATCCCTGCCCATGGCCATCCGAGGCCCACTGCTGGTGCAGAGTGCACTGGCTGGGGACAATCGCGGCCCCGAGTGGGAACCAGATCGAGACCTTGGCAGAGGATTGACTCGAGGCCGAA
The DNA here is from genome assembly GCA_033557465.1 of Ichthyophis bannanicus. Taxonomy (NCBI): domain Eukaryota; kingdom Metazoa; phylum Chordata; class Amphibia; order Gymnophiona; family Ichthyophiidae; genus Ichthyophis; species Ichthyophis bannanicus. The sequence goes on along the minus strand of CM066031.1, from coordinate 162,535,479 downwards.
GGGTCTCAAGGATCGGCTCGGTCTTCGAGGACGTCTTTAAAGTCAAGGGCCCGGTGGTCGGGGCAGATGAACCGGTCATGCTGGACAACAGTGCCCACTGCTGGTCCATGAAGGCAGACAAACTGCATTCCAGGGCCGCCTTTCTGGACCCCAGGCCAGAAGGCTACACAGCCATTGATGCACTGAGGGAATCGGGCCCAATGCCGGTTCCCCTGAGGGGGAATCCTCGACGAGGATGATGTCTGGCGACCAAGGAAAGTCCAAGGTCAAGTCCTTCTGTGGGATCTTTGCAGGCCGCTCCCTCTCCGATCCCTTGGTCTATCATCTCGGACTGCGGGACCTGGCTCAGGATGTACCTGGCCTCTCGGATCCATCCAGGGACACCACCTTCGAGGTTTTCTTCTTCTTCTTGGGTTCCCTCGAGGGAGACCCCTTCTTTCAAGAACCACAGCACTGCTCAGGTTCGGTAGGGCCCCCCCGAAATGCCGTGGTTTCAGATGAGGCCCTGGCTTTCGGAGGTACCAGGGACTTGGGGAAAAACTTATTGTGCTACTGCTGGCGGCTCTTGAGGACCTTGCTGGACATCTTTTTGCAGAGACCACTTGCTGTGGGTCATGGTCCGGCCCAAGACAGCGAAGGCAGCAGTCATGTGTGTCGGTCAAGGACATAATTTTGATACACCGATCACACTTCTTGAAGCCGCTGGCACCATGGGGGTAAAAGGTACCCCATGAGATCGAAGACCCGCCGGGCTGCCATTTGGAAAAAAGGCGCAAATTGAAAAACTACAAAAAGAGACCTGAACTCGTTGCCGAGACAGTGAGGTTGGGTGGCGGGCAAAGTACCGGTGCAGTACTGAAGGCGAGTATGAAACTCAGGCAGAAAAATAAACTTTTTCTGGGGACAAGCCAGACGGAGGTCTGAAGGGCTCCATGGAAAAAAGGAGACCAAGATGGCACCCTTGGGTGGGAAGGGGACCACGCATGCGTAGCAGCATCTCCCAAAGGCTTTCTTTGAAAGCTGGAGGGATGCTTCTGCGAGGGCTCAGTCGGTGCCAGTGTCACTCATATATGAGGACTGACTTCCTGCTTGTTCCCAGAGAATCTGCCCTTTTGTCATCTGGGAGGAGAGGGGCACAGGCCTCAAGGTCCCTGGAGACCTCTTTTAGGAACATTCCCAAGTAAAGGATACAGGAGTTAATCCTAGCCGAGAGCATGGATGCTTGGAATCATCGACGCCCAAAGGCATTGAGCGTTCTCTACCTGGAGGATTAGAAGAGAGAGTCTTCGAGCTTTTGATTTGGCGCATCACCGATTCAACCACCATGGAATGGTGGGGAAGCTGTGGCTTTTGGAAGCCAGGACACTCCGGTACCTAATACATGGTATCGAGACATCGGCTCTGAGGTGAGATAGTGAAAGGCGTCTCCCAAATATGGAGCATAAGGTCATGAAGGATGTGGTCCACTGGTAAGGTGGCTGCCTCTTTAGGGGCTGTTGGGTATTGGAGAATCTATAATTCCTCTGCCTTTGGCGCCTTCTCCGAAGTTACTGTTATAGAGAGGTCCTTGGCCAGGTCTCGAATGAACTCTTGGAACTCTGGAGGCAATATGCATCGCTGTTGAGGCGGGGAAGGGTCCGAAACAGAGGAAATCTGAATCAGAGGACTCAATCTATCAATGGGCACAGTGTTTGCCAGACGCTAGATGCGGTACCGATGCTCCAAGATTATCGGCCTCGGTGAGCCACTTGGGTTTGGCACCAGTATCAGTAAGAGTTTCAAGTGAGGGCATGGGTGAGAGCGATGTCGATGTCATCTGCAGCAGCCCTGTCGTCACATCTGGAACTGATGTCGATGTGGGTATTGTAACCAGTATTGACAAGGCAGTGCCTGTAGCCAAGGGTTTTATGGATACCGAGGCCGCAGGGAGGGCTACTAAGCTCTGCTCAATGGCCATTATGTGCTGGTCTATCAAGGTTGCCGATGCTTGGGTATTGATGATGGGTATTTGCACTACCGTCCCTGAGCATGGTACTAGTTGCTCTCCGGAGGTCAAGGCCTCAGGAGCATCCTGTGGCCCCTCGATGGCTTTGGAGGACAGGGCCTCCCACTGGGGCTGTTTAGCAGGCCAATCCACCTCCAAGGCAACACCCAAAGGATCTTGATGCCTTGAGTGAGATCTTCCCTTAGAGGTATTGTCGGACTTTGATGCGGCCTTGGTTACTGGACTGCGAAGATAATAGAGTCATGGGAGGATGAGAATGCCTTCAATGAAGTGGATGTCATTGATACCGCATCTGAAGCGAAGAGTGCTCCAAATTTAGAAGCCTGATTTTGTAGGCCTCTCCATGTCATTTTCTGACAGAGCAGACAATTGTGTGGGCCGAGGCATTTCTGACACCAATCACGAATGTCAGTTTTCGAAATGGTGTCGGCACAATTAGCATATTTTTTTAAACCACTAGTTAGTATCTCCGTGCCTTAGAGGTTGTGAAGGCTATGGAAGGCTTAAGGCCTAAGAAGGGCGTCTACACTCAAGTCTTTTTTATTTTTTTTAAAAAGAAGATCAGAAAGAAGTAAAAGAAAAGAACAAGGGAAGCAGCAATATCTTTGACAGTGTGCCGGTGTCGACAAGAAGGCAGAGGCGCTATCCACAAAAAGGTTTTTCTGGAGTGACAGGATTTGCTTCCTGCTGGCTCCACGGAAAAGGAAGAACTGAAGAGAGGGAGTTGGGAAGGTAATCGCGCAGGCACAGTGGAGTGCCCCCAAAAGCTTTCCAAATGGACGCTGAGGAGCATTCCCACGCGGGCTCCGTTGGTACCAAAGTCACCATATGTGAAGACTACATTCCTGCTTATTCCTGGATATCATAACCCACTTGTCTGGACTGGTTTAGCAGGACGATATGGAAATGTGTACTGACAAAAATAATAAAGCAGTTTAGGAAGGATGTCTTATTGACTCCATAGAAAAAAAACAAGACTGACGAGGCTCTGCATGACGATGAAGTGCGATAAGTGATACACATGAACAGCAAGTCACAACAAGCTTCTAGAATTTGTTCTAAGCTGTAGAAACATTTTTCCTGTGCTGCGCTCCATCAGATGACATCATCCACATGCGAGGGCTTGCAATTCAGCTTGCTCTATGAGAAACTAAGAACGAGTATGAAAAGGAAAGCAGGCAGCTAGATATATTTTGGGATTTTCATCTGCCTTCATTTTTCAGTTTCTATGCTGACAGGTAGCATTCCCAGGATTCTCAATACACTTACAGAACGTGCAGAAAAGCACATTAGCTGCTGCTATCCGAGGCCTTGCCCAAAGATGCAACTTGAGCAGGATTCCTCAACTGTTGTTCGTGCTGTTCCTCCTCCTCCCATCCTCCCAGCTGAAGTCCTCGATATCCAGCTGCACCCGGCCTCAATTCCGAGCTCAAATCTGAAAACAGGAAAACAATTACTTGTTTTATTAATAACTTCTACATTTTATCATACAGTATGCTGGTGATTTTATAAGCTTCCACATAATTAATGTGCATTTTTATGCACACATTTGACACTTATTTTATAAAGTCAAGTATGCATGAACAGCGTAGTTACTCACCTGTAACAGGTGTTCTCCGGGGACAGCAGGAATCAGTCCTCACATATGGGTGACATCAGTGCCGACGGAGCCAGTGCAGAGCAAATTCTCAGCTTTCAAAGAAAGCCTTTGGGATTGCTAACACGCAACACCCTTCCCGCCCAAGGGTGCCATCTTGTTCAGTCAAATGACAGCTAAAAAAACATCAAAACAAATGAAAAATTGTATGACTACAACTCCAAGTGGAGGAGGGAGGGTTGTGAGGATTGATTTCTGCTGTCCTCAGAGAACACCTGTTACAGGTGAGTACGCTATCTCCGGGAACAAGCAGAAAGCCAGTCCTCACATATGGGACTCCCCAGCTACAGGCTACCATGAATGCGTAGCTAAAAAAGGCTCCCTCATGGAGAGCCACAAGCAGCAGCAATGAAATCCATATAACGGACCAACAGGACCTCTGCGTCCAAGGAACTAGCACTCCAATAGCCTGAACACAGAAGGGTTAGAGGGTAGGAGTTGCCTAGACTCCAAAAAGGCTACGAAGCATGGCCTGGCCGAAGGCACTGTCCCGTCGGAACTCTATATCCAGGCAGTAATGAGATGCGAAGGTATGGACTGAAGACCAGGTGGTGACCCGAGCGCAGGTGAGCCACTGATGCCACCATAGCCCTGACCCGGTGCGCCATGACCCAGCCTTCCAACAGAAGCCTCGCCTCCTCATAAGCCTGGGCAATACAATGTGCCACCCATGTTGACAGTATACGCTTGGACACCGCCTCCCCCAGTTTACTGGGGTCATAGGAAATGAAAAGCTGAAAGACTTTACGGTGCCCTGAATGCGCTGGATATAGAAGGACAGGACCCTCTTACAGTCCAAGGTGTGGAGGACCGTCTCTGCCCGAATGGTGTGTGATCTGGGAAAGAAGGTAGGGAGGACCACTTCCTGGTTGAGGTGGAAAGAGGATACCACCTTTGGAAGAAATTTGGGATGTGTGCGAAGCACCACCTTATTCTTATAAAACCTGATGTAAGTTGCCTCAGCCACTAGGGCCTGGAGCTCGCTTACCCTACGGGCAGAAGTGAGCACGACCAGCAAAACCACCTTCCAGGAGAGATAGCAAAGGTGACAGGTAGCCAGGGGCTCGAATGGTGGCAGGGTGAGTTGCCCCAACACCACATTGAGATCTCATTTGGACACCAGGGGGTGAACCGGAGGATTTAGACAGGAGTAGGCCCCTTAGGAAGCGGGACACCACTGGGTGGGCTGAGAGGGGCTTCCCGTCCACCTGATGGTTGTTTGCCGCCAGGGCACTGAGGTGTACTCTCAGAGTTAGACTTGAGCCCTGCCTGAGGAAGGTGGAGCAGGTATTGCAACACTGTGACCACTGGGCAAGAGAAGGGGTCGGCCCCTGCTCAGTGCACCAAAGTGCGAATCTACGCCACTTAAAAGCATATGCCCATCTGGTAGACGCCTTGCGTGAGGCTAGCAGAACATCCTCCACTTCTTTAGGGAGGTGGAGCGGGGCTAAAGTCACTCTCTCAGCAGCCACACCGTCAGCGAGAGGGAGCAGAGGTTGGGATGTAGGAGAGAGCTCCCCTCCTGAGAAAGGAGCCAGGGGGCGGACCCTAGGGGTAAGGGGTCCTCCGCCGCTAGCTGCAGAAGCAGTGGAAACCACGGTTGTCTGGGCCACTTCGGAGCTACCAAGATGACAGAGGCCCTGTCATGGAGAATCTTGAACAGAGTCCTGGCGATCAGTGGTGTTGGAGGGAAAGCTTACAGAAGTCCCTCTGACCATGAGACCAGGAAGGCATTGGCGGCCACCCTGGTGGGGTGAGAATACCTGGAGCAGAAGCGGGGTAACTGGTGATTGTCCGGGCTTACAAACAGGTCCATCACTGGTTCCCCCCAGGTCTGGAAAAGCCTGCTGTTTACCCCTGGGTCCAGCTGTCACTCGTGTGGTTGGAGAATCCTGCTGAGTCTGTCGGCCAACAAGCTGTCCTAGCCTGGCAGGTATACTGCTCTGAGGCGGATGCCCTGTTGGACTTCATAAGAGCACAGACCCATGGCTTCCTGGCAGAGGGCATGGGACCCCGTGCCTCTCTGCCTGTTCACATAGAACACAGCCACCTGTCCGTCTGAACTAGGACTGCCCGGTGGCGCAGTTGATGATGAAAGGCCTTCAGTGCAAGATGAATGGCACGCAGCTCCAGGAGGTTGACATGCTGAGCACTCTCGTCCGGGGACCAGGTGCCCTGGGGGTGGTATCCCTTGCAATGGGCTCCCCAGCCCAGCAGGGAGGCATCTGTGGTGAGGACCCTCAAGTGGTCGGGGGCCTGGAAAGGCATCCCCGCCTCCAAGTGTTGGGGCAACAGCCACTAGATCAGGGACTCCACCAGCTGTCGGGTCACTCGGACTCTGTCTTGGAGGTGTCCCATGGCCTGGGATCATTGGCCACTGAGGCACCACTGTGCTGTTCTCATGTGGAGGCGGGCATCTGGAGTGACATGCATCATGGAGGCCACGTGCCCGAGAAGGCGCAGCAGATGCCTGGCTGGCACCAAGGAACCTGGCTGCTCTGTCTACGGGCAGGAAGGCCTTTGACCGAATGGTGTCGATTCTTGCCCCAATGAATTCCAGCCCTTGCGATGGGCACAGGTTTAACTTGGAGTAGTTTATAATGAAACCCAAGTGTTGCAGGACCTGGGTGGTGCGTGTCGTGGCTGCTGCACCTTGGGAGCTGTAGCGCGCCCTTGATGAGTCAGTCGTTGAGATAGGGGAAGACAAATATCCCCTGGAGCCTGAGGATAGCGGCGACCACTGCCAGACACTTTGTGAAAAACCTGAGGGCCGAAGTCAGGCAGAAGGGAAGCACCCTGCATTGGAAATGATTGCCTCCCACCACAAATAGGTATTGTCTGTGATCTGGGTGGATTAGGATGCGAGTATAGGCATCCTTTAGGTCTAAGGAGCATAGTCAGTCTCCCTGGCGGAGGTAAGGCAGCAATGTTCCAAGGAAGAGCATCTTGAACTTCTCCCTCACCAGGAATTTGTTGAGGTTGCGCAGGTTGAGGATGGGCCATAGTCCCCCTGTCCTCTTTGGCATGAGGAAGTACCTGGAGTAGAACCCCTTGGGGGTTTACCACGGACTGCCCGCCACCCACACCAACCCACTACGAACAGCCTTAAATACCACAGCAAGAATTATCCAGAAAGCAAAAAAACAAGATCACATCACCCCAGTCCTGAGAGAACTGCACATACTCCCTCTCGAAGCAAGAATCAAATACAAATCTGCCCTTCTTATCCACAAAGCCCTCTACCAAACTCAGACTTCCCAGCTCCGCACTCTATTGCCCCAACCCACCCACACCAGAACAACCAGACAAACCACCAACACCCTCACCATTCTCCACAAACGAACTAAATACAATCAACAGACCTGCAACAGAGCCTTCGAACTGTACGCACCATCCCTCTGGAACTCGCTACCAAGTCAAATCAGAAACAACGGAGATCCCTCAACATTCAGGAAACAACTAAAAAACATCCTGTTCCAGGAATACCTCGGACCAGAAACAAACATCCATCACTAAATACTCCTCCAGACCTCATAACATACCCTCAGATCTATCAACTAAGAGTCTCATGTCCACGGTTTGTCCTTAATGTTTGTTCAGATCATTAATGTTGGCCCCCTGGTGACGGCCCCCTGGTGACAACCCCCCCCCACCCTAGAATTGATCACTGTGCCCCGCCCTTCAATGTTAAGCTGCTTTGACCCGGTGAAAAGCGGGATATAAATACAGTTAAATAAATAAAAATAAATAAATTGGTCCTCGAGAAGGCTTGCCAACTTCTTCAGAAGAAGGTCCCGGTGAAGGGGAGACCTGAGGAGCTCTCCAAGGAAGTAGTGTGGAAGTACCTGGCTTAGGTGGAGGAGGCAACCCTCCCTGATCACCTGTAATGCCCAAGAATCGGTGGTGATAGCTCCCCACCTGTGGGCATAAAGGGTGAGACAACCTCCTGTAGGCTGCTGAGCTCCGGTTGGGAGAGGGCCCATGATGCAGGAGTCAAAAGCCCCCTCCAGGCTGGGCTGGAGCCGGAGCCTGGGGGCCTCTGCTTATGTGGGCCATACCCCTGTCCCTTGGCCTGCTGCCCTTGCTGGGGAGGCCTTGGAAGGGGGTAGTTTCAGTAAGCAGTGGACTTCCTCGGGTAAAAGGGCTTTTACCCGAGCCCTTCCTTCAGGGAGGGGCAGTGGTCTTCTTGGAGAGCCTGGTCCTCGTCATGAACTCGGTCTCCAGCTCTGAGGCCTTGACGGTCATGGGTTTGCCAAAAATGTTTTCCCCTGACACGAGACATCGACCGACTTTTCCTGCATCCACTGATCGAGGTCTGACAACTGGAGTCAAGCTTGGCGGTGTGCACTGATGCCCGCCGCAGCTACCCAGGCTGCCAACTCTAAAACATCATAGGCCGCCCAAGACAAACTTGGAGCACTACCAGATGGCTTTGGACAGGCTCTTGAAGCACTGCAAAGGCTCCTCGGAAAGACCAGCTTAGAAACCGGCAAGTTTCTTCACCAGGCCCCTCAGGTACATGCCCATATACAGCTGGTAGGCCAGGATCCGGCAATTCAGCATCGAACCCTGGTTACAATTTCTGCCGAGGGCATCCAAGGTGTGGCCTCCCGGCTGGGGGACACCGAGGAGTGCATCTTCTGACTCTTCAGTCGACGCATGGCTGACTCCACAACCATGGAGTTGTGTGGCAGCTGTGACTTTTGAAACCCAGGGCTCTGGCAGACTCAGTACATCGAGTTGAGCTGCTTGCTGACCACCGGTGTCGACACCAGCATCTCCCACATGTGGAGCATAAGCCTTTCCAGGATGGGAGGAATGGGTACCATGAGGGTTTCCTGGGGGGGGGGGGGGGGGGGTGCCTCGTATTGGAGAATCTCGAGCTCATCAGTTCGAGGATCCTCCTCAGACTCCGTTGGGAAAGCCAAGGCCTTGGACATGTCCCGGACGAAGTCCAAGAAGCCCATGTCCTCCAGTGGGGACCTTCTCCGAGGTTCAGAGACCGGGGAATCGGAGGGGACAACAAGATGCCGACGGGTGTCCGGGGACTCCTCGTCCTCGGTCTCCCAGTTGGATACTCCGAGGAAGACTCGCGGCATTCCTTGGGCCTCGAGAGCCCCAGCGCCACATGCCCCGAACCCGGCAGACTCGTCGGCGACTACCTCAGCCCCGATGAGCGGGAGGCCGAGTGCGACCTCGGCCAAGGATGGGCTCGGCCTCCAGGGACATCTTCGACCTGGAACGCCCGGTGGTCGGGGCAGAGGAACTAGAAGTGCCGGACATCAGCACCCGCTGCTGGTCCAAGAAGGCAGTGACACTGTACTCCAAGGCCGCCATCCTGGACTCCAGTCCCGGTGGCTCCGCAGCCTTCAGCACGGGCACCAATGCACTCAGCCCCGATGCCGGCTCCTCCGGAGGGGAATCCTCGATGACGACAGTGTGTACCTGCCTAGGCCGATTCGCAACTGGATCCTTCCGGGGAATCTTGGCTGGCCGCTCCCTCTCCGATGTCTCGAGCGGACGCTTGGGGCTCCGCAACCGACCCCGGGAGGATCCCAGCTGATCAGAGCCATCCAGAGATGCCGCCTTTGAGAGCTTCTTCTTCCTCTTTGGTTCCCTCGAGGGAGACCCCCTCTCCGAGGACTCATGACAACGCTTGGGTTCGGAGTGCTCGGAGGCATAGGGGAATTGATAAAAATTTTGTCATGCTGCTGCTGGCGGCTCCTCAAAGTCTTAGAAGACATTTTCTTACACAGGCCGCAGATCGCTGGGTCGTAGTCCGGGCCAAGGCACCGGAGGCAGCAGTCATGCGTGTCGGTGAGGGACATAATCTTACCACACTGATCACACTTTTTAAACCTGCTAGTAGCCATGGGGGGAAAAAGAACCCCGGCAAGGTTGAAGACCCTTTGGGCTGCCAGCGAAGAAAAAAGGTGCGGCGACGTCCAAAAGAAAAATAAAACTTAAGTAAAAAGGAATCGATTCAATACCGAGGCACCAGCGCAAGACCAGAAACAAGCAATAGCGCTCGGAAAAAGTCAACTTTTTTCGGGACAAATACAGATGACGTCTGGTGGGCTCCGCAGAAAAAAGGAGACTGAGCAAAATGGCACCCTTGGGCAGGAAGGGGACCACGCATGCATGGTAGCAATCCCAAAGGCTTTCTTTGAAAGCTGGGGATTTGCTCCGCACGGCCTCCGTCAGCGCTGATGTCACCCATATGTGAGGACTGACTTCCTGCTTGTTCCTGGAGAATTAACGTTATAAAACAGGGGCCCAGTAGTTGTGAACATGCATTAAATCTTGGCATGAACACTTACACCAGACCTATGGCCGGTATAAATGTTTAACATACACACAAACATTTAGCACTTAGTCAAAAACAAGGCCATCATCAATTGAACCTGAAAACTAACTATGACACACCGGGACATGGGGAGAATTCATTATACCAAGAGTCGCGCAAGGTTTAAGGCAACAATTAATATATTCAAAATTCTGCTAAATGAATCAATCGAGTCACTCCAAGGTCTGATAAGAAGAAATCCTGAAAGCCGCCCAACGAGAACCAACTGCAAAAACATATTAGTTACTCCAAATGAATTCTCCAAAACTAAGCAGACCAAATCCAACAGGCCTTTATCACTTTATGCAGTGAGCTTATGGAACTCCCTCCCGAAGGATATCAGAAATATGAAGGATACCAAGGACTTCAGAAAAAAGTTGAAGACATTCCTGTTTATTAAACATTTTGGCAGCATCACATAGAAAAACATGTATCATTCATTCACTGCAGCACCAGATAATGAATAATGCTGCACAATCACAAAGAATGACCCCAAATTGTAAATAAATTACGAAACATACTGTTAATGATTACTTGTGAAATTTCCCATATGATGTGCAACCCTAGCCCCTCTATGATGTTATAATGTATTCAAGTTATTGGAGTTGAATGTAAAGCACTTTGTTACAATGTTACAATGTAAACAGAATTCAATGTAAACCACTTTGATTTAAAGAAAGCGTAGTTACTCACCTGTAACAGGTGTTCTCCAGGAGCAGCAGGAATCAGTCCTCACATATGGGTGACGTCGGCGCCGATGGAGCCCTCGCGGAGCAATTTTCCCCAGCTTTCAAAGAAAGCCTTTGGGAATTGCAGCGCGCATGCGCGGTCGCCTTCCCGCCCAAGGGTGCCATCTTAGCCAGTCTGATGACATAGCTAAAAGACAGCATAAAAATTTGCAAAAAAAAACTTAAGCAGATGATTGCAACTCCACGGGGAGGAGGGAGGGTTGTGAGGACTGATTCCTGCTGCTCCTGGAGAACACCTGTTACAGGTGAGTAACTACGCTTTCTCCAGGACCAAGCAGGAAGTCAGTCCTCACATATGGGACTCCCAAGCTTAAGGCTACCGGAGACCCTAAGCACAAAAATGAGCTCCCTCTAGCTCAGCGGCACAGAAGGAAGGAATCTTCACTGAATTAGCACCCACCGGTAGCCCCCATCCGGGATGGAGGGTAGGAGTTGCTCAAACCTCGAAGAGATTTCAGAGGACTGCCTGTCCGAAAGCACTGTCCCTGCGGGACTCCCTCTCGAGACAGTAATGGACCGCAAAAGTCTGGCTCGAAGACCAAGTAGCGGCCCGGCAGATGTCTGCCAGCGGAACAGAGCGGAGGTAAGCCACTGACGTAGCCTTCGCCCGAACACAATGAGCCGTGACTCGACTTTCTAAGGAGAGTCCGGCTGCCCCATAAGCCCAAGCGATACAGTCAGCAACCCAGATGGACAGAGTACGCTTGGAGACCGGGAGCCCCAATTTATTGGGGTCAAAAGATACAAAAAGCTGAGCAGCTTTACGGTGCTCCCGCGTACGGTCAAGGTAGAAGTTCAATGCCCTTCTACAGTCCAGGGTATGCAGGACCCTTTCAGCTCGGCTGGAGTGAGGCCTGGGAAAGAAGGTTGGAAGTACCACCTCCTGATTGATGTGAAAAGGGGAGACAACTTTTGGAAGAAATTTTGGGTGAGTCCGTAGGACTACCCTATTTTTGTAGAACCGAGTGAAAGGGGGATCAGACACGAGGGCCTGCAATTCACTTACGCGTCTAGCGGAAGTGAGGGCTATCAGGAATAAGGTTTTCCACGAAAGAAAACGCAGAGAACAGGTAGCCATAGGTTCAAAAGGCGGACAGGTGATCCGCTGTAAAACCACATTCAGATCCCAGTCAGGTGCTGGCGGGCGCAGAGGTGGTTTAAGTAGAAGGAGACCTCAGAGAAACCGTGCTACGAGAGGGTCGCTGGAAAGAGGTCTGCCGTCCACCGGCACATGGTGTGCTGAAAGAGCACTGAGGTGGACTTTGACGGAGTTGGACTTAAGTCCCAGATTAGAGAGGTAGAGCAGGTACTGCAAGATCACCGACACCGAGCAGGAGAAGGGATCCTGAGACTGCTGTGCACACCAAACGGAAAAGCGACGCCATTTAAGGGTGTAGCATTTGCGGGTAGAAGGTCGCCGAGAAGCTAGGACGACCTCTTCCACCTCTGCCGGCAGGAGAAGGGGAGCAAGGACTACCCTTTCAGCCGCCAGGCCATTAGATTGAGAGATCTGAGGTTGGGGTGTAGCAGAGACCCCTGATCCTGTGTTAGGAGATCCGGTTGAAACCCCAGAGGGAACGGATCCTCTACCGCTAATTGCAACAGGAGTGGAAACCACGGCTGTCTGGGCCAGCGAGGAGCCACCAGGATCATGGAAGCTTTGTCCCGGAGAACCTTGAATAGAGTTCGAGAGACTAGCGGGATGGGAGGAAAAGCATAGAGAAGGCTTTCCGACCATGAGAGTAGAAAAGCATCTGCCGCTACCCGAAGGGGATGTGGCTGACGAGAGCAGAAGCGAGGAAGTTGCCGGTTGAGAGGACTGGCAAAGAGATCCATTGTGGGGAGGCCCCACTTCAGAAAAAGTTTCTGAACTACCAAGGGATCCAGACGCCACTCGTGCGGCTGGAGTATCCTGCTGAATTTGTCCGCCAGGCAATTCTCTTGGCCTGGGAGATAAACTGCCTTGAGAAGAATGCCGTGACTGACGGCCCAAGAGCAGAGCTTCTGAGCTTCTCGGCAGAGAAGGAAGGAGCCCGTGCCCCCCTGCTTGTTCACGTAGAACATGGCAACTTGATTGTCCGTCTGGACAAGGACAGACCGGTGAGAAGTCAGGTGGGAGAAAGCCTTGAGCGCCAGACGGATTGCTCTGAGCTCCAGGAAGTTGATCTGTTGAGCAGACTCCCACGCGGTCCAGAGACCTTGAGTACATGCCCCCTGGCAATGTGCCCCCCAACCCAGGAGGGAAGCATCGGTCGTCAGCACTTGAGCCGGCTGAGGCGACTGAAACGGCATTCCGAGCACCAGGTTCGGCCGATGAAGCCACCACTGTAGGGAAGAGGCCAGCGGCCCGGAGATGCGCACTAAGTCGGCTAGTCCGCCGGTGGCTTGTTGCCACTGCTTGCGAAGGCACCATTGAGCAGGCCGCATATTCAGGCGAGCATTGGGGGTCACGTGGACGGTGGAAGCCATATGGCCGAGTAGTCTCAGGAAGCGCCTGGCGGAGACCAGGGACTGGCTGCGAAAACGGCCGGCTAGGTCCATGAGCCGTTGAGCCCTGTCGAGAGGCAGGAAAGCTCGTGCCTGAGGAGTGTGCAGTCTTGCGCCGATGAACTCGAGATCCTGTGAGGGGAGCAAAGTGGACTTTGCGAAGTTTATGACAAAGCCCAAGTACTGCAGAAGAGTCACCGTGCGGTGTGTGGCATTGGTGACTGCTGGAGAGGACGATGCTCTGATGAGCCAGTCGTCGAGGTACGGAAAGACATAGAGGCCGTGAAGCCGGAGATAGGCCGCCACCACCGCGAGACATTTTGTGAAGACTCGCGGTGCGGAGGATAGGCCAAAGGGCAGTACTCTGTACTGGTAATGATTTCCTGCCACCACAAACCTTAGGTATTGGCGGTGGCTTGGGTGGATGAGGATGTGCGTGTAGGCATCCTTTAGATCTAAGGAGCATAGCCAATCTCCCTGCTGGAGGTAGGGCAGAAGGATTCCAAGGGTAAGCATCTTGAACTTTTCCCGCACGAGGAACTTGTTGAGGTTGCGCAAGTCCAGGATGGGTCTGAGGCCTCCTGTCCTTTTTGGTATTAGGAAATACCTGGAATAAAAGCCTTGACCTCTCAGGTGGTGGGGCACCGGTTCCACAGCCTGTTCCTGAAGAAGACTTGCTAACCCCTGAAGGAGTAAGTCCCTGTGCAGAGGGAGTCGAGGAGGTTCTCCCGGAAAATAAGAGGGAGGGACCTGATGGAAGTGGAGAAGATATCCTTCTCTCACGACTTGAAGCACCCAGGCATCTGAAGTGATGTTGGACCACCTGTGGGCGAAGTGAACCAGCCGGCCTCCGGTGCTGGGAGGAGCCAGCTGAGGGGGAGAGGCTATGCTGAGGAAGTCAAAAACCCCCACCCTGCTGAGCAGGGGCTGGTGGTGGAGGCTTGGGGGCTTGCTGCCTACGGGACCCGTTACCCCGTCCCTTGGCCTGCTGGCCCTGTGGGGGAGCTGCGGAGGCCTGATATTGAGGGTAGTGTTTATAGGCAGCCACCTTTCTCGGGTAAAAGGACTTCTTTCCCGAGCCCTTCTTTTTCTGGGAAGGGGCGGAGGTCTTCCTAGAAAGCCTAGTCCTGGTGAGAGTCTCCGTCTCGATTTGTGCAGCCTTTTCAGCCATGGGCTTGCCAAAGAGGTTCTCACCTCGGCAGGGGACATCGACCAACTTGTCCTGCACCCAGGGTTCAAGGTCAGACGACTGAAGCCAAGCCTGTCGGCGGGCACCGATGCCAGCTGCGGCTACTCGAGCCGATGCTTCAAAGCCATCATAGGCTGCTCGGGACATGAATTTGGAGCATTCCCGAATACCAGTTGTCAAGGCCAGGAACCTCCGCAAAGGTTCCTCGGACAGTCCAGCGGAGAATCCGGCTATCTCTTTAGCCAGGTCTCGGAGATACATGCCCATGTATAGCTGGTAGGTCTGGACACGACAAGCAAGCATAGAGCCCTGGAAACACTTCTTACCAAGGCCATCCAGGTTACGGGCCTCCCTGCCAGGAGGCACCGAGGAGTGCATCTTTTGGCTCTTAAGCCTATGCATGGCCGATTCCACTACCATGGAATGGTGTGGCAGCTGTGCTTTTTGGAAGCCAGGACTCTTGCGGACTCGATAGATGGAATCGACCCGCTTGCTTAATACCAGCGACGAGGCCGGACTCTCCCACATGCGGAAGAGTAGTCGTTCCAGCATGGGAGGAACCGGTACAGTAAAGTGCTCCCGGGCGGGAGAGTCGTACTGAAGGGCGTCGAGCTCTTCGGCTCGAGGCTCCTCCTCAGGATCCGCAGGGAAGGCCAAAGCCTTGGCCATATCCCTGACGAAGTCCGAGAACCGGGCATCCTCCGGAGGGGACTGCTTCCGAGGTTCGGACTCAGGTGAGTCCGAGGGGACACACCGAGTCCGAAACGAATCAGGTGACTCTTCCTCTTCAGACTCCCAGGCCGACTCCGAGGAGGAATCGGTGGGGTCGGCTCGGGCAGGCGGAGGCGTCGGCCGCCCCGACGCCGAGGGAGTCGGCATCGACGACCTCGGTCCCGAACGGGAGGCCGAGGGTGACCTCGACCGAGGATCGACTCGAGTTCGCATGGACTCGAGGATCGGCTCGGTCTCCGGGGTCGACTTAGACGTCGACGTCCCGGCGGTCGGGGCAGTGGCGCCAGCGAGGCTAGCGATCAGTGCCCGCTGCTGGTCCATGAAGGCAGATAGTCTGCTCTCCAAGGCCGTCAACCTGAGTCCGACCTCAGGTGACCCAGCAGCCCCCGACTCGGGCCCCGACGGCGTCGGGCCCGACGTCGGACATCTCGGAGGCGAGTCCAGAAGGACTACAGGACTTACCCGAGCAGGCAACTCCGACTCCAGGCAAGGTCGCTTCGGGAGGTGCTCCTTCTCCAAAGACCCGGGACGGCTATCGGGGCTATGCGACCTGGCCCTCACGGAGCCAGGAGCGTCCACCGACGCCGCCCTCGCGGGTTTTGCCTTCCGTCGATGGTCCCCGGAGGGAGAACCCCTGTCGGAGGAGCTTCGGCGATGGTCAGAGCTGGAACCTCTGGATGCCGAGGCCTCCGACGAGGTCCGGGTACGGCCGGGGTCAGCGAAGATTCTATCCCGCTGGTGCCGCCGACTCCTTAACGCTTTGGAGGACATTTTGCCACAGGCTCCACAGATCAGTTCTTCATGATCCGGGCCCAGGCAGCGGAGGCAATTATCGTGTGTGTCAGTGAGTGACATATTTCTGTCACACTGACCACACCGCTTGAAACCACTGGCAGCCATCGGGGGAAAAAGGGCCCCTGCAAGGTCAAAGGACCGGGCTGCCAGCGAAAAACCGAAAACGAAACTGACCAAAATCAGAAAAACCGAAAGAGAAGGACTCGCAACGGCGTCGCGAGTCCGGGCAGGAAAACGACCGGCGTCGAACCGAAGTGAAAAAAGAGAAAAACTCACGAAAATCAACTTTTTCAGCGGGGACATGACGGGTACGTCTGTAGGGCTCCGCGGAAAAAAGAAGACTGGCTAAGATGGCACCCTTGGGCGGGAAGGCGACCACGAATGCGCGCTGCAATTCCCAAAGGCTTTCTTTGAAAGCTGGGGAAAATTGCTCCGCGAGGGCTCTGTCGGCGCCGACGTCACCCATATGTGAGGACTGACTTCCTGCTTGGTCCTGGAGAAAAGGTGGTATGTAAATACTGTTAAATAAACATGCATGTGCCTATATTTTATAAAATATGCATGAAACTATTCTCCGCCCAAGTGAATGCCCACAGTTTAAGTACATGCCATTGGCCTTATAGGCATACTTATAGAACGGCAACCAGCTGTGTGTGCAAAAGTCACTGAAAATATATAATTTTCAAAGCTCCTTATAAAACCACCCCCATAAGTGTCAAATCATCTTGTTGCAAGCGTGCTGTTCCGAACCTAAGAACACTCTCCTAATTAAGTCACACACCTCCAGTGACTTCAGTGACATCACCCTCTTATGCGTCACTACTGAAAATCACAAAGCTATCAAAGTTTCAATGGATTGTTTATGATGCATTGCTGCTATATGAGCTAAGTCAGGATAACAAACTTGTTGCCAATCAAACTGCTCCACTGCTTATTTATTTATTTAGTAGTATTTAGCTTACTCCTTTCCAGTTCAAGGCGCGTTACATTCAGTTACAGTAGGCATTTCCCTGTCCCCAGAGGGCTTACAATCTAAGTTTGTACCTGAGGCAGAAGACTGTTAAGTGACTCACCCAAGGCCACAAGGAGTACCAGTGGAATTTTAACCCTGGTTTTTCTGGTCCCAGGCTGTTGTCCTAACCACTAGGCTACTCCTCCACTGTATTTCGTATTTATGAGAGCAGCATTCTAAAGGTCTTAACTTGGGTAAAATGCCTGACTGAAAACTGACCTCCTCAAATGTAGCTAAGTATGACCTAAAGCATGTATACACTTTTAGCCACCTTCAAAAGAAGCAATTCAGTGGGTGTGTTTAGGTGAGGGAAGGAAAAGGTGAAATTAGGGCTGTTTGTGTCTCCTGGTTCCCCATGGAGGCTTTGGAGGTCAAGTCCTCTCGCCAGGAGCATTCAGTTTGGCGGTCAACCTCAGAGGATGTCTTCAGGGAGTCTCTGTGTCTTGAATGGGACCTCTCCCTTGATCCTCTCTATGTCTCTCTGGATTTCTTCGAGGGAGCTCGAGATTCCTTCGGATCTCTCAGAGATTTTTGTGGGGATCTCAAAGTCTTCTCCTTCTTAGGTTCGGAACCATGCTTGGAGGTTTTCGAGATTTTAGATACCTTTGAAGCTGATGAAGTGTGGGAGGATGTCTATGTCAACGAAACTGAATCTGATGGGAAAAGTTTGAACAACTTCCTGGTCCAGTTTCAGAGATCTTTCTTTGTCATCTGCTTGCAGAGGGATCAAGAATAGGGATCATGGACAGGACCAAGGCACCTAAGGCACCATTCATGTGTGTCCGTGACTGAAATCATCCAGGAACACTTGGTGCACTTTTTGAACCTGCTAGGATGTTTCTCCATGACTGAGAGAGTAGACCAAGGGACTATTTAGGGCACGAGGCCCTTGCAGAAAAAAAAATAAAATCAATAAATTTACGAGAGAAAAAAAAAAGTATTGAAATAGAGGTTACCAGAATCAGGGGTGATGTCGGTGATCAAAAAACAGGAAGGCAGAAGCGCTATACCAAAGTATTTTCTGCGGTGACAGGAAAAGCGACAGACAGACCCTGTTGGATCTTCGGAAAATGAATAACTGAGGAGAGGGAGTCAAAAGAGCGGAAACGCAGGCACAGTGGAGTGCTCTCAAAGGCTTTCCTTAGGACACTGGGGAACGTTTCCATGTGGGCTCCGTTGGTACCGACGTCACCAAATGTGAAGACTACATTCCTGCTTGTTCCTGGAGATCATGATTTTCCCAAAATGCAGCAAGAGTGACAAGATGAAGAGCTAGTGAAATACATTTGGCGAAGAAAGACGCTTTGGCAGTCTCCTGTCAACTACAATAGTCCCTTCAGAGAGGCACCACATCTGTGGCATTAGAAAAGAGTTTCTGATATTGTACAGATCAGCTACTCAGAATCACACAGAACATGAGAAATGCCAGCTTGGAAGAACTGAATCTTCTTGTAAGAAAGATCTCCGAGATAATTCAGAATTTTAACTGCTGCATTGATCCTGAAAGGACTTATGGGACTTGGAAAGCTTTTGGATGTTTTATTATCATTGGCTTCACATTTTAGTAGGACAGAAGAGATACTGATATCATCTCTATTAGTACAGGAAGCCTGCACTGCATTACCTAGTCCCCTTGGGAACTCCTGAAGTCCTACACTGCAGTACCTCTTCCAATTCTCTGTCATGGCTTCATTGCTCTTTCTTAAAATAAGTTTAAGGCAATGTCTTGCTGTCAGCAAGGGCTCAGGTAAACAGATGTTAACATGAAGGAAGAGGGTGGCTACCAGGTAGTCTGATTCAAGGGTCTGCGGGCAGTGTCAGGATTTGCAAGTTACTTCACTGCGAAAAGAACTCTCACCTGTGTCAGTTTGTGGCTGCTGTGACATAAGGTTGTTGCCTGAGCGTTGTTGCATGTGACTCTGCTGCTGCTTCTGGTGCACCTGAAACAAGAAAAGAGGTCAGAAAAACTGGAGTCTTTCCCTTTACCAAACTGTGCAGGCTGAAGGATAATGATGAAATTCACATGCAATGCAAAGTTATGTGTTTGCCGGCACATCTTATCAATAGGAAGACATATACAAAGGCCTCATGTATCCAGATATGTCTGTTTAGGAAGAGGTTCTCTCTCATGTTCACCTCATACATGTAGAAAGCAGGTTAATAAAGGAGAACAGCTCTCTCATGCTTACTTCATACATATAGGTCACAAGTTACTAGAGGAGAGAAGCTCTCCCACACTCACCTCATACATGCAGATAGCAGGTATGTAATTTGTGAGCATGTGTTTGGTTTGTTTGTGTGCCTAAAAATATAAAGTGCAAGGCAAATTGCTTGTACAAGCATATACCTATAAATTAAAGGACACACAATCAATTGAGGTGCTTAAAAAAGTTATAAGGAGAAATGTGGTCTTACCTGCTAATTTTCTTTCCTTGAGTCCAACCAGACCAGTCCAGAACACATGGGTTATGCCCATCAACCAGCAGATGGAGACAGAAATATGCCCTATAAGGGGCTCCATGCAGTTACTTGTTTTTCAGTATTTTTTTTAACAAAGCAATGGTAAAAATAATACAAAACCAAACATCTTTCTTCTAACTCTCTTTCACTGAAGGAGAGGATCCACAAACTTACATCAGACAACCACACACTTAAGAGAAACCAGAAGGGAAACGTATCCAAGGCGGGCCCCTGGATTGGTCTTGATGGACCCAAGGAAAGAGAATTAGCAGGTAAGACCAAATTTCTCCTTATTTTATTTTAGTTATGTAATGTATTAGTATTTAGCTCTTGCCTTTCCAGTAGTAGTAGTAGTAGTAGTAGTTCCTTTTCATCCATCAGAATGCATGGGATTTAACAAAGCAACCCCTACATTACACAGGATGCTCTAAGCACCCTGATTCCAAAGCACAACACCTGGATCTGGGCATCCAGCCCCTAGAACTTAGAAAACCATTTCAACAAAGGCCCGTTGCCACCCTGCAAGCTTCCATTGCAGAAACTGCCTACACTCCTGAAGCAGACACCCACTCAAACCAAATTAGTAAGTAAGTCCCTTGGAGGCCCACAAGGTCTGAGAATGCAATCTCCTTCCTAATCCTATGGGCCACAGAAGCCTGAGAACGAGTTAGTGACCTTCCATTTGGAGGTTCCTGCTTGGTGAGAGCCCCCTCATTGCAAGCCTCTGTTAAATTTTATGCTTTCTTCAGGCATTTTCTTGTGCCTGCTTAGAATATAGCTTCCTGTTTATTTATTTCGTTATTTATATATTGTTAGTGTGTCTTTTTTCTGTCCTTTACCCAGCTCCTGCTCTCTGCAAGTGCAGTGCTGTGCCTCCCCTTCTCAGCACTTAACTTTATTACTCACCCATCCACCCTGGCTTAACATTCTATCACAGCCTTCCTCTGCTCACTGATGCAATTACTCAGGTGCACCTGAACGCACTAGGGCTTTTCTTCTGCCTCTCCACCTGTATCTCCTGATTTGCATTTTCTCCTCCTCTCTC
The DNA here is from genome assembly GCA_033557465.1 of Ichthyophis bannanicus. Lineage (NCBI taxonomy): Eukaryota > Metazoa > Chordata > Amphibia > Gymnophiona > Ichthyophiidae > Ichthyophis > Ichthyophis bannanicus. The sequence goes on along the minus strand of CM066031.1, from coordinate 162,515,002 downwards.
TCTCCTATGGCTCCACATCACTTTGCGTTCTTGATGTTAACCCCCTCTAATCTTTTTCCCTCATTCCAACTGCTACATGGCCCTTACTCCTCATTCCCCTCCTCCACTACCATTTTGTATTCTTCCTTATCATCTGTTCTTGAGCTTCACCATTTTCTCTCCCTCATTCAGCCATCTCCACTCTCAATGAGAAAACCTCACCCTTGCTTCCGTCGTACCCCCTCCTCTCCCCCTCCCTCCCCGTAACTCTCCTGCTCCTTCTCTCACCTGGAGATACCAAGCCCAACCATGATCCCCCAGACGTTTTTCACACTTCCAAGGTAGATCAATGCATAACCTCTCAAACCTTGTTCATATCCCTCTTCTATTTCCTCTTCCTCTCCCTTTTTCATGCATCTTAAGAACATAAGAAATTCCATACTGGGCCAGACCAAGGTCCATCAAGCCCAGTATCCTGTTTCCATCAGTGGTCAATCCAGGTCACAATTACCTAGTAGTTTCTCAAAAAGACACACAGGTTCCATAATGCTTGTATTGGGGCAAGCAGTGGATTACCCGGGTCCTCTCTAATAATGGTTTATGGATTTTTCCTTCAGGAACTTGTCCAAACCTTTTTTAAACCCAGCTACATTAACAGCTTTTACTACATCCTTCGGTAATTAATTCCAGAGTTTGATTACGCATTGAGTGAAAAAATATTTTGGAATGAACACGCCATCTCCAATAAATTTGCCTTCATTCATGACCTCTTTATCTCTAATACTCTGTATATCTTCTGGCACTTACTGAAACTTGGCTTCTCCCTGAAGATTCTACTTCAGTTGCTGCCCTCAGTCACAGAGGCTATCTATTCTCCTATACACCTCAGCCCACTGGCCATGATGATGGTGTTGAGTTTCTACTGTCATTCCTGCCAATATTAGCCCCTCAGTCTCATTCCTTTGCTTCCTTTGAAGTCCACGCCATCTGCCTATTTACTCCATTACCTCTCCGGGTAGTTGTCATTTATCAACACCTGACAAGTCCACCACTATCTTTCTCACAGACTTTAACTCCTGGCTGTCCTCCTTTCTAGATGCATCATCCTCTTCCCTTATTCTTGAGGATTTTAACATTCACATCGATGACCTTTCTGACCGATATGCCTTAAAGCTGCTTTCCCTAATGTCCTCATTCAACTTCCAGCTATGTTCTACCCTCTTACTCACAAGCATGGCCATTGCCTTGACCTTTTCTTCTCCTCCAACTGCTTGCCATCAAACTTCTCTACCTCAGTTCTACCCTTATCTGACTGTCACCTGTTAACCTTCACTCTTAAGCACCCCCCCCCCCCATCTCAGTCTTGCCCGATCTCTACCAACATGTTTAGGAATCTTCACACTATAAACCCTTCAGATCTCTCCACTGCTGTCTTATCACCTCTTTTCTCTACTATGTCATCTGAGTCCGCTGATGAGACTGTATCCCCCTGTAACATTAGACTCTCCTCTGCCCTTGATGTACTTACTCCTCCCATGTCACACTCTGTGAGGAGTACTGTACCTCGACCCTGACTGCTCTCAACAACCCACTACCTACGTTCCTGTGCCCACTCAGCTGGGAGTGTTTGGCTTCAATCACATATCCTTGGTGATTTCCTACATTTCAAATTCATGTTAACCTCTTTCCAGTCAACCATAGCACTCGTCAAGAAACAGTACTATGTCCATCTAACTAATTCTCTTGCCTCTGACCCTTGCCGTCACTTTGCCATGCTCAACTCTCTCCTCAAGGTGCCTCCACTTCTCTCTTTCTGCTCAGATTTTGGCTATTTCCATGACAAGGTCCAGAAGATTAGCCTTGAAATATCCAGAGGCTCACCTCTACCCCACCTTCCCTCTTCTTCAATCCCAAATCATTCCAACGTCTGTCATTCTTTCTTCCTTTTCTAAGATCACTGGGAGGAAACTGCAAATCTTCTGTCGTCCTCCAAATTCACCACCTTCTCCTCTGATCCCATTCCTGACCATCTACTAAGCTCTATCTCTTCTGCTTTTATCCCTTCCAACTGTCATATCCTCAGCCTGTCACTTTCCACTGCAACTGTTCCTGCGGCCTTCAAACATGCTATTCTTACACCTCTCCTCAAAAAAACGTCACTAGACCTTATCTGTCTTTCCAGTTATCAGCCTCTCTCTCCTCTCCTTTGTTTCAAACTATTTTGACAAGTGGTTCACTGCCGCTGTCTTAACTTTCTTTCCTCTCAAGCCCTTCTGGATTCACTGCAATCTGGCTTTCATCCTCTACAGAAACGGCTCTTGCCAAAATCTCCAGGGACTTGTTCTTTGCCAAATCCAAGGGCCTTTACTCGATCCTCATCCTTCTTGACCTTTCTGCTGCCTTTGACACTGTTGATCACCACCTTCTCCTCGATACTCCGTCCTTGCTTGGATTTAAGGGCTCTGTTCTGTCCTGGTTTTCTTCTCATCTCTCCCACTGCACTTTTAGTATATGTTCTGGTGGATCCTCCTCTACTACCATCCCACTTTCAGTTGGTGCACCTAAGGACTCTATCTAGGGACCTCTCCTTGTCTCTCTACACTTAGTCCCTTGGTTGAGTGGCTGAGTCTGTGCTAGGCAAAGAAGCAGTGGAAACATGGTTGACGAGGCCAAAAGGAGGCGATGAGAACCATCGAGCCTCTGTCGGCCTGTAGCTTGAATAGTGTCTTGGGTATCAAGGGGATGAGAGGGGATGCATAGAGCAGACCCTGTCCCCAGTGTAGAAGGGTGGCATCCAGGGCCTGTCGGTGCAGCGACAGAACCCTGGAGCAGAAGAGAGGAAGCTGTGTGTTTTGCAAAGTGGCAAAATGATCCATGAATGGGGTTCCCCATGCCTGGAAGATCCGATCAACCGTCTCCCGATACAAGGTCCATTCGCGTAGATGAAGGATACGGCTTAACCTGTCTGCAAGGACATTGAGTTCGCCCGGGAAGTACACCGCTCTGAGGTGAATGCAGTGTGAGATAGCAAAGGACCACAGGCAAAGCGCTTCCCCGCAGAGTGGACGAGACCCTGTCCCTCCTTGCTTGTTTACATAGAACATGGCAACTTGAAAACCCACCTATTCACTGAACATTTTGATCCCTCCACCTAACACCCCCTTCTACATGACAGTATCAAAACAGACTCACAAGTGTAAATAGTTTTTAAACATACCATTTAGTTGCAACGTTTGTATATAGCATTCTACTATTTAAACTATGTAAGCTTTAATATTATTTTTGTTAACAAAATAGTGAACTGTTTCAATGTAACTGTTATTCTGTTCTTTGTACAACATATGCTCATTGTAAAAACGTTCTGTTCCTTATAAACTGCTTTGACCTGGTGAAAAGCGATATATAAGACTAGCTAAATAAATAAATAAAATAAACTTGGTTTTCCATTCTGACTAGAACATGCTGCCCCGACAGTGGGGTTAAAAAACCCAAACAGCATTCATCAATGCTCATAGATCCAGCAGGTTGATCTGCATAGCAGATTCCTGTTGTGTCCACAGTCCCTGTGTGGTTAGTTTGTTCAGATGCACTCCCCAACACAGCTTGGAAGCATCCGTCGTCAGGTGCATCGAGGTGGAGGCTCCTGAAAAGGTAACCCGACAAGTAGGTTTTGAGAGGAACACCATCTCTGAAGGGACATGATCAGTTGAGGGGTGATGTGAATCTTGTCTCTGAAAGCTTGGGTCTGTTGAGTGTCTAAGAGTGCTTCTATAAACTCCAGTTGTTGGGTGAGACTTTCGGAAGTTTATGACAAAGCCCAGGCGTTGGAGCACCGTGATGGTGCAATGAAGGGAGAGTGTTACTTCCTGAGGGAAGTCTCCCCTGATCAGTCAGTCGTCTAAGTAAAGGAAGATGGATATGCTCAACATGTGTAGATAGGCAGCGACTACTGCCTTGCATCTAGTGAAGATCCTTGGAGCAGACCAAAGGGGAGAACCCAGTATTGATAGTAGTTTCCTTGAAACATGAAGCGCAGATACTGTCTGTGCGAAGGATGTATCAGTATATGCGTGTACACCTCTTTCAGGTCTAGAGAACATAGCCAATTGTGTCTCTGAAAGTATGGTAGAAGAGTTCCTACGGAAATCATTAATTTGTCTTGAACTAGAAACTTGTTGAGGTTTCTGAGATCTAAGATAGGCCTGAAACTGCCCGTTTTCCTTGGAATGAGAAAATATGGAGAGTAGAAGCCCATCTCTTCTTGAGTGGAAGGAACTCTTTCTATAGCACCCTGGGACAACAGGGTGGTCACCTCTTCCCTTAAAAGAGAGCTTTGAAGGGGTTGTGTGGGATAATCCCTTGTGCAGGTGTTATGGGGTAAGGTTTCAAAATGAAGCTGATAACCCTTTTGGACAATTTGCAGTGTCCGCTGCTCTGATGTTATGAGGTGCCACCTGTGGGCATGATGACATATTCTGCCTGCTATAATTAGTGGATGGGGGCCCTCAAGAGGCTGATTGTCAATGCTCTCCAGAAAAGAGACAAAAACCAGACACAGGTTGTGACTGTACAGCTGGTTGAGGCTTAGGAGCTTTGGGTTGGCCAGAACCCTGCTGTTTCTGCTACGGCTGTTGATGTTGATAGGCAGCAGAAGGCAGGTAAGGATAGTATCTCTTCTTTTTAGAATAAAAAGATTTCTTGGGATGAGCTTTTGTTTAGCCCTTTCCAGGCCGAGCCCGAAACTCTTGGGATCCAAAATTCTGACTAAATATTCCTATCAAATGGTATATAATACATGACCATAGCAGAAGGAAGATCACTATTAGAACATATTGAATAAGATGGGCAAAATTTTCCTGAAATATGCAAGAATTAACCCGGCTGCAGAATGTGGATTAAAAATTTAAAGGAGGCCTTGAAAGGGTTAGGAGGGGTCAGCTGTTTTCCTGGAAAGGCGTTTCAGGGTGAGATCTTCTGTTTCAATCTCCCCTGCTTTTTCTCTTCATTCCTTACCAAAGAGGTTTTCCCCTGTACATGGGATATTGACTAGTTTATCCTGGACCCATTGCTTAAGGATGGATGCCTGTAACCAGGCCATCCTACGAGCCCCAATGCAGACTGTTGAAGCTCTGCTTGTTGATTCGAAGGCATCAAAAGAGGCCCTGGTGAGAAATTTGGAAGTGTTCTGGCCTAGCTTGATAAGTATCTGAAATGCGCTCCTCTTATCCTCAGGAAGTAGAGGGCTGAAGGTTGCTAGATCCCTGGTGACATCCTTCAGAAACATACCCATTTACAGCATGTAAGAGTTTATTCTGGAGGTTAACATGCATGCCTGGAAACATTTACGGCCAAAGGCATCGAGTGTCCTGGAATCGCTGCCAGGTGGCGTGGATGAATGGTTCTAGAGCTTTTATTAGGTGCACTGCCGATTCCACCACCATTAAGTGGTGTGGGAGCCAAGCTTTTTGGAAGCCTAGGCACTCTGGTACTTGGTACATGGTATTGAGTCTCTTGCTGACAGACGGACCCCGTAAGCAGGGCCTCCCACATGTGGAGCATTAGATCCTGCAGGATATGATGCACTGGTAATGTAGCAGCCTCTTTGGGCATTGGACGGATGCCGCTCTTGAGGGGGCAAAGGTTCTGAAGGTATGCCTGGAAGTTCTTGGGAATCGCGTGAGCCTCCATCAGATTCTGAAGAGCTAGAATCTGAGTCCAGTAAGAAATCACAAAGTATTGGCGGTCTTTAATTCGACCTCAGTGCTTCATGGATGTTGAAGGTCGATGCAGATGCTCAGCAGTATTGGAACCGAGAGTCTGCTAGACACCGGATGTATTTATTTATTTATTTAACAGGCTTTATATACCGCTTTATCATTTCAATCAAAGCGGTTTACATTGAAACTTAAACTTGGTAATATACATTAAACAGGGACATTGATAACTTGGATTTTTCTGAGGCAATGGAGGGTTAAGTGTGAAGTATGAATCGGTTCCAACGAGGGAAACCGACGATGCCAGTTCAAGAGCTGGAATCGGCCCTGGTAGGTTTGGCAGTAAGACTCGGTGCCAAAGCCTGCACTCTCAGAGCTCTAGATGTTATTGGTATTGAGGCTGCTAAGAGTGCTGCCAAACTACGCTCAAGAGCTAGAATGCGCTGGTCCAGGGAGATTGCCAATGTCTGGGTGGAGTCACCTACGGGGCTATGCGCCACCATCTCAGAACATGGCACCAGTAGCTTTCCAGAGGTAGATGCCTCAGGAGCAACCCCACTTATGCTTTGGAGGAGAGATCCTCCCGTTTGGGATGCTTGGCTGGCCGAGAGTCCACGAGGACAACAGAACGTACGTGACTCGGGGACTCCGGCTCCATGCGAGGTAATTTGGACGGCCTCTCCGACTCCGAGAGCCTGGGGCGCTGGTCAGGGCTATGCAACCTGGCCCTCGAAGACCCAGGGGCCTCCACCGACACTGCCCTCACAAGCGTCTTCTTCCTTTTGTGCTCCCGGGTGGGAGACCCCCTCTCAGAGGAACCACGACGGCGCTTGGGATCAGACTCCCGAGATGTCGAGGCCTCTGACGAAGTCCAGGCCCAGCCGGACGCGGACTCTGAAAAAATTCTTTCACGTTGATGCTGACGGCTCCGAAGTGCCTTCAACGACATTTTGCTGCATGGGCCACAGACCAGCAGGTCATGGTTGGGCCTGAGGCATCGGAGGCAGCAGTCATGTGTGTTGGTGAGAGACATAAGTTTCTTGCACCGATCATATTTTTTGAACCCACTGGCAGCCATCGGGGGAAAAAGGGCCCCTGCAAGGTCAAAAGACCGGGCTGCCCATGAAAAACGCACGAACGCTAGTCACGAAGGACAAAAAATGAAAAAAGAAATTCCGGACTCGATACCGGTGTACCGACCCCAGGCGGGAAGGGGAACCGGCATCAAACCGGATAAGAAAAAAGCAAAAATCGCAGAAAAAAATCGACTTTTCTCGGGTGACAGGAACTCACGTCCGTTGGGCTCCGCGGAAAAAGAAAGACTGAGCAAGATGGCACCCTTGGGCGGGAAGAGGGACCGCGCATGTGCGCTGCATTCCCAAAGGCTTTCCTTGAAAGCTGGGGGAAATGCTCCGCACGAGGGCTCCGTTGGCACCGACATCACCCATATGTGAGGACTAACTTCCTGCTTGGTCCTAGAGAATATGACTTACTCTTGCACTTGGACTTCAAAGAAACTCAAGAGGAAATTCAATGCCCTTGATGAAGTTGAAGCTACTGAAACAGAGTCTGAGGCAAACAATGATCCGTACTTGTTGTCTCAGTTCTTGAGGCCTTTCTGTCATTTGTTTACACAAAAGACAAGAGTTAGGCTGATGGCCATGGTCCAAACATTTCAAATACCAGTCATGCTTATCAGTGACTGAGATAGTACTGGCACACTTGGAACATTTCTTAAAATCAGTAACTGGTTTGTCCATGCCTTCAAAAAGTTATCTTCGAGTTGGAGAATGCTACAGAGGTCTAGAGGCCTATTTGACAATGAAAACTACTAAGAAAAACGAAAGTAAAGAAAAAAAGAAAAGTTAAGAATAAAAAAAAGAAAGAAAGATTTATCAAGGCTGGTGTTAGATTTGATGGAACCAGCATCGACGGGAAGGCAGAAACATGATGCTATACCAAAAAAGATAAGTTTTTCAGTGTGTCCTGCTGGCTCCGCGGAAGATGAGGAACTGAGGAGAGGAGTTCGGAAGGCGGGAAGACAGGCATGCAGGCGCAGTGGAGTGCTCTCAAAGGCTTTCTTATTGGACGCTGGGGAGTGCTCTTGTGTGGGCTCAGTCAGTGCCAACATCACCCATATGCTTGTTGCTGGAGATCATTATACTCCTCCCTGTTTCCTCAGCTTGCAACCTTGGGGTCATCTTTGACTTTACTCTCCCCTTCTCTGCACACATCCAGCGAAAACCTGTCGCTTCTTTCTCTATAACCTTTGCAAAATTCCTTCCTTCCTTTCTGAACATACTATCAAGACCTACTAGTCACCTACCATCTTGAATATTGTAACCTGCTCCTGGCTGATCTCCCTCTAAATCATCTCTCTCCCCTTCAATATGTTCAAAGCTCAGCTGCACAGCTTATCTTCTGCCAGCATTGCTATGCTCATGTAATCCCTTCTTCTCAAGACACTTCACTGGCTGCCTATCCATTTTGCATCCAGCTCAAATGTCTCCTACTGAACTACAAATGCATTCATTCTGCGGCTCCTCACTACCTTTCCTCTCTTATCTCACCCTACACCCCTTCTCAGAAACACCACTCCTCTGACAGATCCCTTTTATCTGTGCCCTTCAGTCACTGCCAACTCGACTTCATCCATTTCACCCTGCAGCTCCTTATATCAAGAACAAACTACCTGTGTTAGTATGTTGGGCTCCTTCTCTAACCCTGTTCTTATAGAACCTGGTATAGGGTGGCTCTGCCACCAAGGCTTGAAGCTCACTGACTCTGCAAGCGGATGTGAGTGCCACCAGGAAGACAACCTTCTAGGAAAGGTGCTGTATGTGGCAAGAAGCCTGGGGATCGAATGGTGGCCCAGTGGACGTGATAATACCACATTAAGGTCCCATTCCACTGGAGGTGGGTGGATGGGGGGGGCTTTGAGAGCAGGAGGTCCTATAAGAATTGGATGACAAGGGGCTGCGCAGAGAGGGGTTTACCTTCAATAAGGTGGTGGTACACCAAAAGAGCACTCAGTTGCACCCTAACAGAGTTGGACTTGAGTCCAGCCTGCGAGAGATGAAGCAGGTACTGCAGCACTGTCTGCAGCAGGCAGAACGGGTTGACCCATTGCTCTGCACACTGCACTGAGAATCTATACCATTTGAAGGTGTAGGCCCGCTTCATGGAGGTCTTATGAGAAGCTAGGAAGATCTCCTCCACCTCCCTCGGAAGGCTAAAGGGAGCCAACGCTACCCGTTCAGCAGTCACACTGTTAGCACTAGAGACCCCAGGTTGGGGTGAAGGAGGGAGCCGTCCTCCTGAGTCAGTAATCCTGGGGCATTCCCCAGAGGGACCGGGAGCTCCGTTGATAGGCGGTGCAGCAGTGGGAACCAAGGCTGTCTGGGTCACCTTGGGGCCACCAGAATCAGTGACGCCTTGTCCCGGAGGACCTTGAAAAGGGTCTTGGCAACCAGTGGCATCGGCAGAAAGTTGTACCTCCTGACCATGGAATGAGGAAGGCATCTGCTGCGATTGGTGAGCCTGGCGAAAGAAGAAATGGGGAGGCTGAGCATTGGCCGGGCTGGCAAAGAGGTCCATTAGTGGGGTTCCCTAGAGGCAGAAGAGCCTTTGGGCTACTCTGGGATCTAGTTGCTATTCGTGCGGCTGTAGGATTCTGCTCAGTCTGTCCACCTTGGAGACAGAGGAAGGCCGCCACAACTGCCAGGCATTTGGTGAAGACTCTGTGTGGAGACTAGACTGAAGGGTAGCACCCTGTACTGGTAGTGGCCGCTCCTGATCATGAATCTGAGGTACTGCCTGTGCTGGGATGAATGAGGATATGCGTATATGTATCCTTTAGATCCAAGGAGCATAGCCAGTCTTCCTGCTGGAGGTATGGCAGCAATGTTCCAAGGGAGAGCATCTTGAACTTCTCCTACACCAGGAATTTGTTTAGGTTTCGAAGGTCTAGGATGGGCCTTAGGCCCCCGGTTTGTTTTGGGACTAGGAAGTACCGGGAGTAGAATCCCTTGCCCTTTAGTTGATGGAGTACTGGTTCCACGGTTTTGTCCGTGAGAAGACCTGCAAGTTCCTGCAGAAGCAGGGCCTGGTGCAGGGAAGTCCAAGAGGGCTCTTCTGGGAAGAATGGGAGAGATGTCTGGTCTAGATGGAGAAGGTAGCCTTCTCCGACTACCTGGAGTGCCCAAGAGTTGGTGATGATGGCAGGCCACTGGTGGGCAAAGTGGACCAGACACCCTCCTGTGGGCATCTGACCTCCTGAGGGAGAAGAGGCTATGCCCCAAAAGTCAAAAGCTCCCCCTCCCCCCCAGGCTGTGCTGGGGCTGGCACTGGGGGCTTGGGGCCCTTCTGTTTGCGGGGGCCCTGACCTGTTCCTTTGGCATGGTGGCCTTGTTGAGGAGCTGGAGGAGCCTGATACTGCAGGTATCCTAGTAAGCCTGACCCTTCCTCAGATATGGAGGCTTTTCCCCCAGGGTTCTCCTCCATGGGGAGTAGACGTTTTCTTGGAGAGTCGAGTCCTCATAAGGAACTCGGACTATCTCCGCCGCTCTCTCTGCCATGGGTTTGTCAAAGAGATTCTCTCCTTGACAAGGGACATCAATGAGCTTGTCCTGCACCCATTGCTCCAGATCAGACAACTGCAGCCAAGCCAGGCGTCGGGCACTGATGCCTGCGGCAGCTATTCTCACAGCTGACTTGAAGCCATCGTAGGCCGCTCGAGTCAGATACTTCGAACACTCCCTGATGCCTTTTGTCAGGTTCTGGAACCACTGGAGGTAGTCATCTCTGAGGCCAGTGGAGAAACCGGTAAGCTCCTTCGTCAAGTCACGAAAGTACATGCTGATATGCTTAGATCCATCAGGAAAGCATCGAGCCCTGGTAGCACTTCCTACCAAGAGCGTCGAGGATATGGGCTCCCTACTCAGGGGCACCAAAGAATGCGTCTTCTGGTTCTTGAGTCGATGCATGGCTTATTCCACCACCATGGAGTTATGGGGAAACTGCGACTTTCTGAAGCCAGGGACTTGCCAGACTTGGTACATCGCATCGAATCGATGGCTGACTATGGGCACAGACATCGGCATCTCTCATATGCGGAGGAGAAGTGTCTTGAGGATGGTGGGGATGGGAATAGTCAGTGCGTCCTTCGGCAGGGAATTGTATTGGGGAATCTCCAGCTCCTCTGTGTGAGGATCCTCCTCCGAGTTCGTGGAGACAGCCAGTGCCCTCGACATGTCCCGCATGAAGTCGAGGAATAAGGTGTCCTCAGGCGGTGAACAACGCTGATTCGCCGGAGGGGATGGGTCCGACGGGACATTGTGATGTTTGCGAGTCTCCAGTGATGTCTCATCCTCGGACTCCAGTCGGAGTATTTGGCAGAGGATTCAGCATCGGGTTGGGCCTGTGGGGCAGGGCCCGAGTTGGGTGGCTGATGGATCATGGTGGCTTCGTGGCCGGACACAAGGAGAGCAGGAGGCTCTTGCAAAGACACCAACAATACACAGGAAGCAAGAGTGGAAGATGAACACAGGTGCTTTATTAGATCCCCAGCGCGTTTCGGCGAGTGCCTTCTTCGGGGGGAAGGATACTTTAAAATACATAAAACAAAACATTAAAAACATAATGAATCAAAAACAAATGTAAACAGGCATATGATTAAAAATATAACCATTAATATAACAATCAAACATTATAAATAATCAAAGCAACCAATAAAAAAATAAATTGTTAAACATTAAAATGAAAAAGTGCACAAATATAATTAAGAGCCATAAAAGTAAATTAAAAAATTATGAAAATATAAAACAGACACAGGGCAAAGCAAAGTCTCAACCAGATATGGATACCAATGTACAAATATGGATGCAACATGTTACTCACATTCAAGCACTATGGGTACAAAGACCCAAGTAGCGGATCCTCTTATAGTGTAGCTATTACCATGGAACTGGCAACGATAGGATCTTGCGAAATATAACTGTTGTATATCTTTTCAAAAACTGCAATATACAATTGACAAGTAATCTATAAAGGAACCATCAAATTTGTTAAAATGAAACCAAAACTCTATTGAAACTAAAAAACACACACAGCTCCTATTCTAAGTGACAGGGAGAGGTGACAGAAAAACCATGTTGTGTTAGCATAATATAACAAGCTAAAACCTATACTAAACTGGAAGAAAATACCAGAAGATAGTGGTACTGTTGTGGGTATAATCAATGACCTAGCAAAGATAAACCTTTACATAGCAGAACCATTGTATTGCTACTCAAAAGCATCGTGTAGAGACTAAAATTGAAAGACTGAAAACCTTATCTAACAAAAGAGGAAATGAACGGAACACATATAATGTATCCAGTGATTAATGATAAAATCGTGACGATGATCATAAAATTGGGTTTTAAAAGACGTCATATCTTAAGAAGTGAACTCCAAATACTTTACAAAACTGTCTTTACATTACTAATTATATTAAATACATTTCTCAGTTTATCACTACTATTCTTGCTAACAATATTTTCACATACAGTAGACATTTAATAAGGAATATGGATTTAACATTATGACAGTTCATGTATCACTATTCATTCCAACCCTTTACTTAACTTATATATAAAAAATTGATATTCTGTATACATGAATCAGTTTATATGCTGGTCCTCCTTCACTGTTTTAACATGGTTACAGTTTTCATTTTACTCCTCTGTTTATTTATTTAATTTATTCACACACAAAAGTGGCAACTATGTGGTTATAACATTGAGTGGTTATGAGTGTGTGCTCCTCTACCGTTTTTTAAACAACAACAATTAATATTCTGTATATATACTTCTTATTGATTTTATCTCTTTGTTTATTTATTCAATTTATTTAATGTACGCATATGCCAAGAAGGTGATTATGTGTGCTATACCTAGAGATTAGTTCACAAGTGAGTGCTCCGATATTGGCTACAACGATCAATAGGATTTGTTTTTGGTAAAAAAACCGTAATGAGCATACAATCGCGTTCCACATGGCTGTGTATACACAATTTTTATCGATCTCCGTTTTAGCAGTTTATTTAATCCTTTTATTGTCCTTGAGTATATGTTGGTCTGCCCGAGGATCTAGTAGACAGATAGCCACGCCCCCTGATTTTTGGCACGTTCTTTGGCGTCTTTAAATCCTTTCTATCACACACCACTGGCTTTCCTTTGAATGCACCTTGAGCAGTGCGATCTACCTCGTCAGGTATGCCTTATGTATTCAGTTTTTTAACGTTTTGTGTACAGACAAGAATTTTGGAGTTACATCTTTTTTTAAGTCAGTAACAGTATATCGGTTCTTTCTTCTTTTTTACAACGCTGGTTCTAGTCTCTGGAGACAGACTTCTCGCAAGCAAGTTATAGCCCTAGTCCTGACAGTCTTTCAACATTTTTATACTAAAGACAGTTTTGTAAAGTATTTGGAGTTCACTTCTTAAGATATGACGTCTTTTAAAACCCAATTTTATGATCATCGTCACGATTTTATCATTAATCACTGGATACATTATATGTGTTCCGTTCATTTCCTCTTTTGTTAGATAAGGTTTTCAATCTTTCAATTTTAGTCTCTACACGATGCTTTTGAGTAGCAATACAATGGTTCTGCTATGTAAAGATTTATCTTTGCTAGGTCATTGATTATACCCACAACAGTACCACTTTCTTCTGGTATTTTCTTCCAGTTTAGTATAGGTTTTAGCTTGTTATATTATGCTAACACAACATGTTTTTTCTGTCACCTCTCCCTGTCACTTAGAATTGGAGCTGTGTGTGTTTTTTAGTTTCAATAGCGTTTTGGTTTCATTTTAACAAATTCGATGGTTCCTTTATAGACTACTTGTCAATTGTATATTGCAGTTTTTTAAAAGATATACAACAGTTATATTTCGCAAGATCCTATCGTTGCCAGGTCCATGGTAATAGCTACACTATAAGAGGATCCGCTACTTGGGTCTTTGTACCCATAGTGCTTGAATGTGAGTAACATGTTGCATCCATATTTGTACATTGGTATCCATATCTGGTTGAGACTTTGCTTTGCCCTGCGTCTGCTTTATATTTTCATAATTTTTTAATTTACTTTTATGGTTCTTAATTATATTTGTGCACTTTTTCATTTTAATGTTTAACAATGTATTTATTTATTGGTTGCTTTGATTATTTATAATGTTTGATTGTTGTATTAATGATTATATTTTTAATCATATGCCCGTTTACATTTGTTTTTAATTCATTATGTTTTTAATGTTTTATTTTATGTATTTTAAAGTATCCTTCCCCCCGAAGAAGGCACTTGCCGAAACGCGTTGGGGATCTAATAAAGCACCTGTGTTCATCCTCCACTCTTGCTTGGCTTCGTGGCCGGAGCCATGAGCACTCGCCAGTGAGGATCTCGTTCCCGAGGAGCAGGACCGTGATTGAGACCTCTGCCGAGGATTGACTCAAGGCAGTGGGCTCATGAGGATCTGCTCAGCAACCAGGGAAGTCCTCGATGTCAAGATCCCAGTGGTCTGGGCAGATGCACCGGTGGAGCCAGGCATTGGCGCCTGCTGCGAAGTGAGGAAGGTGGACAAACTGCGCTCCAAGGCCACCATCCTGTTTTCCCACTCAGGTGTCGTCACAGCTTCAAACCGGATGCCGGGGTTACCGGGTCGGGTGTTGGCGAGGAGTATGGCCTTGGGTGTCTGATGCCTATCGCTGAAAGTCTCCAAATCCTTCTGGGGGACCTTGGCCAGCCGCTCCCGCTGTGACTCCTTGGGTTCTCTGCATGGGCTGCGGGATCTAGCACGTGGCTTGCTCATCTTGTCCGAGTCCTGAAAGAGTTCCTTGAGGATTTTTTCTTCTTCTTCCATTCATGCTCTGGAGAACTCCTATTGGAGGCCTCGCAGACCCGACTGGTAGCTGAGGGGTCACTGCTTGACTCCCGGGATTCAGATGGAGCCCTGGAGCGTGAAGTCACCAGGGACTCCGAGCAGACTCTGACCGTTTGAAGATCTCATCGTGCTTCTACTGACAGAGTTTGAAGGCTTTAGTGGACATCTTTCGGCATGGTCAGCCCTTAGACACTGGAGGCAGCAATCGTGTGTGTTGGTGAGGGACATATTTTTGGTGCACCGATCACACTTTTTAAAGCCGTTGGCCATTCGGAAAAAAAATACCCTGGCGAGGTCGAAAACCCGAGGAGTGGTCAGCAGTGGGAAAAGGTGCGAATCCCCACCAAGGAAAACACTACAAAAATGAGTCCGGGCCACAATGCCAGAGCAAGTGAGCTCGGAGGTGGGAAAGGAAGCGGTCGCAACCAGAGAAAAAAGGGAACACTGCAGTGAGAATTTAATCTTTTTTTTCCGGTGGAATCACACACATGTCCGGTGGGCTCCGTGGAAAAAAGGAGACCAAGTAAAATTGCACCCTCCCAAAGGCTTTCTTTGAAAGCTGGGGAGATGCTTCTGCGAGGGCTCCATCAGCGCAGATGTCACCCATATGTGAGGACTGACTTCCTGCTTGTTCTTGGAGAAAATCTGTTTCCATAGTAATCACAGCAACCACAAACTAGGAGATTCTTCGCTGCCCAGGCAAACAGGAGAACCATCTCCAGGGCTACCTCGGCACTCCTCATGCTGCTTTGCTGATTGACATAAGCCAACAATGTGGCGCTGTCTGAGAATATTCAAACTGCCCACCCTCGACCGATGGCCAGAAATGCAGAAGAGCCAACCTAATGGCCCTTGCCTCAAAGCAGCTGATGGACCACACCACTTCCCTGTGGTTCCAATGGTCCGTTTGGCCTCGATAATGGACTCCCCAGCCCAAGAAACTGGCATCCGTCGATGGAAGGATCCATGAGCAATTGTCCAGCAGTACACCCTTCCTTGGAGAACTGGGCTGCTGCCACCATCACAGACTGGAAACCACTAAAATTGGGAGCAGGAGCCTGAGCTCAAACTGCTGAGATCTCGTGGACAACAGAGTCAGCAAGGACTGTTGGAGCGTACACAAAAGAGAATGTGCCCACGGCACAATCTTGATTGTCGCCACCATCAATTCTAAGAGTTGAAGATAATCCCAGACTCTGAGAGCCTGCTGCGAACAGAACAGAGCTAGGCAATCCAACAGCCGTGGACTTTTCCCTCTAGGAGGAAGACACTGCACATTCAAGAACTGAAACGTGCTCCCAGGAACTCCAGGGACTGGGAATGCAACAACTGTCTTTTTCTGCAATTGATCACCTAGCTGAGGCTTCTCAGAAAGGAATTGAGAGCCATGGCAGTTTGAGCCTGTTGGCTACTGGGGCATCAGTCTCGGGGGTTCCGATGTCATCGGTATGAGGGCCAGCATCGGGGCCGATACACCTAGCTGTAGGCTCGATAATGAAGCCGGCACTCCTGGAGCTCTCGATGCTATGGGTACCGAGGCTGCCAGGAGTGCAGCTAAACTCCTCTCGAGAGCCAGTATGCACTGGTCTAGGGAGATGGCCAATGCCCAAGTAGAATCGCCCACAAAGCTTTGAGCCACATCCCAGAACATGGAACCAGCAGATTCCTCGGGAATGTCCCGGAGCCCCCTCCTGTGCTTAGGAGGACAGGTCCTCCCACCGGGGCTGTTTGGCTGGATGTTCTGACTTGGAAGCACCCCTAGAGTCGTCTTGATGCTTACGCTGGGACTTCTCTCTGGTCTCGGTATCAGTCTTTGATGCCGATGACTTTAGAGCGGCCAGAGACTTTGACTTACTTTTATGTTGCCAGTATTTATACCCATCCACTGTGATATCTTCTACTGTTGCCAGTATTTATACCCATTCACTGTGACACCCTCTACTGCTGTCAATAACTTTACCCTCATTCAACTGTGTTACCTCACTACCATTGCCCTGCTGCCTAGTACTACTGCTACCAGTCCAGAATGTACAAACCTTTGATAATACTCATCTCACTCCTTACCCTTGGGCTCCCCAACCTCTCAATTGCTTTCAACCAAGGCACTAACCCCATTCCAATCCTACACCATGGAAGGAGACGGCCAGAACTCCCACACCACACCACACCAAAAACCAACCACTCACCCCACTCCCACCTACTTAACATCCCCCTCCAACTCTTCAAAAAGACACAAGACAAGAAACAACGTCAGCAACGCATACTGAAATGTGCATTGATAAACGCCAGATCAGTACGCTCAAAATGGCCTGCAGCCATGGACCTAATACCTCTACACAATCTCGACATCCTGATGATCACTGAGACATGGCTGTCCGATTGCGACAATGTCCTCTTGAATCAGATGATACCCCCAGGATTTTCCCTATATACATGCCACAGGTCCACTCAGAAAGGTGGCGGAAAACTCATCCTTGCCAAAGCAGACCTTCAATTCAAGTTGCGTACCACCTCCAGCTCAACTCACCTTGACATTCTCACCGTATCAAATGAACTTTGTGCCATCAACCTCATATACCGGGCACCCACTCCATCACCAGATGACCTATCTACAATAATTGAGCTAGCATGTACCACTTCCACCCCGCACTCTCCAAATTGGTTAATCGGCGACTTTAACCTCCCATCCCTTCAAAGTAGCCACTCCACAGCATTCCTTGAGGCCCTACAGGATCTAGGATACAATCAATGTGTCGACTCTGCCACCCACACTAAGGGGGGCAAGCTGGATCTCATATTCGCACCTCTTTCTGACGCCTCGTCATCCCAGGACCTCGCACCATCCGTGACACCAGTCCCGTGGTCTGACCACCATCTCCTTAACTTCCACATACCCATAAGCACTCCCAGCAACAGTCATATAACTACAAATACTTCCAAGAATCTAGCAACCCGCTTCCGCCCTCTCAACAAGAGCAAAGTCCTAGAGAACCTCCAACCTCTTATGACCAACACATCCCTCAGCCTGGATGACCTCATATCTAAATGGGATGAAAACCTCAGAGCTGCATCCTGTCCATCTCACGCCACGAAGACGACAATACGACGAGAACATGCACCCTGGTTCTCCATGGACCTACGAACATCTCTACACCACCTACGCCAACTTGAGAGACAATGGCGCCGAACCCATTCCGCTGAAGCACACACCGCCTATAACTCATACTTGCTGACTCACCGTGCGAAGATAACGCAAAAAAGGAAACTCTATCACACTGATATATTAAAACGCTCCATCAACAAACCACATGCCTTGTTCAATATAGTAAAGTCTATAACAGGAGAGCCTGTCTCAGCCCACCCCCCAATGCCTCAACCTCAGGACTATGCAGACTATTTACAATCGAAGATGATCAAGACCAACACAAACATAGGCACTAATAACCCCTCCACACCATCTAAAACATCTCAAGCAACTCCTCTATGCAACTTCACCGCAGTATCCACTAAAGAGGTTGAAAACATTGTTGCCTCTGTTAACCCCAGCACTGCACCTAATGACCCCTGTCCAGCCAGCTGGATCAAAGAGCTTCGCCATGACATAAGCAACATCCTGGCTAACATACTGAACCAGTCCTTTATCACTGGATCATTCCCGCAGAGTCTCAAAAGCACCTCTATCAAGCCCCTACTAAAAAACAACAAACTAGACCCTTCGAAAGTAGAATCCTTCAGACCAATATCGAGCATCCCCCAGCTTGCTAAGATCATCGAAAAAGCCGCTCAACAACAAATCCAGCAACATATCGACACCAAAGCAGGATAAGGCGGGATATAAAACATGTTAAATAAATAAATAAATAAATAAAGCACCGTTGGATCCTGTCCAACACGGATTCAGGGAAGCACACGGAGTAGACACTGTCCTCACAACCCTGTTCAACGATCTGATCACAGGAATCAACAACATACAACAAGGCTTTGTCCTCATTTTCCTGGACATATCTGCCGCCTTCGACTCGGTGAGTCATGACATACTTATACAACGCCTAAAAGAAAAGGGGATCCAAAGCACAGCGCTAAAATGGTGTGAATCCTACTTATCTAATAGGTGGCAACAAGTCAAGGTTGGCCAAGCATCTTCCAAACCATTTCTGCAAACACAGGGAGTTCCCCAAGGATCGTCCTTATCATCCCTGATGTTCAACATTTATATGCAGCCGATATGTGACTTGATTCGATCCTTCAACGTAAAGTGCCTGGCATACGCTGATGACATCCTCCTTTACATGCCGTTCTTGATAGACCAACCAGTGCTCTCCCCAATCATTAATTGCTTCGAAGCAGTAGCCGATTGGCTATTATCACAAAACTTACAGATCAATCACAGTAAAACAGATGTCCTATTTGTCACAAAGAACCTCAAATTCATACCTCCTTCATCACTACGTGTCAACAATGTAGAGTTGAAGTCCAAATCCACAATCCGTTACCTCGGCATCACCCTGGACCAGCACCTGAACATGACAACGCATATCAAAAACATCACAAAGGCAATATACCATAAAATCAGAACTCTACGCCACCTCCGACACCTACTGGACTTCACAGACTATCGGACAACCTTCCAGGCACTAGTCCTTCCACATGTCGATTTCGCAAACATCATCCTGCACGGCCTCCCACAATCAACTTTAAACCCCCTCCACTTAGCCTTGAATGCAGCCGCAAGAGTCCTCTCCGGATCGTCAAGATCCGACCACATAACACCCATCATGAAAGAATTGCATTGGCTACCTCTACACGCCAGGCTCCAATACAAATCATTGGTCCTCACTTTCAAAGCCCTAAATAACTACCCCCCTACACCAATCAGCAAACTAATTCATGGCACCCCAGAAAACAGAAACAGAAGATCTACTGCACGGAACACATTAGCAGTCCCTAAGTTAATGACTAAGTGCACAAAAGCTACCTCCAACAGAGCCTTCTCATTATTTGCCCCTTCAAACTGGAATGCACTCCCCCACGAAATCCGTGGAATAAAAAGCCTCATCCTATTTAGAAAAGCCATAAAGCTCCACTTGTTCACAAAATGCTACTCAGAAACCTCCAGCGATAGAAGCACAACCAACAACCTGCAAACTTCCCCCACACACCAGTCGCCCCTGCACGTCAACACCACAGATAATAGGTAGTCCCCCAAACCCTACCAACCTTCACAAAACTAATGCAACACCCAGTTACATTTGAGCATTGTACATAGTTCGAGTTAATATGTATTTAGTTTCCCCGTTTTCTCCCCCATGTTCAATTCCCTGTTATTTGTAAAACTCAATGTTATTTGTATACATTGCAGTATTCTTGTTCGATGTACACCGCGCTGATTTTAATAGTGCGGTATAGAAGAAAATGTTAAATAAATAATAAAATAAATGTTTGAGCTTTGAAGAAATCTGAGACCCATGAAAGGAAGTCAATATCCTCAAAGTGGAAGCCATTAAAATCAAGTCCGGGATGAACAATTCATATTGTCTGGATCGGTTCTTTAGGCCTCTCTTTGTCACCTGCTGGCACAAAGGACAAGAATTGGGTAGATAATCAGAGCCCAAACATTTTAGACACCAGTCATGTTTATCAGTGACTGATAGGATGATGATACGCTTGATACATTTTTTTAAAACTAGTTGGCTTTTCCATGCCTCAAAAAAATTGTCTTCAAGGGTGAAGATAAGGCTATGGAGGCCTGAAGGCCTAGTTTAGCGGTGAAGGAGAAATTTCACTTACCATTAATTTCCTTTCCTGGAATCTTGCTAGACAAGTCCAGACAAGTGAGTTAAGTACCCCTGCCAGCAGATGCTGGAGACAGAGAAAAGCACCAGAAGCTTCAGTGTTGAGCCCTGGTATACATAGAGGCTCCCCTAGCAGTCACATTCAGTATAACCTTACAAAAGCAGTGGCAACCACTTTGTTCCAAAAAACGCACCAGAGAAGTAGTGATCTGAAAAGAGCACCGAAGTGCAACTATATATAAAAAGAAGACAGCCAAGGCAAAATATATAGCTCTGAAGTGACGGCTATCCATGAGAAGACAGAGGAGTGGGCTCTGGTCTAGTCTAGCAGGATTCCAGGAAAGGAAATTTATGGTAAGTGAAATTTCTCCCTCCAATTCATCCTACTAGACAGTCTAGAGAAGTGGGCAGTACCCAAGCTACTCCACCTTAGGGCGGGAAAAGACAGCCGCCGTCACCACTTTGGCTCCAAACCTCGCTGACTCACATGCTTGGAGGTCAAAGCAATAATGACGAGCAAAGGAAGACAAAGAAGACCAGATAGCTGCCCTACAAATGTCAAGGGGGCCACCTGTGACTGTTCCACCCACAACACTGCTTGAGCACACGTAGAATGAGCCTGTAACGCAGCAGGAATGGGCTTCCTGTGGAGGATATAAGATTACTCGAAGGAGTGCTTAATCCACTGGGCAACTGAGGACTTTGAAACGGCTAGGCCCTTGCGAGGACTAGAAAAAAGGACAAAAAGACAATCAGACTTGCAAAAGTAGGCAGTCTGAGATAGCAGCAAAAAATTCTTCTGACATAAACTGCGTGGAGTGAGTTGTTCGCAAACGTGCCCTGTACCTTTGGAAAGGAAGAGAGGACAATACTCTAGTTGAGATGAAAGGCTGCGAGAACCTTGGCAAGAAGGAGGGAACTGGTCTTAGAGAAACTTCTTCAGGGGAAAAAATGAGTTAAGGTTCCTGACAAGATAGGGTTTGGAGCTCTGACACCCGATGGGCAAAGGTCACGGGCACAAGGAAAGTCGTCTTAAAGGCTAGATTGTGGAGAGAAATATGCTGCAAGGGCTCAAAAGGAGGTTGCATGAGACTGCTGAGTACCAAAGGAAGGTGCCAGGGAGGGACCACTGGGCATAGCAGAGGATGAAGAGACTTGACGCCTCGGAGGAAACAGCTGACATCGGCACTTGAGGCAAAGAAACGGCTTGCAATGAGACCTCTGAAACAGGTAAGGGCCACGACCTTAACCCATAGGGAAGAGAGGGCAAGGCCCTTATCAAAGCTGTCCTGTAAAAGGCTACGATGTCCAGCACTTATGCCTTCCATGGGGAGCACCCTCAGTGACTACACCAAGTCTCAAACAGTCACCACACCCTGGCATAAGCAAGGGAAGTGGAGGGTCGACGTGCTTTTGACCTCACGGGAATAGCCCTTCTGCATCAACCACTTCCTTTCAAGAGCCAGGCCGTAAGAGACTAGGGAGCTGGGTCATCCATGAAGTTGGAACCTTGACTTAAGAGATCCCTGCGTGTGCCAAGTGGCAGAGGACCTGTTGCAAATAGGTGCACCAGATTGGCATACTACGGAGATCATGGCCAATCCAGAGCAACTAGAATGACTAGACCGTGGTGCACCTCGATTTGGTGAAGTGTGCGGCTAATCATTGGCCATGGAGGGAAGAGATAGAGGAATGCCCTTGTCGGCCAGGGGAGGACAAGAGCATCAAGATCCTGGGAGCCGGACTCCCGCCAGCGACTGAAGGAGGTCGGAGTCTTGGCATTGAACGCGGTGGCCATTAAGTCGAGGCTGGGCTGACCCCAGTTGTGTACAATCCTCTAGAATGCCCATGGAGTGAGCTCCCACTCACTGGGATCCAGGGCATTTTGATTCAGAAAGTCAGCTTGATATTATCCACATCCGCAATGAGTTGTGCAGAAAGAGTGCTAAGATTACTTTCCGCCCAAGGCAATAGAAGGGTCATTTCCCTGGCCACCTCAGAACACTTGGTTCCCCCCTTGTCTGTTGAGGTGCGCTACTGTCGCAGCATTGTCGCACAGGATGTGCACTGCCAGATTCTGCAGTAGGGGTCAAAATGCCAAAAGAGCGAGACAAACTGCCTGGGCTTCGAGCTGACTGATCGTACAATGAGATTCGAGAAGCATCCATGAGCCCTGCGCTGTCTGGTTGCAACAATGAGCTCCCCAGTCCGAAAGGCTGGCATCTTTTGTCACCAGAATCCAGTGCAGGATTTACAAAGGCATTCCCTGCAGTAGATGGTGAGGAGTGAGCCACCGCTGAAGGCTGTTGTGCACTGAGCGAGGAAGGGGCAGTCGTATCTCATAATTCTTGAAGAAGGGAAACCACCAGGACAGAAGCACCAGTTAGAGCGGCACATATGTGCTCGTGCCTAGGGCACCATGTTGATCATGGATGCCATTCCCCCCCAAAATCCGCAGAAAATCCCAGGCACAGGGCTGAATTTGTATCAGCAAGGTTTGGAGCTCTGCTACAAACTTGCAACGCCAGTCACATGTGAGAAAGACTTCCCAAGCCTGGTGTCGAATTGGCTACCTAGAAATGTACAGCGCTTTCACCTGGTGAAAAGTAGTATATAAACATTGCTAAATAAATAAAAATAAATTACCCACGATGACACCTAAATCCTTTTCCTGGGTGGTGTTTTCTAATGTGGAACCTTGCCTCATATAATGGTCGTTTGGGTTATTCTTTTCTAGGTGCATAACTGCACTAGTCCACATTAAATTTCATCTGCCATTTGGATGTCCAGTCTCCAATTTATCAAGGTCCTCTTGCAATTTTTCACAATCCTCTTGTGTTTTAACGATCTTGAATAATTTTGTGTCATCTGCAAATTTGATCAATTCACTCGTTATTCCTATTCCCAGATCATTTATGAGTGTTAAAAAGCAGTGGGCCCAGCACAGATCCCTGAGGTACTCCATTATTCATCTTTCTCCAAAGAGAAAACTGGCCATTTAGCCCTACTCTCTGCTTTCTATCTTTTAATCAGTTCCTGAACCACAATAGTACACTGCCTCCTATCTCATGACTTTTTAATTTCATCAAGACTCTTTCATGAGGGACCTTGTCAAAGGCTTTCTGAAAATCTAGATGTACTTCATCTACCTGTTTAAAAATTAAGAGATTAGTAAGACAAGACCTTCCTTGGCTAAATCCATGCTGGCTTTCTCCCATCAAACCATGACTATCTATATGTTCAGTAATTTTATTCTTTACAATGGTTTCTACCATTTTGCCGGTACTGATGTGAGGCTCACCAATCTGTAGTTTCCCAGATCACCCATGGAACCCAAAACCAAATCTTAGCAGGGCAAGGCAAGAGCACAGAGGTTCCTGTGAACGTATGTAGTACCACAGCTCCCCAAAAAACCTCATTAGTGTCATAGCCCGTGTTCACATGCATCCTTCTACAGACAGCGCTGCTGAGGCACTGAACAGCACTGCCCAATGCCCAAGATATAGTATATGAAACGTATCTGCCTTATGCAGCAGAGACCAAGTCCAGCCTCTTCTGGAAGATGAATCTCCAGAAATCCCTACAGGGACTCCGACCGGCAACTCTTGAGTGGCTGGGGTAACTGAATGTTTTGGCGAAACAATGTGGTAGCCAAAGCCAGAAGGATGCTAGGTTGCATACGGAAAGGAATAACCAGCAAAAGGAAGGAGGTATTGATGCCCCTGTATAAGTCGTTGATGAAGCCTCACTTGGAGTATTGTGTTCAGTTTTGGAGACCGTATCTCACAAAGGATATAAAAAGACTTGAAATGGTTCAGAGGAAGGCGACCAAAATGACATGTGCTAGAGGACGCATGAGAAGACACTTGAAGACCTAAATATGTATACCCTAGAGGAGAGGAGGGACAGGGAAGATATGATACAGACCTTTAAATACTTAAGGGTATCAATGAACAAAATGATAATTACACTTACCTGGTAATTGTAGTTCCTTGAGTGACGACAGTTCAGTCCTCTACCTCTGGGTTGTCAATCTCCTCCTGCAGCTTGGAGACTGGTATGTCAGAATTATGACATCACTGGATATAGCCTGCTGTACTCTCTCCTTCATCCCAGTGTGAACTATTAACAAAGCAGACTCAAAGGAGCAACAAATAAGTAGCTAACAGTCATTATTGAAACACATCGGAAACTAACCAGATAACGTTTCAGCCCCTCCGGCAAGGTATTCTCACCCCTTGCCCTGCCACTGAGAGAGAGGCACCCCTACACTAAACAGAAAGAATGCAGACCTACCTGCAACACTCTTCTTCCGCTCACCAAACTGGATCCGTCTGGAACATTCTGGGTGGGAAGGAGGACTGAACTGTCGTCACGCAAGGAACTACAATTACCAGGTAAGTGTAATTTATTTATTTATTGTTCTTATATACTGCACTCTTAAAAATCAGCGCGGTTTACATAAAACGAATATTGTGCCGGTCGACACTTACAATGAAACAGGGGAATGAAACTTGGACTTGAACAAGGGAGCTATATACAATATTCAGAGAAATAACTATAATATGTATCTACAGTATGTACATTCTTAGGCAGGTCTTGAGTTGGTTGCTATTGTCTACATAATAGAAGGTGTTGGATTGGTGTATTGAGAGTAGTGTAGGAGAAATAGGTGATGTTTTAACGCCTTTCTGAATTGTGTCAGGTTCGTTATGGCTCTGATGGGTGCTGGGAGAGAATTCCAGCAGCTGGGTGCATATAATTTGAAGGCTCTGTTTCTTGTTGATTTATTGCATTTCATTATCTCTTTGGGGATCTGTAGGGTATTGGCAGTGCAGAATCTTCTATCCCTGTTTGCTGAGATGGGGTGAACAAGGTCTATTAAGGCTATAGGGGCTAATTTGTTGATTACCTTGAATGCTATGATGTTTACTTTATAGGCTAACCTACAGTATATTGGGAGCCAATGTAGGCTCTTGAGGACGGGGGTAATGTGATCCCCTCTAGAAGCTCCACTTAGGACACGGGCGGCCGCATTCATGGCTAGCTGTAGGGGGTTTAAGGTGCTCTTGGGTAGGCCATGTAAGATCACGTTGGGGTAGTCGAGGTGAGGCAGAATCAGGGCCTGGAACACTGATCTGAAGTCCTCGGGTTGCAGCAATGGTCGAAGGTGTCGTAGAGTTCGTATCTTGTGGTATATTTGTTTGATTGTATTGTTGATGTGAGCTTTGAAATTGAGCTGTTGGTCCAAGGTAACGCCTAGGTAACGGATGCTGGGTCTGCTTGAGAGTTCTGCATCTCTTGTCTTCAGGGTTGGCGGAGGAGTGAATGATTGGTCTCTAGAGACAAATAGTATGTCGGTTTTGCTGAAGTTGATCTTGAGGCCTTGTGAGTGAAGCCAGTCGGTTATGGCATCAAAACATTTGGTCAGTTGAGTGAGGTCGGGGTTTTCAGTCATGAATGGCGTATAGAGCAGAACGTCGTCAGCGTAGAGTAGGCATGAAATGTTGAATGAGCGGATTATGTCACATATAGGTTGCATGTAGATATTAAATAGGAGAGCGGAGAGAGACGAGCCTTGGGGGAAACCGTGCTGTTGAATGAATGGCTGCGAGGTTGCAGTACCGATTCTAACTTGCTGCCACCTGTCGGTAAGATAAGATTTGCACCATAGCCATGCTGATTCACATATCCCTTTATCTTTGAGTCGAATTAGGAGTTGCTCATGGTTCACAGAATCAAATGCAGCAGCGATATCTAAGAAGATTAGAGCATACCCCTGTTTGATGTTTTATTTTATTTATTTTATTTATCTATTACTTCTATACCGCCCCTTCCAGAGATCAAGGGCGGTTTACATGGAACAGGTTAACATATTATGTATACTTCGGTATACATTTACATTGAACAGAAATTTTTTAAACTTTTTACAAATCACAACAAATGCGATAAATTGTCCAAACTATTTACATAGGTTATTTACAAGAGGTTATATACAATGTGTTACAAAATAATCATAGGTCATGCGTAGGTGTAAGTGTAAGTGGTGGAATTTATTTCCATTTTTTCATAAGTTTTTTTTTTTTTTTTTTGTGTGTGTGTGGGAGGACTATGTGGGGTTAGCTAATTGGGGTTTTGGGAGTTTTGAGTTTGTGTGTTTGTGGATGCTGTGGGACGGGACTTGGGGGGTAGGGGATTTGGAAATGTTCGGAGAATAGGTAGGTTTTGAGTTCCTTCCGAAATTGGGAGAGGTCTTTTATGATACGGAGGCCTAGTGGGAGATCATTCCAGAGCATGGGGGCAGTGAACGTGAAGGCTCTGGCACTTGAAAACAAAGCAATCAAAGTTGTCAATCCCGGTAATTAGTGTGTTGATGAGGGTGGTAAGGAGCGTTTCCACGCCATGGTATTATCATTTCCTTATCGTTCCTCCAGTTCAGTCCTCTACCTCTGGGATGTACCAGAGCAGTAATCATTGGGAGGGACCCTTCCAGCCGGCCGACAGCACCGCCGACCCGAAACGGGCATCAGAAGCTGCTGCCACATCCAGACGGTAATGCTTACTGAATGTATGAAGAGACGACCACGTCGCTGCTCTACAAATCTCCCCAGGCGGAACCAAACTGTGTTCTGCCCAGGAACACGCCTGCGCACGAGTGGAATGCGCTCGCAACCCCGTGGGTACGGAACGTCCTTGAAGCAAATATGCCGAAGCAATTGCCTCCTGAACCCACCGGGCAATGGAGGCTTTAGCCGCTGCCTCCCCTTTGCGCACTCCCCCGAATACGACAAATAACCGATCCGACCTGCGAAAAACTTTTGTCACTCTCAAATAGTGGCGCAAAGCTCTCTTCACGTCCAAACAACGAAGACTGCGATCAGACTCGTCACCCTCCAAAGAACCCAGGACGGGCAAATACACCGCCTGATTCAAATGGAAAGGAGACACCACCTTCGGTAAAAATGATGGCACCGGACGCAACACCACCTTCTCCCTAGAAAAGGTCAGAAATGGCTCCCTACAAGACAACGCTTGCAGCTCCGAAATACGCCGTGCCGAACAAATGGCCACCAGGAAAACCGTTTTCAACATCAAGTCTTTCACCGAAGCCTGGCGCAAGGGTTCAAAGGGAGGCTTGGATAACGCCGTCAAAACGACATTGAGGTCCCACGGTGGAACGCAAACCCGACGCGTTGGTCGCCACCGAGAGACCGCCTTTAGAAAGCGACCCACATCCAGGTTAGCTCCCAGGGACACCCCGTTGACTCTGTCGCGATAACAGGAAAGAGCTGCCAGCTGAACCAGCAAGGAACTGGAAGCCAGACCCTTATCGAAGCTGTTCTGCAAAAACTCCAACACCAAAGGGATCGAAGCCGCAGATGCTCTAACCTGACGCCGCGAACACCAATCTTCCCGTGCTATTGGCCAGTGCCCTGATCAAATCGTAATGTACATCCGCTAAGTAGGCGGTCCTGGACTCCAGCCGATCCAACTCCTTCACCTCCTCAAGATCCAAATGCGTAGACAGGCGCAGGCACTGGACCCATCGCAAGCATGCCCTGGCCACCCAAGCTCCACAGATGGAGGCCTGCAGCGACAGTGATTCCGCCTCAAAGGCTTGTTTCAATAACCCATCGACCTTACGGTCCTGGGCATCCTTCAGAGCCGCACAACCCTCTACCGGGATAGTGGTCTTTTTCGTAACCGCTGACACCACCGCGTCCACCCACGGTGCTCGAAATCGTTCCTTATCCTTATCGGCCAAGGGATAGAGCCTATTCATAGTCCCTATTCCTCTTAAGCCTGCTTCCGGTTTGTCCCACTCGTCCTGTATCATCTTTTCGACCACTCTGTGTACGGGAAACACCACCTGTGTTTGCCGTACCGCCTGAATGACCGGATCCTCAACGTCCTCCTCCGCAGCCGCTTGCGTAGCAAGATTCAACATCTGCATCGACTCCGTGATCAAGGCCGCAAGCTCCTCTCTGCAGAAGACTCTAATAATCTTAGCTTGATCCTCCGGCTCGGGGATCTCTCCCTCTTCTAGGTCCTGCACATCCTCATCCTGATCTCAGTCCGTATCCTGGACCTCCGGCCAGTCACCTTCCGTAGGGATAGAAGGCTTCGTTCTCGCTCTCTTCGGCGCTGGCGGGGCCTCGCCTACGTCGATGGGCTCCCCTAACTGCGGAGTCAATCCTACCAGTGCCCCAGAACCGGGCAACGTGCCTTGGTGTCGCAGACAAAATGCCTGATGCATTAGCAATATAAACTCAGGGCTAAATTCCCCGAGCCCCGAAGCCTGCGACACTAGCGCAGCCCCGGAAGGCCCTGGCAACTCCTCTACCGCCGGCCCCTGTGCCGCCGGCCTTGGAGAGGCAGCCCCCGCCCCCTGCACCACTGGGGAGTTCATGATGTCCATCTGTAGCTCCACGGTAGACGAGAGGGTTGTACAGCCCCGGCACACCCCAGTATCAGCCACTGTACCCCTCCTGGTGCCACACACAAGACACTGTGGTCTGGCTGCCATGAACTAGACCGGCAACTGACCAAGGGCACTGCAAACTTCCCAACTGCTTTCTTTCTCTTTTTTTTTTAAATATTCACTTCCTAGTTACTTCTCTGTGCCTGATATGATGGGAGCTGACTCCCCCGTAGAGGAAAAGCCCCTTCACCAAGTCTGCTTGCTCAGACTTGAAAGGGAAAATCGGGAAAAAATGCCCCCACAGAAAGAAAACAAATGAAATAAGCAAATTAATCAAATTAAACAAAAGAACAAAAGAAACTAGTTTCCCCGGGCTTTAAACGGGTGTGGGCTCGCGAACCGCCCGGCAGCCACGCGGCTTCCCTGCGGCCAGAAAATGGCCGCCGAGCAGAACCGGCACCAAAAAAAGGCGCCAAAATGAACTCAAGCCTCCCAGCGCCTTCCAAATTATGCTCCCCTCAGAAATAGCAGCTAACCCCGGTGATGTGCTTACCGGACCGGCTGCACCGTCTGCTGCCCGAACGCCTGGCTGCAAGCTGAAAAGCAGCCGCACCACAGACTTGCACTAGTGCAGCCTCCGGCGCCGCGGAAATAGTCGCAGCGGCCCAGCAGGCACTTGCACAGACAGAAGGGCTCTCCCCCGTAGATTCCGGGGGGAGAGAACCTCTGGGCTACCCGAAGGGGCCACCAACTCGATTTCCTGAGTCGGCACCCCAAACGAAGCCCTCACAGCAACCGGCAGGGAGCAAGAATACCTGGTGCCTTGTTTTTTTTCTTTTTTTTAAAGAGACAGATCCCCAATAGAAAATCCAATCAGAAAAAAACAAACAATTTGCTAACTAAATTTGGCTAAGTAAATATAGACTGTTCCACAAGCTCCTTATCAGATTGTCCAGAGAGCCTTCCCCTAAGGCTCGTCAGTTCCTCCTGCTGCATGGAGACTGGTCACACTGGGATGAAGGAGAGAGTACAGCAGGCTATATCCAGTGATGTCATACTTCTGACATACCAGTCTCCAAGCTGCAGGAGGAGATTGACAACCCAGAGTTAGAGGACTGAATTGGAGGAACGATAAGGAACAAACCTTTTTCAAATAGGAGGATGCAAAACTAGAGGACATAAAATGAAGCTCAAAGAAGTAAACTTAAAAGCAACATCAGGAAATACTTTTCACTGAGAGGGTGGTGGATGTTGGGAATGCTCTCCCAATGGAGGTGGTAAGGGCAAAAACAGTTACCAAATTCAAAATGACATGGAACAGACACAGTGGGTCCCTTTATAGCAACAGGATGAAATCAAAACAAAAATCTTTTATACTTTAACAAATAGAGGGGGTGACCTGCATGGAGCATCAGGTACAAAGCTAAACAAAAGTATAGATGTGGTGCTCTACATGGAGCGGCTGAAACCACCACTTTAACCATCTCACTGGACAGACCAGATGGACCATATCGGTCTTTATCTACTGTCATACCTTATGTTACTATGAATGCAAGCCCTCAAGTTGGGAAACAATGTCTGGATTAAGTGGCACACAGATTCTGGTCAACGACAGAGACCAAGCGGACTACCAGTCACTCAGAGAGTTATACAGAAGGTACTGGTGTCATTTTCATTTTTATTTGTTTTTACTGTCTCTCAGAGAGTTTGTTCCTACAATACTGCAGCCTGGGGAATGCTATCTGGTAAGGTGGAACCAAGAGCGCAATGGTTACTGGGCCTTTTCAGCAGCTTCTATTATGGGCTCTGAAAATAAAAAAAAGCATGATCTGGGCTCAAGCCAAGGAAACTGCCCAAACTAAAGGCAATAGGAAATCCCGGAAGACATTCCACTCTGCAGAAGTTAACTCCCAAATAGCCTGATGGAAATGAAATTCTGTGGTGAGCCGTGTTGAGCTTACAGACACCCAGTTAAATAGGATTCCCTTGAGGGATCTGCCTCTTGCAAACTAGATGCCTCCATAAGAACAGACTCCCTTTAGGCTTGAGAATGAGTGAAGGTACCCTGGGAGCTATTCTCCTGCTACCCTCAGATGTCCTGGCAGCAACAGCTTAAGGAAAAAGGCTGCGAAGAAGCTGAGGGAAGGTGTAGCAGGGAGGGAGGGAAGATAGAGTAAATAAAGGGAAATAAATACTCTCTGTGGTCTGTCAGAAAAGGCAGGGACCTGGCCTCCTCGAGGTATACTCCAAATGTGTGGCTATTCACCACAGGAGTCCTCTTTAACTGCACTGTTCAACTGAGGTACCAGCTTTCCAGTTGGGCTCAGGAGCTGCTACACAAATCACTTCAGAGCTGCATGGAATGTCCTGTCAACATCTGCTGGAGACAGAAAATACTGAAGAACAAGTGGCTGCAAGGAGTCCCTTACAGGGCAGACTCTGGCACACAGCTCTTAGATCTCTGACTCCATCTGCTGGTTGATGAGCATAACCCATGAATTCTGGACTCATCTGGGGGACAAAAAGTAATGGGTATCTAATGCATGCCTAAAGAACGAATATGTGAAATAAACATGAAAAAATGCCTGAAAATTGTGAAAAAATTGTTTTAATGAGCACAAGCTATCTTTTACTCACCTCATACATGCAGGTAAACATTTAGTAAAAGGGAAGAGCTCTCTCATGCTCACTTCATTCATGCAAAGAACACTTGAGATATTCATGCTCACCTCATACATATAAACATCACATAAGTTGGAGAAGGGCTTGCTCATATTCACCTCATTCATGCAAATAGCATGTCACTACAGGAGGAGGGCTTTCTCACACTCACCTCGTGCATATAGATGGCATGAAGGCTCATCTCGGCAGAGGCAAATTCAGAGACCAGTAGATTGGAATGAGAAATACTCTGATGCTGAATATTGTATTCTGAGATGCTGCTGGTAAAATCAGAGAACATCTGTATTAGATTTGGTAGACAACACACACAGAGCAAAATCATGTTCAATCTTGGGAATCAGCACCTGCCTCCTCCCTTCTGTACACAAGGGCTGTATGAATCCATTAGATGAACTCAGACACACAGTGGAAGCTCCCTCTCCATACAGCACACAGGTATGATAGTGCTTTCCCATCAATACAGGGATTGTCCCTCCCTCTAGTGCAGGAGATAGCTATAGGCCCTTTCACTCAGTACAGGTACAGTGTTGCATCTCCCCTTTCAGCAGAGTTGAACAAAATGGGAAAGATGTTACAAAGGTACAGACTGTAAATGCTTGGTGGAGATATATAGGAGGCGGCCAGAAATTAACGAATACTACTTATTTCTACAGCACTACTAATATATGTGCATTCTTTCTATTCCCCAGAATGTGGTAATGTGAGGTTAGGCATACAGAATGTTGATAAGGCAAGTGTGCTACAGCACCAAATATGATTTCCCACACCATCGAATCTCATAAGCATCATGTTCTGTACAATATATTAATCTTCCCGAGACCGTAAAAAAAACAAGCCTGCTCTGAGACCTCTCCTGGAGGACTGTCCTGTCACTGCTGTACATGGGGCTTTCGGCGGTCTCTGTGAACCCTGGTTGAGAACGGGGCCGTACAAGATTCTGGGAGATGGAGAGGGAAGCCAGGACACTGGCAGCTGCAGAGGCTGTACTGGTTGGTTGAGAGAAGCGCCAATCTCGATGAGGCAGACCGCTGGCACTGAGGACGGGATTGACAAGCACACTGGCCAACAAGGTATCTGGCTGAAAGAGAGGAAAAGGCAGCAGTCAGACAGAACAGCAGATATGTCTATGTCCAGGATCGGAAAGCTAAACAGTGGCACTTTATTTCTAGTTCAAGGGCATTTAGTTCTTCACTTTTTCACCTGCTTCTTTTATTTAGATCATTCAAAATTTATTTGTACCTATAGGCCAGAGCTTCTCAACCTTCTCCTGGAGGCATACCTAGTCAGTTGGATTTCAGAATTATCACAATGAATATGCATGAGCTAAATCTGCACATATCAGAGGCCCCTTAAATGCAAATCTCTCTCAAGCACATGGCAAAGTGGTGAAAGTATTGACGCTGCCTGGTTAGCTTTCTGGCAAAACAGGCAACCCAGATATTCAATGCTGTCACCCCAATATGACCCCAGCATTGAATATTTGGTTTTAGGTTTCAGCAGTGATGGCTAGCCACTGAACCCGCGTTAGCTGCTGCAGCTGCTGAATATACCCCCCATAGATTATACAATTCCTTAATGTGTGTGTGTACTTGAAGTACTTGAAAACACCCACAAATAGGAACAGAAGCGAGGGACATCTTGAACAATTTTCAGAAGACTGTGTTCGTGAGAAACTAGCTCAACTTAAAGTAGACAAAGCGATGGGACCGGATGGGATACACCCTAGAATACTGAGGGAACTTGGGATGTTCTAGTAACTCCACTGACTGACCTTTTCAATGCCTCGTTGGAGTCGGGAGTGGTGCCAAAGGACTGGAGAGAGGCTCATGTGGTGCCT
The DNA here is from genome assembly GCA_033557465.1 of Ichthyophis bannanicus. NCBI lineage: Eukaryota > Metazoa > Chordata > Amphibia > Gymnophiona > Ichthyophiidae > Ichthyophis > Ichthyophis bannanicus. The sequence continues at coordinate 162,481,653 of CM066031.1, read as the reverse complement.
TTACACAAAAGCGGAAGTAAGGATGTGGTTGAAAACTACAGGCCGGTTAGTTTAACTTCGGTGGTGAGTAAATTATTGGAAACGCTGCTGAAAGAGAAAATAGTGAGGTTTCTGGAGTCCAGCGGATTACAGGATCCGAGGCAGCATGGATTCACCAGAGGCAGGTCTTGTCAGACAAATCTGATTGATTTCTTTGAATGGGTGACCAGGGAGTTGGACCGAGGGAGAGCTCTAGATGTGGTGTATTTAGATTTCAGTAAAGCCTTTGACAATGTTCCTCACAGGCGACTTATAAACAAACTGAGCACCCTAGGGATGGACCCTAAAGTTACTGCTTGGGTTAGAAATTGGTTGGGTGGGAGGCGATAAAAAGTACAAGTAAATGGAGTTCACTCTGAGGAGAAGGATGTTACCAGTGGTGTGCCCCAGGGATCTGTCCTTGGTCTGATTCTTTTTAACATCTTTGTTAGTGATATAGCGGAAGGGCTGTCGGGTAAGGTTTGCCTCTTTGCAGATGATACCAAAATCTGCAATAGAGTAGACACCCAGGAAGGTGTAGATAACATGAGGAGGGATCTAGCTAAGCTTGAAGAATGGTCTAGAATTTGGCAGCTGGGATTTAATGTTAAAAAATGTAAGGTCATGCATTTGGGCTGCAGCAATCCAAGGGAGCAATACAGTATAGGAGGTGAAGTACTTTTGTCCACTAAAGAAGAGCGGGACCTAGGCGTGGTTGTGTCTGATGATGTTAAAGTAGCTAAACAGGTAGAAAAGGCGACGGCAAAAGCTAGAAGGATGCTTGGGTGCATACGGAGAGGAATGGCTAGCAGAAAAAAGGAGGCGATAATGCCTCTGTATAAGTCTTTGGTGCGACCTCATTTGGAGTATAGTGTGCAATTCTGGAGACCGCACCTTCAAAAGGATGTGAACAGGATGGAGTCGGTGCAGAAGGTGGCTACTAAAATGATTAGTGGGCTTCATTATAAAGCATATGAGGACAGACTTAAGGATCTTAATATGTACACCTTAGAGGAAAGGCGGGATAGAGGTGATATGATTGAGATGTTTAAATACCTCCGTGGCATAAATGTTCAGGGAGAGAGCCTCTTTCAATTGAAAGCAAGTTCTGCTACGAGGGGACATGGGATGAGGGTGAAGGGAGATAGATTCAGGAGTGATATGCGGAAATATTTCTTTATGGAAAGAGTAGTGGATCCGTGGAATAGTCTCCCAGTGGAGACAGTAACTGAATTCAAAAAAGCATGGGACCAACACAGAGGATCTCTAAAGGTAAAAAGTGGACTGTTGTAGTTGTTGATATGGAAGGACAGACTAGATAGGCCATGTGGTCTTTTTCTGTCATCATGTTTCTATGTTTCTATGTAAATCAGTCCTGGAGATGGTGTAAGTGCTAGTGCCTACACGTGTACACAATCTTTTGCGTTTACACTAGTATTTTATAAAGTCACATACACGTGTACTTGACTTTATAAAATAGGCGCAAACTAGGTACATGAGAACACATAAGTGCAACTTTATAAAATTACCCTTTGTTGTAATCTGAAGGCCCAAATGGCAAGGTGTGCTGCCGAGAGAGGGTTGAGAAGTATGCTTCTAGGGAATATAGAATTACAAAACAAACAAATTAAATGTCGTATAAGTAGCCACATACCTTTTGCCAGATTTTCAAAGACAAACCATCTGGGTAGTTTCTCTTTCAAAATTCACTGAAGTTACACAGGTAGAAAAAGCACAGTTACTTACCTGTAACAGGTGATCTCTGGGAACAGCAGGAATTAGTCCTCACATATGGGTACGTCGGTACCGACGGAGCCTGCGCGGGAATGCTTCCCCAGCTTCCCAAAAAGGAAAGCTTTTGGGCACATCCCACCGCGCCTGCACGCTGCCTTCCCGCCTTTCCTAACTGACTCTCCTCAGTTCAAGTTTATAGCTGAGACAATAGAGAGAGGGAAAGGAAAGGAAAAACCAGAAAGATACAACTCCTAGGGGAGGTGGGTGGGTTGTGAGGACTAATTCCTGCTGTTCCCAGAGATCACCTGTTACAGGTAAGTAACTGTGCTATCTCCAGGAACAAGCAGGAATGAGTCCTCACATATGGGGACTCCCTAGCTGAGATGCCTGGGAGATCCCCTAGGATTCAGACCCTGGATAGGGTGTCATGTCCTCCTATGGATCTCAGGCATCCATCCAGGGAAGGAGGGTAGGAGTTGATTAAGAATGGAACAGGTGTTTGAGAACAGCCTGACCAAACAAGGCATCCCGGCGGGAATCTTTGTCCAAGCAGTAATGGGCTGTGAAAGTATGAACCGAGGCCCAGGTGGCTGCTCGACAGATCTGGTCTATGGATATAGAATGTAGATGAGCCATAGAGGTGGCCATGGCCCTCACATTGTGAGCTGTGACATGGCCCTCCAGAGTAAGGTTCTTGCTCTGGTAGGCAAAAGAAATACACTGAGCAATCCAGTTGGACAGTGTTCTCTTAGAAACTGGAAGTCCTAAATGAGAAGGATCAAAAGCAACAAAAAGTTGAGAAGACTTTCTATGTTGCTGGGTCCTATGCAAGTAAAAGGCAAGAGCTCTTTTACAATCCAGAGTATGAAGGTTCCTCTCTGCACTAGAGGCATGAGGAGCTGGAAAAAAGACTGGCAAATATACCTCTTGATTGAGATGAAAAGGGGAGACCACTTTCGGCATAAAGTGTGGATTAGTCCTGAGGACCACCTTGTCATGATGGAATCTTGTATAAGGCGGGTTTGCCACTAAGGCCTGTAGTTCACTAATGCGGCGAGCAGAAGTGATTGCAATAAGGAAGATAACCTTCCAGGAAAGAAATTTCAGGGAGGTAGTAGATAAGGGTTCAAATGGTGGCTTCATGAGCTGACCAAGAACCAAATTCAAATCCCATGCCACCGGAGGAGGCTTAATGGGAGGTTTAGTTAAAGTGAGGATGGGCTTAAGGGATGCTGCAATAGCACTCAAATGGACTCTTACTGAGTTAGTTTTAAGGCCTGCATTAGAGAGATGCAGGAGATAGTCCAACAGAGAAGTTAAAGGAAGTGCGAAAGGGTCTAGACCTCTTTCAGCACACCAAATGGAAAATCTCTTCCATTTAAAGGCGTAGGAACGCCTGGTGGAAGGTTTCCTAGAAGCATGAAGGATATCCTTCACTTGTTGAGAAAGATTGAAATCTTGAAGGTCTAGGCCTTCAGTAACCAGGCTCTGAGGTGAAGGGACTTGGGGTTTGGGTGCCACAAATTCCCCTCCTCCTGAGACAGAAGGTCTGGAGCAGCTCCCAAGTCCAGGGAGGGAGCTTGGGAGAGATGCAGAAGTAGAGGGTACCACACTTGGTGTGGCCAGCGTGGAGCTATGAGGATCATAGAGCCTTGATCCCTCTGGAGTTTGAACAGAGACTTGGGAATCAAGGGAATGGGTGGAAAGGCATAAAGGAAGTCCGGACCCCAGTGAAGGAGGAAGGCATCCCTGGCCTGAACTCCCTGACACGGAATTCTGGAGCAGAATCGGGGAAGTTTGGCATTCCACGGACTTGCAAAGAGGTCTATGTCCGTGGTTCCCCATTCCTGAAAGATTCTGAGTACCTGATCCATATGCAGGGACCACTCGTGTGGAAGCAGAACTCGACTGAGTCTGTCTGCCCAAGAGTTTTGGATCCCTGGGAGGTATACTGCCAGGAGATGGATCTGATGCTCTCTGGCGAAGGCCCACAGTCTGAGAGCTTCGTTGCATAGCGACAGAGAGCCAGTTCCTCCTTGCTTGCTTATATAAAACATGGCTACTTGATTGTCTGTGTGAACGAGGACTGTCTTGTAGCCAAGGAGGGTATGAAAGACCTGGAGAGCTAGGAAGTCTGCTCGAAGCTCCAAGTGATTGATATGAAGGGAGGCTTCTTGTAGAGACCAAGTGCCTTGGGTGGAGAGGTCCTCTAGATGAGCTCCCCAACCTGTGTGGGAGGCATCTGTAGTCAGGGTTGCTTGGGGCAACGACTGTTGGAAGGGGGACCCCAGCAATAGATTTTGAGTGGACATCCACCATTGGAGAGACCAAAAGAGACGTTTGGAGGTTGCTATTTGGTCGGAGAGAGCTCCTGAAGCTTGAGTCCACTGGGAGGACAAAGTCCACTGAGCTGCTCTCATGTGAAGGCGAGCATAGGGTACCACATGTACTGTGGAAGCCATATGGCCTAGCAGTTGAAGCATCTCCCTGGCAGTTAAGTGACTCTTTGACTGAGCCTGGGAGGCTAACTGCAGTAGACGATGGCAACGGGCCTGAGGAAGGTAGGCCCTTGCAATGGTGGTATCCAACCAGGCCCCTATGAACTCTAGGGACTGAGTGGGAGTAAGCTGGGACTTTGGGAGGTTTACCACCAGTCCCAGATAGTGCAGAATGCGTCTTGTGCGGTTTAGAGCAACCTGAGCTTCTGACTGAGTTGGTGCTCGGATGAGCCAATCGTTGAGATATGGGAATACAAAAATCCCTAGGGTGCGTAGAAATGCTGCAACGACTGCCATGCATTTGGTGAACACTCTGGGGGCAGAGGCTAGGCCGAAAGGAAGCACTCTGTACTGATAATGTTGTCCCTGGAACAGAAACCGTAGGAATTTTCTGTGGGATGGATGGATGAGGACATGGTTGTACGCATCCTTGAGATCTAGAGAACAAAGCCAATCTTGGCTCTTTAGGTAGGGAAGAAGAATGCCTAGAGAAAGTATTTTGAACTTTTCCTTGCATAGGAATTTGTTCAATTCCCTGAGATCTAAAATGGGTCTGTAACCCCCTGTTTTCTTAGGGATGAGAAAATAGGGGGAATAGAAACCTGAGCCCTGCTGAAGCAGGGGAACCTCTTCTATTGCCCCTTGGGCAAGCAAGGTAGACACTTCCTGACCCAGAAGGTCGAGGAGAGTTGTGGGAGAGGTGAAGTGTCTCACCATAGTGTGTGGAGGAAGGTCTGAGAAATGAAGTTTGTAACCCTCTCTTATGATGGAGAGGGTCCACTGTTCTGATGTTATTTGCTCCCATCTGGGAGCAAAATAAGCTAACCTCCCTGGAATGGTGAGATGTTCTGGCTGGGGTAGAGCCAGAAAGGTTAAGTTCTCTAGAATGCAGTCAAAAACCCTGAGGGGGTTGGGACTGTTGAGTTGCAGGAGTAGCGGCAGGTTTGGGTCTGGCCTGCCTAGGTTGCTGTCGCTTAGTTGGGAAACGACCAGCAGCAGCTTGCTGGCCAGAGTTGGAAGGGAATCTGGTCTTCTTGAAATAAGGTTTCTTGAAAGCCTTCTTCTTGAATGGCAGAGAGGTAGACTTGGAAAGTCTATCTAGAGCAGAATTCTCTGCATCCATTTGAGATTCTCACCTGTACAGGGCAGATTTCCCAGTCCATCCTGGACCCAAGGCTCTAGATCAGAAGCCTGGAGCCAAGCAAGTCTGCGAGCAGCAATGGCAATGCCTGAGGCTCTGCTAGCACCCTCAAAGGAGTCAAAGGCTGCCCTATTGGAAAACTTGGAAACATCTTGAGTATGCTTAAGCCAAAGGAGGAATTCGTCCTTTCTGTCCTCTGGGATAACAGGGAGAAAGGTATGCAACTTCAGTGCAATTTCCTTGAGAAACATACCCATATAAAGACGATATGAATTGATTCTAGCAATTAGCATACTGGCTTGGAAGATTTTTCTACCAAAAGCATACAAGGTCCTGCATTCTCTTCCTGGAGGAGTAGAAGAATGTCTTTTAGTACTCTTTATTCTTTTCATAGCTGACTGCACCACAATGGAATGGTGAGGAAGCTGGGTTTTCTGAAAGCCAGGGCAAGGGGGAACACGGTACATAGTGTCCAACCTACGAGAATGAGGAGAAAGGATGAGAGGAGTCTCCCATAAATCAAGCATATGTTCATGAAGAATTTCATGAATTGGTAAGGTGACTGCCTCTCTGGGAGCCTTAGAGTAACCTAAAATGTCAAGTTTTTTAGCTCTAGGCTCTATTTCAGAGGATACAGAAATGGCAAGTCCTTTAGCTACTTCTGAGATGAAGTCCTGAAAGGACAAATCCTCTGGAGGAGACATTCTCCTCTTTGGAGAAGAAGGTTCCTCAGGGAGGGTAATAGACACTTCAGGAGATTCTTCTGATGAATCGGAATCATCAGAGGAATCGAAGTATCATCTGTCCGATTCCAACGATCGATACGCGTATCGATCGGTATCGACATCGGGCGTCCCCGGAACCGGATCGGTATCAGGAAAGTGCCAGGATCCAGGAACCTGAGTCGGTACCCTGGTCGATGCCAAAGCAACCGGTGCTGGTACCGACATCGATGCTCGATGTGGTACCGCTGGCGTCGCAGCCTGAATAAAAGCCATGATAGCTTGCTGCATGGATTGGACAGTATGATCCATAGACGCCACGACTGCCTGGATGTCGGTACCGGGAGATTGTGCCGGTACCCCAGAGCAGCCTAACAGGTGATCGGTCGAGGCCGTGCCATCGATGTCAACCTGTAACCCCATAGGAGGAGCTTTGGAAGCCGGAGCTTCCCGCCGGGGTTGTTTGGCTGGGGCAGGATCCTCAAGGGTAGGCCCGGGGGCATCTCGATGCTTAGAGGGAGATTTACCCTTTGAGGACCTGCTTGGTTTATGTTTGGTTACCTGAGATCCATCAGGAGACGATGACCTAGAAGAAGTCGATGCTACCGGTGGTGCCTCTGTGGGAAATAGCATATGGAGCTTAGCTGCTCGATTCTGTAACCCACGTTTAGACATCATGGAGCAGGATGGACAATCCGGAACGGAATGGTCAGGGCCCAAACATTTGAGACACCATTCATGGGTATCTGTAATAGAAATAGTACCGCTACACTTAGTACATTTTTTAAAACCTGAGGCTTGTTTTTCCATGAGGGAAAATCTTTTTGTAGGCCCTAAGGCCTGCAGGAGAAATAATACTAAGTGAAGAAACAAGATAAAGTATTTTTTTTTTTTTTTTTGTAAAAGAAGAAAGAAAAGACCGGCGGTACCGGTCCGGTGTCGGGAAGGCAGACACGCGACCAAAGAAACAAACTAATATAAGAAAAATTCTTCAGCAGTGACAGGGCTCGACCTGCTGGCTCCGCGGAAAAGAAGAACTGAGGAGAGTCAGTTAGGAAAGGCGGGAAGGCAGCGCGCAGGCGCGGTGGGATGTGCCCAAAAGCTTTCCTTTTTGGGAAGCTGGGGAAGCATTCCCGCGCAGGCTCCGTCGGTACCGACGTACCCATATGTGAGGACTCATTCCTGCTTGTTCCTGGATATGCGCCATGTATCTTGCTACTAAGTGGCTCATTGAAAGCTGCCCAAATGTATGGTTGCCATGCCACCTGTTTTTGAATTTTATTTCTAGAAGCTTGAAAATAAACTAATAAAAGCTTAATATTTGAAAAAAAAAGAGCCCAGTAAGTTTGCACTGGAAGGCAGTCACTGCCACTGTATTTGCTTTAAACAAACCTCTGCATCTGTTATTTTATCTCAGTTGCAAATAATGAGGTTGAATAAACAAAACAAAAGCAAAGCTGTATCAGGTGTTCTCCATAGACAGCAGGATAAATCAGCTACACAAGTGGATAATGTTATTGGAGAATACTGTAACTAAGCAGTTCTTTCAGAATTCAGAAACAACTCAAAAGAGCTTCTGAGCATGCACATACCTTCCCACACAATATACCCCTGCAGAGGCACCTCAGTTAGTGCACAGCTTCTCTTTGAGAAATTGGTGGGACTGTGAGGCTGATTTCTCCTGCTGTGTACAAAGAACACCTTTGATTTCTCCATCAACAAGCACGATGAATCAGCTAAATAGGGGACAAAATGGAGCAAGGTGTAGAAATAGAAGTCCTTTATTGATGAGGGATGCTCTTACTTGTTTCTATACCTCGTTCCCTTTTGTGTAGTTTGATGCTTCTGCGAGGGTGTGTGCTCCCCTTGTGGAACTGAATCAATCACATATGCAGGTCTTCCACAGCTGAAAATTGCTATAGTGCAGGGGTGTCCAACATATGGCCTGCGGGCCAGAGTCCGGCCCGCCAGGCATTTCTATCTGTCCCAAGATGCACTCATGAGTTTTTGTCAAGGTGGGATATACAGGGTATGCGCACCCCTATTTGGAAAGGCTTGGAACTGAAAAAAATGTTTGCTGGCGATTGTAGTGCGCCCCCCCCCCCCCTTAGTGCTTCCTTCTTGTACTCTGAAGTACTCTCGATCGGTGCCCGGCCCTTGAAAAGCCTGTTTTTTGCTCTGGCCGCAAGATCAGGAGCGGCCAGAGCAAAACCGGCTTTTCTCCTTCAGTCCGCGAACGCGATCCCCCCGTGCAGCCGCTGCTTCTGCTTTTCACAAAGCAGCGGCTGCAATACAGTTAAGTTGAAGAAGTAAAGAAACCTGTTAGAAGACCTCCGGTCGTCCTAGGAAACAACTCCTGCAGCGCCCCAGGAAGTGATGTCAGAGGGGGGGGTGGGTGCTGCAGAAGGAGTTTCCTCGAGTTTCCTTCAATTTTGCGGCCAGAGCAAAAAAAAACAGCTTTTCAAGGGCCAGGCACCGATCGAGAGTACTTCAGAGGACAAGAAGGAAGCGGAGGTTGGCTGGATCGGGCCAGGCCGGCAGCACTAAGTGGGGGGGGGGGGGGGTGAAGTAGCACTAAGAGGGGGGGTGCGCACTACATTCGCCAGACGGCTAGAGAGCAGTGTTTGTTTCCGAAAGTAATGCGCCCTTAAATATAATGTGCACCCTGAGTTTTAGAGCCTCTTTTTGGCCAGAAAAGGTGCGCATTACATTCGAGTAAATACGGTAATCTTTACAAATTTTTGCTGCGATATGCTGCACGTGCTTCATCTATGGTCATTTGCAGTCGTCTGTGGTCTTCTGCGGTTTTTAGACAGACTGTACTAAACCGGAAAATTTGTAAAGTGTAAACAAAGAATGGTAGCGTCGGTGAGTAAAAGTAGGCCAGGGAAAAAACGTAAAGTTGATGTCGAGTGTTGCGCATTCAAAAGTTCGTGGACGGAAGATTTTTGGTGATGGAACATTCTGGTTGCATTTTGTGCTTGATTTGCCAAGAAACCATCGCTGTTCACAAACAGTACAACATAAAGCGACACTACACTACAAAGCATGCTAGTAAATTCAATAGCCTTGTTGGCCAGCAACAAACTGATCACATAATTTCAATGAAACAAAGCATAGTTGGTCAACAGTCTTTCTTCAAAGAAGCTAATAACAGTTCCAAAGCAGCAACAAATGTAAGCTTTTTAATAGCAGAATCCATAGCCAAGAGAGGAAAACCATTCACAGATGGGGAGTTTGTGAAGGATTGCTTGGAAAGTTTTATGGATAAAAAGTCTCTGGTGAAAAATGTCAGTCTTTCTCATCAGACAGTTGCTAGAAGGGTTGACGATCTGGCCAGAAATATTCAGGAATCTCTGATCAAGAGACTTGATTGTGAATTTTACAGCTTGGCACTTGATGAGTGCACCGACATTAGTGACACTGCCCAACTTGCGATATTCGTGAGAGGAGTTACTAGAGCGTTTTCTGTCATCGAGGAACTGTTGGATATTTGTCCGATGAAAGGCACGACAACTGGAAAGGATGTTTTTGAAAGACTCAACCAAGTAATGGAGAAATTCAATCTTCCCAAGAACAAACTTGTTGGCATAACAACTGAGAGGGCACCGGCCATGACAGGGAAACAGAATGGCTTTGTGGCCTTATTGGCAAAATCTGTGCCTCAGGAAATCATCACACACCACTGTATTATTCATCAAGAAAATTTATGCACCAAGATCCTTGAAATGAAGCATGTGATGGAAAACGTATCAGCTTTTAACTTCATCCGTCCAAGAGGCCTCAATCACAGGAAGTTTAAAGCATTTCTTGAAGAAGTGAGCTGCGATCACAATGATGTGGTATATTTCCACCAGGTTCGGTGGCTGAGCAGGGTAGCCACCTTATCCAGGTTCTGGAGTTTACGCAATGAAATAAAGACCTTCATGACTAAGAAAGAGAAGGATGCAAGATTTCTGGATGATAACATATGGTTAAATGACTTGGCGTTTCTGGTGGACATGACCAAATACATGGCTGAATTAAATGTCAGACTTCAAGGAAAGGATCAGCTAGCTCACAAACTGTATGAGCATGTTGTTACCTCTCCCATCGCTCATTCAGTGTATGCTCTGGTGGCTCCTCCTCCTCCCCTACCCTGCTCCATGTAGGTGTACCCCAGGGATCTGTCTTGGGCTCCCTCCTCTTCTCTCTCTATACCCAAGGGCTTGGCACGCTTATCTCCTCCCATGGCTTTCAGTACCATCTTTATGCCGATGACTCCCAAATCTACCTCTCTACACCTAATATTTCTCCGGCAACTCAGTCCAAGATCTTTGCCTGACTTTCGGACATCGCTGCCTGGATGTCTCATCGCCGATTAAAATTGAACATGGCCAAGACTGAACTCCTTGTCTTTCCACCTAACTCCTCCCCCCACACCCCCTCTTCTTAATCCATGTGGATGGATCTACTATCCTTCCTGTTCCCTCGGCCCGCAATCTAGGGGTTATCTTTGACACCTCTCTCTCCTTCTCCGCTCATATCCAGCTTGTAGCTAAGACCTGCCGCTTCTTTCTTTTCAATACCAGCAAAATCCGCCCCTTCCTCTCTGGACACACTACCAAAACGCTTATCCATTCCTTAATCTCCTCTCGCCTTGATTACTGCAACCTACTCCTCGCTGGTCTTCCCGTGAGCCACCTCCTTCCCCTCCAATCTATACAAAATCACGCTGCTCGACTAGTTTCACTGGCTCCCTGTCCAGCTCCGCATCCAATTCAAGCTTCTCCTGCTGACCTATAAATGCATTCACTCTATGGCCCCTCAATACCTCTTTTCTCTCCCTACGTCCCCTCTCGAAATTTGCGCTCCGCTAACAAACTACTTCTATCAATGCCTTTCAACAACACCGCAAACTCCCGACTGCGCTCCTTTCACCTTGCTGCACCTTACGCTTGGAACAGCCTACCTGCGTCTGTGCGCCAAGCATCCTCCCTGGCCCTCTTCAAATCCAGGTTGAAGACCCACCTCTTCACCATTGCATTCAGATCCTGACTCCTTCCTCATCTTACCCTAACCGCCGTCAATGTTTACGACCAAACTACAGACCAAATTGTACCACACCGTATCTTGCCCATAACTGACTAATGCCCTGTACTGTTCTAACTAATGTACTGTTCTAACTAGACTGTAAGCTCCGATGAGCATGACTCTGACGGGCAGGGACTGTCTCTTTTATGTTGGCTACCTCTTGTAGGTTAGCTGTGCAGCACTGTGTGCGTGGCGCTTTATAAGTGCTGAATAGTAGTAGTAATTTGTTCAGATGTTGGAGCTAATTCAGACTCATTTGGTTAACAAGAAATTTGTACATTTCACAGTCCTTTCTACTAGACCTGCAGACACAGTACAACACGAGAAGCACTCTGAAATAGTTGCCAAACTAGCTGATGACTTCAGACACAGATTCGAAGATTTCAGAAAACATCCTGACATGATAAAACTGATGAGTAATCCATTTGAAGTTGATCCTATACGCGCTGCTGATAAATATCAAATGGAACTTATTGACATTCGAAATGACAGTGACTTGAAGAGAGCTTTCACTGAACATGATCTGCTGAGCTTTTACAGTTGTTATGTTTCATCACACAGATATCCCAATCTGTCACAGGATGCAAAGAAATTTGTTGCTCTGCTTGGTAGCACCTACTGCTGTGAGCAATTGTTTTCAAGAATGAAGAACACAAAAACAAACTCAAGGTCTCTGCTTAGTGATGAACACTTGATAGCATCATTGCGGGTTGCGACTTCTACTGTTGGAGGAGACATAGACTATTTATGCAAGCAGAAACAATGTCAGATTTCACACTAAAGTGATTAGCTCACGAGGGACTGTAGTTCAATAGTGCTATAATAAAATTAATTTTGTGTTTTACTTGTGATAGTGCTGCTCTGGCCCGCGACCTTTTTAAAAAATTGCCCATGTGGCCCTGCAAGCTAAAAGGTTGGACACCCCTGCTATAGTGCATATTCACCTTTGTAAAACAAAAAATGAACTTTATGTAAAAGTGATTATTGAAGTTGGAATAAATTACGACTGGCATATTGAAGGAACTTGATATCGCTGTAGATCTGAAAGAGCTAATGCCACTTAAGCAAAACGATTTTACACTACTACTTGCACCGCTTCACTGTCTGTTAAAAATTGATCCAGACAATAATGCAAAGTAAAGATAAACCGTGAGAATCACGTGACAGCTCTACAAATGTCCTGTATCATGCCTTGTCTTAAATAGACTATTGATATTAACATAATCCTGACTTGATTCACTTTTACTTTCTCTTTCAAAGAGAATCCAGCTTGCTAACAGCAATACTGGATGCAGTGGCTTATCAAGGGTGGGGCACTGGATATAGCCCGCCCCAGTTGCTGGCCGAGAGAGGGTGCTTCTCCGCTGGGCCCACACGGTGGTACCAAGGCAGCAAACCCATTTTAGTGAGGTGGATGGCTTACCGCATTGCCTCCACTCCAAGTCCAGCGGAGACTTCGGCCTGGGAGAGAAATGCCACAAGACCTGGAGCGGAGGGAGCACAGCAAGCCACCTACCACATTAAGGTAGGTTTGCCAGGCTGTATCTGTCATGTGGGCACAGCAGGAGTGGCTGCTGTATGCCGTGAGAGGGGCACCCATTCTGGGTGCTCTCGGGAGTTGGATTGCCACTGGGTCCACTAATCCACTGGCTGCAGTGCTTTTGCTACAGCCAATCAATTTAGATGATGCGATAAACAGAATTGTGTAGATTTTCTACGGGTGTCTATACATTTAAAAAAAATATGAGAGCCCTTTAGTAATTTAGGATATGAAGAGGCATCACTCCTGAATGAGAATGGGGTTTGGGATAGAAGACTGGTAAATTTATTGATTGAGATGAAATGGCGATACCACTTTTGAAGAAATTTAGGATGAATGCTTAGTATAACATTTTTGAAAAGGTGTAAGGTGAGTGAAATGGCAAGACTTGAAGCTAACTGACTCTTCTAGCTAAGGTGACTGCTAGTAGAAAAAAAACACTTTCTAAGAATGGTGTTTAAATAGGTTCAAATGATGAAAAACATTTTGAGATGCCATGGAACCTCAACATTTTGGGAATAGGAGATTTAGTATGAAGGCGGCCTCTCATAAATCTTGCAATGATGAAGTATTTTGCAATTGAAACTCACTGGTTGTTTTATAGTAAGCCAAAATAGCACTGAAATGTACCTTAACTGAGGAAGAATGAAGACCTTGTTGAGAAAGGTAAAAAAGGTAGTGAACTAACATCACTGCTGAAAAAGCGTAGTTACCTATAACAGATGATTTTTGGGAACAGCAGGAATTTAGTCTTCACATATGGGTGATGTTGGTACCAATGGAGCCCACGTGGGAACACTCCCCAGAATCCAATAGGAAATCCTTTGGGAGCATCCCACTGCGCCTACATAGCTGCCTTCCCGCTTTTCCCGCTCTCCCTCCTTAGTTGAGTTTGTAGCTGAGATAAAAGGAGAGAAAGAGAAAAAAGAGAAAACCTACAACTCCTATGGGAGGAGGGTGGGTTGTGAAGACTAAATTCCTGCTGTTCACGGAGATCACCTTATAGGTGAGGAACTACGCTATCTTCAGGAACAAGCAGGAATGTAGTCTTCACATATGGGACTCCCTAGCTAGAAGATGCCAGAGAGATTATCTCAGAATCGGCTGTGGTTTGTCCCATATATACCTAAAGAGGTCATGTATCCTCCATGAATGTCTGGTATCGAAATCCAGGACGGAAGGTAGGAGTTGATCTAAGTCTGAAAGAGATGCTGGAGGACTGCCTGGCCAAACATGGTATCCCGGTGGGAGTCCCTGTCCAGACAGTAGTGAGCAGAAAATGTATGGACCGAAGACCAAGTTGCTGCTTTGCAGGTCTATGATATGTAGTTAGTGATGAGATTTGCCATCGAGGTAGCCATGGCTCGAACATTATGGGCAGTGACATGACCCTCGAGGGAGCGTCCTGCCCTCTCATAAGCAAAGGTGATGCAGTCTGCTATCCACTTGGAGAGAGTATGTTTGGAGACTAGCAATCCAAGGTGACTAGAGTCAAAGGAGATGAACAGCTGAGCAGCTTTCCAGTGCTCTCTTCTGAAGATAAAAAGCTAAGGCACATTTATAATCCAGTGTGGAAGGTTGCTTCTGCCCTAGATGAGTGTGGTCTAGGGAAAAACACAGGGAGGTAGACCGACTGGTTCAAATGGAAAGGCGAGACCACCTTTGGCATGAAATGAGGATGAGTCCTGACGACTACCTTATCATGGTGGAACCGTGTGTAAGGTGAGTCAGCCACTAAGGCCTGGAGCTCACTAATGTACCTTGCTGAAATGAGGGCAATGAGGAAGATGACCTTCCATGTGAGAAACATAAGTGACGTAGTGGCTAAGGTTCAAAGGGTGGTTTGAGAAGCTGTCCTAGAACAACACTGAGGTCCCATACCACTGGTGGTGGCTTAATGGGAAGTTTGGTTAGTAGAAGACCCCTCATGAAGCGTGCTACAAGCAGCTGAGAGGAGATGGGTTGGCCATCTAAGGGCACGTGAGAGGCCACAATTGCACTTAGGTGTACTCTTATCAAATTGGTTTTGAGTCCAGAAGAAGATAGGTGAAGGAGATACTCAAGCAGTGCCTCCACCGGAGCTGAGAAGGGATTAAGATTCTTCTGAGAACACCAGAAAGAAAACCTACGCCACTTGAAAGCGTAAGACAGTCTGGTGGATGACTTTCTAGAAGCTAAGAGGACGTCCTTAACCTCCTGGGGAAGGTTAATACCTCAGAAGGCTATGCCTTCAGCAGCCATGCTATAAGATGGAGAGACTGCGGATTGGGATGGAGCAGCGTCCCCTCCTCCTGAGAGAGGAGATCTGGAGCAGACCTCAGATCTATGGCTTGAGTTTGAGACAGATGTAGAAGGAAAGGGTGCCACGGTTGATGTGGCCAATGTGGGGCTATGAGTACCATGAAGCCCCTGTCCGTCTGGAGTTTGAAAAGAGTCTTGGGAACTAGGGGAATGGGAGGGAAGGCATATAGGAAGCCATGTCCCCAGTGGAGGTGAAGAGCATCCACCTGTTGGCTGCCTGGCACAGGAGCCCTGGTACCGTAGCGAGGGAGCTTGGCATTCTGAAGACTTGCGAACAGGTCTATCTCGGGAGTCCTCCAGATCTGAAAAATGTAGGAGACTGTATCTACATGAAGAAACCACTCATGGGGAGAAGGAGTCAACTTAATCTGTCTACTAAAACATCATGTTTGCCCAGGAGATACACCGCTTGGAGATGAATGTGATGCTGTTTGGCAAAGGACCAGAGATACAGAGCCTCACTGAAGAGGGTCCAAGAACTTGTTCCGCCTTGCTTGTTCATGTAGAACATGGTTACTTGATGGTCAGTTTGGACTAGGACTCTGCGGCAACGAAGATGGTCCTGGAACACTCTGAGAACATTGAGAATAGCTCTGAGCTCCAGCAGATTTATATGGCTTTGTGACTTCTAATGAGTCCAGAGTCATTGAGTTGTGAAAGACCACATATGGGCTCCCCAGCCCAGCCTGGATGCGTCTGTCAGGGTACATTGATGTGCAGGCATCTGAAAAGTTGACCCTACAAGGAGATTTTCTGGGGATCACCACCACTGGAGAGATGAGACCAGAAGGGTAGAGACTTATCTTGTCCCCTAGGTGACCTGATGACTGAGACCACTGGGATGCCAGTGTCCACTGGGCTGTGCGCATGTGTAAATCGGCATATGGAACTACATACACCATTGATGCCATATGACCCAGAAGTTGTAGCATTTCTAGAGCAGTCAGATAATTGAGACATGCCTGAGATACTAACTGATTGAGATGAGCACAGCAGAGTTGGGAAAGAAATGACCTTGACTGCTGAGTATTTAAGAGGGCCCCTATGAACTAGAGTTTGAGAGGGGACGAGTTGGGATTTGGAAGATTTATGACAAATAAGCCTCTTCAGGTTCAGGAACTGCTAACACCTCATCAGGATTTAGTGGGCCTGTTTCCTGAGTGCAATTGAAGCCTGCATAAAAAGGCTGCTTTGGCCTGCCCTTTTGAGGCTTTCTTAACCAGGGCTCCACACATCAAACAGTAAGTAAGGATTTGAGGGTTTCTTTGTTTGTTTGTTTTTGTTACATTGCTAGCTCTCTGACTGGGAGCTCTTAAAAGGGTTTTGTGTATATTTTTTAAAGCAAGGTTATTTCATTTTTGCTGTTTTAGGGGAACTGTACTTGAGCACAGTAGGTTGCTGAACTCTGTAACCTCTTCAGGTTCAGGAACTGCTAACACCTCATCAGGAGTTAGTGGGCCTGTTTCCTGAGTGCAATTGAAGCCTGCATAAAAAGGCTGCTTTGGCCTGCCCTTTTGAGGCTTTCTTAACCAGGGCTCCACACATCAAACAGTAAGTAAGGATTTGAGGGTTTCTTTGTTTTTTTTTTTTTTGTTACATTGCTAGCTCTCTGACTGGGAGCTCTTAAAAGGGTTTTGTGTATATTTTTTAAAGCAAGGTTATTTCATTTTTGCTGTTTTAGGGGAACTGTACTTGAGCACAGTAGGTTGCTGAACTCTGTAACCTCTTCAGGTTCAGGAACTGCTAACACCTCATCAGGAGTTAGTGGGCCTGTTTCCTGAGTGCAATTGAAGCCTGCATAAAAAGGCTGCTTTGGCCTGCCCTTTTGAGGCTTTCTTAACCAGGGCTCCACACATCAAACAGTAAGTAAGGATTTGAGGGTTTCTTTGTTTGTTTGTTTTTTGTTACATTGCTAGCTCTCTGACTGGGAGCTCTTAAAAGGGTTTTGTGTATATTTTTTAAAGCAAGGTTATTTCATTTTTGCTGTTTTAGGGGAACTGTACTTGAGCACAGTAGGTTGCTGAACTCTGTAACCTCTTCAGGTTCAGGAACTGCTAACACCTCATCAGGAGTTAGTTCCCTCCCTACCCACCCCAACTCCCACCCACCCCTAGTGAGCAGTCTTGCTTTATAGGGCACCTCCCCCTTTAACACTTCACAGTGAATTGGACCAGCACATTTTGAATATAATTAAGGAGATTTAACTGTTTTTTCTCTGAAAGGACAGCTGCGAAACCAGCTGGTACTTGGTAGATCTCTCTCTCTTTTGCTTTAACAGATACCTAAGCTCCACAAACAGAATGGCTGGGAAAAATCGTATTGCTAAAGCTGTTGCTCCCGTTACAGCTTCTGCCTCGGTCCAGACAGAGGTCCTATTGCCAGTTGAAGAACCGGTTCCATGTGCAGGGTGCCTGCATGCTGAAGCTCTGAGGAAACAAGTGGAGGAACTCAGAGAGGAGGTGGCGAGGCTGAGGAGCATTCAAGACAGTGAGAAGTACATTGATGAGATGCTGCTTGCAGCAAACCAGGCTCTCCAGCACAGGAGAAGATGGGTGCCAACAGGATGTCGATGGTTGGACAACAGTCACCAGAGCCTGCAAAATCACCAATCCAACTTCTCCAGCCCTTGAATTGAAGAACCATTATGCAGCCCTGGAAGAGGAGGAGGTGAAAGCATCCCTGGAAAGGGAAGAACCAGAGTTCAAGTACCCCATAGTTGCGGAATCAGTGACCAGAAGGAAACGAAGGGTAGTGGTGGTTGGAGACTCTCTTCTGAGGAGTACTGAGGCGTCCATCTGCCGACCAGACTTGATGTCCAGAGAGGTATGCTGTCTGCCTGGTGTCAAGATCCAAAATGTTACGGAGAGTTTGCCGAGACTCATCAAGCCCACTATTACCCAATGTTGCTAATCCATGTTGGAACAAATGATACTGCCAGGTATACCTCGGAACGTATCAAAAGTGACTTCATGGCTCTGGGACAGAGGGTGAAGCAGGTAGGTGCACAGGTGGTGTTCTCTTCAATCCTCCCTGTTGAGGGTAAAGGCCAAGGCAGAGAGGCTCGCATCCTGGAGATTAATGCATGGCTGCGTGGATGGTGTCTTCGAGAGCGTTTTGGTTTCCTAGACCATGAGATGCTGTTCCAAGGGTTGCAGAGCAGAGATGGCATCCATCTGTCCAAGAAAGGTCAACACATCTTTGGTAGTAGACTGGCTAATCTACTGAAGAGGGCTTTAAACTAGATTCGTTGGGGATGGGTGAAGAAAGCCCCCAGGTAAGTGAAAGCCCCCAGGTAAGTGATACATTAAATACCTTTATGGAAATGGGTAACAGGGGTAACATATGGAAAGCAGTGTGTATTAATGCCCGTAGCATGGGAAATAAGATCTCTGAAGTTGAAGCTTTGGTGGGAGTGGCTGACTTAGATTTAGTGGCAGTTACAGAAACATGGTTCACAGAAAACCATGACTGGGATGTAACTATACCTGGCTATACTTTATTCAGAAAGGACAGGGTAGGAAGAAGGGGAGGAGTAGCACTATATGTAAAAACTACTATTAAAGCTTTGGAATTACAGAGCTTACAAGGGAGAGAGGAGGCATGGTGGGTTAAACTAGAAAGAGGGAAAGAGAAATATATTTGCATTGGTGTGATATACAGACCTCCCTCACAAGAGGAAGAGGTGGACAGAGAGTTAATTGAAGACATACGCAGCATTGCTAGGAAAGGGGAAGTGCTACTGCTAGGAGATTTCAATATGCCAGATGTTGATTGGCACATTCCTGCTGCAGTATCATCTAGGAGTAAGGAGATCCTGGATTCTCTACAGGGAGAACTATTCAGGCAATTGGTAACAGACCCCACACGTGAAGGGGCCATACTGGACTTGGTGCTTACCAATGGTGAAAGTGTTTCTGATGTTGTAGTGGGAGATCATTTTGCATCCAGTGATCACCAGATGGTGTGGTTCAGTATTAGGACTAGGGCTGTTAGAATCCATTCCAAGGTGAAGATCTTAGACTTTAGGAAGACTAACTTTGCGAAGATGGGCCAATACCTCAGGGAGTCATTAGTGGGATGGGAACAGCTGGGGGATGTAGAACAACAGTGGACAAAACTGAAAGGGGGTATTTTAAAGGCAACCAACCTTTTTGTTAAAATGGTAAATAAAGGCAAAAGGAACAGGAGACCGCTATGGTTTTCGAAGGAAGTAGCTGAAAAGGTGAAGAAAAAGAGGGAGGCCTTCATGAAATACAAGAGATCACAGAGAGAGGAAGACAGGCATCTGTATTTGGAAAAACTTAGAGAAGCTAGCAAAGTAGTCAAGAAGGCAAAGATTCAAAAGGAGGAGGAAATAGCCAATGCAATAAAATGGGGGGATAAGACATTTTTCAGATATATTAGTGAGAAGAGGAAGGGCAAAAGTGGTATTGTCAGACTCAAGGGTACAGGGGGGGAATATGTAGAAGCTGATAAGGATAAAGCGGAATTGCTTAACAAATATTTTTGTTCTGTGTTCACAGATGAAGAACCAGGAGCAGGACCTCAGAAAACACCCACAAATAAGAACAGAAGCGAGGGACATCTTGAACAATTTTCAGAAGACTGTGTTCGTGAGAAACTAGCTCAACTTAAAGTAGACAAAGCGATGGGACCGGATGGGATACACCCTAGAATACTGAGGGAACTTGGGGACGTTCTAGCAACTCCACTGACTGACCTTTTCAATGCCTCGTTGGAGTCGGGAGTGGTGCCAAAGGACTGGAGAGAGGCTCATGTGGTGCCTTTACACAAAAGCGGAAGTAAGGATGTGGCTGAAAACTACAGGCCGGTTAGTTTAACTTCAGTGGTGAGTAAATTAATGGAAACGCTGTTGAAAGAGAAAATAGTGAGGTTTCTGGAGTCCAGCGGATTACAGGATCCGAGGCAGCATGGATTCACCAGAGGCAGGTCTTGTCAGACAAATCTGATTGATTTCTTTGACTGGGTGACCAGGGAGTTGGACCGAGGGAGAGCTCTAGATGTGGTGTATTTAGATTTCAGTAAAGCCTTTGACACTGTTCCTCACAGGCGACTTATAAACAAACTGAGTACCCTAGGGATGGACCCTAAAGTTACTGCTTGGGTTAGAAATTGGTTGGGTGGGAGGCGACAAAGAGTACAAGTAAATGGAGCTCACTCTGAGGAGAAGGATGTTACCAGTGGTGTGCCCCAGGGATCTGTCCTTGGTCCGATTCTTTTTAACATCTTTGTTAGTGATATAGCGGAAGGGCTGTCGGGTAAGGTTTGCCTCTTTGCGGAAGATACCAAAATCTGCAATAAAGTAGACACCCAGGAAGGTGTAGATAACATGAGGAGGGATCTGGCTAAGCTTGAAGAATGGTCTAGAATTTGGCAACTGGGATTTAATGTTAAAAAATGTAAGGTCATGCATTTGGGCTGCAGCAATCCAAGGGAGCAATACAGTATAGGAGGTGAAGTACTTTTGTCCACTAAAGAAGAGCGGGACCTAGGAGTAGTTGTGTCCGATGATCTTAAAGTAGCTAAACAGGTAGAAAAGGCGACGGCAAAAGCTAGAAGGATGCTTGGGTGCATACGGAGAGGAATGGCTAGCAGAAAAAAGGAGGTGATAATGCCTCTGTATAAGTCTTTGGTGCGACCTCATTTGGAGTATGGTGTGCAATTCTGGAGACTGCACCTTCAAAAGGATGTGAACAGGATGGAGTCGGTGCAGAGGGTTGCTACTAAGATGATTAGTGGTCTTCATTATAAAGCATATGAGGACAGACTTAAGGATCTTAATATGTACACCTTAGAGGAAAGGCGGGATAGAGGTGATATGATTGAGATGTTTAAATACCTCCGTGGCATAAATGTTCAGGGAGAGAGCCTCTTTCAATTGAAAGCAAGTTCTGCGACGAGGGGACATGGGATGAGGGTGAAGGGAGATAGATTCAGGAGTGATATGCGGAAATATTTCTTTACGGAAAGAGTAGTGGATCCGTGGAATAGTCTCCCAGTGGAGGTGGTAGAGATGAGGACAGTAACTGAATTCAAAAAAGCATGGGACCAACACAGAGGATCTCTAAAGGTAAAAAGTGGACTGTTGTAGTTGTTATGGAAGGACAGACTAGATGGGCCTTGTGGTCTTTTTCTGTCATCATGTTTCTATGTTTCTAATCCAAAGTGTTGTAACACCTGCATGGTGCATGAAAGGGCCAGACTGGCCTCTTGAGAGGTGCTTGCTCTTATGAGCAATCGTCTAAGTAAGGGAAGACAAATATCACTCGAGTCCTTAGAAATGTGGCTACTACTGCCATGCATTTTGTGAAGACTCTTGGGGCAGAGGCGAGGCCGAAAGACAGGACTCTGTATTGATAGTGTCTTCCCTGAACCATGAAGCGCAGGAACTTTCTGTGCTCTGGATGTATAAGAATATGAGTGTACACTTCCTTTAGATCTAGAGAACAGAGCCAGTTTTGACTCTAAAGATAGGGAAGAAGGGTCCCCAAGGAGACCATCTTGAACTTCTCCCATAGGAGATACTTGTTTAGGTCCCTGAAGTCTAGAATGGGCCTGAATCCCCCTGTTTTCTTTGGAATAAGAAAGTAGGGAGAATAGAAGCCCATTCTCTGCTGGAACGTTGGAACCTCCTCTATTGCGCCCTGCAGTAGAAGGGAGGTGACCCTCTTGTAGTAACAGAAAAGTGAGAAGGGGCTGAGAATGGAACTCTCTTGGTGAAGTTGGGGGGGGGGGGGGGTTAGGCTTCGTAGATGAAATCTGTATCCCTCCTTTTCTATTGTTAATGTCTACTGTTCCAAGGTGATGAGATGCCATCTGTTGGCATAATGGCAGTCT
This sequence comes from Ichthyophis bannanicus, assembly GCA_033557465.1. Classification (NCBI taxonomy): domain Eukaryota; kingdom Metazoa; phylum Chordata; class Amphibia; order Gymnophiona; family Ichthyophiidae; genus Ichthyophis; species Ichthyophis bannanicus. The sequence goes on along the minus strand of CM066031.1, from coordinate 162,459,768 downwards.
GCCGGGAATGTGGATGGGGTCGAGATTCTCCAGAGGCAGGATAACTATGCTCTCTAGAAAGGAGTCAAAAACGTGGAGCAGCCTGAGTCTGCTGAGGTGGCTGAGACTTGGGAGTCTGAGCCTTCTTTTGCTGTTTTGGAGGTAGTTTTCCCTTCTGAGGAGCATGATGCTGACATTGAACAGCAGGGGTATAAAAAGGATAATACTTCTTTTTAATGAAGGCAGCTTTCTTTGCTGCTTTCTTCTTACCTGGGTTGGCACTAGACCTAGTTAACCTATTTAGGGTAGTGTTATCAGACTCCAACTGAGAGGCCTTGTCTTGCCAATCCTTGCCAAAAAGGTTTTCACTGGTGCAAGGGATATTACCCAGCTTAAACTGAATCCATTGTTCAAGATCCGATGCTTGGAGCCAAGCTATCCTGCATGCACCGATGCAGATGGAAGTAGTTCTGCTGATGCCCCCAAAGCAATCAAAAGTTGCTCTATTAACAAATTTAGGACATTCTGAACATGCTTTACAAGGGTGCGATAATCCGCCCTCTTGTCATCGGGAAGAGGAGGAGCCATTAACTCCAAACCTTTAGCCACCTCTTTGAGGAACATACCCATATAGAGTATGTAGGAACTAATTCTGGCAGATAGCATGGAGGCTTGAAAGCAACGTTGACCAAAAGCGTTGAGGGATTCTCGATTCCCTACCCGGAGGGTTTGAGGAATGTGTTTTCGCACTCTTGATTCAACACATTGCTGATTCCACTACCATGGAATGGTGTGGCGATTGTGTCTTTTGAAAACCAGGACACTCCAGTACCCGGTACATGGTAAACGAGCTGGTGGGTATGAGGAGAAATAGTCAGAGGTGTCTCCCACATACGAAGCATGAGGTCATGAAGTACCCGATGGATAGGGAGCATAGCCGCCTCTTTTGGAGCTGTCGGGTGTTGAAGAATTTCCAATTCTTCAGTCCTAGGCTATTTTTCCAATGTTACTGATATGGACAGGACCCTAGCAACATCGCAAATGAAGTCTTGAAAAGACATGTCCTCTGGTGGGGGATATGCGGTGTTATGGAGACAGAGACAGATCCTCCGGGAGAGTTTGCATGTCTCAAGTATCGGCTGATTCATTGTCTGAGGAATCGAAATCTGAAGACTCAAACTATCGTCGGGTAGGGTGTTCCTACTCCATACGAACTCGGTACCAGTTGAAGCCGGTACCTGGAATCTGTGCAATTGAAACCTCGGTACCGGAAACAGATTCGAGGGCCGGCATGGGTAGTAGCATGGAAAGCGGCAAGAAAGTCAATGCAGCCTGTATCAGTACCGACGCCGGTACCAATGCCTGCGGAACAGACTGTAAGGGTTTCACTGGAATCAGGCTGTCAGTAAGGCTGCTAAGCTCCACTCGATGGCAAGGATACATTGATCCATGGAGCTTGCTAATGCTTGGGTATCGGTACCGGAATTGCGGAGCATAGAACCAAGAGCTCTCCGGAGGTGGATGCCTCGGGAGCATCCTGGGACCCCACTAAGGCTTTTGAGGGAAGGCCCTCCCACCGGGGTTGTTTGGCCAGTGTCCCCACCTCCAGGGCAACGCCCGAGGCATCTCGATGCTTAGGAGATCTACCCTTGTGGGGGTGGCCAGCCTTCGATGAAGACTTAGGTTTCGATACCTGAGTTCCTGGCGAGGAAGATGAAGTTCTCAATGATGTCGATGCTAAAGAGACGACGTCAGAGGCGAAGAGGGTGCCCAGCTTTGCAGCTCAATTCTGCAGGCCTTCTCTTCGTCATCTTTCTGCAGAGAGAACGTTCTGATGGTTGATGATCAGGCCCTAGGCATTTTAGCCACCAGTCATGGGTGTCTGCGGCTGAGATGGTACCGCCACACTTAGAACACTTCTTAAAACTACTGGATGGTTTCTCCATTTTATCAGAAACAAATGGAAGGCCTAGGGCAGACCTAAGATGGCGTTGATGAGCCTGAAAGCGTAGCTACTCACCTGTAACAGGTGATCTCCGGGAACAGCAGGAATTTAGTCTTCACATATGGGTATCGTCGGTACCGACGGAGCCTGCGCGGGAACGCTCCCCAGCGTCCAATAGGAACGCTTTTGGGAGCATCCCTCAGCACATGCATGCTGCCCTCCCGCCTTTCCAACTGTCCCTCTTCAGTTAAGTTTAAGGATAGAGGGAGAGAGGAAAGTGACAAAGAGATAGAGAGACAACTCCTAGGAGAGGTGGATGGGTTGTGAAGACTAAATTCCCTGCTGTTCCCGGAGATCACCTGTTACAGGTGAGTAACTATGCTATCTCCAGGAACAAGCAGGAATGTAGTCTTCACATATGCGTCTCAACTAACATCAGAACTGTCAAAGCTTGCACAAGCAATAGAGCATTCACATATTCAGCACCCACGTTATGGAATCAGTTACCAGATGAACTGAGGTCAAACAGCGACCTACAGGACTTTAGGAAAAAACAAAAGACCCACCTCTTCCAGGAACATTATAGCTTAACTTAGGTAATGCAGAATGAAACACACCTCGTAACCCAAATGAACAAGAGCTTTAAGAACCTATTTCGTTGCTACTATAAATTTATATATTTTCAGCCATATTAACGCAATTGTACATGTCTCAAACTATGTAAAAAAAATACAAAATGTATAAATGTATATACAATTATCCCACAATGAAAATGTAAATAATATTGATGCCTATCATATGTAACCAATTTTGCTGTGCAAAGTAAACCGCTACTGATCGCTGGAAGTAGCAGTATACAAATGAAAACTAAATAAATAAATAAATAAATATGGGGACTCCCTAGCTGAAGATGCCAGGGAGATAGCCCCAGGAAGGTGCCACCCTAGAAAGGTAGGCATCCTTCCGCCCATGGATCTATGGCATTCCACCAGGGTTGGTGGTTAGGAGTTGAATTAGGTCTGAAAGAGATTTTGAAGAACAGCTTGGCCAAAGAAGGCATCCCGACGGGAGGCTTTATCCAGGCAGTAGTGGGCTGTGAATGTGTGTACCGAAGCCCAGGTGGCTGCTCGACAAATGTCATCAATAGACACAGAGTGGAGATTAGCCATGGAAGTTGCCATGGCTCTCACGTTATGAGCTGTGACATGGCCTAGAAGAGAAAGACCCTTACTCTCATAAGCAAAGGATATGCATTGGGCAATCCATTTAGATAAAGTTCTTTTGGAGACTGGAAGTCCCAAATGACTAGAGTCAAAAGCTATAAAAAGTTGCGAGGACTTTCTATGCTGCTGTGTTCTCTGTAGGTAAAAGGCTAAGGCTCTTTTACAATCCAAAGTATGAAGGTTTCTTTCTGCATTAGGGGTGTGAGGCCTCAGGAAAAAATACAGGAAGATAAATTGATTGGTTTAAATGAAAAGGCGAAACCACCTTTGGCATAAAGTGTGGATGAGTTCTAAGAACAACCTTATCATGGTGAAACCTAGTATAAGGAGGATCAGCCACTAAAGCTTGCAGTTCACTAATGCGACGTGCAGAGGTGATCGCAATTAGGAAGATGACCTTCCAGGTCAAAAACTTAAGGGTTGTAGTGGCTAAAGGTGGCTTCATGAGCTGCCCGAGAACTAGATTTAGATCCCATGCCATCGGTGGTGGCTTAATGGGAGGCTTGGTTAATAGAAGACCTCTCATAAATCTGGATATAAGTGGATGAGAGGAAATTGGTTGTCCATTCAGAGGCTTATAAGAAGCTGCGATTGCACTAAGATGAACTCTTACCGAATTGGTCTTTAGACCAGAATTCGATAAGTGAAGGAGATACTCTAGTATCGATTCTAAAGGCATGACAAGGGGGTTTAATCCCTTCTTGGAACACCATATAGTAAAACGTTTCCACTTGAAGGCATAAGACCTTCTTGTGGAAAGTTTTCTAGAAGCCTGAAGGATATCCTTTACCTGTTGGGACAGGTTGAAATCCTGGAGGTCTAAGTCTTCAGCAACCAGGCCGTGAGATGCAGGGACTGGGGGCTCGGGTGCCATAGCGTCCCGTTCTCTTGGGAAAGGAGATCTGGAGCATGCCCTAACTCCAGAGGTGTAGCTTGAGAGAGATGTAGAAGCAGGGGATACCACGCTTGGTGTGGCCATTGTGGCGCTATGAGAATCATACGACCCCTGTCTCTCTGAAGCTTGAAGAGTGTTTTGGGGATGAGGGGAATGGGTGGAAAGGCATAAAGGAAGTCCTGCCCCCAATGAAGGAGGAAGGCATCCCTTGCCTGACAATTGTGAGCCGGAATCCTGGAACAGAACCAAGGAAGTTTGGCATTCAGTGGACTTGCAAATAGGTCTATATCTGGAGTGCCCCAGAGATGAAATATCTTTGCCACCTGGTCTAGGTGGAGAGACCACGCGTGAGGCAGCAGTACACGACTGAGTCTGTCTGCCCAAAGGTTTTGAATGCCTGGAAGATATACCACTAGAAGGTGAATTTGATACTCTCTGGCGAGGGCCCACAGTCGCAAAGATTCGTTGCATAACGACAGAGAGCCTGTTCCGCCTTGCTTGTTCATATAGAACATGGCTACTTGATTGTCCGTCTGGACTAGGACTGTCTTGTAGCTGAGCTGGGCGTGGAATACTTGAAGAGCTAAATGGACTGCTCTTAATTCCAGGAGGTTTATATGTAGACCAGCCTCCTGTGCAGACCAGGTGCCCTGTGTAGAGAGATGATTCAGGTGTGCTCCCTAACCCACCTGTGATGCATCTGTTGTTAGGGTGGCCCGAAAGAGGGGTTGACGAAAAGGAGACCCCACTGTCAGATTTTCTAGTAATTGCCACCATTGGAGGGACAAAATTAGCCGTTGAGAGCTTATTATTTTGTCTGATAAGTGTCCTGTGGCCTGTGTCCACTGTGTGGATAGGGTCCACTGAGCTGCTCGCATGTGGAGGCGAGCATATGGGACTACATGAACTGTGGATGCCATATGTCCCAGTAACTGTAGTAGCTCCTGAGCAGTTAGGGAAGATTTCCCTGCTGCTTGAGAAGCTAGTTGCATTATGCGAAGACACCGGGCCTGTGGAAGGAAAGCCTTTGCCTGTCTGGTATCTAGACAGGCCCCTATGAATTCCAGGCATTCGGAAGGAACAAGTTGGGATTTTGGGAAGTTTATTACCAACCCCAAGTATTGGAGGATTCGCATTGTGCGAGACAGTGCAGTGCTGGCCTCTGCAACTGTAGGGGCTCGAATGAGCCAGTCGTCTAAGTAAGGGAAGACGAATATTCCCAGGGTTCGCAGAAATGCAGCTACTACTGCCATGCATTTCGTGAATACTCTTGGTGCTGATGCCAGACCAAAGGGAAGAACCCTGTACTGGAAATGTTTTCCCCTGACAAGGAATCGTAAGAATTTCCTGTGATCTGGATGGATCAGAAAGTGAGTGTATGCAGCCTTTAAGTCTAGAGAGCAAAGTCAATCCTGGCTTTGAAGGTATGGCAGAAGAGCTCCTAGAGAAATAATTTTGAATTTCTCTCGGAATAGGTATTTGTTCAATTCTCTGAGGTCTAGAATGGGTCTGTGTCCTCCTGTTTTCTTTGGAATAAGAAAATAGGGGGAGTAGAATCCTGCACCCCATTGAAGAATGGGTACCTCTTCTATTGCCCCTTGGGCAAGAAGTGTTGAGACCTCGTGATCTAGCAGATAGTCTGCTGAGGTTTGAGACTTGAATTGCCTTTGAATTGTAGGAGGGGGCATGCTGTGGAAATGAAGCTTGTATCCCCTCTCCTACAATGGACAGAGTCCAATCTTCTGCTGTTATCTGATGCCATCTGCTGGCAAAGTGGCATAACCTGCCTGGGATATTGGGGGGTTGGGGACCCCTCAGAGGCAGGAAGGATAAGCTCTCTAGGAAGGAGTCAAAGCCCTTGAGGGGGGTGAACCTGCGGAGCTGGTTGGCTCTTGGGCCTTTTAGCTTCTTTTGCTGTCTAGTTTGTCCCTTTTGGGCAACCTGACCCTGAGTTTGACTCTGCTGGGTATAGGAAGGATAAAACTTCCTCTTTTTGCTGAAAGAGGGTTTTTTATAAGGCTTCTTTTTGGCTGGAGTGGCTGTAGATTTTGACAATCTATTTAGAGTGGAATTGCCAGCATCTAACTTGTTAGCCTTCTCCTGCCAGTTCTTGCCAAAGAGATTCTCTCCCATGCAAGGAATGTTTCCCAACTTGTCCTGACCCAAGTCTCCAAGTCTGATGCCTGAAGCCAGGCAATCCATCGTGCCCCAATGGCAATAGCAGAGGTTCTGCTGATGCATTCAAAGCAGTCAAACACTGCATGATTTACAAACTTGGAGACATCTTCAGCATGCTTAACTAGAGCAAGAAAGTCTTGTCTCTTGTCATCTGGGAGAAATGGGCTCATAAGCTCCAAGTCTCCTGTAACTTCTTTAATGAACATTCCCATATATAGTATATATGAACTGATCCTAGCTGAAAGCATGGAAGCCTGAAAGGTTCGGCGCCCAAAAGCGTCCAGAGTCCTGCATTTACGACCTGGGGGATTGGATGCATGCCTCTTTACACTTTTCATCCTATGCATGGCTGACTCCACCACCATTGAATGGTGTGGCAGCTGAGTCTTTTGAAATCCAGGACATGGCGGAACTCGATACATAGTATCAAGTCTCCTAGAATGAGGAGATGTAGTCAGAGGCGTCTCCCACATTCTGAGCATCAAATTATGCAGAATTTCATGGATGGGCAGAGTAGCTGCTTCCTTTGGAGCTTTAGGATATTGAAGAATCTCCAATTCCTTTGCTCTGGGTTCCTCTTCAGGAGCTACTGTGATTGAAAGGCCCTTGGCCATATTACGAATAAAGTCCTGAAAAGACATGTCCTCTGGAGGTGACATTCTGCGTTGGGGAGAAGAGGGATCTTCCATGAGAAACAGAGTAGTTACTCACCTGTAACAGGTGTTCTCCAGGAGCAGCAGGAATCAGTCCTCACATAAGGGTGTCATCGGCGCCGATAAAGCCCCAGCGGAGCATTTCCCCAGCTTTCTATGAAAGCCTTTGGGAATGCAGGCACGCATGCGCGGTTCCCTTCCCGCCTAAAGGTGCCATCTTACCTCAGTCAAATGACATAGCTAAGAACAGCACACAAAAATGAAAAAATAAACTATGTAGAACTGCAATTCCAAGGGGAGGAGGAAGGGTTGTGAGGACTGATTCCTGCTGCTCCTGGAGAACACCTGTTACAGGTGAGTAACTACTCTTTCTCCAGGACCAAGCAGGAAGTCAGTCCTCACATATGGGTGACTCCCCAGCTCTGGGCTACCGAGGAACCCAGGCTGAACAAGAGAACTCCCTCTAGTCTCAGCAGCAAAGAAAGGCTTTTCAAGGACACAACCTCCACCGGTAGCCCCACAGAGGGCAGGAGTTGCCTAAACCTCAAAGAGATTCCGGAGTAGTACTGCCTGGCCAAAAGCACTGTCCCTACGGGACTCCCTCTCCAGGCAGTAATGGGCTGCAAAAGTCTGGCTTGAAGACCAAGTTGCAGCCTTGCAGATGTCTACCAAGGGCACAGAGCGGAGATGAGCCACTGAGGCAGCCATTGCCCTGACACGATGGGCCGTGACCCTACCCTGCAAAGGAAGGTCAGCCGCCTTATAAGCCCAGGTGATACAGTCAGCTACCCAGATGGACAAGGTACGCTTGGACACAGCCAACCCCAACTTATTGGGGTCAAAAGATATGAAGAGCTGAGTAGCCCTTCTATGCCCCTGCGTACGGTCAAGGTAGAAGGATAAGGCCCTCCTACAGTCCAGGGTATGCAGGACTCCTTCAGCCTGGCTAGCATGAGGCCTAGGGAAGAATGTTGGAAGAACCACCTCCTGATTGAGGTGGAAAGAGGAGACAACCTTAAGGAGGAACTTTGGATGAGTCCTGAGGACTACCCTGTTCCTGTAAATCCTGGTGTAAGGCCTGTCACAGATCAGAGCCTGAAGCTCACTTACTCGCCTAGCCGAGGTAAGAGCTATCAGGAAGAGCGTCTTCCAGGAAAGGAAGCGTAGTGGACAAGTAGCCATCGGCTCAAAAGGTGGGCGAGTCAGTTGCTGCAAGACCACAATCAGCTCCCACTCAGGGGCAGGAGGACGGATGGGAGGCTTGAGCAAAAGCAAGCCCCTGAGAAAACGGGACACCAAGGGGTGACCAGATAGAGATTGTCCCTCTACCAATGAGTGGTGAGCTGCTAGAGCTGAGAGGTGGACCCGAACAGAATTGGACTTAAGTCCCTGATTGGATAAGGGCAGTAAGTACTGAAGAACTACTGGCACAGTACAGGAGAAAGGATCCTCTGTACGTAGGTGACACCACACAGAAAACCTTTTCCACTTGAGAGCATAGGTCTTCCTAGTGGATTGTTTCCTGGAGGCTAGGACAACCTCTTCAACTTCCTGAGGTAGGCCCCAGGGAGCCAAAACTACCCTTGCAGCCTCCAGGCCATCAAACTGAGAGACTTGAGATTGGGGTGCAGAAGGGAACCCTGGTCCTGTGTGAGAAGGTCAGGTTGCAACCCCAGAGGCAGTGGAGGATCCACCACCAGTTGAAGCAGAAGAGGAAACCAAGGCTGTCTCGGCCACCTGGGAGCTACCAGCAGGACCGAGGCCTTGTCCTGGAGAATCTTGAATAGGGTTCGGGCCACCAAGGGCGTGGGAGGAAACGCACAGAGGAGGCCCTGAGACCACGATATCAGAAAAGCATCCGCTGCTATCCGCAGAGGATGCGGTTGCCTGGAGCAGAACCGGGGCAGTTGCTTGTTGATGGGGCTGGCAAAGAGATCCATCAAAGGGAGACCCCAAGGAAGATCTTCTGAACTACTGAAGGATGAAGCTGCCACTCGTGGGGCTGCAGTATCCTGCTCAATCTGTCTGCCAGGTAGTTGTCCTGAATTTATGGAAATACTCTACTTCAACTAACAGCAATATTTTAAAAGTTTGTAAAATCAAATCCCAGTAATATATCTTTTTAAATTATTCTTTTAAGAACATATGCTCCAAATGTAGTCTCAGACCACTATAGCGCAATATACCACAATCTTTGTGGAAAACAATTAGCGCCACACTCGCATCAATGACTACTAGGAGCTGAACTTTTTTTCTTTTTTTATGTGAGCTAATTCAAAAATATCACCGGCTTTCCTCCACCTTGTGATGTTCAAAAATTATATTATAAGCTTATCTTAATTCTCTCTTCTTTACTTCTTCCTTTTTTAATGATCTCTACGCCTGCCATCGGCGCCTTTCTAGCGTTTCTCTCCTTATCGGAGTTTCTTCAGGAGAATCTGAAAATGAGAGTAAATCATTGCTCTAAACTTGTAGTCAAATTTTTTAGTATACATTGACTGTTTATGAGGTTGGTTAAAATATAAAATGAGACTTCTCTCTCATGATACTCTGAAATGTCTTTAGAAATCTAAATCCATATTTACTCACTGCTGATTGCTGCCCGCGTCTCACAATCTCTCTTTGTGGTCTTTAGAAAACGCCGCGCATGCGGCCTTCTTCTCATGCCTCCTTTTTATACAAAGTGACGTATGCGTGCTTATCTGCATACCTGCCATTCTACTGAGGCATTTAAACCTAATGGTGTAACCGTGTTAACTGTAAAAATCCAACGCTGTTCAGCAAAAAGCAGTGTTTCATCCAGAGTTTTGCCACATTTTGGTTTAGAAATCTGATCTATGCAGAAGCATCGTAAGTGCTCAAATTCATGATGAAACTCTTCGCAATGCTGTACTATGGGAGCCGTCATGTTTTTACACTGCAGACGACTTTTATGTTCGTGCATCCGAACCTTTAGGGAACGACTAGTTTTTCCGATGTACATTTGATCACATGGGCATCGAATGGCATACACAACCGAAACAGACTTGCAAGATGTAGCGTGTCTAAGAACGTATGATTTTCCAAGATAGTGAAATTCTGTTAATTCTTCAGTGATATTACAAATGCTACAGCCCCCACATTTTTTATGGCCATGTTCTTCTAATATTAGTTCTGTAGTGTTACAAGGGCGCAAAATAGTCGGACTCAATTGTTCTTTCAAATTACTGTTTCTTTGCCACATGCATCTTACTTTCTTGCCTTCTAATCCGGGGGTGGCTTGAACTATGTTCAGATGTTTTTGAACTACTCTTTGAATATTATAACTCAGGGGTGAGAACTTCGTTATGAGATTGATATTATCATTGTTCTCTTCTGAATGTGAAGCGGGAATAACCAAGTGCGATCATTATACAAAGCTCGCTTATAAGCTTGTTGAGCAATATGCTTGGGGTACCCTCGATCTGAAAAATCTTTGATTAATTGTTTTGATTTTCTCTTGAATTCTGCTGTTTCTGAACAATTTCGACGAAACCGAAGGAATTGAGAAAACGGTAAGCTGTTCTTTAAACGTGCAGGGTGCCCACTAGTATAGTGCAAGAAGGTATTTCGTGCAATTGTTTTTTTATATACAGTTGACTTCCATCCTCGCGTCCCCCGAGATATCTCAACATCCAAAAAAACTATAACATTAGAATCTATCATAGATGTAAATTGTATCGCTTCATTACATGCGTTCAACCATTTGATAAACTCCTTCGCTGTTACCATTGATCCCTTCCATAGAAGAAAAATGTCATCAATGAACCTCGTCCACATCTTGACATGTTGAGAAAATGGAGATATCTGTAACCAACGATCTTCAAAATTACTCATAAAAAGATTGGCAATCGAGAGGGCACAGGAGGCCCCCATCGCTATACCCGCATTCCGTTGATAAAGAACGTTGTCAAACTGAAAATAATTATGAGTTATTGTAAGTTGTGCTAATTTTATGAGAAACGAAATCTGAGAATCTGAAAGATCTCCTCTATTATTCAATTCCTTCGCTATGGTTGAAACTGCTGAATTTTGAGGAATGCTGGTATATAGTGCTGTAATGTCCAATGTAATTAACAGTACCTCAGGATCCATTGCCCATCACAAGGTGGAGGAAAGCCGGTGATATTTTTGAATTAGCTCACATAAAAAAAGAAAAAAAGTTCAGCTCCTAGTAGTCATTGATGCGAGTGCGGCGCTAATTGTTTTCCACAAAGATTGTGGTATATTGCGCTATAGTGGTCTGAGACTACATTTGGAGCATATGTTCTTAAAAGAATAATTTAAAAAGATATATTACTGGGATTTGATTTTACAAACTTTTAAAATATTGCTGTTAGTTGAAGTAGAGTATTTCCATAAATTCAATACTACTAAAATACTCTGAGAAGACCATAATACATTTCTTGTATCTTTACAAAAGGTAGTTGTCCTGGCCAGGAAGGTACACAGCCCTGAGGAGCATGTTGTGCTTGAGGGCAAAAGAACAAAGGTCCTGAGCTTCCTGAAAGGATTCTGGACCCAGTTCCGCCCTGTTTATTCACATAAAACATGGCAACTTGGTTGTCTGTCTGAATCAGGACAGACTGTTGAGCCAGGGTAGGAGTGAAAGCTTTGAGTGTTAATCGAATAGCTCTGAGTTCGAGGAGATTGATCTGCTGTGCAGCTTCCCAGGGAGACCAGAGGCCCTGGGTGCACTTGCCCAGACAATGCGCTCCCCAGCCTTGCAGGGAGGCATCTGTTGTTAGCATCACAGTGTAATATGGAATCTGAAAGGGCACCCCTTTCAGCAGATTGGGTGGGTGTAGCCACCAGTTGAGGGAGTGCAGAAATTGTCTGGACACCCTTATCCTGTCTCTGAGGCTGCCTGTTGCCTGTGACCACTGAGACCGAAGGCACCACTGTGCAGGCCTCATATGGAGCCTGGCATTGGGGGTCACATGTACCGTCGAAGCCATGTGGCCTAGAAGCCGCAGGCAGAGTCTGGCGGAGACCAGGGACCTGCTGAGAAACTGACTGGCCAAGGCCATTAACCTTCGGGCTCTGTTTTCTAGCAAGAATGCCTTTGTCAGGAGAGAGTCCAACCTTACCCCTATGAACTCCAAGTTCTGGGAAGGGAGCAAAGTGGACTTTGCAAAGTTTATGACAAACCCCAGGCGTTGTAGAAGAGCAATAGTCCTGAGGGTGGCTTGATTGGCCTCCTGACATGTCTGACCCCTGATGAGCCAGTCGTCCAGATAGGGGAAGACAAAGATACCCTGATTTCTCAAGTAGGCCGCCACCACTGCTAAGCACTTTGTAAAGACTCTGGGGGCGGAGGTGAGGCCGAAAGGCAGCACTCTGTACTGATAATGGTTTCCCCCCACGATAAACCTTAGGTACTTTCTGTGGTCTGGATGAATGAGGATGTGAGTGTACGCATCCTTTAGATCTAAGGAGCATAGCCAATCTCCCTGCTGGAGGTAGGGCAGAAGGGTTCCAAGAGTAAGCATCTTGAACTTTTCTTTCACTAGGAACTTGTTCAGGTTCCTGAGGTCCAGAATGGGACGAAGGCCACCGTTCCTTTTGGGCACCAAGAAATACCTGGAGTAGAATCCGTGACCTTGCAATTGGGGAGGCACAGGCTCCACCGCCCTGTCCACCAACAGACCCTGAAGCTCCTGACGGAGAAGGGCTGTGTGCAGAGGAGGCCTTGGAGGCTCCCCTGGAAAATATGGGGGTGGCAGTTGGTGGAAATGGAGGGCATATCCCTTGTGGATTATCTCCAGCACCCAACTGTCCCCGGTGATAAGGGGCCACTGGTGGGCAAAGAGGGCGAGATGACCTCCTGTGCAGGGTTGGGAGAGCAGTGGAGGAGAGGCTATGCTCAAGGAGTCAAAAAACCCCACCCTGTTGTGTGGTAGCAGGGGCCTGAGGCTTGGGGGTCCTCTGCCTACGGGGCCCATTACCCTGCCCCTTGGCTTGCTGACCCTGGGGGGCAGCTTGGGCAGCCTGATATTGTGGGTACTGTTTGTAGGCAGTGCCCTTCCTCGGGTAAAAGGGCTTTTTACCTGAGCCTTTCTTTTTATGAGAAGAGGCAGAGGTCTTCCTCGACAGCCTTGTCCGGATGAGGTGCTCGGTCTCGAGCTGAGCGGCCTTCTCGGTCATGGGTTTGCCAAAAAGGTTTTCACCTCGACAAGGGACATCGACCAACTTGTCCTGAACCCATGGCTTGAGGTCCGATGACTGCAGCCATGCCTGGCGTCGAGCTGCGATGCCGGCTGCTGCAACTCGGGCCGAAGCCTCGAAGCCATCGTAGGCGGCACGGGACATGAACTTCGAGCAGTCCCGAATCTCCGAGGACAAGGTCTTAAATCTCTACAAGGGTTCCCCGGAGAGACCAGCAGAGAATCCAGCCAACTCCTTGGCCAGATCCTGCAAGTACATGCCCATGTACAGCTGGTAAGACTGGACACGGCAAGCAAGCATCGAGCCCTGAAAACACTTTCTACCGACGCCATCTAGGTTTCGGGCCTCCCTGCCAGGAGGCACCGCGGAGTGCATCTTCTGACTCTTCAGACGATGCATGGCCGATTCCACAACCATGGAACCATGGAATGGTGTGGTAGCTGTGCCTTTTGAAAACCAGGGCTCTTCCAGAGTCGATAGATGGAATCGACCCGCTTGCTAAGAACCGGCGCCGAGGCCGGTGCCTCCCACATACGGAAGAGGAGCCGTTCCAGCATCGGAGGAACCGGGACAGTAAAGGCCTCCTTCGGAGGAGAGTCATACTCTCTTGGCCACCGCTGCACACTGGGCTGAGGGTTTTAACATGTTATCCACAATGACGCCTAAATCTTTTTCCTGGGTGGTGGTTCCTAATGTGGAACCTTGCATCGTGTAACCATAGTTTGGGTTGTTCTTTCCTAGGTGTATAACTTTGCATTTGTCCACATTAAATTTCATCTTCCATTTTGAAGCCCAGTCTTACAATTCATCAAGGTCCTCTTGCAATTTTTCACAATCCTCATGTGTTTTAGCAACTTTGAATAATTTTGTGTCATCTACAAATCTGATTACCTCACTCGTTATTACCATTTCCAGGTCATTAACGAATATGTTAAAAAGCAGCGGACCCAGCACAGATCCCTGGGGTACTCCACAATTCATTTTTCTCCATTGGGAAAATTGGCCATTTAGCTCTACCCTCTACTTTCTATCTTTTAACCAGTTCCTGATCCACAATAGTACACTGCCTCCTAGCCCATGACTTTTTAACTTTGCCAAGGGTCTCTCATGAGGGACCTTATCAAAGGCTTTCTGAAAATCCAGATACACTATATCGACTCACCCTTTGTCTACCTGTTTATTCACACCTTCAAAAAAACATAACAGATTAGTAAGACAAGACCTTCCTTGGCTAAAGCCATGTTGGCCGTCTCCCATTAAGCCATGACTAGATATCTACATGTTCAGTAATTTTGTTCTTTATAATGGTTTCTATCATTTTTCCCGGTACTGATGTCAGGCTCACTGGTCTCTAGTTTCTCCGATCACCCCTGGAACTGCATTCTTCCCTCCCGGGAAAGGGAGGACTTGCCACATCTTCTCTGGATAAACACAGCTTTGTGTCCAAGAGCGAGAACACTAGCCTTCAGGCAGCCATCAGTTTTCTCTTAAAAAAATTAAAAAAAAAGTAAAATACTAAGAAGAGGACTGCGCTTCAGTACAGCTTCCTTTGCCATTTCACTGGCTACTTGCGGGGTCCCTGATTCGAAAAGTGGGTAATCCTCCAATGGTTAGGGCTGGTGAACAGTAGCTATCCTTCCAATTCAGCACCCTGGGCACGAGGAATAAACTTTTCTCTTTCTCAGGCCTTAGTATCACCACAATATATCACCTGCTGGGATTCTTTGGTCCCCCACCTCAAAGAAGAGCACTGAGGGTAGCAAGCCTTGCAACTTCCTCCACTGTGGACAGCTGCAAAGCTGTGGGGATCTCTCTCCACCATTTCATTAGGCTTTACAGTTTGGCCCACTCCTCGCCTTCCATCTTCAGGTAAGGTTCCACTATGCTCATCCTATGGCCATCCGAACCTCGGATGGCCACACAGCCAGGTAACATACCAACTCCTCCTAGGGGTGTAGTAGCCTTCACGTCCCAGTTAGGCTGATGTGCTCATTCACTGGGAAACTGAGCTCCAATGCCTCAAACAGCTAGGTGGTCCGAGTCCACTTCGCTTGAGTCTCAGGGATTTCCACAGGCGGTTGCCCTCTGTTATGTGGACAAGATTATTCTGCTTAACATTTATCTTACAATTCCCTTCACTATCTTGTCTTCTGCCACACTAGGTAGGCGGCAAACACACTAATACCTTCTTATTCCTTCTGCAGATTCCTCTTTCTGACAGAGTTTTCTCTTTCTAATCACCAAGTCTCCCCTCACACAGTTGATTAATCCTTTCAAGACAATGGCTCCCAGCCATGCTCTCCCATGATGTTATGGGACGAGAGCCACACAAGGGACCCCTGGCTCCAGAATTCAGCACCCTAGAAACAAGAAAAAGTTAAGAATAAATAGATAAGATTTTAAGAAAAAGAAAAAAAAGGCACACTAGAGTGAAACATGCTCTGCATGCTTCCCCTTCTGAACCAGAAGGTACCTCAGTGAATAGCCCAATATACCTTTTATTCCAAAGCATTTCTTCTCCATATCCAACCCTCTCCTCTTGTTAGAGTCAACAAGGAACAGATCGCAGGTAAAGGGAAAAAAAGAAAACAATGGCACTCTAGTTGCCTTCTATACCTTCAAGCTCGCGACTTCACATACCAACTTTCATGACACAATGTCTACACCTGCTGTTTTTCCCTCTTCCTACATCACAAATGTGGCTCAATCAGTATACTCTTGCACTTTCCGAAGGAGTCAAACCTCAGTGACCACGCTTCTGGGCTTTCCTCAAGTAATGCCAGATAATGGCTTCAACGTACCACAGTATGGAGCCCTGGGATGCAAGGAGCCCTCTAATAACTGACCCTTGCACCCTCATCTCTCAATTCACCCATCTGTGTGGCTGATTATATCCTGCTTGTCTATGGAAAAAGAAAGGTTGCTTACCTGTAACGATGGTTTCTCTATGGACAGTGGGATAAATCAGCCACACAATCCCTCCCCTCCTTCCCTACCAGTTGAAGCCATTGTAGATTTTGCTGGCAGTCACCTGGGCTCTGGGAGGGACTGAGGGGGAGGAGCAATGGGAACACTGAGGTGTTCACTCGCACATGCCCAGAAGAGTTTTCTAGATTCTTCTGGTCTCTGGGAGTGCAGGTCCGGCTAGGGATGACGACACCCATCTGGGTGGCTGATTTATCCCGCTGTCCATGGAGAACCATCATTACAGGTAAACAACCTTTCTTTCTGGCCAGAATGAGGTGGTATGTCTGGTAATTTATGAAGAAAAGTAAGCTTTGAAGAAGATAAAAGGTGATTTGTGTGACATGTATTGCATCTACTTTGGTATGTGCAGCTATTAGCCAGTGGTCTAGATACAGAAAAGCGTATGTAATTCCCGTTTTCAAAGATATGCCACTATCACTCCTAAAGACTTGGTGAAAACCCTTGCTGCTCTCTTGCTGCCAAGTCAAATTGTAGCACCCTATACCGAGTTGCTGCACAAATTGCCATACCAAATAATAATAATAATTGCCATACCAAATAATCTTCTTTGGCTGGTGGAGCTTGGGAACCCTACCAGCCTTGCTACCTTCGTCACTGCTGCGTATGAAAATGAAAGTAAAACTGGAGGTGGAATCAGCTGCAGACAGCAATAATATGGTCGGCTGGGAAAAATGAGCTCTGTGGGACTCCTGCCGTAGATGATATATCAACTATATTGTACGTGGATCTTATAAGTCCTCATTGCGCTCTTTTATTTTAATTATTTGTGACTGGACCTTCTGATTTGTTTTGTCTGGTAAAATGTCACTGACTGATAGTGGGCATTTGCTACCATGGAATGAAAATACTTGGGGAAGCTTTGGTAAATGGGTATGTGAGCATAAGCCAGCCAGTCTCCTTGCTGAAGGGAAGAAAGCATTCAATAAAAGAGTTCATCTTTAATTTCTCTTTGAAGAGGTATTTGTTGAGATCCCAGAGATTCAGGATGGGATGCAGACTTCCTGTTTTCTTTAAGATGAGAAAGTAACAGGAATGAAAAAAACTCTCTTTGTTCTGTGACTAGGTTCTATTACTTCTACATTTAACCACACTTGAAATTCTTGTTAGAAGAGATCCAGACTGGATGACAGAGCCTGTTAGGTGGAGAGGAGGAAACGAGTGGAATCTGAAATGAGATTCTCTCTTGACAATACTTAACACCCATATGTCTATGGTGATATGAACCTACTCCTTGAAAACATGTGTTATCCAGCTTCCCACAGGTGAAGAAAACCGTTGTGGACTGGGATATGCGAATGTCGCCGATTCTGAACTTGCTGATTTTGTGGCCTCTTAGCCCTCTGTCTCTGATATATGATGAGGCATAGTCTGCTTATAGTGTGAAAACTGAGGATAATACGTTTTTTAATAAAAGAGGTATTGCTCCTTTTAAGAGAATTGGAATTTACCAGAAGTAAACAGTTTACAAAAGCATTGAACATTTTATGCAAAATGGAGTGGGCTATTCAGGAAGTGGCAAAGCTACCGAAGGAGAAGAGTCATCTGCACTGTAACAAGGACTGAGCAACTCTCTAGTAGAAGACTGGAATCAGGGATTATCCTGCACCGAGTTCTTGACCTAAAGAAATGGTGACCATATGGAACCTTAAGTAGGCTGGGAAGACAAAGTGGAAATCTGTGCCTGGTCTGTGCTGCAGGAGTTTCTTATCAAAGGAATTGTGGTGCAGTTTCTCAATCAGCAAATTTTATAGAGAAGTATGGCACCAAAGACATGGCAGGATCATGGCCTGTACTGCTGATGAACTTTCTTTCGCATTGGAGAAGCAGCACAATCAGCAACATCCTTCATCCTTTTTGAAGTTGCACTATAATGATGATCCCCTGGACTGAAAAAAGTGATGGGATAGGAGGCAGTGTACTATTGTGGATCGGGAACTGGTTAAAAGATAGAAAGCAGAGGGTAGGGCTAAATGGCCAATTTTCCCAATGGAAAAAGGTGAATAGTGGTGTACCCCAGGGATCTGTACTGGGTCTGCTACTTTTTGACATATTCATAAATGACCTGGAAAAGGGAATAACTAGTGAGGTTATCAAATTTGCAGACGATACAAAACTGGTTTAAAATTGTTAAAACCCAAGAGGACTGTGGAAAACTGCACGAAGATCTGGATAAATTGGAAGACTGGGCATCCAAATGGCAGATGAAATTTAATGTGGACAAGTGCAAAGTTATGCACCTAGGAAAGAACAACCCACACTATGGTTACACAATGCAAGGTTCCACATTGGGAACCACCACCCAGGAAAAAGATTTAGGAGTCATCGTGGATAACATGTTAAAACCCTCCGCCCAGTGTGCAGCGGCGGTCAAGAAAGCAAATAGAATGCTAGGTATCATAAGGAAAGGAATGGAAAATAAAACAAAGGATATTATAATGCCTCTGTATCGTTCCATGGTACGACCACACCTTGAATATTGTGTACAATTCTGGTCACCGTATCTTAAAAAGGATATAGCGTTATTAGAAAAGGTACAGAGAAGAGCCACCAAAATTGTAAAGGGGAAGGAAGGATACTCCTATGAAGAGAGGCTACAAAGGTTAGGGCTCTTCAACCTGGAAAAGAGACGGCTGAGGGGAGATATGATAGAGGTCTATAAATTTATGAATGGAGTGGAACGGGTAAACGTAGATCGATTGTTTACGCTATCAAAGCCACAGGGTAAACTATTTAAGACAAATAAGAGAAAATATTTTTTCATGCAATGTGTAATCAAACTTTAGAATTTGTTACCGGAGGATGTAGTAAGAGCTGTTAGTGTAGCTGGGTTTAAAAAAGGCTTGGACAAGTTCCTGGAGGAAAGGTCCATAAACCATTATTAAAAAGGGACCCAGGATATCAACGCTTGACCCTATACAAGCATTGTGGAACCTGTGTCTCTTGGGGATACTGCTAGGTACTGTGGTGAGGAGGAGGCAGCCCAGCAGGAAAATAAAGGAGAAAGAAGAACTTTTTCTTCTTCTCGGGGGATGGGTTCATTAGAACACATATATCACAGCAGAATCCCTGAGAGAAACCAAGAGGGTAGTGCTAGGTTTAAGCCACTCCCAGACCCCATGACAACCTCAGGCAAGAGTAGGAGGTACAAGTGGGTGGAGTCAGGAAGGGAGTTGCCCTGCTCAGCGTTTAAGTTTGAGAGAACAAACAAAGTGAGCAGAGGGGCCAAGGAAGCCAGAGGGGCCAAGGACTCCAGAAAGGCCAGGAACTGCAGAGAGGCCAGGAAGGCAAGGAACTGCAGAGAGAGCAAACACAGCAGAACCAGCAACCATGAAAGAAGCAGATACAAAGTGAGCAGCAACAGAGACAAGAGCAGCCAGCACTGCAGCCCAGGAAGCTACAGGGAAGGTTCCAGGCAAAGGACCAAACAGGCTGGCAACAGGGAGAAAGAGAAAAGGTTGGCTTCAAGGAAGCTAAGGCAAGAGTGCTTAGACTCACCGGAGGAAGGGTCTATCTGCAGGCAGCAGAAGCCCCTGGAAGGGAAGGGGAGAGCTTACCCTGAGTCACTGTCTAGCTCAGAGACAGAGGGAGTTCCAAGCCGTAGAAGCCTCAGCCAGGAAGGTGCTGCAACCAGACTCCAAGGTAGGAGAGATAAAGCCATAACGCCAAAACCCTGTGTTACATGCTCTGACTCAGAAGAGAGGTTAAAGCCTAGGAAAACCCGGAATAGGAGTAAGGGGTTTGCCAGGGACACTGAACAGGAAAAGCCCAGTGAAATCCTACCAAAAGGAGAAAGGGTCATTCAGTGGCATAGGCTATTTAATCTGCTAAAGAATATTAAGGATAAACTGCCTGAACGATTACAAGCATTGCCAAGTTACAGCTCAGTTGAAAGCATGGAAGTAGCAGGCCAAGAAAGTGACCTAACTTCAGTTTGTTCTGAGATGGACTGTAATGTGTGCATGAAGGCTGAGTAATGGAAGCCTGAGAAAGGAAAGAAGTGAAGCTTGTGTAAATATCTTTATTGCAACACTGGTTACAAGTGTTACCTTAAGAGGAGAAGAATAATCCTGTATTTTGCTTTGACCTGAATGTGTACATTTGCTTTGAAGATTTTGTTACCCATTTTGACACGAATGCTAATAAAATTCCTGTGTGCTTTAAAATAACCACTCGGTTCATAATCTCCTTAACACAACTACAATCCTTGGGAAAGAGGAAATTGAGATGGCTTCCCGTCCCTACTAGGCAACCGCCTGGTAGGGGCGCGACCGCCACAGTACGTATGACCTAGATTGGCCACTGTTGGAAACAGGATACTGGGCTTGATGGACAATGGTCTGACCCAGTATGGCATATCTTATGTTCTTAAAAGTCCTCTTTGGAAGTGTGCAACTTGGCAAGTTGCACCTGCTCAGACAGGCACAAAAGCTCTCTGCACTGATGGTCAAGACATCTAAACCAAGAGCTGTACTGAGGACAACTTCTTTCGTTTCAAGAGAAGGTTTTTAGCCTCAGAATTTTCATGGACCCAAAAGAGATGCTGCTTGCAAAACCTCAGGGACATGCATTCACAACAATAGCAATCTCTTGATGAAGACTGGAGCCCAAATAGACACACCTGTATCATGTTTGACCATTTCCCTGACATATGTTGAAGAGTCTCTTGTAATCCTAGCTTTGGCTGTGCCATGGTCCTATGCTGAACAGTAAACAACAAAATAAAAGTAACCAGGTTAAACACATTTTCTAATTTAAACTTATTTTAATAAAGAAGAAATAAAGGAAGAAGATGAAAACAGCATCAGTAAAATATCTTATTGGGGAGCTCTGTTTATGCCTATTTGGCAGAGTAGAAAACAAAAATTGAGGAGAATGCTGCAAGTGGGAAAGGCCATATATGCTGAGAACTTTACTTCAGTTCTGAACTCTGGGAGAGCTGTTCTATTCTGGTGCCCAGGGCCAGCCCCAGAGTTGGTTCAGGAAGTGGGCGCCTTAGGCAAATCTTAAGTCATGCCCCCCCCCCCCCCCCGGTTGTCAGAATCTATTGTTTCACTTTGAATGGCCTGCTTTTTGCTGTCCCACAGAAGCTGTCACCCTAGGCACCTGCCTAGTTTTCCTAAAGGGTCAGACCTTGCTGGCGCCATCTGATGACATCAGCCATTTATGTGTCAGATTCAATCTTGTTTGTTGATAGAGAACCTTCTGAGCTTTAATTCAAAGGTTTAACTGCCCCTTTATAACTTGTTGAATTAGGCAATTACATCATATTAAAGGGTAAGAATAAAATTTACACACATATAAACACACAAAATAAATGAAATTTAAAACACATAGCAAACTCTCACCCACTTCTATTGTCCAGATCCCTAAACCCAAATTCATTCTTTATTCTTAGTTACTCTTACAAAGATGATACTCCAGCCAAAAACTGATCTGCACCCATATTTATAAAAATAATCTTTATCATATATAATATATATATTTCTTACTCAGAATGCAGATTATTTTGCTGTCAGATGACTCCACCATCACAATTCTCTCTTACGAACAGCATATTGAAAATGATGGACTTAGATCAAGAACGAAACAACTGATGATGCTTCAATCCATGTTACACAAAAAGGACAAAACCTTCCAACATTTGAAACTTCATTCCCACAATCCAGATCCCTATATTCTGATCAAGATTTAAATGTATAGAGCAGAACTAGTACAACCCTCACTTAACCAGAGCATTTCCTCCTGTTCCCACACAAGTTTCAGTCACACAGGGCCCCTTGGTCCCATAAACACACCTCTGTCACAAAGAATGCTTCCTCTTATTCCCACATATGCCTCACTCAGAGCAACCTCTCTTATTTTCACTCAGACATCATTAATGCCAAATAGAGCCTTCTGCACTCATTTACAATCAACAGACAACACAATCCAGTTGCTTATATAGTTATCATTCATCAAAATACAGACACTCTCTTCAGTTAAATTTCTCTTCTCACTAAGCAGTTTCAACTCACCACAGTGGCAGACTCATTGGAGTGCAAGGAGTTGCAGAGAGGAGCCTCCGAGAGAATTTGTTGGGCAGAGGGTGCAATTAATGCATCCTGCTGTACCTTCTCCTTCAGGTGCCCAATGAAGGCAGAACTGTCCAAGGGGGGTTGCCAGTGTGGGTTAGTGATGGCAAAGTGCATGAGAGACAGCTCCGTCTTTCCATTCTCAGCCTGCTGGTACACTGAGGCCTCTGTCTGTCCTTCTGAAAGCCACTGCAAGAGAGGGGATGAGATGAGAAAAACTATGATGAGAGGCAGGAAAATGCATGTATTTATTTATTTATTGTATTTAGCCAGTTTTGTATACCACCTTATCCTTCAATCAAAGTGGTTAGGGACATAACAAGGGGTCTACATTCAACAGAGAGGGACAGGACTGACGTATAATTCTGGGAGTTGAGCCCAGATCGGAGTCGTAGGTGTTTGGTGTCTGTATCGGCAGTGATTGGGAGTTATGGTGCTTGTTCAAATGTGTCCATGAACAGGTAGGTTTTAAGGGATTTGCAGAAGTCCTTGAGGTCTTTTTTGTGCTCTTAGGTCATCAGAGAGAGAGTTCCATAGGTGCGGCGCTGAGAGAGATAACGCAAGTTGCTTGCTTCGTCCTGTGGTATCCATCTGGGGTGCGGAGTCTATTGCTGCCTTGGGTTCGCCTGGGTCTGCTGCTTGGGTCTTTGGTTATCATGGTCTGTAGAACTTCTGCTGAGCAATGGTGTATGATCTTGAAGATGGTTAGTGTAGCCTTGAATCTTGCCCATGCAATGTATACTGTCTGTTTCTCCAAGACAGAACTATAGAAACCAAGGACTTTATGTAAGACAGTATTTAGAAAACTCCCAAGGAAGCAGAGGTCTTTAGGGATGTCAGAAGAGGTGGCAATCTGAAATAAGCTCCCATGCAGCTATGTCAGAAAAAGGACTCCACCACAGTCAGTTGCAACACTGGAATGAGAGTTTTCTCTACTGGCTGCCTGGGGTACCATTTAACCAGACAATGGTCAAATCTTTGTTGTTTCTATTCCAGCAGATGGGAGTTTTCCGTTTCCTCTCAGAGGGAAGGGCAAGTTCATGCACTTCCTTCCCTGTGAGAGAAGTAATTTATTTTCTCCCAAAGTGTCAGGTTTTTAAAATGCACCCACACATTTGCAAGTTGACTTTGCGAACAAATGGATGGATCCCCTGTCCGGATAACAGGAGGAAGCAGCCAGCAAAGCCTGATTCAGAAAACACCCTTACAGCAGTAAAAACAGGAAGTAGCATAGCACAACTGGCAATGAAAACCACCACATCCTCTGCTGCTGTACAGAAAGTGTAGTTGCTCACCTGTAACAGATGTTCTCCAGGAACAGCAGGAATCAGTCCTCACTTATAGGTGATGTCGGCACCGACGGAGCCCATGCGGAACAATTCCCTAGCTTTCAAAGAAAGCCTTTGGGATTGCTGCCACGCATGCGTGGTCATCTTCCCGCCCAAGGGTGCCATCTTGCTCAGTCAGGTCCCTTAGCTCGAGCCCTACCAAGCAGATGGCAAGGGAAGGATAAAAATCCAGCAACTCATCAGGGAAGGCAGGAGGGTAGTGAGGACTGATTCCTGCTGTCCCTGGAGAACACCTGTTACAGGTGAATAACTACGCTTTCTCCAGGAACAAACAAAACGTCAGTCCTCACTTATGGGATTCCCCAGCTAAAGGCTACCGAACCTGTAACCAAAGGCTACCGAACCTGTAACCAAAAAACGCCTCCGCACGCTCGTGAGCAGAAGCCCATGTCCGAAGGATCTCGAGTCCTCAGGTTGAAGTCCTCGTTAGCCATGAAGAAGGGTCGGAGGGCAGATGCTTATATCCCAAAAAGATTACGGAGTACAGCCTGGCGAAGGCGCTGTCCTGGCGGGACTCCCTCTCCAGGCAGTAGTGTGCAGCAAAGGTGTTCGGTGAAGACCAGGTCGCCGCCTGGTAGATGTCCATCAGGGGCACGGAGCGCAGCAAGGCCACCAAAGCCGCTTTGGCCCGGACCCTGTGCGCAGTGACTCGACTATCTAACGGGGCACCCGTCTTTGTGTGCACAAAGGTGATGCAGTCCGCCACCCAAATAGAGAGGGTGCGTTTGGTAACTGTTTGCCCCGGTCGATTGGTATCATAGGTCAGAAAGCGTCGGCCAGACTTGTGATGGCCTGGGTGCGCTGCAAATAGAAGACAAGAGCCCTTCTACAGTCGAGGGTGTGAAGAGCCACTGATGCCTGGTCGGCGTGGGGTCTCGGGAAGAAAATCGGTAGGACTATCCCCTAGTTGAGATGGAAATCCGAGACAATTTAAGGCAGGAATTTAGTGTGGGTATGGAGGACCAACCTATTCCTATAGAACCTGGTGTAAGGAGCATCAGCCATGAGAGCCTGGAGCTCACTGACTCGGCGGGCCGAGGTCAGTACCACCAGGAAGGCCACCTTCTGGGACAGATGCTGAAGCAAGCATGTCGCCATCAGCTCGAAAGGTGGATGTGTCAGCTGCATGAGCACCACATTCAGATCCCATTCCGCCGGGGGGAGGCCAGATGGGCGGCTTAGATAGCAAAAGACCCCGCATAAAGCGGGAGACCAATGGCTGCCCAGAGAGGGGCTTTCCCTCGATGGGGAGGTGGTTCGCCGAGATGGTGCTCAAATGTACCCTGATGGAGTTCGACTTTAGACCTTCCCTCGAGAAATGGAGGAAGTACTGAAGGACCCTTCGAATGGGACAGGAGAATGGGTCGATCCGCACCAGACCGAGAAGCGCCGCCACTTGAAGGCGTAGACTCATCTAGTTGAGTCCTTCCTCGACGCGAAGAGGACCTCCTCTAGGGAAGCCAGCGAAGCAAGGGAGACCCGTTCAGCCGCCAGGCAGTGAGGGATAAGGAGGCTAGGTTTGGGTGCTGCACCCATCCCTCCTACTGCCTTAGCAGACCTGGGGCAGAGCCCAGAGGAACAGGAGGCTCCGTCGATAGCCAGAGCAGAAGCAGGAACCAGGGCTGCCGAGGCCATGAGGGGGCTTCGAGGATCACTGATGCCCGGTCCCGCTGGGTCTTGAGGACGATCCTTGCAATGAGAAGAATGGGTGGGAATGCATACAGCAGGCTGGAGAACCAGCTCAGAAGGAATGCATCCGGACTCTCCCTGCTCGGGTGCGGTACCGGCCCGCAAAAGCGGGGGAGCTGTGCGTTCTGGGGACAGGCGAATAGGTCTATCACCGGCGTCCCCCATCGAAGAAATAGCCAGCCTGCCACTTCTGGATCCAGCCACCACTCGTGAGGGCGAAGGATCCTGCTGAGCCTGTCCACTAGGTCATTTCTCCTGGCCTGGAAGGTAGGCCGCCCTGAGGGACATCCTCCGCTGGACGGCGAAGGAACAGAGAAGGACCACTTCTGGCAGAGGAAGCGCGATCTGGTACCCTCCTCCTTGTTGATGTAGAACACTGCCACGCGGTTGTCGGTCTGCACGAGTACCGACCGGCCCTTGAGGTGGTCCTTGAAGGCCTTCAGAGCCCACCGAATCGCCCGGAATTCAAGCAAGTTTATCTGCTGCTGAGACTCCTCGGGCGACCACTGCCCCTGCGTACACCACGACCTGCAGTGAGCTCCCCACCCTAACAGGGAAGCATCCGTTGTCAGCACCACGTCGTGCTGTGGGGCCTGGAAGGGCAACTCCCAGAGGAGGTTGCAGGGGTTTTGCCACCAACTCAGGGACAAACGAAGGTTGGGAAGGACCCTGATGGGGTCCCTGAGGTGACCGATGGACGGGTTCCACTGAGCGCTGAGGCACCACTGAGCTATCCGCATGTGCAGGCAGGCATGGGGAACCATATGGACAGTAGAGGCCATGTGGCCCAGAAGGTGTAGCATAGTCCGAGCTGTGACTCGGGGGGTGCTCTGGACTCGAGCTGGCAGGGCTCTGAGGAAGTCGGCGCGATCTGCTGACAAGAATGTGGTAACACGCTGAGTATCGAGACGTGCCCCAATGAACTCTAAGGACTGCACCGGTTCGAGGTGAGACTTTGGGTAGTTGACCAAGAACCCCAGGCCTTCCAACAGAAGGATTGTGTGCGATGTCGCTTGCTGGGTTTCCTCAACCGAGGATTCCGTAACGAACCAGTCGTCGAGGTAGGGAAAGAGTACTTACTCACCTGTAACAGCAACTCCTTGGCCAGGTCCCGCAAGTACATGCCCATGTACAGCTGGTAAGACTGGACACGGCAAGCAAGCATCGAGCCCTGGAAGCACTTTCTACCGACACCATCGAGGTTCCGGGCCTCTCTGCCAGGGGGCACCGCAGAGTGCATCTTCTGACTCTTCAGGCGATGCATGGCCGATTCCACAACCATGGAATGGTGTGGTAGCTGTGCCTTCTGAAAGCCAGGGCTCTTCCGGAGTCGATAAATCGAATCGACTCGCTTGTTTAGAACCGGCGCCGAGGCCGGTGCCTCCCACATCCGGAAGAGGAGCCGTTCCAGCATCGGAGGAACCGGGATAGTAAAGGCCTCCTTCGGAGGAGAGTCGTACCGCAGGGCCTCGAGCTCCTCGGCTCAAGGCTCTTCCTCGGGGTCTGCCGGGATAGCCAACGCGGTGGCCATATCCTGGACAAACTCCGAGAACCGGGTATCCTCCGGAGAGGATCTACTCCGGGGCTCAGACTGCGGTGAGTCCGACGGGACGCACCGAGTCTTGAATGTGTCGGGGGACTCCTCATCCTCTGTCTCCCAGGCGGACTCATCCGACGAGGAGTCAGGATCCGACCCCGCGGGGCCCTGGAGCACCCGCCCCGACGCCGGAGGCACCGGCGTCGATGCCCTTGGTCCCGAACGGGAGGTCGAGGGGGACCGCAACCGAGGTCGACTACGAGCCATGATCGACTCGAGTATCGGCTCAGTCTCGGGGGTCGACTTCGACGTTGATGTCCCGGTGGTCGGGGCAGATGCACCAGACAGGCTGGCCATCAGTGCCCGCTGCTGCTCCATGAAGGCAGACAATCTGCTCTCCAAGGCTGTCATCCTGAGACTCAGCTCGGGAGACGCAGCAGCCACCGTCTCGGGTCCCGGCAGCGCCGGCCCCGACGTCAGCTCTCTGGGAGGAGAGTCCTCGAGGATCACAGGGCTTACGTGTCCAGCAGACTCCGGCTCCGCGCGAGGAACTTTGGCAGGCTTCTCTTGTTCCACGGGCCCAGGGCGACGGTCGGGGATCTTAGACCTGGCCCTTGAGGAGCCAGGGACCTCCGACGACGACGCCCTCACGAGCCGCTTCTTCCTCTTGCGTTCCCGGTCGGGGAACCCCCTGTTCGAGGAACTTCGACGGCGCTCGGGATCCGAATCCCAAGATGTCGAGGCCTCAGACGAGGTCCGGGCCCGGCCGGAGGCTGAGTCGGAGAAAAGCCTTTCTTTCTGCTGCTGGCGGCTTCAGAGTGCCTTGGAAGACATCTTCCCACATGGTCCACACGTCTTAGGGTCGTGATCAGGACCGAGGCACCGAAGGCAGCAGTCGTGTGTGTTGGTGAGAGACATTAACTTCTTACACCGATCACACTTCTTGAAACCGCTGGAAGCCATCGGGGAAAAAAAAAGAGTCCCTGCGAGGTCAAAGGACCGGCCTTCCAGGGAAAAATCAAAAAAGGGCGCGACCGCCAGCCACGAAGGGCAAAAACCGAAAAAGAAGAATCGGGCTCGATACCGGTGTACCGAACCCGGCGGGAGGGGAACCGGCGTCGAACCGGGAAGAAAAAAATAGCGAAAATCGCCGAAAAATCAAATTTTTATCCGGGATGACAGGACACACATCCGGTGGGCTTCTTGGAAAAAGAGAGACTGAGGTAAGATGGCACCTTTAGGCGGGAAGGGAACCGCGCATGAGTGCCTGCATTCCCAAAGGCTTTCTTAGAAAGCTGGGGAAATGCTCCGCTGGGGCTTCATCAGCGTCGATGACACCCATATGTGAGGACTGACTTCCTGCTTGGTCCTGGAGAAAGACCGGTACGCCCTGATGCCTGAGACAAGCTGTGACTGCGGAGAGGCATTTCCTGAAGACTCGTGGGACGGACGTGAGGCCGAAGGGGAGCACCCTGTACTGGAAGTGCTCCCCCTGCTCCCTGAAGCGCAGGTATTGCCTATGCTGAGGGTGGATTAAAATGTGGGCATAAGCATCTTTTAGATCCAAGGAGGAAGGGCAGCAGGACGCCAAGTTAGCATCTTGAACTTCTCCCGCACCAGGAATTTGTTTAACTTTCAGAGTCGAGGATGGGCTGCAGACCTCCCATCTTCTTCAGGACAAGGAAGTACCGGGAATAGAAGCCTCGACCTCGAAGGTGCGGAGGAACCTTCTCGACCGCCCATTGGGCGAGGAGAGAAACTAGTTCTCACTGCAGGAAAACCTGGTATGCGGGGAGTTGAGGAGGCTCCGCCAGGGAGAAGCGAGGTGGAAGTCTGTCGAAGTGAAGGCGATAGCCCTCTCGGACGAACTGGAGGACCCAGAAGTGTCTGAGGTGATGGAAGCCCACAGAGGGGCGAAAGAAGACAGGCGTCCCCCCACTGGCTGCTGAGTCACCAGAGGGCGAGAGGCTATGCCAATGGCATCAAACCCCGGTGCTGGTTGTGGTGGTGCCGGGGTTTGGGCTTTGGGCCCTTTCGGCTTGCAATGCCCCTGGCCAGACTTACCCTGCACCGGAATGGTTGGCGTGGAGATGGTTGGGTATGGTGGGTAGCCACGGTACTGAAGGCCCTTCCTCAGAAAGGCGGCTTTTTGGCCTGTTGCTTTTTCCTGGGGAGGGTGGAGGTCTTGGGCGAGAGATGGGTTCTGATGACAAACTCCGTCTCTACATCCACGGCTTTATCCTCCATCGGCTTGCCGAAGGGCTGCTCGCAGAGGCAGGGGACGTCCAGGAGCTTTTCCTGCACCCACTGCTCCAAATATGATGATTGGAGCCATGCGTGGCAGCGGGCCCTGATGCCCACGACTGCCACCCGAGCTGATAACTCAAATCCGTCGTAGGCGGCTCGGGAGAGGTACTTTGAGCAGTCTGTGATAGACTTCAAGAGAGCACTGAACCTATTGAGAAGCTCGCCCTCGAGGCCCACGGAGAAACCTCCGAGCTCCTTGGCCAAGTCGCGCAAGAACATGCCCATGTATAGTTGGTACACTTGAATGCGACAAGAGAGCATGGAACCTTGGTAAGCCTTGCGGCCCAGGGTGTCAAGAGCTCTCGACTCCCAGCCCAGCGGGACTGACGAGTGTGATTTCGGGTTCTTCTGTTTCCTCATGGCCGACTCCACCACCATGGAGGTGTGGGGAAGTTGGCTCTTTCTGAACCCAGGGCCACGTTGTACCTTGTAGATAGTGTCGAGGTGCTTACTCACGATAGGGACCAAGATGGGTGCCTCCCATATGCCCAAGGCGGGGACTCATACTGAAGAATGTCAAGCTATTCAGCTCAAGGGTCCTCTCCTCAGCCTGAGTAGCCAGGTTAAGAGCTTGTGGCATATCCCGGACGAACACCAGGTAAGGAGGTGTCCTCGGGTGGCGAGCACCGTTGAAACACGGGTGGGAAGGAGTCCGACAGAAAGTCACGGTGGGGGGTCCAAGAACTCGATTGAGGAGTCCGAGCCGGGCAAGTCTCCCTGTCCAGCGGCTGAGGCCCGCTTGGAGCTGGAGGTCCTAAAAGACCTCGCCCCCGAGGAACGGGAGGGTGAGCAAGACCGACATCGATGACCCTCCCGAGGCCCGCAGCTCTCGGGAGTTTCCTGGATGGATTTTGGTGTCCCACACGAGGGACCCACGGTCTCTGGGCACGAGTCAGCGAAGCTGGCTGTGAGCGCCTGCTGGGAATCGAATGCAGAAATGCTGTGTTCCAGCACCAGCATGTGGGACTCCCACGCAGGTGTGGGGCCTTGTGACACCGACTCCAGGGTTAGCAGGTCGGGCATCGAGGAGGTCCTCACCGGGATGGCCCTCAGGAGACCAGGCGACTTCGCCAGAGGCCTCTGTACCTGTGTGGGGTACCTTGCGGGGCTGCTCCTTGTCTGACTCTCTGGAATGCCGAAGAGGCTAAGCAACCGAGCGCGGGAACGCTCGCGCTTGTTGGGAGCCCCCGAAAGCGACTTTGAGGCTATCTTCTTCTTGCACCGCTCCACTTCAGGGGACCCCTGGTTGGAGTGCAGCCGAGAGCGCGGGGCCAAGGTGGGGGATTACACCGGACGAGACACGACCGAGGACACCACCGGGGATTCCAAGGCGGCCTTTCTGAAAAGGTCTTTGGACTTCTGCTTACAACTGAGCAGGGCTTTAGAGGATATTTTCTTACAGAGCGAACAGAACTCCAGATCATGATCATCTCCGAGGCACCGCAGACAACAGTCGTGGGTGTATGTAAGCGACATGTTAGAGCATCTATCGCATTTTTTTGAGTCCGGTGGCCATTGGGGCAAAAATGGCCCCCGCGAGGTCGAAGATCCACCCAGCCAGCGGTTAGGCAAAGTAAAGGGCGCAAAGTCTGTTGGCAAAAAAGGTGAAGAAAACCATCCCCTAAGAGCTCTAAAAAGGCAGAGCAGGGGAAGGACAGGTAGAGGACCGGTGCAACCAGAAAACAGAAGGCCAGTAGGCCAAAAACAAAATACTTTTTCCCGAAAGATGAGGATGTGCGTCCGAAGGGTTCCGCGGAAAAAGGGAGATTGAGCAAGATGGCACCCTTGGGCAGGAAGAGGACCACACATGTGTGGCAGCAATCCCAAAGGCTTTCTTTGAAAGCTGGGGAATTGCTCCACGCGGGCTCTGTCGGTACCAACGTTACCCATAAGTGAGGACTGACTTCCTACTTGTTCCTGGAGAAACATTAATAAATAGACTGCTGTAGCCGAAGGAAACACCTCAACTGTGGCCGGGGAGGCAGCAGGACTATCTTCTATCCTGACTAGAGCCTGGGATCAGCAGCAGCAGGAGCACAGAGAGGGAAGAGAGGGCTGCAGCAGCAGTAGGAGAGTAGAGGAGGAGAATGAGAGATCTGAAGTGGGGGAAGAGAAAGGATTGTGTGGTTGAGGTGAGAGGACAGTGAGATGGCTGCAGTGGTGGTAGAGAACTAGAAAAGTAGAAATGACAGAACCTAGGAGGGCATGGAGAAGGGAGGAGGAACATCATGTTATGCCTCAGAATTACCCTCAATAAATACTCAGTGTAAGCCCTTGGACATTTGGAAAGTTCTGCCATATACTAGTCAGGCCCTGTCTGCACTTGTGCATGTGCCCCTACACTGGCAACCTCTTCCCCACAAACTGGAATCCCATTTACCTATGGGCAAGAATCTGTCCTACAAGGTATTCCCTGACGGTGTCTAGGTACAATGAGACCACAAAAACCACAAGGGTCACCCAATTCAGTGGAGCTGCATACCTGTAATGGGGGTTTCTCCATAAACAGCAGGGAAATGCATCCACAATTGCTGGGCGACATCCTTCAGATGAATCCTGTGTGGTCCTGTCCTGTAGCTTAGAGAGTCACTTTTCTTCTTGACTCTTCGAACATGCACGTGGGCTCCCATAGTGATACTCCCCCTTCTTGGTCAGTCCCAAGCAGAGGTACAAAATAAAGTGGGATAGAAGAGAGGAGAAAGTGTGGCTGCATCTTCCTGTTGTCTACAGAGAATCCCTATTATGAATAAGCAACTCTGCTTTCTCTGTAGACAAGCAGGGGAAATGCAGGCACACTTGCTGGTGACTCCAGAGCTGTGGGTTGCCAGCAGATGTTTCTTTGTGGTGTTTCTGTGACCCACGGA
This sequence comes from Ichthyophis bannanicus, assembly GCA_033557465.1. NCBI lineage: Eukaryota > Metazoa > Chordata > Amphibia > Gymnophiona > Ichthyophiidae > Ichthyophis > Ichthyophis bannanicus. Next base: position 162,427,904 of record CM066031.1, on the reverse strand, counting down.
TGCAGTGGAGACATTCATGAGGCAAACAGATCGCAAAAGATCGCAAAGAATGGACTGACCAACCGCAGGAAGTGGAAGCTGAAGCATCAAGACAATAATCTAGCAAGAAGATATGGATTGTTGACCAAGTTGCAGCCTTGCAGATAACCTCTAGGGGCACGGAATGGAGATGGCCACGGTGGTGGCAATAGCCCTGAAATGACAAGGGGTGATTTTCATGGGCGATGGGAGACCCATCACTGTGTAGCAGAAGCCAATGCAGTTGGAAAGCCAGGTGGCTAGGGTATATTTGGCTGCCGGCTGCCCTAGGCTGGTGGGACAAAGCGTTGGGACACCGGTTGCATGGTCTGTGTGGTGCATAGGTTACATAAGCACTCTTTTACAATTGAGGGAGTGCAGGGTGGCCTCTGCAGGAGAGGTGTGAGGCTTTGGGAAGAAGATGGGAAGGACAATGGACTGATTTAGGTAGGAAAAAACAAACTGGAAAAGAAGTTTGGATGAATCCTAAGGACAATTCTATTAGTAAGAAACTGGGTATATGAGAGGTAGGGCACCAGGGCTTGACATGCTGAGGTAACTGCAATCAAGGCACAGTCTTCCAAGTGAGGTGCTTTAAAGGAGGCTTCAGCCAGAGGTTCAAATGGGCTGACCATGAATTGTGACAAAATGACATTGAGGTCCTTTCTGGTGCAGGTGTGGCCTCAAAGGTGGCTTGATGTTCATACAGCCCCGCCTGAACTGGGAGACCATGGGGGTCTAATGAGATGAGGTGACTCTTTACCTTGTAATGATCTGCTGCTATTGCTGTGAGGTGCAAGTGGACCAAGGTTGTTTGGAGACTGTTTTTGAGTACGTATCATTTATTGTAACTTAACATACCACCCTTGGCATTAGCAAACAGAGCAGTTTACAGGTACAAGAGGTAAGACAGAACATTCCTATGGGACAAGTAAATGGGTTGAGCTGGCATTGTGCAGGCACCAACAGGAGAACCGGTCCATTAGAGGCCATAAGATTCCTTGCTGAATATCTCCACAACCTAAAGATGAGTTTTCATTCTTCTTGGGAACTGAAGGGATGAGATCAATGCTCTTTCAACTTACAAGCATGAGGGAGGAGGAAGTCAGACTGGAATGACGCATAAGACCCTCCTGCTAGGTGAGGAGGGAAAGGTGGTGTCCCAGGGAGATGATCCTGGGACATGGCAAGGAAAAGAGGCAACCAGATTTGCCTTGCCCAACAAGGCGCTAGGAGGAGCACCAAGGCCTGATCTTGATGTATCTTCTGACATACTCTGGAGATGAGAAGGAAAGGGATAAATGCATAGAGAAAGTCCTTGCTCCAAGACAGGGCAAATGCATGTGATGAATCCAATTAGGGGCTGGCCAAAATGAGCAAATGTTGGGACACTGGGTGTTCTCTGGGGCAGTGAAGAGGTCCAAATCTAGCATGCTCTATTCCTGAAAGAGGCTGAGAACTCAGTGTCCAGCAATCATTTGAGAGGGTCTAATTGATAGTTGAAGGTTATGCTCTTCTAAGAGATAAGTTACCCGAAGGATGCACCCCAGCCCTTGAGCTAGCGTCCTAAATATGAAGGGCCTCTCTGCAGAGTTTCCAGGATCCCAAGACCCCCTATATATTTGTTAATGTAGAACATTGCTACTTGATTGTCCATGCATATGAGGGTTGTTTCTCAGAGCTAAGTTGCAAAATTCCAGAGGGCATAAAACATGGCCTGTGGTTCCAGTTGGTTGATATAAAGGCATCTCGCCATCATTGACCATGCCCCGAATGCACTCCCAGTCCCAGGGTGAGGCATTGATGAGGAGAATGCGCTGTAATGGAGGATAGCGGAAAGGGTATCCCACTGCCAGATATTGTGGCCGAATCCACCATGCAAGGTCTTCCATGATGGTAGCCAGAATCGGTATCCTCATGGATAAGAAGTGATGCCTTTGTTCCATTGAGTCTTGAAATGCCACTGAAGGAAGAGCATTTGCCACCTTGCAAATGGAATCAGACACAACTGTGGCCATGTGGCACAAGAATTGCAGGATGGTCCATGCTGTGGCCCTTTTGGTGCCCCAGATCTACTGTGTGAGCAGTTGAATGGATTTCCGCCTGTCCTCTGGAAGGAACACCATGGCTAATGGTGTTTTGATATCAGCACCTATGAAGCCAAGCAGCTGTGTCGGTTGTAGATTTAACTTGGATTCATTGATCATGAAACCCAGGAATCTGATCAAAATGAGAGTACTGGTTAGGGAGACTAGGACTGCTACTGGATCCTTGCCTGAAATCAGCCAGTCATCCAGGTATGAAGACATGATGTACTCTTTGGGGAGGTATGTGCCATCACCACTGCTAGGCACTTGGTGAATATTCTGGGTACTGAGGAGAGGCCAAAGGATAGAACTTTGTATTGACAGTACTGGCCTTGGAAGATAAAGCACAGAAACTGCCAGCATGAGGGTTGATGGGGGATATCTGTATCAGCATCTTTCAGGTCCAGGGAGGTGAGCCAATCATTCTGCTGGAGCAAAGGCAGAATTGTGGTCAGGGAATTCATTCTGAATTTCTGCCATTTGATGTAGTTATTGAGATCTCGAAGATCGAGGATGGGATGCTGCCTTTGGATTGTTTGGAGATGAGTAAGAACTCCAAATAAAAATACCAAACCTGTTCCCATGGAGGTATGGGTTCTACTGTAGTTGCTGCCAACAAGGAGTTGAGCTCTGCTTGTAGATGTGGAAGATACTGATCTGGGACATGGTGGGTGTGAGATGGGAGTGTGACAGGTGGGGGAAGACAAACTGAAGATGCTAGCCCTGCTCCTCAATCCTGAGGACCCAGTGGTCAGGAATGACAGCTGGCCAGGCCTCTCTGAAAACTGCATTCATCCCTCCATTGGCAAAGAGTCAAAAGGAGGGTTGAACTTCAGCATAGGTAATGTTGCTGCTGACAAGGTTGAGAAAGATGGCAAAGTGTGGAGGGTTTTGCATAGAGCTGATACCTCCGTCGTGGACAGAAATACTGGAGCAGACATTATCTTTTGAAGACGGGTGTTCCAGGGATGGAGTGGATAGCTCCATACTGCAGAGCAATTGTCTTTCATTTGAATAACCGTGTCTTGTACTTTATTTCCAAAGAGAGTGTGTCTCCTGAGCAGGGGGCATTTGCAAGATGGCCATGAAGATCCTCATGAAACTCTGAAGTGCGATGACACGCCCTATAGTGGGCATAAATAGTTATAGCCATGGTTATCAAGGTTATGTCATATTTATCCTAAGTCACCTTAAGCAGGAGGAAAGAGCATTCCGGAAGTGCTAGGTGGACCTGATTGAGGGCACTGGTGGGCAAGATCGTAAAATGTGGCCTGCTCTAGTAACGAATGGTGGTAGTTAAGCATTTGCAATTGATGAGTTAGAGTTTTCAAAGCAAGCACAGAGCTCTGGTACATCTTTCTACCAACTATGTCCAGGATGTTATGATCACGTATCACGTCCTGGAGGGCGGTGGTATGGCTAGTAGACTCTGCTGTCTTCAATCTCTTTAGGGCAGCCTTTGAGACCATGAAGTGGTGTGGCATGAGTTTATATTTTCCTTCTAGCTGTCACAAGGCTGCTTTAACAGAGGGGTTTGCCGAGAGGCAAGCTGTAGATCTTGGAGGGCCTCATGAAGTGGTGGAGCAAAAACCTCTTTCAGAACAGACTAAACATCTTTCCTGGAGATAGGGGCCTCTGTGGTTCCATGGCAAACAATTTGGAGAGTTTCAAAAGGAACTTTATTCTGCATGTTCTGCTATGGTTGATGGTGAGCCAGCGCTGGCCTGGAGGTCCAGGAGGTGGCGATGATGCTTCATCCTCAGAGTCGCAGGGGTAGGAGAAGTCATAAGCAGCACTGCAATCACCTGGAAAATGTGGGAGAATTGGTAAGATGGCCATGATGTTGTGGGGCTGGAACAGTGGCCATGGGGGCTGGAGCAGAGGCAATGGACCCTGTCACTGGTTCCAATAGGAAGCACTTGTCTTGATGGCTAGGTTGGGCTGCAGAAAGCCTTAAGGGTCCTGGGGTGTGCAGCAGTTGTGGTGAGGCCACACATGTGGCAGCAGCTGAGCACTAAAGCATGGCTGTGGTCTTGGGCAGGAATTTTTGCATTAACAACAGTAGGGAGGTATGTTGTGATGACACAGTGGTTGAGTAAGGGAGTCTGAGGGAGCAAGGCTGGCATGGCATAGTCTGCTTTGGTGGTACTTGCAGGCAATGTTCCCGCTAAGCTGTGCCGAGTCCTCCCCTAGCATTCCTACTGGTGGGGGCGGGGGGGAGTGCAAATCGATCGCGAAAGCAATCGCACTTAGGACTGCATCGCATCAGCAGGCCCTCGGGACCTACCTATACCGTGCAATCCTAAGCGTGATTGCTTTTGCAATCGCTTTGCACCTCCCCCCACCAGCAGGAATGCCGGCGGAGAACTCAGTGCAGCTTAGTGGGAACAGTGCTTGCAGGGGGTGCTGATGTGAGGTGCGTGAGCACAGCAACTCACTGGAGCTGCCTGAAGAGTACTGTTATCCATCTGAGGCTTCTACTACTACTACTATTCATTTGCATAGTGCTACAAGACATATACAGAGCTGTACACAAACACATAAGAGACCGTCCATGCTCAATAAAGCTTACAATCTATTCAAAAAGACAGGTAAAACAAACAGGGGTCTAGGGTCGTTTAAAGGAAATGATAAAACACATAAGGGTGTTAAAAAAAGGTTTCTCGGTGAGTCTGCTCATGCCACACCATGTTTAGTTTTTGCTCGCTCCTTACTATGAACCACAGCAGAGAAAGGCAGGGCTGAGTGTGGGGGGAGGGAGTAGGAGTGGAGGCACGGTCCAGGCTTTTATGGTCATTAGCCCTCAATGAGTTGTCTGTATGTGAAAAGCATCTGATCGGTTAGAATGTTTATGTTTTCATTGCTGGTACTCCTTCTCCAGTGCTTGGTCCCAGTGCAGAGTGGGGAGGGTCAGTGAGGCCATGAGAATGGCTGTGGCGCCGGGCCATGTAAGGAGCTGGAAGAAAGCATGCAGAAAAAACAATCTGAACCAATCATTTCTTTATTTTCCTTTAGAGCCCAGGGACCACCTAAGGATTCAGATTCTTTTTTTTTTGGTAGTGTTGGCATGTCAGAAGTGAACAAACCGCATGTTGAAGGCTCTTATGGGAACTTGACCAACCTAGAAGGGGAAGTGTCTGAGAGCACAGAAACAACACACATGCTCAGAAAAGACTCTCTAAATTACAGGACAGCACCGCATAGGATTCATCTGGAGGACCTCACCCAGCAAGAATACCTGCATTTTTTCTGCTTGACCACAGAGAACTAGAAATTATACCTACAGAACACAAAAAACTTACTGTGGGTCACTGTTCAGTCTGGCACAACACTAATAAACTGAAAAATGTATTGAAATTTTACTTACCTGATCATTTCCTTTCCCTGAATTCTGCTTGAACAGTCCAGACAAATGGATAATTCCCTCCTGCCAGCAGATAACAGACAGAGCTGCTCTCCCCCAGGAACACCAAGATTCAACTTGTCCAACCAAAACTTGCTCATAAGGAACTCAGAGAACAAACACAAACACGCAGGAACCAGAGAGGACAACAGTGGAGCAGTAGAAAACTTCCCGAGGGTGTGTCCAGGACTGGTCTAGCAAGATTCCAAGAAAGAAATTAGCAGGTAAGTAAAATTTCACTTTCCAATTCATCCTGCTAGACTAGTCCAAACAAGTGGGAAATACCAAAGCTATGACTCCTTCGGGCGATCAAGTGGAGCCTCAGCCCATGAAGACACTTCACTCAAGTGGAGTGGGCGCACAGTCCTAATGGCTCCAATCTGCCCTTCATGATAAAAGGCCAAAGTGACTGCTTCCCTGAGCCAGCAGACCCCAAACAGGACAGTTTGTTCATTTTATGGAATGGATTAGACGCCTTCAAAAGTGAAGCAACACTCTACAAACATCGACCAGGTACAAGTTCTCGTTTCTCTCCAGATACTGGTCAGAAGAAAAGCTTGGAAGGAAAATCACCTGGTTTACATGAAAGACTGGGACCACTTAGACAAAAAAAAGACAAAACAGGACAAAGAATCACTGCCTCCAGGAAGGAGGACAAATATGGGTCACAGCAGGACAAGGCCCACAGCTCTGAAATATGCCAGGCCGAACAAACTGCCACCAAGAACACCATCTTCAGTGATGTCCTTCAGGGTAGCCTGTCTTAACAGTTCAAAGGGAGGATCCTTAAGTGCCCACTGCACCAACCACAGATCTGATGAGGTGGGGGAGGGAACAATCACATGAACAGAGAGGCATAAATGCTGAATCCTCCTAAGGAACTGGAACACATCAGGATGGAAAACTAAGGCGTGACCAACTACTGGCTCCCTAAAATAAGCCAATGCTGCCACCTGCACTTGCAGCTTTCCTAACGAGAGGCCCTTTTCCAGACTGGCCTGAAGAAAGGTCAAAAGACACAGTAGATTGGCATGTGCAACTGACACCCTAGGTTTTTTACGCCATGCCTCAATAGGTGCCAGACACAAATATAGGACAGGCACGTAGACTTGCCCTGTTTTCAGCAAAGTGGAAATCACTACTGCCGAATATCCCTTGTGTTTCTGGTAGTGCCTCTCAAGCACCAATCTGTAAGCAAGAATGGAGCCAGGTTGTCCATCAGGAGGTGCTCCTGGCACAAAGTCTCCTCCCTTGCGGAAGGAGAAGCGGCCTCTCCACCAATAATTGTACTAAGTCCACAAACCAGGGTTTTGTGGGCCAGTCCAGCACTATCAGGATCACCAATCCTGGATGATCCTCTATTCTCCTCAGTACTTTACAGAGTAACAGCCACAGTGGAAACATACAGGAAAGTCCTGTAGTCACAGCTAAAACAGTACTTCTATGCCACTGGAACTGAACTCCTTTTGCTGCTGAAAATGACCAGTATCTTGGCATTTGCCTGCAATGCTATTAAAACCAGCAACACATGGCCCAATGGGTTATCACCAGAAGAAAGGCCTGCAGACTTAGTTCCCACGTCCCCGGATTGAGGGGCTGATGGCTGAGGAAGTTGGCCTCAACATTTTTGACGCTCACAATGTGCTATGCTGTGATCACCATCTCGCTCTTGATGCTTCCCTGCTGGTAGACGTATGCCACAGTCATCGCGTTGCTGAGAGTAGCTGGATCACTCGCCCCTGAACTAGGGGCTTCTGGAGTAGATGCGTGCAAGCTGTCATCCAAATGATGAGCTCCAGAGTGGCTACCATCAACCCCAGGAGCTGTAAATAATCCCAGGACCTGGGCACTCCCCTAGCATTTGAATGCCTCGAGCTGCCCCAAGAGCTTGGCCTGCCTCTTCTTGGACAGGAAAACCCTGCCCAGGCACGTATCAATAAGTGCCCCAAGGAATTCCAGAGACTGGGTTATCACAAGATGACTCTTGGATTGGTTCACATCCCAAGCCCTAATTCCCTAGATGTTGCAGTACCCAGAATGTCGCGACCTTGCTGATAAGCCAGTCGTCCGTCCAAATGGGGATGAATCCAGATTCCCTCGCAGTACAGTGCTGCCACCATTACTAAGACCTTAGAGAATGTCCTGGGTGCTGTGCCAAGACCAAAGGGCAGAGCCCCAAACTAGAAATGCTTGCCCAGGATGACAAACCATAGAAACCTCTACTGGTCCTCACGAATAGGGATGTGGAAGTATGCCTCGGATAAGTCCAGGGACATCAGAAACTTTCCCTTTCTGACCAACCAAAAGACAGATCTCAGAGTCTCCATGCAGAAACAAGACACTCACAGGCATTGACTGCCTTGAAGTTGAGAATGGGCCAAAAAGAGGCATCATTTTTGGGCATATCAGCCCTTGCCATGTTCAAGATGTGGCACAGGCACAATAGTCTGAAGTTGAAGAAGCCTCTCCAGAGTGGCCTTGACTGCTGACCTGGATGGAGATATCACGAATGCGCCTGAGATAGGCTGTGCACACTCCAGGGCGCAGCCATGCAATGCAATGTGTGCCTTTGAGTCAGTCCTGACTCCTGGTGACCCAGAAGCTCCTGGGTTTTCTTGGCAGTGTCACCGGAAGTAGATTGCCAGGCCTTAGCGAACATCAATAACCCAATGATCCTGGGGGATCTTGACCCATTCCTGGTAGTAAACAAACAGCTTCAACCACCCACCAGGGACGTCTTAATTGTGTAAACTGCCTTGATTGTTGACAGAAAGGCAGTATATCAAGAAATAATAAACCATAAACTATCTTGGAATGGGCCCCCTGACCATCAATGGCTGGGGCAGAACACAGGGGTTCCAGAAGTAGTGTCATCTTTGGGACTTCTTGCCCTGCAAAAGGGCTGAGCTTTACCCTGATATTTGCCACCCTGAACCAACTGCTTGCTGGGGCAGATACATTCAGAATCCTTCAGACGCGACTGAGAGGACAAATGCCATATGGAACCCTTAGGTTTATCCTCCAGCAGATGCTGCAGGTTTAGTTTCACCCAAATCCTTGATAGCTTCTCCAAATCCTCCCCAAAGAGCAACCAACTTCACCAAGTGGGACTTGGAGGCCTCCTGAACAGCCCACTGCTGCAGCCAAAGCCAACACCGGGCTACTGTAGCCGCTACCATTGCCCTCACTGACAAATGAATAAAATCTAAGATGGAATTGGCCAGAAAGGCCACCGCAGACTCTATGAGAGCCAACCCTAAATCCTCAGGTCCTTGTTGGACCCAGAACACAAGGGCTCTAGCCACTCGGCCCCTACAAACAGGAGCAAACACTGAAGCCAAAAAGACAGTCTTCTAGAGTGCTTCAGTCTTACTGTCTTGCTGATCCCAGAGAGCAACACCATGATAGTGGTATACTTTGTGACCACTGTCACTAAGGCTTTCACCTTAGAAAAATGCAGCCACCCATCTATTTCAGTCTGTGGAAGGGCATACAATCTGCCCATGACCTTTCCTCCCTGCAGAAGCCCATCTGGAGTCTTCCACTCCACCTGTACCATGTGTTTGATCACACGAGGAGGGGAAAAGCCCAGGAAGAGCAATGCATGCCCTCTAAAATCGGATACCCTTCCATCCTGTCCTCCGCCAGTATCTCCACAATGTGAAAAGCTAAGGAAATCTGAGAAATCAGGGAAGACAAATCCTCTCTGCAGAAAAGACAAATGACCAAGGAGTCATCCTTCTCACTTGGAGAGAGCTCACCCTCCTCCAGACTCGCTTGCTGAGGGTAACCAGGCTCCCTGAACACCTCCTCTGTCTCTGGTAAGGGACATTCAGCGAGTGCAACAGAAACCTCAGGAGTTCCTGCCTTTGCCCTCAAAGTGAGGCAAAAGCGCTTCTGCAGCAACTCAGAAAGTGAAGCAAGAACCACTGATAGGGTTGCAACTTTAGGCCCAACTGTGCTCGGCATGCTTGTAGCCATGCTCCTCCCTGACTTAGACACTGCCAAGCACATCCCCCCCCCCCTCAATAGGAGGGTCCCAAAACTATGGAAGGCCCAAAGAAAACTGCAGCTCAATTTCCAGCAGGTCACGGTAGAAACCGTGGCCTTCAGGTTTTCCTTTCCCCTCTTCCCTCTAGTGTGATCCTCCAGCCGTGATCAGGCTTATGGATCAGGGCCGCTGGAAACAGTGCAGTCTACTGGCACCCACTCAGGGCATGGCTGTATCATCATTCGGCTGAGCAGGGGGAGAGCTTATACTGTCAGCCCATGATGCCCTTCGTTTGGGACTCTGCTGATCTGGCCACCTAAGGGAGGAGGAGGGAGAAAGAAGAGAGAAAGAATGAAGAAAAAAAGAAAAGGGGCTGAGAGCTGGACCTTAGTCCCCTCAGGCAGTCCTAGCCATTTTATCCAGGGCTCAACCAGTCAGGATACTGAGGGGAAGCCTGAACATCTCCCCCTGCCACAGTCGTAACTAGAAAAGATCAACCAGAAGTACCAGCAGATATGCCCTGGAGCACAGGAGCAACTAGGCAGGTGCCGCATGCAACTATTGTCCAGAAACCATGGGAATAAATCCCACTACTCAAATGGAAAATGCAGTCCTCAGTCTGTGGCCCCAGGAATAAGGTGGATCTAAAGTCCAAAATAAAATCAGTTGCACCAGTCCAGCAACTACCATGTGTGAATGATCTAATTTTGCAGACAACCCACAAGTGAAATAATAATTTATACAGATATCTTTATCTAGACAAGTTTCACTGTACTTAGCCAAGTGAAAGGTGAGGCTAATGAGGGGTTTTCCTCACTAGGCTGTATAAAGCTGAGACAGTGGCCTGGCACAAGTCTGCTTCTTCTGTACTCCCAGCCAAGATTCAAAGGTTCTAGCAAATTTGCTTGCCTTCTAATTTCCATACCTCCACTCTTCCCTTACCTGACCATCACCTGTTAAGTTTCACTCTTCATTACTCCCCCCTCAATCTCACCCAAACTCCTCCTGTCTTTTTAGGAATCTTCATGCTATCGATCCACTGATACTATTTAATACTGTCTCATCTCTTCTTTCTTCCACTTTGTCCTCGAAGTTACTGCTCTCTTCTCTACCCTGGCTCAAATCACGCTCTCTTTCAGACTTTCTTCGCTTCAAATGTGTGCTTTCTTCTTTCTAGTCCGCTATTGCACTCACTAAGCAAAACTATTTGCTCATCTGACTAACTGTCTTGCCTCTAACCCTCGAGGTCTCTTTTCTACTTTTGATTCTCCTCTTAAAGTAACTCCATCTCCAATCCTTCCTTCTCTCTCTGCCCAAACCCTAGCAGATTATTTCCATGACAAAGTCCATAAGATTACTCTTCAATTCACCACTAAATCTTCTTCACCCCCTCTTCCCTCTCTCCATTACCAACTTCTCCCCTCAACCTCTTTCACCCTTTCACCCTTTTCTAAAATCTCTGTTGAGGAAACCTCTCTTCTTTCCCCCTCTAAATTTACTACCTGTTTTTTTTTTTAATTTTATCATCTCCTCAACTCCATCTCTTCCTCCGGCATCCCTTTCATCTCACATATTCTCAACCTTTCACTTTCCACTGCAACCTTCCTTGCAGCCTTCAAGTATGCTGTAAAGCATAGTTACTCACCTGTAACAGGTGTTCTCCAGGGACGGCAGGAATCAGTCCTCACTTAAAGGTGACATCGGCACCGACGGAGCCCGCGTGGAGCAAGTCCCCAGCTTTCAAAGAAAGCCTTTGGGATTGCTGCCACACATGCGTGGTCATCGTCCCGCCCAAGGGTGCCATCTTGCTCAGTCAGGTCCCTTAGCTCAATCCCTACCAAGCAGATGGCAAGGGAAGGATAAAAACTCATCAGGGGAGGCGGGAGGGTAGTAAGGACTGATTCCTGCTGTCCCTGGAGAACACCTGTTACAGGTGAGTAACTACGCTTTCTCCAGGAACAAGCAGGAAGTCAGTCCTCACTTATGGGACTCCCCAGCTACAGGCTACCAAATCTGTAAGCAAAAAACGCCTCCACGAAGGCATGAGCAGAAGTCGAAGCCCAAAGGAACCAGAGTCCTTGCATCCCCGGGGCGAAACCCTCAGTAGCAGTCGAGAAGGGTCAGAGGGCAGGAGTTGCTTATACACCAAACAGATTACATAGTACAGGCCTGGCCAAAGGTGCTGTCCCAGCAAGACTCCTTCTCCAGGCAATAGAGCGAGGCGAAAGTGTTCACAGAAGCCCAGGTTGCGGCCCGGCAGATGTCCGTCAGAGGCGCTGAACATAGCAAAGCCACTGAAGCCGCCTTGGCTCGGACGCCGTGTGCGGTGACTCGCCGATCCAGCAGGGCGCCCGCCTTTGTGTGAGAGAAGGCAATGCAGTCTGCCACCCAGATGGAGAGGGTGCGTTTTGTGACTACCTGCCCCAGGCGATTGGGATTGTAGATCACGAAGAGCCGGCCAGACTTGCAATGAGGCTGAGTGCGCTGCAGATAGAAGGCAAGAGCCCTCTTACAGTCGAGAGTATGCAAAGCCGCCGACCCCTGGTCGGCATGGGGTCTCGGGAAGAAGATCGGTAAGACTATCGCCTGGTTGAGATGAAAATCCAAGACAACCTTCGGCAGGAACTTGGGGTGGGTACGGAGGACCACCCTGTTCCTATAGAACTTGGTGTATGGGGCTTCAACCATGAGAGCCTGGAGCTCACCAATTCGGCAGGCCGAGGTCAAAGCCACCAGGAAGACCACCTTCCAGCACAGGTGCCGAAGCGAGCATGTCACCATTAGCACAAAGGGTGAACGTGTCAGCGTCCGTCGTCAGCACTATTTCGTGCTGTGGGGTCTGGGAATGGCAGCCCCCAGAGAAGATTGCGGGGATTCTGCCCCCAGTCTAATGACCTGCGAAGAGTGCGGGAGGACCGAATGGGGTCTCTGAGGTGACCAGAGGCCAGGCTCCACTGAGTACTGAGGCACCACTGGGCCGTTCGCATGTGCATGTGGGCATGTGGAACCACATGGACGGTGGAGGCCACATTCCCTAGGAGGCACAGCATAGCTGCGCCGCGACTCGGGTGGTGCTCTGTAGCTGGACCGCCAAAGCTCGGAGGTGAGCCGTGCAGTCTGCCGGCAGAAAGACAATCGCCTGCTGGGTATCAAGACTTGCGCCAATAAACTCCAAGGTCTGCGCCGGTTCGAGGTGGGACTTGGGGTAGTTGACCAAGAACCCCAGGTGCTCGAGGAGGATCGTGCTTGATGCCGCCAGGTGGGCTTCTCCGGCCGAGGGCCCCATGATGAGCTAGAAATCAAGGAAAGGGAAGACTGGTACTCCCTGCCTTCTGAGGGAGGCAGCAACTGCGGAGAGGCATTTCGTGAAGATCTGCAGAGCAGATGCGAATCCAAAGGGGAGCACCTTGTATTGGTAATGCTCCCCCTGCACCCTGAAGCGCAGGAACTGCCTGTGCTGGGGGTGGATTAAAATGTGGGCCTAAGCGTTCCTGAGATCCAAGCAGCATAGCCAGTAGCCCTGCTGGAGGAAGGGCAGCAGGGCCCCAAGTGATAACATCTTGAACTTCTCCTGCACTAAGAACTTGTTTAGTTTTTGGAAGTAGAGGATGGGCCGTAGGCCCCCTGACTTCTTCGGAATGAGGAAGTATCAGAAATAGAAGCCCCGACCTCAGAGGTGCGACAGTGCTCTCTCGGCCGCTTGCTGAGTGAGGCAGCTGTCTAAATCCCGCTGCAGGAAGGTCTGGTGCATGGGGAGTCGAGAAGGCTCCGCCGGGGAGAAGGGAGTCGAGAAGGCTCCGCCGGGGAGAAGGGAGTCGAGAAGGCTCCGCCGGGGAGAAGGGAGTCGAGAAGGCTCCGCCGGGGAGAAGGGAGTCGAGAAGGCTCCGCCGGGGAGAAGGGAGGGGGAAGCCTGTCCAGGCAGAGAAGTTAGCCATCCCAGACTACTCAGAGAACCCAAGTGTCCAACGTGATGGACTCCCATTGAGGGGCGAAGGAGGACAGTCATCCCCCCACCGGCTGAAGTGCTGCTGGAGAGCGAAAGGCTATGCTGCTGGCGTCAAAGTCAAAACTGCTGCATGGGCGAGGCACCACCGAGGTGGGGGCTTTGGATCCTTTCGGCTTGCGATGACCGTGGGGCCCAGACTTTCTCTGTCTCATGGTGGTTGGCGCAGAAATGGGTGGGTACCCCTGGTAAGGCAGACCTTTCCCTGGAAAGAACAGCTTCTTGGCCTGCTGTTTCTTTCGGGAAATAGAGGAGGTCTTGCACGAGAGGCAGGTTCGGGTGACGAACTCCGTTTCCATCTCGGTGGCCTTATCCTCCATCGATTTGCCGAAGAGCTGCTCGTCAAGGCAGGGTACGTTCAGGAGCTTTTCCTGGACCCATTGCTTCAAGTCCGAAGACTGGAGCCATGCCTGACGTCGGGCCCCAATGCCAGCGGCTGGTACTCGAGCTGAGGATTCGAATCCGGCGTAGGCGGCGCGGGAGAGGTATTTCAAGCACTCCGCGATGGACTTTAGAAGGGTCCGGAACCTGCTAAGGGGTTGACCCTCTAAACCCGCGGAGAAACCCCCAAGTTCCTTAGCGAGGTCTGGCAAAAACTTGCCCATGTATAACTGGTTTGCCTGAATACGGCAGGAGAGCATGGACCTTTGGTAGGCCTTGCAGCCTAGGGTGTCGAGGGCTCGCGACTCCCTGCCTGGCGGAACCGAAGAGTGTGACTTCGGGCTCTTTTGCTTTCTCATAGCCAATTCCACCACCATGGAGGTATGGGGGATTTGGGTTTTCCTGAACCCGGGGCAGCGCTGGACCTTGTACATTGCATCAAGGCGTTTGCTCACGATGGGGACCGAAGCAGGGGTCTCCCACATGCAGAGCAGCAGCCTGGACAGAATGGGGAGAACCGGAACAGTAAGAGATTCCCGAGTCAGGGACACGTACTGTAGGATGTCGAGCTCTTCAGCTCGAGGTTCCTCCTCAGCCCGAGTAGCCAGATTGAGAGCCTGCGCCATATCCCATACAAACACCACGAAGGAGGTGTCCTCAGGTGGCAAATGCCTCTGAAAGGCAGGCGGGGACGGGTGCAACAGAAGGTTCTGATGGGTGCGGGTCTCTGGAGAGGTATCTCCGTCTGACTCCCAGTCCGAGAAATCGGTGGAAGAACCCGATTCGTGCTGATCGCCCTGTCCAGAAGCCGAGGCCCGCTTGGAGCTGGAGGCACTGGAGGATCTCGTCCCTGAGGAGTGGGAAGACAAGAGAGACCGATGCTGAGGACCCTCATGAGGCCCTTGGCTCTCGGAGGTTTCCATGGCTGATTTTGGTGTCCCCCTCGAGGGAACCTCAGTCTCTAGGTGCGGGCCAGCAAAGCTGGACAAAAGTGCCTGTGGGGAAGCTATGAACACAGAAATGCTATGTTCTAGCGCCAGCATACGGGACTCCCACACGGGCGTGGGGCCCTGTGACGCCGACACTGGGGTCATCAGGTTGGGCATCGAGGAAGAGAGGGGGTCCTTGCTGGGATGGCCCTCAGGAGACCTGGCACCGTCGTCCAGGGTCTTCGAGTCTGTACGGGGTACCTCATGAGGCCGCTCCTTGTCTGACTCTCGGGAACGCCAAAGGGGGCTAAGCGACCGAGTGCGGGAGTGCTCGCGTTTGTAGGGAGCCCGACAGTGACTTTGAGGCCTTCTTCTTCTTACACCGCTCCACCTCAGGGGACCCCTGGTCGGAGTGCCTTCATGAGCGTGGAGCCGGGGTGGGAGATCCCACCAGCGGAGAGACGACCGAGGGCACCACCGGGGATTCCGAAGCAGCCTTACGGAAAATATACTCCGACTTCTGCTTATGGCTGAGCAGGGCTTTGGAGGACATATTTTAACAAAGTGAACAGAGCTCTGGATCATTGTCAGCTCCGAGACACCACAGACAGCAGTTATGGGTGTCCATAAGCGACATGTTCTTGGAGCATTTATCGCATTTTTTGAATCCAGTGGCCATCGGGGCAAAAAGGGCCCCCGCGAGGTTGAAGACCCACGCGGCCAGTGGTTGGGAGAAAAAAGGGCGCGAAGCCCACTAACAACAAAAAGGTAGGAAAAAAAGTCCCCTAAGCTCAAAAGAAGTGAGAGCAGGGGAAGAACGGTAGAGGACCGGTGCAACCAGAAAAATAGTGGGCCAATAGGCCGAAAACAAAACACTTTTTCGGAGGGACAAGAACATGCGTCCAAAGGGCTCCGCGGAAAAAGGGAGACTGAGCAAGATGGCACCCTTAGGCGGGAAGAGGACCACGCATGCGTGGCAGCAATCCCAAAGCCTTTCTTTGAAAGCCAGGGAATTGCTCCTCACGGGCTCTGTCGGTGCCGTTACCCATAAGTGAGGACTGACTTCCTGCTTGTTCCTGGAGAATCACTCTTCTCCTCAAGAAACCCTCACTTGACCTACCTGTCTTTCTAATTATCGATCCATCTCCCTTCTCCCATTTCCAAAAATCTTGACCGTGCAGTTCTCTGCCACTGTCTCAAATTTCTCTCCTCTCAAGACCTCCTTGATCCACTTCAATCTGGTTTTCATCCATTCATTCTACTGAAACAGCTCTTGCCAAAGCCTCTAGTGATCTGTTCCTTGCTAAGTCCAAAGGCCTTTATTCAGTTCTGATACTTCTCGATCTTTCTGCTGCTTTTGATCACCTTATCCTCCTTGACACTTTATTCTCTCTTGGTTTTAGAAGACCTGTACTGTCTTGGCTCTCTTTTTATCTTTCCAATCGCTCTTTCGGTGCTTGCTCTGGAGGTTCCCTCTTTATTGCCATCCCTCTCTAAGTTGGTGAACCTCAAGGGTCTGTTCTGGGCCCTCTTTTCTCTCTCTATACCCAGTCCCTTGGTGCCCTCATCTCTTCCCATGGCTTTCAGTATCATTTTTATGCTGATGACTCTAAAATCTATCTACACCTGACATATCCCCTTCACTCCAAACTCGTATCTCTACTTGCTTATCTGACATTACCACCTGGATGTCTCACCGCCGCCTAAAATTTGAATATAGCTAAAACTGAACTTCTTATTTTTCCCCCTAAAACCTCCTCCCCCTTCCTCCTTTCTCTATCACTGTTGACAACACTCTTCTTCCTGTTTCCTCGGCCCGTATTTTGGGGTCATCTTTGACTCCTTCCTTTCCTTCTCCACACATCTTCAACATATAGCTAAAACATGTCATTTCTTTCTCTACAACATTAACAAAATTCATACCTTTCTCTCTAAACACACTACTAAGGCTCTTGTCCACTCTTTGGTCACCTCCTGTCTTGTCTATTGCAACCTCCTTCTTGCTGGTCTCCCTCAGTGTCATCTTCCTCCTCTTCAATCTATCCTGAACTCTGCTGCGTGGCAAATCTTCCGCCAGCCCTCATATAACCCTTCTTCTAAAATCACTTCACTGGCTCCCCTTCTGTTTCTATATCCAATTCAAACTTCTCCTTCTAACATATAAATGTAGTCACTCTTCTGCCCCTCTCTTCCCACTCCCTACACACCCCTCCTCGTGAACTCCACTCCACCTCTGGCTTTCTTTTCTCTATGCCCTTTTCTTCTTCTACAAACTCCAGACTTTGATCTTTTCACCTTGCTGCTCCTCTATCTTTACAGCAAGTCTCTTCTCACCTCCTCTTCAAATCCATGCTAAAGGCTTACCTCTTTGAGGCTGCGTTTGGATCCTAATCCCTTGTTCTCATTGTGTCTCCTTTCCTATTTGAATCCCCTTGTTTCTCTTGTATTGTTCTGTCTTGGTTAGATTGTAAACTCTATTAGCAGGACTGTCTTCTTTATATGTTTGTACAACGCTGTGTATACCCTGTGGCACTATATAAATGATTAATAGTAGTAGTAGTAGTAGTAGTAGTGTTAGTCCTTCAGATGTAGTTCATAAAGAACTATTTCAGGGTATAAAGTAATAATTTTCAGACTAAAAACATTGCAGAATGTTACAACCTCACAACACCTCAAGAATACCAGCAAGCATGCTGTCCAGGTCTTACTCTGAATTACAATATTGCTAGGGTTAGTACAACACTTACAAGCTAGCACATGGAAAATTAATTAGGCTGCCCCTTGCTTGTCAGTTCCAGGATTTCAAGGGGAAGAAGCCTTACTGGAGAAACAAAAAGTCTTAGTGCACATAAAAAACCAGTTTTGCCCCAAGGAGAAGGAGGGCTACACTGGAGTGAGGGGGATGGGGGAGTAGAGAATGAGAGAGCTGAAGCAAGGCGAAATGAGTACTGGACGAAGAGAAGTGAAAAGGTTGCACAGATGTAGGGTATGCACTTATCAGGGAAGAAATGATCTATCTACTCCTATCACCCCTTCCAAAAACAAATTTTTGAGGGAGGGTCGTATTAAGAGTGCATGGCAAGTAAATCCTGGAGGCCTTTTGGAATCCCTTCACAGAAGCATCCATACCTGAGGATTCCCATGCTTCCGGATATCCATCTGGGCAAAGGAACAAATATCTCCCACACCAACCACCTCCACTGAAAAGTTACGGAAGAAATCAATGATCTCCAGAGATTTGTGCCGTAAAGAGAAGATCAAAATAAATGGAGTAATGATGGGACTGAGAAGCTCCTCCAAGATAAATACCTGAAAGACATAACAGGAAAGAATATGTGATAAACAACAAAAACCAGCTTATCTGTAAGCAGAGATACCTTTTACTGCACCAACCTAGGAATTATCCATAGACAATGTTACATATCAATATTCAAGAGAGCATGCAAGTCATGTCTGAAGAAAGGACCTAAAATCCATCAGTCTGCAAATAATCCACCTGTTTATAGGAACAATACATATACTAGACTTCTGCACTCAGAAAAAGCAGCAGACACAGAAACACACACACATACACACCCACACGGTATAGATGAAAGAAACACAGATAGAATGAAGAGGGCACCTTTGTGTGGTACAGAGAAAAATTAACTGAACATATAGAGAAACAAAGCATCTGCTACATTTCATATATCAAAAGATTGCAGCCTATGCAATCTGATCCCTATATCTGTGCTTTCCCTATATTCTATACAGATTCCCAAAAGGTTCGGTTTTCTTCCATTCTTTGGACTGAGCTGACTGGGCCTGGGGATGCAGCAGAGACGGTCAAGGTCATTAACAAAGATGATACCTACTGGCCAGATTTAGGGATGATGATTGCAGGATTCCGGAAAATAATAATATAACACAACACATGACATACTGGGTCAGACTAAAAATCCATTGAGCCAAGAATCTTGTCTCCTACAATGACTTGTCCATATTATCAGAATGTACTTAGCAGATCCTAAAGTATAGATACGTTTCCTGTTTTTTTGCTCCCAGGAACGACTTTTGCCAAGCTCACTTAACTGGTTATAAAATTTTCCTCCAGGAACTTGTTCAAAACCCTTTAAACTCAGCTATGCTAGAGGCCTTGATCATATCTCCTGGCAATAAATTGCACCCCTTAATTTTGCATCGAGTGAAAAGCGTAGTTACTCACCTGTAACAGGTACTCTCCAGGGACAGTAGGAATCAGTCCTCACATATGGATGATGTCCACGCTGACAGAGCCTTGGGCAGAGCATCTCCCCAGCTTTCAAAGAAAGTCTTTGGGAGATGCCACCATGCATGCATGGTTCCCTTCCCGCCCAAGGGTGCCATCTTGCTCAGTCAGGTGCCATAACTAGAGCCCAACCAAGATGATGGCCAAAATTTTACAGCAACTCCAAGCGGAGGAGGGAGAGCTGTGAGGATCGATTCCTGCTGCCCCTGGAGAACATCTGTTACAGGGGAGCAACTATTCTTTCTTCAGGAACAAGCAGGAAGTCAGTCCTCATATATGGGACTCCCTAACTCCAGGCTAATGAGGACCGGCATAAATCAGGGACACAACCTGGCCATGGGCCGGCGAATCCTGATGACAGATTCAAGGGATCTCAGTGTCAAGGGAGAACCATGGCTCTGGTAGCCTGAACAAAAAGGGTTGAAGAGCAGGAGTTGCCTAAACCCCGAAGAGGTTACGGAATACAGCCTGCCGAAGGTGCTGTCCCGTTGGAACTCCCTCTCCAGGCAGTAGTGGGCTGCAAAAGTGTGGACGGAGGACAAGGTGGCGGCCCGGCAGATGTCTGCCATGGGCACCGAATGGAGACTGGCAAACGAGGTTGCCATCGCCTGGACATTGTGCGCCCTGACTCGACACTCCATAGGGATACCAGCTCGACTGTGAGTGAAGGCGATGCAGTCCGCCACCCAAATGGATATGGTCTGCTTGGTGACAGCCAACCTTAGACGGCTGGAGTCAAAGGAGACGAAAAGCTGTGGAGGCTTTACGGTGGCCCTGTGTCCGTTGCAAATAGAAGGACAGGGCTAGATTGCAGTTCAGGGTATGGAGGACGGTCGACGGTGAGTCGGCGTGGGGCCGTGGAAAGAAGGTATGCTGTACTACCTCCTAAATTTAGGTGGAAGTCTGAGACCTCCTTCGGGAGAAACGTCAGGTGAGTGTGAAGCACAACACTGTTCTTGTAGAATATGGTCTAGGGTGGCTCGGCCACCAAGGCCTGAAGCTCACTGACCCTGGGGGCAGAGATGAGTACCACCATGAAAGCTACCTTCCAGGAAAGGTAGGGCAAGGAACAGGTAGCCAAGGGCTCAAAGGGCGGCTTAGTAAGCTGCGCCAGAACCACACTGAGGTCCCATTCCGCCGGGGGTGGCCGGATTGGAGAGCAATAAGCCCCGCATGAATCTGGTGATGAGGGGCTGCACCAACAGAGGCTTGCACTCCACAGGATGGTGGCTGGCGGAGAGTGCACTCAGATGCACCCAGACGGAGTTGGACAAGTCCAGACCATGAGAGGTGGAGGAGATATTGAAGGACTGAATGCATCGGACAAGAAAATGGGTCAAATCAGTGCTCCATACACCACATAGAGAACCAATGCCACTTGAAAGCGTAAGCTCGTCACGTGGAGTCCTTACAAGAGGCTAGAAAGATTTCCTCCACCTCCTTGGAGAGGTTAAGGGGAGCTAAGGCAACCCGTTCAGCCACTAGGCCATGAGGCACAGAGATCCCAAGCTGGGATGGAGGATCGAAACTTCTTCCTCTGTCAGAGGTCCTGGGGAGTTCCCTAGAGGGACCCGAGATTCCACTGAGAGATGGAGCAGCAAGGGGAAACAGGGCTGCCTGGGCCACCTTGGAGCCACGAGTATCATTGACGCCCTGTCCCGTTGGGCCTTGAGGAGGGTCCGGGCTATCAACGGCATGGGAGGGAAGGCATACAGCAGGTCTCCCGACCACGAGAGAAGGAAAGCATTCCCCACCAGCTGGGAAGGGTGGGTTTGGAGACTGCAGAACCAGGGCAGTTGAGCATTGGTCGTGAAGAGCTCCAGGCTGGGGGAGCCCCACAGCCGGCGCACTATCTCCAGGTCCAGGCGCCACTCATGCGGCTGAAGGACTCTGCTCAGCCTGTCTGCCAAGACATTGCTCTGGCCTGGTAGGTAAACTGGCTTGAGGAGAATCCCGTGGCAGACTGCAAAGGAACAAAGGGTCACAGCCTCCCGGCAGAGGTAGTAGGAGCCTATAACGCCCTGCTTGATCACGTAGAACATCGTCACCTGGTTGTCTGTCTGGACAAGCATCGACTGGTGCTGTAGATGGTGCCTGAAGGCCCTGAGAGCGAGGAAGACTTCTCTGAGCTCGAGCAGATTGATCTGCTGCTGGCTCTCCTCAGAGGACCAGGCCCCCTGATGTGGAGCTCTCTGTAATGGGTGCCCCAGCCTGTCAGAGAGACAGCCGTCGTGAAGATGCTCTGGGGGCTCGGGGATTGAAAAGCCATCCCTGCTTGCAGTTACTGAGCATCCTGCCACCAGGTACGGGACTCTATTAACTGTCGAGACACCGTGACTCTATCGTGGAGTCGTCTGCTGGCCTGGGACCGGAGGCACCACTGAGCCGCCCTCATATGGAGGCGGGTATCAGGAACCACATGGACTGTGGAGGACATGTGGCCCAGGAGGCGAAGCAATGTTTGGGCCGACACTGCGCAGCATTGCTGTACCTCGGCCATGAGGGCCATGAGCCGATCTGCTCTCCCGAGGAGGGAGGAAAGCCCTGGCCTGGACAGTGTCAAGGCAGGCCCCAATGAACTCCAGCACTCGAGTCGGGATGAGCTGGGATTTCGGATGGTTGATCATGAAATCCAGGTGCTGCAAGACCTGAATGGTAAGACCTGAATGCTGCAAGGCCGTGTCCCCTTTTACCAGCCAATCGTTGAGGTAGGGGAAGACGCAGGACTTTTTGAGGTGGAGGTAGGCTGCCACCACCGCCAGACACTTGGTGGGGCAGAGGCAAGGCCAAAGGGAAGGACCCTGTATTGGTAGTGATTGCCGCCAACCACGAACCTCAGGTACTTTCTGTGATTGGGGTGGATAAGGATGTGGGTATAAGCATCCTTTAAATCCAAGGAGCATAGCCAATCTCCCTGCTAGAGGTAGAAACACAGAAATATGACGACAGAAAAAGACCACATGGCCTATCTAGTCTGTCCTTCCATATCAGTTTCAGTTTATTTGCATTTGATATACCGCCCTTTATTACATCAGGGCGGTTCACAGTCACATTAACAATCAAAAGGTGGCATAAGGCCAGAAGAAAGAAAGGAACTACAAAATTAACAGAAAAGGGGAAATAACAGAGAGCATAGAGACAAGACATGAATAAACCAGGTCAGTTTTGAGAGACTGGGAGGTTGAATGCAGTGGTAAACAGATTGGTTTTCAGCTGAGACTTGAAAGTAGCGTCAATGGTTTCTAATCGGAGTGACGTGGGCAGAGAGTTCCAAAGGGCAGGACCGTGAAAGAAAAAGGCAGTGTGGCGGGTGGATTGAAGATGTGCACGTGAAGGTGAGGGAAGATGAAGGCGGTTTATGTGTATGGAGCGGAGACTACATGTGGGAACATGAAACTGAAGGTGGTCAGTGAGATACCGTGGGGTGTGTGTATAAATAGCTCGGTGCACCAGAATAAGGATCTTAAATTGAACACGAAAATCCATAGGAAGCCAATGTAAGTGAAACAAGAGTGGTGTAACATGGTCCCTACGAGAAGAGCAAGAGATAATCCTGGCTGCAATGTTTTATATTAGTTGTAAGTGACATAACTGAGTGCGAGTGATACCTGTGAAAACGGAATTGCAATAATCAAGCCGAGAAATAACCGTGGCTAGAGTAAGGGTGGTCAAGGCAGAGGGAGAAAGGAAAGGACGAATAGAACGTATCTGGCGTATTTATTTATTTATTTTAGTTTCTTATATACCGCACTATTTAGTATCAGCGCGGTTTACATGGAACAGTGAAACATAATGAACAAACGTTAGTTTTACAGAGAACAAGGAAATACAACTTGGATAACTTAGGGAAACGTGCACATCAACTATTTACATATGTAGCAGTAAGCTTTGCATAGTGGGTTATGAACCTACAGAAAGATATTAAGTATAGGGACTAATATGTGGAGGTTTCTGGAAGGAAGATGTGGCTATGGTGGAGTATGGTTGATCTGGTAATGTTGTATAAATAAGTAATGTTTTAGTGCTTTCCTGAATTGTGTGAGATCGGTGATGGCTCGGATTGCTGATGGTAATATGTTCCAACACTTGGGAGCATAAAGACTGAAAGCCCTGTTTGACGTTGTTAGTGTGCATTTTGTTGATGCACTTGGGATAGTTAGAGTGTTTGCTGATGTGGATCTTCTGGATCTGTTAGGTGGGGTGGGCTGAATTAGATCCACTAGTTGTGAAGCGGTTATGCCGTTGATGGCTTTAAAGGTAAGCGTCAGAGTCTTGAATAGTATTCTTCCGTGTGTTGGGAGCCAGTGGAGTTGAATTAAGATGGGTGTGATGTGGTCAAATCTCGATGCTCCAGAAAGAACTCTAGCAGCGGCGTTCATGGCTAGTTGAAGGGGGTTCAGAGTAGACTGTGGGAGGCCTTGGAAAATGGCGTTGGCGAAATCAAAGTGGGGTAGGATAAGAGCTTGGTATACAGTCCGGAAGTCACTTGGGTCCAATAAAGATCTGAGGTGTTTGAGTGTCCGGATCTTGAAATATACGGCTCTGACAATGTAGGATATGTGAAGCTTCATGTCCAAGTGTTGATCTAGAGTAACTCCTAAGTATCGAATTGTAGACTTTGTTTGGAGTTCAGCTTCTCTCACTTTTATATGAGGTGGTGGGGTAAAATTCGGATTTCTTGTGATGAAGAGTACCTCCGTTTTCTTATGTTGAATACGGAGGTTTTGAGATAGAAACCATTCTGATACTGCATCAAAACATTCAATGAGAGGTGAGATGTCCATTTGCTTTGTGGAGAATGGCATGTAAAGAAGGATATCATCGGCGTATATCTGACATTGGACATTGAAAGATCTGATGATGTTGCAGACAGGTTGTACGTAAATGTTAAACATGAGAGATGATAATGATGAGCCTTGAGGAACACCCTGATCTTGGTGGAAAGGCTCCGATTTTGTTGATCTTGATCTTACTTGTTGCCATCTTCCTTCAAGGTATGATTTGCACCAATCAAGGGCGAGGCCATTAATGCCTTTTTCTTTTAGGCGTTCTATGAGCAGGCCGTGGTGTACCGAATCGAAGGCTGCAGCTATGTCTATGAATATAAGTACACAACCTTGGTGGATGTTGTCAATACATGTGATGATATTATTGAGAAGGGAGATAAGAA
The DNA here is from genome assembly GCA_033557465.1 of Ichthyophis bannanicus. Lineage (NCBI taxonomy): Eukaryota > Metazoa > Chordata > Amphibia > Gymnophiona > Ichthyophiidae > Ichthyophis > Ichthyophis bannanicus. The sequence continues at coordinate 162,403,655 of CM066031.1, read as the reverse complement.
GGGTTTCCACGCCATGGAACTCCCTGAAGCCATGTTGATGGGGGTCTAGTGGGGATGCAGTGTCGATATGGTCTTGTATTTGTCGTTGTGCTTCCTTTTCAAATATTTTAGCTAGAAATGGTATGCTAGCTATGGGTCTGTACGATTCCACTTTACTAGGGTCAAGCTTGGGGTTTTTTAGAAGTGGTCTAATTGATGTTTGTTTGAGTGCTGAGGGGAAGGATCCAGTTGTGAACGATAGTCTTATCATTCTTGTGATTAATGGACTGATATCACTGCGTATATTTTTTATCCAGTAAGCTGGACAAGGGTCAGTATGAGCAGTGGTAGTGTTGATGGCGGCAATGGTATCTTCCACATGTTTCTTGGGTGGTGTGGAAAACATTGAGAGATAGTTTAGGCAGGTGGTGTCTTGAGGCTTGAAGGCAGTGATTTTGTTTGTTTGTAATAGTTTAGATTGTAGATGGTCCGCGAAGGCTTGTGGGTGGATCTCCTCAGGAGGACATGGTGACGGTTCCTTCGATAGGGATTTGACTAAGCTGAAAAGATCCCGTGGTTTGTTTAGGGATCTTTTGAGTGAATCAGTGTGGAATTGTTTCATTCTTGTCAGGACAGTTTTTCTGTGGGCCGCAAGTTGTATGTTGTAGGCTGTCTGGTCATCTGTGCAGCGAGATCGACGCCATCGTTTCTCGAGTTTTCGAAGGTATAAAAGGGAGGTCCGCAGATCAGGAGAGAACCATGGTGTATGTTTTCTGTTGCTTGCGGTCTTGCTATCGTGTGATTTTTGTGCAATAGAGCTGAGGTTGTTGTTCCATGATGCAATCAGGTTATCAAGACTGAGAGTAGAGTCATTGTAGAGAGGGTTGGTTTGTGCAAGTATGAGTTCTTTGTTGAAGGGTTGGACACTTCGAGAAGTTGTTTTTGTGGGGTTGTTAGAGGATCTGTTACGGGGGGTGTTGGAGTTTAAGGGAATGATGAAGTTAATTAATTTGTGATCTGACCATGGTACTGGTATCAGTGCTGTTACAAGATCGTTGTTTGATTCACATGCTGATAGGGGAGCAAAAATCATGTCAAGGGTGTTCCCTTTTGTATGGGTGGGACTTCTGATTAATTGCCTGTATCCTAGTTCATCCATTGCTTCTAGGAGGGCTGAGGCATGGCTGGAGTGCAGAGAGGGGAGATTAAAGTCTCCTAGTAACCAATTTGGTTTGGTGTGTTGGACCGAGTTGGCTGCTAAGTCTAATATGTTGGGAAGATCATCAGAGGAGGGTGAGGGTGCTCTATAAAGAAGATTGATGGAACATTGATCATTGGCGATGGAAAGAATGTCTAGGTTGTTTGAGCTTGTAGAGTTTATTGTGCAAAACTGCAGGTCGGTCCTTGTTAGTATGAGGGCTCCTCCTCCTCTTTTATTCTCTCTATGGCGGGAGTGGATGGAGAAGTTGTCGGGTATGAGTTGGTTGATGATTATGTTATCTGTATCAGATAACCAGGTTTCAGTTATCATGAGGATATCCAGGTTATAAGCAGATATTAAATCAGTAACGATTGGCCATTTCTTACGGACTGACCGAGCATTGATGAGAGCACAGTTTAGTGCTTGAGGGGGTTCTAGTTGCTTGGTTTTCTTGGTATTTTGGAGAGCTATGTGTAATAGGTGTGAATGTCGGGGTTGCGTATCAACTCTTAAGGGAGGATATGGGGCTTCAGCCCGTCTATGAGTGTGTCTTTGTAGGATTGGAATTTGCTGTGGTGCGTGTGATAATGCCAGGGATTCGGTTATCCATCCTAGAATGAGAAGTAGGATGCTGATTGAGGCCATGATAGTGGGAGACACTTTAACTTGCTGTTGAATTTGGGGTAGCGGGTTTCTGAGGGATGTCTTCAGGCTGAACTTTTTGCTATGGTATATAAGGATATCTTGTAAGACAATCTGAGAGGTATCAGTGGTAGTCTGAGCAGTTGTGAGAATGCAACACAGTGAGTAAAACACTTACATAATGCAGTAGGTAGGCTATTGCTAGCTATGAACATACAGTAGGTAGTGTTGCAGAATGATAGGGTTGGTATGCGATTTGAGTACAGGCACAAAAGGTAGTAAGCAGATATATGTTTAAATACAGTGGGCTAAACTTTAAGGTCTGGATATCTGGACCTGCTGAGGATCATATTACAATGGTATACAGGTTATACAAGAAGGTATTACAGCAAGGAGTGATTTCTAAATGATAACTGTTGAGAGATAGTCATATGTTGGTTTAACAGATGAGTAATGCAAATAGTCTGTACCGTGAATAGGATGGTGCTGTGATCATGTAGATTGTGGTTGCATGAGAGGATTAGATTGGGAGCTTTCGGTTAGCTGCTGTGGGTCGGTTGAGTTCTGTTGCTTGCAGTTGCTATTTGCAGGTTGTGGGTGGCTTCTACTAGTGTCCCGCCTAAGGGCCACGCCAAAGGGCCCTCTGGCGAGGCCCTCAGGCGCGGGCCCGCCTGTCGGCGGCTGCTCTTGTGGCTGCTGGCCCCTCCCACAACCCCGATTGGGTTGGAGGGCTGAGCGGCTTGTGAGGACGGCCCGCTCAGTGCTCTACCCCGATCGGGGGAGCCGAAGATGGAGGCACGCTGGTTCCCGCCGTCGGCGGCTGCTCTTGTGGCTGCTGGCCCCTCCCACAACCCCGATTGGGTTGGAGGGCTGAGCGGCTTGTGAGGACGGCCCGCTCAGTGCTCTACCCCGATCGGGGGAGCCGAAGATGGAGGCACGCTGGTTCCCGCCGTCGGCGGCTGCTCTTGTGGCTGCTGGCCCCTCCCACAACCCCGATTGGGTTGGAGGGCTGAGCGGCTTGTGAGGACGGCCCGCTCAGTGCTCTACCCCGATCGGGGAGCCGAAGATGGAGGCACGCTGGTTCCCGCCGTCGGCGGCTGCTCTTGTGGCTGCTGGCCCCTCCCACAACCCCGATTGAGTTGGAGGGCTGAGCGGCTTGTGAGGACGGCCCGCTCAGTGCTCTACCCCGATCGGGGGAGCCGAAGATGGAGGCACGCTGGTTCCCGCCGTCGGCGGCTGCTCTTGTGGCTGCTGGCCCCTCCCACAACCCCGATTGGGTTGGAGGGCTGAGCGGCTTGTGAGGACGGCCCGCTCAGTGCTCTACCCCGATCGGGGGAGCCGAAGATGGAGGCACGCTGGTTCCCGCCGTCGGCGGCTGCTCTTGTGGCTGCTGGCCCCTCCCACAACCCCGATTGGGTTGGAGGGCTGAGCGGCTTGTGAGGACGGCCCGCTCAGTGCTCTACCCCGATCGGGGGAGCCGAAGATGGAGGCACGCTGGTTCCCGCCGTCGGCGGCTGCTCTTGTGGCTGCTGGCCCCTCCCACAACCCCGATTGGGTTGGAGGGCTGAGCGGCTTGTGAGGACGGCCCGCTCAGTGCTCTACCCCGATCGGGGGAGCCGAAGATGGAGGCACGCTGGTTCCCGCCGTCGGCGGCTGGTAGAAATAGGATGTCTTTGCAAGATGGGAAATATGATCGTGAAAAGTAAGATTGGAATCAAGCAGGACCCGGAGATATCGAAAAGAAGAAACCAGAGGAATCGTGAAGGTACCAATGGACGGTGCAGATGAAGGGCAGGGACTCCCAAAGGTGAACCAGGTACAGGAAGTTTTAGTCAGGTTGAGGTGAAGGCAGTTGGAGGACAGACAGCTCTCTACAAGGGTGAGGTAGGAGTTTAGAGGCGCGAGATCCAGATGAAGGGGGTTGGTGTGGTATAAAATGATGATGTCGTCGGCGTAGAAGAAAGCCGAGAGACCTGATTGTTGAATACAAAGGGCAAGAGGTGCAAAGAAAAGATTAAACAAAAGAGGGGCCAGGACTGATCCCTGAGGGACACCACAAGGGAGAGGGGTAGTAGCAGAAGTGATATGAACCAGTAGGTGAGGCCACAGAGAAAGAGCGGAAGGATAGGAAAGAATGAAACCAGCGATAGACAGTTCCCCTAAGACCAGCATCTCGAAGACGTGAGAAGAGGAGGGAATGATCAACTAGGTCAAAGGCAGCGGAGAGGTCAAGTGAAACCACACCGAAATGTCACCTCTGTCATGTGAGGAGTGAAGATCAGTGAGGAGTGCTACCAAGACTGTCTCAGTGCTATGGCCCTGATGAAAACCTGATTGTCGTGGATGCAAAAAGTTTATTGAATGAAGATGTTGGGAGAGTTGGGGGAATAGTTTTTTCTATTATCTTGGCGAGGAAGGGAAGGTTGGAGATGGGGCAGTAATTAGCTGGGATGAGAGGATAAAGGGTGGGTTTTTTAAGAATAGGACGGATGAGTGCATGTTTCAAAAGGGAAGGGAAGGATCCAGCAGAGAGACAGGAGTTGATCATAGTAAGAACATGGGGAATGAGAGCGAGAGAAGGTTCTAGAAACCAGGTGGAGGGGATAGGGTCAAGAGAGCAAGTGGTCTTACGTGCTGAAGAGATGAAGGCTAGAAGCTCTGAGGTGGTAATGGAGTGGAAAGATGACCAGCAATGAGAGGAGAAGGGGAGGGGACAACTACAACAGTCCCCTTTTTTCCTTTAGAGATCCTCTGTGTTTGTCCCATGCTTTTTTGAATTCAGATACTGTCCTCATCTCTACCACCTCCACTGGGAGACTATTCCATGGATCCACCACTCTTTCTGTAAAGAAATATTTCCACATATCATTTACAGCAGTGTTCCAAGGGAGAGCATCTTGAACTTCTCGTGCACCAGGACCTTGTTGAGGTTCCTCAGGTCCAGGTTGGGCCTCAGGCCTCCCATCCTTTTCGGGACCAGGAAGTATCTGGAATAGAAGCCCTTCCCCCTTGAAGGGCGAGGTACAGGTTCCACTGTCCCATCCTTGAGGAGCCCCATGAGCTCCTGCAGTAGCAGGGCCCGGTGTAGAGGAGACTGAGGGGTTTCCCTGGGAAAAAAAGGGTGAAGGAGTCTGTTCCAGGTGCAGAAGGTAGCCCTCCTGGTCAACCTGGAGAGCCCAGGAGTCCATGGCGATATGGGTTCACCGGTAAGTAGAGTGGACCAAGCACCCCCCTGTGAGATGCTGGTCCTCCAGAGGAAGAGGGGCTATGCTGATGGCACCAAAACCTAGACCCAGGCTGGGCTGAAGTCGGTGTCAGGGTCTTCTGACCCTTGGGTTTGTACAGTCCCTGGCTGTGCCCTGGCCTTGGGGACCCTGCTGAAGGGTCTGGGCAGCTGGGTAGGCAGGGTAGCCCCAGTAGTGTGGACTCTTCCGGAGGAAAGAGAGCTTTTTCCCCTGTGGCTTCTTCCTGGGTAGAGTGGAGGTCTTCCGCGAGAGATGGGTCTGAGTGACACTCTATCTTGATCTCGGCCACCTTATCCTCCATTGGCTTGCTGAAGAGCTGTTCGCCGAGGCATGGGACATCCAGGAGTTTTTCCTGTATCCACTGCTCAAGGTCTGATGATTGTAGCCAGGCCTGGCGTTGAGCGCCGATGCCAGCGGTAGCCACTCTGGCACTAGATTCGAAGCTGTTGTAAGCAGCTCTGGAGAGGTATTTGGAACACTCTGTGACAGACTTTGTTAGAGTCTGAAAACACCGGAAATGGTCCCCATCAAGGCCAGTGGAATAGCCACTGAGCTCCTTGGCCAAGTCCTGCAGGAATATGCCAATGTAAAGTTGGTAAGTTTGTATGCAGCAAGCCGGCATTGAGCCCTGGTAGCATTTGTGCCCCAGGGCATCGAGCGTGCGGGATTCCCTGCCTGGAGGCACTAAGGAGTGCATTTTTGGGCTTTTTTGCTGGCGCATGGCTGACTCAACCACCATGGAGGTATGTGGGAGTTGCACCTTGCAGAACCCTGGACACGATATATCATGTTGAGTCGTCGGCTCATAATGGGGATCCGAGGCTGGGGTCTCTTATATCCAGAGGAGAAGCCTGGAAGGCACAGGGTCCACCAGGGTCTCTTTCGTCGGTGCTTCATACTGGAGGATGTCTAATTCCTCCATACACGAGTCCTCCTCTGACTCCATTGTGAGGGAGAGAGCCCATGCCATTTCCCAAACGAACTCGAAGAAAGAGGTATCCTTGGGCGGGGAACAGTGCTTGGCAACTGGGAGAGATGGGTCCGAGAAGAGGTCTCTGTGGGCCCGGGACTCTAGGGACGTCTCAACATCGAACTCCCAATCAGAGTAGTCTGAGGAGGACTCTAGGTCCTCTGGCTACAGGACAGCCAGCAACTCTGGTCCCGGATGCTTCGAGGCAGGGGATGGCCAGAGGATTGGGAGCAAGAATGAGACCCTCGCTGAGGATCTGCCCGAGACATCTGGCTCTCGGCAATCGTAGCGGTGACCTGGGGTGTCCTTGAGCTGGAGGTCCCTGGGGTCTCGGCGCCCAATGTGATGCAAGGAATGCAGAAACGCTGCGTACCAAGGCCAACATGGGTGCTTCCCACTCGGGAGTCGCAGCCATGGATACCAACACTGGAGTGAACGGGTCAGGCATCGAAGAGGAGAGGGGGCCCTCAATGGGATGGGCCTCAGGAGAATGCGATCCTTTACCAGAGGCCACAATTTTGGCCCTGGACACCTTCCGAGGGCATTCTTGTTCTGGTTCCTCAGGAGCTCTGCGGGGACTAAGGGACCGGGCACGGGATTTCCCATGCTTGTCTGCTTCTCTAGACGAGGTTCTCAAGGTCTTCCTCCTTCTTATGCGCACGCTCTGGTGATCCTTGTTCGGAGTGTCGACGGGGCCACGAGGGCCTTACGCGAGTCCGAGGATCCATGTGGGGCCTTTGGGCGTGAGGCTACTAGAGAAAGCACAGTTACTTACCTGTAACAGGTGATCTCTGGGAACAGCAGGAATAAGTCTTCACATATGGGTACGTCAGTACCGACGGAGCCTGCGCGGGAACGCTTCCCAGCGTCCAATCAGAAAGCTTTTGGAAGCATCCCACCACGCCTGCGTGCTGCCTTCCCGCCTTTCCGAACTGCCTCTCCTCAGTTAAGTTTTAAAGCTGAGACAAAGAGAAAGAGAGGAAAGGAAAGATAGATAGAGAGATACAACTCCTAGGGGAGGTGGGAGGGTTGTGAAGACTTATTCCTGCTGTTCCCAGAGATCACCTGTTACAGGTAAGTAACTGTGCTATCTCCAGGAACAAGCAGGAATGAGTCTTCACATATGGGGACTCCCAAGCTAAGATGCCTGGAGTCCCAGCATGTTATGGATTGGAACATGCTACACCTCATATGGCCAGGCATCCCAGGATGGTGGGAAGGATTTGAAACAGAAAGGTGCTGTAAAAGACAGCTAACCTAACATAGGACTGCAGATAAGAAGTCCCTGTGTGGATGACAATTATCATCAAATATATTGAAAATGAAATATTGCAATATGGACCTCCCCTAACAGGATTGTACAAAAGTATGGAGGTTCATGGGATCTACTGGGGATCCAGTAGAGGAACCTCAAGGAGGACCTCACTGCAAAAGTAGAGGTAATATACCTGTAGGAAAACACAATGGAGGTCAGGAATTCTGAAAGGTAAGAGGTAACCCCAGGGGTAAACTGGGGTAGTACCAAAACTGTAAGCCGTCAGCGGAAGGCTTTATGAAAAAAGCCCAAACTCTTTTGGCTACAGAGTGACTCACTGATAGGAGCAAAAAGAGGAAAAGGCTGACTGATTTGGACAAACAGGTCTAATCCTTGTGGGAAGAAGGGGTATGGAAAACCCTTATATCCCAAAAGAAAGGATAGATGCCCGAGGCGTTAGCCTCAGAATGACTGAAGGTCTGCAATGTCTTTCCTAACTGATGTCAGGTAGGAAAGATACTGGAACATGGAGAGCTTCATGGGTACCTAACCTTTAAGGTTATGGTAGAAAAGTTGTTAACTACTACTGGAATGGTGGTGTGTGTAGCACCCCAAACATGCTGGAACAGCATGGTATGGGTAGAGCCCAACTGTCAGAATCATATAGAGATATATATATATCTATATGAGCATAGACAGTCAGATAGATAAGTATGTAAATACATATCTGCCTATAATAACACACAAATGACAGACATATATATCTATAGATATATATATAGAGATATAAATATATAGGCCTATATATACACGTGTCTGCAATTAAGCAGACAGAGATATGCCTATAGAAAGTATATTCACATAGGAGATGTGAAGAGGAAAGATTCATCTAATTTATTATTTATTTTATTTACATTCTCTTATATACCGCGCTATTCTGCATCAGTGCGGTTTATATTGAACAAACTGAAATTACATTGAACAGGGCATTATAACTTGGAGATAACTATTTTACAGGGAACATGGGCTATGGAGGGTTAAGTGGCTTGCCCAAGACCACAAGGAGCACCTGTGGGACTAGAAACCCCAGTCCTTCCGGCCCAAGGTTGCTGTCCTCTAGTGGGATTTGAACCCCCGACCTTCCGGCCTGAAGTACCTTGCCCCAACCACTAGGCCACTCCTCCACTCCAACAAGAAGGTGGAACCTACTTGAGAAGATATATAGAGAATCTATTCCCCCTGGTTATAATGGAAAGAGTCAGGGGAAAAATCTCCCTGACAATGAACAGACTAGATTACTGCAAGAATGCTAGCCAGTGAAATAACCAGGATGGTTACGTGAAAAGCAGAGGATAATATCAGTCTGCAGGCAGCAAGTCCCGAGTCCCTCAGAACTCTGGCATGGTAAATGGACAGAAGACGCATAGGAATGAGATACCATGTTGACCTACTTGAGGGGCAAAAAGGGTATCATGCGTTCTTTAGCTAAATATGCGCTGTCCATGAAGGATTAGGATACCATGAGGACAAGCTGCAAGGAAAAAGAGAGCATATTCCCGGTGGGAATCCTGAGGACCAAACGAGGGAATTGAACAACTGTTTAAGCTTTCACGTAAGAGAAGGCCCATGTCCTTTGCTTTAGAAAGGAGATAGTAGGGTAGGAAGAACCATGAGGGGCATGACTGAGGGAGCCTTTTCCAACCATCTAGGACAGCTGTTTGAGGAAATCCTAATGCTCTCTAGCAAGGGCCCATAGTGGAAAGCTTCTCTGTAAGATTGCAGAGAGCATAATGCAGGAGAATTAGGAGATAGAACTGGCTGCCCAGCACCTAGTTCGACTATGCTGCCAAACCCAAGAGAACTGGAGATGGCAAGAATAGAAAACAATCTGAGAAGCCTGTAGTGATAAGATTTGCCAAGAAAGATGAATGCACCGTCTTGGAGTCACTACTAAGGCCAGAAAGAATATAGTGGAGGACAACTCTGGATGCTTGTGGGGAAGAACCAGTGGTCCAATCACTAGGGCTCCTGCATGGGCAGCTGCTAGTAAGACATCAGAAAGAAATTTCCTGTTAAAAAACAGAAAGAACAGACAGAACAGGAGTAAGAAACTCTGGACCTATCTGAAAGCTGCCCCAAGCAAAAAAGGAGGAGGAGTTAACTCAGAGAGGAAAACTCCACACTGGAATAGTGACAAAACTAGAAGGGCTGAAGAGAAGCCCTCCAGTGTAATAATACCACTCTTACAGGGAAAATGCTTGATAAGAGGGTAGAGAAGATGGAGCTGAATGGAGACTTACAATGTGGTAAGTCTATAGAAAGGAAAAATTCATGCTGGTACAGAAAACTATCGTTTGATAGTTGTTAAACCTCTTTCCCTAGCAGGAAGAGGAGAAGCTGTGACCTATAGGCATGAACATCCTAAGAGCTCGTATAACAGAGAAAAATGGATGTCTTGTGAAAAGAGATCCATGCCTAGAGTTTAGAATGAAGCAGTGGAAAGCTTCTACTGAAAAGAAGCCAACTGCAGGCTCTAAACCCCAAGAGACACAAAAAATATGTGATTAATCAGAAACCCTGCAGATGCTGGGTTTGGTGAGCCTGGTGAGAGTTTGGATTCTTCAGACCAGGGCGATGTTTCTTCTGTTTGGGAACATCTGTATGATGGGCAGAAGATGAATAAAACCTTCTCCCCCTAGGGGAAGAAAGTTTGGTAGGACATTTCCTACGTACTGGGAAAGAAGAGGGCGTAGAACAGCCCTTAGAAACAGGTAAGTCAGTGGACCACTGAGTAACCTGGCGTAAAGACTCCTTATTGAAGAGATTTTCTCCAGTGCAAGGAGTATTACCCAGTCTTTGTTGTGCCCATTTGTCTAAGTCTGAAGCTTGGAACCAGGCTCTACGTCGTGCCCCTATGGCTATAGCAGAAGTCCTGCTAACAGACTCAAATGAGTCTAGGGAAGCACGAGTAAGAAACCAAGAGATATTTTGAATATGACTAAGCAGTGAGGAATAGTCTGCACTCTTGGGTTCTGAAAGAAAAGGAGTCAAAAGATGTAATTTCTTTGTGACCTCCTCAAGAGATAGACTCACATAAAAAATATATGAGAGAATTCTTGCTGAAAGCATGGATGTCTGGAAGGTTTGACGTCCAAAGGCATCTAGTGTCTTAGACTCACGACCTGGCGGATAAGAAGAGTGCTTTTTCTTACTCTTCACCCGCCTCATTGCTGATTCCACTACAATGGAATGATGAGGAAGTTGAGTCTTTTGAAACCCTGGAGAGGGGGGCACCTGATATAAGAAATCAGTTGCTCTGGAAGGTGGGGGTACCCTTAAAGGTGCTTCCCACATTCCTAGAAGAAGATCCTGCAAGTAATGATGCAAAGGAAGCATTATGTTTTCCTTTGCTTCGGTAAAAACAGAGCCTTGTGTAGGATCATGTCCAGGGATAGAGATGGCAAGTGATCCTGCCATATCCCAGAGGAAACTTTGAAAAGAAGGATCTCCAAAGAGAACCTCCCTTGGACAGGTTAGATCTGAGGAACTAGCCTGGGCACCGAAGGATGTATCTGCACGGTGCAATATGGGATCCTTAACGGATGGACGCTGGTACTGGAGGTCAGGACCAGCGACAATCAGTAGCACATCGTCCATGCCAGGTATCGACTCCAAACTTGGTATAGAAGGGTGCGATCCTGTTGAAAGGAGCATGGAAGGAGCTGGCCACGATGCTACAGTGGATACCGGTAGCAATACCGGTACCGATGTCGGAACCGAACCAGACATCGGAACAGCCATCGGTGACAGCTCAATCAGTACCGAGGTAACCGAAACCTTTCGGCAGTCACCCTCGGCACCGAGCCTTCGGTACCGATAGGTCGCGGTACCAAGGCGTGTCAGAACCGCATCTTCCAGACTGGAGATTGATTCCAAACTCGGCATCGAGGATAATGTAGACATCGGTACCGACTTCGGTACCGTGTCTGATACCGATGGATGAAGCGTAGCCGGTGGCAACCTAAACGACATCGGAGGAACCAAGAGTTGTGGATCCGAACCATCGGAGCCGAGCATTCGGTACCGACACGAGTCGGTACCCAGTCCTCCAGACTGGAGATCGATTCCAGACTCGGCATCGAAGGAAGCGAGTTTATCGATGCATGTCTGGAGGGTACCGACGTCGGAGGTAGTATCGGTGCCGGTACTGATAGTGGAAAGTCAGTCTGGAACGTATGCACCGGTCCTGTAGGTACCGAGGACGGCAGACGACGATCCCTGGTGAGGAGTGTTTCGTCCAACACCAGTGCCGATGCCGGGGTATCGGTACCGCTCAAAGCGGATGCCACCACCGGACACGGCTCAGGTATGTTCTGTAGGGGGTGAACCCCAGGAACAACCTGAAACCCCACATAGGCTTTGGAGGCCGAAGACTCCCGCCGGGGTTTTGAAGCCAATGGGCCCTCGAGGGCAAGGCCGGAGCCGTCTACATGCTGTGCATGAGACCTACCACTCGAGGGTTGGCTAGTCTTAACAGACTGTTTGTGGGTTACCTGATCCTGTGTAGAAGAAGAAATGGTCGGTGCCCTGAAGTTGGAAGGGAACCTCATATTGAGGGAAACTCGATGTTGAAAACCTCTTCTCACAATACTGTTGCCCGAGGGCTCCGGATGAAAAAGGTCAGGACCCAAACAGCTTAGACACCAATTATGGGAGTCTAAAAATAAAGTTGTATCGCCACAGTTTGAACATTTCTTGGAGAAAGTGGCTGGCGGTTCCATGAAGGACATGGAGAGGCCTGGAAGGCCTGAAAAACCGTAAGACACTGAGAAGAAAAAATATTCCCTAAAAGGAAAAAATTTTACAAGAAAAGAAACACCGGCGGTACCGGTGGCGTCGGGGAGACAGCCGCGACCACGAGAAAACTAAAGGATTAAAAGAAGAATTTTCTGCGGTGACAGGAGGACGTCCTGCCGGCTCCGCGGAAAAACGAAAACTGAGGAGAGGCAGTTGGGAAAGGCGGGAAGGCAGCATGCAGGCGTGGTGGGATGCTTCCAAAAGCTTTCTGATTGGACGCTGGGAAGCGTTCCCGCGCAGGCTCCGTTGGTACCGACATACCCATATGTGAAGACTCATTCCTGCTTGTTCCTGGAGATACTGGGGTTGAGTCTGCCTTGTGGAAGATGTCGTCCTGCTTAATCCGACAGCTCTATTTGGCCTTAGCAGACATTTTCTTGCACAAGGAGCATTCCTCCAGATCGTGGTCAGCGCTCAAATACCAGAGGCAACAATCATAAGTGTTGGTGAGTGACATGTTTTTGGAGTACCAATCATATTTCTTAGAGCCGGTGGCCATTGGTGGAAAAAGGACCCCAGCGAGGTCAAAGACCCGACACGGCCAGTGGTTAAAAAAGGCACGAAAGCGCTGCGATGGAAAAATCAAGACAAAAATGTATCTTGAGGCCCGGTGCGTTTGCAGTGGGTCTCGGGTGGGAAAGGAGCCGGCGCAAGCCAGCAAGGTACAAAAATATTATGAGAAAATCAACCTTTTTCCAGTGGGATGAGACAAACGTCTGTAGGGCTCCGTGGAAAAAGGGAGACTGAGCAAGATGGCACCCTTGGGCAGGAAGGGGACCAGGCATGTGTGGTGGCATCTCCAAAAGGCTTTTTTTGAAAGCTGGGGAGATGCTCTGCGCAGGTCTCGGTCAGTGTCAACGTCACCCATATGTGAGGACTGACTTCCTGCTTGTTCCTGGAGAAATATACTTTCTATGGTCAGTTTTAAATGTGCTACCTATTCATTTCATGAAGCATCCCCTAGTTTTAGTACTGTTTCAAAGGTTCAGCCATTCTCTATTTATCTCTTACATTCCACTCAGGATTTTGTAAACTTCTATATTAATCTCCTCTCAGCCATTTTTTCCCCAAGCTGAAGAGCTCTAATCTGTTTATTCCTCTTCATAGATACATCAGAAGGGATGGATAAATTAGACCTTACCCGTTAATTTGCTTTCTTTGAGTCCCTCCAGACCAGTCCAGACATATGGGTTATCTTCCATTGCCAGCAGATGGAGACTGAGCATGTCAGTTTTTGAGGATGTCATGCTTTAAGTACTCTGTGCAGACTGCCTCAAACCAAACTTCAAGAAGAGCAAGATTAGAACAACAAATTTAGCTTTCAAACGATCAGCAAAACAGACAAAAAAAACCTGCAACCCAAGAGGTAACATGGAGAAAAAGGAAAAAAAATCCCCTTGTAGAACAAACCCACCTCAACAAGCAAACTCTGACCAGACTATCTGTAAGTAACCCAAAATCAAAACCATACAAATTACATTGTCCAAAGGGCCTTCTGAAGATTCCGGACTCACACATACAATACTGACAAAAGGGTGGGTTCTGGTCTGGACTGGAGGGACTCAAGGAAATCAAATTAGCAGGTAAGGTCTAATGCATCCTTCCATATCGTCCCTCCAGTCCAGTCCAGACGTGTGGGATGTTCCATAGCAGTAATTACACCCAGGTGGGACCCGCAAACCCAGCCTGTAACACACCAGCCAGTAGTGAAGGATAAAAGTGTGCAAAGATGACCAGGTAACTGCTCGACAAATATCAAGTGGCAGAACCAAGGCACACTCCACCCAGGAAGCTGCCTGAGCTCTGGTCGAATGAGCCTGTAACCCCTCTGGAAAAGGTTTACATTTCAACAAATAAGCAGAAGAGATCACCTTCTTCAGCAAACGAAGCTTTGGAAGCTGCCTCTCCTTTACACGAATCCCCAAAGAGAGCCTGCATGTTCAAAAAAACTCTTCACCTGTCCCTGAAGCTTTAGCATCCTGTCTTCGGGCAGAAACACCAAACCGGCGACCGTGTCGAACACCGCTCCGAGATATACCAGACGCGCACTGGCTGAAACTGGCTCTTGGCCTGATTCACCACCCAACCAAGCCATTCTAGAAACTCTACTACACGCCTGGTTGCCACGATCGACTCTGCTATGGAGTCTGCCCGAATCAGCCAATCGTCCAAGTAGGGATGCACTCGAATGCCCTCCTGGCGCAATGCCACTGCTACGACAACCATGACCTTTGTAAATGTACGAGATGCCATTGCCAGCCCAAACGGCAGAGCCCGAAACTGGAAATTCCCCATAGGAACAGCAAAGCGCAAGAACCGGTGATGTTCCGGTCTGATCGGAATGTGCAAATAAGCTTCCGTGAGATCTATGGAGGACAGCACCTCGCCCGGTTTCACCGCTAAAATTACCGATCTCAATGTTTCCATCCAGAAATGTGGTACTTTCAAACAGCGGTTCACATGCTTTAGATCTATAATGGGCCGAAAAGACCCCTCCTTTTTGGGAACCACGAAATAGATTGAGTATCAACCTAATCCGCACTGGTCTGTAGGCACTGGAACTACTGCTTGAAGGTGCAACAATCTTAGAAGCGTGTTGTTTACTGCCTCCCTCTTCACTTGGGCCTTGCAAGGGGACACAACGAATGCCTCTGCCAGTGGTCGGTCAAACTCTAGCACGTAGCCCTTTTGAATGATCTCCAACACCCACTGATCCGTGGTGATGGTGGCCCAGGCGGAATAAAATGCCTGTAAACGTCCCCTGACTGAGACTTCTGACTGAGACTTCCGCCTGAGCCTCCCCGACTTCATTGCGGCTTTTTGGACTGGGACTGCTGGGGAGGGAGATAACCTCTGCCAAATCCATGCGCTCACCGAAAGGACAGCCCTCTAGCCACAAACCGACCTCTCTGATAAGGGGTATAGCGAGCCGCCCTAAACCTGCGTAACTCTCTCCCTTGTCCTCGCTGCAGTCCCCCTGGCCTCGGACCTTTCGGACAGTCCTCCGGCAGCCGGCCTCCCTTTGAATCGCCCAAATCTTCGACAATCTTTTCCAAGGCTTCCTCAAAGAGTAACTTACCCTTAATAAGGGAGTTTGCTGAGCCATGCCTTAGAAGATGCATCTGCGGCCCAATTCCTCAGCCAGAGAAACCGCCTAGTCGCAATAAGAGACACCATCATCTTTGCCGAAATTCTGACCAGATCGTAAAAGGCATCCGCTAAATATGCTGCCGCTGATTCCAGCTTGGCCCCCTCCGGAGACGGATTCTCCTTCCCCGCAGGAGCAACCTCTCCTTGAAGCCAACGAATGGAAGCCCTTGACACATAAGCCCCACAAGTCGAGGCCTGCAATGCCAATGCACTAGAATCAAACGCCTGCTTGAGGATAGATTCCAATTTCCTATCCTGAAGATCCTTAAGGGCCGCTCCGCCCTCCACCTTTGGCATACGCAGCAAGTCCTTCTCGTCCTTGGGTATCGGGTACAGCCGACCTATTGCCTGACTACCCCTCAAAGAAGCCTCTGGGCACTCCCACTCTGATTCTATCATTTGTTTAATGACCCTATGAACCGGAAAGCATTTCTGCTCTGCCTTAAATCCCTGGAGTAGCGGGTCTTCCAGCGGCTCCTCCTGAGCCACCGGAAGGCTGCTGGGACCCTCCACCCTCCCGGTGCTCCTGCCCAATCGGGGCAGTGGGAGCTCGGCGAACCAGCCACCCGCCTGCATATAAGCGGCGTCCCTTGCCTCCGAAGGGAGCCGCTGCCGGGACCCTCCACCCTCCCGGTGCTCCTGCCCAATCGGGGCAGTGGGAGCTCAGCGAACCAGCCACCCGCCTGCATATAAGCGGCGTCCCTTGCCTCCGAAGGGAGCCGCTGCTGGGACCCTCCACCCTCCCGGTGCTCCTGCCCAATCGGGGCAGTGGGAGCTCGGCGAACCAGCCACCCGCCTGCATATAAGCGGCATCCCTTGCCTCCGAAGGGAGCCGCTGCCGGAACCCTCCACCCTCCCGGTGCTCCTGCCCAATCGGGGCAGTGGGAGCTCGGCGAACCAGCCACCCGCCTGCATATAAGCGGCGTCCCTTGCCTCCGAAGAGAGCCGCTGCTGGGACCCTCCACCCTTCCGGTGCTCCTGCCCAATCGGGGCAGTGGGAGCTCGGCGAACCAGCCACCCGCCTGCATATAAGCGGCGTCCCTTGCGGGCGTGCCCGCGCCTGAGGGCCTCGCCAGAGGGCCCTTTGGCGTGGCCCTTAGGCGCAGCACTGAGGTGCACAACAACCAAGAGACGAAGGAACAAACCCAAAGAAAACACCGCGGCAAGCAGAACACGAAAACCACCGCTGAACTAGAAGGACGTTGACTTCAGCAACACTCCAAGGAACAAACCTCACCACTCCAAGAAGCCAGGTACCCCTGCACACTATGCCACCCTTCTTAACCCCTATCTACCTTCTAACCCCCATCCTGACACTCTACCCCCACCCAGCCACACTCACTAACCCCCTCTGCCCAAGCACCATAACAACTCAACCCGCAAACATCCACAACACTAAACACGACCATACACACACACATCACACCCCAGCACATACCACCTACCCCAATGACCACCACCACCTCTCCACCTCACTCATAAACACACGATCAGTCAGGAACAAATACCACATGCTCCAAGACCTGATCACAACCAAGAAGATCGACAACCTATGTATAACAGAAACCTGGCTGACAGACACATAATGAACCAACTAACACCAAATGGATACAGCCTTCAACACTGCTCCCGAACTCACGCCAAAGGCGGAGGCGGTTGTCATTGCAAAGGACAACCTCCACCTACGGATTCACACCTCAGATTCCTCCAATGAAGCAGACATCCTCATACTCACCAATAAACACCTCACAATATGTCTGGTCTACCGCACACCCACTGCAACCACTGACCTACCAAGGATACTACACCTCATCTCTGAAAGCACCGACCCTTCGAAAGAACAAATTATCCTAGGAGACTTCAATCTCCCATCGCTCCAAGAAAAAGAAGCGGAAACCTTCATCAACGTCATGATAGCAATGGACCTGACTCAGATCATAAGGGAACCAACACACGAAAAAGGAAACACACTAGACCTAATATTTCTGAACTCCCAAACTGCCTCCGCACTCAGAACTCCATCAATCTCACCAGTGCCATGGTCAGACCACTACATCATCAACATATCCCACACCTACCAACCAAAAAATAACAGAGGAAACGAATAACACACAAGGAGATTCAAAGCATTCAACAAAGAAGACTTCCTAACCCTAACCCTGCCTAAGCTACTCACAAACTCCAGCAACCTTGATGACCTGATCCACAACTGGAACACCACAATCTCCTCAGCAGCTAACGCAACTACAAACAAAACCAACACCAGACCCATCTCCTCAAAAGCTCGATGGTTCACCCCCGTCCTCCGAAAACTAAAGACCAAACTTAGACGAGCAGAAAGGAAATGGAGAAAAACCAAAAACGAAAAAGACAAAACAAAATACCTCTACGAACTCTCTACATACCACTCAGTAACCGACAACGCGAAGAAAAACTACCACACCAAAATCATCACGACAGCCATAAATAAACCTCGAGAACTTTTCCAAATTGTCAAAAAACTGACAAAAGCACCAAGTAACGCTGACCAGCTACCGGACATCCCCCCTGATCGCCTGGCCCGACAATACAAACAACTCCAACAACCGCAAAGCTCAAACCACTACACAGAAACAACCGAGACAAATCCAGACACCAGCATAAACAAAGAATGGAATACGTTTGACACAACTTCAAAAGAAGAAATATCCTCCACCATCTCCTGCCTGAACACCACCACCTCCCTACTGGACCCCTGCCCTACTGCCTGGATAAAGAAGACCAAAGAAGCCCTGAGCACGCCATTAACCCACATCATAAACCAATCCTTTACCCAAGGACACATGCCAGATGCCCTCAAGACCACAATAATTCCACCAACCCTGAAAAAGCACAACCTAGACCCCTCAGACCCCACCTCCTACAGACCAGTAGCAAGCCTCCCCCTCACCGCCAAGATAATAGAGAAGGTAGTCCAACATCAACTCCAAGAACATCTGGACATCAACAATATACTAGACCCGCAGCAATACGGCTTCCGGCCACTACATGGAGTCCAGACCCTCATGACCACACTGATGAACACCCTCATCATAGGAACCCAAGAGAAACACTCCGGTTACATCCTGATCTTCCTAGACATATCAGCGGCCTTTGACACCATCTCCCACGACATCCTTATACACAGACTCCAAACAATTGGAATCAAGGATACTGTACTCCGATGGTTCAAGTCTTATCTAACCGACCGACAGCAAGTGATCCGCACCAACACCTCAACCTCGCCCCCCTACCGGCAACATCAAGGAGTACCCCAAGGATCCACATTATCAGCCATGCTCTTTAATATCTACCTCCATCCGCTCTGCTCAGTCATACGCACCCACAACATCAACTTCCACATATATGCAGACGACATAATGCTCTACGCACCAATAACAACCACAAACCCAGCCAATGACCAGCTATCAGCCTACTTCACTGATGTATCCAACTGGCTACAACAGAACAACCTATCCATTAACATTAAAAAAACCGAAGCTCTTATAGTAACAAAAGATCCAGACTTCAAACCACCCACCCACCTCAACATGGGAACTACGCAAATTCAAGTACAACCACATATAAGATAACTAGGCATTATCATCGACCAAGTTCTAACCCTTAAACAGCAGATCAACAAGACCACCGGAACTATCTTCCACAAAGCTAAAACTGTACAACGTCTCCGACCCCTCCTCGAACCCCAGGACTTCAGGACAGTAATGCAGGCCATGACACTACCACACCTGGACTTCTGTAACATAATCTACCATGGACTACCCGCCACACAAACCAACCCCCTCCGAACTGCCTTAAACACTACGGCAAGGATTATTCAAAATGCAAAAAAGCGGGACCACATCACTCCAATCCTAAGAGACCTACACATCCTCCCCATTGAAGCAAGAATCAAGTACAAGGCTATCCTACTCACCCACAAAACCATCCACCAAACACAGAACACCCCGCTCCACACCTTACTGTCTCGCCCAATCCACAACAGAACAACCAGACAAACCTCCACTAACTTCATCACTGTCCCCCACAAAAGAACCAAGGCCACACAACGAACCTGCAACAGAGCCTTCGAACTTTATGCTCCATCCCTCTGGAACTCTCTGCCGAACCACATCAGAAACAATGGTGATCTCACAACATTCAAAAAACAGCTGAAAACGGTCCTATTCCGTGAACATCTCTGAACATCTCTGACCAGAAACTCCACCCACCTCTTCAAGAACTCTTGATTAGAAACTGTAGGACTGTACATGTCTATGTCCATCCCAAATCATTAATGTTGCCCCATGGTGATGGCCCCACTCTATAACCATTGATCCCCCCCCCCCCTGTGTTATGTGTTACACCGCTTTGATCCGGTGAAAAGCGGGATATAAATACAGTTAAATAAATAAATTCAATGCCGCTAAGGACTGCGCAATGAGAGCCCCTGCGGAATACACTGAACAAATTTGGATCTTCACCCGGTGCAATCTCTCCTTCCTCTAGCTACATGGCCCACGGGTTGAGCCCCGAGTCCCTCCCCGTCATCTGTCAGTCGCGGTTCCGAGGTCTGCTGACCCCACGCGTCGAAGGCGGAATCCAAATCAAGGTTTCTCTGAGAAGGACCCTCCTCCGGATCCTCCTCCCCTATAAACGCCGCTTTCTGCGACCCCAAAGGCAAGGTGGAATCAGATCTGCTCTGTGTCTGTTCCCTCCTGAGGCAATAGGTCTTATGCAGAGAATGAAATCTGCAGAAAACAACATTTCTACCCCTTCCTGCAGTCCCAAACCCTGAGCTTGGGCCAGAACCGCTGGCAAGGAAGGCATATTAGATTTTCTTGACTTCGTTTTCTTTTTTAACTGCTTGTCAGCTAACGCAGGAGAAATGGAAGCATCAGCCAAAATGGCTGCCTTTCCCACTCGATCCTGAGACCTCCCTGCAAGCTCCCCCTGAGGCAAACTCTCCTCCATGGCGGCTAACCGCCGCTCCAAATCACTCCCTCGACGAACACAAGACCTGCAAAGCCCCGGTCCAGCCAAGCTGCGGACACCCCCGCACTGCACGCACTCTGCCGCAATCGGCAGCATGTGTGTGAACCGGAGCCCCCTCTGCCTTCAATTCTAATCAGCCATAAGATCATAAGCTACGCCGCTTAGCTACTCTCTCCGAGCAATCGCACCGTGTATTACTCCTTACCTTCCGCTGAGGTTTTTAAACAGCTGATCGCCCGATCCCCGCTGCTAGCGGGTGGCGATCAGTCACTGTGGCAGCACAAGTGGAGTGCGACTGGGGCTCCCAGGTACTCACTCTCTTGCGGGCAAATGTCGGCTCCGACGACCTCGAGGCAGGTTCTGCCCCTGCTGCCCTCAGTCCCTCTCAATCGTGGGAATGTGCAAATCTGCTCTCCGGCTTTACAGCCCAGCTAGGACCCACCAGAATTTGCCTTTCCAAACCAAATCACCCCCACCGAGGGTTCCTTAATCTATTCTTGATTTCAACTGTGGAGCCTGAGCAAAACAAAAAACGGTCCTATCCAGCTGCTGAGGACTGAAAGACTGAGTCTCTGACACCAGGGGGAGCCGTATAGGGTGTCAGTAAGACTCCGTGTGATTCAGTCCTCAGCTGCTGGAGGGGGCTGACAACCCTACCATTCCTGGACTGGCCTGGAGAGACGAATAGGAAACAAACTTATTTCAAAAATAACATAACACGTCCAAACCTATCAACACCTCTCCCACATGACTCTCCCTAGTCCAATAGATGGTAATAAACTGTCAACCCAGTAGACAAGTGACATACACCATGAATGTCAATGTAAATACTCTGTATATAGTTAACTGAACCTACCCGGTTCTCAATGTAAATAGTTTGAGGGTGACCTCTACGCTACCTTTGCTATGTACATAGTTTCAAAAATGTTATATTTAACTGCTGTCACTGCAGAGTTAAATGTTATAATGTAAACCGCTTCTGATCACTGGAAGGAGCGGTATAAAAAATGTAACCAAATAAAAAAATAAAAAATAAATCTGCCAAATAGGTCAAACCAGACTCCAAACCAGCAGCTTCCGAACCCACTTAAGAATATAAGATATGCCATACTGGGTCAGACCAAGGTCCATCAAGCCCAGTATCCTGTTTCCAACAGTGGACAATCTAGGTCTTGATGAAGTTCTGACCAAGATGCAGGCAAGTTTTCTGACCATCTCAAGCAAGCTCGAGCTAGCGTAATTACTCACCTGTAACAAGTATTAGCCGGGGACAGCAGGAATCAGTCCTCACATATAGGTGACGTCGGCACCGACGAAGCCCTTGAGGAAGCATCCTCCATCTTTCAAAGAAAGCCTTTGGGAGATGCTACCACACATGCATGGTCCCCTTCCCACCCAAGGGTGCCATCTTGCTCAGTCAGATGACATAGCTAAAAGACAGCAGAAATGAAGGAAGCAACTCCACGGGAAGGAGAAAGGGGTGGGAGGACTGATTCCTGCTGTCCCCAGAGAACACCTGTTACAGGTGAGTAACTACGCTTTCTCCGGGAACAAGCACAAAGTCAGTCCTCACATATGGTATTCCCTAGCTACAGGCTACCAAAAGCCCATAGCAAAAAAACACTGGCTCCCTCACGGGGAGCTGCAAGCGGCAGCAATTAAGTCTGTGACCACAAACCACAGTAGGACCCCCTGTGTCTGATGAAAACCAGCACTCCGGTAGCCTGAATACAGAAAGGTCGGAGGGCAGAAGATGCCTAAACCCCAAAAAGATTAGGGAGCACAGCCTGGCCAAAGGCACTGTCCCGTCGGGACTCCCTGTACCAGCAGTAATGAGCTGCGAAGGTATGGACTGAAGACCAGATGGCGGCCCGGCAGATGTCCACCATCGGGACAGAGTGCAACTTTGCCACCAAGGATATCATGGCCCTGACACGGTGCGCCGTGACACAGCCTTCCAGCGGGAGCCCCGCCTGCTCATAGGCGAGGGCGATACAGTCCACTACCCAGGTGGACAGTGTATGATTGGTCACAGCCTCCCCCAGACTACTGGGGTCGTAGGAGACAAAAAGCTGAGTGGCTTTGCGGTGGCCCCGAGTGTGTTGGATATAGAAGGACAAAGCTCTTTTACAGTCCAAAGTGTGAAGGACTGTCTCCATCTTACTGGAGTGAGGTCTCATAAAAAAAGTAGGACGTACCACTTCTTGGCTGAGATGGAAGGACGATACCACCTTCGGAAGAAATTTAGGGTGCGCGCGGAGCACCACTGTTCCTATAGAACCTGGTATAGGGCGCCTCCATCACTAAGGCCTGGAGCTCGAGTGCAACCAGGAATGCCACCTTTCCATGAGAGGTAACGTAGGTGGCAAGTAGCCAGAGGCTCAAAAGAGCCATTTGGTTTCTGGAGGGCAAACCGGGGGCTTCAGTAAGAGCAGACCCCTAAGAATGTGGGTCACCAGCGGCTGGACCGAGAGGGGCTTGCCATCCACGGGGTGGTGGGGCACCCAGACGGAATTAGATTTAAGCCCGGATTGCAAGAGGTGAAGAAGGTACTGTAACACCAATCCCACTGGGCAGGAGAATGGGTCGGTCCCATGCTCACCATACCAGGCTGAAAACTTGTGCCATTTGAGAGAATAAGCCTTCCTAGTAGAGGCCTTGCAAGAGGCCAGCAGGATCTCTTCTACCTCACCCAAGAGGTTGAAAGGGGTTAGGGTCACCCTTTCAGCAGCCATGCTGTTAGTGACAGGGACCTCAGGATGGGGTGCAGAAGAGAGCCCCATTCCTGAGGCAGGAGTCCCAGAGAGTTCCCCAACAGTACTGGGGTCTCCACTGTTAATAGGAGGAGCAGCAGGAACCACGGTTGCCTGGGCCACCAAGGGGCTATATCAGGATAAGCGAGGCCTTGTTGCGGAGGGTCCCGAACAAGTTTTTGGCAATCAGCAGCGTGGGAGGGAAGACGTACATGAGGCCCTCCGACCACGAGACGAGGAATGCATCCTCTGCCATCCTGGAGGGATGGGCCTGACGGGAAGAAAAGCGGGGCAACTGGAAGTTGTCCGGGCTGGCGAACAGGTTCATCACGTGTTTTCCCCACATCTGGAAGAGCCAGTCAGCCACACTGGGGTCCAGCTACCACTTGTGCAGCTGGAGGACTCTGCTCAGCCTGTCGGCCAGCAGGTTCTTCTGGTTTAGTAGGTATACTGCCCACAGGAGAATACTCTGTTGGATTGCATTCGAGCAGAGGACTACCACCTTATAGCAGAGGGCATGAGACCCCGTGCCCCCCTGTTTGTTCACACAGAACATCGCCATCTGGTTGTCCATTTGGACCAGCACTGGCTGGTGACGCAGGTGGTGGCAAAAGGCTCGCAGGGCTAAGTATATCGCCCACAGCTCCAGTCTCACTCCTTTCCCTCTTTTGAAGTCCACTCCATCCACCTTTTCACTCCACTACCTCTCCAGGTAGCTGTTATTTATCGAGGACCTGACAAATCTACTTCTACCTTTCTTACTGACTTTGACTCATGGCTCTCCTTCTTTCTGGATTCCTCTTCCCCCACTCTTATTCTGGGGGATTTTAACATTCATGTTGATAACTCCTCTAATCCTTATGCTTTAAAGCTCCTTTCTCTTACCTTCTCGTTCGACCTCCAGCTTTGCTCTATTGCCCCACTCACCAGCATGGCCACTGCCTTGACCTGGTATTTTTCTCTAGTTGCTTACCCTCAAACCTCTGTACCTCAGTTCTTCCCTTATCTGACCATCACCTGCTAAGCTTCACTCTTCATCACCCGCCGCCTCAACCTCATCCTGTCTCCTCCAACCTATTCAGAAATCTTCATGCTGTTGATACTTTGGTTCTCTCCTCCACTGTTTCTTCATCTCTTTCCTCCACTATGCTATCTAAGTCTGATGATGAGGCAGTAGCTTCCTATAATGCTGCACTCTCCTCTGCTCTGGATGCTCTCGCTCAGCCCATGCCACATCCTGTGAGGTGTACTGCACCCCAGCCCTGGCTTTCATCCACTACCCGCTATCTGCGTTCCTGTGCCCATTCAGCTGAGCGTGCTTGGCTCAAATTCCGCTCCCTTGTAGACTTTCTACACTTCAAATTCATGCTTGTCTCTTTTCAGTCAGCCATAACTCTTGCCAAACAAGACTATTATGTCCATCTGACTAACTCTCTTGCCTTTGACCTTCACCGTCTCTTTACTAGCTCTCTCCTCAAGATGCTTCCGCCTCTTACCCCTCCCTCCTTTTCTGCCCAAACCTGGCTATTTCCATGAAAAAATCCACAAGATCACCCTCCAATTCCCCACAAAATCAGTTACTTCCCCTTCCTCACTCCCAACTTTCCTCCTCTACCTCTGCTACCCTCTCTTCCTTTTCTGTGATCTCTGAAGAGGAAACAGCACATCTTTCCTCCTCCAAACTCACTACCTGCTCCTCTGATCCTATCCCTACCCATCTTCTAAGCCCCATATCATCCACTGTTGTCCCTTCCATTTCTCATATACTCAACCTATCGCTCTCTACTGCAACTGTCCCTGCAGCCTTCAAGCATGCTGTAGTTACACCTCTCCTCAAGAAAACCTCACTTAAACTCACCTGTCCTTCTAATTATCGACCCATTTCCCTCCTCCCCTTCATTTCTAAACTACTTGAATGTGTGGTTCATCGCCGCTGCCTTGACTTTCTCTTCTCTAATGTCCTCCTGGATCCTTTACAATCTGGCTTTCGTCCTTTAAAACTCTACTGAAACGGCTCTTGCCAAAGTTTCCAGTGACTTATTCCTGGCAAAATCCAAGGGCCTTTACTCTGTCCTCATCCTTCTTGACCTCTCTGCCGCTTTTGACACTGTTGACCACAACCTTCTCCTTCTCTTCACTTGGTTTTAAGGGCTCTGTACTATCCTGATTCTCCTCTTATCTCTCCCATCGCTCTTTCAGTGCTAGTTCTGGTGGATCCTCCTCTGCTCTCGGTTGGTGTACCCCAAGGATCTGTCTTGGGTCCACTCCTTTTCTCTCTCTATACCCTTCATGTGCTCATTTCTTCCCATGATTTCAGTACCATCTACATGCCGATGACTCCCAGATCTACCTCTCTACACCTGAAATCTCTCCGGGAACCCAGACCCGGCTCTCTGCCTGCCTTTCTGACACTGCTGCTTGGATGTCTCATCGCTACTTGAAAATGAACATGGCCAAGACTGAGCTTCTTATCTTTCCCCCTAAAAACTCCTCTCCTCTTCCTCCTCTCTCAGTCTCTGTGGATAACTCTCTACTCCTACCAGTTTCCTCTGCCCGCAACCCTGGGGTTGTCTGACTCCTCTCTCTCTTTCTCCATACACAACCATCTGATAGCTAAGACCTGCCATTTCTTTCTCTATAACATCAACAAAATCCACCCATTCCTTTCTGACCACACTACCAAGACACTTATCCACTCCTTAATCACCTCCCGTCGATTACTGTAACCTACTCCTGGCTGGTCTCCCTTTGAATCATCTCTCTCCACTTCAATCTGTTCAACACTCTGCTGTGTGGCTAATCTTCCGCCAGCCTTGTCATGCCCATATTACCCCTCTTCTCGTCACTTCATTGGCTCCCTTATCCATTTCTGCATCCATTTCAAACTTCTCCTGCTGACCTATAAGTTCATTCACTCTGCAGCTCCTCACTACTTTCTTCTCTTATCTCTCCTTACACCCCCCTTCCCCCGGGAACTCCGCTCTTCTGGCAAATTGCTTTTATCTGTGCCCTTCTCTTCTATTGCTAACTCCAGGCTTCACTCCTTTCACCTCGCTGCACCTTACGCCTGAAACAAACTACCTGTGTCTGTATGCTAGGGCCTTCTCTGACCCTTTTCAAATCCAGGCTGAAAACTCAACTCACCTCTTCTCTGCTGTTTTTGGATGTTTACTCACCTGATCTCCTTGTTTCTTTACCATTCCCCCTTGTTTTATCCCCATCTACACCTTTTGTGTTGTCTGTCTTGACTAGATTGTAAGCTCTGATGAGCAGGGACTGTCTCTTACATGTCTGTGCAGTGCTGCATACGTCTTTAGCGCTATACAAATGCTCAGTAGTAGTAGAAGTAGAGGTTGATCTGCTGGGTGCTCTTGTCTGGTGATCAGCTGCCCTGGGTGCGGAGATCCTCGCACCCAGCCGAACAAGGAGACGTCTGTGGTAAGGACCTTTAAGGGGCTCGGGGACTGAAAAGGCATGCCCGCCTCGAGATACTGGGGAGATGCCACCAGACCAGAGAGTCTGCTAGTTGACGGGTTACGGAGACTCTGTCTCGGAGGCACCCTGTGGCCTGAGTTCACTGGTCTCAGAGACACCACTGCGCCGCCCTTATGTGGAGGCGAGCATCTGCTAACGTGGACTGAGAAGGCACAGAAGGAGCCGAGCGGGCACAGAGGGATGGTGCTATATATCCTGTGCCAGAGTCCTAAGATGGTCGGTTTGGTCCCTGGGCAGGAAGGCCTTTGACTGGAGAGGGTCCAGTTTTTCCCTGATAAACTCCAGACATTGTGTCAGAAGGAGATGAGACTTGGGGTAATTTATGACAAAGCCCAAGTGCTGCAGAACCTGGATGGTGTGTGCGGTGGCCTCCTGCACCTCTGAGGCCGTGCCTCCCTTTATGAGTCAGTCGTCCAAGTAGGGGAAGACAGAGACCCCTTTGAAGGCAAAGGAAGGTGGCCACGACTGCCAAGCATTTTGTGAAGACCCTTGGGGCAGAAGCCAAGCCGAAAGACAGCATCCTGTACTGATAGTGCCCATCCCCCACTATGAACCGAAGGTACTGCCTGTGGTTGGGGTGAATAAGGATGTAGGTATAGGCAATCTCCCTGCTGGAAGTAGGGCAGCAATGTTCCAAGGGAGAGCATCTTGAACTTCTCCCTCAACAGGAATTTGTGGAGGTTGCACAGGTCGAGGATGGGCCTTAGGCCCCCTGTCCTTTTTGGCACGAGGAAGTACCTGGAGTAGAACCCCTTGCTCTTGAGATGGTAGGGCACCGGTTCCACTGTTTTGTCCTCGAGAATATCTGCCAACTCCTTCAGTAGAAGATCCTGGTGGAGGGAAGACCTGAGGGGCTCTCCCAGAAAATAAAGGGGAGGTGTCCGAGTCAGGTGGAGGAAGTAACTCTCCCTGATCACCCAAAGTGCCCAGAATGGGTGATGGTCAACCACTTCTGGGCATAGTGGGTCAAACATCCCCCTGTGGGCTGCTGACCTCCTTGGGGCAGAGAGGCTATGCTCAAGGAGTCAAAAACTCCCCCCTGGCTGGGCCGGGGCCTGGGGTTTTGGAGCCTTCTGCTTAAAAAAAGGGCCATGCCCATGTCCCTTGGCCTGCTGACCCTGTTGGGGAGCCGGGGAGGCCTGAAAAGGTGGGTAGTTTCTGTAAGCAGCCCCTTTCCTCAGGTAGAAGGGCTTTTTATCCGAGCCCTTCTGTCAGGGAGGGGCAGCGGTCTTTTTAGAGAGCCTGATCCTCGTCATGAACTCTGTCTCCAGCTCGGCAGCCTTGTCGGTCATGGGCTTGCCAAGAGGTTCTCTCCTTGGCATGGGACATCGACCAATTGGTTCTGAACCCACTGCTCAAGATCGGACAACTGTAACCGAGCTTGGAGTCATGCACCGAAGCCCGCCACAGCTACTCAAGCCGCTGACTCGAACCCATCATAGGCTGCCCGAGACATGAAGTTGGAGCACTCACGGATGGCCTTGGCCAGGTTCTTGAACCGCTGCAGGGGTTCCTCGGAAAGACCAGCTGAGAACCCAGTGATTTCCTTCGCCAAGTCTCTCAGGTTCATGCCCATGTACAGCTGGTAGGCCTGGATGTGGCCAATGAGCATTGAGCCCTGGTAACACTTTCTGCAGAGGGCGTCCAAGGTGCCGACTGACGCTGGGGCTCTGAAAGTCCGAGGGGATGTCGCAGTGGCGACGGGTGTCCGATGACTCCTTGTTCTCCATCTCCCACCCAAAATAGTCCATCGAAGACTCGAAGGAAGGATGGTTCGCAGGTTCCGGGATTGACCGCCCGCAGCCCTGCAAGGCTCTGCAGCTGGCACCGAGCGCGCTGGCTGGGGAAGATTGCGACCCCGTAGAGCAGGAACTGGATCTAGATCTCGGCCAAAGATCGGCTCTACTCGGCCTCTGGGGATGTCTTTGATGTCGAGGGCCCAGTGGTACCGAACAACAGTGCCTGCTGCTGGTCCATGAAGCCAGACAAGCTGCGCTCCAGGGCTGCCATTCTGGACTCCAGGCCAGAAGGCTCTACAGCCACTGGCATGCGCACTGAAGGAATCGGGCCTGACGCCGGTTCCCTTGAGGGGAGTCCTCGACGAGGATGGTGTCCGGCTACAAAGGCCGGTCTGCGGTTGAGTCCTTTCGGGGGACCTTCACAGGCTTCTCCTTCTCTGATCCCTTGCTTGAGCATCTAGGACTGCAGGACCTGGCTTGGGGCTTACCCGGCCAGAGCCATCCAGGGATGCCGCCTTCAAGGTTTTCTTTTTCTTCTTGAGTTCCCTCGAGGGAGATCCCCCTTTCCGAGGAGCCACGGTGTTGATCGGGGTCCGTAAGCTTACCCTGAGATTCCACAGCTTCAGAGGAGGCCCTGGCCTTTGGAGGTACCAGGGGCTATGGGAAAAACGTATTGTGCTGTTACTGGCGGCTCGAGGGCCTTAGTGGACTTTTTTTTTTTTAAGAGAGGCCGCATGCCATGGTGTCGTGGTCAGGACCCAGGCAGTGAAGGCAGCAGTCGTGTGTGTCTGTTAGGGACATTATTTGGGCACACCAATCACACATTTTAAAGCCACTGGTAGCCATGGCAGAAACAAGCACCCCAGCGAGGTCGAAGACCTGCGGCGCTGCCAGTTGGAAAAAAGGCACGAAGGTGCCGAAGAAGGAAAAAAACAAAGAACCTGAGACTCGATGCTGAGGCAGCAAGCTCGGGTGGCGGGAAAAGTACCAGTGCACTACTGGAGAAGAGTATGAAACTCAGGTCGAGAAAATCAACTTTTTCTGAGGAAAGACCAGATAGACATCTGAAGGGCTCTGCGGAAAAAAGGAGACTGAGCAAGATAGCACCCTTGGGCGCGAAGGGGACCACGCATGCGTGGTAGCATCACCCAAAGGTTTTCTTTGAAAGCTGGGGGGATGTTTCCACAGGACTCCTTTGGCGCCGATATCATCCATATGTGAGGAGACTGACTTTCTGCTTGTTCCCGGAGAAACGCTTAATTTTAGTACACCACCAAAATAAACACCTCCAGGCCCAATATTCAAAGCAATTAACACAGTTAGCAGAGCTGCTAACCATGTTAACCATGATGAATGGGATATTCAGCAGCACTAAAACAGATAGTGCCACTGAATATCCACAGCTGCTGGTTCTTCACATCCTGATGCTAACCGCTTAACATCAAGGCATGTTGGGGGCATTCTGGGGTGGCACTAATCGGTAACCGGGCAGCGGCTCAATATTGCTGCTGCCCGGTTATATATTGGCAAAAGTGACTAAGCTGGATATTCAATGCTGGGGCCGGATATGACCCCAGCATTGAATATCCAGGTTTAATGTTCAGTGCTAGCTGCACCAGCTGCCAGCGCTGAATATCAGGCCCCTCCATTTTCTAATTTATAAACCCAATGTGCCTTGAGCAACCAATGCCATGACATGAGCACCATATAAATAATTAAATAAAAGAAGAATATGCTAGAAACATTCAAATATCTGGCAAGCATCTATAAACTATACATTTGTGGTCAACATTATTGGCACTCTTGCATTTTAGGTACGTTATACAATTATCTTGAGAAATAATTGGAAATATTCCAACTGTATGTGATCATAATATTTTAATAGTATGTTCAAAGATATACAACAACAAAAAAATGTTTGTGCAACTCTTGACATAATAATTTTCGGGGAAAAAACAAAATATGACCTAGACAGGATTAATGGAACTCTTCACTAATATTTGGTTGCACAAACCTTGGCAGTGATGACAGCCTCCAAATGTCTCTTGAAGCCATCTATAAGTTTCATAAACCTGTCTGCTGATAATTTCTCCCACTCTTCAACTGCAATTTGTTCCAGCTCATGAATGTTTCCAGGATTCATTTCACCAATGGCAAATTTTAGCTTTCTAAAGGTACTCAATTGGATAGAGATCAGGTCTCATTGCTGGCCAGTTTAAAACAGTCCATTTGTTCCTTTTTAATCAATCTTTTGTACTTTTGCATGTATGTTTTAGGTCACTGTCCTGCTGGAGGGCCCATGACCTTTGACCTAGACCTAGCTTTCTGACACTAGGTAGCACATTTTGCTCCAAAATACCTAGGTAGTTCACGGACTATCATGATTCCTTTAATATGTTCCAGGCCTCCAGCTCTCTCCTTATAAGCTTCATTTCTTCGCCTGTAAATGTATCGCTGATCTGCATTGACAAAAAGCTCGAGTCTGGTTTCATCTGTCCACAGAACATTTTCCTAGAAGGACCGTGGTTTCTCAAGGTGGGTTTGGGCAAAGATCAGGCATGCCTTTTTATGTCTGTCTTTGAGCAGTGGGGTCCTCCTTGGCCTTTGCCCATAAAGCTCTTCTTTGTTAAAGTGTGTGGTGCATGGTACAAGTTGAAACCACCACTCCAGATTGCTCCAGGTCAGCCTTAAGCTTTTTAGATGTTGAACATGGTGCTTTTCCAACAGTTTGCACTAACCTTCGAAGACGTCTTGATTAATTTTCCTTTTCCCACCATGTCCTGGAAGGTTCTTGAGAGTTCTATGAGCAGAAAACTTCCTAATAACATTGCGAACTGTAGACATAGGAACCCCCCTTTGAGATTTGATTGGTGTTAATGGCTTTTTGACAGTGTCAGGCAGCTCTCATGTCTTCACCATTGTGAAAACAGAACAGGGAGTGAATTTGGCAATTTTAAACATGAGAGCCATCATTCGTTGGTTGATTCAAGTCATGTGAATACTGACAATTGAGCATAGGTGCATCTAATTTTACTGCAACAGGAATGTGGTTCTTCTGTTGAAACTGATTTGAATTGTTTATACTCATAAGGGTGCCAATAACCATGCCCTAGCAACGTCCCAGTTTTTATACTCTTTCCTCCTATTGCCTTTTTTAATTGGTCTGTTTTATTTGATTTGTTTATGTGTCAAATATGTGTGCTATCTAGTTCAAAGCCACTTCAATGGAAACTTTTTTAAGGAGTGTCAGACGGCTGCCTAGGGTGAGAACTTACACAATCTTGACGATGCATATATTCATATGATTCTTGCAAGGTATTGTGGGTATTGTAGTTCATTCACTCCCAAACACAGCTGATGACAATAATTTGAGTTGTGAAACCAAGTGGTAAGATCAATAAAATACTTCTTTTATTGATGGGGTTTAATTCACCCAGCACATGTATGCTTGATAGCACTATAAATGAGGTTACTTGCTTGCAGTGTTTAAAGGGATAACAAAAAGTCACAAAGTAAACCAGAAAACAACCTTCAACTTGTCAGGCAATTAGCTAATGTTTTCTTAGCAAGTAATTACCAAATACAAAGGCACAAAGTAAAGAATAAACTTTGCTGGTTAGGTTAACTTCTGCTTATTTTCCACGCTGATCTCAGCAGTGATTCTCCCTTGCTCACACACACAATCAGGTGCAGCCCTAATTACTATCCATGGACCAGCTGAAAGCCTTTAGCTGGCTGGCTGCTACTGTGTGAGCCCAAATCCTGCTTTAAGAGCTGTTTGCAGTGGAAATAAAGAACAAAGTTAGGTTTCTTTGTGATGGCTGATGTGTTTGCTCATAGAAAACTAGCAATAGCATTTAGATAAAGAACAGTCCATGTAAATAGTTTCATCTGCTGTATTTCCCCCTGCATCAACAATCATAGGGTCAATATCATACATTGGCACAGATGAGTCTTTCATTAAGGCACTATCATGAGAATGCTTATTCCCTTGCTGCCATTCTCTATTATAGATAGGGTCTGGATCAGTGTTCATACCTGAGCCTCTCCTGCTATCATTATTCCTCTCTGTATAGCCTGGCCAATATGTAATCCAATTCTGATGTCCAGCCTTCCAATCTTGATCCCTGGACACTGGATCTTCTCTCACATACCTTCTGGCCTTGGTCTGAAAGTCCCTTCCACATGCAGTCTTCTCTCTTCCAGGTAGCCACTGGTGATTCCTATCTCTGCCACTCCATTCCTCTGGCTGAATCCAGTCCAATGGACTCTGCTGGCCTTTGGAATACCTCCCAGTATGAGTACTGCCTTGGAATCTCCCAGACCTTCCAATGGCCTTTCTTCTCTTCCTTCCAGAGAGTTTCCTTCTCTCTCTATCTGCTTGGCTTGGCTTCTGTTTCTCCAGGTGATACTGGTGCTTGTAGCCGTTGCTGAAGCTCTCCCCTCTGTATCTCTTCCTGAAGCTGTTCTTGAAACTGTTGCTGAAACTGTTTCCTGAAGAATAATCTCTATTCTTATTCTTTCCTAATGTGTGCTGCTCCCTAACACAGCGCAGCTGTGTTGAATCAAGCCCTGCCCTTTGAGATGAGTGCTTAGGGATTACCTCATAGCTCTCTTGATTGCACACACATTCTCTCACTTCAGCCCCTCTCATGGCTGCTGGAAAGCTGGTGCATTCTGGGACTGGTAGTCTTTTATGTGAAAACTCTGTTTTCTCAATTCTACCAGAACTGACAGGTTGCTTGTTCAGAGTCACATCATCTTTTCTATAGCTCCTACCTGAGCTATGATAAGCTTCCTTATCACAGGAGATATTGGACATTAAGGGATTCAACTGCAAGGGTGCCAATAATGTTGACCACAATTGTAAAAGGAAGCATTTTCCACAGAATTTGATATCTAGTTCAAGCCTTTTTTTTGCAGTAGTGCTCTTCAAGGTGGGTTACATTAAGATATAGTAGGTGTTTCCCTGTTCCCAGAGGGCTTATAATCTAAGTTTGTATCTGAGGCAATGGAGAGTGAAGTGATTTGTGCAAGATCATAAAGAGCATTAGGGAAATCTGAACCCTTGGTTCTCAGCCTTCTGCTCTAACCATTAGACTAATCTTCCACTTCAAGAAGCTAAGTACAAGTGAACATAACATATAAAAGTGGAAGGATGGAGGCTTAGAGGAAATTACCTCCTTACTGGGGAGAGTGGCAGATGGTGAAATGCTTAGCAGCAGAGAGCAGCCAACAAAATAGTGAAGGCATTTAGGCATGGTATGGGAAGGAGGTAACTAGAGATGGAGTCTCTAGTGATAAAGTAGACAGGGGCAACCGGTGGGCCAGAAGGTCCTTCTCTACTGAATTACCATGTTACTATATGTTACTATGAAAGGGTTTGTTAGAATAAAACATGATAAAGAGATCACATATGACAGGACTGAGCAATTCATACCTGATACAGCAAAAAAGAGTCAATGAGAGAGTATAAGAAAGAATGAGAGAGAGCATGTTAACAAGGATAGTAGTAGTTTCATCCCCTCTTACTGCTTTGTACTGGAAAAGCTGGGCCATCTCGTCCCTGGTCTCAGATTTGTGGGCGCTGCCTTGCCAATGGTCAGGCATGTAGTGGATATGAGCCAGTACACACTGCAGGAGTTGCTCGGGGCACCATGCCATGTGCTCATCCGGGATAAAGGACCTGCCGTAACAAAGAGCATGAGTTCAGCATTGCTTCTACTGGAGACTCCACAAACTAAAATGATAGTACCTGGAAACCAGAGCTAAGAATCCTATACAAAAGGCTAGAGTTCCACCTCCACTACTCTACCCTGATGAAGGGTAGCCCACTTTACTCAAGTTACCCCAAAAACACTAATCCACTTCTGGTTTTGTCCCTTTAAATGCATGATAATGTAGTCTTACGTTTTGTAGGGAAATCAGAATTCCATGCATACAAAGAAGCACATCCAGTGCTGGATCAGTTTCTTTGGACTGAGATGGGTGAGGTGCCAATCCTATTCTTGTGATCTTAACACAGCATCTAAAGATGTTCATATGCTTTCCATTTTGTGAGACTTACCTTTTAAATCTTTCCGCTCCTAAAACTTTTACGGGGCAATTTTCAGTTTATCTATAGGCCTGTAAGCCCAGTTGTAAATGGAAATACCACAAGGGTTCCACTTTTAAAATGTGTCCATCCACAAAATGTGGTTCCTCTTTCAGCACATACATTTGCAGTAGGTACAAATACAAGCAGCAAAGGTACAGCGTGGTTATTCATGTGTAGCAGGTGATCTCTGTGAACAGCAAGAATAAGTCCTTACATATGGGTGACGTCACTGAAGGAGCTCCACACAGAATGCTCCCCAGCTTCCAAAGGAAGCTTCTGGGAGGAACACCCTGATTGTGCACCTGCCCTCTCGCCTGTCACGGTGCCATCTCTTCCGGTACAATAACACAGCAATTAGGTCAATAGGCAATTTCCCGAGATGGTGAGAGAGTTGTGAGGAGTTATTCCTGCTGTTCACGAAGAACACCTGCTACAGGTGAGTAACTACACTTTCTTCATGAGTAAGCAGGAAATAAGTCCTCATGTATGGGACTCCCAAGCTACAGGCTACCAGAACCTGAGGAGATGAATAGCTCAGCTGGGCAATGAGAACTGAAAAAAGTCAGGAAGACCAAAGAGATAGTTCCACCAGAGAGTCATTTGATACAGTATCCTCAGCAGATATTGACCTGAGATTTTGAGCAGGTAGCCTGGATGGACAGAAGGGACAGTGAGCCAGGAGTTGACTCTAAGACCAAGAGATGCCAGAGAACAGCCTGTCTAAAACTGCTGTCCTGGTGGGAATCCCCATCCAGACAGTAATGGGCCATGAAGGTATGGACTGAAGACCAAACGTGGCCCTGCAGATTTCCTCTACAGAAACAGAACGGAGGTTGGCCACCGATGCAGCCATCGCTTGGACATTATGAGCCGTGACAAGACACTCAAGCTCAACCCAGCCTGAGAGTATGCATGAGCAATACAGTCCTCTAGTCAGAGGGACAGCACACATTTTGAGACAGCAATGCCTAACCTATTGGGGCTGAAGGAGACAAACAACTGAGTCGACTGGCGGTGCTCCTTTGTACGCTCCAGACAGAAGATCAGTGCACCCTCGCAGTCCCACATGTGCAATGCCACTTCACCACGATTCGCATGAGGCCATGGAAAGAACACCAGAAGGACAATCCGACTGGTTGAGATGGAAAGCTGAGATTACCTTCAGTAGACAGTGAGGGATGTGCAGAGCACCACCTGGTTCTGGTGAAACCTGATATATGGAGGGTAAGCAACCAGAGCTTGCAGCTCACTGATGCGTTGAGACGATATGACAGCCACCAGGAAGAGGAACTTCCAGGACAAGAACTTGAGAGGGCACGAGTCCAGCAGCTCAAATGTGGTCCACATTAGTTGGGCGAGTACCACATTGAGATCCCAAGCGAACGTCGGGGGCTTCAGCAAGAGTTTTGAAAGGTGCAAGCCCCTCAAGAATTGAGCCACCAGAGGCTGGGACAAAATGGGCTTCCCCCCAAAGCCGCAATGGTGTGCCCCTATCATGCTGAGGTGAACCTGCACCAAATTGGACTTCGGTCTAGAGTTGAAGAGGTGCAGAAGGTACTCCAGCTGCTGGTCCACGGCACAGAAGGGGTCCAGTGCTCTACTTTCATCTCTTTTATTCAACATTTACATACAGCCTTCTGTGAAAACATCAAACAACACAAAATTCAGTACCGGCTATATGCCGACGATATCTTGGTATATGCCCCAATTGAGATGCACCAGCCTAACATCTCAACCATAACTACATGGATGGAAGACATGATCACCTGGCTCAGCAGCAACAACTTATCTGTAAACTACACAGAGGCACGCTTCATCACAAGAAATCCATATTCACTCCACCTCAATCAATTAACATGCTACAAAGGTCCATACCAGTAAAAAAAAATGAGGTCAGATACCTAGGGATCACCTTGAACCAATATCTCACCATGCAGTCCCACATAAACAAAACCACCGTAAACGCCAACTATAAAATGAAGGTTATCAGGAGACTAAAACCGTTAGTAAGCCAAGAACACTGTCGATCAGTATGCCAGGCAATAATCACCCCTATACTTGACTACCGCAACTCACATTACCAGGGACCCCCAAAACAAGTCATCATGCTGTTTCAGATAGAACAAAACACAGCAGCACAAATTATCACCGGAACCTTCAGACAAGAGCACATCTCCCCCATACTTAACCAATTACATTGGCTCCCAATACATTCACGCATCAGCTTCAAAACAACAATAAACATCTTTAAAATTATCCATCACTCCTCGGCCAACATCTTAGAAGACCTAATCTCAAGAGACTCAAGCACTCGACCCAGGAGAGACATCAACAAGAGCAAGATCATCACGCCCCACGAACATCAAAAATCCCCAAAAAATCTACATCAGGAAAAGCGCTTTCACTGTATGCCCCGTCACTTTGGAACTCCCTATCAGACGACAAGCAAGCCATGACAGACATCAAAAACTTCCAAAAGAAACTAAAAACTTTCCTCTACACAAACCATCCGGGAAATGATTCCGAAACACCTCCCCTCCCCCGACAATTCCAGCCAAGAACTGATGACTATTCTCCATCACCACAGACAAGTTATACCTGGAGGAAAGGTCCATAAACCATTATTAAGAAGGGACCCAGGATATCAATGCTTGACCCAGTACAAGCATTGTGGAACCTGTGTCTTTTGGGGAAACTGCTAGGTACGTATGACCTTGATTGGCCACTGTTGGAAACAGGATACTGGGCTTGATGGACCTTGGTCTGACCCAGTATGGCATATCTTATGTTCTTATATGTTATGCCTTGTATGTTGCAATGTACATAAGTTAATCTGTTATTCTGTTCCACGTACCCATTCCCCTCCTCCCCAACTGTTCAGCGCTCTTTGTACACAGTGAGGCTTATGTAAACTGCTTTGATTGAAGGATAAGGAGGTATAAAAAACTAGTTAAATAAATACTTGTGCAACAGGCAGCAAACC
Organism: Ichthyophis bannanicus; assembly: GCA_033557465.1. Taxonomy (NCBI): domain Eukaryota; kingdom Metazoa; phylum Chordata; class Amphibia; order Gymnophiona; family Ichthyophiidae; genus Ichthyophis; species Ichthyophis bannanicus. The sequence continues at coordinate 162,366,276 of CM066031.1, read as the reverse complement.
GCCACCACTTGAGTTCTGGAGTCCTTGCAGGATGCCAGCAGGGTGCTGGTAATGCCCTTGGGGAGCATTACGTTCTGCAAGGACTACCCTGTCAGCATCCATACCATAAGAGCCAGTGAGTGGATGCTGGAGTGCAGCAAGCAGCCGCCCTCCTATGAGATGAGATCTGGGTCAGAGCCCAGGCAAAGAGGCTCCCTCTGCGAGAGCTGCAGTAGCAGCGGGAACCAAGACTGAAGGCCAGTAGGGAGCAATAAGGATCATGGCTCCCCCTTTTGTCTTGGAGCTTCAGAAGTGTTTCTGCCACGAGTGGTATTGAGGCATACAGCAGGCCCTCCCCCCCCCCCCCAGTGGTATCCGAGAAGGTATCCGAGACCAGGCAATAGCTGGCCGGCTTCTGAGAGCAGAATCAGGCTAACCGGACATTTTGCGCCATCGTAAAAAGATCCACCATCAGAATGCATCAGAATGCCTGGTTCACTTATGCGGCTGAAGCACCCAGCTGAGGTGATTTGCCAGACTGTTGAGCTCGCTGGGCAGATAAATTGCCCTGAGATCCATGCCGTGGAGCAAGGCAAACTTCCATTGGCAAACAGCCTCCCAACACAGGGGGTACAACCCCGGGCATCCCTGCTTGTTCACATAGAGCATTGCTACCTGGTTGTCGGTTTGAATCAGGACCACTTGATTCACCAGGTGCATATGGAAAGCACAGAGGGCATTCGCTATGGCCTGAAGCTTGAGAAAACTGATTTAGTGGAAACTCTCCTGTTCGAACCACAGGCCCCGGGTGCGCTTTCCATCCATGTGCACCCCCCCCCCCCCCCAGCAGAGCTTGGATGCATCCTTTGTGAGAGACTTGCAGGGGGCTGCAAGCTGGAATAGGAGCCTCATAGCAGGTTATCCACTTCAAGCCACCAGTATGCCCCGCAGATGGCCTGACACCTGCTACCATTGTGTTCGTAAGGTCCATTGGACCTGCCACATGGAGAGGTGGGTCTGAGGGGTGACATGCACCGTGGCAGCCATGTGCCTGAGGGCTCTCAACAGCCCATGAGCTGTGGTGTGGCACAGGTGTTTCAAAGTGCCCACCATCACAAAGAGTTGCTGCAGTTGGTCCTCCGGCAAGAAGGCCCATGTCTGGGCGGTGTTGAGGAGGGTCCTGATGAATTCCAGCTGCTGTGCTGGTTGGAGGTGGGACTTCGGGTAGTTGACCACGAATCCGAGTCCCACAGGCACCTGAATTGTGAATGCGGCACACCGCCGCATGCTGGCTGGCATAGGATTACCCAGTCATCTAGGAATGGGAAGACAAAAGACCCCTGGGTCCAGAGGAAGGCAGCCACGACCACCAGACACTTCGTGAAGACCTTTGGGGCTGCCGCCAGCCTGAAGAGAAGCACCCGGTACTAACAGTGCTGACCTCCCAGCACAAACCAAAGATACTGTCTGTAATTCTGCTGCATCGGGACGTGTGTATACACATCCTTTAGATCCAAGGAGCATAGACAAGCGTATAAGGTACAGGAGCAGGATCCCAGCGAGACCATTTTGAACTTCTTGTGCACCAGTAACCGATTGAGGTTCCCCAGATCCAGATTTGGACAGAACCCACTGGTCTTTCTGGGGACCAAGAAATACCTGAAGTAGAAGGCCCTGCCCAACCTGAGTTGAAGGGACAGGTTCAATGGCGAGGTTGACCAGGAGGTCTGCAACAGGTTCCGATGCACGGGATCCATGGAGACAAGGGCGTGAAAATCCTCCAGGTCCAAGATGACATCCTTGAGGAACATGCTCATGTAAGTTTGGTAGGCCAGTATTCCGGTGACCAGCATGGAGACCTGAAAGCATTTCCTACTGAAGGAGTCTAGGGTACAAGCTTCACAGCTCGGCAGCACACTTCAAAGCCAACTCAACCATTATGGAATTGTGGGGAAATTCAGGCTTCTAAAAACCCCGGGGCCTTCTGGACCTTGTACGGGGAATCGAGCTAGCAGCTAATGACTAGGACCATAAGCAGCACCTCCCACAGCTGCAGCAACAACCTTTGCAGGATGTGCTGCATGGGAACTGTCACAGCCTCTGTGGGAGCCAAAAGGAACTGGAGGAGTTCCAGTTCCTCCCACTGCGGTTCCCTCCTCTGATTCCAGGGAAAAAGAGATGGCCTTAGCCATGTCCCGAATGAAGCCCTGCAATATGTCCTCCAGGAGTGATTTGCGCAGCTCGAGTGGATGCGATGGGTTGGACAGAAAATCCAGTGACCTGAGGTCTGACACTGTCTATTCCGCCTCGGTCTCCCAGTCTGATTTGGATTCCGAGAGGAAATCTAAATAGTACAGAGTTTCCTCTTCCCGCAGGCTTCGCCATCTGGGAGAGGGTGGATGCCAATGGCCCCATTGCACCCGGCATGGACTCCGACACAGAAAGGGAGATGGCTCCAGCAATTGGAATTGATATAGATCTTTCACCTTATGTCCCTACCTCAGCAGGCAGTGAAAAGGCTGGAAGAGGTGCGGTGATGATGCTCTCTGCGCCACGAAGTCTGTGTTTTTCAAGGCTTCCACTACCATCACATGAGCTTCAGGTCTCGAAGGCATTCCTCCAGAACCCCCATCTGCAAGGGGGCCGATGCCACAGGCGCAGACACCGGCATCTGTAGATCGGGCGGGGACTCTACGATGACAGGTGCATCGGGAGACATTTGGCTGTCCTCCTGGGTGCTGAGAGTCAACTCTGCTGTCCAAGTCGATTCCTACTGCCGAGAAAGCTTGGCTTGCCACTCCCAGCCATCATTCTCTGCATCTCGTCGAGTAGGGCTGCAATGGCTCTGCACCCAGAATTTCTCCTGGTGTTCGCCTTTCGATGTAGACAGGGTCTCAGTAGATAGTCTTTTCTCGCTGCTTGGGCCCTTCTGCTGCGACTAAGCATGTAGCTCCTTTCCCTTTGATGCCTCAGGACTTTTTGCAGGCGAGAATGAGGGGAGTCGAGACTGAGGATGCTTTTCCCGACCTTTCAGCCTTTGATGCGTCATCTGCAAGCAGAGCTCAGAGGACGCTGGCTTGTGATGGGGTCCAAGGCACTGTAAGCACAATTATGCCAGTCGGTGGCAGAAATGGTCTTGCCACACTTGGTGCATTTCTTAAAGCCACTAGCTGGCTTAAATATGACGAAAAATACCGCCACGACAAAATTAAATTGGAGAGCTGCCATGGGCAAGAAAACCACCCAAGAGGAGGAAAGAACACTCTAAAAGTGCGAAGAAAAAGGAAAATAAAATCCTATAAAGAGAAAAACAGCTAAATGATCACAGGCAGAAAAGAAACTAGAGAAAAACTCGGCCCACGAGGGCCAGCCAGAACTTTTTTCTAGACTATAGGAGCACATCCTAGGGGCTCCACAGAAAAGAAAAGACCAGAGAAGATGGTGCCATGGCAGGCAGGAAGGCAGGCGTGCATGCATGGTGTACATCCCAAAAACTTTCTTTGGAAGCTGGGGACCATTCCATGCGGGGCTCCATCGGTGACGTTACCCATAAGTGAGGACTTATTTCCTGCTTGTTCACAGATAAATGCAGGTTTTTCAAAATGAAAGCCCTGCACCAACAGTTGTGGGCAACATTACTGGCACCCTTGCATTTTAGGTATGTTGTGTACAATATCGAGAAATAATTGGAAATATTCCAACTGTATGTCATCATAATATTTTAATAATATGTTCAAAGATATACAACAAAAGAAATATCTGTGCAACTTACATATAGTAATTTCTGAGAAAGCACAGTTACTTACCTGTAACAGGTGATCTCTGGGAACAGCAGGAATAAGTCTTCACATATGGGTACGTCGGTACCGACGGAGTCTGCGCGGGAACGCTCCCCAGCATCCAATTAGAACGCTTTTGGGAGCATCCCAACACGCCTGCGTGCTGCCTTCCCGCCTTTCCCAACTGCCTCTCCTCAGTTAAGTTTTAAAGCTGAGACCAAGAGAGAGAGTGAGAGAAAGAAAGAGAAAGATAGAGATAGAGAAAAAAGCAACTCCTAGGGGAGGTGGGTGGATTGTGAAGACTTATTCCTGCTGTTTCCAGAGATCACCTGTTACAGGTAAGTAACTGTGCTATCTCCAGGAACAAGCAGGAATGAGTCTTCACATATGGGGACTCCCCAAGCTAAGATGCCCGGAGGGAGTCCTAGCATGTTGCGAATCTAGAATGAGCCATGCTACTCCTCAGAACCTCAGGCATCCTGGGGATGGAGGGTAGGAGTTGAATAACAGAAAGGTGCTGTGGAACAGCTGGACTAGAACAGGACTTCTATAGAGGAAGACCCTGTATAGATGACATTTAGCAGTAAAAATATTGAGTGCAATATTTTAATATGAACCTCCCTTGGTGGTAACGTAAATAGTCTATTGAGGTTCATATGGATCTGTTAGAAGAGCCAGTAGAAGATCCTCAAGGAGTACCTCACTGTGAAGTAGAGGTAATACACTGTAGGAAAACCAAGTGGAGGTCAGAACCCTTCAGGGTGAGAAATAGACCCAGGGGAAACTGGGGTAGTACAATGAGGTAGGGCTTCAGCGGGAAACGCAGAAGGTACTATTAGACAAAGATTAAGCTCTTTTGGCCGAAGAACAGTACCATCCTAGGACCAAAAGGAAAAATAAGTCTGACGATTTGGACGGACAATAGAAATAGTCCATGTAGGAGGGAAAGGGTATGGAAGACCCCTGCATACAATAACAAAGTAAGGACAGACTTATGAAGCGTTAAGCTTTAGATTAACTGAAGATCCGTAATGTCTTTCCTAAATGAGGTCAATTAGGAAAGAAAAAGGTACATGGGGAGCTTCAGAGGTACCTAACCCTGAAAGGTTATGGTAAGAGAAACACAAAATTTGCTACTTACCACAGGGAGTGGTTGCATGTGTAGAACCCTAAACATGCTTGCACAGCATTGATAGGGGTAGTGCCCATCTGTCAGAGTCATATAGGAATATATGGATATATGAACCTAAACAGATAGATAAGTACGTAGATACATATCTACCTAAAAAAAAAAAAAAATATATATATATATATATATATATATTTGTAAATATATATATATACAGAGATATACATGGGCAGAAGATACACAGATACATATATATATAAATATGTAGACATCTAGAAACGTCTCCACGTAAGTAGATGGAGACATGGCTATATAGCTAGATCCCCATAGGAATATGGGGAGAGAGAAAGATTCATCTAATAGCAAGAAGGGTGATATCTGCTTGAATAGATGCATAAAGAATCTTCTTTCCCTGGTTATGATTGACAGAGCCAGAGGAATGGTCTCCCTGACAAGGAGGCAGGGGCGGCCCAAGGGGGGTGCGTGGCCATGTGCGGAGACTCGGTGCGGGGCCTCATTTGCATAAGTGGCCTTATTTGCATAAATATTTGCATAATGTTACCATACACTAACTTTTAGTAAACATGTCTCTTAATGAGGGTATGGATAAAGAAAGACTAAAAGATTTCTACATTACTATAATCCAGTGCCAACCGCCAGGCACATTAGGAACTACTACAAACGCTGCCCATTTAGAACCCATAGCAAACCCGCCATATCCTGACAGCATTACCAGGACTCACAAAGCTCCATACCCTACCTATCAAAAGGCAACACTGCAAATATTAAACCATACATTTCAGAGAATACTGGGGAAAGAGAACAAGTGGCAATGTCAAATAGGAATTACATAAACAGAATACCTCAGCTCAGTTACACATGCAGAACATAGACCATCATCAAACAAGGAATCACAATTTAGTAACAGGAAGGCAATAATTAAACTGGGAACCCCAAAAGCCAAACTTGGAATGTACAACAACACTGTAGAAATAAAACTATAAATTAATTTCCTCTTGTACCAAACAAAGCGCAGACGTTAATGATGCACATTTCCCAGAGCTTTCATATTCCAGTTAATAAATTCAAAATAAAGAGATATCTTTCTACCTTTTGTGCATTTTTTTTCAGTTGCAATTGCTCCAGCCACTTTCTTCTGGTTTCTTCATGTTTTCTGCTAACTCTCCATCGTCTGCTGTCCATTTGTTCTTTCTTCTCTCTTCTAGTTTTTTTTTCCATTCTCTCTCTCTACATCTGCTTTAACATACTAATCTTTCTCCTTTTGCTCTTTCCTCATTCCTATTTCATCCACACAAATTTTACCCCTCCATCCTCAATCCCCACTTACTCTCCCAATAACCGGCCAATTGTAGATTTTTCATCCCTCCCACACAAAATATTTTTCCCCTCTCCATTTTACTCTCCCAGCCCCATCCCATTCTAATCCTCCCCCAACATCAGCTCCCTTCTAGTTCCAGTCTCACCCAGCATCCATTCCCTTCTAGTCCCTGCATCAGCCCATTTCCAGTCCTACCCCTCATCAACCCATTTCCGGTCCTAGCTCCCCCATCCATTTTCAGTCTGAGTCCCTTCATCAGCTCATTTCCAATCCTAGCCCCCCATCAGCCCATTTCTAGTCATTTCCTAGCTCCACCATCAGCCCATGTCAAATCCTAGCTCCCCTCCACTCAGCCCAATTCCAGTCCAAGCCCCCCCATGAGCCTACTTCCAGTTCTAGCCCCTCCATGAGTCCATTTCAATTCAAGCCCCCACCACAGCCCATTTCCAACCTAAGCTCCCCCCAACAGCCCATTTCCAGTCCTATCCTAGCTGCTCCATCAGCCCATTTTCAGTCCTAGCTCCCTTCCCTCACAGCCCATTTCCATTCCAAGCTCCCTCCCCATCAGCTATTTGCAGTTCAAGCCTCCCCTTCCACTCAGCCCATTTCCAGTCATAGCAACCCCCCAACCCATTACCAATCCTAGCCCCCCATCAACCCATTTCCAGTCCTAACCCCCCCCATCACCCCATTTTCAGTTTAAGCCCCCCCTATAACCCATTACCAGTCCTAACCCCCCATCAGCCCACTTCCAGTCTTAACCCCATCAGCCCATTTCCAGTCCTAACCCCCCCCATCCGCCCACAGCCCATTACCAGTCCTAACCACATCAGCCCACCTCAAGTCCTAACCCCTCCCCATTAGCCCATGTCCTGTCCTAGCCCCCCCCATAGCCCATTATCAGTCCTATTCCCCCCATAGCCCATTACCAGTCCTAACCCCCCATCACCCCATTTCCAGACAGCCCCAATCAGCCCACAGCCCATTAACAGTCTTAACCCCCCAGCCCATTACCAGCCCTAACCCCCAACACCCCATTTCCAGACAGCCCCCATCAGCCCACAGCCCATTACCAGTCTTAACCCCCCCCCATAGCCCATTACCAGCCCTAACCCCCCAAACAGCTCACAGCCCATTACCAGTCCTAACCCCTCCCCATCAGCCCATTTCCTGTCCTAGCCCCCCCCCCATAGGCCATTATCATTCTTACCTCCCCCCATAGCCCATTACCAGTCCTTACCCCCCATCACCCCATTTCCAGAAGCCCCCATCAGCCCACAGCCCATTACCAGTCTTAACCCCCCCCCCGCCCATTACCAGTCTTAACCCCTCATCACCCCATTTCCAGACAGCCCCCATCAGCCCACAGCCCATTACCAGTCTTAACCCCCCCCCATAGCCCATTACCAGTCCTACCCCCCCCTCCATAGCCCATTACCAGTCCTAACCCCCCAACAGCTCATAGCCCATTACCAGTCCTAGCCCCCCCAGCCCATTATCTGTCCTAGCCCCCCCAGCCCATTACCAGTCTTAACCCCCCCAGCCCATTGCCAGTCTTAACCCCCCCGCAGCCCATTACCAGTCTTAACCCCCCCCCCCCGCAGCCCATTACCAGTCTTAACACACACCCCCAGCCCATTACCAGTCTTAACACCCCCCAGCCCAGCCCATTACCAGTCTTAACACCCCCCAGCCCAGCCCATTACCAGTCTTAACACCCCCCCAGCCCAGCCCAGCCCAGCCCAGCCCCAGTCTTCAGCCCAGCCCAGCCCCAGTCTTAACAGCCCAGCCCAGCCCCATTCTTAACACACCCCCACCCCAGCCCACCACCAGTATTAAAAACCCCCCCCCAGCCCAGCCCAGCCCAGCCCCAGTCTTAACACCCCCCCCCCATATCGGCTTATGGCAAATTTAAAATTAAAAAAACAACCTGGCTCTGGCTGCTGCTGCCGCTGCGGCAGCAGCAGAATGGAGTGTCCCGCGGGGCCCCCTCTCCTCGCTGAGCCTCTCTGCAAGGGCTTTCAGATTCGCGAAGGGAGAGTGTCTCCCTCGCGTCTCTGTTAAGCCCGCAGGGGCTAATGGGAAATTTCCCATCAGCGCCTCGCGTCTAAAGGGGCAGATGGGAAATTTCCCATTAGCTCCTGTGGGCTTAACAGAGACGCGAGGGAGACACTCTCCCTTCGCGAATCTGAAAGCTCCTGCAGAGAGGCTCAGCGAGGAGAGGGGGCCCCGTGGGACACTCCATTTTGCCGCGGAGGCCGCGGCAGCAGCCAGAGCCAGCTTTTTTAAAAAAAATATAATTTAAAAAAAAAAAGCAGAATGTTCTTTGCGCGGGGCCCCATGAAACGCGGGGCCCTGTGCAAAGAACATTCTTGCTCAATGGACGGGCCGGCCCTGCAAGGAGGAGTCTAGATTCCTTTAAGAATTCAAGTTCTTGAATAACCAGGATGGCCTACGTGAAAAATGCAGAGGACAACTTCAGTCTGCAGACAGCAAGTCCAGATTTCTCTAGAACTCCAGTATGGTAAATGGAATAAGATACCATATTGCCCCGCCTATGAGGGCAAGATGGGTATCATGCGTCCTTCAGTTGAACATGAGCGTCCCCTGAAGTATTGGGAAGGAAGCATATAAGGACGAGCTGCAAGGAAAAGAAAACTATCCCTGGTGAGAAGTCCAAGAAGATGTGGACCAAGCCAGGGAATTGGCCATTCTTTAGGTTTTCACGTGATGTAAGGCCTGTGTCTTTTGTTTCGAAAAGAGATTTTAGATGAGATGGTAAGGGTAGGGAACACCTACCAGTCATGGGAGTATGACTGGGAGAATCCCTCCTAACCATCTGGGATTATCTGCTAGACAAGATACTAATGCTCTCTAGCAAGGGCCCATAGTGCAAAGCTACTCTGTAGAGTTGCAGAGAGCATGTTGCAGGTTGGTTAGAAGAAAAAACTGGCTGCTTAAAGCCAGTAGGTAATTTAAACTATTCTGCCAAAACAAGGGAATTGGAGATGGCGAGAATAGAAGTCAAACCAACAAGCCTGTGATAATAGGGTTTCCAAAAAAGGTTGATAACCTGTTTTGTGTTTACTACCCAGGCCGGAAGGATTGCTAGTGGAGAACAAACCCTGGTTGTGTGGTGAACAGAACCAGTGGTTTAAATACTAGGAACTGCTGCATTTGTAGCAATTACCAGGGCAGCGGAAAAAAATCTCTTTTTCTCTTTTTTTTTTTTTAAATGGAAAAAGAAACAACAGACATAAGCAGGAGTGGTAAGACTTCCTTACTGTCTGATAAGCTGCCCTAAAGTAAGAATGTGAAAGGGGGAGACAACTCTGGAAAGGAAACCCCTTCCTGGAATAGGTAGAGAACCATAGGGGCTTACCAGTGTAAAAGAACCACTCTTACAAACCGAATGTTTTAGTAAGAGGGCAGGTAAGACAGAGTTGAAGGAGACTGACAATGTAGTAAGTCTCTGAAAGGCAAGATGATACATGCTAGTACAGGGAAAAAACTCTCTTATTGATAATTGTTACACCTCTTTTTCCCAGTAGGAGGAAGAGAAACATGTTAACTATAAGCATGATCATCATAAAAACTCTTAGAGCAAAAAGAAAGGATGTCTCATGAAAAGAGATCCATGAGAATTTAGGATGAAAGTAGTGTAGATGCTTCAAGTGAAAAGAAGCAGACTACAAATTCTAACCCCCAAACAGGAGATGTAATGATAATCTATCAGAAACCCTGCGACTGCTGGGTTTGCTGAACCTGTTGAGGTTGTGGTTTCTTTAGCCCGGTTCGATGTTTCCCCTGTCTGGGAACATCTATATGATGGGTAGAAGATGGATAAAACTTTTTCCCCTTGTGGGAACAAAGTTTGTTAGGAAATTTCCTACCAACTGGGAAAGAGAAAGGCGTAGACAAGCCTCTAAAAACAGCAATGTCAGTGGTTAACTGAGCAGCTTGGAGTAAAGACTCCTTGTTAAAGAGATTTTCTCCAGTGCAAGGAGCATTTCCCAGTTTTTCTTGTACCCATTTGTCCAAGTCTGAAACTTGGAGCCAGGCTTTACGTCGTGCCCCTATAGCTATAGCAGAAGTTCTGCTAACAGACTCAAAGGAGTCTAGAGAAGCACGAGTAAGGAACCTAGAGATATTTTGAGCATGACTAACCAATAAGGAATACTCTGTTCTTTTGGGCTCTTGAAGAAAAGGGGTCAAAAGTAGTAATTTCTTTGTGACTTCTTCAAGAGATAATCCCATATAGAAAATATATGAGAGAATTCTTACTGAAAGCATGGATGCCTGGAAGGTTTGGCATCCAAAGTCTTAGACTCACAACCTGGCGGATAAGAAGAGTGCTTTTTAGTACTCTTAACACGCCTCACTGCTGATTCTACAACAATGGAATGATGAGGAAGTTGAGTCTTTTGAAAACCTGGAGAAGAGGGCACCTTGTATAGAAGATCAGTTGCCCTAGAAGGTGGGGATACCGTTAAAGGAGTTTCCCACATTCGAAAGAGCAGATCCTGCAAGGTTTGATGCAAAGGAAGCATGATGTCCTCCTTTGGACTCCAGGGAATATACAGAGATTCTGTATTCCCTGGTGCAGGATCTTGACCAGGAAAGGAAATGGCAAGTGACTTTGCCATATCAAGCAGGAATGCTTGAAAAGAAAAATCCCCAGAGGGAAGTCCTCTAGAAAGAGGAGTACAGCTAGATCTGCTGAAGAACTAGCATTGGCACTCAGGGATCTATCCAAATTCATTGGAATAGAAGACCCTAAGGGGTGGAGCATCGGACTGTCCTTACAGGATGGTCGGCACCACAAGCAGTCGGTAGCGCATCGTCCATGCTAGAGATCGATTCCAAACTCGGTACCGAGGGAAGCGAACCTGTTGAAACAAGCATGGAAGGTACCGACAGCGATGCTAATGCGGTACTGGTACCGACTCCGGTACCATATCCGATACCGATACATGAAGACCAGTCGGTGACAACTCTAACGGTACCGAAGAAACCGAGAGTGCTCGACCTGGATTATCGGAACCGTGCCTTCGGTACCGTCCGGTGTCGGTACCAAGGCGAGTTGGTACCAAGTCATCCAGACTGAAGATCGATTCCAGACTCGGCATCGAAGGCAGTGAGTCTATCAATGCACATCTGGAGGGTACCGACGTCGGTAGCAGTACCGGTACCGGGGTCGATACCGATACTGGAAGATCGGTCTGTGGTGTTTCTAACGGGCCCGAAGGAACCGAGGGCGCCAGACTACGATCTTCGGTGAGGAATGTTTCATCCAACACCATTGCCGATGCCAGGGTATGGGTACCGCTCGAAGCGGATGCCACTACCGAGCATGGCTCAGGTATGTTCGGAGAGGGGTGAACCTCAGGAACAACCTGAAACCCCATTAAGGATTTGGAGGCCGAAGACTCCCACCGGGGTTTTAAAGCCAGTGTGTCCTCGAGGGTAAGGCCAGAGGCATCTCTATGCTGTGCATGAGATCTACCACTCGAGGGCTGGCTAGTCTTAACAGACTGTTTTTGGGTTACCTAATCCTGCAAAGAAGAAACGGTGGTCGGTACCCTAAAGTTGAATGGGGACCGCGTATCGAGATGAACTCGATGCTGAAGACTTCTTCCGACTATACTGTTGCAGGAGGGACACTCCAACGGATAGTGGTCAGGACCCAAGCAGGGTAGACACCAATTATGAGTGTCTAAAATCAATTTTGTACCGCCACAGTTTGAACATTTCTTAGGGATAGTGGCTGGCGCTTCCATGAAGGAAAGTGAGTAGGCCTAGCAGGCCGAAAAAAAACGTCAGGCACTAACAAGGAAAAAAGTATTCCTTAAAAAGGAAAATTCACAAGAAAAAAGAAAAGAAACACCGGCGGTACCGGTGGCATCGGGGAAGGCAGACGCGACCACAATGAGTTTTAATGTAAAACATTAAATGTAATGTAAAACATTTAAACATTAAACAATTAAACATTAAATGTAATGTAAAACATTAAATGTTAACATAATGTAAAACATTTTAATGTAAAACTCAATGTTACTTGTATGCGTTGTAGTATGTTCTTGTTCATTGTACACCGCACTGATTGTAATAGCGCGGTATAAAAGAATTGTTAAATAAATAAATAAGAAAACCAAAAAATAAAAGAAGAATTTTCTGCGGTGACAGGACGACGTCCTGCCGGCTCCGCGGAAAAACGAAAACTGAGGAGAGGCAGTTGGGAAAGGCGGGAAGGCAGCACGCAGGCGTGTTGGGATGCTCCCAAAAGCGTTCTGATTGGACGCTCGGGAGCGTTCCCGCGCAGACTCCGTCGGTACCGACGTACCCATATGTGAAGACTCATTCCTGCTTGTTCCTGGAGATAATAAAAAACAAAATATGACCTGGACAGGATTAATGGCACTCTTCACTAATATTTGGTTGGCAGTGATGACAGTCTCCAAACGTTTCATGTAGCCATCTATAAGTTTTGTACATCTGTCTGCTGATGGTTTCTCCCACTCCAACTGTGATTTGTTCCAGCTCATGAATGCTTTCAGGATTCCTTTTACCATTGGCAGATTTCAGCTCTTTCCAAAGGTTCTTGATTGGATTGAGATCAAAACTCATTACCGGCCAGTTTAGAACAGTCTACTTACTCCTTTTTAACTATTCTTTTGTCCTTTTGGATGTATGTTTTGGGTCATTGTCCTGCTGGAGGACCCATGACTTTTGACCAAGACCTAGCTTTCTGACACTAGGCAGCACATTTCGCTCCAAAATACCTTGGCAGCCTTCTGAATTCATGATTCCTTTAATACGTTCCAGGCCTCCAGTTCCTGAGGCAGTAAAACAACCCTACAGCATTATGGAACGTCCAGCATATTTAGCTGTAGGAAGGGTGTTTTTCTCCTTATAAGCTTCATTTCTTCCTGTAAATGTATCGCTGGTCTGCATTGCCAAAAAGCTTGAGTCTGATTTCATCTGTCCACAGAACATTTTCCCAGAAGGACTGTGATTTCTCAAGGTAGGTTTAGGCAAAGATCAGGCGTGCCTTTTTATGTCTGTCTTTGAGCAATGGGGTCCTCCTAAGCCTTTGCCCATGAAGTCCTTCTTTATTAGTATGCGGCGTATGGTGCAGGTTGAAACCACTACTCCAGATTGCTTTGAGTCAGCCTTAAGCTCTTTTAATGTTGTACATAGTATTTTTCCAACAGTTCTCACTAACCTTCAAAGACTTCTTAGATTATTATCCTCTTCCCACCACATCCTGGAAGGTTCTTAAACACTTCGAATTGTAGATACAGGAATCCCAAAGTCTTTGGAGATGGCCTTGTACCCTTTTGAAGTTTAATGTTTAGTGATAATGGCTTTTCTGACATAAGAAATGCCATAATGGGTCAGATCAAGGTCAATCAAGCCCAGTATCCTGTTTCCAACAGTGACCAATTCAGGTCATAAATACCTGGCAGGTTCCCAAAAAGGTACACAAGCTCCACAATGCTTGTTCCAAGCTAAGCAGTGGATTTCCTGGGTCCTCTTTAATAACAGTTTATGGACCTTTTCTCCAGGACTTGTCAAAACCTTTTTTTTTTAATTTATACTTTTTATTAATTTTCCAACAACCAACATGCAACTGACATAGGCATCTCTCATTACTTTCAGCAATAACCATCAATCATATATTAAGCTTATAACAATAATCGCCATTCTGACTTATTACTTTCCCCCTAACCACCCCGTTACCTATGTTCCCACCACCCTTGCCTCACTCCTAATCTTCCCACCTTACCGTCCCCTACCCCCCCCTCTACTCTTCTCCCCCTTCCCCTCTCCCATCTCTACATCCCTCCCTTACTAGTACCACTTTTCCTACGCCCCCTCACCTACCCCCAACTCACTCCCCCTTCCCCCCCTCCACCCTTCCACACATTCTCTCTCAACCATCTCCGCACCCCTGTGGTACAGATGAATTTTGACTATTTGATTATGCCTCACTATTGATTATGCCTCAGTAGTGAATATGCCTCAACTGTAAATAGGAGCACTTGAAACTGTTGAAACAATTTACATAACTACAGATACTGGAAAGATCAGGGAGGAGACCTTCTCCTAGCAAGCAAATGGAGACCCATTACAGAGAACAAAAGAACACTTCACCTAGGAGCCTTTCTACTAGCAGACAAATTGAAACCCATTAACAGGACAAAACAGGACAATTCACCTTGCCTTGGAAACATTTCTCCTAAGAATTCATCAATTGTAATGTAGACCAGGGGGGGTGGGGGTTCCCTTGAGCATTTTCAAGCACCTGGCCAGTGTCTTGGATGTGCTTAATGGATAACTGACTCTATACTACGTATGTGTCACATGATAGGAAATAACTGGATTGTTCTTGCAACTGGATAAAATGGGTACCTGTTTTCAGCTACAGAGAGAGAAATGGATTCATCTAGGAATGGACGCATTGCCTAGAGAAACTCCCGATTGAGAAGTCTCTCTTGTCTGGTTGAATCAGGGATCCATTCAATCGAAGTGTGACAGGGATGAAGTAAATCTCTTTCGGTGAAGTATATTCTTCTTATGTAATTATCTTTCTAGTTATCTATTCTGTAATTAAGTGCTTTTATTCTAATAGTTTTCCAGATATCTTTTTAACTAATCATAGGTAGATATATGAATTACTTGCCTTTCTAAATAAGTACGAATTAAGAAGTTAAATAAGTGAAATTCAAGTTATCCCTGCTTTGTATTATAAATAAACGCACGTCTTCATTAACAAGGTGTGTTAGCCTTTGTTGAAGTAAGACATTTGGTACCAGAAGTGGGGTGCGATAAAAAGAAAGGCTATAACAATGTTGAAAAGAAGAGTAAAAAATGTAAATAGTACAAAGACTGTAAAGGAAGATAAAGATGTTGTAAATTTTGTAAATATCCCCGGATGGGATCAGGCGCCTTATGAAATATTAGCTAGAGAATGGTCTTGCAATTCAGGACTAAGTGAGAATTGGGAATCTGTTTTAAAAGATGCGGAACCTGTAAATCTCCTGAAAAAGGGATAGAATTGAGTGTGTTGGGGAGGAGAGGTTGGCTTTTGCTGTCTGCATATCGTAAGATACATCAGACAAAATCCAGCAAAGTAGATTTGATTGAGCAACTTGAAAAACAGAATTGTGATTTACAAAATATGATAACAATGCTACAATGCCAAATCCGTTTGTTGACGGATAAATTAGATACTTATCAGCAGGTTGCTGAGAGAGCAGCTGTCAGGGTGGCCCAGTATAAATATCGTAAAAAAAAGGGGAGAGTAAATAAAAAGAAAGTGCACATGTCTATTGCTAAAGCAGGTGTAAATTGGAATCCTGATGACTGGGATGGTAATATCTGGGATTCTACTGAATCATCTAACTCTGAGGAAGAGCAAGGAGTTAGTAATGAAAACTATCAGGCACAACCGATTTATAGGAGGAAAGTGCAGAGTACTCCCCAAAATCCTGGAGGAGTTAATCTAGATACTGTGGAGGATTTTAATCAACAAGAGATTAATGATATCCAGGACAGGTTTAGGCAGAAACCTGGGGAATCACTGATTACCTGGATGGTGCGTATTTATGAAACTGGAGCTGCAGGAGTACAGCTAGATCATGGTGATGCTAGGAAATTTTGTCTAATTAGTGTTGACCCTGTGATACAAGAGCAGTTTCGTAATTACATATCACAAAATATGACTAATTTACTCCAACTGGCAGTAGAAGGATGTAATGCTAAATTTCCTGCCGAAGCTGATTGGCCCCCAAATGATAAACAATGGTTTGCTTTGCGTGACGCTATTCAGCGCATTAAAGAGGAAGGCATGAAAACTGCTATTTTTATAGGGCAAGCTGATCAGTTAATGAATTGTGCCATGACTGCATCAATGAGGAATAAGATTATACGTTTGGCTCCACCAGCTTACAAACATGTTATTATGACTTTACTGATAAATCAAACAGGGAATCCTTTATCAGAAGTAATAGAAGCAGTGAGACAATTAGGTGAATTGGGAGAGTGGGGTCCAAAGTACAGTGCTGGTGACAGAAGGGAGAATAGATCAGAAGGACAGAAGGGAAATATAAACAACAGAGTATCCAGGAAAGATATGTTTACTGCTCTCCTTAAAGATGGTGTTAAAAAGGAACAGATTGATGGAATTGACACACAGAGCATGTGGGAAATATAAGAAAAGAGGGCTGTATAAGAAAAGTGGAAATAGGAATGTGAATTTACATAGCCCCACTATCTGTCACAGGATTGTAGCAGAACACTTAGATGAACTCCCACCTCCGGATGGGGTACAAATTTCACATTATATTGATGATATTTTAATGCAGGGGCCCTCACAAGAGATAGTGCAGGAACATCTTGAAGCTCTCATTGCACACATGAAAAAGAAGGGCTGGGAAATTAACCCTGCAAAAATTCAAGGACCAGCCCAGACAGTAAAATTCCTGGGCATACAGTGGCATCAGGGTCATAGAGAAGTGCTCCCAAAAGCCAAACAGAAAATAATGGAATTTAATACTCCCCGAAATAAAAAGGAGGCCCAGAAATTTATTGGACTGTTTGGCTTTTGGAGGCAGCACATTCCCCATTTGAGTCAAATACTGGCACCATTGTATAAAATAACTAGGAAGAAATATGAGTTTGAATGGGGAGATGTGCAGCAGCAGGCTTTTGAACTGGCTAAACAAGCTATACAGCAAGCCTTAGATTTATGGCCTGTTCAACCTGGGGAACTCGAGCTCAATGTATCAGTACAAGAACAGTATGCTAATTGGAGTTTATGGCAGAAACAGGGAAAGAAAAAAGTACCTCTAGGATTCTGGACGAGGAAGCTCCCTGAAGCAGGGACTAGATATACCCCTTTTGAAAAACAGTTGTTAGCATGTTATTGGGCTTTGGTGGATACAGAACAGGTGACCATAGGACACACTGTGATGTTAAGACCAGAAATTCCTATTATGCAGTGGGTAATGAGCTCCCCCAAGACACACAGAATAGGACATGCACAAGAAGCAAGCATAATCAAATGGAAATGGTATATTCAGGATAGAGCTAAAATTGGTATAGGGGGAACTGCTACCTTACATGAAAGGGTAGCTCAAGCCCCTCTTAAGGACACTGAGACCATGCAATTGCCAAATCATGAATTAACAGCAACAGAGTCTCCAGTGAAGTGGGGACAACCATTTGTACAATTAACCTCAGAACAGAGAAATCATGTTTGGTTTACTGATGGGTCTGCTAAATATGTGGGAAATAAAAGGTGTTGGAAGGCTGTGTCTTACAATCCCACTACTAAAAAATTGTTGACAACTACAGGTGAAGGGAAAAGTAGCCAATATGCTGAACTTTATGCAGTATTTCAGGCTTTAAAACAAGAGACCCCAGGGACTTGTCATATTTACACTGATTCCTGGTCAGTAGCCAATGGCTTAGCCACATGGCTACCTATCTGGCAGCAAAATAATTGGGAGATACATTCAAGAGAAATTTGGGGAAAAGAACTGTGGCAGCAAATTTGGGAAATGTTGCTTTTAAGTACGGTAACTGTGTATCATGTAGATGCTCATTGTGCTATTGATTCGTTAGACAGATGGTTTAACTCTATTACTGATGAACAAGCTAAAATTGCTGAAGCACAAACAGACACCAAAGAATCTGACTTGCTGGGCATGGCAAAATGGGCTCACCAGAAATGTGGGCATTTAGGTGAAAAAGCTACTTTCCGCTGGGCACAAACACGGGGAATCCCTATCCCCTTAGATGCCATTAGAACAATTATCTTGCAATGCCCAATTTGTCAGCATATACAGCACAGGTCTGTCCCACACATAGTGTATGGCCATTTAGGGCGAGGAAAACTACCAGGCCAGATATGGCAAATAGATTACATAGGACCTCTACCTACCAGTAAGGGATGTCAGTATGTATGCACGGCTGTGGATACATATTCCGGGTACTTAGTGGCATATCCATGTAAGAGGGCTACGCAGATTAACACCATTAAAACATTAGACCTCATTACTTTATATTATGGGATCCCTCTTCAGATTCAAAGTGATAATGGGTCTCATTTTAAAGGGAGGCTTGTACAGGATCACAGTAGACAGCATAACATTGAATGGATATTTCATATACCCTATTACCCTCAAGCTGCAGGACTTATAGAAAGAATGAATGGATTGCTCAAAGAACAGCTTAGGAAATTAGGGGAAGGATCCCTGCAAAAGTGGAGAGATCATTTATCTGCAGCACTACAGATCCTTAACAATAGACCAATTGCAGAAACTGAAACTCCTCTAATGAGGATGTTGACTCCCGCATTACAAATCAAATCTTATGTAGCCACTAACACTATTCTATATTGGGAAATTAAAGAAGGTGCCTTAGCCCCGTATCGGGCAACACCAGAGGCAGCCGGACTAGATTTACATGCTCTGCAGGAATATAGAATAAAGGTCCATGATTTGCAATTAATAGAAACAGGAATAGGAGTCCAGTTACCACCCGAGCATTTTGGGTTAATTGCCCCTCGCTCTGGATTGGCCCTGAAAGGCATACAAATACTTGGAGGAGTGATTAATGCAGATTATCAAGGAGAGATAAAAATTATTCTAATGAACAGTGGTAACTCAGATTTAATGATCCAGACTGGGGACAGAGTGGCCTACTTATCATCCCCACTTATGGAGGAGTAGTAAAGAAGGGGAGTGCCCCCACTGCTCTAACAGTTAGAGGCAATGCTGGATTTGGATCTGCTAATTTAAACACCGGGGCAAGGATTTGGGTACAATCACCAAATCACCCACCTGAGCAGGCAGAAGTTATTGCCACTGGGAATGATAACATAATATTGATTATGAGACCTGGACAAGAAAAGTGGGAATATATACCAGCAAACAAATGTTACCTGCGAGAATAAAATGATGTCTTTTCATTATAGGTTATCTCTACACCTTATGAACCAATGAACCAGCATATTTCTATCAAGGACCGGGATCGGTTCCAGCAAGCTTTCATATGCCATGTAGTGACATGGGCACTCATTACCAGCCTGATCTTTGGTACATGGAAAGTCTATTACTGGAGAGTGCAAGTGGTAACCCAACCCGAATTACACTTGCCCAAGCGTTTAGCAGATGCGATAGAACCACCTCAGAATATCTGGACTTATTTAGCCCGAAAAGTTTTAAATATTTCTAACTTTTGCCTTTCGGACATGCGTAATCCAGTGGATCTGTTAACTACATGTTTGATTGCAATACCCACACCAGCTCGAGTTTTGTTGTACTATTTTAAAGCTACACAAAATGACAGTTGGGCAAATGAAGAAGATATAAGGACACACCCCATGCTATACGAATATTGCAGAGATTGTCCCACTAATTTCAATTTTTGGGATAACATGACTCAAATAATCACCCATAATATCGCCCCAGGCGATGTATGTTATAACATGACATGTAATCCTGATGAAATACCGAAATGCCAACAACTAAAGATGCAACAAGAAATTGCCAAGGACATTGATATAATACTTTTATGTGATGCAACTAGGAAATGTAGAAATGTAACTAATACTATGAATTGTAATAATACAATAGTACAAGCTAGTTATGGTAGAAATGTTAAACTGCCAATAGGGTGGTTATTGTCTTGTGGTAATCATACTTCAGTTGCTTTACAAGAATTATTTATTGACTTAAGTAGTACTAGGAAGGCAGTCTTGCAAAATCGAGTAGCAATAGATTATTTACTTTTAAAACACAATTATGGATGTGAACATTTTGAAGGCATGTGTTGCTTTAATTTAACTGACCATGCTACTTCCATTCAGTCTCATATTCAAGCTTTGCAAGAACTAGCCAAAGATATTAAACAAGATATTAATGTTAATTGGTGGGATTGGGTATTTGGATGGCTGCCCAGTATGGGTAGCCTCAGACAAATCATTGGGGGAATTATTATTTGTATTTGTTTATTAATTATGATATGTTGTTTTATTCAATGCATACCCAGTTTCATTACTATATTTCATCCACCCAAAGTCCCCACAATGTTACCAGTATCTTATAGGCACAATCAATAGTCAAAGGACCGAATGTGGTACAGATGAATTTTGACTATTTGATTATGCCTCACTATTGATTATGCCTCAGTAGTGAATATGCCTCAACTGTAAATAGGAGCACTTGAAACTGTTGAAACAATTTACATAACTACAGATACTGGAAAGATCAGGGAGGAGACCTTCTCCTAGCAAGCAAATGGAGACCCATTACAGAGAACAAAAGAACACTTCACCTAGGAGCCTTTCTACTAGCAGACAAATTGAAACCCATTAACAGGACAAAACAGGACAATTCACCTTGCCTTGGAAACATTTCTCCTAAGAATTCATCAATTGTAATGTAGACCAGGGGGGTGGGGGTTCCCTTGAGCATTTTCAAGCACCTGGCCAGTGTCTTGGATGTGCTTAATGGATAACTGACTCTATACTACGTATGTGTCACATGATAGGAAATAACTGGATTGTTCTTGCAACTGGATAAAATGGGTACCTGTTTTCAGCTACAGAGAGAGAAATGGATTCATCTAGGAATGGACGCATTGCCTAGAGAAACTCCCGATTGAGAAGTCTCTCTTGTCTGGTTGAATCAGGGATCCATTCAATCGAAGTGTGACAGGGATGAAGTAAATCTCTTTCGGTGAAGTATATTCTTCTTATGTAATTATCTTTCTAGTTATCTATTCTGTAATTAAGTGCTTTTATTCTAATAGTTTTCCAGATATCTTTTTAACTAATCATAGGTAGATATATGAATTACTTGCCTTTCTAAATAAGTACGAATTAAGAAGTTAAATAAGTGAAATTCAAGTTATCCCTGCTTTGTATTATAAATAAACGCACGTCTTCATTAACAAGGTGTGTTAGCCTTTGTTGAAGTAAGACAACCCCCCCACCGCTTCTCCATTTGTCCCCCCCCTACCCTTTTTCACCCCCGTAATTTTATACATGAGATAAACATCTGACAATCTTTTAGCATAGCTATCCATTGACGGCAATATTGTTCTATTCCAATACCAGGCAATTTCACATCTAGCCACAGTTACACAAAACCAGCTAATGCTCCACGCTCCTTCCCACTGCCCGTCCTTTTTTTGCAGGAGACATATTTCAGGAGTCAATTCTATTCTTGCTCCCACTATTTTTTCAATGTTATCCCCAACTTTCCCCCAATATCTTTGAACCTCTGGACATGACCACCACATATGCATCCACGTGCCCTCTTTACCACACTGCCTCCAACATTCATTCGTCTTCAGCACCCCCGCTTTATACAGTCTCACAGGAGTGAGATACCACCTACTCAGAACCATGAATCCATTCTCACGCAGCGCAGTGACTATTGTGAATCTCACTATACCCCGCGCTATCTCCTCCCACTCCTCCACCTCCCATTCCACCCCTAAATCCTTTTCCCACGCTTCCATATAGCTCAATTTACAAACTCCCCTTGCCACCAACCCTTTATAAATTCTTGATACCATGCCTTTTTGTCCCATGGAACCCAAGCATACCCCTTCAAACCATTCCACACCCCCCCCCTACATCCCTCCCCCTCATCTTTTTCCTAATCAGTGACCCCATTTGCGCATACACATACCTATCTATGTCCTGCAGGTGATACAAATCGCAAATGCCCTCAAACTCCCTTACCTCCCTGCCCCCTAATATTTGCGAGACTTGACTTAACCCCTGCTCCGCCCATCTCTTCAAAATGACTCTATTCGGTCCCACACCCTCTTCACAACACGCCTGTAGGGACATGGTGCGTGACCATTTCTTGCCCCCCACCATCCTCTGCTTATGCTGATGCCAGACATTCAATGTGTGTCCCACCAATGGGTTCGCGCACCTCCCCCCCCCAAAACACCCGCTCCAGCCCTCCGGGTCCCAACTCGGCTGCCTCCATCCTCACCCATTGCTTTGCTGCCTCCCTTAACCAGGCATATACCGCTCGCAGCTGCGCTGCCTTATAGAGTATAGTGCAAAGTTAGGCATGCCTATCCCCCCTCTGCCCCCTGCACTTGTAGTGTCCATGCCGCTACTCTTGGTCTTTTACCCCCCCCCCCCCATAAAACCTTCCACTTGCTTTTGAACCTTAGTACTCCTCTTGGTACCGCTATGGGTAATACTTGAAAATAGAACAAGAATTAGGGAAGTAGCATCATCTTAACAATTGCCATCCGCCTAAACCAAGAGTGATACCCCCTGCTCCAGCCCCCCAGTTGTACCTCTTCTTGCCCTAATATAGCTTTGTATAATTTAACTCAAATAGTTCTTCCAGGGTCCTTCCCACTTGCACACCCAGATATCTAATCGACCTCTTTGCCCATCGAAACGGAAAACGCTGCTGGAGCTCCCGCTGCTGTCCCTCTTCCCCCACCACATTTAATATTTCCGACTTCCCCCAATTAATACGAAACCCTGCCACCCTCCCATATTCCTGGATCTCCCCCATTAGGGCTGGTAGCATAACACCTGGCTCTGTGATTGTCAGCAAAATATCATCTGCGAATAGCGACATTCGATACTCAGTTTGTCCTATCCTCACCCCCTTTATCTCTCGACTCGCTCTTATCCGCGCAGCCAAGGGCTCCAGCGATAACGCAAAAAGCAATGGCGACAATGGGCAGCCCTGTCTCGTTCCCTTTCCCAGGGGAAAAAAACGTGAGTATCCCCCATTCGCTCTCACACATGCTTTCGGACTTGCATAAAGGGCCTTTATCCAGTTCACAAAGTCTACCCCGAACCCCATGGCCCCCAGTACCAAAAATAAAAAGTTCCAAGACACTTGGTCACATGCTTTTTCAGCATCCAGCGAGACCAACAACGCGGGGTCCTCCGAACGTCTTGCTGTCCAGATCACATTTAGCACCTTTCTAATGTTATCCGCCACCTGCCTTCCTGGTATAAAACCCGCCTGGTCCTCGTGCACTAGCTTCCCTAGAAGTCTATTCAACCTCGTCGTGAGAACCCTTGCTAACAACTTTGCATCCTAATTAAGCAGCGAAATTGGCCTGTAAGATGCACAATCTTGCGGATCATTTCCAGCCTTATGAATCAGGGTAATGCCTGCCCAATGCATCGTGTCCGCCAACTTCTCCCCCCTCCGCACCGAATTATAAACTGATATTAATGGGTGTACTAGCAGATTCCCAAATTTCTTGTAGAATCTCGCTGTCAGCCCATCGAGACCTGGGGCTTTCCCTACCTTCAATCCCTTAATCGCTCACATCACTTCCTCTGCTCTAATCTCCCTGTCCAACTCCTTCTGCTCCTCAATTTCCGGCCGTGGCAGTCCCACCCCTTCCAAATAGTCATTGATTTCGCCCTTATCCCCCTCCTTCTGGGCTGCATATAGCTGCTGATAGAATGCTACAAACTCCTCTCTAATCTGGTGATCCCCCCGCACTACCCCCCCTCCTTGCCCCTAATCTGAATTATCCGATTCCATTCCTTTAACTGCCGTGCCAAATACCTCCCTGCCTTATTAACCCCTTCAAAGAAATTCTGCTTCATAAGCTGCATACTATGCCTTATTTTCCCTGCCTCTAACGCATTTAATTTAGCCCCTACCTCCAAAACCTCTCCCCTAACCATCCCCCAACCCCCTGCGCATCTTTCTCTTCCAAATCCATTAATTGCTGCCGCAATTGCAATTCTTGCTCCTCCCGCTCCCCATTTCACCAACACCCCCCTTACCACTCCCTCTTCCACTCCCCCTCTCCCCCATTCTGTTCAAAGTATTCCGGTATTAACTGTTCCACCTCCGCTACCACCCTTGCATCCTCCAGCAAACTTTGAGTTTCCAGTATTGCCCCCCCCCCTTACTTTCCCTCCTCACCCTCACCTGAACTATCACTGGTGCATGGTTCGATCACTTGATAGGCTCAATTTCACCTCTTTTTATCCTACCCGCCAACTCCTTCCCTACCCAAATAGCATCCAACCGTGAATACGTGCCATGCGCTGCTGAGAAGTAAGTGAACTGCTGCCTACCTGGGTTCATCAATCTCTATGCATCAATCAGATCATTCTCGCTTACAAACCTATGGTATATCTGTCTATCCGCTCTGTGCCCCTCCCCCCCCCTCCCAAGGCATATTGAAATCCCCACCACAGAGCACCGCCCCCTCCCCCAGTACCGCTACCTGCTTCCCTAACTCGTCCCAAAATTCCTTCTGAGATCCCGTTGGCGCATACACATTCACCACACAAAACCACTCCTCCCCGATTCTCACCCGCATCAGCAGATATCTCCCCCCCCTTATCTCTGACCACCATATGGATTTCAGTTTTATGCTCTCCCGAGATGAAAACCGCCATGCCTCCTTTCTTCCTTTCCCATAAGTTTGAGGCAAAAATGCATTCTCTAACACCCTTCGGGCACACTAGCACTTCATGCTTTTTTAGCAAATGTTGTGGCAAGGAGGCCTATCCAGAGTATGAGGGAGGACAAAGAGACAGGGAATTCACCCTAGTAAAGGGCCCCCTTTTACCGAGGCAGAATATGAAAGACACAAACACAGCTAGGAATCAGAAAACTTCCACATGGCCCACATTCCATGCTCCCCCTAGTGGAAGGGAGGGGAGAGGATACAGAGCCCAGAACCCCTTAGGCAGGGAGTGCTCCAAGTATGCAGGTGCACGAAGTCAGGCTGATTGCCATCACCTGACTAGGGAGGAGTGGAAGAGACAGCCCTGGAAGTATAAACTGAAGCCAGAGTGTGAGAGCAGGGTCGTCGTCGTGAGGAGTAGCAGCAAGGACGGAGGTAGCAGCAAGAGGAGCAGCAGGGGAGAAGGAGAAGCCAAACTGCCACGAGCCGAGGCACAGCTGCAAGCTGGCGAAGCTTGACCGGTGCAGAGCCGAGCAGAGCCCCTGAGCTGCCAAGAGAGGAGAGTGCTAAGTGGAATATAGCACATCTGCTAGAGGGTTTGAAGCCAGAAACAGGAGAGACTCCAGGATTCCCTGGGAGGCTGGTAGCTGAGGACTGTGAGCTGGGAGAGTCTGAGCCTATGCAGCTGGGAGAGCCTGAGGTAAAGCTAAATGGGGAAGAGATTCCTATGGACTGTTCTGTGTGCAAGGCTTTAAACCTGAGGAACAGGGAGAAAACAAGCCAATCCTGAGAGAGAGTTTACCAGGGAAGGGAACCCATAGTCCACAAGCCGGTGGCCCTGTTTCCCTCATGTTGGTGAAGGGAAAGGTCACAAAGAATAAGGAGTAACCCTAGAAGCTGTGAAAGGCTTGTTAAGCACCTGCTGCAGGAACAAGGACACTGGGGTAAGAAAGTAGCTTTTGTAACAGAGCTTTCTTGTGCCCTGAATTGTATTTGTGCTTGAAGGTTTATGCAGCTGAAGAGAAGCTATACTATCACGGACAGTGAATGTGATTTTTGTTTGTGCTTTTGGCCAGCAAGGCTACAAAGGAAGTGAATTATCCATTCTGTTAAAAAGACTGTGTATCCTGCAATATGGAAAACCTTTAAACAGACATTTTTAGTTTGTGTTTGTTTTTGGGAGAATACTCAGTTTCACAGAGACCTGAACCCATATCCTGTACGTGGTGAGAATGAACCATTGTGTAAAATAAATTCTGTCATTTGCCTTAACCCTTGGAGCCTAACTACAGCTTTTTGTCTGATGCACACATACAGCCAGGCAAAGACTACCTTTCCCAGAAGGCATTATGGGGAAATAGTTGAAAAGGGCTTTAAAAAGCAGACAGCAAAAAGTTCCTATAAAATAACCATGCCCCTCTTAGCTTGAGGCGAGCGGTGGTGGCGTGACAATGTGTCTCCTGCACCAATACAATCGCAGCTCTGTCTCTCGTCATCTCTTTATACAATTTCTGTCTCTTCCAGGGTGAATTCAACCCCTTCACATTAAGCGTTACCACTTTTAAAACTCCCTCTAGTCGTGCACCCCTCATCCTATCAGCTTTCATAACATCCTTTCCTCTCCCTCTCCCTTCCCCCTCCCTCCCCTTGCCCTTTCCCCCGCACCCCTCCTTGTCTATCACCCCCCCTTTCTCCCCCTCCCCCCCAGCCCTCTTCTCCTACCCGGAGACCTGACTTCCATAATAGTGACCGCAGCCCGGCCCGTCACCTGCCCCATCCCTCTCCCCCTCCCCTCATCACCTTCTCTCCTCCCTCCCTCCCATGCTCTAACTCCCCACTTGCCCTCCCCTTCCCTGCCCCCCTTCTACCCTCCCCTCCCCTCTAACAGTACTACCTACTATCTCCTGATACTCTTCCCACACTATCAATCAAATGTTACAAATCCAAACAATATCTATGATTCAGCCTTTGTTTTCTTCCATCTCTTTTTCTCTCTGCCACTCCTTGGTCGCTCTCGCCAGTCTCCTCCCTCCTTCTGCTGCTCTGTGCCACCTAGCACTCCCCGCCTTGTTGATGCTGGCGGTATGGACCGCTGACTTCGTGGAATTGGTGGCTTCTTCCAGAAGGTTTGCAGCTCCTAATTCTCTCAGAGCCTTCCATGCTTCTGCACTTGTCTTCAGTTTCTTCGATCTCCCTTGCAGCGTGATCAAAAGACCAAATGGGTACATCTATTTATATCTCAGGTCGGCCCTCCTCAGATAGGCCGTTACTTCTTGTATCTCCCGTCTACGCTGTAATGTTCCCTGAGATAAGTCCTGAAACAGTTCTAGCTTGTTCCCTTCCCAAAGTGTCTGGACTGGCGCGCTGCAACCAGTATACGTTCTTTCATTTTATATGAAACCAGGCACACTACAAGGTCTCTTGGTCGATTGTCTCTGATGGGCCCCAGTCCCCTGTGGGCTCTTTCTATTTTCAATTGTTCCTCAACATCCTCTTCCGTCTGTTCCGCCGCTTTTAAGACTGTTCCAAAAAATTTTCCGTACCACCATTTCACTATTCCTGTATTTGGGATCCCCTGGGACTCCCCACACTCTGATGTTACATCTTCGATCGATCTTCTAGATCCTCCATTTTCGCTTTCAGCTCTTCTTGCGCTTCCCTCAGCTTCTCCCATTCTTTCTGCATACGCTCCCCTAGTGCACCTTGTTGTTCCACTTGGGTTTCCACCTCCTCTAAGCGCTCTCCCAGCTCCGTAACGTCATGCCTAAGTGTTTGCAAGGCCTCTTAGTTCATTTTTTTCTCCTCCGATTTCTTCCTTTAAGTCCTCCTTTAGTTCCATAAGCCATAGCTTAATTTTCTCAGCCACTCCCGAGCACTGCTCTCCTTCTGTCTCCTCCTCACGCCCCGGAGAGAGTTCCCCCGTCGTCCTTCTCATCTGCTTGCTCTCCTTTTCTCCTCTTGAGGGCGCGTAAGAGGAGCGGAATTCCACCAATTTCTTCTTCACAGCCCTTCTCTCTTGGCTTTATCTATATTGTTTTAATACTGAGTTCCCCGCTTGCAATTTCAATACTCCCAAGTGGCGTAAAGAGGCTCACTCTTTCCTCTCTTTTCTTACTTTCCCTTTTTTTCCCCCTTCTGCTCTTCTTCTTCTTCTTATATGGAGTTTCCCCTGCCTCCGTGCAGGCTTACTGTTCCTCTCTTGCTTCCGCTTGGCGCTGCACTACTTGGGCTGTGCCTCTTAATCGTTATGCCCACACTCTCCAAGCCCTAGGATTGCCCTGGACTTGCCTGAACAAGTTAGGCAGCCAGCCGCTCCTTTGTTCCTGGCTCAGGTGAGCCTTTCCAGCCCTCCTCCAGGCCTTGTAGTCTCGCTTCCCTCTGCAGCGCACCTGTCCGGTTGGTCTTCCCAGGCTCTCTGTAGCACTGCCTCCCCCTCGCCTCTAGTTCGCACCTCCTCCTCTCCGTGCTGCGTCCGCTCGCCCCGCTACGCCTCTGGCTCCTTTTTAGTCCTCCTGCTGCGTGCACATCTCTCCCGGGCCTTTCCCGATCTTCTCTATCGGGGTATGCTCCGCTACTCTCCGCCGCTTCGCCCCTTAGCTCGGGCTCTCCCTTTCCTTAGTGCTATTCACCACACTCACTTTTTAAGTTTTTAATGGTTTCCCACGGCCCGTCTGCCACTCTTTGCTTCACCCGCAGCTGCTCTTCACCCCATCCACCTCGGCCGATTGGCTTCCCGCACCGTCTCTCTTCTCCTTCTCCGGAGCTGGCACCTTGTCCTCCCCCTCCCCACTCTTCCTCTTGCGCTGGGCAATCCCGGGTGACTCTGCCCCTACATATGACTGCCTCCGCAGCACTTTTGAGCTCTTTTTGCCCCCTTTTGCGGGCTTTGGCAATGGAGCTCAGCTAGTCTGCCACCATCCAGGCTCCTGACGTCACCGGAAGTCGTCCAAACCTTTTTTAAATCCAGCTACACTAACAGCTTTTACTACTGACGGTTTCAGGCAGCTCTCTTGTGAAAATGGAACAGTGAGTGAACGTGGCCAAACAGAGCCATCATTCATTGGTTGATTCAAGTCATGTGAGTACTGAATTGATCACAGTTATGTCTAATTTTACTGCAATGGGAATGTGGTTCTTCTGTTCCAACTAATTTGAATTGTTTATAAGGGTTCCAATAATCATGCCCTGGCAATGTCCCAATTTTAATACTCTTTCCTTTTATAACAGGTCTTGTTTTATTTGATTCTTATGTGTGTCAAATATGTGTGCATATCTAGTCCAAAGCCATTCACTGACAACTTTTATTTAGGAGATATTGGATATTAAGGAGTTGAACTTCAAGGGTGCCAATATAGTTGACCACAACTGTACCTTCCTATTCCGACCTCCCTCCATCCATTCTGCAGGTGGGTAAAGGATGTGTGTACTTTTACCTGCTGAGAGGAAGGATCACAGGGGGGATTTCCTGCAGGTAAATCCCCATTTACTTGCAGAAATCTCTCTGAAAACTGCACTCCCCAAATGCAGATACTGTAGAAGTTACAAAGAAGAGGGTGAAAAGAAAAGATATAGCAAAGTTCTATGTGCAATCAGGACAATCCCAGCAAACCTTTTAAGGCATACTTAAAAACAGTCCAGCTATATTAGAGGTTAGTCCATGGCTCCCAACCAATCAGAAGCCCTCTGTAGCGCAACTGTTAATTTCATTTATTAACATTTGATATACCGCTTTTAGAGCAAACATCAAAGTGGTTTACAGGTAAAAATAAATCAATACAAACATTTTTATTCAATATGGCTCTCTGAGAATAAGATAGTCCTACCCATATTACACTTGCTGAACAAGTCTCTCGCACTTGGAAGTTAAAAATGTATCAGTAAGAGGAGCTCTCATTAATCAGACACTGGTTAAGATAAACCAGCACACTGGGCCAAGAGCTCCATCCTGGTATAAGTTATTTGCTTTAAAAAAAAAATTTAAAGGCTGCAGAGGGGAGGAGCAAGATGCTGGATACTCTGTCGGTGTGTGCTTCCCAGTGCTCTAACATTTCCTTATTATTTCACATACCTACCTTAAGATGGTGATGAGAAAGATTAGGGCCCAAACATTCCCCACCCCAGCACCTCTCAGGCCCAACTGATCTTTTTGTGCAGCACTGAGCACAGGGTTGCAGTAACCCGGTAATCTCCAATGATGAGCCATTGGGAACTATGTCACGGCAAAGTGCATTGTTTTCCTGGCCAATGAGACAATGCTGGCCCTAGAAGTCAGACAACCACCACAAAATCCAGTCATGGAGAGAGTGCCCAGAACCCTAGGACCAATGCCCCTGGAAGATGACATCGGAGAACTGAGTCAGCAATCTTGAGTTGACTACGATCTTGTAGGAGGGCCAGGACTCTCGTAGGGAAGCTGAATCACATCCCTCAACAGCTGGAGAAGAGTTACGGCTAATAGTTGGAGGTGATAATTCTACATTTTATGATGTCTGAGAAAGTTTCTTTGGATTCTATCTAGCTGTCTATGGAAGGAAAGCACAGTTACTTACCTGTAACAGGTGATCTCTGGGAACAGCAGGAATAAGTCGGAACATATGGGTACGTCGGTACCGACGGAGCCTGCGCGGGAACGCTCCCCAGCTTCCCAAAAAGGAAAGCTTTTGGGAGCATCCCACAGCGCCTGCGCGCTGCCTTCCCGCCTTTCCTAACCAACTCTCCTCAGTTCGAGTTTAAAGCTGAGACAATAGAGAGAGAGAGGAAAGGAAAGATAGAAAAGAGATACAACTCCTAGGGGAGGTGGGTGGGTTCTGAAGACATATTCCTGCTGTTCCCAGAGATCACCTGTTACAGGTAAGTAACTGTGCTATCTCCAAGAACAAGCAGGAATGAGTCTTCACATATGGGGACTCCCTAGCTGAGATGCCTGGGAGACCCCCAAGGATATGAGACCCTGCAAGGGGTCTGCGTCCTCCTATGGATCTCAGGCATCCATCCAGGGAAGGAGGGCAGGAGTTGTTTAAGAATGGAACAGGTGTCTGAGGACAGCCTGACCAAACAAGGCATCCCGGCGGGAGTCCTTGTCCAAGCAGTAATGGGCTGTGAAGGTATGAACAGAGGCCCAGGTGGCTGCTCGACAGATCTGGTCGATGGACACAGAATTTAGATGAGCCATAGAGGTGGCCATGGCCCTCACATTATGAGCTGTGACATGGCTCTCCAGAGAAAGGTTCTTGCTCTGGTAGGCGAAAGAAATACACTGAGCAATCCAATTGGACAGTGTTCTCTTAGAGACTGGAAGTCCCAAATGAGAAGGATCAAAAGCAACAAAAAGCTGGGAAGACTTTCTATGTTGCTGTGTCCTATGTAAGTAAAAAGCAAGAGCTCTTTTACAATCCAGAGTATGAAGATTCCTCTCTGCACTGGACGCATGAGGAGCTGGAAAAAAGACAGGTAAATATACCTCTTAAGATGAAAAGGTGAGACCACTTTAGGCATAAAGTGTGGATTTGTCCTAAGGACTACCTTGTCATGATGGAACCTTGTATAAGGTAGATTAGCCACTAAGGCCTGCAGTTCACTGATACGGCGAGCAGAAGTGACTGCAATGAGGAAAATAACCTTCCAGGAAAGAAATTTCAAGGAGGTAGTGGCTAAGGGTTCAAAAGGTGGCTTCATAAGCTGACCAAGAACCAAATTTAAGTCCCATGCCACCGGAGGAGGCCTAATGGGAGGTTTAGTTAAAGTTAAGCCTCTCATGAATCTTGAAATGAGAGGATGAGAGGAGATAGGTTGTCCATTGATGGGCTTAAGGGATGCTGCAATAGCACTCAAATGGACTCTTACTGAATTTGTCTTAAGTCCTGCATTGGAGAGATGCAGGAGATAGTCTAACAGAGAAGTTAAAGGTAGTGCTAGAGGGTCAAGACCCTTTTCAGCACACCAAATGGAAAATCTTTTCCACTTAAAAGCATAGGAACGCCTGGTGGAAGGTTTCCTGGAAGCATGGAGGATATCCTTCACTTGCTGAGAAAGATTCAAGCCTTGAAGGTCTAGGCCTTCAGTAACCAAGCTCTGAGGTGAAGGGACTTGGGGTTTGGGTGCCACAAAGTCCCTTCCTCCTGGGACAGAAGGTCTGGAGCAGCTCCCAAGTCCAGGGAGGGGGCTTGGGAGAGATGCAGAAGTAGAGGGTACCACACTTGGCGTGGCCAGCGTGGAGCTATGAGGATCATAGATCCTTGATCCCTCTGGAGTTTGAATAGAGTCTTGGGAATCAAGCGAATGGGTGGAAAGACATACAGGAAGCCCTGACCCCAATGAAGGAGGAAGGTATCCTTGGCCTGAACTCCCTGACATGGAATTCTGGAACAGAACCGGGGAATTTTGGCATTCCACGGACTTGCAAAGAGGTCTATGTCCGGGGTTCCCCATTCTTGGAAGATTCTGAGTACCTGATCCATATGAAGGGACCATTCGTGTGGAAGCAGAACTCGACTGAGTCTGTCTGCCCAAGAGTTTTGGATTCCTGGGAGGTATACTGCCAGGAGATGGATTTGATGCTCTCTGGCGAAGGCCCATAATCTTAGAGCTTCGTTGCAAAGCGACAGAGAGCCAGTTCCTCCTTGCTTTTTTATGTAAAACATGGCTACTTGATTGTCCGTATGAATGAGGACTGTCTTGTAGCTGAGGAGGGTATGAAAGACCTTGAGAGCTAGAAACACTGCTCGAAGTTCCAAGTGGTTGATATGAAGAGAGGTCTCCTGTGGGGACCAAGTGTCTTGGGTGGAGAGGTCTTGTAGATGAGCTCCCCAACCTATTTGGGAGGCATCTGTTGTGAGGGTTGCTTAGGGCAACAACTGTTGGAAGGGGGACCCCAGCAACAGATTTTGAGTGGACATCCACCATTGGAGAGACCAAAAGAGACGTTTGGAGGTTGCTATTTGGTCTGAGAGAGCTCCTGAAGCTTGAGTCCACTGGGTGGACAAAGTCCATTGAGCTGCTCTCATGTGTAGGCGAGCATAGGTTACCACATGTACTGTGGAAGCCATGTGGCCTAGCAGTTGTAGCATCTCCCTGGCAGTTAAGTGGCTCTTTGACTGAATCTGGGAGGCTAGCTGCACTAGACGTTGGCAACGGGCCTGAGGAAGGTAGGCCCTTGCAGTGGTGGTATCTAACCAGGCCCCTATGAATTCCAGGGACTGAGCAGGGGTGAGCTGGGACTTTGGGAGGTTTACCACCAGTCCTAGATACTGCAGAATACGCCTTGTGCGGTCCAGGGAAATCTGGGCCTCTGACTGAGATGGAGCTCGGATGAGCCAGTCATCCAGGTATGGGAAGACAAATTTTCCCAGAGTGCGTAGAAATGCAGCAACTATTGCCATGCATTTGGTGAACACTCTCGGAGCAGAGGCCAGACCAAAAGGAAGCACTCTGTATTGGTAATGTTTTCCCTGGAAAAGAAAACGTAGGAATTTTCTGTGAGATGGATGGATGAGGACATGTGTGTACGCATCCTTGAGATCTAGAGAACAAAGCCAATCCTGACTTTGAAGGTATGGAAGGAGAGTGCCCAGAGAAAGCATCTTGAACTTCTCCTTGCATAGGAATTTGTTCAATTCTCTGAGATCTAAGATGGGTCTGTATCCCCCTGTCTTCTTTGGAATGAGAAAATAGGGGGAATAGAACCCTGACCCTTGATGAAGAAGAGGAACCTCTTCTATTGCCCCTTGGGCAAGAAGGGTAGTCACCTCCTGACCCAGAAGGTCGAGAAGAGACGTGGGAGAATTGAAGTGTCTCACCATAGTGTGGGGAGGAAGATCTGAGAAATGAAGTTTGTAGCCCTCTCTTATGATGGAGAGGGTCCACTGCTCTGATGTGATTTGCTCCCATCTGGGAGCAAAATGAGCTAACCTTCCTGGAATGGTGAGAGGTTCTGGCTGTTGTAGAGCCAGAAAGGCTAAGTTCTCTAGCATCAAGTCAAATTCCCTGAGGAGGTTGGGACTGCTGAGTTGCAGCAGCCCCTGTAGACTTTGGTCTGGCCTGCTTAGGTTGCTGACGCTTAGTGGCAAAGCGACCTGTAGAAGATTGTTGGCCAGAAGTAGAAGGAAATCTGCCCTTTTTGTAAAAAGACTTTTTAAAGATCTTTTTCTTGGCAGGAAAGGAGGTTGACTTTGAAAGTCTATCCAGAGCAGAGTTCTCTGCATCCATCTGAGTGGCTTTAATTTGCCACTCTTTGCCAAATAGATTTTCACCTGTACAGGGCAGATTTCCTAAGCCATCTTGAACCCAGGGTTCTAGATCAGAAGCCTGGAGCCAAGCAATTCTGCGAGCAGCTATGGCAATGCCTGAGGCTCTGCTGGCACCTTCAAAGGAGTCAAAAGCTGCCCTGTTGGAGAACTTTGAAATGTCCTGAGTATGCTGAAGCCAAAGGCTGAATTCATCCCTTTTATCCTCTGGAAGAAAAGGGAGGAAGTTGTGCAATTTTTGTGCAACTTCTTTCAGAAACATACCCATGTAAAGGCTATATGAGTTGATTCTGGCAATAAGCATACTGGCCTGGAAGATTTTCCTACCAAAAGCATCCAAGGTCCTGCATTCTCTTCCTGGAGGAGCAGAAGAGTGTCTCTTCGTACTCTTTATCCTCTTCATAGCTGACTGCACCACAATGGAATGGTGAGGAAGCTGAATTTTCTGAAACCCAGGACAAGGAGGGACACGATACATAGTGTCCAACCTGCGAGAATGAGGAGAGAGAGTGAGAGGAGTCTCCCATAAATCAATCATGTGTTCATGAAGAATCTCATGATTGGTAAGGTGACTGCCTCTTTAGGAGCCTTAGAGTATCCTAAAATATCTAATTTTTTTGCTCTAGGCTCTGATTCAGAGGTTACTGAAATAGAGAGTCCTTTAGCTACTTCTCTTATGAAGTCTTGAAAGGACCAGTCCTCTGGAGGAGACATTCTTCTTTTTGGAGAAGAAGGCTCCTCAGGAAGGGCTATGGATATTTCAGGAGACTCATCTGATGTATCAGAATCATCAGAGGAATCGAAGTATCGCCTGTCAGGGTGCTCTTCTAACGCTCGATCCGCGTATCGAGCGGTATCGACATCGGGCGTCCCCGGTACTGGATCGGTACCGAGAAGTAGCCCTGGACAAGGAACCGCTGCAGTCGGTATCCTGGTCGATGTCGATGCAGTCGGTACCGGCATCGGCGCTGGTGCTGGTACCGGAGCCGATACCGACAACGGAGCCCGTTGCGGTATCATCGGCGTCGCAGCTTGAATGAAGGACTTGATAGCCTGCTGCATGGAGAGAACATTCTGATCCATGGATGCCATGAAAGCCTGGATGTCAGTACCGGGAGAAAGTGCTGGTACCCCAGAGCAATCTAACAGGTGATCGGTCGAGGCCGTGCCATCAATGTCAACCTGTAACCCCATAGGAGGAGCTTTGGAAGCCGGAGCTTCCCGCCGGGGTTGTTTGGCTGGTGCAGGATCCTCGAGGGCAAGCCCGGAGGCATCTCGATGCTTAGAGGGAGATCTACCCTTTGAGGACCTGCTAGGTTTATGTTTGGTTACCTGAGATCCTTCAGGAGAAGAAGACCTGGAAGATGTCGATGCTACCGCCGGTGCATCAGCGGGAAACAGCACATGGAGCTTAGCTGCTCGGTTCTGTAACCCCCGTTTAGACATTAGAGAGCAGGATGGACAATCCGGAATGGAGTGTTCAGGACCCAAACATTTAAGACACCATTCATGGGTATCTGTAACAGAAATAGTACCGCTACACTTAGTGCATTTTTTGAACCCGGAGGTTGGTTTTTCCATGAGGGAAATTTTCTTGTGGGCCCTGAGGCCTAAGAAGAAAAATACACCAAGTGAGGAAAAATATCGAATTTTTTTTTTTTTTTTTTAAAGAAAGAAAGAAAAGACCGGCAGTACCGGTCCGGAGTCGGGGAAGGCAGACACGCGACCAAAGAAATAAAATAAAATAAAGAACTTCTTCAGCGGTGACAGGGCTCGACCTGCTGGCTCCGCGGCAAAGAAGAACTGAGGAGAGTTGGTTAGGAAAGGCGGGAAGGCAGCGCGCAGGCACTGTGGGATGCTCCCAAAAGCTTTCCTTTTTGGGAAGCTGGGGAGCGTTCCCGCGCAGGCTCCGTCGGTACCGACGTACCCATATGTGAAGACTCATTCCTGCTTGTTCCTGAAGATTGCATAAGCCCCCTATTGGGGCAGCTTTCCCTAATTTCTTTACACATATAAGTTTTTTTCAAGCGAAGTCCACACTAGGCTCTTTTGTAGGACTATTCACAAAGACTGGATATTTTAGAACTTTTAGAGCTTCAACATGAGTCCACTCTGGTTAAACGATAAAACTTCATAATAAGATTAAAAATTCTGAAAACTTTGCTTAGGAAAAGAAACTAAGGTTTATTAATTTTCTTAAGACAAATAAGATTTCTCTTACAGAAAAGGTATCTCTTGGATGTTTTTAAAAGTCCATGTGGAGGCAATCCCACTTATTTTAAGAGCCTATTACTGTATCTCCTAGTCCCTAAATAGGAGGATGGAGTGGAGGAGTAGCCTAGTGGTTAGAACACTGGCTTGGTAACCAAGCAACCAGGGTTTGATTCCCACTAGCACTCCTTGTGGCCTTGGGCAAATCACTTAACCCTCCATTGCCTCGGAAGAAAGGCCTGGCAATCTACTTCCGGTGACACTGCCAAGAAAACCCAGGAGCTTCTGGGTCGCCAGGAGTCAGGACTGATTCGAAGGCACACATTGCATTGCAAATAGGAGGATAAAGACTGGATTTCAACCCGATATGTCTCCTTATCTTTGGATAGCTAAGGTTTCACTTAAGGGTCGTCTTGGAATCTTCTAAGGAAAAGACATTTTGAACAAACATGCTTGCATTAAATTATTTTTACATGTAAACCACTTTGATGTCTGCTCTAAAAGCGGTATATCAAATTTTAATAAATTAAATGAACAGGTGCGCTACAGAGGGCTTCTGATTGGTCGGGAGCCATGGACTAACCTCTAATATAGCTGGTGGTGTCCTTTAACCTTGAGCCAGATGGAGACTGATTTTATGCAGTTTTGGTATAGGGTGAGATTTTTGTGGTTTGAAAATTCATGTTTATCCAGACATAGAGAGCACCATAAAATTATAGCAGTTTTTGTAATGATGGTCTAGGGTTCTACAGATTGCAGGGCAGGCCCGTCCATTGAGCGAGAATATTTTTTGCACAGGGCTCCGCGTTTTATGGGGCCCCACGCAAAGAACATTCTGCTTTAAAAATAAATTTTAAAATAAAAAAACAAGCTGGCTGCAGCTGCCACGGCAGCAGCAGAATCGAGTGTCCCGCGGGGCCCCCCCTGCCCGGCAGACCCCTCCCTCCCCGCCTCGGCTTTCAGAGCCGCGAAGGGAGAGTTTCTCTCTTGCGGCTCTGTTAAGCCCGTCAGGGCTGATGGAAATGGGCTGACTGGGGGGGGGGGGTTAGGACTGGTAATGGAGTGTGGGCTGATGGGGGTGTTAGGATTAGTAATGGGCTATGGGGGGGCTAAGTCTGGAAATGGGGTGATGGGGGGTTAGGGCTGGTAATGGGCTATGGGGGGCTAAGACTGGAAATGGGCTGATGGGGTTAGGACTGGTAATGGGCTATGGGGGGCTAGGACTGGTAATGGGTTGGGGGGTTGCTAGGACTGGAAATGAGCTGAGTGGAAGGGGAGGCTTGAACTGCAAATAGCAGATGGGGACGGGGCTTGGAATGGAAATGGGCTGAAGGGAAGGGGGGGCTTGAACTGCAAATAGCTGATGAGGAGGGGGGCTTGGAATGGAAATGGGCTGAGTGGAAGGGAGGCTTGAACTGCAAATAGCTGATGGGGAAGGGGGCTTGGAATGGAAATGGGCTGTGAGGGGAGGGAGCTAGGACAGGAAATGGGCTGATGGAGGAGCTAGGATAGGGCTGGAAATTGGGTGTTGGGGGAGCTAAGATTGGAAATGGGCTGTGGTGGGGGCTTGGATTGAAATGGACTCATGGAGGGGCTAGAACTGGAAGTAGGCTCATGGGGGGCCTGGATTGGAAATGAGCTGATGGAGGGACTCAGATAGGACTGGAAATGGATGGGGGAGCTAGGACTGGAAATGGGCTGATGGGGGGCTAGGACTGGAAATGGGCTGTAATTCCTATTTGACAATGCTACTTGTTCTCTTTCCCCAGTAGGTCATGTATTTTTATTCTCTGAAATGTATTGGTTTAATATTTGCAGTGTTGCCTTTTGATAGGTAGAGTCTGGTGCTTTGTGAGTCCTGGTAGTGCTGTTAAGATACGGAGGGTTTGCTATGGGTTCTAAATGGGCAGTGTTTGTAGTAGTTCCTAATGTGCCTGGTGGTTGGCACTGGATTATAGTAATGTAGAAATCTTTTAGTCTTTCTTTATCCATACACTCATTAAGAGGCATGTTTACTAAAAGTTAGTGTGTGGTAACATTATTCGGAGATTTTCAAAGGCACTAGCCATGTATGTGCCTTTGAAAATCCCCAATTAAGGCATTTACACGGTTAAAATGAGCTGTTAACCATGTAAATGCCTTCAAAAATCAGGCATAACATGGCCTATCTAGTCTGCCCTTCCATATCAAATACTTTAATTCCTTCTTTTCCTTTAGAGATTTTCTGTGTTTGTCCCAAGCTTTCTTGAATTCAGATATTGTCCTCGTCTCTATACCTCCACTGGGAGACTATTCCACGCATCTACCATTCTTTCCTTCCGTGAAGAAATATTTGAATGGTGGGATTCAAATCCTCATAGGAACCAGTTCAGTACATGTAAGGAAGCAGTCATGTTGCGCGAACCAGTTCCTAGTGTTTTCCGCATTTGCCGAACCGTCCCTACAGACTGTTTTACTGCAAATCTGCACTGGCAGCTTTCAAAACACCTGAAAATTATTTGGATGGCATTGGGGGCGTCTTCCAATGCAATGAGCCCCCTGATGCCAGCCAAATAATGTCAGTTTTTTTGAAAACAGACAGTGTCAATCCGGTGGTGAAACAGTCTGTAGTGACCAGTTCAGTGAACACGGGAAATGCTAGGAAATGTTTTGCGCGAACTGGCTGGATCCCACCATTACTCCTGAGTCTATCCCCTTTCACCCTCTGCTATGAGGGGACATAGGATTTTGATGCATTTCAATTATCCTTCTTTTTAAGTGATAAACTACCTCTTAACTATGTCTTTCGTTCCAGTCTCGTCATCCTCTTCAGAAAATGGGGAAGTGAATTTTTGTATTAGATAATATGGACGCCCCTTGCACTGGTAATATATTGCATTTTACTTAATGTGGCTATACTGATTTCTTTCTTGCTCTGTATACTGTGAACTGTAATATTATGGATAAAAGGGGGTAATATTTAAACCCTGCAGTCAGCACAGTTTTGCGTGCTGGCTGTGGCATTTAAAAATCAACTGCATATTCAGCACCAGAACCCAGATGGTCTCTGACGCTGAATATCTGGTTTCACCACTGTCCGCTGGTGATGATATTCAGCTGCTATCCGGCTAGCAAAACAGTGTAAAATTAGGTCTGCTTTTTTTCAGCCTAACTGTATGTGGTTTGTTATCCAGTTAGCGATCTGAATATCACAAGCTAATTGGATAACTCAAAACTCTGCCCCGGCTCCGTCTATGGATTTGTTCCAGCATATCTGGACAGTGCCAAGCTGGTCAGAGGGAATATTCAGTGGCACTATCTGGACAGTGCCGCTGAGTATCACATTGGCTGGCACTTCTTTGGTTGGCAGATGCTTCTAACTGGATAAGTGCTATATTGATTCGAAAGATATTATTTAATACCTATGGTAATTTATCTTGACACTATTTTTTCCTTCGTTATTTCTGATATTTTTTGACAAGCTTTATTTATTGGTATAGTATTTTTGAAATTGATAAATACAAAGTTTTAAATAAGGAAAAAAAGCATAGTTACTCACATGTAACAGGTGTTCTCGAGGGACAGCGGGAATCAGTCCTCACATATGGGTGACATCAACACCGATGGAGCCCCCATGGATGTATCTCCCCAGCTTTCAAAGAAAGCCTTTGGGAGATGCTACCACACATGCGTGGTCCCCTTCCCGCCCAAGGGTGCCATCTTACTCAGTCAGATGTCATAGCTAGCCAACAAAAGATGATGGCAAAAAAAAAAAAATTATATATATATATAGCAACTCCAAGGGGAGGAGGGAGGATTGCGATGGACTATTTAGTGTAATTACTCACCTGTAACAGATGTTCTCCGAGGACAGTAGGAATCAGTCCTCACATATGGGTAACGTCGGTGCCAACGGAGCTCTCGTGCAGAGCAAATCCCCAGTTTTCAAAGAAAGCCTTTGGGAATTGCATCACGCATGCATGGTCCCCTTCCCGCCCAAGGGTGCCATCTTGCTCAGTCAGCTAAAAAGACGGCAAAAGAACAAAAATAATAATAGGACTGCAACTCCAAGGGGAGGAGGGAGGGTCGTGAGGACTGATTCCTGCTATCCCCGGAGAACACCTGTTACAGGTGAGTAACTACGCTTTCTCTGGGAACAAACAGGAAGTCAGTCCTCAGATATGGGACTCCCTAGCTATAGGCTACCGAGAACCCACAGCTGAAAAATAGACTCCCCCCTACGAGAGCTGCAAGCAGCCACAATAGGAATCTAAGAGAAAAGCACTCCGGTAGCCTGACACAGAAGGGTCGGAGGGCAGGAGTTGCCTAGACCTCGAAAAGGTTACGGAGTACAGCCTGGCCGAAAGCACTGTCCCGTTGGGACTCCCTATCCAGGCAGTAATGGGTTGCGAAAGTCTAACCCGGAGACCAGGTGGCAGCCCGACAGATGTCTGCAAGTGGAGCAGAGCGGAAATGAGCCACTGATGCCGCCATGGCCCTGACCCGATGGGCCGTGACACAATCCTCGAACGGACGCTCGGCTGCCCTGCATGCCCAGGCAATACAGTCTGCTACACAGGTGGAGAGCGTACGCTTGGAAACAGCCATCCCCAGCTTACTAGGGTTATAGGATACGAAGAGCTGAGGAGCCCTTCTATGGGCCTGCGTATGCTGAATATAGAAGGCCAACGCCCTCTTACAGTCCAAGGTATGCAGTACTGTCTCTGCCCGACTGGCATGCGGCCTGGGAAAAAAGGAAGGCTGCACCACCTCCTGGTTGAGGTGGAATGAGACGACCACTTTCGGAAGGAACTTGGGGTGCGTGTGAAGCACCACCCGGTTCCTATAGAACACCTGGTGTAAGGCCTGTCTGACACAAGGGCCTGAAGCTCACTCACCCGTCGAGGCAACCTGAGTGCCATCAAGAAAACCACCTTCCAAGAAAGGTAGCGGAGATGGCAGGTTGCCATCAGCTCAAAGGGCAGCCGAGTAAGCTGCCCTAAACCCACATTCAGATCCCACTCGGTCGCCGGAGGGCGAACCGGAGGCTTCAAAAAAAGCAGGCCTCTCAAAAACCGAGAAACCAAGGGATGGGCAGAGGGGCTTCTCCTCCACCGGGAAGTGGTTTGCTGCAAGGGCACTGAGGTGTACTCTGACGGAGCTGCGCTTGAGGCCCAAATCTGAGAGGTGGAGAAGGTACTGCAAAACCACTCCACGCTGGCAGGAGAAAGGATCCACACCCTGCCCCTCGCACCAAGTCACAAACCTACGCCACTTCAAGGCATAAGCCCCGTCTAGTCGACGGCCTTGAGACCAGTAAGACCTCTTCAACATCCTCTGGGAGGAGGAGCGGAGTGAGCATCACCCTTTCAGCAGCCATGCCATTAGGTTGAGGGTGCTGAGGTTGGGGTGCAGGAGAGTACCCCCCTCCTGGGACAGGAGGCTTGAGGAGGACCCCAGGCGAATGGGGGCCTCCACCACTAGCTGAAGTAGAAGTGGAAACCAGGGTTGCCTCAGCCATCTCGGGGCTACCAGGATGACCGAAGCCTTGTCCTGGAGGATCTTGAATAGAGTCTTGGCCACCAGAGGGGTCGGATGAAATGCATACACGAGGACCACGATATCAGAAAGGCATCGGAGGCCACCCTGTGCGGGTGCGGCTGCCTAGAGCAGAACTGGGGCAACTGGTGATTGACTGGACTAGCAAACAAATCCATCACTAGCCGTCCCCAAGTCTGGAAAAGTCAACTGGCTACACCACGGTCCAGCTGCCAATCGTGAGGCTGGAGAATCCTGCTTAGCCTGTCGGCTAACCAGTTGTCTTCGCCCGGCAGGTAGACGGCCCACAGATGAATGCCATGCCGGGTTGCAAACGAGCACAGATCCAGGGTTTCCTGACATAGGAGACGGGACCCGTGCCACCCTGCTTGTTCACATAGAACATGGCCACCTAGTTGTCTGTCTCTACCAAGACAGGTTCGTGGGTCAGGATTTGCCGGAAAACTCCTAGAGCCAGGCGGATGGCACGAAGCTCCAAGAAATTGATCTGCTGTGTTCTCTCATTTGGGGACCACACTCCCCAAGTATGGAACCCCTGGCAATGGGCCCCCTAGCCCAGCAGGGACGCATCTGTGGTCAGGATCCTCGTGTGTAGAGCAGCCTGGAAAGGCATCCCCGTGGTAGAAGCCATCAGTCCAGGGACCGTACTAGCTGCCTGGACAGTGACTTTGTCCCTGAGACAACCTGTGGCCTGTGACCACTGGTCTCTGAGGCACCACTGAGCAGTCCGCATGTGGAGGCGGGCGTCTGGGGTCACATGGACCGTGGAAGTCATGTGCCCGGAGGCGGCGCAGAAATTGTCTTGCTGACAATACGGACCTGTGACTCACCTGATGTGCCAGAGCCAGAAGCCTGCTTGACCTGTCTGTAGACAGATAGGCCTTTGACTGAAGGGTGTCGAGTCCTGCCCCAATGAACTCCAGCTGCTGAGTTGGAGCAAGGCTGGACTTGGGGTAGTTGATTACAAACCCCAGATGCTGAAGCACCTGGATGGTGCGAGATGTGGCCTGGTGGACCTCGCTGGCTGAAGTGCCTCTGATGAGCCAGTCGTCTAGGTAGGGGAAGACAAAGACCCCTTGGAGTCTGAGAAAGGCAGCCACCACCACCAGGCACTTTGTAATACCCTGGGGGCCGAGGCCAAGCCAAAGGGGAGTACCCTGTATTGGTAGTGATTGCCTCCCACCACAAAGCGTACATACTGCCTGTGGTGTGGGTGTATTAGGATGTGTGTATACACATCTTTTAGGTCTAAGGAGCGTAGCCAGTCTCCCTGGTAGAGGTAAGGCAGCAATATTCCAAGGGAGAGCATCTTGAACTTCTCCCTCACCAGGAACTTGTTTAGATTACGCAGGTCGAGGATGGGTCGGAGGCTTCCTGCTCTCTTTGGTACCAGAAAGTACCTGGAGTAGAAGCCCTTGCCCTGCAGGTGATGGGGCACCGGTTTTACCGATTGATCCTTGAGAAGACCCGCCAACTCCTTTAAAAGAAGGTCCCGGTGAAGGGGAGACCTGAGGAGCTCTCCCGGGAAGTAAGGAGGAGGACCTAGGCTAGGTGAAGGAGGTAGCCCTCTTGGACTATCTGTAAGACCCCAGGCATTGGTGGTAATGGCTGTCCACCTATGGGCATACAGGGCAAGCCTGCCTCCTGTGCACTGCCTGTCCCCTGTGGGAAGAGGGTCCACCACAAAACAGCAAAAACCATGTGTACTAAAGAAACCCAGTCCAGAAACGTGGAATACCAAGGAAAAGAACTAATTTATTATATCACCATATAGAGGATCAAACGCCAAGGGAAGAGGGGCCATGGAGGGAGGAGTGGCTCAGTGGTTGGGACAGGTTACCTCAGGCCGGAAGGCAGGGGGTTCAATTCCCGCATGGGGACAAGCAACTTCAGGCCGGAGGGACTGGGGTCTCTAGTAACATGGCCACTCCTTGTGGACTTGGGCAAGCCACTTAACCCTCCATTGCCTCATGTACACTTAGATTGTGAGCCCTTCGGGGACAAGGGAATAAAAAGTACCTGTTAGTATACATGTAAACCGCACTGATTCTAAAGAGCGCGGTATAAAAAAGAGATAATAAAATAATAATGCTGTAAGAGTCAAAAGCCACTGCCAGGCTGGGCCGAAACAGGTGCCTGGGGTTTGGGGGCTTTCTGCTTACGCGGGCCATGTCCCTGTCCCTTGGCCTGCTACCCCTGTTGGGGAGCCGGGGAGGCCTGAAAATGGGGGTAGCTTTCGTAAGCAGCATCCTTCCTCGGGTAAAAGGACTTTTTACCCGAGCCCTTCTTTCAGGAAGGGGCAGAAGTCTTCTTGGAGAGCCATGTCCTCGTCGTGTACTCAGTCTTCAGTTCTGCGGCCCTGTCAGTCATGGGTTTGCCAAAGAGGTTCTCCCCTTGGAATGGGACATCGACCAACTTGTCCTGAACCCATTGCTCGATGTCTGACGACTGTAGCCATGCCTGGGGGCGTGCACCGATGACAGCCGCGACTACCTGGGCCGCCAACTCAAACCTGTCATAGGCCGCTTAAGACAAATTTCGAGCACTCACGGACGATGATGAACAGGCTCCTGAAGTGCTGCAAAGGCCCCTCAGAGAGACCAGCTGAGAACCTGGCGAGTTCCTTCGCCAGGTCTCTCAGGTACATACCCAT
Organism: Ichthyophis bannanicus; assembly: GCA_033557465.1. NCBI lineage: Eukaryota > Metazoa > Chordata > Amphibia > Gymnophiona > Ichthyophiidae > Ichthyophis > Ichthyophis bannanicus. The sequence goes on along the minus strand of CM066031.1, from coordinate 162,321,959 downwards.
GTAGAGCTGGTAGGCCTGGATTCGACAAGTCAGCATAGAACCCTGGAAGCACTTTCTGCCGAGGGCGTCCAAGTTGTGGGTCTCCCTGCTGGGAGTCACCAAGGAGTGCATCTTCTGGCTCCTCAGCCTGCGCATGGCCGATTCCACACCATGGAGTTGTGCGGTAGATGCGACTTTTGAAACCCAGGGCTCTGGCGAACTCGATACATCGAGTCAAGCCGTTTGCTGACGACCGGCACCGACGCTGGTGTCTCCCACATGTGAAGCATCAGTCGTTCCAGGATCAGAGGCACGGGTACAGTAAGGGCCTCCTGAGGGGGGGCCACATACTGTAGGATCTCGAGCTCGTCAGCTCGAGGATCCTCCTCGGACTCCATAGGGAACGCCAAAGCCTTGGACATATCCCTCACGAAGTCCAAGAACCTCGTGTCCTCCGGAGGGGACCTTCTCCGAGGTTTGGACACCGGGGAATCGGATGGGACATCCCTGTGCTGATAGGTGTCTGGGGACTCCTCTTCCTCCGTTTCCCACTCCGAACCCTCCGAGGAGGAATCGAGGGGCTCTGGCATTGAGGGCCCCGAAACCGGGAGGCTCGGCGGGGATGACCTCGGTCCCAAACAGGAGGCCGAGTGGGACTGCGGCCGAGGATCGACTTGGCCTCCGGGGTCGACTTCGACGTTGGTGGTCCGGTGGTCGAGCAGTAGAACCAGACAGACCAGCAACCAGCGCCCACTGCTGCTCCATGAAGGCAGTAAAACTGCGCTCCAAGGCCGCCATTCTGGACTCGAGTCCAGAAGGCTCCACAGCCACCAGCTAACACCGGTTCCCCCAGAGAGGAGTCATCGATGAGGACAATTTTTACCTGCCTTGGCTGATCTGTCTCCCAACGAGGAACCTTTGCCGGGCACTCCGTCTCCGAAGATCCCGGCCGGCGTTTGGGGCTCGGCGACAGGAGCCGGGTCGCTTGGAGCCATCCAACGACACTGCCTTCGAGGACTTTTTCTTTCTCTTGTGTTCCCTCGAGGGAGACCCCCTCTCTGAGGAAACTCGATGGTACTCGGGCTCGGAATGCTCCCCTCGAGACGTAGAGGCCTCAGACGAGGTCCAGGCTCTCGAAGGCAATGACCCAGAAAAAATCCTATAATGCTGCTGCTGGCGGCTCTTCAGGGCCTTAGAGGACATCTTCCTACACGGACCGCAGACCATCGGGTCATGGTCGGGCCCGAGGCACTGGAGACAGCAGTCATGTGTATCGGTGAGGGACATAGCTTTTACACACCAATCGCATTTTTTAAACCTGCTGGCAGCCATCGGGGGAAAAAGGACCCCTGCGAGGTCAAAGACCCGGGCTGCCAGTGAAAAAGACAAAGGATGCGAATGCCAATGCATGCTATAGAAGGTTACCCCTTGGCTTCTCGGTACCTCCAATTTTCTGTGGGGAGTCAAGCAAATTTGATCCACCTCCTTCTGGGGTACTAGAGCCACAATGAAAACTTAATTTGGTTATTACTGATTGTGTAGGCCCTCCTTTTCAGTCACTGAAGCATGTCACTTTGAAGGACCTCTTCCGCCAAATGGTATTTCTGATGACTATTTGTTCTTCTTGGAGGATCTCATAGCTTCAGGCTCTATCTTGTACAAGTTTCTGTCAGCTTTCATCCAGTCCCTTCTTTCTTACCCAAGGGGTTTCTACTTTTCACCTTAAGCAGACAATCCATCATTTTCCAAAGAAGAATGCTGGGAATGGAAAGCATGGCTACTCACCTGTAACAGGTGTTCGCTGGGAGCGGCAGAAATCAGTCCTCAATTATGGGTGACATGACTGACGGAGCCAGCGTGTGAATACTTCCCAGCTTCCAAAGGAAGCCTTTGGAAGTGGGCCATGAATGCATACCAGTCTTCCCCTCCAAAGAAGCTATCTTTCTCAGTATGCTGACATAGCTTAATGAAGTTCATAAACAAAATACTCCATGGGGAGGAGGGAGGGTAGTGAGGATGGATTCTGGCTGCTCCCGGAGAACACCTGTTACAGGTAAGTAACCACATTTTCTCCATGAGCAAGCAGGAAGTCAGTCTTCACTTGTGGGACTCCCACAGTTACAGGCTACCAAAAAAACCTGTAGAAAGCCCAACAGGGCAACCAGAAAAAAACAAACCAAGAAAACAGCCTAAGCAATCGCTGAAGGTTCTGAGAGTCAGCTGTCAGCAGGGACATCAACATTAGCACGACTCTAAGACAGCCTGGATGGACAGAAGGGCTGGTGGGAAGAGGTTGCTCTAAGTCCTGAAAAGGTGCTGGAGTATGGCCTGACCAAAGTTGCTGTCACACCAGGAATCTCCATCCAGACAATAATGGGCTGTAAAGATGTGGACAGAAGACCACATAGCAGTCCTACAGATCTCCACCGTGGAGAATGAACGAACGTTGGCTACCAAAGTAGCCATAGCTCATATGTTGTGTGCCGTGACATGGCGTTGTAAGGAGAGACCAGCTGGAGCATAAGCAAAGGAGATGCAGTCCACCACCCAGATCGAGAGGGTATGTTTCATCACCGCCATGCTCAGTTTGTTGGAGTTGAAGGAGACGAATAACTGAGAATGGCAGTGGGCTTTCATCCTCTCCAGGTAGAAAGTGAGCGCTCACTTACAATCCAAGGTATGCAAAGATGCTTCAGCCCTGTTGGCGTGAGGCTTGGGAAAGAGGTGGGCAGCACCACCGATTGGTTGAGATGAAAAGTGGAAACTATCTTAGGTAGGAATTTAGGATGAGTCTGGAAGACAACTTTATTCTTATCAAATCTAGCATAAGGCAAATGAGTCACCAGCGCTTACAGTTCACTAACCCTGCATGCAGAAGTGAGTGCTACCAGGAAAAAGACCTTCCAAGTAAGGAATTTGAGAGGGGAAGAGCTGAGAGGCTCAAACAAGGGAGAGAGAAACCGACCCAGTACCACATTAAGGCCCCACCGGTGGTAGTTTAATAGGGGAACAGGAAAGAAACAGTCCCTTCATGAAACAACTTACCAATGGATGAGCAGAGTGGGGCTTATCAGCCACTGAATGATGGCAAGTGGCCACTGCATGGAGAAGCACCCAGATTGTGTTGGATTGAGGCCAGAGTCCAAAAGATGTAAGAGGTATGCCAAAACTGAATTGATTGGACAACAGAACAGGTTCAGAGCCCTGCTTGTATACCATATGGAGAATCTGTGCCACTTGAAGGCACATCTGTGGACTCCTTCTGCGAAGCAAGGAGAATGTTCTCTATCTCCGGTGGCAGATGGTTGGCAGAAAGTGCTACCCATTCAGCATCCACACAGTCCAGAGAAATGAGATCCAGGGCTGAGCCAAACCAGAGAGATAGTCGCTGCGACAGTTGTAGCAGGAGGGGGAACCAGGGTATCTGGGACAATAACGTGCAATAAGAATCAAGGAGGCACCGTCTGCCCAAACTGCACCGTCTTGGCCACTAGAGGAGTTGGTGGGTATGCATAGAAAAGACCCTTGCTCCAGTCAAAGAGGAAAGCATCGGGAGCCAACCGATGTTGGTAAGGCATCCAAGAGCAAAACTGCAGCAGCTGGGCACTGTGAGGAGTGGCAAAGAGGTCTATCCACAGTGTACATGCCTGGAAGATCAGGTTGGCCACCTGACTGTTGAGAGTCTACTCATGCGGTTGGAGGACCTGAGGCGGTCAGCAAGATCATCAAGGTACCCTGGGAGGTATACAGCTCTGAGAAACATGCCCTGGGAGATGGCACATTTCCAGGGGTGCATCGCTTCCTAACAGAGAAGATAGGACCCAATGCCGCCCTGATTGTTGATGTAGAACATAGCAACTTGGTTGCCCATATGGATGAGGATGTCTTGGTGGGTGAGTTGGCGCAGGAAAACTTGGAGTGCATTGACAATGGCTCAGAGTTCAAGAAAATTGATCTGGTGGAGGCTCTCTTGGGACATCCAAAGCCCTTATGTGCGCAGACAGTCCAGGTGAGCTCCCCAGCCCAACTTGGAGGCATCCGTTGTCAGGATGCATTGGTGTGGTGGGGCTGGAAGGGAAGGCCTACCAGGAGGTTCGTGGATTGGTGACACCAGGATAGAGCCTTCTTGAGTGGAGAGGTAATGTAGTCTGTCTCTGAGCTGGCCCGTCACCTGGTGCCACTGAGTAGAAAGTGTCCACAGCACTTGGTGCATGTGAAGGTGTGCCATCGGGGTAACCAACTGTGGAAGCCATGTGGCCGAGGAGGCATACCATATGACGAGTAGTGATGAGAAGAGCCACTTGGACTGCCTTTGCCAGGACCATCAAGAGTTGGGCCCTGTCCCCCAGCAGGTACCATGTGATTAGGGGGTATTGAGGAGAACCCCAATAAACTCTAGCTTTTGAGTGGGCTCTAGGTGGTATATGAGGTAATTGATGAGAAAACCCAGGTTTTTCAGAACCTGAATGGTTAAGTTGGTCGAACTCCGGACGTCTTTCAGGGTCATGCCCCTGATCAACCAGTCGTCCAGGTAAAGGAAAGACAAATATTCCTCTGGTTCGAAGAAAAGCAACCACCGCTGCCAGACACACTGTGAAGACTCTGGGAGCGGAGCCGAGGCCGAAGGGTAGCACCCTGTATTGGTAGTGCCGACCGCTGAGCATGAAGCGGAGCTATTGACGATGAAGGGGGTGGATGAGAATGTGAGCGTAGGTATATTTCAGAACCAAGGAACATAGCCAATTCTCCTGTGGAGGTAGGGTAAGAGGGTACTCAGTGACACCATTTTGAATTTTTCTCTCATGAGGTACTGATTGAGTTTCCAGAGGTCCAGGATGGGACGAAAAACCCCTGCCTTTTTGGGGACCACGAAGTACCAGGAGTAGAACCCCTACTCCATCTGAGATGGTGGGATCAACTCCACTGCCTGATCTGACAAGAGGTTTTGGATCTCGAGCTGGAGAGAGCAGTGGTGAAAGTCGAGGGGTTACTCCCCTGGGTAGGAAGTAGGAGGAAGCTGATCGAAGTGGAGGAGTCAGCCCTTTCGTACTATCCTGAGAGCCCAGGATTCTGATATGATGGTGGATCATCGGTGGGGAAATTGGACCATCCATCCTCCCACTTGTAGAGGAACAGCATCCAGAAGAGGACAGGCTATGCCCTTGAAGAAAAAGTCAAAATTCACCACCAGGCTGCAGTTGTGGGGCTGGTTGGGATTTCTGTTGCTTGGGGCGGCAGCACTGGCCTTGACCCTTTTGTTGTGGAGCCTGCTGAGGGGACTGATACAAATGGTACGGAGTATATGTACCATAGAATTTCTTCTTTTGGAAGAAAGGCTTCTTCCCAGCAGATTTCCTTTCAGAGGGATCAGAAGTCTTCCAAAAGAGGTGAATCATGGTGAGCTGGTCTTGCTTCAGTTCACCCACCATCTCCCTCATGTTGTTGTTGTTAAGTGCCATCGAGTCAGAGTCAACTCATGGCGACCCTCTGGATAGCTATCCTAAATTGTGTTCAGTCTTGAGTTAGGCGGCTCATTGTTGACAGACTGGTACCCACAGCTGCTGTTATTGTCTCGATCCATCTCATTGCTGGCCTTCCTCTTTTGCGTTGACCTTCTAACTTACCAAGCATGATGTCTTTCTCTAATGATCTCTCTCTTCGCATGATGTGTCCAAAGTATGAAAGGCAAAGTCTTGTCATCTGAGCTTCTAAAGAAAGCTTAGGTTTGATCTCCTCTAGTACCGACTGGTTTGTTCTTCGGGCAGTCCATGGTATACACAGTATTCGCCGCCAGCACCATAATTCAAAGGCATCAATTTTCTTCCTGTCTGTCTTTTTCACTGTCCAGCTTTCACATCCATATGATGTTATTGAAAATACCATGGCTTGAACAAGTCGAATCTTTGTATGGAGAGAGACATCTCTGCTCTTGAGAATCTTATCTAGGTCTTTCATAGCCATTCTGCCAAGAGCAATGCGTCCTCTGATTTCTTGACTGCTTGTTGCTTCTTTTATTGATAGTTGATCCAAGTCGGTTAAAGTTGTTCACGATTTCAATTTCTTCTCCTTCAACGATGAACCTGTTGATTATGCCAGTTGTCATGATCTTTGTCTTCTTTACATTAAGGTGCAGGCCCATTCTGAGACTATGTTTGTGAGAAGCAAATGTTTCAGATCATCTTCACTTTCAGCCAGTAATGTGGTATCATCAGCATAGCGAAGGTTGTTGATGAGTCTTCCACCAATCTTCACACCTCTGTTGTCTTCATACAATCCTGCTTCTCTGATGATTTGTTCTGCATATAAATTAAACAGGTAGGGGGAAAGTATACAGCCTTGTCTTACACCTTTGCTTATTTTAAACCATTCTGTTTCTCCTTTTTCCGTTCGAACTGTTGCTTCTTGATCAATATACAGATTGTGCAAGAGTACGATCAGGTGTTCTGGTATACCCATGCTTCTTAATGTGGCCCAGAGTTTATCATGGTTTACACAGTCAAAAGCCTTGCTATAGTCGATAAAGCACAAATAGATATCCTTTTGGTATTCTTTAGTCTTTTCAAGGATCCATCTCACATCTGCAATGATGTCTCTCGTTCCTCGCCCTTTCCTGAACCCTGCTTGCACTTCAGGTAGTTCTTGTTCCAGGTATGGTTGTAGTCTCTTTTGAATAATCTTCAGTAGAATCTTGCTGGCATGTGGGATCAGAGCGATTGTGCGATAATTTCCACAGTCAGTTGGATCATCTTTCTTTAGTATTGGTATAAACACAGATCTTTTCCAGTCAGTTGGCCATGATGTTGTCTTCCATATTTCTTGGAAGAGCCTTGTAACAGCTGCATCAGATTGCTGTAATACTTCTATGGGAATGCTATCAATGCCTGGTGCTTTGTTCTTTGATAAGGCTTTCAATGCTGCTTCAACTTCTTCTTTCATCACCAATGGTTCCCAATCATAAGGTACAGGTTGAAACGGCTGTTGGTCCACTTGATCTTTATCATATAAAAACTCTGTATATTCCTTCCACCTTTTCTTGATCTTCTCAGCATCATTCAACATAGAACCTTGAGCATCTTGTAACATTCCAATTCGAGGCTGGAACTTTTTCTTTAACTCTCGTAGCTTTAGGAAAGCCGATCTTGTTCTTCCTCTAATAGTTTCTGCTTCTATTTCCTTGCATGTGTCGTTGTAGTACTTTTCCTTGTCCTGTCTTGCTGCACATTGGAAATCTCTGTTGAGTTCTGTTATTGTCTTTCTTTCTCCTCTGGCTTTAGCTTCTCTGCGTTTCTGGGCAATTTTCAGAGTTTCTTCCGTCATCCATTTTGGCCGTTTTTGCTTTTTCACCTTTTCTAGAGACTTCTCGCTTTCTTCCAACACAACCTTCTTGATGTCATTCCATAACTCTTCTGGAGTTCTGTCATTTGTATCTAAAGCAGCAAATCGATTTTGCAGGCAGTCTTTAAATTCCAGTGGTATATTCTCAAGGTCATATTTTGCTGCATTCATGAGTGGTTTGCTCTTTTTCAATTTTAGCTTGAGTTTGCATACTAGTAGTTGATGATCTGTACCACAGTCAGCTCCAGGTTTTGTCTTTGTTGATGTTATAGAATTTTTCCATCGTTAACTTCCACAGATGTAGCCAATTTGATTTTTATATAATCCATTGGGTGAAGTCCATGTGTACAGTCGCCGCTTGTGTTGATGGAAGAAGTTGTTTGAGATGAATAGGTCGTTGGTCTTGCAGAATTCTATCAGTCTTTCTCCAGCTTCATTTCTGTTGCCAAGTCCATATTTTCCAACTACTTTGCCTTCTTATTTGTCGCCAACTTTTGCGTTCCAGTCACCCATGACTATCAGGATATCCTGTTTGCATCTTCTGTCAATTTCAGCTTGTACTTGTTCATAGAACTCTTCAATTTCATTCTCTTCTGCAGCTGTTGCTGGGGCATATACTTGAATTATAGTTGTGTTGATAGGCATTCCTCGTAGACGAATAGAGATTAAGCGTTTGCTGACTGCATTGTATTTCATTACAGTTCTTGCAAGTTTCTTCTTTATTATAAATGCAACACCATTTCTTCTTTGTCTTTCATTTCCAGCATAGTAGACCATGTGATCATCTGATGCAAAGTGCCCGATGCCAGTCCTTTCAGTTCGCTGACACCCAACAGATCAAGCTGTACATGTTCCATTTCATTCTTGACCACCTCCAACTTCCCTTGGTTCATGCTTCGTACGTTCCATGTTCCAATGCGTAAGACATCTTTACAGCTTCTGACTCATTTCATGCGCTTCTGACTCTTATTTCTCCCTCATAGATGCCCCAAAAAGGTTGTCATCCTTGTAGGGAACCTCCACCAACATATCCTGGACCCAATGTTCCAGGTCAGACACCTAAAGCCAGGCCAAGCAGTCTGTCCTGATGCCCACCGCAGAGACTTGAGCTACGGACTCAAAGCCATCGTAGGCAGCTCTGATGACATGCTTCAAGTATTCCTTGACCTTAGAGACAAGGGGGCAATACTTCTGCCATTGTTCCTCTGACAGCTCCAAGGAGAACCCGGCAAGGTCTCCAGCCAGATCCCACAAGAACATGTCCATGTAAAGTTGATATGTCTGAATACGTGCAACCAACATGGAGCCCTGATAGCATCTGCGGCCGAAGACATCCATAGTATGGGCATCCCGGCCTGGAGGCACTGAGGAATGATTCTTCTGACGCTTGAAACGACATATAGCTGACTGGACTACCACAGAATTATGTGGAAGCTGTGGTTTCTCAAAATCGGGGCGCTTGGTAACCTGATACTTTGAGTCCAGGTGCCAGCTCATGATGGGCACCGAAAGGCGGGCCTCCCAGATACAGAAGAGGAGCCTTTTTATTATGCGGTGCACCAGTATCGTTATGGCTTCTTTTGGAGGCGAAGGGTACTGGGGGATTTCCAGTTCCTCCACTCAAGGCTCCTCTTCGGCCTCAATATTAAAGGGGAGAGCCTCCCCCCCATGTGTCTCACAAAGTCCAAGAACAAGTAGTCCTCCGAAGAGGTCTTCAGACACTCATGCAGTGGTGAGAGATCCAAAGGAATATCTCAGTGCCGCACAGTCTCGGGCAATTCTTCCTCCGTTTCCCAATCATTGGACTCCAACTCCAAGAGGAACTCAAAGTAGTGGCACAATTTCTCTTGGTGCCGGTGGAGTGGAGGGAGTCTGATCTCAAGGCACTCTGAGGTGAAAGCCAGTGGGCTGAGAGAGATCTTGAGCATTTCTAGGAGGCACTGTCCACCCGAGGAGGGGGGGGGGGCATGTGTATTGAGGACAGGCTGCACCTCCTTTGGCGGGTTTGTTGCTGGGACAGAGGAACCAGGGGTCATAGGGTCCTTGGATGCCTGCTGGGCAAAGAACACTCAGAGGCTTGACAAAGTGCCTCTATGCGCTGAGCTAGGAGCTCTGTCTCCAATGGTGTTGGAGCCGGTGCTGCAACTACTGGCGTTTATGCTGGTTCCTTCGGCAGGATCTCCATGATCATGACTGGTTTTGGAGTCACCCGCCAGCTTTCCTGAGCCTTGGAAGGCCTCTCCTCCCACCGGAGTAGTTTGGGAGGTCGCTTCCTGCTTTCGCCTTCCAAGTTACATTGAGAACTCTGATGCAAATGCGAGTGGGCCTCTGCCCGGGGCTCAGCATCACCCTTCAATGCCAAGGATGGTCCTTCTGGGGCCACTCCTTACTGAAGGAGAGCCACCAATCCAATGCTCAGCATCCCCATGGCTCCAAATGAGCACGGTCCCCACGCGAAGCTGAAGGCATCTATGTTAGAGCTGATGCAGAGGACTCCGAGGAACCGAACAGCAATTCTCGTTGCTTTTCCAGGTTCTAAAGCCCTTTGCGCATCATCTGAAGACAGAACGTGCAGGATGAGGACTGTTGGTAAGGCCCAAGGAACTGCAAATACCAACTGTGAGGGATGGTCACCGATATCGTCTGACCATACTGGGAACATTTTTTAAATGGAAGATGGCTTCTGCCAAGTCATACGATTCCAATGTCTGGGCCTCAAAAAGAAAAAGAAAGCCAAAGAAAATGCAGTGCCAAGGCACCGATGCTCCATGGAACAGGCAGGAAGACGGTAACGAAGGCATGTGACCGAAAAAAAGAGGAAAAAGACCAAAAAATAGTACTAAAAGATATTAACTCTTTCCGGAGTGTCACACTACTTCTGAAGGGCTCTGCAGAAAATGACGACTGAGGTAAAGATGGCTCCTTCGGACAGGAAGACCGGTACACATGCGTGGTGCACTTCCAAAGGCTTCCTTTGGAAGCTGGGAAGAGTTCTCGCATGGGCTCAGTCGGTGACATTACCCGTAAGTGAGGACTGACTTCCTGCTTGATTCCGGGAGAACAAGGATCTTCATTTGTTGGATGTTTGCAGTGTTCTTCTATGCTACTTGATGACGACTAACCTTTTGTGCAAATAAATAGGTCTTGGTATTGTTCAGCAAGCACCATAAAAGCCAGGCAGCATCCCAATCTTTGTCAGATGGATCAGGGAGACAATTGCCACAACTTCAATACCGAAGGGTCCTCCAGTTACCAATGGTTTGTGAGCACATCTTGACAAGAGCTCAGGCTTCTTCCTGTACAGACGTCGGGGTCAGTGCTCTAGAGAACACATGCCAGACAACTACTTGGTTTTCTCTCCATTCATCTGTCAAGCACCACAAGCTGGATGTGCAAGCCAAAGAAGATTCTGCTTGCAGGGCTGGGATCCTCAAGGCAGCCTTGGCTTCTGCTTGTCCAGTTTAGAGTGGCATTTGTATACATCACACATCTGGAATGTGAATTTTGAAGGAAAATTTTGTTCCTACCTGCTAATTTTCTTTCCTTGAATTTTGGTAGGCCAGTCTAGAACCCTCCCCAGAAGGTTAGAGATGCTGATGGAATACCCCTAAATTTCAGATTCTTCAGTTAAAGTGTTACGTTACAAAGTCTTTCCTTCTGTTAGATGTCATCTCTGCTTGATTCTTATTCCTCTGGGAGCTTTCAGGGTTAGGAAATGATTGAGTTGGAGCTCACATAGCTCACAGTTTACTCTTTTCTCTATTTTGGGAACTTTTGATTGCATTCTTTGTTTTGACATTTGTTTACTGGCAAGTGCCTATGCTGCACCACTCCCTATTACAGTGTTAATGTCACTGGGAGAAGTTGTATTTTCTGTCTCCATCTGTTGGCATAAACCCCCGCAACTGGACTGGTCTAGCAGGATTCAAGGAAAGGAAATTAGCAGATAAGAATTTTTTCTTTTTTTCAAAGATTAGAATTAAAGGCAATTTTCATAATGTTTTACCAGCATGAACTGGCTATCTGAAAACTGTCCTCTCTCAATGCAGCTACTGTTAAGTCTGTGCATAGTTTCACAATGTAGGCTTTTTTAGTCACATTGAGAGGCAGTTCCAGGAGTGTGCTTAGGTCGAGGATTAAAATAACGCAAGTAGTCTGCATTTCCAGCTATTATTTGCCAAATTTCCCATGAAAACAGAAACCTCACAAAAAGCAGTACAACTATTTGTGGTTACCTTGTACCAGCAGCAATCTTTTGCTCTGAAAATTAGTGCAAATTCCGAACATTACGCATACCTATGAACTTTGTTCCAATGCATAAAGTTTGAAAATAGACCCTTATGCAAACCCGGATCAGTCTGCCTTGACAAGATGGTCACTTTTTTCAGCATGCCTATCCTTGATTCTCACAGTATATATTGTTACGATCTGTAAAGGCAGCTCCAATTGTTTGAGTACGTGCTAGACCACAAAGAAGTCAATATGCATAAAGCGTAGTTACTCACCTGTAACAGGTGTTCTCCAAGAGCAGCAGGAATCAGTCCTCACTTATGGGTGACGTCGGCGCCGACGGAGCCCTCGCGGAGCAATTTTCCCCAGCTTTCAAAGAAAGCCTTTGGGAATTGCAGCGCGCATGCGCGGTCCTCTTCCCGCCCAAGGGTGCCATCTTAGCCAGTCAGATGACATAGCTAAAAAAGACAGCATAAAAATTTGCAAAAAGAACTAAAGCAGGTGATTGCAACTCCAAGGGGAGGAGGGAGGGTTGTGAGGACTGATTCCTGCTGCTCCTGGAGAACACCTGTTACAGGTGAGTAACTACGCTTTCTCCAGGACCAAGCAGGAAGTCAGTCCTCACTTATGGGACTCCCAAGCTCAAGGCTACCGGAGACCCTAAGCACAAAAATGAGCTCCCTCTAGCTCAGCAGCACAGAAGGAAAGAATCTTCGCTGAATTATTACCCACCGGTAGCCCACATCCGGGATGGAGGGTAGGAGTTGCTCAGATCTCAAAGAGATTACGGAGGACTGCCTGTCCGAAAGCACTGTCCCTGCGGGACTCCCTCTCGAGACAGTAATGGACCGCAAAAGTCTGGCTCGAAGACCAAGTAGCGGCCCTGCAGATGTCTGCCAGCGGAACAGAGCGGAGGTAAGCCACTGACGTAGCCTTTGCCCGAACGCAATGAGCCGTGACTCGACCTTCCAAGGAGAGTCCGGCTGCCCCATAAGCCCAAGAGATACAGTCCGCAACCCAGATGGACAGAGTACGCTTGGAGACCGGGAGCCCCAATTTATTGGGGTCAAAAGACACAAAAAGCTGAGCAGCTTTACGGTGCTCCCGCGTACGGTCAAGGTAGAAGTTCAATGCCCTTCTACAGTCCAGGGTATGGAGGACCGTTTCAGCTCGGCTGGAGTGTGGTCTGGGAAAGAAGGTTGGAAGTACCACCTCCTGATTGATGTGAAAAGGGGAGACCACTTTTGGAAGAAATTTTGGGTGAGTCCGTAGGACTACCCTATTTTTGTAGAACCGAGTGTAAGGGGGATCAGACACGAGGGCCTGCAATTCACTTACGCGTCTTGCGGAAGTGAGGGCTATCAAGAACAGTGTTTTCCAAGAAAGAAAACGGAGAGAACAGGTAGCCATAGGTTCAAAAGGCGGACAGGTGATCCGCTGTAAAACCACATTCAGGTCCCAGTCAGGCGCTGGCGGGCGCAGAGGTGGTTTAAGTAGAAGGAGACCTCGGAGAAACCTCGCTACGAGAGGGTCGTTGGAGAGAGGTCTGCCGTCCACCGGCACATGATGTGCTGAAAGAGCACTGAGGTGAACTTTGACAGAGTTGGACTTAAGTCCCAGATTAGAGAGGTATAGCAAGTACTGCAAGATCACCGACACCGGGCAGGAGAAGGGATCCTGAGACTGTTGGGTACACCAAACGGAAAAAACGAGGCCATTTAAGGGCGTAGCATTTGCGGGTAGAAGGTCGTCGCGAAGCTAAGACGACCTCCTCCACCTCTGCCGGCAGGAGAAGGGGAGCAAGGACTACCCTCTCAGCAGCCAGGCCATTAGGTTGAGAGACCTGAGGTTGGGGTGTAGCAGAGACCCCTGATCCTGAGTGAGGAGATCCGGTTGTAACCCCAGAGGGAATGGATCCTCTACCGCTAATTGCAGCAGGAGTGGAAACCACGGCTGTCTGGGCCAGCGAGGGGCCACCAGGATCATGAAGGCTTTGTCTCGGAGAACCTTGAAAAGAGTCCGAGAGACTAGTGGGATGGGAGGGAAAGCGTAAAGAAGGCTCCCCGACCATGAGAGTAGAAAAGCGTCCGCCGCAACTGACGAGAGCAGAAGCGAGGAAGTTGCCGGTTGTGAGGACTGGCAAAGAGATCCACCGTGGGGAGGCCCCACTTTAGAAAGAGCTTCTGAACTACCAAGGGATCCAGGCGCCACTCGTGCGGCTGGAGGATCCTGCTGAGTTTGTCCGCCAGGCAATTCTCTTGGCCTGGGAGATAAACTGCCTTGAGGAGAACGCCGTGACTGACGGCCCAAGAGCAGAGCTTCTGTGCTTCCCGGCAGAGAAGGAAGGAGCCCGTGCCCCCCTGCTTGTTCACGTAGAACATGGCAACTTGATTGTCCGTCTGGACAAGGACGGACTGGTGGGAGGTCAGGTGGGAGAAGGCCTTGAGAGCCAGGCGGATCGCTCTGAGCTCCAGGAAGTTGATCTGCTGAGCAGACTCCCACGTGGTCCAAAGGCCCTGAGTACGTGCCCCTTGGCAATGTGCTCCCCAGCCCAGGAGGGATGCATCTGTCGTCAGCACCCGGGCCGGCTGAGGTGGCTGAAAAGGCATGCCGAGCACCAGATTCGGCCGATGAAGCCACCACTGAAGAGACGAGGCCAGCGGCTCGGAGATGCGCACTAGGTCTGCTAGGCCGCCTGTGGCCTGTTGCCACTGCTTGCGGAGACACCATTGAGCAGGTCGCATATTCAGGCGGGCATTGGGGGTCACATGGACGGTGGAAGCCATATGGCCGAGTAGTCTCAGGAAGCGCCTGGCGGAGACCAGGGGCTGGCTGCGAAAAACGGTCGGCTAGGTCCATGAGCCGTTGAGCCCTGTCGAGCGGTAGGAACGCTCGTGCCTGAGGAGTGTGCAGCCTTGCGCCGATGAACTCGAGATCCTGTGAGGGGAGCAAAGTGGACTTTGCGAAGTTTATAACAAAGCCCAAGTACTGCAGAAGAGTCACCGTGCGGCGCGTGGCGTTGGTGACCTCCGGAGCGGACGCTGCTCTGATGAGCCAGTCGTCGAGGTACGGAAAGACATAGAGGCCGTGAAGCCGGAGATGGGCCGCCACCACCGCGAGACATTTTGTGAAGACTCGCGGTGCGGAGGACAGGCCAAAGGGCAGTACCCTGTACTGGTAATGATTTCCTGCCACCACAAACCTTAGGTATTGGCGGTGGCTTGGGTGGATGAGGATGTGCGTGTAGGCATCCTTTAGATCCAAGGAGCATAGCCAATCTCCCTGCTGGAGGTAGGGCAGAAGGATTCCAAGGGTAAGCATCTTGAACTTCTCCCGCACGAGGAACTTGTTGAGGTTGCGCAAGTCCAGGATGGGTCTGAGGCCTCCTGTCCTTTTTGGTACTAGAAAATACCTGGAATAAAAGCCTTGACCTTTCAGGTGGTGGGGCACCGGTTCCACCGCCTGTTCCTTTAGAAGACCTGCTAACTCCTGAAGGAGTAATTCCCTGTGCAGAGGGGGTCGTGGAGGTTCTCCCGGAAAATAGGAGGGAGGGACCTGGTGGAAGTGGAGAAGATAGCCTTCTCGCACGAATTGAAGCACCCAGGCATCTGAGGTGATGCTGGACCACCTGTGGGCGAAGTGAACCAGCCGGCCTCCGGTGCTGGGAGGAACCAGCGGGGGGGGAGAGGCTATGCTTAAGGAGTCAAAAAAACCCCCACCCTGCTGAGCAGGGGCTGGTGGTGCAGGCTTGGGGGCTTGCTGCCTACGGGACCCGTTACCCCGTCCCTTGGCCTGCTGGCCCTGTTGGGGAGCTGCAGGGGCCTGATATTGGGGGTACTGTTTGTAGGCAGCCGCCTTCCTCGGGTAAAAGGACTTCTTTCCCGAGCCCTTCTTTTTCTGGGAAGGGGCGGAGGTCTTCCTAGAAAGCCTAGTCCTGGTGAGAGTCTCCGTCTCAATTTGTGCAGCCTTTTCAGCCATGGGCTTGCCAAAGAGGTTTTCGCCTCGGCAGGGGACATCGACCAACTTGTCCTGCACCCAGGGCTCAAGGTCAGACGACTGAAGCCAAGCCTGTCGGCGGGCACCGATGCCGGCTGCGGCCACTCGAGCCGATGCTTCAAAGCCATCATAGGCTGCTCGGGATATGAATTTTGAGCATTCCCGAATGCCAGTGGACAAGGCCAGGAACCTCCGCAAGGGTTCCTCGGACAAACCAGCGGAGAATCCGGCTAGCTCTTTAGCCAGGTCTCGGAGATACATGCCCATGTATAGCTGGTAGGTCTGGACACAACACGCAAGCATAGAGCCCTGGAAACACTTCTTACCAAGGCCATCCAGGTTACGGGCCTCCCTGCCAGGAGGCACCGAGGAGTGCATCTTCTGGCTCTTAAGACGATGCATGGCCGATTCCACTACCATGGAATGGTGTGGTAGCTGTGCTTTTTGGAAGCCAGGGCTCTTGCGGACTCGATAGATAGAATCGACCCGCTTGCTCAGGACCGGCGAGGTGGCCGGACTCTCCCACATGCGGAAGAGTAGTCGTTCCAGCATGGGAGGAACCGGTACAGTAAAGTGTTCCCTGGCGGGAGAGTCATACTGGAGGGCGTTGAGCTCTTCGGCTCGAGGCTCCTCCTCGGGGTCCGCAGGGAAGGCCAAAGCCTTGGCCATATCCCTGACGAAGTCCGAGAACCGGGCATCCTCCGGGGGGGACTGCTTCCGAGGTTCGGACTCAGGTGAGTCCGAGGGGACACACCGAGTCCGAAAAGAATCAGGCGACTCTTCCTCTTCAGACTCCCAGACCAACTCCGACGAGGACTCGGTGGGGTCGGCCCGGGCAGGGCGCGGCGCCTGCCGCCCCGACGCCGAGGGAGTCGGCGTCGGCGACCTCGGTCCCAAAACGGGAGGCCGAGGGTGACCTCGACCGAGGATCGACTCGAGTTCGCATCGACTCGAGGATCGGCTCGGTCTCCGGGGTCGACTTAGACGTCGACGTCCCGGCGGTCGGGGCAGCGGCGCCAGCGAAGCCAGCGAGCAGTGCCCGCTGCTGGTCCATGAAGGCAGACAGTCTGCTCTCCAAGGCCGTCAACCTGAGTCCGAGCTCAGGTGACCCAGCAGCCCCCGACTCGGGCCCCGACGGCGTCGGGCCCGACGTCGGCTGTCGCGGAGGCGAGTCCAGAAGGACCACAGGACTTACCCGAGCAGGCAGCTCCGACTCCAGGCGAGGTCGCTTCGTGAGGTGCTCCTTCTCCAAGGACCCGGGACGGCTATCGGGGCTATGCGACCTGGCCCTCGCGGAGCCAGGAGCGTCCACCGACGCCGCCCTCGCGGGTTTCACCTTCCGTCGATGGTCCCCGGAGGGAGAACCCCTGTCGGAGGAACTCCGGCGACGGTCCGAGCTGGAACCCCTGGACGCGGAGGCCTCCGACGAGGTCCGGGTACGGCTGGGGTCAGCGAAGATTCTATCCCGCTGATGCCGCCGACTTCTCAACGCTTTGGAGGACAGTTTGCCGCAGGGCCCACAGATCATTTCTTCATGATCCGGGCCCAGGCAGCGGAGGCAATGGTCGTGTGTGTCAGTCAGTGACATATTTCGGTCACACTGACCACACCGCTTGAAACCACTGGCAGCCATCGGGGGAAAAAGGGCCCCGGCGAGGTCAAAGGACTGGGCTGCCAGGGAAAAACCGAAACGAAAACTGACTAAGTCAGAAAAACCGAAAAGAAGAAGAGGACTCGTGACCGGCGTCGCGAGTCCGGGCGGGAAAAAGACCGGCGTCGAACCGAAGGAAAAAAAGAGTAAATTATGAAGAAATATCAACTTTTTCGCGGGGACACGACGGGTACGTCTGTAGGGCTCCGCGGAAAAAAGAAGACTGGCTAAGATGGCACCCTTGGGCGGGAAGAGGACCGCGCATGCGCGCTGCAATTCCCAAAGGCTTTCTTTGAAAGCTGGGGAAAATTGCTCCGCGAGGGCTCCGTCGGCGCCGACGTCACCCATAAGTGAGGACTGACTTCCTGCTTGGTCCTGGAGAATTGCACTATCTGCTTCCAATAAATAAATCTGAAAGTCTGAGTAGAAGATTTGTTGTATAATGTGTCTTATCACACTACTGAAAAGAAAATTATTTTCCTCCTAAATGGATTCACTCACAACTAAGAATTATTTTGGATGGAGTAAGAGTATTACTAGTTTAGGTACATTGTTCCTACAACAGTAAAGCATAGTTACTCATTTGTAACAGGCAATCTCCAAGAACAGCAGGAATCAGCCTTTAAAGATGGGTGTACATCACCGACGAAGCCCACATGGGGATGTGCCCCAGTGTCCAATGGGAAAGCCTTTGGGAGTACTCCACTGCGCCTGCATGCCTGCTTTCCTAACTCCTCTCCTCAGTTGAGTTTGTATCTGAGAAGAAGAAGAAAATAAAAGAACCTTACAACTCCTATGGGAGGAGGGTGGGTTTTGAAGACTGATTCCTGCTGTTCCCAGAGATCACCTGTTACAGGTGAGAAACTATGCTATCTCCAGGAACAAGTAGGAATGCAGTCTTCACATATGGGACTCACTAAGCTCCCAGCTACCAGACTGGTATGGGGAGAGAGTAGTGTGATCCCAGAGGCAAAGAATATGTAGCCCAATGGAAGAGTTGTGGGCCATTGGACTCTATTCTAGGAGGTGATACTCCCCCAGTGATAGTCTGGTATCTTGTAGAAGTCCGGGACGGAGGGTAGGAGTTGAGTTTAAGTCCCAAAGAGGTGCTGGAGGCAGTAGTGTGCAGCAAATGTATGAATGGAGGACCAGGTGACTGCACTGCAAATGTCCTCAATGGCTACTGAACGGAGATTAGCTACAGATGTTGTCATAGCCCGCACATTATGAGAAGTGACATGACCCTCTAATGAGAGTCCTGCTTGTGCATAAGCAAAAGAAATACAATCTGCTATCCATCTAGATAGAGTACGTTTTGTCACTGGTAGGCCTGACAAGGATCAAAAGAAATGAATAATTGAGATGATTTTTTGTGGTCCTTAGTTCTATCCAAGTTGTAGGCCAGCACTTGCTTGCAGTCTGAAGTGTGCAGTGCTGTTTCAGCCCAAGATGCATGTGGTCTAGGGAATCGGGAGGATTACCGACTAGTTTAGAAGGAGGAAACCACCTTCAGGAGGAAATGTGGGACAGAGTATAGGGGGGGGGGGATCTGCCACTAGAGCCTGCAGCTCGCTGATGTGAGGGCAATAAGAAAGATGACCTTCCAAGTTGGAACTTTAGTGGTGGCTAAAGGTTCGAAAGGTGGCTTTAGAAGTTGCACTAGAACCACATTCAGACACCAAGTCACTGGAGGTGGCTTAATGGGTGGCTTAGGCAGCAGGAGACCCCGCATGAAGTGTGCTAAAGGGTGTGAGGAGATAGGCTGTCTATCCACTGGTCTGTGAGAGGCCACAATGGCACTAAGGTGAACTCTCACCGAGTTAGTTTTAAGACCCATCAAGGATAAGTGGAGGAGATATTGTAGAAGAGACTCCACTGGGTAAGAAAAAGGGTCAAAAATCTTTTGGGGAGCACCAAAGGGCAAGCTTACGCCATCTAAAGGTATAAGATTGCCTAGTGGAATCGTCCACAGGCATAAGATTGCATGTGGACAAAGGATACGGCTTAGCCTGTATACTAAGAAATAGAGTTCATCTGGGAGATACACCACTCTGAAATGAATGTAGTGAGAGATAGCAAAGGACCATAAGCAAATCGCTTCTTCGCAGAAGGGACAGGACCCTGTTCTCCCCTGTTTGTTTATGTAGAACATGGCAACTTGGTTGTCCATTCTGACTAGAACAGGTTACCCTGATAGCTGGGGTTGAAAAACCTGAAGAGCATTTGTCAATGTCCGTAGGTCAAGCAGGTTAATCTGCAGAGCAGATTCCTGCTGTGTTCACAGTCCCTATGTGGTCAAGGTTATCAGGGTGCATTGAGGTGGAGGCATCTGAAAAGGTGACCAAACAAGTAGGTTTTGTGAGACACCACCACTGAAGGGACTTGATCAGTTGAGGGGTGATGTCAATCTTATCTCTAAATAGACCCTTGGCTTGCATACATTGGGAAGACAGTCCATTGCACTTGTTGCATGTGTATCGAGCACAGGGAACGACATGGACCATGGAGACCATGTGTCCTAATAGTCGTAGCATCTCTAGAGCTGTTGCTCAGCTTTGCTGTTGCACGCTCTTTGCCAGCTCAAAGAGGCGTGCACAGCGATCCTGTGGGAGGAAAGCTCGGACCTGTTGAGTGTCTAAGAATGCGCCGATGAACTCCAGATGTTGAGATGGAGTGAGGTGAGACTTTGGGAAGTTTGTGACGAACCCCAGGTATTGGAGCACCGTGATGGTGCGATGAACAGAGAGTTTTACCTCTTGGGGAGAGTCTCCCCTGATCAGCCAATCATCTAAATAAGGAAAGACGAATATCCCCAAGGTGCATAGGTAGACAGCGACGACTGCATGTATTTTGTGAAGACCCTTGGGGCAGAGGCTAGAATGAAGGGGAGAAACCAGCATTGATAATGATTTCCTTGAAACATGAAGCGCAGATGCTGTCTGTGCAAGGGATGTATTAATAAATGCATGTATTTAACAAGTTTTCTATACTGCCTTATCTTAAAATCAAGGCAGTTTACAATGAACTTCAATTTACAGAGAACTTTCAATAGTAGCAATTAAAAACTTTATCCCAATACATGAAAACTTCCTTAGCAAACATAGGGAGGGGGAGAACTGGGAATGATAAAGAATAACTTATGTACAATGTGATGTGTATGTAGGCGTTCATGAGGGGAAGCATCAGGTTTCGTTGAAGTGCTCGATGAATAGAAAGGTCTTGAGCTGTTTCCGGAATTCCTTAAAGTCTGTGGTGGTTCTCATTTTCTCCAAGAGAGTGTTCCATATAGATGGAGCGGCAAGCGAGAGGGCTCTCTTGGATGTGGTTTGTTTGGCTTTTGTGAACAGGTTTTGTACTAGCTGCAGGGGTCAGGTAGTTTGTTTAGGCAGACCTTGGAAAAGAGCACTACAGTAGTCCAGAGATGGCGTTATGATTATTGCTAGCTTGTGGATGGCAGACCTGGAGGTTATGTTGATATGGGCTTGTAGGTTGAGATGCTTGTCAATGATGCTACTCAGGTATCAGACTTCATCCTTTATTGTGATTTGAGAGTTGGCTATTTTGACTGAGGCGAGGGGGGTTGAAATCAGTGTTCCTTGCTATGATTATTGCTTCAGTTGTTTTGATGTTGAGGTTGTTTTTGGTAAGCCAGGTTATCATTTCTTGGAGGTACATTGATATTGTAGTGAAGTCAAGAGAATCTAACTGTATTGGGGTGTAGGCCATAATATCGTCTGCATATATGGCTTATTGTATATTGTGCTTCCTGAATATGCTGCAAACTGGTTGTATATAAATGTTGAATAGGAGGGCAGAGAGCGAAGATCCTTGAGGAACTCCTTGGTCAGTGTAGAAAGTTGTTGAAGTGAGTGGGCCAGATTTGACTATCTGCTATCTGCCTCCTAGGTATGACTGAAACCATTTGAAGATGATGTTTTGGATCCCGACTGATGCTAGTCGCTCCAGAATGATGTCATGGGAGATAGTGTCAAAGGCAGATGATATGTCGACAAAGATTAATAAGAAACCTCTTCTTATGTTGTCAATGCCTTTGAGCAGGTTATCAAATAGATGGATGAGTAATGTCTCTACATTGTGATCTGTGTATGCCTTTTAGGTCTAGAGAACATAGCCAATTGTGTCTCTGAAGGTAAGGTAGAAGTTCTAGAGAAATCATTTTGAATTTTTCTCGGACCATGAATAATTCCCTGTGAAGCAGGTGAGGGGGATAAGGTTTTGAAGTGAAGCTGATAACCCCTGAAGACGATCTGGAGCACCCACTGCTCTGATGTTATGAGGTGCCACCTGTGAGCATAGTGACAAAGTCTGCCTGCTATATGGAGGGGCTGGGGGCCCTCTAGGGGCAGAATGGCAATGCTCTCTAGTAAGGGATCAAAAACCAGGTGCAGGCTGTTCCTGTGCTGGTTGGGTTTCTTTGGTTGGCGAGGACCCTGCTGCCTCTGCTGAGGATGCTGATAGGCAGCAGAAGGTGGGTAAGAAGGATAGTATCTCTTTTTAGAATAAAAAGATTTCTTGGGAAGAGCCTTCTTTTTGGATGCGTCAGCTGTTTTCTTGGAAACGTGTTTTAGGGCGAGATATCTGTTTTAATCTTCCCTGCTTTTTCCCTCCAATCTTTGCCAAAAAGGTTTTCTCAAGTACATTCATTCATTCATTCATTTATTTAATTAGACAGTTTTGTATACCACCTTATCCTTCAATCAAAGAGGTTACAACACAATTGGGGGATACATTTAACATGAGGGGATATGAGAGACATACACTAATACTTACAGGGAATATGGGATATTGGCCAGTTTATCCTGGACAAAAACAATAGCCAAAAGCAGGAGAAGAGTAATCCAACTATAACAAAACCTGCTGAAAACCTTACAAGATACAAAATTCACAACACACTAATACCAAATAATCTTGTGATATTTATAACCAGGCAAAAAATGACCTCAGATGTCACAACTCCACATTTAGTGATAAATCACTATATGGTGTTGGTAGACGCTTACATCACCGGTCAAAGCCTCCCTACCATCCTAAAAAATTTTTAATTCAATTCACAATAAATATAGTACACCATAATTACCACTGGGAAAACATCTCAGGAATATCAAACTAGAAAATTACCTAAAAACAAACTTATACATTCACATTCAATTACCATTCAATACCACATACATGCAACCGCTTTCACACTAGAAACAGCGTCATGTATTATATACTTGCAAGGCTAAACGTAGCCTAATACGGTCCAAGAGCGATACCTAAAAGCAAAATGAAAATTACTACAGAATCTGAAAGCATTACTACAAGCAATAAATGCAGATAACTTAGCTTATAATGACGAATTTTCATCCAGCAAAGTTCTTCAACATGCCCTGTTAACCAATTCCAACACCAACAGAAGAACCGGAGAGAGGAATACACAGCTTAAAGCTCAAAAGTTGACCAGAGCTCTACAAAAGCTTTTGTTTCGCCATAACCAGGCTTCTTCAGGAGCAACGTCAAACAGCCGGTGAGAAGTCATTGTTGAAGAGAGATTTGCTGTTTGACGTTGCTCCTGAAGAAGCCTGGTTATGGCGAAACAAAAGCTTTTGTAGAGCTCTGGTCAACTTTTGAGCTTTAAGCTGTGTATTCCTCTCTCCGGTTCTTCTGTTGGTGTTGGAATTGGTTAACAGCGCATGTTGAAGAACTTTGCTGGATGAAAATTCGTCATTATAAGCTAAGTTATCTGCATTTATTGCTTGTAGTAATGCTTTCAGATTCTGTAGTAATTTTCATTTTGCTTTTAGGTATCGTTCTTGGACCGTATTAGGCTACGTTTAGCCTTGCAAGTATATAATACATGACGCTGTTTCTAGTGTGAAAGCGGTTGCATGTATGTGGTATTGAATGGTAATTGAATGTGAATGTATAAGTTTGTTTTTAGGTAATTTTCTAGTTTGTTTGATATTCCTGAGATGTTTTCCCAGTGGTAATTATGGTGTACTATATTTATTGTGAATTGAATTAAAAAATTTTTAGGATGGTAGGGAGGCTTTGACCGGTGATGTAAGCGTCTACCAACACCATATAGTGATTTATCACTAAATGTGGAGTTGTGACATCTGAGGTCATTTTTTGCCTGGTTATAAATATCACAAGATTATTTGGTATTAGTGTGTTGTGAATTTTGTATCTTGTAAGGTTTTCAGCAGGTTTTGTTATAGTCAGTTTATCCTGGACCCATTGTTTGAGGTCTGATGCAGACTGCTGAAGCTCTGCTTGTGGATTCAAAAGCGGCCCTGGTAAGAAACTTAAAAGTTTTCTGGCCTTGCTTAATGAGTGTCTGGAATGCTCTGCTTATCTTATTTATTTATTTACATTCTCTTATATACCGCACTATTTTGCATCAGTGCGGTTTACATTGAACAAACTGAAATTACATTGAACAGGGCATTATAACTTGGAGATAACTATTTTACAGGGAACAAGGGCTATGGAGGGTTAAGTGGCTTGCCCAAGACCACAAGGAGCACCTGTGGGACTAGAAACCCCAGTCCTTCCGGCCCAAGGTTGCTGTCCTCTAGTGGGATTTGAACCCCTGACCTTCCAGCCTGAAGTACCTTGCCCCAACCACTAGGCCACTCCTCCACTCCACATCTTCAGGAAGCAGGGGAGTGAAAGTCTCCAGATCCCTGGTGACATTCTTCAGAAACATGCCCAAGTATAGCGATCCTGGAGTCCAACATGCATGCCTGGAAACACCGATACCCAAAGGCATCGAGTGTCCTCTGGTCTCTGTCAGGGGGCATGGATGACTGGTTCTTTAAACTCTTTATTCGGCATCACTGATTCCACCACCATTGAGTGGTGGGGGAGTTAAGGTTTTTGGAAGCCTGGGCACTCTGGTACTAGGTACATGGTATTGATTTCTCTTGCCGACAGGCGGAACCGTGAACAGAGTCTCCCACATGCAGAGCATAAGATCTTGCAGGATACGATGCATCGGTAAGGTAGCCACCTCCTTGGGCGTGGGAGGGTATTGGAGTATTTCCAATTCCTCTGCCCTTGGTTCCTCTTCCGAGGCTTCTGTGATGGAGAGCTCTGCTGCCATGTCATGTAAGAAGTCCTGAAAGGACATATCTTCTGGGGGGATTGATGCCATTCCTGAGGCAGCGAAGGATCCAAAGTGATGTGGGGAAGTTCTTGGGAATCGAGTGACCAACCGTCAGATTCTGAAGAACTTAAGAGTCCGGCAAGAAATCAAATTATCAGCAGTCTTGGGCTCGATCTCGATGCTTCATGGAAGTTAATGGTCAATGCCGATACCAATACTCTGAGGTATCGAAACCGAGAGACATAGGAGAATGAATCTGTTGGATACCAGGGGCATCGAGTAGTTCCAAAGATTTGAATGCCGGCATCGTGTCTGAAATGCCTGGCTGTAGGCTTGGTGCCGAAGCCTGCACTCCTGAAGCTCTCGATGTTATTGGTACCGAGGCTGCCAGGAGTGTCGCCAAACTCCTCTCAACAGCCAGCATGTGCTGGTCTAGGAAGATGGCCGATGTCTGGGTGGAATCACGTATGGTGCTCTGAGCCACCATCCCAGAACATGGAACTGGTAGCTCTCCAAAGGTCGATGCCTCGGGAGCGTCCCAGAGCTTCACTTGTGCTTTTAAGGACAGAGTCTCCTGCTAGGGCTGTTTTTCTGGCCAGTCTGCATAAGAAGCATCTCTATGGGAGTCTCAATACTTATGCTGTGACTTCTCCCTAGCATCGGAATCGGTCTTCGATAATGAAGATTTAACGGCCACAGACTTTGACTTATTCTTATGTTTGGACTTTGAAGAAGCCTGAGAAGTTGTCTATGCCCTCGATGAAGTGGAAGCCACTGAGAAAGAGTCCAATGGGGAACAATGATCCAAACTGTCTGGCTCGGTTCTTGAGGCCTCTCTTTGTCATTTGTTGGCACAAAGAACAAGTAGTGGGTTCGTGTTCAGGACCCAAACATTTTAGACACCAGTCATGTTTATTAGTGGCCGAAATGGTACTGGCACACTTGGTACATTTTTTAAAACCACTGACTTTTTTCCATGCTTGAAAAGTTGTCTTCAAGATTGAAGATAAGGCTATGGAGGCCTAGAGGCCTAGTTTAGAGATGAGAACTGTAGTGAAAATGAAGAGAAAGAAAAATTGAAAAGAAAAAAGGAAAAATATCGGTACTGGTGTCGGATTCAACAGAACCGCGCTAAGGCAGAAGCAGCATGATGTACCCTGAAGGGCACAATAAAGAAAAGTTTTTTGGTAGTGGCAGGATGATGTGTCCTGCTGGCTCCGCGGGAATTAAGAACTGGGGAGAGGAGTTGGGAAGGCAGGACAGCAGGCACAGTGGAGTGCTCCTGAAAGGCTTTCCTACTGGATGCTGGGGGAGCATTCCTGCACAGGCTCCATCAGTGACATTCACCCATATGTAAAGACTGCATTCCTGTTTGTTCCTGGAGATAAAAGAATACACACCATCACAAGAGAAAAGCTATTCATGGGAAGAGAGAAGATCTTAATATAGCATCCAACATTTAAAATGGTTTGGGAGTGTTCTTCTGGGAAATGACTGGGATCCAGGTGGAAAAAGATCTTGGGTACATACTGCTATGTTGTAAACCAAACATCTTAAAGAAGCTCACTGTGAGCCTTATGTTGCATTATGCTACTGCAGTCTAGTGCAAGGTTGAAGAGGCAACTGAATAAACTAAATTGGATAGTACTGCACAAAAAACTGGAATGTATCTATTTAATGAGTAAACGGACTGCAGTTAAGAATGGATAGATGGAGCAGTTTCTGAAGAAATGGGCTCCATTTCAAAAGTGAGATAAGTTGTTTCCTCTTATGGGTCAGGCAACCTTGAACCAGTTGTAAGGCAACTTGGGTTAGATCGAGGGGGGGCAGGGTGTTAGGAGAAATGTTTCTTTATATGATTTGTAAATGTCTGATTGATTTAACACTGCTTGAATTGTAAAAACTATTAAAAATACAGTAATATAAAAATGGATGAGAGAGACTATGGCTGAATGAATAAATAAATGCTAAAACGTAATTTGAGGGATGGTATCTTTAGAGTTTTCCCTCTTTCTGCTTAATGACTCACCGGATCAAAGCCCAGAGGCAGGTTATGTCTAGTGCTCTGGGGTCTATGAGGGAATATGAGTGAGATTGCTTGCTAGTTACCTGGCCACAGTGATCACCACCCCCAGAATTGTGATAGCAGTCAGAATGTGCTGCACTGTCAGGACATCCTCATCATACACAGTCAGGCAGATAAGCACAGCCAGTATAGAGCCAGAAAAGAAACCCACATTCTTGGCAATGATGGTAAGCAGCGGTGAAATGAAGGAGTTCATGTACTTGCTGGCAGGCTTGTAACCACGGCTCAGCCGGGTTTGCAGCTCATGGTTGAGCTCATTGAAATGCCGGAGGTAGAGGCGTCCATATAGGGACCAACGGCGTGCACCCAGGCTCCCAGGCTCTCGTTTAATGATCTCAGTGTAGCTGAAGAAGGCATAGAGGATCTGCCAAACCAAAATGAAGGGGCAGAGTAGCAAGTTAGCTAGGCCCAGTAGGCAAATGGTACGGCTGAGCTGCTGGGCTAGCTCCAGCCTGTTTCCTGCACGCTTATACTTGGGTTGCAGGTTCCATTTATTCTGGAAGAGGGAGCCTGGACCCCAGAAGAAGAGCAGCTCTAAGTTGTACTTGAGGCCCTGAGTGAGGAAGATAATCTCCCCGGTCAGAGGCAGCTGAAAGCGGATTGGCAGCAAGGACTTGTTGACCATTGCTACCATGTAGTTCTTGAAGCGTAGGATGCGGTGGTAAATGTCAAGCTCTGTCAGTTCCTTCTTGTGGACACACATCTGCTGCTCACGCTGCAGGGAGATGAGGCGGCCTTGCACTTCCTGCCAGGTAACGTTAAGCAGTTCAACCTAGAGAGAGAAATAGAAGTGTGTTACAAGTACACAAGAGGAAGGAGAGTAGGAAACAGAAGGGCAATCAAGCAAAATGATACAAGTAGAGGAAGGCAAGAAAGGGCAGCAGTACAACCGGACCGATCAATCTCAGCTCTAAATGCCAAGCCTCCATCCCACTCCTCCAAAGTTCGCTCCAGTACAGATGGCAATAAAAGAATCTTCAGGGTTCAGATATGAACTATGGCTCTATTGCTGTCTTCTCCCTCATGCATCCCCCACCCTGTCCCATCCATCTCCCCCAATGATACTCACAGAAGGAATCTTCAGGGCTCGAATATAGAAGCTGCGAATCTCCCAGTAACTCAGCAGGTTACAGATCATTTTGATGAGGCGATAAAGCCAGAAGATGGCAGCCATGATCAGTAGGAAAATGATCCAGCTGCTCTCCTGGATTCTGTGAAAGGAATAAAATAGAGAGGAGATGATAATATGCTAGGATCAGTCTAAATTCTCCTTTGTAAGTTTAATGGGATACAGCAGCAAAACTTTGCATCAATGATACAAGTGATTGTACCTCTATCACAAGAGTACACAACCTAGGATACACTCATTGATGCTGTCTGCAAGTGACTATACGTTTGATCTGTATTTGTCCTTCAAACTTCATCTAGATTCAGTTGTACATTTTTTCTTCTCCCTCTGCCATACTAAACCTGAAGCCCTTCCTGTACTTTAAACAGCTCAGGATTCTGCTTAAGATCTTTGCATTACTTAACTTGACCACTATAATGTCCTTTATAATGGTCTTCCTGATCAGCTCTTAAACGTCCAACTTATCCAGTCCACCACTGTTAAACTCTTACTTGGTGCTCACTGCTTCAACAACGTTCCTCACCTTGCTTAAATTTTAAAGCCTTACTCTGGCTCACTGGTCCGTGCACTTTGATACACCGCCATAACTATCCTGTCTCATCACACTTTATATATATCCTCCTGTACCCTGTGCAGTTTCTTAATTCCTCTTCACAACAGAGAAAAAGAGTAGTTACAGGTGTTCTCCAGGAGCAGCAGGAATCAGTCCTCACATATGGGTGACATAAGATATGCCATACTGGGTCAGACCAAGGTCCATCAAGCCCAGTATTCTGTTTCCAACAGTGGCCAATCTAGGTCATATGTACCTAGCAGTTTCCCCAAGAGACATCGACGTCGATGGAGCCCCTGCGGAGCATTTCCCCAGCTTTCTATGAAAGCCTTTGGGAATACTGCACGCATGCGCGGTCCCCTTCCCGCCTAAAGGTGCCATCTTGCTCAGTCAAATGACATAGCTAAAACACAGCACACAAAAATGTAAAATTAACTATATACAACTGCAACTTCCAGGGGAGGAGGGAGGGTTGTGAGGACTGATTCCTGCTGCTCCTGGAGAACACCTGTTACAGGTGAGTAACTACTCTTTCTCCAGGACCAAGCAGGAAGTCAGTCCTCACATATGGGTGACTCCCTAGCTCTGGGCTACCGAGGAACCCAGGCTGAACAAGAGAACTCCCTCTAGTCCCAGCATCAAAGAAAGGCTTTTCACTGAAGAACCTCCACCGGTAGCCCAACGGAGGGCTGGAGGGCAGGAGTTGCTTAAACCTCAAAGAGATTCCGGAGTACTGCCTGGCCAAAAGCACTGTCCCTACGGGACTCCCTCTCCAGGGAGTAATGGGCCGCAAACGTCTGGCTTGAGGACCAAGTTGCAGCCCTGCAGATGTCTGCCAACGGTACAGAGCGGAGATGAGCTACTGAGGCAGCCATAGCCCCGACACGGTGGGCCGTGACCCGACCCTGCAAGGGAAGGTCAGCCGCCCTGTAAGCCCAGGTGATACAGTCAGCAACCCAGGTGGACAAGGTACGCTTGGACACAGCTAACCCCAAATTATTAGGGTCAAACAATATGAAGAGCTGAGAAGCCCTTCTATGTCCCTGCGTACGGTCAAGGTAGAAGGATAAGGCCCTCCTACAGTCCAGGGTATGCAGGACAGCTTCAGCTTGGCTTGCATGAGGCCTAGGGAAGAATGTTGGAAGAACCACCTCCTGGTTGAGGTGGAAAGAGGAGACAACCTTTGGGAGGAACTTTGGATGAGTCCTAAGGACTACCCTGTTCCTAAAGAATCGAGTGTAAGGCCTGTCACAGACCAGGGCCTGAAGCTCACTCACTCGCCAGGCCGAGGTTAGGGCTAGCAGGAAGAGTGTCTTCCAGGAAAGGAAGCGGAGAGGACAAGTAGCCATCGGCTCAAAAGGTGGGCGAGTCAGTTGTTGCAAGACTACATTCAACTCCCACTCAGGTGCTGGAGGACAGATAGGAGGCTTGAGCAAAAGCAAACCTCTGAGGAACCGGGACACCAAGGGGTGAACCAACAGAGAGTGTCCCTCCACCAGTGAGTGGTGAGCTGCTAGAACTGAGAGGTGGACCCGAACAGAATTGGACTTGAGTCCCTGATTGGATAAGTGCAGCAAGTATTGAACCATCACTGGTACAGAACAGGAGAAAGGATCTTCTGTACGCAGCTGACACCACACAGAAAACCTTTTCCATTTCAGGGCATAGGTTTTTCTGGTGGACTGCTTCCTAGAGGCCAAGACGACCTCCTCAACTTCCTGAGGAAGGCCCCAGGGAGCCAAAACTACCCTTGCAGCCTCCAGGCCATCAAATTGAGAGATTTGAGATTGGGTGCAGAAGAGAACCGTGATCCTGAGAGAGAAGGTCGGGCTGCAACCCCAGAGGCAGGGGGGTATCCACTGCCAGATGAAGCAGAAGTGGGAACCAAGGCTGCCTCGGCCATCTGGGAGCTACCAGAAGGACCGAGGCCTTGTCCTGCAGGATCTTGAACAGGGTTTGGGCTACCTGAGGTGTGGGAGGAAACGCATATAGGAGGCCCTGAGACCAGGAAATCAGAAAAGCATCTGCTGCTAGCCGCAGAGGATGAGGTTGCCTGGAGCCGAACTTGGGCAGCTGTATGTTTAGGGGACTGGCAAAGAGATCTATTGATGGACGTCCCCATTTCAGGACAATCTTCTGAACCACTAATGGACGGAGCTGCCATTCGTGGGGCTGCAGAATCCTGCTCAACCTGTCTGCCAGGTAGTTCTCCTGGCCAGGGAGATAAACAGCCTTGAGAAACATGTTGTTTCTGAGCGCAAACAAGCAAAGGTCCTGTGCCTCCTGACAAAGAAGCCTGGACCCAGTGCCACCCTGCTTGTTCACATAAAACATGGCTACTTGTTTGTCTGTCTGTACTAAGACAGACTGATGAGCCAGGGTTTGAGAGAAAGTTTTGAGGGCTAAGCGAATAGCCCGTAGTTCCAGTAGGTTGATCTGTTGCGTGGCCTCCCAGGGAGACCACAGGCCCTGGGTGCACTTGCCCAGACAATGTGCCCCCCAGCCCTGCAGGGAGGCATCGGTGGTTAACACCACTGTGGGCCCAGGTATCTGAAAAGGCACCCCTTGCAGTAAGTTGGGGGGGTGCAGCCACCAGCGTAGGGAGTTCAGGAATGGTCTGGACACCCTGACTCTGTCTCTGAGGCTCCCTGTGGCCTGTGTCCACTGAGTTCTGAGGCACCACTGTGCAGGCCTCATATGGAGCCAGGCATTGGGAGTCACATGTACTGTCGAAGCCATGTGGCCGAGAAGCCTCAGGCAGAGTCTGGCGGAGACCAGTGACCTGCTGAGAAACTGGTTTGCTAAGCCTATCAGTCTTTGGGCTCTGTCCTCTGGCAAGAAAGCCTTTGCCTGCAGAGAGTCTAGCCTTGCCCCTATGAACTCCATGTTTTGGGAAGGGAGCAAAGTGGACTTTGCGAAGTTTATGACAAACCCCAGGTGTTGAAGTAGAGAAATAGTGCGGAGGGTGGCTTGCCTGGCCTCCTGGCACTTCTGACCCTTGATGAGCCAGTCGTCCAGATAGGGGAAGACAAAGATACCCTGATTCCTTAAGTAGGCCGCCACCACTGCCAGGCATTTGGTAAAGACCCTGTGAGCGGAGGTGAGGCCGAAAGGCAGCACTCTGTACTGATAATGGTTTCCTCCCAAGATACCCTGATTCCTTAAGTAGGCCGCCACCACTGCCAGGCATTTGGTAAAGACCCTGTGAGCGGAGGTGAGGCCGAAAGGCAGCACTCTGTACTGATAATGGTTTCCTCCCACAATGAACCTGAGGTACTTTCTGTGGTCTGGATGAATGAGGATGTGAGTGTACGCATCCTTTAGATCTAAAGAGCATAGCCAATCTCCCGGCTGGAGGTAGGGCAGAAGTGTTCCAAGAGTAAGCATCTTGAACTTTTCTTTCTCGAGGAACTGGTTCAGATTTCCGAGGTCGAGAATAGGCCTGAGGCCGCCGGTTCTCTTTGGTACGAGGAAGTACCTGGAGTAGAAACCATGACCTTGTAGGTGGGGAGGCACAGGCTCCACCGCCTTGTCTCGCAACAGACCCTGAAGCTCCTGCAGCAGGAGGTCTGTGTGGAGAGGAGGCCTTGGAGGCTCTCCTGGGAAGTAAGGAGGAGGCAACTGATGGAAATGAAGCATGTAGCCCTTGTGGACTATGCTTAAGACCCAATTGTCTCCTGTAATGGGTGGCCACCTGTGGGCAAACAGGGCTAGTCGACCTCCTGTGCAGGGATGGGACAGCAGAGATGGAGAGGCTATGCCTTGGGAGTCAAAAACCCCCACCCTGCTGAGTAGGAGCAGGAGCCGGAGGCTTGGGGGCCTTCTGCCTACGGGGCCCATGTCCCTGCCCCTTGGCCTGCTGACCCTGTGGGGGAGCCGGGGAGGCCTGGTAAGGTGGGAACTGTTTGTAGGCAGTCACCTTCCTCGGGTAAAAGGACTTCTTACCCAAGCCCTTCTTTTTATGAGAAGGGGCAGAAGTCTTTCTGGACAGCGTCGTCCTCGTGAGATGCTCGGTTTCGAGTTGTGCAGCCTTCTCAGCCATGGGCTTGCCAAAAAGGTTCTCACCCCGGCAAGGGACATCGACCAACTTGTCTTGTACCCATGGCTCGAGATCCGATGACTGCAGCCATGCCTGGCATCGAGCTGCGATACCGGCTACTGCAACACGGGCCGAGGCCTCAAAGCCATCGTAGGTTGCTTGGGACATGAACTTAGAGCATTCCCGGATCCCCAAGGACAAAGACTTGAACCTCTGGAAAGGCTCCCTGGAGAGACCAGCAGAGAACCCGGCAAGCTCCTTTGCCAGGTCCCGCAAGTACATGCCCATGTACAGCTGGTAGGACTGGACACGGCAAGCAAGCATCGAGCCCTGAAAGCACTTTCTACCAAACGCATCCAGGTTCCAGGCCTCCCTGCAAGGGGGCACCGCGGAGTGCATCTTCTGGCTTTTCAGACGATGCATAGCCGATTTCACCACCATGGAATGGTGTGGTGGCTGCGCCTTTTGAAAACCAGGGCTCTTCCGGAGTCGATAAATGGAATCGACCCGCTTGCTCAGAACCGGTGCCGAGGCCGGTGCCTCCGACATCCGGAAGAGGAGTCGTTCCAGCATCGGAGGAACCGGCACAGTAAAGGCCTCCTTCGGAGAAGAGTCATACTGGAGGGCCTCGAGCTCTTCGGCTCCTCCTCGGGGTCCGCGGGGATCGCCAACGCTGTGGCCATATCCCGAACGAACTCCGAGAACCGAGTATCCTCTGGAGGGGATCTACTCCGGGGCTCGGACTGCGGTGAGTCCGACGGGACGCACCGAGTCCTGAAGGTATCGGGAGACTCCTCGTCCTCCGTGTCCCAGGCGGACTCGTCCGAAGAGGAGTCGGGCTCCGACCGCACGGGGCCCGGCAGCACCCGCCCCGAAGGCACCGGCATCGACGTCCTCGATCCCGACCAGGAGGTCGAGGGTGACCGCGACCGAGGACGACCTCGAACCTTCATGGTCTCGAGTATCGGCTCGGTCTCCGGGGTCGACTTCGACGTCAATGTCCCAGTGGTCGGGGCAGATGCGCCAGCGAGGCTGGCCATCAGCACCCGCTGCTGATCCATGAAGGCAGACAGTCTGCACTCCAAGGCTGTCAGCCTGAGACCAAGCTCAGGAGACTCAGCAGCCACCGACTCGGGCCCCAGCGACGCCGGGCCAAACGTCGGCTCCCTGGGAGGAGAGTCCTCGTGGACAACAGGACTTACGTGTCCAGCAGACTCCGGCTCCACACGAGGCATTTTGGACGGCTTCTCCTGTTCCACAGGCCCGGGACGGCGGTCGGGGGTCCGAGACCTAGCCCTCGAGGAGCCAGGGACCTCCTCAGACGCCGCCCTCACGAGCCGCTTCTTCCTCTTTCGCTCCCGATCAGGGGACCCCCTGTCCGAGGAACCCCAACGATGCTTGGGTCAGACTCCCGAGACGTCGAGGCCTCAGATGAGGTCCGGGCCCGGCCGGAGGCCGAATCAGAGAAAAGCCTTTCTTTTTGATGCTGCCGACTTCGCGGTGCCTTAGTGGACATTTTGCCACACGGCCCACAGATCTTAGGATCATGATCAGGACCCAGGCACCGAAGGCAGCAGTCGCGTGTGTCAGTGAGAGACATCAGTTTCTTGCACCGATCACCCTTTTTGAAACTACTGGAAGCCATCGGGGAAAAAAGAGCCCCCGCGAGGTCAAAGGACCGGCCTTCCAGGGAAAAGAAAAAAGGGCGCGAACGCCAGCCACGAAGGGCAAAAACTGAAAAAATGCAGACGGGCTCGATACCGGTGTACCAAACCCGGTGGGAACGGGAAACGGCGTCGAACCGGACCAGAACCGCGATGGAATCGCAGGAAAAGCGCAAGAAAAATCTACCTTTTCTCCGGGTGACTAGGACGGATGTCCGACGGGCTCCTCGGAAAAAGAAAAACTGAGCAAGATGGCACCTTTAGGCGGGAAGGGGACCGCGCATGCGTACAGTATTCCCAAAGGCTCTCATAGAAAACTGGGGAAATGCTCCGCAGGGGCTCCATCAACGCCGATGTCACCCATATGTGAGGGCTGACTTCCAGCTTGGTCCTGGAGAATTAACAGTTTCTCTGCACAGAGGGAGAATACTGCATCTTTTCCCTCTGTTGACCAAGTGAGTTGCTACATTATTTTCAGGGAGGGGAGAATACTACACCCTCCCAAATCCTAAATCTCAGGAATGATCTATTACCATTAAATGCTCAGCTGCCTTGTGAACAAATACGTACAAATACATTCAGCTAAGATTAAAGTTTTGTTGGATAGATTAGTAAACAGGAGCATGTGTCATCTCCTGCTTCAAAGAAATGGATTGTGCAAGATGAAATTTTTAACTTGCACACACCGTTCCTGACTTGTCTTCTACACCGGATCCAGTTACAGCTCTTGCCTTGAGAGCAGAGTCTCAAATAGACATGTTATTATTTACACAAACTGCTAAAGCCACACTGATGAGACTCAGGCCTAACAGATAGACATAGAGGGGGCAATTTATAAATGTCCCATAGTTTTCCCTTGAAAATTCAGACTGGAGTGGGGAATACAGACAATCTACATTGAAACACATTAGATGATGACAGGTAAAGAGTGAAATGGCCCATAAGGTTTGCCCATAGTAACATAGTATATGAAGGCAGATAAAGACCAGTATGATCCATCCAGTCTGTCCAGTAAGGTGGCTAGAGGGGTTGTAATTGCAGCTCCGTGCAGGTCACCTCCCTCTATACCTGTGTTTAGGGTTGTACCTGATGCTCGGTGCAGTCAGCCCCTCTCTATTTATTGAGTATAAAAGTTACTTAAGTTTGCTTTGATTTTATCTTCTTGCTATAAAGGGATCCATAGTGTCTGTCCCATGCCATTTTGAATTCCGTCACTGTATTTATCCCCACCATCTCCATCGGGAGGGCATTCCAAGCATGCACCCTTTTAGTGAAAAAGTATTTCCTAATGTTGCTTTTAAGTTTACCACCTTGCAGCTTTATCATATGCCCTCTAGTTTTACAGCTTCCCCGACTTTGAAAAAGGTTTGTTTCTTCACCGATACCTTTTAAGTATTTAAAGGTCTGTATCATATCTTCTGTCTCTCCTCTCCTCTAGGGTATACATATTTAGATCTTCTCATACTTCTTTTGGTGCAAGCACCAAATCATTTTGGTCACCTTCCTCTAAACCGTTTCAAATCTTTTTATAACCTTTGTGAGATCGGTCGCCAAAACTGAACACAATACTCCAAGTGAGGCCTCACCAATTACTTGTACAGGGGGCATTAATACCGCCTCCTTTCTGCTGGTTATTCCTCTCTGTATGCAGCCCAGCATCTTTCTGGCTTTGGCTACCGCAGTCACATTGTTTTGCCACCTTGAGATCCTCACACACTAGCACTCTGAGGTCCCTCTCCTGGTCCGTGCACACCAACATCTCTCCCTCTATTGCATACAATTCCTTTGGATAGGGCGGTAAGGTGGATAGGGCTGCAACTACCAGACTACCATTCCGTGCATGCTGCCCACCCAAAATGCTTTTTGAGTTGTAACTGTTTCTGTGAATGTAACCCCTTGTCTTCTCAGAAGCACAAAAAGTTATTTCACTGCTGTTTAAAGTAGGGGTGCCCAATGAATGGTTCGCCAGGCTCCATCTCCAGTTATATTCAAGTCCAGACCAAAAACCCACCTCTTTGAGGCTGCTTTTGAATCCTGACCACCTTATTCTCCCGTTTACCACCCATGTGTGCTTTAACCATTTCCCCTTTGTTCTACCCGTGTCTCCTGTTTGTTGTATTTGTCTGTCTTGAATAGATTGTGAGCTCTTTTGAGCAGGGACTGTCACTTACATGTGTCTGTACAAAGCTGCATATGCCTTGTAGCGTTATACAAATGATAAGAAGTGTAGCAATACTGTTTGATTCCCACCCTCTTACAGAACAAATTCTCTAAATGGGTTTGTTTTGTGCATACTGTGGTACTGCAGAGCATATGCAAACAGAAAAAAAGGTTTTAAATCCAGAAAAAAGATTCCAATACCAGATGCGACATTACGAGGAGCCAGATAGGGGGAGCAAGAGAGACCTTCCAAGGCCTAGAGAACCGCACCCCAGAGCTGGTGATGTAATGCCGGCCAACAGCCAATCCAGGAAAGGGGGCGTTCCTCTTAAGAAAGGCTGGGAAGTTGAAAAGGAGGAAGTAGGACAAGCAAGAGAGGCAGAGGCAGAAGCAGAGGAAGAAAAGGAGTCTTGGCAAAGAGACCAGAGAGGAAGGAGTTCCTGGCAAGAAGACACAGTGAGTCCGGTGCAGCAGAATACCAGGAGTTCTTGGCAAAGAGACACTGGAAAGAAAGGTACCAGGAGAGAAACAAAGGTCAGAGTTTTATATGAGGAACCGGTACCAGCAGATGCAGGACACTGTGGAAGTTACCAGAGAGATGATGAAGTCATTGCCATAAGAGGTAACACTCTTCATTCAAGGAGCAAAAGGTGTGGGTGTGAAAGAGTGGTAACTCCACCCGAAGGCCAGCTGAACAGTGGGAAGCCTACTACTCGAGTAAGGCTGAATTGCAGCAGGACTAGGCCTCAAGACTCAGCTAACTGGGATAGGCCCAGAGAACAAGGTAAACCACATTTTTATTCTAATAAGCGTTATAACTTGCTGACACAGGGAGCACAAGGAGCAGAGGTGTGCACTCCTTACCAAGCTGTCTGTAAGACAGGACACAAGCTTTTATCAAAAGAAAGACTGTTTAATACAAGGCACCAAGACAAAGGAAGATACTTCCATAGCAAGCATTCACATGACCAAAGCCCAGACCTAGGCCCAGAACACTGGAGGCTAGTGCAAGCGGTATATGAGAAGCCTCAACGTATTCCACAAGAATATACTGATACAGAGTCACAGTTATCAGACCCACAGCCTATGCAGGTGGAATTCAATGAGGACCCTCCTGAGATAGCCATGGATTGCAGCTACTGTCAGGCAGGAAGCCTAGAGTCTCTGCCTGATGTGTAAAGCAGGGCTCAGTAGCAAAGCCTGTGTGTTTTATTTGTATAAGGTCCTGTGAAGTAACAGTAGACAAAGCAATATCTGAATACGTTTTCTTTTCTACCTGAAGCAAGGTTTTCTTTATGTTGATGTAGACTCCACTATTTGAACCATTGTACATTAGGGGAAATAAAAAGCCTTTCTTTCCCTACACTCGGACTTTGTGTTCACTTGAAGTTTTGGTACACGGTAGGTCCTGGGAACAGGTACCCAGACCCCGCATACAAGGACCAAACTCAAAAATAGAAAAATAACTCATGTCCACCCGACCTGCCTTAACCACCCTTGGCCACTAGGGCGGCGGTGCGACAATACCCATGACATTAATGAACCTCACCCCTAAGTCAGAAGTATGTGGAGTATAATCTCAGTCTCTCAAATATACTACTAATGCTTGGCATAGTATCTGCATCACGGCCAAAGACAACCTCTTTCTGGAGTTCAAGCCTGTGGCACCCAACACATGAGAAATATTTCTGCATCCTTCTGCCACATTTTGTTGATCTCTGACTGCATTTCTTGGTATTTGATGATCTTTTCTCTCTCCATATGATTCACAGAATAATCGCTTGGAACTGATGCTGTTCTGGTGTTTTTCTCCTGTACCACTATGTCTGGTTCCCTTGAATACAGCTTTTGATCTGCCAGAACGGGAATGTCCTAGGCAAACATAACCTTTTCTTTCTCTGCCAATCTTTTAGTTCCAACCTCTATACAAAGATTTTAGTGTTAACAGTCTCCAATGAATAAGATATTGTGCCTTTCTGTATAGAACTGTTCTGCTATCAGAACTTTGCAGTCAACTATGAGATAAGCAACCATTTTTAGCTCTTTCTTACAGAATCTACGTATGTCAGTTTTCCCAGCTTTTTATATGCATACTGTAAACCATCTTGTTCTTAATCCACTGTCTTGGGCTGCAACCATCAGTCTCTCATCCTTCGGCTTCAGTTCACTTCTCGTTAACCATTCATTTGTCCTGTTTTAATTGACAAATAGTTCTTGGAGTAAAACAGTTACTTACCTTTAAGCAGGTGTTCGCCATGGACAGCAGGATAAGTCCTCACACATAGGTGACATTACTGACAGAGCCCTCGGAACCTCCCTCAGCTCTTACCAAAAGCTTTTAGAAGGGTTCTTTCATGCATGTGTACGTCCTCCCACCTGCCGTTGTTCCACCTTTCTCCCTAGTTTTGGTAACTAGCTAAGCTATTAGACAACTTCAAGGAGAGGAGGGAGGGTTGTGAGGACTTGTTCTGCTGTCTACGCATAATACCTGCTACAGGCAAGTAACTGTTTCTCCATGGACAAGCAGGATAAGTGATCACATATAGGATTTCCTAGCTACTGGTTGCCTCAAAAACAAAAAACAGAGGGGAGGATCCAAGATGGTGCTTTAGGCAGCAGCAAGTTCTGAACTGCTTCCTACTATACTGAAGCACAAGAGGAAACACAGAAAGAAGAAGTCCTCCCTTCCTGAAGCTACCCTGCGCTTCCACTTACCCTCATTGTTGGTCCTTTAGATGCTTTCCTGCATCGTTCAGAGCATCCGCAACTACTTGCCGGCAGTTTCCCAACGGCTATGCCAAGACTGGACACAGTTTGGCATCGTCATCAGGGTGCAACCTTTTACCAGAGTTGCACTTACCCTGTTTTGCCTGCTGTATCCGTTGGGAAGGACGCTCCCGGTCTGCCAGATCCCACATTGGAAATACTGGTGCCACCGGTGGGGGACACAATCGTCCAGAAGGGAGAAGACAAACACTCCCAGCATCCGGAGGAAAGCAGCCACTACTGCGAGGCACTTTGTGAAGACACGAGGTGCTGAGGCTAGGCCAAATGGCAACACTTGGTACTGGAGATGTTGTCCTTCCAGGATGAATATGAGACAGTTTCTGTGAGCGGGACGTATCTGTATGTGGGTACACCCATCCTTCAGATCCAGGGAGCATAGCCAATCTTCACTTTGCAGGTAAGGAAGTGGAATGTTCAGAGAAATCATTTTGAACTTTTTTTCTTACCAAGAATTTGTTCAGATCTCGGAGGTCTAGGATGGGACAGTATCACCCAATTTTCTTGGGGACCAGAAAGTAATTGGAATAAAATCCCCCACTCCTTGCTCTGGTGGTATGAGTTTGATTGTAAGATCTGACAAGACGGCGGCGATTTCTTTCTGAAGCAGTTCTTGATGCAGAGGGTTGAGACAATGCACTCTCAGGGGGGCAATTTGGTGGCAAATCCAATAAGTGTAATTTGTAATGGCTCTGGATGATTTGGAGGACCCATGAGTTTGAGGTTATGAGGGGCCACCAGTGTGCACACAGTGAGCCATCCTCTGACCAGATGGTTCTCATTTGCAGTCGATGGAAAAGTGGCTATGCTCTGAAGAAACAAGTCAAAACCCTTCCCCCAGTTTTGGCTGATGGGCCAGTTGGATCTTCTGGGGCTTTTCCCAATGCTGCTGTTGGTGAAGGGCCTGTTTGGGCTGTGAGGTCTGGGGCCCAGGGAAGTACCTACCCCTATTAGGGTAGTAGGTCTTCTTCTGGCCCCCACCCTGGTACCTTATCCGATAGGAGGCATGTTCAAAAGTACCTCTGGAGAGTCTGAGAGTGACGTGCTGCTTCTCTATGAAGCCAGCCTTCTCCTTGACTTACTTGCTGAAGAGTGTCTCTCTCCAGCATAGGACATCTACCAAACTTGTTATGCACAGCCTGCTCCAGGTCCAATGACTGCCGCCAGTTGCCAATGCTTATGGCCTCATTCCTAGATGCCTTTTCAAAAATCATAGGTAGCCCAGTCCTTGCCATGAGCCACCAGGGCACGATATAAAGGGCGGTATATCAAGTCTAAATAAACAAACAAACATAATAAACATATTGTTCCAATTTCTCGAGGGGCATAAATTGGTCCAGGTCTTCAAGAACATGCCCATGTAGAGCTGGTAAGAGGCCATGAGGGAGACAAGCATGAAACTCCGAAAACACAGTCTCCCAAGAGAGTCCAATGTCAAAGCCTTCCTTCCCAGGGGTGCCAAGGAATAAGTCTTAGTACTCTTGATGCTCTTAAGGGCAGATTCGACCACCAGAGAATGGTGAAGAAACTGAGGCTTCTTGAAACCAGGAGCCGTTTGTACACAGAGTCCAGCCTTCTCTGAACAGGAGGTATAGTGAGGGGGGTTCTGCTACATCCTCATCAGGATATGGTGCACGGGCACTGACACTGCTTCCTTAGGGGCTGAGTACTATAGGATCTCCAATTCTTCTGCCCTGGGCTTATCCTCAGTCTCCAAAATAATGGCATGGCATGGCCTTGGCCCTATCCCTTACAAATTCTTTGGATTAAAAACAGATTAATCTTTGTAATTTAGAATCCAGTGTATTTGTTGCC
Source organism: Ichthyophis bannanicus (assembly GCA_033557465.1). Classification (NCBI taxonomy): domain Eukaryota; kingdom Metazoa; phylum Chordata; class Amphibia; order Gymnophiona; family Ichthyophiidae; genus Ichthyophis; species Ichthyophis bannanicus. Next base: position 162,281,427 of record CM066031.1, on the reverse strand, counting down.
TCAGCTAGTGTCAGGAGGTAGCTTTTAGTTTACATTTAAAACTCGGTCAGAGCCTAGAATGAGCAGCTAGCTTTTACAAAAAGAGGTCTTCCAGAGAGGGAGCAAGAGATCTGTGAAATTGTTTTAAAAAGGTGTTAAAGCCAAATGACAGATCAAAGAGGCAATTCTCCATCAAAGCTGTGTGAATCACCCAGAAAATTGTTAACAGATTACCTTAGAAGTACAGGTCTGGGATCTGTGTTAATTCCTTTCCTTCCACCCACTCCTGGCATAATCTTAGCTTTAAAAACTCTTAGACCTATTAAAGAGGGAGGGGTATTGAAATTCCCTTTCAGGTGCAGCTGGTTATCCTCACCAGGAATAGATAAATTAATTTCAGGGCCTTAATTAATCTTGAAGTGAACAAAGTCCCTTAAAATTATTTGGTATAGTTGTGTCAGATCAAGTTTCCCTAGTAACTTCAAACAAACTTAAACAGCTAAACAAAACCTTAAAACTAAGGATGCAGACAGCAGTCCAGCAGAGAGATGGAGTCTATCCAGTCTTTTACACTGAATGTCACATGTATGATTTTCTCCCCTTTGGTGAAGGGTCATACGTGTGCATTAAATGCAAGGAGCTCTTTGTCCTCAGAGAACAAGTCTGGAGGCTAGAGTAGCATACTTGCAGGACATAAGGAAGTCAGAGGGGTACATAGACGATACCTATAGGGACGTGGTATTGACGTCCCACCTCCAGTCTGGCAGCCTCTCAGTTGCCATGGAGCAGAGAGGTAATTTGAAAGGAGAGAATCACCTTGGAGAAGCAGGATGTGATCCTATAGCTAGGACCTGTCCACCAGGAGATGTAAAACCCTCTCGCACCGAGGTGGTTTCTCCAGGGCCTTGTGCTCATGAGGGAAGGGTTAGGATGGCCGTTATAATTGGTGATTCGATCATTAGGCATGTAGATATCTGGATGGCTGCTGGACATGAGGATCACCTGGTAATATGCCTGCCTGGTGTGAAGATAGCCAACCTTAAGCACTACCTAAGACATGGTTTTAGATAGTGCTGGGGAAGAGTCTGCTGTCTTGGTACATGTTGGTACCAATGACATAGGAAAGTGTGGTAGAGAAGTTCTGGAGGCCAAATTTAGGCTTTTAGGTAGGAAGTTGAAATCCAGAAATGCCACGGTAGTATTCCCTGAAATGCTTCCCATTCCACATGCTGGACTCAATACGTGGATGAGACAATGGTGCAAAGAAATGGAGTGGAGGAGTGGCCTAGTGGTTGGGGCAAGGTACTTCAGGCCGGAAGGTCAGGGGTTCAAATCCCACTAGAGGACAGCAACCTTGGGCCGGAAGGACTTGGGTTTCTAGTTCCACAGGTGCTCCTTGTGGTCTTGGGCAAGCCACTTAACCCTCCATAGCCCATGTTCCCTGTAAAATAGTTATCTCCAAGTTATAATGCCCTGTTCAATGTAATTTCAGTTTGTTCAATGTAAACCGCACTGATGCAGAATAGCGCGGTATATAAGAAAAATGTAAAGAAAGAAAGAAAGAAAGAAAGAAGGTTTTGGATTTGTTAGGAACTTGGCAACATTCTGGGGAAAGGAGGGGCTCTTCCGAAGGGATGGGCTCCACCTTAATCAGGATGGAACCAGGCTGCTGGCATTAACCTTTAAAAGGGAGACAGAGCAGCTTTTAAACTAGATAATAGCAGAATCCAACAGTCACCCAGGTATGCATGGTTTGGAAAGATGTATCCTTGAAGGATACTAGCAAAAGAGGGAAGCTAAGGAATCCCAACAGAGATGAAAGTAACCCAGATGCCTTTAAGTACAGAACCTAAAGATTCCAAATTATCCCTATCACTGATAACCAGATTAACCAGATTATCCCTATAACTGATAACCAGATTAACATGAATAAAATACATCCTCTAAAATGCCTGTATGCAAATGCTAGAAGTCTAAAAACTAAGATGGGAGAGCTATTATATATATAGCATTAAATGAATGGTTAGATATGATTGGCATCTCAGAGACTTGGTGGAGGGAAGACAACCAATGGGACATTGATACCTGGGTACAAATATATCGTAATGATAGAATAGATCAAATTGGTAAAGGGGTTGCGCTCTATGTTAGAGAGAACACTGAGTCACATAGGATTAAAGTTTTCCAGGAAACAAAATAAACTGTAGAATCTCTATGGATAGAAATGTCATGTAAAAAGAGGAAGGCAATAGCAGTGAGGGTATACTGCCGACCACCTGGCCAAAAAGAACAGATGGATGATGAAATGCTCAAAGAAATCAGGGAAGCTAACAAAAGTTACAACAGTAATAATGTGTGATTTCAATTACCCAGGTATTGAATGGATCAATGTCACAGCAGGACATGCTAGGGAGATAAAGTTTCTAGATTAAATAAATGACTGCGTTTTGGAGCAGCTAGTTCATGAACCAACAAGAGGGGAAGCTATTTTGGACCTGGTCCTTAGTGGAATGCAGGATTTAGTGCAAGAGATAAGGGTGTTGGGGCCACTTGGCAATAGTGATCATAGCATGATTGCGTTTGATTTAATAAATGGAAGGAAGAAGCAAGGAAATCTACAGTACTACCTTTTAACTTTCAAAAGGAAGACTATGATAACATGAGAAAAATGGTTAAGAAAAAAAAAACTAAAAAGGAGCAGCTGTAAAGGTTAAAGATTTACATCCAGCATGGGTTTTGTTTTGTTTAAAAGTACTATCTTGGAATCCCAGAACAGTTGTATTCCACACTTTAAGAAAAGTGGAATGAAGGCCAAAAAACTGCCAGCATGTTTTAAAGGTGAGGTCAGAGAGGCTGTTGTTGCCAAAAAAAGCATCATTCAGGAAATGGAAAAAAGAGCCATATGATGAAAACAGGAAACATAAGTATTGGCAGATTAGATGCAAGGCACTGATAAGGCAGGCAGGCAGGCAAAGAATTTGAAAAAATGCTTGCAGTGAAAGCAAAAACACATAAAAACTTTTTTAAGAACATTCGTAGCAAAAAACCTGTGAGTCAGTTGGACCACTGGATGATAGAGGGGTAAAAGGGATGCTAAGTGAGGACAAGGCCATAAAGAGACACTGAATGAATTCTTTGCTTCAGTTTTTACTGAAGAAGATGTAGAGAAGCTACCCATGTCTGAAATGGTATATAAAGGTCTTGTATTGGAAGAAATGAAAGAAATATTGATAAACCGGGACGATGTATTACAACTATTTGATAAACTAAAGAATAGCAAATTACCTGGACCAGATGGTATACATCTGAGGGTGTTGGAAGAACTGAAACACGAGACTGCAGACCTATCAGTAATCTGTGAACTATCATTGAGATCATCTGTAGTACCTGAAGATTGGAGAGTGGCCAATGTAGCTCCAGTTTTTAAAAAGGGGTCCAGGGGTGATCCGGGAAGCTACAGACCTATGAGCATGACGTCAGTACCGGGAAAAATGGTAGAAACCATTATAAAGAATAAAATTACTGATCATGTAGATAGTCAAGGTTTAATGAGAGAAAGCCAACATGCATTTAGCCAAGGAAAATCTTGTCTTTCTAATCTGTTATATTTTTTAAGGTGTGAATGAAAAGGTAGACAGAGGTAAGCCGGCTGATAAAGTGTATCTGGCTTTTCAGAAAGCCTCTGACAAAGTCACTCATGAGAGACTCTTGGCAAAACTAAAAAGTCATGGGATTGGAGGCAGTGTAGTATTGTGGATAAGGAACTGGTTAAAATATAGAAAGCAAAGAGTAGGTCAAAATGGCCAATTTTCTCAATGGAGAAAGGTAAATAGTAGAGTACCACAGGGATCTGTGCTGGGCCCACTGCTTTTTAACAGAGGAAATGGGAATAACGAGTGAGGCAATCAAATTTGCAGGTGAGACAAAATTATTCAAAATTGTTAAAACACAAGAGGAATGTGAAAAATTGCAAGAGGACCTTAATAAATTGGAAGACTGGGCGTCCAAATGTCAGCTGAAATCTAATGTGGACAAGTGCAAAGATTATGCACCTAGGAAAGAACAATCCAAACTATGGTATGCAAGATACCACCTTAGAAACCACCACCCAGGAAAAAGATTTAGGCATCATCATGGATAATACGTTGAAACCCTCCGCCCAGTGTACAGCGGCCAAGAAAGCAAATAGATTGCTAGGAATCATAAGGAAAGGCATGGAGAATAAAACAAAGGATATTATAATGCCTTTCTACCGTTCCTTGGTGCAACCAAACCTTGAATATCGTGTGCAATTCTGGTCGCCATATCTTAAAAAGAATATAGTGGAATTAGAAAAGATACAGAGAAGAGCCCTCCAAAATGGTAAAGGGGATGGAAGGATACCTCTATGAGGAGAGGCTTAAAAGGTTAGGGCTCTTCAACTTGGAAAAGAGACAGCTGAGGGGGGATATGACAGGTCTATAAATTAATGAATGGAAAGGGTTAACGTAGATCAGTTGTTTATGCCATCAAAAAGTAGAAAGACTAGAGGACACACAATGAAACTACAATGTAACCTATTTAAGACTAATAAAGAGAAAATATTTTTTTTACTCAACACAAACTCTGGAATTCGTTACCGGAGGGTGTAGTAAAAACAGTTACTGTAGCTGGGTTTAAAAAAGGTTTTTAACAAGCTCCTGGAGGAAAGGTCCTTAAACCATTATTAAAAAGAGGACCTGGGAAATCCATTGATTACCCCAGGACAAGCATTGTGGAACCTGTATGCCTTTTTGGGAACCTGCCAGGTACTTGCAACTTAGATTGGCCACTGTTGGAAACAGGATACTGGGCTTGATGGACCTTGGTCCGACCCAGTATAACTTTTCTTATGTTGGCTCCTGGAAGATCATGTCCTCAGAAGGGGACTTGCGCCACTCATGAAGTGGAGAAGGGTCTAACGGGAGCTCAGGGGACCTGCCCTCCAACAACTTCTCCGATTCCATGTCAGTGACCCAACCTTCTGAGTCAGACTCAGAGGAAGTCGAAATACTTCCGAGTCTCTGCCTGGATCTCCCTCTGGATTCAAGGGGAATGGGAGCTTCATGAGCGATAATGCACCGATGCTCTCCTAGGCTTTGAGAGTGCATCTGAACCAGAGACGGTAGGGAAGGATATCAGCTAGGTAGGCACTGGTGCTGGGGTCCTTCGATGCTCCAAAGTCGATGTCTCTCCCACAGGCAGTGCATGCATCTCCAGGAACGGCTGCACAGTGATGTCAATGCAGCCGACATCGAGGCACTCGCCTGCAGCATCGCTAGCAGCGTTGCGATGCATTCGAGTGCCTGCAGAAGGTGTTTCTCCATGGCTGCCAATTTCGAAGGCTGCTGATATGTGTACAGAGGTATCAGCAGCTGGGTCTTGGCTGTCGGTGCTCCTCAGATGTCCTGAAGAATGAGCTCTCCTCCCTTTGGGGAACCTTCAAGGGGTGCTCACGCAGACCACCATTGCTCTTGATGTCCTGCTCAAAGGGATCCAACGCTGATGCACCAGAGTCTTCAGCCGATGTTCAGCATCGAAGACAAAGTCGAATCCTTCCTCATCTCCCGGTAGAGATCAATCAATAGCCGATGCTCTGGGGCACTACTGGTGCTCTGCTCCAATTGAGCTTGAGAGCTCCTCGATGTCGATGCATCACCAGAGTCTGATGCAGCCTTGGAAGCCATAAAGGCCAATGTTGTCGATGCCGAAGGTGATGGATTGGACTTTAGAGTGGCAAAAAGTGATTTACATTGCTTCTCTCGACCCTTGAGTCCTCTTCTTGTCATCTGCAAACACAAATTACAAGAAGACGGCTGATGATCGGGTCCCAGGAACTGTATGCACCAGTTATGGGTATCTGTAACAGATAAGGTCCTAGAGCACTTGTAACACTTCTTGAACCTGCTGTTGGGTTTCTGGGACATGACGTCTGGAAAAATAGCCACGGCCAGGTCATAGGGCTTGATTTTGGATAGACCTGACCGGGATACCGGCACTGTGAAGGCAGAGGTGCCAAAGCAAGGAAAAAAATGGATGATCGAGGCAGAAAAATAAAGGGAACAGAGAAACCACAATTGGCAGGCAAAAGGCAAGGAAAAAGTAAAAAAGGGGTAAAACCCAAGAGCAAAAATATCCCTGCAGAGGAGAAGCAAAGTTTCCTGCTTGTCCACAGAGAAATATAAATCACACAGAAACGGTCAAACATCACCACACATACATAAGTCAACAGTCATCCTCCAACCGTTACTCGAGGGAAAAATCCATCAAAATCTATTTTAATACATCTCAGCAAAAAGCAAGGCCTTCACTTTCTTATGAAAAAAAAATGACATTAAACCCCAGAAGTGTGAGGCAATATGGTAATTCAGAGAAGCAATATGCCTTCCTTGGCCCCAACTCCTGGGGGCTTGCCAACTGCCTTGAAGAATTCTATTAAGATTCCTAGTGTAGCATTTGATTCTGATTTATCCTTCCAACCGCACATCTCTCAGGTGATAAAAACCTGTTTCTTTCACTTACATAAGATTCGGGCATTAAGGCGAAACTTGGAAGAAAAAGAACTGATATCTTAACATAGGTAACAAAAAAAAGGGTTGGCCAAATAAATAAATAAACAAACAATCTTCCACTTGAATTATGATAATTCTCTACTCACTAGGATCACAGCATTTTCACAAAATCATTTGCATTGATCCAGAACACTGCATGGAGATGTGATCATCAGGGCCGTACCAAGGGCTGTGCAAGTGGTGCGGCCGCACAGAGCGCAAGAAAGGGCGCGGATATCATCACTGAGCTTCTAGGAAACTCAAAAAGAAAGTTTTACTGCACATGGCTTGGGAGGAGTTGGGCACCAGATTCATTAGTCACACAGGGCTCAATCTTAGCTGGTAAGGGGTCCTGGAGATCATGCTACTACACTATTAAGGGAACATCACTGGCTGCCAGCCAAATACAGAATTCAGTTTGAGATTTTTACAAATGTTAAGACTTTAGCAACCAACCAACCAGCCTGCATATTTACTAAATAACTTTATCCCATACATGTCTTCATATGCTCTAAGATCTCCTGATCTTAATTTACTAACAGTACCCACCCTAGCCAGAAAGCATAGTTACTCACCTGTAACAGGTGTTCTCTGGGGACAGCAGGAATCAGTCCTGACATATGGGTGATGTCGGTGCCAACGGAGCCCACGCAGAAGTATCTCCCCAGCTTTCAAAGAAAGCCTTTGGGAGATTCACCTCGCATGCGTGGTCTACTTCCCGCCCAAGGGTGCCATCTTGCCTCAGTCAAATGACATAGCTAAGATGGCAAAAATAAAAGATGGTAAAGAAGAAACTCCAAGGGGAGGAAAGAGGGTTATGAGGACCGATTCCTGCTGTCCCCGGAGAACACCTGTACAGGTGAATAACTACGCTTTCTTCACTTTGCTCCTCTTTCCTGTCCAATTAATGGCGTTCTTTTCGATTTTCTGTAGCCAATAGTGTTTTATTGTACACCACTCTGACACTTCCGCAAGGGCGGTTTATCAAATCCCACAAATAAAGAATAAAGAACAAGCAGGAACTCAGTCCTCACATATGGGACTCCCCAGCTACAGGCTACCAAAACCAATAGAAAATGCCACAGCAACCTACAAAGGTGAACCGTGATCAGCAGCAGTTGAATCCCAAGAGAGACTCTCGCAAGACCCAAGTGTCCAGTGAGAACCAGCGCGCTGGTAGTCTGAAAACAGAAGGGTTGGGTGGAAGGAGTTGCCTACATCCTGAAAAGATTATGGAGTATGGCCTGGCCGAAGGCACTGTCTTGTTGGAATGCCCTCTCCAGCCAGTAGTTAGCTGTGAAGGTATGGATCGAAGACCAGGTGGCAGTCCGGCAAATTTCCATCATGGGAACAGAACGCAGATTGGCCATGGAAGTATCCATGGCCCTGATTCTCTCTGATCCAGTGGGATCCCCGTTTGCTCATAGGAAAAGGTAATGCAGTCTACCACCCAAGTAGACAGAGTTCACTTAGTCACTGGGAGATCCAGATGGCTGGGGTCATACGAAAAGCTGTTGAGCTTTGTGATGGCCTTGAGTCCGTTGCAGGTAGAAGGATAGGGCTTTCTTGCAATCTAGAATAAGGAGAATGGTCTTCGCCCTACTGGCATGAGGCCTGGGAAAAAAGTGTGGAGCACCACCTCCTGATTGAGGTGGAATAGGGACACCACCTTCGGCAGAAACTTGGGGTGAGTGCAGAGCACCACTGTTCTTATCGAACCTCGCGCAAGGAGGCTCTGCCATCAGAGCCTGGGGCTCGCTGACTCTGCATGCCGATGTGAGTGCTATCAGGAAGGCGACCTTCCAGAAGAGGTACTGCAGGTGGCAGGTGCCCAGAGGCTCAAACAGAGACTTGGTGAGCTGCGAAAGCACCACATTAAGTTCCCACTCTGCCACTGCAGGGCAGACGGGAGGGTGTGGACAGCATGAGGCCCCGTAGGAACCGAGATACAAGGGGCTGAGCTGAAAGGGATTTCCCCTCATTGGAGTGATGATGCGCTGTGATGGCGCTCAGGTGTACTCTGACTGAGTTGGACTTCAGTCTCACCTGGGATAGGTGGAGTGGGTATTGGAGTACCACATGCACTGAGCAGGCCAATGGGTTCATCCACTTTTCTGTGCACCACAATGAGAAACAGTGCCACTTGAAGGCATACGTCCTTCTCGTAGAGGCCTTACAAGAGGCCGGAAGAATCTCTTCCATGTCTTGTGGGAGATTGAAGGGGTCTAATGTGACCCTTTCAGCAGCCAAGCCATAAGCGAGAGGGACCCCAGGTTGGGGTGTAAGAGAGAGCCCTGCTCATGTGAATAATCATGGGGCTCGGCCCAGGGGAATTGGTGGTACCGTTGATAGGGAGAAGAGCTGTGGGAACAAGGGCTGTCAGGGCCACCGAGGGGCTATCGGCATAGCGCTGCTCTGTCGTGCTGAGCTTTGAACAGGGTCTTGACTATCAGCAGCGTTGGAGGGAAGGCGAACAGGAGGCCTTTTGTCCATGGGATGAGGATTGCATCCACTGCTACCCAAGATGGCTGCTGTAGGCGGGAGCAGAAACAGGGCAACTGTGCGTTGTCCGGGCTGGCGAACAGGTCCATCACTGGGACCCCCAGAGCCAGAAGAGCCAGAAGGCTACTGCTGGGTCCAAGCACCACTCATGTGGCTGGAGTATTCTGGTCAGTTTGTCCGCTAAGACATTGTCCTGGCCCATGAGGTAGACCGCCCTTAAGAGCATCCCTCTGCATATAGCATAGGTGCAGAGGGCTACTGCCTCCTGGCAGAGGGGGTATGAAACTGTCCCTCTTTGTTTGTTCATGTAGAACATCGTGAACTGATTGTCAGTCTGGATCAGCACTGAGTGGTGCTGTAGTTGGTGGCGGAAGGATCTGAGGGCCAGGAATATCACCCTGACTTCCAGCAGGTTGATCTGCATTTCAGATTCCCTCCGGTAAAAGCAGCCTTGTGTATGGAGGCTCTCGCAATATGCTCCCCAGCCCAATAGAGAGGCATCCATGGTGAGGACCTTTTGTGGAGTGGGTGCTTGGAAGGGCATCCAGACCTGAAGGTGACATGGGTTCTGCCACCATCCAAGGGAGCCTGCTAAGTGGCAGGTCACCTGCACTCTGTCCTTGAACCTAGCTGTGGCTTGGGCCCACTGACAGTGGAGGCACCACTGGGCTGCTCTCATGTGCAGGCGGACATTTGGTGTCACATGGACTGTGGAAGCCATGTGTCCCAACAGGTGGAGGAGAAGCTGGGTAGTGTCCTGTGCCGTTGCACCTCTGCAGCTAATTCCCTGAGGCGTTCACACCTCTCCTGAGGAAGGAAGGCTTTTGCCTGAAGGGTGTCCAGCAGCACCCCTATAAACTCTAGGTGCTGAGCCGGAGTAAGGGGGACTTGGGGTAGTTTATGACAAACCCTAGGTGCTGCAGGGCATTTATGGTGCATCCAATGGCACATTGTGCCCCTGTAGCTGTGTCCCCCTTTATGAGCCAGTTGTCCATATAAGGGAAGATAAAGGCCCCTTGATGCCTGAAGTGGGCTGCAACCACCGGGAAGCACCTTGTGAAGACCTTTGGAGACAAGGCCAGACCAAAGGGCAACACCCTGTATTGGTAGTGCTGTCCCCTCACCACGAACCGAAGGTATTTTCTGTGGCTGGGATGAATGAGAATGCGAGTGTAGGCCTCCTTTAGGTCTAAGGAGCAAAGCCAATCTCCCTGCTGGAGGAATTGCAGCAGTGTTTCAAGGGAGAACATCTTTAACTTCTCCCCAACCAGAAACTTGTTGATTTCTCACAGGTCCAGGATGGGCCTGAGGCCTCCAGTCCTAGCTGGTGCCCCAGATAGGCTGTGGGACTGGCTCCACTGCTTTGTCCCAGAGTAGTCCTGCTAGCTCAGTGAGGAGCAGGGTTTGGTGGAGGACAGGCCTGGTGGGTTCTCCTGGGAAGTACGAGGGTGGTGGCCGATGTAGGTGAAGGAGGAAGCCCTCCTTAATCACTTGTAGCACCCAGGTATTGGTGGTGATGGCTGTCCACCTGTGGTAAAACAGGGCTAGGCGCCTCCCTGTGGACAGCAGAGGACCTCATAGGGGAGTGCAGGTCGCATCCAGGCAGTCAAAAGCTTCCCACGGGCTGGGCCTGAACCGGTGCCTGGGGCTTCGGGGCTTTTGTTTTCTGGGACCATGTCCCTGGCCCTTCTGTTGTTGGCCCTGCTGAGGGGCCAAGAAGGCCTGGAAGTGCGGAATATTACCAAAGCCCCCTTTTTTCCTCAGGAAGAAGGGCTTTTTCCCCAGTGTTTTATTCCAGGGTTGCACAGAGGCCATCTGAGTGCCTGGTTCTTGTGACATACTCTGTCTCTATCTCCGCTGCTTTATCCGCCATGGGCTTCCCGAATAGGTTTTCACCTAGGCAGGCAACATTGATTAGACTGTCCTGTACCCACTGCTCCAGGTCGGATAACTGCAGCCATGCTTGGCGTCATGCCTGGTACTGGTGGTGACCACTCAAAGCCATCATAGGCTGCCCGGGACAGAAATTTTGAGCATTTTACTGCCATGGTTAGGGTCTTGAACCTCTGCACAGGTTCGCCATCAAGGCCTGCCAAGAATCCCCCAAGCTTCTTCAACAGCCCCTTCAGGTACATGCTGATTTAGAGCTAGTAGGACTAAATTCGGCATGTTAGCATTGAGCCATGAAAGGCTTTCCAGCCGAGGGCGTTGAGGGTTCGGGTCTCCCTGCCGGGTGGCACCAACAAATGTGTTTTTTTGGCTCTTAAGCCTGCGTATGGCCGACTCCATGACCATGGGGTTGTGGGGAAGCTGAGTCTTTTGGAACCCAGGGCTTTGGCATACCCGCTACATTGTGTCGAGGTGCCTGCTAACGACTGGTACTGACACCGGTGTTTCCCACATGCGCAAGAGAAGGTGGTCGAGAACCAGGGGCACTGGGACCGTAAGAATTTCCTTCAGGGATGCCTCATATTGGAGGATCTCCAATTCCTCGGTTTGCAGGTCCTCCTCAGCCTCGAAATTCATAGCGAGAGCCTTGGCCATATCCCTCACGAAATCAAGAAACGCCACATCCTCGGGAGGGGAATGGTGCTGGGTCGCAGGAGCAGACGGGTCTGAGGGTTTGTCACGGTGGGGCCTCGTGTCCAGGGACTCTTTATCCTTGGTCTCCCCATTTGGACTCAAAGTCAGAGTACGAGTTTGATGCTGCATGATCACCTCAGTCAAGGACCGCTCTGATGGTGGCTGCAGGACTCCGAAGAGGCTCTGGCTTCGCAGGGCACCAAGGTATCATAGGCGGCCCCAGAGTGTGGTGTCACTGAAGACTCCAGGGCGGAGTCGGACTTCTGAAAGAACTTTTCCTGCTGCTGATGGCGGCTATTTAAGGCCTTTGGGTCATGGTTCTGCAGAGATCACAGTTGGAATCATTGTGCTCCAGACCAAGACATCAAAGGCAGCAGTTGTGTGGGTTGGTGAGCGACTCATTTTGCCACACCGGTTACACTTTTTGAAGCCATTGGAGGCCATCGGAAAAAGGGGGTCCCCAGCCTTCAGCTGAAAAAGGGTGCGAATGCCAGTCGAGTGAAACCTCAATGAAAAACTAAAAAAAACCAAAAAACCAAATAGACGCTGAGGCGAGCTGGCTCAGGGGCAGCAAGGAACCAATATGCAAACCGGACAAAACTTGAGAATAAAAATCAGACTTTTTCTGGGGAAAATTGAACAGCGTCCGAAGGGCTCCATGGAAAAAAGAAGACTGAGGCAAGATGACACCCTTGGGCGGAAAGTGGACCACGCATGCATGGCACATCTCCCAAAGGCTTTCTTTGAAAACTGGGTAGATACTTCCGCGTGGGCTCCGTCGTGCTGATGTCACCCATATGTGAGGACTGACTTCCTGCTTGTTCCCTGAGAACACTGCTTTTTAGTTATAAGGCCCCTATGCTCTGGAATAGTCTACCAAAGGAACTATGCTCAGGCCTAACATATTTAGTCTTCCAGGCTAAGATCAAAATCTGTTTTTTTTTAAAGTAAGGTTTTGAAATATAACCTTAGAGTAAAATGTAACTCAGTGGTTCTCAACTCAGTCCTGGTGTACCTCTAGCCAATCTGGTTTTCTGGATAGCCACAGTTAATATGCATGAGATAGATTTGCATGCACTGGAGACAATGCATGCAAATCTCTCCCATGCATATTCATTAAGTTTATCCAGAAAACAGGAATGGCTAAGGGATACACCAGGACTGGGTTGAGAACCACTGTTGCAATTAGTTGGTCTCTGGCTGTTGATTTTAAAGGTTTAACTTATCCCCTGCTATTTTTTAATTGAATATTATAATTTGCTCAGTCATGTTTTGTGTGCCTAATTTTATAACTCTCGACTTTGTAAAACAATCTTTCTGCTGTTTGTTAATGGTGGTATATCAAACCAATACACTATAAAGCATAACACTATTCTTCTCTAAGGGCTATGATAAGGCATTCCATAATGCAGCCATCAAAAGGCCCAGGTAAAGAAGACAACAGGTAGAGACAGAGCCTGGTTTCTGGCACCCACCTACAAACTATAAACCTGTGTAAGTTTCACTGTCTCCAGTCTCATGAAACTTGTGTTGCAGTTCCTTCCCTCACTGCACAGAAAGTTAGAGTCAATTTGAATGAACAGATAGAGCTAGCACAACAGAGTGATGCTTGCAACAGCTTTTTGTGCCCTCCCACCCAAACATCAGAGCCAACCCAAACATCAGGGCCACCCTGTTGTGCTTACGTATTGTGCTAGATCTGATACTAGCCTTACTTCAGAGGACGATGGGAATGTTTGGCTGAAGAACTGAGAGACTGGAATGTAAGGTTTCACTAAGTCTTTCAAATATACAGAAATCTCACCATGAATAACCTAAATAATCATTATCAGTACTTTAAACTTTACCTGACCTGCCACCGGAAACTAATGTAATGGTTTAAGATGGGAGAACACATGCTTATGATAACAATAGCCTGAGAGCAGACATGCCATAAAGTATTGGATTTGTAATATTCTTAACGATACCTGTGGTAAGCCAAAATTGACCATGTTAGAGTAATGCAAAGCAAATAATATAAGAACTTGAACCACCACATATAAAACACCATGCAAAAAGTAGTAATGCAAACCAGGAGTGGTAACTTAAAATAAGTACCCTTGTCACGTGCTATTTTGAACACCATTTCTGCTTGAGTGTTTGCTACAGCAGATTGGGGAGAGGGGGTGGAGAGAAGGGACTGCTGGAAAATAGTATAGTTACTCACCTGTAACAGGGATTCTCCAGGGACAGCAGGAATCAGTCCTCTCATATGGGATGACGTTGACGCCGACAGAGCCCTGCGCGGAGCATCTCCCCAGCTTTCAAAGAAAGCCCCTGGGAGATGCCACTACGCATACGTGGTCCCCTTCCCACCCAAGGGTGCTATCTTGCTCAGTCAGGTGCCATAGCTAGAGCCCAACCAAGAAGATGGTCAAAACTGAACAGCAACTCCAGGGAGGGAGGGTTGTGAGGACTGATTCCTGCTGTCCCTGGAGAACACCTGTTACAGGTAAGCAACCACCCTTTCTCCAGGAACAAGCAGGAAGTCAGTCCTCACATATGGGACTCCCTAGCTCCAGGCTACCAAGGATTGGCATAAAACAGGGGCACAGCCTGGCTGTGGGCAGCCATAGGCAAATCCTGATGACAGACTCAGGGGACCCCAGTATCCAGTGAGAAGCATGGCTCTGGTAGCCTGAACAAGAAGGGTCAAAGAGCAGGAGTTACCCAAACTCCGAAGAGATTATGGAGTACGGCCTGGCTGAAGGCGTTGTCCTATTGGGACTCCCTCTCCAGGCAGTAGTGGGCTGCAAAAACATGGACAGAAGACCAGGTGGCGGCCCGGCAGATGTCTGCCATGGGCACTGAGCGGAGACTGGCGACAGAGGTCGCTATCACCCAGACACTGTGTGCTGTGACTCGATGATCCAGCAGGATACCAGCTCGACTGTGAGCAAAGGCAATGTAGTCCGCCACCCAGGTGGATATGGTGCACTTGGTGACAGCCAGCCCCAGATGACTGGGAGTCGAAGGAGACAAAAAGCTGTGAGGCTTTACGGTGGTCCTGTGTCCGCTAAAAATAGAAGAACAGGGCTCGCTTGCAGTCTAGGGTATGGAGGATGGCCGATGCTGATTCGGCATGGGGCGTGGAAAGAAGATAAGCAGCATTACCTCCTGATTCAGGTGGAAGTTGGAGACCACCTTTGGGAGAAACCTTGGGTGAATACGAAGGACAACCCTGTTCTTGTAGAATCTGGTGTAGGGTGGCTCGGCCACCAAGGCCTGAAGCTCACTGATCCTGCGGTCAGAGGTGAGAGCCACCAGATAAGCTACTTTCCAGGAGAGATGGCGCAAGGAGCAGGTAGCCAAGGGCTCGAAGGGCTGCTTAGTAAGCTGTGCCAGGACCACACTGAGGTCCCATTCCGCCGGGGGTGGGCAGATAGGAGGTTTGGAGAGCAATAAGCCCCGCATGAACCTGGTGATGAGGGGCTGCACCGACATAGGTTTGCTCTCCACAGGATGGTGGTTGGCGGAGAGCGCACTTAGATGCACCCAGACGGAGTTGGACTTAAGTCCAGACCGTGAGAGGTGGAGGAGATATTGAAGGACCGAATGCACCGGACAAGAAAATGAGTCCAATCGGTGCTCCGTACACCACACAGAGAACCAGTGCCATTTGAAAGCATAAGCCCTTCTCGTGGAGTCCTTACAAAAAGCTAGGATTCCTCCACCTCCCTGGAGAGGTTAAGGGGAGCTAAGGCGACCCATTCAGCCGCTAGGCCATGAGGAAGAGAGATCCCAAGTTAGGATGTAGGATCAAGCCCTAGTCCTGTGTCAGAAGTCCTGGGGAACTCCCGATAGGCTCCGGGGATTCTGTCGAGAGACGGAGCAGCAAGGGGAATCAAGGCTGCTTGGGCCATCTCGGGGCCACGAGGACCATCAATGCCCTGTCCCGTTGGGCCTTGAGGGTCTGGGCAATGAAGGGCATAGGAGGAAAGGCATACATCAGGCTGCCCAAACACGAGATAAGGAAGGTGTCCGCCACCACCTGGGATGGGTAGGTTCGGGGACTGCAGAACCGAGGCAGCTGAGCATTGTTGGGCTGGCAAAGAGGTCGAGGCTGGGAGAGCCCCACAGCCAGAAAAGTATGCATGCTACCTCCGGATTCAGGTGCCACTCGTGTGGCTGAAGGACCCTGGCTCAGCCTGTCGACCAAAACATTGTTCTGGCCCAGCAGGTAAACCGCCTTGAGGAGGATCCCGTGGCGGATCGCAAAGGAACAAGGGCCACGGCCTCCTGGCAGAGGCAATAGGAGCCCTGCTGCCCTGCTTGTTCACGTAGAACATCATGACCTGGTTGTCCGTCTGGACAAGCACCAACCGGTGCCACAGGTGGTGCCTGAAGGCCTTGAGAGCGAGAAAAATCTGCTCGAGCTCAGAGCAGTCTATCTGCTGCTGGCTCTCTTCAGAAGACCAGGCTCCCTGGGTGCGGAGCTCTCCGTAATGGGCGCCCCAGCCCGTAAGAGAAGCATCAGTTGTTGGGACACTCTGGGGGCTGGGGAGCTGAAAGGCCATCCCCACCTGCAGTTGCTAAACGTCCTGTCACCAGGTTAGGGATTCCGTCAGCTGCCAAGACACCATGACTCTGTCGCGAAGTCGCCTGGGACCACTGAGACTGTAGACACCACTGAGCCGTAGGGGCAGGCATCTGAAACCACGTGAACTGTAGTGGCCATGTGGCTCAGGAGGCGAAACAACGTCCAGGCCGACACTGCACGGTGTTGCTGTACCTCAGCCATGAGGGCTGTGAGCCACCTGACTCTGTCGAGGGGGGAGGAAAGCCCTGGCCTGGACGGTGTCAAAGTGGGCCCCGATGAACTCCAATACTTGAGTAGGGGTGAACTGGGATTTCGGATGGTTGATCACGAAACCCAGGTGCTGCAAGACCTGGATGGTACGGCCAGTGGCCTTCTCGGCTTCCAAGGCCATGTCCCCTTTTACCAGCCAATCATCGAGGTAGGGGAAGGTGCAGGTAGGCCGCCACCACCTCCAGACACTTCGTGAAAACCCGTGGGGCGGAGGCGAGGCAGAAGGGAAGGACCCTGTATTGGTAGTGGCTGCAACCGACCACGAACCTCAGGAACAGTCTGTGAATGGGATGGATAAGGATGTGGGTTATGCATCCTTCAAATTCAAGCAGCATAGCCAATCTCCCTGGCGGATGTAGGGCAGCAGTGTCCCAAGGGAGAGCAACTTGAATCTCTTGCGCACCAGGAACTTGTTGAGGTTCTTCAGGTCCAGAATGGGCCCGAGGCCTCCTGTCCTCTTCGGGGCCAGGAAGTATCTGGAATAGACTCCTTTCCCCCTTGAGGGACGAGGCACAGGCTCCACCGCCGTCTCTGAGAAGGCCCGCGAGCTCCTGCAGTAGCAGGGCCTGGTGTGGGGGAGACCAAGGAAGTTCCCCAGGAAAGAAAGGCATTGGAGTCCAATCCAGGTGCAGGAGGCGGCCCTCCCAGATGACCTGGAGAGCTCAGGTGTCTGTGGTGATGTGGTCCCCCCGGTGGGCGAAGTGGACTAGGCATCCCCCAAAGGGGAGCTAATCCTCCAGAGGAAGAGGGGCTATGCAGTGGCATCAAAACCCCAACTCTGGGTCATCTGACCCTTGAGTTTACACAGCCCCTGGCCTGTGCCTTTGCCTTGGGGATCCTGCTAAGTGGTCTGGGCAGCCCGGTAGGCAGGGTAGCCCCAATAAAGCTGACCCTTCCGGAGGAAAGGGGGCTTCTTCCCGGGAATAGTGGAAGTCTTTCTAGAGAGTTGGGTCCAAGTGACATTCTCGGTCTCCATCTCGGCTGCCTTATTCTCCATTGGCTTGCCGAAGAGCTGCTCGCCGAGGCACAGGACGTCCAGGAGTTTCTCCTGCACCCACTGCTCAAGGTCTGAAGATTGCAGCCAGGCCTGGCGGTGGGCGCCAATGCCGATGATGGCCACTCTGGCGGTAGACTCAAAGCCATCATAAGCGGCTCTGGAGAGGTATTTGGGACACTACGCGACAGACTTTGTCAGAGCCTGGAAGCGCCGCAGATGGTTCCCATCGAGGCCAGGTCCTGCAGAAGCATGCCAATTTAAAGCTAGCATTGAGCTCTGGTAGCATTTGTGCCCCAGGGCATCAAGTGGCGGGACTCCCTGCCCGGTGGCCCTGAAAAGTGAGTTTTCGGACTCTTTTGCCAGCACATGGCTGACTCAACCACCACGGAGGTGTGAGAGAGCTGTGCTTTGTGGAATCCTGGCCCCCACTGGACTCGATACATCATGTTTATTTATTTTATTTATTTAACAGGACTTCTCCTTTAATCAAGGCAGTGTACACAGCAACCAATCGAATTATATTGACATTTGTGTTATCATGCAGTGTTATACAGTGTATGTGTGTGAGTGTAAGTTAGCGTTGATTCGTTGTGGGCTATTTACAGCAAGAGCTACATTACATTGTTATGTACATGAGTGATAAAGGTTGAGTCATCAGCTCACAATGGGAACCGACTGGGGTCTCCCACATCTGGAGGAGAAGCCTGGTGAGGATCGAAGGCACAAGGACCATCAGGATCTCTTTAGGTAGTGCCTCGTACTTGAGGATGTCTAATTGCTCTGTACACGGGTCCTCCTCCGACTCTGTTGTGAGGGAAAGGGCCTGTGCCATATCCTGGACGAACTCGAGGAAAGCGGTATCCTTGGTGGGGAACGGTGCTTAGCAGCCGGATCCGATGGAAGGTCCCAGTGGGGCTGGGACTCCGGGGACATCTCGATGTCGGACTCCCAATCAGAGTAGTCTGAGGAGGAAAAGTCCTCTGGCGCAGGAGAGCTGATAACTCTGGTCCTGGGTGCTTCAAGGCAGGGGCATGGCTGGTGCCAGAGACATTCGCCTGCAAAGATCTCAGTCCCGAGGGCCAGAAGCGAGAACGTGACCCTCGCCGAGGATCTGCCCGAGGCATCTGGCTCTCAGCGATCCCAGCAGTGGCCCGGGAGTCTGAGGTCCGGCAACTGCTGTAATGCGAGGAACACAGAAATGCTGCGTTCCAAGGCCAACATCCGTGCTTCCCACTCAGGGGTCGCAATCATGGACACAGACACTGGAGTAACTGGATCAGGTGTCGAAGAGGAGAGGGGATCCTCGGGAGACAGCAATCCATCACCAGAGGCCACAACCTCAGCCCTGGACACCTTCCGAGAGTGTTCCTCTTCTGGTTCCTCAGGAGCTCTGTGGGGACTAACGGACCGGGCATGGGACTTTCCATGCTTGTCCGCTTCTCCAGATGAGGCTCTCGAGATCTTTCTCTTCTTATGTGCACACTCTGGGGACCCTTGCTCGGTGAGTTGGTGGGCCCGTGGTGGCCTTACGTGAGTCTGAGTATCTGGGAGGGGTCTTCAGGCGTGAGGTTACCGGAGAAACCACATTTGACAGCTCTGTATGGCCTTTGGAGACATTTTCTTGCACAAGGAGCATTCCTCCGAGTTGCGGTCAGCGCCCAAACACCAGAGGCAGCAATCATGAGGGTCGGTGAGTGACATTTTTGGAGCACTGATCACATTTCTGGCCATTGGGGGTAAAAGACTCTCAACGTGGTCAGCAGTTAAAAAAAGGCATGAAAGCGCTGCGATGGAAAAAAAATCCAAGACAAAAATGAGTTTCGAGGAAGGTGTGTTTGCAGCTGGTCTCAGGTGGAAAAGGAACCGGCGCAAGCTGGAAAGGTACAAAAATAGTATGAAAAAAAATCAACTTTTTTCTGGGGGGACGAGATGAACGTCTGTAGGGCTCCGCGGAAAAAGGGAGACTGAGCAAGTTCACACCCTTGGGTGGGAAGGGGACCACACATGCATTGTGGCATCTCCCAAAGGCTTTTTTTTTTAAAGCTAGGGAGATGCTCCATTAGTGCTGACGTTGTCCATATGTGAGGGCTGACTTCTTGCTTGTTCCTGGAGAACAGGTAGCTCTCCAGGAGGTCGATTCCTCAGGAATGTCCTGGAGCCCCTCCTGTGCTTTGGAGGACATGTCTTCTCATCGGGGCTGCTTGGCTAGCAGGTCTGCATCGGAACCACCTCTAGGGGAGTCTCGATGCTTATGCTGTGAATTACCTCTAATTTCAGCATCGGTCTTCGATGCTGGTGCTGATACAGATGACTCTGTAGAAATCAGCTTACTTTTATATTTGCACTTGGAAGAGACCTGAGACACATAAGAGGAGGTCGATGTTCTCAATGACGTGGAAGCCACTGAAATTGAACCTAGGGCGAACTAGCAATCCATACTGTCTGGCTCGGTTCTTTAGGCCTCTCTTAGTCACTTGTTGGCACAAAGTACAAGAATTTGATAAATAGCCAGGGCCCAAACATTTTAGACACCAGTCATGCTTATCCGTGACTGATATGGTACCGGCACATTTGGTACACTTTTTAAAACCAACAGTTGTTTTTTCCACTTTTAAAAGTGTTCTTCAGGATTGAAGAGGATATGGAGGGATAAAGTCCTAGTAGCAGTGAAAATCACAGGAAAAGAAAAGAAAAAGAAAAAGAAAATTTACAATTGAAAAAGAAAAATTTAACAGGACCGGTGTCAAACCTGACGGACCCAGCATCAACGGCAGGGCAGAGCACAGTATTTCACAAAAAAGAAAAGTTTTCACGGTGACAGGATTGAACAACCTGCTGGTTCCATGGAAAACAAAAGAACCGAGGGAAGGAGTTGGGGACGGCAGGCACACAGGCGCGCTCCGAAAAGCTTTCCTAATGGATGCTGGGGAGCATTCCTACGTGGGCTCCATCAGTGCAGACATCACTCATATGTGAAGACTGCATTCCTGCTTGCTCCTGGAGATACAATTAAAAAATAAATTCATATTTATGCATTCACTTACCTTTGCAGGAAAAAACGATATACATAAGAAAACCATCTTCCAGCTATATTTATAAAATCGAGTTGGTTCACCATTTCAAATCCTTGTACTTTTCTATGTAACCTTTATACAAATCACAGCTTAGTCATCGGTTATTTTAGGAAAGTGCCTTTTCAAATCTTTACACAACAAAAAAGAGCAAATTTATATAAAGTATGGTCTACAAGACACATCATATGTTTGGAGAAATGTCAGTATTCAAGTTGAGAACTTTAGATATAAGAAAAGTAAAATGATGGTGCAAACACATTACTAAACAAAGGCTACCACTGCTTCATAATTCACAGATATAGGGCAATAATCTATGCACACAATCCCTTATGAAACAAACCACAAAAGAGATTTCAGGTCGAACAAATACACACATCTATAACTGAACACAGAAACTGCATTTTCTGAAATCCATACCATAAAGTAGGCTAATATACAAAAACTCTAGGGGCAGTAGTACAGCACCTCATGGGGGGGCAAGGTAGCTCTGGAGGCAGCAATGCAGCACTACATGGGCGTGATAGCTCTGGGGCAGTGGTGCAGTACTGCATAAGAGCAGAGTTGCAACACTGGATGGAAGTCTCTGGACAGTACAACAAAACTTGGAGACAGGACAGTCCTAAGGGCATTTTGCATCACAACAACATGACACAGTGACAGCACACTCCTTTGAGCAGCAATGTAGTATTCACAGGGGCAGTGTTATTACCTGAGGCAAGGGTGTAGTAGTGTATATTCCTGGGGCAGGTGCTCTCAGGAATTATACGAAACGCACTGTATCAGTACAGCTTACCTCTCGGCACATTGTGGTGCAGGAAGGATAGCATCCGTCAGTGTCACTTTGTTTCTCTCTGGCGAAGTGGCAGAGTGTGTGTGATTCACTGCCTTGTTTGCGAAGAGCACGTCATATTCCACACAGTGAAAGAGGAAGGTAGTGAACGTCACAACAAACAGAAACTGCCTGTACAGAAAAATGAAGTCCCCAGCAAAAACAAAGAAGTGAGTGAGAGAAATTAGAGACCCCCTTTCTCTAACCAAATACACAGAAAGGAGACAGAGACCTCCCTCCCTCACAAAGATGAATGAGAGGAAGTAGAAGCCATCACTAAAAACATAGGGGAGAGGGCAGACAGAAAACCCCCACCCCAACAAAAAAACCATAGGAAATGATAGCAGATAAAATCTACAAGGCCCATTCAGCCTTGCCCAGGATTCTTACCTGTCACAGTATCACAAGCCTAATTTGATTCCTCGCTTTACCTTCATTTCTTTCAACAAAGGATCTGCTGTGCTTATCCCAAGCTTTCTTGGATTGTGTTACTATTTTTGCCTCCAGCAGAAGGCTGTTCCATGCATCCACCACCCTTTTTTCTTATGTTATGCCTATGTCTAGCTCACTTCAATCTTATAGCAGTATGACCCCCTTCTTCTAGAATTTCCTTTCCACTAAAAATTACTTGCCCATTGCTGCTAGACAGTGAAGGTAATGGTGGAAACTAAGGAGAGTCTGAAGAACTGCAATAGGAAACGACAATGGTAGACTACAGGGGCCTGGAAGTCTATGTTTCTAGCAGAGAGACCTTCCTTCCCCAAACATTTAAGAAAAAACAGTGTTTATTTTATGGGCAGCTACAGTTGGGTAAAGTGAGGCACTGGTAGGGTTACCGACTTTTTCCACGTAGCAGAACTGGATATCTCTCCATAGTCCCTCTCCGAGTCTCAGGCCTTTCAGGAGGGGGGGGGGGGAGTAGGGAGGATGGTGGTACCCCCTCCAAATTTCTGCATCTTCCCTTCTCCCCACCCCACAATCATCCAATAGCTCACCTCAAATCCTTTTGCCCTACCTGTAGTGCAGCAGCAGCAATAAGAACAATAATGCATGCTTCACTGCACAACCTTTGAGCCAATGCATTCTTGAAGACCCTTCGGCATCCTGGCAAGAGGAAGTATGCATCAAAGGGGACAGGATGTCAAAGAGCCTTCAAGAATGCATTAGCTCAGATGCTTTGCGGCACAGCATGTATTATTGGTTCTTACTGCCAACCAAGAAGGATCATTAAGAGGGCATGGGGAAAGTACAGGGGATCCCTTAGTTGCAAGAAATGAAGAAATAGCACCTACTTTTACATGCTCTGCACCTAGGTATTCCTAGGGGCATAGTTTGGGTGAAGTACCTGCACAGATTTATACCATTTTTGGAGCACGTTTGAATTTGTTTATCAACATTTGGGTGCTATTGGTGCTGTTTCTGAGAACCTACTCCATAAAAGCTGATAGGCACCTATGCTAAGGTGAAATTAGACTTACCTGCTAATTGTTGTTCCTTAAGGAACTCCAGTCTAGTCCCGAAACCTCTGGGTTTAGTACGTCCTCCCGCATGCCACTCTTTTGATGACACCAGTATAAGTAGCTCAGGCACCGCCTCCTTGTCCAGTAACCCATTGACAAAGCAGACTCACCAGAGCAATAAGTAAGTAGATAACAACCTTACAACTCTTAAAACCTAACTATTGTAACAAAGTACTAGTTTTTTAAGAGCCCCTACACAGAGACTCTAATACATGCGCCTCCCCCTCTGCATATGTCACTTCCTTAAGAGAGAGAAAGCTTCACCCCCCACCAATCTCACGAATTCCTATCCGAAACACAGCCCTTCCTACCGGTCCCCCCGGACCTTCAATCTTCAATCCTCTGCTTCAGGCTGTCCCTCGGCAGGCAACATCAGGGAGGGATACGGGACTAGACTGGAGTTCCTTAAGGAACAATAAGCAGGTAAGTCTAATTTCACCTTCCTTATCGTCCCTCCAGTCTAGTCCCGAAACCTCTGGGAATGTAACAGAGCAGTAAACCTTAACGGGAGGGACATCTGCAAGACCAGCCTGAAGAACCGTTGATCCAAACCTAGAATCCCCTTCCGCCTGAACATCAATGCGGTAATGCTTGACAAAAGTATGTAACGACGACCAAGTCGCTGCCTTACAGATCTCTGCTGCTGGCACTAAACTCAACTCCGCCCAAGACGCCGCCTGTGCTCTAGTCGAATGAGCTTTCAAACCATTTGGCACAACCTTACCTTTCAACATGTAAGCCGACACAATCGCTTCCTTAATCCACCTAGCAATTGACGACTTAGAAGCCGGCTCCCCCCACTTAGGACCGCCAAATAACACAAGCAACCTGTCGGTCTTACGGAGCGCTGCTGTTCTATGCAAATATTTTTGCAAGGCTCTGCTGACATCTAATCGATGTAGCCGTGACTTCGTCTTATCCTTACCTGCTTTTTCAAACACCGGTAAAGACACCACCTGATTAATGTGAAAAGCCAAAATTACCTTGGGCAAGAAAGACGGAACCGTCCTTAATACTACCTTCTTGCTATCAAAGAACAAAAAAGGTTCTCTACACGATAACGCCTGCAATTCCGAAATTCTCCTTGCCAAAGAATTTGCAACCAAAAACACCACCTTTAAGGTCAGGTCCTTCATCGTCGCCTGAGCTAAAGGTTCAAACGGCTCCCGCACCAGCGCTTCCAATACCACATTCAGGTCCCAGACCGGAACCACAGCTCTGCATGGCGGTCTCAACAGCACCGTCGCTCTTAAAAATCTTTTCACATCCGGATGCGATCCCAGCGTCATTCCTTGGACCTTACCTTGAAAATAGGAAAGTGCTGCTACTTGCACCCTCAGCGAGGCTGCCGCTAGACCTTTATCAAAACCATCCTGCAAGAACGCCAAGAGCTGCGGAATCGAGGCCCGTAACGCTGTAAGGTGATGGCCCTTGCACCAAGACTCAAAGATCCTCCAAACCCGGATATATGCCATCGAAGTAGATCTCCGCCTGGACCTTAACAATGTCGAAATCACCGCTGCCGAGTAACCTCTGGCTCTTAGCCTTGCCCTCTCAAGAGCCAGGCCGTAAGCGAGAACCGATCCACCTAAGGCATAGTTAACGGGCCCTGCCTCAGCAGATCCCTCCTGTTCGGTAGTTTGCATGGCGGCTCCACCAGGAGATGCATCAAGTCGGTATACCAAGGCCTCCTTGGTCAATCCGGCGCCACAGGATTACCAGTCCTTTGTGCTGCTCTATGCGCTATAGGACCCGACCTATGAGCACCCAAGGTGGAAATACGTACAG
This sequence comes from Ichthyophis bannanicus, assembly GCA_033557465.1. Lineage (NCBI taxonomy): Eukaryota > Metazoa > Chordata > Amphibia > Gymnophiona > Ichthyophiidae > Ichthyophis > Ichthyophis bannanicus. The sequence goes on along the minus strand of CM066031.1, from coordinate 162,256,737 downwards.
AAGATGATCCTCTGGCCACTTCTGCAGAAGGGCATCCAAACCTTCCGACATCCTTTCTCTCCTTCTGCTGTAAAATCTCTCCACCTTTGCCAATGCAAACGTCGCCATTAGGTCCATGCTTGGCAGCCCCCATCGCTGCACCAGTAAATCGAAGACTTGTCTAGATCCTCTCCAAAGAGAAGCTTCCCCCTAAAGGGAAGCTTTCCTAGTCTCACTTTAGAGGCTGCATCTGCCGCCCAATTACGCAGCCAAAGGTATCTACGTGCAGCCACTACCAAAGCCATACTTTTCGCTAACCCGCGAATAAGATCGTACTGACTATCCACCAAATAAGCCGCTCCGGATTCCATTCAAGCCGCCTCTTCGACTGCCTCTTCTACCTGTAAACCCTTAAGCCTTTGGGACCACCTAAGGCACGCCCTTGCCACCCACGCTCCACAAATTGAAGCATACATAGAAAGAGCATTAACCTCAAATACCTGCTTTAATAGTGTATACAACCGCTTGTCCTGTGCATCTTTTAAGCGCGGCACTTCCCTCTACCGGTATTGTCGTCTTTTTGGTAACTGCCGAAACTGCCGTATCTACCTTAAGAGCCTTAAAAAGCTCCTTATCCAGCTCTTGCAATGGATACAACCGCGCTTGCACTCTGGAACCTTTGAGGCCTGCCTCCGGCGTATCCCACTCCTCCTGTATCATTTCCTTAAATACTCTATGAAACGGGAATGCCCTCTGCGATTTTCTTATCGCCTGCAATAAAGGATCCTCCAATGAGGTATCCTCCGCCTGTCCTGCTACCGGCATATTCAAGGCTTTCAGCGTCTCCATAATCAACGCTGAAAGTTCTTCCCTCCTGAACACCCGGACCACTCTCGCCTGGTCTTCTAGTTCTGTTATTTCTCCTTCCTCCAACTCAGGATCTATGTCCGAGTCCTCCAACAGCTCGGAGCGTTCCTCCAAAATCACTTCCATGTCTGCTCTTTCTGACAGCAGTTTAGCCTTTTTTAGCCGGGATGCCTACCGCCCCCAACTCCAATGGGGCTCCCTGACGCTTAGCCCCCTTACCTACTTCCTCCATGGATCCTGCCAAACTAGCCCCAGCCCCAGAGAAAGCTTGCTGTAAAAGCGCCAAAACCTGCTGTGAAAAAATTGCCACCAATCCCCCTCGCATAGAAAATTGGGGCAAGGGAAGATCTGTAGCTGAGGAAGGTCCCGGCATCGGCTCCAGAGGACGTACCATGGGATCCGTAGGGTCTGCTGGCCCAGCAACCTCTTTTGCCAGCTCTCCCCCACTGTGTTCTGTCATGTCCACCATTGAGGCTTCGTGCGCACACCCCCTGCCTCAGAAAGGGACTCCCTCCGGACCCCACACAGAAGACAGCAAGGTCTAGAAGGCATAAAGAACAGAGCACTGCTTTGAACCCAAAAAACAGCTCCACAGCCAAACAAAAACGCCTTTTTTTTTTTTTAAACCAACTGACCACCAAAAGTGTTTGCCCCGGAGTACTGCTTCCCCCGGGGCAGAAATCTCCTTCTGACCTCCAGAAACGGCCCCAAAAACGAACGGCCCTTTTTCCCATGCAAAAACCACGTGGCCCGATGACTCCGTCTGACCTGCAACTTCACCGGCGTCTAAAAATAAACATTTGTAATACAGTCTTCTCTTACCTCTCCGGAGCCTCCACGTTACCTCTGCTCCACTCGGTAAGCAAAGGGACACCGGCTTTGCAGACACAAAAAAACACCAAATCGTCTGTCAGCAGGGCCTGTGTCTCACTCCTGCTCCCGCTCTGCTTGCTCTGCTGGTGTGCGCGGCTGAAGCGGTGGACCTCAATGGCTCCTCACCCAACACGTGGGATCAGCACCGGAGGACCCCAACACAACCCCCTCACTCTTTCCTGCCCTCAAGAGTCATTGCAGAGAAGGGGGGGGGGCTGGGGGCAATCTTTCTCAACTCCTCCGAAAATGAAGGCAAATTTCCCAAAATCGCCAATCTAAAGGAACAGTAGTCCCTCTTCTTTTTTTTTTTTCTTTTTCCAATAACGATTGCTGCTTAATGATTACTCCAGTCAGTCCCTAACCTCTGGGCTCACATCTCCTTCCCCTGCTTGGAGACTGAGAACTGGACAAGGAGGCGTGCCTAGGCTACTTATACTGGTGTCATCAAAAGAGTGGCATGCGGGAGGACGTACTAAACCCAGAGGTTTCGGGACTAGACTGGAGGGACGATAACAAACACACCTTTTGAGTTTTTCACCTAGGTATCCTGTTATAAAATTACTTCCATTATGTATTTCAGATCCTATTTTATGCAATGAGACCTGCAATATATAATGTATGATGACATATGATAATGCCATATGTTGTTATATCAGGCTGTAGGTGGGGGATCTCGTAAAACTTATCTGCCCAAGATGGTAGGGTACAAATGAGAAAGATGCTAAACTGTCTTGTATAAAGAGCAATAGCCTAAAGATGGTTGTGCCATATGACTGGCAATTGGGGTATATCCTTCTTAGTGTGGACAGGAATAACTGAGCAGACTATATGGTTCAATTGGTCTTTTCTATCATTATCTATTAAACTGGATCTCTATGCCCAAAATGTCTGCCCGATTTCCAATTTGAAAAGCCCATATTTACCACATATGTAAAAGTCTTTACGCTCATATACATTTTCTACATTCCACTATTTAAAAATACAATTCAAATTGCAATAAAATAGGAGCTTGTTTCACTGATCTTACACAACATACTATACTTTCAATGTGAAAGAACAATTATTCTTAATTACTTTTGAATATTTCTATAAGAAACCAAAACATCCTGACTGCATTTTATAGATGGTTACAGTTATTACAGAACACACTGGCCAGGATAGTGGGAGGATTGAAAATGAGCAAACATGAATCACCAGTTCTTAAGAAATTAGAAACAGAGAAAATGATGATAAAGACCATATGGCCTGTGTAGTCTATTCATCCATACCAACTTCTAAGCTCTACAATCCCTTCCCTCTTCTTTAGAAGTCCTCTGTGCTTGTCAAATGCCTTCTTGAATTTAGTTAACAGTCCTCATCTCTATTGAGAAGCTGTTCCACACATCCAGCACCCTGACCTTCTACCTGCCCAGATAGCATTTTAGCTAGCTGGTTGGTGGCGATATTCAGCCATTGTCCGGAAAGCTAAAACATCTTAAGATAGGACAGTCTTTACTAAATTTGTTTTAGTTAGCCGGTTAGCTGCTCAATATTGTCGCTGACTAGCTAAGGTTGTTGTCTCCATTCTGACCCCAGAATGCCCCTTCACTAAGCAGCATTTATATGATTTTCAGATCTGCAAACTGCAAAAATGCCTTTGAATAAGCCCCCCTGAGTTCCTTAAGCCTCCGAGTTTGTGTTGCAGGCTCTGTACAATTTTGGTGGCTCTTTTCTAAATTCAGTTAATTCTTTTATATCTATTTAGGCCTTTCACTCGCACAGCTAACTCACGCCTTCGCTCCTTTCACCTCACTGCACCCTACGCCTGGAACAACCTACCTTTGTCTATACGCCAGGCGCCCTCACTGGCCCTCTTCAAATCCAGGTTAAAAACCCACCTCTTCACTGTTGCCTTCAGATCCTGACTTCCACCCTCATCCTAACCTGATTCCCTTCAATCTCCCATGACCAAATTACACAGACCATATTATGCTTTGCACCGAACTATCGCTTCTACTGTTGTATTAGATTGTAAGCTCGGATGAGCATGACTCTGATGGGCGGGGACTGTCTATTATATGTATATTTTCTATATGCATGTCATACCTGTACAGCGCTGCGTGCTCGGCGCTAAATAAGTGCTAATTAGTAGTAGTAGTATTCTATATCTCACCTATATGTTATCTAGTTCATTTGTTTATTGTTCATAGTTCTAAGTATTCGCTAAGTTACCTTCGTTACTGGTAAGCCCTACTGGTCAAGTTGTTATATATAAACCACTTAGACTTGTAGATCAGCAGTATATAAGTGCAGTTAAATAAATAAATTCTCTTCAGTAATTTACACAAATTTTCTCCTGAAGCCCTTCCAAGGTGGACTAATATTGATCTTTAGTTTCTGGATGGGCAGACTACATAGGCCATATGGTCTTTTTCTGCAGTTATGTTTCTGGATATTTTTTCATAGATGAGAGCGAGATCCCATTCAGTTGCCAGTCTCAATCACTGAAGTGCAAAGAGTGGCAGAGAAAAGAGATGGAAAGAAACCTCTCCTCCCCTGCCAAAGAAACTTACACCAGTTCAAAGAAGTCCGACAGCAGCATACAAGAAAAGCCATTCTTCTGGTGGAAATGATAGATGTGCAGAAATCAAGGAACGATACAATGAACAAGATTTGGATAACAGCCGTCTGACATCAGCTTGTGCTAGGAAATGGATGGGTTTGAGAATGCAGGTGCTTGTGTAACAGCACAAACAACTGCATGCACAACTGGATAAATGTACAAAGACTGATTCACATGAGACGTGTGTGCGCGCCAGTACAGGTGTCAAAGCACTAGCAGCATGATAAAAAGCAGGTTAGAATATAGTGTGCAAGTGAGCGTAAAGTGCTGGAACTGTGTGTAGGTGCATATGTAGTTAGATAGGAGAGTTTGTGGGAATGTGAGTACAACAATAGAGAAGATGGTCTCTATGATAGTGAGACTTTACTAGGGTGCATGAGCCCCATGCAGGAGACTTCTTTATGTGTCTGCATGGACAAGACAGTCCTTGAGTTCCTGAATAGGTCTCTGCAAGTGCATGAGAGCACATAAAAGACATGCACCATAGCAACAGTGATATAGTGCTATGATGCATAGGAGTGGGCATGTAAGAGACACTGCTTAAGACACGCAGGGCACAAATTATAGTCAAGTATATGTGCGTGATTTACAAGGCAAGAGAGAGTCATGAGACTGTATATGTGGCTATACATGTGAGTATTAAAGCAGATGGATATAGCTGGGTGGCTCAGTAGTCACCCGAGGCCAGCAAGAATTTTTAGTCTTTTGATTAAAGCATTTTCCTCCCTTTTTGTGGTGCACTTTTCTTTCAAACTTTTTTACTGAGGATTTTTTTAACAAATTATGCACAACAAACATTCCATAAACTTTACTGCACCATACAACCATGACAATTCATTGCAGAATACATGAATAAGTCATCACTGAAACACTCATCTCCACAATGAGATGTATATTTCTAAGAAAGAAAAGTCTGAAAAGTAGTAACACAAATGACTCCTCTCATTCCTGAATAACAGGCTCACATGTGTTTCCCCAGTCCCTTCCATCCCTATATATTAGAAACTCAAAGGATATCTTAGTGAAGAAGTTGTCCAAGTTCTTGATGTGATGCCAGGAGTCTGCCAAAAATTTCAAAGAATAATATTCAAAGTTAAGCAGAGAAATTCATTCTCCAAACAAAAGCAAAAGACACTAGAGTTTCAGACACTCATAGGGCAGCTTGGCCTTCAAAAGCTGGTCTCAAAAGCAACCTCAGACTTTAGAACTAAAAATTTTCCATCCCTGTTTGTTTTACCTTTGAGGCCTTCTGGCACATGTACCAGAAGATCCTCTTCCCCAGGTGGTGAGTCTTCCTCAAAGTCCTCAAGGCGCTGGTACTCACGGTACTGCTCCAGGTTTGCCATCCTCAGTGCATTCTCTGCCCAAAACTGCAAGAGGAAGGAATCGTCAGGTTTGACATGCACTGGTTTGAATGAGTAAGGGTGAACTATGATGAAATCTGCTGTAACGAAAGCAAAACAAGTGAGCTGGGTGCCAAAGAAGTAGCCTATCACACAAATATGATGGCTACTGGCATGCAAATATCAGATACATTCTCTTCTTTTTAAATCTCTGTTGGGAGCTTGCTTTTCACAATTCTTAATACATTCCATTCTTCAATCAGATTCAAAATAGACTACTCCACAGAAAAAGTTTACTTTCTGGACACCACAGTTTATATCAACAATGTCTATGTACAAACATCTACATACAGGAAATCAATTGACAGATGCAACTACCTTCGAAATTCCAACGTCCACCCTTCATATACAGAAAAGTCCATTGCATACTACCAGGCAACATGATACCACCATGACCCAAAAGACAGGGATAAACGCTTTAAAATCTTGACTGAATCTTTCAAACAAAAAGATCTTACAACCCCAAAATCATCTACAAGACCGTCTCTTCATTTAACACACTCAGGGAAAACCTACTCCAGTACACCGAAAAGAAAACCTCAGAGAGAGTACCTCTTGTACCAACATAAAATCCAGAGCTGGAAAACCTGAAAAAAAATCATAAAGGACCTATAGTCACTACTCCAGAGGATGAATTACTGAAAGATATTCCCTGCTCCACCATTTTCGGCCTCCATCGTCCATGTAATCTGAAGCAAAAATTAGTGAGAACAAGATCTCAAGAGAGACTCAATAAAAGAGAATGATACAAGCTCCTGCAATATACAAGTGTGACACAAAATGCAGGCATGATCACAAGACCTCCACAGTTGCCCAAATGGGAAAAACATTCAACATAAGAGGATTCCACGCATGCCTTTCCTCTAAAGTAGTATATATCATTCACTAGAGAAAATGCAAAGAAGGATGCTACACTGGAGAGACAGACCAAATTTTAATGAAATCACACAACATAATATAAGACATCATAAGGTAGGCTAAGGTGAGACCTCTGTAGAACAGAACTTTTCAGGACCTCAGCACTGTATTAATGACCTTATTGTCAGTATTCTAAGAGGAAATTTCAAAATAATCCAGGAACATAAGGTGTTTGAAGTTAAAATGATAAGAGACTTTGAGACTAATAAGGAAAGGACTTAACGATCTGGGTTTCTTACGTTTTTACTGTTTTGGCACCTTCCAAACTACAATCCATTTCTCCCATTGTCCCCACCCCCAGCATCTTTTCCCCTAGACCCTATCATTGGAATGTTTTTATGCTTCATATATATTTAGTGTTGTCATCTTTTGCTCATGCTGTCCGGACCTGAGGAAGAAGGTTTGAACCTCTGAAAGCTAGTCAAAAATGTATTAGGTTAGTCCAATAAAAACATATCACTTTAAACAAAACTAAAATGAACAAAAAACAAGTTGAACAGTGTGGCTGTGTCATATGTGTTGGCAGTGTGTGCGTGTTGACGGTGTGAGTTGACGGCTGTGTACATCAACGACTGCGTGCATATATTTGTGTGTGTGTGTCTGTGTGTTGGTCAGGGGTGTGCACATCTTACAGGGTGTGTTGGGGGCTTGTGTGTGTCTGGACATGTCGCCTTCTTGCACCCTTGCACTATTCCCCCACCCTACAACTTGGCCACTTTCCCTCCCTTCCTTTCCCTGCCATCTCCTTTCACTCCCCCCTTCTCTTCTTGCACGCTCCACCTACCTTCCATACCTTCCTTGCAGTTCCAATTCCCCTCGCACTCTTCCTGCAATTCACTTCTTTCCTTACCTCTTCTCTATCCCTGCCCATTATGCTCTTCGCTATCCCTGTCCACATACCCTGCCCTAGAAATATGATGGCAGAAAAAGGCCATATGGCCTATCTAGTCTGCGCTTCAATATCAACTACTATAGTCCCTTTTTTCCTTTTAGTGATCTTCTGTGTTTGTCTCATGCTTTCCTGAATTCAGAAACTGTCCTCATCTCTGCTACCTCCGCTGAGAGATTATTCCATGCATCTACCATTCCTTCCATAAAGAAATATTTCTGCATATTACTCCTGAATCTATCACCTTTTACCATCATCCTATGCTCCCTCATTGCAGAGCTTACTTTCAACTGAAAGAGGCGCTCCTCCTGTGCATTTATGCCACAGAGGTATTTAAACGCCTCCATCATATCTCCTCTATTCTACCCATCTCTAAAGCAGTGGTTCTCAATCCAGTCCATGGGTACCTCCAGGCTAGTCAGGTTTTCAGGATAGCTACAATGAATATGCATGAGATAGATCTGCATGCACTGATTCCATTGTATGCAGATCTATCTCATGCATATTCATTATTGATACCCTGAAAATCTGACTTGCCATGGGGTACCCAAGGACTAGGTTGGGAACCATTTCTCTAAAGTATACATATTGAGATTTTTAAATCTGTCTCTATATGGTTTATAATGAAGACCACTGACCATCTTGGTACCCTCTGCATCAACTCCATCCTGTTTATATCCTTTTGAAGGTGTGGTCTCCAGAATTGCACACAATACTCCAAATTAGGTTGCAACAGAGACTTATACAGAGGCACTTTCACCTCCTTTCTTCTAATGGCCATTCCTCTCCCTATGAACCCAAGCATCCTTTTGTCTTTCAACATCACCTTTTCTACCTGTTTAGCCACTTTAAGATTTTCAGAAATAATCATGCCCAGGTCCCACTCTTCTTTCGTGGACAGAGGTACTTCACCCCTTATACTGTATCGCTCCCTTGGATTTTTTGCAGCCCAAATGCATGGCCCTGCATTTTTTTAGCGTTAAATCTCAGCTGCCAAATTCTCGGCCTTTCTTCAAACTTAGCTAGATCCCTCCTCATGTTATCTACTCCTTCCTGGGTTTTTATTCTATTGCAGATTTTGGTATCATTCGCAAAGAGACAAACTTTACCTGACAGCCCTTCCGCAATATCACTAACAAAATTTTTTAAAAGAATTAGACCAAGGAAAGATCCCTGTGGCACATCACTGGTAACATCCTTCTCAGAGTTAGCTCCATTTACCATACCCTTTGTCACCTCCCACTCAACCAATTTCTAACCTATCCAGTCACTTTAGGGTCCATCCCTAGGGTGTTCAATTTATTTATAAGTCGCCTGTGTGGAACGGTGTCAAAAGCTTTACTGAAATCTAAGTACATCACTTCAAGGGCTCTCCCTTGATCCAACTCTCTTGTCACCCAGTCAAAGAAATCAATCAGATTTGTCTGAGAAGTCCTGCCTCTAGTAAACCCATGCTGCTTCGGATCCTGCAAGCCACTGGAATCCAGAAACCTCAATATTCTCTGTTTTAGCAGTGTTTCCATTAATTTATTCACCCTCTCTTTGTTTCCTCTCTATTTCCAGCTTGTCCCTTATGCTCTGCCACTACCTTATCCCTTTCTCATGCTATTCCCACCATCATTCTTATCCGATGAACAGCTGTGCTGTGCCACCAGGAGCTGAAGACTCCCACCAGCCCTTAAACACTGCTGGCACCACTTTTGCATCATCAGGAGTTGGGGATTCCCACTAGCCCTTCATCTGTGCTGCAATGCTCCATGCCAGTGAGCTGGGGACTCCTACTGGCTCTTCATCAGTGCTGGGGTGACTCTTGCGTTGGCAGGACTTTGGAACTCTCACTGGCTCTTCTTCTGTATAAAGGTCGCTCCATACCGGCAGCCGCTAGAGACTCCTGCTGGTCGTTCAGCAGTACTGGCACTGCTTTTGCATCATTGGAAGCTGGGGAATCCCCACTGGCCGTTTATCAGTGCCAGAGCTGCTCTTGCATTGGTGGAAGTTGAGAACTCCCACTGGTTCCTCCTCTGCTCCATTCCCACAGGCTCTTTATTGGCCACTTCATGTCAGCAAACGCTGTTTCTGAAACCTTAAACAGTCAGCTGGAGCTTCCCCAATAGGTGCTATTGCTAATGCAAAATGCATCTAAATCATTAAAGTGGACAAACATGACAACCACACTAGTTAGTTTTGGGTGGAGCTTCTTGTTTTATTAGTTATGTCTCACCCTACTGTATGTAACATAGCATTTCTCTGGTCCTAGCCACTGTCTTGTTACACTGCTGCACTATTTGAACTCTTCAGATAAAATAATCCTGGTGCCTCTTTCCTGTAGGTGGACATCACTAAATTAATACCCCCTCCCCCCCCCCATTTGTATACTGCTCCCTTGAACTTCTGTTCCCAAAATCTATACCTTTACAATTTTTAGCTGCAAAATAGCCAACTACTCCTTAAGCTTTCTTTGAGCACTTTTCATACTATCTGCTACCTCAGATATGTCAACTCTATTACAGAGACGTGAAGTAGCCTAGCAGTTAGGGCAGTAGGTTGAAAACTTGGGAAGCCAATGATCAAATCCTGTTTCTCCCATTGACACTCCTTGTGACCTTTGGCAAGTCACATCACTCTCCACTGCCTCATGTACAGAACAATTTGGAAACTCCATCTGAGCCTGGGCTCTTCCATTTTGGGGCTCTCTTGAAGCTGGTTTCCAATTATTTTATTGTTACTTCAAGGCCATTCCATGGCTTGCCTTCTCTACATTCTCCTGTTTGCTGAGTAGCCATTCTATTTCTCAGCTGTACTCTATGGGATCTTCATATACATTTCTCTAAAACATTTCTGGTTCAGTTTTGGTTGATAGTATTTTCACTGCACTGTTGCTCTTTCCCAGTTCTTCTCCAGAAGATTCTGCATCATGACTACCATCATTTTTAGCTCTAGTACATAACCTAATAGCAGACATCTTTTTATCCTGGACAATGTGCAGCTAGTACTGTATGTAACTTTCTTTTTTATTCCTACCGTATTTCTATCACAGTGTCACTTTTCTGAGATTTGGTATTTATTTTATTTAAAACATTTATATTCTGCTACATCACACATTTTGAGTGGATTACAGAAAAATGTTTGAAATATTTTGGCTCACAATACAAAAAACAGCAATACACAGACAATCTCTTATTCAAACACAACAGACCTACAAAATTAAATTAAATCAAGTGGCTGAGCTCTTCTATAATTTATTTATTTAACAGTATTTATATACCACCTTTTCCTTAAATCAAGGTGGTTTACATTGAACTCGGTTTACATTGTAACAAAACGGTTTACATCCAACTCAATAACTGGAATAATATTATAGAGGGGCTAGGGTTTCAAATCATGAGGATGTTTCACATGTAATTGTTAACATTTTTCATAACTTATTTACAGGCGTAACTTATTTACAATTTGGGGTCATGTTTCGTAGTCGTGCGGTATTATTATTCATTGTCCAGTGCAGGAGTGCATGGATAGTAAATTATTTTTTTACGTGATGCTGCCAAAATGTTCAACAGGAATGTCTTCAACTTTTTCCTGAAGTCCTTGGTATCATTCGTATTTCTGATATCCTCCAGGAGGGAGTTCCATAGGCTCGCTGCATAAAGTGATAGAGCCCTGTTGGATGTGGTCTGCTTAGTTTTGAAAATATCATTTGAAGTAACTAACATGGTTTTGCAGTTCGTTCTTGTTGGGCGGCCTATAAGGTGTCTTCTTATCAGACCTTGGAATGACTCAGCTGCTTCATTTTGCAGGATTTTGAATATATTAGTTATTGCTTTAAACTTTGCGCGACTCTTGATTGGGAGACAGTGTAGTTGGGCCAGTGTTGGCGTTATGTGTTCATGTTTGCTTATTCCTGTGAGGATGCGGGCTGATGTATTCTTGACCATCTGAAGTGAGTGGATAGTGTTTGCTGGCAGAGCACAGTTACTTACCTGTAACAGGTGATCTCTGGGAACAGCAGGAATAAGTCTTCACATATGGGTACGTCGGTATAGACGGAGCCTGCGCGGTAACGCTCCCCAGCGTCCAATCAGAAAGCTTTTGGGAGCATCCCACAGCGCCTGCGTGCTGCCTTCCCGCCTTTCCAACTGTCTCTCCTCAGTTGAGTTTTATAGCTGAGACAAAGAGGGAGAGAGAGGGAAAGGAAGAGAGATAGAGAGACAACTCCTAGGGGAGGTGGGTGGGTTGTGAAGACTTATTCCTGCTGTTCCCAGAGAACACCTGTTACAGGTAAGTAACTGTGCTATCTCCAGGAACAAGCAGGAATGAGTCTTCACCTATGGGGGACTCCCTAGCTTTTGATGCCAGGGAGAGAGCCCATAGGTTGTGTGATCCTAGGACAGGGCTGCACTTCCCCACCTGGATCTCTGGCATCCCCTGAGGGATGGTGGGTAGGAATTGATTAAGTATGGAACAGGTGTTTGAGAACAGCCTGACCAAACAAGGCATCCCGGCGGGAGTCCTTGTCCAAGCAGTAATGGGCTGTGAAGGTATGTACCGAGGCCCAAGTGGCTGCTCGACAGATGTCGTCGATAGACACAGAGTTTAGATGAGCCATTGAGGCTGTCATGGCTCTCACATTGTGAGCTGTGACATGGCCCTCCAGAGAAATGTTCTTGCTCTGATAGGCAAAAGAAATACATTGGGCAATCCAGTTGGAAAGTGTTCTCTTGGAGACTGGTTGTCCCAAATGAGAAGGATCAAAAGCAACAAAGAGTTGGGAAGACTTTCTATGTTGTTGTGTCCTCTGTAAGTAAAAAGCTAAAGCTCTTTTACAGTCCAGGGTATGAAGATTCCTCTCTGCACTTGATGCATGAGGTCCTGGAAACAGACAGGTAGGTAGACCTCTTGGTTGAGGTGAAAAGGCGAGACCACCTTAGGCATAAAGTGTGGATTAGTCCTAAGGACCACCTTGTCATGATGGAACATTGCATAAGGTGGATTAGCTACTAGTGCTTGCAATTCACTGATGCGATTGCAATGAGAAAGATAATCTTCCAAGAAAGGTATTTCAAGGAGGTGGTAGCTAAAGGTTCAAAAGGCGGCTTCATAAGCTGGCCAAGAACCAAATTTAAGTCCCATGCCACCGGTGGTGGTCTAATGGGAGGCTTTGTTAAAAGGAGGCCTCTCATGAACCTTGCTACAAGGGGATGAGAGGAAACAGATTTTCCATTTAGAGGCTTGAGTGAAGCTGCAATAGCACTCAAATGGACTCTTACTGAATTTGTCTTAAGGCCTGCATTAGACAGATGAAGGAGATACTCCAGCAACGATTCCAGAGGTATGGCCCTGGGGTTAAGGCTCTTTTCAGAACACCAGATGGTAAACCTTTTCCACTTGAAAGCGTAAGAACGTCTGGTGGAAGGTTTTCTGGATGCATAAAGAACATCTTTCACTTGTTGAGAAAGATGAAGATCCTGGAGATCTAGGCCTTCAGCAACCAAGCCCTGAGATGCAGAGACTGGGGATTGGAATGCCACAACTTTCCATCCTCCTGAGAGAGGAGGTCTGGAGCAGACCCTAACTCTAGGGAGGGAGCTTGAGAGAGATGTAGACGCAGAGGGTACCACACTTGCCGTGGCCAATGTGGAGCTATGAGAATCATGTGGCCTCTGTCTCTCTGAAGCTTGAACAGGGTTTTGGGAATTAGGGGAATGGGTGGAAAGGCATACAGGAAGTCATGACCCCAATGAAGGAAGAAAGCATCCCTTGCCTGAGCCCCCTGAGCCGGAGTTCTGGAACAGAACCGGGGATGTTTGGCATTGCACGGACTTGAAAAGAGGTCTATGTCCGGGGTTCCCCAAATTTGAAAAATCTGGGATACCTGGTCCATATGCAGGGACCACTCGTGTGGAAGCAGAACTCGACTGAGTCTGTCTGCCCAAGAGTTTTGAACACCTGGAAGATAGACTGCCAGAAGATGAATGTGATGCTCTCTGGCGAGGGCCCACAGTCGCAGAGCTTCGTTGCAAAGCGACAGAGAGCCAGTTCCTCCCTGCTTGTTTATATAGAACATGGCTACCTGATTGTCTGTGTGGACAAGGACTGTCTTGTGGCTGGAGCAGGGTGTGGAAAACTCGCAGAGCAAGGAAGATTGCTCTGAGTTCCAAGAGACTGATATGTAGACAAGTCTCCTGTGGGGACCAGATGCCCTGGGTGGAGAGGTCCTGAAGATGAGCTCCCCAGCCCATTGGAGAAGCATCTGTTGTAAGAGTTGCCTGGGGTAGAGGCTGTTGAAAGGGAGACCCCAGCAACAGGTTGAGGGGACTTCCACCACTGGAGGGACAAAATGAGGTGACTTGTGTTTGCTATTTTGTCTGACAGGCAGCCTAATGCCTGGGTCCATTGGGTGGATAAAGTCCACTGAGCTGCTCTCATGTGAAGGCGAGCATATGGTACCACATGAACGGTGGATGCCATGTGGCGTACCAACTGTAACATTTCTCGAGCAGATAGTAGGGGTTTTGACTCTGCTTGAGAAGCTAACTGCACTAAGCGAAGGCAACGGGCCTGAGGGAGATAGGCCCTTGCCCTTGTGGTATCCAGCAACGCCCCTATAAACTCCAGGGACTGAGTAGGGATCAAATTGGATTTTGGGATGTTTATTACCAGCCCTAAATATTGAAGGATACGCATTGTGCAGGTTAGAGCAGTCTTGGCCTCTGATTGAGTGGGAGCTCGAATGAGCCAGTCGTCCAGATAAGGGAAGACAAATATTCCCAGGGTGCGCAGAAAGCACAGTTACTTACCTGTAACAGGTGATCTCTGGGAACAGCAGGAATTAGTCTTCACATATGGGTACGTCGGTACCAACGGAGCCTGCACGGGAATGCTCCCCAGCATCCAATCAGAAAGCTTTTGGGAGCATCCCTCGCGCCTGCGCGGTGACTTCCCGCCTTTCCCACTGCCTCTCCTCAGTTGAGTTTCATAGCTGAGACAGAAGGAGAGAAAGAGGAAAGGAGATAGATAGATAGATAGATACAACTCCTAGGGGAGGTGGGTGGGTTGTGAAGACTAATTCCTGCTGTTCCCAGAGATCACCTGTTACAGGTAAGTAACTGTGCTATCTCCAGGAACAAGCAGGAATGAGTCTTCACATATGGGGACTCCCTAGCTGTGGATGCCAGGGGAGATCCCATAAAATGCGTATTCCTGGGACAGGACGGCATTCTGCATTTCCCAAACCTGGATCCCCGGCATCCCCTGAGGGATGGGGGGTAGGAGTTGAATAGAGAAGAGCTGTAGAGGAACAGCGAATCTAAAGACTACAGAGAAAAAGAGTCTTTAGAATGTATGTCAAGGATCATTAAAATATTTAATGAAACTAGTACAGTATAGAGCTTACCTACTGGATTGTAGGAAGTAGAACTGTGATGGAGTGTACTGTAGATGCAGTAGCGGAATCCTCAAGGTAACTTCACAGCAGTGAGGATGAAGTTCCAAACCTGGAATGGGCAGGTGACCCAGGTGTCAACTGGGGTAGGAGAAGAACGGCAGGTCTTCAATGAAAAGCTTTATGGGAAAAAGCTGAAAACTCTTTTAGGTACAGAGTTATTAACATTGAGGACTAAAAGAAGAAGACTGACCGATCTGGAGAATTAGCCCAGTCCTGAAGGGAAGAGGGGGTATGGAAAAAAGCCCCTATTCCCAAGGAGAACAGAAGTGTACTCAGAAGTACTGAAGATGTACACTGTCTTTCCTAGCTGGTAAGAGATAGGAAGACATTGAAGTTTGATACTTCATAGACAGGGAGAATTATAACAAAAATAGAAGCTGTTGACATCACAGCAGTAATTGTGTGTATAACCGCTCCCACTTACTGAGCCGTATAAGAATAGGCAAGTTTACTGTCTGGACCCCTTAAGAAGGTAAAAGCTTTATAGCACAGACAGTTAGGGAGATAGTAGGTAATACATAGAGTCCTATGGATATCTCCCAATGTGCAATTACATATATATATATATATATATAAACACATACATATCTATACATATGTGAATATATGTCTAGATATGCGTGATATATATACATATAGAGATATTGATATATATATATGTATATATAGATATAGATGGGCATGGGTATGCCCACCCAGGGTACAAAAACTTGTATGTATAGGACATATACATACAGGAATATGACTCTGAGAATACATGCCTGCAACTGAGCCACAGAAAAACATTCACTTGGGGAATGTAATGGGAAAAGATTCATCTAATAATAAGGGGTGAAAACCACCTGACGATATCTAGAGAATCTATTTCTGTGGTGCAGGAATGTAGTTCAGTGGAATAACCAGTATGGTTGCGTGAAAAACAGAGGATAATAGCAGTCTGGTAAGAGCACATCAGGAGTACTTTAGGACTCTGACATGTCCAAAGGACAAAAAAACACATAGACTAAGACACCAGGAGGACCCAGCCAAGGGACTCAGAGGTATCATGTACAGTAAAAAAATGTGCGTTGTCCAAGTGGAGCAGAAACATAATGCCAAGCTGTAAGGAAAAAAGGGGTAGATTCCTGCCAGATTGGGAACTCCTTGGACATTCACGCAGAAAAAGCTTGTCTTCTGTATCACAACAGCAGACAAGAGGGTATAAAGAACCTAAATAGCCATGGAATGACTATATAAGCTTTTTCTAATATATGGAAAACCCTCAGAGACAAAGTTCAATGCTCTGTGCAAGGGCCCATAGTAGAAAGCTTCTCTGAAGATTGCAGAGAGCATTGTGCAGGAGAAATATGAGATAAAAACTGACAGAAGTCAGATGTGTTGCCACATCCTAGGTAAGGATATGGCTAGAAGAAGATAACCTGCAGTGAGTAGTATTATGCAAGATAGTTGAAAATAACTTGCAATGAGCATTAAGTAAGCACTGGAATTCCTGCATGCAAAGCCACTGAACAAAACAGCAGAGGGGATTCTCCTGTATAAAAACAGGGAGAAAAACAGACAAAGGGAGAGGAGATATTTCCGTCCCTATCTGATGAGTTGTTCAGTGCATTGAAGGATAACAAAAAATCTACACTGAAAAGAAAGAGAAGTGTTTCAGTATGGTACCAACTCAAGCAGGGGAGACCCTGGAAGAGAGGGGGTTGGAAGGTGACTTACCATATGGTAAGTCAGCTGAAGGAAAGGATGTCCATGTGGGGACAGAAACTATCATGAGATAGTTGTAACCTCCCTTCATAGTAGTAAGAAGGGGAGAATTCTGTATCCCACGGACAAAAGTATCCTAACAGTTTAGCATACTGAAAAGAAAAAATCAGTGTAGAGTTTGAAAAATAAGAAGAAGTTAACTGTAGATTGACCGCTTTGATTGAAGGATAAGGCGGGATACAAAACTGTCTAAATAAAATAAATAAAAAATAAACATGCAGGAACCTATGGTTGCTGGTTATGATTAGCCTGGTTAGAGTCTGGAGACTTCAGACTAGGATGAGATGTCCCTTGCTTGGGTACATCTGAAGGATGGGCAGGAGAAGGGTGAAATTTTCTTTTCTTAGGGAAAGAAGGTTTGGTAGGACATTTCCTACGTCCTGGGGAAAAAGAAGGCTTAGATTGCTCCACTGACTTTCCTAGTTCTGGAAACCAATGAGCAACCTGACGTAAAGCCTCTCTATTGAAGAGATTTTCTCCAGTACAAGGAGAATTACCCAGAGTATGTTGTGCCCATCTGCTCAAGTCTGAAGCTTGCAGCCAGGCTGTACGACGTGCTCCAATGGCGATAGCAGAGGATCTGCTAACAGACTCAAAAGAGTCTAGAGAAGCACGAGAAAGAAACCAAGAGATATTCCTGCTATGATTAAGAAGCAAGGAATATTCAGTGGCCTTAGGTTCTGACAAAAAAGGGGGCAAAAGAGATAATTTCTCTGTGACCTCCTGAAGTGTCAGACTCATATAAAAAATATATGAAATAATTCTTGAAGCCAGCATAGAGGTTTGGAAGGTTTGACGTCCAAAGGCATCAAGTGCTTTAGATGCACGACCTGGCGGATAAGAAGAATGCTTCTTCTTGCTTCTTACCTTCCTCATTGCTGATTCCACTACAATGGAATGATGTGGAAGTTGGTTCTTTTGAAATCCCGGAGAGGGAGGCACCTGATACAGAACATTAATGGCTGTAGAAGGCAAAGGAACCTTTAAGGGTGATTCCCACATCCTCAGAAGAAGATCCTGCAAAGAATGATGTAAAGGAAGCATTATATTTTCCTTTTCTGCAGGATCTTGGTCAAGAGTAAAGCCAGGAATAGGAATGGCAAAAAAGGTTGCCATGTCAAGGAGAAATTTCAGAAAAGAAGGATCTCCAATAGCAACTATTCCTGGGCAAGCTGAGGTTGAAGGAGCAGCTTGAGCACCAGAAGATATACTGGACTGGTGCAGAAAAAGAATCCTGCTCGATGGACAGTGATACTGACAGTTCTGATTTGAGGCAGTTAGTACTGCATCGTCAGTGCCCGGTATCGATTCCAAACTAGGCATAGAAAGGATCGATGGCACCAATGGAACTGCGGGAATCGACACCGATACCGGTACCAGTATCGGACACGATAATGTCATCGAAGCAGTGATTGGGGGCTACTGAAGCGGTACCGAGGGAACCAGAAAGCCCTGGTGAATATCCTCGGTACTACGTAGTCGGAAACGATATGGATCGGTTCCGAAACGCGTCGGTACCAAGTCATCTAGACTGGATATCGATTCTAGACTCGGTATCGAAGTGAGCGAGTCTATCGAGGCATGTCTAGAAAGTACCGACGTTGGTGGTGGTATCGGCGATGCCGATACATGAAAGTCAATTGGAATCGCATCGAACGGTACCGAAGGTACCGAGGACGTCCGAAGACGATGCCCGGTGAAGAGAGGAACACTCGACACCGGCGCCGATGTCGGGGTATCGTTACTGCTTGAAGCCGGTACCAACCCCGAGCATGGTGAAGATACAGGAAAGTCAATCTGGGTCGTATCGATCGGCCCCGAAGGTACCGAGGATACCAGATGATGATCCCAGGTGAAGAGTGGAACACTCGATACCAATGCCGATGCCGGGGTATCGGTACCGCTCGAAGCCGGTACCAACCCCGAGCATGGCTGGGATACAGGAAAGCCAATCTGGGTCGTATCGATCGGCCCCGAAGGTACTGAGGACACCAGATGACGATCCCTGGTGAAGAGTGGAACACTCGACACCGGTGCCGATGCCGGGGGATCGGTACCGCTCGAAGCGGATAAAACCCCCGAGCATGGCTCAGGTATGTTCTGTGAGGGGTGAGCCCCAGAACAACCTGAAACCCCGTAAATGCTTTGGAGCTCGAAGACTCCCGCCGGGGTTTTATTGCCAATGGGGTCTTGAGGGTAAGGCCGGAGCCGTCATCATGCTGGGCATGAGACTTACCCTTCAAGAATTGGCTAGTCTTAACAGACTGTTTGTGGGTTACCTGATCCTGGAGAGAAGAATAAACCGGTGTCCTCACCTCAGGAGGAAAAACGGCATCGAGGGAAACTCGAAAAAGGGAAGGTCTTCTCCCAATAATATAGCCTGAGGTATCAGGGGAAAAAGGGTCAGGACCCAAAAAGGTTAGACACCAAGCATTGGAGTCTAAAAAGAAAACTAAGTTTCCACAGAGAAGGCACTTCTTAGGGGAAGAAGGCTCCATGTTGGAAAGGCCTGGTAGGCCCCAAAAGTTAAAACAAAAAACTGAGGAGAAAAAATTTCTCTAAGTTTGAAAAAGAAAAGAATAAAGCACCGGCGGTACCGGTATCGGCGGGAAAGACAGCCGCGACCACAAGAAAATAAGGATTTTAAAGAAAAAAGTTTCTGCGGTGACAGGAGGACGTCCTGTCGGCTCCGCGGAAAAATGAAAACTGAGGAGAGGCAGTGGGAAAGGCGGGAAGTCACCGCGCAGGCGCGAGGGATGCTCCCAAAAGCTTACTGATTGGATGCTGGGGAGCATTCCCGTGCAGGCTCCGTCGGTACCGACGTACCCATATGTGAAGACTCATTCCTGCTTGTTCCTGGAGATAAGCAGCAACCACTGCCATGCATTTCATGAACACCCTTGGTGCAGAGGCCAGGCCAAAGGGGAGCACTCTGTATTGATAGTGCTTCTCCTGGAAAAGGAACCGAAGGAACCTTCTGTGAGTTGGATGGATGAGAACATGAGTGTACGCATCCTTGAGATCTAGAGAACAAAGCCAATCCTGACTCTGAAGGTATGGCAGCAGAGTTCCTAGAGAAACCATCTTGAATTTTTCTTTGACTAGGAATCTGTTCAACTCTCCGAGATCTAAAATGGGTCTGAAGCCCCCTGTTTTCTTTGGGATAAGAAAATAGGGGGAGTAGAACCCTGTGCCCTGTTGTTGAGAAGGCACTTCCTCTATTGCCCCCTGGGCTAGAAGAGTGGCAACCTCCTGCTCTAACAGGCTGAGGAGGGAGGTTGGAGAATTGAACTGGTGCACTCTTGTGAGAGGGGGCAAGCTGGAAAAATGAAGTTTGTACCCCTCTCTTATGATGGAGAGTGTCCAATGCTCTGCTGTGATTTGCCCCCATCTGGGAGCAAAGTGACATAACCTTCCTGGAATGGTGGAGGGCTCTGGTCCTTCTAGAGCCAGGAAGGCTAAGTTCTCTAGCAGAAAGTCAAAGGCCCTGAGGGGGCTGAGATTGCTGGGCTGGAGCAGGCCTCGCAGCCTTTGCCTTGGTCTGTTTGGAGGATTGTTGATGTCTGGAAGGGAACTGAGCTGCAGAAGATGCTCTCTGACTATAAGCAGGATAGGATCTTCCCTTTTTAGAAAAAGGTGTTTTCTTGAACAACCTTTTCTTAGCAGGAGCAGCTGTAGATTTGGATAGTCTATCCAAAGCAGAATTTTCAGCATCCATCTGATTGGCTTTTGCTTGCCAATCCTTACCAAACAGATTCTCACCTGTACAAGGGATATTTCCCAATTCATCTTGGACCCAGGTCTCCAAATCAGATGCTTGAAGCCAAGCAATCCTACGTGCACCTATAGCTATAGCTGAGGCTCTGCTTACGCATTCAAAGGCGTCGAAAGCTGCACGGTTGGAGAATTTGGAGATATCCTGGGCATGTTTGAGCCCAGTGAGAAAATCTTGCCTTTTACTGTCAGACATAAAAGGACTTAAAGTCTGCAAATGGTCAGTGACTTCTTTTAAGAACATTCCCATGTAGAGACTATAGGAATTAATTCTCGCAGCAAGCATGGAAGCTTGGAAGATTCTTCTACCAAAAGCATCCAGGGTTCTACATTCACGTCCTGGAGGATTAGAGGCATGTCTCTTGGCACTTCTAATCTTTCTCATGGCAGACTCAACCACAATAGAGTGGTGAGGAAGCTGAGTTTTATGGAAACCAGGACAAGGAGGGACACGATACATGGTGTCCAACCTGCGAGAATGAGGAGAGGTGGTTAGAGGTGCTTCCCACATCCTTAACATGAGATCATACAGAACCTCATGAACAGGTAAGGTAGCTGCCTCCTTAGGAGTTTTAGGATATTGTAAAATATCTAACTCCTTAGCTCTAGGCTCTGACTCTGGGGCCACTGTAATAGAGAGGCCCCGAGCCACCTCTCTAATAAAGTCTTGAAAAGACAAGTCCTCTGGAGGAGACATCCTTCGTTTAGGAGAAGACTCCTCCTGTGGAAGAAGCATCACTGCATCGACAGACTCTTCAGAATCCTCAGAATCTTCAGAGGAATCGAAGTACCGTCTGTTGGGATGCTCTTGCAAAGCCCGATACCCATATCGACTGGGATCGGTACCGGGAATCACCGGTACCGGGGTATCGGTACCGGAGGGCTGCAGAGGGCAGAGTACTGGCATGGCGGACACCGATGCCGAAGTCGAAGCCACCAGTACCGGGATCGGTGCCAATGGCGATGCCGGAGCCGGTACCGGCTGAGTAGTCTGTAGCGGTACCACTGGCGTCGATGCCACAAGGAAAGCCGCCAGACTGCATTCGATGGACAGAATGCTCTGATCCATTGACGCTGCCAATGCCTGGAAGTCGGTACCGGTGGAAGCCACCGGTACCCCAGAGCATGGCACCAGGAGATCTGTCGAGGCCACGCCATCGAGATCATCCTGGAACCCCGATGATGATGCTTTAGAGGCCAAAGCCTCCCGCTGGGGTAATTTTGCTGGTGCAGAATCCTCGAGGGCAAGGCCAGAGGCATCTCGATGCTTAGAAGGAAATTTACCCTTCGAGGACCGGCTGGATTTATGTTTAGTTACCTGAGATCCCTGTGAGGAAGAAGCAGCCCTGGAAGACGTCGATGCTACCGAAGCTGCATCAGAGGGAAACAGGGTACTGAGCTTGGCAGCTCGGTTCTGTTGACCTCTCTTAGACATCATAGGACACACAATCTGTAATGGAATGGTCAGTCGGTGACGGAAATAGTACTGCCACATTTTGTGCACTTCTTAAATCCTGAGGCAGGCTTTTCCATACTTAAGGAAAAAGGTTTTGGGCCTAAGGCCCAAAACTGAAGTGCACCTGAAGAAAATAAATGGAGAAAAGTTTGTTTTTTTTTTAAAAAGAAAAGAACAACGACCGGCGGTACCAGTACAGTGTCGAAGAAGGCAGACGCGACAGAAAAGAAATAAAGAAAAAATAAGGAAATTCTTCTGCGGTGACAGGAACACGACCTGCTGGCTCCGCGGAAAAAGAACAACTGAGGAGAGACAGTTGGAAAGGCGGGAAGGCAGCACGCAGGCGCTGTGGGATGCTCCCAAAAGCTTTCTGATTGGACGCTGGGGAGCGTTCCCGCGCAGGCTCCGTCGGTACAGACGTACCCATATGTGAAGACTCATTCCTGCTTGTTCCTGGAGATGCCTTGATACAGCAAGTTAGAAAAGTCTAACACTGGTGCGATTATGGCTTGTAGTACCATTCTGAAGTCATTATGGCTTAGGAGGGGCTTTAGTTTCCTGATGATTTTCAGTTTGTGGTATGCATTTTGTGCTCTTGTTAATTTGGGCTTGCAGGTTTAAGTTTTGATTGAGGATGACCCCTAGGTATTTAACTTCACTTTTGACAGGTATGCTTCTGTCATTTAGGGCTATTGTGCAAGGAGGGATGGAGATCTTGATCCTTGTTATTGTGAGTGCTTCCGTTTTGCTATAGTTCATGATGAGGATGTGGGTGTTGAGCTATCTGGAGACATCAGTGAGGCATTCAGTTATAGCTGTGTAATCCAGGGTGTCAACATCAAAGGATGCATACAACATATTGTCATCGGCGTAAATTTTGTAGTGAATGTGATGCTTTTTTATATCACCACAAATTGGCTGTATGTATAGGTTGAATAACAGGGCTGATATTGCCGATCCCTGTGGGACTCCTTGTTTTAATGTGAAGGGAGAGGATGTGTCACTTCCACATCTGACACTTTGTTGTCTGTCATTAAAGTATGATTGGAACCATTTTAGTGTGTTTTTGTAGAGACCGATCTCCTGGAGACATCTTAGTAGTATAGTGTGTGACACAGAGTCAAAAGCGGCTGATAAGTCAAGAAATATTAGTATAAAGCCCTTTTTTGTGTTGTCTATTCCTCTGAAAATGTGATCAAAGAGTGCAGTTAGCAAAGTTTCCACACTGTAGTTTGGCTTGAATCCATGTTGGTGTGGATCCAGGAGCGCATTTGTGTTGATATCATCTTGCAGTTGTACCTGTACCATCTTTTCTATGACCTTTGACATGAAAGGTAAGCTGGAAATTGGTCAGTAAGATGTGGGGTTTGTCTTGTCAGTTTTAGGGGGGGGGGGTTTAGGATGGGCCCGATTGATGCTAGTTTGAGGGTTGCAGGCATATATCCCTGTGTGGGTGATGTGTGAATGAAATGGGTTCTTCCTTAGCTGACTTTATCCATGCAACTGGACAGGGATCGCTTGATGAGGTTGTAGTGTTCAGGGTTGTTACTGTGTGGACTACTTGTCCAATTGCTGGGGTTGTGAATTATCCCCATGTCCCAGTATGTCTAAGTTGGTCTTCCGGTTCAATTGCTGAAGGCTTTGTTTTTGAGTGATTGCAAATACCCGAGCAAACAAGTTTTCATTTTTCTCCTAAAAACAAATCAGCCTCATTATAGATCAATGTAGGTTGTTGTTGCTAGGTGCCGTTGAGTCAATGTCAACCCATAGTGACCCTATGGATAGTTGTCCTAAACTGCGTTTGTTCTTCAGTTGTTCATAACAGTGACATCCATTTTTGCTGTAGGTAACGTGTTCCAAAATGATGGGCCCACAACTAAGAAAACCTTAATACGAGTTTTCACTCCAGGAACACTTAGCAGATTACCAAGGGAAGAATATAAAGATCATGAAGGAATATAGTGAAGCTGAAATGTGCAAGCCCTCAGGTACCAATTTCTTAAAGTTCCTTAAACAACAGTGTTGCTGATTTAAATTCTGCATGTTCTTCAACCACGAGCCAATAAAGTGGGCTGTAAATAGGGCATGATATGATCCGTTAAGGATTTCCTTATCAATCAAACGACTGCATTCTGAGCATATTAACAAAAGAACATAATAAATGACATACTGGGTCAGACCAAGGGTCCATCTAGCCCAATATCTTGTTTCCAACAATGGCCATGCAGGTCACTAGTACCTGTTAGGTTCCAAAAAGGTAGACAGATGCATGCTATTGCAGTGCCTCTGTGTGTGTAGATGATCAACTAAAAGTACATTACAATAATCCAGACCGGAAATGGTAAACTCTGAAGCATAATATGAAAATCTTAATCGGATATCATGTCCTTTAATCTACACAACATGTATAACTGTGAAATAAATAATTTAACAACACTCTGTGAAGTTTCGCAGTCAAATCTGAATCCAAAATGACTCTTAAGTAGCAATTTCAGATACCAATGGCATAGATTTTGTCTCCCATACGATACCATCTGGAAAAACGTAATTATTTTTATTACCTAATGATATAGCTTTTGTTTTAGTGACATTAAAAGCAAATTATTAGTTAACATCCACATAAAACATTCTATCATCAGCGCATGTACAGTAGAAACATAGAAACATGATGACAGAAAAAGACCACATGGCCTATCTAGTCTGTCCTTCCATAACAACAACTACAACAGTCCACTTTTTACCTTTAGAGATCCTCTGTGTTGGTCCCATGCTTTTTTGAATTCAGTTACTGTCCTCATCTCTACCACCTCCACAGGGAGACTATTCCATGGATCCACTACTCTTTCTGTAAAGAAATATTTCCGCATATCACTCCTGAATCTATCTCCCTTCACCCTCATCCCATGTCCCCTCGTAGCAGAGCTTGCTTTCAATTGAAAGAGGCTCTCTCCCTGAACATTTATGCCATGGAGGTATTTAAACATCTCAATCATATCACCTCTATCCCGCCTTTCCTCTAAGGTGTACATATTAAGATCCTTAAGTCTGTCCTCATATGCTTTATAATGAAGCCCATTAATCATTTTAGTAGCAACCCTCTGCACTGACTTCATCCTGTTCACATCCTTTTGAAGGTGCGGTCTCCAGAATTGCACACCATACTCCAAATGAGGTCGCACCAAAGACTTATACAGAGGCATTATCACCTCCTTTTTTCTGCTAGCCATTCCTCTCCGTATGCACCCAAGCATCCTTCTAGCTTTTGCCGTTGCCTTTTCTACCTGTTTAGCTACTTTAAGATCATCAGACACAACCACGCCTAAGTATATACCAAGTATATACTCAACATCAAAATTCCTTAATACATCACACAAAGGATGCATGTAGACATTAAAAAGAGCAGCAGACAACACTGACTCTTATGGAACCCAAATAAAGAGGACCCGGCAGAGAGTCCTTCAGAGCATCTAACTTGGTGTGCACAAATATGCAAAAAAAAAAAAATAAGATTGAAATCAAAATAAAATAGTAGAGCTAACTCCTATTTCTAATAACCTGGCTAACAGAATTTGATGTGACATAGTATTAAATACTGAAGATATATCTAGAAAAACCACAACTTGATTGTCATGAATCATTTGTAAGATAGAATCAAATAAAGAAATGAAAACTTTTGTTCCATGAAGTGGATGAAAAAAGACTAATATCAGGCGGGCCAAAAACAGGGCCATCTGCTTCATCACCTTCATCAGCACTATAGAAAAATTATCCACAAAAAGAGCAATATGGTTCATATTTTTCATCAGTCGTGCCACATCCTCCTCACTTCCTGGGCTAAATTTCTCCCAAAGAGGAACAGGTCAAACACAACTTCATCTGATAAGGATGAAACAGAGCTTTTCAAATATTGCACAATATCCCTTTCTTTGTTAGTAAAAAAACAAAAAAAAAAACGCCAATATCTCAGCATCTGGAGTAATCCTTTACTGAGGAGTTTAAGTCAAATCATGCACTATGTCAAATAACTCCTGTGGGCAATTTAGTGCTCCCTCAGTTCTCATCATAAAATAACCTTTCTTAGCCTTATTAAAACAGGACTTTATCAAATGAGGTCACCATGTGAAGGTACTTAGTAAGTCTTGGGGAGAGTAATTTATTCTTACCTCTTCAGATATGCACAGCAATTCACCAGCTTTGCTACAGAATTTTGTTTAGTATTATCAATTACCCCAAACTCTCGCCTTAATTGGTAACCAATGTAGTTTCCACAATACTGATTTAATACGATTGTACAACTTGAACCCCCTATAAAATTCAAGCATCTATATTCTGCACATACTGCAGTCTGTCAATCTGCTTCTGCCAAAGATCTTTATAAAGAGATTACAGTAATCTCACCTCCCTGTAATCAGGGTATGAATCATTGTAATGATGCCAATCTAAATAGTGACAAAGGTTAGGTATGATCCTCCGCTAAAAAAACAAAAACAAAATTGCATTACATTCTTGACTTGTGACTGCCTTTCCAATAAACAATCTACAAACATCCCTAAACGTTTCCCCCGGACTTCACAGGTAGAGGTAGATCCTCAATTCACACCAATGGGGGAACAACAAATCTTGGCTGACTTCCAAGCCCATAGAATATCAGTTTAATTTCAGCCTATTTTTTCTCCATCCATTGCTGTAAAGCTTTTGGACAACCAGATTAAGGCCACTTATTTCTCTTTTCAATCTGACCCTACAGCAATACAGATCTGAACATCATCTGCATACAGGTGACAATGAAGCTCTTGACTCCTTAAGATAGTGCCTAAAAATATTATATATATAAAATACCCAATACCCTGAAACAGCTCAACACGTCTAGACAAAGGACCTCGAACAGAATGAGCAATAACGTTTCTAGCAAAGAAGCCCAAGAAACCTAAGCTAACACGCCAATTAAGCTCAAGTGTCATCATCAGTCCTGAGCCCCACAGTTAAAGGTCACATAAATAGTTTTAATTCACTAGATACTATGTAATTCACTAGATACTATGTAATATTTAGGTGAGCAGGAGAGCAAGCCTCTTCCCGATCACCACCACGAGGCCAATCGGGCCTTCGGGCACTCTTTCAGAGAACTTTAAAATCAACGGTGCTTCCAGGCGCGCCCACGCCCGAGGGCCCTTAGGCGTGGGCCAAAAGAAGAGCCATACCGATCTTCCGTGCAAACAACCCTACGTGCCACAAGTCCCTCAGCAACAGAGAACAATCACGGTCTATCCTAATGCTGTGCTGCAACCCATGAGGTAGGTGCACAAGACAGCACAGTTACTTACCTGTATCAGGTGATCTCTGGGAACAGCAGGAATAAGTCTTCACATATGGGTATCGTCGGTACCGATGGAGCCTGCGCGGGAACGCTCCCCAGCGTCCTTAAAGAAAGCTTTTGGGAGCATCCCACAGCGCCTGCGCGCTGCCTTCCCGCCTTTCCCAACTGCCTCTCTCCAGTTCGAGTTTTAAAGCTGAGACAAAGAGAGAGAGAGAGAGGAAAGGAAAGATAGATAGAGAGATACAATTCCTAGGGGAGGTGGGTGGATTGTGAAGACTTATTCCTGCTGTTCCCAGAGATCACCTGTTACAGGTAAGTAACTGTGCTATCTCCAGGAACAAGCAGGAATGAGTCTTCACATATGGGGACTCCCCAGCTAGAGATGCCTGGGAGATCACCCAGATTGTGAGTCCCTGGGAAGGGCTCTACCTCTACCCATGAATCTCAGGCATCCAGTTCAGGGATGGAGGGTAGGAGTTGATTAGGTATGGAACAGGTGTTTGAGAACAGCCTGACCAAACAAGGCATCCCGGCGGGAGTCCTTGTCCAAGCAGTAATGGGCTGTGAAGGTATGAACCGATGCCCAAGTGGCCGATCGACAGATTTGGTCGATGGACACAGAGTTTAGATGAGCCATAGAGGTTGCCATGGCCCTCACATTGTGGGCTGTGACATGGCCCTCCAGAGAAAGGTTCTTACTTTCGAAGGCGAAGGAAATACACTGAGCAATCCAATTGGACAGAGTTCTCTTAGAGACTGGAAGTCCTAAATGAGAAGGATCAAAAGCAACAAAAAGTTGAGAGGACTTTCTATGTTGCTGTGTCCTGTGTAAGTAGAAAGCAAGTGCTCTTTTACAATCCAGGGTATGAAGATTCCTCTCTGAACTTGATGCATGAGGTCCTGGAAAAAAGACAGGTAAAAAGACCTCCTGGTTCAGATGAAAAGGTGAGACCACTTTAGGCATAAAGTGTGGATTAGTTCTGAGGACTACCTTGTCATGATGGAACCTTGTATAAGGAGGATTAGCCACTAAAGCTTGCAGCTCACTAATACGGCGAGCTGAAGTGACTGCAATTAGAAAAATTACCTTCCAAGAAAGGAATTTTAAGGAGGTAGTGGCTAAGGGTTCAAAGGGTGGCTTCATAAGCTGGCCAAGAACCAGATTCAAGTCCCAGGCCACTGGAAGTGGTCTAATGGGAGGTTTAGTCAAAAGAAGGCCTCTCATGAATCTTGATATAAGAGGATGAGAGGAAATAGGTTGTCCATTGAGAGGCTTAAGGGATGCTGCAATAGCACTCAAATAGACTCTGATTGAATTTGTCTTAAGGCCTGCATGGGATAAATGCAGCAAATAGTCTAGTAAAGAATGCAAAGGTATTGCAAGAGGGTTGAGACCCTTCTCTGCACACCAAATGGAAAACCTTTTCCATTTAAAAGCATATGAACGTCTGGTGGAAGGCTTTCTGGAAGCATGAAGGATATCCTTCACTTGCTGAGAAAGTTGTAAATCTTGAAGGTCTAGGCTTTCAGCAACCAGGCCCTGAGATGAAGAGACTGAGGATTTGGGTGCCACAAGGTTCCCTCCTCCTGGGAGAGGAGATCTGGAGCAGACCCCAGGTCTAGGGAGGGAGCTTGAGAGAGATGCAGAAGTAGAGGGTACCACACTTGGCGTGGCCAAAGTGGTGCTATGAAGATCATAGTCCCTTTGTCTCTCTGAAGCTTGAACAGAGTCTTGGGGATTAGGGGAATAGGTGGAAAGGCATAAAGGAAGTCTTGCCCCCAATAAAGGAGGAAGGCATCCCTGGCCTGAACTCCCTGACATGGAATCCTGGAACAGAACCGGGGAAGTTTGGCATTCCACGGACTTGCAAACAGGTCTATGTCTGGGGTACCCCAAATCCGAAAAATTCTGGCTATCTGGTCCCCATGGAGGGACCATTCGTGTGGAAGCAGAACTCGACTGAGTCTGTCTGCCCAAGAGTTTTGAACTCCGGGAAGATATACTGCCATGAGATGGATTTGATGCTCTCTGGCGAAGGCCCACAATCTCAGAGCTTCGTTGCAAAGCGACAGAGAGCCAGTTCCCCCCTGCTTGTTCATGTAGAACATAGCTACCTGGTTGTCCGTGTGGATGAGGACTGTCTTGTAGCTGAGCAGGGTGTGGAAGACTCTGAGAGCCAGAAAGATTGCTCTGAGCTCTAAGAGGTTGATATGAAGATATGTCTCCTGTGGAGACCAGATGCCCTGGGTCGAGAGATCTTGTAGATGAGCCACCCAACCCTTTGGAGAGGCATCTGTTGTAAGGGTTGCTTGGGGTAACACCTGTTGAAAGGGGGACCCCAGCAACAGATTCTGAGTGGACTTCCACCAGTGGAGGGACGAAAATAGGCGACTGGAGGTTGCTATTTTGTCTGACAGGCAACCTGATGCCTGGGTCCATTGGGTGGATAGGGTCCACTGAGCTGCTCTCATGTGAAGGCGAGCATAGGGAACCACATGCACCGTGGATGCCATGTGGCCTAAAAGTTGCAACATCTCTCGAGCAGTTAAATGGGATTTTAACTGAATCTGGGAGGCTAACTGCACCAAGCGTAGGCAACGGAACTGGGGAAGATAGGCCCTTGCAGTTGTAGTATCCAGTAAGGCCCCTATGAACTCTAGAGACTGAGTAGGGGTAAGATGGGATTTTGGAATGTTGATTACCAGTCCCAGATACTGAAGAACACGCATTATGCAGGCTAGAGAAGTCTGGGCCTCTGACTGGGATGGAGCTCGGATGAGCCAGTCGTCCAGATATGGGAATACGAATATCCCTAGAGTGCATAGGAATGCAGCTACTACTGCCATGCATTTTGTGAACACTCTTGGAGCAGAGGCCAGACCGAAAGGAAGCACTTTGTATTGGTAGTGCTTTCCTTGGTACAGGAAGCGAAGGAATCTTCTGTGTGTTGGATGGATGAGAACATGGGTGTACGCATCCTTGCGATCTAGAGAACAAAGCCAGTCCTGACTCTGGAGGTATGGAAGGAGAGTTCCGAGAGAAGTCATCTTGAATTTCTCCTTGCATAGAAACTTGTTCAATTCTCTGAGATCTAATATGGGTCTGTAGCCCCCTGTTTTCTTTGGGATGAGAAAATAGGGGGAGTAGAACCCTGAACCCTGTTGAAGAAGGGTACTTCTTCTATTGCCCCTTGGGCAAGAAGGGTAGCAATCTCCTGACCTAGAATGTTGAGGAGAGATGTTGGAGAATTGAACTGTTTCACCATGGTGTGAGGAGGAAGGTTTAAGAAATGAAGTTTGTACCCTTCCCTTATGATGGAGAGGGTCCACTGCTCTGCTGTGATTTGTTCCCATCTGGGAGCAAAGTGAGCTAACCTTCCTGGGATGGTGAGGGGCTCTGGATGTTCTAGAGCCAGAAAGGCTAAGTTCTCTAGTGGAAAGTCAAAGGCCCTGAGGAGGCTGAGGCTGTTGGGCCGTAGCAGTCCTCGTAGCCTGGGTTTTGGCCTGTTTTGGTTGTTGCTGCCTCTTTGTAGCAAAACGACCTTGAGAAGAGGCCTGACCATAAGAAAATTTCCCTTTCTTTGGGAAAGATCCCTTTTTGAACAACCTCTTTTTGAAAGGAGCAGTAGTAGACTTTGAAAGTCTATCTAAAGCAGAATTTTCAGCATC
Organism: Ichthyophis bannanicus; assembly: GCA_033557465.1. Lineage (NCBI taxonomy): Eukaryota > Metazoa > Chordata > Amphibia > Gymnophiona > Ichthyophiidae > Ichthyophis > Ichthyophis bannanicus. The sequence continues at coordinate 162,225,785 of CM066031.1, read as the reverse complement.
CATCTGGTTGGCCTTTGCTTGCCAATCTTTGCCAAACAGGTTTTCGCCTGTACAGGGAAGGTTACCTAAACCATCCTGTACCCAGGATTCCAAATCAGAGGCTTGTAACCAAGCAACTCTGCGTGCACCTATGGCAATAGCCGAGGCTCTACTGACCCCCTCAAAAGAGTCAAAGGCTGCACGGTTGGAAAACTTGGATACATCCTGTGCATGTTTAAGCCAGGTGATATATTCTTCTCTCTTATCTTCTGACATAAAAGGAGATAAGGTTTGCAGATGATCTGTAACTTCTTTCAGAAACATCCCCATATAGAGACTATAGGAGTTGATTCTGGCTACAAGCATACTGGCCTGGAAGATTTTCCTGCCAAAGGCATCTAGGGTTCTGCATTCTCTTCCTGGAGGAGCAGAGGAGTGCCTTTTTGTACTTTTGATCTTTTTCATGGCAGACTCTACCACAATGGAGTGGTGAGGAAGCTGAGTCTTATGAAACCCAGGACAAGGAGGAACACAATACATGGTGTCCAACCTTCTGGAATGAGGGGAGGTGGAAAGAGGAGTCTCCCATATACCCAACATGTGTTCATAAAGAATCTCATGTATTGGTAAGGTGGCTGCTTCTTTAGGAGCCTTAGGATATTGTAGGATATCTAATTTTTTGGCTCTAGGTTCAGTCTCAGAGGTCACTGAGATGGACAGGCCTTTGGCCACCTCCTTAATAAAGTCCTGAAAAGACAAGTCTTCAGGAGGAGACATTCTCCTTTTTGGAGAAGAGGGTTCCTGAGGAAGGATCCCCGATGCTTCAATTGAGGCCTCTGAAGATTCAGAGTCTTCAGAAGAATCGAAGTATCGACTGTCTGGATGCTCTCGTAGAGCCCGATACGCGTACCGGGAGGTATCAACATCGGGAGTAATCGGTACCGGGCCGGTACTGATAGGCATCACTGGATAGCGTACCGCTGCCGTCGATGCTGATGTCGATGCAAGCGGTACTGGTATCGGAACCAGAATCGGATCCTGTACCAGAATCGGTACGGGTACCGACAACGGGGTTTGTTGCGGTACCGTAGGCGTTGCAGCTTGAATGAATACCATGATGGCACGCTGCATGGTCAGAATATTCTGATCCATCGACGCCACCAATGTCTGGATGTCGGTACCGGTAGAAACTGCCGGTACCCCAGAACATTGTAACAGGTGATCGGTCGAGGCCGTGCCATCGATGTCAACCTGTGACCCCATAGGTAGTGCTTTGGAAGCCGGAGCCTCCCGCCGGGGTAACTTTGCCGGTGTGGTATCCTCAAGAGTAAGCCCGGGGGCATCTCGATACTTAGAGGGAGATGAACTCTTTGAGGACCGGCCAGATTTAAGTTTGGTTACCTGAGATCCATGGGATGAAGAAGAAGCCCTGGAAGACGTCGATGCCACAGAAGCTGCATCGGAGGGAAACAGGGTACTGAGCTTAGCTGCCCGATTCTGTAAACCTTTTTTGGACATCATTGAACAGGACTCACAATCCGCAATGGAGTAGTCAGGACCTAAACATTTTAGACACCAATCATGGGTGTCGGTGACAGAAATAGTGCTACTGCACTTTGTGCATTTTTTAAACCCGGAGGCGGGTTTTTCCATGAAGGAAAAATATCTCTGTAGGCCTAAGGCCACAGAAGAGAAATGCACTGAAAAAGTAGAAGTTTTTTTGTTTTTTTTTAAAAGAAAGAAAAAGAACCGGTAGTACCGGTGCGGAATCGAGAAGGCAGACACGCGACTAAAGAAAAATAAAAGAAAATAAGAAATTCTTTAGCGGTGACAGGAAACACGACCTGCTGGCTCCGCGGAAAAGAAGAACTGGAGAGAGGCAGTTGGGAAAGGCGGGAAGGCAGTGCGCAGGCGCTGTGGGATGCTCCCAAAAGCTTTCTTTAAGGACGCTGGGGAGCGTTCCCGCGCAGGCTCCGTCGGTACCGACGATACCCATATGTGAAGACTCATTCCTGCTTGTTCCTGGAGATTGACACTATAGGACACGGAATCTCACAGAAAGAAAAACACATCAGAGGTATCCACCTTGCTATTATCAGCACAAGAACATAATATTCCAATTTAAAACAAATGTGTGTATATATATGCTGAGAAGGCTCTGGCTTGCCTTAATAAAGAAGTAGGAGCCAAAAATAGGAGCATGGATGTACATTTGATATCCATTGTGTGTGTGTGTATACATATATACGCACACACACACACACACAATGGATATCAAATGCACATCCATGCTCCTATTAATTATTTGGCTCCTACTTCTTTATTAAGTCAAGCCAGAGCCTTCTCAGCATACTGCAATACTCCAATTGCACTATTACCAGAAGGCATACAATGCGATGCACTATGGGCATTTCCAAACCAAGAAAGCACACACAAAGACTCATACCCATTAGATGCACCAACCTAATACAGACCAATATCAAAAACCCAGTACCACATATCATGGTCAGCTGCACATTAATTAATGCTAGATCAGTTAGAAATAAAGCAAACACAATAGTAGACTACATTCAAGACAACACAGACATAATGTGCATAATGGAAACATGGCTCTCAGAAACTCATCAAGTACTCCTAAATTAACTCACACCACACACATACATGGCCTTTAACTGTCCGAGAACACACAAGCGAGGAGCAGGAGTGCTGATAATTGCCAAGACACACTTCAAATTCAAAATGATCTCAATGAACAGTACAGAGGAAAGCAACACTGTGATTATCTCAAACAAATACATCACATTTTGCCTCACTTACAGAGCCCCCAACGCCAAAACATAGTAACATAGTAAATGACGGCAGATAAAGACCAGCATGGTCCATCCAGTCTGCCCAGCAATAAGGCAAGAGTAGGTGCACCTGTCGATCTGTGCAAGCCACCCCTCCCCATGTCTTTGTTTAGGGATGGACCCACCACTCCATGTAGGACACCCCTATTTGTTGAGAAGTTAGATGGTTCAGTTTATTTTGTTTTTATCCTGTTGCTGTAAAGGGATCCGCTGTGCTTGTCCCATGCTGTTTTGAATTCCGTCACCGTGTTTGCCCCCACCACTTCCATCGGGAGAGCATTCCAAGCATCCACCACCCTTTCAGTGAAAAATATTTCCTGACATTGCCTTTCAATTTACCACCTTGCAGCGGATAAACTCTCAAGAGTACTAGAAGCGATATGCACCCTCACCTCAGATTACAAATCCATACTAACAATGGGGGACTTCAACCTCATCTCAGCAAACCAAAAGGAGGCTAGCTCTTTCCTTAGAGCCATGGAGGCCATGAACCATATCCAATTAATACATGAGCCCACAATCAGACAGGGCTTCACCCTGGATCTAGTCTTTATTCCATCCACTCTAATGACAAACGCATACCCCCCCCCCCCAACTATATCACCTACCCCATGGTTTGATCACTGCATAATATTTAACATAATGATTTCCACCCCTGATATGCTCATCCAGGTGCAACACATCAAGAGGAGATTTAGGACATAACAAAGAACAAGTCTCGAATGAAATATTACTTAAAATGGACCATAATCACACTGACCTTGAAAGCATAATGGAGAACTGGAACCACTCCATCACGAATGCGGCAGTGGCACACTGTAGAACGGCTACAACAAAAAAAACCCCACAAACCTCCTGGTACTCAAAAGAAATCAGAAAAGTCAAAAGGAAACTCATAAAAACAAAGAGGAAATGGAGATGAACAAAAGACCAAGATGTTTTACAAAAATACAGGACTATGCAAAACAATTACAACATGATCAACAGTTGCAAACTGGAATACAAAACAAACCTGGTAATGAAGGCAGTGAAGAAACCAAGAGACTTTAGAATAATTCACATTAAGAGAACTATCACAGAAAGACTCCACTGACATACATCCGCAATGAATAGCAGACTACCTAATGTCGAAGCAGCTCAGCAATCAGCCAAAACAAAGACAACATCAATTGAAGCTAATAACCTACTGCGGCACACCAAAACATGGGGAGACTTCACTATCCCATCACTCAGACAAGTGGAACATACCATAACAACCCTGAACACAACAACCTCACCAACCGACCTCTGTCCAGTGACATGGATAAAATCAGCTAAGGAACCACTCATCCCTTTTTATCCACTGACTACATCATTAACACATCCCTTGCACAGGGGCATATGCCTGCATCCCTCAAACTAGAATCAATCAGGCCCATTCTAAAAAGCTTCAAATCTGATAAGACAGACCCTAAATCATACCGAACAGTCTCCAGCTTACCTTTCATGGCCAAAATAGCAGAGAAGACAGTTCAGTTATAACTACAGGACCACATCAACTCCTATGCACCCCTGAACCCACATCAAAATGGATTCAGGCAACACCATAGGGTTGAAACCTTACTATTGGCTCTTTTTGACCAAATTTTATTTATTTATTTATTTAAAGGGTATTTCTATCCCGCCTTATCCTTCAATCAAGGCGGTGTACACATCAATCAAAGAGTAGGGGTTTGTGTTCTCAGGTATTCTTATGCTGTACAGTGAGTGTGTATGAGTGTGGGTGGAATGATTAAGGTGAGCTATTTACAACATGGGCTTTTTACAGTTATATACATGTACTTTTTACAGCTATAAACAATGTGCTGCGGGTAAGGCAATAGCCAGGTCTGGTGATTCTGTTAAATGCTCGGTCCGTAGTGCTCTGTGAAGAGCAGTGTCTTTAATTGTTTTCGAAAGTCCTTTGGATCTTCTGTTGAGCGTAGATCATCTGGGAGTGCGTTCCATATTATTGGTGCTGCCATTGATAGAGTTCTTTGTGTGGTGGATTTGCATGCTTTTGTGTAGTTCTTTAGTGTGTTGAATGTGTCTGCTGTGGCCCTTCTCCTAGGTCTTGTGCTGACGTCTGGTAGTATGAGAGGTTGGAGGCTGAGAGCAGAGTTTCTGTGTTTGATCCTGAATATGTTTAGTATCGTTTTGTATTTGATGCGGGAGCTGATTGGGAGCCAGTGGAGGTCTTTTAGTATGGGGGTGATGTGGTCTTGTTTTGATGATCCGGCTATTATTCTAGCCGCTGTGTTTTGAACCATCTGAAGTGGTCTGAGTGACTGTTTTGGCATGCCGTTGTACATCGGGTTGCAGAAGTCAAGGATGGGAGTTATTAGAGCTTGACATACTATGCGGAAATGATCTTGTGTGAGTAGGGGCTTGAGGCGTCTGATTATTCTCATCTTGTAATATGCGTTTTTGGTGGTCTTTCTGATGTGTGATTGTAGGTTTAGCCCCTTGTCGAGTGTTACTCCGAGGTATTTCACTCATTTTTTAGAGGTATTGCTGTGTTGTTGATATTGATGGAGGGTGGCGGGCTGAAGTTGTTGTTTCGTGTAATGAGAAGTGCTTCTGTTTTGTTATAGTTTATTGTCAGGTTGTTGTCCAGGAGCCAGTTGGACATACTGTTGAGGCAGTCTGTTATTTTGGTGTAGTTGAGGTTATCGAGGTTGACTGGGGTGTATATCATGATGTCGTCTGCATAGATTGTGTAGTTTATTTTGTGTTCTTTCATGATGTTGCAGATCGGTTGGATGTATAAGTTGAATAGAAGTGCGGATAGGGCAGAGCCTTGTGGCACCCCTTGTTTGATCTTTTCGGGTCATAAGGTGTTGGAACTGATCTTGACCTGGAACTGTCTGTTTGTTAGGTAGGAGTTAAACCATCTTAAGGTGGTGCCGGCTATTCCAATATTCTGTAGTCTGGTTAGGAGGATTCTGTGGTCCACTGCGTCGAATGCAGCTGAGATGTCTAGGAAGATCATTAGGGCTTCTTGTTTGTGGTTGTCTATGATTTGTATTATATGTCAAAAATAGAACTAAGCCCTCAAAATCAAAAACTCAGGCAATGATTTACTTCACAATAGCAACTGACAATGTGTTTAGTATATTAGAAACAGGTCTCAGACTTCAAGTTAGCTCACTCCCGCATACTTTGTCAAAGGATGTGTGCTACAATTTGCATCAACGACCTGTAGATTGTATTATTCAGAATTCAAATAGTGACAGGCAACGTAACATTCCATAATGAGAAATAGCAAAACTCATTGCTTATCTTATAGTTCCCCTATAAGGTCAAGTTGTTCTTTCATGATGTTGCAGATCATTGCTTATAAGATAAGCAATGAGTTTTGCTATTTCTATTGCTTATAAGATAAGCAATGAGTTTTGCTATTTCTCATTATGGAATGTTACGTTGCCTGTCACTATTTGAATTCTGAATAACACAATCTACAGGTCATTGATGCAAATTGTAGCACACATCCTTTGACAAAGTATGCGGGAGTGAGCTAACTTGAAGTCTGAGACCTGTTTCTAATATACTAAACACATTGTCAGTTGCTATTGTGAAGTAGATCATTGCCTGAGTTTTTGATTTTGAGGGCTTAGTTCTATTTTTGACATATAATTGTACCCTCTAAGACCTGACCACTTCTTGTATGATTTGTATTATGTCGTTCAATAGATATATCAGTAGTGTTTCAACTCTGTGGTTTGGGTGGAAGCCGTGTTGATGTAAGTCCAGCGGGGCATGTGTGTCAATATGGTCCTGGAGCTGTTGTTGCACAGCCTTTTCTATAAACTTTGCCAGGAGAGGTATGCTGGAGACTGGTCTGTATGCTGCTGGGTTGCTCTTGTTCAGTGTGGATTTCTTTGGGATCAGTCTTATTGTGGCTAGCTTCAGCTGGTCTGGCATGGTTCCTTGCACCAGTGAGTTGTTTACGATGTTGTGTATGGTGCTGATGAAGCTTTCCTTCGCTGCCTTGATCCAGGTGACTGGGCATGGGTCTGTTGGTGCAGTACTTGTGTTGAGCGCTGAGATGATATCTGAGAGTTGCCTTGTGGATGGTACGCTGAATTTATCCCATGTTCCGGTGGGCTTGGTTGGGTTGGCAGTTTGTTTTGTTGTTTGTTGTGGTGTCGAGTCCAGCTTTTCTTTTAGGTGATCTGCGAAGGTTTGAGGGTCAATCATCAGAGAAATTGACAATATAAAAAGGGCATTATCCTAATATTTCTCAACATATCAGCCACCTTTGACTCAGTGTCACACTCCATACTTCTAAGATGCCTACAAGAAATTGGTCTATACAATAACAATATGAAATGGTTCCAATCATACCTACAGGAAAGACAACAGATGTGGGAGAGACACATTCTCTCCATTCACACTAACACAAGGAGTCTCCCCCCAGGGGTCAGCATTATCATCCATGCTTTTTAACATATACATTCAGCCACTTTGTGAAGTCATACAGAAACATAACATTCACTACAAAATATATGCCGATGACATCATGGTATACACGCCATTTGACGACAAAAAGCATAGTTACTCAACTGTAACAAGTGATCTCCGGGAACAGCAGGAATTTAGTCTTCACATATGGGTATCATCGGTACCGACGGAGCCTGCGCAGGAATGCTCCCCAGCGTCCAATTAGAAAGCTTTTGGGAGCATCCCACAGCACCTGCGTGCTGCCTTCCCACCTTTCCCAACTGTCTCTCTCCAGTTGAGTTTAAAGCTGAGACAAAGAGAGAGAGAGAAAGGGAAAGAAAAAAAGAGAGAGAGATAGAGAGATACAACTCCTAGGGGAGGTGGGTGGGTTGTGAAGACTAAATTCTTGCTGTTCCCGGAGATCACCTGTTACAGGGGAGTAACTATGCTATTTCCAGGAACAAGCAGGAATGTAGTCTTCACATATGGGGGACTCCCTAGCTACAGATGCCAGGGAGAAACCCCATGAAGTTGTGTACCCTTTTGAAAGGGCTCCACTTCCCCCCATGGATCTCTGGCATCCTACCAGGGATGGTGGGTAGGAGTTGATTAAGTGTGGAACAGGTGTTGAAGAACAGCCTGACCAAACAAGGCATCCCGGTGGAAGTCCTTGTCCAAGCAGTAATGGGCTGTGAAGGTATGAACAGAGGCCCAGGAAGCTGCTCGACAGATGTCGTCGATAGACACAGACTGAAGATGAGCCATAGAGGCTGCCATGGCTCTCACATTGTGCGCTGTGACATGGCCTTCAAGAGGAAGGTTCTTACTCCGATAGGCAAAAGATATACACTGTGCAATCCAATTGGACAGTGTTCTTTTGGAGACTGGAAGTCCTAAATGACTAGGATCAAAAGCAACAAAGAGTTAAGAGGACTTTCTATGTTGCTGCGTCCTTTGAAAGTAAAAGGCCAAAGCTCTTTTACAATCCAAAGTATGAAGATTCCTTTCTGCATTAGAGGCATGAGGCCTTGGGAAAAAAACAGGAAGGTAAACTGCTTGGTTTAAATGAAAAGGTGAAACCACCTTTGGCATAAAGTGAGGATGAGTCCTAAGAACTACCTTATCATGATGGAACCTTGTATAAGGAGGATCAGCCACCAATGCTTGCAACTCACTGATGCGACGTATTGTGATTGTAATAAGAAAAATAACCTTCCAGGAAAGGAATTTCAAAGAGGTAGTAGCCAATGGTTCAAAAGGCGGCTTCATGAGCTGGCCAAGAACCAGATTTAAATCCCATGCCACCGGTGGTGGCTTAACGGGAGGCTTACTTAGGAGAAGGCCTCTCATAAATCTCGCTATGATAGGATGAGAGGAAATAGGCTGCCCATTTAAAGGTTTGAGAGAAGCTGCAATAGCACTCAAATGAACTCTCATTGAATTGGTCTTAAGCCCTGCATTAGACAAATGAAGGAGATATTCCAGTAATGATTCCAGAGATATTGCAAAAGGGTTGAGACCCTTCTGCGAACACCATATGGTAAACCTTTTCCACTTGAAAGCATAAGAGCGTCTTGTGGATGGTTTCCTGGAAGCATAAAGGATATCCTTTACTTGCTGAGAAAGGTTAAGACCATGAAGTTCTAGGCTTTCAGCAACCAGGCCCTGAGATGTAGAGACTGGGGATTGGGATGCCACAGCATTTCGTCCTCCTGGGATAGGAGATCTGGAGCAGATCCTAACTCCAGAGATGGAGCTTGAGAGAGATGTAAAAGCAGAGGGTACCACAGTTGTCGTGGCCAATGTGGGGCTATGAGAAAGCGTAGTTACTCACCTGTAACAGGTGTTCTCCTGGAGCAGCAGGAATCAGTCCTCACATATGGGTGTCATCGGCGCCGATGAAGCCCCAGCGGAGCATTTCCCCAGCTTTCTAAGAAAGCCTTTGGGAATGCAGGCACGCGTGCGCGGTTCCCTTCCCGCCTAAAGGTGCCATCTTATCTCAGTCAAATGAGATAGCTAAGAACAGCACACAAAAACGAAAAAATAAACTATGTACAACTGCAACTCCAAGGGGAGGAGGGAGGGTTGTAAGGACTGATTCCTGCTGCTCCTGGAGAACACCTGTTACAGGTGAGTAACTACGCTTTCTCCAGGACCAAGCAGGAAGTCAGTCCTCACATATGGGTGACTCCCTAGCTCTGGGCTACCGAGGAACCCAGGCTGAACAAGAGAACTCCCTCTAGTCCCAGCTGCAAAGAAAGGCTTTTCAAGGACACAACCTCCACCGGTAGCCCAACAGAGGGCAGGAGTTGCCTAAACCTCAAAGAGATTCCGGAGTACTGCCTGGCCAAAAGCACTGACCCTACGGGACTCCCTCTCCAGGCAGTAATGGGCCGCAAAAGTCTGGCTTGAAGACCAAGTTGCAGCCCTGCAGATGTCTACCAAGGGCACAGAGTGGAGATGAGCCACTGAGGCAGCCATTGCCCTGACACGATGGGCCGTGACTCTACCCTGCAAAGGAAAGTCAGCCGCCTTGTAAGCCCAGGTGATACAGACAGCTACCCAGATGGACAAGGTACGCTTGGACACAGCCAACTCCAACTTATTGGGGTGAAAGGAAACGAAGAGCTGAGTAGCCCTTCTATGCCCCTGCGTACGGTCAAGGTAGAAGGATAAGGCCCTCCTACAGTCCAGGGTATGCAGAACTGCTTCAGCCTGGCTTGCATGAGGCCTAGGGAAGAATGTTGGAAGGACCACCTCCTGATTGAGGTGGAAAGAGGAAACAATTTTTGGGAGGAACTTTGGGTGAGTCCTGAGGACTACCTGTTCCTATAAATCCTGGTGTAAGGCCTGTCACAGACCAGGGCCTGAAGCTTACTTACTCGCCTAGCCGAGGTAAGGGCTATCAGGAAGAGGGTCTTCCAGGAGAGGAAGCGTAGTGGACATGTAGCCATTGGCTCAAAAGGAGGGCGAGTCAGTTGCTGCAAGACCACATTCAGCTCCCACTCAGGGGCAGGAGGACGGATGGGAGTCTTGAGCAAAAGCAAGCTCTGAGAAAGCGGGACACCAAGGGGTGACCAGATAGAGATTGTCCCTCTACCAATGAGTGGTGAGCTGCTAGAGCTGAGAGGTGGACCCGAACAGAATTGGACTTAAGTCCCTGATTGGATAAGTGCAGTAAGTACTGAAGAACTATCAGCACAGTACAGGAGAAAGGATCCTCTGTACGCAGGTGACACCACACAGAAAACCTCCTCCATTTGAGAGCATAGGTTTTCCTAGTGGACTGTTTCCTAGAGGCTAGGACAACCTCCTCAACTTCCTGAGGTAGGCCCCAGGGAGCCAAAACTACCCTTGCAGCCTCCAGGCCATCAAATTGAGAGACTTGCGATTGGGGTGCAAAAGGGAAACCTGGTCCTGTGTGAGAAGGTCGGGTTGCAACCCCAGAGGCAGTGGAGGATCCACCGCCAGTTGAAGCAGAAGAGGAAACCAAGGCTGTCTCGGCCACCTGGGAGCTACCAGCAGGACCGAGGCCTTGTCCTGGAGAATCTTGAATAGGGTTCGGGCCACCAAGGGCGTGGGAGGAAACGCATAGAGGAGGCCCTGAGACCAAGATATCAGAAAAGCATCCGCTGCTGTCCATAGAGGATGTGGTTGTCTGGAGCAGAACTTTGGCAGTTGCTTGTTGATGGGGCTGGCAAAGAGATCCATCACAGGGAGACCCAATTTCAGGAAGATCTTCTGAACTACTGAAGGATGCAGCTGCCACTCGTGGGGCTGCAGTATCCTGCTCAATCTGTCTGCCAGGTAGTTGTCCTGGCCTGGAAGGTACACAGCCCTGAGGAGCATGTTGTGCTTGAGGGCAAAAGAACAAAGGTCCTGAGCTTCCCGACAAAGGATCCTGGACCCAGTTCCGCCCTGTTTGTTCACATAAAACATGGCAACTTGGTTGTCTGTCTGAATCAGGACAGACTGTTGAGCCAGGGTAGGAGTGAAAGCTTTGAGTGCTAATCGAATAGCTCTGAGTTCGAGGAGATTGATCTGCTGTGCAGCTTCCCAGGGAGACCAGAGGCCCTGGGTGCACTTGCCCAGACAATGCGCTCCCCAGCCTTGCAGAGAGGCATCTGTTGTTAGCATCACTGTGTAACCTGAAATCTGAAAGGGCACCCCTTTCAGCAGATTGGGTGGGTGTAGCCACCAGTTGAGGGAGTGCAGAAATGGTCGGGACACCCTTATCCTGTCTCTGAGGCTGCCTGTGGCCTGTGACCACTGAGACCGAAGGCACCACTGTGCAGGCCTCATATGGAGCCTAGCATTGGGGGTCACATGTACTGTCGAAGCCATGTGGCCTAGAAGCCGCAGACAGAGTCTGGCGGAGACCAGGGACCTGCTGAGAAACTGACTTGCCAAGGCCATTAACCTTCGGGTTCTGTTTTCTGGCAATAATGCCTTTGCCAGGAGAGAGTCCAACCTTGCCCCTATGAACTCCAAGTTCTGGGAAGGGAGCAAAGTGGACTTTGCGAAGTTTATGACAAACCCCAGGCGTTGTAGAAGAGCAATGGTCCTGAGGGTGGCTTGATCGGCCTCCTGACCTGTCTGACCCCTGATGAGCCAGTCATCCACATAGGGGAAGACAAAGATGCCCTGATTTCTCAGGTAGGCCGCCACCACTACTAAGCACTTTGTAAAGACTCTGGGGGCGGAGGTGAGGCCGAAAGGCAGCACTCTGTACTGATAATGGTTTCCTCCCACGATGAACCTTAGGTACTTTCTGTGGTCTGGATGAATGAGGATGTGAGTGTACGCATCCTTAAGATCTAAGGAGCATAGCCAATCTCCCTGCTGGAGGTAGGGCAGAAGGGTTCCAAGAGTAAGCATCTTGAACTTTTCTTTCACTTGGAACTTGTTGAGGTTCCTGAGGTCCAGAATGGGAAGAAGGCCACCGGTTCTTTTGGCCACCAGGAAATACCTGGAGTAGAATCCGTGACCTTGCAAGTGGGGAGGCACAGGCTCCACCGCCCTGTCCACCAACAGACCCTGAAGCCCCCGACGGAGAAGGTCTGTGTGCAGAGGAGGCCTTGGAGGCTCCCCTGGGAAATATGGGGGTGGCAGTTGGTGGAAATGGAGGGCATATCCCTTGTGGATTATTTCCAGCACCCAACTGTCCCCGGTGATAAGGGGCCACTGGTGGGCAAAGAGGGCGAGACGACCTCCTGTGCAGGGTTGGGAGGGCAGTGGAGGAGAGGCTATGCTCAAGGAGTCAAATGCCCCCACCCTCCTGAGAGGTAGCAGGGGCCTGAGGCTTGGGGATCCTCTGCCTACGGGGCCCATTACCCTGGCCCTTGGCTTGCTGACCCTGGGGGGCAGCTTGGGCAGCCTGATATTGTGGGTACTGTTTGTAGGCAGTGCCCTTCCTCAGGTAAAAGGGCTTTTTACCCGAGCCCTTCTTTTTATGAGAAGGGGCAGAGGTCTTCCTCGACAGCCTTGTCCAGGTGAGGTGCTCAGTCTCGAGCTGAGGGGCCTTCTCGGTCATGGGCTTGCCAAAAAGGTTTTCACCTCGGCAAGGGACATCGACCAACTTGTCCTGAACCCATGGCTCGAGGTCCGATGACTGCAGCCATGCCTGGCGTCGAGCCACGATGCCGGCTGCCGCAACTCGGGCCGAAGCCTCGAAGCCATCGTAGGCGGCGCGGGACATGAACTTCGAGCAGTCCCGAATCCCTGAGGACAAGGACTTAAATCTCTGCAAGGGTTCCCCGGAGAGACCAGCAGAGAATCCGGCCAACTCCTTGGCCAGATCCCGCAAGTACATGCCCATGTACAACTGGTAAGACTGGACACGACAAGCAAGCATCGAGCCCTGAAAACACTTTCTACCGACGCCATCTAGGTTCCGGGCCTCCCTGCCAGGAGGCACCGCGGAGTGCATCTTCTGACTCTTCAGACGATGCATGGCCGATTCCACAACCATGGAATGGTGTGGTAGCTGTGCCTTCTGAAAACCAGGGCTCTTACGGAGCCGATAGATCGAATCGACTCGCTTGCTAAGAACCGGCGCTGAGGCCGGTGCCTCCCACATACGGAAGAGGAGCCGTTCCAGCATCGGAGGAACCGGGACAGTAAAGGCCTCCTTTGGAGGAGAGTCATACTGCAGCGTCTCGAGCTCTTCAGCTCGAGGCTCTTCCTCGGGATCCGCCGGAATAGCCAAGGCAGTGGCCATATCACGGACGAACTCCGAGAACCGGGTGTCCTCCGGGGGGGGGGGGGGACCTACTCTGGGGCTCAGACTGCGGTGAGTTCGAAGGGACGCACCGAGTCTTAATGGTTTCAGGAGACTCCTCGTCCTCCGTCTCCCAAGCCGACTCATCGAGGAAGAGTCGGGGTCCGACCCCGCGGGGCCCTGGAGCACCCGCCCCCGACGCCGGAAGCACCGGCGTCGATGCCCTCGGTCCCGAACGGGAGGTCGAGGGGGACCGCGACCGAGGTCGACTCCGAGCCACGATGGACTCGAGTATCGGCTCGGTCTCCGGGGTCGACTTGGACGTCGATGTCCCGGTGGTCGGGGCAGATGCGCCAGACAGGCTGGCCATCAGTGCCCGCTGCTGCTCCATGAAGGCAGACATTCTGCTCTCCAAGGCTGTCATCCTGAGACTCAGCTCGGGAGATGCAGCAGCCACCGACTCGGGCCCGACGTAGGCTCCCTGGGAGAAGAGTCCACGAGGACTACGGGGCTTACGTGTCCAGCAGACTCCAGCTCCACACGAGGAACTTTGGCAGGCTTCTCCGGTTCCACAGGCCCGGGGCGACGGTCGGGCGTCTTAGACCTCTTCCAACGACGCCCTCGCGAGCCGTTTCTTCCTCTTGCGTTCCCGGCCAGGGGACCCCCTGTCCGAGGAGCTTCGACGGCGCTCGGGATCGGAATCCCGAGATGTCAAGGCCTCAGACGAGGTCCGGGCCCGGCCGGAGGCTGAGTCCGAGAAAAGCCTTTTCTTTTGCTGCTGGCGACTTCGAAGTGCCTTGGAAGACATTTTTCCACAGGCCCTACACGACTTAGGATCGTGGTCGGGGCCCAGGCACCGAAGGCAGCAGTCGTGTGTGTCGGTGAGAGACATTAGTTTCTTACACCGATCACACTTCTTAAAACCACTGGAAGCCATCGGGGAAAAAAGAGTCCCCGCGAGGTCAAAAGACCGGCCTTCCAGGGAAAAAGAGAAAAAAGGGCGCGAACGCCAGCCACGAAGGGCAAAAACCGAAAAAGAGTAATCGGGCTCGATACCGGTGTACTGAACCCGGCGGGAGGGGAACCGGCGTCGAACCGATAGAAAAAAGAGCAAAAAATCTAATTTTCTTTTTTTCAAAAAAATGTTTATTGAAAGCACATAATATAGTACAAACAGTAAATAAAAAGTTGCTTCACTTTTTTTCAATATGCAGTCATAAAACAAATACCGACATACCCCGGGCAAGGCTGTGTCTTGTCCTCCGCCCCAGGGTGTTACAACGGTACAAAACAAATTTTCCTTCTACCAAATCCCTCCCTTCCCCCCCCCCTCCCCCCACCCACCCCTCCCTCCCGGGATCTGGGGGACCTATCGGGCCATCTCTCCTCAGTTGGCTATAGACCTCCGCAAAGCCTACCCCAAGCATAAAATTTCACTACGAATTTTGGGCCCCAGAATTTGAATATATGGTGTCCACACCATAAGGAAAGAGGCCCAGCTCCGGGGGTGTCTTTGTGCACTCCTCCTCTCCAGAAGCATAAACTGGTGGAACCCATTGCGCCACTCCCAAAAGGAGAGGGCTGCAGGCTCCAGCCACCGCCACAGCACAGGACCCTTCCCCACCAGACATGCCTTCCGTATCAACAGTTTCTGCCACCTACCCTTCGGGTGGAGTGGTCCCAGCTGATCCAGCACCACGAGCCGCCCTATCCAGCATACCTGCTGTTGCAGTAGGCCGCTTAAAAAATTTGCTATCTTTAACCAATAGCGGCGAATATGCGGGCAGCCCCACCACATATGGCCCAAGTCTGCTAATGGACAAGCACATTTCGGGCACCCCCCATAGTCCGTGAGATGACTACGCAGCGCCCACCTCGGAGAGAAATGGGCTCGTACAATACTCTTAAATTGGATTTCCCGCCATCTAGCTCCCTCCACCAGCCGGGCTACCCGGCACAACGCAGCCCAGACAGAGCCCGGAGCCACCTCACAACTCAGTTCCCGCGCCCAGGAAGCCTCCTCTGCTGAGTAGTCTACCGGCATCCCGTAGGGTTCCAATGCTTTCTTAAAGTATGTAATAGTAAGTGCGGTCCCTGCCTCAAGGGCAAAGAATTCTAAGATCCGCGCGGAATGGTCACTCTTCAGTTCTCGTCCTGTAACTGAGCCCACATAGTGAGATAACTGCAGGTACGGAAACAAAGAGGCCTTAGGACACAAATCATATTCCCGACATAACGCCCGTCCAAATCAACTACATGCCCCAGCAACCGTATCCCGACCTGCGCCCATTGACCGAAGGGGGCCGACTCCGAACCCGGTGGAAACTGGGCATTGCCTTGTAACGGCAGCCAGCTCGAAATCTCTGGTGAACTCCCCCACAGTTTATTAAGCCTCTGCCAGGTACGCCGCGCCGCCTGTATCAGCACACTATTCACTACGCGACTCGGTAAAACCGCACGCGGTAGGTGTAGAACCACCAGCAATGAGTGCGGTGCTACCAGGGCCTCCTCCAACTCCCTCGGGGTATGCACCTCAGTATTACCAAACCAGTCCCCCAGGTGTCTAGCCTGGCAAGCCAAGGCATAGGCCCAGAGATCGGGCACACCAATTCCCCCGGATCTCCATCCCCTCTTCAAACGGCGCATCGGTATACGCGCTCTAGCTCCCCTCCAAAGAAACCCACGAAAATCCCGTTCGATACGCAGAAGGTCACGACGTAGCAGCCACACCGGTAAAGTTTGTAGCCAGTAAAGGATCCGTGGCAGTATCACCATCCCCAAAACTGCCGCCCTGCCTAGTAAGGTCAAGGGGAGAGGTGTCCAGGCCTGGAGCTGCGAGCGAACCCTGGACCAGATACGCTCGAAGTTCCGCTTATACAGCATCGATGTATCTTTAGTGAGCTCGATCCCCAAATAAATAAAGGAGGCACCGGCCCATCGCAACGGGAAGCTCCCTCCCCAATGCCCCTGAAGCCGACCCCCAACATCCAAGGCTTCCGACTTGTCTCGATTAATCCGCAACCCCGCAAAGTCACCATAACGAGAAAACTCGGCAAATAAACACGGCAACGAGCGTTGCGGGTCGCACAAATGGACTAGAATGTCATCCGCGAAGGCGGCCACTTTAAAACCACAGGGCCCAACACGGACACCTCGAATCTCGTTAGAGTCCGCTATACTCCGCAACAACGGATCCAGTGTCAGCACAAACAATAACGGGGAGAGTGGGCAGCCCTGGCGAGTGCCCCGTTCGAGGTTGAAGGATTCAGACAGCGCCCCATTACACAAAATACTGGCTGTAGGGTTTGCATATAGTAACTCCACCATCCTAATAAAGGGGTCACCCAGCCCATACCGGGGCAGGAGAAACTTCATGTAGTCCCAATTGACCCGGTTGAACGCCTTCTCCGCGTCGAAACTTATCAATAGGGACTGTACCTCTCGCGCACGCACCCGTTCCATAGAAGCTAGTATCTTCCGCAAGTTCCGCACAGCATGCCACCCTTGTACAACACCCACCTGCGACTCGTGTAACAAGCCCCCCAGGACGGCAGCCAAACGGTCAGCTAGGACCTTCGCTAGCACTTTCAAGTCGAAATTCAATAAAGAAATGGGCCGATAGGAGGCAGCCAGCATAGGGTCCTTACCGGGCTTGGGTATCAAAGTGATAAACGCATGATTCATTCCCCAACCAAACTTCCCCTGCTCCACCCTCCGGCGGTACACCTCGGTCAGAACAGGGGCGACCCGGCTAACTAGTAACTTGTAGAACTCCGCCCCAAACCCGTCCGGGCCAGGCGATTTATAGCAGCTAGCCCCCAAGATTACTTTATGGACCTCCTCTTCTGTCACCGGTGCACCCAGCACCGAGCGCTGCTCCGCGGCCAACTTAGGGAGTCGTAACCCCTGGAAGTAGCTTTCCATTGATGCCATAGACCCTGTGCTTCCCTGATATAACTTCCGAAAGAAAGTACAAAACACTTGGGCTATCGCCTGGCTATTTTTATGCAACTGGCCCTGATCGTCCCGTAATGCCACTATGGAGCGGGTCCCTCTACTGCCTCGTAGGCATCGCGCCAAAAGTTTCCCCGGTTTGTTCCTAAAACGGTGGAGCTGATACCTGTAGTACAACAAAGATTTCTTTGCCCTCTGATGAAGTAACTCATTGAGGGACGACTGCAGCTCCCAAAGCAATCGTTTGTTAACCGCTGTAGGATTCCCCGCGTACCTTCGACCTTTACGACCTGTCTTTCCATTTGAACTATTCTTGATGCAATTAATTTCCGCTTCTGCGCCCCAAAGGCAATAATATCGCCACGCAGGACCACCTTTGCTGTTTCCCACAGTAGCTCTGGCTCATCTCTATGCTGCATATGGTTATCCATAAATTCCCCCCATCGCTGTTCCAAATAATTATGAAATTCAGCATCAAC
Organism: Ichthyophis bannanicus; assembly: GCA_033557465.1. NCBI lineage: Eukaryota > Metazoa > Chordata > Amphibia > Gymnophiona > Ichthyophiidae > Ichthyophis > Ichthyophis bannanicus. The sequence continues at coordinate 162,207,843 of CM066031.1, read as the reverse complement.
GTACAGCCCCAAGGGGAACCGCCAAATTCGCTGCAAGGGAGCAGGGTCCCCCCACTGCAATTCCACCCATACTGGCGCATGATCCGATATCACACCAGGACCAATCTCCGCTTCCCCAACCTGTGCGAACAACCGTTCCGAGAGCAGGACATAATCAATCCGCACACTTGAGTCATGGGCTCGCGATTGATGTGTAAAATCCCATTCCAAAGGATGGAGTAAACGCCACGGATCCACCAACCCCAAGCGGCACCGTAGGTCCTGGAGCACCCTGGTAGTCTGGACCCGCCAACCCTCCCGCCCGCCTCCTGATGTGTCTAAGTCGATGTCCAAGACCCCATTGCAATCTCCCGCCAGAATCAGAGGGGCATCCGGTAGCTGTTCAACCTGTGAGGCCAAACAGGCATATAAAGATTTATCCAAGACGTTTGGGGCATATAGGTTATCCAGCACCACCCGCCTCCCCTCCAAGTTACCATATATTAAGAGATATCTACCCTTGGGGTCTACATATTGCTGCTCGAGTTCAAAGCGCACTCTTTTATGAATCAGCAGGACCACTCCACCTTTTTTCCCATGCGCTGGGGCACCCCAACTCTGCCCTACCCAAGCCCTCTGCAATTTCGCATGCTCCTCAGCAGTCTGGTGGGTTTCCTGCAGGAAGGCAATATCGCACTGTAGCCTGGCCAGAGCCTGCAACACCTTATATCGTTTAACAGGGTTACCTACCCCACAGATATTCCAAGAAACAATCTTCAGCTTAAGGCGGAGTATACCACCACAAGTAGGCCAATGTGCTAACCTTCTCTGAGTGAACCCCCCAAGCCTGGGGTCCACCCCTAATCACTCTCAATTTCTCAGTTTTCTCAACCCGTGTGGCCCCGTGATCCCATCGCACCCCCCACCCCTCTCTCCCCCTAATCCCCCCCCAACTTCCCCTCCCCTCCCTGGCCTACGCCCACTTCCCTCATCAACCACCCCCTCCCCCTTGTCCTTTACTCAACCCCATCTCCCCCGTTCCACTCCCCTAGTCCCTGGGCCCTCTCCACCTTCCCACTCTAGAGAAGCCCAACCGAGGCCCCTCTGAGTGCGCCCCGCCCCCCCGCGCCCACTAGACGGTAAATTATTGATCCCGCGATCAGACTCGACCGCCGCCCACTTTACCGCTAGCATGTACAGAAGTCCCTAGTTACCCAGGCAATCCAACTCCCATATGGCCCTGAGCCCCCCAGGACCCCCCGTGGAGGGGCATAGAAAACAGCCTGCAGCTAAGCCCCGTATATTGCCAGGCCAGAGAACAAAACATAGGCCCTAACAGAGGATGGGCCTCGCTGCAGTCTCTGAGATAATACAGTGCAGGTAACAATACACAAGGAACCAATCAAGCTCTCAGCAACAACAGAAAACAAAACAGAGAACCTTAAGGCCATTAATGACAAGTGCATATGGCTCACCCAACAAACCTCCCGATACCATAAAGCATATAAAATTACCTTCCGGGTGTGCAATCTGCTATGCTATCCTCTAGCAGCCACATTGCTCCGATCCCACCGAAAATAAAAAGGAAGGAGAAAAAAAAAAAAAAAAAAGAAAGACCCAGACTACTAAGGTCAGGCCCCAGGACCCCTCCCCCATGCACAGCACATAGAAAGCAAAAGGGGGGGGGGACAGCCCGCCCCCAGCTGCCCACCCAGGAGGCGTCGCGGCATAACACCGCGCCCAGCACGGTCAGTTATTAGAATACCCAGCAAAGGACAAGCACCCCCCCACCCGTAATCAACTGCAGGGTGTCCTAGGGCCAGCCTGCTTACAAAACTGGCATTCCTGGGACAAAATTAAAACTGTATATTAATAATAAAAGGAAAAGAAAAAGAAAAACTCCATGCCGCTGAAGGCTTCCAACTCCTAAACATAACTACACTTAATATAAGACTCGCCCAAGGAAAGGAAAGAGACAAGGGCAAGGCAAGGTGTGAAACACACTCAGTAGGATACATTTCTAAGTAGACTATCAGAATCTAAAACAATGTTGCAGGATCGCAATAAGGCAAGTTTGTAGCTAGAGGGGAAGTCCAAAGTGCACAATGTAACTCGGCCAGTGTTCACTTATATTAGCCTAGCGGGTACTGAGGCCTTCCTCACACCAAGCTGCCATATTCTTCACTCCCGTAAAGGAGCCAGGTCACCGCCAAACGATCAACATCCTGGAGTATCAATGTGGCGACGCCGAGGCTGCCTGTCCCTTGGCAATAAGTTGGTTCACATAACCCTCTGCCTCTGCAGCCGCTGTAAAAACATGATGGGATCCTTCATTCATCACATGTAATTTGGCAGGGTATTGTACAGTGAACCGGATCCCTGCACCAATAAGTTTTTCACAGAGGGGGGCATATTCTCGGCGTTTCCGACTCAGCATAGCTGAATAATCCTGTGCAACACGGATTTTAGAGTTGTTATATAGGACTTCCCCCTTCTGTCGAGCCGCTCTTAAGATCCTTTCTTTTTGAGGGAAGTATAAAAACTTTACTAGCACGATTCTAGGATGGGTGTCCCGTGTCTGTTTGCTGCCGACACGATGCGCTCGTTCAATTCGGAGCTGGTCACCAAGCTCAGCACCATCTAGGATCTGCACAAGGAGCGCTTCCAGATAGCCCCGTAAATCTTTATCTGAGACGGCATCGGGGATACCCATAAACCATAGGTTGTTGCACCGTTACCGGTTCTCCAGGTCATCCAGCTTAGCCTCGTGCACTCCGAGTTGGTTCTTTAGGCCAGCCACCTCCGTCTCCAATATCTCTATTCTGTCTTCCGCCTGCCCCAGACGGTCTTCAGCCTCACGAAGTCGATTCCCTAGGCTATCGACAGAGGCACGCAGCCCATCCATCTTCTCGTGGAGTGCATCAAATTGCGGCGAGAGGGCCGTGGCTACAGCCGCCGACATCGCATCCAGTGAGGCAGGGGATTTAGGCGAGCTGGGCGCCAGGGCTGGGTCCGCCATCTTGCTCGTGCCGGCCACCCGTTCCCGGTCTCTCCTGGTCGCTTTAGGTGCTACCGCCATGCTGTCCATCCACAATAGCCGCACTCCAACACACTCTGGGCACCCTCTCGTCTGTTTTCCGCGGGGGTTACACAGTTCTATATCGCCAGCTTGGGCAAAGGGGTACGGAGCGCATTCAGGATGTGACCACTACCCTGCTCGCATCACGTGACCCTCCAAAAAATCTAATTTTAACCGGGAAAACTGGACACACGTCCGGTGGGCTTCACGGAAAAAAAAGAGACTGAGGTAAGATGGCACCTTTAGGCGGGAAGGGAACCGCGCATGCGTGCCTGCATTCCCAAAGGCTTTCTTAGAAAGCTGGGGAAATGCTCCGCTGGGGCTTCATCGGCGCCAATGACACCCATATATGAGAACTGACTTCCTGCTTGGTCCTGGAGAATCATATGCCCTCTGTCTCTCTGAAGCTTGAATAAAGTTCTGGGAATTAGGGGAAGGCATACAGAAAGTCCCGACCCCAATGGAGGAGGAAGGCATCCCTGGCCTGACAACCCTGAGCCAGAATTCTGGAACAGAACCGGGGAAGTTTGGCATTCAGCAGACTTGCAAAGAGGTCTATGTCTGGGGTTCCCCAAAATTGGAAAATTTGGGCCACCTACTCTGCATGGAGAGACCATTCATGTGGAAGCAGAACTCGACTGAGTCTGTCTGCCCAAGAGTTTTGAATGCCTGGAAGATACACTGCAAGGAGATGAATCTGATGCTCTCTGGCGAGGGCCCAAAGTCGCAAAGCTTCATTGCAGAGCGACAGAGAGCCTGTTCCGCCCTGCTTGTTCACATAGAACATGGCTACCTGGTTGTCCGTTTGAATTAGGACAGTTTTGTAGCCGAGCTGAGTGTGAAACACTCGGAGAGCAAGAAAGATTGCTCTGAGTTCTAGAAGATTGATGTATAGATCGGTTTCCTGTGGAGTCCAGGTACCCTGGGTAGAGAGGCCTTGCAAATGGGCTCCCCAACCCACCTGTGAGGCATCTGTTGTTAGAGTTACTTGAGGTGGGGGTTGCTGAAAAGGGGACCCCACCAACAGATTCTGGGGTGCCTGCCACTATTGGAGAGACAACATAAGACGATCTGAGGTTGCTATTTTGTCTGACAGGCAACCTGACGCCTGAGTCCATTGAGTGGATAGAGTCCACCGGGCTGCCCTCATATGGAGGCGGGCATAAGGGATCACATGCACGGTGGATGCCATGTGGCCTAGCAATTGTAACATTTCCCGAGCAGTGAGGTGAGACTTGAGCATTGCTTGGGAAGCTAACTGCACAATGCGAAGGCAGCGGGACTGTGGAAGATAGGCCCTTGTCTGTCTGGTATCCAACAGGGCTCCTATGAACTCTAGAGACTGAGTGGGAGCTAGGTTGGATTTTGGGAAGTTTATGACAAGTCCCAAATATTGGAGGATATGCATTGTGCAAGATAGGGAGATCCTGGTCTCTGGCTCTGATGGGGCTTGAATGAGCCAATCGTCCAAGTAAGGGAAGACGAATATTTTTAGGGTGTGGAGAAATGCTGCCACCACAGCCATGCATTTTGTAAACACCCTTGGTGCCGAGGCCAGGCCAAAAGGAAGAACTCTGTATTGGTAGTGCTTCCCTTGAAATAGAAAGAGAAGAAACCTTCGGTGAGTTGGATGGATGAGAACATGGGTGTACGCATCCTTGAGATCTAGAGAACAAAGCCAGTCCTGACTCTGAAGGTATGGCAGTAGAGTTCCTAGAGAAACCATTTTGAATTTCTCTTTGAATAGGAATTTGTTCAATTCTCTGAGGTTTAAAATGGGGCTATGCCCTCCTGTTTTCTTTGGAATAAGGAAAAAGGGGGAATAGAACCCTGCACCCTGTTGATGAACAGATACTTCTTCTATTGCCCCTTGGGCAAGAGGCAGAGTGACCTCGTGATCTAACTGGGAGTTGAGAGAGGTCCGAGAATTGAACTGTCTTACCAATGTAGGAGGGGGCATGCTGAGGAAGTGAAGCTGTATCCCTCTCTTACAATGGACAGAGTCCAACTTTCTGCTGTTATTTGCCCCCATCTGGGGGCAAAATAACATAACCTTCCTGGAATGGTGGAAGGCTCTGGCCCGTTCAGAGCCAGGAAGACAAAGTTCTCTAGATGGGAGTCAAAGCCCCTGTGGAGGCTGAGTCTGCTGAGCCAGTTGAGGCTTAGCAGCCTTTGTTTTTCTTTGTTTAGGTTGTTGCTGACCCTTTTGGGCAGACTGACCTGAATGATGCCCTTGCTGGGTATAGGAGGGGTAGAACTTCTTCTTTCTAGTGAACAATGATTTTTGTAGGACTTTTTCCTTGCAGGATCAGCTGTAGATTTTGATAATCTATCCAAAGTGAGATTATCAGCATCTATTAGCTTTCTCTTGGCAATTTTTGCCAAAGAGATTCTCTCCAGTGCAAGGAATATTCCCCAATTTGTTCTGTACCCAAAGTTCCAAGTCAGATGCCTAGAGCCAGGCAATCCTACGTGCGCCTATGGCAATAGCAGAAGTTGTGCATATGCACTCAAAACAATCAAAAGCTGCACGATTTACGAATTTGGAAACATCCTGAGCATGTTTGATAAGTGCAAGATAATCTTGTCTCTTATCATCAGGAAGGAGAGGGCTCATAAGCTCTAGATCTCCTGTAACTTCCTTAAGGAACATTCCCATATATAAGATGTAGGAACTAATCCCGGCAGAAAGCATAGAAGCTTCGACACCCAAAGGCATCAAGAGTTCTACATTCACGTCCTGGAGGATTAGATGCATGTCTTTTTGCACTCTTGATCCTTCTCATAGCTGATTCCACCACCATGGAATGGTGGGGCAGCTGAGTTTTTTGAAATCCAGGACAGGGACTCGATACATGGTATCAAGCCTACGAGAATGAGCAGAAGTGGTGAGAGGTGTTTCCCACATCCTTAGCATGAGATCATGCAAGATCTCATGAATAGGCAAAGTAGCTGCCTCTTTGGGAGCTTTAGGATACTGTAGAATCTTCAATTCCTTTGCCCTAGGCTCTATTTCAGGAGCCACTGTGATGGAAAGACCTTGAGCCACATCTTGGATAAAATCCTGGAAGGATATGTCCTCTGGAGGAGACATCCTACGTTTAGGAGAGGAAGAAACCTCAGAAAGAAGTACTCTGGTATCGACAGAGCTGTCAGAGTCTTCAGACTCGGAGGATTCAAAGTATCTCGTGTCCGGTAATCGTGCATCGCACGATAGCGGTACCGATCGAAGTCACTATCGACAGGGTCTGGTACTGACTTGTCAGTACCGGAAGGCATAGCCTGCGTTGGCACCGGTAATCCACCTGCCGACGTCGATGCAATTGGCCCTGGTACCGGTGTCAGTACCGGTACTGGTTGAATTGTCTGAAGCGGTTTCGGGGGCATCGATGCCGAGAGAAGAGCCGCCAGACTGCGTTCAATAGCCGAGAATCTCTGGCCTATCGACGCCGCTGATGCCTGGGTATCGGTACCGAACAAAGCAGTCGGTACCCCAGAGCATGGCACCAGTAGTTCTGCCGAGGTTGGGGCCTCGAGAAAATCCTGGAGCCCCGATGATGCTTTGGAAGCCGAAGCCTCCTGCCGGGGCAATTTTGCCAGTGTGAGTCCCTCAAGGGGAACGCCAGAGGCATCTCGATACTTAGGAGATCTACCCTTTGAGGACCGGCTAGACTTATGTTTAGTTACCTGAGATCCATGGGAGGAAGACAAAGCCCTGGAAGATGTTGATGCCACAGAAGCTGCATCAGAGGGAAAAAGGGTGTTAAGTTTAGCAGCTCGGTTTTGCCGACCCCTCTTCGACATCATCCCACAGGCAACACACTCGGAGATAGAGTGGTCAGGACCTAAACATTTGAGGCACCACTCATGGGTGCCGGTGACGGAGATGGTACCTCCACACTTGGAACACTTTTTAAAACCTGAGGTGGGTTTTTCCATTGTAGAGGAAAGTTGGGCCTAGTGCCCAAAATGGCACGTGGCACCAGAGGAGAAAAAAAGCTGGAAACTCCAGGAAAGATTTTTTTTTTGACAGGAAGTGCGACTTGCCGGCTCCGCGGAAAACGAATAACTGGAGAGAGACAGTTGAGAAAGGCGGGAAGGCAGCACGCAGGCGCTGTGGAATGCTCCCAAAAGCTTTCTAATTGGACTCTGGGGAGTGTTCCCGCACAGGCTCCGTCGGTACCGACGATACCCACATGTGAAGACTACATTCCTGCTTGTTCCTGGAGATCCTGGATTATACAAATATAACTGAATGCCTCAAAGAAATCTCCGGTTGGCTAAACTCCCATAATCTCAGCTTAAATGATAGCAAAATGGAAGTACTCACAGTAACAAGAAACAAGACCTTTAACCATCCCTCCAAAATAGCTACAAAGAACACATACATTACTATCAAAAGTGAAGTTAAATACCTAGGGGTCATCTTCGATCAGAACAAACTTACAAAAGAGCGTTTACCACAAAATGAAAATTGTTCAGAGACTAAAGCCCCTGCTAAGTTAAAATGACTTCAGAACTGTCCTACAGGCCATAATCACACCAGTACTGGACTTTTTAAACTCAATTTACCAAGGCCTGCCAGTAACAATCCAGTCACTATACATAGTACAGAACACCACTGCTCGCATTCTAACAGGAACAAATAAATATGAACACATATCACCAATCTTGGCACAACTTCATTGGCTCCCAATAAGGAGTTGTGCAAGATTCAAGGCTATCACGAATATATTCAAAATAATCCAGAATAAATCAGCTGAATTACTTCAAGACCTAATAAAAATATACCTTGAAAACCGCCTGTCAAGAACAAACAATAAAAACACTTTAACCATATCAAAGGAATTCTCCAAAGCAAAGCAGTGCACTTCAAATAGAGCCTTTTCATTATATGCATCAAATCCACGGAACTCTCTACTGAACAATATCAAATGCACGAATGACGCTAAAGAATTCAGGAAAATGCTAAAGACATTCCTATTCATTGAACATTTCAGAAACATCATACTAGACCTGGACAATTTCTACTGAACAATGCCCATGATCATATAACATGATCACAAACCGTAAATAGTTTAGTGATGTAAAAAGTTATAGAAACATACTGTTATGACACAATGATGTTTCCAAGTTACAGAGTTGTAAAACACCTTGTTACAAAGTAAATACTTGAGTTCAACAATGGAGTTTAACGTAAACAACCTTGTTTCCCAAGGTAAAAATTGAGTTTTAATGTAAACCACTGTGATTTAAGGAAAAGGTGGTATATAAATACCATTAAATAAATAAAATACAATTTATTTCTTTCTTATTTAATCCACATCCAACCTGTGGAATCACCTCACCCCAGCTGCTTGGAGACTGAGATACTGGTTCTGGTGGGAGGTGCCACCGATATGTATGCCCCGATGTCATCAGTCATGATTTGCTCAGTTTCCAAGCTGCTGGTGAGGTGACACTACCCACAGGTGTGGGTCTGGACTGGAAGAATGATAAGGAAGACAATATCTGAATTCAAACAACATGGACAAACATGAAAAACCTCTGAAGGGAAGGAAAGAGTTGTACATATGAACAGTTGAGTGTCGATGGGCAAACTGGATAGGCTATATGGTCTTTCTCTGTCATCATTTTCTCTGTGCCTATGCTTAATGAATGAAAATAGAGCTGCGACCAGTGGGAAAATCTACTGGTCAAGTATCAGTTTCAACTGATTCAAGGAAGCTGCTGTTCAATCAACATTTTTTGACTCTTAATAAACCCAATGGCACTTTGGGCTTTTCTTCTCTTCGTTTCTGCTGTGATGACTTTGCTCTTTTTTTCTTTCCCTCATATTGGTTTACCATCCTTCAACAACCAAGGTTTATGTTCATGCACTGCTCTGTCATCAGAACATACAAACTTTACATAATAGATATAGATGCAAAGGTAGAAGTTAAAACATAGTTACTCACCAGTAACAGGTGTTCTCCAGGAACAGCAGGAATCAGTCCTCACATATGGGTGACATCGACATCGATGGAGCCCCCATGTGGAGCAAATCCCCAGCTTTCGAAGAAAGCCTTTGGGACTGCATCACGCATGCGTGGTCGCCTTCCCACCCAAGGGTGCCATCTTGCTCAGTCAAACGACATAGCTAAAAAGACAGCAAAAGGATAAAAACTAAGCAAAGGACTGCAACTCCAGGGGAGGAGGGAGGGTTGTGAGGACCAATTCCTGCTGTCCCTGGAGAACATCTGTTACAGGTGAGTAACTAAGCTTTCTCCAGAAACAAGCAGGAAGTCAATCCTCATATATGGGACTCCCTAGCTATAGGCTACCGAGAACCCATAACTGAAAAATAGGCTCCCTCTAGAAGAGCCGCAGCAGCCATGATAGGCGTTCAACCGAGAACATAACACTCCGGTAGCCTGACACCAAAGGTTCGGAGGGTAGGAGTTGCCTAAATCTCAAACAGATTACGGAGTACAGCCTGGCCGAAAGCACTGTAGCACTGTCCTGCTGGAATTCCCTATCCAGGCAGTAATGGGCCGCAAAAGTCTGGCTTGAAGACCAGGTTACAGCCAGGCAGATGTCTGACAGCGGAACAGAGCGGAAGTGAGCCAGTGATGCGGCTTTAGCCCTGACCTGGTGGGCCGTGACTTGACCCTGCAACGGGAGATAGGCCGCCTATATGCCCAGGCGATGCAATCCGCCACCCAGGTGGACAACGTATGTTTGGAGACAGGCATCCCCAGCTTACCGGGGTCATAAGAGACAAAGAGCTGCAGAGCTCTTCGATGTCCCCTCGTACACTCCAAGTAGAAGGCCAATGCCCTCTTACAGTCCAGGGTATGCAGAACTGCCTCTGCCCAGCTGGCATGGATCCTGGGCAATAAGGTCGGAAGCACCACCTCCTGATTGAGGTGGAAAGAGGAGACCACTTTCGGTAGGAACTTGGGGTGTGTGTGAAGCACCACCCTGTTCCTATAGAACCGTGTGAACGGTCTATCAGACACCAGAGCTTGCAGCTCACTCACTCGTCTAGCCGATGTGAGTGACACCAAGAAAATCGTCTTCCAAGAAAGGAAGCGAAGATGGCAGGTAGCCATCGGCTCGAAGGGTGGGCGAGTAAGCTGCTGCAAGACCACATTCATATCCCATTCAGTCGCCGGGGGGCGAACCGGGTGTTTCAGCAGAAGCAGACCTCTCAGGAACCTGGACAGCAAAGGGTGAACAGAGAGAGGTTGCCCTTCCACTGGAGAGTGGTGTGCTGATAAAGCACTAAGGTGAACTCGGACCGAGTTTGACTTAAGGCCTAATTCTGAAAGGTGAAGCAGGTACTGCAGCACCACAGCCACCTGGCAGGAGAATGGGTTCTCACACTGCTGAGTACACCATACCTCAAACCACCACCACTTATATGCATAGGTTTTCCTAGTCGATTGCCTTCTAGAGGCCAGCAGCATATCCTCTATCTTTTTTGGGAGAAGTGGTGCAAGGACTACCCTTTCAGCAGCCATGCCATCAGGTTGAGGGACCTGAGGTTGGAGTGCAGGAGTGAGCCCCCGTCCTGCGACAGGAGGCTGGGCGAAATTCCCAGAGGGATTGGAGTCTCCTCCGCCAGCTGCAGGAGGAGAGGAAACCAAGGCTGTCTCGGCCACCTGGGGGCCACCAGGATGACCGAACCCTTGTCCTGAAGGATCTTGAATAAGGTCTGAGCCACCAGAGGCATGGGAGGAAATGAATATAGGAGGCCCACCGACCAGGATATTAGGAAAGCATCTGCAGCTATCCTGTGTGCGTGCGGCTGTCTGGAGCACCTGCTCTATCGTCAAATCCTCGAGAAGACCTGCTAACTCCTTCATGAGGAGGTCCCTGTGAAGAGGGGGTCTGAGAGGCTCCCCTGCAAAGTAAGAGGGAGGCACCTGGGTGAAATGTAACCGATAGCCCATTTGGACTATCTGGAGTACCCAGGTGTCTGTTATAATGGCTGGCCACCTGTGGGGATACAGGGTCAGCCTTCCCCCCGTGCATGGCCTTGCTTCCTTCGGGAGAGAGGCTACGCTCTGGGAGTCAAAAGCCCCCTCCAGGCTGGGCCGGAGCCAGAGCCGGTGCCTGGGGCTTGGGGGCCTTTTGCTTACGCGGGCCTTGCCCCCATCCCTTGGCCTGCTGCCCCTGCTGGGGAGGCCTGATACGTGGGATAGTTTTGGTAAGCTGATCCTTTCCTCGGGAAAAAGGGCTTCTTACCCGAGCCCTTCTTCTTGGAAGGGGCAGAAGTCTTCTTCTCGAGTCTTGTCCGGGTCAGGTACTCAGACTCGATCTCAGCAGCCTTCTCAGTCATGGGCTTGCCAAAGAGGTTCTCACCTCGGCAAGGGACATCAACCAACTTATCCTGAACCCATGACTCCAGGTTTGACAACTGTAGCCATGCCTGGCTTCGTGCACCGATGCTGGCCCCTGCTACCTGGGCCGAAGCCTCAAAGCCATTGTAGGCTGCTCGAGTCAAACTTCGAGCACTCTCGGATCCCAGTGGACAAAACCTGGAAGCGCTGCAAAGGTCCCTCGGAAAGACCAGCAGAGAACCTGGCAATCTCCTTTGCCAGGTCTCGCAGGTACATGCCCATGTACAGCTGGTACGTCTGGATTTGGCATGCCAGCATCGAACCCTGTTAGCCCTTTCTGCTGAGAGCATCGATGTTGCGGGCCTCCCGGCCAGGAGGCACCGAGGAGTGCATCTTCTGACTCTTGAGCTGGCGCATGGCCAATTCCACAACCATGGAGTTGTGCGGCAGTTGTGCCTTTTGGAAGCCAGGGCTCTTGCGAACTCGATAGATGGAATCGATTTGCCTGCTGAGAACCGGCATCGAGGCCAGCGTCTCCCACATTCGGAGCATCAGCCATTCCAGAATGAGTGGCACCGGTACAGTAAGGGCTTCCTTTGGAGAAAAGTCATACTGGAGGACCTCGAGTTCTTCGGCTCCTCCTTGGGATCCGCCGGGAATTACAAAGCCTCCGAGCTCAGGCGGCTCTGCAGCCCCCGGCTCGGGTCACAACGCCGGCTCTCCCAGAGGAGAGTCAATAATAAGGATCGTGCTTACCTTCCTCGGCATCTCCGGGTCCTTTCGAGGGAATTTAGCAGGCCTCTTCGATTCTGAGGATCCAGGATGGTGAGCCGGGCTCCGCGACAGAACCCGCGAGGGACCAGGCCGTTCGAAGCTCTCAGACGACACCGCCCTCATGGATTTCTTCTTCCTTTCGGTGTTCCCGCAAGGGTGACCCCCTTTCAGAGGACACCCGATGCTGCTCGGAATCAGACAGCTCCCGAGAGGTCGAGGCCTCTGACGAGGTCCGGGCCCGGGCAGCTACGGACTCAGGAAAAATCCTGTCATGCAGCTGCTGCCTGCTCCTCAATGCCTTGGAAGACATTTTTTTGCATGGGCCACAGACCACAGGGTCATGGTCGGGCCCGAGGCATTGGAGGCAGCAGTCATGTGTGTCGGTGAGAGACATGAGTTTCGTGCATCGATCACACTTTTTAAACCCGCTGGCAGCCATCGGGGGAAAAAGGGCCCCTGCGAGGTCAAAGGACCGGGCTGCCAGCTAAAAAGAAAAAAAAGAGCGCAAACGCTAGTCACTAAGGACAAAAACGAAAAAGACTAGACTCTATACCGGTGTACCGAGCCCAAGCCGGGAATGGGAACCGGCGTCGAACCGACAAGCAGAAAAACACAATTTTTCAACTTTTAACACTTTTTCCACGGGGGAACTAGGACGACGTCCGTTGGGCTCCGCGGAAAAAAGGAGACTGAGCAAGATGGCACCCTTGGGCGGGAAGAGGACTGCGCATGCGTTGATACAGTCCCAAAGGCTTTCTTCGAAAGCTGGGGATTTGCTCCACATGGGGGCTCCGTCGACATCAACGTCACCCATATGTGAGGAATGACTTCCTGCTTGTTCCTGGAGAATCTTCGCTTATTTCATTCTTTTCAACCTAATGGATGTTGGAAAGCAATTGACAGTAATCACTACCGTCACTCAACAGAGTTTACTATTGCCAGTACCATTCAATTTTCACTGTTTCAATTATTACGGTAGTCAGTAGCCTCACAGAAAGCACCAGAATCACAGAATCCCTCACATAAAGTTACCTCATCCACTTCAACAAAACCCCAATGGCTCTACCATTCAATACCCTGGCGATCTGCCTCTTCCTTCTCACAAGCTGGCTCAACGAAGCCCTTGCCTTATATCACACGGCTCACCAAATTCCAATACTTCTGAGTCATGGAAAAAGAAGGGCAGAATCTTCCTATCCCAACTCAAGAATGGAGACCCCCACACGCCACTCTCACCTCATACATATAGCCCTTCAACAACCAAAGAAAAATAAGCAAGACAAACCCCTTCAACCCTTTTACTTAAACTGTGCTCTCATAAATGCACGGTCTATCCGCAAGAAATGGCCAGTCATCACTGACACAATTTCTTCTCATAATCTAGACATCCTCATGATAACCGAAACCTGGTTATCTGACGCGGATAATGTAATCCTTAATCAACTCATACCCCCCAACTTCTCTGCCCATTCCCAACATAGAGAGAGCAAGAGAGGAGGAGGCATTCTCATACTTACCAAGAATGACCTAAATTTCCACACCGTGGACTCCACAAGCTCAAACAGCATGGACGTATTATCCATCACAAATGAACAATGCCTCATCAATTTAATTTACAGAGCGCCCTCACCCTCCGCGGACGACCTGCCTTACATTCTAGATCTAGCAGCTAACTCACGCAAGCCCAACATTCCCAACTGGATATTAGGAGACCTCAATCTCCCAACACTACATCCCAGCCACGCCTCAGCCCTCTTTGAAGCTATCAACGAACTGGGATACAAGCAAATTGTTGACACCCCCACGCACGAGAGAGGAAACATCCTTGACATGATCTTTGCCCCTCTTACAGCTCTCGACTCCAACAATAGACTTGACAACTCTGTAACCCCAGTACCTTGGTCAGACCATAATTTAATCACTTTCCCCATCCTCATCAATGGCAAACAGTCACCACACAGAAACAAAAACTCCATTGACTCAACAAGAGTATCATCTCGAAAATTCAAAACCCTCAACAAAGAACATATAGTTATGGAAACCCTCCCTCTCCTACATGACACCTCTCTCAATCTGGAAAATCTGATCACATCCTGGAACAGCACTATCAGTACCATTGCACTGCAACCAGTCCAGGGTAACAACCCAAAGAAAAGAAAATCTTCTCCCTGGTTCTCCCCTGACCTACGAGCCTCCCTCACACACCTAAGAAAACTGGAGAAACGATGGCGTCGCTCACACTCATCAGAAGACCAAGCAGCCTATAAAACACATCTATCTGTACACAGGGAGTCAGTCATGGCCAAGATGAAACAATTCCATACCGATACGCTGAAAAGATCACTAAATAAACCACGCGATCTTTTCAATTTAGTCAAAACCTTATCTAAAGAACCTTCACCAAAACATCCTGAACCCATCCATCCCCAAGCATTCGCCGATTTCCTGCAATCCAAGTTGCTTCAAACCAACAACATTGCAACAATCTCCTCTCAAGTCACCATATGCATATCAAACCTATCCATGTTCTCCACACCATCCAGAAAACATGTTGAAGACACCATCGCTGCGCTTAACACGACTACTGCACAAACTGACCCTTGCCCAGCCCACTGGATAAAGGAACTACGCCAAGATCTCAGCCCCATCATCACTAAAATGATGAACTTATCCTTTACAACCGGCTCCTTCCCACCAGCCCTCAAGAGAACATCCATAAGACCCCTCTTGAAAAACCACAAACTCGACCCACAAAAGGTTGAATCTTATAGACCCATAGCTAGCATTCCCCTACTAGCAAAAATAATTGAAAAGGAAGCTCAAAGACAGTTACAGGACCACATTGACACCGTCTCCCCTCTGGACCACTGCCAACATGGCTTCAGAGAGTTCCATGGTGTTGAAACCCTCCTCACCACTCTCTGCAACAACATCATCACAGGCATTGATAACATCCGCCAAGGCTTTGCTCTCATCTTCTTAGACATTGCTGCGGCTTTTGACTCTGTACATCACGATCTGTTAATAGGGCGACTAAAAGAAAAAGGCATCAATAACACTGCCCTAGAGTGGTGCAAGTCATACCTTGATCAGAGATGGCAGTACGTTACCTCAGGGACCACAACATCCACACCATACCACCAAAAGCAAGGCGTACCACAAGGATCATCCCTATCCTCACTCTTTTTCAATATATACATACAACCGGTTTGCAACATCATCAGGTCCTTCAAGGTTGAATGCTTGATATACGCAGATGACATCCTCCTATATATGCCTTTCTCCACAGTTCATATGGACCTTTCCCCGCTAGCTAAATGTTTTGATGCAGTATCCGAATGGCTTCAATCCCAGAACCTCCGAATTCAACACAAAAAGACCGAGGTTCTCTTCATCATCAGGGACCCACTTTTCACCCCCCCACCCCATATAAAGGTGAAAGAAGCTGAGCTCCAATCAAAACCTTCCATTCGCTACCTTGGAGTCACTTTTGACCAACGCATGGATCTGAAACTACACATAACCAACGTAGTCAGAGCAATCTACCTCAAGATCCGGACTCTTCGACATCTTCGCCCCCTGCTTGATCCTGATGACTTCAGAACTATATTTCAAGCCTTAACCTTACCACACCTTGACTATGCCAATGCCATTCTCCAAGGCCTCCCACACTCCACATTAAACCCTCTGCAACTCGCCATGAATACCGCTGCTAGAGTCCTCTACGGAGCATCAAGAAGGGACCATATAACACCCATCCTAGAGCAACTCCACTGGCTCCCCATACATGGCAGAATATTATTCAAAACATTACTCCTAACTTTCAAGGCCACTAAAAGCATCACCTCCTCCTCTCTAATAGACTTCATTCAGGCCGTCCCACCCAACAGATCCAGGAGAACGATATCAACAAATACTCTAATCATCCCTAAAGCAGCGACAAAATGCCTATCAGTGACATCTAACAGGGCCTTCAGATTCTATGCCCCTAAGTACTGGAACGCTCTACCCCCAGAGATTCGTGCTATCAATGATTTATCCCTTTTCAGAAAGGCACTCAAATCCCACCTCTTCCCCCAATATTACTTGACCAACTAACCAATCTTAATCACTACCCAAACTAAGAACAAATCCTGTAATGTATACTTGTAATACTCTTGTAAATACTCTTGTAAATAGTTGCAGTAATGACGTCCCATGTTTTATTCCAAGTTCTCTGACCTTGTTCTCTGTAAAACCTAACAGTTTGTTGTTATGGTATGTTGTTATATTGTGAACCGCGCTGATTCTGAATAGAGCGGTATATAAGAGCCTGTAATAAATAAATAAATAAATAAATATAAACAGTCTAGAACGTCTGTCTGTCTATCTGTCAGGAAGCAAAATTAAATAACACAGAAAATTTAACGGAATGGGACTAAATTTGGCAAGGGAGAAAACCCAGTGAAGAGATGTTTGAAAATGGGCCAGATCAGACTGGCGTTACAGAGAAATAAAGCCCTACCCCTCAAAAATGTCCCGGCGCATTTCTATGAGAGAGACACTTCTAACTTCTACAACATAGAAACTCTGCTATCTGAAAAACAACAGTTAGCCAATTGCCCCTTTCAAACCATCTCTCCCCTCTTTCTCTCCTCTCCTTCTCTCCTCTCCAGGTCACAAACATACACACAGCTAACACAGATACAGACACTTCCCCCTAACAAATCACATAAAGAAACACAAAACAAAACACTGATACACATACACACATGTACTGCAAATAATTTGATGATGCATGCTCAGCATACTTGCCCCATCAAGCATCCCCCCCCCAGTCCAAATGCTGCCACACTTCTATCCTTACTACACTGGCTCTTAGTAATTCAGATACGTATTTCATTTTGTTTGTTGCAAATTCTACTATGAAAACTAGATCCTGAACCATGGGAATGTGCATTTGTTATCATGCATTCAGTTTGTTTGGGCACCTAAAAAATGTTTGTGCATGCAAATTGGTTGTGTGCACATATATTATTAATGATTAATTTGCATGCTTAAAAATGTTTTCGTATACTTACAATGTGTGCATTGAAAAAAGTGTGAGAAAAATAGGGAAAATTTCAGAAAATACAAAAACAAGCCAATTTCTTTTTTTTTGGCTGTGCACACCCCACCTGAGCCATATAGTTTATTGATGGTTGCTATGTATGCTGGAACCTAGAGGATAATTTTATAAGATGCCACGTACAGATACATGTCATTTACATACATAACTCACCTATTTTCAAGGACTTACACACGTGAATGGGCACATATGCATTTACTTTAGCTAGTCACTATTCTGTAATTATGCATGTCAAACCAATCGTGTGTACTTTCATTACCCCTACTTATATACTTGTATAGTGCTTCAAGTCATACACAGTGTTGTGGATGTATACATAAATGGAGCACAAAATTTAAATGTGCAATTTATAAAATACTATAACTTACACACATTCTTTAGAAATCTAGGTAAGGGGATTTACACTGGCCCTAAGGCTGGTATAAACGCCCATGCACTTTTTCAGACATATATGCCCCTATTTTATAAAGAAATGTAGGTGCCCACTTTTTTTTTTATAAAATAGGCTCAAGATAGGCATGTTCTGGGTACAAAAAGAGTAGTTACTCACTTGGGTGTTCTCCAGGGACAGCAGAAAACAGTCCTCACATATGGGTGATGTTTGAGCAGATGGAGCCCTCACGGAAGCATCCCCTGAGCTTTCAAATAAAGCTTTTGGGAGATGCCACCACGCATGCATGGTCCCCTTCTCGCCCAAGGGTGCCATCTTGCTCAGTCAGATGACATAGTTGAAAGGCGTCAAAAAAAAAGATGGTCAAGGAGCAACTCCAAGGGGAGGAGGGAGGGTTGGGAGGACCAATTCCTGCTGTCCCCAGAGAACACCTGTTACAGGTGAGTAACTACACTTTCTCCAGGAACAAGCAGGAAGTCAGTCCTCACATGTAGGACTCCCTAGCTACAGGCTACCGAAAGCCCATAGCGAAAAACACAGTCGCCTTCAAGGGGAGCCGTGAGCAGCAACAATTGAGTCCGTAACTACAGATTAGGGTAGGACTCCTATGTCCGATGGAAATCAGCACTTCGGTGGCCTGAACAGAGAAGGATCAGAGGGTAGGAGTTCCCCAAAAAGATTACGGAGCACAGCTTGGCCAAAGGCACTGTCCCGTCAGGACTCCTTTTCCAGGCGGTAATGGGCTGCAAATGTATGGACTGAAGACCAGGTGGAGGCCTGGCAAATGTCCACCATCAGGACAGAGCACAGGTTTGCCACAGAGAACACCATGGTCCTGACACATTGCGCCGTGACTTGGCCTTCCAGCGGAAGCCCCGTCTGCTTGTAGGCGAGAGTGATACACTCCGCTACCCAGGTAGAGTGTGTACATTTGGTCATCGCCTCCCCCAGCCTACGGGGATCGTACGAGATGAAAAGCTGAGCAGTTTTGTGGTGGCCCTGAGTACATTGGATGTAGAAGGACAAGGCCCTCTTACAGTCCAGGGTGTGAAGGACCGACTCCGCCCTACTGGTGTGAGGCCTTGGAAAGAAGGTGGGGAGAACCACCTTCTGGTTGAAGTGGAAGGACAATACCACCTTCAGAAGGAATTTAGGGTGTGTGTGAAGCACCACCCTGTTCTTGTAGAACCTGATATATGGGCACCTCTGCCACTAAGGTCTGAAGCTCTCTAACCCTGCGAGCAGAGGTGAGCACAACCAGGAACGCCACACCTTCCACGAGAGATATCACAGGTCGCAGGTAGCCAAAGGCTCAAAAGGCAGGCGAGAGAGCTGCCCCCAAAATCACATTGACGTCCCACTCTGTCACCAGAGGGCGAACCGGGGGCTTCAATAAGAGAGGACCCCTTAGGAAGTGGGTCACCAGCGGATGGACTAAGAGGGGTTTGCCATCTACTGGGTGGTAGTGCACCACCAGGGCACTGAGGTGCACTCTGATGGAGTTCGATTTAAGCCCGAATTGCAAGAGGTGGAGAAGGCACTGTACCACCAGCCCCACCGGGCATGAGAACGGGTCGGTCCCGTGTTCTGCACACCAAGTTGAAAACCTGTGCCATTTGAGTGGGTACACTTTCCTAGTGGAAGCCTTATGAGAGGCCAGCAGGTTCTCCTCGTCCTCATCCAAGAGGTTGAAAGGGGCTAGGGTCACCCTTTCAGCAGCCACGCTGTCAGCAACAGGGATCCAAGTTGGTGTGCAGAAGAAAGCCCCCCTCCTCCTGGGACAGGAGCCCTGGAGAGTTCCCCACGAGCTGGTAGTCTCCATCGATAGCCAAAGGAGTAGCAGGGACCATGGCTGCCTGGGCCATCGAGGGGCTATCAGGATGAGCAGGGCCTTGTCGCGGAGGGTCCTGAACAATGTCTTGGCAATTAGTGGTGTGGGTAGGAAGGTGTACATGAGGCCTTCCAACCATGAGATGAGGAAGTGTGCCGCCACCCTGGAGAAGTGGGTCTACCGAGAGCAGAAGCAGGGCAACTGTTAGTTGTCCAGGCTGGCGAACAGGTCTATCTCGAGTTCCTCCCAGAGCTGAAAAAGCCGGTTGGCCACACTGGGGTCCAGCTGCCACTCGTGCATCTAGAGGACCCTGTTCATTCTGTTGGCCAGTGAGTTGTTTTGGCCTGGCAGGTATACTGTCCACAGGAGTATATCCTTCTGGACAGCATAGGAGCAGAGGACCACTGCCTCTCGGCAGAGGGCAAGAGACCCCGTGCCTTCCCTGTTTGTTCACATAGAACATCGCCAACTGGTTGTCCATTTGGACCAACACCTGCTGGTGTCATAGGCTCGGAGGGCTAAGTATATTGCCCTTAGCTCTAGAAGGTTGATCTGCTGGTGGCTCTCGTCCAGCGACCAGCTGCCCTGAGTGCAGAATTCCTCGCTGTGGGCTCCCCAGCTGAGCAGGGAGGCGTCCGTGGTGAGGACCCTTAAGGAGCTCAGGGCTTGAACGGGCATCCCCCGCCTTGAAGTACTGGGGAGTCTGACACCAGGTCAGGGAGTCCAGCAACTGGCAGGTCACTGAGACTTTGTCCCAGAGGCATCCCGTGGCCTTTGTCCACTGGTCCCGAAGGCACCATTGCGCAGCCCTCATGTGAAAGCGAGCGTCTGGGGCGATGTGGACCATGGAGGCCATGTGCCAGAAAAGGCACAGGAGCCGCTGAGCGGGTACCGAGGGACAGTGCTGTATGTCCAGGGCCAGGCCCATGAGTCAGTTGGCTTGGTCTCCGGGCAGGAAGGACTTTGCCTGGAGGGTGTCCAGTCTTGCCCCTATGAACTCCTGACACTGGGTCGGGAGGAGGTGGGTCTTGGGGTAGTTTATCACAAACCCTAAGTGCTGCAGGACCTGGATGGTACGTGCAGTTGCCTGCTGCACCTCTGAGGCCGTGCCTCCTTTTATGAGCCAGTCGTCCATGTAGGGGAAAACAAAGACCCCCTGGAGGCAGAGGGGCGGCATCGACTGCCAGGCATTTTGTGAAGACCCTTGGGGCGAAGGCCAAGCCGAAAGGCAGCACCCTGTATTAGTAATGACCCCTCCCCCCCCACTATGAACCGCAGGTACTGCCTGTGCTTGAGGTGAATGAGGATGTGGGTATAAGCAACCTTCAGATCCAAGGAGCATAACCAATCTCCCTGCTGGAGGTAAGGCAGCAATGTTCCAAGGAAGAGCATCTTGAACTTTTCCCTCACCAGGAAATTGTTCGGCTTGCGCAGATCGAGGATGGGCCTTAGACCGCCTGTCCTTTTTGGCATGAGGAAGTACCTGGAGTAGAAACCCATGCTCCTGAGATGGTGGGGTACTGGTTCTACCATTTTGTCCTCGAGAAGACCTGCAAGCTCCTTCAGTAGAAGGTCCTGGTGAAGGGGAGACCTGAGGGGCTCTCCTGGAAAGTAAGGGGGAGGTATCTGAGTCAGATGGAGGAGGTAGCCCTCCCTGACCACCAGAAGTGCCCAGGAATCGGTGGTGATAGTTAGCCATCTTTGGGCATTGTGGATCAGACATCCCCCTGTGGGCTGCTGACCTCCTTGGGGTGGAGAGGATATGCCCCAGGAGTCAAAAGCTCCTGTCTGGCTAGGCCAGGGCTGATGCCTGGAGTTTGGGAGTCTTCGGCTTATGAGGGCCATGCCTATGTCCTTTGACCTGCTGACCCTGCTGGGGAGCCGAGGAGGCCTGAAAAGGTGGGTAGTTTCTGTAAGCAGCCCCTTTCCTTGGATAGAAGGGCTTTATAAGTTAGCCCTTCCATCAGGGAGGGCAGGGTTCCTTTTAGAGAGCCTGGTCCTTGTCATGAACTCTGTCTCCAGCTTGGCACATTGTCGGTCATGGGCTTGGCAAAGAAGTTCTCCCCTTGGCATGGGACATTGACCAAGTTGTCCTGAACCTACTGCTCGAGATCAGATGATTGTAGTCAAACCTGGCATCTGGCGCCAATGCCTAACGCCACTACTCAAGCCACCAACTTGAAGCAGTTATAGGCTGCCCGAGACATAACTCTGGAGCACTCACGGACGGCCTTGGCCAAGTACTTGAACTGCTGCAGGGGTTCCTTGGACAGACCAGCTGAGAACCCGGCAATTTCCTTCGCCAGGTCTCTCAGGTACATGCTCATGTACAGATGGTAGGCCTGGATGCAGCCGATGAGCATTGAGGCCTGGTAACACTTTCTGCCAAGGGTGTCCAAGGTGTGTGCCTCCCTGCCAGGAGGCACAGAAGAGTGCATCTTCTGACTCTTCAGTCGACGCATGGTCAACTCCACCACCATGAAGTTGTGTGGCAGCTGTGATTTATGGAAGCCCGGGCTCCGGCGGACTCGATATATCAAGTCAAGCTGCTTGCTCACCACTGGCACCGATGCCAGTATCTCCCACATACGGAGCATTAGCTGTTCCAGGATGGGAGGGAGGGCACCGTAAGCAATTCCCTCGGAGGGGCCTCGTACTGGAGGATTTCTAGTTCCTCCGCCAGAGGGTCCTCCTCCAATTCCATCGGGAATGCTAGAGCCTTAGAAATGTCCTTGACAAAGTCAAGGAATGTCATGTCCTCTGGCGGGGACCGCTGCCAGGGCTCTGAAGTTGGAGAGTCCAAAGGGACATCACGATGGCGACGTGTGTCGGGCGACTCCTCATCCTCTGTCTCCCACTTGGCGTAGTCCATCGAGGACTCTATAGAAGGCTGGTCTGCAGGCCTCGGGGCTGACCCTGGCCCACAGCAGCCCCACAGCTCGTGCCGAGAGCACTGGCTGGGGATGATCGCAGCCCTGTCGAGCAGGAACCGGATCAAGACCTCGGCTGAGGATCGACTCAAGGCTGAAGGGTCTCGAGGATCGGCTCAGCCTCCGGAGACACCTTCGACATAGAGGGCCCGGTGATTGGGGCAGAGGAACAAGTCATACCGGACAACAGCGCCTGCTGCTGGTCCATAAAGGCAGATAAACTGTGCTCCAGAGCCGCCATTCTGGATTCCATGCCAGAAAGCTCCGCAGCCATCGGCACAGGCACTTGAAGGAATTGGGCCAGATGCCAGTTTCCCCGAAGGGGACTCCTCAAAGAGGATGGTATCTGGCGACTGCAGCTGGCCCAAGGTCGAGTACTTTTGGGGGACCTTTGCAGGCTGCTCCCTTGCTGATCCCTCAGACGTACGTCTTGGACTGTGGGACCTGGCTTGGGATGGACCCGGCCTGTTGGATCCATCCAGGGACACTGCCTTTGAGGTCTTCTTCTTGGGTTCCCTCGAGGGAGAACCCCTCTCCGAAGAACCACGACGTCGTGGCTTCAGATGAGGCCCAGGCCTTCGGAGGTACCGGGAACTCGAGGAAAAACTTATCGTGCTGCTGCTGGCGGCAGCTCTTGAGGGCCTTGTTGGACATCTTTTTGCAGAGACTGGCATGCTGTGAGGTCATGGTCCGACACAAGACAGCGAAGGCAGCAGCCGTGTGTGTCGGTCAAAGACATAATTTTGGCACACCGATCAGCGTAGTTACTCACCTGTAACAGGTGTTCTCCAGGAGCAGCAGGAATCAGTCCTCACATATGGGTGACGTCGGCGCCGACGGAGCCCTCGCGGAGCAATTTTCCCCAGCTTTCAAAGAAAGCCTTTGGGAATTGCAGCGCGCATGCGCGGTCCCCTTCCCGCCTAAAGGTGCCATCTTGGCCGGTCTGATGACATAGCGAAAAGACAGCAAAAAATTTGCAAAAACTAAATCATATGACTGCAACTCCACGGGGAGGAGGGAGGGTTGTGAGGACTGATTCCTGCTGCTCCTGGAGAACACCTGTTACAGGTGAGTAACTACGCTTTCTCCAGGACCAAGCAGGAAGTCAGTCCTCACATATGGGACTCCCAAGCTTAAGGCTACCGGAGACCCTAAGCACAAAAATGAGCTCCCTCTAGCTCAGCAGCACAGAAGGAAGGAATCTTCTCTGACTAATCTCCAACCGGTAGCCCAACATCCGGGATGGAGGGTAGGAGTTGCCTAAACCTCGAAGAGATTACGGAGGACTGCCTGTTCGAAAGCACTGTCCCTGCGGGACTCCCTCTCGAGGCAGTAATGGGTTGCAAAAGTCTGGCTCGAAGACCAAGTAGCGGCCCGGCAGATGTCTGCCAATGGAACAGAGCGGAGGTAAGCCACTGACGCAGCCTTCGCCCTAACCCGATGAGCGGTGACTCGACTTTCCAACAAGAGGCCTGCCGCCCCATAAGTCCAAGCGATACAGTCAGCTACCCAGATGGACAGAGTACACTTGGAGACAGGGAGCCCCAATTTATTAGGGTCGTAAGACAGGAAGAGCTGAACCGTCTTACGGTGCTCCCGCATACGATCAAGGTAGAAGTTCAGCGCCCTTCTACAGTCCAGGGTATGCAAGAACCTCTCAGCTCGGCTGGAGTGTGGCCTGGGAAAGAAGGTCGGAAGCACCACCTCCTGATTGATGTGAAAAGGGGAGACCACTTTTGGAAGAAACTTAGGGTGAGTCCGCAGGACTACCCTGTTCTTGTAGAACCTAGTGTAAGGGGGATCAGACACTAGGGCCTGCAGTTCACTAACGCGTCTAGCGGAAGTGAGGGCTACCAGGAATAAGGTTTTCCAAGAAAGAAAACGGAGAGGACAGGTAGCCATGGGTTCAAAAGGCGGACAGGTGATCCGCTGTAAAACCACATTAAGGTCCCAGTCGGGGGCTGGGGGGCGCAAAGGTGGTTTAAGGAGAAGGAGACCTCGGGAGAACCGTGCCACGAGAGGGTGGCCGGAAAGAGGCCTGCCTTCCACCGGCACATGATGTGCAGAAATAGCACTGAGGTGAACCTTGACCGAGTTGGACTTTAGTCCAAGATTGGAGAGGGAAAGCAAGTACTGCAAGACCACCGACACCGAGCAGGAGAAGGGGTCCTGAGACTGTTGAGTACACCAGGTGGAGAAACGACGCCATTTAAGGGCATAGGATTTCCGGGTAGAGGGTCGCCTGGAAGCTAGCACGACCTCTTCCACCTCTGGAGGCAGCAGGAGGGGAGCAAGGACTACCCTTTCAGCAGCCAGGCCATCAGATGAAGAGATCTGAGGTTGGGGTGTAGGAGAGACCCCTGATCCTGGGTCAGGAGATCGGGTTGAAACCCCAGAGGCAACGGAGTATCTACCGCCAATTGCATCAGAAGCGGGAACCACGGTTGCCTGGGCCACCGGGGAGCGATCAGGATCATCGAAGCCTTGTCCTGGAGAACCTTGAAAAGTGTTCGAGACACCAGCGGCATGGGAGGAAAAGCATACAGAAGGCCCGTGGACCATGAGAGCAGAAAAGCATCCGCCGCTACTCGGAGGGGATGCGGCTCCCGAGAGCAGAACCGAGGAAGTTGCCTGTTCAGAGGACTGGCAAAGAGATCCAGCGTGGGGAGGCCCCACTGGAGAAAGATCCTTTGAACCACCAACAGGTCCAATCTCCACTCGTGTGGTTGGAGGATTCTGCTCAGTTTGTCTGCCAGGTAGTTTTCTTGACCTGGGAGATAGACAGCCTTGAGGAGGATTCCTCGGCTGACGGCCCAAGCGCAGAGCTTTTGTGCCTCCCGACAGAGAAGGAGGGAGCCCGTGCCCCCCTGTTTGTTCACGTAGAACATGGCCACTTGATTGTCCGTCTGGACGAGGACGGACTGGCGAGTGGTAAGGTGGGAGAAGGCCCGGAGAGCCAGGCGGATCGCTCTGAGCTCCAGGAAGTTGATCTGCTGGGCAGATTCCCACGGGGTCCAGAGACCCTGGGTACAGGTCCCTTGGCAATGTGCTCCCCAACCCAGGAGAGAAGCGTCGGTCGTCAGTACCTGAACCGGCGGAGGAGACTGAAAGGGCATTCCGAGCACTAGGTTGGGCAGATGAAGCCACCACCGTAGAGAAGAGACCAGCGGGCTGGAGATTCGTACTGAGTCCGCTAGTCTCCCCGAGGCCTGACGCCATTGTGAGCGAAGGCACCATTGAGCAGGCCGCATATTCAGGCGGGCATTGGGGGTCACATGGACCATGGAAGCCATATGGCCGAGCAGTTTCAGAAAGTGCCTGGCCGAGACCCGGGAATGGCTGCGGAAGCGGCTGGCTAGAGCCATGAGCCGTTGTGCTCTGTCGAGCGGCAGAAAGGCGCGCGCTTGAAGCGTGTTTAGCCTGGCGCCGATGAACTCGAGATCCTGAGAGGGGAGCAAAGTGGACTTTTCGAAGTTTATGACAAAGCCCAGGTACTGGAGCAGAGTCACAGTACGCTGCGTGGCGTGAGTGGCCTCCGTGGAGGACGGAACTCTGATGAGCCAGTCGTCTAGGTAAGGGAAGACAAAGAGGCCTTGAAGCCGGAGATAAGCCGCCACCACTGCGAGACATTTTGTGAAGACTCGTGGTGCGGAGGATAGGCCAAAGGGCAGTACTCTGTACTGGTAATGATTGCCTGCCACCACAAACCTTAGGTATTGTCGGTGGCTTGGGTGGATGAGGATGTGAGTATAGGCATCCTTTAGATCCAAGGAGCATAGCCAATCTCCCTGCTGGAGGTAGGGCAGCAGGATTCCAAGGGTAAGCATCTTGAACTTTTCCCTTTCCAGGAACTGGTTGAGGTTCTGCAAGTCCAGGATGGGTCTGAGGCCTCCAGTACGCTTTGGTATCAGGAAGTACCTGGAATAGAAGCCTTGACCTCTCAGGTGGTGGGGCACCGGCTCCACCGCCTGTTCCTGAAGAAGACTTGCCAACTCTTGAAGGAGTAAGTCCCGATGAAGAGGGGGTCGCAGAGGCTCCCCTGGAAAGTAGGGGGGAGGTACCTGGTGGAAGTGTAGAAGATAGCCCTCTCGGACTATGTGGAGCACCCAGGTATCTGATGTGATGTTGGACCACCTGTGGGCAAAGTGGACCAGCCGGCCTCCCGTGCTGAGAGACACCAGCGGAGGGGGAGAGGCTATGCTGAAAGAGTCAAAAACCCCCACCCTGCGGAGCAGGGGCCGGTGGCGCAGGCTTGGGGGCTTGCTGCCTACGGGACCCGTTACCCCGTCCCTTGGCCTGCTGACCCTGTTGGGGAGCTGCTGAGGCCTGATAATGAGGGTAGTGTTTATAGGCAGCCGCCTTCCTCGGGTAAAAGGGCTTTTTCCCCGAGCCCTTCTTCTTCTGGGAAGGGGCAGAGGTTTTCCTGGAGAGCCGAGTCCTGGTGAGAGTCTCTGTCTCGAGTTGTGCAGCCTTCTCGTCCATAGGTTTGCCAAAGAGGTTTTCACCTCCGCAGGGGACATCGACCAACTTGTCCTGCACCCAGGGCTCGAGGTCGGAGGACTGAAGCCAAGCCTGTCGGCGGGCCCCGATGCCGGCTGCGGCTACCCGAGCCGATGCCTCAAAGCCATCGTAGGCTGCTCAAGAGATAAACTTTGAGCACTCCCGAATACCGGTGGACAGGGCCAGGAACATCCGCAAAGGTTCCTCGGAGAGACCAGCAGAGAATCCGGCTATTTCCTTAGCCAGGTCCCTGAGATACATGCCCATGTAGAGCTGGTAAGTCTGGACCCGACAAGCAAGCATAGAGCCCTGGAAACACTTCTTACCGATGCCATCCAGGCTGCGGGCTTCCCTGCCGGGAGGCACCGAAGAGTGCATCTTCTGGCTTTTGAGCCTATGCATGGCCGATTCCACCACCATGGAATGGTGCGGTAGCTGTGCTTTTTGGAAGCCAGGGCTCTTGCGGACTCGATATATGGCATCGACCCGCTTGCTTAATACCGGCGACGACGCCGGGCTCTCCCACATGCGGAAGAGATGTCGTTCCAGCATCGGAGGAACCGGTACAGTAAAATGCTCCTTTGCAGGAGAGTCATACTGGAGGGCATCGAGCTCTTCGGCTCGAGGCTCCTCCTCGGGATCCGCAGGGAAGGCCAAGGCCTTGGCCATATCCCTCACGAAGTCCGAGAACCGTGCATCCTCCGGGGGGGACTGTCTCCGAGGTTCGGACTCGGGGGAGTCCGAAGGGATACACCGAGTCTGAAAAGAATCAGGTGACTCTTCCACCTCGGATTCCCAGGCGGACTCCTCGGAGGAGGAGTCGAGCGGCTCAGGCCGGGCGGGCACAGACGCCGTCCGCCCCGACGCCGAGGAAGTCGGCGTCGACGACCTCGGCCCCAAACGGGAGGCCGAAGGGGACCTCGACCGAGGATCGACTCGAGCCCGCATGGACTCGAGGATCGGCTCGGTCTCCGGGGTCGACTTAGACGTCGACGTCCCGGCGGTCAGGGCAGAAGCGCCAGCGAGGCCAGCGATCAATGCCCGCTGCTGGTCCATGAAGGCAGCCAGGCTGCTCTCCAAGGCCGTCAACCTGAGTCCGAACTCAGGAGACCCAGCAGCCCCCGACTCGGGCCCCGACAGCGTCGGGCCCGTCGTCGGACCCCTCGGAGGCGAGTCCACGAGGACAACAGGACTTACGTGAGCAGACGAGTCCATCTCCAGACGAGGCTGTTTGGACAGCCGCTCCAGCTCCAAAGACCCGGGACGGCTATCGGGGCTATGCGACCTGGCCCTCGCGGAGCCAGGAGCGTCCACCGACGCCGTCCTCGCGGGTTTCTTCCTCCGATGATGCTCCCGGGTAGGAGACCCCATCTCAGAGGAGCTCCGACGGTGTTCAGAGCCAGATTCCCTGGACACCGACGCCTCTGACGAGGTCCGGGTACGGCTGGGGTCAGAGAAGATTCTCTCCCTCTGATGCTGCCGACTCCACAAGGATTTGGCGGACATCTTGCCACAGGCTCCACAGATCATTTCTTCATGATCTGGGCCCAGGCAACGGAGGCAGCAATCATGTGTGTCAGTAAGAGACATAAGTTTCTTACACTTAACACACTTTTTAAAGCCACTGGCGGCCATCGGGGGAAAAAGGGCCCCTGCGAGGTCGAACGTTCGTGCCGCCAGGGAAAAGTGAAAAAGGCGCGAATTTGTCACTAAGGACAGAAAAAAACGAAAAGAAGGGGAGGCCTCGCAACCGGCGTCGCGAGGCCGGACGGAAAAGGGACCGGCGTCGAACCGAAGAAAATAATAAAATAATAAAGAAAATCAACTTTTCAGCGGTGACTCGTAGACAGCGTCTGTAGGGCTCCGCGGAAAAAAGACGACTGGCCAAGATGGCACCTTTAGGCGGGAAGGGGACCGCGCATGCGCGCTGCAATTCCCAAAGGCTTTCTTTGAAAGCTGGGGAAAATTGCTCCGCGAGGGCTCCGTCGGCGCCAACGTCACCCATATGTGAGGACTGACTTCCTGCTTGGTCCTGGAGAAAAACGTTTTAAAACCACTGGTAGCCATGGGGGAAAAAGTACCCCAGTGAGGTCAAAGATCCACAGAGCTGCCAGTTGCAAAAAAGGCACGAACATAAGAACATAAGATATGCCATACTGGGTCAGACCAAGGTCCATCAAGCCCAGTATTCTGTTTCCAACAGTGGCCAATCTAGGTCATATGTACCTAGCAGTTTCCCCAAGGGAGACAGGTTCCACAATGCTTGTATTGGTTCAAGCATTGATATCCTGGGTCCCTTCTTAATAATGGTTTATGGACCTTTCCTCCAGGAACTTGTCCAAACCTTTTTTAAACCCAGCTACACTAACAGCCTTTACTACATCCTCCGGTAACAAATTCCAGAGTTTGATTACACGTTGAGTGAAAAAATATTTTCTTTTATTAGTCTTAAATAGTTTAACCTGTAGCTTCATTGCATGTCCCCCAGTCTTTCTATATTCTGATAAGGTAAACAATTGATCTACGTTTACCCGTTCCACTCCGTTCATTAATTTATAGACTTCTATCATATCTCCCCTCAGCCGTCTCTTTTCCAGGTTAAAGAGCCCTAACCTTTTTAGCCTTTCTTCATAGGAGTATCCTTCCATCCCCTTTACCATTTTGGTGGCTCTTCTCTGAACCTTTTCTAAAATCGCTATATCCTTTTTAAGATACGGCGACCAGAATTGCACACAACACTTAAGGTGCGGTCCCACCATGGAACAATACAGAGGCACTACAACATCCCTTGTTTTATTTTCCATTCCTTTCCTTTCCTTATCATACCTAACATTCTATTTGCTCAAAGAGGATAAAACTACAAAAAAAGACCTGAACTCAATGCCGAGACAGCGAGGTCGGGTGGCAGGAAGAGTACCAGTGCAGTACTCGAGGAGAGTATGAAACTCAGGCTAAAAAAATCAACTTTTTCTGGGGACAAGCCAGACAGATGCCTGAAGGGCTCCGCGGAGAAAAGGAGACCTAGCAAGATGTCACCCTTGGGCGGGAAGGGGACCACGCATGCGTGGTCGCATCTCCCAAATGCTTTCTTTGAAAGCTGGGGGGATGCTTCCGCGAGGGCTCCATCATCACAGACGTCACCCATATGTGAGGACTGACTTCCTGCTTGTTCCCGGAGAAAAATTAGGCACCTAGTTACAATACTGCCCTCCTAGTGATTAAACCATGTAATCTGCCACTGGTTGCAATGTGTATGGCTGCCTAGTGGGGGGAAAAGCAGAGCAATACCCATTGCCTTGGGACAGTGGCACCCTGTGGTTTAACTGTAAAATCCATCCTTTCAAACCTGTTAACATCTAACCATTAGATGTCACTGTCATCACACTTGATTTAATTGTATTGTTCTTTCCAACCCAACAGACTATTTGGATACTGCTTCATTGAAATATGCAGCTCTTTTCCCCTCCAGATCAGAGAGACACAGAGTTAACATATGCACATAGAGGGATTGGAAACCTTGATGTGAGATGAGACAATTGAATGCAGTCAAGCAAATCTATCAAAATATAAAATAAAGTACATGGCCATATTCTGCATGCTTTATCCATTGTTTTATGATGAAAATGTAGTTATTCACATACAGTAACATTTTTTATACATCAAGGTTCTGGGTATATTACTTTTTCTCTGTACACATCGGAGTGTACAAGAGACTCATTGCTGAAAAAGTATTAGCTGGGTTAAGTAGAGGACATGGCTAACAATGTCTGCATCCACTCTATCCAAGAAAACACACATAATTTTACATAGAGCTGTCTTTTTCACAGCTGCACATTCACTCCAACTTCCCAAAGGCAATGAGGACAGGAGGAACTATAAAGAGAAGCAGCACTGGCAAGTAGCAGCCCTTCAGTCTGCCAAAAACACCCCTGCCAGAACCCGTGCCTCTTCGGTAACTAATTTTTCCAAGAGCTGCTGGCTACCCACCAAGAAAGACAAGGATTCTCTATTTACCTTTGGCACACAGTGCGGTCTGATCTCAAGTATGGAAATGAGCAATCCCAGACTCTCCAACAATCAACATGTATGGTCCTGACAGGTAAGATCTGCAGGCATATCCCTGGTCCGTATCCTACTGACAGTGCTATTGTACTTCTGCCTTAAGGGCAGGAAATAGTACAATCGCTTAACTATCTGGGCTGGAGTTTGCTAGGGACACTCAAATACCATCCTACACCCAATAGGAATGCAGGCAGATGAAAACATGCAGCCCCAATAGCCTGGAATGCCCTCCCTGTCGAGCTAAGAATGTTAACAGAGATTAATGAATTCCGCAAAAAATTGAAAACACACCTTTTCACAATACACTACAACAACATAGACCAACCCTCAAAAGAATTAGATAATGGATAATCACTCTCTACTCAACATCTCACTATAACTCTCTGCTCAACATATCACTACAATAGAAAAGATAATCCACCCCACCTGAATCTGAACCAATCATTATGACTATATCTCACATAAAATGTAAATGTATATATAATGTTTATAGTGTTGCACTGTCCTGTGCCAATCTGTTTAACATATTCTAGTAACTTTACATTGTATATAGTTATGACGTTTCATGTAAATGTATACATAATGTTTATAGTGTTGCACTGTTCTGTGCCAATCTGTTTAACATATTCTATTAACTTTACATTGTATATAGTTATGACGTTTCATGTAAAACAAACAATGTTTTGTTGACTGTTGTTAATTGTAAACCGCAGCTGATCTCTGGAAGCTGCGGTATATAAATCCTTGTTAAATAAATAAATAAATAAAATGAAAACAAAGCTACAGGAACACCACCCAGCCAAACCTGAAGCAGTGATGTATCATGAATCAGATTAAAAACCGTCTATTTCTGATTTTCTCTTTGAAGTTTATTTTCATTGCCACTACTATCCACCACCAAACTGGTATTAGCAGGTTTTTCCCCTTCTATCTCAAACTTTTTCTTTAAGGTAGCACAGAAACTCTCAGAATTAAACACAGCACTTTGGGAAGTCCTCCTTTCAAACTGTTTATCCCTGTTCTCTACTCTCCCACCTCTCCCCTCACAACAACCCCATCACAAATCTACCCCAACCCCACAAACTGATCCTGTTCCCAAAAGCTTTACCCACATAACTGTACCACCACTCTACAAACTACTCCTCCCTCCAATAATAACCCCATGCAATCTGCTCCACTACCTCCAGCTGGCCCCCAGAGAGAGCACATGCAAAGCACATACACAACATACAACAGAGATACATAAACACATTTACATACACATGAATTACAAATAATTCACTAGATGTGATGTATTGCATTAAGTTACTCAGAATTTCTTTTTATTATTTCTACTATGAAACCTATTGACTGATTTATACTGCTTTCTTACTGGTTGCAACTGTATTTGTAATTCCATGGCCAGGACTAGATTAAAAATCTCATAAAAAGTGAACTAAATATATGCAACCACTAGATTCAAACAAATATCAAGTCAAACCCCAGTTAACAGCCTCAGAAAACTGTTTTAATAATCTCATCTTCCATATACAGTATATGCTATTTTTTTTAAAAAAGGCTTTTTTGTCGGACTCCAATATCAAGATCATGCAGTAAATACATTCATAAGAAAACAGACTATAGTCGCTTTTAATAGTATTAATATCACACAGTCAAAATCTACTTACACATGAATATCGAGCACAGATACACCATTGGATGTTTTCAAAATCAAGACATTCATTCCAATAACACGCTACATTTCAGACTAATATTAAACTTAAATCCTCCTGCTTCAGGGAGGAAGAAATACAGCTTAGCAATCTGTCAAGGTACCGTGGTATCTTATCACCATGCCATTAAACAGACTATGACTTCACTATTTCTCAAAGCATATGGAGCCAAGTTCAGTGTAACATTATCCTTCCCTTTGGTGTTTTCGTCCTACTTGCTTTCCCGACCCGCAGATGGCTCAGCTAAATATTTCTACCCTCCTGAACATTTTTTTAAGGCTATTAAGTAGGGCTCAACTCAATGTTTGTCAGGATTAGATTACGGCACTAGCAAACTAGGTCAAAACGAGAAAAAGAAAGGAATCTCTATAGTGGGTCAGTCCAGAAGCAAGGCATGCACACCGGAGAAGGACCACAGCAATGGATACACAGATGTCCTTCATTTATTAAGAGGTCCTGACTTGGCTGCGTTTTGGCAAACATGCCTGCATCACGGGTCTAGAACTATATACAAAAAAGGGGGACTTAAATTGAGAATATACCACTGGAATTTAAAGACTGCCTGCAAAATCGATTTGCTGCTTTAGATACAAATGACAGAGCTCCAGAAGAGTTATGGAATGACATCAAGAAGGTTGTGTTGGAAGAAAGCGAGAAGTCTTTACAAAAGGTGAAAAAGAAAAAACGGCCAAAATGGACGATGGAAGAAACTCTGAAAATTGCCCAGAAACGCAGAGAAGCTAAAGCCAGAGGAGAAAGAAAGACAATCACAGAACTCAACAGAGATTTCCAACGTGCAGCAAGACAGGACAAGGAAAAGTACTACAATGACGCATGCAAGGAAATAGAAGTAGAAACTATTAGAGGAAGAACAAGATCGGCTTTCCTAAAGCTACGAGAGTTAAAGAAAAAGTTCCAGCCTCGAATTGGAATGTTACAAGATGCTCAAGGTTCTATGTTGAATTATGCTGAGAAGATCAAGAAAATATGGAAGGAATATACAGAGTTTTTATATGATAAAGATCAAGTGGACCAACAGCAGTTTCAACCTGTACCTTATGATCGGGAACCATTGGTGATGAAAGAAGTTGAAGCAGCATTGAAAGCTTTATCAAAGAACAAATCACCAGGCACTGATAGCATTCCCATAGAAGTATTACAGCAATCTGATGCAGCTGTTACCGTACTTACAAGGCTCTGCCAAGAAATATGGAAGACAACATCATGGCCAACTGACTCGAAAAGATCTGTGTTTATACCAATACTAAAGAAAGGTGATCCAACTGACTGTGGAAATTATCGCACAATCGCTCTGAACCCACATTCCAGCAAGATTCTACTGAAGATTATTCAAAAGAGACTACAACCATATCTGGAACAAGAACTACCTGAAGTGCAAGCAGGGTTCAGGAAAGGGTGAGGAACGAGAGACATCACTGCGGATGTGAGATGGATCCTTGAAAAGACTAAAGAATACCAAAAGGATATCTATTTGTGCTTTATCGACTATAGCAAAGCTTTTGACTGTGTAAACCATGAGAAACTCTGGGCCACATTAAGAAGCATGGGTATACCAGAACACCTGATCGTACTCTTGCACAATCTGTACACTGATCAAGAAGCAACAGTTCGAACGGAACAAGGAGAAACAGAATGGTTTAAAATAAGCAAAGGTGTAAGACAAGGCTGCATACTTTCCCCTACCTGTTTAATTTATATGCAGAACAAATCATCAGAGAAGCAGGATTGTATGAAGACAACAGAGGTGTGAAGATTGGTGGAAGACTCATCAACAACCTTCGCTATGCTGATACCACCACATTACTGGCTGAAAGTGAAGATGATCTGAAACATTTGCTTCTCACAATCAAAGAACATAGTCTCAAAATGGGCCTGCACCTTAATGTAAAGAAGACAAAGATCATGACAACTGGCATAATCAATAGGTTCATCATTGAAGGAGAAGAAATTGAAATCGTGAACAACTTTAATCTACTTGGATCAACTATCAATAAAGAAGCAACAAGCAGTCAAAAAATCAGACGACGCATTGCTCTTGGCAGAATGGCTATGAAAGACCTAGATAAGATTCTCAAGAGCAGAGATGTCTCTCTCCATACAAAGATTCAACTTGTTCAAGCCATGGTATTTTCAATAACATCCGGATGTGAAAGCTGGACAGTGAAAAAGATAGACAGGAAGAAAATTGATGCCTTTTAATTATGGTGCTGGCGGCAAATACTGTGTATACCATGGCATGCCCGAAGAACAAACCAGTCGGTACTAGAGGGGATCAAACCTAAGCTTTCTTTAGAAGCTCGGATGACAAGACTTCGACTTTCATACTTTGGACACATCATGCGAAGAGAGAGATCATTAGAGAAAGACATCATGCTTGGCAAGATAGAAGGTCAACGCAAACGAGGAAGGCCAGCAATGAGATGGATCGATACAATAACAGCAGCTACGGGTACCAGTCTGTCAACAATCAGCCGCCTGACTGAAGACCGAAAACAATTTAGGATAGCTATCCAGAGGGTCGCCATGAGTTGACTCTGATTCGATGGCACTTAACAACAACAATGATGATTTCAAAAATAAAGGAGAACACAAAACAAACACACCATAAAATAAAAATGTTAAAAACAATCATGTACAATAAATAATATATATTACCATACATATGAAAATATTTCAAATTTTTGATAAACATTGCATGACCAGGTTTATCTAAATATATGTATTTTCTGTGGAGGCAGAGCACTGGAAAGCAGCTCTAGTCACAGAAAGGGAGATGATGAACTGTTGTGTTGTAGAAATGTTTTTGCATATTGCAGGAGATGGAATTAAAATTAAGCCACCCTCATAAAATGCCCAATGCATTTCTATGAGAAAAACAGTTCCAACAGCTGCAGCATACGAACAGTGAATAACACTGCAATTACAAAACTGTACTTTTTAAACTGCCCTCCCTTCATCATCTCTCCCTCTCCCAATCACAGACATAAATGCACACATACTAACATGACCACATGTACATACAAGCATGCACAAACACACATGAAATGATAAACACACCTGCACGCACAGACATACAAGCCCACAAAGATACAAACACACAAATCAGATAAACATAAAAAAAACAGAGAAATACACACACAGGAAGGATGATAGCATTATCCACAGAAAAAAAGAAAGAAGGAAGGGGGAGCTAGAACTCCTTATCTTCCCCCTAAACCTGTCTTGGCCATGTTCAGTTTCAGACAGTGACGAGACATCCAGGCAGCAATGTCAGACAAGAAGGATGAGATACGAGCCTAGATGCACATAATGATCAATTTGTCTCCCCATGTTCCCTCTACATTTTTATTTATTTTTATTTTTATTTATTTTTTTAATTGTTTTAGAACTGCGAATATTGTCGTTTATTTCAAAATAACACATGCCTTTAATTTAGGTACAATTCATTATTCACAAGTTCACAGAGATGTGTCCAGTGATTTTTTCACATGAGTTAAAATATGAGGTTTCAAACTTTTAACATTTTTTAAACAAGTTTAGTTTATAATCTATTTATTAATTATTTATTAATTATTATTTATCATTTTTATCTAATTATTTATTGCACACGATGGTTTTTTCATGATTCTTTCTATTCAATTTTAATTTCTCATGTTTTAATCCGTTTTATGTGGTATTACTATATTATTTAATTATTTAATGACATATATACCGCCTTTTCTAATTTTATTTTTCATTAATACTTTATACTTCTATATCAGTAAACAGTTTGATAACATCAATTTTAGATAATGATAAACACATAGATTTCAAAATAAATGTGAAGCATTGTTCCACATCCTATGGTTCAGTCCTACTTTAATCTTTCCGGAGTTTGTCCAACCAACAATTCAACTATTCGGTACACAATAAGTTTTTTCATTCTAGGTGCTGTTCACTTCATGTAGTCATGTAATATCAAAAGCAACTTTCTACACACACGCGTTTTTTATTTGTATTAAGTTTTTTATTCAGGTTAAACACCTTCTATATGTCGCGGTTTTTATGATCATTCTTACAGTAGTTTCTTACATTTTAATTCGATATAGAGCTCTCTTTGAATATAATGGTGTCAATGGATTTCAGTGTAGAGTTTTTATAGGGCACACGTCTAAAGGATTCAGTAGTAATTTATCTTTAGTATTTTGATGCATGTCCCACTACACATAATCTTAACCTTTGATTTGTAGCTGTCACCGCAATTTGGGAAGTTTTTTTAAGGACACTACACATTTTTTTACATAAACTGTTTCCGTACAGGATGAAGAGCCGTCGGTTTTCTTTACCGAGATTTGATGTTCGTCTTCAAATACCGTTTAATTTAATTAAATATTGGCTTCATAAATGACATCACTGCTTCCTTTTAATTCATTTTAACTTCACGTCATTCTTCTCAATACCTCTCCGGTGATTGGATGAAGATAGCCACGCCTCTTTTGGCGCGAAAGTCAGCGTCCTTAAAATTGTGTTTCAGAAAAGCATTCTGATCCGACTTGGAAGTACGTATTTTGTACAATCCTGCCAGGAATTTTCGCCAACACAGTGGTGTGACATTTAAAACTATATTGCTTTGTCTGTGCAGTTTCAAACAGGTCATCAAAACAATCCGTTTTTAGTAATTTACTCGAGCACTGCCGGTTTACATTCTAACGTGGGTTTATGTTTATTTACATAGCGTTACAACATACTCCATTGCAAAGCACAGTGTCTCGGCACTTAGGTGCCTGCTTTAGTGAGTAGGTCTTTATAATTATCGTATATATATATATATATATTTTTTAAACACATTTTTTACATAAGTTTAGTCACTCACGGCACAAAGGGTCTTGTATAAAGCTCACCCCGCATGCATAGCAAAATAAGTGCTTAAGCATGTCGTCTTGAAATTCTAATTCAACTGACATTTTGAGGCATGCTTTAATGGTTTTTCTTTTCAAATGAAGTTGCTCTGCCTTACATAATCACGTTTAAAAGAGTTCATTTCATATGATGTGCTTGGGTTTTTATTCACTGCACAAGTTTTTTCGGACAAGGTTTCTTTTTTGAGAAAATATGGTTCAGCAACCTAGTATCCTGTTATTTGAGGCTTCACTTTTGAATACCTTTTCTCCTTTTCTTTGTACTCATATAGTGGCACAGTAAGGACCCTAGTGTCCCTCCAATTTAAACGGCACTTCGGTGCACATTTCAGTGAGTAGTTTTTGGTTCTGTTTTAATGAGTATTATTGATCATATTTGTCTCTGCCCTGCGTCTGTTTTCTATGTTTTTTAATTATTTATTACATTAATATGAATGTTGTATTTTATTATTCATTTTTCATTTTGCAATTACGTTTCAACCCTTAGTTTTAAATTATTTTGTTATATAAATGTGTCCCGGTTGCCTTTTTTAGAGTGATGTTTATGTATGTATTTAA
Source organism: Ichthyophis bannanicus (assembly GCA_033557465.1). Taxonomy (NCBI): domain Eukaryota; kingdom Metazoa; phylum Chordata; class Amphibia; order Gymnophiona; family Ichthyophiidae; genus Ichthyophis; species Ichthyophis bannanicus. The sequence goes on along the minus strand of CM066031.1, from coordinate 162,169,674 downwards.
TTGATTTATATTTATTTATTTCTTTTTGTAAGCAACTCTCCCCTTGAGAAAGGCGCAAGCCGAAACGCGTCGGGGACCTTCAATAAAGTAATTTGAAATTATTTTTAAGCAACTGGGTCGTCCACTGCTTCTGCTCCTTGTGTACTCTACTGGTTTCTGAAGGAGCCCTGCTCTCCTGTGTGTTGTCCAAGGAGGGACACGGTACATGGTGTCTAATCTACGAGAATGAGGAGAGGTGGTAAGAGGAGTCTCCCACATGCTCAACATGAGATCATAGAGAATCTCATGAATAGGTAAAGTAGCTGCTTCTTTAGGAGCCTTAGGATATTGCAAAACATCTAGTTGCTTGGCTCTAGGCTCTGACTCAGGGGCCACTGTAATGGAGAGGCCCCTAGCCACTTCCCTAATGAAGTCCTGAAAAGACAAGTCTTCTGGAGGAGACATTCTTCGTTTTGGAGAATCAGACTCCTGAGGAAGAAGTACCGGTGCATCGACAGAAACCTCCGACTCATCAGAGTCTTCGAAGGAATCGAAGTATCGCCTGTCTGGATGCTCCTGTAAAGCCCGATACGCGTACCGAGTGGGATCGACATCGGGAGTAAGCGGTACCGGTTCGGTACTGATGGGCATCGTAGGACAGGGTACCATTGCAGCCGACACCGAAGCCGATGTCGATGCAATCGGTACCGGCAACGGGAACGGTGCTGATGCCGGAGTCGGTACCGGCAACGGAGATTGTTGCGGTACCGAAGGCGTCGAAGCCTGCATAAAGCACAGTTACTTACCTGTAACAGGTGATCTCTGGGAACAGCAGGAATAAGTCTTCACATATGGGTACGTCGGTACCGACGGAGTCTGCGCGGGAACGCTTCCCTGCGTCCAATCAAAGAGCTTTTGGAAGCATCCCACCACGCCTGCATGCTGCCTTCCCACCTTTCCCAACTGCCTCTCCTCAGTTAAGTTTTAAAGCTGAGACAAAGAGAGAGAGAGAGGAAAGGAAAGATAGATAGAGATACAACTCCTGGGGAGGTGGGTGGGTTGTGAAGACTTATTCCTGCTGTTCCCAGAGATCACCTGTTACAGGTAAGTAACTGTGCTATCTCCAGGAACAAGCAGGAATGAGTCTTCACATATGGGGACTCCCAAGCTAAGATGCCTAGAGTCCCAGCATGTTATAGGTTGGAACATGCTATCCCGCACAACACCAGGCATCCTGAGGATGGAGGGTAGGAGTTGAAGAAAGAAAGGTGCTGTGGAACAGCTAACCTAGCATAGGACTGCAGAGAAGGAGTCCATGTGTGGATGATAATTATCATTAATGATATTGAAGGAATATTGCAATATGGACCTCCCCTAACAGGATTACACAGCAGTAAGGAGGTACATGGGATCTACTGGGGAACCCAGTAGAGGAACCTCAAGGATGACCTCACTGTGAAGTGGAGGTAATAAACCTGTAGGAAAAAAGAGTGGAGGTCAGATTCCTGAAAGGTAAGAGGGAACCCCGGTGAGAACTGGGGTAGTACCAAAAATCGGTGGGCCTTCAGTGGAAGGCTTTATGATAAAAGCCAAACTCTTCTGGCGACAGAGTGGCTCACCCTTGGGAGCAAAAAGAGAAGGCCGACCGGATTGTACAAACAGGCACAGTCCTTGTGGGAGGAAAAGGTATGGAAACCCCTTGTATCCCAAAAGAAAGGACAAACGCCTGAGGCGTTAGAGCCTGTGATTAGCTGAAGATCCGCAATGTCTCTCCTAACTGGGGTCAGCTAGGAGAGATACTGGAACATGGAGAGCTTCAGAGGTACCTAAACCTTAAGGTTATGGTGGAAGTTGTTAACTACCACAAAAGTGGTTGTGAGTGTGGAACCCCAAACATGCTGGATAGCATAGGTATGGGTAAAGCCCATCTGTCAGAATCATATAGCTATATGAGCCTGGACAGTCAGGTAGATAATGCAGGATACCTATCTACCCATAGTAAATATCTCGACAGATAGATAGATATATGAGAATATATCTATAGTGAGATATGAAGGGCATAAAATACACACAAAGATAGACATAGACATCTGTAAGATATATGCTACAGATATGAATATATAAGCCTCTGTATGGGTGTCTGCAATGAAGCAGACAGAGATATGCCCACAGAACGGTATTCACATAGGAAAATGTGGAGAGGAAAGATTAATCTAATAACAAGAAGGTGGAACCTACTTGAGAAGATATATAGAGAATCTGTTCCCACTGGTTATGAGCTACAGGGATGCTAGGTAGTGAAATAACCAGGACGGTTACGTGAAAAGCAGAGGATGATATCAGTCTGCAGCCAGCAAGTCCCGAGTATTCTAGAACTCTAGCATGGTAAGTGAACAGGAGACGCATAAAAATGAGATACCATGCTGACCTGCTTAAGGGCAAGGAGGTATCATGCGTTCTTACCATGAGGACGAGCTTCAAGGAGAAAAGCATATTCCCGATTGGAAATACTATGGACCAAAGCAGGGAATTGGCAACTCCTTAAGCTTTCACGTAAGAGAAGGCCTATGTCCCTTATATTAAAAAGGAGATCCTTTCTAGTCATGGGAGACATGACTGAAAAAGCCTTTTCCAGTCATCTAGGACAGCTGTTGGAGAAAAAAACCCCATGCTCTCTAGCAAGGGCCCATAGTGGAGAGCTTCTCTGTAGGATTGCAGAGAGCATGATGCAGGAGAATGAGGAGATAGAACTGGCTACTGGAGAGCCAGTACCTATGTTAACTACGCTGCCAAACCCAGGGAAATGGAGATGGCAGAAAGAGAAGACAATCCAACAAGCTTGTAGTGAAAAAGTTTCCAAGACAGATGACAGCACTGACTTGGAGCCACTACTAAGACCAGACAGAATGTTAGTGGAGGACAAATCTGGTTGCGGGTGGACAAGAACCAGTGGTCCAAACATTAAGGCTCCTGCATTGGCAGCTGCTTGCCAGACAGCAGAAAGAATGTTACTGTTTAAAAACAGAAAGGACAGAACAGGAGTAGAAAACTCTGGACATGTCTGATGAACTGCTTCAAAGCAAGATTGAAAAAGAGGAGTCAACTCAGAGAAGAGAACTCCGCACTGGAAAAGTAACAAACTAGAGAGGCTGAAGAAAAGTCCTCCAGTGAAGCAATACCGCTCTTACAGCTTGGTAAGAAGGTAAAAAGAATGGAGCTGAAGAAGACTTACAAAGTAGTGAGTCTATAGAAAGGAAAAAAAGGCATGCTGGCACAAGAACTATCATTTGATAGTGGTTAGACCTCTTCCCCTAGCAGGAAGAAGAGGAGAACCCTGTGCCCTATAGGCATGAACATCCTGACAGCTCATAGAACATAGAAAAATGGATGTCTTTTGGGAAGAGATCCATGTCTAGGGTTTAGAATGACAACAGTGGATTGCCTCTATTGAGAAGAAGCAACTGCGGATTCTAACCCCCAGAGTCACAAGCATCTGATGAAGATTGATCAGAAACCCTGCAGTTGCTGGGTTTGCTGAGCCTGGTGAGAGGTTGAATTCTGCAGACCAGGACGATGCTTCCCCTGTTTGGGAACATCTGCAGGATGGGCAAATGATGCATAAAACCTTCTTCTCCTGTGGGAAGAAGGTTTGGCAGGACATTTCCTACCTACTGGGACAGAAGAATGTGCAGAACAGCCCTTAGGAACAGGTAAGTCAGTGGACAACTGAGCAACCTGACGTAAAGACTCCTTGTTGAAAAGATTGTCTCCAGTGCAAGGAGTATGTCCCAGTCTTTGCTGTGCCCATTTGTCTAAGTCTGAAGCCTGAAGCCAGGCTCTACGTCGTGCCCCTATAGATATAGCAGAAATCCTGCTAGCAGACTCAAAAGAGTCTAGGGAAGCACGAGTAAGAAAGCAAGAGATACTCTGGAGATGCTTAAGCAGTGAAGAATAGCCTGCACTCTTGGACTCTGCAAGAGAAGGAGTCAAAAGATGTAATTGCTTTGTGACCTCCTCAAGAGACAGACTCATATAAAAAATATATGAGAGAATTCTTGCAGAAAGCATAGATGTCTGGAAGGTTTGACGTCCAAAGGCATCAAGTGTCTTAGACTCACGACCTGGCGGATAAGAAGAGTGCTTTTTCGTACTCTTTATCCGCCTCATTGCTGATTCCACTACTATGGAATGATGAGGAAGTTGAGTTTTTTGAAACCCTGGAGAGGGGGCACCTGATATAAGAGATCAGTTGCTCTGGAAGGTGGGGGTACCCTTATAGGTGTTTCCCACATTCCTAGAAGGAGATCCTGCAAGGAATGATGCAAAGGAAGCATTATGTTCTCCTTTGCTTTGGTAGAAACAGAGCCTTGTGCAGGATCATGTCCTGGGATAGGAATGGCAAGAGATCTTGCTATATCCAGGAGGAAACTCTGAAAAGAGGGATCCCCAACAGGAATCACCCTTGGACAGGTTAGATCTGAAGAACTAGCCTGAGCACCGACAGAACTATCCAAATATATTGGAATAGAAGATCCTGCAGAGTGCAGTGTGGAATGCTTAAGAGATGGTCGCCGGTACCGGTTGTCAGGAGCAGCGACCATCATTACCACATTGTCCATGCCAGGTATCGACTCCAAGCTTGGTATAGAAGGGAGCGATCCTGTTGAAAAAAGCATGGCAGGAGTTGGGCACGATGTTACCGTGGATACCGGTACCGATGCCAATACCGGTACCGATGTCGGAGTCCAGCCCGACAGAGACATCGGAGCAGTAATCAGTGACCGTTCAATCGGTACCGGGGTAACGGAAAACCCTCGGCCGCTATCCTCGGTACCGAGCCAGCGGTATCGATCGGTGTCGGTACCAAAGCATATTGGTACCCAGTCTTCCAGACTAGAGATCGATTCCAAACTTGGCATCGAGGGCAGCTCAATCGGCCCCGAGGGAACCGAGAGTTGCGGATCTGAAGCATCGGAACCGAGCCTTCAGTACCGCCGAGAGCTGGTACCAAGGCGAGTCGGTACCCAGTCCTCCAAACTGGAGATCGATTCGAGACTCGGCATCGAAAAAAGCGAGGCTATCGATGCACGTCTGGAGGGTACCGACGTCGGTGGTAGTATCGGTGCTGGTACCGATAAAGGAAAGTCAGTCTGGAGAGAATCCACCGGTCCCAAAGGCACCAAGGATACCAGATGACCATCCCTGGTGAGGAGTGTTTCATCCAACACCAGTGCCGATGCCGGGGTATCGGTACCGCTCAAAGCAGCTGCCACCACCGGACACGGCTCAGGTATGTTCTGTGAGGGGTGAACCCCAGGAACAACCTGAAACCCCTGAAAGGCTTTGGAGACCGAAGACTCCCGCTGGGATTTAGAAACCAGTGGGCCCTCGAGGGCAAGGCCGGAGCCGTCTACATGCTGTGCATGAGACCTACCACTCGAGGGCTGGCTAGTCTTAACAGACTGTTTGTGGGTTACCTGATCCTGTGTAGAAGAAGGAGGGGACGGTGTCCCGAAGTTGGAGGGAAACCCTGTATCGAGGGAACCTCGATGTTGAAGACCTCTTCTCACCAAACTGTTGTCAGGACCCAAGCAGGTTAGACACCGACTTCGAGGGTCTAAAAATAAAGTTGTACCGCCACAGTTTGAACATTTCTTGGAGAAAGTGGCTGGCGGTTCCATGAAGGAAAAAGAAGAGGCCTAAAAGGCCTAAGGAACCGTGGGACACTATGAAGAAAAAAAAAATATCCCGTGAAAAAGGAAGATTTTACAAGAAAAGAAAAGAAAACACCAGCGGTACCGGTGGCGTCAGGAAGACAGCCGTGACCACAAGAAAACTAAAGAAATAAAACAAGAATTTTCTGCGGTGACAGGAGGACGTCCTGCCGGCTCCGCGGAAAACGAAAAACTGAGGAGAGGCAGTTGGGAAAGGCAGGAAGGCAGCACGCAGGCGTGGTGGGATGCTTCCAAAAGCTCTTTGATTGGACGCTGGGAAGCGTTCCCGCGCAGACTCCGTCGGTACCGACGTACCCATATGTGAAGACTCATTCCTGCTTGTTCCTGGAGATATGCCGTAAGGGTGCGCTGTATGGACAGAATTTTCTGATCCATCGACGCCACCAGAGTCTGGATGTCGGTACCAGTGGAGGCCACCGGTACCCCAGAACACGGCAACAGGTGATCGGTCGAGGCCGTGCCATCGATGTCAACCTGTGACCCCATAGATAATGCTTTGGAAGCCGGAACTTCCCGCCGGGGTAATTTTGCCGGAGCAGAGTCCTCAAGGGCAAGCCCGGAGGCATCTCGATGCTTGGAGGGAGATTTACCCTTCGAGGACCGGCTAGATTTATGCTTGGTTACCTGAGATCCATGGGAGGAAGAAGCAGCCCTGGAAGACGTCGATGCCACCGAGGCTGCATCAGAGGGAAACAGGGTACTGAGCTTGGCTGCTCGGTTCTGCCGACCCCTTTTAGACATCATGGTGCAGGACACACAATCCATGATGGAATGGTCAGGACCCAAACATTTCAGACACCAATCATGGGTGTCGGTGACAGAAATAGTACCACCACATTTTGTGCACTTTTTGAACCCGGAAGCGGGCTTCTCCATGAGGAGAAAATATCTAGGCCTAAGGCCCAAACTGAAAATGCACAGCTGAAAGAAAAAAGTTTTTTTGTTTTTTTTGAAGAAGAAGAAAGAAAAGAAAAGACCGGCGGTACCGGTCTGACGTCGAAGGCAGACGCGACTACAGAAAAATAAAGAAAAAAATAAAGAACTTCTTCTGCGGTGACAGGAACACGACCTGCTGGCTCCGCGGAAAAGAAGAACTGGAGAGAGGCGGTTAGGAAAGGCGGGAAGGCAGCGCGCAGGTGCGGTGGGATGCTCCCAAAAGCTTTCTTACTGGACGTTGGGGAGCGTTCCCGCGCAGGCTCCGTCGGTACCGACGATACCCATATGTGAAGACTCATTCCTGCTTGTTCCTGGAGATCTTGTTGAAACCCTCTGCCCAGTGTGCAGTCGCGGCCAAGAAAGCAAACAGAATGCTAGGAATCATAAGAAAATGAATGGAAAATAAAACAAAGGATATTTTAATGCCTCTGCATCATTCCATGGTGTGACTGCACCTTAAATATTATGTGCAATTCTGGTCGCCGTATCTTAAAAAGGATATAGCATTATTAGAAAAGGTACAGAGAAGAGCCACCAAAATGGGAAAGGATACCCCTATAAGGAGAGGCTGAAAAGGTTAGGGCTCTTCAACCTGGAAAAGAGACAGCTGAGGGGAGATATGATAAGAGGCCTATAAATTAATGAATGGAGTAGAATGGGTAAACACAGATCGCTTGATTCTCACCACCACCAAAAAGTTGTCTAATAGACAACATTTTGGTGGTGGTGAGAAGCGAGGAGGAATGTGACAAATTCTATCTACCCTTTTTGATATCTAGGACATCTGCACCTTGCCCACTCACAATCTAAAATGACAGAGGTGTAAGGCAAGGGTCTCCAAATCCAGTCCTGGAGGGCCGCAAACCAGTCAGGTTGGCAGGATCTCTCTAATGCATATATCTCTCATGCATACTCATTAGGGCTATCTCAAAAACCTGCCAGGATTATGGCCCTCCAGGACAGGGCTGGACACCCCTGGTTTACGCCATCAAAATAGAGAAAGACTAGGGGACATGCAATGAAGCTACAGTGTAACCTATTTAAGACTAATAAGAGAAAATATTTTTTCACTCAACTTATAATCAAACTCTGGAATTTCTTACTGGATGATGTAGTAAAAGCTGTAAGTGTAGCTGGGTTTAATAAAGGTTTGGTCAAATTCTTGGAGGAAAGGTCCATAAACCATTATTAAATGAGACCAGGGAAATCCACTGCTTGCCCCAATACAAGCATTGTGGAAGCTGTGTCTTTTGGGGAAACTGCTAGGTACTTGTGACCTAGACTGGACACTGATGGCATATCTTACGTTCTTATGTTTGTTGAGCAGGAACTCTCTTTTTGTGTACTTGTACAATGCCACATATAGCTAGTAGCACCAGATAAATGATAGATAGTACTACACTAACAGGCTTCATCTTCCTATAAACAGAACATTAACCAACAACTGAGGTCCATGTAAACTGCTAACACCACAAAGGATCTGTGATCCTGTGATTTTATATGTTCGGTCAGAACCTCTCCTCCCCAGTGAACCTGTGATTATTTGAAAGATGCTTTATTTAATGTCATGTTAATTTAAAAAGTAATACACAGAAGAAAATAACAGTGGCTTCTCTCCACTTGACCAACCTCTTTTCAAACAACAAATTTTGCAGCCTGTGTTGGGGTTCGGTCAGGGTGCTAGGATGCATATTTCTAATCTTGGAGAAAAGCAAATGGGGATCTTTAAAGACACATTTTACAAATGATACCAAGCCAGAATGTCCAAAAAAAAAAAAGAAGCAGGCACATTCAAGTTCAGGCACGATTTCAGAAATGTGGACGTGCTTGACAGTCTACATAGACATATTTATTTATTTATTTATTTTTATTTAGCTGTATTTATATCCCGCTTTTCACCGGGTCAAAGCGGTCAATTGGGGGATACATTTAACACGAGGGAATATGAGACACATACGCTAATACTTACAGGGAACATGGGCAATGGAGTGTTAAGTGGCTTGCCCAAGACCACAAGGAGTGCCTACAGGACTAGAAATCCCAGTCCCTCCGGCCTGAGATTGCTGTCCCCAGGTGGGACTTGAACCCTTACATACCTTTGAGATTAATCGTTAATGTAACATGTATATAAGCTGTATATAGTTTCCCCTAGTTCCTTCCAAGTTTTGAATATCCTGTTCTATGTAAACTCAATGTACCATTCCATTGTAGTAAATTTGTTTTCTACTGTAAACCGCACTGATTATAATAGCGCGGTATATAAGAAATATAAATAAATAAAATAAATAAATAACCCCCGGCCCTCCAGCCTGAAGTACCTTGTCCTAGCCACTAGACCACTCCTCCCACTAGACATCCCCAGAATAGTATTCCAGACCAGACACAACTAAGAATAGCCTAATGGTTAGAGTAGTGAGCTAGGACCAGGGAAGCCAGGGTTCAAATCCCACTGCTGCTATCATTGTGATTGTGAAGAATACTGGGGATCATGGAGTACCATCTGCTCTACACCCTCTGGATGTTTTACAACCAACCTGAGCACTTTCCCGACACCTATTCATGCCTGGAGCAGGTCTAAACTTAGACAGGGTTGCAGACAGCACTGAAATCGAGCAGGGACGCCCCAGACATACCTCTGCCACGCACCCCAACTACTTAGCCATCCCCATACCAGAGACATCTTTAAAAGCCATTTGTAAAATGACTCCAGGGAAGTCTGTGATATGGACCATCCCCATGCACATTTTCGGATATCCAAATCACAACTAAGACTTTTAAAATGACCCCTTTAATGCCCACAGCGGGGATGGGCCTTAGCTTAACATTTCACATGAGAAGCCAAACACCTGGCAGCATGTTGGGAAGCTGACTTATTGACAATGGAGGAAGAAAAAAGCACAGAGAAATTGTTAGATGATCATTTCTGGATTAAACAATTCCACCACAGTCCAAATTCAAACAATCCAACAATTTCTGCATCTGCTGACTCAAATTCCTATGGATCACACACACAATAAAACAGGCACATAAAACCCAGAGTATAATGCCTGAGTATAATGCTCCAATGAACCAAAACAAACCCAATTTACAAGAGTATTGCTGAAAACTACCAGAAAACACATATAGCAGTCACTCACAAAAATGAGGAAGAAACTCTCCAGAAACAAAATGTATTAAACTTTTAAATCTTCAATTCTTCTAATTAAAACTTTCTGCAGTAGGTTTCTTCTCACACTCTTCAGTAAGGCATATTCTTTTATCCCAACTTTTCTCTGCTGTGGTTGAATTTTACAAGGGAGATCATGAATCTAGAGAACTCCCGATATCCCGACGCTAATTCTGGCACCCAAGCATTTCAGTCCCACAAGATTTTCACCAGGGCAAAGCCATAACTTGAGATCACATCCCATACATATTACCGTTTAAAACAGAAAAATTATAAATCAATCAATCAATCTTTTCCTTCCATTACCCCAGGGCTGTGCTGTGTTTGCTCACTTAAATCCGCCCACTGCAGAAAATGTTTGCTGTCTTTATGTGAATTATTTTGAGTGCACGTATGGGAGAATAGGATTGAAAAACAAAAAGTATGTTTGTGGGCTTACCATCCTTCTAGTAGCCTGGTGTGGTGCTGCTTAACTTGTAAGCTCTCATAGGCTCAGAGCTGAGAGTGGCACGGCTGTATGCGTCTTTCCTGTGTCCTCAGCGTTCCAAGCAGACTCATCGCTCACTGCTTAGTGCCAAAAGATACTCAGGACACCTTAATGACTCAGATAAAAACACTGTAGTATGCAAGGACATGAATCCTCAGCATACCTGAAGGGAACAATCAACTCTGACAATGCTCAGAGCGAATGCCAGTCAGATCAGTCCAACAGGTCAAGGCAGGATTTAGAGAACGTGCAGTCAGAAGGTCAATCTAATGAAACATACCTATTCACCATCAATACAAGCAGTCACCCTCTGTCTCATCCAAGGCAGAGACACTCCCATATCCTGCTTATAAACCCAGCAGAGAAGAGGAACAGGAAATACAGAATAAGCAATAAGACACCAAATAATTTAGCTTGTTCAATAATATCGTAAGAAACAACACAGTCAAGATGCACTGTTTAAAAACAGGTGGCTGTAGCTCAGAAGGACTTGCTAAGGAGGTAAAGTTTTTAAATGCTATAAATGACTGATTCATGGAGCAGCTGGTCCTGGAACTGACGAGAGGGAAACTATTTTAGATCTTTCCATACTGGAACGCAAGTCCTGGTGTGAAGGTTAATGGTATGGGCCCACTTAGCAATAGAGATCACAGTGCGATTAAATGGGTCAAGCAAGATGGAAGACAAAAAAAAAAGTCTACCATAGCATTTAATTTTAATGAGTTAGAAAAAAAACTAAAAAGTGGATCCCCCGATCAAAGATTTGCATGAGGTATGGACACGGGGCCTGTCCTGACACTAGTCAGACTAGACATACACCTAGGACAGTAGAACGTGGGGGGGGGGGGGGGAGGGTAGGGGGCACATGGTGCGCTGACAGCAACATTTGAAAGCTACTGTCAGCTTTAAGTACCTGTGTGTGCCCTAGGCCTGTCACTCCCTGCCTTCTGACAGTAAGTTTGCATCAGAGAAGGCAGAACTGAGCAGGTCATGAGCACAGCTACGTTAAGTACTCAAAGGACTTCTGCTGCACTGATTGTGAACGGAAGACAGATGTAGAGTGGCGGCAGTGGCAAGAGGAAGAGAAGAGCTGGACACGGCAGGTGGGGTGGGGAGGGGAGGGAAGATGACATGTTGGAATATAGGAGGTAGCGAAAAACAGGGGAGGAGCTGGATTATGGGATATAAGGAGAAATGATGCTGGAAATACTGAAAGAAGGGAGGGGCAGTGAGAATCGAACAATTCCTACACATTCAATTGATATGGAAAGAAAAACAAGTGTGAAAAAACATTTATTTATTTAACAGATTTTTTTATACCGCTTTATCGTTTAGTCCAAGCAGTTTACATTGTAACTTAAACTTGGTAACGTACATTAAAACAGGGACATTGATAACTTGTATTCTTCTGAGGCAAAGGAAGGTTAAGTGACTTGCCCAAGGCCAAATGCTGAGTGGCAAAGATCCACATTTGAATGGCTGGTCTGGTCCCTTCCTCCTCTGATGCGACCTACATCAGAGAAGGGAAGGAGGGACCCAAACTGCCTACAAATGCGTATCTGCCTCACTGCTGCTGTCGCCACTGCCTCCGAGAAAACAAAAAAAAAATGGTGGCGGTGGCAGGGGACGGCAGCCTAACATGCGCCCCTAATTCTTTTGCGCCCTGTGCGACTGCACTGCTCACAGAAGGCTAGGGATGGTGTTGCCTGAGACCATTAGAAAAGCCATTATCACCAAACTTCAAAGGGATACAAAGTCATCTCCAAAGATGATGGGATTCTTGTGTCTACAGTTTGCAATGTTATTAAGAAGTTTTCTGCTCATGGAACGGTCAAGAACTTCCCAGGACATGGTGGGAAAAGAAAAATGAATCGAAGAAGTCTTTGAAGGTTAGTCCAAACTATTGTAAAAACACAAGGGTCGGCATATTTAGACCCGAAACATGACATGTTGTTACTTTTGATTTCCGTGATGATTACAAGCTCAAAGAAATGCTAAGTGTTTAATTCTGTTCACTTATTTAAAAATATTATTAAAAAGGAGAGGCCACAGCGAGGGGATAGATTCTATTCCTCCTGCTTTTGTGTAACAACTCCGACAAAAAGAGGGTTTTTTTACTGTTGAAAGTCAGGGTTTTTTCTATAGAAAACACCATGTACAACATCCATAGAGTTTAAAGCTGGCCTGGAGCAATCTGGAGTGGTGGTTTCAATCCACACCATACGCCATGTATTAAACAAAGAAAGATTTCAGGAACAGAGGCCAAGGAGGACCCCACTGCTCAAAAACAGACATAAAAAGGCACATCTGATCTTTGCCCAAATTCACCTTGAAAAACAATCCTTCTTGGAAAATGTTTTGTGGATGAAACCAAACCTGAGCTCTTCAGCAATCCAGACCAGCGATATATTTACAGGCAAAGAAATGAAGCTTATAAAACATCCTTCCTACAGTTAAATATGGTGGAGGTTTTATAATGTTGTGGGGCCGTTTAGCTGCCACAGGAACTGGAAGCCTGGAACGTATTAAAGGAATCATGAAGTCAGAAGACTAAGGTATTTTGAAGTGAAATGCGCTACCTAGTTTTGGAAAGCTAGGTCTGGGTCGAAGGTCATGAAGTCGTCCAGCAGGACAATGACCCAAAACATAAATCCAAAAGTACAAAAGAATGGTTAAAAAGGAACAAATGGATTGTTTTAAACTAGCCAGCAATGAGTCCTGATTTCAAATCAATCAAGAACCTCTGGAAAGAGCTGAAATCTGCCATTGGTAAAAGGAATCCTGGAAACATTCATGAGCTGGAATAAATCACAGTTGACGAGCAGACAACTGTACGAAACTTTCAGATTACAAGAAACGTTTGGAGGCTGTCATCACTGCAAAGGGTTGCACAACCAAATATTAGTGAAGGGTGCCATTTATCCTGACCATGTCATATTTTGGTTTTCTCTCAAAAATTACTACAGCTAAGTTGCAGAGACATCTTTTTTTTTAAATTGTATACCTTGAACATACTATTAAAATATCATGACAACATGCAGTTGGAATATTTCCATTTCTTTCTCAAAATATTGTACACAACATACCTAAAATGCAAGGGTGCCAATAATGCTGATCACAACTATATCTTTATTGCCTCTGTGTATGTATATTTGTACCTCTGTTGCCTGTGTGGATCTCTCTGACCCAGAGGAAAGAAGGAAAAGAGCTGTTCTAACCCTTTCCACTAGGATAAGTTTTCTGTGTCACCATGCCAGATCGGAATATCAACATATTCACTGTTTCAGTAGCTGTACAACATCTTTTCTTACTCACCATTATGAAGTGTTTATGACCATGGGGTGGGACCTATGTCTTACAGGGTGAGACAAACAATCGGAATGGGAAGATTTAAATGTCCCACGAGGTAGGATAGCTGAGTAGAAAGGATTAATGCGGCGGTACCCATTGGTTTGGAAGGAACAACAAGTAGGAAAGACATGAGGAAATAAAATGCAAGGTCTTGCATTTAAAGCTGCAAAAACTCAAGGGAATGATAAAGTATGGGGTGAAGTACTTCAATACACGAAAGAAGAGCGAGACTTTGGCATAATCATATCAGATATCTTAAAGTGACCAAACATGTAGAAAAGGCAACAGCAAAAGCAGGTAATGTTTGGGTACATAGGAAGAGAAAAGGCCAGCAGGGAAAAAAAGTTAATAGTGCCTTAGTACAAGTCTCTAGTGAGATCTCACTTGGAGAAGTGTGTACAGTTATGGAAAGCACATCTTAAAAAGGATATAAACAGGATAGAGTTAGTCCAGAAGACAGTTACTAAAATGGTCAGTGGTCATCATAAGGAATATGGGGATAGGCTTAAGGATCTCAATCAGTATATTGCGAAGGAAAGGAGGGAAACGGATGATAGGAGATATGAGAGACACATTTAAATATCTCCATGGAATAAATGCACAAGAGGTGGTCCTCATCCAATTCAAAATAAGCCCTGGAATAAGGGGTAATAAGATGAAGGTGAAAAGAGAGAGATGCAGGAGTAATTTGAGGAAATATTTTCCTTTATGGAAGTGGTGGGGAAGGGGTGGAGAAGAGAACTGTATCTGAATTAATAAAAAAGCATGGGTCAAATATAGAGGATCTCTGAGGGAGAGAAAGGGATTGTAGAACTTAATAGTTCTTATGGATGGGTAGACCGGATAAGTCGTATGGTCTATCTGATATTGTCTTCTATGTTTCTGTGGCTCATGTTATTCTTTTCAACCCCTATGTGTATCTGTGTTGTGTATGTCTCGGTCTCTTGTCTGTGCAGGAGAAGAGAGGGGCTGGGATGGGATGGGAAGGGAGGGGCAGGGCAGGGCAACTTGAAATAGAGCAATGCCCAACATTCAGTTGGTTTGGAAATAATAATAATAATAAAATGAAACAAAGTGTAATAAGTTGAAAAGTGCATACGTGAAATAGAATTTTAAAAGAGAGGTCTAAGCCAGAACGTCTGAAAAAAATGCAGGTATGAACAGATGCAGACATGATTTCACAAATGTGGCCATGCCTGATACGGACATCTGCAGGGGCATCTATAGACATCCCCAGAACTGTATTTCAGAATTCAGATGCTTAGAATAGCCTAATGGTTAGAGCAGTAGTTTATGACAGAAAAGCAAGGGTTTATATCCCACTGCTACTATCAGTGAAATTGTGCCGAGTACTGGGGATGAAGGAGTGCTATCTTCTCTACACCCTCTGGATGTTTTCCAGCCAAAATGAACACTTTCATGATATGTATTTGTTCCTGGAGCAGGTAAAGCACAGTTACTTACCTGTAACAGGTGATCTCTGGGAACAGCAGGAATAGTCCTCACATATGGGTACGTCGGAACCGACGGAGCCTGCGCGGGAAAGCTCCCCAGCTTCCCAGAAGGAAAGCTTTTGGGGCTTCCCACAGCGCATGCGCGCTGCCTTCCCGCCTTCCTGACCAACTCTCCTCAGTTCGAGTTTAAAGCTGAGACAATAGAGAGAGGAAAGGAAGAGAAAGAGATACAACTCCTAGGGGAGGTGGGTGGGTTGTGAGGACTAATTCCTGCTGTTCCCAGAGATCACCTGTTACAGGTAAGTAACTGTGCTATCTCCAGGAACAAGCAGGAATGAGTCCTCACATATGGGGACTCCCTAGCTAAGATGCCTGGGAGATCCCCCTTCAAGGGTTCTCTATCTTCGTATGGATCTCAGGCATCCATTGAGGGAAGGTGGGCAGGAGTTGCTTAAGTATGGAAGAGGTGTTTGAGGACAGCCTGACCAAATAAGGCATCCCGGCGGGAGTCCTTGTCCAAGCAGTAATGGGCTGTAAAGGTATGAACCGAGGCCCAGGTGGCTGCTCGACAGATTTGATCTATGGATACAGAATGAAGATGAGCCATAGAGGTGGCCATGGCCCTTACATTGTGAGCCGTGACATGGCCCTCCAGAGTGAGGCTCTTACTCTGGTAAGCAAAGGAGATACACTGAGCAATTCAATTGGACAGGGTTCTCTTGGTGACTGGAAGTCCCAAATGGGAAGGATCAAAAGCAAAAAAAGTTGGGAAGACTTCCTATGTTGCTGTGTCCTGTGGAGGTAAAAGGCGAGAGCTCTTTTACCATCCAGAGTATGAAGGGCCCTCTCTGCATTAGATGCATGAGGAGCTGGAAAAAAGATAGGTAAATACACCTCTTGATTAAGATGAAAAGGTGAAACCACATTAGGCATAAAGTGTGGATTCGTCCTAAGGACTACCTTATCATGATGGAACCTTGTATAAGGTGGATTAGCCACTAAGGCCTGCAGTTCACTAATGCGGCGAGCTGAAGTGACTCCAATAAGGAAAACAACCTTCCAGGAAAGAAATTTCAAGGAGGTTGAGGCTAAGGGTTCAAAGGGTGGCTTCATAAGCTGACCAAGAACCAAGTTTAAGTCCCATGCCACCGGAGGAGGTCTAATGGGAGGCTTAGTTAAGGTTAGGCCTCTCATGAATCTAGCAATAAGCGGATGAGAGGAAATAGGTTGTCCATTGATAGGCTTGAGTGATGCTGCAATAGCACTCAAATGGACTCGTACTGAATTCGTCTTGAGGCCTGCATTGGAAAGATGCAGGAGATATTCTAATAGAGAATTCAGAGGTAGTGTGAGAGGGTCAAGACTCCTTTGAGCACACCAAATGGAAAATCTTTTCCATTTAAAAGCATATGAACGCCTAGTGGAAGGTTTTCTGGAAGCATGGAGGATATCCTTCACTTGCTGAGAGACCTCTAAGTCTTGAAGGTCTAGGCCTTCAGTAACCAAGCTCTGAGGTGAAGGGACTTGGGGTTTGGGTGCCACAAAGTCCCCCCCTCTTGAGACAGAAGGTCTGGAGCAGCTCCCAGATCCAGGGAGGGGTCTGGGAAAGATGCAGAAGTAGAGGGTACCACACTTGGCGTGGCCAGCGTGGAGCTATGAGGATCATAGATCCTTGATCCCTTTGTAGTTTGAACAGAGACTTGGGAATCAAAGGAATGGGTGGAAAGGCATATAGGAGGCCCTGACCCCAATGAAGGAAGAAGGCATCCCTGGCCAGAGCTTCCTGACACGGAATTCTGGAACAGAAGTGGGGAAGTTTGGCATTCCACGGACTTGCAAAGAGGTCTATGTCCGGGGTCCCCCATTCCTGGAAGATTCTGAATACCTGATTCTTGTGCAGGGTCCATTCGTGTGGGAGCAGGACTCGACTGAGTCTGTCTGCCCAAGAGTTTTGAACTCCTGGAAGGTATACTGCCAGAAGATGGATTTGATGCTCTCTGGCAAAGGCCCACAGTTTTAGAGCTTCGTTGCAAAGCGACAGAGAGCCAGTCCCTCCTTGCTTGTTTATGTAAATTATGGCTACTTGATTGTCCGTGTGAACAAGGACTGTCATGTTGTGGAGGAGGGTATGAAAAACCTTGAGAGCAAGGAAAATTGCTCGGAGTTCCAACAGATTGATATGAAGGGTGGCCTCCTGTGGAGACCAAATGCCCTGAGTGGAGAGTTCTTGAAGATGAGCTCCCCAACCTGTTTGGGAGGCATCTGTTGTGAGGGTTGATTGGGGCAACAGGGGTTGGAAGGGGGCCCTCAACAACAGATTTTGAGTGGATATCCACCATTGGAGAGACCAAAAGAGACGTTTGGAGGTTGCTATTTGGTCTGAGAGAGCTCCTGATGCTTGAGTCCACTGGGTGGACAAAGTCCATTGAGCTGCTCTCATGTGTAGGCGAGCATAAGGCACCACATGCACTGTGGAGGCCATGTGACCTAGCAGCTGTAGCATCTCCCTGGCTGTCAGGTGGCTTCTGGACTGAGCCTGGGAGGCGAGGTGCACTAGACGCTGGCAACGGGCCTGAGGAAGGTAGGCCCTTGCAGTGGTGGTATCTAAGCAGGCCCCTATGAATTCCAGGGACTGAGTAGGGGTGAGCTGAGACTTTGGGAGGTTGATCACAAGTCCCAGATACTGCAGAATTTGTCTGGTACGGTCCAGGGAAGCCTGGGCTGCGGACTGAGATGGAGCTCGGATGAGCCAGTCGTCCAGGTAGGGGAAGACAAATATTCCCAAAGTGCGTAGGAATGCAGCCACTATTGCCATGCATTTGGTGAACACTCTGGGAGCAGAGGCTAGACCGAAGGGAAGGACTCTGTATTGGTAAGATTTTCCCTGGAACAGAAACCGTAGGAATTTTCTGTGGGAGGGATGGATGAGTATATGTGTGTACGCATCCTTGAGATCTAGAGAACAAAGCCAATCTTGACCTTGCAGGTATGGAAGGAGAGTTCCTAGAGAAAGCATTTTGAATTTCTCCTTGTAGAGGAATTTGTTCAATTCTCTGAGATCTAAAATGGGTCTGTACCCCCCTGTTTTTTTTGGAATGAGAAAATAAGGGGAGTAAAACCCTGACCCCTGTTGAAGAAGAGGAACTTCTTCTATTGCCCTTTGGGCGAGAAGGGTGGTGATCTCCTGACTCAAAAGGTGTAGGAGAGATGTGGGAGAATTGAGATGATTCACCATGGTATGGGGAGGAAGGCTGGAGAAGTGCAGTTTGTAGCCCTCTCTAATGATAGAGAGGGTCCACTGCTCTGATGTTATTTGCTCCCATCTGGGAGCAAAATGAGTTAACCTTCCTGGGATGGTGAGAGGCTCTGGTTGCTGCAGAGCCAGAAAGGGAATGTTCTCTAGAAGTAAGTCAAAAACCCTGAGGGGGTTGGGACTGTTGAAGTGTAGCAGCCCCTGCAGGTTTTGCTCTGGCCTGTTTAGATTGCTGACGTTTAGGAGCAAAGCGAACCTGAGAAGATGGTTGGCCAGCATTGATAGAAAATCTGGTCTTTTTGTAGAAGGGTTTCTTAAAAGACTTTTTCTTGGCAGAGGTAGAAGTAGACTTGGAAAGTCTATCTAGAGCAGCATTCTCTGCATCCATTTGAGTGGCTTTGACTTGCCACTCCTTGCCAAACAGATTTTCACCTGTACAGGGCAGATTGCCTAGGCCATCTTGTACCCAGGATTCTAGATCAGAGGCCTGGAGCCAAGCAATTCTGCGAGCAGCAATGGCTATGCCTGATGCTCTGCTAGCACCCTCAAAGGAGTCAAAGGCAGCTCTATTAGAGAACTTTGACACATCTTGTGTATGCTTCAAGAGAAGCAGGAATTCCTCCTTCCTATCCTCTGGGATAAAGGGGAGGAATTGTCGTATTTTGAGAGTAAGCTCTTTAAGAAACATGCCCATATAGAGGCTGTATGAGTTGATTCTGGCAATAAGCATACTAGCTTGGAAGATTTTCCTGCCAAAAGCATCCAAAGTCCTACATTCTCTTCCTGGAGGGGTAGAAGAGTGCCTTTTGGTATTCTTTATCTTCTTCATAGCAGACTTCACCACGATGGAATGGTGAGGAAGCTGAGTTTTTTGAAATCCAGGAGAAGGAGGGACCCGATACATGGTGTCCAACCGACGAGAATGAGGAGATAGGGTAAGAGGAGCCTCCCATAAGTCCATCATGTGTTCCTGAAGGATGTCATGAATGGGCAAGGTGACTGCCTCTTTGGGAACCTTAGAGTATCCTAAAATGTCAAATTTTTGTGCTCTAGGTTCTTTTTCAGAGGATACTGAAATAGAGAGTCCCTTGGCTACTTCAAGAATGAAGTCTTGAAAGGACAAGTCCTCTGGAGGAGACATTCTCCTCTTTGGGGAAGAGGGCTCCTCAGGAAGTATAAGGGATGCTTCATCAGAATCATCTGAGGTATCAGCATCCTCAGAAGACTCAAAGTATCGCCTATTTGCTTCCATAGACCGATACGCATACCGACCGGTATCGACATCGGGCGTACCGGGAACCGGGTCGGTATCGAAAAAATCCCCGGTACCGGGGACCGGAAAGCACAGTTACTTACCTGTAACAGGTGATCTCTGGGAACAGCAGGAATAGTCCTCACATATGGGTACGTCGGAACCGACGGAGCCTGCGCGGGAAAGCTCCCCAGCTTCCCAGAAGGAAAGCTTTTGGGGCTTCCCACAGCGCATGCGCGCTGCCTTCCCGCCTTCCTGACCAACTCTCCTCAGTTCGAGTTTAAAGCTGAGACAATAGAGAGAGGAAAGGAAAGAGAAAGAGATACAACTCCTAGGGGAGGTGGGTGGGTTGTGAGGACTATTCCTGCTGTTCCCAGAGATCACCTGTTACAGGTAAGTAACTGTGCTATCTCCAGGAACAAGCAGGAATGAGTCCTCACATATGGGGACTCCCTAGCTAAGATGCCTGGGAGATCCCCCTTCAAGGGTTCTCTATCTTCGTATGGATCTCAGGCATCCATTGAGGGAAGGTGGGCAGGAGTTGCTTAAGTATGGAAGAGGTGTTTGAGGACAGCCTGACCAAATAAGGCATCCCGGCGGGAGTCCTTGTCCAAGCAGTAATGGGCTGTAAAGGTATGAACCGAGGCCCAGGTGGCTGCTCGACAGATTTGATCTATGGATACAGAATGAAGATGAGCCATAGAGGTGGCCATGGCCCTTACATTGTGAGCCGTGACATGGCCCTCCAGAGTGAGGCTCTTACTCTGGTAAGCAAAGGAGATACACTGAGCAATTCAATTGGACAGGGTTCTCTTGGTGACTGGAAGTCCCAAATGGGAAGGATCAAAAGCAAAAAAAGTTGGGAAGACTTCCTATGTTGCTGTGTCCTGTGGAGGTAAAAGGCGAGAGCTCTTTTACCATCCAGAGTATGAAGGGCCCTCTCTGCATTAGATGCATGAGGAGCTGGAAAAAAGATAGGTAAATACACCTCTTGATTAAGATGAAAAGGTGAAACCACATTAGGCATAAAGTGTGGATTCGTCCTAAGGACTACCTTATCATGATGGAACCTTGTATAAGGTGGATTAGCCACTAAGGCCTGCAGTTCACTAATGCGGCGAGCTGAAGTGACTCCAATAAGGAAAACAACCTTCCAGGAAAGAAATTTCAAGGAGGTTGAGGCTAAGGGTTCAAAGGGTGGCTTCATAAGCTGACCAAGAACCAAGTTTAAGTCCCATGCCACCGGAGGAGGTCTAATGGGAGGCTTAGTTAAGGTTAGGCCTCTCATGAATCTAGCAATAAGCGGATGAGAGGAAATAGGTTGTCCATTGATAGGCTTGAGTGATGCTGCAATAGCACTCAAATGGACTCGTACTGAATTCGTCTTGAGGCCTGCATTGGAAAGATGCAGGAGATATTCTAATAGAGAATTCAGAGGTAGTGTGAGAGGGTCAAGACTCCTTTGAGCACACCAAATGGAAAATCTTTTCCATTTAAAAGCATATGAACGCCTAGTGGAAGGTTTTCTGGAAGCATGGAGGATATCCTTCACTTGCTGAGAGACCTCTAAGTCTTGAAGGTCTAGGCCTTCAGTAACCAAGCTCTGAGGTGAAGGGACTTGGGGTTTGGGTGCCACAAAGTCCCCCCCTCTTGAGACAGAAGGTCTGGAGCAGCTCCCAGATCCAGGGAGGGGGTCTGGGAAAGATGCAGAAGTAGAGGGTACCACACTTGGCGTGGCCAGCGTGGAGCTATGAGGATCATAGATCCTTGATCCCTTTGTAGTTTGAACAGAGACTTGGGAATCAAAGGAATGGGTGGAAAGGCATATAGGAGGCCCTGACCCCAATGAAGGAAGAAGGCATCCCTGGCCAGAGCTTCCTGACACGGAATTCTGGAACAGAAGTGGGGAAGTTTGGCATTCCACGGACTTGCAAAGAGGTCTATGTCCGGGGTCCCCCATTCCTGGAAGATTCTGAATACCTGATTCTTGTGCAGGGTCCATTCGTGTGGGAGCAGGACTCGACTGAGTCTGTCTGCCCAAGAGTTTTGAACTCCTGGAAGGTATACTGCCAGAAGATGGATTTGATGCTCTCTGGCAAAGGCCCACAGTTTTAGAGCTTCGTTGCAAAGCGACAGAGAGCCAGTCCCTCCTTGCTTGTTTATGTAAATTATGGCTACTTGATTGTCCGTGTGAACAAGGACTGTCATGTTGTGGAGGAGGGTATGAAAAACCTTGAGAGCAAGGAAAATTGCTCGGAGTTCCAACAGATTGATATGAAGGGTGGCCTCCTGTGGAGACCAAATGCCCTGAGTGGAGAGTTCTTGAAGATGAGCTCCCCAACCTGTTTGGGAGGCATCTGTTGTGAGGGTTGATTGGGGCAACAGGGGTTGGAAGGGGGCCCTCAACAACAGATTTTGAGTGGATATCCACCATTGGAGAGACCAAAAGAGACGTTTGGAGGTTGCTATTTGGTCTGAGAGAGCTCCTGATGCTTGAGTCCACTGGGTGGACAAAGTCCATTGAGCTGCTCTCATGTGTAGGCGAGCATAAGGCACCACATGCACTGTGGAGGCCATGTGACCTAGCAGCTGTAGCATCTCCCTGGCTGTCAGGTGGCTTCTGGACTGAGCCTGGGAGGCGAGGTGCACTAGACGCTGGCAACGGGCCTGAGGAAGGTAGGCCCTTGCAGTGGTGGTATCTAAGCAGGCCCCTATGAATTCCAGGGACTGAGTAGGGGTGAGCTGAGACTTTGGGAGGTTGATCACAAGTCCCAGATACTGCAGAATTTGTCTGGTACGGTCCAGGGAAGCCTGGGCTGCGGACTGAGATGGAGCTCGGATGAGCCAGTCGTCCAGGTAGGGGAAGACAAATATTCCCAAAGTGCGTAGGAATGCAGCCACTATTGCCATGCATTTGGTGAACACTCTGGGAGCAGAGGCTAGACCGAAGGGAAGGACTCTGTATTGGTAAGATTTTCCCTGGAACAGAAACCGTAGGAATTTTCTGTGGGAGGGATGGATGAGTATATGTGTGTACGCATCCTTGAGATCTAGAGAACAAAGCCAATCTTGACCTTGCAGGTATGGAAGGAGAGTTCCTAGAGAAAGCATTTTGAATTTCTCCTTGTAGAGGAATTTGTTCAATTCTCTGAGATCTAAAATGGGTCTGTACCCCCCTGTTTTTTTTGGAATGAGAAAATAAGGGGAGTAAAACCCTGACCCCTGTTGAAGAAGAGGAACTTCTTCTATTGCCCTTTGGGCGAGAAGGGTGGTGATCTCCTGACTCAAAAGGTGTAGGAGAGATGTGGGAGAATTGAGATGATTCACCATGGTATGGGGAGGAAGGCTGGAGAAGTGCAGTTTGTAGCCCTCTCTAATGATAGAGAGGGTCCACTGCTCTGATGTTATTTGCTCCCATCTGGGAGCAAAATGAGTTAACCTTCCTGGGATGGTGAGAGGCTCTGGTTGCTGCAGAGCCAGAAAGGGAATGTTCTCTAGAAGTAAGTCAAAAACCCTGAGGGGGTTGGGACTGTTGAAGTGTAGCAGCCCCTGCAGGTTTTGCTCTGGCCTGTTTAGATTGCTGACGTTTAGGAGCAAAGCGAACCTGAGAAGATGGTTGGCCAGCATTGATAGAAAATCTGGTCTTTTTGTAGAAGGGTTTCTTAAAAGACTTTTTCTTGGCAGAGGTAGAAGTAGACTTGGAAAGTCTATCTAGAGCAGCATTCTCTGCATCCATTTGAGTGGCTTTGACTTGCCACTCCTTGCCAAACAGATTTTCACCTGTACAGGGCAGATTGCCTAGGCCATCTTGTACCCAGGATTCTAGATCAGAGGCCTGGAGCCAAGCAATTCTGCGAGCAGCAATGGCTATGCCTGATGCTCTGCTAGCACCCTCAAAGGAGTCAAAGGCAGCTCTATTAGAGAACTTTGACACATCTTGTGTATGCTTCAAGAGAAGCAGGAATTCCTCCTTCCTATCCTCTGGGATAAAGGGGAGGAATTGTCGTATTTTGAGAGTAAGCTCTTTAAGAAACATGCCCATATAGAGGCTGTATGAGTTGATTCTGGCAATAAGCATACTAGCTTGGAAGATTTTCCTGCCAAAAGCATCCAAAGTCCTACATTCTCTTCCTGGAGGGGTAGAAGAGTGCCTTTTGGTATTCTTTATCTTCTTCATAGCAGACTTCACCACGATGGAATGGTGAGGAAGCTGAGTTTTTTGAAATCCAGGAGAAGGAGGGACCCGATACATGGTGTCCAACCGACGAGAATGAGGAGATAGGGTAAGAGGAGCCTCCCATAAGTCCATCATGTGTTCCTGAAGGATGTCATGAATGGGCAAGGTGACTGCCTCTTTGGGAACCTTAGAGTATCCTAAAATGTCAAATTTTTGTGCTCTAGGTTCTTTTTCAGAGGATACTGAAATAGAGAGTCCCTTGGCTACTTCAAGAATGAAGTCTTGAAAGGACAAGTCCTCTGGAGGAGACATTCTCCTCTTTGGGGAAGAGGGCTCCTCAGGAAGTATAAGGGATGCTTCATCAGAATCATCTGAGGTATCAGCATCCTCAGAAGACTCAAAGTATCGCCTATTTGCTTCCATAGACCGATACGCATACCGACCGGTATCGACATCGGGCGTACCGGGAACCGGGTCGGTATCGAAAAAATCCCCGGTACCGGGGACCGGAAAGCACAGTTACTTACCTGTAACAGGTGATCTCTGGGAACAGCAGGAATAGTCCTCACATATGGGTACGTCGGAACCGACGGAGCCTGCGCGGGAAAGCTCCCCAGCTTCCCAGAAGGAAAGCTTTTGGGGCTTCCCACAGCGCATGCGCGCTGCCTTCCCGCCTTCCTGACCAACTCTCCTCAGTTCGAGTTTAAAGCTGAGACAATAGAGAGAGGAAAGGAAAGAGAAAGAGATACAACTCCTAGGGGAGGTGGGTGGGTTGTGAGGACTATTCCTGCTGTTCCCAGAGATCACCTGTTACAGGTAAGTAACTGTGCTATCTCCAGGAACAAGCAGGAATGAGTCCTCACATATGGGGACTCCCTAGCTAAGATGCCTGGGAGATCCCCTTCCAAGGTTCTTCATCTTCCGATGGATCTCAGGCATCCATTAAGGGAAGGTGGGCAGGAGTTGTTTAAGAATGGAACAGGTGTTTGAGGACAGCCTGACCAAATAAGGCATCCCGGCGGGAGTCCTTATCCAAGCAGTAATGGGCTGTGAAGGTATGAACCGAGGCCCAGGTGGCTGCTCGACAGATCTGATCTATGGATACAGAGTGAAGATGAGCCATAGAGGTGGCCATGGCTCTCACATTGTGAGCCGTGACATGGCCCTCCAGAGAAATGTTTTTACTCTGGTAAGCAAAAGAAATACACTGAGCAATCCAATTGGAAAGTGTTCTTTTTGAGACTGGAAGTCCCAAATGAGAAGGATCGAAAGCAACAAAAAGTTGGGAAGAATTTCGATGTGGCTGAGTCCCCTGGAGGTAAAAGGCAAGAGCTCTTTTACAATCTAGAGTATGAAGGTTCCGCTCTGCACTGGATGCCTGAGGAGCTGGAAAGAAGACAGGTAGGTATACCTCTTGATTAAGATGAAAAGGTGAAACCACTTTAGGCATAAAGTGTGGATTTGTCCTAAGGACTACCTTATCATGATGGAACCTTGTATAAGGTGGATTCGCCACTAAGGCTTGCAGCTCACTGATGCGACGAGCTGAAGTGACTGCAATGAGGAAAATAACCTTCCAAGAAAGAAATTTCAAGGAGGTAGAGACTAAAGGTTCAAAAGGAGGCTTCATAAGCTGACCAAGAACCAAATTCAAGTCCCATGCCACCGGAGGAGGCCGAATGGGAGGTTTAGTTAGAGTTAGGCCTCTCATAAATCTTGCAATAAGAGGATGAGAGAAAATAGGTTGTCCATTGATAGGTTTAAGTGATGCTGCAATAGCACTCAAATGGACTCTTACTGAATTCGTTTTAAGGCCTGCATTGGAGAGATGCAGGAGATATTCCAATAGAGAATTCACAGGAAGAGCAAAAGGATCAAGATCCTTTTGAGCACACCAAATGGAAAATCTCTTCCATTTAAAAGCATAAGAACACCTTGTGGAAGGTTTTCTGGAAGCATGGAGGATATCCTTCACTTGTTGAGAGACATTTAAGTCTTGAAGGTCTAGGCCTTCAGTAACCATGCTCTGAGGTGAAGGGACTTGGGGTTTGGGTGCCACAAAGTCCCCTCCTCCTGAGACAGAAGGTCTGGAGCAGCTCCCAGGTCTAGGGAGGGACCGTGGGAGAGATGCAGAAGTAGAGGGAACCACACTTGGCGTGGCCAGCGTGGAGCTATGAGGATCATAGATCCGTGATCCCTCTGCAGTTTGAACAGAGTCTTGGGAATCAAAGGAATGGGTGGAAAGGCATATAGGAGGCCCTGACCCCAATGAAGGAGGAAGGCATCCCTGGCCTGAACTCCCTGACACGGAGTTCTGGAACAGAACCGGGGAAGTTTGGCATTCCACGGATTTGCAAAGAGGTCTATGTCCGGGGTTCCCCATTTCTGAAAGATTCTGAGTACCTGATCCATGTGCAGGGACCACTCGTGTGGAAGCAGAACTCGGCTAAGTCTGTCTGCCCAAGAGTTTTGAATTCCTGGGAGATATACTGCCAGGAGATGGATTTGATGCTCTCTGGCGAAGGCCCACAGTCTGAGAGCTTCGTTGCAAAGCGACAGAGAGCCAGTCCCTCCTTGTTTGTTTATGTAGAATATGGCTACTTGATTGTCGGTATGAACAAGAACTGTCATGTTGTAGAGGAGGGTATGAAAGACCTTGAGAGCAAGGAAAATTGCTCGAAGCTCCAGAAGGTTGATATGAAGGGCGGTCTCCTGTGGAGACCAAAGGCCTTGAGTGGATAGGTCTTGCAGATGAGCTCCCCACCCTGTTTGGGAGGCATCTGTGGTGAGGGTTGCTTGGGGCAGTAGTGGTTGGAAGGGGGACCCCAGCAACAGATTTTGAGTGGACATCCACAACTGGAGAGACCAAAATAGACGTTTGGAGGTTTCTATTTGGTCTGAGAGAGCTCCTGAAGCTTGGTTCCACTGAGTGGACAGAGTCCATTGAGCTGCTCTCATATGCAGGCGAGCATAGGGCACCACATGAACTGTGGATGCCATGTGGCCTAGCAGTTGTAACATCTCTCTGGCAGTCAAGTGGCTTCTGGACTGAATCTGAGAGGCCAAGTGCACCAGCCGGTGGCAACGTACCTGGGGAAGATAGGCCCTTGCTGTGGTGGTATCTAGCCAGGCCCCTATGAATTCTAGGGATTGAGTAGGGGTGAGTTGAGACTTTGGCAGATTGATGACAAGTCCCAGATACTGCAGAATGCAGATGGTGTGGTCCAGGGAAGTCTGAGCCTGAGACTGAGATTGAGCTCAGATGAGCCAGTCGTCCAGGTATGGGAAGACAAAGACTCCCTGAGTGCGTAGAAATGCAGCTACTACTGACATGCATTTTGTGAACACTCGTGGAGCAGAGGCTAGACAGAAGGGGAGTACTCTGTATTGGAAATGTTTTCCCTGGAACAGAAATCGAAGGTATTTTCTGTGGGATGGTTGGATGAGTATATGTGTATACGCATCCTTTAGGTCTAGAGAACAAAGCCAGTCCTGACTCTGTAGGTATGGAAGGAGGGTACCCAGCGAGAGCATTTTGAATTTCTCCTTGCATAGAAATTTGTTTAATTCTCTCAGATCTAGGATCGGTCTGTGCCCCCCTGTTTTCTTTGGTATGAGAAAATAGGGGGAGTAGAACCCTGAGCCCTGTTGTAGAAGAGGAACCTGTTCTATTGCCCCCTGGGCAAGCAGGGTATTCACCTCCTGATTTAACAGGTGTAGAAGAGATGGAGGAGAAATGAAATGTCTCACCCTGGGATAGAGAGGAAGGCTGGAAAAATGCAGTTTGTAGCCCTCTCTGATGATAGAGAGGGTCCACTGCTCTGATGTAATCTGTTCCCACCTGGGAGCAAAATGAGTCAGCCTTCCTGGAATGGTGAGAGGCTCTGGTTGCTGCAGAGCCAGAAAGGGTATGTTCTCTAGAAGTAAGTCAAAAACCCTGAGGGGTTTGGGACTGTTGAAGGGTAGCAGCCCCTGCAGGCTTTGTTCTGGCCTGTTTCGCTTGCTGACGCTTAGGAGCAAAGCGAACCTGAGAAGATGATTGGCCAGCATTGGTACCAAATCTTGTCTTTTTGTAGAAAGATTTCTTAAAGTACTTTTTCTTGGCAGGAATGGAAGTAGACTTAGAAAGTCTATCTAAAGCAGCATTTTCTGCGTCCATTTGAGTGGCTTGAACTTGCCACTCCTTGCCAAATAGATTTTCACCGGTACAAGGTAAATTGCCTAGGCCATCTTGTACCCAGGACTCCAGGTCAGAGGCCTGGAGCCAAGCAATTCGACGAGCAGCAATAGCTATGCCAGATGCTCTGCTAGCACCCTCAAAGGAGTCAAAGGCAGCCCTATTGGAGAACTTTGACACATCTTGGGTATGCTTTAAAAGAAGCAGGAATTCCTCTTGTCTATCCTCTGGGATAAAAGGGAGAAAAGCTCATATCTTAAGAGCAAGCTCTTTCAGAAACATGCCCATATAGAGACTATATGAGTTGATTCTGGCAATAAGCATACTAGTCTGAAAGATTTTCCTGCCAAAAGCATCCAAAGTCCTACATTCTCTCCCTGGAGGGGTAGAAGCGTGCCTTTTGGTACTCTTTATCTTTTTCATAGCAGACTTCACCACAATGGAATGGTGAGGAAGCTGTGTTTTCTGAAATCCAGGAGAAGGAGGGACCCGATACATGGTGTCCAACTGACAAGAATGTGGAGAAAGAGTAAGAGGAGCCTCCCATAAATCCATCATGTGTTCTTGGAGAATATCATGAATGGGTAAGGTGACTGCCTCTTTAGGAACCTTAGAGTATCCTAAAATGTCTAATTTTTTTGCTCTAGATTCTTTTTCAGAGGATACTGTAATTGAGAGTCCTTTGGCTACTTCAAGAATGAAGTCCTGAAAGGACAAATCCTCTGGAGGAGATATTCTCCTTTTTGGGGAAGAGGGCTCCTCAGGAAGAACAAGGGATGCTTCATCAGAATCATCTGAGGTATCAGCATCCTCAGAAGACTCAAAGTATCGCCTATTTGCTTCCAGAGAGCGATACGCATACCGGCCGGTATCGACATCGGGCGTACCGGGAACCGGGTCAGTATCGAGAAAGTCCCCGGAACCGGGGATCGGAACCGGCATTCTACGAGAAGTAGATGCTCTCGGAACCGGTATCGGTTGTGGTACCGGAACCGGGGTCGGAACCGACGGTTGCGATACCGAGGGCGTTGCAGCGTTAATGAAAGCCATTATGGCCTGCTGCATGGTTTGTACAGAAGTACCCATAGACGCCACGACTGCCTGGATGTCGGTACCGGTCTGAGCCGGTACCCCAGAGCAGTCTAACAGGTGATCGGTCGAGGCCGTGCCATCGATGTCAACCTGTAACCCCATAGGAGGAGCTTTGGAAGCCTGAGCTTCCCGCCGGGGTTGTTTGGCTGGGGCAGGGTCCTCAGGGTTGAACCCAAGAGCCTCTCGCTGCTTAGAGGGAGATTTGCCCTTTGAGGACCTGCCTGAAACATGTCTGGTTACCTGAGATCCATCCGGAGAGGAAGACCTGGAGGATGCAGATGCTGGATTATCTGAGGAAAACAGCATATGGAATTTGGCTGCTCGGTTCTGTAAGCCACGTTTGGACATCAGAGAGCAGGAAGGACAATCAGAAATAGAATGGTCAGGTCCCAAACATTTAAGACACCATTCATGGGTGTCTGTGACTGAAATAGTACTAGAACACTTGGTGCATTTTTAGAAACCAGATGCTGGCTTCTCCATGAGGGAGAATTTGTGAAGACCTAAAGGCCTCACAAAAAAACACACCAAGTAAAGAAAAGAAAGATTATTTTTATTTTTTTTTTTTTGTAAAATAAAAGAAAAAAGACCGGCAGGTACCGGTTCGGAATCGGGGAAGGCAGACACGCGGCCAAAGAAATAAATTAAAATAACAACTTCTTCAGCGGTGACAGGAACACGACCTGCTGGCTCCGCGGAAAAAGAGAAACTGAGGAGAGTTAGTCAGGAAGGCGGGAAGGCAGTGCGCATGCGCTGTGGGAAGCCCCAAAAGCTTTCCTTCTGGGAAGCTGGGGAGCTTTCCCGCGCAGGCTCCATCGGTTCCGACGTACCCATATGTGAGGACTCATTCCTGCTTGTTCCTGGAGATCCGGCATTCTATTGGAAATAGATGCTCTGGGTACCGGTATCGGTTGTGGTACCGGAACCAGGGTCGGAACCGACGGTTGCGGTACAGAGGTCTTTGCAGCATTAATAAAAGCGAATATGGCTTGCTGCATGGATTGTACAGTAGTACCCATAGACGCTACGACTGCCTGGATGTCGGTACCGGTCTGGGCCGGTACCCCAGAGCAGTCTAACAGGTGATCGGTCGAGGCCGTGCCATCGATGTCAACCTGTAACCCCATAGGAGGAGCTTTGGAAGCCGGAGCTTCCCGCCGGGGTTGTTTAGCTGGGGAAGGGTCTTCAGGGTCGAACCCAAGGGTCTCTCGCTGCTTAGAGGGAGATTTGCCCTTTGAAGACCTGCCTGCAGAATGTTTGGTTACCTGAGATCCATCCGGAGAGGAAGACCTTGAGGATGTTGATGCTGGATTATCTGTAAAAAACAGCATGTGAAATTTGGCTGCTCTGTTCTGTAAACCACGTTTGGACATCAGAGAGCAGGATGGACAATCCAGAATAGAATGGTCAGGGCCCAAACATTTAAGACACCATTCATGGGTATCTGTGACTGAAATAGTACCAGTACCATTGGTGCATTCTTTAAAACCAGAGGCTGGTTTCTCCATGAGGGAGAATTTGTAAAGGCCTGTAGGCCTCATAAAAAAACAAATACACCAAGTGGGAAAAATAAGTTGTTGTTTTTTTTTTTTTTTAAAGAAATAAAGACCGGCGGTACCGGTTCGGAATCGGGGAAGGCAGACACGCGGTCAAAGAAACAATTTAAAATAATAAATTCTTCAGCGGTGACAGGAACACGACCTGCTGGCTCCGCGGAAAAAGAAGAACTGAGGGGAGTTGGTCAGGAAGGCGGGAAGGCAGTGCGCATGCGCTGTGGGAAGCCCCAAAAGCTTTCCTTCTGGGAAGCTTTCCCGCGCAGGCTCCGTCGGTTCCGACGTACCCATATGTGAGGACTCATTCCTGCTTGTTCCTGGAGATAACCTTAAACATGATTCCAGATGTGCAGGACATTTCTGAGATCAGGCAGTGACGTACAGGTTTCTGGGAGTGCCCCAGCCACACCCCTGTTCAGATATGGACGTCCCCAGACCTGGCTTCCAAAATGGCTCCGGAAACATCTCTGTGCTTTGGATGCCTCTACTATGCCCATTTTCAGACCTCCAAAGCATGAACAGTGCTTCTAAAGTTCCACCCTTATAAAGTCCCGCACAGTCAACGCACATTAGTGCGAATATATTTGGGGTCTATTTTATTAAGTGAACCATTCATGTACTTGACTTTATAAAATAGGACATACTGATGTGCCTAAACCTAGTCATGGTAATTACACCTAGGGCAGGCATAACTGTATGCACTAGATTATAGAATATTATAACCAAATGTTTCTTCTCCAATCTCCACATGTGAATTTGAACTCCACCTATGCGCAGCTGAAGCACCACCCTCTTGCAAACCCCTACTGAAAGTACAAGTGATGGGATTCACATGCACACTGATGGTATATGTGAGCTGTGTGGGTATGTTTGTATATCAATGGCATAATGTGGTTATTACCACTTACTGCCCCAGACCGGCATCCAGCACAGGGAGCAGGCCAGAGACTCCTCCTGCTCCCTGCACTGAAAGCCAGCCAATCAGGCCCAACTACAGCTGCTTTAAAAAGAAGCACAAAGGTAGGCCCGCGCCTGATGGCTTCGCCAGAGGGCCCTTAGGCGTAGCCCTTGAGCGGGGCACTTGAGATATATATGTATTAACTGCCTGAACATAAGAACATAAGATATGCCATACTGGGTCAGACCAAGGTCCATCAAGCCCAGTATTCTGTTTCCAACAGTGGCCAATCTAGGTCATATGTACCTAGCAGTTTCCCCAAGAGACACAAGTTCCACAATGCTTGTACTGGGTCAAGCATTGATATCTTCGGTCACTTCTTAATAATGGTTTATGGACCTTTCCTCCAGGAACCTGTCCAAACCTTTTTTAAACCCAGCTACACTAACAGCCTTTACTACATCCTCCGGTAACAAATTCCAGAGTTTGATTACACGTTGAGTGAAAAAATATTTTCTTTTATTAGTCTTAAATAGTTTACCCTGTAGCTTCATTGCATGTCCCCTAGGTCTTTCTATATTCTGATAAGGTAAACAATCGATCTACGTTTACCCGTTCCACTCCGTTCATTAATTTATAGACTTCTATCATATCTCCCCTCAGCCGTCTCTTTTCCAGGTTAAAGAGCCCTAACCTTTTTAGCCTTTCTTCATAGGAGTATCCTTCCATCCCCTTTATCATTTTGGTGGCTCTTCTCTGAACCTTTTCTAAAATCGCTATATCCTTTTTAAGATACGGCGACCAGAATTGCACACAATATTCAAGGTGCGGTCTCACCATGGAACGATATAGAGGCATTATAATATCTTTTGTTTTATTTTCCATTCCTTTCCTTATCATACCTAGCATTCTATTTGCTCTCTTGGCCGCCGCTGCACACTGGGCCGAGGGTTTTAACATAGTATCCACAATGACGACTAAATCTTTTTCCTGGGTGGTGGTTCCTAATGTGGAACCTTGCATCGTGTAACCATAGTTTGGGTTGTTCTTCCCTAGGTGCATAACCTTGCAGTTGTCCACATTAAATTTCATCTGCCATTTTGATGCCCAGTCTTCCAATTTATCAAGATCCTCTTGCAATTTTTCACAATCCTCTTGGGTTTTAACAACTTTAAATAGTTTTGTGTCATCTGCAAATTTGATAACCTCACTCGTTATTCCACTTTCCAGGTCATTTATGAATATGTCAAAAAGCAGCGGACCCAGCACAGATCCCTGGGGTACACCACTATTCACCTTTCTCCATTGGGAAATCGGCCATTTAGCCCTACCCTCTGCTTTCTATCTTTTAACCAGTTCCTGATCCACAATAGTACATTGCCTCCTATCCCATGACTCTTTAGTTTTGCCAAAAGTCTCTGATGAGGGACCTTGTCAAAGGCTTTCTGAAAGTCCAGATACACAATATCAACCGACTCACCTTTGTCCACCTGTTTATTCACTCCTTCAAAAAAACATAACAGATTAGTAAGACAAGCCTGCTCAAAGTATCGCCAAAAGATTTGCCTGAAAACATCAGCTCACTGATCAGGATGCATCTGTGCAACAAACAAATAACCACGAGCCTCGGAAGTCGACCAAAATGTGAGTAAATCTTATGCCATTATAACTAGTACCTCCCATCCCATACATAGAACAAACCATCCCAAATTCTCACTAAATACATCAACCCAAGATACACCATGGGTAAAAACATAATGCTTATACTCCTCCTCCTACTCCTGCTTTTCAAAAGCAGGTACACAAATGCTGGTGAATCCAACCTACCTTCTCCTATCAACATTATACCAATTATACAATCTACCAGGTTTCCACCCTACAAGATAAACATCAATCTAAATCCAAGTCACCATAACAGACCTCGAAGAGGTGGAGCGGAGCAAGATGGCCGACACACGCTAGACACCGTCAGCTGGGTCGGTGTTTTAGTTCCTCATTTTTCATCATGCCGCACAAACGGAAAGCTAAAAGCTCGACAATACCTGCGACAACGTCGGCGGTTTCTAGGGGACCTCTTGATGTTTTCGTGAGGCCCGCTGGTGTGAGTTCTACACCGGGGCTATTAGGCTCGTTGGGGGCTTCAGGAGTGGAAGGAGGCTTGCCATGCCCCTCTGAGCTTCAGGCATCTCTTAGCCCGGAGGTGCGGACCCCGCCTGCTCAGCCTGCGATACTCACCGTGGAGGTAGCGGGAAAGGAGCTCCGAGATTTCAGGACTCCCGTGTCCACTAGTTCATCACTTCCTGTGACGATGAGTAGCTCCGTGGGAGCCATGTGTGGAGCCGCAGAGCCGGCGGCTGTTCTGGATAGCCCTGCTGTGAGTGGAGGAAATTTGTATGTTGAGGCCGAGTCTGGCTCTGGTGTTTCTTCTCCCGCATCATCTGCGTCTACCACTGGGATATCCACTCAGTCTGTTCTTCAGCGTCCGGCAGCAGTTACCTTGGAGTCCCTCTGGGAAGGTCTGCAGGCCTT
Source organism: Ichthyophis bannanicus (assembly GCA_033557465.1). Lineage (NCBI taxonomy): Eukaryota > Metazoa > Chordata > Amphibia > Gymnophiona > Ichthyophiidae > Ichthyophis > Ichthyophis bannanicus. The sequence goes on along the minus strand of CM066031.1, from coordinate 162,135,635 downwards.
GGAACATTCTTTCTCATCCCAGTTTGGGGTTCTCCAGAGCTCTTTAACTTTAGTGCTTCAAACAGTTGATTTACAGAAAAAGGAGGTTGCCACCATTTCTACCAAGGTGGTCCAGCTGGAGGAAAAAGTGGAGGTTTTATCCACCATGTCAGGTACTGTTTCAACTGATTTGTTAGCTGTCCATGGGAAGATTGAGATGTTGGAAAATTCTGTTCGTAAGAGAAACTTGCGTTTGTTGAACTTTCCTCGTGTGCCTACGATATCGCCAAAGGAGTTGTTTGCTTCTTATGCAACTACTATACTGAAGCTTTCACCTGAAGCTTTCACTGAAGCTTTCACCTGAATCTATCCCTCCTTTGGCTAGAACCTCTCCTTGTACCACCAACTTCTGTCCAACTGTAAATACACTGTTGTTATTTCAATATTTATTTATTTTATTTATTTATTTATTTACTTTTCTTATATACCGCGCTATTAAAATCAGTGCGGTTTACAAATGAACAAAACATACTGCAATGTCACATGACAGTTGAGTTTACATTGAACAAGGACAAGACAACTTGGAAGTAAACTGGGGTAACTATTTACAGAGTAGTTATTTACACAAAGTATTAATTTGTACATGGAGTTATACTACTGCTTATTTACATGATATAGGTCGGTTTTCAGCAATGTTATACGTTATGCAAGAGAGGGGACATAGTAGTAGAGCTAATCGTTTTCTTTATGGAGTCGGGTTGTGGGTGGAGTGGAGTAGGGTGTGAAGATATTTGGTTGTTTACTGGGGTTGGGTTCTGGGTAATGGATTAGGAAGAGGTGGTGTCTGAGGGCTTTTCTAAATGATAGTAGGTCTGGGATGGTATAAATACAGCTAAATAAATAAAATAAATAAGAGCTTTGAACGTCAGTACTAGGGACTTGTACTGGATTCTAGCCTGAAGCGGGAGCCAGTGGAGGTCCATCATGACTGGGGTTATATGTTCAGCTCTCGATGTACCTGCAAGTACCCTTGCTGCAGCATTCATTGCAAGGCGGAGAGGTCCTAGCGTTGACTGAGGGAGGCCATGGAGGACAATGTTTGCGAATATGACCTGTAATTAGTTTCACCAGTTCTCCCAAGTTCAAACCCTGTTCTCTGTAAACTCAATGTGACTTACGCATTGTAGTATGTTTCTGTTCATTGTGAACCGCACTGATTTTAATAGCGCGGTATATAAGAAATGTAAATAAATAAATAAATAAAATAAATGAATTATCTGCCCTCAGCCAAACATAAGCCCTATGGCACGTCCTCACCTGTGCATTCACCGCCGATGGATTCTTTGGAGCTAACTGGCTTCTTGGAAACTACAGATCCTGAGTTGATACCTCGGGCCACTCTCCTTCTTACTGTGGCTTTGGAGCCTGACCGGGATCTACTTCTGAGACTGTATTTCAGGACGAGGAATGAGTCCTTCATGGGGGGGACAATAAGAATGTTCCCGGATGTTTCTAAGTCTACTCAGAAGCGTATACAGCAATTTCTTTTGTTGAGACCCTGAGTTTTGCAACTCAGGGGTTTGTTTTTTCTTCGTTATCCTTGCAGATGTTTAGTTAAATATCAGGGAGTTAGTTACACCTTTTTTGAGCCAGTGCATTTGACTCAATTTGTTGCTAGTAAGAATGTTCCTCCACCCAGTAGCTGAGTTGCTCCTTTCCTCCCCTTGAAATCGGAGGGGGGGATATAGGTGTTGATCTGCACATTAATATTAGTTTCACACCAGAGTTGTGTCTATTTCCTGTGCTTTTTCTTCTTGTATTGTGTCTTGCTCCCTCAATATTGTGGGCTAGTGAGTCGTTACCTAGAATTTGTTTCTCCTAGTTATTTGTTCGTTCTTGTATTGTATTCTTTACTGTAACAAGATTTTTCTTGTGTATAATTTAAAAATTGCATAAATAAAAATTAAAAAAAAATCCAACAGAACTCGAAGATTAGTCCGCATAACCCCATCTACACATAAGGAAACTCCTCACACCAAGAAACCACATTATACCTCCCTCAACTGTTCTTTAGTCAACATTCGATCAATCCGCAACAAATTCAACATCATACTGGATTACATATGGAACCAGAACACAGACATTATGTGTGTCACTGAAACATGGCTCATTGACACAGATAATGTCATTATAAAGCAAATCACCTCACAACAGTACACAACTCCACAAGACCCTCATGAAGAGGCGGAGGCGTGTTAGTCCTTGCAAAGTCACACTTAAAATTTAATACCACCTCCACCTTCCAGTCCGAAGAAAGCAATATAACTACTATTTCAAACAAGCAGCTAGTGCTCTGCCTCATACACAGAGCCCCAAGTGCAAACGAAGAGGAACTTTCAACCATCCTGGAACAAGTCTGCTCCCATACCACCCGGAATAAACCCCTCATCATCCTAGGGGATCCCAACCTCCCATCTCCACCTGCTCAGATAGGAGACACCTTTTTGGATGCTATGAAAGACCTTCAATACAACCAATTAATAGATTCCCCAACCTACAAGAGAGGAGCCCTCGACCTTATCTTCACGCCAAACCAATGTTACATCAAAGACCTTGTGACACACACAACAGTCATCCCAATCCCATGGTCTGACCATCACATGATTAACTTCTCCATAACCTCCCTGATGAATGACAAATCTGAGCCAACACTCAAGGAAAAAAGGAGATTCCGATCCTTCAACAAAGATAAATTCTTAGAAGTGGTGCTACTAGAACTAGAGCAAATTACAACAGACCTTGACACCACCAATACTAACTGCCACAAAGCTCTCAATAATGCTGCAATCACTCCAGACAAACCAATCCAAACAAGAGGAAACACAATGCCCCCTAATACTTGACTGAAATCAATGAACAGAAGAAACAACTATGGAGAATGGAGAGGATATGGAGTCTAATTAAAAGCCAACACCACCTAACAAAATACAATGAAATGCAAGACCTATCCATGACACAATAAACAGCTACAAAAAGGAATATCACTCAAACCTAGTAATGAAATCCATAGTAAATTGTCTAAAAAAGAACCATTGGAACCAGATGATCCAAACTCAATATCCCCACAAGACCTGGCAGACTTCATACAGCTGAAGTTCACTCAGACATCACTTGAAAAACCAAGCAAATCCAACTTACACCACACCACAGATGCTACATGGAAAACATTTCAAATTCCAACAAGAAAACAACTCGACTATCATAACCAATATTAACACAACCACCTCGCCTATTGATCCGTATCCGGTTAACTGGATTAAGCAAACAAAATACCTAATACTATACTTACAAAAGATCATCAAATCATCACTCACTTTACTGAGGCATTTGATATACCATCCAGGCTATCGCATCAGAGTGGTGTACATACAACTTGGCCGCAGAGAAAGGCAAAGGAGGAAAGGAACACCATCAATCAAATAGGAAAGCAGTAGAACAGACGGAAAAGCAAAGAATAGAGACAGCAACACACATGGGAGAGGGGACAAGGAGGGAATGGCTGGCGGGGGAAGTCTAGGAGTTGGGAGGGGGGGAGAGATCAAACGCAAGGTGAAATAGATGGGTCTTCAACATTGCCTTAAAACAGGGAAATGAGGTCTCAGTACGCAAAGTTGATGGGAGTGAATTCCAGAGTGCAGGGGCAAGGAGAAAATAGACAGAATATCTCCCCCCTCAGCTTAAGCAAGCCTCCATTTAACCAATCCTGAAGAACAATAACCTCAATAAAAAGGACCCAAGTGGCTTCTGCTAGATATCAAGTCTCACATTCATAACCAAGATAATCGAAAAATAGTACAGTATCAACTACAGGACCAGACACATATACTCCGTTGGACCCTCACCAGTACGGATTTAAACAAAACCACAGTGTTGAAACACTGATTACATCACTTATGGACACCTCTGTTACAGGCATAGACAACATACTACATGGTTTCGTCTTATGCTTTATAGATATCACTGCTGCTTTTGACTCTTAACCACAACACACTGCTACAAAGACTCCGAGATACAGGAATTGATGGTACAGTTCTAGATTGGTTTCTCTCTTTCCTGTCCCGCCATAACCAGCAAGTGAGAACCAAACACAAACAGTCTAAACCATTTACACAATACCAGGGTGTTCCACAAGGCTCGGCCCTCTCTGCACTGTTATTTAATTTAAAATAAAAAAAAAAATATATATATATATATATACACACACACACACACACACATACACACACAACCAATAAGCAACATTATAAGACAACACAACATCCACTACAGAATATACACAGATGATATAATGATATGCACCCACATTAACACCTATCATCCAGATTACGCACAAATCACAGCATGCCTTGAAAGTGGCTCAAAGAACAAAATCTTCCCATAAACTTTAAAAAATCTGAGTTATTGCATATCACCAGAAATACTAAATTCTCCCCACCAGAATCACTCAAGATCCTGGACAACAACCTAACCAACAAACAAGAGATCAATTACCTCAGAGTAACTATCGACCATCAACTCCATTTCCAACCTCACATAAAGAGAACAACCAGATCAGCCTACCACAAGTTGAGAACTCTACAGAAGCTTAAACCTCTTCTATCAGACTCAGAACAGTATGTCAAGCCATAGTAACTCCTATAAAAGATTATTGCAACGTGATCTATCATGGCTTACCCAAATCAATACTCCCTTTACAACTGGTGCAAAACACTGCTGCAAGGATCATTACCAACCGGAATAAACTGCAAAATAGTCATATAACCCTACACTCCGCCAACTACACTGGCTTCCTGTCTCTATACGTACTAAACATAAGAGCTTAATTATAATCTTCAAAATACTGAACAACCTATCTCCAATGATTCTTCAACCACTGATCAAGAAAGCACATCCAACCAGAACGAGAAGAGGAGCAGACATCAACATCTTGGAAACTCCAGCAAGCTACAGAACAGCAAAGCAGTCCACCTGCCACAATAGCACAACTGTTCATAGCAGACAACTGTTCAGTAACACATCAATCCGAAACAATGTTTCTGTATATAGTTAGCAATTGTTAAATGTATCATTACCTCATATAATCCTCCATGTTTCAATTCCGTGTTTCATGTAAAAGCTTGCTGCTATAATTATTTCAAGTGAACCGTTTTGAATTATTGATAAGGCAGTATAGAAAACCTGTTAAATAAAATAAATAATTTAGCTATTTAACTGTGGCAATATGAAGATGGGATGGCAGAGTGGAGAGAGATGAGTGGTAGTGGCCAGTGGTATCGAGACCTGTGTATATGTATGTGTCATGGGTGTGTGCATCAGTGCGTGTTGGCATTGTGTCATGTTTGTGTGTGTCAGGGGGGGATGCTGTGGTGTTTGAGTGTATGTATGAATGATGTGGCTGCGTGCAATTTGACAGTCTGTGACCTTTGTGTGTGTATTGGGGCCATGCACCTGTTGGCAGTGTGTGCTGGGGAAGTCTGTGTGTCTGTGTACACATGCATAATGGAGGGTGCGCTGGGAACGTGTGCATGTGTGTGTTGGGGCTATCCATGTGTTGGCAGTGTCTGTCGGGGACCTGTGTGAGTATATATGCGCCATGGAGCATTTGTTGGGGTGTTTGTGTGTATTCATCATGGGAGTGTTGGGTAGTTGGTATGTGTATATGTATATGAGTGTTGAGAGGCTGTATGTAACATAACATAGTAACACACTATATGACGGCAGATAAAGACCAGTATGGTCCATCTGGTCTGCCCAGTACAATGGCTAGAATGGCTGTACCTGCCGCTCATTGCATGTCACCTCACCTCTCTTTATTGAAGGATAAAAGATATTTAAGCTAGCTTTGATTTAATCCTCTTGCTATAAAGGAATAATCCACAGTGTCTGTCCCATGCCATTTTGAATTCCATCACTGTATTTGCTTCCACTACCTCCATCGGAAGAGCATTCCAAGCATCCATCACCCTATCAGTGAAAAAGCATTTCCTGATGTTGCTTTTAAGTTTACTGTCTTGCAGCTTCATCGTATGCCCTCTAGTTTTACCGCTTCCTCTTCTTTGAAAAAGGGTTGTTTGTTCATTAATAGCTTTTAAGAATTTAAAGGTCTGTATCATATCGCCCCTGTCCCGCCTCTCCTCTAGTTAGGTCATAAGAACATAAGAACATAAGATATGCCATACTGGGTCAGACCAAGGTCCATCAAGCCCAGTATCCTGTTTCCAACAGTGGCCAATCTAGGTCATACGTACCTAGCAGTTTCCCCAAAACACACAGGTTCCGCAATGCTTCTACTGGGTCAAGCATTGATATCCTGGGTCCCTTCTTAATAATAAATAGTTTATGGACCTTTCCTCCAGGAACTTGTCCAAACCTTTTTTAAACCCAGCTACACTAACAGCCTTTACTACATCCTCCGGTAACAAATTTCAGAGTTTGATTACACATTGAGTGAAAAAATATTTTTTTTTATTAGTCTTAAACAGTTTACCCTGTAGCTTCATTGTATGTCCCCTAGTTTTTCTATATTCTGATAACGTAAACAATCGATCTACGTTTACCCGTTCCACTCCGTTAATTTATAGGCTCATTCGCTTTAGACCTCTGACTTTGTTCAAATCAGCCAGTTGTCGAGGTACAGCTGTACCAGAACTCCTTCCTTGCAGAGCTTCTCCACCACTACCACTATGACCTTGGTAAAAGGTATGGGGTGCCATTGCCAAACTGAACAGCAACATCTGAAATTGGAAATGCCCAGTGGAACCGCAAACCGGAGGAACTGTTGGTGTTCCGGCCGTATGGGGATGTGCAGGTATGCCTCCATCAAATCGAGAGAAGACAGACAGCCACTATGAAGGACTGCAACGTTTCCATGAGAAAATGCAGAACACGCAGAGAGCGGTTCACTCACAAGGTTGAGGATCGGACAGAAGGAGCCTTCCTTTTTCAGCACTACGAAATAAATGGAGTACCAACTGCAGCTACACCGGTCCCAAGGAACCAGCACTACAGCCCTGAGCTTCAAAAGCCGTGTCAAGGTGTCTTACCACTGTCACTTTGGCTGCGCTTTGCAGGGAGACTGAACGAAGGAGTTGGCCAACAGGAGAGCAAGCTCGAGGGCAGACCCCTCCCGAATGACCTCTAGTATCCATTGGTCAGAAGTGATCTGGACCCAGGCAGGGTAGAACTCCTGCAGTCAACCTCCCAAGGGCTGCACCGTCACCTGGGCCCTCCTCGCTTCATTGTGATTTCTTGAGTCCAGAGGACAAAGCGGCAGCAAAACCTCTGCCCGCCCCTCAAAAACCTCAAAACCCTTCTGAAAAGGAGTAAAGCGTGTTGAACGGAAACGCCTGGACTCCCGCAGCTGCCCCCCAAGCGCGGCTCTGCTTTTGTTTATCCTCTGGCAGAGTGCAGAGGAAAAGAGAAGCGAGACGCCTGCAAGAGATCTCTTAAAGAAACAGTCCTTTCAATCAAGGGATGCCCTCCCTAGTGAGAACAAACAGGTAAGACACTATGAAAACTATCCCAAAATTAACTTAATTGTCTCTCCAGTGAGCCCGGGACTCCGGGCTCCTATCTCACAAGCTGCTTGGAGACTGAGGTAACTGATGGCAGGAGGCAGATCCCGAATGGATATACCGGTGACATCATAAAAAAGAGGAGGAGTTTTCTCAGTCTCCAAAGCTGCTGGATGAGATAGGGAACCCAGAGGTCCGGGACTAGCCTGGTTACACGAACAGGAACCAGATCTTCGAGAGCCCTCAAATGAGATCGTAGTGGATATCTACCAAATAAGTTGCCCCCGACTCCAGCCTGGCCGCCTCCCCAGTTTGATCAGCAGCTGGTTCGTCTTAGTGCACCCGCTGCAACCATCGGAGGCAGGCTCTGGACACCCATGCTCCGGAAATAGAGGCTTGCAGCAAAAGGGCATTGATATCAAAGATCTGCTTCAACAAGATGTCCAACTTCCTATTCTTGGACGTCCTTGAGGGCCGCACTACCTTCCACCGGAATAATCTTCTTCTTTGTGACTGTAGGTCTTCAAGTCTCTTCTCATATGTCTTGTGGCGCAGGCTCCAAATCATTTTGGTCACCTTTCTCTGAACCGTTTCAAGTCTTTTTATATCGTTTGCGAGATTAATACATCCTCCTTTCTGCTAGTTATTCCTCTGTGTGTGCAGCCCAGCATCCTTCTGGCTTTGGCTAATGCCTTGTCGCATTGTTTTGCCACCTTGATATCCCTCGCTTGGGTCCATGCACACCAACCTCTTACCCCTATTGCATACAATTCCTTTGGATTTCTGCATCTCAAGTGCAAGACACTGCATTTCTTCACATTAAATCTCAACTGCCAAGCATTAGACCACTCTTCCAGTGTTTGTAGATCTTTCCTCATGTTGTCCACTAGCCTCAGAAGTGCTCACTCTGTTGCAAATTTTCATATCATCTGCAAAAAAGGCAGACTTTTCCATTCAATCCTTCCACAATATCACTCACAAAAGCTGTACACTGAACAGTATCAGTCCCAGGATCAATCCCCTGAAGCACGCCACTACGCACTTTCCTTTCTTCTAAGTGAGTTCTGTTTACCACCAACTTCTATCACCTATCATTCAACCAACCAATTTCTGATCTAGTACACCACCTTGGGACTTATCCCCAGGCTGCTCAGTTTATTGTTAAGTCTCCTATGAGGAACAGTAACAAAGGCTTTGCTGAAAACTAGGTATATGAAATCCATCACATACCCTTGAACTAGTTCTCAATCAAATCTGTTTGGCATGATTTTCCCCTGGCAAAACCATTTTGCCTCGGATTATGCACTCCATTGGTTTCCAGAAAGTCCACTAATCTTTCTTTCAAGAATGTCTCCATTACTTTTCCCACCTCAGAAGTAAAGCTTACCGACCTATAGTTTGTCACCTCTTCCCTATTACTGCTTTTGTAAAGAGGTACCATATCAGCCCTTCTCCAGTCTTGCGTAACCTATCCCATTTCCAAGGATCTACTAAAAACATCCTTTAAAAACCCTGCCAGACCCTCTGAGCTCTTTCAATATTCTGGTATGTATCCCATCTGGTCCCATGGCCTTGTCCATTTTCAGTTTTGCATGTTCTTCAAAAACATCATTTTCTATGAATGGTGTGGTATCTACTCCCATTCCCATTTGGATATATGTCAATGATACACGGTCCTTCTTCATGATTTTCTTTAGTGAAGTATTTGTTTAGCATTATTGCTTTTTCAATGTCACCTTCCATAAATCTGCCCTTGGCACTTTTGAGTCTTGCAATTCCACCTCTGATCTTCCTCATCTCCCAAATATACCTGAAAAGATTTGTTGCCACACTTCACATCTTTAGCCATCTTTTCATCTGCCTTTGCTTTTGCTGTCCTTATTTATCTCTTTGTCTCTTTTAGCTTTATCCTGTATCTTGCTCCTCTTTTTGTGATCGTCTGAATTTAGTGAAAGCTATGTCTTTTGACTTTATTTGTGCAACCACTCCTTTGGTGAACCATATAAGTTTCCTTTTCCTCTTGTTTTTATTTACTTTCCTTACATATATACCGTATCTGTTACCCCTTTTATTGCCTTTTTATGTTTAGCACACTGCAATTCCACTTCTCTTATCTCCTTCCACCCTGCCAACTTCTCTTTCAGGTACTTTCCCATTTTACTGTACATTCTTATGTACAGTTCATAGTGTTGGTTTCTATTATGAGGGTGTCAGGTGCAGTATACATGTCTGTGTTTAAGTATGTGTGTCACTGCGGAATTGGGTGGTATGTTTGTGTCATGGGGGTGTCGGGTAGTATGTTTGTGAAAATGCAGGCTTCTCTGTCCCTTGTACTTTTCTCTGTCCCCCTGCATTCACTTCCTCTACCTCCTACCCTCTCACACTATTTCTCCTTTCTACTTTGTGCCATTCTCCCTCTTTCACTGTCACCCTCCCATGTACTCTCTCTTGGCCATTCCCTCATCATTCTATCTTCCCATTTCTATCCTCCCCCTCCACTCTTCCTTCTGCGCCGTCCCTTCAACCCTTCCCAATCTACTCCTAAGTTTGCCTCTTCTCACTCCCCACCCCATCACCCTCCCACCTTTGTTCTTCCTCTCTAACCCTATATCCTCTCTTGTGCTTTGTCCCTCAGTCCACCCCTCCCCTTCTCCTCTCTTCACCAGTAGAAAGTAAGGATGCCTGCCAGCACTTTGAGGCTGCTCTCCTCTCTTTGCTGGAGGACCTAGGAACTCCCACTGCTTCTTGATGTTTCACGCTGCTCTGCATGTACCAACAAACAGATGCATACCGACAGACACACACACTAATGGAGCCTTCTCCACAGGGACCATTGCCTATGTGAGATAAGCCTAATAATATATGAAATCATTAAATGTCACTATCAACAGATTTTAAAGGATGGATTTTATAGTTCCACAACAGGTAACTGTACACAGCAACCAGTGATAAACTACATAGTTTATTCACTATGTATCACCATACACAGCAACAATTAAGAAAGCTATAGGTTCAGTCATCAGTTTTCACTGTAAAATTCACAACAAAGAAATGATTCCTGCTGATGATTCTTAATGATTCATCAGCATGAATCATCAGCAGGAACCGGGAGTTCCACAGCAATGCAGAATTTTAAAAGACACAGGCATGAGAACAAATGGCAGAGGAACTCTAACTGAATTAAACTTCAAGATAAGAACATTCAAAAATATATTGAACACTAACATAGAAAATAAAAATATAACCTGACACCACCGTGTTTCGGCACACAACTGTCAAAAAATGGTTTTCATTTATACAATACAAATAGATGTGAAAATTGGAATATACAAATTATATCTGGCATGTCTTTTTTCTCATTCTATATTTTTATGTACAATTTTTTATATATAGTTTTGTTTATATATCATTTTCATTTTTACTATTATTGCACAATATACATTTATTTATGATTTTAGCATAGGGTGTACACTTCTTTTTTTAAACAGGATTTTAGGGAAAAATGTGGTCTTACCTGCTAATTTTCCTTCCTTAGGTCTTCCAGACTAGTGGGATTATGGCAACAGATGAAGACAGATTAAAATCTTAAGAGCTCTGTTCTACAAAGGACAGCATAGAGACATATGCTCCTCAGTATTATCGGTAACAAAGCAAGAGACAATCCCCAAATTTCAACCTATACTCAGGAAGGGAGAGAGGGAAGTAGGAGAGAGTCCAAACTCCCAGAAATACAAATGAATGAACCTGCAGGAACTTTTGATGATGCAATCCAACAACCACCAAGAGCAGTAGAAAAACAGGTCACAAAAAACCACCAACAATAATGTAAGGTGGACCTCCAGACTGGCCTGGTAGAATCAAGAAAGAACATTAGCAGTTAAGACCACATTTTTTCTTCCTTATCTCACCAGATCAGTCCAGAATGAGTGGGATGTAACAAAGCATCATCTTAGTCTGAGCAGAAACTAACACTATGAACTGTACATAACAAGAGACCATAAGATCTGCCATACTAAGCCAGACCAAAGATCTATCCAACCCTGGTATTCTGTTTTCCTAGTGGCAATCCAAGTCACAAGTACCTGGGCAAGATCCTACAGAGTAGACAGATTCTACGCTGCTTATCCCAGGGATAAGCACTAGATTTCCCCAGTCCACTTTAATAATGGTTTATGGACTTTTCCACCAGGAATTTGTCCAAATCTTTTTTAAGCTCAGCCACATTAACAGCTGTCACTTTTGTTTAATGCGAAGAAGTACAAAGTCATACACTTGGAATGCAGAAATCCAAAGGGATCATATGTGATAGGGGGATAGAGGTTGGTGTGCATAGACCAGGAGAGTGATCTATGGGTGCTAGCGTGTGGGATCTCAAGGTGGCAAAACAATGCGACAAGGCGGTAGCCAAAGCCAGAAGGATTCTGGGCTGCATACAGAGAAAAATAACCATCAGAAAGGAGGAGGTATTAATGCCTCTGTACAAGTCATTGGTGAGGCCTCTCTGGGAATATTGTGTTCAGTTTTGGAGACCGTGTCTCACAAAGTATGAAACGGTTCAGAGGAAGGCAGTCAAAATGATTTGAAGCCTGCTCGAGAAGACGCATGAGAAGATCTAAATATATATATACTAGAGGAGAGGAAGAAGGTTAAATTAGACTTACCTGCTAATTGTTGTTCCTGGAGTAGATACAGTCTAGTCCAGGACCTCGGGGTTGTCTACCTTAAACAGCAGCTTGGAGACTGAGGAACCACCTTCTTTCTCTGATGTCACCAGTATATGATGCTGGGATCCGCCTTCCCTCCCCAGTTACCTATTGACAAAGCAGACTCACCGGAGCAACAAGTAAGTATCTCTGCAACTATATCATGCCTAGCCGGCGCTACTCCGCACCCATCCTACAATAACAGAGAGAGAACAATCAAATAACAGGAAAAACAAGAAAAAGTAGACTGTATCCCATAAAAGTGCGAGGAATCTTCCCCCTGTCACACCTAGGAGAAGCCCGCCCCCGCCAGGAGATTACCCAAGAACGAGCTCCGTATGCTTACCTATGACAGCTGACCTGTCCGTCAGGCTGCCCCTCTCGAGACACAATCACACCAGGGTGGGATACGGGACTAGACTGTATCTACTCCAGGAACAACAATTAGTAGGTAAGTCTAATTTAATCTTCCTGATCGTATCTCCAGTCTAGTCCTGGACCTCTGGGAAAGTACCAGAGCAGTACTCAACGGGAGGGACCCCCTGTGGCAGCCTGAATGACCGCCGCTCCAAAACACACGTCCTGCTGCGCCTGGACATCCAAACGGTAGTGCTTCACAAAGGAATTCAAGGAAGACCACATCGCCGCCTTGCAAATTTCCAACAGCAGAACCAAACGGGACTCCGCCCAAGACGCCGCTTGCGCTCTCGTAGAGTGGGCTCGCAGCCCCTCCAGCACCAGCCTTCCCTTCAAAATATATGCCGACGCAATAGTTTGCCTAATCCATCTCAAAATGGTGGCCTTTGACGCCGCTTCACCCCTACGCGGACCAGCGAACAACACGAATAGCCTCTCCGATCTACAAAACTCCGCCGTCCTGCGTAGATACTTTTTCAACACCCGCTTTACGTCCAGCGGACTTCGCACAGCGCCGGAAGGGCCCTCCGACGGCCCCCGAAAGACCGGCAAGGACACAACCTGATTCAAATGGAAAGCCGATATCACCTTGGGTAAGAAGGCGGGAACCGGCCTCAAAACTACCTTAGACTCAAAAAACGTCAGATAAGGCTCCTTACAAGATAAGGCCTGCAACTCCGAGACCCTCCGGGCCGAGCAAATGGCCACTAGGAACACCACCTTCAACGTCAAATCCTTCAGCGCCGCCCGACTCAACGGTTCAAAAGGCTCGCGTTCTAAGGCCTCCAGCACAAACGGGAGGCTCCATTTAGCCACCAAGTGTCGCCCGGGAGGCCTCAGCAGCGAAACCGCTCTGAGAAACCGCTTAATGTCACAATGCCCCCCTAGGGGGCGACCACCTATCTTACCTCTGTAACAGGCGAGGGCTGCGACCTGAACCTTCAGCGACGAAGCCGCCAACCCCTTATCAAAACCGTCCTGTAGAAATTGCAAGACCTGCGGGATGGTGGCCTCTAGAGCCACTCCTGAGCGATCGGCACACCAGGCCTCAAACACTCTCCAGACCCTAACATACGCCAAGGACGTAGACCTTTTCCTAGCGCGTAATAAAGTACCGATCAACGACGCGGAGTAGCCCCTCACTCTCAGCCGTGCCCTTTCAAGAGCCAAGCCGTAAGCGAGAACCAGGTGGGGCATCCACAGCGGACCCTGCGACAGCAGATCTGCCCGTCGCGGAAGCCGCCAGGGTCTTCTTACCAACAGCCGCACCAAGTCCGCATACCAGGGCCGGCGAGGCCAATCCGTGGCAATGAGAATCACCTGCCCTCGGTATCCCTCGATGCGTTGGACAACTCGGCCTATCTGCGCCCATGGCGGAAAAACATACAGAAGCTGTCCCTCTGGCCAGCTCTGGACTAGCGCATCCAGACCTTCTGACATCCTTTCTCTTCTTCTGCTGTAAAACCGAGCGACCTTTGCCGACTGAAAGGTTGCCATGAGGTCCATGACCGGGGCCCCCCAGCGCCGCACCAGCATGTCGAACACCTCCGGGTGAAGAACCCACTCCCTGGGATCCACCCACACGCGACTGAGGAAATCCGCTTGCACATTGTCCACCCCTGCCACATGCGCTGCCGAGAGGGCCTCGAGCTCTTCCTCGGCCCAGTCAAACAGGGCCTCGGCCTCTTCTTCCAGCACTGCACTGCTGGTACCCCCTTAACGATTCACATACGCCACTGCCGTTGCATTGTCGGAGAACACAAGCACCGCCGACCCCGCCAGAATCCCATGGAAACTCTGCAAGGCCAGGGTCACCGCCCGCAGCTCCAACCGATCGGCCAGGTCCGCTCCTGAGCATCCCACTGTCCTTGGGTGAATCGACCCCGGCAATGTGCCCCCCAGCCACTTAGACCGGCATCTGTCGTCACCGGGACCCAAACGGGCGATTCAAGCGGTCTCCCCTTTCGCAACACCGCGGGCTCCAACCACCACCTCAGGGCTACACGCATTTCGTCGGGGCAAGGAAGCTTTCTGTTCAGAGAATCCCGCTGGTGCGACCAGCGTCTGAGCAGAGCTCTCTGCAACGGTCTCATGTGCGCTCTCGCCCACGGCAACAGGTCTATGGTCGACGCCATGGTGCCGAGCACTTGCAAGTACTCCCAGGCGGTGGGCGCCCGGAGGCTCAGGAACCTCCGCACCAGCATCCGCAAAGCGCTGGCCCGCCGCTGCGGTAGAAACACCTGCCCTGACCGTGTTTCGAATCGAGCTCCTAGGTATTCTAAATTCTGCGAGGGAAGGAGATGGCTTTTTCCCATATTGACCACCCAACCCAGACTTTCCAGGAAGGACACTACTCTGGCAGTCACCCTTACGCTCTCGTCCCTGGATATCGCCCAAATTAACCAATCGTCCAAGTATGGATGAACCAGAATACCTTCCTTCCGCAACGCCGCAGCGACTACCACCATGACCTTGGTGAATGTACGAGGCGCCGTCGCTAGCCCAAAAGGCAACGCTCAGAACTGATAATGCCCTGAAGGGACCGCAAAGCGAAGAAAACGCTGATGGTCCGGACGAATGGGAATGTGAAGGTACGCCTCTGCGAGGTCTAGGGACGTAAGATACTCGCCCTTTCGCACCGCCACGATGACTGACCGAAGGGTCTCCATGTGAAAACTGGACACGCGGAGCCGGCGATTCACTCCCTTGAGATCCAGAATCGGCCGACAACCACCATCCTTCTTTGGCACTATAAAATAAATGGAGTACCGACCGCAGCAGAGTTCCTCGCGAGGGACGGGAACTACGGCGTCGAGTTCGAGAAGCCTCCGCACTGTTTCCCCCACCGCCTCGCGCTTGCTTGGCGACCGGCAGGGAGACACTACAAAGGCGTCCCGAACCGGCATGCGGAATTCCAAGGCATAGCCTTCTCGGATAACCTCGAGCATCCATTGATCTGACATGATGTGGACCCAGGCTGCATAGAACTCCTGCAGTCTCCCCCCTACCGAAGTTAGGGGAGCCTGGGCCCCCATGGCATCATTGTGACTTTTTAAAGTTGGACGAGGAAGCCACGGAAGAGGCTCCAAAACCTCTTCCCGCCCCCCGAAACCCCCGAAAGCCCTGGTTTCTTCCGGAAAATCTACCTCTCTGAGGGAAATTAAATCTCTGAAATCGGTACCTGCGAAAATCCCTCAACGGGCCCTTGCCCCCGGGAACCTTGCTGCCTAACTTAGGCTTGTCTTCCGGCAATCTACCGCCCTTGGACTCACCCAGGTCCTCCACAAACTTCTCCAGGTCTTCACAGAAAAGCAGGCACCCCTTAAAAGGCAGCTTGCTGAGCCTTGACTTAGATGAATTGTCCGCCGCCCAATTACGGAGCCACAGGTAGCGCCTGGCCGCCACCGCCGACGCCATGCTCTTGGACAAACCTCTCATGAGATCATAATGCGTATCTGCCAGATAGGCCGCCCCTGACTCCAATCTGGAAGCCTCTTCGACACCATCGCCGCTTCGCTCTCCTGCAATTCGCTGCGACCAGCGAAGACAAGCCCGGGCTACCCATGCTCCACAAATAGCCGCATGGAGAGCCAAGGCGTTCACATCAAAAATTTGACGCAGCATGGCATCCAATTTTCTGTCCTGCGCATCCCTGAGGGCTGCACCCCCCTCAACCGGTATCATAGTCTTCTTCGTGACTGCTGCCACCGCTGCATCCACCTTAGGCGGCTGAAAGACTTCCTTATCCTGATCCACCAGTGGATAGAGCCGACGCATCACCCGCGCACCCTTCAACGATGCCTCGGGGACATTCCATTCCTCATGAATCATCTCCTGAAAGACCCTGTGAACCGGAAAAGCTCTTTGAGTCTTCTGAAAAACTTGTAACAAAGGATCCTCTAGAGAGTCATCCTACGCTGAACCTGCGACCGGCATATTCAATGCCCCGAGCGATTCCACAATCAGCGCCGAGAGTTCCTCCCTTCGGAACACCCGCACCACTCTCGCCTGATCCTCCTTCTCTTCGAGTTCACCTTCTTCCAATTCCTCCTCCAGATCCACACTCGGGCACTCGTCCTCGGAAAACCGCCCCTCCGATACCACCGACGGATCCTTAGACTCCTCATCCTCCAGGCGTCGCGATTTACCCTGGCGTTCCGCCATGGGGACGGACGAGGAGGGCCTCTTCACACCGCATCTGACTGGACTACTATCTTGCTGCGATAGAGGAGCGCCTCCCATCGTCTGTTGCAGCAGAGAGAGAAAATCATCAGAAAAAATAGACGCCAGCCCCTTGGCCCAGAGCGCAGGAGCTGGAGCAATATCTGGAGCAGATGAGGGACCTGCCACCGGCTCCTCCAAGGTTAACACAGGAGCCGGATCCACACATGGCCCTGGATCGGCCCCGGGAACCCCGTTCCTGGCCTCTCTTCCCTGATCCATTACTGCGGCCTCTTTAGCGCACCCTTTGCACACACCAGAGTCGGCCACAGAGCCTTTCCTAGCCCCACACACAAAGCACTGGGGTCTAGAAGGCATCGTAAGTACCAGCAGCCCCGCAGACCGCCGTTGCCACCCGAGCACCTGAGACAGACAAGAGAGACCAGCAGGAAGGCCCCGGTACCCGTAGACTGGCCCCCTTCTGAGGCTCCTATGCTTTGAAGGCCCGTGGGTTTAATTCTTTTTTTTTTTTAAACGCGCAAAGCAATTCTAAATATGGCCCACAACAAACAAAACGTTCAGAAAACAAAAACCCGAAGGGAAGTGATACACCGCCCACACCCCCCCCCCCCCCCCGAGACACACGATGCACCGCGCCGCGAGCCCGGCCATGCGGTAGGCCTCAACACGGCGAATTCGCGCCGAAAACAAGCAGAGCACAGAAAGCGCCTCTGGCGAAGTCACTCACCATGATCGGGCCCTCGCGCTTCAACCAGCTGCACTCACGCCCTGGCGCCTCACCGGATGCTGCCTCGGGGCTCTCCGGGTGTGAGAAAGGAAAAGAAAGTAAAGGCTTTAATTTGCGGTCCCAACCGCTGCCGCCGGAAGTCGGATGCGCTGGCAGGCAGAGCGTCTGCAAAGCACCGGCTCCTCACACTCCGATGGCTCTGGTCTGCCACCGTCCGAACGGCACAGCCCCAGAGCCACTGCAGCCCCTTTCCTAGTGCTGCCCTCACCCTCCCGCAGTAACCCGAAAGGTTTAACGGGAGGGGGGAAGACTCCTGCAAAATTTAAAGGCACAGGCTGCAGGAAATACTCTGGTGAAAAATAACCAGAGGGCTCCTTTCATCTACTTTTTTTTTTTTTTGATAAGTAAACTACCCCCAAAAGATTCCTAATCATTCCTCCAGAGAGCCCGGACCCACGGGCTGCCTCCTAACAGCTGCTTGGAGACTGAGGTAACTGGGGAGGGAAGGCGGATCCCAGCATCATATACTGGTGACATCAGAGAAAGACGGTGGTTCCTCAGTCTCCAAGCTGCTGTTTAAGGTAGACAACCCAGAGGTCCGGGACTAGACTGGAGATACGATCAGGAACAGGGGAAATATGACATAGACCTTTAAAAAACTAAAAGGGCATCAATTGAACAAGCAAACTTTTTTTTTAAAAAAGGGAAGATGTAAAACTAGTGGGCATACGATGAAGCTGCAAGGCGGAAAAACTTAAAAGCAATACCAGGAAAGCACAGTTACTTACCTGTAACAGGTGATCTCTGGGAACAGCAGGAATAAGTCTTCACATATGGGTACGTTGGTACCGACGGAGCCTGCGCGGGAACGCTCCCCAGCTTCCCAAAAAGGAAAGCTTTTGGGAGCATCCCACAGCACCTGCGCACTGCCTTCCCGCCTTTCCTAACCGCCTCTCTCCAGTTCGAGTTTTAAAGCTGAGACAAAGAGAGAGAGGAAAGGAAAGATAGAGAGATACAACTCCTAGGGGAGGTGGGTGGGTTGTGAAGACTTATTCCTGCTGTTCCCAGAGATCACCTGTTACAGGTAAGTAACTGTGCTATCTCCAGGAACAAGCAGGAATGAGTCTTCACATATGGGGACTCCCCAGCTAGAGATGCCAGGGAGATCCCCAAGGTTGTGAGACCCTGAGAAGGGCTCTACCTCCTCCCATGGATCTCAGGCATCCAACCAGGGATGGAGGGTAGGAGTTGATTAAGCATGGAACAGGTGTTTGAGAACAGCCTGACCAAACAAGGCATCCCGGCGGGAGTCCTTGTCCAAACAGTAATGGGCTGTGAAGGTATGAACCGAGGCCCAGGTGGCTGCTCGACAGATCTGGTCGATAGACACAGAATTTAGATGAGCCATAGAGGTAGCCATGGCCCTCACATTATGAGCTGTGACATGGCCCTCCAGAGAAAGGTTCTTACTCTGGTAGGCGAAAGAAATACACTGAGCAATCCAATTGGACAGTGTCCTCTTAGAGACTGGAAGTCCCAAATGAGAGGGATCAAATGCAACAAAGAGTTGAGAAGACTTTCTATGTTGCTGTGTCCTTTGTAAGTAAAAAGCAAGAGCTCTCTTACAATCCAGGGTATGAAGATTCCTCTCTGCACTCGATGCATGAGGACCTGGAAAAAAGACAGGTAAATACACCTCTTGATTAAGATGAAAAGGTGAGACCACTTTAGGCATAAAGTGTGGATTGGTCCTAAGGATTACCTTATCATGATGGAACCTTGTATAAGGTGGATTAGCCACTAAGGCCTGCAGTTCACTGATGCAGCGAGCTGAGGTGACTGCAATAAGAAAATAACCTTCCAGGAAAGAAATTTCAAGGAGGTAGTGGCTAAGGGTTCAAAGGGTGGCTTCATGAGCTGACCAAGAACCAGATTCAAGTCCCATGCCACTGGAGGTGGTCTAATGGGAGGTTTAATCAAAAGAAGGCCTCTCATGAATATTGCAATAAGAGGATGAGAGGAGACAGGTTGTCCATTGAGAGGCTTGAGGGATGCTGCAATAGCACTCAAATGGACCCTTACTGAATTCGTCTTGAGGCCTGCATGGGAAAGATGCAGGAGATACTCTAGTAAAGAATTCAAAGGTATTGCTAGAGGGTTAATACCCTTCTCAGCACACCAAATGGTAAACCTTTTCCATTTAAAAGCATAGGAACGTCTAGTAGAAGGCTTTCTGGAAGCATGAAGGATATCCCTTACTTGCTGAGAAAGATGCCAATCTTGAAGGTCTAAGCCTTCAGCAACCAAGCCCTGAGATGGAGAGATTGGGGGTTTGGGTGCCACAACGTTCCCCCCTCCTGAGACAGGAGATCTGGAGCAGACCCCAAGTCCAGGGAGGGAGCTTGAGAGAGATGCAGAAGTAGAGGGTACCACACTTGGCGTGGCCAACGTGGAGCTATGAGGATCATAGTCCCTCAATCTCTCTGAAGCTTGAACAGGGTCTTGGGAATTAGGGGAATGGGTGGAAAGGCGTACAGGAAGTCTTGACCCCAATGAAGGAGGAAGGCATCCCTGGCCTGAACTCCCTGACACGGAATTCTGGAACAGAATCGGGGAAGTTTGGCATTCCACGGACTTGCAAAGAGGTCTATGTCCAGGGTTCCCCAAATTCGAAAGATTCTGACTATCTGGTCCATATGAAGGGACCATTCGTGTGGAAGCAGAACTCGACTGAGTCTGTCCGCCCAAGAGTTTTGAACTCCTGGAAGGTATACTGCCAGAAGATGAATTTGATGCTCTCTGGCGAAGGCCCACAATCTCAGAGCTTCATTGCAAAGCGACAGAGAGCCAGTCCCTCCCTGCTTGTTCACATAGAACATGGCTACTTGGTTGTCCGTGTGAATGAGGACTGTCTTGTAGCTGAGCAGGGTATGGAAGACTCTGAGAGCTAAGAAGATTGCTCTGAGCTCTAAGATGTTGATATGTAGGGAGGTCTCCTGTGGAGAACAAATGCCCTGGGTGGAGAGGTCTTGAAGATGAGCTCCCCAACCCTTTGGAGAGGCATCTGTTGTAAGGATTGCTTGGGGTAATAATTGTTGGAAGGGGGACCCCAGCAACAGATTTTGAGTGGACTTCCACCACTGGAGAGACCAAAAGAGGCGCCTGGAGGTTGCTATTTTGTCTGACAGACTTCCAGATGCCTGGGTCCACTGGGTGGACAAAGTCCATTGAGCTGCCTTCATGTGAAGGCGAGCATAAGGGACCACATGCACCTTGGATGCCATGTGGCCTAGCAGTCGTAACATCTCTCGAGCAGTTAGGTGGGTTTTTAACTGAATCTGAGAGGCGAACTGCTCTAAGCGTAGGCAACGGGCCTGGGGAATATAGGCCCTTGCAGTTGTGGTATCCAGCAAGGCCCCTATCAACTCTAGAGACTGAGTAGGGGTGAGTTCGGACTTTGGAATGTTTATAACCAGTCCCAGATACTGCAGGACACGCATTGTGCAGGCTAGGGAAGTCTGGGCCTCTGACTGGGATGGAGCTCGGATGAGCCAGTCGTCCAGATATGGGAATACGAATATTTCCAGAGTGCGTAGAAATGCAGCTATTACTGCGATGCATTTTGTGAACCACTCTTGGAGCAGAGGCCAGACCAAAGGGAAGCACCCTGTATTGATAGTGCTTTCCCTGATAAAGGAACCGAAGGAACCTTCTGTGTGCTGGATGGATAAGTATATGGGTATACGCATCCTTGAGATCTAGAGAACAAAGCCAATCCTGACTCTGAAGGAATGGAAGGAGAGTACCCAGAGAAATCATCTTGAATTTCTCGTTGCATAGGAAATTGTTCAATTCTCTGAGATCTAAAATGGGTCTGTAACCCCCCGTTTTCTTTCGAATTAGAAAGTAGGGGGAGTAGAACCCTAAGCCCTGTTGAAGAAGAGGTACTTCTTCTATTGCCCCTTGGGCAAGAAGGGTGGAAATCTCTTGACCCAGAAAGTCGAGGAGAGATGTTGGAGAATTGAACTGTCTCACCATGGTGTGAGGAGGAAGGTTTAAGAAATGAAGTTTGCACCCTTCCCTTATGATGGAAAGGGTCCACTGCTCTGCTGTGATTTGCTCCCATCTGGGAGCAAAGTGAGCTAACCTTCCTGGAATGGTGAGAGGCTCTGGTTCTTTTAGAGCCAGAAAGGCTAAGTTCTGTAGGTGCAAGTCAAAGGCCCTGAGGAGGCTGAGGCTGTTGGGCAACAGTAGGCCTTGCAGCCTTAGACTTGGCCTGTTTAGGTTGTTGACGCTTTGCAGCAAAACGACCTGCAGAAGATGTCTGCTGACCATAAGCAGGATAATATCTTCCCTTCTTGGGAAAATATGTCTTTTTGAACAACCTCTTCTGGACAGGATTAGAGGTAGACTTTGAGTACCGCATGGTATCGACATCGGGAGTGATCGGTACCGATTCGGTACCGATGGGCATCACAGAACAGTGTACTGCTGCAGTCGACACCGAAGCCGATGTCGATGCAATCGGTACCGGTGCCGGAGTCGGTACTGACAACGGAGTTTGTTGCGGTACCGAAGGCGTCGCAGCTTGTTTGAATGCCGTGATGGCACGCTGCATGGTCAGAATATTCTGATCCATCGACGCCACCAATGTCTGGATGTCGGTACCAGTGGGAACCACCGGTACCCCAGAACATGGCAACAGGTGATCGGTCGAGGCCGAGCCATCGATGTCAACCTGTGACCCCATAGATAAAGCTTTGGAAGTCGGAGCCTCCCGTCGGGGTAATTTTGCCGGTGCGGATTCCTCGAGAGCAAGCCCGGAGGCATCTCGATACTTAGAGGGAGATCTACTCTTCGAGGACTGGCTGGACTTAAGTTTGGTTACCTGAGATCCATGGGAGGAAGAAGAAGCCCTGGAAGACGTCGATGCCACCGAAGCTGCATCAGAGGGAAACAGGATACTGAGCTTGGCTGCTCGATTCTGTAGACCTCTTTTAGACATCATGGAACAGGACTCACAATCCGTAATGGAATGGTCAGGACCTAAACATTTTAGACACCAGTCATGGGTGTCGGTGACAGAAATAGTGCCGCTGCACTTTGTGCACTTTTTAAACCCGGAGGCGGGCTTTTCCATGAGAAAAAATTTTCGTAGGCCTAAGGCCAAAAGAAAGAAAAAATACACTGAAGTAAGAAAAACAGTAGTTTTTTTTTTTTGTTTTTTTTTTAGAATAAAGAAAGAAAAGACCGGCGGTACCGGTCCGGCGTCGAGAAGGCAGACACGCGACCAAAGAAATAAAAGAAAATAAAGAAATTCTTCAGCGGTGACAGGAACACGACCTGCTGGCTCTGCGGAAAAGAAGAACTGGAGAGAGGCGGTTGGGAAAGGCGGGAAGGCAGCGCGCAGGCGCTGTGGGATGCTCCCAAAAGCTTTCCTTTTGGATGCTGGGGAGCGTTCCCCCACAGGCTCCGTCAGTACCGACGATACCCATATGTGAAGACTCATTCCTGCTTGTTCCTGGAGATACCTAGATCCTTTTCAAAGGTGGCAACTCCTAATGTGGAAGAGCTCTTCTTTGGGTTGTTCTTCCTCATTATTTGGGCACCTCTGTTGACCCAGACGAACTTCCCCATACGTTGTTTGGGAAGGTTAGATGGGGGTGGGAAAGGGGCAGTGCGGGGGCAGAGTTAGGGCAGACAGCAGGTGGTCAGCGGCCCCAGACGTATAGGGCCAATTCCAATGTTGGCCCTGTATGTCCGGAGCCGGCTGACTGAACGGGGAAC
Organism: Ichthyophis bannanicus; assembly: GCA_033557465.1. Taxonomy (NCBI): domain Eukaryota; kingdom Metazoa; phylum Chordata; class Amphibia; order Gymnophiona; family Ichthyophiidae; genus Ichthyophis; species Ichthyophis bannanicus. The sequence continues at coordinate 162,112,266 of CM066031.1, read as the reverse complement.
TTATTCCACCTCTGAGGTGGAATAGGTTCCCCTAGATGGGTGGTTATGGCAGGCCTGGGGCGCATCAAAGGCGGGAGAGGACGCAGGAGATTCCCTGCAACCCGACCGCTTGGGAGGCCAGATCAGGGGTCATGCTGCAGGGAATGCAAGAAGTGGTCAATGGCCAGAGATCACGGCTCCCGAATGGAGCAGTGGTGCCATGGGACCGCAGTTCCATTCAGGAGGCCTGTACGTGTAGGCCAAAGAGTAATTAGTCCTTACCTGCTAATTAGCATTCCTGAAGGAACTCCACTCCAGTCTCTTTTCACTGGGTTGTGCTTTCCTTCCAGCAGCTTAGAGACTGAGCCAGTCATCTTTTGATGACTCTGGGGTATAACTAGCACTGGCACCTCCCACCAGCACCAGTACCATATTGACAAAGCAAACTTAACAGAAAGACAATTAAGTCAAGAAACACAACAAACTGTGCATAACCAGAATGCAAAAACTAGAATGTAAAAACTAAAATGTAAAAACCTCCCACCTCCCCTATAAGGGACCTTCAACCCCCCCTCCCCCGAAGAGGAGGTGGCTTACTTGAAACCGCAGATGACTGAAACCAGGGACTTGACCTGTTCACTATGGCCCAACACCGGCCGACCCCGCAAAGCCTGCATAACCTCTCTTTGCCCCTTCACACCTAGAGCTTTGGGTCGGCTACACTTCTGCACCTGAAAACCAAACACACACTGGGATGGATCAGGGACTCGACTGGAGTTCCTTCAGGAACGCTAATTAGCAGGTAAGGACTAATTACTCTTTCCTAAGCGTCCCTCCAGTCCAGTCCCTTTCCACTGGGATGTAACAGAACAGTTCAAGCCTGGGAGGGGCCTGCAAGGCTGGACTGAAGCACCGCTCTCCCAAACCCAGCATCTTCTGCCAACTGCACATCCAGACGATAGTGCTTAGCAAAGGTATATAGGGAAGACCAAGTCGCTGCTCTACAAATATCCAGTGGCGGAACCAAGGTAGATTCCGCCCACGAGGCCGCTTGAGCTCACATAGTGTGTGCCCGGAGCCCCCTCGGCACCGACCTGTCCTTCTGACTGTATGCCGCGGCAATCACCTCCCTGATCCATCGCGAAATGGAAGCCTTAGCCGCCGCCTCTCCTCTAAGCGGGCCCCCAAACAAAATGAATAACCAAACCTATTTTGGAAAGCCGCTGTGCGGTCCAGATAACGTCTCAGGATCCTTCGCACGTCTAAACGACGTAGGCGGGCATCGTTAGCTCCCTGCCCTACCTTGGCAAATGTAGGGAGAGATACCGACTGATTTACATGGAAAGGTGAGACTACCTTAGGTAAAAAGGAATCAAGGCCCCAATCCTCCAGGAACCCTTAACACTAAGCCCCTACAGGGCCAGTAGAAATGGGGGCACGAGAAAAGCACGTGAAAATCTTCAATACCTGGCTCCGATGTAGCCGTGTTCCCTGGAGCCGAAACCAATAACTGCCGGTGACCATGCGGCTGCTCCCAATGCTACCAGGTCTGTCGTCCGGCTCCCCTCCGATCTGCCGCTGCTGAGCACCGCTCCTCTCACCTCCCAGCCAGCAAGCACGCGCTCCTACTGTCCTCGTGGCTCAGCCGCCCTCGGGGCTTCAGCACAGAGGCGGGGCCGCACAAAGGCAGGTCCTGCAGGCTGCAGCAAAGCCGACTCCTCCACACCTTCAGGAGCCGCAAACTTCCCCTTTTTTTTTTCTCTTTTTTTTTTAACTGCTCTAAAAACGCCACGGCCTGTCTAGCCTCCTCCTGCACCCCGGCCCGTTGGAGGGGGAATGAGAGGGAGGGGAAATCCCCAAAGACAAGGAGCACCACTAAAATGAGGTACCTGAAATAAATGAAAATAAATTAAGAGAAACCCCTTACACCTAAGTGTCTCTCCAGTCAGCCCCCTTCACCAGGCTTACTGAAACCCTCCAGCTGCTTGGAGACTGAGCTAACTGGAGCTGGTGGGAGGTGCCAGTGCTAGTTATACCCCAGAGTCATCAAAAGATGATTGGCTCAGTCTCCAAGCTGCTGGAAGGGAAGCACAACCCAGTGGAAAGCGAGTAGACTGGAGGGACGCTTAGGAAGTGGGATCGGGGTCCTGGCCTGCTCGCAATTCTGATCCCGTGGGGCTAGACATGCCCCGTGGGATCAGAATCCCATCTAACTCTGTATGTCTGGTTCTGACCAGGCGCACAGAGGGCCGGGACATCCAGGATGAAATCGGGCCCTAAGTGTATAATTTTGCGCTTGTCCACATTATATCTCATCTGCTATTTGGATGCCCAGTCTCTCAATTTCTTAAGATCCTCCTGCAATTTTTCACAGTCCTCTTGTGATTTAACAACTCTGAATAATTTTGTATCTTCTTCAAATTTGATCACCTCACTCATTATTCCCATTTCAAGGTCAGTTATAAATATGCATGGGCCCAAAAAAGATTCCTGGGGTACTCTACTATTTATCTTTCTCCACTGAGAAAATTGACCATTTAGCCCTACTCCATTTACTTATCTTTTTATCAGTTCTCAAGCCACAATATGACACTACCTCCTATCCCATGACTGATTTCCTCAAGAGCCTCTCATGAGGGATCTTGTCAAAAGCTTTCTGAAAATAAAGATACACTATATCAATCAGTTAACCTTTATCTACCTGTTTATTCATACCTTCTAAACAAAATGTCATAAATTGGTGTGGCAAGACTTCCCCTTAGCTAAATCCATGTTGGCTTTGTCCCATTAAACCATGACTATCTATATACTTTGTAATTTTGCTCTTTATAATGATTTCTGCCATTTTGTCCAGCATTGACGGCAGGCTCACTGGTCTCTAGTTTCCTGGAACACTTTTTAAAAATTGGAGTTACATTGGCCACTCTTCAATATTCAGGTATTATAGACCATTGTATATGATCATTTACAAATTACTAATAATTGGTCTGCAGTTTCATTTTTCAGTTCTTTCTGTAAACTCTCCTCTTTTAAGCTGCCACTGTCCTGGGGAGCTTTGAAGACCAATGATGACTGCATTGCAAATCTGCAAATTACATCTGAAAGGACAGAATCTTTGGCCAAAAAGCATTACTGCTGTAGGAAAAAAAGGAAGGTTGAGGATGTTGCTAACTGGTTTAGCCCAGAAAGGAATTTTGTAGCTATTATGATTTCTTTGGACTCTCTAAAGGAACCAACAGCCTATCAGAATCTCAACTCCTTGACAGTACCAGAAGAAAACCTAACTTACATGCCAATGTAGAAAGCCGGCACTAGACACGTGCTGAATCAACTTTTTACGCACCCAGAGAAATGGGCACCGCATGGCTAATTTGCATATAGGCCCCCAATAGTATCTTGATGGCATTGGGGATGATCGCAGCATTGGAAAAAAAACCCAGTGCCATTAAAATACTGTCAGGGATGGGGTGCCCCGACGGAAAAAGAATCCCTGGTGGCCAATTGACCACAATCCTCCCACCCAACAGTATTTTGATGGCATTGGGGATGATCGCGGCATCGGGAAAAGCCCCTGATACCATCAAAATTCTGTCGGGGGCCAGTACCCTGACAGAAAGTGACTAAGTGGTGGTCTAGTGGCCCCTGTACTCCCCACCCCAAATTCAAATAAAATAACCTGGTGGTCTAGCAGACTTTGAACCCCCCACCCCCCTACAAAATGAAATAACCTGGTGGTCTAGTGGCCTCTAAAGCCATCCCCTCCCACCCGGTACCTCAAAATAAGCGTGAGCACTGCCTACGCGCTCCCACTCTGGGTCTGCCATCTTAAAAAATGGCAGCGCCTGGCCCTGCACGGTGCATCTCAGAATGTACCATGCAGGACCAGGCATCGCCATTTTTCAATAAGGCAGACTCAGAGAGGGAGCATGTAGGCAGCGCTCACGCTTATTTTAAGGTACAGGTGGAAGGGGGTGGATTTAGGGGCTGCTAGGTCACCAGGTTATTTTATTTTAATTTAATTTGGGAAGGGGGGGTGGTGGATTTAGATGCTGCTAGGCCCCCAGGTTATTTTATTTCAATTTAATTTAATTTAATTTGGGAAGGGGGGTGGTGGATTTAGGAGCCGCTAGGCCCCCAGGTTGTTTTGTTTAAATTTGGGGTGGGGGTATTCAAGAGCCGCTAGACCACCAGGTAATCACTTTCTGTCAGAGCACTGGCCCCAACAGTATTTTGGCATTGGGAGTTTTTCCCGATGCTGCGATTGTCCCCAGTGCCATCAAAATACTTTTGGGTGAGGGGAGGGGAGGGAAATCGGGACCGCTGGGCCACCATGGATTTCATTTCCCTATTTTGATGGCATCGGCGGCTTTGCCTGATGCCTGATCATCTGAGGAAAAGATGATCTAGTCATCGGGGAAAGCACCCTGTGCTATGAAAATACTGTCGGGGGCACGCACTAGAGGTTTTAAGTCACCTCAGACCCTGGACTAAAAATATTGGCGCTAAGGCTGGTTGTGAAATCCTCTACACTTGTCTGCATCGGGTGTAGCCATGATTTGCATACCAGACTATTATATGCAGCTCATTTTCCTACAATTTAAATACATTTAAATACCCCTAGAGTTAACTGGGCACTAGTTTTTCTGTCAATGTTTACGTCTGTTTTCTGCATTTAAAAGTGCTTAAAGTGTGCTTAAATGTGGCATTATCGGTGCTTAAAGGCCATGCTAGCTTTCTGCATCAGCCTGCTAGAATGTAGCCATGGAGCAAAGGATGTACCAAAATACTCAATCATTCATTGTGAAAGGCATCAGGAAGAACCTCTAATTGATCTGAAGGCAGTCACCCCTCATCAGAGAACATCAAATTGCCTTACACGAAACATCTCTAAATGAGAAGTGGAGGGAGGGCTCTCTACGTCATGACTACAAGCATCTGAAGTCCAAAGGCTAACACATAATCCCTAGGAATGCCGCATCAACCTCAAAACCCTTCAACGGCATCCTGTGCAAAAATGCTATGCAAGATCACCTAGTTCTCTGAGAATTCAATTAAAACTCCAGCCCAGAGTAGAACCTGCCAACTGGTGAAAGAAAAACAAAGCTCTCTTCCAGCCAAAGACCATTTCAACAGTCAGGAAGTGACCCATTAACTAACTGCCCCTGAAAAAACTGCCAGTGGTGCCTCCTGGACTTCCCAGTAACTTGGACAGAATAAAAACTATACAAGGAATCCATAAGATGAGATCATCTGCGCTGCACATGAAGTCTCCTAATCTACCAAACATGTGCACGTACCACGGAGGAAACTTTCTTACATGGTGCCTGTTTCTTTCATCTCTCTAGTACCCTCTCATCACTGCCTGTCCTGGCAGATAGTTCTAACAAAAGCTACATTGACGGGTATACCAAGAGGGCAATCACACTGCCATCCTCTTCATAAGCAACATCGGGGAAATTTGGCACTGGCATTTCTCCATTCAGGTCGGAGGGGCTAATGGATCTAATCAGCCATGTTGTAGCAGGAGAACAAAGCTGTCAAGATTGAGCTGGAAAGCTAAAAGCTCAAGCGTAAAGCGCTTCAGGGAACAAGCCATGATTTGCTCAAGAGTACTGCCACAATCATGAATGAGTTGGCAATGGTAAGGTAGGTCACAATGGATCAGACAGAGCGCAGGAATAAAGCAGCCAATTAAGGCAGTTTGAAATCTCACAATAACTAAAGGGAGAGGGGACAGCCTTGTCCATGGCCTATGACTAAATGCAGCACCACACAGTAACACCTGAGTAGAGAAAGATGATTCAGCATGGAGGTTTTAAAGAGCTCAGATTCTCCCCAACAACTGTTACTTCCTGGAGACTTACATAAACTCCAAGTAATAGCTGTACCTATAAACCAGGGAATGCAATGCAAGGGGAAAAGCTAAGTATTTGCTCACTCATAATTAAAACAGATACAGAAAGCATAGTTACTCACCTGCAACAGGTGATCTCCGGGAACAACAGGAATTTAGTATTCACATATGGGTATCGTCGGTACCGACGGAGCCTGCGCGGGAACGCTCCCCAGCGTCCAACAGGAAAGCTTTTGGGAGCATCCCACAGTGCCTGCGTGCTGCCTTCCCGCCTTTCCCAACTGTCCCTTTCCAGCTGAGTTTATAGCTGAGACAGAGAGAGAGAAGGAAAGAGAGAAAGAGAAAGATACAACTCCTAGGGGAGGTGGGTGGGTTGTGAAGACTAAATTCCTGCTGTTCCCGGAGATCACCTGTTACAGGTGAGTAACTATGCTATCTCCAGGAACAAGCAGGAATGAAAGAAAGCTTGATTGTACCAGGCTGGATACACAGTCAGGCCCTATGTATAACATTATATTACTATAAGCCCTAAGAAAGAGTTAATATCATTTCTAGCTCCTTACTTAATATCATCCTTGAAAACTCTGTAGAAGAAACTGGGTGAAAGGTTTTAGATAACATAAACATTAGTCTTGTTATTAGAAAGATAAGTAAAAGGCAAGCACAGTTACTTACCTGTAACAGGTGATCTCTGGGAACAGCAGGAATAAGTCTTCACATATGGGTAAGTCGGTACCGACGGAGCCTGCGCGGGAACGCTCCCCAGCTTCCCAAAAAGGAAAGCTTTTGGGAGCATCCCATAGCGCCTGCGCGCTGCCTTTCCGCCCTTTCTAACCATCTCTCCTCAGTTCGAGTTTAAAGCTGAGACAATACAGAGAGAAAGGAAGGAAAGATAGAAAGAGAGATACAACTCCTAGGGGAGGTGGGAGGGTTGTGAAGACTTATTCCTGCTGTTCCCAGAGATAGCACAGTTACTTACCTGTAACAGGTGATCTCTGGGAACAGCAGGAATTAGTCTTCACATATGGGTACGTCGGTACCGACGGAGCCTGCACGGGAATGCTGCCCAGCTTTCAATCAGAAAGCTTTTGGCAGCATCCCTCGCGCCTGCGCAGTGACTTCCCGCCTTCTCCACAGCCTCTCTTCAGTTGAGTTTCAGAGCTGAGACAAAGGCAAGGAGAGAAAAGGAAAAAAATAAAAAAGATGCAACTCCTAGGGGAGGTGGGAGGGTTGTGAAGACTAATTCCTGCTGTTCCCAGAGATCACCTGTTACAGGTAAGTAACTGTGCTATCTCCAGGAACAAGCAGGAATGAGTCTTCACATATGGGGACTCCCTAGCTGGAGATGTCAGGGGGAGATCCCATAAAAATGCAAGTGCCCGGATCAGGGGTGCATTTTGTCTCCAGGAATCCCCGGCATCCAAAGTGGGATGGAGGGTAGGAGTTGACAATAAAGGAGCTGTGAGGAAAGAAACAGCATAGCCAAGGACTAGGTGTTCTACAGACTACAGGAGTCCTTGGTAGATATGATAAGTAGCATTAAAACACATTTAATGTACACTTAAAATATGCAGCTTACTTACTGTATTGTAGGAAGTAGAAAGCATGATGGAGTCTACTGGATAAGCAGTGGCGGAATCTTCAAGGTGACCTCTCAGTAGTGAGGATGAAGGTCCAGACCTGGAGGTAGTAGATGATCCAGGTGTCAACTGGGTAGGATTAGACGTCAGGTCTTCAATGGAAAGCTTTATGGGAAAAGCTGAAAACTCCTTTAGGCATAAGGTCATTAACATTGAGGACTAAAGGAAGAAGACTGACGGAGTTGGAGAACTAGCCCAGTCCTGGCGGGAAGAGGGGGACTGGAAAAACCCCTATTCCCACGGAAAACAGTTGTGTACTCAAAGATAAAGATGTACACTGTTTTTCCTAGCTGGCGAGAGATAGGAAAAAATATTGAAGCTTGATGCTTCAAGGACATAAAGAAAAAATGGAAGATGTTAGCACCAAGGTGGTTATTGGTGCTTAACAGTTTCTGTATCGTAACTTGGTATGGGACGTAGGGCAACAGACTGTGTAAAACCTCTAAGAGGTAAATCATGTAATATAGACAGTAAGGGTGATAGTGAATACGACTGACCAACCCTTAAGAAGCCCCCCATCAAACACATATACATGGGGATATATATATATGTGGCTGGAATATATATGTATATATTCATATATATAGATAGATATATAAATATACATATGTCCAGATGTGAATATTAGGATATGGGTGGTGAAATATATCAAATATATATATATATACATATAGAGAGATGATATATCTAGATATATGTAAATTTGTGGGGCATGGTTTAGCACCACCAGAGTAATGATATAGGTATGTAGACATATATGGAGATGCTACATACAAGACAACAGATTGAAGATACATGTCTACCACCCAGACCCATAATTGTACATGGGGAAGGTAAAAGAAAAAGATTCTGCGTTCTACAAGAGGGCGAGCCCACTTAGGATATGTATAGAGAATCTATTTTCGTGGATTGAGGGATACAGGAAGGCAATCCAACTAGTTATCCGTGATGTTCGCGTGAGAACAGATGAAGATATGAATCTGTAAGGAACAAGGCGGGAGTTCCACAGAACACTGACATGGTGGATGCCTTGGATCTTCACGCAGAACTGATATCTTGTGTGAACACCGCAATCTAGAGGGGGTGCAGAGAACCCTCTCAGGTATAGGAAGGGTTTATAAGTTTTTCTCTAAGAATAGAGGAACTTCAGAGACAAGGTCAATGCTCTATAGCAAGGCCCCCGTACTAGAAAGCTTCTCTGAAGAATGCAGAGAGCATTGTGCAGGAGAGCTATGAGATAAACTGACTGAAAGTCAGGTATGTTGCCATATCCTAGGAAAGGAGATGGTAGAATAACGTGAGAAAGTCTAAACAAGTAGGAGGATCCAAGAAAGCTTGGAATCACTACTGAGGCTAGACAAAATTTTGAACAAGGGACTGGAACTTGGAAAAAGTCCCAGTAATACAATTACTGTAACTCCTGCAGGCAGGCTGCTGACTGAAACAGCAAAGAGATTGTCTTGTGCTGAATAAGAAAAACAGACAAGAAAAAAGAGGGGATATCTCCTATTCTTGTCTGGGGAACGAGCTTGTCAGAGAAGTAGTTCCGTATGGTAGCCCTCAAGTATTTGGAGGGTGACGTACCCATGGGGTAAGTCAACTGAAGGAAAAAATGTTCAGTTGGGATAGAAACTATCAGGTGATAGTTGCAACTGCTCCTCTAGAGAGTAAGAGGAGAAAGTGTGTAGTACCTGAACAAAATAATGTTTTGTTTTGTTTTTTGACAGGTTAGTACACTGAAAAGGAAAAGCACAGTGAAGTTACAATTCCCGGTCCCTATGGTTGCTGGGAATGCGGAGACTGGCCAGAACTGGAGGACTTCAGACTAGGTTGAGGCGTCCCTTGTTTAGGTACAGCCGAATGATGGGCAGGAGATGAATGAAACTTTTCTTTTCTTAGGGAAAGAAGGTTTGGTAGGACAATTCCTACTATTTCAAAAAGAAGGTGGCGTAGAGTGGTTTCTAGTGGAAGAAGAGTCAGGGGAGCATTGAGCAACCTGACGTAAAGCCTCCTTATTAAAAAGACCTTCCCCTGTACAAGGAGAATGAGCTAGTATAGTTTGTGCCCGTTTGCTCAAGTCTGAAGCCTCAAGCCAGGCTCTGCGACGTGCTGCAATGGCAATAGCAGAGGATCTGCTAACGGACTCAAAAGAATCTATAGAAGCACGAGACAGGAATCAGGATATATTCCGACTGTGATTGATGAGCAAGGAATAATCAGCAGCCTTGGGCTCTGGTAAAAAAGGAGTCAAGAGAGACAATTTCTCTGTGACTTCCTGGAGTGTGAGACTCATGTGAAAAATATATGAGAGAACTCTGGAAGCCAGCATAGAGTTTTGGAAGGCCTGACGGCCAAAAGCATCAAGTGTTCTTGAAGAACGACCTGGCGGAAAAGAAGAATGCTTCTTCTTGCTCTTAACTTTCCTCAGTGCCGATTCCACTACAAGGGAACGATGAGAAAGTTGAGGCTTTTGGAACCCTGGAGAGGGTGGCACTCGGTAGCGAACCTCAATGTCTGGAGAAACTTGAGGAAGTCGTAAGGGCGATTTCCAAACCCTGAGAAGGAGATCCTGCAGAGCAGGATGTAAAGGAAAGTTTATATTTTCCATTTGTGCCGGTGAGCCATGAGAGGGATCACAACCAGGGATAGAAATATTAAGGAAGGTTGCCATATCCCGGAGAAAAGCCTGGAAAGACTGATCTCCTATGGGAACTATCCCTGGTAAGGCTAAAGAAAGAGCCTGAGTATCAGAGGACGTACAGGGTACTGCACCAATGCCAGGTATCGGTTCCAAACTAGGCATCGGTGCAAGAATAGGCCTCAACATCGCTACTGATAAAGGACTAGCAGGTGAAGTAGTCATCGGGAACTGCTGTAGTGGTACCGAGATCATGAGGGAGTTATGGCTAGGATCTTCGGAACTACCTATTTGGAAACGACAGGAGTCGGTTCCGGGACGCGTCGGTACGCAGTCCTCGAGACTCGATATCGACTCAAGACTCGGCATCGAAGAGAGCGAGACTATCGATGCATGTCTCGACAGTTCCGACGCCGGTGGTAGTATCGGCGATGCCGATACCACTAAGGCAGCCTGGGTGACATCGATCGATACTGACGGTACCGAGGATACCCGATGAGCACCTATCCATCCCGATGCCGATGCTAGGGTATCGGAACCGATCGACGCCGGTACCGTACCGGAGCATGGCTGAGATTGAGGGAAGTCAATGCGGTGCGTATCGATCGGTCCCGAAGGTACCGAGGATGTCCGATGACGATCCCTGGTGAAGAGCGGAGTACTCGACACCGGTGCCGATGCCGGAGGCTCGGTACCGCTCGAAGCGGATACCACCCCCGCGCATGGCTCAGGCATGTTCTGTGAGGGGTGAGCCCCAGGAACAGCCTGAAACCCCTTTAACGCTTTGGAGCCCGAAGACTCCCACAGGGGTAATGCCAATGGATTCTTGAGGGTAAGGCCGGAGCCGTCACCATGCTGGGCATGGGACATACCACTCAAGCATTGACTAGTCTTAACAGACTGTTTTTGGGTTACCTGATCCTGTGAAGTAGAGAAACCGGGTACCCTCACTGCCGAAGAAAAAATGGTATCGAGGGAAACTCTAAATGCTGAAGGTTTCCACACCAAATTATCTCCTGACAAGTCAGGGGAAAAAGGGTCAGGACCCACACAGTTGAGACACCAACTATTGGTGTCTAAAAAGAAACAGGTGTTTCCACATCGGATGCACTTCTTGGGAAAAGAAGGCTCCATAATGAAAAGGCCTAGTAGGCCTAAGAAGTTAAGGCAAAAAAAACTGAAGAAAAGTTTTACAGACTTTAGCCAAAAAACCACCGGCGGTACCGGTGGTAGCGGGAAAAACAGCCGCGACCACAAGAAAACAAAAAACTAAAATAATTAAAGTAATTAAAAAGAAAAGTTTCTGCGGTGACAGGAGGACATCCTGCCGGCTCCGCGGAAAAACGAAAACTGAAGAGAGGCTGTGGAGAAGGCGGGAAGTCACTGCGCAGGCGCGAGGGATGCTGCCAAAAGCTTTCTGATTGAAAGCTGGGCAGCATTCCCGTGCAGGCTCCGTCGGTACCGACGTACCCATATGTGAAGACTCATTCCTGCTTGTTCCTGGAGATCACCTGTTACAGGTAAGTAACTGTGCTATCTCCAGGAACAAGCAGGAATGAGCCTTCGCATATGGGGACTCCCTAGCTAAGATGCCTGGGAGATCCCCAAGGATATGAGACCCTGGGAAGGGGTCTAATTCCTCCTATGGATCTCAGGCATCCATCCAGGGAAGGAGGGTAGGAGTTGCTTAAGAGTGGAACAGGTGTTTGAGAACAGCCTGACCAAACAAGGCATCCCGGCGGTAGTCCTTGTCCAAGCAGTAATGGGCTGTGAAGGTATGAACCGAGGCCCAGGTGGCTGCTCGACAGATCTGGTCGACGGACACAGAATTTAGATGAGCCATAGAGGTGGCCATGGCCCTCACATTATGAGCTGTGACCTGGCTCTCCAGAGAAAGGTTCTTACTCTGGTAGGCGAAAAAAATACACTCAGCAATCCAATTGGACAGTGTTCTCTTGGAGACTGAAAGTCCCAAATGAGAAGGATCAAAAGCAACAAAAAGCTGGGAAGACTTTCTATGTTGCTGTGTCCTTTGTAAGTAAAAAGCGAGAGCTCTTTTGCAATCCAGAGTATGAAGACTCTTCTCTGCATTGGATGCATGAGGAGCTGGAAAAAAGACAGGTAAATATACCTCCTGATTAAGATGAAAAGGTGAGACCACTTTAGGCATAAAGTGTGGATTTGTCCTAAGGACTACCTTATCATGATGGAACCTTGTATAAGGTGGATTAGCCACTAAGGCCTGCAGTTCACTGATGCGGCGAGCTGAAGTGACTGCAATGAGGAAAATAACCTTCCAGGAAAGAAATTTCAAGGAGGTAGTGGCTAAGGGTTCAAAAGGAGGCTTCATAAGCTGACCAAGAACCAAATTTAAGTCCCATGCCACCGGAGGAGGCCTAATGGGAGGTTTAGTCAAAGTTAGGCCTCTCATGAATCTTGCAATGAGAGGATGAGAGGAAATAGGTTGTCCATTGATGGGCTTAAGGGATGCTGCAATAGCACTCAAAAGGACTCTTACTGAATTTGTCTTAAGTCCTGCATCAGAAAGATGCAGGAGATAGTCCAACAAAGAATTTAAAGGTAGTGCTAGAGGGTCAAGACCCTTTCCAGGACACCAAATGGAAAATCTTTTCCATTTAAAAGCATAAGAACGCCTGGTGGAAGGTTTTCTGGAAGCATGGAGATCTCCTTCACTTGCTGAGAAAGATTCAATCCCTGAAGGTCTAGGCCTTCAGTAACCAATCTCTGAGGTGAAGGGACTAGGGGTTTGGGTGCCACAAAGTCCCTTCCTCTTGGGACAGAAGGTCTGGAGCAGCTCCCAAGTCCAGGGAGGGGGCTTGGGAGAGATGTAGAAGTAAAGGGTACCACACCTGGCGTGGCCAGCGTAGAGCTATGAGAATCATAAATCCTTGATCCCTCTGGAGTTTGAACAGAGTCTTGGGAATCAAGGGAATGGGTGGAAAGGCATACAGGAAGCCCTGACCCCAATGAAGGAGGAAGACATCCTTGGCCTGAACTCCCTGACACGGAATTCTGGAACAGAACCGGGGAAGTTTGGCATTCCACGGACTTGCAAAGAGGTCTATGTCTGGGGTTTCCCATTCTTGGAAGATTCTGAGTAGCTAATCCATGTGCAGGGACCATTCGTGTGGAAGCAGAACTCGACTGAGTCTGTCTGCCCAAGAGTTTTGGACTCCTGGGAGGTATACTGCCAGGAGATGGATTTGATGCTCTCTGGCGAAGGCCCACAATCTTAAAGCTTCGTTGCAAAGCGACAGAGAGCCAGTTCCTCCTTGTTTGTTTATGTAAAACATGGCTACTTGATTGTCCGTATGAATGAGGACTGTCTTGTAGCTGAGGAGGGTATGAAAAACCTTGAGAGCTAGAAAAACTGCTCGAAGCTCCAAGTGGTTGATATGAAGAGAGGTATCCTGTGGGGACCAGGTGCCTTGAGTGGAGAGGTCCTGTAGATGGGCTCCCCAACCTGTTTGGGAGGCATCTGTTGTGAGGGTTGCTTGGGGCAACAACTGTTGGAAGGGGGACCCCAGCAACAAGTTTTGGGTGGACATCCACCATTGGAGAGACCAAAAGAGACGTTTGGAGGTTGCTATTTGGTCTGAGAGAGCTCCTGAAGCTTGAGTCCACTGGGTGGACAAAGTCCATTGAGCTGCTCTCATGTGTAGGCGAGCTCTTTGACTGAATCTGGGAGGCTAACTGCACTAGACGCTGGCAATGGGCTTGAGGAAGGTAGGCCCTTGCAGTAGTGGTATCCAACCAGGCCCCTATGAATTCTAGGGACTGAGTAGGGGTGAGCTGAGACTTTGGGAGGTTTACCACAAGTCCCAGATACTGCAGAATGCGCCTTGTGTGGTCCAAGGAAATCTGGGCCTCTGACTGAGATGGGGCTCGGATGAGCCAGTCGTCCAGGTATGGGAAGACAAAAATTCCCAGAGTGCGTAGAAATGCAGCTACTACTGCCATGCATTTGGTGAACACTCTTGGAGCATAGGCCAGACCGAAAGGAAGCACTCTGTATTGGTAATGTTTTCCTTGGGAAAGAAAACGAAGGAATCTTCTGTGAGATGGATGGATGAGGACATGTGTGTACGCATCCTTGAGATCTAGAGAACAAAGCCAATCCTGACTTTGAAGGTATGGAAGGAGAGTGCCCAGAGAAAGCATCTTGAACTTCTCCTTGCATAGAAATTTGTTCAGTTCCCTGAGATCTAAGATGGGTCTGTATCCCCCTGTTTTCTTTGGAATGAGAAAATAGGGGGAGTAGAACCCTGACCCTTGTTGAAGAAAAGGAACTTCTTCTATTGCCCCTTGGGCAAGAAGGGTAGTCACTTCCTGACCTAAAAGGTCGAGAAGAGATGTGGGGGAATTGAAATGTCTCACCATGGTGTGGGGAGGAAGGTCTGAGAAATGAAGTTTGTAGCCCTCTCTTATGATGGAGAGGGTCCACTGCTCTAATGTGATTTGCTCCCATCTGGGAGCAAAATGAGCTAACCTTCCTGGAATGGTGAGAGGTTCTGGCTGTTTTAAAGCCAGAAAGGCTAAGTTCTCTAGCATCAAGTCAAAAACCCTGAGGAGGTTGGGACTGCTGAGTTGCAGCAGCCCCTGTAGACTTAGGCCTGGCCTGTTTAGGTTGTTGACGCTTAGTGGTAAAGCGACCTGTAGAAGATTGTTGGCCAGAAGTGGAAGGAAACCTGTCCTTTTTGAAAAAAGACTTTTTAAAAGTCTTTTTCTTGGCAGGAATGGAGGTGGACTTTGAAAGTCTATCCAGAGCAGAATTCTCTGCATCCATTTGAGTGGCTTTTATTTGCCACTCTTTGCCAAATAGATTTTCACCTGTACAGGGCAGATTTCCTAAGCCATCTTGAACCCAGGGTTCTAAATCAGAAGCCTGGAGCCAAGCAATTCTGCGAGCAGCTATGGCAATGCCTGAGGCTCTGCTGGCACCTTCAAAGGAGTCAAAGGCTGCCCTGTTGGAAAACTTTGAGATGTCTTGAGTATGCTTAAGCCACATGCGGAATTCTTCCCTTTTATCCTCTGGAATAAAAGGGAGGAAAGTGTGCAGCTTTTCTGCAACTTCCTTTAGAAACATACCCATGTAAAGGCTATATGAGTTGATTCTGGCAATAAGCATACTGGCCTGGAAGATTTTCCTACCAAAAGCATCCAAGGTTCTGCATTCTCTTCCTGGAGGAGCAGAAGAGTGTCTCTTTGTACTCTTTATCCTTTTCATAGCTGAATGCACCACAATGGAATGGTGAGGAAGCTGAGTTTTTTGAAATCCAGGACAGGGAGGGACACGATACATAGTGTCCAACCTGCGAGAAAGAGGAGAGAGAGTGAGAGGAGTCTCCCATAAATCAATCATGTGTTCATAAAGAATCTAATGAATTGGTAAGGTGACTGCCTCTCTAGGAGCCTTAGGGTATCCTAAAACATCTAATTTTTTTGCTCTAGGCTCTGATTCAGAGGTTACTGAGATAGAAAGTCCTTTAGCTACTTCTCTTATGAAGTCTTGAAAGGACAAGTCCTCTGGAGGAGACATTCTTCTTTTTGGAGAAGAGGGCTCTTCAGGAAGGGCTATGGATACTTCAGGAGACTCATCTGATGAATCAGAATCACCAGAGGAATCGAAGTACCGCCTGTCAGGGTGCTCTTCCAACGCTCGATACGCGTATCGAGCGGTATCGACATCGGGCGTCCTCGGAACCGGATCGGTACCGAGAAATAGCCCTGGACAAGGAACCGCTGCAGCCGGTATCCTGGTCGATGTCGATGCAGTCGGTACCGGTATCGGCGCTGGTGCCGGTACCGGAGCCGATACCGACAACGGAGCTTGTTGCGGTACCGTCGGCGTCGCAGCTTGAATGAAGGCTGTAATAGCCCGCTGCATGGACAGAACATTCTGATCCATCGACGCCATGAATGCCTGGAGTTCGGTACCGGGAGATTGTGCCGGTACCCCAGAGCATTCTAACAGGTGATCGGTCGAGGCCGTGCCATCGATGTCAACCTGTAACCCCATAGGAGGAGCTTTGGAAGCCGGAGCTTCCCGCCGGGGTTGTTTTGCTGGTGCAGGATCCTCGAGGGCAAGCCCGGAGGCATCTCGATGCTTAGAGGGAGATCTACCCTTCGAGGACCTGCTAGACTTATGTTTGGTTACCTGAGATCCATCAGGAGAAGAAGACCTGGAAGATGTCGATGCTACTGACACTGCATCAGCGAGAAACAGCACATGGAGCTTAGCTGCTCGGTTCTGTAAACCCTGTTTAGACATTAGACAGCAGGACGGACAATCCGGGATGGATTGTTCAGGACCCAAACATTTAAGACACCATTCATGGGTATCTGTAACAGAAATAGTACCGCTACACTTAGTGCATTTTTTGAAGCCGGAGGCTGGTTTTTCCATGAGGGAAATTTTCTTTTGGGCCCTGAGGCCTAGAAGAGAAATACACTAAGTGAGGAAGTATAGAATTTTTTTTTTTTTTTAAAGAAGAAAGAAAAGACCGGCGGTACCGGTCCGAAGTCGGGGAAGGCAGACACGCGACCAAAGAAATAAAATAAAATAAAATAAAGAACTTCTTCAGCGGTGACAGGGCTCGACCTGCTGGCTCCGCGGCAAAGAAGAACTGAGGAGAGATGGTTAGAAAGGGCGGGAAGGCAGCGCGCAGGCGCTGTGGGATGCTCCCAAAAGCTTTCCTTTTTGGGAAGCTGGGGAGCGTTCCTGCGCAGGCTCCTTCGGTACCGACGTACCCATATGTGAAGACTCATTCCTGCTTGTTCCTGGAGATAGTTGTTTACCCAGCTTCTCAGTCGCTCAGTCTCTGGTCAGAGATATCAAACTGTCAGTGTTAGAATTAATTAGAATTAAGGCCTACATAGTCATGTCTGAGAATATATGTATGTCTTTTCATGATTGTATATGATGTGCATGCCTATAGAAAAGTATGTTATGAATATACGTGACACTAGACGTAGAATAGAATATGTATATTATGAAAATACGTGATGCGAGACATAAAATAATAAAGTGAAATTATGCTGTGTAATGGAATCTTTACCTATAAATAAAGTGGCCTAAAGCTATGATAGCAGAGTAAACATAGGCAAAGGCCTAGCTTGCTCTCCAAAAGCTTTGGTTGATTTTATAATACAAGTGTGTTGTGTATTATTTACAGATTTGTGTATTATTTAAAGATTGTGATCAATTAACCTTCTCCTTGCTTTGTGTGTGGATTTCTGTGACCCAAGAGCCCTACCTGTTGTAGGTGAGGGGGGGTGCAGAGTACTCTTTCAGTCTTCACATATGGGGACTCCCTAGCTACAGATGCCAGGGAGAAACCCCAGAAGTTGTGTGCCCTTGTGAAAGGGCTCCACTTCCCCCCATGGATCTCTGGCATCCTACCAGGGATGGTGGGTAGGAGTTGAGTAAGTATGGAACAGGTGTTGAAGAACAGCCTGACCAAACAAGGCATCCCGGCGGGAGTCCTTGTCTAAGCAGTAATGGGCTGTGAAGGCATGAACCGAGGCCCAAGTAGCTGCTCGACAGATGTCGTCGATAAACACAGAGTGAAGATGAGCCATAGAGGCTGCCATGGCCCTCACATTGTGAGCTGTGACATGGCCTTCCAAAGGAAGGTTTTTACTCTCATAGGCAAAAGAAATACACTAGAATCAAAAGCAACAAAAAGTTGAGAGGACTTTCTATGTTGCTGAGTTCTTTGATAGTAAAAAGCTAAAGCTCTTTTACAATCCAAAGTATGAAGATTCCTTTCTGCATTTGAGGCGTGAGGCCTTGGGAAGAATACAGGAAGGTAAACCGCTTGGTTTAAATGAAAAGGTGACACCACCTTTGGCATAAAGTGTGGATGAGTCCTAAGGACTACCTTATCATGATGGAACCTTGTATAAGGAGGATCAGCCACCAATCCTTGCAATTCACTGATGCGACGTGCTGATGTGATTGCAATAAGATGACCTTCCAGGAAAGGCATTTCAAAGAGGTAGTAGCTAACGGTTCAAAAGGCGGCTTCATGAGCTGCCCAAGAACCAGATTTAACTCCCATGCCACCGGTGGTGGCTTAATGGGAGGCTTAGTTAAAAGAAGGCCTCTCATAAATCTTGCTATGAGAGGAAATAGGTTGTCCATTCAGAGGCTTGAAAGAAGCTGCAATAGCACTCAAATGAACTCTCACTGAATTGGTCTTAAGCCCTGTATTAGACAAATGAAGGAGATACTCCAGTAATGATTCCAGAGGTATCGCAAGAGGGTCAAGACCCTTCTGCGAGCACTATATGGTAAACCTTTTCCACTTGAAAGCATAAGAGCATCTTGTGGAAGGTTTCCTGGAAGCATAAAGGATATCCTTTACCTGCTGAGAAAGGTTAAGACCATGAAGTTCTAGGCTTTCAGCAACCAGGCCCTGAGATGTAGAGACTGGGGATTGGGATGCCACAGCATCCCATCCTCCTGAGACAGGAGATCTGGAGCAGATCCCAACTCCAGAGACGGAGCTTGAGAGAGATGTAGAAGCAGAGGGTACCACACTTGCCGTGGCCAATGTGGAGCTATGAGAATCATATGGCCTCTGTCTCTCTGAAGCTTGAACAGGGTTTTGGGAATTAGGGGAATGGGTGGAAAGGCATACAGGAAGTCCTGACCCCAATGAAGGAGGAAAGCATCCCTGGCCTGACAACCCTGAGCTGGAATTCTGGAACAGACCCGGGGAAGTTTGGCATTCAGCGAACTTGCAAAGAGGTCTATGTCCGGGGTTCCCCAAATTTTAAAACTTTTTGCCACCTGGTCTACATGGAGAGACCATTCGTGTGGAAGCAGAACTCGACTGAGTCTGTCTCTCCCAGAATATGGCTATGGCTAGCACGAAGAGCTCCATTCCAGTGTGGAATTTTAACATAGCTAACTCCAAGCCTCATAGGATACCTACCCCACAAAACACTATACTAAGGCCTGAAGGTAACAGCAGATTTCTGCAATGGGTGTTCATTAAGAAAGACCTCTTATGAAGGGTACAAGACTATAGCTCCGGGTTATTGGATAGATAATCACAGAACCCAGACACCTTGTTAGAGCACCTTGTTTTGCAATGACAGATGTGTGAAGGTCAAGTGGAAGATTTTGCCCTTGGAACCAAAGAATAGGAAAGACCTAGATGGAACCTATACGCCTCAGAAAGGGAAGAACCTCTAGCCTGAAGCTTTCAGGCTGAAAGAAGAAACAGCTGCAGAGGTCTTGCAAGTTGAGGATATAGAGCAAGAGGTGATTGGTTTCTCTGCTGAATCAGTTAGAAACTTCCAATCCTGACCTCTGCTGCAGACTTGATGCCGAGGTATTGGCGCTGAGAAGCATGGCATTAGGTGTTTAGGAATAATCAATAATACTGATGATGAGAGAACCCAACTGCAGAGGCCATTATAGCAGGGCAATTTCTCCAAATGGGTTAGTTTTGTGCATCCAACCAAACCCTCTGGATATCGCAACACCACTTGAAATGTAATTCCTTATTACCTCTTTTTTTTTTTAAACTAGTTTTTCATTATTTTTCTCATTATAAAAATCTGGAACAAAGATGACAAAAACATCCAATGTTTTATAAAAGAAGGGGTAGAGACCTCAGTACTGTCCCAACAAATGTAATTTAGACCCCTTTATTTAGGTCTAGGGCACTCGTCCTCACAGGTCATAAAAACATCTTCAAAGTACTTAATTTTATTGTTGAAAAAATCCATTTTATATTGAATAATTTCAAAAGTTCAAACCAGGTGGTTTGGTTGGTTGCATTATTGAATTACCACCAGGTATAGCCTCTTTGATGATGGTTATTTAGTTTTGTGTATACCATGACAGTCATGAATCTCACGTCTAAACTGGGGTATGTGGCGTATGATCTCAGTTTCTCGAATGTACTAATGCTCAGCGTAGTACTTGCATTGTACCAAAGAAAGCCTCCTTCTGGAGTTTGTAAGATGTAAAATGTCCGGGTAATTTATCAAGGTGTGCTTGGAAATTCTTCTTAATCAAGCCTGTGGCACCCAACATGATGAGAAATAACTCAGTATTTTTCTGCCACATTTTCTTGGTAGAGGCCATTATAGCACTCTGAGAAACACACAATTCTTCAGCCTTGCTGAAACCTAGGGAGATCTCTTTCTCAACAAGGTGGTAATTTACTTACCAGATAATATCCTTTCCTGAAGACCTGCTAGACCAGTCCAGACAAGTGGGTTGTGGTCCCCTGCCCACCAAGTTGACCGAAAACAACTAGAAACATCTAATGACATCACACTGCTACTTGAGCCAGTGCAGCTAGGGGCATACTTCAGTATTTGCACACAAGCAAAACGTAACTATCTAATTTCTCAACAAACAGGGGTGTCCTACACGGAGCAGTGGGTTCACCCCTAAGCAAAGACATGGGGAGGGGTGACCTGCATGGAGCGGTAGGTGCACCTACTCTTGCCATCTTACTGGGCAGACTAGATGGACCATACTGGTCTTTATCTGCTGTCATTTACTATGTTACTATGTTAAGCAAAAGGTCAAGAACCTGGACACACACAAGCTCATTGAGGATAACAAGATAGAACTATGCACAACTATGTAGAAAATAGCCACCACACAGAGCAACTGCAAGAATATCAAAGCATGGAAGGCTAACTGCAGAGATAACAGAGCACAAAGGCAGGTCCTGGACTGGTGTAGCAGGACTCCAGGAAAGAAAATTATCTGTTAAGTACAGTGTCACCTTCCAGATCATCCTGCTAAAACCAGTTGAGAAAAGTGAAAAGTACCAAAGCTACTACTCCACTAGGCTGGAAGAACAGAGTGGCCTTTAAAATCTCTGCACTGAAGTCCACATCCGCCTTAACTTGGACATGCAAGTGGTAGTGCTTGACAAAGGTCGAGAAGAATGAACAAGTTACTGCCCTGAAAATTTCAAATAGAGGTGACCTAATTGCACGCTGCCTAGGAAGAGGACTGAATCTAAATAGAATACCCCTGCAATCCCTCCAGGACGGTTTGATTCCACAAAAGATAGGCTGAGAACACAGCCTCCTTTATCCAACGGGCCAAGGTAGCCTTAGTAGCCGCTCTGTCCCTACGCAGACCTGCAAAAATCACAGTGTCTATCCGACTATGTCCTTCAAGTTCCAGAGCAACACCCTGCAAATGTCAAGCAAAGGAAGATCCTTGTCCTTTCCCTGACACTGCTCCATTGAAAAGGATGAAAGGCTGAAACTACCTTAAGCAGGAAGGAGGGGACTGGCCAGATAGACATGGCCTCCCCTGAGGATGACAGGTAAGGGTCTCTGCATGAGAGTCTGCAACTCAGAAATGTGATGTGCCAAAAAAATGATGATCAAAAGCTCTGATTTAAGCAAAAGATCCTTAAGAGTGGCCCACTTCAAAGGTTCAAAAGGGTCAGACAACAGGGCACGACAAATGAGAGACACATCCGACGGCGGGACAAATGACTGCAAAGGAGGATGTAAGTGGCGCACCCCCCCTAAGGGAGCAGACCACATCTGGGTGCGAGGCTATGGTGTAGCTAGCCACAGGTCCTCAAAAACAAGACAAGGGAGCAACCTATACCCTCCAAGAACTGAGACACAACCCTTTTTTAAACCCCTCCTGCAGAAAGGCTAGCAAAAAGGTAGCAATTCCGCCTTTCGAGGGAGCAAATGGTGCTTCCTACACCAGCTCTCAAAAATCCACCATACGCACACATAGGCAAGGACACAAGGGATTCAAATTGGCTAGAGCTGCAAGGAAGGGGGAAATGGAAGAAAAGCATCAGGAAAAGAAAGATCAAAGAAAACTAACTGCAGGGAAGGCAAGGATAAAAAGGTGAGCTTTTAAATGGGGTTTAAAGCAGGCAAACAATAATTGAGAACGAAGAGAGGTGAGTAGGGAATTCCATAAAGTAGGAGCAATGACACGGAAAAAAAGAGCGGGCCAGGGAAGTATCGATGGAAGAAGGATCGGGGATGGTCAAAAGGCTCTGAGAGGCGGAACGGAGGGCATGAAGAGGGGTATAAGCAGAGAGAAGCTGTGACAGAAAAGGGGGATTATCAGCAGGGGAGAGCACGGTGAGTGTGTGCAAGAACCTTATATTGAACACAGAAAGGTATAGATAGCCAATGCTTGGTAAGGAAACGAGGGGTAATATGATCATATGTACCAGCATTACAAAAAAGTCTAAGAATGGTGTTTTAAATTAACTAACTGACAAATTTGACACTGGGGAAAGCAGGAAAGAAGGGAATTAGCATAATCAAGATGGTTAATAACCAGGGAAAGAAGGAGTAAACGGATAGAGGACTGATCAAGAAGCTTGCCTATAGAATGAATCTGGCGAAGAACATGGAAACAGTGCTGAACAACCGAAGAGACGTGAGGTGTAAAAGAGCCGAGAATCAAAGAGAACACCCAGGATTTTGGTGGTGGTTTGGAGAGGGAGCAGAACACCATGAACGAAGGGGGAGGACAGGAGATATGGCTAGGGTTAGCAAGCAAAAGGGAGGCAGACTTAGAGATGTTAAGCACTAATCCATGGTTCTACAGCCAATCTGTTATGACATCAAGCTTATCAGAAAACTGGGAAAGGCCAAGACAGAGGAGACAGGAAAGCGAAACAGCTTTATGTCATCTACATAAATGAAAAAAACCCAAACAATGCCAAGGGATTCAATGAGAAAAGCAAGAGAGGCCAAGAAAATATTAAACAGAACAGGACCGAGAACAGAACCTTGTGAAACACCACAGTGAAGAGACTGTGGGGCAGAAAGCTGAGAAGACCAAGCGATTCTGTAAGAGCGATCAGAGAGATAGGAACGAAACCAGTTAACAGCAGAACCTGAAACACCAATGGAGATGAGTTGAGAAAAGAGAGGAAAAAAAAAAAAAAAAAAAGAGAGTGCTTAACCAAGTCAAAAGCAGCGGTGAGATAGAGAGACTAGAAGAACCTGATGAGGGGAATCCAGGGCAGTGTGAAGATAGTCAGTGATAGCTACCAAGGAATGTTCAGTCAAAAGAAGGGGACAAAAAACAATCTGAGAAGAGTGAAAAGCCTGGGTAGAAAGAAGAAACTTCTGAAGTCGATAAGCAACCAGGAAGGGTAGAAGGGAAATGGGATGGTAG
Source organism: Ichthyophis bannanicus (assembly GCA_033557465.1). NCBI lineage: Eukaryota > Metazoa > Chordata > Amphibia > Gymnophiona > Ichthyophiidae > Ichthyophis > Ichthyophis bannanicus. The sequence goes on along the minus strand of CM066031.1, from coordinate 162,088,978 downwards.
TTAAGGGGATCCACAGGGATCTCAGCAGTGGTTTTAAGTATGGGGAGAACAATGGCCTCTTTCCAGGAAGATGGAAAGAGACCAGATAACAGTGAGAGCTACATGATGGAAAAGATTTGTGGAAGGTAGGAATCACTAAGAAGCTTGAAGAGCCAAGAGGGTAACGGGTCAGAGGGGGCAATGGTGGGATGAGAGGAGGCAAAGATGCAAGATAGCTCAGAAAATCTGGGAGAGGGGAGAGGCTGGCAATCGGGGGAGAAGGTAGAAGGGAGGACAGGGATGGCAGGAGGCAGGGAAGACATGAGCTTTTGATGGAAGGGAGTGGCGAAAATCTGAGATGGAACAGATGAAGCAAGAGAGGGGGCAGCAGGGGGATCTGTTAAGGAATATAAAACACAATATAAAACAGGAGGAGACGTGTCTTGATGAATCAGTGAGGAACAATATGACTGCTTAGCCTTAGTGATTACTGCGTGGTAATGGCAGAAAGCAGGTTGGAAAGAAGAAAGTAGAGAGGGAGACAGCGATTTATTCCAGCAGTGCTCAAGTTCACGGGCTTGGCGCTGAAGTAGCCAAAGCCCGGGTTGATACCAGGGTTTAGAAGGGGAAGAAAGAGATGAGGCGGCCTCGAGAGGGGCGACATGATCAAAAGTAGATGACACAGCAAAGGAGAAAAGTCGAAGATGTTCATCAAGGAGGCGCTGATTGAAGTCATGGGGAAAGAAAAGCAGCTGGCTACAAAGGGATCTGAGAAAAACTTATGGAGATGACGACACCGTGGAAGAACATGAATAGGCGGCAGGCTCCGAGCAGAGGGATGAGAGAGGGAGAAGGTAACAAGACAGTGATCAGACCAAGAAAGAAGAGTGACAAAAGGCAGAGAAGGGGAAAGGGGGAACTAATAATCAAGTCAAGAACTTGCCCAGCTGTGTGGGTGGGAGAGATGACATATTGCTGCAAGCCTGAAGAAGTAAGGAAAGCCAGAAAGTCCTTTGCGAGAGGATCAAGGGAGGGGGGCTGGGGATGGAGATAAAAGTCCAGAGGAAGAGAATCAAATAAGTAAGGAGAAATGAAGTCAGAGATGGCTTTCAGGGACTCCAAAGATTCTGGGGGGGAGAGGGGAGGAGATACACAAGGAAGAAAAGATAAGAAAAAGAAGAGTAGACCCTGCAGACTTTAGCTACCAAGACTTCAAACATGGAGGAAACAGTGAAATCAAGACAAGTTATGGAGAAGAGAGAAGAGGAAAAGAAAAGATCAAGTCTGCCATCTCATCGCTGCGGATGGTGGAGAGAAAGGAAGGAATAACCAGGGCCAACTCAGAATCGGCTAGCCACGTCTCAGTCAGGCGAAGGAGATCAATGAAGAGGACTCAAGGAGGTTGTGGATCAAGTGACATTTACTCTTAAGGGAACAAACGCTGACAAGACCAAGGGAGGTTGTGGAAACAGGAGGACGTGAGGGGAGAGAAGGGGAAAGGACTGAAAGGGGTACATGAAAAATCAGGCGAATGAAAGGGAAGCATGCCTTACCTGTCTCGATGTGCCCTTACCCGAGAAGAACGGAAGGCTTGGCAAGAACTTAGACAGAGAACGGACATAGTTATCCATCGAGCGGATAAGGGGGGAGCCATAGTCGTTCTTAGCCGAATTAAATATCTACAGGAAGCGTATCGGCATTTATCTGACGACAAAACGTATGAAGTTCTTTTGCAGGATCCCACAAAGCAATTACAGTCAACAATACATGAGTTAACATCCCAGGCTCTTCGAAATAAAGCCATTACTAAGAAAGAAATGTCTTTTCTAACTAAGAAGGCGCCATCAGTGGCTCGCTTTTATCTTGTCCCTAAAATACACAAGAATCTACAGGATCCCCCCGGTAGACCTATTGTGTCTACGAGAGGCACAGTCTTAGAACCCTTATCCCTGTATCTGGACTCGTTCTTGCGCCCGCTTTTGATAAATATTCCATCTTATATTCGGGACACATCCTATTTTTTGGAAAAATTGGAGACACAGGCCCAATGGGCGATGGATTCTGATATATTATTGATTACTTTAGATATCACCGCACTGTATACAAGTATACCCCAAAATGAGGCGGTTCAAACAGTTGAAAAGCATTTACAGGAGAGAGGCGACATTGTTGATCTAACGTTTTTGTTGGAGTTAACTCAACTTGCTATAGCTCACAATTACTTTCAGTTTGAAAATACTCTTTACAAACAAAAATCTGGCATAGCGATGGGAGCCTCTTGTGCCCCATCAGTGGCAAATCTGTTTATGGGGGACTTTGAGGACCGTTGGCTGAAAGCTTCTCCGTTTATATCATATGTTAAACTATGGGCCAGGTTTATTGATGATATTTTTCTGCTCTGGAAGGGATCGGAAGAGCAAGCACTTCAGTTTATTCACTGGCTCAATGGATGCAATACTGCTATACAATTTACACATACCATTGACCATAATGTTACAGTTTTTTTGGATTTGGAAATCATCCGAGGGAAGCAGGGCTGGATTACTACAATATATAAGAAACCGATTGCTCGAAATACATTTTTACACTACACGAGTGGGCACCCACTTAGGCTTAAAAATAGCCTTCCTTTTTCCCAATTTCTTCGTTATAGGTGAAACTGTTCAGAGATCTCTGATTTTAAAGAAAAATCTCAACAGTTATTGCAAGATTTTCGGGATCGAGGATACCCAGAAGGGGTGTCCAAACGGGCATATCAACGAGCCCTGTTTAATCACCGCTCGTGGCTCTTGAGATCCACTAAGCCGAGACAAAAGGACCCAGAGGATGCTCCTGTAAATTTGATAACAACATTTTCTCCGATTAGTTATAAGATACAAAAAATTGTTACTAAACATATGAATGTGGTACAAACAATTCCGAGTTTGCAAGAGCGCACTGTGAGATGTGTGTGGCAACGTAACAGCAATATGAAGGAACAGCTCAGCCCGTCAGTTCTCCGGTCCCTTACTATAGAGGCAGAGCGAGGGGATGAACCTGGACATCGTAAGTGTGGGGATTGCATTATTTGTGCAGTCACAGAGGAGCTCACCGAATTCCAGTATTTGGGTCACACTTATGCTTTACGACATGCTACTTCTTGTAATACCACTTCGGTGGTTTATGCTATAAGGTGCCCGTGTAACAAACTTTATATTGGGAAAACGAACCGTTCATTGAAGATTCGTATGCTTGAACACAAGAGCCGTCTTCAATGTAAGCAATTAACAGCACCGATCGTTCTGCACTGCGAAGAGTTTCAACATGAATATGTTCATCTACGATGTTTTTGCATAGACCGGATTTTAACGGCGATGCGGGGTAAAACTATAGATGAGACTTTGCTTTTTTGCGAACGCTGGATTTTTACTGTTAATACAGTGAAACCTTTTGGCTTGAATTCTTCCATCGATTGGCAAGTTTGCAGATAATTTATTCATAGATTCATTTAGACACTTCTGAGTTAGGAGCCGGTGAGCTAGCTATGAGCCAATGACATCTCTCCAGCCTTGACAAAAGCGGTCAGCGAGTTTAGCCCGCATGCGCGGCGTTTTTTCGCAAACTAGGAAGTTACCGAGTAACATGGGCAGCAGTTCTGGAGTGAGTAACCTCTCAACATTGGTTTTCTCTTGCCGTTTAGCCAGTGTTGTAATTTCAAGCTTTTAACACAAATTTGCAGTCATGAAGAATGCATATGTTTTTATGGTTAGTTTTTGAGCTATATTCTTGGCACACTTTTATTTTCCAGATTCTCCTGAAGAAACTCCATTCCAGGAGTGAAACGCTAATTAGGCGCCGAGGAAGGCGTTGAGATAGAGATTCGAGCAATTTCAAAAGAAGAATCAGTTATTTGGAAAATAATTCAACAAAAGATAAGCCATTCTATAGCTATTTATAGCCTGAAATGTGGTGATGGACATTTGGTGATATTCACATATGAAACTCAAAAAAAAGTTTTAAAAAAAGGAGATTAAGTGAAACGCAGGGAGGTCCATAATAGTCGTTGATGCTATTTTAGCGCTGATTCACCAAATCCAATGGTTTCAAGCGCTTTTAAAGTCCGAGACTATACCTGTGGATCTAGTTAACAGTGAGTTAGATTGAAGGAGTGATACACTTACGGTGGATTATCATCAGCTATTTTAGATATATGTTTGTATGGAGTAATCCCTGTACACAATATTGTTATACTCCACGTAGACCAAATCAATTTCTTGTAATTACCTGCACAGGTGGCAAGGAGAGAGGTCATGATAGATGATGACCCCAGAGTACTGGGATATGGCGATGGTATATCAGATCCCAGGCAGGGAGCAGTAAACAGCAAATGATACCAGAGGTGAAACAAGGGCTACAGAATAGAGAAAATTATCAGGACAAAAAGGTGCACAAAAAAGGGACATGAAGGTGCTCTTTTGTGCACTCCTTCGGCACACAACATGGCTCAGGCCACTATGAGAACCTTTATGAATTATATAGAGATATTAGATGCAAAACATCACTTCCTATACAGGCTGGAATGTGAGCCAACAGGGAATCAGATCATCAGAAATACAATGGGGAGAGGACCTGGAGGGGAAACAAACACAACAGAGATTGATTAAACTCTCTGATAGCTGGGTCTGTAGCTTGATCACTCCTCTCTACTGTGAGGAACACAAGAACTTGAAGGGTGACGAAGCACACCCTCAAACATTCCAACTCCTGTGAGAGATTGAGGTTGCTCTTGTGCTAATTGATCACCAGCCTCATGTCCTCCCTGGACTTCTCCAGTGAATCCAACCAGATGAGCCAGTCAACCAGGTAAAGATGTTCTCAGATCCCTTGCTTGCACAGGAAGGCTGCCGCCACCACCACCACTTTTGAGAAAGTACAGGAAGCAGTGGCTACACCAAAGGGCAGATCCTTGCTCTGGAAATGTTGGCCCAGGATGCAATAGTGGACGAACTGCTGATGTTGGTCCTTGATGGAAATATGAAAGTAGGTCTCAGCCAGATCCAGGGAGGTAAGGAACTCTCCCTGATGCACCGATGCAATGATGGAATGATCGATCTCCATCTTAAAATGAGGAACTTGGAGTTTCACATTGACTACCTTCATGTAAAGGATAGGATATAAGGACCCTCCTTTATTGGGCACAACTCAACCTCACTCTGTGGAAGATGGGGTAAGATAGCCTGCAACTGTAGAAAGGCATTGCAACATATCTGCGACTACCACCCACTTGAGTAGGCCACAGGGAGATTCCAAAAAGGCTTCTCAAAGGGACTCTGAAAATTCCAACATGAAGCCCTAATCCAGAACCTCTAGCACCCATTCGTCCAAAGTGATCTGGTTCCATTCTGAAATAAAATACCAGAGCTGCCCTTCCCCACCCCCCCAATCGGCTATCTCTCAGAAGGAATCCACCTGATCTCATTGTGAGGATTTTCTGACTCTGTAAGCAGCCAAAGGGAAGCCCTGAGCCCATTGCCCTCCCCCCACCCCCCCACCAAAAAAAAAGGGCTGGCCCTTTCTTGAGATTCATAAGGGGAATGGGCTAAAGATGGGTCCTTAGATCCCCTCGGGCAGTTCCAGTCTGTCTGAGAATTCCATAAAGCCGCTGAGAGAGTACCCTTAGGTCTCTCTTCTGGCAACTTCCTAAGGACGAGCCTCACCCAGATCCTTTACTTATTTCTCCAGATCTTCGCCAAATAGCAGGCCACCCAAAAGGGACGCTTGCTGAGACACAACTTGGAAACCACATCTACTGCCCAGTTGCGTAGCCAAAACCACTGCCAGCTACAGCTGCTGCCACAGATCTGGAGGTCTCCCTGATCAGATCATAGAAGGCATCCGCCAGAAATGCAGTCTGTGACTCCAGTCAGACCACTTCTGGACTATCCAGCAGTTGCTGGACAGAGAACAAAAGTGTTCTGGCCACGAGACTGGCACATAGGGATGTCTAGAAGTCCAAGGCTGAAGCTGCAAAAGCATTCTTCAGGACGGACTCTATTCTCCTACCATGGGCCTCCCGTAGTGCCACATCACTTTCCACTGGAATAGTCATATGCTTCATCACTGCCATAACCAGAGCATCGACTGTGGTAGACCAAAGAGCTGCTCCAACTTGCCCCAAGGCAGAAAATACAACTGAGCCAGGATCTTTGACCCTTTGAGGGCCAGTTCTGAATGCTCCCACTAGGACACTAGAAGCTTCCTGAAGGTATTAGGCAGCAGGAAAACCCCTGATGGACATCTGATGCCCACCAAGATGGGGTTAACCTTAAGTAGGTCGGGATCAGGCTCTTTGAGCCCTAGCACCAGCATGGCATCCCAGTGAACACCAGGCAACCCTCCCAGAGGAAAAGGCAGACCACTGATAGTCCTTGCCCTCGAGAAGAGGGAGTTCTGCTTCCACCTCCGACTCACCTCCAGACACGAGAAAATCCTCTTCCACCATCCAGCTCAACCTGACAGGAGATAAAGCCAGGCTCCCGAAGGAGTACCCAGGCGAATGGGTGAGATGGGAGTGTTCAGCCCCTGAACTGGTCATAGCAATATCACCCAGCGGCCTGACTTCCCCCATGGGGAGATTGGAGCCCCATATCTGTTCTGAGGGAGTTGCCAAGCAGCCAAACACAATTAAAGACGGCCCAGAAGCTGGGTGCATAGGGAGGGGAACAGTCATCAGAAAAAAGGAGGTGATGGTGCCTCTGTATATATCTCTGGTATGACCTCATTTGGAGTACTCTGTGCAATTCTAGAGACCATGCCTTCAAAAGGATATAAACAGGATGGAGGAAGTGCAGTGAATGGCTACTAAAATGGTTGATGGTCTTCATTATAAACCATATGGGAATAAACTTAAAGATCTTAATATGGATACGTTAGGGGAAAGGCAGGATAGAGGAGATAGCGTAGTTACTCACCTGTAAAAGGTGCTCTCTGGGGGCAGCAGGAGTCAGTCCTCACATATGGGTGATGTTGGTGCCAAAAGAGCCCCATGGAAGTATCGCCCCAGGTTTCAAAGAAAGCCTTTGGGAGATGCACCACACACGCATGGTCCCCTTCCCACCCAAGGGTGCCATCTTGCCTCAGTCTAATAACATAGCTATGATGGCAAAAATAAAATATGGTAAAGAAGCAACTCCAAGGGGAGGAGGGAGGGTTGTGAGGACTGATTCCTGCTGTCCCCAGAGAACACCTGTTACAGGTGAGTAACTATGCTTTCTCCAGGAAGAAGCAGGCAGTCAGTCCTCACATATGGGACTCTCCAGCTACAGGCTACCAAGAACCTGTAAAAACGTCATGATGACCTGCAAAGGGTGAGCCGTGATCAGCAGCAGTTGAGTCCCTACTGAGAGACTCTCACAAGACCCAAGTGTTCGGCAGAGAACCAGCATTCTGGTAGCCTGAACACAGAAGGGTCGGAGGGCAGGGGTTGCCTACACCCCAAAGAGATTACAGAATACAACCTGGCTGAAGGTGCTGTCCTGTGGGACTCCCTCTCCAGGCAGTAGTGAGCTGGACCGAAGACCAGGTGGTGGCCCGACAGATTTCTGTCACAGGGATGGAATGCAGATTTGCCACAGAAGTAGTTATGGCCCTGACACAGTGGCCGTGACCTTCTGGTCCAATGAAATCCCTACCTGCTCATAGGCAAGGGTAATGCAATCCGCCACCCAAGCGGACAGAGTTCGCTTAGTCACTGGGAGCCACAGATGACTGGGGTCATAGGATACAAAAAGCTGATGTGCTTTGCGGTGGCCCCGAGGCCACTGCAGATAGAAGGATAGGGCCCTTTTACAATCCAGAGTATGGAGAATGGTCTCCGCCCTGCCAGCATGAGGCCTCGGAAAGAAGGTAGGGAACAACCCCTCTTGATTGAGGTGGAATGGGGACACCGCCTTCACCGAAAATTAGGGGTGTGTGCAGAGCACCACCCTGTTCTGTAGAATCTCGTGTAGGGGGGCTCTGCCATCAGAGCCTGGAGCTCGCTGACTCTGCGAGTTAATGTGAGTGCTACAAGAAGACGATCTTCCAGGAGATGTACCTCAAATGGCAGGTAGCCAGAGGCTCAAACAGCAGCTTAGTGAGCTGCAAGAGCACCACATTGAGATCCCACTCCAGGGGAGGAGGGAGGGTTGTGAGGACCGATTCCTGCTGTCCCTGGATAACACCTGTTACAGATGAGTAACTACACTTTCTCCAGGAACAAGCAAGAAGTCAGTCCTCACATATGGGACTCCCTAGCTATAGGCTACCGAGAACCCATAGCTGAAAAATGGCTCCCTCTATAAAAGCCGCAGCAGCTGTGATAGGAATTCAGCAGAGGCTAGGCCAAATGGAAGCACTCTGTACTGAAAGTGGCTTCCTCCCACTACAAATCTGAGATATTGTCTGTGGTCTGGATGTATGAGGATGTGCGTGTAGGCATCCTTCAGGTCTAAGGAGCATAGCCAATCTCCCTGGTGGAGGTAAGGCAGCAATATTCCAAGGGAAAGCATCTTGAACTTTTCCCTCACCAGGAACTTGTTTTAAGTTTTGCAGGTCGAGGATGGGTCTGAGGCCCCCTGTTCTCTTTGGTATCAGAAAATACCTGGAGTTGTCTTTGTAGGTGGTGGGGCACCAGTTCCACCACCTGATCCTCTAGAAGACCAGCCAACTCCTGTAAGAGGAGGTCCCAGTGTAGAGGGGGTCTGAGAGGCTCTCCTGGAAAGTAGGAGGGAGGTATCTGGCTGAAGTGGAGCAAATAGCCCCTTTGGTCTATTTGAAGGACCCAGGTATCTGTGGTGATAGCTGGCCACCTGTGGGCGTACAGGGTCAGCCTTCCTCCTGTGCAAGACCTCATCACTGGTGGGAGAGACACTATGATTTGTGAGTCAAAAAAACCCCAAAAGGAGTAAAAGCGGACCACCAAAAACCAGGCCTACCGCAAAAGAAATTGTACGTGCAAACCAACTTTATTGAAAGACCCATATCATCAAGAGTGTGTTGCGAAAGGGACCAATGTTCCACCAAAGGGGCTGTCAAAACTTTCCTTTTAATGCAGCTCTTGTGTTCCTGAATACGTGTCTTGATTGGTCAAATGGTTTTACCAACATACAGAAGGAGACAGGGGCAGAAAACATACACTACATGTGTAGAGGTACAGTCAGTCCTAGTATGCAACTTATATTGAACATGAGTAATGGGGTGTGAAAAGACAGATGATACAATAGCATGCTTGCACACCGAGCACTTATTGCACCTAAAATGTCCCTTCTCTCTAGAAATGTAATCTGAACACGGGGGCATATAGGAGGAGACTATTTTGTCAGCTAGATTGTGCCCTCTATTGTAAGCAATAGTGAGACGCTGATTGGAAAAACATGAACTAGCCTGAAGGATGTGCCAGTGTGTCTTTAGAATTTTTTGCATCTTCCATGAAAGGTGTGAGAACTTAACACAGACAAATTTGTCATCTAAAGATTTTTCTTTAGGTAAGAGTAGGTCCTATCTGTTAGAGACACAGGCCCGACGGAAACCTTTCGTAATGCAGTCTATTGGATAACCTCTGGCTCTGAAGCGTTCTGCCATATCACAAGATTTACTTCTAAATTCATCATAATCCGTACATAGTCTACGAAGACGTAGGAATTGTGAAGTAGGTAGATTTCTTTTTATGTGGCTATTGTGAAAACTGTCAAAGCGAAGTAATTTATTTTTATCAGTGGGTTTACGATAAATGGTAGTTTTAAAACCAGAAATGGACTTCTTAATAAGTATGTCTAAAAAAGGAAGTTCTGTAGAACTGGATTGCATCTTAAATCTAAGGTTAGTGTCAAGGGTGTTGAGCCAGTCGTAAAATTCAAATAGCTGAATGTGAGTACCTTGCCACAAAACTAAGATGTCATCAATGTATCTTTTCCAAGATAAAATCAAGGAAGAGAAAGGGCAATCTTTAAGATGGATCTCTTCAAATTCAGCCACATATAGATTGGCTATATCTGGTGCCATGGCTGCACCCATGGCCGTACCTTTCATCTGTTGATAAAATGTACCATTAAAAAGAAAATAATTACGGGTAAGGGCAATTTGCGCCAAATCCATAAGGAAATGGGTAGGTGTGCGGACAGGTACGGGACGTAAATTCAAATACTTAGTGAGAACCGCTAAGGCCTCTCCCTGTGGTATGTTGGTATACAGGGATTCGATATCCAATGTTACTAAAATGATAGAGGAAACATTGATATCAAGATTGTCCAAAAAAGAGATAACATCAGCAGCATCTCTAACATAAGAGGCAATACAGGGGACAAATGGACGTAAAAAAATATCAATAAATTTCGAAAGAGGTTCTAGGACAGAACCAATACCAGAGACAATAGGACAGCCTGGAGGGGAAGTGAGAGATTTATGGATTTTAGGGATCGTGTATATTGTTGGAATGACTGGGTGCTTAACCAATAAAAAGGAGTACTCTCGTTGGGTAAGGAATCCAGCATTTAAACCTTATAACAAAAGAGAATCTATTTCTAATTTAATGGAAACTGTGGGGTCACATGGCAAAACCTGATAGAAAACTTTGTCATTAAGTTGGCTGGACAATTCATGTATATAGTAAGTGCGATCTAAAACCACAATGCCACCACCTTTATTTATTTATTTTTATTTATTTGCAACGTTTTTATATACCGCCATTTCCTAAGATCAGTGGCAGTTTACATTGAACATAAGTCAAAATACAGAGAACAATGTGAAATACAGAGTAACAATAAGTAACTATCCAAAATACATGTAACTTTAAGCAACTTTGTACAGTTAAGGAGGTTCACAACTATTTACAGTTTTGACATAATTTACATATATACAGGTTTTAGTTATCAGCTTAGGTAGAAATGTGGGTAGTAGTAAATTGTATAGGAGTAATAGATGCAGACTGTATTATGGAGGATGGGAGGTTGTATCCATACAACAATCCATATTGGAATAATGTTGTGTAAAGAGGTGAGTTTTTAGTTCTCTTCGAAACATTTGTAGGTCTTTTATCTCTCTAAGCTGAGCAGGGAGGTTATTCCACAAAGTGGGTGCAATATATGAGAAGGCGCTGCTGCTTGTTGTTTGTTTGGTCTTCCTTATTAAGTTAGGCACTAGGATGGTGTTCAGATTCCTTCTTCTTCTAGCTCTGTTATCAGGTGGGTTATGAATCAATGTGGATAGGTATGATGGGGCGATCTTATGAATTAATTTGAATGTGGTCAATATGATTTTATATTGAATCCTACTCGATATGGGTAACCAATGAAGTGCGTGTAAGATTGGAGTAATGTGATCAGTAAGTTTGGCTTTGGATATTATTCGTGCCGTAACATTCTGGGCCATTTGAAGGATTTTTACATTTTTCTTTGTTATTCCTTGCAAAATACTATTACAGTAATCAAAGTGAGGGGTTATTAAGGCTTGAGTAATAGTTCCAAAATCATTGTTTTCTAGTAGTGGTCTAAGTTGTTGGATCAATCTGAGTTTATAATAAATTGTTTTGGTTATTTTCTTAATGTGAGATGTAAAGCTAAGGGTTTTGTCAAGGGTGACTCCAAGATATTTGATTTCGTCTTTAACTGGAAAGGTAAAATTCAGGAGTTTGACGTCTGAAGGTAGAGAGAAATTTGTGTTTCTTGAAGTAAATAATACTTCTGTTTTTTTGAAATTGAAGTTCATATTATTTGATCGAAGCCAGAGTTCAGCTTCAGTGAGGCATGATGCTAAATTATCATAGTTGGGATCAAGTATGTTGATTGGGGAGAACAACATAATGTCGTCCGCATAAATATGATAATTCAATTTATATTTTTTGAAAATGGTGCATATCGGTTGTAGATACAGATTGAATAGGAGGGCGGATAGAGCAGAGCCCTGTGGTATTCCCTGTTCTTGAGGAAAAGTAGGTGATGACATTTGGTCAACTTGCACATATTGTGAACGGTCCGAGATATATGACTTAAACCATTTAAGAGTTAGTTTCTGTAATCCTAGCTGACTGAGTCTTGATATGAGTATATTATGATTTACACTGTCAAATGCGGCGGATATGTCAAGAAATACCAAGATGAAGGCTTGCTTCGTGTTGTCTAGACCTTTAATGACAGTGTCTGGAAGGGCAAGTAGTAAGGTTTCCACACCGTGGAAGGGACGAAACCCATGTTGATGATCATCAAGGGGGGCAGATGTATCTATATAATCCTGAAGTTGAAGTTGGACAGCTTTTTCAATAATTTTAGCTAGGAAGGGAATACTTGCAATCGGACGATATGATGATGGGTCATTGTCATTTAGTGTTTTGTTCTTAAGAATGGGGCGGATTGCAGTTAATTTGAGTTCCTTAGGTAACAGTCCTTGCTGAAGAGATTTGTTAACTATGTCTAATATAAAGGGGGCTAGTACAGTTTTAGATGTCTTAATACAGGATACTGGGCAAGGATCTAGGATGGATGTGGTTGTGTTAATTTTAGTGATTATGTTAAGTAGTTGTTTTTTGTCGATAAGATGGAAAGAGTCCCAAACATTGCCATTGTTGACTGTGTTTGAGGGGGGGTTGGGTATCGGTATAGAAGACAGCTTAAGTTTACTAGCAAAATAGTTTGCTAGTTCTTGTGGGTTAATAGGTACCCTGCTTGTTTTAGCAGTTGGGGTTTTAGTTAATGATTTTACAATTTCAAATAATTCCCTAGGGCGGTTGATAGCTTTTGATAGAATACTTGTGTGATATTGTTTTTTGGCATTGTTTGTGGCTGACCTATAGATATTAAGAGTTGAAAAATACAGTTCGCGGAGTTCTAGTGTTTTATTTACCTGAAGATTGGAGGGTCGCCAACGTAACGCCAATTTTTAAAAAGGGTTCCAGGGGTGACCCGGGAAATTACAGACCGGTGAGCCTGACGTCAGTACCAGGGAAAATGGTAGAAACCATCATAAAGAACAAAATTACACAGCATGTAGATAGTCATGGCCTAATGGGAGACAGCCAACATGGCTTTAGACAAGGAAGATCTTGTCTTACTAATCTGATCTGTTTTTTTGAAGGTGTGCATAAACAGGTAGACAAAGGTGAGTCGGTTGATATAGTGTATCTGGACTTTCAGAAAGCTTTTGACAAGGTCCCCCATCAGAGACTTTTGGCAAAGCTAAAAAGTCATGGGATAGGAGGCAGTGTACTATTGTGGATCGGGAACTGGTTAAAAGATAGAAAGCAGAGGGTAGGGCTAAATGGCCAATATTCCCAATGGAAAAAGGTGAATAGTGGAGTACCCCAGGGATCTGTACTGGGTCCCCTACTTTTTGACATATTCATAAATGACCTGGAAAAAGGAATAACTAGTGAGGTTATCAAATTTGCAGATGACACAAAACTGTTTAAAGTTGTTAAAACCCAAGAGGATTGTGGAAAACTGCAGGAGGATCTGGATAAATTGGAAGACTGAGCATCCAAATGGCAGATGAAATTTAATGTGGACAAGTGCAAAGTTATGCACCTAGGAAAGAACAACCCACACTATAGTTACACGATGCAAGGCTCCACATTAGAAACCGCCACCCAGGAAAAAGATTTAGGAGTCATCGTGGATAACATGTTAAAACCCTCCGCCCAGTGTGCAGCGGCGGCCAAGAAAGCAAATAGAATGCTAGGTATCATAAGGAAAGGGACGAAGAATAAAACAAAGGATATTATAATGCCTCTGTATCGCTCCATGGTACGACTGCACCTTGAATATTGTGTGCAATTCTGGTCACCGTATCTTAAAAAGGACATAGAGTTATTAGAAAAAGTACAGAGAAGAGCCACCAAATTGGTGAAGGGGATGGAAGGCTACTCCTATGAAGAGAGGCTAAAAAGGTTAGGGCTCTTTAACCTGGAAAAGAGACGGCTGAGGGGAGATATGATAGAGGTCTATAAATTAATGAATGGAGTGGAACGGATAAACGTGGATCAATTGTTTACGCTATCAGAATATAGAAGGACTAGGGGACATGTAATGAAGCTACAGGGTAAACTATTTAAGACAAATAAGAGAAAATATTTCTTCACTCAACGTGTAATCAAACTCTGGAATCTGTTACCGGAGGATGTAGTAAGGGCTGTTAGTATAGCTGGGTTTAAAAAAGGTTTGGACAAGTTCCTGGAGGAAAGGTCCATAAACCACTATTAAAAAGGGACCCAGGATATCAATGCTTGACCTAGTACAAGCACTGCAGAACCTGTGTCTTTTGGGGAAACTGCTAGGTACGTATGACCTAGATTGGCCACTGTTGGAAACAGGATACTGGGCTTGATGGACCTCGGTCTGACCCAGTATGGCATTTCTTATGTTCTTATGTTCTTATTTATTCTCCATTTGGCTTCTAATTTTCTAAGTTTTCTTTTCATTAAAGTTAGTTCATGCGTGTACCATTTTTCAGATGATCTTTTATACCGTCTATTAGCTTTGCTGGCTAGTGGTTTGGATGCTGCTTTTATTACAGTGTTCCAATTTGTAATAGCTTTGCCTAGACTGTTTTCTATCTCTAGCTGGGGTACAATTGTTCCAAGAAATTCTTCTGATATAAATGGACGAAATCGTGGCTCTTGATACGATTTAGCTTGGTGAGGATTAGATTTGCATGGCATATTGATAGAAAATTGTATCAAAGTGGTCAGTCCATGGAATCTGAGTTATTGTGGGAGGGGTATATTGGGATAATTCGATTAAGTGTTCAGGAATGAATACAAGATCATGTGTGTAGGGTGTCTGATTGTCTGTATAAAGCCCATGTCAGCCATCGATTCTAGGAAGGCCGAGGTTTGTGTGTTATTGAGGGTTGCTAGATTCAAATCACCCAGAATGATATGAGGTTTAATCATTGAGGCTTTACAGGTTGTTTCTAGGATGGTTGTTATGTTTTGGTCATCAGATGTAGGGGGCCTATAGAAGAGGCAGATGGCTATGTTTTTATTTTCTATCTTTAGGATATCTATATTTTCTTTGGTTTCACAGATTGTGGAAGAAGAGTTTAGGTTTGTTTTTGCTAGTATGAGTACACCACCTCCTTTTTATGATTCCGGTTACAATTAAATATGGTGTATCCTTTTATTTTTATTTGGTTCAATAGGACTGTGTCTTGGTTGGTTAGCCAAGTTTCAGTAAGGCAAAGATAATCTGAGTTCTCATCAGTGATGAGGTCTGTTATCAGTGGAATTTTGTTTCTGATGGATCTTACATTAATAAGAATGATTTTTAGTGTTTGAGACACTAGATTTATTTCTTTGATTTCATTTTCTGGTTTTAAACTTATGTGGATTAATCTGTTGGAATGTGTTGTGAAGGATCTAGGGGGTGGGTTCCTATATGTAGAGGAGTATGAGTTGAAATGATTGTGATATTTTTGTCTGTGTTGGTATATATGTGAGCCATTCCAATGTGGTTTAGAGATGGATATGGTGTTTGTAGGCATAAGCTGGAAATAAGTAGCAGGGACATAAAAATACCTAGGGAGTATAGGAAGTGTGTCATAATGTTCATTAGCTTCATTTTGAATTGGGTTAGGTTTAAGCTTTAGTGTTGATAATACTATATAATAGTTCAGTAAGTAGAGGGAGAGTGTGTATAGCAATGCTAAGGACAAAAAAGAAATTAGAGATATCAATGCTGCAAATTTGCAGCTTATTGAGGGGTAGGTTTGAAGTCAGTTAAACTGAACAGAGAGAAAGATAGTGAGGATGAAAAAATCCAATTGTTACCAGAAAAACCTGTTGCAAGATAAGAAAAACTTGTTGCAAGTTAATATTGTTACAATGTTGCCGAGAATACAGTTATTACTAGGAAAGCTTGTTGCTAGATAGTATTGTTACAATGTTGCAGTTTTGGACATAAATAAATATGGCAGTTTTATAGCTAGTGGGTAATGCTTGCAAGTGAGAGAGATACAGTTTAGTTATTACAATGGTAACAAGTTATATCATATATTAAATAAAGAAGATGTTATAGAATTGCATAATAGTAGGTCGTACCTTAGTGGCTTGGTACTAATATTCTGCCACTCTTAAAAGTAACACCAAAGGCCCTCAGGCATGGGCCAAGCCAGGAGCTGTTACGCCTGTAGCTTGTTCCTTTTGTGTTACACGAAGATCAGAAGTTGGATAGAGACATGAGTGATGCTCGGCAATGCTGGAAAGAGCCGGCAGGGTCGAAAGCTGGTTTCACAGACGGGATGTGCAGGAGGAAAAGGGGAGCTGGAGAGCGTCCATAGGTAGTGAGGCAGTAGATGGAGATGGTGAGCTAGGTAGCGTAACTGATCGTGCCCTAGTGTGCTTAAGGCGTTGTGATGTCCGCTGTTTGCCGTCGCTGCTTGGAAACTTCATGCATCAGTTGTGTGGGTGGAAGCAGAGGGGAAAGGCGATCCTCTGAAGATAGATGAAGTTGTTGTGAGTCTGTTCTTGAGAGGGCCGACGACTAAGGGCCAAGCCAAAGGGCCCTCTGGCGAGGCCCTCAGGCGCGGGCCCGCAAGGCATGGGTGCACCTGCTGGCAGTCTCCTTTTAAATGTGCCGCACTGCCCCGATTGGGCAGCTGATGAGCTGGAGGCATCCCGGTTTCGGTGGAGCTCAAATCCCTCCTGGGAGAGCATGCGGGGAAGTAAAAGGACTCTTCGCCTGCTGGCAGGCTCCTTTTAAATGTGCCGCACTGCCCCGATTGGGCAGCTGATGAGCTGGAGGCGTCCCGGTTTCGGTGGAGCTCAAATCCCTCCTGGGAGAGCATGCGGGGAAGTAAAAGCTGGTTTTATAATGATATCTGATCGTTTACTCAAATTGGATATAGCAACTCTCTCCTGACGTGTGAGATTGGAGTATCTACATCTTGATTTCTTTTCCAACAATTGTATATCTCTTAAAACACAGTTCATAAAGGTATGGATTGTAGGGTCAATAGGGCCTGGAGGGTACCACCGAGACTGGGCACGTACTACAGAGGAATCTTTGGAAGGGCAAGGTTTGTCTGAAAAAAATTTTTTAATTTGCAGTTTGCGAGAAAACTTATGGAGGTCTATGCGGGTCTGAAACGCATCATAAGGCGCTATAGGAACGAAGGATAAACCCTTTTGTAAGAGATCTAATTCCAGTTTGCTGAGAGTGACGGAAGAGAGGTTAATGACAGGCAAATCAACTAGTGTTGCACTATGTACGTCTGTTAACACATCCTGATTCAATAAGATTCGTGGAGGTGATTTTGTGGAGGCCGAACCACGTTGCCTCTGCCCCTTCCTCTCCCTCTGAATTCCAACCAAGGGGGAAATGGTTTTTTGGCTTGCGTTGTGCTGATTCTTTTTCCCACAGGTCCTCAAATAAAAAATCCCTGGAAGTGCCAGGGGAGTTGGGGAGGGGAGTTGAGACAGGAGAGGCAAAGAGTTCCTCTGACTCACTCCTTATACGTTTTTTATTTCTTTCTTGTATGTCATATCTGCTCATAGGGGAATTTCTCTTTCTAGGTACGCTGGAATCTTCAAATCTATAGGTGGAATGATCATACCTTTTAGAGTGATCACCATTCTGATTATCATTTCTATCATACCTACGAGAGTGATTAGTGTTATAATAATAATCAAATTTCCTGGAATTTTCATTATTACAATTATTAAAGTTATCTTCCTTGAAACTTACTTGACTCTGACCATTAAAGGGGGCCCGAGGTTTCAGCCATAGATACACATTATCATTTTTATAATCTAGTTCGTCACGTTTATGTTTGTCAAGTTTCATTCTCTTTACATCTCTTCGATCTCTCCGCAAAATCACCCCCACGAATCTTATTGAATCAGGATGTGTTAACAGACGTACATAGTGCAACACTAGTTGATTTGATGTCATTAACCTCTCTTCCGTCACTCTCACCAAACTGGAATTAGATCTCTTACAAAAGGGTTTATCCTTCGTTCCTACAGCGCCTTATGATGCGTTTCAGATACAAAAAATTCTAAAGACACACTGGCACATCCTTCAGACTAGTTCATGTTTTTCCAATCAGCGTCTCACTATTGCTTACAATAGAGGGCACAATCTGGCTGACAAAATAGTCTCCTCCTATATGCCCCCGTGTTCAGATTACATTTCTAGAGAGAAGGGACATTTTAGGTGCAATACGTGCTCGGTGTGCAAGCATGCTATTGTATTATCTGTCTTTTCACACCCCATTACTCATGTTCAATATAAGTTGCATACTAGGACTGACTGTACCTCTACACATGTAGTGTATGTCATTATCTGCCCCTGTCTCCTTCTATATGTTGGTAAAACCATTCGACCAATCAAGACACGTATTCAGGAACACAAGAGCTGCATTAAAAGGAAAGTTTTGACAGCCCCTTTGGTGGAACATTGGTCCCTTTCGCAACACACTCTTGATGATATGGGTCTTTCAATAAAGTTGGTTTGAACGTACAATTTCTTTTCCGGTAGGCCTGGTTTTTAGTGGTCCGCTTTTGTTCCTTTTGTTTCTTTTGTGGATACCTTCTTCTCCTGTTGTTTTGGTTTTAGTCAAAAAAAAACCCTCCAGGCTGGGCCGGAGACGGGGCCTGGGGGTCTTCTGCTTACGTGGGCCATGCCCCTGTCCTTGGCCTGCTGCCCCTGTTGGGGAGCTGTGGAGGCCTGGTAAGTGGGGTAGTTGCGGTAAGCAGCACCCTTCCTCTGGAAAAAGGGGCAGACATCTTCTTGGAGAGTCTTGTCCGGTCAAATACTCAAACTCGAGCTCAGCAGCCTTCTCAGTCATGGGTTTGCCAAACAGGTTGTTACCTCAGCAAGGGACATCGACCAACTTGTCCTGAACCCATGGCTCCAGATCCGACGACATTAGCCACGCCTAGCGACAGGCACCGATGCCGGCCGCAGATACTTGGGCCGCAGCCTCAAAGTCGTCATAGGCTGTTCGAGACAAACTTCAAGCACTCCTGAATCCTGGTGGACAAGGTCTTGAAGCGCTGCAAAGGTGCCTCGGAGAGGCCAGCTGAGAACCCGGCAATCTCCTTTGCCAGGTCTCACAAGTACATGCCTATGTACAGCTGGTAAGTCTAGACTCGGCATGATAGCATCGAGCCCTGGTAGCACTTTCTGCCAAGGGCATCCAGGTTCCAGACCTCCCGGCCAGAAGGCACCGAGGAGTGCGTTTTTTTGACTCTTGGGCCTGTGCATGGCCGATTCCACAACCTTGGAGTTGTGCAGCAGCTGTGCTTTTTGGAACCCAGGGCTCTTGCAGACTCGATAGATGGAATCGACCTGCTTGCTGAGAACTGGCATCGAGGCCGGCGACTCCCACATGCAGAGCATCAGCCGTTCCAGCATCGGAGGAACCGGTACTGTAAGGATTTCCCAAGGGGGAAAGTCATACTGGAGGGCTTCGAGCTCCTCGGCTCGAGGCTCCTCCTCGGTGTCCGGCGGGAATGCCAAAGCCTTGGCCATGTCCCTGACGAAGTTCGAGAACCAAGTATCCTCCGGAGGGGACCTTCTTCGAGGCTCGGAACCCAGCGAGTCTGATGGGACATACCGGGTCCGGTTGGTGTCCGGGGACTCCTCATCTTCCGTCTCCCATGACGATTCTTCCGAGGAGAAATCAAGTGGCTCCAGCCACAACCGCCCCGACGCCAAGGGCACCAGTGTTGACCACCTCGGTCGAAGATCGACCTGAGTCCGAAGAGTCTCGAGGATCGGCTCAGCCTCCGGGGTCGACTTGGACATCGAGGTCCCGGTGGCTGGGGCGGACGGACCGGTGAGACCGGCCATCAGTGCCCGCTGCTGCTCCATGAAGGCAGACATGCTGCGCTCCAGGGCCACCATCCTGAGACCAAGCTCAGAAGACTCCGCAGCCTCCGGCTCGGGTACCGACGCCAGTTCTCCCAGAGGAGAGTCCACGAGAACAACAGCAGTTACCTTCCTTGGCGGCGTCTCCGGCTTCCTGCGAGGCACTTTTGCAGGCCGCTCCGACTCTCAGAGGACCTGGGGCAGCGGTCAGGACTCTGTGACCCGGTCCGCGAGGGCCCAGGTCGATCAGAGGCATCCAACGATGCCGCCCTCACGAGTTTCTTCTTCCTCCGGTGTTCCTGCGAGGGAGACCCCCACTCAGAAGCCCCCCGACGCTCAGAGTCAGACAGTTCCTGAGACGTGGAAGTTTCTGAAGAGGTCTGGACCCAGGAGGATATGGACTTGGTGGAAATCCTTTCACACTGCTGCTGCCTACTCCTAAGTGCCTTGGAGGACATCTTTCCACACGGGCCACAGACCTTCGGGTCATGGTCGGAGCGGAGGCAGCGGAGACAGCAGTCGTGTGTGTCAGTGAGTGACAATTTCTTACACCGATCACACTTTTTAAACCCGCTGGCAGCCATCAGGGGAAAAAGGGCCCCTGCGAGGTCATACGACTGGGCTGCCAGTGAAAAAGGAAAAGAGCATGAACGCTAGTCACTAAGGACAAAAACCGAAAAACAGTGACCGGACTCGATACCAGTGTACCGAATCGAGGCGGGAAAGGGAACCGGCGTCAAACCAGGTCGAAAAAGAGAATCTTCAGCAGTTTTGACGCACTTTTTCTGCGAGGGAACTTGGACCACGTCCGTTGGGCTCCGTGGAAAAAGGGAGACTGAGCAAGATGGCACCCTTGGGAAGGAAGGGGACCGTGCATGCATGATGCAATCCCAAAGGCTTTCTTTGAAAGCTTGGGAATTGCTCCGTACGAGGGCTCCATCGACGCCGACGTCACCCATATGTGAGGACTGACTTCCTGCTTGTTCCCGGAGAATTGGAAGTATTTTCTGTGGCTGGGATGGATCAGGATGTGTATGTAGGCATCCTTTAGGTCTAAGGAGCATAGCCAATCTCCCTGCTGGAGGAATGGCAGCAGTGTTCCAAGGGAGAGCATCTTGAACTTCTCTCTTACCAGAACCCTGTTCAGCTCCCGCAGATCCAGGATGTGCCTGAGGCCCCCTGTCCTCTTGGGGACGAGGAAATACCTGGAGTAGAAGCCAGTGCCCCAGCGATGTTTCGGCACTAGCTCCACCGCTTTGTCCTGGGGTACACCTGCAAGCTCAGAAAGGAACAGAGTCTGGTGAAGGAGAGAGCCCTCCCTGACCACTTGTCACCCAGGTATCAGTGATGATGGCAGACCACCTGTGGGCAAACAGGGCCAGACTCCCTCCTGTGGGTTGCAGGGGACCTCCTGCTTGTTCCCAGAAAAATGGTAGAAACATCTAAATACCTCCATAACATAAATGCATGAGAGCCTCTTTTGACAAAGTAAGCTCTGCAACGAGGGGGCATAGGATAAGGGTGAAAGGGAGTAGGCTCAGGAGTAATCTATGGAAATATTTCTCTAAGGAAAGAGTGGCAGATGCATAGAATAATCTCCCAGTGGAGGTAGTAGAGACGAGGATAGTATCTGATTTCAAGAAAGCATGGGACAAACACAAGATCTCTGAATGAAAAAAACAGGGGACTATAGTATTTGATATGGAAGGGCAGACTAGATAGGCCATATGGTCTCTTTCTGCTGACATGTTTCTCTATTTCTAAGCTGTTCCAGTAGTTGCTGATTCCCGCTAGGTAAAAGGTCTCCTGTGGCCCAAAGGGCCCCTCTGGCTGGAGACCGGACCGCCTCAGCCCTCTGTAGAGCACCCCAGGGGACTGCAACAAGCACTGACTGCTCTGCGACCAATGCAGGCATAGAGAGTGACAATGAAGAGGGTCCCGATACTGACACTGGGCCTGTGCCCCCCTCAGGGGGCCCGATGCTGAAAAATTCTGGAACTTTACAACCCCATCACAATGGGGGTCCAAACGAGCCTGCCGTAGAGCTCACCCTGCAGGTGCCACACTGGGCACAGGTCCAGGCATTTGGCATGCTTGTCCTGCTCCATGCGGCTGAGGTAAAAAAAAGACAACAAAAAAATCCACGAAAAAAGGTTGAGAAAAGCCCGCCAAAAAAACAAAGAGCAGGCTGTAAAAAAAAAAAAAACATGACCGTGGCACAATCTCCAAACTGGGGAAAAAAATTTCAGGAGTCTCCATACCTGTAAGGTTGGTCAGGGAAACCTGATACACATGCTGGGAAAGCCCAACTGCAAAGTTAGGTCTAACTGGCACTATCTTTTTTAAGCTGCTTTATGCAGCAAGAGTCAATTGAGCCTATTAAACTGAACGGGCAAAAAAACAAATCAGAAAAAAAGTTAGAAAAAAAATCAACTTGGTCCCAAAGAGAACCAAGGATGAAAGAGGGACAGCAGGAGGGAAGGAGGAGGGAGCTGGGCCTAACTTATAAGAACCCCTCAAAGGTCCTGTGGGGTTTGGCTGCTCTTCCTCAAACTACCAGATGCTTGTAATCCGTGGGAAACAATGCTGGATCCTAAACGGTTCTCAAGAGTCAAAGGCATACCTTCTTTCAGAGCTCGAAAGGGCTCTATCAGGTTCAAACCAAGGCTACTGCACGGTAGTGTGAGCGAGGAGGGTTGGACCTATCAGTACTGCTGCACCAGTTCACACACATCTTGCTACCTGCTGACTTCTCTCACTGCTGCACCAGTGATTGTACCTCATGTTGACATAATTGAAAGATACTCATCTGCCTCCATCTGCTGGCAAGGGAGCATAATCCATTCATCCATTCTGGTCTAGCAGGAATAAGTAATTTTACATAAATACTGTCTAGCAAAAGGACTCATCAACCTCTTAATGAGAACAT
This sequence comes from Ichthyophis bannanicus, assembly GCA_033557465.1. Classification (NCBI taxonomy): domain Eukaryota; kingdom Metazoa; phylum Chordata; class Amphibia; order Gymnophiona; family Ichthyophiidae; genus Ichthyophis; species Ichthyophis bannanicus. Next base: position 162,066,250 of record CM066031.1, on the reverse strand, counting down.
GAGAATACTTTGCAAACAAGAATTCTGAACAATATAGTTATTAAGGCAGTATACAAGCTAGTGTATCATCTGGTGTATGAAGGGGCAGGCCCCTTTTCAGTGGCATGCCTGTGAAAGGGTATAGAAGGCACAGACTGAGAAAACAACCAAGGGAGCAAAGCTTACTGCCCCCTCCCCTGCCCCCCAACATAGAAACACAGAAAGTGTAGTTACTCACCTGTAACAGGTGATCTCCAGGAACAGCAAGAATCAGACTTCAGACATGGGTGATGTGGGCACTGATGGAGCCTGCACGGAAATGCTCCCCAGCATCCAATAGGAAAGCCTTTGGGAGCACTCCACTGCGCCTGCATGCCTGCCTTCACAACTCCTCTAGTCAGCTGAATTTGTAGCTGAGGGGAAGAGAAAAAAATAAGCAACCCTACAACTCCTAGGGGAGGAGAGCAGGTTGTAAAGACTGATACCTGCTGTTCCAGGAGATCACCTGTTACAAGTGAGTAACTAAGCTATCTCCAGGAACAAGCATGAATGCAGTCTTCATATAAGGGACTCACTAGCTCCCAGGTACCAGACTGGCATGGAGGGGGAGCAGAGAAAGCAGTATGATCCCCTGAGGCTAAAGCTTAGAGCTGAAGAGTATGGACACAATGTAGCCCATTGGACTCAATTTCAGGAGGCTATATTATCCTCTAATGATAGTCTGGTCACTGAAGTCCGGGACAGAGGGTGGGAGTTGAGACTAAGTCCCAAAGAGGTGCTGGAATACAGCTTGGCTAAAGATAGCATCCCAACAGGAGTCCCTGTCTAGACAATGTGCAGCAAAGCACAGTTACTTACCTGTAACAGGTGATCTCTGGGAACAGCAGGAATAAGTCTTCACATATGGGTATCGTCGGTACCGACGGAGCCTGTGCGGGAACGCTCCCCAGCGTCCAGTAAGAAAGCTTTTGGGAGCATACCACAGCGCCTGCGCGCTGCCTTCCCGCCTTTCCCAACCGCCTCTCTCCAGTTCGAGTTTTAAAGCTGACACAAAGAGAGAGAGAGGAAAGGAAAGATAGATAGAGAGATACAACTACTAGGGGAGGTGGGTGGGTTGTGAAGACTTATTCCTGCTGTTCCCAGAGATCACCTGTTACAGGTAAGTAACTGTGCTATCTCCAGGAACAAGCAGGAATGAGTCTTCACATATGGGGACTCCCTAGCTGCAGATGCCAGGGGAAGACCCCAGGTTGTGCGTCCTTGAAAAGGACTCTACCTCCCCCCATGGATCTCTGGCATCCAACCAGGGTAGGTGGGTAGGAGTTGATTAGGAATGGAACAGGTGTTTGAGAACAGCCTGACCAAACGAGGCATCCCGGCGGGAGTCCTTGTCCAAACAGTAATGGGCTGTGAAGGTATGAACCGAGGCCCAGGTGGCCGCTCGACAGATTTGGTCGATGGACACAGAGTTTAGATGAGCCATTGAGGCTGCCATGGCTCTCACATTGTGAGCTGTGACATGGCCCTCCAGAGAAAGGTTCCTACTCTGGTAGGCAAAAGAAATACACTGAGCAATCCAGTTGGACAGTGTTCTCTTAGAAACTGGAAGTCCTAAATGAGAAGGATCAAAAGCAACAAAGAGTTGAGAAGACTTTCTATGTTGCTGTGTTCTTTATAAGTAAAAAGCAAGAGCTCTCTTACAATCCAAGGTATGAAGATTCCTCTCTGCACTTGATGCATGAGGTCCTGGAAAAAAAACAGGTAAATATACCTCTTGGTTTAGATGAAAAGGCGATTCCACTTTGGGCATGAAGTGTGGATTGGTCCTGAGGACTACCTTATCATGATGGAACCTTGTATAAGGTGGATTAGCCACCAAAGCTTGCAATTCACTGATGCGGCGTGCTGAGGTGACTGCAATGAGAAAGATAACCTTCCAAGAAAGAAATTTCAAGGAGGTGGTGGCTAAAGGTTCAAAGGGTGGCTTCATAAGCTGGCCAAGAACCAAGTTTAAGTCCCATGCCACTGGAGGTGGTCTAATGGGAGGTTTAGTTAGAAGAAGGCCTCTCATGAATCTTGTTATAAGAGGATGAGAGGAAATAGGCTGTCCATTGAGAGGCTTGAGGGACGCTGCGATAGCACTCAAATGGACTCTTACTGAATTTGTTGTAAGACCTGCATGGGAAAAATGCAGGAGATACTCTAGTAAAGAATTCAAAGGTATTGCAAGAGGGTTAAGACCCTTCTCTGAACATCAAATGGTAAATCTTTTCCATTTGAAAGCATAGGAACGTCTAGTAGAAGGCTTTCTAGAGGCATGAATAACATCTCTGACTTGCTGAGAGAGATGAAAACCTTGAAGGTCTAGGCCAGCGATGGCGAACCTATGGCACGCGTGCCAGCTGTGGCACGCGAAGGCCTTGCAGCTGGCACGCGGGAAGGTCCGCAATCGAAAAAAAAAACAACAACCCTGTCTGCTGCCGTTGTCGGGGCCGCGGCGGCAGAATCGAGCGTGCCGCGGGGCCCCCCTGTACCCGGCAGATCCTGCCCTCCCCGTAGCAGCTCTCTCTTTGGAGCTACAGTCAGACGCGCCGGCTTGCAGAGCACGAAGGGAAGAGTTTCCCTTTCGCGACTCTGTTAAGCCCGCGGGGGCTGAAGGGAACTTCCCATCAGCCCCCGCGGGCTTAACAGAGCAGCGAGGGTACTCGTCCCACGCGCTCTGCACGCCGGCGCGTCTGACTGCAGCTCCACAGAGAGAGCTGCTACGGGGAGGGCAGGATCTGCCGGGTACAGGGGGGCCCCGCGGCACGCTCGATTCTGCCGCGGCGGCCCCGACAGCGGCAGCAGACAGGTTTTCTTTTTTTTTTTTAATTTTCCCTGGGCTGGGCTGGGATGGGCTGGGGGGGGGGGTTAGGAGTGGTGATGGGCTGGGCTGGGCTGGGGGGGTTAGGAGTGGTGATGGGCTGGAGGGGGGGTTAGGAGTGGTGATGGGCTGGGCTGGGCTGGGGGGGGTTAGGAGTGGTGATGGGCTGGGCTGGGCTGGGGGGGTTAGGAGTGGTGATGGGCTGGGCTGGGCTGGGCTGGGGGGGGTTAGGAGTGGTGATTGGCTGGGCTGGGCTGGGGGGGGTTATGAGTAGTGATGGGCTGGGCTGGGCTGGGCTGGGCTGGCTGGGGGGTGTTAGGAGTAGTGATGGGCTGGGGTGGGGGGGTTAGGAGTGGTGATGGGCACTGGGCTGGGGGGGTTAGGAGTGGTGATGGACACTGGGCTGGCTGGGGGGGGTTAGGAGTGGTGATGGGCACTGGGCTGGCTGGGGGGGTTAGGAGTGGTGATGGGCGCTGGGCTGGGGGGGGGTAGGAGTGGTGATGGGCGCTGGGGGGGTTAGGAGTGGTGATAGGCGCTGGGGGGGCTTAAACTAAAAATTGAGTGATGGGGGATTAGGACTGGGAGTGGGCTGATGGGGAGGTTAGGACTGGAAATGGGCTGGTGGGATTAGGACTGGGAGTGGGCTATGGGGGGCTAGGACTGGTAAGGGGTTGGGGGGGTTGCTAGGACTGGAAATGGGCTGAGTGGACGGGGGCTTGAACTGCAAATAGCTGTTGGGGATGGGGCTTGGAATGGAAATGGGCTGAGGGGAAGTGGGGGGCTTGAACTGCAAATAGCTGATGGGGACGGGGCTTGGAATGGAAATGGGCTGAGGGGAAGTGGGGGGCTTGAAGAAGGGAATGGATGCTGGGTGAGACTGGAACTAGAAGGGAGATGATGTTGGGGGAGGATTAGAATGGGATGGGGCTGGGAGAGTAAAATGGAGAGGGGAAAAATATTTTGTGTAGGAGGGATGAAAAATCTACAATTGGCCAGGTATTGGGAGAGTAATTGGGGATTGAGGATGGAGGGGTAAAATTTGTGTGGATGAAATAGGAATGAGGAAAGAGCAAAAGGAGAAAGATTAGTATGTTAAAGCAGATGTAGAGAGAGAGAGAATGGAAAAAAACTAGAAGAGAGAAGAAAGGACAAATGGACAGCAGACGATGGAGAGTTAGCAGAAAACATGAAGAAACCAGAAGAAAATGGCTGGACCAATTGCAACTGAAAAAAAATGCACAAAAGGTAGAACGATATCTCTTTATTTTGAATTTATTAACTGGAATATGTCAGCTCTGGGAAATGTGCATCATTAACATCTGCGCTTTGTTTGGTACAAGAGGAAATTCCTATTTGACGTTGCCACTTGTTCTCTTTCCCCAGTATTCACTGAAATGTATTGGTTTAATATTTGCAGTGTTGCCTTTTGATAGGTAGGGTATGGTGCTTTGTGAGTCCTGGTAATGCTGTCAGGATACGGCGGGTTTGCTATGGGTTCTAAATGGGCAGCGTTTGTAGTAGTTCCTAATGTGCCTGGCGGTTGGCACTGGATTATAGTAATGTAGAAATCTTTTAGTCTTTCTTTATCCATACACTCATTAAGAGACATGTTTACTAAAAGTTAGTGTATGGTAACATTATGCAAATATTTATGCAAATAAGACCACTTATGCAAATGACGTGCTGGCACTTTGAGGAAATTCTTTGGTTTTGTGCGGCAGTTTGGGCACTCGGGCTCAAAAAGGTTAGCCATCACTGGTCTAGGCCTTCAGCAACCAAGCCCTGAGATGAAGAGACTGGGGGTTTGGGTGCCACAACGTTCCCTCCTCATGGGATAGAAGGTCTGGTGCAGAGCCAAAGTCCAGGGAAGGAGCTTGAGAGAGATACAGAAGTAGAGGATACCACACTTGGCGAGGCCAATGTGGTGCTATGAGGATCATGGTTCCTCGATCTCTCTGAAGCTTGAATAGTGTTTTGGGAATTAGGGGAATGGGTGGAAAGGCATAAAGGAAGTCTTGACCCCAGTGAAGGAGGAAGGCATCCTTGTCCTGAACTCCCTGACACGGAATTCTGGAACAGAACCGGGGAAGTTTGGCATTCCATGGACTTGCAAAGAGGTCTATGTCCGGGGTTCCCCAAATTTGAAAAATCCTGGCTACCTGGTCCATGTGGAGGGACCACTCGTGTGGAAGCAGAACTCGACTGAGTCTGTCTGCCCAAGAGTTTTGAACGCCTGAAAGATATACTGCCAGAAGATGAATGTGATGCTCTCTGGCGAAGGCCCACAGACACAAAGCTTTGTTGCAAAGCGACAGAGAGCCAGTCCCGCCCTGCTTGTTTACATAGAATATGGCTACTTGGTTGTCCGTATGGACGAGGACTGTCCTATAGCTGAGCAGGGAATGGAACACTCTGAGAGCTAAGAATATTGGCTTTGAGTTCCAAGAGATTGATATGCAGAGAAGTCTCCTGTGGAGACCAGATGCCCTGGGTGGAGAGATCCTGAAGATGAGCTCCCCAACCCATTGGAGAAGCATCTGTTTTAAGAGTAGCTTGGGGTAGTGACTGCTGAAAAGGGGACCCCAGCAACAGATTTGGAGAGGACTTCCACCACTGGAGAGACCAAAAAAGGCGACTGGAGTTTGCTATTTTGTCTGACAGGCAACCTGATGCCTGAGTCCATTGGGTGGACAAAGTCCATTGAGCTGCCCTCATGTGAAGGCGAGCATATGGAACCACGTGCACGGTAGATGCCATGTGGCCTAAGAGTTGTAACATCTCTCGAGCAGTTAAATGGGACTTTAACTGTATCTGGGAGGCTAACTGCACTAAGCGTAGGCAACGGGCCTGAGGAAGATAGGCCCTTGCAGTTGTGGTATCCAGCAAGGCCCCTATAAACTCCAGAGACTGAGTAGGGGTGAGATTTGATTTTGGGATGTTTATTACCAGTCCCAAATACTGGAGAACACGCATTGTGCAGATTAGACAATTCTGGGCCTCTGACTGGGATGGAGCTCGAATGAGCCAGTCGTCCAGGTAAGGGAAGACAAATATTCCTAGAGTGCGTAGAAATGCAGCTACTACTGCCATGCATTTCGTGAACACCCTTGGTGCAGAGGCCAGACCGAAAGGAAGCACCCTGTATTGGTAGTGCTTTCCCTGAAAAAGGAACCAAAGGAACCTTCTGTGTGTTGGATGGATGAGGACATGGGTGTACGCATCCTTGAGATCTAGAGAACAAAGCCAGTCCTGACTCTGAAGGTATGGAAGCAGAGCACCGAGAGAAATCATCTTGAATTTCTCTTTGAATAGAAACTTGTTCAAGTCTCTGAGATCTAATATGGGTCTGTAGCCCCCTGTTTTCTTTGGGATAAGAAAATAAGGGGAGTAGAACCCTGAGCCCTGTTGAAGAAGAGGTACGTCTTCTATTGCCCCTTGGGCAAGAAGGGTGGCAATCTCCTGACCAAGAAGGTTGAGGAGAGATGTTGGAGAATTGAACTGTTTCACCATGGTGCGAGGAGGAAGGCTTAAGAAATGAAGCTTGTACCCTTCCCTTATGATGGAGAGGGTCCATTGCTCTGCTGTGATTTGTTCCCATCTGGGAGCAAATTAAGCCAACCTTCCTGGAATGGTGAGGGGCTCTGGTTCTTCCAGAGCTAGAAAGGCTAAGTTCTCTGGTTGCAAGTCAAAGGCCCTGAGGAGGCTGAGGCTGCTGGGCCATGGAAGGCCTAGCAGCCTTTGACTTGGCCTGTTTAGGTGGTTGCTGACGTTTTGCAGCAAAACGACCTGCAGAAGATGCCTGCTGACCATAAGCAGGATAATATCTTCCCTTTTTAGAAAAAGATGTCTTTTTGAACAATCTTTTCTTAGCAGGAGCAGAGGTGGACTTTGAAAGTCGATCTAAAGCGGAGTTCTCAGCATCCATCTTCTTTGCTTGCCAATCCCTGCCAAAAAGGTTTTCACCTGTACAAGGAAGATTTCCTAATTCATCTTGGACCCAGAGTTCCAAATCAGAACTTGTAGCCAAGCAATTCTGCGTGCACCTATGGCAATAGCCGAAGCTCTGCTTACACACTCAAAAGAGTCAAAGGCTGCACGGTTGGAAAATTTGGAAACATCCTGGGCATGTTTGAGCCAAGTGAGAAACTCTTGCCTTTTATCTTCTGAAATAAAAGGGGTTAAAGTCTGCAGATGATCTGTGACTTCCTTTAGAAACATCCCTATATAGAGACTATAGGAGTTGATTCTGGCAGCTAGCATAGAAGCTTGAAAAACCCTACGGCCAAAAGCATCTAGGGTCCTGCATTCATGTCCTGGAGGATTAGATGAGTGTCATTTTGCACTCTTTATCTTTCTCATGGTAGACTCTACCACAATAGAGTGGTGAGGAAGCCGAGTCTTATGAAAGCCAGGACAAGGAGGGACACAATACATGGTGTCTAACCTGCGAGAATGAGGAGAGGTAGTAAGAGGTGTCTCCCACATGCTCAACATGAGATCATACAAAATCTCATGAACAGGTAAAGTAGCTGCCTCTTTAGGAGCCTTAGGATATTGTAGAATATCCAGCTGCTTGGCTTTAGGCTCTGACTCAGGGGCCACTGTGATGGAGAGGCCCCTAGCCACCTCCCTAATGAAGTCTTGAAAAGACAAGTCTTCTGGAGGAGACATTCTTCGTTTAGGAGAAGAAGACTCCTGAGGAAGAAGTATCGATGCCTCGACAGATCCTTCGGACTTGTCAGAGTCTTCGGAGGAATCGAAGTATCGCCTGTCTGGATGCTCCTGTAAAGCCCGATATGTATACCGAGTGGGATCGACATCGGGAGTAACCGGTACCGGTTCGGTACCGATGGGCATCATAGGACAGGGTACCGTTGCAGTCGACACCGAAGCCGATGTCGATGCAATCGGTACTGGCACCGGGAATGATGCCAGTGCCGGAGCCGGTACCGGTAACGGGGATTGTTGCGGTACCGGAGGCGTCGCAGCCTGCATGAATGCCGTCAGGGTGCGCTGCATGGTCAGATTCTTCTGATCCATCGACGCCACCAAAGTCTGGATTTCGGTACCAGTGGGAGCCACTGGTACCCCAGAACATGGCAACAGGTGATCGGTCGAGGCCGAGCCATCGATGTCAACCCGTGACCCCATAGACAATGCTTTGGAAGCCGGAACTTCCCGCCGGGGTAACTTTGCCGGTGCGGAGTCCTCGAGGACAAGCCCAGAGGCATCTCGATGCTTAGAGGGAGATTTGACCTTCGAGGACCGGCCAGATTTATGCTTGGTTACCTGAGATCCATGGGAGGAAGAAGCAGCCCTGGAAGACGTCGATGCCACCGAAGCTGCATCAGAGGGAAACAGGGTACTGAGCTTGGCTGCTCGGTTCTGCCGACCTCTTTTAGACATCATGGTACAGGACACACAATCCGTGATGGAATGGTCAGGACCCAAACATTTTAGACACCAATCATGGGTGTCGGTGACAGAAATAGTACCGCCACATTTTGTGCACTTTTTAAACCCGGAGGCGGGCTTCTCCATGAGGAGAAACTTTTTAGGCCTAAGGCCCAAAAACTAAAATGCACAGTGAAGAAAGTATAAGTTTTTGTTTGTTTTTTTTAAAGAAAGAAAAGAAAAGACTGGCGGTACCGGTCTGACGTCGAAGAAGGCAGACGCGACACAAAAGAATAAAGAAAAAATAAAGAACTTCTTCTGCGGTGACAGGAACACGGAAAAGAAGAACTGGAGAGAGGCGGTTGGGAAAGGCGGAAAGGCAGCGCGCAGGCGCTGTGGGATGCTCCCAAAAGCTTTCTTACTGGACACTGGGGAGCGTTCCCGCGCAGGCTCCGTCGGTACCAACGATACCCATATGTGAAGACTCATTCCTGCTTGTTCCTGGAGATAAATATGAATGGAGGACCAGGTAGCTGCTCGACAAATCTCATGAATGGATATTGAATGGAGAATGGCTAGGGAGGTTGCCGTAGCACTCAAATTAATAGTAATGTGACCCTCCAGAGAGATTCCTGCTTGTGCATAAGCAAATGAAATGCAGTCTGCTATCCATCTGGAGAGAGCTCATTTTGTCACCAATAGCCCAAGGTGACTGGGATCAAAGGAAATGAATAATTGAGAGGATTATCTGTGAACCTTAGTTCTATCCAAGTAGTAAGCCAGTGCTCGCTTGCAGTCTAAGGTGTGTAAGGCTGCTTCAGCCGGAGACCATGTAGTCTCGGGAAAAAAAATTGGGAGGATTACCGACTGGTTTACATGAAAAGAGGAGACAACTTTCGGCAAGAAATGCGGATGGGTACAGAGAACCACCTTGTCATGGTGGAACCAGGTATATGGTGGATCCGCCACTAGAGCCTGCAGTTCACTGATGTAGCGAGCTGATGTGATGGCGATGAGGAATATCACCTTCCAAGACAATAACCTCAGTGAAGTGGTGGCTAAAGGCTTGAAAGGAGGCTTTAAAAGTTGAGGGAGAACCTCTTTGAGGTCCCAAGCCACTGGAGACAGCTTAATGGGTGACTTGGACAGTAGGAGACCTCGCATGAAGCATACGACTAAGGAGTGTGAGGAGATAGGCTGTCCACACAGATGAACTCTCACTGAGTTAGTCTTAAGACCTGTCATGCCACCAACGCCGCCATCAGAGCTGCTCCCCCAATCGGGATTGAGCAACGGAGCAGGAGACCAACAGCCCTCCCGCTCTGAGGCTCCGGCCCAATCGGGGCTGTGTGACACCAGCAGGGACACCCACTTAAAATAGAAATTACACTTACCTGGTACTGTTGTTCCTGAAGGAACTCCAGTTTAGTCCTCCACCTCTGGGTTGTGCACCTCCTCCTGCAGCTCGGAGACTGGGCATGTCAACATCGTGACATCACTGGATGTAGCCTGCTGGTATCTCCCATCAGCCCCAGTGAACTATTGACAAAGCAAACTCAAAGAAGCAACAAATAAGTACCTACAATTTAACTTCAACTGAATCAACAAACTCGCTTGAAAGAAAACTCTCAAATTCTACACCAGAAGAACCATATCCACTTTTATATTTAAGCATTTATTATTATTTAGGTTACATTCCCGCTGCCCCTCGGTCTTTAACTTTCCCTGTTCCACCCCCTACACCGAGTGAGAGAGCAGGAAAGGAACAAAGCACAGACAGCCATACTCACTGCGATCCATAGACTGAAAGGATTTCTCCATTCTTCGACACTGATGGTCATCTGCATCTGAAATGAGACTTTGAACTGAACATCCTCCTGGGCAGGAATGAGGACTAAACTGGAGTTCCTTCAGGAACAACAATTACCAGGTAAGTGTAATTTCTATTTCCTTATCGGTCCTCCAGTTTAGTCCTCCATCTCTGGGATGTAAAAAAAGCAGTAATAATTGGGAGGGACTTCACCATCTGGATGGCAACACCGCCGACCCAAAGCAGATAGCATTTGCTGCTAGCAAATCGAACTGGTCGCGTTTACCGATGGTGTGCAGCGACAACAAAGCATTCGCCCTGCAAATCTCCACCGGCAGAACATAGCAATGTTCCAGCTAGGACGTTGCTTGTGCTCGAGTAGAGGGAACTCGTAACCCTGCTGAAACTTGATGTCTTTGAAAATATATATATCCCCCTTGGAGACAGCCGCTTTTGCCGCTGCTTCCCCTTTATGGGGATGTCCAAACAGGACATTGTTCCTGAAAGTTTTGCTATTGCTACCACACTTTCTTTATGTCTAAGCGTCTCCAACTACGGTCCGAGACGCCTTCCCCTGCCGATCGAAATACCGGTAAAGAAACTATAGTTTATCGAGGCAAATCATTCACTGAAGCCTGTTGTAAGGGTACAAAGGGTTTCTTAGCCCACGCCCCTAACACTAAATTGAGATCCCCCGGTGTCACCAATCTTCTTGAAGCGAGCCGAAGCCTAGACACCACTAATAACACAGAGAACATTGCCGTGCGCGTCCAGGGCCACTGCTTGCTTGCCATCTCTAAAGCAAGCCAGAGCTATCAGCTGGAGTCCTAAAGAGCTGGCTGTCAGGCCCTTCTTATTTTATTTTTTTTTATACCGCGCTCTTTAGAATCAGTGCAGTTTACATGTATACTAACAGGTACTTTTTATTCCCTTGTCCCCGAAGGGCTCACAATCTAAGTGTACCTGAGGCAGTGGGGGGGTGAAGTGGCTTGCCCAAGGCCACAAGGAGTGGCCATGGGACTAGAGACCCCAGTCCCTCCGGCCTGAGGTTGCTTGTCCCCATGCAGGAAATGAACCCCCGGCCTGAGGTAACCTGTCCCAACCACTGAGCCACTCCTCCCAAAACCATCCTGTAGGAATTGCAACACAACGGAAACGAAGGCCGTTGCCGCGCGAACACCAGTCCTCAAATATACGCCATATGCTCCCATTAGAGAGGGATGTGGATTTTTTTTCCTGAAGGTTGAAATGTCCTCTGCCGAGTGACCAGTCTTCCTTAATCCCGCTCCTTTCACCAGCCAAACCGTAAGCGAGAACCGGTCCATCTGAGGAATTCGAGGCGGACTGCGGAAAGACCAAGCTTCCACCCGGACGTCCCGACCAATCCGGGACCACTAACTGAACTATTCCTCGATGGGCCTCGAGGCATCAAATCCCTCGCCCCATGAGTGTCCACGGAGGGAAACCATAGAAATGTAGTGGAACACCTTCATAACCCCTACGTGCGAAGTGATGTAATCAGTTTGATTGACGGGTAAGGAGGCACCCAAATCTGTCTAAATCGAAATAGACAGAATCCGACAACTGCCCCTGCGGAATCTCGCTCGATTCCTGCTGCAGAAACGATCTGCCTTCGCTGATCGAAGGGTCGCCTTGAAATGTCGAATCGCGCGTCCCCCTCTGTGGGTTATGTGGGCAACGACTCCCGAGGGAATACTCCATTTCCCGGCATCCACCCAAACTGTACGGAGGCCACCTGATGCCCCAGCACCCCTTTCTGCAATGTGTAACGCCGAGGCCGTAAGTAGGCAGGGATCCACCGAAGCGAACAACAGTCCCATTTCCACTCCTGAAGGCTACAGGTCCCATCCCGCTCTGCCTGCTGAGGAAACCACTATCGTGGAAACGACTGAAAACCCCCTGAACTGTCTGGTCCTTCCCCGCGGCCTCAAAGGCCTGCAGCGCCAGACCAATTTTTCGCAGCTCGAGAAGGGGGGGGACGACCATTGGCTCTCCTGACTCGACCAAGCCTTGTGCTCGAAGGCTTTTCCACACTGTGCTCCTTCCCCCACAAGACTCGTATTCGCCCAAAATCGGGGGCCACGGTGGCTGCTCCACGGTAGAGCCTGTTTCCAAAAACTCCAGAGCCATCCCCCCTAGAGGGAACCTCCTGCCCGGAGTAGACCGGAAAGATGCCCGGTCAGCGAACGCTCGGATGAGACCAACGTCGCAGCCACGCCCTTTACAATGGCCGCAAGCAAAATCTGGCCCAAGAAACCCCTTCCAGGATTGGAACCATTGCCCGCGAAGGTAGCTCAAGGCCAACGGTATCGGGGTGGATAATAACTTGCGTATCAGCTGTCGAGGTGTCTGAGCTCACCGCTCTGGCAAGAACACACCACCTTCCGAGCGTCAAAGTCCCCAAGGACCACCCCACCGAAACCCCGGAGGGACTGCACACCGTGCACGTACCTGCCAGCTCTGAACCTCGGACTTTGACCGAATCCTTCAGTCATCGAAATATGGGTGCCCTAAAACGCCATCCATTTTGTACACTCTCGTCCCTGAACTTTGGAGAATCACCCCATCGTCAAGGCAAGAGAAACTAAGGTTCCTCCTTTCCGCAACTCCGAAGCAACCACCCCCACATGACCTTGGTGAAGGTGTGCGGAACCTTGTAAGGTAAGCCCAGGGAGGCAACTCCAGCGACTTCTGATGAGCTGCCTAATGAAACGTGTAAACGTGCCTCTGTACACTCGAGGGATGGAGAAAACTTCCTCTGCAGAACCGCCGCCTCTCTCAGACGCAATGGTTCCCTACCAAAGGAACCGTCCAAAGTCTGCAATATACCTCCTCCAGATCAAGGAAGAACTGAAAGGTCCGTCTTTCCTTGGAACCTGGAGACCAGCAGAACGGTGCTCGAAGATGAAAGAACACAAAATTTGTTACGGATCTGGCTCCACCGTCCCTAAGTACAAGCCACGATCCTAACAGGTCACTCAATGAGCATATATCGCTGGAGGGAACCCATCTGCTTCCTATGTCTTATCTACATAGTACATACATTACGTGTAAGTGGAAACTGCCTGTTACCTCAGAACTGCAGCACTTACTCTCTATGTGCCACAGTGTATAGAATGATGATTTTAAAGACTCTCTGAAATGTGTCAAGCAAACATAAAGGCCTAATAGATGAGGTCTTTCTCTCCTGTCTGCTTAAATAGGGGACACATTTTGCTCTGTAAATGCAGGATTTGCGGACACCAGATTAGTGGAGAGGTTTTCCTGCACAAGGGCCCTGTCCTCTAGCAGGATTCACACCCCTGGCCCACTGACGTGAGGTAACTTGCCCCAATCACCGGGCTACTCTGTGCTTTTTTTTTTTTTTTTTTTTTTTTTAACAACTTCTTCCTCACATCAGCACCTGGGGCCAGCCGCATTTTGAATTTTAAAGAGAGGAACGGCCCTTGCCCTGAGCCTAGCACACTGACACATTCTCACAATAGTTTACCGTTTCATACTAAACTACTCGCTAATTAGCGACCGCTTAGGGCACCTAACCAGGTACACCGTAACCTGAGTTTTGCGCTGCTACTCCCATAACGTATGTCTTGACGCCTTGCCCACATGCCGGCCTCAAGTCAATGCGTGCTGCACGAGACTTGAAGTGCAGAAGACCAGGAATGCCGGAGCATTACGAGAGAAACCACCCACCCCCCCACCCCCCCGATACCCTCCCTATATCAGGGACTGGTATGGAACTGACCAGGAACACTCCTTCAAACTGGGCCCGATTACTTAACCGAATCTACAGCTTTGTGTCTGTCCATCCATTCAGGCATAAGCCGGCGCAGATGTTAATAAATAATTCTATTCATTGTATATAGGTTCATAACATATATGTACAAAGTTTCCCAAAGTTGAATCCCAGTTGAATTCTCCTGTTACATGTAAACTCACAACAGCCTGTTGCTTGCTATGAGTATTCTTGTTCAATGTAAACCGCGCTGATGAAAAAGAGTGCGGTATAAAAGAACTATAAATAAATAAATAAATAAAGGAAATACATTTCATTAACTAAATTGCAACTGACTCCAAGAAGGATCGTGCTGTATTCCCCGGTGTCTGCCTCCCCCCAGCATGTCAAACAGCCCCGGAGAGCAGCCAACTGCACACGTGCAGAAGCAGAACCGACATCTAAATACTGATGGTGGCCATGAGTCTGAGGGCTCTGGCCTTCTATAGGGAAACATTGAAAAAAACGTTGTCTATGTTTTGAATCAGCTGATGCACTCCACGCCCTGCCGTGCCTGCCCGTCTGCTGAAGAGGACCCCATAAATGTAAACTCCTGACTGAGAAACGGGCCGTGGGCTGGGGGCACAGCGGCTACAGACCAGACAGCGGTAAGCAATTAGCAGCCCTAACGGACTGACTTAGCTTCTCTCTCTGCTTCTGCAAAGACAGATGCTCCGCTAAGGCAAGAGCCTGTTTTTTTGTTTTTTTTAAACTCTCCGGCACGGTAAGGACTACCAGAGGAACTAGTACCGCTTCTAATCAATCTAATCCAAATAATGAAATTAACCAATTATTCCCTGTGTGATCAAAAGAAATAAAAACACTGCCTTCATGTGCGCTCTATCCGTGCCATGGCAAACGCGCGGGAAAGGAGCCGGTCCCCTCAAAGATCGTGCTGGCCTGCCACCGCCCAAGCCCGATGACGAGTCCCGGATGTTTATATTGGTCAGAGCGCTGTCAAACTATAAAAACAGATTGAAGGAAGGTTTTGACCTGTTTATTTTGTGTTATGTATATTTCAATGGAATCAACCCGCTAAACTGAAGGGACCCAAAAACAAAATAAATAAATTACTTAAAATAAAAAAAATTAAAAGAAAGGATGCCTTCTCTCTACAACATGACAGTTCCCAGAACGCGGGCCACTGCCAACTGCCGCCAGGCAAGGGTAGAAAAATGGCGCCAATCCCTGTTGGGCTCACCTTAGCACCCAAACTCATGATTGTTTAAATCTGAACAAAAATTTCCTTCACTGTTCCAAGGCTTTACCTGCTGTGCCGAAACCGGAAGGGAACGCCATGGCTAAGGTGAAAAGGAGACCGGCTCTGAAGCCACGATGCCGCCCGACCCAAACATGAGCGGCCGTCGCAGCGAGAGCCGCTTCGCCGGCTCACAGATTGAAGGCCTCATCCCGCCGCTGCAGAAGGCCGCCGTCACCGACTCCCACACAAAGTGCTGGTATGGCCTACAGAGCTCTCCCCCGTACCGTCCAGGAGAGATCCAAACTGGCAATCTCTCACAATGCTGAAGCCCCACAGGGAAAAGCCAGCTGTACAGCATCCGGAGCATAACCGACTAGTTCTGTTAACGGGACAGCTCCTCAAAAGAGTAGTTACTCACCTGTAACAGGTGTTTTCCAGGAGCAGCAGGAATCAGTCCTCACATATGGGTGACGTCGGCGTTGACAGAGCCCCCATGCGGAGCATTTCCCCAGCTTTCAAAGAAAACCTTTGGGAATGCAGGCACGCATGCGCGGTCCCCTTCCCGCCCAAAGGTGCCATCTTGCTCAGTCTAATGACATAGCTAAAAGACAGCACAAAAAGAAAATGAACTATATACAACTGCAACTCCAAGGGGAGGAGGGAGGGTCGTGAGGACTGATTCCTGCTGCTCCTGGAGAACACCTGTTACAGGTGAGTAACTACTCTTTCTCCAGGACCAAGCAGGAAGTCAGTCCTCACATATGGGTGACTCCCTAGCTCTGGGCTACCAGGAACCCAGGCTGAAAAATAGAGCTCCCTCTAGAGCCTCAGCAACAATGAGAGAATCTTCTCTGAGACCACACCTGAACAGTAGCCCAACACCAAGGCTGGAGGGTAGGAGTTGGCTAAGCCTCAAAGAGATTACGGAGTACCGCTTGCCTGAAAGCACTGACCCTACGGGACTCCCTCTCGAGGAAGTAGTGAGCCACAAAAGTCTGGCTTGAAGACCAAGTAGCGGCCCAGCAGATGTCTGCCAATGGAACAGAGCGGAAGTGAGCTACTGATGCGGCCTTCGCCCTGACCCGGTGGGCCGTGACTCGACCCTCCAGGGAGAGTCCGGCTGCCCTGTACGCCCAGGCGATACAGTCTGCCACCCAGATGGACAACGTACGCTTAGTGACAGGCAACCCCAATTTATTAGGGTCAAAGGAAATGAAGAGCTGAGAAGCCCTTCTATGCCCCTGCATACGTTCAAGGTAAAAGGACAGTGCCCTTCTACAATCCAGGGTATGCAAGACAGTCTCTGCCCTACTGGCGTGCGGCCTGGGAAAGAACGTTGGAAGTACCACCTCCTGGTTGAGGTGGAAGGAGGACACTACCTTTGGAAGGAACTTAGGATGAGTCCGCAAGACTATCCTGTTCCTACAGAACCTGGTATACGGCCTATCCGAGACCAGGGCCTGAAGCTCACTCACCCACCTAGCCGAGGTGAGTGCCACAAGGAACACCACCTTCCAGGAGAGGAAACGTAACTGGCAGGTTGCCATTGGCTCAAAAGGTGGGCGAGTCAGTTGCTGCAAGACCACATTGAGATCCCACTCAGTGGCCAGTGGACGAATAGGAGGCTTAAGCAGAAGCAGACCTCTGAGAAAGCGAGACACCAGAGAGTGGCCTGAGAGAGATTGTCCATCCACTGGTGAGTGGTGAGCCGAGAGGGCACTGAGGTGAACCCAGACAGAGTTGGACTGAAGTCCTAGGTTGGAAAGGTGGAGCAGGTATTGTAGCACCACCTGGACCGAGCAGGAGAAGGGGTCCTCTTGCTGTTGAGAACACCAAGTAGAGAACCTACACCACTTCACAGCATAGGCCTTCTTAGTGGAATGCTTCCTGGAGGCCAACACCACCTCTACAACCTCCCTTGATAGGAGCAAGGGAGCAAGGACTAGCCTTTCAGCAGCCAGGCCATCAAATTGAGGGATTTGAGGTTGGAATGCAAGAGGGACCCCTGATCCTGAGTCAGAAGGTCGGGTTGCAATCCCAGAGGAAGTGGAGTATCCACTGCCAACTGCAGAAGAAGAGGGAACCACGGCTGCCTGGGCCACCTGGGGGCTATCAGGATCACCGTGGCTCGGTCCTTCTGGATTTTGAATAGAGTCCGGGCCACCAGAGGTGTGGGAGGAAAGGCATACAGCAGGCTCTCTGACCAGGGGATCAGGAATGCATCTGGCGCTGTTCTCAAGGGATGTGGTTGCCTGGAACAGAACCTGGGTAGTTGCCTGTTCAGCGGACTGGCAAAAAGATCCATGGTCGGAAGACCCCACTTCAGAAAGATCTGTTGAACTACCAGAGGATCCAACTGCCACTCGTGAGGCTGCAGGAGTCTGCTTAGCCTGTCCGCCAGGTAATTTTCCTGGCCTGGGAGGTAGACCACCCTGAGGGTCATGCCCTGAGTGACAGCCCAGGAGCAGAGACCTTGTGCTTCCAGGCACAGAAGTCTGGATCCTGTGCCTCCCTGCTTGTTGACATAGAACATAGCCACCTGGTTGTCTGTCTGAACTAGGACAGACTGGTGAGACAGAATCTGAGAGAAAGTCCGTAAGGTTAGTCGAATGGCCCTCAATTCCAACAGGCTGATCTGCTGGGCGGCCTCCCACGGAGACCACAGGCCTTGGGTGTAGGCCCCCTGGCAGTGTGCCCCCCAGCTCTGCAGGGAAGCATCGGTTTTCAGTACCTGAGTGTGTGGGGAGTCCTGAAAAGGAACTCCCCTGACCAGATTTGGGAGATGCCTCCACCAGCGTAAGGAGTCCACCAAGAGTTTGGACACCCTTATTCTGTCTGACAATTTCCCTGTGGCCTGCAGCCACTGTGCCCTGAGGTTCCACTGAGCCGGTCTCAAGTGCAGCCGGGCATGTGGGGTGACATGCACTGTGGAAGCCATGTGACCTAAGAGCCGGAGGAAGTGTCTGGCCAAGACCAGAGAGTTCGCCCGAAACTGGCCTGCCAACTTCATCAGCCTGTGAGCCCTGTCCACAGGCAAATAGGCCTTTGCATGGATGGTATCCATCCTTACCCCTATGAACTCCACGTCCTGTGAGGGGACCAAAGTAGACTTTGGGAAGTTTATAACGAACCCCAGGTGCTGAAGCAGGGATATGGTTCTGCAGATGGCCTGCTTGGCCTCTTGTGGAGACTGGGCCCTGATTAGCCAGTCATCCAGGTAAGGGAACACAAAGATCCCCTGGTTCCTGAGGTAGGCCGCTACCACCGCCAGGCATTTTGTAAAAACCCTGGGGGTGGAGGCGAGGCCAAAAGGAAGCACTCTGTACTGGAAGTGCTTTCCTCCCACCACAAATCTGAGGAATTGTCTGTGACTTGGATGGATGAGGATGTGAGTATAAGCATCCTTCAGGTCTAAGGAGCATAGCCAATCTCCCTGCTGGAGGTAGGGCAGTAAGATTCCAAGGGTAAGCATCTTGAACTTTTCCCTCTCCAGAAACTTGCTCAGATTTCTCAGGTCGAGGATGGGTCTGAGGGCTCCTGTTCTTTTTGGTACCAGGAAGTACCTCGATTAGAAGCCTTGCCCTTCCAGGTGGTGAGGCACCGGTTCCACTGCCTGGTCCCTTAGTAGACCTTCCAACTCCTGAAGGAGTAAGTTTCTGTACAGAGGGGGTCTTGGAGGCTCCCCTGGAAAGTAGGAGGGGGGTATCTGGGTGAAGTGGAGCAGATAGCCCTTTTCGATGATGCTTAACACCAAAGTATCCCCTGTGATGGCTGGCCACCTGTCTGCGTACAGGGTCAGCCAACCTCCTGTGCCCTGGAGAGGAGGAGAGGCTATGCTGGCATAGTCAAAAACCCTCCCTGCTGAGCAGGAGCTGGAGTAGGAGGCTTGGGGGCCTTCTGCCTATAGGGCCCATGACCCTGCCCCTTGGCCTGCTGGTCCTGTTGGGGAGCTACAGAGGCCTGGTAGTGAGGGTAAGGTTTGTAGGCAGCGGTCTTCCTCAGGTAAAAGGTCTTTTTCCCTGAGCCCTTCTTCTTCTGAGAAGGGGCAGAGGTTTTCCTGGACAGCCTAGTCCGGGTAAGTGTCTCAGTCTCGAGTTCTGCAGCCTTTTCAGCCATGGGCTTGCCAAAGAGGTTTTCACCTCGGCAAGGGACATCGACCAACTTTTCCAGTACCCACGGCTCTAGGTCCGAGGATTGTAGACAGGCCTTGCGGCGTGCACCGATGCCGGTCCCTGCTACCCGGGCCAAAGCCTCAAATCCATCGTAGGCTGCTCGAGATATAAACTTCGAGCCCTCTCGAATACCAGAAGACAAGGCCTTGAACCTCTGCAAAGGTTCTTCGGACAGACCAGCAGAGAACCCAGCAATCTCCTTTACCAAGTCCCGAAGGTACATGCCCATGTACAGCTGGTAGGTCTGGACACGGCAAGCAAGCATAGAGCCCTGGAAGCACTTTCTACCGAGGGCATCCAGGTTCCGGGCTTTCCTGCTGGGAGGCACCTAGGAGTGCATCTTCTGACTCTTCAGACGATGCATGGCCGATTCCACAACCATGGACTGGTGCGGTAGCTGTGCCTTTTGAAACCCGGGGCTCTTGCGGACTCGATAGATGGAATCGACCCGCATGCTTAAAACCGGCATCGAGGCCGGCGCCTCCCACATGCGGAAGAGCAACCGCTCCAGCATCGGAGGAACTGGGACAGTAAAAGCCTCCTTGGGAGGAGAGTCATATTGCAGAGCCTCGAGCTCCTCGGCTCGAGGCTCCTCCTCGGGGTCCGCAGGGAACGCCAGTGCCTTGGCCATGTCCCTTACGAAATCCGAGAACCTGGTATCCTCCAGAGGGGACCTTGCCCAAGGCTCGGAACCCGGTGAGTCCGAAGGGACGCACCGAGTCCGGAAGGTGTCAGGGGACTCCTCCTCCTCTGTTTCCCATGCCGATTCCTCCGAGGAGGAATCGAGCGGCTCCGAGTGGGCAGGCACCGACGCCATCCACCCCGACGCCGAGGGAACCGGCGTCGATGACCTCGGTCCCGAACAGGAGGCCGAGGGTGACCTCGGCCGAGGATCGACTCGAGTTCGCATGATCTCGAGGATCGGCTCGGCCTCCGGGGTCGACTTGGACGTCGATGTCCCGGTGGTCGGGGCAGATGCGCCGGTGAGACCGGCGATCAGCACCCGCTGCTGCTCCATGAAGGCAGTCTGCTCTCCAAGGCCGTCAACCTGAGTCCGAGCTCAGGAGACCCAGCAGCCTCCGACTCGGGCCCGACGTCGGCTCCCCCGGAGGAGAATCCACGAGGACTACAGTACTCACGTGACTCGGGGCCTCCGACTCTACACAAGGATGCTTTGCAGGCCTCTCCGAATCCGAAGACCCAGGACGGCAATTGGGGCTATGTGACCTGGCCCTCGAGGAGCCAAGAGCATCCACCGATGCCGCCCTCGCGGGTTTCTTCTTCCTTCAGTGCTCCCTCGAGGGGGACTCCCTTTCAGAGGAGCCCCAATGATGCTCAGGGTCAGACTCCCGAGGCGTTGAGGCCTCTGACGAAGTCCGGACCCGTCCAGAGGCAGATTCGGAGAAGATCCTCTCATGCTGGTGCTGACGGCTCCGTAATGCCTTGGAAGACATTTTGCCACAGGGACTATAGACCGTAGAATCATGGTCTGGCCCCAGGCACTAGAGGCAGCAGTCGTGTGTGTCGGTGAGAGACATCAGTTTCTTGCACCGATCACACTTCTTAAAGCCACTGGCAGCCATCAGGGGAAAAAGGGCCCCTGCAAGATCAAAAAATTGGGCTGCCAGGGAAAAGAAAAAAGGCGCGAACGCAGTCTCTAAGGACAAAAACCGAAAAAAGAGATCTGGGCTCAGCACCGGTGTACCGAGTCCAGGCGGGAAAGGAACCGATGTCGAACCGAAGAAAAAACTCAACCCAACGCATAAAAATCAACTTTTTTCACAGGTGACAAGGACAGGCATCCGTAGGGCTCCGCGGAAAAAAGAAGACTGAGCAAGATGGCACCTTTGGGCTGGAAGGGGACCGCGCATGCGTGCCTGCATTCCCAAAGGCTTTCTTTGAAAGCTGGGGAAATGCTCCGCATGGGGGCTCCGTCGATGCCGACGTCACCCATATGTGAGGACTGACTTCCTGCTTGGTCCTGGAGAATTACCTTAATTACTCAAGTGAAAATATGCAACTAAAATGAATGACAGGATAGTAAGTAAATAAATAAATTAATTTAAAGGGGAATAATTACTTTAAAATAACGAAAGCGATTAACTTAAATAATGCAAATAAATTAAACTAGATGATTTAAGGTTTAAAACTCTAAACCCTGCCTAAATTGCTCCTCCTCTGTTCACGTGAGCCTAGGAGTTAGGCTCACTACGTCCTCCTGCTGCATGGAGACTGGACACATTGGGGCTGATGGGAGATACCAGCAGGCTACATCCAGTGATGTCACGATTTTGACAAGCCCAGTCTCCAAGCTGCAGGAGGAGGTGCACAACCCAGAGGTGGAGGACTAAACTGGAGGATCGATAAGGAACTGCAGCATCAGCAGCGGGCACGCCCATGCCAAAGGGCCCTTCGGCGGGGCACAGAGACGCACATGCCCAAGCAGAAGAACACACCAGCAAACGGACTAACCAAGAGAAACAAAAACCTGGGACCCCACCAGCCTCACTAGGAACCGCACAAAAGGTACAGAAAAAACCTACACGCCGGCACTCCAGCTTCAAAGACACCAAATCACCAACACAAAACTGAGCATAAGTGACAATCTCAGCACCACTCACGCCAATACTAAACGGCAGGAAAGCAGAGCACACCAGAACAGCAGCAGATATGGCAGCTCTCAACCACTACCCTCCTTCTCAGCCTAACATTACTCCTCCTAGGGCAACAACCCAAGACATTCACACTACCACCACCAAATGCAGACCTACTAGCATACCCACATTACATACCCTGCCACACTGCACCACACCCCCACAAATACCCCACGCAGCAAGGACCACATAAAAAGCACAAAACCATACAGACACCATCAGTGAAAAAGACGACCAGCAACCCCGTGCTTGCCACCACTGTGAACTGTGCACTGATAAATGCAAGGTCGATCACGAACAAGCTACACACCATCAACGATTACATAACTGACCACAAACCGGACATAGTGTGCATCACAGAGACTTGGCTAGCAGAAACGGACCAAGTACTACTGAACCAGATTACTCCTGCTGACTTAAAAGCTTTTAACTCTCCCAGAATAAACAAAAGAGGAAGCGGAGCACTAATAATGACTAGAGGTAACTACAAATTTAAACTAACATCTACATCCAATTCCTCGGAATCAACCACTATAGTCATTGCAAACCACTACATCAGCTTCTGCCTCAGATACAGACCCCCAATGCCAAAGACGATCACCTATCAGTGATATTGGAGTCAATCTGTGCAGCCAACAACCAGCACAAACCTCTCATTGCCCTGGGAGACTACAACCTAATCTCTGTCCACCAAAGGATACCAGAGCCTTCCTCAAAGCCATGGAAGTGCTTGACTACAGACAAACAGTCAATACACCCACCCATCAACATGGAACCATGCCTGACCTCATTTTCATACCAAAACAGCTATACAAGCTGAACCAACTCACGAGCCCAACACCCACACAGGTACCCTGGTCAGATCATCACGTCCTCACATTCACAATCCACATGAAAGTCCTCAACCACAGCTACGATGGATAACATACTACAAGAAGAGTCAAACCCTACAACAAAGAAACCTTTCTAAAGGAAATAACACCACAGATTCAACAAGAATGCAACAACCTGGACGAAACAATAGACAAATGGAACCACATCATATCCAAAGCTGGGATTGCTCCAAGAAAGGACAACACATCCATCCACAGAAGGAAAACTGCTCCGTGGTACTCCAACGCAATCAGGGAAGCAAAGCGTTCCCTCAGACGAGCGGAAAGAAAATGGAGACAGAACAAAACACCAGACAATCTAAGCCAGTATAGTACTGAGCAACAAAGCTACAACAACCTGATCAACAAACAAACACCACCACACAAACCTCATTATGAAAGCATCAAATAAGCCAAGAGAGCTCTTCAGCATTGTGAAAAAAACTCACCAAACACCAGTCTGGACATAACACCCAGCAAATCAACCCCCAAGAATATGCAAACTAGCTAATCAACAAGAACACCATACAAACCCAGACAAGCAGCACAGGAACAACCGACCTAAAAGAGCCTAACAATCATCAAGCCTGGACAAACTTCAGCCTTCCAACAGTCCAACAAATAGAAGACATCATGAACACCCTGAATACAACCACATCCCCGACAGAGCCATGCCCGGTCGAATGGATTAAAAACTCCAAGGACCAGCTATCCAAACATATCCACAAAAAAGTAAAAGAGTCGCTGCTACAAGGACATATGCCACAGGCATTCAAACAGGCCACAATACGACCTGTCCTCAAGGGTACAAAGCTAGACCCAACAGACCCAAAATCATACCGACCCACATCAAGTCTCCCATTCATAGCAAAAGTTATTGAAAAGGTGGCGCAGAGGCAACTACAGGAACACATCGATCTACAATCCCCATTAGACCATCAGCAGCATGGATTCAACCCAATGCACAATGTGAAAACTCTACTTACATCTCTTTTTGACAATCTACTGAAAGGCACTGACTATAAAAATTGTATTTCTACTGGTATTCATAGACATCACAGCAGCATTCAACACAGTCTCCCACCCAGTCATGTTAAACCGACTACACGAGATTGGCCTAAGCAACACCACAATGAAATGGTTCATGTCATATCTAAGTCACAGAACGCAACAGGTCAAAGGAGATCAAGGATACTCATCACAGTTCCTGACCACCCAAGGAGTACCACAAGGATCAGCCCTGTCATCTGTACTATTCAACATATACATACAACCAATCTGTGACATTATCACAGATTTATGCCGATGACATCATGCTGTATGCCCCAATAAACAGTCTCGCTCCAGACTTAACCCCCATGACCACTGCCTAGAGGACATGAACAACTGGCTCGCAGATAACAACCTGAAAGTCAATTTCAACAAAACGGAAGCACTCATCATATCCAGAAATTCCAACGGTACCCATCCAAAAGTCATAAACGTCATGAATCATACCATACCAATAAAGAAAGAAGTGAAATACTTAGGCATCACCATGGACAGCAACCTAAGCCTACGTACACACAAACAAAACCGCAACAAAGGCATACCAGAGATTAAAGATCATCCGGAGACTCAAGCCAATCCTCAGTCAGGACCGTTTTCCGAACCGTATGTCAGGCGGTCATCACCCCAGTACTGGACTATGGAAACTCCCTCTATCAAGGCCTACCCAAACAGGCAACCCACCCGCTCCAACTGGTGCAAAACACATCAGCCCACATCATAACCGGCACAGCCAAGAATGAGCACATTACACCTGTACTCCAACAACTACACTGGCTCCCAATAAATGTAAGGGCAAGATTCAAAACAACCACAACCACATACAAAATCATGCACCAATACACAGCAGATGTACTCCACAGCCTGATAACCAAAGACACAACCAACCGACCCAGATGAACCGGCAACAAACTACACACACCAGCTGGATATCATGAAACAAAACAAGTAACTTCCAGCAGAGCCATATCCCTCTCAGCACTGGCCCTCTGGAATACTCTCCCGGATGAACTGAGGGACTTAAATGACCTCAAAGACTTCCGCAAATCTCTTAAGACCTTCTTATTCAGAGATTACTACGACCAGTCAGACAAAGGATCAGTTAACTGTGCCTGAACATAAGAATAACCCACGTCTATACTTTCTCTACTTTTATGTACGTAGTGTCTAACCCTTATGTACGTAGTGTTACCCTACTCAATGTAAACCCAAGGCGTACCCACAGCAGCCAGCCACTGGCCCGATCGGCGTCGGGGAAGGGAGCAGGCAGGTAAGCTCCTCCATGCTCCCCACCACAAAGCCAATCAGGCCGAAGAACCCCTCCAGCACAGTGGTTCAAAATCTTCAGCGCTCCAAGGCACGCCTGCGCATGAGGGCCTCGCCAGAGGGCCCTTTGGAGTGGCCCTTAGGCGCACACTCCGGTGCTCCATAGCTGCCGGGATCAAGGCTCGATCGCTCCTCCAGACATCGCCTCCTGATCCAACCATCCTACAAGCTCCACCCCGGCAATTCCAAGTTAATCTCCTTTATCTTGCTCCCACTGCTGGCACTGATCTTCCTCCCATTACCTGCCTAGAACTTGCTACCCACTGCCTGCACTGTACTGATACCCACTGCCTGCATAGCACTACCACCCACTGCTTGCTTACTATTGCTCCCAGTGCCTTCATCCTACTGCTACCCATTGCTGGACTTAGAACTGCTACTCATTGTTGCATAGAGCTGCTATCCATTGCTTATCCATTGCTTGCATAGTACTGCCACCCATTATTTGCATTGTACTGTCACCCATTGTTTGCCTAGTACTTGCTACCCATTGTTTGCCTAGTACTTGCTACCCATTGCTTGCTCAGACCTTGCTGCCCACTACCATGGCCCCACATCTCATTGTCCTTCTCTTCCTCATCCTCCCCAACTGCCTCCCCTCCTCCTCCCCCTACCTTCCTCACTTCTCCCTCCATTCTGCCCCCTAGCCTAGCATCTGCTCTTGAGCTTCTTCACACCATCCCCCGCATTCAACCAGCCCCCCCTCTTTAAGGCAACCCCACCCCCGCTTTAGCCGTACTATCTCCTCTTTACCTCGCTCTCTAATACTCATTCTCCTTCTCTCATCAGGTAATATCAACCCCAACCCTGCCCCCCCCCCCTCGATTTCTCTCACACTAAAAAAAGTTCCTCACGTACCCTATCTAATCTCATCCACATCCTGCTCCTCCCTCCTTCTGCCCTCCCTCATTCGTCCCACAATCACTCATCCATAGATATCAACTCCAACTCCACCCCCAAAAATAATCCCTCACATAACCTACCTGTTACCATCAATTTACCCCTCATTTCCCCTCCCTCATGTCCCTCTTGGAGAGCACACACACCCAGACTTACCCACCCATACCCTGCTCCCTCTAAATCTCGGTATTACCCTAGAAATAGACCCCCACGCTACTCTGATAAGAAACCCACACATAACTTATACAACCTTATACACTACTCTGAGATGAATGCGGTGTGCCATGGCAAAGAACCACAGGTGAAGCACTTACTTGCACAGGGGATAGGATCCCGTGCCTCCCTGTTTGCTCACGTAGAACATGGCAACCTGGTTGTCCGTCCGTCCGTCCTAATAATTGTTGACCTGAAAGTTGGGGTTGAAAAACCCGAAGGGCATTCGTTAGTGCCCGTAGCTCTAGGAGGTTGATCTGCAGAGTAGGTTCCTGTGGTGTCCACAATGCTTGTGTGTCTAGGTCAATGAGATGCGCTCCCCATCCCAGTTTGGAAGCATCTGTTGTCAGAATGCATTATAGTGGAGGCATCTTAAAAGGTGACCTGCCACTGTTGAGGAACACACGAAGCAAGAGATGTAGGTTTGAACCAGACTGCTTTATTGAGAAATAGTCCCTACGCGTTTCGACATACGCCTTCTTCGGGGGACATACAGCAGTGCTGTGTCAGATGGAATGTCTCATTAAGACAATTTTTTCGAATCACTATATGACAGTTTTGATCGATGATCAGACGTGTGTAAAATGTTTGCAAACGTAAATAACACCTGTATGCTGAATCTAAACACAGCGTATTGCCAGTGGAAAGAGAGTTGAAACACTTTTGATCTACCTCCTAGCAACATACGCCGAGTAATAGATAACACTAAAAAAGGTATCTTAATGATCTTCGTAGACATCTCCTCTGCATTCGACACAGTTGACCATCTAATTCTCCTGGAAAGACTAAAGAAGATTGGTCTTCATGGTACTACTCTAAAATGGTTTCAATCCTACCTCACCGACAGGCAGATTCAGGTCAAGGTAGGCTATAACACCTCGCAACCCATAAAAGTGCTTCAAGGAGTGCCTCAAGGGTCCGCCCTCTCAGCACTTCTGTTTAATATATACATTCAACCAATATGTGACATCCTGAAAGCAAACTGCATTCAGTACACAATCTACGCAGACGATATTTTGATATACACATCTATCTCTATTGAAAACCCAGACTACTCCAGACAAGATGGTGTAAAGACAACAACTTCACAATCAACTACAGCAAAACAGAGGCACTAATCACTCGCAACCCGGACTTCATACACCCACCGGACATCAGAGTTGCAGACACAACCATACCAATGAAAGCGGAAGTAAAATACCTTGGAGTAACTCTGGACAGCGAACTGAATCTCAAGACACACATAAACAAAACAATCAAGAATGCTTACTACAGGATGAGAATCATAAGAAGACTTATTTTATTTATTTATTTATTTGCATTTCTTATATACCGCGCTATTTCAATCAGTGCGGTTTACATTTGAACAAAATATACAGCAATGTAACCGGTTACATTGAGTTTACAATAAACAAGGGATACAAACTTGGATGAACAG
This sequence comes from Ichthyophis bannanicus, assembly GCA_033557465.1. NCBI lineage: Eukaryota > Metazoa > Chordata > Amphibia > Gymnophiona > Ichthyophiidae > Ichthyophis > Ichthyophis bannanicus. Next base: position 162,038,585 of record CM066031.1, on the reverse strand, counting down.
GGAGAAAACTATGTACATTGTTATGTAAATAGATTGAACATCAAATTAGGCATTGTAATATGAAAAATGGATAGGTAACAGGAGGAGTGTCAGGCTAACGAATTTTCTAGTTAAGGTTGTGTTAAGCGTGAATCTTGGTGAAGATGTGTATTATGTTGGGATTGACTGGGGGGGAAGAGATTGGAATAGTATTTTATGAACAGATGATGTTTGATAGCCCTTCTGAAGGAAATGATATTGGTGATGGAACGAATTTCTGGGGGGAGAGAGTTCCATGCTCCTAGTACAAATAGTGAGAAGGCTCTATTGGACGTCGTTTTTGAACATTTTGTGATTGTTTTTGGCACTTCTAGTTTGTTCAAACATGACGAGTGTCTGCTTCTGTTGGGTGGCATAGGTTGAATGAGTTCAGAGAGCGGGGTGGGGGGCTGATTTTTTGAGGCCTTGAAAGTTAGTACTTAAACCTCTCCTCACCACAGAACACTTTCGTACCGTATGCCAAGCGCTTATCACTCCTTTACTGGACTTCTGCAACCCCATCTTTCTTGGGCTAGCAAAGCAAACAATCAAACCACTTTAACTAGCTCAAAACACTGCAGCCCGCATTATATCTGGCTCAACAAGACATGACCACATTACTCCAGTTTTGAAAGACTTACACTGGCTTCCAATCCACTCACGCATTAAATACAAAACAATAATAAATATATTCAAAATTAAACACCACATTTCAGCCAAAAGCCTGCACGCCCTCATTCATCCAGACATTAGCTCTCGCCCAAGAAGAAAGGGAACTTCCAACAGAGTCAATACCTTCAGCGACTTCAGAAAAACACGAAAAGATACCACAGAGAGAGCACTCTCCCTGGCTGCCCCAATAATTTGGAACTCCCTCCCAGACGAACTGAGATCGACAACGGACCTCAAAGACTTCCATAAACAGCTGAAAACTATGCTGTTCATCGAAGAATATGGTCCAGTCACTTAATCAACAAGAAACACAACTCATGATACATCTTTAGCCATAATTGTATATAACCTTGTAGATTAGTTCATGCTGTACTATAGTGCTTAATGTACATAGTTCACCCTAATCTAACTCACTATCCACTCACACGGAAATCATATAATCTCCTTCACTGCATGAATTATACCCCTACTTTTGATTGTTGTGACACCGCCTTGATTGTATGATAAGGCGGTATAGAAATACTGTTAATTAAATAAATAAATAAATAAATATTAAGATCTTTAAGTCTGTCCTCATATGCTTTATAATGAAGAGCACTAACCATTTTAGTAGCCACCCTCTGCACTGACTCCAAACTGCATATATCCTTTTGAATATGCAGTCTCCAGAATTCCTCACAATACTCCAAATGAGATCGCACCAGAGACTTATACAAAGGTATCACCTCATTTTTTCTGCTGGCCATTGCCCTCCCTATACACCCAAGCATTCTTCTGGCTTTCAGTCAGTTTTTCTACCTGCTTAGCTACTTTAAGATCATCAGACACAATCACTCCTAGGTCCCGCTCTTCTTTTGTGAAAATAAGTACCTCACCCCCTATACTATAGCGCTCCTTTTGATTTTTCCAGCCCAAATTCATGATCCTGCATTTTTTAGCATTAAATTTCAGCTGCCAAATTCTAGAACATACTTCAAGCTTAGCTAGATCCCTTCTTATGTCATCTACTCCTTCCTGGATGTCTACTCTATTGCAGATTTTGGTATCCTCTGCAAACAAGCAAAATGTTACCAGACAGCCCTTCCACAATATCACTAGGAAAGATGATAAAAAGAACTGAACCAAGGACAGATTTCTGCGGCACACCACTGGTAACATCCTTCTCCTCAGAGTAAGCTCCATTTACCTGTATCCTCTGTCGCCTCCCACTCAACCAATTTCTAACCCAATCAGTAACTTTAGGGTCCATCCCTAGGGTGCTCAGTTTGTTTATAAGTTGCCTTTGCGGAACGGTGTCAAAAGCTTTACTGAAATTAAAGTACACCACATCCAGGGCTCTCCCTCGGTCCAACTCCCAAAACTTGCCTCTGGTGAATCCATGCTGCCTTGGATCCTGCAAGCCATTGGACTCCAGAAACCTCACTATTCTCTCTTTTAGTAGCCTTTCCAACAATTTACTCACCACAGAGGTTAGACTAACTGGCCAGCAGTTCTCAATGTCATCCTTATGTCTGCTTTTGTGTAAAGGGACCACATGTGCCTTTCTCCAGTCCTCTAGCCCCACTTCTGACTCCAAAGCAGCACTGAAAAGGACAGACAGTGGAGATGCTAGAACATTCCCAAGTTCCTGCTTTGTCTACTTTTAGTTTAGCTAGTTCCTCACAAAGTCTTCTGAAAATAGTTCGAGATCCATGTCACTTCAGTTCCTATTTGTGGGTGTTTTCTGAGGTCCTGCTCCTGGCCCTTCATCTGTGAACACAGAACAGAAATATTTGTTGTGCAGTTCGACTTTATCCTCATCATTTTCTACATATTCCTCCCCTTCACCCTTGAGTCTGAGAATACCACTTTTGCTCTTCCTCCTCTCACTAACATATCTGAAAAATGTCTTATCCCTGCAATTTATTGCATTGGCTATTTCTTCTTCTTTTTGTATCTTTGCTTTCCTGACTACTTCTCTGAGTTTGTCCAAATATAGATGCCTGTCTGCTTCTCTCTATGTTCTCTTGTATCTCATAAAAGCCTCGCTCTTTTTCTTCACTTTTTCAGCTACTTCTTTTGAGAACTATAGCAGCCTCCTTTTCCTTTTACTTACCTTTCCCACAAAAAGATTTGTTGTCCTTAAAATATCCCCTTTCAGTTTTACTCACTATTTTTCTATATCTCCCAGCTGTCCCCATCCTCTAACAATTCTTTGAGATATTGTCCCATCTTGGCAAAGTTAGTTTTCCTAAAGTAAGACCCTCGCTTTTGAATGGATTTTATCAGTCCTAGTCCTAATACTGAACCATACTATCTGCTGATCATTGGATGCAAGATGATCTCTTATTGTAACATCAGAAACACTTTCCCCATTGGTAAGCACTAAGTCCAGTATGGCCCCATCACGTGTGGGTTTTGTTTCCAGTTGCTCGAATAAGTTCTCCCTGTAGAGAATCCAGGATCTCCTTACTTCTAGATGACACCACAGCACGGATGTGTCTATCCGTATCCGGAATATTGAAAAGATCTATCAGTAACACTTCTTTCATGGCAATACTGCGTATGTTTTCTATTAAAATCTTCGTCCACTTCTACTCTCTGTGAGTGGGATCTGCATATAACTCCAATGCAAATGGATTTTCCTTCTCCTCTTTCTAGTTTAACTCACAGTGCCTCCACTTTTCCTTTTAAGCTCTGCAATTCTATAACTTTAATATTATTTTTTACATATAGTGCCACTCTTATCTCTCCTTCTTCCTACCCTATCCTTCCTGAATATATTACAGCCTTGTATAATTACATCCCATTCATGGTTTTCCATGGATCATGTCTCCATAACTGCCACTAAATCCAAGTCAGCCTCTTTCATTAAAGCCTCAACATCTGGGATCTTATTTCCCATGCTACGGGCATTTATTTATTTATTTAACCCGTTTTGGCGTTTTGTAACCACCTTATCCTTATATACACTGCTTTCCAAATGTTGCCCCTTTTACCCGTTTCTACAGAGATATCTAATGTTTCACTTACCTGGGCGTTTTCTTCACCCATCCCCAATGAATCTAGTTTAAAGCCCTCTTAAGTAGGTTAGCCAGTCTGCTGCTGAAGACACTTCAACCCTTCTTGGACAGATGGACACCATCTCTGCTCTGCAGCCCTTGGATCATTCTCCCATGGTCCAGGAAACCAAAACGCTCTTGATGACACCATCCACGCAGCTATGAATTCACCTCCAGGATGCAAGCTTCTCTGCCTCAGCCTTTACCCTCAACAGGGAGGATCGAAGAGACCACCACAGGTGCATCTATCTGCTTCACCCTCAGTCCCCCGAGCCATTAAGTCACTTTTGATATGCTCGAAGGGATACCTAGCAGTATCATTTGTGCTGACATGGATGAGCAACATCAGATAATAGTGAATAGGCTTGATGAGTCTTGGCAAACTCTCCGTAACATCTCGAATTCTGGCACCTGGCAGACAGCACACCACACTGAACATCAAGTCTTGTCGGCAGATGGACGCCTCAGTATCCCTCAGAAGAGAGTCACCAACCACCACTACCCTTCGCTTCCTTGTGGTGACTGATTCTGCAACTTTGTGGTGCTCGAGCTGTGGTTCTTTCCTTTCCAGGGATGCTTCCACCTCCTCAACTTCCAGGGCTGCATACTGGTTCTTCAATTCAAGGGCTAGAGGAGTTGGAGTGTTGATACTGCAGGCTCTGGTGACTCATGTCCAGCCTTCTTCATTCTGTAGCCTCACATCTTCCCCTCTGTCGGACAGCTTGGATGTTTCAAGAAGAATCTCAATGTACTTCTCACTGTCTTGAATGCTTTTCAGCCTCCTCTTCTCTGAGCTCCTCCACTTGTTTCCATAGAGCTTCAGCATGCAGGCATCCTGCACATGGTCCTTCAACTGGCATTGGGATCTCTGTCTGGGCAGAGGCAGAAGCTGTAATGGGGGCAAAAGCTTTAGCAATACGATTTTTCCCAGCCATTGTTTAGTTGATGGAGCTTTGATACCTGTTGAAGTAAAAGAGAGAGACCTACCAAAGTCCCTACCTGTTCCTCAGCTGTCCTTTAAGAGAAAAAGCAGTTAACTTATTTTAAGTGTGTTCTAACAGTGCTGTTCTATGTTCTGGCAGTGCTGTAGCTAATCGGTGAGTTGCCCTATAAAGCAAGATTGCTTACAAGGGGTGGGTGCGTAGGGAGGGATCTAACACCTGAAGTGGTCAGTGACTTCAAAGAGTTAGCTGTGAATGGGTAGCTGGAACAAAGGCAATGAACTCTCTTAATTGACAGAGCTTTGCCCAAACACCACAAACAAAATTCCTCTTTGCAGTATAGAAAAAAGATTTTAAAAACGAACACCAAAACTCCTTTGGAGGGCTTTCAGGCAGATATTACCTTTCTTGCAATGGAGTCAGTCAGGAATGCTCAGAAACACACCAGTAAAGTGCCCCAAGAGAGGTGGGGCACCGGAAAAGTCCATAGCCCTTGCAGGTAGGATGGACTAGTCTATCATACCTCCTTACATACTTTATATTCAGAGACTGCTTTCCAAGTTCCCAGATATGACACTTGCTTTTATACTTTACACATAACGTCTGCCATTTGATCCCTCTCCTCACTCCCCTACTTTCAGTCATTTCTACGATAAATTTTACCTCAATCCTCAGCTGATGGGCTGCAGGAAAATCCCAGGAAAAAAGCTGGAAATAGTCAGGATCCAGCTGGCATTGCTTCCTCGGATCTTCTCAGCTACAGACTGCGAAAGCATCAAGCATCTGCCAGGCCTTCCTAGAAGAAAAGCAGGAAAAAAACCTCAATACCAGAGTAAGATCCTCTGTTTGTGCTGCACATCACGCTTTGCTGAGAAGGAAGCCTGTTTGTATTTTGTATCTCATTCACGCTAAGTTCAGAATTAAGAAACCCTTACATTGATGTTACAGTCTCGAGACATCTGATCTTAAAGTGACGGGACAGCATAAGACATAAAGAGAGGCAACTGAGCTTCCTAGAGCTTCACTGATTCTGTTATTTGTTTACTTCCATGACCTTCCTCACTGCTTTCTAAAGTTATTGCACATCTGCATAAACAAGTAGAGCTAAAGAAAAATAATGGATGAAAGAACACCCAGACAGCATAGCCCAGCGCCATTCTTCAAAGATTATTATATCTTTGAAAACAAACAGGACTGTTATAATCCAGCTAAGAATCTACTGGAATATTCAGCCACCAGCTGCCTTATCCCATTTTGTATCAACTTGCCAAACGGAATTTTGCTCACTAAAGTTAGTCATACATGTATTAGATTGGTCCAATAAAATTTTACTACAAGTTGTTTCTAAAACATTAAAAGATGTAGGTGACAACATTAAACAAGGTTTAATTAGATCTTATCTGCTCATTTTCTTTCCTGGAGTCCCTCCAGTCCATTCCAGATGTATGAGTTATGCTCATCCACCAGCAGGGAGAGACTGAGAACAGCAAGCTCAGAATCTTTCCTTTTCCCTTAAGTAGCCTGTGCTTCCCTGCAGAGCCAGTATGAACCTCACAGAGCAGCAGAATGGAGTCCCAAAACCCCAACAGCTCCACCGGAACTGCAACAAGTCGTGCACCAGAACAGTATGCACACTTGGCCATCGAGTATCTCAACTTGTCTTAAAGAATTTATTTTTTTTCCTGTCAACCAGACACCTCCCCTCCCCAAGGGCCAAAGCCAGCAACAGGAAGAGCAAACAATGTAGCAGTACAGCAGAACCCCCCAGAACCACAACAAAACCAAGGGAGAACCACCACAACCAACTGGCCCGGAGATCGCCTGTTCCAGCTCTTTAGGCCAGAAAGACTGGAGGGACTGGAGAGACTTCAGGAAAAGAAATTAGCAGGTAAGGTCTATAATTTCACCTTCCAGTTCGTCCCTCCAGTCCAGTTCAGACACATGGGACATAACAAAGCAGTCTTATCGCGGGGTGAGTAAAGAAACTCTGGCCTGTAACACCCGAGCCCCAAAATCTTCGTCCTGATGGGCCTGCACATCCAGCCGGTAATATCTTCTATACCGCCCCTTCCAGAAATCAAGGGCGGTTTACAATTGAAAAGTTAACAATTTTGTATACTTCTGTATACTTTTACCATCCTGCAAATATCCTGCAGCAGAACAAGGCTGAACTCCGCTCATGGGGCTTCTTGGACTCAGGCTCAGAGTCCCAATGGGACTATGCACTCCTTCAGCAAGTATGCGGATTCAACAACACCCCAAATCAAATGGGAAATAGATGCCTAGGCCGCCACCTTGCCCTTGTAAGGCCCACCAAAGAGTACAAAGAGACGCTCAGAGCACCGAAAGACCTCTGTCACCTTTGAATACCGCTTAAGCGCCCTACAGACATCAAGTAAGAGTAAATTCCTAGACTCAGTCAAGTCCAGGAGACCGGCAAAGGCCAGCAAGGTCACCACCTGATTGAGGTGAAACACCAAAACGACCTTCGGCAAGAAGGAAGGGAGCGGACAAAGGATCACCCTTTCCTTTATGATCACCAAATAAAGCTCCCAGCATGAGAGAGCCTGCAACTCCGAGATGTGACATGACGCACCGAGTCGAGCTAATAGCCACCAAATCCTTCAAGGAGGCTCTTGACAGAGGCTCAAATGGGGCTCCTGCGAGCTCCAAGAGGACCAAGTTAAGATCCAAGGATATAACCGGGGGACAGCAAGGCAGTCTCAAGTGCTTGATCCCCCTAAGAAAAATGTACTACATCTCTGACAGATGCAAGGAGCACACCCTGTATCTTGCCCCAGAAACAAGCCAGAGCCACTACCTGTGCCCTTCAAGGAGTTCAAAGTCAGACCCTTTGAGTCCATCCTACAGGAAAGCCAAAATATCTGGGAGAACGGCCTCTAGGGGCCACACATCTCTCTCTTGGCACCAAGCCCTACATAGGCCAAGGAAGTAGAACGCTTTCGCACCTGCAGCAAGGTATCAACCACCTTGGGGGCGTACCCTTTATGCCTCAAGCACACCCTTTCAAGAGCCAAGTCGTAGAGAGAACCGATCCATGTCCAGCATCTGAACCAGGCCCTGCATCAGAAGGCCCGCCTTCCGAGGAAGGGGGAGAGGCTCCACCATCTGGAGCCGCATCAGGTTTGCATACCATGGCCGCTGGGGCCAACACCACCACGTGTCCTGCATGGGCCTTGACCCTCTGCAGGATGTGCCCGATCAGTGACCACGGAGGAAACACATAGATAAGCCCGCCTCTGGAACACTCTGCACCTGCTGAAAACCCTGGGGTCCTTGACATTCACCAATGTCACCATCAGGTCCATCATGGGAACACTGAGAGGAAGCGGAAGCCAAGAACCACGGCCAAACACAGTAAGGTTATCCAAAAGACTTTATTAGCAGACCCAGGGTTGGGAGAGGGTCTGCTAATAAAGTCTTTTGGATAACCTTACTGTGTTTGGCCGTGGTTCTTGGCTTCCACTTCCTCTCACTGTACCCTCTGCGGAAGACCTCCTTCTCCTGCTGTTTGGCCATCATGGGAACACCCTAATGCTCCACTATCAACTGGAAGCCTCCCGACTATCCTGCAAGGACTTCGTTCGAATAAACAATAGGGGTGCACCACAATATCCTGCATCCGCAGAGCTGTTGCCACAACCAACATCATCATAGTGAAAACCCGAGGAGCGGTGGCCAATCTGAAGGAGAGGGCCTGAAACTGAAAATGCTCCTGCAGAACCACAAAAAATGAAAAGTGTGCTAATTCTCCAAACAAATGGGAATATGCAGATATGCCTCAGAAATATCCAGGGACATCAAGAACTCCCCTTGTTCAATGGCCACAATGACAGATTACACAATCTTCATGCAAAAACATGGAATCTGGAGGACCCCATTTACTCCTTTCAGATGCAGAATGGGGTGCCAAGAACTTTCTTTCTTGGGCACCACAAAGTAAATGGAGTAATGCCCTGTCCCCAACTCTTCCAGGGGCACAGGCACCAAGGCCTCAAGCCACAGAAGGCAGCTAAGTGTCTCCTGGACTGCCAAAGCCTTGGCAGGGGCTCAAAAAGAAAAAACCATGAAGGTGTTCATGAGAGATCTGGCAAACTCAACAGCATAACCCTTGAATATGACCTCCAAGACCCATGCATCTGTCATAAGTTGGGCCCAAGCAGAGTAAAAATCGGGTTCGGTGACCACCTATCGACTGTTTCTCCACTGGGGCCCCCAAACCTGACATCTGAGCCATCTGTGGCCCCTCCTCAGCCACGCCAACAGCCTCCATGAATTGAGGAGCCTTTTGGGAGAAATCGGAACCTCAGAGTTCGCTCTATGGGCTGGGTGAAACTTCCGTGCCTCACGTCATCGGACTCAAGAGGAACCCTGGCCCGCCACCTTGGGCTTGTCCTCCAGGAACCTCATGACCTTAGTATCTCCCAGGTCCTTTACCAGCTTCTCCAAATCCTCCCCAAGAAGGGGAGCTTGCTCAACCTCACCTGGGAGACCAAATCTGCCAACCACAAGAACAGCTTGGCAGCAGCCACAATCGCCACTGATTAGGCCGAAGCCCTAAGCAAGTTGTAGATGAGATCAGCCAATAAGGTGGTTGTAGACTCCAACTGGGCCACTTCCTCCCAGGCTGCCATATCCGGGAGTGATGTCTTTGGAATCTTCTGCGACCAAAGTAGGAGCCCAGCAGTCGATCGTCCATGATCCAAAATGCTGCCGAGGTCTGACAATGAGGGAGGGGAGCTCATCCCTAAGAAATATGCAAATGGCTGAGGAATCCTCCAGAGAGCTCCCTGTCTTCTAACTCCTCAGGGTCTGGATCCTCCAAATAATCAGACAGAACCTCTGGAGTCCCTAAGGACCCCATTAAGGCCCCATCCTCAAAGCCCAAGGACCTCTCCCGGCACGGGCGCTTCCCCACCGCCAGAACTGACAGTCCCCCCTAAAAGAAGGAGAACCCCGATCAGCGGACATATGAACATAAGAAATGCCATACTGGGTCAGACCAAGGTCCATCAAGCCTAGTATCCTGTTTCTAACTGTGGCTAATCCAGGTCACAAGTACCTGGCAGGTTCAAAAAAAGGTATACAGGTTCCACAATGCTTGCCCGGAGCAAACAGTGGATTTCCTGGGTCCTCTAATTATGGTTTATGGCGCTTTCCTCCAGGAACTTGTCCAAACCTTTTTTAATCCCAGCTACACCAACGGCCTTCACTACAATCTCCAGTAATGGATTCCAGAGTTTGATTATTCACTTAATAAGAGAAAATATTTTTTTTCACTCATCTTATATGTACAGACATTATGCTTGGCAAGATAGAAGGTCAACGCAAAAGAGGAAGGCCAGCAATGAGATGGATCAATACAATAACAGCAGCTAAGGGTACCAGTCTGTCAACAATGAGCCGCCTGACTGAAGACTGAACACAATTTAGGATAGCTATCCAGAGGGTCGCCATGAGTCGACTCCGACTCGACGGCACTTAACAACAACAACAAATGTGTTACATTGTAGCTTGTCAGACGGCTGCCTGGGTGAGAATGTTCACAGTCTTGGCAAGTGCATATATCAATATGATTTGCAAGGGATTGTGGGCAATGCAGTCCATTCACACCAGACACAGCTGCTGACAATAATTAGTTGTGCTTGAGGGTAAAGCCAATAAGATATTTATTTATGGGGTTATTTCTTCCAACACAGATATGCTTGGTAGCACATAAAACAAGATACTTGCTTTCAGGGTTAAACTTGGAAAAACAAAATCAGGAAAACAACATTTGAACTTGTCAGGCAATCAAAGCAAAAGAATAAAGACCTGGTTGGTAACAAACTGGTCTTTTCTGTAGGCTTTAGCTAATATTTTCTTAGCAGTGTATCAAACAACAAACAAAATCCACAAAGAAGGGAAAAACTGTTCTTTTCAGGTTAACTTCTTATATCTTCCCACATAGATTCAGAAGTGATTCTCTCAGAGCTCACAAACAATTAGGTAAGGCTCAATTGCTAGCAGTTACCCAGCTGAAACCCCTTAGCTGGCTTGCTTTCTACTGCGTGGGTCAAATTCTGCTTCAGGAGCTTTTCTGAGTAGATTAAAGAACAAGTTTGTATTTCTTTGTGATGGTTGCTGTACTTTGTAACAGAAAGTTACCAAAGGAGTTTAGACAGAGAGCAATCCATATAAACACAGCCTGTATCTAAGACCGTTCCCCCTTCTTCATCAACAATCATGGGTTCAATATCATGGATTGGCACAGAGGAATTTCTCAATGTAGCACTCTCAGGAGAATACTTGTTTCCCTGCTGTCTTTCAAGGTTATAGCTAGGGCATAGATCAGTGTTCATACCTGAGCTTCCATTGCTGTTAGAGTTCCTCTCTAAATAGCCTGGCCAGTATGTAGTCCAGTTCTTATGTCCAGCCTTCCAATCCAGATCCCTGGACACTGGATCTCTCTTCACATACATTCTGGCATGGGTCCTAGGGTCCCTTCCACGTGCAGCCGTCTCCCTCACAGGTACCGTCTGGAGATTCCTAGCCCTGCAGCACCATTCCTCTGGCTTTCCCCAGTCCAATGGTGTATGCTGGCCCTTGGAATGCCTTCCAGTATACGTACTGCTCTGGACTCCTTTAGACCTCTCAAAGGCTTTTCTCTTCTTTCTTCCAAAGGGTTTCTTGCCCCCTCTGTCCGTCCGGTTTGGCTTCTGCTTCTGATGATCCTCCAGATGTTTATGTTTATGTTTATTAAAACTTTATATACCGCCCAATACAAAATAGCATCTGGGCGGTTTACAATACATAAAAGCATTTAAAAGGAAGGCTGCGGAAAAAGAAACAGAAAAGAACGCCATAAAATCAAAGAACAGGGATAGAAACAGATAGCAGTCAGGGGATACAGAAGGCAGACATGGAGGGAAGGAAGGGAGCACATAGACAAAACAAAGAAGCTCAGGAAAGAGGAATTAGGAACTAACATAAGTTTACTAAGTAGGAGAAGAGGGTGGGGCTGGAAGGTGGAGGTTGAGGCAGACATGAAGGGAGAGGGGAGACATTGACAACACACAAGGTGCAGGAAGGAGGGTTTAATGAAACTGATGAAACTGAGGATAATTCTGAGGATGAGGATCAAGATGAGGATGAGGATATCCAAGTTGATCATGAAGATGATGATGATGATTCTCTGTAGAATAAACTCTACCTTTATTCTGCTTAGATGAGTGCTCCTCCCTAACACAGCGCAGCTGTGCTGAATCAGGCCCTGCCCTTTGAGATGAGTGCTTAGGGATTACCTCATAGCCCTCCTGATTGAACACACGTTTCCCCACTTCAGCTCCTCTAATGGCTGTTGGAAACCTGGTGCATTCTGGGACTGGTAGTCTTTTATGGGAAAATTCTGTTTTCTTATTTCTACCAGAACTGACAGGTTGCTTGTTCAGAGTCACTTCACCTTTTCTATAGCTCCTTCCTGAGCTATGATAAGCTTCCTTATCACAAGCTACATAGCATGTCCCCTAGTCTTTCTACTTTTTGATGACGTAAACTATTGATCTATGTTTACCCATTGTACTCCAGTCATTAATTTATAGACCTCTATCATATCTCCCCTCAGCCATCTTTTCCAAGCTGCGAAGTCCTAACTTTTTAAGCCTTTCCTCATAGGGAAGGAAACTGAAAACACACGTATATATGGAACATTTCTCAACATAATTTAATTGCCAGCTCCCATACTTTGTCTATCATAGTTTTATGTAACATTTATTTTTATTTAAGTCCTTGTTGTATGTAAAGCCTCATTGGCCTTGTTGTTCTTTGTAAACCCCTTAGACTTTTAGATCTGCATTATATAAATTTGGATAGATAGATAAATAAATAAATAGGGGTGTCTTTCCATCCCCTTTACTATTTTGGGGGCACTTCTCTGTACGTTTTTAAATTCTGCTATATCCTTTTTAAAAAATGGTGACCAGATTTGCACACAGTATTCAAGGTGCGGTTGCACAATGGAACGATGCAGAGGCATTATATCTTTTGTTCTATTCTCCGTTCCTTTCCTTATGATTCCTAGCATTCTATTTGCTTTCTTGGCCACTGCTGCACTCTAGGCAGAGGGTTTCAATGTATTATCTATGACGACACCTAAATCTTTTTCCTGGGTGGTGGTTCCTAATGAAAAACCTTGTAGAATCTTGTATCATGTAACCGTAGTTTATTTATTTTATTTATTTTTATTTGGTAAACATTTATAAGCCGCCACTTCCAGCGATCAGCAGCGGACCATGGTGTAAATACAGGGAGTAACTTATTCAATCAAAGATACAGTATGATTTGAGGGAAGGGTACACCAGAATCACAAAGAATTTCAAATATACATTACATTTTGATCATCCAGGTGTGAGTAACAAAAATGAGCTACAATCACATAGAATTACAAATATACATTACATTTTGATCATGCAGGTTTGGGCAACAAAGTGAGCTAATAAATAAACATTTGTTTGATCAGATTTTAAATATACATTACAGGTTTTTCAAGTACATAGAATACATTTGTATATGCAATCCTACTAACATTGACATCGGGTCTATTTTGTCTCCTAAGCTTCAGGGGTTAGGCAACTTGGGTAGTGAGAGGGTGATGAAAAAACTGTCTAGGTGATACCGTAATGTTCTTGGAAAAGGTGGGTTTTAAGCTTCTTTCTCAAGTCCTGAATATTGTTGATCAGTCGTAACTCATACGGAAGCTTGTTCCAGAGTATGGGTGCAATACTCTAGTTTGGGTTGTTCTTTCCGAGGTGTATAACTTCGCATACTTATCCACATTAAATTTCATCTGCCATTTGGACATTCAGTCTTCCAATTTATCAAAGTCCTCTTACAATTTTTCACACAATCCTCTTGCGCTTTAACAACTTTGAAAAATTCTGTGTCATCTGCAAATCTGATCAGCTCACTCATTCCCATTTCCAGGTCACTTATGAATATGTTAAAAAGCAACAGGCCCAGCACAGATTCCTGGGGTACTACACTATTCACCTTTCTCCATTGAGAAAAACTGGCCATTTAGCCTTATCCTCCTTTCTATCTTTTAATTAGTTCCTGATTCACAATACTACACTGCCTCCAATCCCTGACTTTTTAATTTGGCGAAGTCTCTCTCATGAGAAGCCTTGTCAAAGGCTTTCTGAAAATCCAGATACACTATATCAACTGACTCACCTTGGTCTACCTGTTTATTCACACCTTTAAAAAAAATAACAGAATAGTAAGACAAGACTTTCCTTGGCTATATCCATGTTGGCTGTCTCCCATTAAAACATGACTATCTACATGTTCAGTAATTTTACTCTTTATAACGGTTTCTACCATTTTGCCGGTACTGACGTCAAGCTCATCGGGATGTAGTTTCCCAGATCACCCCTGGAATCCTTTTTAGAAATTAGCATTACAATGGCATTCTCCAGTCTTCAGGTAGTACAAATGATTTTAATGATCGTTCACAGATTACTAATAGTAGGTCTGCAATCTCATATTTCAGTTCTTTCAATACCCTCGTATGTATACCATAAAGTCCAGGTGATTTACTATGCTTCAGTTTATCAAATACTCGTAAAACATCTTCCCGGTTTATCAATATATTGGAAGACTTGAAAGAACTATCATCTTTAAATACCATTTCAGGCTTGGGTAACTTCCCTACATCTTCTTCAGTAAAGACCAAAGCAGAGAATTCAGTCTCTCCTTTATGGTCTTGTCCTCCCTTAGCGCACCTTTTATCCCTCTATCATCCAATAGCCCAACTGACTTTCACAGGTATTTTGCTAAGAATGTACTCTGAAAAAGGTTTTATTATGCATTTTTACTTCCACAGCAAGATAAAATTAGACTTACCTGCTCATTGTTGTTCCTTGAGGAACTCCAGTCCAGTCCCAAACCTCTGGGTAACGCACCTCCTCCAGCAGCTTGGAGACTGAGCATGTCATCTTCTGATGACGGTAGTACTAATAGAGAGCGCACAGCCCCTTCTGACCAGTAACCTATTGACAAAGCAGACTCACAGGAGCAACAAATAAGTAGTTAACAACAACAGTAGCTAACACGCTGACCAAATCTAGAAATAATGCCCTTCCTTCCCAGGAGAAGGGAATCCTCCTATCTCCCCCCCCCCCCCCCGGGTGAGAGAACTTACCATGCCCAAACCAGGCCCCAAACTCAAGCACTGCACGAGAGAAAGCATCCTCCAACCCGCCGCAGACCAAGCTCAGAAATCTTCCGTGCCGAGCAAATAGCCACCAGGAATACTGCCTTAAGGATAGCGCCCTTAATAAAAGCCCGAGCCAAAGGCTCAAATGGCTCCCCACAAAGCGCTGTCAGCACCAAATTGAGATCCCATGGCGGAACCACCACTTGCTGCAGAGGACGGAGATGAAGAACCGCCCTCAAGAATCGTGCCACATCCTGGTGCGCACCCAACGCTATTCCCTGGATCTTCCTGCGATAACAGGCGATCGCAGCCAGCTGAATCCTCAAGGAACTAGCAGCCAAACCTTTGTCAAAACTGGCCTGCAAGAACTCCAAGATGATGGGCACAGAGGCCGAGGCTGGCCTTACCTGCCTGCTGGCACACCATGCCTCGAACAAGCACCAGACCCTAATGTAGGCCAATGAAGTTGACCTCCTCCTTGCCTTTAACAACGTCGCAATCACTGGCCCTGAAAAGCCTTTCCTCCTCAGTCACGCCCTTTTGGGAGCCAGGCTGTAAGCAAGAATCGATCCACCTGAGGCATTAGTACTGGCCCCTGCGACAAGAGATCCACTGGAAGATGCCATGGCCAGTCTGAAGCGATGAGAATCACCATCCCCCAATGGGTCTCAATCCTTTGCATCATCCGGCCGATGAGCAGCCAGGGCGGGAACATGTAGAGGAGCCCTTCCGCCAGCCACGGCTGCACAAGAGCAACCAAGCCTTCTGATATTTTTTCCCTTTTCCTGCTGAAGAACAGACTCGCCTTGGAGTCCCGTCGACACACCAGCAAATCGAACACCTCCAGATTGAGCACCCATTCTCCCAGGTCTACTCGCACCCGGCTCAGATAATCTGCCGTGACATTGCCGACTCCCGCCACATATGCTGCGAACGACGACTGGAGGTGAACCCCTGCCCAGTCCATCAGAGACTCGGCTTCCGCCTCCAGGGCTGCACTGCCCATGCCACCTTCCCGGTTGATGTAGGCTACCGCTGATGCATTGTCCAACAGCACCCACACTGCTGCCCCCTGCAATCTTGCCTCGAAACTCTGCAGTGCAAGGGCCACTGCCCGCATCTCCAACCTGTTGATCGACCAACAAGCCTCCTGCCGACTCCACTGCCCCTGCCCCTGCGCAAAGTGCCCTTGGCAATTGGCCCCCCAGCCTGAGAGACTGGCATCCGTCACCAATGGAATCCAGGCATCCCCCTCTCCAGATGCCCCCCCCAAGAGCCATGATCTGAGGGCCCTCTTGAACCCCCGTGGGCAGGGGAGTCCCTGGGACAGAGAGGAAGACTGGTGTGACCAACAACAGAGCAGAGACCTCTGGAGGGGCTGCATGTGTGCCCTCGCCCATGCTACAAGATCAAGAGTGGCCGCCATGGTGCCAAGGAGTTGGAGGTAGTGCCATGCCGTGGGCTCTTGCCGCCCCAGGAACTCCCGCACCAGGCGCCGAAGCTCTCGTGTTCTCAGCTCCAGCAAAAAGATGCTTCCCGCCTGCGTGTCAAAACGGGCTCCGAGGTATTCTAAGACCTGAGAAGGGTGCAAGTGGCTCTTGGCCACGTTAACCATCCAACCCAAGCTTTGCAGGAACTGCACCACCCGGGCTATAGCACGCTCGCTCTTGACCTTGGACTTTGCCCGGATGAGCCAGTCATCAAGGTAGGGATATACTAGGACTCCTCCTTTGCGCAGTGCTGCCGCTACCACCACCATGACCTTGGTGAAGGTGCGTGGCACCATTGCGAGGCCGAAGGGTAGCACCCGGAACTGAAAATGCCCCATGGGCACCGCAAATCTGAGAAACTGCTGATGCTCTGGCCAAATGGGAATGTGCAGGTAAGCTTCTGTGAGGTCAAAGGACGTCAAGAATTCCCTGCCATGAACCGCTATTATGACGGACCGCAAGGTCTCCATGCGAAAATGCGGGACACGCAGACAGCGGTTTATGCACTTAAGGTCGAGAATGGGCCGGAATGCTCTGTCTTTCTTTGGTACCACGAAATAAATGGAGTACGAACTGCAGCCATACTGGTCTCGAGGCACCCGCACCATGGCCCTGAGCTGCATCAAACGCCTCAGGGTGTCGCAAACCGCTACCGCCTTTGTCTGCACCTTGCACAGATACTGCACAAAGGAGCTGCCCAACGGTGGCCGAACTCAAGAGCACACTCCTCTCAGATGACCTCTAGTACCCACTGATCGGAGCTGATTTGGACCCAGGCGGAGTAGAAGTCCTGCAGACGGCCTCCCAGCAGCTGCACCTCCACCTGGGCCCTCCTCACTTCATTGGGCTTTCATAGACCCCAAGGACGAGGCTGCCACAAATCCTCGCCCCGTTCCCTGAAAACCTTGAAATCCCTGCGACCTTGCAGGAAAATGACCTTTCTGGAAAAGAGTCTGGGTTGCGGGACAAAAATGCTAAAATTCCCGCTGTTGCACCCGAGGGGCAGAGGCACCCCAGCACGGTTTCTGCTTGTCCTCCGGCAGCTGGCTCCCCCAGGTCCTTAACAAACTTCTTTAGGTCCTCTCCAAACAGGAGCTTCCCCCCCTAAAGGGCAGCTTACTGAGCCAGGCCTTGGAAGAGGAATCTGCCACACCAATTACGAAGCCACAAATAATGGTGGGCCACCACCACTAAGGCCATACTCTTAGAGAGCCCTCTGATGAGATCATAATGAATATCCACTAGGTATGCCACCCCAGATTCTAACCGGGAGACCTCCCACGACTGGTCCAGGTCTTCCTGCTGCTGCACCCGCTGAGATCAATGGAGGCAGGAACGCGCTACTCAAGCTCCACCAATGGAGGCTTGGAGGGAAAGGGCATTGACATCAAATGCCTTCTTCAGCAACGCATCCAGCTTCCTATCCTGCGCATCCTTCAGCACCACTGCCCCTTCCACCGGAATTATCGTCTTCTTTGTGACCGCCAACACAGCTGCATCCACCTTCGGAGACCGAAACAACTCCTTATCCTGATCCACCAATGGATAAAGGTGGGTCATGAACTTAGCCCCCCGAAGGCCATTCTCCGGCAGATCCCACTCGTCCTGGATCATCTGCCGCACCACCCTATGTATGGGAAAGACTGTGTCCTTCGAACTGCACGCAGAAGAGGATTCTCCAAGGTCTCTTCCTCCGCTGGAGGCCTAATGGCATGTTTAGTGCCTTCAACAATTCCATGATTAGCGCCAACAACTCCTCTCTACGAAAAACCCTGACTATCCGGGTTTGGTCTTCCTGCTCAGAGATATTGCCTTCCTCGAGCTACTCGTCCACATCAATCTCCGTGTCAAGGTCTTCCCCTTCGAGCCCCTCAGACATCAGAGACTGCCCCTGCCTCTCCTCTGCAGGCTTAGGACACTTTGCCGAAAGCATCCCTGGTTCCTCACAGGGACCCCCTGGCCGCTTTCCGCTCTGCTCCCCCATCGTAGGCATTCCCGCCATCCCCTGCTGTCACAAACAGAATGCTTGGTAGAGCAGGAGGACAAACTCTGGCGAAAAGAACCCTGGGCCCCCCTCCCGCTAGCCCCTGGAGGAGGAAGGTCCGGGAACGGCCTGGGAGCTGGAGGGTGGCTCCGGAGAGGAAGGCGGCAGGCCCTGCCACCTGCTTGACCAGAGACAGGACAGCATTGCCTCCTTGCTCTGACCCTTCTTGCAGGGACTGCTACATTGCGGTGGCCTCCTGAATGCACCCCCTAACAAATGCCCGCCTCTGAGACCGTGCCTCGCCTGGTCCCACAAACCAGACACTGCAGTCTTATGGGCATGCCCACACTGAGACCGAGACCTCAGCAGACGTTATTCTAGCCACTCGTCGGTCCCATCCCGAAGAGAGAAGCAAAGTGCAATCGCTCTCCGATTCCCTCCTTCCTCTGCCACTCTCGCCTCCTGAATTCTCTTTTTTTTTTCCTGGCAGTCAAGAGGAGAGCAGACGCCGAAGAAGAAGAGTGCACCACTAAACAGCCCCTCTAAGGCCTGAACGACAAAAGGCAAAACAAAGAAAACAAAATAAAATAAAACTAACTCGGTCCCTGTAGTGCAGCACAGTCGCAAGTCTTTTCCGTGCAACTGCCCGTTTGCACAGGAAACCGTGCTCTCGCAGGCCTCTGCAGGGAATGCAGGCCACACTACGCTGACTCTACTGCGCTCCCTTTTCAAACTGCCTTGCTCTCACTCCAAGTCCCGGCCAACTCACCGGGTCAGGCTCTGAGCCCATGGCGCCACAACGGAGGATGATCTGTCCCATGCCGTGCCTGAGAGCTCTTCTCCCCCCACCCCCACAGCCGGAAATAAAGGCTTCGGCACTGTGGGGGACTCCAGGGGAAAGTAACTGCTTTTCTGACAGCCACAGGTGCCGAACTACCCTCTCCCAACTGCGGGATCAGGCGCACCACGTCCCTGGGCAACCCACCACCTGCTCACCACCCCACCGACTAGGATCAAAGGGGGGAAGGAAGCCTCCTTCAAGCCAATTGCTTCTTCATTTGATTATTTTTTTTATTTAATCTTGCCACTAAATAAAGCAATGTGCTCTGATCAGAGACTTTCAACAGAAAGAAAAAACAAAATCTAACTAAAGCTAAGCTCCTTAGTTGTACTCAGTGAGTTCTGAGCTCACCACCTCCAGCTGCTTGGAGACTGAGCATACTGGGCAGAAGGGGCAGTGCTCGCTCTATTAGTACTACTGTCATCAGAAGATGATGTGCTCAGTCTCCAAGCTGCTGGAGGAGGTGCATTACCCAGAGGTTCGGGACTGGACTGGAGTTCCTCAAGGAACAACAATTAGTAGGGACGATAAGAAAGCTTTTTTTTTAATTCTCTCTTTGCCAGCCTTATCAGTGTGGCTTTGCATCTAACTTGCCAGCGCTTATGTTGTTTCCAGTTTTGGTGATTTGGCTCCTTTTTCCATTTCCTGAAAGATGCTTTTTTTTTTTTTTTTACTACAACATCCTCTTCAACCTTGTCTTTAAACCATGCTGGCAGTTTTTTTGGCCTTTTTCCACTTTTCTTAAAGCCTAGATAGTATTATTAAATAAGACCCATGCTTGATGTCAATCTTTAACCTTTGCAGCTGCTCCTTTTAATTTTTTTCTTAACTATTTTCCTCATTTTATCATAGTATCCCTTTTGAAAGTTAAAAGGTGGTACTATGGATTTCCTTGTCATCCTGCTTCCGTTTATTAAATCAAAGTGAGTGGAGGAGTGGCCTAGTGGTTGGGGCAAGGTACCACAGGCCGGAAGGTCGGGGGTTCAAATCCCACTAGAGGACAGCAACCTTGGGCCAGAAGGACTGGGGTTTCTAGTCCCACAGGTGCTCCTTGTGGTCTTGGGCAAGCCACTTAACCCTCCATAGCCCACGTTCCCTGTAAAATAGTTATCTCCAAGTTATAATGCCCTGTTCAATGTAATTTGTTTGTTCAATGTAAACCGCCTTGATATCATGAAAGGCGGTATATAAGAAATGTTAAATAAAATAAAATAAATAAATAAATAAATGCGATCATGCTATGATTACTACTGCCAAGTGACCCCAACACCCTTATCTCTTGCTCCAGGTCTTCTGTTCCACTAAGGACTAGGTCCAAAATAGCTTCCTCTCTTATCGATTCATGAACCAGCTTTTCCAAGAAGCAGTCATTTATTTCATCTAGAAAATGTATCTCCCTAGCATGTCCTGCTGTGGCAGTGGCCCAGTCAATACCGGGGTAATTGAAATCACCCATTAGTGTTGCAACCTTTGTTAGCTTCCCTGATTTCTCTTAGCATTTCATCATCCATCTGTTCATTCTGGCCAGGTGGTCAGTAGTACACCCCACATCACCTTCCCCTTTTTACATGGGAATTCTATCCATAGAGATTCTACAGTGTAGTTGGTTTCCTGCAAAACTTTAATCCTATGTGACTCAATGCCCTCTCTAATAGAGCACAACCCCTCCATCAATTTGATTTACTCTATCATTGCGATATAGTTTGTACTTTGGCATCTCAGAGACCTGGTGGAAGGAAGAGAACCAATGAAACACCATGATACCCATCATATCTAAACCTTCCATTTAGTGCCATTCTAGCTCTCCCATCTAATTTTTTAGATTTCTAGCACTTGCATAAAGGCATTTTAGAGGTTGCATTTTATTCATATTAATATGGTTATCAGCTGTTATAGGTAATTTGGAATCTTTCAGCTCTGTACTTAAGGGCACCTGGGTTAATTTTATTTTTACTAGAACTTCTCTGTCAGGATGTCCTAACATCCCCCTTTTGCTAGTATCCATCAAGAATACATCCTTCTGAACCATGCACTCTTGGGCAATTGTTGGCCTTCCCCAGTTATCTAGTTAAAAGCTGCTCTCTCTCCTTTTTAAATATTAATTCCAGCAGCCTGATTCCATCCCAGTTAAGGTGGAGCACAATCCTTCAGAAAAGCCCCTCCCTTCCCCAGAATGTTGCCAAGTTCCTAACAAATCCAAAAACCTGTTCTTTGCACCATCTTCTCATCCATGTATTGAGACTCCGTAACTCTGCCTGCCTTTTGAGTCCTGCGCGTGGAACAGGAAGCATTTCAGAGAAGGCTACCCTGGAAGTTCTGGACTTCAACTTCCTACCTAAAAACCTAAATGTGGCTTCCAGAACCACCTCCTCCCATACGTCATTGGTACAAACATGTACCAAGACAGAAGACTCCTCCCCAGCACTATCTAAAACCTTGTCTAGGTGGCATGTGAGGTCCGCTCCCTTCACACCAGGCAGGCATGTTACCAGGCGCTCCTCACGTTCACCAGCCACTCAGCTATCTACATGCCTAATGATCAAATCGCTAACTATAACAGCCATCCTAACCGTTCCCCCATGGGTACATGGGCCTGGAGAAACCTCCTCGGTGTGAAAGAATTTTACATCACCTGAAAGACTGGTCCTAACTACAGGGTCACTTCCTGCCACACCAAGGTGATGCTTTCTTTTCATGCGACCTCTCTCTTCCATGGCAACTGAAAGCCTGCCAGACTAGAGATGGGACTTCAGTTCTATATCCCCATAGGTCTTATCCATATACCCACGCTGTCTTCCTCATGTCCTCGAAGTCCACCATTCTAGCCTCCAGAGATCAAACTCGTTCCCTGAGGGCAAAGATCTCTTTGCATCTAGTGCACACCTAAGATCCCTCACAAACTGGGAGAAAATCACATATGTGACACTCAAATGCAAAAGACTGTTAGCATCCATCTCGCTTCTGGACTGCTGTCTGCATTTTAGTTTTAAGGTTTTTAGTTATTTAAGTTGTCTACTTAAAGTAGCTATAGACACTTGTACTGATATAACTATACCTAATAAATTTAACGGACTTAGATCACTTCAAGATTATTTTCACCAGGAATAGATTATTAATTAGCTGATCCTGAAAGTGAATTTGACCACCGCTTCCCTTTTAATAGGTTTAAGAGTCTATAAAGCTAAGATTATGCCTGGGTGGGTGGGAAGAAAAAAAACACTTAGTAAAAGCTAACTTGCTACACAATGCCCTAACCTGTGCTTCTAAGGTAATCTTTTAACTTCCTAGGTGAATCACACAGCACTTGGTTTGATAGAAGGAATCTTTCAAATTGACCCTTTCAGCTGTCACTCGGCTTTAACACCTATTTAAAACAATTTCACGGGTCTTTTGCTCCCTAACTGTAAGTCTTCTTTGTAAAGATCTCTAGAAACAATTTCTTTCTTTCTACTGAAAGAATATTTACCCTATTCTTCCTTCTATGTTAAGCTATACTCTAATTTGATTTAAATTAAAAACTCCCTGCTGCTACTGACTGAGATTTAAACTTAAATTAAAAGTTTCCTGCCCCCTCCACAAGGCTTTGCTCCTTTAAAAGGAGTAGCCGCCTAGTGGTTAGAACACTGGCTTGGTAACCAAGCAACCAGGGTTCGATTCCCACTAGCACTCCTTGTGACCTTGAGTAAGTCACTTAACCCTCCATTGCCTCGGAAGAAAGGCCTAGCAATCTACTTCCGGTCACACTGCCAAGAAAACCCAGGAGCTTCTGGGTCGCCAGGAGTCAGCACTGACTTGAAGGCACACATTGCATTGCAGCAATAAAGCATAGTTACTCACCGGGAACAGCAGGAATTGAGTCTTCACATATGGGTATCGTCGACACCGACGGGGCCCGAGCGGGAATGCTCCCCAGCATCCTATAGGAAAGCTTTTGGGAGCATCCCGCTGCGCCTGCGCTGCTGCCTTCCCCCCTTTCCAACTCTCCCTCTTCAGTTGGGTTTGTAGCTGAGACAAAAGGAGAGAAAGAAAGACGAGAGAGAGAGATTGAGATACAACTCCTAGGGGAGGTGGGTGGGTTGTGAAGACTAAATTCCTGCTGTTCCCGGAGATCACCTGTTATAGGTGAGTTACTATGCTATCTCCAGGAACAAGCAGGAATGTAATCTTCACATATGGGGACTCCAAAGCTTAGAGATGCCAGAGAGATGACCCCATAGAGCAGCTAAACCCAGGATGAGGTGGGTCATGATTCCTCCCAAGGATCTCTGGTTTCGAAAACCGGGATGGGGGGGTAGGAGTTGTTCTAAGTCTGAAAGAGATGCTGGAGAACAGCTTGGCCAAACATGGCATCCCGGCGGGAGTCCTTGTCTAAGCAGTAATGGGCCACAAAACTGAGGACCAAGTGGCTGCTTTGCAGATGTCATCGATGGACACCGAGCAAAGGTTGGCCATAGAGGAAGCCATTGCTCTCACACTGTGAGCTGTGACATGACCTTCGAGAGAAAGTCCTTTACTCTCATAGGTAAAGGATATGCAGTCTGCAATCCACCTGGAGAGTGTTCTCTTGGAGACTGGTAATCCCAGGTGGCTGGAATCAAAGGCAACAAAAAGCTGAGAACCCTTTCTATGCTGCCTAATTCTTTGAAGGTAAAAGGCCAAAGCTTTTTTACAATCCAGAGTATGAAGACTCCTTTCTGCATTCGAGGCATAAGGCCTAGGGAAGAAGACAGGAAGATAAACAGACTGGTTTAAATGAAAAGACGAAACCACCTTTGGCATAAAGTGAGGATGAGTCCTAAGGACTACTTTATCACGGTGGAATCTTCTGTATAAGGAGGATCAGCCACTAATGCTTGTAGTTCACTGATGCATCTTGCAGAAGTGAGGGCAATTAGGAAGATTACCTTCCAGGAAAGAAGCTTTAGGGATGTAGTGGCTAAGGGCTCGAATGGCGGCTTCATGAGCTGTCCAAGGATGAGATTTAAGTCCTATGCCACGAGTAGTGGCTTAATGGGAGGCTTAGTTAAGAGTAGACCTCTCATAAACCACACTATAAGCAGCTGAGAGGAGACAGGTTGTCCAAAGGGCTTGTGGAAAGTCGAAATGGCACTAAGGTGGACTCTTATTGAATTGGTCTCGAGACCAGAGGATGAAAGATAGAGGACATACTCCAGTAACACCTCTACGGGAACTGAAAAAGGATTAAGTTCCCTCTTTGAACACCAGATAGAAAAGCTTTTCCACTTAATGGCATAAGCCCGCCTTGTGGTCAAAAGAACATCCTTAACCTGCTGAGAGGTTGACATCCTGTAATTCTAAGCTCTCAGCAATCATGCCATCAGGTGTAAAGACTGAGGATTTGGGTGCAAAAGCATCCTGTCCTCCTGGGATAGAAGATCTGGAGCATATCCCAAGTCCAGAGGCCTGGCTTGAGAGAGACGCAGAAGCAGTGGATATCACGTCTGTCATGGCCAGTGTGGGGCTATGAGGATCATATGGCCCCTGTCTCTCTGGAGTTTGAACAGAGTCTTGGAATGAGGGGAATGGGTGGTGTAATGGGGAAAAGATATCCTGTGATAGGAAAGTAGAGGAACCTATGAGTAATAGGGCTGTTTCTAGCAGGAAGGAAGATATCAGGACACCCAGTTGCCAAGAGCAACATAAACATTCCCAGCCACGAGGGAAGGAACCCTGCACAGCTGATAGGCATTCCCCAGCTCTTAGCTCTAATAGCTTTCACCTGGGAGGGGGAAGGGCTGGAGTAGAGCCTCAGCAAACGTATAAGGGACGTTCATTAGAGAATAGTGGTAGCTGTAGGACGAGCAATAGGAGGAGCAACAGCTGTAGCTGGAGAAGGAGTTCTGACTTTGGCTTGGGTAGCTCCGGTAACTCCAGAGAAAGCAGTGTGGAAGATTCAGTGAAACCAGTAACTGGAAGCAGGAGAGACGTGCGGAATGAGAACCAGCTAGACACTGAGTGCAAGCTGAGGTTTGAATCTGGGAAGCAACGTCTGCTTTGGGCTGGTAGGAAAACTGATGTGAATGACTTTGATTCTGAATGTGAAAGAGAAAGGCAGATAACAGCTGATAGTCTTAATTGGAGGAGAAAGGCTCAAAAACCTTTTAACCAAGCCTCCAAACATATACCTTATGGTCAAGGCATTTATAAGGAGAAAGTACCAGTCAGAATAACTGGAAAGCAATTACAGGCTTCAAGAAAGAAAGAATATAAGGTGCCAGACATCTGTATGTTGGAAGAGGGTGACAAACAGCCTAAGCATAGAGAAAAGCCTCTGAGGTTTAAACCCCTACCGAATGAAGCTGTGCATAGCTTTTCTCCTGCCTCAGACTCAGAAGGTGGGCTAATTAACCAAGGTAAAGCTGCTTACAAGTCTTTTTCACCTAGAAGTTATAAAGGACATAAGTCTTATTGGAATTGTATGCCAAGATATGGTGACTCTGACCCTTACCTGCTGGAGGAAATAGTAGGGAGGTCAAGGGAGCTGGCAGAGGAGAATAATCTGCCAACACATTATAGGCAACAACCTTATGCAGATGATAGTCAGATTGAATCAATGATAATTGATCCGCCAGAGCCTGAATTATCTGACTACCAGATGGACTGTACATTGGCTGTGATGAATGATAGGATTTCATTGTGCTGAAGATATACAATGCTGGAAGTGATTAAACTGCCTGTTTAAAAGCACAAGACTTTACTTTATCCTTTTTGCCAGAGTATATGGCTTTTGTTCTTTTGTTACCTGTGTTATAATCCAAACCCCGGGAGGGGAAATAAAACCTTGATTTGACCTTACCACTCGGGTCTCAACTATTTTATTGCAAAGGAGCCCAACTACAATCCTTTCAATAAAAGGTCCCCCTGTAGCCCAACCAGTATACCACGCTGCTGGCCGAACAGGGTGTGACAGTGGGTAGGCATATAGGAAGTCCTGACCCCAGTGGAGGTGGAAAGCATCCTTTGTCTGACTGTTCCGAGCCGGAATTCTGGAAGAGAATTGGGAAGTTTGGCATTCTGAGGACTTGCAAATAGGTCTATATCTGGGGTTCCCCAGATTCAAAAGATTCAAGCAATCTGTTCTGAATGAAGAGACCACTCGTGTGGCAGCAGCACTTGGCTGAGTTTGTCTGCCAGGAGATTCTGTGTGCCTGGGAGATACACCACCAGTAAGTGAATCTGAAGGCCTCTTGCGAAGGACCAGAGGTGTAGAGCTTTGTTGCACAACGCCTGAGAGCCTGTTCCAACCTGTTTGTTTACGTAGAACATGGCTACCTGATTGTCCGTCTGAACAAGGACTGTCTTGTAGCGCAGATGGTCCTGAAAAACTCGAAGAGTGTAGAAGATGGCTCTGAGTTCCAGTAGATTTATGTGAAGACAAGTCTCCTGTTTGGTCCAGAGACCTTGGGTGGAGAGATTGTCCATATGAGCCCCCCCAACCTGACTTGGACGCATCCGTCGTCAAGGTAGCTTGGTGCAGTGGCTGCTGAAAAGGTGACCCCAAGAGAAGGTTTTCCAGTGTTTGCCACCACTGAAGGGACAAGATCAGGTGTGCAGAGTTTCTGATTTTGTCCCTCAGACGACCTGATGCCTGTGTCCACTGAGAGGATAGGGTCTACTGAGCTGCTTGCATGTGTAGACGAGCATAGGGGACCACATGTACAGTGAACACCATATGCCCCAGCAACTGAAGCATTTCTCGAGCAGTCAGAAACATTTTCATAGCTACTTGAGACACCAGTTGAACTATTCGAGCGCAGCGGAGTTATGGCAGGAAAGCCCTTGACTGCCGTGTGTCTAGAAGAGCTCCCATGAACTCGAGTCTGAGAAGGGGTGAGATGAGATTTTGGTAGATTTATGACCAATCCCAGATATTGCAGGACTTGCATAGAGCTGAGCTGGCTTCTGGAGCTGTTGGTGCTCGGATTAGCTAGTCATCTAAGTAGGGGAAGACGAATATCCCTAGAGTCCTTAAAAATGCTGCTACCACTGCCATGCATTTCGTGAAGACTCTTGGGGCTGAAGCCAGGCCAAAGGGTAGAACTCTGTACTTGTAATGTCTTCCCTAAAAGAGGAATCAAAGAAACCTCCTGTGCTCTGCATGAATAAGGATATGTGTATAGGCATCTTTTAGGTCTAGAGAACATACCCAATCCTGACTCTGAATGTAAGGGAGGAGTGTTCCAAGAGAGATCATCTTGAATTTTTCTCGTAAGAAGTACTTGTTTAACTCCCTGAGGTCTAGTATGGGCCTGTACCCTCCTGTTTTCTTTGGAATAAGGAAGTAGGGGACCTTGTTGAGAAGAAGGTACCTCCTCTATCGCTCCCTGAGCAAGGAATGAGGTGACCTCTTGATACAAGAGAGTGGTGAGGGGGGGGGCCCGAGAACTGAACTCTCTTGGAGTAGAGAGAGGTGGCATACTGTGAAAGTGGAGTTTGTACCCCTCTGTCACTATGGAGAGAGTCCAATGTTCTGATGTTATCTGTTGCCACCTCTTGGCAAAGCAACACAGTCTGCCTGGAATGTTGAGAGGCTCTGGTATTTCTAGAGGAAGGATGACTAGGTTCTCTAGGAAGGAGTCAAAGACCTTGTGGAGGCTGTGACTGCTGGACTGGTTGAGTTCTTGGGACCTGAGCCTTCCTTTGTTTTTTCGGCTGCTGCTGTACCTTCTGGGGAGCATGGACTGGACAGTGGTCAGCTTGGGTGTAAGACGGATAGAATTTATTTTTCTTGTTGAAAAAGGGTTTCTTAACTGTCTTTTTCTTAGGTGGGTTGGCAGTGGTCCTAGATAATCTATTAAAGTAGTGTTCTCGGACTCAAGTTGAGAAGCTTTATCCTGCCAATCCTTGCCAAAAAGGTTTTCTCCTGTGCAAGGAATATTTCCCAGCTTATCTTGCACCCACTGCTCTAAATCGGATGCTTATAGTCAAGCAATCCGACGTGCATCGATAGAAATAGCAGAGGTTCTGCTAATGCATTCGAAACAATCAAAGGTTGCCCTATTCATGAACTTTTTGGACATGCTTAACAAGAGTAAGAAAATCGGCCCTCTTGTCATCGGAGAGAAGAGGAGCCATGAGTTCCAAATCCTTAGTAATCTCTTGAAAAAAAACATACCCATGTAGAGTATTTAAGAACTTATTCTGGATGACAGCATAGAGGCCTGAAAACATCGAGAGTCCTCACCTCACGGCCCGGAGGATTAGAGGAATGTGTCTTAGCACTTTTGATCCGGCGCATCGCTAATTCCACGACCATAGAATGGTGTGGTAACTGCGTTTTTTGGAACCCGGGACACTGCGGTACCCGGTACATTGTATCGAGTCTTCGGGAATTTGAGACACCGTTAAGGGTATTTCCCACATTCGAAGCACAAGATCATTTCAAGTTCTTCAGCTCTCGGTTCCTTTTCGGTGGTCACGGTGATCAAGAGGCCCCGAGCCACATCCCGTATAAAGTCTTGAAAAGACATGTCCTCCGAAGGAGACATCTGCCATTGCGGTGAAGGAGAGGGATTCTCCAGAAGAACCGCTCCTGTATCAATGGAGTCATCAGAATCATCGGATTCGGAAGACTCGAAGTATCGACGGGCCGGGTGCCCCCATACTGCCTGTCGTCGGTACCGATCGAAGTCGGCATCAGAATGCCTCAATACCGGACCCTCTATGCCAGACACTGATTCTAGGGCTGGCATGTGTGGTAGCATGGAGAGTGGGGCGGAACAGTAGCTGCAGATACATCTGGAACTGGTATCGGTACCAATGGCTGCAGAACGAACTGTAGCGGCTTTAGCGGTATGGAGGCTAACAAGGCCGCTAGGCTACGCTCAATGGCTAGGATGCGTTTATCCATGGAGCCTGCCGATGTCTGGGTGTCGGTACCGGCGGAGCGGGCCATGACTCCAGAACATGGAATCAAGAGCTCTCCGGAGGTGGATGCCTCGGGAACATCTTGGGACCCCATTAATGCTTTGGAGGCAAGGACCTCCTGCCGGGGTTGTTTGGCCAGTGTATTCTCCTCAAGGGCAATGCTGGAAGCATCTCGATGCTTAGAAGGAGATCTACCCTTTGAGGACCGACTGGTCTTCGAAGACAACCTGGGTTTGGTTACCTGAGATCCATGGGAGGAAGATGAAGCCCTGGACGTCGTCGATGTAACGGACATTGCATCTGAGGCAAAAAGGGTGCCGAGTTTAGCAGCTCTATTTTGCAGGCCCCTCTTAGTCATCTTTCTTCCGATGGAGAATGGTCTGAGCCCAAACATTTAAGACACCAGTCATGGGTGTCGGTAGCGGAAATGGTACCGGCACATTTTTAACATTTTTTGAAACCACTAGATGGTTTCTCCATTTTGAGAAAGAAAAAAACAAACAAACAGGACCTAGTGCCCAAAATGGCGCCGAAGCACCAAGAGGGGACAGACCCTCAAGAAAAAGGGTTTTGTTTTGTTTTTTAAAGAAGAAGAAAATAAAGAAGACACCACTGGAACCGGTATGAGCGTCAACGGGAAGGCAGACGCGACCACAAAAAAGGAAATTTTCTGTGGTGACAGGAGTTGCTGCCTGTCGGCTCCGCGGAAAACGAAAAACTGAAGAGGGAGAGTTGGAAAGGTGGGAAGGCAGCAGCGCAGGCGCAGTGGGTTGCTCCCCATCTCTTTCCTATAGGATGCTGGGGAGCGTTCCTGCGTGGGCTCCGTCGGTGCCGACGATACCCATATGTGAAGACTACATTCCTGCTTATTCCTGGAGATCACAAACTCCTGAGAAAAGAGGAACTTGCCCCGACTATTCAGATCCTCTCCAACCATCCCAGGGTGCTCTAGGGCCACCAGCTGCAAAAAAGGAGCATCTCTGCACTCCGAGGCAGAAGAAGCAGCAGCAGACAAGATAGCAGCCATTCCCACCAAAGTCATGGGTGTCCCAGCCTCCCCAAAATGGTGCTCGTGGCCAGAGAGGACCCCCCCCCCCCTCGCAAGCTGCCTCCATTGCAGCCAAGCTGTGAACTAAGCTCTCCGTGGCAGCCATGCTCTCCTTAATACATACAAGGCAGAGCCCTGCCATTCAGAGCAAGTTCCTACGGCTGCAGCATGTGTTTGGGTGGTCACTGCATATGTGTGTGTGTATGCTGGGAAGTATGTGCTTGTGAATGTGTGGACATGTTAGAATATGTATGTGTGTGAGCATGAATGTGTTTAGCATTTCTGTGATGTTTCTCTATGAGTCTGTGATACAGAGAAAAAATCAAAGGGGAGAGCTTTATGACAGGTGCAAGTCTGTAATCACTATGTTACTGTGAATCAATGTTTGCTGTTGCAACTGTTTTTATTTTATTTATTTATTTATTTAACAACTCTTTAATACCACTATATCACCAAGTCTACTGTTGGAACTATAGAAATTCATTAAGGCATGGGGAGAGGGGGAGGCCTCTCTCGACACAAACAGAAACAAAAAACTTTTATAACACAGGAACGTCCTTCCACCAGTTCACCTCCTCCCTTTCTGTGACTAAAGCAGCATTCCCTTTAGCTGGATATCAGCCACAGTTTCAGATGCTGGTTACAGTACTCTGGAAACAGGCAGGGCAGGCATTCATACTGCCTACGGAAGCTAACCATTAAAGTAGAAATCAATCAAATCATGGAAAAAAAAAAGAGATCAGATAATTGTCAATCCTAACTTCCCAATTTCAGAGCACATTGGCAGCACCCTCTCCCCCTCTAAACGTTTGACCATAGGTATGTTCCTAGCTTGGTTATGCCTTAATCTAGCCTTGCCCATGGCAAGGGATGCTAGTTGGCAGTATACACAGCAACCAATAAGAAAGCAGTGCAGTTTAGTCAATAGTTTTCACAGTAGAAACAAGAGCATGGAAAATTCAGAGTGTGAGCGTGAGCGTGCGTGTGTGTTGCTGTTATGTGTTCTGTCTGTGCTGTGCATGTGTTGTGTTTGTGGTAGGTAGCCGGAGGGGTATTTCTGGTGGACGTAGTTTGGGTGTTGGGGACAATTGTGGGGAGGTAATTTTGAGGCTCGCAGAAATTTGCAAACTGGTGGGGCAACTGCTGTGAGGAGTTTCCAGAAGTGGGGGATTTTTTTGTGGGTGAGGAAGTTTGTAGGGGTATGTGGGGGGAGGAGGCCAGATGCAGGGGCCACTTGGAGAGGAAGTGGAACAGTTGAGTGGAGGGGTGGCCTAGTGGTTGGGGCAAGGTACTTCAGGCCGGAAGGTCGGGGTTCAAATCCCACTAGAGGACAGCAACCTTGGGCCGAAAGGACTGGGGTTTCTAGTCCCACAGGTGCTCCTTGTGGTCTTGGGCAAGCCACGTAACCCTCCATAGCCCATGTTCCCTGTAAAATAGTTATCTCCAAGTTACAATGCCCTGTTCAATGTAATTTCAGTTTGTTCAATGTAAACCACACTGATGCAGAATAGCGCGGTATATAAGAGAATGTAAATAAATAAATAGTTGAGAAGGTAATTTTTGGGGTGTGGCAGTTTGTGGGTTGGTGTGGCAATGGTAGGGAGTGCTTTTTTTTTTTTAAGGATGGGGCAATTTGGGGGTGGTGTGGCAGTTGACAGGAAGCGTATTTTATGGGTACTAGCAACGTTCAGTTTGGTGGGCAACTCTAGGATGTATTGGAGCAGTTAAACTAATGGAAGGGACCTGCACAAATCGGCCTGAAGCACTGTTGAAACGAAACAAGCATTCCCCGCTGCCTGGACATCCAAGTGATAATGCTTAGAGAAAGTATGCAATTATGACCACTTTGCCGCCCTATAGATATCCAATGGCGGAACCAAACTATATTCTGCCCAAGAGGCTGTCTAAGCCCTCGTGGAATGCGCCCACAGTACCGCCAGCGCTGCTTTACTATTCAAGATGTACGCAGACGCAATTGCCTCCCTGATCCATCTGGAAATGGAGGCCTTAGCTGCCGCCTCACCTTTGCGCGGCCCTTCAAACAGAACAGACAGTCCAATCTCTGAAAGGACGATGTCCTTTTCACATATCTTCACAGGATTCTTCTAGGTGGAGCAGCTGCAGAGTGGCAGGGCCCACATCCATGCTCACCAGAACCGGTAAGGAAATGGCCTAATTTACATGAAATGCTGACACCACCTTGGGCAAAAATGAAGGTACTGGGTGCAGGACCACTTTCTCATTGGTCTCGCCATCTTCAGGAACTGTCGTGTCAACTGTTGTAGCTCCTGCACCCGGCGATCCAGCAGAAAAACCCTGTCCATGCGGGTATTGAAGCACGCTCCCAAATACTCTAACTCCTGGGCTGGCCATAACTAACTCTTGGCCAGGTTGACCACCAAACCAAAACTTTAAAGAAACTCCACCACCCGCACTGTTGCTCTTTCACTGTTGCCCCTGGACTTCGCCCGGATCAGCCAATCATTTAAGTACAGGAAGGCAAAAACGCCTTCCTTACAGAGAGCTGCCGCCGCCACCACCACCAGAACCTTGGTGAAAGTACGAGGGCCAGTCGCCAGACCGAAGGGCAATGCTCAAAACTGTAAATGGCCCATTGGCACCGCAAAGCAGAGAAACTGATGATGTTCTGGATGAATGGGAATGTGCAGATACGCCTCCGTGAGGTTGAGAAACGTCAAGAACCCTTCGCTCCTTACTGCCACTATTACTGATCTCAGCATTTCCATGTGAAAATGCAGTACCCGGTGACAGTGGTTCCTGCCCTTGAGGTCAATAATCAGGGCAAAGGATCCTTCCTTTTGGGGCAACACAAAATAAATGGAGTATCGACCGCAGCCGCACTAGTCTTACAGAACCGGTTCTACAGCTCTTAGCTGCAGAAGAGGAGACAAGGTCTCCTCTACTGCTGCAGACACCGCTGTGTCCACTTTGGGTGATCGAAGGAGCTCTCATTCTTGCTCCAGTAGCACGTACAGGCACGTCATGGATCACACCCTTTTAAGGCCGGCCTCTGGCAGATCCCACTCATCCTGGATCATCTGTCGTACTACTCTATGTACTGGAGAGACTTTCCGCGATTTCCGCACTGCCTGGAGCAGCGGATCCTCCAGCGCCTCTTCCTCTGCCAGGAGATTAGCGGGCATATTCAGAGCTATGAGGGACTCCAAAATTAGCGTCAGCAGCTCCTTCCGGCAGAACACCCAAGCAATCTGGGCCTGATCCTCCTGTTCTGGGATCTCTCCTTCTTCCAATTCCTCCTGCAGATCTAGCACTGTGTCGAGGTCTTCCCCATCCAGCCTCTCCGACAATGGCGATCGCTGCCACTCTTCTGAGCCTCTAGCCCGCTTAGTCGCCACTGCCCTGGCTCGTGCTCTTTTGCGCCCGACGCCCTCTT
Organism: Ichthyophis bannanicus; assembly: GCA_033557465.1. Classification (NCBI taxonomy): domain Eukaryota; kingdom Metazoa; phylum Chordata; class Amphibia; order Gymnophiona; family Ichthyophiidae; genus Ichthyophis; species Ichthyophis bannanicus. The sequence goes on along the minus strand of CM066031.1, from coordinate 162,005,031 downwards.
AGCCCTGCGTTCCAGGGCTGAGGAGCCACTTGCCAAGCCCTGTTGACATAGAAAAATGACTTATGCAAAAGTAAAACAAACTCTGGTGAAAACTCCCCTGTGAGCCCTACTGCTCTTCCTGAGCTTAAGGGGTGGATGGTCCGAGCATCGCGCAGGAACCAGGGGCCAGATCCATTGACGGTAACAAGGTGCCCCCTGCCTCCAGGGTCTCTTGTGACCAGGAGGGACTCTCCTGCCTCGTCTCATCCTGCAAGTCCTGCTCCAATGACCTAGCCTCTTACGTGCAGTCTAGGCAGACCCCTGTCTCTTAGACCGCTCCCCGTCGGGTCCCACATATCTTGAGAATTTTTAGATTGCACTGCCGTGTTGTACCTCAAAGATATGAAATGGACCACGCACTTATCCAATCAGACTCCAACACTTACTCCAATTAAAAGTTTATGGTTTTTATTATAAGTAATACCAATGGCTGTATGGAGTACAGCTTCCCTTACAAGCAATATCACAAAATTTAGTAGGTACAAAGAGACAAAAGATGATTATGTCAGGTTACTCACTGACCATAGACAAACGGAAGGATTTCATTTGTCTTCTATCCACTGACTGACTTTGTCTTTCTAGTTACATACATTTCTTGTATGCAGGTGCTTCCTGTTTCATTGAATAAAACTGTAGTTACAGAAGCTACTCAGCACTTTTTTCTACTTATCTTTCATTTATTTTTGTCTCTGACCTTTTTGCCCGATCCTTCTCAGGAAAGTGTCACAATTTCTCAACAAACTGTCACTTACATCTCCTGACCAGGCACGACTCCTCTCTGAAATCTGCCTAGCCACAAGACAATGGCACTTTTAGTTAGGCTTTTGCCACAGGTCTGCATCAAGTCATTGTGTACTGAATACGTTTTGAGCTGTATAACACAAAGAATGCTTAAGGATGTGGTATGAAGTGGGGTTCACTCCCCTTGATACCATCACATACCAGGCACTACGGTCTGGTCGGCATGGTGGGAAGGGCTGCGGGTACTCCTCAGGAATGCCCTCAATCTGTATCCAGGTAGGTAGAAGGATTCTTAGCACAGTGCACAGGCATGGATCACTAGAGCAACTGAACTAAAATAAAATAAAACAAAACCGAAATCTAATTAACAGAAACTGAAATTGAAAGGAAACTGCAAATGGCCCCCTTGGAAGAAGCTGCTCTGTCCTACTTTATTCTCAGGTGGCTGCCTCTCCCAAGTGCCCAAAGCACAGTGGGGTGTTAAAATGCACACAGGCCTAAAGAAGAAATTGCACCTAAAACACAGCGGGGGGAGTTTCCCTCGCTGCTGCAGGCTCCCAAACAGGAGTATTTGGTGAGGTAGTCAGCTAGTTAAAGGGGACAATTTAGGGGGTATTTCTTTTTTTTTTAGGGGTGGGGCAGTCTGTGGGGTGATAGGCCAGTTGCAAGGGACTACTTTTTAGGGGTAGAATCAGCATGTAGGTTGGTGGATCAGCTGTGAAGAGGTAGGGCTCGATACTGGAAACATTAGGCAATCAATTGGCGAATAAATCCAGTTGAAATTCACGTAAAACTCACAAACGTGGGTAAACCCGATCTTGAGTGGCACGTGCATGACAAGATATTACCACAAGGCGCAGTAGCATAACTGTGTATGTGCGACAGCGTAACAGGGTAGAGTTTGGGCGTGGCATCTGCATACACGCAGAATGCCAATATTCCACGGCAATATCCGGGGACATATAAGAGCCAAAAGCATGTAGCTCTATGCCCGGGTTTTAACCGGTTACGGGACCAATGAAAATCCATTTTGGCTACACATGTAAACACTCCTACTGGAGAATTCAAATCAGACAAGAGGTACAAGACACGAGCAGAGGAATGTGGTGGCTACCCATGCAACACCAGAGGTGGAGATGCCATAGACGGGCCAGGCAGTGTCAGCAGCAACCGGTATTGGCCCAGAAAGAGCGGAGATGCTACTGGACACCCCAGGTGTTCTGACCAGGGTCACATATCTGAAGTTGACCGCCGAAGTGGTGTTCCAGCATTTCCACCTTGTTGTTGCCAGTATCACAAACCTCTGTGCCATGCCGAGACATGACCTGGAGCCCTTAACTGTGTGTGAAGGTATGTAATGCCTGTGGCTCTCAAGGTGACCACTACCCTTGCCTTCTTCATCACTGGAAGCTTCCCGCATGTTGTGGGGGCAACCACAGGTATCACGCAGTCAGCGGGCTCACACAGTCAGCAACATCACACTGCACTGCAGCAGTTACAACAGCTCTCCTCAGATGGCTCCATGAATGTGTGTGCTTCCCAGCCACGCTACAGGCCAAACAACAGACCATGCAGGCCTTTCATGTACTGGGCACTGCTGGAGCACAGAGATATCAGGATTTGCCCAGTGCCGATGACTGTGTAGAGGGGGCAAGCACATGATGGCAGATGGCACTGTGGACAGGGCAGTAGCACTACAGCCCCTCCAGAGCTGTAGTAGGACCCTGGGTTGCAAAGGTTGCAATGCATGGTGTAGATGTCACACATTATCTTGTCATGTAGTTGTTAGAATGCCTATTGCACAGACCACAATCCCCTACCAATGGCTCTACATGCATGTGCCCCCCCCCCTCCCTTTGTGACTCCACAGGTGATAGAGGACACATGCTGAGGACCTGGCTCATGACACCAGTGCACAACGCGCAAACTGCCCAGGAGGAGAACAACAGAGCACTGGCACATACAAGGGCAGTGGTGGAGCAGGCATTTGGGCTCCTGAAAAGCAGGTTCTGATGCCTTGACAGGAATGGGAGAGAACCGCTGTACAGCCCTGAAAACGTCTGCCGCATCTTTATGGCATATGCATTCTCCACAATATTGCCATACAGCGGGGGATCAAGCTGCCACAGGAGGAGGTGTCTGTTGATATGGAACGCTCTGAGGGGCTGAAGGGCGATGACCACATTGGCAGCCAGCATGTGACAGCAGCAGCACAAACAGCAAGAGACAGACTGATATGGGAGAACATCTAGTACGAGTACTCCCTTTTATTCACAGACTAGCACCATCAAAACCAAAACTGAGATCCCATAGTGGTACACAGTGCCGGACCAGGGGACGGACATGCTTCACTGCTCGCAGGAAGTGCGCCACATCAGGGTGCACTACAAGTGATACACTGTCACATGACTTTGATAACAGGTTAAGCCTGCCACTTGGACTCTCAAAGAATTGAGGGCTAGCCCTTTGTCCAAACTGGCCTGCAAGAATTCCGGAAAATCCAGCGTGGAGGCTGCAAACGGTCCAATGCAGCATCACTCACAATAGTCCTTGAACACTTGCCAAACTCTCATATACACAAAGGACATAGAACACTTTCTAGTCTTCAAGAGCATGTCCACTACAGAGCTCGAGTAACCCTTCCATCTCAGGCATGTACTTTTAAAAGCCAGGCCGAAAGCAAGAATCGATCCACCTGCAGCATGAGGATTGGACCCTGCAACAGCAGGTCTTTCCTGGCTGGCAGATGCCAATGCACCACCATCAACAACTGGAGAAGATCGGTGTACCACAGTCACCGCTGCCAATTTGGGGCTTTGAGTATTACCAGACTCGGATGCGTCTTGATCCATTGCAGCAGACAGCTGATGAGCAGCCATGGAGGAAATAAATACAGCAAGGCCGCTGTCAGCCAACTCTTGTACCAGCGCATCAAACCCCTCAGACATTCTCACTCTGCACATGTTGAAGAATCTGCTAGCCTTGGTATTCGTGGTAGATGCCATCAGATCCATGGTGGGTTCATCCCACCACCATTCAACTATGTCCTGCAACACAGCAAGATTCAATTCCCACTCGCCCAGATCTAACCAGTGTCAACTGAGAAAATCGGCTTGCAAGTTAAGAAACCTTAAAAATTTCTTTTCAGTGTGCCGGGCGACTCACTGCTTGGTTTTGAAAGCTGAATTTAGACAGCTACTGACTTCGGTAAGTGCGCTTTACTATATCGCTGGTTTCTGGTATATCCAGATTCTTTCATTTTAATATCAGTAGCTTACACTATTTTAGTTTCACTTTATTATTAAATCCTCTGGGGTCCTCTCCATATGCTCTGCCAACCACATTTGATTAAAAATATACATGTCCGGTCTAATAAGAACCACAATTAGAGCGAGTTGCTTTTACTTTCAGTTTTTTCCTATGCATTGGACTTCGTACCGCATAGTTTGGAAAGAGAGAATTTGAGTTAGCTACTGAATTTGGTAAGCACGATCAGATTTACTACACTTTGTTTCTCTCGATGAGTTCTATTGGTAGTCCACACTTTTGTGGATTTTCTTTTAAAGACAATTTTCACGCAGTTTCTTTCCACCTTTTTAGTTTTACCAATTTTAAATGTTAGTGTCCGGTTCAATATTAGTTTTAACTTAGTTTCAGTTGGTATAATTTTTACATTTATATTATTGTAGTTCATCCAAGGTTTCTTAACAAAAAGATACTTAATATTCACAATTGCCAACGGTCAAGATATGTTTATTTCTAAGTAGCTCTGCTGGTACCCACGGGTTGCAGTTTTGACCTCCTCCCTCCCTGGCTTCCGGATATGTACAGTGTACACGCTGCCTTTCTTAGGCGGTTCGTTTTCCAAGACATTTTAAATATTTTTAGCTATTTATTTATTTATTGTTTTAATGTTTGAGATGGTTTGGATTACACAGGTACACTACCAAAAAACTGCCTCCAGTTTTGCAACTGATTCCTATAGATTTTGGGGTGCTGAATCCAGGAAAAATAGCCAAAATGTTCCATCACGTCACGTTTTCTTGCAAAATTAGATTTCTTACCCATATAAGGAATGTTCACATAATTTCTTTTTAGCCGACTGCAGTTTATTTTCTTGGCCCAAAATAGAAGTTGTAATGGTTAACTAACTAGAAACACTCCCTCATGATATTTTAGAGTGTTTTGTATTCATTTTATACATTAACAGGACAATTGGGAGGTGGGGGGCTAAATCCAGTACTCGCGCTGGCGCATGTTCTTTCCTGTTCGCCTCGCCTCGTTCGCTCGCTCAAACACGGTGGTTGCGACATGAACGTTCCTGTCAAATTTCAGTTTCTTGCAAGTTCATTATTACCTTTTGTTTGCTCAGTCGTAATCCAGCTTTATTCCGAAGTGGTTCACTACAGTTGTAGTTTGCAGTGCTGTGTATTTGTGATGGCTCACAGAGCCAGAGGTTGCGTCAACTCTCCGGACAGTTTTTGTTTTATTTGTGGGGAATATACCGTGAAAAAGCGGCAGAGGAACATTTCTGCATTTATTAAAAAAGTATATTTCGCCTATTTTGGTTTGAAGTTAGGCGATCAAGACAAACCTTGGGCTCCTCACAAAGTGTGCAAGACATGTGAGGAAGATCTACGCTTATGGATGAAAGGTAAAAAACAAGCATTTCGTATCGGAATACCTATGATGTGGCGTGAACAAAGAGACCACAGCAGTGACTGCTATTTTTGCTCTTGCATTGTGAAGGGATACAACTTAAAAAATAAGAACGTAATAAGTTACCCCAACCTTCCCTCAGCAATTAGGCCTATGCCTCATAGCAACAAAGTACCTGTGCCTGAACCACCAAAATCTTTGGATCATATTTGTGTGGACGGTTCTGATCATGATGAGACTCATCAGATGGCTTTTCCCGATGAGTCCAGTACTTCCGAGTTTGAAACTGAACCAGATCCGAAACCTGAACTTTTCTCTCAAGCTGAATTGAATGATTTAGTCCGGGATTTAGGACTCCCAAAAGATGCTGCCCAACTGCTAGGTTCTCGGCTTAAACAGAAAAATCTATTGTCACCAGGAACAACTTTTTATTGGTACCGCAACCGCGAGACACAATTTTTGAAGTATTTCAGCAAAGAGGAAGATTTGGTATTTTGCAACGATATATACGGAGTGATGGAAAAGTTTAAACTCCAGTATGATCCTGCTGAATGGCGGCTGTTCATTGATTCGTCAAAAGACAGCATAAAAGGTGTTCTTCTTCATAATGGCAACACATTCGCTTCAGTTCCTATTGCTCACTCTGTTATTCTCCAAGAAAAATACGAGAATTTGGCCCTGATTCTTCAGAAGATTCGTTACATCTGTAAATAGACTGTAAATAGTTTCCCTTGTTATCCAAGTTCCTTCCCTTGTTATCTGTAATCTCATGCTTGTTATTGTACTGAGACTTTTTGTTCTATGTGAACCGCGCTGATGCCGAATAGTGCGGTATATAAGAGAATGTAAATAAATAAAAAATAAATAAATAAATGATGAGCATAAGTGGATGATTTGTGGAGACTTTAAAATTCTATCCATGCTATTAGGGCAGCAATCCGGTTTCACCAAATATCCCTGCTTCCTTTGCTTGTGGGATAGCCGGGCCCGCGACCTACACTGGGGGAAAAAAGACTGGCCAATTCGGGAGTATTTGAGACCCGGTGAGAAAAATGTTCTTCATGAGAGCTTGGTACCTCGTGATAAAATTCTATTACCACCTCTCCACATTAAGTTGGGTCTCATTAAGCAATTCATCAAGTCCCTTCCAAAAGATGGTGAGTGCTTTCGGTACCTTTGCTCAAAGTTCCCCCGACTTTCTGAAGCAAAGCTAAAGGAAGGAGTGTTTGTTGGCCCTGATATAAGGAAACTCATTTCAGATGGAGCATTCGCTGAAACGATGTCTGAGAAGGAAAAAGAAGCCTGGGATTCCTTCAAGGATGTTGTTCTCAAATTCTTGGGGAACAGGCGGGATGAGAACTATAAGGATATTGTTGCCAGGATGCTCAATGCCTTCAAAGAACAAGGCTGTAATATGAGCCTGAAAGTCCATTTCTTGCACTCCCATGTGAACTACTTTCCCGAAAACTTGGGGGCGTACAGTGAAGAACAAGGTGAAAGGTTTCACCAGGACATCAAGGACGCAGAGAGAAGGTACCAAGGAAGATGGAACACCACTATGATGGCTGATTTCTGCTGGTTGCTGCTGCGGGAAACCCCAGATGAAAAATACGCCAAGCAGCGCACCAAGAGAAGCATTCGGGGGAAGAAGAAACGGGCCCACCAGGAGATTGATTGACCCAAGAATGACTTTAAAATCTAAACTGTGTTGACAAATATCGTGTTTTTACTAAACTTTGAAATAAAAATTTGCTAGTTATTACCACAGTGTCGGATCTCATTTATTAGAATTTTATTTTCACACCATCGGGTGTTTGTCTTCATGTATTGCAATGGTGCGGTTTGCGTTTTCTATTCTTACATACATACCTGTACAACATTTTTTGCACATTGCTTTGCTTTGTGTCTAACCTCGCTCTTATATGCTCAATGTTTGTGCACATGTATGTGGCTGTTTTAAGTGCAGACAATTTTGCTACCATCACAGTGTGTTTTGTTGACATTACTCTATTCTTATGTGCTGCCTTGTTACAATTTTCTTTATTCTTATTTGAATAACTACTAAACAATTAGTATAAAGAATTCATCCAAGAAACTTTTATCTCGATCGCACTCAATCTGAAACGTTCACCTCAAACTGCTAACCCAATGTAGCAAAACATCTGTACGTGATGGAGCAAATTGGTTACCAGATTTGGATTCAGCGCACCAAAAAACATAAAAATCAATCGAAACATTAGAGGCAGTTTAAAAAAAAATTTTTTTATTGTACCTGTGTTATTGTTTTCAATGTATACATGTGCCTAATCTCGTTTTCTTTGTTCCAGCTCTGTTATCTTCAACTGAGTGTTGTATGGTCATTAAACTAAGGTATCCTAGAGAAAGCTATGTTGCTTGTTACACCCCCTAATGTGTTTATAGTTTTAATTAATTTTATTTAATTTTATATTGTTCTAGTTACGAGTTATTGTTTGTTTGTAACTATTTTATTGGTATTGCGTATCCACACTTTTTAGTGCCCTCATTGTTTTATTATTTATAAGATTGATCTTAATGTGTTTATGTGTATTTTAATCACCATTTTATTGGTATTGCGTATCCACACTTTTTAGTGTTTATAGAGTTACATTATACTTTTTGTTTTTATGTATTATTCATAAGATTAATCTCAATGGGTTTACATGTATTTTAATTAGCATTTTGTTCTTTCCCTTTTTGTTTCACTTAAAATTATTTATTTTGTATGTTTTTATGTTTCTAGTACCTACTTCAACAACCCCTGATGAAGGTTTTCGAAACACGGCTTGTGTCGGGTTGTATAATAGGTTTTAGAGTAATATATTAATAAATTGTTTTTCCACTCAAATCACGTTTTGGACTGTGTCCTTGCTACTACGTGATTTCCTGCCCTATCTGTTGGACTGCAAAAAGCCAACATGCGACAGGTGGCTGCTACATTCTCTTCCACCGACTTTGCACCTATCAGCCAGTGATCCGGATAAAGATGAACTAAAATCCCTTCCTTTCTCAAAAGGGTCGCAATGACCATCATGGTGAAAGTCTGAAGTGCTGTGACTAGGCCAAATGGCAGAGCCCGGAACTGAAAATGACACATCAGCAACGCAAACCTCAGAAAATGTTGACAATCTGACCTGATGGGACTATTCAGATACACCTCCGTGAGATCTAAGGTCATGAGGAACTCGCAATTTCTGACCACAAAAATCACAGGCCACGTTTCTATACATAAGAGTGGTACTCCCAAAGTGTGGTTTACATGCTTGAGGTCCAAAATCAGCCAAAAGGAGCCCTCCTTCTTGGGCACCACAAAATAAATGGAGTATCAACCAGAGCCTGACTGGTCTTTGGGTACAGACACCACCACCTCCAGCTGAGGCAAAATGCTGCAACGTACCTTGTACTATCCTGAACTTGGCTGGAGCCATGTAAGGTGACAGAAAGAAGACATCAGCAAGAAGTCACGCAAACTCAAGCGCATATCCCTCATGAATTGCTTCTAACACCCACTGGTCGGACATTGAGACCCAAACAGAATAAAAACATTGCAGACACCCACCTCCCAATTCCCGATCTGTCTGGACCAGTCTCGCTTCATTGAGACTTTTTAGGGGGAGCAGGGGGTCCCGGTGTAAAAACCTCTTCCAGCTCCCCTGTAACCCCAAAAGGGCTGGCAGCGAGGTGTGTGGCGACTCCTTTGGAAAGAGGGAAAGCGCGAAGCCCAGAACTTGTAATAGTCCCTGGGCTGGCCCCTGGGCGCAGTTCCTGGTTTCAGAGTTTTAGGTCTATCCTCAGGAAGCCTAGACCCCTTAGTTAAGGACTTGAGTGAGACTATCTTTTCAAGCGCCTCTCCAAACAATAGCTTGCCTTTGTAAGGAGGTTTACTGAGATGGGTCTTAGAGGAAACATCCACTGACAAGTTGCACAGCCAAAGAAAGTGCCTGGCCACAATAATGAAAGCTACAGTGTTGTCCAAAGCCCAGACCTGGTCATAAATGCATCAGCCAGGTAGGCTGAAGTTGACACCAACTTGGCCGCCTCTGGAAGAGGAAGAGCGGACTCGCCCTCAGCACTCGGGAGCTCATGGGACCAGCGGATACATGTCCTTGTAACATAAGCCCCACAAATGGAAGATTGATGCAAGTGCTCAGACCCTTCAAATGCCTGTTTCAACAACTGCTCAAGCTTACGGTCTTGCACATCCTTTAACGCAGCCCTGCCTTCCACTGGAATGGTGGTTTTCTTGGTCACCACAGAGACCAGCGCACACACTTTCGGCATTTTCAGGAGATCTCTGTCCGCTTGGGGAATGGGATAAAGCCAGCCCATAGCTCAAATGCCCTGCAACCCTGCCTCGGGGACCTCCCATTCCACTTCTAATCATTTGCTTTATCACTCTATGCACCGGGAAAGCCATCTGAGGGGATTTAAACCCCTGCAGGAGCAGATTCTCTAAAGTCGGGGTCTCAAACACGCGGCCCGCAACGGAGGGAAACAAAAAAAAAAACCCTGGCTTCTGCTGCTGCCGCCGTGGCAGCGGCAGAATCAACTGTCAATTTAAAAAAAAAAAACTGACTTCTGCTGCTGCAGCCGTGGCAGCAGCAGAATCAGCTGTCCCGCAGCTCCTTCTCCTCTGCCCGGAAGAGCCCTGAGTCTGCTCCATCAGCGGCGGGCTTTTCAAGCCACAAAGAGAGTATTTCCCTCTCGCGCGGCTTGAAAAGTGAATAGGCTTAAGCCGCGCGAGAGGGAAATACTCTTTTCGCGGCTTGAAAAGCCCGCCGCTGATGGAGCAGACTCAGGGCTCTTCCGGGCAGAGGGGAAGGAGCCGCGGGACAGCTGATTCTGCTGCTGCCACGGCTGCAGCAGCAGCAGCAGAAGCCAGGGTTTTGGGTTTTTTTTTTAATTTACCTGAGCTGATGGGTGGGAGGGGGGGTTAGGACTGGAAATGGGCTGATGGGGTTAGGAAGCACTGGAGGTGGGTTGATGGGGGGGAGTTAGGACTAGTAATGAGCTATGGAGGGGCTAAGACTGAAATGGGGTAATGGGGGGTTAGGACTGGAAGTGGGCTAATGGCAGCGGCAGGGGGGGTAGGACTGGTAATGGGCTATGGTGGGAGCTAGGACTGGAAATGGGCAGATGGGGGTTAGGACTGGAGGTGGGCTAATTGGTGGGTTGACTGGTAATGGGCTATGCGGGGGGCTAAGAATGAAAATGGGGTGATGGGAGGGTTAGGACTGGAAGTGGGCTATGGGGGGGGCTAGAAATGGTAATGGACTGGGGGGGTTGCTAGGACTGGAAATGGGCTTAGTGGGGGGGAGATAGGACAGGAAATGTGCTGATGATGGGGCTAGGATAGGACTGAAAATGGGCTGATGCGGGGACTAGAAGGGAGCGGATGCTGGGTGGGGCTGGAACTAGAAGGGAGCTGATGTTGGGGAGGATTAGAATGGTATGGGGCTGGGAGAGTGAAATGGAGAGGGGAAAAATATTTTGTGTGGGAGGGAAGAAAAATCTGCAATTGGCCGGGTATTGGGAGAGTAAGTGGTGATTGAGGATGGAGGGGTAAAATTTGAGTGGATGAAATAGGAATGAGAAAGGAGCAAAAGGAGAAAGATTAGTATGTTAAAACGGATGTAGAGGGAGAATGGAAAAAAACTAGAAGAGAGAAGAAAGGACAAAAGGACAGCAGACGATGGAGAGTTAGCAGAAGGCACGAAGAAACCAGAAGAAAGCTGCTGGAACAATTGCAACTGAAAAAAAATGCAAAAAAGGTAGAAAAATCTCTCTTTATTTTGAATTTATTAACTGGAATATGTCAGCTTTGGGAAATGTGCATCAATAACGTCTGCGTTTTGTTTAGTACAAGAGGAAATTAGTTTATAGTTTTATTTCTAGTGTTGTTGTACATTCCAAGTTTGGCTTTTGGGGTTCCCAGTTTAATTATTGTCTTCTTGTTTCTAAATTTTGATTCCTTGTTTGGTGATGGTGTATGTTCTGCATGTGTAACTGAGCTGAGGTATTCTGTTTATGTAATTCCTATTTGACATTGCTACTTGTTTTCTTTCCCCAGTAGGTCATGTATTGTTATTCTCTGAAATGTATTGGTTTAATATTTGCAGTGTTGCCTTTTGATAGGTAGGGTATGGTGCTTTGTGAGTCCTGGTAGTGCTGTTAGGATATGGCGGGTTTGCTATGGGTTCTAAATGGGCAGTGTTTGTTTGTAGTAGTTCCTAATGTGCCTGGCGGTTGGCACTGGATTATAGTAATATAGAAATCTTTTAGTCTTTCTTTATCCATACACTCATGAAGAGGCATGTTTACTAAAAGTTAGGGTATGGTAACAGTATGTAAATATTTATGCAAATGAGGCCCCTTATGCAAATGAGGCTCCGCATCTTATGCGGCCCCCGGGTTATTTTACAAGTCCTCATTTGGCCCTCAAAGCAATTTGATTTTGAGACCTCTGCTCTAAAGGCTCCACTGAGGGAGCAGGGGCCTGCATCATGTTAAGAGCTGCCAACGAGTGAGAAATCAGGGAGGCTAGCTCTTCCCTGCAAAAAACCCCTCACCACATGTGGATCCTTACCAGTGAGGGATACTGAGATAAGCACAAAGCAAGAAGTACGATACCTGGGGATCACCCTAGACCAATATTTGACAATGGAGTCAGACATAAAGAACACTAGCAGAGCAATATACCTAAAATTGCAGACTCTTCGCCAACTCCGTCCCATGCTTGAAGCTGTTGAATTCCAGACAATATTCCAAGCATCGATTACCTCACATTTAGATTACGCAAACATCATTCTCTATGGTATTCCAGATTATGCAATTCATCCCCTTCAAATGGCTATGAATACGGCAGCATGAACCCTGATTGAAGCCTCAAGATACGAACATTTTACCCCAATCCTGAAACAGCTCCATTGGCTCCCCATTGATATTCACCTCAAGTATAAGGCTTTCATCATAACACTCAAAATTCTGCACAACCTCTCAGCTACTGCCCTTAAGATTCTACAATGGACAGCTGACAAGAGTAAGAAGATCTACCATGTCAAACACTCTTTCAGTCCCTTCTATAGTAAGAAAAAGTTCCCAGTTTGTTAATGGTCGAGCATTCAAATTATATGCATCACCTCTCTGGAACTCCCACCCCCAATCCGTGCCATCTCTGACCTATCTACTCTCACGCCCTTGCCCCTGGTTTAGAGGGGCAAGGTAACGGAGAACTTCTCTTGGCGAGCTCACATAAACTAGCTTTTCCTCAGGTGGATTCTGGGACATGTAGTTTGGCTCTTAAGAAGTGCAGTCATGGTCCGATGTTAAGGCAAATGACAGAATTTATTTTAAAGTAAAAGTTCAAGTAAACTGTACACAGGAATTTTGTCCATTCAGGATTGTTTGCAACAGAGCATTTAGATCAGTATAACTGCTTCACAGTCTTTTAAACACATGCAGCTGGTTAACAACGTTGCTCAGTCTTAGAGAAACAGCTCTGCTCAGCAAGGTAAAAATACTTCTTTTTAACCTTGTGTTTGTGAAGCACTTAACAGCAAACGAATAACTCAGTTCCTCTGGAACAACCTCTTCTTTCCCTCCTTCCTTTCAGGATTGGTTTTAAACTCAAAATAAGAAAACAAGTAACAAACATTCACAAGCTTTCTCTTCAGCGTGACTCAGCACTTTCCTGAGAAATGCAAACACGTGGAGTTTTCTTCAAACGCAATTCCTGGCTCAATTCCAGTTACCTGCTTCTAGGAGACTTTCTCATTCAGTGCTAGCCTTTAGCATAATGATTCCATGTTTGTAGCTTGACACAAGGTACAGTCCATGGGGATATCTAGATCTTGCAATTCCTCCCCTGCCAACTCAATCTGCATATCCTCTGGTGTTGTTAGGGCAGTGTCCTGTTCTGAGCTCTGGACACAGTGCTCAGAATACAGCCTCCCTGGGGGTTCTAACGTCTCTCCTGAGCTTAACTCTCCCTGATAAAGACAGTCAGTACCTGAAGCAGTGGGCAGTTCTCCCTGGTTGTGCTCGCTACGGTTCCTTGTTTCCTTCCAGCCTCTCTGGAACGGCTCTCTGTATTCCTCTCTGGGTTCTCTCCTGGAGATCTGCAGGTGCTCCTGGTTCCACTCCTGATTCCCCTGAATCCTCTGAGTACTCCGAACCTCCTGAGACCTCTGCCTCCCCAGAGCTTCTTCCTTCCTCCGAGCTTCTTCCTTCCTGAGCTTCTCCTTTCCTCTGCTTTAGCAGGGGTTTATATTTCCCTCTCCAGGGCTCCAGCCCTTCCTCCATTCCTCCCAGGTGATTGTAATCACCTCTCAAGCCTGCAGTTATGTCATAGGAGTTAGGGTGTGGCTGCCTGAACTTTCTCTAAGTTAAAGTCATTGGCCTTTTCTATACTCATAGGCTCAAAACAGGCTTCCTTGTCACACTACTTTCAGAAAACATCTAAAGACACATCTGTTTCAGCTATATTATGAACACTGCATGCTACCAAACCCCTTCAGCCAAACCCTCAAACCTTCTATGAAGCTCATTTATATTATAATTTATAGTTTCCCTGTTATGGCCCAAGTTATACCTACCTAAGTTATATATGATTACACTGTTAACCTCCAATCTATTTGGTTTTGCACTAATCATGTTCTATTTAATTGTGATTATGATTGTTTCCCAAGATTGTTCTATGTAAGTTGCTGTGGCTCTCTAAACTTGTTCTATGTAATTTCTGTTCTTGTTCCCTGTAAACTGCACTGAACCTGAAATAGCACGGTATATAAAACCAATAAATAAATAGATACATTTCACCATCTTCCAACTCCGGAGTCCCTGCCTCCCCCCTCCCCCCCCCCCCCCAGATGTCCAACAAACCCTCCAAAGGGTCTTCTGAGGGCTCTGAATGAGGAGATCACTGATCTCCCCACAGATCCTCCTCAGTATGCTGCTGCTTGTGAGGTGGTTAATCCAAACCCCTTGCCCATGTCTTTCTTATGCCTTTTATTTCCCGGTGCTGTGCACTGCTGTTTCATACAATATTCTTGGGGCATCAATAATACAAAATCTGGGGTGAAAAATCCCTCCGAGGAGCTAGTTCCTTCCAGTTTAGACATATCCAATACAGAAACACTGTTCTGGGCTTTCAAGTTCTTCTTTCCCCAAGCCAGAGACTGCTTTAGTTGTTGTTTGCAAAATGGCCACAGTTCCCACCGAAACCGCGTAAACCACTGGCTCTGAAGGGACCTGCTTTTGAAGTACCAATGGTGCTTCCATTTTCCCCTTTAATATTTGGGCCTCTACGAACTTACCTTCCCTCACACAGGAACGACAAATCCCTGCCACAGACAAAGCACCTCCCGCTGCTGTACACAATACAGGAAGGCTTAGGCGCCTGCATGAAAGATTTCGCCTGCCGAAACTAATGGAGCTGACATGCTGCACTCGCACCACCGAAAAAGACCCCATCGGACTCTCATCATGCAGGATCACACCAAGCATTAAAAGGGAAGGTACAAACACAGAGCCTCAAACCAACAAAAACTGCTTACCGTTGATGTAAACCCTGCTTCCGACAGCAGCAGCTGCTCGTTTACACTGGCTGAACTGTTCTTTTCTTTTTTTTTTTTTTAAAGGCACAGAGCACTGACAATGCAGGGATCTGATATTATAGGAAAACCCAGGTTATCCTACTCAAGGGAATACTGGAGATTCCAGCTTAGGGAGGGAGGGACTTGGACCACCAGGTATTTGACACCCCAAGGCTCACCTAGCTGACTCAACAGCCCCAGTGGAGAAAGCAGCAGCGCCTCACTCCTGCTCCGCCAGCTACGCATCAACAGCTATACCCCAGCCACCAAATCTGCTTGTGTTGCTCCTCTTTTTCAGCCTTGAAGCAGCTTTATCCTTCTATTACTTAATCTATTAAAGTAATTGTTTCTTTGTGTAGAGATCTGACAAAGTGGGAGCTCCTCCCCAGCTTCTGCAGACTGAGATACTGGCTGATAGAGGCAGGTGGATTGTTCTCTTCTATGCTGACATCACAACTTTGAGCATGCTCGGTCTCCAGCTGCTTGTGAAAAGAGGTAACTCTCTTGTCTGGACTGGAGGGACGATTAAGAAAAACTTTCAGTATTCGGAAGCCAATCTGATCTCCAGTTCCTTGCATCTGGCCACAAAGAGGCCAGAGTTAAGAAAAGTCTTCTCCCCTCTCTCCAGCTGGTTGTCATCAGCATGCAACAAAAACACTTTGGCTTAGTAGTGAGAGCTCTCCCCAAAACTTTCTCCAAAATCTTTTTTGCACTGTGGAGAGACTGGGTTGGAATTATTATACATATATGTTTTGTTTTCTTTATAGTGTCGCTGTTCCAATATACATCCCTCTGAAGAAGCAGTGGGCGAAATGCTAACTGGACGTCCCGATGGGCGCTGGGGCATAAGTTTGGGGCATGAGCCTGCTGGCTACATGGATCATAATTAAGCTGTATTATTGAAGCTAAGCTTTGAATCCTGTAGCTGTAAGGCTAATAAGCATAATGAGTATGCTGCGAAGAAGTCAGCAAGAAAATTGAACAAAAATCAAGTCATAAGTTTATAGAAAAGGTTATCATTAAAGGAAAAGGAGTAGAGGCTGTCCTTTTTGACATCTGTATTTGCATTTGTTTGTTTAGTCAACAATAAAAAAAGATTTAAATCTAAAGGAAAAGGAGTTTTCTTGAGTCGCTGATGTACTGGGGATATGTTGTAGCATGAGTATATTTACCCAAGTCCACATTTGACCCTGATGGTTCCGAGACCTGTTTTTCTCCTTTTCTTATTCTGGTCCCTGAAAATCTGAATGTATACTATGGAGTCTGTTATGATCCAATGGAGTGTTATTTTTTTGTATGTTGCCCAATAAATATCCACCTTGGAACAGCTCCACCACATATATGCAAACATACCTTTCACACCAACACTTCTCCCCTAATTGAGAATATATATTTATTTTTATTTTATTTACAGTCTTTTTTATACCACGCTATTCAACATCAGTGCGGTTTACATGAAACAGAAACTTATACGGTGCAGGGGACTTTTCCGTATTTACAATAAACAGGTGCTTAAAACTTGGATAAACTGGGGGGATAAATCAGAGGTCAGATACCACCTATAAATCAGAGGTCAGATACCACCTATATAACATTTTCAACATTCTCTCTACCAAATTAGCTGCTATAGATGCTTTCTATACATTCTAATAGATCTTTGCCCACCCTTCTTCATTATCTGCTCGCTAATTCTCTCTCCCAGCGTTCATGATGACTAGCTTTCTGAAATGGAGCACCCACAAGCAATCCATACAATTTATCATCCCCCTTTCTCCAGAACTTCCCCATGCACAAGAATTCCATTGTTGTATGCCTGCTCTTTAACACTCCCACATACTTTCCTCTATAAATAAAATCCATGAATTGCATATATTGAAACCTATTCCTTAACCCCACCCCAAAAATTCTTCATCAAGTCTTTAAATGTAATCATGTCACCCTCCGCCATCACATTTCCCATTCTTACTACCAACAACTCTTCCCACTTATTGAACAAACCAAACAGTTGCCCAGGTGGGAATAGGACCATATCTAGCCCTGTGCGAGCGGTGCGGCCGCACAGGGCACAAAGGCTTAAGGGGCACATTTCAGCTGTCTACCATTGCCTGCTGCCACCACTTTTTCTTCTCGCAGCGGTGGCAAGCAACGGCAGAGAGCTGACATGCGCTCCTTAAGCCTTCTCGCGGCACGCTAAGCAGGTCTGGTCTCTCCCTCTGACGCAGCATCAGAGCAGGGAGGGGCAAATCTGCTTAGCGCGCCTCTTCTCTCCCGCCACCGTCCAGAAAGTGGCTGGATGGAGGTGCGGAGGGGGGGGTCACGCACCCGATGAGCAAGTCGCACATGGTGCGATTCACGCTTGGTACGGCCTTGGGTGAAAATGCCACAATACCCTTAATAGGCATCAACACCCCTTCTCTTCCTTCCAACAGTGCCCACTTCCACCTGCCCCAAAGCTGTACAGTAAGACAGGAAAACAGACTTCCCCTAAGGCCTGCTTCCCCCGCCCCTCCTTCTTGTTCAATCCTACCATATCTAACCTCTCCTCCCCTCCCCACTTAAAGCCTACTCTATCCTAACCTACGTCTCCCCAAGTTTACCATGCCAGTCGCAATAGACTCTCAACTGTTCTTCCACATAATATTTCATAAATACAGGAGAGCAACCGCCCCACACCCACCTTTTGGGCCTTTATAAAATACTCTGAGCCATTCTGGGTGGCCTATATTGCCAAATAAACTTACAATTTTTCTCTACATCTACCAAACATTCTCTCCAGAATTCCAATGGGGAGCATCTGAAACAGGTAGAGAAATCTTGGCAAGGTCACCAATCTTTACTATGGCAACTCTCCCCAGCCATGAAAGCTGCAAGCATCCCCAGAGTTCCAACACCAAATCCAATTTATGCATCAGCCCTTGGTAGTTTCTTTAAGCAAACTATTAGGGTCAGTGGTCAGTTGTACCCGCAAATATCTAATACCATGTGCAGCCCACCGAGAGGGAAACTTTCTCCTCAACATCTCTGTGTGTCTAAATATATCTTAAAGATATTGGACTTTTGCATATTGACAATAAATCCTGAAAGTCTCCCATATTCTCTTAACTCCCAGATCAATATGGATAAAGTGATATTGGATCTCACTAACGTAAATAGAATATCATCCGCAAAGAGAGATGTGGTATTCACTCTCCCCACCTCGATACCCTTTCAAGTTCATACTCATATGGATACCAGCAGCCAACAGCTCAAGCAAAAAAAAGCAAATAGTATGGGTGAAAGTGGGCATCCCTGCCTAGTACCCCGCCCCAAACTAAGAAAAAAAAAAAAAAACAAGCAAGCATTCGCCATTAACTCTGATGCAAGCCTTTGGTTCCCTATATAAAGCCTTTATCCAGGCCAGGCACAAATGCAAATGCAATGCAGTGCAATGTGTGCCACTGAGTCAATGTTGACTCCTGGTGACCCAGCAGCCCTTGGGTTTTCTTGGGAAGGTGTAACTGGAAACAGATTGCCAGGCCTTTCTTCCAAGACAATGGGGAGTTAAAGCGAGTTGCCCAAGGCTGCAAGGAGTGCCAATGGGAATTGACCAAGAGGCCAGGGTTCATCAGGCTGCTGCTCTAACCATTAGACTACTCCTAGAAGAAGAAATTGTAGTTTATGCTTCCAAGCAACTCACATCAGATTCAAAACTCTTGCGATATTTTCACTCTTTTGTTGCCCCGGCATGAACCCTGCTTGTTCTTCATGCACCAACTTTAGAATCACCTTTTCCAGCATGTTAGCAAACATTTTGGCTAAGAGCTTAGCATCTAGATTAATTAACGATATTCCCATACATTGTCAGATCACATCCCTCTTTAGGCAACACTGTAATTCCCACCCAACCCATGGTTTCAGCCAAATTCCCTCCCAACCCTTTATTACCCCATTGAATACTTTCCCCAATAGGCCCACTAACAATTCTTTGAATTGCTTATAAAAGTTTGCAGGTAGTCCATCCAACGCAGACGATTTGCCCTGCTTTGATGATCCAATAGCTTCCCATATCTCTTGTGCAGTAATTTCCATCTCTACCATCTTTGCCTCCTCCTCATCTAACCTCAGACAGGATGACCGAGTCAAGGTAGCTATCCATATCCTATTTCCCTGCTTTGTCTCTTTACACTATATATAAGGCTTCACAGAATTCCCAGAACCTATTCCTAATACCCTCAGGTTCAACCATCATTTTCCCATCTTTTGCTCTAATTCCCACTATCTGGGTCCTTATCTTCATTTTTAACTGGGCTGCCAGCAATTTCCAAGTTTTACTGCCACGCTCAAACACCTTCTGCTTAGTCTTCAGCAATCCACTATCAAGGCCCGTAGTTTCCCTCTCTCCTCTCCCAACCTCCTATGCACCTCTCCTGGAGACTTTTCCTTATCCTGTCTCTCCAGCTCCTCGCCCTCTCATTTCCTGCACTCTCTAGTCCTTAAGCTTCTTCTTTTAGGATCCCCACATAATCAAATGGCACCTAATTACACCTTTAAATCCATCCCAAATCTTAGACCTATCTCTCCATCCCCATTCAACGAGAAATATTCCTGAATATCTGTAGTCAACCCTTCCACAATCTACTTATCATCCAGTAAGCTATCATTAATACACCAAAATCAAAGCCTCTTTTCTACCGACCCTGTCCCTATTCCAACCAAACATGGATGTGATCCAACCCGTCGCCCCTATTCTTGCCTCAATGATCTTTTCCACCAGTAACAAATCAATATAAGTATATATCCCATGTAAAGCTGAAAAAAGTATAACCTTTTCTCCCACGTGCTGATGACGCCATATATCCAACCAACCCAAAGGTCCTAAAAAACTTTTTTAACCTTAACTGTTTAATTTTCTACCCTCCCTCCCTTTGGAGCACTCTTTAGCTGACATAGAAGCAATACTTAAATCCCTGCCCACAATTAACTCCCCCTCCACCCAAGAATAACCCAGTAACCCAGCAGTTCACCTACCACCTCCCTAAAGAAATCCCCTTGAGAATTATTTGGACCATAGATACTCACAATAGTAATTTTTTCCAAATTAAACTTAGCTTTCAAAATCAAGTACCCCCCCCCCCCCTTAAGAGTAGTTACTCACCTGTAACAGGTGTTCTCCAGGAGCAGCAGGCATCAGTCCTCACATATGGGTGTCATCGGCGCCGATGAAGCCCCAGCGGAGCATTTCCCCAGCTTTCCATGAAAGCCTTTGGGAATGCTGGCACGCATGTGCGGTTCCCTTCCCGCCTAAAGGTGCCATCTTACCTCAGTCAAATGACATAGCTAAGAAGAGCACACAAAAATGTAAACACAAACTGTGTACAACTGCAACTCCAAGGGGAGGAGGGAGGGTTGTGAGGACTGATTCCTGCTGCTCCTGGAGAACACCTGTTACAGGTGAGTAACTACTCTTTCTCCAGGACCAAGCAGGAAGTCAGTCCTCACATATGGGTGACTCCCTAGCTCTGGGCTACCGAGTAACCCAGGCTGAACAAGAGAACTCCCTCTAATCCCAGCAGCAAAGAAAGGCTTTTCAAGGACACAACCTCCACCGGTAGCCCAACAGAGGGCAGGAGTTGCCTAAACCTCAAAGAGATTCCGGAGTACTGCTTGGCCAAAAGCACTGTCCCTACAGGACTCCCTTTCCAGACAGTAGTGGGCTGCAAAAGTCTGGCTTGAAGACCAAGTTGCAGCCCTGCAGATGTCTACCAAGGGCACAGAGCGGAGATGAGCCACTGAGGCAGCCATTGCCCTGACACGATGGGCCGTGACCCTACCCTGGCTTGCATGAGGCCTAGGGAAGAATGTTGGAAGAACCACCTCCTGATTGAGGTGGAAAGAGGAGACAACCTTAGGGAGGAACTTGGGATGAGTCCTGAGGACTACCCTGTTCCTATAAATCCTGGTGTAAGGCCTATCACAGACCAGGGCCTGAAGCTCACTCACTCGCCTAGCCGAGGTAAGGGCTATCAGGAAGAGTGTCTTCCAGGAGAGGAAGCGCAGTGGACAAGTAGCCATCGGCTCAAAGGGTGGGCGAGTCAGTTGCTGCAAGACCACTTTCAGCTCCCACTCAGGAGCAGGAGGACAGATGGGGGGGCTTGAGCAAAAGCAAGCCCCTGAGAAAGCAGGACACCAAGGGGTGACCTGACAAAGAATGTCCCTCCACCAGTGAGTGGTGAGCTGCTAAAGCTGAGAGGTGGACCCGAACAGAATTGGATTTAAGTCCCTGATTTGATAAGTGCAGTAAGTACTGAAGCACTACTGGCACAGTACAGGAGAAAGGATCCTCTGTACGTAGCTGACACCACACAGAAAACCTCTTCCATTTGAGAGCATAGGCTTTCCTAGTGGACTGTTTTCTAGAGGCTAGGACAACCTCCTCAACTTCCTGAGGCAGGCCCCAGGGAGCCAAGACTACCCTTGCAGCCTCCAGGCCATCAAATTGAGAGTCTTGAGATTGGGGTGTAGTTAGGAACCCTGCTCCTGAGAGAGAAGGTCGGGTTGCAACCCCAGAGGCAGTAGGGGATCCACCACCAGTTGAAGCAGAAGAGGAAACCAAGGGTGTCTCGGCCATCTGGGAGCTACCAGCAGGACCGAGGACTTGTCCCGAAGAATCTTGAACAGAGTTCGGGCCACCAAGTGCGTGGGAGGAAACGCATACAGGAGGCCCTGAGACCAGGACATCAGAAAAGCATCTGGTGCGATCCTCAAGGGATGTGGTTGCCTGGAGCAGAACTGGGGTAGCTGCTTGTTTAGTGGACTGGCAAAGAGATCTATCCAAGGGAGACCCCACTTCAGGAAGATCTTTTGAACCACCAGGGGATGCAGCT
Organism: Ichthyophis bannanicus; assembly: GCA_033557465.1. NCBI lineage: Eukaryota > Metazoa > Chordata > Amphibia > Gymnophiona > Ichthyophiidae > Ichthyophis > Ichthyophis bannanicus. The sequence goes on along the minus strand of CM066031.1, from coordinate 161,983,118 downwards.
GCCACTCGTGGGGCTGCAGAATCCTGCTCAACCGGTCGGCCAGGCAGTTCTCCTGGCCTGGGAGGTACACCACCTTGAGAAGCATGTGGTGCTTCAGGGCAAAGGAACAAAGGTTCTGAGTCTCTCAACAAAGGATCTGGGACCCAGTGCCGCCCTGCTTGTTCACATAAAACATGGCCACCTGGTTGTCTGCTTGAATCAAGACTGAGCGGTGAGCCAGGGCTGGAGAACCGAGCGGATAGCTCGAAGTTCCAGCAGATTGATCTGTTGGGCTGCCTCCCAGGGAGACCAGAGGCCTTGGGTGCACTTGTCCAGAAAATGAGCACCCCAGCCCTTCAGAGAGGCGTCGGTGGTGAGGACCACTGAGTATTCTGGTATTTGGAAGGGCATGCCTTTGAGTAGATTGGGTGGATGTAGCCACCAGCTGAGGGAGGCCAAAAGGGGTTTGGACACCTTTATCTTGTCTCGTAAGTGGCCTATGGCTTGAGACCACTGAGTCCGAAGGCATCACTGTGCAGGCCTCATATGGAGCCTGGCATTGGGAGTCACATGTACTGTCGAAGCCATGTGACCCAGAAGCCTGAGGCAGAGTCTGGCGGAGACCAGGGACTTGTTCAGAAATTGCTTTGCCACGTCCATCAACCTTTGAGCCCTATCTTCTGGCAAGAATGCCTTTGCCAGTTGAGAATCCAACCTTGCCCCTATGAACTCCAAGTTCTGGGATGGGAGCAAAGTGGACTTTGCGAAGTTTATGACAAAGCCCAGCTTTTGAAGCAGAGCAATGGTGTTGAGGGTGGCTTGTCTGGCCTACAGGGAAGTCTGACCCCTGATGAGCCAGTCGTCCAGATAGGGAAAGACAAAGATGCCTTGATTTCTTAGGTAGGCCGCAACCACTGCCAGACACTTGGTAAAGACCCTGGGAGCGGAGGATAGGCCAAAAGGTAGTACTCTGTACTGATAATGGTTCCCTCCCACAATGAACCTGAGGTACTTTCTGTGGTCTGGATGAATGAGGATGTGAGTGTACGCATCCTTTAGATCTAAGGAGCATAGCCAATCTCCCTGCTGGAGGTAGGGCAGAAGTGTTCCAAGAGTAAGCATCTTGAACTTTTCTTTCTCTAGGAACTTGTTGAGGTTTCTGAGGTCCAGAATGGGTCGAAGGCCACCGGTTCGTTTGGGTATCAGGAAATACCTGGAGTAGAACCCGTGACCTTGCAAGTGGGGAGGCACAGGCTCCACCGCCCCGTCCACCAACAGACCATGAAGCTCTTTTAGAAGGAGGTCTGTGTGCAGGGGAGGCCTTGGAGGCTCCCCTGGAAAATATGGTGGAGGCAGTTGGTGAAAATGGAGGGCATAGCCATTGTGGACTATGTCCAGCACCCAACTGTCCCCGGTGATAAGGGGCCACTGGTGGGCAAAGAGGGCGAGGCGACCTCCTGTGCAGGGTGGGGAGAGCAGTGGAGGAGAGGCTACTCTCAAGGAGTCAAAAACCCCCACCCTGCTGAGTTGGAGCAGGGGTCCTCTGCCTACGGGGCCCATTACCCTGGCCCTTGGCTTGCTGACCCTGGGGGGCAGCTTGGGCAGCCTGATACTGAGGGTACTGTTTGTAGGCAGAGCCCTTCCTCGGGTAAAAGGACTTTTTACCCGAGCCCTTCTTCTTATGTGAAGGGGCAGAGGTCTTCCTCGACAGCCTTGTCCTGGTAAGGTGCTCTGTCTCGAGCTGAGCAGCCTTCTCGGTCACGGGTTTGCCAAAAAGGTTCTCACCTCGGCAGGGGACATCGACCAACTTGTCCTGAACCCATGGCTCGAGGTCCGATGACTGCAGCCATGCCTGGCATCGAGCCGCGATGCCGGCAGCCGCTACTCGGGCCGAAGCCTCGAAGCCATCGTAGGCGGCGCGGGAAATGAACTTCGAGCATTCCCGAATCCCCGAGGACAAGGTCTGAAATCTCTGCAAGGGTTCCCCGGAGAGACCAGAAGAGAAGCCGGCCAGTTCTTTGGCCAGGTCTCGCAAGTACATGCCCATGTACAGCTGGTAAGACGGGACACGGCAAGCAAGCATCGACCCCTGGAAGCACTTCCTACCGACGCCATCGAGGTTGCGGGCCTCCCTGCCGGGGGGCACCGCAGAGTGCATCTTCTGGCTCTTGAGACGATGCATGGCCGATTCCACAACCATGGAATGGTGTGGTAGCTGTGCTTTCTGGAAACCAGGGCTCTTGCGGAGTCGATAAATGGAATAGACTCGCTTACTTAGAACCGGCGCCAAGGCCGGGGCCTCCCACATTCGGAAGAGGAGCCGTTCCAGCATCGGAGGAACCGGGACAGTAAAGGCATCCTTCGGAGGAGAGTCATACTGTAGAGCATCGAGCTCCTCGGCTCGAGGCTCTTCCTTGGGATCGGCAGGGATAGCCAAGGTAGCGGCCATATCCCGGACGAACTCCGAGAACCTAGTGTCCTCCGGAGGGGATCTACTCCGGGGATCAGACTGCGGTGAGTCCGACGGGACGCACCGAGTCTTAAAAGTATCGGGAGACTCCTCGTCCTCCGTCTCCCAGGCGGATTCGTCCGAGGAGGAGTCAGGATTCGACCCCGCGGGGCCCCGAGGCACCCGCCCCGACGCCGGGGGCACCGGCGTCAACACCCTCGGTCCCGAACAGGAGGTCGAGGGAGACCTCGACCGAGGACGACTTCGAGCCACGAGGATCTCGAGTATCGGCTCGGTCTCTGGGGTTGACTTCGAAGTCGATGTCCCGGTGGTCGGGGCAGATGCACCAGACAGGCTGGCCATCAGTGCCCGCTGCTGCTCCATGAAGGCAGACAGTCTGCACTCCAAGGCTGTCATCCTGAGACTCAGCTCGGGAGACGCAGCAGCCACCGACTCGGACCCCGGCGGTGCCGGGCCCGACGTTGGCTCTCTGGGAGGAGAGTCCACAAGGACTACGGGGCTTACGTGTCCAGCAGACTCCGGCTCCACATGAGGAAGTTTGGCAGGCTTCTCTTGGTCCACGGGCCCGGGATGGCAGTCGGGGGTCTTAGACCTGGCCCTCGAGGGACCAGGGACCTCCGACGACGACGACGCCCTCGCGAGCCGCTTCTTCCTCTTACGTTCCCAGTCGGGGGATCCCCTGTCCGAGGAGCTTCGACGGCGCTCGGGATCGGAATCCCGAGATGTCGAGGCCTCAGACGAGGTCCGGGCCCGGCCGGAGGCAGAGTCCGAGAAAATCCTTTCCTTTTGATGCTGTCGACTCTTTAGTGCCTTGGAAGATATCTTACCACATGGCCCACACGACTTTGGGTCGTGGTCAGGGCCGAGGCACCAAAGGCAGCAGTCGTGTGTGTCGGTGAGAGACATAATTTTCTTACACCGATCACACTTTTTGAAACCACTGGAAGCCATCGGGGAAAAAATAGCCCCAGCGAGGTCAAAAGACCGGCCTTCCAGTGAAAAATGAAAAAAGGGCACGAACGCCAGCCACGAAGGGCAAAAACCGAAAAATGAAGAAAACGGGCTCGATACCGGTGTACTGAACCCGGCGGGAGGGGAACCGGCGTCGAACTGGAGAAAAAAATAGTGAAAATCGCCGAAGAAAAAAATCACTTTTATCCGGGAGAACAGGACACACGTCCGATGGGCTTCTCGGAAAAAAAGAGACTGAGGTAAGATGGCACCTTTAGGCGGGAAGGGAACCGCACATGCATGCCAGCATTCCCGAAGGCTTTCATGGAAAGCTGGGGAAATGCTCCGCTGGGGCTTCATCGGCGCCGATGACACCCATATGTGAGGACTGACTTCCTGCTTGGTCCTGGAGAATCCTGCTTACAAATCAACTCCATAAATCGTACCCCTTAAACGATCATAAATGCCTACCCTGCCCCTCTTTTTTCCTTCATATTGAATGTAAAATATCTATATGGGTATGTTTTACCACACATCAACCTTTCATCTTTAACGAAATGTGTTACTTGAATCAATACAATATCTGCTTGCAGGTGCTTAAGTTCCTTTAAGAATAATCGCCTCTTATGTGGGGGGAATTGAATCCCAACATCCATAGAAGCCACCTTCAGTTCCACCCCCCCAATCATATTCAACCCGTGATCAATTGCTTAACTCTCCCCTCTCCTCCACCACTCCTCCACTTGCAAAACAAATCTGACTCCATTCCAAGCAAACCTTCCCCTTCCATAAGGGGGGGGGGGGCAATCGTCACCATCCACGCCATTCACTTATCTAAGCATTTACCAGTCACCGCAGTCCCATGCACACAGAATATTTTTAGAATGAGTCCAAAGTGTCCATTTCAGCAAATTTCTCAGCAGCCCCTCTCAAAGACCCCTTCGCTTTTTCCTCCGCAGTGAAGAATGACTTCCTCAGCCTTTTTATCTCCTTTGGCAACTTGGATCCATCAAGACTCTGATCTCTTCACCTTGACAGTGTGCAAAAAAGGTCGTGCCTCTTCCAGCAATTTTCAGTACATTTCATGCTTCCTTAACTGATCTCTTTTAGCATATCCATGAAAAGTCATTTACAATGCAAATGGAAACTGCCACTTGTATTTAAGTCCTTTTTGCTGCAGGAAGAGGGTCATTCCCTAAAAATGTTGCCATCTGTGCAGAGTAATGGTGGATAAATCTTGATACAGTTCAATTCACTGCGTGTTCTTTAAATACCAGATGACCTGTCATAGGAACCTTTTCTATAGCTTAGTCCTTCAGAGAAAGGGGTAAGTTGCAGTGCAGTTCAATAAAATATCAGTCAAAAAGAAACACTGGCCAATCCAGTCCTGGCTTTAATTTTGTCCAAAACCCAGGGCTGAGGCTGCTGCCCAGCCCCCCCTCCCCTTACTCTGGCTGATACAGCACAAATGAAAACAGCCGCTTTAGTAACATAGTATATGGCAGCAGATAAAGACTAGCATGGTCCATCTAATCTGCCCAACGGTGTTAATAATAAGTGCACCTGCCACTCCATGCATGTCACCCCTCCCCATGCCTCTGTATAGGGGTATACCCACCGCTCCTTGCAAGTCACCCCTATTTGTTGAGAAATAACAGATAGTTACGTTTTCTTTGATTTTATCCTGTTGCTATAAAAAGGAATCCACTGTGTCGACCCCTGCCATTTTGAATTCTGTCACTGTTTTTGCCCCCACCACTTAAACCCCTTTTCAGTCTTTCAGTTCAAGTTATGCGGTATACTCTTCTCTCCAGTAATTAAGCTCAGCAAACAAAAGCAAAGGAAAAGATTTGGGGAAGGGCTTTGTCAACCATCTATCCATGCCAGTGGCTTCTCACTGTCCCTCCCCAAGACTGGGTTCTTCCCCATCTGAGCTTTCCCATATATTACTCTCTATCCTATTTTCCCCACCTCTTTCATGTCACATAATGGTGTTCCTTTTCCTGTCTCTGATAGGAATATAATTTTATTTTATGATTATAAACTGCTCTGTTTGACTAGCCAAAGGCTTTATATCAAGCCTCAATAAAACGATAAACTGCACCCCCTCTTGCAGGCTTATAGAAGGAAGATAATGCTTTAAAAAAAATCATATAAAAACATGCAATGATGTCTCTAGGGCGGTTCTTCTACCTCAGTCCCGAGCTCTAATGGGCCTGCTTAACCTTTATCACCTCTCCTTGCTCATAAGCATTTTGATCTGCAGCTAGAATAAGTTTGCATATCTGCTGAGCTATTTTTTGTTCAATTTTTTTTTTATTTATCACTTTTAAACATACATACCAAGCAAAACAACTTGTACAGAAATAGAAGAGGGCAGGTAAAGAAAACTGATCACACATTATTCCAATAAAAGTAAAAAAGAAATACAGTCCCATTCTCTCTAGCTCAAAACCCAAAGCCAGATCCAAGATGAATGGGGAAAAAAACAACAACAAAAAACATTTTGGGGCTTGTTTACAAAGCCGCGGTAGTGGTTCGCGATCGCGATCGCAGCCGCGGCCCCATTGAAATCAATGGGGCCGCGGCTCCGATTACGATCGCAAACCGTTACCGCGGCTTTGTAAACAAGCCCCTTTATATATCATTCAAGAAGTAAGCAACCACCCTGAATAATCAGCAAGCTAATACTAATACACTGCATTAAAAACTACAAAACCTAAGAGAAACCAGTAAGGCAAGAGCTGATGAAGGGCTGCCAGCTGACTAGGATCATAAAAAAACATAAGCCTTAGAGTTTAGACTGTAATTTCACCAAGCACTTGCATGGGAATTTGAGGAAACATAACTCCCTTAGCTGAGTCACCCCCAGCTTCAGGAGAAGAAAATCCTTACGTCTTTACTGTGTTTCCCAGGCTAGATCCATGAATATGCGTACTAACAATCCCTTGAAAGGAACACAGAGCTTTTTAAAATACATTCTAAGCAACCATTCATGGTCTGCTGACAATGCAAGAGTAATTAATGACTTCACAGGAACAACAATTTCCATATCAGATGATTCCAAAACCTCTGATATGTTAAAGATATCCATATGTTGTAATCCTGAAAGGGATTTCTGTGAGGCTTCATCCAATATCTTCTTGCCAGTGGGAAGATAGTATATCTTGGACAAAGGTGGCTGAGACTTCAGTGGAATCCCCAGGGCATCCGCCAAATATTTCTTAAACATGTCTCTAGCTGAAACTAGTGATAAGCGAAGGAAATTGAGCAAACACAAATTAGCAGAACGAACCTGGTTTTCCAGAGTCTCAGTTTTAAATTTTAAAGACACCATATCTTTAAACAAAGGGAGAAACGAAATTCTCCTGACTTTGTAGAAAACCTTTTGCATCCTCAACTGCTTCCTTCACAGTTGAAATATCACAAATTATTTTGAATATCATCAGTATTATGATGAACAAGCTCCAAAATCTTATAAGAGAGTTTGATACCATAGTCTCACCCAGCTTGGAAATTGCAGTCCAAACTGTTTCAAGGGAAAAACTTTCTGGCCACTTCAGCACAAACAAAGGGAGCATTAACCGCTCCAACCGTGTCTCTACTCCCGGCACACAGTTTCCATCTAACGCAAGATGCTGAGGAACTCCCGTCTGATTCTCGCTGGCTAGCTTCTCTCCTGTGGCTAACAGTGCTGTTCCAGCCATAGGCTTTGGCGACGGGGGCAGCTCAAGTGTACCTCGTCCCATCGGGGCAACCTCCAACCCAGGAACTGAGCTGGCTGACCCAGACAAACTCAGGCTGAGAAACCCAGAAGGCAAAACAGGAGATAAATGCAAATCCGCTCAGATTAACCAGTCGTCTAGATTAGGGTGCACTAGAATGCCCTCCTTTCGCAACGGCGCCGCCAATGTTCCCTCTAATTTTCTGTAGGCTGTGTGCGCATAAAATATCAGCTGTGTGCAGCTTTTGAAGGAAGGTTAAATTTTTGTGTGCCACATAATGACACTCGGAGTTATATACTTTAAAATTTGACTACACGTCAGAATACAGTATGTACACCACATTGATTTTAATCAAATTAAATGAAAATAGACAATTACTAAATGAAGCAGGAAATTTCTAGTAATTACAATCGTAACTTATAAATTTTAAGACGTCTGGGAAATTTTCTATCAGGTTCAGAGCCATAATTTTTGTGCGCTCTGTTGTAAAGTATGCGCGCTCGCTCGGCGAGGTGTGCGCGCGCGCACAAGCGCACAGTTTAGAAGGAACAGTGGGCACCGCTACTATGACCATCACCTTGGTGAACGTCCGTGGCACTGTAGCTAGTCGGAACGGCAAGGCCCGGAACTGAAAATGTCCCAGAGGAACCGCAAATCTGAGAAACCTCTGATGCTCCTGCCATATAGGAATGTGTAAGTACACTTCCGACAGGTCGAGGGAAGTAAGGAATTCCCCTTTCCTTACTGCCACAATCACCGACCTCAGAGTTTCCATATAAAAATGAGACACATGCAGGTAACGATTTACTCTTTTGGAGGTCTAAAATCGGCCGAAAAGTCCCTTCCTTTTTCGGGACCACGAAGTAGATGGAGTACCGACCAAAGCCACATTGGTCTGGAGGCACTGGTACCACTGCATTGAGGTTGAGGAGCCTCTCTACCGTCTCCCTCACTGCGGCGCACTTGGCCGGCGCTTTGCACGGAGACTGTACAAATGAATCCTTCACCAGCCGCTGAAACTCCAACGCATAACCTTCTCGAATGACCTCCAGTACCCATCGGTCTGACATAATCTGGACCCAGGCAGGGTAAAAATACCGTAGTCGACCACCTATGGGCACGAGATCTCCCAGGGTCCCCCTGACTTCATTGCGACTTCCACAGATTCGTGGAGGAGAAAGAGGCACCTAAACCTCTGCCTGCTCCCCGAAAGCCATGAAACCCCTGGTTTCTATTGGGAAAGCCTCCTCTCTGTGCTTGATTGAACCTTGGGAAACGGAATCGACGAAACTCCCTCTGCTGCCCCTTGGATTCGGGAGTTGACCGTCCCTGCTTCTGTTTGTCTTCAGGAAATCTGCCACCCTTGGACTCCCCCAGATCCTTTACCAGCTTGTCTAAATCTTCCCCAAACAGGAGCTTTCCCCTGAAGGGAAGCTTACTAAGCCTGGACTTAGAAGAGCCATCCGCTACCCAACTGCGCAGCCAAAGGTACCATCGAGCCGCTACCACCGATGCCATGCTTTTCGATAACCCTCGAATGAGGTCATAATGGATATCCGCCAGTTAAGCCGTTCCCGACTCAAGTCTGGCCGGCTCTTCTCTCTGCTCGCCTTGAGCTCTTTGTGACCAGCGAAGGCAGGCTCTCGCCACCCACGCTCCACAAAAAGCTGCCTGAATTGATAGAGCATTGACATCGAAGACCTGTTTTAACAAGGTATCCAGTCTCCTGTCCTGGGTATCTTTGAGCGCCGCACTTCCTTTATCTTTATCTTTATTCCCAAATTTGATATACCGCTTTGGTCGAAACATATAAGCGGTTTACAATAACAAAAGACTACGCTCCCTAACTATAGGAAAAAGAACTGGAATAGTAGTATTCTTTGTAACCGTCGAGATGGCAGCGTCTACCTTGGGAGACTTAAAACAATTCCCGATCCTGGTCCACCAGCGGGTAAAGACGGCCCATAACTCTGGACCCTTTTAAAGTTGCCTCTGGCATGTCCCACTCTTCCTGGATCATCTCTCGCACCACTATGTGCACCGGAAAAGCTCTCCGATTCTTCCGAAAAACCTGCAGCAATCGATCTTCTAAAAGTAGTATTCTCCGCTGGACCAGGTGCCGGCATATTAAGCGCCTTTAGTGTCTCCGAAATGAGACCTGCTCCCTGTCCGTAGACCTTGTTGCTAGCCCATCCTGCCGTCCTCCGAACGCTTGCTGAATGAGCGCAACAAACTCCGGGGAAAAGATTGCTGCCAGTCCCCCCGGCAAGGGCGCCTGTGGTAAGGAGCGATCTGGAGCGGAAGAAGGCCCTGCTACCGGCTCCCTCAGTGGCCGCTCTAGGGAAACTGGATCCTGACGAGCTATTGGGGCTCCTTGAGCGTCAGCTCCCCCCTCCAAGGTGTGCTCCATAGCCTCTGCCACTTGAACGCACCCCCTACAGACTCCTGTCTCTGACAACGCTCCTCTTCTAGTTCTGCAGACTAAGCACTGCGGTCTAGAAGGCATCCCGCTTGTGCGGCTACACCATTTCTCACCCCTGAGGAAGTACTGAGCCTAAACCTGAAAACGAAGTCACTGACACAAAAAAAAAAAAAAAAAAAATCTTCACTTAAGAGCCCCGAGTCTGAAAATGAAATTTAAACACAAAACCGAAGCTTCCCGCCGAAAATACGAGTCTCTGAAGGCCCCGAGGCAGCACCAGTGCTTCCCGCGCTGCCACCACATGCTTAGGCCCACTGCAGCCAACGCGATTCACTCTCTCTCCCCCCCCTTCACGGTAGCGATCCGGCACATGTACCTGGATTGTCTCCAAAGGTCTCTGCTCGCTGTGGGCCATGTTTGTTTCCCCGCTCAACCGACCTGCTTCGGTTTCAGCGTCGGAAGCCGGTCAGAGACAGGGAAGAGAGAGAGAGAGCCACTTTCGACGGCCGGATACCTCCTGGCGTGCTTCACAGCACTAAACAGGCACAGCTTCTGTATGCGCTGACTGACTGACCACAGCTCCAGTTCCTCACTCTTTCAAGTAGGTTCGGGAGCCGGAGCCCTGCTGCAACAGACGACGGATTCTTCGGTAAACTTACAGCCCCCAAATTATCATGGGTAGGAGGGGGGGGAAGCGGCCTCATCTCAGCCTTAAAGGCACAAGACACCCTCAAATTAAAATCTCTTATTTTTCTGTACTTTTTCTTTCCCCTTTCCTTTACAGGACAATCTAAGCCTAATCTCTATCTTTCCTTAACTGTTCCTCCAAAGTGAACCCGGACCTCCAGGCTCACCAATCCTCCAGCTGCTTGGAGACTGAGGTAACTGGAGTGAGGAGGCAGATCCTGTGAGGATATACCAGTGTCATCAGAAAAGAATGACGTTTCTCAGTCTCCAAGCTGCTGGAGGAGCAGCACAACCCCAGAGGTTCGGGACTAGACTGGAGGAACAATAAGGAATGCCAGATTCTGCTTGTTGATGCTTGGCCCGCTCAACAAAGAATCCATATGTCCCATAGTGGAAACAGAACTCAGAGGGATATTTCCGTGGCTTCCCCTTTCTCTTGGGCATCACAAGAAAACATGTCCACAGCTACTGTAGACTATGCAGCCATCTTGGATCTCTCTTAGCTCCCTGCTGAACTATTTCAATGCAGTTTTCCATTCACCCTGATTCATGGATACCCCAAATTCTTATATTGCTGCAGCAGGACATATTTTCTAGGTCCACCCACTCATATGGATCCAGCACTTCCCATTCCATCTGCTGTGTAACAGAGTGCTCAGTCTGCTTTTGCAGTTCAATCAATATCTCCTCCTGATGATCCACTTGCTCTTCAAGCTCCTCTGTACAACATCTTCACTCACTGATTTCACTCATTGACTCTGCCACAACAACCTTATCTTTCTTCACCAAGATGAAGGAATGGCTACAAGAGCTAAAATTAGAAATCATCTCCCCACAGGTCATCAGAGTGTCGAGTCTGCTCCTGCACTTCCTCTCCTCCTCTGACTCAGAGCTAGTGGCTGCCGTCTTCCATCCTCATGGCACCATTCCAATTTTGTTCTTACAGTGCTCCCGGCACCATTCCAATTTTGTTCTTACAGTGCTCCCACTCACCAAGGGTATACAGGAAATCTGAAAGTTCCTTACGAGCTGCCATGCCTCTGCATAATGCCCCAACTTTGTTATAATCACTTCTGAAAGCTGCTTTGGAGGTGCTAAATGCTCTCTCTTTGATATGCCCCCAACAGGAGCTCTGCTCTTAGGCTGCCATCTTGGACAATGATGTAATTTCCTCCATTTTTTTTTCCATCTTAACTATTTGGAGAAAAATTTATAACAGGGTGCCTAGGTAGGAAAGGCACATAAGCTGCATGTATACCTTTACAAAATAGCCTATCCAAGGCAGACGTAATCCTATGTATGTATGTATGTGCGAATAGGAATTGGTACATTTGAGTGTTTTATAAATATGTAATAAGTGCCCATCTTGTCCCTGCTACACCCCCAGAACGCCTATGCATATACTGGAGTGGGGGGGGGGGGTAATTTGGAAGCCTTATTCGTGCTCTAGATGTCCAAAAACAGGCTTAGAGATGTCCAAAGCACAGAGACATCTCCAGAGCCATTTTAGAAGTCGGCTCTGGGGATGTCCCCAGTGACATCCAAATCTGAACTGTGACATGGAGGAGGCATTCCCAGGAACCTAGAGGCATGGTTAGGGCATTTCCAGGAACTGGGGACATCCCCACCTGATCACAGAAATGTCATGTATGTCCAGCATTACATCTAAGCCTAAACCTACTCCGATGCACAAAGAGCAACAAATAAGCGACTGAAAAGTGCTCAATTTAGCTGAAAAACTCCCAGAGGGTGTAGAGAAAAATGCACTCGCTCATCCCCAGTACTCAGCACAATGTCTACAACAGCAGCAGCAGGATTTGAACCCTGGCTTCCCTGTTCCTAGCCAACTACTCTAACCATCAGGATATCTTAGACATTTGGGTTCTGTAATATTGTTCTGGGGACATCTACGTAAATGCCCCTGCAGATGTCCATATCAGGTACATCTAGATTTGTGAAATCATGTCTGCACCTGGACATGACTCCATTTTTTTCATACATTCTGCCTTAGACATCCTAGATTACACTTGAACTGATGTTCTGAAATTCTCCTCCATGTTTTCTGAGTTTATATGTATGGGCATATACTATTCATGAATGTACATTTGGTTCATTTGGGCATCTAAAAATCTGACATGCATGTACACTTGTATGCACATATACTTACAAATTATTGAATCAGAGAGAATGAATAGGTAAAATAAACATAAAAAAATGGCTGAAAATTGGAAAAGATTAGGTTTTAAATGAGTACAACCATGAGTGTGCATTGGGTAATCTGCAGAGGTGGAGCTGATCAGTTAGGTATCCTCAATGGCTTGTAAGTGGGGGGGGGGGGGTGAGGAAGGGGAGGGGGGTGTTACTTTGTGCTTGGTAGTCTTTATCTAGGGGACTGATGACCCTGGCAGTGTGTAAGTGTACCCACACCCCGGGATGGCTTGCTATTATTATTTTGTTTATTGACTGATGGGTACTGTTGTTTGGGGAGGAGGGTTAAAATGTAAAAAACTTGTAGCATATAACTTTTTGGTTTTGCTTGTATAGTCCTGGCGTCAGGCCTGCGGGTTCAAGGCACCAGGCACATGTGATCTTTGTTCAATAAACAATTTTGAACATAAATAAGCACAAACCAACTTTTTTTTTTTTTTACATGCACACTTCTAGCATATACCCCCGGGCAATTTTATAAGGGCCTACTTGGCTTGTAAAATGCATAAATGACTTTTATGAATTACATGAATAGCACAGAAGCATGTGTGTAAACTTGATGGCACATAATTTCACTGTGGACATGCACAAGAGTTTGGGCAGAACCTTGTTGATGCCCTTTTGAAAATCCCACTTTGTGCGCACCCCAAGCAAGAATCTGGGATGTCGAGAGCAGAATATCCAAAATTCCAGGAGAGTGGAAGCAGTGAAGGCAAGCACATATAAAAGCCTTCTGAAACTGCTCCATCGCCACCCTGGAAAATGAATGCCCCAGTAATTACTTCTGGAGATGGGCCCTCACAGATAGCAAGGCTCGGTACATGCCCGGTATATGGATGTCAATGTCCTCGAATTGCATACCCGCAGAACCACATACTTTGACACAACGGAAGGGGATTTCAGAAGGGGGATGACTGTTATAAGACTTGCATGTCCCAGTCTGCCATTTCAGATTCTCACACAGGTTTCACTGGTCAGGAGAAATTAACTATGGCAATGAAAGAGCATTTTCCTCTGCCTCTGGAAGCATTACAGCCATGAAATGAGCACTTCTTTGCACCTTATTTGTGGTCTGGATCTAGTATAAGCATGGACTCTCCAATAACCAGGCCCAGACATGTTTGTGCAGTTCTGAAATCGCATTGTGGTGCTCCTTAGTTGCTCTGCCCAGGCCACACCTTCTCCTCACCCCTGTGCTACATGGACACTGGATCAGCCTCAGAGTTGGTTCAAGGTGTTGGCACTCTAGGCAAACCTTAATCTTTATCCTCTCTCCCCCTCCCACTGGTCAGAATATATTGTTTAGCTTTGCATGCCCTGCTCTTTGCCACCCCTCAGAAGTTCACTAACAAAATCTAAACCCAGTCAATCAAAATAACCAGCATAACAGATCTAATTTAATTTTTTTGTCGGAATGGCTAAACCAGTGAAGAGGAAGCGTCCTCTCACAACCGTGGCCTGTCCATTTTTATTAAAGAAAACATTTTTTCAGAACAGCATTTTTTACTTAGCTGTATAATGATTTTGTATAGGCTGCTCCAACAAATACCGCAGACAGCAATTATTCAAACAACGTGTCACGTTTTGGGGTTTACTCAATAATCCCCCTGCTCCGATTTTTCACCGTGCAGTGGTTTGACCCGAAGCTGGTTATTTTGATTGACCGGGTTTAGATTTTGTTAGTGATACCTTTTGACCTGGTAATAGGTATTTTGTGTTTTCTTGAGTATTTTGAACCCCTCAGAAGTTGCCACTCTAGGGGAGTGCCTACTATGCCTAATGGTTGGGCCAGCCCTACATGGACATGCTCATGCCAGGGATGGCATAGTTCCTAAAATGGGTCTGGGGATGACTCTGATTTGTATATCTGAATGCCCATTTTCAGATGTCCAAAGCAAAAACAGAACTTATAAAATTCATTAATTTACACGCATAATTGTGGAAAGTATAAGCTAACATTTACCAGCTCAAGTTAGTTTCAGTGCGTCTACATCAGTGGTGGGATCCAGCTAGTTCGCACCAGTTCATGCAAACCAGTTCCTTACAGTTCCCCGCATTCGCCAAACCGGTGCAAAAAGGCTCTGTCCCAGCAGCAGCACTGGCCAGACTCAAAGCCCCCTGAAGATATGTTGCAGGCATCTGGGGGATTACAGCATCGGCAGCTGCCCCCCAATGCTGTTAACATACCTTCGGGGACTGCGACGACCGCAAGTGGCGCTGCCGCCAGGACAGAGCCCGTAGGCACTGGTTCGGCAAATGCAGATAATGCCACGAACCAGCTGCTTCATGCAGCAGGCCGAACTGGTTCAAACCTGGCTCCGAATCCCACCGCTGGTCTACATGTACCCACATTCTTTTGCATTTACACTAGTACTTTGTGAAGTACACACATACTTGACTTTATAAAATAGGCGAGTAAAAACATGCATTAATTAGGTGCAAGAAGATATTTTCCATGACCTTCAAAAAGGTGTGAGGCACAGTGGCCAGGCCAAAAGACAGGGCACGAAACTGAAAATTTCAGCCCAGGACACAGTTGATGGTGCTCCTAGATCATAATGTGAAAGTACACTTTGGAAAGATCCAAGGAGATTAGAAACTGCCCTTACTAAATGAACACATGATTGAACTGAAGGTCTCCATATGGAAATGGGGCACTCTTAGCTTGGCATTGACCATCTTCAGGTCCAGAATTGGACAAAAGTGCCCACCTTTTTTGGCCACTGTGAAATAAATGGAATACCACCCATGACCATATTCTGGAGGGCACAGGTACAATAGCCTGCAACTATAGGAGGCGCTAAAGAGTTTTTGACCACCACTCTCTTATTTATTTATTTACAGTCTCTTCTATACCGCGCTATTCAGCACCAGTGCAGTTCACAATGAACAATAAAATTACACATTTCCAATGGTACTTTGTGGTTACAGTTGAACAGGTGATGCAACTTGGATAACAGGGGTAACTCTTGGTTAAGGAGTCTCAAGAAGACTCCACGAAGAGTCTTCTCAAACCCCACTGCAAACCCTTTTTCAAGGACTTTGAGTACCTACTAACCCGATATAATGTGAATCCATTCTGAATAAAACAACTGAAGATGACACCCAACTGTCTGCCCCTCAGAAGGGATCTGCTGGATCTCATTGAGAACATTTACTGGCTCCCAAGGAGGCACTTGCTGAGTCTTGAGATCCCTAAAAGTACTGACCCTCCTTGGGTTTAGATGCATAGGAGGAACAGGCCATGCCGGAACACTTTCCAACCCTAAACCACCCCCATGTTCCTGCTGAGCCTTATGTGAGGAAACCCTCAAATATCTAAGGGAAAGCCTCTCCAAGATTTTTCACCAACTTCTGCAGGTCCTCCCCAAAGAACAACCTATCTAAACATCTTGCCAGTGCTGGAAGCAGACAATACTAGCTTCTTTCAGTGCTACACTAGCATATATGCAAGTAACCACATCACTGAAAGTTGCTCTGGTTTGCCTCCACTTGCTGGCTGGGAAGCATAACCCACTCATCTGAATTGGTCTAGCAGGATAAGGAATATAAAAATTGCCTTCTTAATGTATTACTTTAATTACATATGTAAAATTGTCACACTAATAAAGGTATCCAAATCTGATATTATTTGCTTATCGGATGCTTCAGTTTACAAGGATGGACAGTGACCAGAGGTTAGTTACAGAAGTGTGAAAGGGTGATGAATTGAATATAATTGTGGGAACAGGAACAAATAGTTGGATGTCAATGAGCCACTAAATATTTAAAAATCAATTCAAGTCATGCACTTAGGTAGCAGAAATCCAAGGGAAATGTACGCAATAGGGGGCGAGAGGTTGGTGTGGATGATTCAGGAGAAAGACCTTGGTGTGATTATCTCTGATGATCTCAAAGTGGCAAAACAGTGCGACAAGGCGGTGGCAAAAGCCAGGAGGATGTTGGGCTGCATACAAAGAGGGATTACCAGCAGAAAGGAAGAGGTACTTATGCCACTGTACAGGTTGCTGGTGAGGCCTCACCTGGAATACTGTGTTCAGTTTGAGACCATATCTTGTAAAAAATGTAAAAAGACTGGAAATTGTTCAGAGGAAGGCAACCAAAATGATTTTGAGCCTGCGTAAGAAACCTTATGAGAAGAGACTTGAAGACCTAAATATGTACACTTTGGAAGAGAGGAGGGATAGAGGAGATATGATTCAGACCTTTAAATACTTAGAGGAACGATGAACAAACAAACCTCTTCCAAAGACGGGGAAGCTGCAAAACTAGAGGGCATAACATGAAGCTGCAAGGTGGAAAATTGAAAGGCAATGTCAGGAAATATTTTTTCACTGAAAGGGTGGTGGATGCTTGGAATGCTCTCCCGATGGAAGTGGTGGGGGCAAACAAAGTGACAGAATTCAAAACAGCATGGGACAAGCACAGCGGATCCCTTTACAGCAACAGGATAAAAACAAAATAAACTGAACCATCTAACTTCTCAACAAATAGGGGTGTCCTACATGGGAGTGGTGGGTCCACCCCTAAACAAAGACATGGGGAGGGGTGGCCTGCACAGAGCGACAGGTGCACCTACTCTTTCCATATCTTGCTGGGAAGACTGGATGGACCATGCTGGTCTTTATCTGCCGTCATTTACTATGTTACTATGTTAAGTAGTTAGGGAAGGGTCCTGAACAGGTGCCAAATCTGTGACCTTCTCAAAAGTCAGAAGAAAACCTTCTCAAAAGCGCTAACTGCTTAGAACAGAGGAGTAGAAAAATTTGCCAAAGAATTCTGTTTCAGCAGGAAAGAAGGTTTGGAGTATACTGGTTACTAAAGCAGCAGCTGAGAGGATAAAGATTTAAAGATTTACATCCATCCAAAAAAGGTACCACAGTCCTTAGCCACAGTTTGAAATCCTACTTAGACAAACATTTGTCTTACTAATCTGTTATGTTTTTTTGAAAGTGTGAATAAACAGGTGGACAAAGGTGAATCGGTTGATATGGTGTATCTGGACTTTCAGAAAGCCTTTGACAAGGTCCCTCATCAGAGACTTTTGGCAAAACTAAAGAGTCATGGGATAGGAGGCAGTGTACTACTGTGGATCAAGAACTGGTTAAAAGATAGAAAGCAGAGGGTTGGGCTAAATGGCCAATTTTCCCAATAGAGAAAGGTGAATAGTGGTGTACCCCAAGGATCTGTGCTGGGTCCGCTGCTTTTTGACATATTCATAAATGACCTGGAAAGTGGAATAACGAGTGAGGTTATCAAATTTGCAGATGACACAAAACTATTTAAAGTTGTTAAAACCCAAGAGGATTGTGGAAAATTGCAAGAGGATCTTGATAAATTAGAAGACTGGGCACCAAAATGGCAGATGAAATTTAATGTGGACAAGTGCAAAGTTATGCACCTAGGGAAGAACAACCCAAACTATAGTTACACAATGCAAGGTTCCACATTAGAAACCACCACCCAGGAAAAAGATTTAGGCGTCATTGTGGATAACATGTTGAAACCCTTGGCCCAGTGTGCAGCGGCAGCCAAGAGAGCAAATAGAATGCTAGGTATCATAAGGAAAGGAATGGAAAATAAAACAAAAGATATTATAATGCCTCATATCGTTCCATGGTGAGACCGCACCTTGAATATTGTGTGCAATTCTGGTCGCCGTATCTTAAAAAGGATATAGTTATTAGAAAAGGTTCAGAGAAGAGCCACCAAAATGGTAAAGGGGATGGAAGGATACTCCTATGAAGAAAGGCTAAAAAGGTTAGGGCTCTTTAACCTGGAAAAGAGACGGCTGAGGGGAGATATGATAGAAGTCTATAAATTAATGAACGGAGTGGAACGGGTAAACGTAGATCGATTGTTTACTTCATCAGAATATAGAGAGACTAGGGGACATGCAATGAAGCTACAGGGTAAACTATTTAAGACTAATAAAAGAAAATATTTTTTCACTCAACGTGTACTCAAACTCTGGAATTTGTTACCGGAGGATGTAGTAAAGGCTGTTAGTGTAGCTGGGTTTAAAAAAGGTTTGGACAAGTTCCTGGAGGAAAGGTCCATAAACCATTATTAAGATGGGACCCAGGATATCAATGCTTGACCCAGTACAAGCATTGTGGAACCTGTGTCTTTTGGGGAAACTGCTAGGTACGTATGACCTAGATTGGCCACTGTTGGAAACAGGATACTGGGCTTGATGGACCTTGGTCTGACCCAGTATGGCATCTCTTATGTTCTTATGTATTTGAACAGCAAATGGAGGAGGGAGGAATAAACTGCTCTCTCCTCCTCTTACTACAACTTATTTGTATAGTGCTACAAAGCCTACATAGCACTGTACACATTCACATGAGACACAGTTCCTTCTTAATAGAACTTACAGTCTATGCAAGACAAATACAACAAACAGGGGACTAGGGTGGAACTAAGTGGACATGGTTATAACACACACAGGTGGTAACAGGAGTCAGGATCCAAAAGCAGCCTCGAAGAGATGGGTTTCACCGGTCAACAAATTTTTACAATTCATGTTACTGAAATAAAAATAGTCATCTCTTATCAATTTTTATATGCTGAACACGAATATGACAGTGAAATTGCAAAGTTGGCTCTAGTTTTTTTTGTAATCTACAAGAATTAATGTTTACATCATGAAATGCATGTCAATAGTAAATATAATAGGCCTTCGGTTAATACCTGTAAAAAAAACAAGTCATACACTACTTTTTAGATTTTTTTTTTGCCTGTCAAGATCTTGTACAGCTGTTCGGGAGCTTCTCTGGGGAGTGTCCAGCAGTAGTCAGTCAGCATTGTAGTGGACCATTTTCCCTGGTACCTTTGCTCCATTGTTGCAATATCCTGGTGAAAACGTTCGCTCTGTTCATCACTAACCATACCACAGTTGTCAGGAAAGAAATCGAGATGGGAATCAAGGAAATGGATCTTTAGAGACATATTGCAGCCACGTTTCTGATACTGCATCAGCATGTCTTCTACTAGTTCCTGGTAGTTTTCTGCCCTAACATTCCCGAGAAAGTTTATTTATTTACATTCTCTTGTATACCATGCTATTCTGCATCAGTGCGGTTTACATTGAACAAACTGAAATTACATTGAACAGGGCATTATAACTTGGAGATAACTATTTTACAGGGAACATGGGCTACGGGGGGTTAAGTGGCTTGCCCAAGACCACAAGGAGCACCAGTGGGACTAGAAACCCCAGTCCTTCCGGCCCAAGGTTGCTGTCCTCTAGTGGGATTTGAACCCCCGACCTTCCGGCCTGAAGTACCTTGCCCCAACCACTAGGCCACTCCTCCACTCCAAACAGAATACCAGATTACTTTCCTTTCCAACTGCGTATAGTACACTGCTGACGTCAGATAGCTTCAGCAGCCATCTGGCAGTAGTGTTGCGTTGCATTGCATTGCATTGCATCAGGAAATGATGCAATCAACTCTGGATGATGTGTGCATGCTGCTATTATGCAATGTGATGCAATATTACATCATTCAAGGCTTATTTGGGATGTTGTTGATGTCCTACTGGATAGATTTACACGGTGAAACATCAAAAATGAACTACATGCAATATCTTCAAAACAAGAGCCAATAAATTTTTTTTAATGTTACATTCGTGTTCAGCTCACCAAGATACTACAGATTAGGGCCTTTTAAAGTCAGTAATGATTTCAATATTGACCAAATTTTCAGCCTGGATATAAATAGGACAAGACATGGAGCCTGACAAACCAACTCAGGTAGTCTGTTCCAGGCATACAGTGCAGCAAGGCAGAACAAATGGAGATGGCAGAGGAAGAGAAGGGCACAGATAAAAAGGATTTGGCTGATGAGCAGACTCCATGCAACAGGCTCCATCTCTGGCCCTATTCCAATCCCGGCTAAAAACCCATCTCTTCGCAGCTGCTTTTCAATCCTGATGTATCTTCACCATACCCTAGCTATCAGTTTTGTTGTGTCTCGATTAGTTTGATGAATAGGGACTGTCTCTTACATCTATATGCATAGTGCTGCATATGCCTTGTAATGCTATACAAATGAGCAGCAACAGTAGTTCCTCAGAAGAGGTATAGGGAGAGGTAATGGGGAGCTACAGAATGAATGTGCTTATTGGTCAATAGGAGATTCTTGTGCACAAATGCACAAAATGTTCAGTCTTGTTAAAATTATTCATCTGGAGGCTTTCATGTTAGAGAAGAACTTGGATGGGTTGGAATCACCAAGTCTTGGTGTCATGGATATTGGAATTGGGATGTGACCATGCCAGGGTATAATCTTTTCAGAAGAGATGAAATACAGAAAAAAAAGATGAAGTAGATCTTTGTATCAGGAACACACCACTAACCACTAATATACAATGATATGGTGAATTACTGTGTACTACCCCTGGAAAAATCCCATGAAGCTTTCTATGGACATACAAGTAACCTAGATCTCTAGCACAGGGAAAGAGATAGAAAGTGACAAATGAAGCCAGAGGTTCAACAACCCATTTACAAAGCAAGCACACAAAGTACTCAAGTACTTAACTTAAAGAGTGAATTATGCTATGAGACCTGATGGTGCAAAAGTTAAGACATTCAAAGAGCTCAAGAGTGCCCCACACCCCTCAGGTCTGCTTAATTTTTCTGAGACAAGGGAGATTTCAAGAAACTAGAGGGAAGCTGATGTGGACACAAGTAACAACAAAGAGCAAGGGCAAGCCAGCGCAAGGGTATTGGGTGCCTAGACAAATCTTTAGTCTTACCCCTCCCCCCAAAGATTTTGATAATCTCGCCAATCAAGATCATCCCAACACTATCCCTCCCGCATCAATCCTGTAAAAATGTATAGCGCCTTTCTTTCATTCATTAGTATACTGGACATGTAATATATAAACTTCAATAAAAATAAGATTAAAAAAAAAGTAAAAATGGACATCATATTTTCAAATATTCAGCTTTGTTTTATATGTATATCTATGCCTGCTCTTCCTGAAAATAAAAGAAGGTGCTGATGGTTCTTTGAGTTTGTCTAGCTGGCAGGACATATTGTTTTGCTTTGACTGCTGCTGCTCTTTGCCACCTCTCAGAAGCTGCCAACCTAGGTGACAGCCTAGCCTTACCTAATGATTCACTGGCCCTTTCAAGGAGGCCATAATAATTACAGACCAGTCAGCCAATGGGACTACAGTATAGGACAAAGCCATGCAAAAGCACGACTGAAGAGGAAAATGCAGCACCTTGAAACAGGTAAAATTACAGGACCCTAGGCCTAAACATGTTTTCATAAACAGAAAATCTTGTCAGACAAACCTGAGTGAATTATTTAACGAGGAAAGCACAATCCTGGATTACAGAGGTATAATGAATGTTACCTAAGACTTTTGATGCTGTTTCGAAAAAAGGCTGATGAGCACACTGGACAGTATGAAAACAAATCAAAATGTTGGTGACTGGGCAAGGAATATACTAAGCAGCAGAACTCAAAAAAATGGAGGTCATAGTCCATTCAGACAGAGGTAGAGTGAACAGTGAGTCTCTGAGCAGGGGTTCATTCTTTTTGTTACCTTTATTAGTGGTGCTGCAAGAAACTTGAAAAATATACTTATTGACAGAAGACAGAAAATTCTGTCATAGAAGTAGATAAACTTTATGGCGAGGTAAACCCTGCAGGATGAAGTACATAATGTACTCTGTTTTTGATTACCAGTTCTCTCAAAAGTACCTGCACAAATTACATACCCACACCTTGAATGTGTGTGCATATTTTCTTAAAAAACATTGACCCACCTGCTTCCTTCTCCTAATTTAAACCCACTCCAGAAACACCGCCTGAAGTTCACTGGTAAAAATGTGTGCACTGTTGAGGACAGGATGGACAATATTCAAAAATCTTTCTGTGGGTTATACTAGCCTTTTACCTGTGGAAAGGGCTTTGATTACTGCTCTCATTAGGAGGGTGAAAACGAGCAAAAAAATTATAGGTAGCCTCAGTTCAGGTATCAATGCATTTCCTGTGACAAATAGTTCAACTCTGTATCTCAGATCTCCATCCTCAACTATTAAAACAGTTCAATGGACCCTCTAATGCGATCATTCCCAAACTTGAGGTCGGGACCCCAAATGGGGTTACAGAAACATGATCATTTCCCCTTCGCTCTAGCTTTTCACTGCAACCTATTCCAAGTAGTGGCAGTCACTAGTGAGCATGTGGCCTGTGAACCAGTGAATATTCATAGGCCCTCGTCCCCAACTAAGCTTCCTGTTAGACTGGAAATCCATGCTGAGTACTGGGGTCTATAAGCACACACTGCACACTGACACAACAGACCCTGTGCTGACTGCTGCTGCTTTTGTTGCCACTACTATAGCTGCTGCCTTCCTGCTTTAGATGAATTGAGGGAGAGGAAGGAGGCTGGAGATCTGCTATTTTGATTTCATCATCATCATCATCTGGGGTCATGTGAATTTTCAGTTGCTAAAAGTAGAGTCATATTAGATACAAATTTAGAAAGCACTGCTCTAATGACTTAGCTCCACAGTAATCCTGGCTTTAACAGAGAGAGGGGGGGGGGGTATTTACACACTATACATACCTATACAAACAGAAAGCACAACACAGAGATATTATATAGTAAGATCTGAAAATAATCTTTGTTCTCTTGTCATATCAAAAAGGAAAAAAACTTGAAAAAAAAATAACTGGAAGAATGATCAAGGGTTTAGATACTACCAAAATAGTGTAAACATATTTGAAGCTCAAAAATCCATTAGCTGTTTTAACAACTAGAGGTCCAAAAATCTGATAGCAGTTAAAAGAGAAAAACTCAGGAGTAATTTCTGACGACATGAAGATTTTCCAGTTAATGTAATACCACAACAGAGAAAGCAGTAGCAGTAGTTGCATTAGTACAGATATCATGAGAAGGAAAAAAGGAGTGTTGTATTGGTCATTAGCAAAACCCACTTTGAATGCTGTGTTTGGTACTGGAGGCCATGCCTTCATAAAGACATCAAGAGAATTACTAAAAATTATACAGGGCCTGCAACACAATCTACAGTCTGGAGGGATTTAATGATCTCAATATGTGCTTGCTGAAGCAAAGAAGGGAAAGAGTATATGATAGAAGCATTCAAATAAAACTACAAGCTACTGCAATAATCCATAGATAAGGCATCTCAAGGGCAAGGGGTCATGCATGAGGACAAGTCAGAGGATACATAAGGAAATATGTCTCCACTGGGCATGGAAGATACCCGAAATAAGTCACTGGTAGTAGCAATGGAAACCACTACTGTGATAGAATGTAAACATACTTGGCACAAATATAGAGGGTAGGTGAGGCCTGTATACTGGTTTAAGTATAGGAGCTTATTTCTTTATTATATTTATTCATCACCATTGCTAAGAAAAGGCTTACAACAGTGTACAAGATATAAAGCATAAAATCATAATTAGCAAAGACCAACACAACAATATATACAAAACATTACAAAATGGGGCAAAATAGACTAAACATGGATATTTCCAATTCGTATGCCCAAGTTCATAGCTTTCAGCTGGAGAATATCATTAGCTACAGTACAGATATGAACTGGGAAAACTGGGTGGCCAGTCTGGCCTTATTTATTGTCACCTACTATGCTCTAGAAATACAGATCCCCAACACATACATACCTAGAACCCAAATGCAAATATACATGCAAACTATGGGGCTTGTTTACTAAGCAGCGGTAGCGGATCCGATCGATATCGGAGCCGCGGCCCCATTGAATGTTTATAGTACACAAAGTTTACATACACAGTATCTCTCACACACGTTGAATTGACTCAATTCTCTCTTCTGTCTGAGCAAATTGTCTCAGGAACACACAATGTTCTTAATGTACACTGAGTACTACATTTATAGTACATATATAATCCGACACACTCTCGGCTTTCTTCATGGCTGTAAACAATAAACGTATTAAACTGAAAGCAAACCAACAAAAACAAGACTGCCAAAGCAGAAGAATAGAGAAAATAGGACTGGATCGGTTAACAGTAGAAAAACTCAGTAGCTCTCTCCTGGCTAACACAAGCTTCCCAAGGGTAATTCAGACTTGAGTTTCTTTCTTAGAACTGAAAAGCACCAGCACCGGACTCGACACTTGCTCAATCATTGGTCCTTTGCCAGCTAGGCCTCAGACCAGGGGCGGCTCTATGAGGCGAAGTGAGGAGGCTGCCTCAAGCGGCAAAGTTTTGAGGGCGGCAAATGCCCCCAAAACAGCCACCTCACTTCGCCTTCAAGTTAAAAAAAAATAAAAAAAAATACGCACAAGTTGCTGCCACTGTCGAGCCCGCTTCTGGGCAGTGGCAAACTCACCGCCTCCCTTTTTCAGCAGCCGCGGCTCCCTACCTCTTAGGGAACAGCGACTGTGTCGGTGAAGCCGTTGGAGAGCCTTCTAGTCTCTCGTCTGGACGGGCGCCGTGCAGCATTGTCCCGCCCCCAAAGGAAGTGGTAAACAACAACTTCCTTTGGGGGCGGGACAATGCTGCACGGAGCCTGTCGAGAGAGAGGAAGGCTTCCCAACAGCTTTACCAGCACAGCCGCGGCTGCAGAAGAAGGGAGGCACAGTGGGGTAGCAGGCAGACATGGGGACAGGGAAGGAGGGGGCAAGGAATCGGCAACGGGGCTGACATGGGGGAGGGGGGACTGACATTTATTTATTTATTTGTGTGCTTTTCTATACCGCCCCTTCCAGAGATCAGGGGCGGTTTACAAGGAACTTAAATAACAATATAGCAAAACAGAGCAATATTGCATTACATTAAACATTAAGTAAACAAACTAGATTACATAAGAACTAGGTTACATGTAAAATAATGTGTAGGTTATTAACAAAAAACTATGTTACAAAGAACCAAAAAGTAGGTTATTTACATGGTTAGCAAGAGTTATTTGCGGTCATAAGTACAGTGTTGGGAGGAGGCTAACTTGGGTGGATATTAAAATGAAGTCTGGGATTTAGGTGGGGTAGACTAGTGTTTGGTTAGTTGCATGTTCTTGTGTAGTAAATTTGATTTCAGGTTGTAGGTTGCTATAGTGTTGACTAAATAGGTAGGTTTTAAGTTCCTTCCTGAAAGATGTAAGATCCTTAATCTCTCTTAGGTTTAGTGGCAGTTTATTCCATTGGCTGGGAGCATAATATGAAAAAGCAGTGTTGGAGGTTATTTGTTTTGATTTTGTCATGGCAATAGGAATTAGTAGCATGTTGAGGTTAGTTTTTCTTCTAGTTCTGTTTTCTTGTGGGGTTTGGAGTAGAGTTGCCAACTGTGATGGGGCTAGGAGGGGAGGGGGGCTGACATGGGAGGGGAGGGGGGCGGCTGACATGGGGGGGCTGTCATGGGGGGGCTGACATATGGGGGGGGCTGTCATGGGGGGGCTGACTGGGGGGGCTGTCATGGGGGGGGCTGACATATGGGGGGGCTGTCATGGGGGGGCTGACTGGGGGGGCTGTCATGGGGGGGCTGACATGGGGGGGGCTGACATATGGGGGGGCTGACATGGGGGGGCTGACTGGGGGGGGCAGCTGACATGGGGGGGGGGCTGGAAGGGAACTGACAAGGGTTCCCTCTCATCCAGCAGGAACAATGCATCAAACAAATGAGCCTGACTGCTGCAAGAGATCAAGCTAATTTCTGCGGCGGCATTCCGGTTGTTTTAATTTTAGATTTTGCCGCCTCTGCCCTACCTCTGCCTTCCCGACGCTTTTTTTTTTTTTGCTGCAAGCATTCTTGAGAAAAAAAACGCAGCAGGACGGCAGAGGCGGCAAAATCTAAAATTAAAACAGCCAGAATGCCCCCGCCACCGCCGGATGAGAGGTGCAGGTGGAGGGAGTGGGACAGGAAGAGGACAAGGAGAGACAAAGGTGAGAGATGGGAGACAAAGGGGGAGACAGGGGACAAGTACTAGACAAATGGGAGCGACGGGGCAAATGCTGGACAAAGGGGAGAGACGGGGACTGACGGGATAAATGCTGGACAGAGGGGAGAGGCAGTGCGGATTAGGATTATAATGGGCTGATGGGGAGCTAGCACTGGTAATGGGCAGATCAGGGAAGGCTAGGACTGGGAATGGACTGATCAAGGAGGGGTTGGAACTGGTAATGGGCTGATTAGGGGGGCTGGCACTGGTAATGGGCTGGGCTGAGGGGGGACTAGCTATGGAAATGAGCTGATTAAGGAAAGCTAGGACTGGTAATGGGCTGATGGGGGGGTAGGACTGGTAATGGACTGAAGGGGGGTTAGCATTGGAAATGAGCTGCTCGGGGAGGTCAGGACTGGAAATGGGCTGATTAGAGGAGGCTAGGGCTGGTAATGGACTGATGGGGGGCTAGGGCTGGTAATGGACTGATGGGGGGGGTAGGACTGGTAATGGACTGAGGGGGATAGGACTGGTAATGGACTGAGGGGGCTAGCATTGGAAATGAGCTGATCGGGGAGGCTAGGACTGGAAATGGGCTAAGGGGGGGGTAGGACTGGTAATGGGCTGATTAGGGGAGACTAGCACTAGTAATGGGGTTGAGGGGGGACTAGCACTGGAAGTGAGCTGATTGGGGGGGCTTCAACTGGAAATGGGCTGATGGTGTGGAGGGGAGGATAGAGCTGCTGGCCTTGGAAGAAAACTGGGGGCTAGGGCTACAAATGGGCTGATACGAGGGGATGGAAAATGGGACTGGAAGGGAGTGGATGCTGAGAGGGGCTGCCATGGTATTTGGACTAGAAGGAGCTTGACAGTGGGAAAGGAGGGGGACTGGAAGGGAATGGACACCAGTGGCAGTCATGGGAATACAAGTTGACATTGGAAGGTACAGAGAGGGAGGACTGGAAAGGGGATGATACTGGGAAGGGTTACGGGGACTGGAAATTGGCTGATGGAAAGAAGTGAAGAAAACTAAAGAAGAGATAAGAAATGGCAGGTGGACCATAGACCACAGAAAGAGAGCTAAGAGAAGACAGGAAAGCAGAAGCCTCAGATCGGGACCAGCATGATCAGAATAAAATGGTCAGACAACAAAGGTCGAAAAAATAATGTTATTTCATTTTAGTGATTGGACTTTGTGCTATCTTTATATTTTACACAGTATTGGAGAACTGCATCTCTTATTTATCTGATGTTGCACTGCATGTGGACTCTGGCTTCTTGGGGTTTCAGTTTAAAATTTGTCTACATATTCTTATTTTTACTTTAGATTATGGTTACTTATTCTGTACTTGGTGAGGGTCGATGTTGTGAGTGTGTGACTGAGGCCAGGTGATCTGATAACATGAAGCTTGTACAGAAAGATCTATACTGTACTGTAGTAATTTGACTTGTTCAGCTTTTCACATAGGTGTATGGATGTTCCAGGGCCCACTGTAGTATTTACAGTGACGCTTTTTTTGGATGGGCTCCTTATGTGAGTTTTGGAAGTTTGTGCTGATATGGTATGGTATGGTAGGTTTGCTCTTTGTTGTAGGGTTTTGTATTAGTTCACAATATGCCTGGTATTGGAGAACAGTGGTGGTTGTTGTTGTTGTTAGTGAGATGATCAGAATCAGATTTTTTTTTTATTAATATTGAGTTCTGTGGGTGAATGACCTGGTTCTGCTCTGCACCCACTGTGGATGCAAAATATATGTTGAAAAAGAAAAAGCAAGAACCATAACGCAGTTTATAACAACAAAATAAAAATGAGTTATAATTTAGTTTTATAAACTGTGCTGTTGATCTTGCTCTCTTTTAGTTCCTTGGTCTGCAAACAGGACCATAACTAGCCCTGTGCAAGCGGTGCAGCCTCACAGGACGCAAAGGCTTGGGGGAGCGCAAAGGCTTGGGGGGTGCTTTTCGGCTGTCTGCTGTTGCCCTGCTGCCCTGGCAGGCTATAACAATAGCAGGCAGCCGAAATGTGCCCCCAAGCCTTTTCGCAGCACTTTTAGCAGGTCTGGCCCCTCCCTCCTCCAATGCGATGTCAGAGCAGGGAGGGACAGATCTGCTTAAAGTGCCGGCGCATATCGGGCGCATGCCCCCCCCTCCTCCTCCCCATACCTCCGTCCAGCGCTACCTGCTCTTTCCCTGCTGCCAGTGCCACCATGAAAAAAACAGAGGGCGGCAGCAGCAGGGAAAGAGCAGGCAGCACTGGATGGAGGTATGGGGGGGAGGAGGGGGGCACGCGCCCAAGCTGCAGGCCGCACAGGGCACAATTGCAGCTTGGTACGGCCCTGTGTGCAAACATCTTGCATTCCCTCCATATAATCTAATTGGCTTTTTGGTTTGGTTCAGTCCCTGATTGGAGTTCTGAAAAAGCCCCACCCCCTCTAAGGGGGGGGGGTGCCTTCTCATTCTTCTCCTCAGGCAGCAGATTGCCTTGAGCAGCCCCTGTCTCAGACTATTTCCCAAAATCCAAAGTCATGCCTGTGTTCCTGGGCACTACAAAACCCACCTCTTAAATGATTGCTGCAGGGGGAGAGAGGCTGAGAGAAAACCAGAAGCTAATGGGAGAAACGCTCATCTGCCTTTCTGCTACTTCTTTCTCTCTGTTGCTGATTCCAGAACATATGTCCTCTGCTGCAAAAACTGTGCTCCCTCCCTTTTTGCTGGCTTCTGTCAGCTGTTCCTCTAGAACAGCGGTTCTCAACCTGTGGGTCGCAACCCCCACGGGGGGTCGCCACAGGATTTAGCGGGGGTCGCCTCACTCCGCCAAGTTAAAATTTTTTTTTAAAAAAGCGCACAAGTTGCTGCCACTGCTGAGTCCGCTTCTCGGCAGCAGCAAACTCACCGCCTCCCTTCTGCAGCCGCAGCTCTCTGTCTCTTAGGGAACCGCGGCTATGCCAGTAAAACTGTTGCGGAGCCTTCCTGTCTCTCGACGGACTCCATGCAGCATTGTCCCGCCTCCAAAGGAAGTTGTTTACCACTTCCTTTGGAGGCGGGACAATGTTGCACGGAGCCCGTTTAGAGACAGAAAGGCTCCGCAAGGCTTCACAGGCACAGGCGCGGTTCCCTAAGAGACAGGGAGCCGGGGCTGCAGAAGGAGGAGGCAGACATGAGGAGAGGGGAGGAGGGGGCAGGGAACCTGCAACGGGGCTGACATGGGGGGGCTGACATGGCGAGAGGGAGGGAGGGAAGGGGACTGACATGGACAAAGGGGAGAGACAGGGGGACATACTGGACAGACAGGGGATAAATGCTGGACAGAGGGGAGAGACAGTGGGGGTTAGGATTATAATGGGCTGATGGGGGAGCTAGCACTGGTAATGGGCAGTTGGGGGGGCTAGGACTGGTAATGGGTTGATTAGGGAAGGCTAGGACTGGGAATGGACTGATCAAGGGGGGGTTGAGACTGGTAATGGGCTGATAGGGGGGTAGGACCTGTAATGGACTGATGGGGGGCTAGCATTGGAAATGAGCTGATCGGTGAGGTTAGGACTGGTAATGGGCTGATGGGGGGTAGGACTGGTAATGGGCTGATTAGGGGAGCCTAGCACTGGTAATGGGGTTGAGGGGGGACTAGCACTGGAAATGAGCTGATTAGGGGAGGCTAGGACTGGTAATGAGCTGATGGGGTGGGGTAGGACTGGTAATGGACTGATGGGAGGCTAGCACTGGAAATGAGCTGATCGGGAGGGCTATGACTGGAAATGGGCTGATTAGTGGAGGCTAGGACTGGTAATGAGCTGATGGGGGGTAGGACTGGTATTGGGCTGATTAGGGGAGGCTAGCACTGGTAATGGGGTTGAGGGGGGACTAGCACTGGAAGTGAGCTGATTGGGGGGCTTCAACTGGGAATGGGCTGATTGTGGGGAGGGGAGGATAAAGCTGCTGGCCCTGGAAGAAAACTGGGGCTAAGGCTACAAATGGGCTGATACAAGGGGATGGGAGAATGGAACTGGAAGTGGATCTGAGAGGGGCTGCCATGGTATTTGTACTAGAAGGGACTGGTCAATGGGGAAGAAGGGGGACTGGAAGGGAATGGACACCAGTGGCAGTCATGGGAATGCAAGTCGACATTGGAAGGTACTGGGAGTGAGGACTGGAAAGGGGCTGATACTGGGGAGAGTTACTGGGACTGGAAATAGACTGATGGAAAGAAGTGAAGAAAACGAAAGAAGAGATAAGAAATGGCATCTTTTGGTTATATAAGCTAATGTATACCCGGAATAAACTGAGCAGCTTATATCATACCTATAGTGTGTTTATTTGCTGTTTCCAAGCGCTTGTACTGAGAAGCAGGATCCAGCGAGACAAAACCAAATTCGTAGCATAAGCATCAGTTGTGGTAACTGAGAGAAAATAGTATCAGTTGGGGTAACTGATACATAGAATAAAGAACCCAATCTGTTCTGATAGCTAACAAGTATCAGGGACTGTCATGGGAGTTCCGGGTGACAGTCCCTATCTTTTAGCTGCAGGGGCTAACTGAGAAGCATAGACCACAGAAAGAGAGCTAAGAGAAGACAGGAAAGCAGAAGCCTCAGATCGGGACCAGAATGATCAGAGAATAAATTAGTCAGACAACAAAGGTAGAAAAAATAATTTTATTTCATATTAGTGATTTGACTACAAAATCATAATAATTTTGAAATCAAATATTGTTACTTGTTATTGGGATTAATTATTGTGGTTTAAATAAGTAAATTTTATAAATAAACACATAATGCAAAGGTCTATAATATATTAATAATTCAACAAATTATTACAGCGACAATGCGTTAACTGTAAAGGAAGCAAGACACATTTGATTTTATCTTTGGGGGTCATCACAAGTTGACCAATGGTAAAAGGAGTCACGGTATAAAAAAGGTTGAGAACCACTGCAAAAAGCTCCACAGCTAATTTTGCTCTCTGCTCTTCCCACTTCACTGCAACCACAGAGAAAGTTCCTCTCTATCCCAATCCCTTGCCCTATGGCTTACCTGTGTTCCATCTCTCGCACAACACCCAATTTCCTGGGCTGAATAATGGGCACCATAGCCTGGCTGGTCACGGCCTATGCTCCGATTCTCAACAGGGCACTCAGAGAGGCCCTGCCTGCTGCAGCGTGCTGACTTACAACTGTGTGTGTGTGCACGCTTCTCTCTGCTGGTTGGTTGCTACCCTGCTCACAGCCCTAGCAGCTGTTATGCAACCTTTGAAACAGTAGCATGTTGGAAGGCTGATCTGATGCCTCAAAAGTGTGTGCAGTTTCCTTCTAAACTTGCTTCACTTTTGGAAAGCAATACCACTCACCAAAATCCTCTTTCTCTGAAGGAGATCCGTCTTCTGTTCACTCTGTTCTCAACCATGCGGCTCCCTGTAATTCTGTCCTGGTTGGCAGGTCCACATGTCTGTTTATTTTTCCCCCGTTTTTTTTTTTTAACAAAGCTGTAATTAAAGTCTCCAAGGTCCAGCATTCACACTGGCTTCAAAAACAAACTATTCCTCAGTCATAATATCCCAGGAAAGTTCTCTGCTGTTCAGGCTCGGCAGTTTCACTGTAATATTTGAAGAAATAGATTGCCTCTTTTTTAGAAAGAGAGCCTCTCTGGCTCCATCCTTGGTTACATGCCAGCACACCTCTTTCCTGGCTCTGGAGCCTGCCCAGGTTGCAAGATTTTAAGGCAGACTTACTTTCCTGCATGCACAGTTGTTGCCAACTGTTGCTGGTTTGATCTATGACCTTATTATAATGCTTCAGAAATTTTGGGAGCTGCTTCTGCTCTGTCAACCAGTCTAGAAATCAGTCAGCCATAATGGAACAGTCTTGTGTGCTGTGTCTGACTTTATTCCCTTTCCTCTGTTCTTTGGTAATAGGTTCTCAGTCCAAGGTGCTGTTCCTGGTTAATAAACCTAGCTCAGGACAGCCAGCACCCCCTAAACCTTTCTCTACTTTTGTATTTCTAGGTTCTTGTCATGGAATTTACCCTTCAGTCCTCCTGCCCATCCTTCTAATGTCAGATGCTGGCTTTGCTGTGCATTCATATGTTCACACAGGCTGTTGTATTAATATTCCTTTGTTTCTCTTTATGATCACTCTGTGAGTCTTTCCCTGTACCTATCCATCTATACAGTACGTTTTCTTGTGAACTGTAAAAGTTTGTGTCTCTGTCTCTCTAAGACTCTGTACATCCTTATATATGCTTTCATCTCTGTCTCTGTATAAATTAATGTTTTGTGGGTCCTTGTACAGGCACTTCTTAATGTTTCTCTCAGGACCTATGCCAGTGTACCTTCTTGACCTATTTCTGCCTATGTCCCCGTTACACTCAGCCTGTACATAAATACTGATACCCATCTAAATCCACAATCTATATGTTACAGGATCATTGTTTCTGTATCCACATAACCTTGTCTCTTTCTCTTGCCCCAAAGTCTTTCCTTTTCTCCCTTTGATCTACATATACCCCTGCCAGTATAATACCCACTTAGATATATGCACCATATCTATCTCCCACCCAAAAGAGTGCCGTTCCAACTTATCAGCCAGTGTTCCATAAACGTGTGCCTCCTGCTTTGTTTTAACAAGTATCTTTCTCAGTGTAGGCACTGTATGCATATTCTTCTTTATCCACTGTATCTATATTCCCAAACATGCATAGGCCAGTGTTCTGTGATCTAACCTGATATATGATTTGTTACAGCTTTAATCTAAAGTATATACTGGTTCCTTATCGTTCCTCCAGTTCAGCCCTCTACCTCTGGGTTGTCAACCTCCTCCTGCAGCTTGGAGACTGGCATGTCAGAATCATGACATCACTGGATATAGCCTGCCGGACACTCCCATCAGCCCCAGTGTGACCAGTCTCCATGCAGCAGGAGGACGTCGTGAGCCTAGGTTGGGGCTCACTGGAGGAACAGATAAGGATTCTGTAGGATAGAGTAGTTTAGTTTTCTTTGAATTTGCTAAGGTTTCAATAAATTAGTTAATTGGGCACTGTGCCTTTAAAAAAAAAAAGAATTTCTTTCTTGGCTGCTCCCTGCTATGGGCCCTACCTGTCAATAATTTCACGGGGTCTTTTTTCCGGGAGATCTCTCCCCCAGGACCT
The DNA here is from genome assembly GCA_033557465.1 of Ichthyophis bannanicus. Lineage (NCBI taxonomy): Eukaryota > Metazoa > Chordata > Amphibia > Gymnophiona > Ichthyophiidae > Ichthyophis > Ichthyophis bannanicus. The sequence goes on along the minus strand of CM066031.1, from coordinate 161,949,632 downwards.
TTCGGGGGAGAGCTCATTTGCCGGGCACATTCACTTCGCTGGTCCCGCAGAGCTCTCAGTGGTTGCAGATGAGCTGTGCCGGTTACAGAGCAGCGGGGGAGAAACAGTGAGTAGTTACCAGCAGCACTCCTTGCCTCATCGGGGTGCCGTGCGGTAGAAAAGCACAGGCAGTGGAGACCTGGCCGGTGGACAGGGAACCGGCTTCAGGGTGTCTCGTCTGTGGGAGCAAGGCGCCATGTCAACGATCATTTTGGCGCCCTTTTTTGCTCCTCCAGTGCTGACGGCGGCCATTTTAAGCAGCGCGAGAGCCGCATGGCTGACATGTTGCAGAGGGGTGCATAAACAGTTAAGGAAAAGAAGAACTTTTAATTGGAAAGGCCATTTAACGTTGCTCCCTTTTATTTATTTATTTCTTGGGTTTCCTTTTAGGGATTTTTTGGCGGGCAGCAAACCCCCTGGAGGGGGGGAGGGAGGCTTCTTCCGCGCCTATAGGTAGGTAAATAGTTTTAGGGAAAGTTTTTCTGTCAGAACGGTTTGAAATTGAGGCTTGCAATATAAAAAAACAAATAAACAGGCATATATATATATATATACATCCAGCCTCATGGCAGCACGGCCACAGTGTGTGGTTTGGGGCACAGTAGCCGATTCAGGAGTCTGTCACGGTTGTGCGGCGCTGTCTTCTTCTGTTGAACAACAGATGGATGCCAAAGAGCTCCCAGAAGCGCAGGCAGCGTCGGCAAGTGAGGGGCCTGAATCAGGGCAGCCTGTCCTGCAAGGTTCCGCTTTAGAGGAGGCGGCAGGGTCTTCTGGGACTCTGTTGGTCCCAGGGTCGATGGATCTCAGGGATTTTTGCCCGGATTTCATATTGATGATGCACCAGGCCTTTTGTTTGCGAAGGCGGGGCAAGGTGCCGGGAGCGTTGCAGTTTCCTGCCTTTTCTCAGCAGATGGACTCAGCTGAGCGAGGGGGCTTGGGTCCGTCGGCACCTAAGAGGGCGAGGACTCAAGCTCTTACGTCCGTGGAGGGCGAATGGCCGGACATTGTGGATACCGACTGGGAGCAAGAGGAGGGGTTGGAGGATCTCAAAGAGGGGGAGATCCCACAGCCCGAGGATCAGGCTAAGATCATAAGGGTCTTCCGTAGGGAGGAGCTGACAGCTCTAATCACTGAGTCTATGCAGATGTTGAATCTTGCTACGCAGTCCACTAGTGAAGAAGAGGTCGAGGATCCCGTTATTCAAGCGGAGAGACAAACACAAGTGGTGTTTCCGATTCACCGGGTAGTCGACAGAATGATCCAAGATGAATGGGATCAGCCGAAAGCGGGACTCAGGGGGATACGGACCATGAATAGACTCTATCCCCTAGCCGACAAGGATAAGGAAAAGTTCCGTTCACCTCGGGTAGATGCGGCGGTGGCGGCAGTTACAAAAAAGACCACTATTCCGGTAGAAGGTAGTGTGGCTTTGAAGGATGCTCAGGACCGTAAAGTCGAGAGCTTGCTACAACAGGTATTTAAGGCGGACGCACTGTCGTTGCAGGCATCCATTTGTGGGGCTTGGGTGGCACGGACGTGTTTGTGCTGGGTGCAGCGGCTACGCCTTTCGTGACACTTGGATCAAGAGGAGATCAAGGAGCTGGACCGCCTAGAGTCAGGCACAGCATATTTAGTGGACATCCATTACGACTTGATCAGAGCTCTCGCAAATAGCACGGCTTCCGTAGTGGCAGCACGTAGGTCGGTGTGGTTGCGAAATTGGGCGGCGGATGGTTCTTCCAAAGCTCGTCTCAGTAAGTTGCCTTTTAAGGGACAGTTGCTATTTGGCAAGGATCTGGATAAATTGGTGAAGGACCTCAGGGAGTCCAAGTGAGGCAGACTTCCAGAGGATAAACCGAAACAAGGGAAGCCCGGGCTGGGGTTTCGGGGTCAGTTTCGGGATTTCCGGAAGTTTCGTACGTCATGTTTCAGAGGCTCACAGAGGGGACGATTTCCATCGTGAGCCCAAGGATTTTGTGGGTTCCGAGGAGCAAATAGAGGTTTCTCTACAGGCTCCTCTACTGCAACTCGGAAGTCACAATGAAATGAGGTGGATCCCAGCAGGAGAACTTCCTAGCAGGAGGCTCCGGGAGTTTCTTCCTGCTTGTATCCACATCACGTCCGATCAGTGGGTGTTAGAGATAATTCGTCAGGGTTACGCGCTGGAGTTGACACGTCCCGTGTGGGATTCTTTCGTCATGTCACCCTGCAGGGGACAAGTAAAAACCTTGGCGATTCGTAGTACTTTACAGCGGCTCCTACAATTAGGGGCAGTCATAGAGGTACCGCGGGCAGAGTACGGCGTGGGTCGGTACTCCATTTATTTCGTGGTGCCAAAGAAGGGCGGAGCATTTCGGCCCATTTTGGATCTGAAGGGCGTAAATCAATGTCTTCGGGTACCGCATTTCAGGATGGAAACATTGCGGTCAGTAATTGTGGCAGTGCGGCAAGGAAAATATTTGACATCGCTCGACCTCATGGAAGCATACTTACACATTCCCATTCGGGTGGCTCATCAGAAGTTTCTGAGGTTTGCCTTTCCTTGGGGGCACTATCAGTTCCAGGCGTTGCCCTTCGGTCTGGCCACGGCGCCACAAACTTTCACCAAGATCATGGTGGTGGTGGCTGCGGCGTTACGCAGAGAAGGAATCCTGATGCATCCATATCTCGACGATTGGTTAATTCGGGCCAAATCTGAGACGGAGAGCGTGCAGGTCACCAGCAGAGTGGTAGAGTTTCTTCAAAGTCTTGGTTGGGTGGTCAATCCAGCCAAAAGCTGGTTGGAGCCGTCTCAGAACCTCGAGTATCTGGGGGTGCGGTTCGATATGAAGAGCGGTCAGGTAGTTTTGCCAGAAAGGAGAGCTCAAGTGCTCAAGCGTCTGGTGCGCAGATTCAGGGCCACACCGGCACCGTCGGCATGGATTTATCTTCGAGTGCTGGGGACAATGGCGGCGACTCTGGAAGCTGTACCCTGGGCCAAAGTCCATATACAGTCTCTGCAGAGGTCACTCCTTCGCCGGTGGTCGCATCAGAAGGATTCTTTGAGCAAGCGACTCCCGTGCCCACTCCAAGTCAGACGGTCACTACAGTGGTGGTTGCTGCCAACGTCATTGACGGCCAGAATGCCGCTGGAGCAGCCAGAGTGGCTTCCATTGTTAACGGATGCCAGCCTCGAAGGCTGGGGAGCCCACTGCGAAAGCAGGTTCGCGTAGGGGTTTTGGTCGCCTCTGGAGAGCTTGTGGTCAATCAATCGTCTAGAGCTCCAAGCAGTCTTACGGGCGCTGCAGGCGTTCGAGGCTTCGGTAGTGGGTCAAGCAGTTTGGGTCCTGTCCGACAACTCGGCGGCGGTCGCCTACATCAATCGCCAGGGCGGCACGGGGAGTGCAGCCGTGGAGGAAGAGGCGGACTTGCTATTTGCTTGGGTGGAAAGCCGGTTGACAGCGATTTCGGTGGCCCACATCGCAGGAAAGGACAATGTGAAGGCCGACTTTCTCAGCAGGGTCCGAGTAGATGCAGGGGAGTGGGAACTGAACCCGGACATTTTTGCACAAATAGTGGGCTGCTGGGGGAGGCCAGTAATGGATCTAATGGCGACCTTCCAGTCGGCAAAGGCCAATCGTTTCTTTAGCAGAAGAAGGGAGCAAATGTCAGAAGGCATAGACGCGTTGTTGCATCAGTGGCCGTCCTCGGGTCTTCTGTATGTTTTCCCTCCGTGGGCGCTGATAGGCCGGGTGGTTCAGCAGATCGGAGCTCATCCAGGAAGGGTGCTCCTGGTGGCACCAGACTGGCCAAGGCAGCCGTGGTACGCAGACCTAGTGCATCTTCTCGACGGCCATCCTTGGCGGTTACTGGTGAGGGCGGATCTGTTGAGGCAAGGGCCTCTCTTCATGCCTCAGGTGGATCGGTTCTCGCTTATGGTATGGCCATTGAAAGGGCCAAGTTAAAGAGAAAAGGTTATTCGGCGTCTGTCATCCGAACGATGCTCAGAGCTAGGAAACATTCAATGTCGCTGGCGTATGTTCTTATTTGGCGTATATTTGAAGATTGGTGTTCGAGTCGGCAGATCAGGGCGGCTACGGTCTCCATCCCCTCGATATTAAGTTTTCTGCAAGATGGTTTTGATAGAGGTCTGGCAGCCAGTTCTCTGCGCGTACAATTGGCAGCTCTCTCTTGTTATCGCGGTAAGGTCCAGGGCGTGGCACTCGGCGCCCATGCGGATGTTTTGCGTTTTCTCAAAGCGATTTCGAGATTACAGCCGTCGCGTAGAGTGACAATTCCGCCTTGGGATCTCAACTTGGTGTTAGCAGCATTAACCAAGCCACCCTTTGAACCGTTGCATCGGGCTTCAATGAAGGATCTCACGTTAAAAACCGTATTTCTAGTGGCGATCTGTTCAGCAAGACGCATCTCGGAGTTACAAGCGCTGTCTTGTAGAGAGCCGTTCTTGTCCTTTTCGAGGGAAAAGGTGGTGCTGCATCCCGTTCCGCCTTTTTTGCCAATAGTGGTTTCTCCCTTCCACCTAAATCAGACAGTCTCTTTGCCAGTTCTGGGTTCTCTGGAGGGGGACAATCGAGAGCGCAGTTTGCGTCGTTTGTATGTAAAGAGAGTGTTGCAACAGTATTTAAAGGCTTCTCAGCCTATTTGGAAGTCGGACCGGTTGTTTGTGTTATTCGGAGGTCTTCGTAAGGGAGAAGCGGCGGCGAAGGCTTCCATTGCAAGATGGATTCGGGAGGCTATTGCGTCCGCCTATATTCTTCAAGGTCGGTTGGTACCAACAGGGTTGCGAACGCATTCCACTAGAGCGCAAGCGTCGTCATGGGCGGAGCATAGTTTTGTTCCACCAGGGGAGATTTGCAGGGCAACTACTTGGTCGTCTCTGCATACCTTCAGCAAGCACTACCGTCTTGATGTGGCAGCGGCGAAGGATGCCTGTTTTGGTTCGGCAGTTTTGCGTGCCAGCTGGAAGGGCCCATCCCATTGATTACTGCTCCGGTACATCCCAGAGGTAGAGGACTGAACTGGAGGAATGATAAGGAAATGATAATTACACTTACCTGGTAATTGTAGTTCCTTGAGTGACGACAGTTCAGTCCTCCATCCCACCCGGGGTTCGTTCATTGATGATAACAGGCCGGTACTGCCATGAGCAGTTTTACAGGTAGGTCTGTTTTGCAAGTTGTCTTTTTTGTTTTCACTCTGTCCTTTGTCTACTTTGGTGTTTTGGCAGGGAAGGGTGTAAGAAAGAATGGTCTAGATAAAAAATAGCGATGGTTCACTTTAGGTTACATTTGTTATTGTATATACTTATTTGTTGCTCCTTTGAGTCTGCTTTGTTAATAGTTCACACTGGGGCTGATGGGAGTGTCCGGCAGGCTATATCTAGTGATGTCATGATTCTGACATGCCAGTCTCCAAGCTGCAGGAGGAGGTTGACAACCCAGAGGTAGAGGACTGAACTGTCGTCACTCAAGGAACTACAATTACCAGGTAAGTGTAATTATCATATTTCTCTGTATCATTCCGCCATCTCTTAGTCCTGGGTTAGACTCTGGCTATAAACATCTAAACAGTTCAGTCAAGCTCAACTTTTGTGGCTCTGTGAACTGCTCCAGTAGCAAATCAAGTCTCAAAGAACACGCAAATGTTTCCCCCCTTTAAATGCTGCATTCAATTCTATGCCATTTAAAAAAAAATAGGAGGGTATCGAAGCTACATACCAAGACCTTTTAAGAGGGGTGTGTATCTCCCTCCTTTCTTATTCTCTCGCACTATTTGTGTCTATTTGTCTTTGTCTATTATACCTGTCTGAGCCACTGCGTCTCTATACTGTATATGCCGTCTGTCCCTCTAGAATGTGTATTTCTGAACAGAATATATGCCTATCAGTCTTTCCATAGACTTTTCTTTCTATATACAGTCTCTTCGCACGTTCTCTATAGACCACCACTCTCTTCATAAACTCTTCATCTCTCTAGACACCACCCTACAGACTGTGTCTTTATTTGCTGTCTTTCGGTGTCTCTATACACCCTTTCAATGTCTCTGGTCTGATAAATCTACTCATAAGCTTCCACTCCCCATCAATCTCTCTCTATATTCTCTGTCTCTCTATTGCCCGTCAGTTTCTCTAAATAATGTCTCTGTCTCTCTATGGACGGTCTCTCAATTTACTGCTTCCGTTTCTGCACAGACTGTCTATATATTGTCTTGCTCCCTATAGTCTCGTCAGTCAAAAGAGATTGCCATTGCCTCTCCCTTTCTACAGTATCGGTCTATTTCGGGCTCCATCTTCTGCTTCAATCTCAAGCAAGTGTCTAGAAAATGTCAACAAGCGCCTGTGGCATCACAGCGTCGCCCTCCGACCCGCAATCCCTTCATCTCTCAGGGCGCACTTGCAAACCTCTCTCCACCCACCTCCTCCCAATACCCTTCTTCCTGCCTACGCTCGGGTCCTCAAGGGAACACCTCCTCTACCGCCCGTTAGCTGTCCATCACCCCTTGGCTCCGCCCCTATCCTTCACTACAGAAAGTGCGACGAACGGAGTAAGATGCAAGGAACTCGCCAAATGAGATTGTGGGTAAAAGAGACAACACAGATGCTCCAGGAGTAAAGGGCGAGGAAAGACAGATGCAATTTTTTAACAACTCATGCGCACTGGGAAGCCAGAAAGGGAACGAGGCATGTGTTGACAGAGCGGAATGCGCAGGCGCGTTTTGCGAGCAAAGGGGGAGAGATCAAATTGTGATTGGTGGCGGAGCTGGTCCCTTTCCTCTTCATGCCATTGCTGTTCTTCTTACAAGCCGGGCGCCTGCACTGCTGGCCGGGGATAGGCCGGAGCGTCGCCAGGTAACTGGAGGGTTCGGGGGGGTGCGGTTGAGATAAACAGTGGGGCTTTGTAAGTTGCTGGACCAGGAGCCCCCTAGGAGTTATAGTTTTCGGAACAGTGGACTACATTTCCTGGCAGCCCTCCCGAAGGAAGGCATCAGCTGATCTGGTTATAAGTGTAGCTTAGCGGGTGCTATCTGCTTTCTTCTGTTGTATTATTGGGTCCTTCTCATGTTTTTGTCAGCTGAGGGAGTTTGGATGTCGTTTCACTGTCATGTTATAATATTAAATGAAGGTGGTTTATTTTGTAAAGATCTCTGCTCTGTTGCTGCTTCTGCTCTAGAACATCTTGTTCAATGGAATTTTTTTTCTTTAAGAAATGGTGATAACAGCAAGATATTTCTCATTTTTCCCTACAATTTTTGTTCTAAAACATAAGAACATAAGATATGCCATACTGGGTCAGACCAAGGTCCATCAAGCCCAGTATCCTGTTTCCAACAGTGGCCAATCTAGGTCATACGTACCTAGCAGTTTCCCCAAAAGACACAGGTTCCGCAATGCTTGTACTGGGTCAAGCATTGATATCCTGGGTCCCTTCTTAATAATGGTTTATGGACCTTTCCTCCAGGAACTTGTCCAAACCTTTTTTAAACCCAGCTACACTAACAGCCTTTACTACATCCTCCGGTAACAAATTCCAGAGTTTGATTACACGTTGAGTGAAAAAATATTTTCTTTTATTAGTCTTAAATAGTTTACCCTATAGCTTTATTGCATGTCCCCTAGTCTTTCTATATTCTGATAACGTAAACAATCAATCTACATTTACCCGTTCCACTCCGTTCATTAATTTATAGACTTATGTTTTATGTTTTATTAAAATTTGATATACCGCCCATACCAAAAAGGCATCTGGGTGGTTTACCATTAAAATTTACATAGCTGCGGAAATGAGAAAAGAACACCATTATTAAAAACAGTAAAGAGGAAGAAAGAATAAATAAATAGAACAAATAAAACAAGGACATGACTACAAGGGAAGGTCAGAAGGAGGGCAAGAGAGAAAAAGCAAAACAAAGGGGCAGACTACAGGGGAAGGTTAAATGCCATGGTGAATAGATGGGTTTTTAGCTTTGATTTGAAGTGTTGGAGAGATGTTTCGGTGCGGAGGGAAAGAGGGAGTGAATTCCAGAGCCGGGGACCCAGGAAATAGAAAGCAGAAGAACGGGTGGATTCCAGATGGGCATGCGCAGGGGGGGGAAGAAACATGCGATTAAGATGAATGGAACGGAGGGAACGGTAAGGAGTATGAAAGTGAACCTGGTCGGCAAGATAGAGAGGAACACCTGTGAAGAGAGCCCTATGAACAAAGATTAGGATCTTATAGTGAATACAAAAGGGTACCGGTAACCAGTGTTGTTGTAGGAGGAGAGGGGTGACATGGTCGTACCGGGAAGCGTGAGTTAAGAGGTGAATAAGAGGCGGATTGCGGTATTCTGGACATGTTGGATACGAGCAATTTGGGACTTTGGGAGACCTGCCAGGATGACATTGCAGTAGTCGAGCCTGGATACAACTAAGGAAAGCAACAGCGTGGCCAGAGCAGGAGAAGAAAGAAAAGGGCGAACAGCTCGTAGTTGTTTAAGAGAAAGAAAGGACCGCTGAACAACTGAAGAAATGTGCTCCCGAAAGGACAGAGAGGAATCGAGAACCACACCAAGATAACGAAAGGAAGGAACCAAGGGAACCGGTTGGGAAGAAAAGATTGGGGCACAGGTGGGTGAAGTGCTCCCTAATGTGAACCAAGTGGCAAATGACTTTGAGGAGTTAACGTGGAGATAGTTAGAAGAAAACCAAGAGGCAACAGCAGAAAGGCAGCAGTTAAGAGGTGAGATGTCTGGGTTAAGAGAATCGGCATGGTGTATGAAAAGAATATCATCCGCGTAGTAGTACGCGGAGATACCGAATTGCTGGACAATAAGGGCAAGGGGGGCCAGGAAAACATTGAAAAGAAGTGGAGCAAGAACAGAACCCTGGGGTACACCACAGGAAAGAGGGGTTGGGGCAGAGGTAGAGGATCCAGATATGACAGAGAAGGAGCGGTTGTTTTTGCTTAATGACTGTGTTACTTCCCCTTTTCTCTTCAATAAAAAGAGCTTCAAAGGAGGAAGAATTTGAATTCAACAGAGGTGGAACCGTGCTGTGTCCATGGACCTTCTGTTGCTTTCCCTCTGAGCTCAAAGAAAAGTAGCACTTTGTGTGTGATTGTGTTCTGTGTTACTCTCTGCTTATTTCTCACTGCTTGAGGGACCAGAGACCGAAAGAGCCGTGGTAAGCTCCACTGGCAAAAAAAAATGAAACTGTTTTTTGAAGAGGCAAGCAAGATAAATCATGTATATAGAATATAGGAAGACTAGGGGACATGTAATGAAGCTACAGGGTAAACTATTTAAGACAAATAAGAGAAAATATTTTTTCACTCAACGTGTAACCAAACTCTGGAATCTGTTACCGGAGGATGTAGTAAGGGCTGTTAGTATAGCTGGGTTTAAAAAAGGTTTGGACAAGTTCCTGGAGGAAAGGTCCATAAACCACTATTAAAAAGGGACCCAGGATATCAATGCTTGACCCAGTACAAGCATTGAGGAACCTGTGTCTTTTGGGGATATTGCTAGGTACGTATGACCTAGATTGGCCACTGTTGGAAACAGGATACTGGGCTTGATGGACCTCGGTCTGACCCAGTATGGCATGTCTTATGTTCTTATGTTCTTATGTAGCTGCGGTCTCTGTTATTAGTGAATCAACTTGTTCATGTCCTTGGTTATATATCACCCATCTTATACGTTCTTCCAGTAATGTCCTATGTGGCTCTGAGACAACATGTCTTTGTATTAAATTTTAACTACCAAGCATTAGACCATGCTTCCAGTTTCTGTAGATCTTTCCTCACGTCATCTACAAAAACTGGAAACATGGTATAATGCTTAGCAGTTAAAATTTAATATGAAGAAACATAGGGGCTTGTTTCAATGGGGCCGCGGCTCCGATAAGGATCGGAAACCGCTACCGCGGCTTTGTAAACAAGCCCCATAGAGTCATGCACTTGGGATACAGAAATACAAAGGAATTGTATGCAACAGGGTGAGAGGTTTGTGTGTACGGACTAGGAGAGGTACCTTGGAGTGATAGTTGTAAGGATCTCAAGATGACAAAACAATGTGACAAGGCGATAGGTTGCATACAGTGAGGAATAACCAGCAGAAAGGAGGAGGTATTAATGCCCCCTGTACAAGTAGTTGATGTGGCCTTACCTGAAGCGTTGTATTCAGTTTTGGAAACCATATCTCACAAAGGATATAAAAAGACTGTTTAAAGGAAGGCGACTGAAATGATTTGGAATCCGTGTCAAAAGACATGAGAAGAGACATGAAGAACTAAATATAGAAACATAGAAAAATGACGACAGAAAAAGACCACATGGCCTATCTATATGTATACCCTAGAGGAGGGGCAGGGGAGATACTATATCCTTTAAATATTCAAACATCTGTATCATAATGAACAAACAAACTTTTTTCAAAGAAGGGGAAGCGATAAAACTAAAGGGCATAAAATGAAGCTGCAATGAGGTAAACTTAAAAGTAACATCAGGAAATACGTTTTCACTAAAAAGGTGGTGGATGCCTGGAATATTCTCCTGATGCAGGTGGAAGGGGCAAAATTAGTGATGGAATTCAAAATGGCATCGGATAGACATAGTAAATACCTATATAGCAAGAGAATGAATTCAAAATAAACTTAAATATCTTTAATACCTCAACAAATAGAGATGTGACCTGCAGGAAGCAGCAGGTACAACCCTAAACAATGGCATAGATGGGGGTGACTTGAATGAAGTGGCAAGTACAATCACTCTACCCATTTTACTGGGCAAATTACAGTAGATGGACCATACTGATCTTTATCTGCTATCATATACTATGTTACTATGCGCTCATTCACCCAAGAACATGGTGTATGCTGCCACATCCATAGAAATAGCACCATTTATAACTCAATACTGTGGTGCAAGTGGTGGGCCCAAGTAACATAGTGGCAGCTGATAAGATACATGGCAAAGCTGTACATTTTCTTTGAATACTGGCTGTAGTCCACAAGGAATAATGATGTTGGGGCCACTTCCGTCAATTGGAGCCCGTTGGAGAACCAGGATAATACTATTTGATGCATCACCTTTCATTACAAATAGCCAGCTGGAACTGCACTTAAATGCTTTAGGGAAGATGAAGTCAGCTATCTAGCCTATTCCCTTAGGCATCAAATAAAAGTCATTAAAACATGTCCTCTCCTTTAAAAGGAATGTCCTAATGAAACTGCTTTGGATCAGGAAGAGGTGCAGGGATGGCTTTATCCCCTCCATGAAGAATATATGTACTGTACATTCTATAGCTCAGAAAATGTGAAGTTCTATGTATGCTACAAAGAAGGGTACTTCAAAATAAGACACCCTAGGCTAAGTCTACAGCTACATCCTTCGCTCATGCCAAACTTTCCCATGGCAGTTGGTCCATCCACATTAGCCAATTCTGCCTCTATCTCCAGATGTGATGTAGAGCCTTCCAAGCAAGTCATGGTTGATGTATCTGACTTGGGGTCTGGAATAGCACCTAAAGCTTCCACTTTTGCTGTCAATTTGGGTGTTCCTACCTGTACCACTGAAGCTGATGCTAATAACGTCCTGGTGGTTCAGCTTCCTCTAGTACCTTACTTGGAAAGACAGCTTGGATGACCATAGCTGTTACATTGCCTGACCTGATTTCCCATCCCTCAGCTGTCAATAGAAACTGCCAGTTACTGATAGTTAATGCTCTTTTGAGGTAAAACCATGTCAATAGCAAGAGACACACTTAGTGCTCAGAGAAATCTAGATTTACAAGACTAGCTTAGTTTTATTTATTTATTCTTTTGTTCTTTATTTATAAATCACACCACATTTGTCCATAGTCTTGTGGGTACAATTTCCAAGAATGGTATAAAATAAAGATGGCTGATTGCTCATTTCCATAACATCATTGACCAATCCTCAAACAATATGAATGTTCCCACTATTACAGATCTTCTCTTCTCACTCTCAAGGCTGTTTCTGCTCCTAAGAATGCCCTTCCAAGCGTCGTGTCGTGATATTTTAATTATCTCATTCATACCTGCTCCCACTTATTCACCCTCCCATAAGAATGTGTGAATTGTTTTGTTATCCTTTGCCATAGAGAACCAATCCTAATTCTCTCCCACCATTTAGCCCAGAATAAAAAACATAACTGTTTATACACTTCTACTGGAACACCTCACATCCACTTTAAGAATATAGCATTGCGACTTCCGGTGCCGTCACCGAGCTGAATGGCGGCGAAGTAATGTGCTCCGCCACCAACACCTGCAATAACGGGTGTAAATACCCCTAGAAAGTGGGAAAGAAAGGAGGAATGCAGGGGCAATAAATGAAGACAGCCTAAAACTCAAACTGTGAAAGTTAGAGTGCAAAGGGGCTCGGTTTGGATCCGCAAGCACAGGCGGAGTGCGCAGTCCGGCGGAGGTGATCGGAGTGGAACCGGGCAGCAGAGGAGGGCACCTTGATGTGAGCGAGCCCGACAGGAGAAGTGGAGAGTGCACAAGTTCTAGCACAGGGCAGCCGGCAGAAGCAGTATCGGAGCGGAGGTACCCTGGTGAGAGTAAGCGGGAAGGTACAGCGTGCTGGGACTGCCGCGTATCAAAACACCACGTGCAGGAGGAGAGAGTAGGCCAATTGCAGCACCACGTGGCGGGGAAACGGAGGAGAGTGAAGCCAATGCTGAAGAGCTGGTGAACGAAAACGCTATCCTAAGGATTTGCAGCAGTGGAGCAAGTCACGGACGGAGAGCGAGTGGAGGAGAGTGCCGGAGCGACTGGCAGGTCAGAGGACAGAAGCACGGCCCAGTGGACTGTGTAATGAGCACGAGGAGGTGCAGGTAGGAGATCGGGGCACCGCAAGATACAGTGAAGCCGGCAACAAAGACAGGGAGGATAAGCAGAGCAAGATCAGAGAGACAGTACACGAGGAGCTGAATCTGGGGGATGGAGGAAAGCGCGAAGCACAGGGAAGACAGAAGTGGTTGCAGGCAAGAAAGGAGACTGGTGGAAGTCTCAGAGCTCACAGGCAGGCCCCAGCATATATAAAGTTAAGTGCTGGCTGTTTCCTCAAATTCTGCAATTTAAAGGGGAGTTTGGCAGCAGGGCAACACAGAGACGGAGAGTCACCTAGAGGCTGCGAAGCAGAAGGGCTCATAGGGGACTGAACACATAGAGAGCCCTTAGGACATCTACGGGGGAGGACATGTGTAAGATGGAAAAATCCAAAGGAGGACTTTCGGCGAAGAAAAAATTGGCGGCATTTAGATCGTCTTATGCCCCCTCAAGAGGAGGGAAAGAGGGGGGGGAAGGAAGAGAAAGAAACAGACAGCGGAGAAGGATACAGAAGCAATGGAGGAGATGGAGGGTGCCTGGAATCCGGGGGTAGCTGACATGATTAAATTGTGGCTGAATGAGTTGAAAGAAGAACTTAAAGTGGAAATTAGTGGAGTCAAAAATGAGTTACAAAAGACATTGCAATCCCTGAGACAGGATATAGTGGACCTCGGAACCCGGGTTGAAGAAACAGAAAATCAGTTTGAACAACAGGGGGAAGTAATGGAGGAGATACAAAAAGGCTGGGCAGAGCTAAAGCAAGCGCAAGCAGAATTGAAAGAGAAAGCGGAAGGTCTGGAAGATAGATCAAGGAGAAGTAATATCGGAGTGAGAGGTATACCAGAGGGTCCCCAATATAAAAATTGTGAAGAAGTTAGTATCAAAGTGTTTGGAGCATTACTACAAGCTGCGGCCCTGGAAGAGAGAGGGGGAAATGAGTCGCTGGAAATTGAGAGAGCCCATAGGGGGCTGGGACCCATAAGAGACAACCGACCAAGAGACATTGTGGTGTGTATGAAATCATTCAAAACTAAAGAAATTCTTTTACGGGCTGCGCGGACACAGGGACATTTCCAGTGTGATGGACATGTGGTGGAGTTGTTTCAAGACCTGTCCCTGGGCACGCTACAGTGACAGAGAGAGATGAAGGAGGTGACCGCCTTCTTGAGGGGGGAGGGGGCATGATATAAATAGCTGTATCCCCTTGGCCTATTGATATTGGTGGATGGAAGATCGCGAAGGGTGAGGAACAGCGAGGAAGCTTGGGGAGCTCTCGGAGAATTCGGACTGACTAATCTTCCAGTGGGACAGAGGAGACAAGATGCAACAAAGACTCCTGTCCCGGCAGGGGCTAGGGCAGCCAGTCTGAGATGGCACAGAGCACCAGCCAATGGTCGGCGGCTAGTGAGAGTGACCAAGGGAAGCCGGAGAGAGAAAGAAGTGGCGAGCAACAGTGGCTGAGTCGGAAGATTCCTGGCAGCCTGGCATAAGAGGAACTAACATTTCACTAGAAGTGTGTGTTAATGGGGAGTGAGTGGAAGGAGTTCCTGCCCGATTGTGCTCTGCTGCTTTGTGGTCTCTACAGGCACCTGTAGGGCCTGCATCCACGCGGCGCCTGCCCCGACGCCATCTACGGGGCATAAGAGAAGGAGCGGTTCCTGTTTCAGTCGGGAGTGAGTGGAAGGAGTTCCTGCCCGATTGTGCTCTGCTGCTTTGTGGTCTCTACCGGCACCTGTAAGGCCTGCATCCACGCGGCGCCTGCCCCGACGCCATCTACGGGGCATAAGAGAAGGAGCGGTTCCTGTTTCAGTCGGGAGTGAGTGGAAGGAGTTCCTGCCCGATTGTGCTCTGCTGCTGTGTGGTCTCTACAGGCACCTGTAGGGCCTGCATCCACGCGGCGCCTGCCCCGACGCCATCTACGGGGCATAAGAGAAGGAGCGCTTCCTGTTTCAGTCGGGAGTGAGTGGAAGGAGTTCCTGCCCGATTGTGCTCTGCTGCTTTGTGGTCTCTACAGGCACCTCTAGGGCCTGCATCCACGCGGCGCCTGCCCCGACGCCATCTACGGGGCATAAGATCAGTGCCACTCCACGGTCACGCGGTAGCGGTCGCTCTTTGAAGGGGCGCGTTTAAAGGGGCATTTTCTTGCTCCTTATGCGCTCCTTTGGCGCTTGTGGCACTCTGGCGGTGGCCTCCTTGGCATGGGCAAGCGTAGGAAGCGTTCCCTCAATGTGAGTACTGGTAATCCTTCTAAAGTGGTAAAAACTGTGGGTCCTATGGATAAGCATGTTGTACCGGCAAAAGAGGAGGAGGCTGCGTCCAGGTCTGCTGCCAAGTGTGTTTCCCCTCCAGATAGCGCCTCCGGGGGGTTATCAAGCTCTGCCCTGCTTACAGATTTGGACATTATTGATCCAGTGACCTCTCCAATGTTGGAAGTTCTTTCACAAAAAAGGGATGGTGTATCCCCTTTTGTTTCGTTGGAGTGTGACTGTGTGCCTTTGGTAGTTCCCTTGCCACAGGCTATTCAGTTACCGGGGGACTGTGTTGCTATACGCTCCAAAGTTGCTTCTGTTGAAGTTGATTCTCAAAATGTTTCTCTTGTTGATGTTTTGTCAGTTCTTTCACGTATTGAGTCCTCTATCACCTCATTAGCCTCTGTTGCCTCTCAATTTTCTGATTTTTCGAAAGGTTCTGTTGCAAAAATGGCTCAACATGATTCTCAAATTGCTGTTCTTGATGCTAAATGTCAGAATTTGGAAAAGCAGTATGATTCCCTACAGAAATCTTCCTTATCTTTTATGAAGGATAGTACTACTTTACATACGCAACAGGAATTACTGGAGAATTCACTGAGGGCTATGAATATTCGTTGCTTGAATTTCCCCTGCACTAGGTTGTTATCCCCTCAGATATTATTTGATAAGTACTTAACTGAAGTTTTGGGATATGATAATAATACGAAGCCGCCTATAAATAAGCTTTATTATTTGCCTGTGGCTGGGGTTCCTCTTGTTACGGGTTCCCCGTGTGCGGTTTCAAAGCCTTCGGTAGATTCTATGCATTTATCTGAATTTATAGAATCCTCTCAGGATTTGATTTCCTCCCGGGCTACACTTCTTGTATCTTTTGTGTCTGAGGCAGATAAGAATTCTGTTATGCGATTATTCTTTGCTAATAAGAACGCTGTTTTTTGTGGGGCTAAGATAAATATTTTTCCGGATGTTTCTAGACAAACACAGCTGAGGCGCAGGGCTTTTTTAGCTTTAAAGCCCCGGGTCTTAGCTCTTGGGGCATCTTTTTTCCTCAAATTTCCCTGTAAATGTGTGGTGGTATTAGAGGGCACTAAATACGTTTTTTCTGAGACTTCGTCTTTAGAATCTTTTATTGTTCATCATGCTCCTTCGAAGCAGTAATTATGTTTCTGTGTTCGGTAATGCAAAGTAATTAGAGCTTAAATGTTTTTTTCGGACAGTGCTCCTTTCTTTGTAATTTGTATATTTTCCTGTTTTGGTTTCCTCACTTAATTCACTTTTACTCCCCCTTGATGTGGACTAGGTTGTTTTTTTCTGTATTATCTTTAATTGTATGAATATTGTGTTTTTTACCTTGTTTTAAACTGAATAAAAATATATTTGAAAAAAAAAAAAACAAGTGTGGGTTAATGATAAGAGGGTTGTCTGAAAGTAGCGAGTAGGGCATGGAAGGAGGGGGGATGAAGGTGGAGAGGGGATAGGATAGAGGAGGAGGAGATGAGGGAAGGAGGGTTCTGGTTAGTAGGGCGGGATTGCTATAGTTCAGTGGGATAGGGAGGAGGGGGGCAGGGGAGAGGCGAGATAGCATAAGGGATGGTTAGAGTTTGTAGGGGAGTAGTTTGGTGGGAGAGGAGTGGTGGGGGGGAGATAGGAGAGGGGCAGGGCAAGTCAAGGTGGGGATAGGGTTTGGGGAGGAAGTGGAATAGAAGGGAGAAGGCAGGTGAGGACTCGATAGTACGTCACTACTTATGGAAGACAAATCTCCTAAGAGGGGGTAGTTCCCCGAGGAGATGGGGGAAGGGGAAGGAAGGCAGGGTGGGAGGGGGAGAAGGAGGGAGGGAGATGGGAGACAGGAGAGAGGAGGGGAGCAAGGGGTAGGAAGGGGGATTAGTGTAGGGATGAGAGGGGGGAAGGGAGGGGATGTTGAGGGGGGTTAAGGGCTAAGGGAGAAGGGAGAAGGGGGGTAACAAAGTTACGGGTGAGCTATCAATAGTATCACTAAATGTCAAGGGGCTTAATTCACCATTTAAACGACAAAAATTGTATAAAGAAATACTATGCCAGAGGGCGGCAGTAGTGCTTTTACAAGAAACACACTTCACCAGAGCATCAGAGTATCTGGTTAAACCTAGGGGATATGGAGTCTGTGTTTATGCTTCTAACATGGTGGAAAAGAAAAAAGGAGGGGTGGCTATTTTGATAAATACAAAGTTGAAGATGTTAATGCATACGGTGGTAAGGGATAAAGAAGGGAGATATGTGTTAATGCGGTTAAAAATGGGAAATGAATGGTATTGTATAGTAAATGTCTATGCACCAACAGGGGGCAAAGTGAATTCTGGACAAAACTGAATGAGGAGATGGGGAAATTGGAGGAGGGAGAATTAATCTGTGGAGGAGATTTCAACCTAACGTGGAATCCCGCAAGAGATGCTACAGGGAAGAGAGGGTAAGAAGGCGGATAGGAGGAGGTACCATAGTTTTGTCACACAACATTGCTTGATCGATGCTTGGAGATTCCATCACCCAGGGAAGCAATAATTCTCTTATTTTTCACCAGTCCATGGATCATACTCTAGAATAGATGCTATTTGGGTGTCAAGGGAGATGGGATGGATTAAGGGGGCGGAGATGGATTAGATTACATGGTCTGACCACGCACCTGTGCAGGTTCGATTGGCACTAGAGAAGGAGGGGAAAGGCACACAGTTCTGGAGACTTAATAAATCCTTATTAGATGATGGGAAGGTTAGAGAGGGAAACCAGGGAATACTTTCAATGGAATGATAATGGGGAGGTAGCATGGGGAGGGGTTTGGGATGGGAACAAGGCAGTGGTGAGAGGAGAACTGATTAAATGGGGAGCGCGAAAAAGAAGGACAGGGAGGGGAGAGAGAAGGAATTGCGAGCAAAATCGTTGGAGCTGGAAGATTTAGATGCACAAGAGAGGTCAGGGGCCTATAGAGGTCAGGTGTTAGCAGTAAGAGCACAGTTAAATGAAATGCAGGCCGCCAAGATACGGTACCAAATGCAGCTTTTGAGACAGGACTTCTTTGAGGGTGGAAATAAGGCAGAAGATACATAGCACAGAAACTGAAGCAGAGGAAATTGCGCTCCCACATTTTGAAAATTTGGAAACCAGGAGGGGGGATAGTATATAAGGATGGGGAGATTAGGGAAGCATTTAGGAGATATTATCATGGGCTGTATAAAGCAAGGGAATCTCCTCAGAGGGAGAGAATACAGTTATCTCGACTCACTGAAGTTGTCGAAATTGGACGAGGGGGAGCAACAAGAATTAAATAAAGCCATAAGCGTAGCAGAAGTGCAGAGAGCAATCAAACAATTAAAGGTAGATAAGGCTCCCGGTTCAGATGGGATTACAGAGCGATTCTATAGGTGCTTTGGAGAGCTATTAACAGCTCCGCTCATGTGGCTCTTCAATCTGCCAAGGGAGGGTGGGGGTTTAGCGGACACTATAGGGTGGGCGGGTATAACCATAATACATAAGGAGGGGAAGGACCCACAGGGGTGTTCATCATATCGCCCTATCTCACTGCTCAATCTCGACGCCAAAATTACTAGCTAAAATATTAGCTACGTGTCTAAATAAGTTGATCGGGAAGTTTATGTTTATGTTTATTGATTTAATATACCGCTCTACAAATATATATCAGAGCGGTTTACATTGTATAAAAAACAAAGAAATCACAAGGTGAAAAAAAAGAAAGGAAAGGAAGTTACAATATTAACAGGAAAGCAAACCAGGCAGAATCAAACGACAGGACACGAGGGGAAAAGAGGGGAAGTGGGAAGAGAAGGGGTGAGGGCTACACAGAAGGGTCAGGGAGATCGAAAGCAAGGGCAAAGAGATGGGTTTTGAGCTTGTTCTTGAAGGTAGTATGTGTCTGTTCGAGTCGGATGGAGGAGGGGAGAGAGTTCCACAGGGCGGGGCCAAGGAAAAAGAAAGCGGAGGAACGAGTGGACTGAAGGTGAGCCTGGGCAGGTGAAGGGAGATGAAGGCGGTTGAGATGGAAGGACCGCAGGGAACGAGAGGAGGTATGAAAATGGACAAGGTCAGCGAGATACTGAGGGGAATGGGAGTAGAGGACACGATGCAAGATGGTCAGAACTTTGAAGTGAATACGGGACTTGACAGGAAGCCAATGGAGGTGGATGAGCAAAGGTGTAACATGATCACGGGGGGAGGAGTGGAAAATGAGACGGGCAGCGGTGTTTTGGATGCGTTGGAGACGGTGAAGTTGAGTGGCAGGGAGACCAGCTAGAACAGAGTTACAAAAATCAACGCGATCAAGCGGGATTCATTCCTGGTAGACAGGTAGCTGACAATATCAGGAAGATCTTGAATATGATTTGGTCAACGGCACATCAGCGGAAAGAGGCCTTATTGGTGTCTCTAGATGCAGAAAAGGCTTTTGACCAGGTGTCCTGGCCATTTCTCTTCCAGGTAATGGAACAAATGGGATTGGGGGCAGAATTCATAAATTGGGTAAAAGCGTTATACAGCAATCCGAAAGCATTCGGAGTTCTTTGGGCAGGGGAGGGGGACAAGGCAGGGTTGCCCACTGTCACCACTGCTTTTTGCCATCTCCCTGGAACCGTTTGCGGAAAGGGTGCGGGAGAGGGTTGATATACAGGGAATTCAAATCAGGCGGGAAGAACACAAAATATCATTATTTGCAGATGATATAATTTAGAGCATGGTCAGGCCTCGCTTTTCTATCCCAATTTTAATGTGGGAATTAGAAGAATTTGGCAAACTATCGGGTTTTACTATCAATTGGACCAAATCAGAAATATTAAATTTGACAGTACACGGGGACGCACAGGGCATACTACAAGAAAAATACCCATTTAAGTGGGCGAGAGAAAGCATTAGATATCTTGGTATTCAGATAAGTAATAGGATAGAAGCACTATATAAGCTGAATTATCAGAAGCTATTTGGGCAGGTAGAGAGATTGTTGGTTGGGTGGGGGCGGGGATAGCTCTCATGGTTTGGCTGGATTGCCACAATAAAGATCATGCTCTTGCCACGATTCTTATTTTTGTTCCAGGCACTTCCAATAAAGGTACCGCCTGACAAGCTACAACAGCTACAACGAATAGTTAATCGTTTCATATGGCAAAATAGACGGGCTGTAATGCACAGAGCTAAAGGAGAGGGAGGGTTGGGGGTGCCTAATCTTAGGAAATACTATGAGGCAGCGCAACTGAAGACCATATATGAGTGGCACCGAGGAACACAGAAACATTGGGTCCAAATGGAAGAAGATTTAATAAGGGAAGAGAGCCTGGTCCAACTAGTGTGGAGGGGGAGTAATATTTCAGAAAATGCATGTCAAAATCCTTTCATAGCACATAGTTTACGAGTGTGGAAACAAACCAGAAGATTATTAGTACAGGATAAAAGATATTCCAAGGCCATGACATTGGAGGCCTGTTTTGAGAGGGGACAGGGACCAGGGGTACATATCTTGCACAGATGGGCGCAGGCGGGGCTAACATACATCTGTCAAATAGTGAGTAAGGAGGGCATTCTAGAGTATATAGATTGAGGGACAGTGATTATTATGCCTATCACCAATTGAGCCATTTTGTGCGACAACAGAAGGTGTGAAAGGATCTTTGGGAGAATAGGGGATGGTTTGAAGCGCTCTGCACTGGAACTATAGGGCACAGAGTTTTGTCCAGGATTTACAAAGGCTTAATGGAGAGTGGGGAGGGTAAATTGGGGTATATGTTAAAATGGGAGGAAGATTTGGGGGTGAGCTGGAACAATGAGGTATGGGACAAGATAATACAAACAGTGGCAAGTATTTCTGTTGCCACGCAGGTAAAAGAGAATGCTTATAAAGTGTTGTTCCGATGGTGTTGGACTCCGGTAGGTAACAGGAGTGCTG
Organism: Ichthyophis bannanicus; assembly: GCA_033557465.1. NCBI lineage: Eukaryota > Metazoa > Chordata > Amphibia > Gymnophiona > Ichthyophiidae > Ichthyophis > Ichthyophis bannanicus. Next base: position 161,928,589 of record CM066031.1, on the reverse strand, counting down.
AAAGGGGTGATAATGACCATTGTTGGAGGGGATGTAAGGAGAGGGGGGATTGGTTGCATATGTGGTGGAAGTGTGAATGCATAAATGATTACTGGAAGGAGATTTTAGACATGATTTATAACATGACAGGTTACACAGGTACACTAAAAAAAATTTTTTTTAAACTGCCTCTAATGTTTCGATTGATTTTTACGTTTTTTGGTGCGCTGAATCCAAATCTGGTAACCAATTTGCTCCATCACGTACAGATTTTTTGCTACATTGGGTTAGCAGTTTGAGGTGAACGTTTCAGATTGAGTGCGATCGAGATAAAAGTTTTTTGGATGAATTCTTTATACTAATTGTTTAGTAGTTATTCAAATAAGAATAAAGAAAATTGTAACAAGGCAGCACATAAGAATAGAGTAATGTCAACAAAACACACTGTGATGTTAGCAAAATTGTCTGCACTTAAAACAGCCACATACATGTGCACAAACATTGAGCATATAAGAGCGAGGTTAGACACAAAGCAAAGCAAAGAAATGTGCAAAAAATGTTGTACAGGTATGTATGTAAGAATAGAAAACGCAAACCGCACCATTGCAATACATGAAGACAAACACCCGATGGTGTGAAAATAAAATTCTAATAAATGAGATCCGACACTGTGGTAATAACTAGCAAATTTTTATTTCAAAGTTTAGTAAAAACACGATATTTGTCAACACAGTTTAGATTTTAAAGTCATTCTTGGGTCAATCAATCTCCTGGTGGGCCCGTTTCTTCTTCCCCCGAATGCTTCTCTTGGTGCGCTGCTTGGCGTATTTTTTATCTGGGGTTTCCCGCAGCAGCAACCAGCAGAAATCAGCCATCATAGTGGTGTTCCATCTTCCTTGGTACCTTCTCTCTGCGTCCTTGATGTCCTGGTGAAACCTTTCACCTTGTTCTTCACTGTACGCCCCCAAGTTTTCGGGAAAGTAGTTCACATGGGAGTGCAAGAAATGGACTTTCAGGCTCATGTTACAGCCTTGTTCTTTGAAGGCATTGAGCATCCTGGCAACAATATCCTTATAGTTCTCATCCCGCCTGTTCCCCAAGAATTTGAGAACAACATCCTTGAAGGAATCCCAGGCTTCTTTTTCCTTCTCAGACATTGTTTCAGCGAATGCTCCATCTGAAATGAGCTTCCTTATATCAGGGCCAACAAACACTCCTTCCTTTAGCTTTGCTTCAGAAAGTCGGGGGAACTTTGAGCAAAGGTACCGAAAGCACTCACCATCTTTTGGAAGGGACTTGATGAATTGCTTAATGAGACCCAACTTAATGTGGAGAGGTGGTAATAGAATTTTATCACGAGGTACCAAGCTCTCATGAAGAACATTTTTCTCACCGGGTCTCAAATACTCCCGAATTGGCCAGTCTTTTTTCCCCCAGTGTAGGTCGCGGGCCTGGCTATCCCACAAGCAAAGGAAGCAGGGATATTTGGTGAAACCGGATTGCTGCCCTAATAGCATGGATAGAATTTTAAAGTCTCCACAAATCATCCACTTATGCTCATCATAACGAATCTTCTGAAGAATCAGGGCCAAATTCTCGTATTTTTCTTGGAGAATAACAGAGTGAGCAATAGGAACTGAAGCGAATGTGTTGCCATTATGAAGAAGAACACCTTTTATGCTGTCTTTTGACGAATCAATGAAAAGCCGCCATTCAGCAGGATCATACTGGAGTTTAAACTTTTCCATCACTCCGTATATATCGTTGCAAAATACCAAATCTTCCTCTTTGCTGAAATACTTCAAAAATTGTGTCTCGCGGTTGCGGTACCAATAAAAAGTTGTTCCTGGTGACAATAGATTTTTCTGTTTAAGCCGAGAACCTAGCAGTTGGGCAGCATCTTTTGGGAGTCCTAAATCCCGGACTAAATCATTCAATTCAGCTTGAGAGAAAAGTTCAGGTTTCGGATCTGGTTCAGTTTAAAACTCGTAAGTACTGGACTCATCGGGAAAAGCCATCTGATGAGTCTCATCATGATCAGAACCGTCCACACAAATATGATCCAAAGATTTTGGTGGTTCAGGCACAGGTACTTTGTTGCTATGAGGCATAGGCCTAATTGCTGAGGGAAGGTTGGGGTAACTTATTACGTTCTTATTTTTTAAGTTGTATCCCTTCACAATGCAAGAGCAAAAATAGCAGTCACTGCTGTGGTCTCTTTGTTCACGCCACATCATAGGTATTCCGAAACGAAATGCTTGTTTTTTACCTTTCATCCATAAGCGTAGATCTTCCTCACATGTCTTGCACACTTTGTGAGGAGCCCACGGTTTGTCTTGATCGCCTAACTTCAAACCGAAATAGGCGAAATATACTTTTTTAATAAATGCAGAAATGTTCCTCTGCCGCTTTTTCACGGTATATTCCCCACAAATAAAACAAAAACTGTCCGGAGTGTTGACGCAACCTCTGGCTCTGTGAGCCATCACAAATACACAGCACTGCAAACTACAACTGTAGTGAACCACTTCGGAATAAAGCTGGATTACGACTGAGCAAACAAAAGGTAATAATGAACTTGCAAGAAACTGAAATTTGACAGGAACGTTCATGTCGCAACCACCGTGTTTGAGCGAGCGAACGATGCGAGGCGAACAGGAAAGAACATGCGCCAGCGCGAGTACTGGATTTAGCCCCCCGCCTCCCAATTGTCCTGTTAATGTATAAAATGAATACAATACACTCTAAAATATCATGAGGGAGTGTTTCTAGTTAGTTAACCATTACAACCTCTATTTTGGGCCAAGAAAATAAACTGCAGTCGGCTAAAAAGAAATTATGTGAACATTCCTTATATGGGTAAGAAATCTAATTTTGCAAGAAAACGTGACGTGATGGAACATTTTGGCTATTTTTCCTGGATTCAGCACCCCAAAATCTATAGGAATCAGTTGCAAAACTGGAGGCAGTTTTTTGGTAGTGTACCTGTTATATCGATTGCAAAGAAAGCCAGAGATCTGCTTATTGCACCAATTAGAGGAGGACATTCCAAAACAAGATAGTGGCGTGCTTCACCATTGTATTGTAGCAGCACGTTGTGAGATAGCACAACACTGGGTGGGGACGGGCATCCCACATCTGGCGGGCTTCATTAAAAGGGTAACAGAGCTGTGCCTGATGCACCGGTTGACGGAGCTGAGGAGGGGGAAAGGGGGGACAAGTGCGGAACAATGGCAGAGAGTGGGTGCGTGGCTGGAATCTTGGAAGGGGAAGAGAGGCAGAAGAAGGAGGGAGGGGCTAGAGATAGAGGATATCAGGCAGACTGAATGGTGATGGGCTGAAATGGGAGGTGATACAGACATGGGACTGGTGGAGCGAGAGAAGTATGGATGACTATAGAGCAAGAGGGGGGAGGGGGATGGAAAAGGAGGGGCGTAAGCAAACAATAATACAAAAAGGGATGATTTATGGCAGTATATGTAACTTATGGCAATTGTATAAAGTTGGCAATGCAGAGACATGTACTTATTTGAAATGGTTAATAAACATTTAAAATGGAAAAAAAAGAATATAGATTGCATCCCTCTCATAGCATCATATCCATCTACCTTCTGAAGAGTGGTGCTTCCTCTTTTATCCAAAACTGCAATATCACCTTTTTAATCAACAAGAGGGCTATTCCCATAGATCTTTGTACTGACTTGGATATAAGTCCTTCCTTATCGTCCCTCCAGTTCAGTCCCTCACCTCTGGGTAATGCACTTCCTCCTGCAGCATGGAGTTTTGGCAAGTCAAACTTGTGACATCACTGTACATATCCTGCTGGCACCCCCATCAGCTTCCAATGTGATCAGTCATGCAGCAGGCGGTAGTGAGCCTAGGTGCTGGGCTCACTACAGGAGCAGATAAGGAACGTTAAACAGGTTGGATAGGGCATTTAGATTTTCTTTTCCCCTATAATATTATTTCCTTTGATTGTAGATTAAAGTTCTTTAAAAAAAAAAAAAGACAAGCTCTGTGAGGGGATTATGGGTAATCAGGAAGCTGCTTTCTCCCTCCCTTTTGTTTCTGTTTATCTTCAGACTGCTCTTGTTCAGCAGGCTCTTATTTTCTGGCCCAATCAGTTGTTCTGCTCTGCTGATTCCTGTCAAAGCTTGCATTGGGGTTTCTTCTCTACTGCAGCCAGCTGACAGGATTTCTCAGCAGTGCTTTTTTCAGTTTGTTTCTGGTGATTTTCTAGATACAGAGAGGATCTGAAGGGCTCCGATGTTAAGGTGAGTGTTCCAATTATTTTTATTGCTGTTAGGAGAGTGTTTCTCATTTGGAGCCTGTTACAGCATGAGACACACTTTTTGACAGTTTGCAGTGCTGCAGGCCGTTTTGCCAACTGTCTTTTTTTCACGGAGCTGTTTTTTTTCCCTTCCAAACTGCTGTAATTGCTTAAATGATTTAGTCTTTGGTTAAATTTAAATTAATTTTGATTGAATTTGATGGGTTTTTTATGTGTTTGCTTTCGATAGTTTTGAAGAGATTCCTTAATTTTTTTCTATCAGTGCTTTGAGTTCTTAAAGGGCCAGTACATTAAAAAGAAAAAGAAAAGGATCAGTTACAGTACTTTGGTGCCTTTTTAGGACTCTACGAGTTGTTATTAATTTTATTACCCGATCTCTGGATTCTTGTAGTGCTGATGCCTTCGCGTCCGCAGTGCCTGGTTTGTGGCACTCGTAAAAGCTCGGTCTCGGACACGGGGGTGTGCCGTGGTTGCGCGTCTGAAGCATTAACTATGGAGCAGGATACGTCTAAGGAGGGGTCTCCTTTGGTGGCGTAGGGTACTAGCGCCTCAGTAGAAGGTGAGGCTTTGCTAGAGGGCTTTTCCGCTTCTCTTTCTACAAGCCTGGCTTTGCCCAGTAGTTCACCCATCCCGATGGTGGCTGAGACAGCGCTCGGAGGTATCTCCCCGTTTTTTGTGCTGCTGATGCATCAGGCCTTCTGTTTGTGGCAACAGGGGGCGGTGGTGGATGCCTCAATGCTTGGGGCCGCAGGGGACCAAGCAACTATAGAAAGGATGGGAATTAGTGACAGTAGACCGGTTAAGAGGGCTCGGTCGGTGGAAGATCAGCTTCCTGGTTTGGACTGTCCGGAAGGTGAAGACATTGAGATGGATCCAGAAGGTGGGATAGAGGAGCTAGAGGAAGGTGAGATTCAGGAACTTGAGGATCAGGCAAGGATTATCATGGTCTTTCGGAGAGAGGAGCTGACAGCGCTCATTACGGAGGTCCTTCAGACAACCTTTCGTCGGTGGTACTGGTGGAGGAGGAGGGTTTGGAGGATCCTCTCATTCAAGAGGTGCGGAAATGTTGGACTGTTTTTCCAGTACACCGTGTGGTTAAGCAGATGATTCAGGATGAATGGGATGCGCTAGAGGCAGGTTTGCGTGGTGTCAGGTCCATGAATCGGCTCTATCCCTTGGTGGATCAAGAACGAGAAGTGTTTCGTTCTCCACATATAGATGCAGATGTGTCAGCAGTCACAAAGAAAACTACCATTCCAGTTGAAGGCAGTGCGGCTTTGAAGGACGCACAGGATTGGAAGGTGGACGCATTGTTGAAGCAAGCTTTCGAGGTTAATGCTCTCTCCAGGTGTCTATTTGTGGAGCTTGGGTGGCGAGAGCATGCCTTCGTTGGTTGCAGCGTTTTCAGCAGCCAGCGCAGCAAACGCAGGAGCAGTCAGCGGATATATCAAAGCTCGAGTCAGGTTCAGCTTATTTAGCCGAAGTCCACTATGATCTTATTAGAGCTTTAGTGAACAGCATGGCTTCCTTGGTAGCCACCCGCCGCTATCTTTGGCTGAGGAATTGGGCGACTGACAGTTCCTCCAAGTCACGTCTTAGCAAACTTCTTTTTAAGGGGAAGCTGTTGTTTGGAAAGGATCTTGAAAAGCTGGTCAAATATCTGGGGGAATCTAAAGGAGATCGTTTGCCAGAGGATAAGCCGAAGCAAGGTCGGCCTCAGATACCGACGAGGTGTCAACCTCGAGATTTCAGGTGTTTTCGTACCTCCCGATTGGGAGACTTTCAAAGAGGAAGATTTTCCTCTTGTGCGCAAAGCTTTTGGGGATTCCGGGGAGCGGGCAGAGGTTTTGCTAGTTCTTCTTCCTCAGGATTTAGGAAAGCACAATGAAGCGAGGGGGAGGAGTTCCGGCGATAGGGAGGTCGTCTTCAGAAGTTTTTTCCTGCCTGGGTCCAGATAACATCCGATCAGTGGGTGTTGGAGGTGATTTGCAAAGGTTATTCTCTCGAATTTGCCCGTCCCATACTCAACTCATTTGTCATGTCGCCTTGCAGGGGCTCAGAAAAGACAACAGCGGTACGGCAGACCCTGTCTTGTCTGTTACAACTGGGAGCAGTGGTTCCGGTGCCGCAAGAGCATTACGGGATCGGTCGATACTCTATTTATTTCGTGGTGCCAAAGAAGGACGGAGCCTTCCACCCAATTCTGGATCTCAAGGGGGTAAATCGCTGTCTACGGGTCCCTCATTTCAGAATGGAAACTTTACGTTCTGTTATTGTAGCGGTTCGGCAAGGGGAGTTTCTCACATCTCTCGATCTCACCGAGGCGTATCTTCACATTCCAATCAGGCTCGATCATCAAAGGTCTCTAAGATTTGCACTACCGTGGGGGCATTTCCAGTTTCAGGCGTTGCCCTTTGGTCTAGTGACAGCTCCGCGTACCTTCACCAAGGTTATGGTGGTGGCGGCAGCAGCGGCCCTTCAAAAGGAGGGAATATTGGTTCATCCCTATCTCGACGACTGGTTGATTCGAGCAAAGTCCAGGGTCGAGAGTGTGCGGGTGACAGGTAGAGTGGTGGAGTTGGTTGGGTAGTCAATGCTGCCAAGAGCAGTTTGGTTCCTTCGCAAGTTCTGTAATATTTGGGAGTTCGCTTCGACACTCGAGTGGGAGCAGTGTTTCTGCCAGATTCCCGAGCCCAGGGCCTTCGGCTATTGATTCGCGTTTTTTTGAGCAGTCCTGCACCTTCAGCCTGGCACTATCTACGCGTTTTAAGAATGATGGCGGCGACTCTGGAAGTGGTGCCGTGGGCCAGAGCTCACATGCACCCCTTACAGAGGTCGCTGCTCTGTCGCTGGTCCAACCAGAGCGATTCTCTATCCAAGCACCTTCCTTGTCCAGGGCGAGTCAGGACATCCCTGCGGTGGTGGCTTCTTCCACAGAATCTCTCAGCGGGCATGCCTCTCGAACAGCTGCAGTGGATCCTGGTCCTAACGGATGCCAGTCTAGCCGGGTGGGGGGCTCATTGCGGAGGGCTCTTCGCGCAGGGCTGTTGGACCGAGCAAGAAATCAATTGGTCAATCAGTTGACTGGAGTTGCGAACTGTAGCTCTAGCGCTTCGGGCCTTTGAGTTCACCATACGGGGTTGAGCAATTCGGTTGCTTTCGGACAATGCCGCGATGGTGGCATACCTCAATCGTCAAGGGGGCACGAGATGCGCGGCTCTGGAGCTAGAGGCAGAGAGCCTGTTCAATTGGGTAGAGTCTCGGCTTCAGGCTTTGTCAGCGGCACATATTGCGGGAAAGGACAATGTGATGGTGGACTTTCTCAGCCAGGTTCACGTGGATCCGGGGGAATGGGAGCTTCATCCAGATGTGTTTACGCAGATAGTTCACAAATGGGAAGCTCCTGTGAGGGATCTCATGGCGACCTTTCTGTCGGCAAAGGTGAGTCGGTTTTAAAGCAGAAGACGAGAAAGAATGTCAGAAGCACTAGATGCCTTGATACAGCAATGGCCCACGCACGGTCTCCTCTACGTGTTCCCTCCTTGGGCTCTCATAGGTCGAGTGGTTCAGTGCATCGAAGCCCATCGGGGAAGAGTAATTCTAGTGGCTCCAGAGTGGCCGCGTCGACCATGGTATGCCGCTCTATTGCGTCTTCTCGACGGGAAACCGTGCCGGTTGCCGACAAGGGAGGACCTTCTGCTACAAGGTCCTCTGCAAATGCCTCAGGTGGATTGGTTCTCGCTTATGGCTTGGCCCTTGAAAGGGCTAGGTTAAAAAAGAAAGGTTATTCTACTGCGGTGATTGCTACCTTACTTTTGGCGAGAGAAAGATTGACGTCTTTAGCTTATGTGCGGGTTTGGCATATTTTTGAGGACTGGTGTGAACAACGGCAGGTCCGTCCTGCCGCAGTTTCAGTTCCGATAGTGTTGAGCTTCTTGCAGGATGGTTTCGATAAGGGGTTGGTGGCCAGTTCGTTGAGGGTTCAGCTGGCAGCTATTTCTTGTTATCGAGGAAAGGTTCAAGGGGTCGCCTTGGGTGCTCATGCCGATGTGGTTCGTTTCTTGAGAGTGGTGTCCCGTCTGCGTCCTTCGTGCTGGTTGGTTTCTTCTCCTTGGGATCTCAACCTGGTCTTAGAAGCCTTGTCTAGGGAGTCTTTTGAGCCTTTGCATCAGGCTTCGTTGAAAGATTTGACCTTAAAGACAGTGTTTTTGGTAGCCATTTGCTCTGCACAGTGGATCTCGGAGTTGCATGTGTTGTCTTGTCGAGAACCGTTTCTGGTTTTCTCAAGGGAAAAGGTGGTTTTGTATCCTGTTCTGTCTTTCCTGCCAAAGGTAGTGTTGCCGTTTCATGTCAATCAGTATGTCTCCTTGCCAGTGTTGGGCGTTTCGGAAGAGAATGAGTGAGATCGTCGTTTCCATCGGTTAGATATAAAGAGGTCTCTTCGTCGTTACTTGAAGGTTTCAGGGTCTTTCCGCAAGTCAGAGTGTTTGTTTGTTCTCTTTGGAGGTCCTCGTAAGGGTGAAGCAGCATCCAAAGCTTTGATTGCCAGATGGGTCTGTGAGGCAATAGCATCGGCTTATATCTTGCAAGGCCGTCAAGTGCCTGTAGGGCTGCGGGCTCATTCTACTAGAGCGCAGGCTACTTCCTGGGCCGAACATAGCTTAGTTCCTCCGGTTGAGATTTGCAAAGCAGCCACCTGGTCTTCTTCGCATACTTTCAGTAAACATTATCGTCTAGATGTTCAAGCGTCGGGAGATGCCTGCTTCGGGTCTGCGGTGTTGCGGTCCGGGTGGTCAGGTCCCTCCCAGTAATTTACTGCTCTTTTACATCCCAGAGGTGAGGGACTGAACTGGAGGGACGATAAGGAAAGAGAAATTAAACTTACCTGCTAATTGTTGTTCCTTGAGGAACTCCAGTTCAGTCCCGATTCCCGCCCTGGGAGCTGGTTGTCATTTTTAGCACAGTCCAATGTTCCCTCTAATTTTCTGTAGGCTGTGTGCGCATAAAATATCAGCTGTGCGACTTTTGAAGGAAGGTTAAATTTTTGTGCGCCACATAACGACACTCAGAGTTATATACTTTAAAATTTGACTACACGTCAGAATACAGTATGTACACCACATTGATTGCACTAGAAAATATTGTAGAACTTGTGAAAACCATAAATACACAACTTTTAAATTTTAAGACGTCTGTGTTGTTTTCTATCAGAATCAGAACCGTAATTTTTGTGCGCTCTGTTATAAAGTATGTGCACTCGCTCGATGAGGTGTGTGCGCGCGCACACGCGCACAGCTTAGAGGGAACAGTGGCACAGTCATATTTTTAGGGTCTGCTGAATCGGCAGCCGGGCAGTAGAATTTCAGTAAATTTCTTTCTGTACTCGAGTATTGTATGTTCTGTATTCTTCCTCTCCCTCTCTTTTCTACTCTTTTCTTTCAAGCGGGAGAGGGACCGTTGTCCTTTTATTTAATGAGGAGTTAGTTCAGTTCAACAGTTAAGTTTTAATGATTAATACTATAGCTACTTATTTGTTGCTCCTTTGAGTCTGCTTTGTCATTAGGTCACTGGAAGCTGGTGGGGGTGCCAGCAGGATATGTACAGTGATGTCACAAGTTTGACTTGCCCAGTCTCCATGCTGCAAGAGGAAGTGCATTACCCAGAGGTGAGGGACTGAACTGGAGTTCCTCAAGGAACAGCAATTAGCAGGTAAGTCTAATTTCTCTTTTTTGGCTGCCATAGTCCCTGAGCATCAACAGCAAGTAACACTCTTCTAGATCCATTCTTCACACCTCCTCTATAGCTTTTAAAACTTGTGTCCACAATCCCCATAGTCTGGAGCATTCCAAGAATGTGTGGATCAGGGTCTGCCATGGCACCTAAAGCTTCCAATCTCATTGCACTTGCACCTAAGACATTCCCCCTCCTTCCCACATTTTCTTCTGGGCGCCCCTTTACTGAATTACGTAGATTCTGTGTAGGATCTTCAATTGTAACCGTTGTGAATTTACACTAGGAATACCCCAATACAGGTTTTTAAACAGGCTGAGCAATTGCTGCTGTGTGATTTCAGTTGCTAGATCTCGAGTCCACAGCTGAGCCAGTTCTAGATAAATAGGTTCCCTGACCCTTTGGTAATAATTTTTCCGTATAGAGTATTTGTTAAATTGGGTGGTTGTACAAAATCCTCTTCTTGTATCCTTGTTCCTTTTTTGATTTCTGCTCCATCTCCCCAAAGTAGTGTCTAAATTGCAAATAATGAATCAGATGACTAGTTGGAATGTCCCACTTTTGTTTGACATGTTCATAACTAGGGAAATGCTTCTCTTCCAGCTGCGTGAGACTCTAGCCTCTTACAACCCCTTGCTGTCTAAAGAGCCATTGCTCTGGATTCCCCCATCTAGCTAACAGGTGAAACCTCTTCTGGCAAATTCTGCATCTTATGTCACCCATATTTATTTATAGTAGTTAGCTCATGCCTTTCCAGGAGAAGATCAAGGCGAGGTACATTCAGGTACATTTCAGGCTTTCCTGAGGGGGGGAGGGGGCACCAGCAACCAGGACCATGCTCCTATAACCCTTGTACTCTTCCTATGAAATACTGTCTTTAAAATCATATGGCCCCACCACCATTTGTAGATCATCCTGGGGAAGAAACATTTCCTCTCCCCCCCCCCCACCAATATGATTCTCTAATCTATCGCATATTAGCAGCAGTGTTGTACAGACGGAGATCTGGCACCTTCAGTCCTCCCTGATCTTTAACCCTTTGAAGGCCTGCTTTAAAATTTTAATCCACATTCTGCAGCCGGGTTAATTTTTGCATATATCAGGAAAATTGTACCCGTCTTATTCAATATGTTCTAATAGTGATTTTTCTTCTGCTATGGTCATGTATTATATACCATTTGATAGGAATATTTAGTCGGAATTTTGGATCCCGAGAGTTTTGGGCTCGGCCTAGAAAGGGTTAATAAAAGTTAATTAATGACTGTGACATGCATTCCTGCCCTTCCTTAAAAACCTTTGCACTATTGATTTAAATGTTATGGTTTATTAAAATATTTGATATACCGCCTTTCACACATATCAAAGCAGTTTACAGTAAAAACATACTAAAAATGAGAAAAAGAAAAGAATGCTAGATAAAATAAATAGGACAGGAAAGCAAGGTATGGAAGCAGAGGGAAATAGGGAGGGGAGGGGCAGAGGTTCCAGGTACACTATGCGGAGAGATAATGTGTGTACAATAGACCAGAGGAAGAGAAGAATACCAGAGTTCTTAGTAAAAGCATATATATAGTATAATGTTGATTGTACATAGTTATCCCTGTTATTCCATGTTATATATTCCCTTGTTCTCTGTAAACTCAATGTTACATGTATGCATTGCAGTATATTTTGTTCGATGTACACCGCGCTGATTTTAATAGCGCGGTATAGAAGAGATGTTAAATAAATAAATAAATAAGTTCTAGGTTTGTTCAGTAGTAATATTGAATACACATTGAAATAAGTGAGTTTTTACAGCAGTTTTGAATTTGAGAAAAAATGGTTCCAGGTGAATATCTGGTGGGAGAGAGTTCCAGAGGAAAGGGCTTTCAAGATAGACTTGTGACGGAGGCGGCAAGTGAAGGTGGTTTGCGTGTATAGAATGAAGAAAGCAAGTGGGTACAAGTGGGATGAAGTATGAAGAGAGATATGCAGGAGTACCAGAGTTGAGGGTCTTGTGTACAGTGGTGATCAGCAGTTTATACTGAATACGGAAGGGTAAGGGGAGCCAGTGAGATTTAACGAATAGTGGCGTGACATGATCACGACGGGAAGAATAGTGAAGTAGGCATATAGAAGTATTTTGGATAGCTTGCAGATGTTTGAGTTGATATTGAGGTTGTTGTTAAGTGCCATCAAGTCGGTGTCGACTCATGGCGACCTTCTGGAAAGTTGTCCTAAACTGTGTTCGGTGTTCATTCAGGCAGCTCATTGTTGACAGACTGGTACCCATAGCTGCTGTTATTGTATCGATCCATCTCATTACTGGCCTTCCTGTTTTGTGTTGACCTTTGATCTTGCCAAGCATGATGTCTTTCTCTAATGATCTCTCTCTTCACATGATGTGTCCAAAGTATGAAAGTCGAAGTCTTGTCATCTGAACTTCTAAAGAAAGCTTAGGTTTGATTTTCTCTAGTACTGACTGGTTTGTTCTTCAGGCAGTCCATGGTATACGCAGTATTCGCCGCCAGCACCATAATGCAAAGGCATCAGTTTTCTATCTTAATATTGAGGTAGTCCAGAATAAATGATATTACAGTAGTCCAGTCTGGATTTTCTTTCATCCTTCATCAATACCCAAAAGGAAGTCATCTGAATAAGATAGAAAACTTTTGGCAGTATCTCATTTTGAACAATGCGTTGTGTCCCATTAAGGAGAGGGGAAGATCCTTCCACACATTGGATATTCTTGGCATATTTAGGCAGTTTTTCCCATCTTGGAGGAAAGGGGTAATCTACAAAATCCTCGCCCTCCCCTCAATTGTATATCCTCCAATTTTTCCCAATTAATTTTCAACCTGGAGAGACCTAGACTTTGTATAAGATCCATAGCTTTTCAAATGTCCCTCTTAACTTAGTTTTCTTTGGGCAGTGCCAACTTAGTGGGTTTGTTTGGGAAGAGAGACGTTCCCCTCCTCCACCAGTTTTAGGGTCCCACCTTGGGTAAGTAGGAATAACCCATAAACCTTCCTTGCCAAAGTCACGATTTTTCTTGCTCCCTTTCTTGATGTTTTTTTTTGGTCACATGTCATCTGATGTAAATATTTAGTTCCTTATAGTCCCTCCAGTCCAGTCCCGTCCCATACCTCTGGGTAATCAACCCCCACCAGCAGTTTGGAGACTGAGCATGTCATCTTTTGATGACATCAGTGTACTTAGGCAGCTGGCAGCACCTACCAGCCCCAGTAAGCTTAGTCTCCAAGTAGCTGAAGCGGGTGATCCGAAATTCTGGACTCACTGAAGGAACAACTAAGGAGTAGTTGGATAGGTTTGATCATTGCAAGGCTGTATTTACTTTCTATGGGGGATTATTGTCTACCACATTAAGTTCAGGCAAAGAAAACAAACAAAAGCGGAAAGAGGAGCCGCGGGGTACAATCGGGAAGGGGCTCTCTCCCTGGGTGAGAAGGAGGGGGTTTGTTTGTCTGGTCCCATACTTGCAGCGGTTCCCAAACCCGTCATTGGATGAGGAACCGCTTCAGGAAATCAGACCTACAGGCAGCTCTCGGTAGAACTCCCGCTTTGACGCTGAAGCTAGTGACAGGCTGAGCACAAGGCAGGGAGCAGACGGGGGGGGGGGGGGAGGGGCAAGGGGTAAGCTGCAGGACATGGCAGTGGCAGCCTCAAATCCTCCTTCTTGATCTTCGACGTGGATCAGGCTGCATGCCTGTAACCATGTGGCTCCGAACAGGTTTGCCGGAAGCATGGGAAGAAGCACCATTTTGTAGGATTGCAGGTAGAAGAGAGCAGGTGGTGAGCAGCAGGCTCTCCAGACGCCAGGTCTTTGTCCCTGTGATTTCTTATTTTGTTCTGATACACTTGCCTTTATTCAAAAAAAGAAAACAGAGAGTATAATCAGATCTGAAGGGAATAAAGAGAGAAGCCTGACAGCAGGCCAAGAGCTTGAGCTTTCTTCTGGCCTGAACATGCCTGCACAGCCACATTGTTTGGCTTGTAGCGTCTGGCATGGGATTGTCGAGGCCATGGGCATTTGCTGCGGATGCGACATGGAGGCCTGTATGGCGGAGCAAGGCCTGTGGGAGGACATCTCGGGGCACGCAGGCTCCTCAGGGACAACAGGGAGCATCTCACAATCCAAGGAAGGTCAGGGCTCATCCTCAGGGGTGGTAGAGGAGTCCGGTTCTGCACCACCCCTGTTAGAGCCATACAGCAGAGAGCATACCTCTCCAGGGTCCTCAACTTCCTAGAGGCTGGGGGAGAGAGTGCCCCGGTGGGGTTTCGCCCAAGTTCATCCTCTTCATTCATACAGTAAGGCATTCTGTATGAGGCAACAGAGGACAGACAGCCCTTTCTCCACGTCGGGACAGGTCAGAAAATGGCCAATGTCAGTCATGGAGCAAGAAGCAGACAAGGAGCCTGACCATTGCAGACGTAGGCTCGAGGGCAACATGTTTGAGGGGATAGAGTCCCCTCTGTCAGAGGAGCTGGAAGATTTGGATACAGAAACAGAGTTGGGCGCGAACACAGCTAGAAGAAGGTGAGATTCTGCAAAAGGAGGCGTCCCGAATCGTCTGCATTTTCTGTCAGGAGGAGTTGGCGGCCTCATAGTGGAGTCATTGAAGGCACTTAATATGGCAGCATATTTCAAGCTGTTAGAAAGCCACAGAGGTGTTTCCCTTGCATAGGGTGATCAAGCAGATGATCTAGGATGAGTGGGACATTCCGGAGGCCAGGCTTAGGGGAGTTAGGACCATGACCTGGCTTTACCCTCTGTCGAAGCAGGAGCAGGAGATGCTACGGTCTCTGAAAGTAGATGCAGTTTAAACTGTGATTAAGACGACCACAATCCCAATGGAGGGCAGTACGGTACTCAAGGATGTATAAGTTAGGAAATTGGACACCTTGTTAAAGAAGACGTTTGATTCTTTACATGTGCCAGTTTGTGGGGCCTTTGTGGCCAAGGCATGTCTGCAAGGGGTGCTGGAGGAAGGGAATGAGTCTCATGAATCTATGGCGGCAGCAGCAGCAGCAAGGCTGAAGTCTGGCACTGCATACCTAGCAGATGCCTTCTATGATCTCATCAGAGGTCTTTCAAAGAGCATGGCATCAGTAGTGGTGGCTCACTGCTACCTATGCCTGCAGCATTGGGCGGCAGACGTCACCTCCAAATCATGGCTTAGTAAGCTACCATTCAAGGGTAAGCTTTTGTTCAGGGAAGAGTTGGAAAAGTTGGTGAAGGACTTGGCAAGTCAAAAGGGGGGTTGTCTCCCCAAGGATAAGCAGAAGCAGGTGTGTTCCTCGGCACCAGCACGGGGTCAATCATGGGACTCCCGATGGTTCTGTGCCATGCGCTTTGCGCCTTTCCAGAGGGGTCATTTACCTCCTAGGGGACAAGTCTTTTGGGGGTTTCGAGGAGTAGGGTGGGAGTATTACGCCGCCTCCCCATCCTCGGAACCAAAGAGTCACAATGAAGTGAGGGGGGCTCAGGCAGTGGTGAAGCCCATAGGAGGTCGAGTGCGGGATTTTTATCCCACCTGGATCAAGATCACGTCCAACCAATGGATCTTAGAGGTCATCTGGGAGGGCTATGCGTTGAAGTTCACCAGGCCGCTGGCTCTGTCTTTTGTGTGGTCCCCCATTAAAGCCAAGGCTATGCAGGACACCCTCGTATATGGCTCCTGCAGTTGGGAGCCATGATGCGGGTTCTCCAGGACCAGTGTGGATCCGGTCGATACTCCATTTATTTCATGGTGCCCATGAAAGAGGGCTCCTTTCGGCCCTTTCTCAATCTCAAAAAAGTGAATCAGTGTCTGAGGGTGCCCTGATTTCACATGGAGTCCCTGCTGTGCGAGAAGGAAGTTCTTGACATCTCTAGACCTCATGGAAGCAAATTTGCACATTCACATCTAGCCAGAGCATCATCAGTTCCTACGCTTTGCGGTGCCCCTGGGGCATTATCAGTTTTGGGCATTGCCTTTCAGACTAACGATGTCCCCCTGTATGTTCACCGAGGTGATGGTAGTGGTGGCAGTTGTGCTCTGCCAGGAAGGAATCCTGGTGCATCCTTACCTCGACAATTGGCTCATTCAGATAAAAGTCCAGATGAGAAAGCGAACAAGCAACAGCAAGAGTGGTAGAATTTCTGCAAAGTCTCGTATGGGTGATCAGCATGTCCAAGAGTCGCTTGGTACTGTCCTAGGAACTGGAGTACCTGGGGGCCCACTTTGATACCCGCAGTGAGAGAGTTTTTCTGCCACGGCAGAGGGCACAGGCTCTGTGGTAGCTGATACGCCAGTTCCTCAGGCTGAAGGAGCTGACAGTATGGCATTATCTGCAGCTGATACAAACCATGGCGTCACTTATTGAGCTGGTCCCATGGGCACGAGCCCACATGCGACTGGTACAGAGGGCACTACTGCACAGGTGGTCGCACCAGCTGCATCCCCTGATGCAGCTGTTGCTCTACCGAAGACAACCAGGAGTGCTCTCAGATGGAGGTTATGCCCCGAGAAGCTTTCGGTGGGGATGCCCCTTGAATTGCCAAAGTGGATTCCGCTGACAACAGATGCCAGCCTTTCCGGCTGGGAGCCCATTGCGAAGGACGCTTTGCCCAGGGATGGTGGAACCTGGCAGAAATGGCTTGGCTCATCAACTGACTGGAAATGCAGGCAGTCTTCCTCACGCTGCAGTGATTTCACCTTTGGCTGCAGGGGAAGGCTGTCTGGGTCTTCTCAGACAATGCTACCACAGTGGTCTACGTCAATCAAGGGGGCACAAGTAGCTTGTGCTTTGAAGCAGAGGCCGAAGCATTGTTGACATGGGCAGAGGATCATCTGCAAGCAATTTAGGCAGCACATGTCACAGGAACAGAAAACATGACAGCAGATTAGCTGACTGTTTCGCTTGAAACCCGGGGAATGGATGCTCTGCCAAAAGGTCTTGCAGATAGTGCAATGATGTGGCACACTGATCATGGATCTAATGGCGACTTTTGTGACAGCCAAGGCGAGCCAGGTCTTCAGCAAGAAAAGAAAGAGAATGTCGGAGGGACTGGACGTCCTGATGCAGTGGTGGCCCACGAAGGGAATCCTATATGTTTTTCCCCTGTAGGCGCTCATAGGCCGCGTGGTGCAGCGGATCAAAGCACATCAGGGGATGATCATTTTGATTGCCCCTGACTGGCTGAGGCACCCGTGGGTATGCAGACCTGGTACGGCTGAAGGCGGACTGGCTGTGGTGGATGCCGTCCCGAGCCAACCTCTTGACCCAGGGACCGGTACAAATGCCTCAGGTGGATCAATTCTTGCTTACAGCGTAGCTCTTGAAAGAGCTCGGTTGAAGAGGCGAGGCTATTCAGGACTGGTAATTGCAACCTTGTTGACGTCCAAGAAAAGGTTTAATTCGCTGTCATATATCCAGGTATGGCAGATTTTTAAGGCCTAGTGTGTAGAGAAACAATGTAGACAGTTGTTGGCAACAGTGACAGGCGTGCTTGCCTTCCTGCAGTCCAGTTTTGAGAAGGGGTTAGCGTGTAGTTCCTTGAGAGTACAAGTAGCAGTGATTACTTGTTACCCTGACAGGATCCAAGGAGTGGTGTTGGGGGCGCACCTGGATGTGGTCCAGTTTCTAAAGGCGGTGAAGCACCGTCCACCGCTGAGGTCAGTGGTCCCTCCTTGGGATCTCAACTTGGTGTTAGCGGTATTGGCGAAGGAGCCTCTGAGCTCCTGCACACTGAAAGACTTGACACTTAAGACGGTTTTCCTGGTGGAGACTATGAAAAATGAGGGAAATAGTTAAGAAAAAACTAAAAGGAGCAGTTGCAAAGGTTAAAGACTTACATCAAGCTTGGGTGTTGTTTAAAAATACTATCTTGGAAGGCCAGACCAGCTGTATTGCACGCTTTAAGAAAAGTGGAAGGAAGTCCAAAAAACTGTCAGCATGGTTTAAAGATGAGATCAGAGAGGCTGTTGCCAAAAAAGCATCTTTCAGGAAATGGAAAAAAGAGACAAACGACAAAAACTGGAAACAGCACAAGCACTGGCAAGTTAAATGCAAGGCATTGATAAGGCAGGCAAAGAAAGAATTTGAGAAGAAGCTTGCTGTGGAAGCAAAAACATATAATAAAGACTTTTTCAAGTACATTCATAGCAAAAAACCCGTGGGAGAATCAGTTGGACCATTAGATGATAGAGGGGTAAAAGAGGCACCAAAAGGGAACAAGGCCATAGCGGAGAGACTGAATGAATTCTTTGCTTCAATCTTTACTGAGGAAGATGTAGGATGTTACCCATGACTGAAGTGGTATTTAAAGGTGATACTGCAGAAGAATTGAAAGAAATATCGATACACCGGGAAGATGTATTACAACTATTTGATAAACTGAAGAGTAGCAAGGAGTCACGTGATGCGGTGAGTGAGAGCGGACGGGTGCCGCTCGAGCTCCGGGCTCCCCCGCACTGGCAAAATCGATGTAACATCGCCGTTTTTCTTTTTTTACCAGCCAGGAGGCTGCCCAAATGCTGCACAGGGGAGAGGAGGTAAGGGAACCTAAGTGGTGGTGGAGGCAATGGCAGCGGCGGTAAAAGCGGGACGCCGTGAAAGGGAAAATTCTGTAGTGCAACACAAAATGGCGGAGCAGCCTCTGACGCCCAGGTCTCCAGCGCACCGGAGCTTGTAGAGGAGATCTCGCTGGCGGTGGCGGGGGCACTCTCCTCTCAGTTTGAAGCCCTGAAGGGCAAAATGGACTTACTTCAGACCTCGGTGGAAGCCATGGGCAGCCGGATGCAGGAGGCAGAGAACAGGATTGGACAGACGGAGGAGAGTGTGCTGGAGTTGCAGCAAGAGGTAGGCCGCATAAGAGCAATGCTGCAGGAGCAGGAAGCCAAGCTAGATGATCTGGAAAACAGATCCTGCCGTAATAATCTGTGCTTCCTGGGAATTCCGGATACTATTCTGGATAAGGAGTTAAAGTCATACCTGGAGGCATTGGTGACATAGATCTTAGAGGGAGCTGAAGAAGGGGATCTGGTCCAAATAGAACGAGCACATCGCGTAGGGCCCAGGAGGGCAAATGATGGCCGTCCTAGGGTGGTCCTGGCAAGGTTCTTGCGTTTCCCACAGAAGGAAGCAGTGCTGCGAGCCACTAGGAAAATCGGAGTTATTTCAAAGGACAATGTTAAGCTGCGGATTGTGCAAGACTACTCGGCAGCCTTGGGCCAGCGCAGGCGGGAATATGGGCCCCTCTTTCAAAAGTTGCTAGACAATAATATCAAGTTTGTGGTGCAATATCCTGCTCGGCTGATCTTCACCCACGAGGGAATACGGCGGACGTTTGAGTCAGCCAGGCAGCAGCCCCTTATGTGGAGGAACTAACATGTAGAGCAACAGCCTAACCAGGTAAACATCTCAACAGCCTGGAGAATGCGACCTGACAAGGGAGAGACAGCCATGGAGCGTATGCACAGCAGAGTTCTCATCTTCGGGGGAACGAATAGGCCAAGCGTCATAGCTTGGGCTGTATCGGACTCTGAAGGATGGCAGTTTGTCAAGAGTTCCAGAACTGAATTTAATTGTTCAAATCTGTATTGTTCTAGAGTTCTAAGACTGTTGGGGGAGTTAGATGAGGAATATGAAGGTTTGACAGGGGTTTATGAGGTGGGGAGGGTTTATGAGAGGGCAGGATAATGTTGTTAAGGGGATAGAGGTTAGCACTGGAGTAGGATTTAGGTTGTGTTGGGTCAAGGAAGTAGGTACGGAGGGGGGAGTGGGGGGGGTACCACACGCATTCTGGTGACTTTAAGGAGAGAGAGGAGGTGGTACTGTAGATAGGGGGAGGGGGGAGTGTGGGGGAAAGGGGGAGGGAGAAGGGGAGTAGGGGGGATAGTGGAAGGAAGGGGAGGTAAGAGGGAGGAAAGGGAAGGGAACAGTCTAAACGGGTCAATTGAGGTAGGATTAAGGCACATAAAAAATATTGGGGGAGGACTTCAGACTGGGGAGGTCTTTCCTTATGAAAATTTGTTTGCTGAATGGTTTGAATCTTATTGCTATCCGCTGACCTGAAGATTATTTCATGGAATGTTTGTGGAGTAGGTAACCCTATCAAGAGATATAAAAGTGCTAAGGGCTTTAGCTAGGCAACAATGTGATATTATGATGTTACAGGAAACTCACCAGACTGCTGAGGAACACCTTAAATTGAAGAGGGATTGGGTGGGGCAAGTATGGGGGGCTCTGGCGACGGGGAGGAAGGGTGGAATGGTCATTTTGATACACAAAAGGATTAGATTCGTCCAGGAGAGCGAATATGTGGACCCTGGGGGAAGATATATACTATTGTATGGGATGCTGGAGGGAAAGCCCGTGGTGTTGAGTAATCTTTACAGTCCGAATGTGCTGGACCGAGCATTATATGCCGGTTTGGGCTCTCGGGTGGAGCAGATGCCAGATGTTCCTTTGATCTTGGCAGGAGATTTTAATGGGGTTTTAGACACTGAGCTGGATATGACTAGGGGGGGAGGAGATGGAGCGCGGGCACAGACTACTAGAGCGCTGCAGAGCCTGCGGCGCAGATTAGGGGTGGTGGATCCCAGGCGTTTGCTCCACCCGTTGGAAAGAGACTTCACTGACCAGTCACGAGCACATGGCTTGAGTGCTCAGATCGATTATGTGTTGATATCGGAACGACTTTTTGCCTAGATAGAAGGCACGCAAATTGGTCCCACAGAGGTTTCAGACCATGTTTTTTTGTCTGGGTGGAGTTGGAATGGCATGATGTTACCTCGCAGACTCGAATTTGGCGTTTCCCAGTGGACTTGTATAGAGACACTGAGTTTCAAATTTATTTAAAGGAGAGGTGGCAAGAGTATGTGGACCATAATGCACAACATCAAGAGACACCGGAGCTCTTTTGGGAGACGGCGAAGGTAGTCCTGTGGGGAGATATTATTGGTTACGCAGCAAGGAAGCAGAAATTGTTGACGCAACAGATTGTTCGACTTGAATAGCAGGTGGGCAGGGATAGACAGAGACAGGCGAACAGCCCCTCAGCGGCAAATAGAAGGAGACTGTGGGAGACCCAGGTGGCCCTTAATGAAATGCTTCATCAGAGGGCTAGGAAATCGTTCCTGTATTACTGCTATCAGCTCTATCGCTATGGGTATAAGCCGGGGAAGCTGTTGGCAAGATGTCTTAAGAGCAGTGGAGGCGCATAAGGAAAATCGGGCGATTGCCCAAGTGTTCCGGTCCTTCTATCAAACGTTGTACTCGGGGAGGGAGGGATCCCTGACTAGTATGGAAAAATACCTGCGTGAAGTGCAAATACCTAGGTTGGAGGCAAGTCAGAGAGCACAATTAGATGCACCGGTTACTGTTGAGGAGGTCCAACGGGTTATTCAAAAGGCGAGTTGTTATAAAGCTCCTGGCCCAGATGGATTTGGGGCAGAATTTTATAAGCTGCTGGGAGAGCTGTTGCCCCCCCCCCCCCTCTTGTGGCGGTATATCATAAAAGGGCAGAACAGAAGGGGTTTACATGGGGGGCGAACCATGCACACATTATATTGATACCTAAACCAGGGAAGGATCACACATAGGCTGCGTCCTATAGACCCATTTCTTTGCTAAACTTTGATCTAAAGATACTGGCCAAGGTTTTGGCTGATCGTTTGGCCCAGGTTTTGGGGGAATTGGTGCATGAATCCCAAGTGGGGTTCGTGAAAGGACGATAAGCACCGGGAGTTGCAGTCGCTTTTGATTAGTTTTGATGCGGAGAAAGCATTTGATCAGGTGAACTGGGCATATTTTAGGTTTCTTTTGCCACAGTATAGTCTCGGGACGTCTTTCTGCAACATGGTAGAGCTGCTTTATGCAGGGCCCACTGCTGGAGTGCTCTGTAACGGCGTGCTGTCAGACAATTTTCGCCTAGAGAGAGGCAGGAGACAGGGTTGCCCGCTTTCCCCCCTGTTGTTTGTGCTGACTTTAGACCCCCTGGTGAGAAGGATAGAGGTATCCAAGAAAGTACAAGGCATATGCATTGGTCAACATACGTTTAAGATGGCTGCTTTTGCGGATGATATGCTGGTGCACCTGCTGTCTCCTCAAACGTCATTGCTTAACTTATTAGAGGAATTTTCTCAATTTGGAAGTTTTGCGGGGCTTCACATCAATATGGATAAGTCGGAGGCATTAGATGTGGCGGGAATGCTCAGGGGTCAGTGGGGAGTGAGCTTCGCACTCAAATGGGCAGATGACTCATTTGTATATTTAGGGATTCTTTTGACTAGAGAGCCGAAGGAGCTGTACAGGAAAAACTTTGAGCAGGTCCTTGCTAAAACCCGAACACAGCTCCAAGCAAGGACCCCTCTTCCGCTGTCTTTACTAGGCCGAGCGGCGGCATTGGGAATGGTGATCCTGCCACTAGTGCTCTACTGGTTGCAAACTCTCCCAGTGTGGTCAATGAGGCGAGACTTAAATAGCATAGATCGGGAGACCGGAGATTTTTATGGAAAGGAGCGAGAGCTCGTGTCCCATTGCATCGATTTAAGGAGAGGGTGGAGAAATGGGGGGATTGGAATTCCAGATCTGCGGGCATACGCTCTGGCATGCCAGGCACGGCATATTGGCAACTAGTTAGGGAACACAGAGGTGTATACTCCTAGGGCACTAGAGGAGGCCTTGGTGGCCCCGCAGACCTTGCTGGCGGCATTGCATTTGGAGAATTTACACTTGTCTGGCAGAGTGTGGAGTAGTGTATTGGTGCTCCCGGCACGGCATACATGGCGACAATTGAATAGATACTGGGACGGGCCTCCAGAGGTCTTTTTTTTTTTTTTTTTTTATGCTCCATCACATTTTAAGTGTGTACTGTGAATTTTATTGCCACCACACACCAATAAAGTGTGCCCTCATAACCCCTGACGAAGTACAACACGAAACACGGTCCTGTGTTGGGTTTTGGCCACCTAATGATTGTTTAATAAAGGTATTGTGTGTGAACCTGCCACTCTTTTTGTCTTTTTGGTTACGTCTCTGCTGAGTGTGGCTGCTGCTGTTTTTTTTGTTGGTCCTTGAATATTGTGTGCAATTCTAGTCGCTGTATCTTAAAAAGGATATAGCGTTATTAGAAAAGGTACAGAGAAGAGCCATCAAAATGGTAAAGGGGATGGAAGGATACACCTATGAAGAGAGGCTAAAAAGGTTAGGGCTCTTTAATCTGGAAAAGAGACAGCTGAGGGGAGATATGATAGAGGTCTATAAATTAATGAATGGAATGGAACGGGTAAACGTAGATCGATTGTTTACATCATCAGAATATAGAAAGACTAGGGGTCATGAAATGAAGCTACAGGGTAAACTATTTAAGACTAATAAGAGAAAATATTTTTTCACTCAACATGTAATCAAACTCTGGAATTTGTTACCGGAGGATGAAGTAAAGGCTGTTAGTGTAGCTGGGTTTAAAAAAGGTTTGGACAAGTTCTTGGAGGAAAGATCCATAAACCATTATTAAAAGGGACCCAGGATATCACTGCTTGACTCCAAACAAGCATTGTGGAACCTGTGTCTTTTAAGGAAACTTCTAGGTACTTATGACCTAGATTGGCCATTGTTGGAAACAGGATACTGGGCTTGATGGACCTTGGTCTGACCCAATATGGCATATCTTATGTTCTTAATTTGCTTGGCCCGGAGAATTTCAGAACTTTAAGCTCTGTCATATAGGGAACCTTTCCTCTATATCTCAAAAGCAAAGGTGGTGTTCCGTCCGGTGCCCTGTGTTTGCCCAAGGTCCTATCGGTTTTTCACCTGGATCAACCAGTTACTTTGCCAGTGCTTATGAGCATACCAGAGAGACTCTGATCCGCAGTTAAACCTTTTGGATGTATAGTGCATATTACGACGTTATTTGAAGAGGACAGCTCCGTTTCAGAAATCGGATCATTTGTTCGTCCTATTTGGAGGGCCATGTAAGGAGGAGGTAGCGGCCCCTCCACTTAACCCTCCATTGCCCATGTTCCCTGTAAGTATTAGTCTATGTGTCTCATATCCCCTCGTGTTAAATGTATCCCCCAACCGCTTTGACCCGGTGAAAAGCGGGATATAAATGCAGCTAAATAAATAAATTAAAGAAGCTATCACGTCAACATATTTGTTGAGAAGGAAGACAGTGCCAGCGGGGCTCTGGGCTCATTAGACCAGGGCTCAGATAGCCTCATGGGCGGAGTATGGTATGATCCCACCGGCAGACATTTGCAGGGCGACCTCATGGTCCTCACTTCACGCTTTTGTGAAGCATTATCGCTTGAATGTGCAGGCGGCGGGAGACGCTAGGTTCGGTATGGCAGTAATCCAGGCTGGACTCTCAGGCCCCTCCCATCAATAGTACTGCTGTGTTACATCCCAAAGGTACAGGACTTGTCTGGAGGGACGATAAGGAAGGTGAAATTAGGCCTTACCTGCTAATTGGCTTTCCTTGAGTACCTCCAGTCAAGTCCCAGAATCCTCCCTGAATAGGTTACTGTGTAGACGCATTGGTGACCCCAAGCCTTCTGAAAGTGGTCAGCATTTTCGGTTTGGTCCAGGGGGTTACTGGTGGACGGTGGCAGTGTTAGAGGCCTGCGAGTGTCTGCAAGAGAGCTGCATACTTTTTCCTAATGCCTTAAGACTGTCCTTTGCCCTTTGTGGAAGGGTTTCAGTGTGCTTTCCTGACTTCAAGTATGGAATCGACAGGTAAGCTTTCTTGTTCTGGGGGAGGAGGACCCCTGGTAGGGTTGGGGGGGCCTGGTTTTAGCAAGGTTTTGTTTGTAAAGGTTTGCTGTAGCAAAGTGCAGTCAATGAATAAGTCCAGGAGTCGATTGACAGGGTCCAAGTCAGTTTATTGTGCACAATGGTTAACTCTTAACTGTCTCCACCTAAATCTTACTAAGACTCTCGCTATCTGGTTCTCCCACAACAGCCCTCCTCCCACAATGGCTCCTTCCTTTGCTGGTGCTCCCGTCCCTCTCGTCTCCACATTCCGCTATCTGGGTGTATATTTCGACTCTGATCTATCTTTTCGTTCGCATATTTCTCACATCACTAAAACCTCTTTCTTCTCCCTTCGTCAAATTCGCTCTATTCGTCCCTTCCTCTCCCCCTCTGCCCTCACTACTCTGGTTCTATCTCTGGTTATGTCTCGTGTGGATTTTTCTAACTCCCTATTTATCGGTCTTCCTAAATACCAACTCTCTCGTCTTCAACGTATTCAAAACACTGCGGCACGCCTCCTCACCCACTCATCACTTCGGGACCATATCACTCCCCTTCTTTTTCGTCTCCACTGGATGCCTGTCCCCTTTCGTGCCATCTTTAAACTTCTCATCCTGGTACATAAAGCATTTCACACTAGCACTCCACAGTATCTTACGGATCTCATTTACTTTCACTCCCCCAGGCACACCCCTCGATCCTTTCATCTTAACCGCCTTACCTTGCCTTCCCCTTCCCGTGCTCACCTGCAATCCACACGCTCCTCTGCCTTCTTTTTTGCTGGACCCGCTGCTTGGAATGCCCTCCCCCCTCCCCTCCGTTTGGAACCACACTTCAACATATTCAAAAAGAATCTGAAGACCCACCTGTTTTCCCTAGCGTTTGATGTTCCTTCCCCTTTCGTGTAACCTCCTTCCTCCTCTCCCCTCCCCCTATTATCCTCTCCCTATGTCTCGTCTTACTTTTACTATCCCTGTCCTTTTGAAGAATTGTACATTTCCTTTCTTTTTAATTGGCCATTGGCCTCCTTTTACGATTTATTTTAATTGTGCACCGCCTTGACTGTATATGAAAGGCGGTTTTTATCAAATGCAATAAAACATAAACATAAAACATAAAACAAGGCCCAGTCAGTCAAAGCAGCAAAAGGTACTGAGCGGAGGTTTATATAGAGACATAACTTTTTATACCGCTTTTTCAGTTTGATACATGAAAACGTTCTATTGGTTCTAGCTCGATACATACAAACTTCTCATTGGTTATACATTCCCTTCATTTGTCCAATTAGAAATCCCTCCGGAGCCTAGCAACCGGCCCCCTCCTTTAGGATTGCTTGAACAATGGTACAGTTCTAGATCTGCTACTTTTCTACTGCAAGGTTAACGTCGGCTGCTGGAATGCATATACTGTTACTTTCACTGTTATTTTCTTGTTCTTTCACATACAACAGAATAATAGAAGACTTATGCATTCATGAAAACTTCTTATTAAGCATTTTAAAACATATTTCTTATTTTTCACAGATTTATGGTTCTTTTCTAGCTGTAATGGAAATTAGGATCCAGGCCTAACTTACAGGCCTTTCATAGTAGCAGGCTATGCTAGGCCATAGCCTACCTCATTCCCCCCTTTGATTATTCTCACCCGCAAGTGAGGAAGGGTGAGAATTAAATCAATCATTAGTTAATTAACACATTATACAGGTGTAACGGCATCAGCATTATGGGGTATAGGGTGATATCGCCACATAGCTAATACTTTCGTAGCTGCCTTCCGCTCTATAGTGCTATCAAGGGATGATGTTATCATGCGTAAGCAAAGGGGTAGGAGACAAGGGAGCAATAAGCACATGGCTAATATGAATAAAACAATCAACATAAGGGATTTCAGACCACCTATCCAAGAAAACAATGACCCAAACCACCCATCCATCTTTAAACTGTGCCATGTCTGGACAGGCACAAATGTCTGCTCTCTCATCTGGATGGCTAAGTCTTCAACTACATGCCCATTATTATCAATCTGTAAACAACAATTACTTAGATTTAACTTCCCACATACTCCACCCTCAGCTGCTAATAAATAATCTAAAGCTAAACGATTTTGATAAATGGCTGTACGCATTTGTGTACTTTGCTTCGCTAGAAGGGTTAGTGCTTTGCTAGTTTCATTGGTTATTATTTCAACAACAGCTTGCAAACGTATTATTCGATTAATCATATAAACAGGGGTACGATATCCCTAAGTCCCATCCTGCTCCCAAGTAGCAGGTCCATAGGATGCGATGATTCTTTCCGGTGGCCATTCATCACCTTCCCATTTGTCCCATTGGCCTATTTTCAAGGCCTCCTTCATTTGTCGACTTCTGTACACAGGATATCCCAGTTGTTCTCCCTGGGATGTAGGCAGAAGGAAAAAGGAAGGTCGTATGGTTCCCAATACACATGCACCTCCCCAGTGATGAGGAAGTCTGGCATATGCTCGGGTTCCGCAAATCCAGTACAATCCAGGTGGTGCTTGCCAAGAATTATATGCTGTTAAGTTAGTCCAGATACTGGCAAGCTTGGGGAACTGAACAAGAGGATTGGGAGGTTCAGTAATGTTGACGCTGGACCACCAAGATGTCTTCTTAGTGGTACTGTTGTAGAACATCTGATTGAGACAGACCAGCTGCCCCACTTCCATATTAAACATGGGTCCATAACGAGAAAAACATAAGTTACCCACAATAGAGTGAGCCAATACCCATTCACTTGTGGTATTGTGTATATTGGTCTGATTATATGGAACAGAATAGTTCAGTTCTTGTGCCTCCCAAGGCCATTGGTCTCCCATTGTTGTCCCTCCACAACACAAACAGTCCGTAACATGGAGACTAGATGCGACTGCTCCCGCTAATTCAAGAAATAAGTTCTGGGAGGCAGGAGGAATTTCAAACTCTGATTTCATGGCTTCATAGAAAGAATGATGTATACGATAGGGTGAGGATACATGGGTGTTGGTGTTTAATCGTAGATATAAAATAGTTCCAGGATCTACACCTCCTCCTGCTATACGCAACCCAAACTTGTATCCTTGCTTCCAGTGGCTGGGATTGGTTATGAAAAGTTGGAGAGGATTACAAGCTCCTCTCTGACATTTAGTAGGCTCTGACAGTCTAATCTTTGTTAGGCTGCCTTTTCGATGATCTCCATCTCGTCCTGTAGGTGCATTCTTCCAGGTAACAAAATACACACACTCCCATTTTGGGCAAAAGTAATCATGCCGAGATGCAGTAGTGTAGATAGTGGCTGTTGTACTTTTTCCAGTACATTTTCCCCATCCATAGGCTCCTTCTGGACACATGTACTTATCATCATGGTAGTATGCTCGCTCCCATGACCAAGACGCACATCTGTGATAAGCATTTTTATTTATGGCACCACAAGCATCAAAGTTCAAGATGATAGGTTTGGTGGGGTTGGTGATAGGTTTAGTTATATTCAAGATGGCTCCATCCTCATCATTCCAGCATATCTCAAATGTATAGTAGGATGGATTCTGTCGGGGGTTATAACAAGTCTTACTTTTCCCCTTTGTGCAAATGTTTAATTCAGTACCATTATAAATACACCGGCTGATTGTACCAGTGCAAGTATAGTAGGAATGATAAAGCAAAGTCTGAGTAATTTTCTGTCCAGTTCGGGTGGTGGTTATGCAAGCTGCACAAGGGGGTAGAGCAAATGTTTTTTCCAGAATTCCCAGGATCACCACTCCCACAAAGCAATAGTGAAAGAACATGATGATTACAGTCTCTGGAGGTTAACTGGAGAGTTGAAGATGATGATCTATGCTGAGCTTGCTTCTGTTTCTGCTGCGATGGTCACTTTCACGTGACGTAGGTGGATTCTGAAGTTTCTTCTATAATACTGACTGTCTCTCTCCTCAAGGTGAGTCGCAATGGAGTCTCGGGATCATTTGCTGATGTCCATTGGCCAGGATCAGGAGTAGCTGCTGGCTTCACTCTACTGTGGTGGATCCAGGGTTCGAATTCTGCAACTTTCACTGCGGTGGGTGTCGACAGGATGACGACATATGGTCCCTTCCAATGCGGCGCCAGTGGGGTTTTTCTCCACTCTTTCACCCACACGGACGTTCCCGGCTTGAAAGGATGCAGAGGTTCAGTCAGGTTGATGGGTAGTCGGTCTTGCACCCACGTTTGGAGTTTCTGCAAAACAGAACCTAAAGCTAATAGTTCTTGTCTAGTTATTTCAGATCCTATCTGTCTCATGTCTCCTTTTATTCCCTGCACTATGGGTGGATTTTGTATGGGCGAATCTCAAAAGGGGAGACTCCTAAGGATCTGGTGGGAGCTGAACGTATCCTGAGAAGGGCTATGGGTAAAACCTGGAGCCACTTTAAGTGTGTTTCTTGGCAAAGTTTTGATAACTGAGTTTTCAGGGTTCTATTCATACGTTCTACTTTCCCTGAACTCTGGGGTCTGTAAGCAGTGTGTAATTTCCATTTTATTTGCAAAGCTTGAGCTAACTGTTGGGTCACTTGAGATACAAATGATGGACCATTATCTGACCCTATAGTTGACGGTATTCCAAATCGAGGAATGATCTCATGGAGCAATGCCCTAGTGACTTCTCGGGCTTTCTCAGTTCGGGTGGGGTAGGCTTCTACCCACCCTGAAAATGTGCAGACTAACACTAACATATAGTGATATCCATTTGCACGAGGCATTTCAGCGAAGTCTATCTGTATGTCACTCATGGGGGTTACCCCTACTGACTGAATTCTTGGGGGTGGAACAGGACCTTGCTTAGCGTTATTCTTGGCACATGTCAGGCATTGCTGCGCTACTGAGGCAGTCAGGGATCCTAGCAATGAAATACAGAAATGGGGTCTCAGGGCTTTCTCCATGGCTGTTTTTCCATAATGTGTGGCTTGGTGGAAACCTTGGACAAAGGCTGGCCCTAACGCTTCAGGGATGACTGTAGGACCTGGGGGTGAACTATCTTCTGGAGGTGGTAGCACTATCCAACCTTGTTCTGTTAAGACTCCTCCCTCTTTCTCACAATAATAGTCTAACTCTTGCGTAGTATATTGGGGTGCCCATGAACTAAGGGGCACAGGGAATAGGGCCGCTTGCATTACAGTATCTTGGGTCCTTACTTGTCCTGTGGTGGCTGCCTTTCGGGCTGTGGCATCTGCAAATCTATTCCCTCGGGCAATTTCTCCTGCTCCTGCCTGGTGACCTCTACAGTGCATAACTGCCACTTGTTTGGGGGTCCACACAGCATCTAATAACATTAATATCTCAGGCCCATACCTAATGTCCTTACCCCTTGAGGTGATTAACCCTCGTTCTTTGTACAGGGCTCCATGTGCGTGCAAAGTAGTGAAAGCATATTTAGAATCTGTGTACACATTTATGCGGAGTCCCTCTCCTAATGTCAAGGCTCTGGTGAGGGCTATCAACTTAGCTTTCTGTGCAGAAGTTCCAGGGGTCCGGGCTGAGGACTCAACTACCAGATCAAGGGTCACCACTGCATATCCAGCACAACGATGTCCATTGATGACCAGACTGCTTCCATCTACAAAGAAAGTCCGTTCTGGGTCCTCTAGAGGGACATCAGTCAAATCAGGGCGGCTTGAGAATACAGTGTCCATAGTTTCTAAGCAATTATGATCAGGTGGCCCAGGACCAATTGGAAACAGTGTAGCCGGGTTCAGAGCTTGGCTAACTTTCAACTGTATCCGAGGGTTTTCACACAGCATGCTTTGATACTTCAACATTCGTGCATTGGTTAGCCAGAAGTTTCCTTTATGTTCCATGAGAGTCAGGACAGAGTGTGGCACGGTAACTTGAAGAGTTTGTCCTAGTGTGAGTTCGTCTGCTTCGCCCACTAGGAGGGCTGTTGCTGCGACAGCTCTCAGGCAAGGGGGCCATCCTTTTGCAACTACATCCAATTGTTTTGACAGATAAGCTACTGGTCGTTGCCAGGATCCAAGAGATTGGGTCAATACTCCCAATGCGTTTCCTTGTGACTCATGGACAAAAAGATGGAAAGGCTTCTGAACATCTGGAAGACCTAATGCTGGAGATGACATCAGGGCCTTTTTCAAAGTTTGGAATGCTACATCTTCTTCAGGTCCCCAATCTAGTGGAGATTTTTCCATTCCTCTGGTGGCTTGGTATAGTGGTTTTGCAATCAGGGCAAAGTTGGGGATCCATATGCAACAATATCCTACTGCCCCCAGGAAGGCTCTTACTTGCCTCCTAGTGGTTGGAGTGGGGATATTACATACAGCTTCTTTGCGTTCTGGTCCTAAACGTCGGATCCCACTGGACAACTGGATTCCTAGATACTTGACTTCAGTTTGGCATAGTTGTGCTTTGGCTTTTGAGACTTTGTATCCGGCATCCTTGAGTAGATACAAAAGTTCACTAGTAGCTTGCAGGCATTCACTTTCTGAGTTGGTGGCTATGAGCAAGTCATCTACATACTGAAGAAGAACCCTTTTTCCTGGGTCCACTGGGTAACTTGAAAGATCTTGGTTCAGAGCAGCACTGAAGAGAGTAGGTGAATTCTTGAATCCTTGGGGTAATCTAGTCCAGGTGAGTTGACCCCGTCTTCCTGTTGTGGGGTCTTGCCATCATTCAAAAGCAAATAAAAGTTGACTGGTAGGTGCTAGGCGCACACAGAAAAAGGCATCTTTCAGGTCCAGGACGGTGAAGTGAGTAGCCTCAGCGGGTATCAGTCCCAAGAGAGTGTAAGGATTTGGTACTACTGGGTGTATAGTTTCAACTGCATCATTCACTCGCCTTAGATCTTGTACTGGAGAAGGGGAGTGTTCCATGGTGACTGACATTCTTTGAGAAGTCCATACTTCAGCAGTTTCATCAGATGATGGTGAATTCCTTCAATGGCTGGTCGAGGGAGAGGATACTGCTTCACATGTACTGGTTCCACTCCTGGCTTGAGGGTGACAATGACAGGGGCTATGTTCTTCGCTAGGCCAGGTGGATTATCTTCTGCCCAAACTTCAGGTGGGGCTATAAGGTTGGTGGGTATACAGGAACTGGTTGACTTGACTGGAGGTGCGCTTTAGAACCGCCACTCTTCTTCTCGGGGAACAGTTAGCACCATCAATCCAGCAGGCTTTGGGTTCACAGTCATTTTCATTTCTCCCCCTTCAGCAAAGGATATTTGGGCCTGGAGTTTGGCAAGCATGTCTCTGCCCAATAGTGGAATAGGGCACTCAGGCATATACAAGAACTGATGCGTTATCTTCTGTCCCCCTAGCTCACACATGCGGTTCTGTAAAAATGGTTTTGTGGCTTTATTTCCAGTGGCTCCTATTATGGTGACAGATCGTGAGGACAGTCGAGCTACTGGCTTGGCTACTACTGAATGTTCTGCTCCTGTATCTACCATGAATTCCATATATTGGTCCCCTATCTTTAAATTGACCATAGGCTCCTGGGGACCCAGGGTGAACTTGGAGCCCGGTCTGGCCTAGTCTTCATCTATGTCATCCAGGTCATAGCCCGTTGGTACTGCCACTCCCTCAATGGCTTCTTCCCTCTCGTGTTGGAACTGCGTTCGATTCATTCCTCCTCTCCTTCGAAATCTTCCTCCGGTCCTCCAGGGACTCCCTCCTCCCCTCGCAAGGGCGGAGTCCAAATGCAGGCACTCATTTCTCCAATGTCCTTCTTCCTTGCAGTAGGCGCATTGATTTGCACCTAATGGAGGCCTATCGCTTCCGCGGCCTCTTCCACGTCCTCTGGTCCTTTGATTAGGGAGACCTCTTCCACGTCGTTCGGTTATAGCAGCAGCAAGAAGATCTGCTTTCTTCTTCATCTTTCGTTCACTTTCTTTGTCTCGTTCATTCTCACGATTCACAAATACTTTCTGAGCGACTTCCATTAACTGGGCTGTATTCATGCCCGCAAATCCATCTAATTTCTGTAATTTTCGTTTTATGTCTCTCTGGGACTGATTAAAAAAAGCCGCATTTACCATGCGTAAATTTTCCTGAGCAGCGGGATCATATGGGGTATACAGTCTATAAGCTTCAGACAACCGCTCATAAAAGGCCGCTGGGCTCTCATCTGGACCCTGGAGAACTTCCGATACTTTTCCAATATTCATGGCCCTCTGGCCTCCCCTCTTCAGGCCCTGCACTAAGGCCTGGCGAAATCTGGTTAGGGCCGCCGCCCCCCTTTCGTCATTCGGGTCCCACCCGGGATCTTCGTTGGGATATTCTGCAGCTGCGGCCTGCGGGGGATTCACTGCCCCCCTTTCTACAGGGTTCTCTTCTAACCACCGGAGGGCTGCTTGCCCGATCCGGCCTCGCTCTTCAGTAGTGAAAAGGGTGGACAGGAGCTGACGACAATCGGCCCAGGTAGGCTGATGGGTTTGCATAATACTAGACATTAATTCTGTTAATTCCTGAGGCTTGGCTGTATAGGAAGCATAATGCGTTTTCCAGTTTAATAAATCTGTAGTAGAAAAGGGTACATAAACTAAGCTGGTTGGTCCTGGCGCCATCTGGCCCTGATCATTTAAAACAGGAATTCCAGGCACTTGGCGTAATGGCATCAGATGCCCTGCTTTCTCCTTCTTTTTGGGAGTTACGCTTCTTAACTCATAAGGCTCTCGAGCACCAGTTTCCTTGGTAGGTGACCCTGAACTGGTAGGAGAACTTCCACTTTCTATCTCATCAGATGACTCAAGTCCCCCCGCTGTACTTGGGCCTGACCCGGAACTTTCACTCAGGGTAGGGCGCTTCTTAGGCTGTAGCTTCGGTATTTTCTGGGGCTCCTCATCGGGCTCTACTTCAAGTTGTGGGGCCGTGGGGACTAATTTCTGTGGGTGCCGGGGTAAATTATCCAGAATATCTGAGGACTCTGGGTCAGAATATACTGGTGGCTTCTCTTCCTGAGCCTTTTTAGTGGTTCCCCTAGTAGTAGCTACAAATATTTTACAGTGCTCCTCATAACAGCGCTTCATCCATGATGGCTGCTGTTCGCATACACTCAACCAGGAATCTATATAGGGGAACTGGTCGGGATACACTCTCAGTATAAGCTGATGAATTCGTAAAACTCTCTCAAAATCAAAGGTGCTTTCTCGGGGCCATGAAGCAGCTAATGCGGGCCACTCCCTTTCACATAACATTTTTAATCTGGATGAAGTCATTTTTATACCATAATCACCCGAAAATCCTTTACGGAAATTCTTGATCATACATGCCAACGGAGTTTGCGTGGACTCCGTCCCTCCCATAATGTAAACGTACCTGCCTACGCTACTGCCTACGTACTTAACGTACCTGCGTACGTTATGTACCCTACGTCCTTACGTACACGTAATGACGTACAAGACAACGTACAATAAGGATAGGTAGTATGGCTGTAGGTAAGGGGTCCGTACAGCCCACAGAACACTGGGGGGACAAACACCACTCGCTGTCCCAGGCTGTTCTTTCTGACTATTTAATCACAAAAATGTCTACTCACCGGATCCGGTCCCTGATACCTCACCAGCTTCTGAGTTGGAACCTGGACTCCCCCGGGTCGGAGGTGTTGGCCAGCTGGACCCGATGGCCTGCCGAGGCAGGCGGAACCCTCTCCGGCTCAAAGGGGCTGGCGGCGCCTGAGGTTTCCCCCGCGGTCGGACAGACACGGTTCCAACCGGGCCAAACCTCAAGGCAAATTACGTGGATTACTCACTTGAATACCATTTACCACTCGCACTTCCCGGCCAACGCACCAAGAATATGCTGTAGCAAAGTGCAGTCAATGAATAAGTCCAGGAGTCGATTGACAGGGTCCAAGTCAGTTTATTGTGCACAAGGCCCAGTCAGTCAAAGCAGCAAAAGGTACTGAGCGGAGGTTTATACAGAGACATAACTTTTTATACCGCTTTTTCAGTTTGATACATGAAAACGTTCTATTGGTTCTAGCTCGATACATACAAACTTCTCATTGGTTATACATTCCCTTCATTTGTCCAATTAGAAATCCCTCCGGAGCCTAGCAACCGGCCCCCTCCTTTAGGATTGCTTGAACAATGGTACAGTTCTAGATCTGCTACTTTTCTACTGCAAGGTTAACTTCGGCTGCTGGAATGCATATACTGTTACTTTCACTGTTACTTTCTTGTTCTTTCACATACAAGAGAATAATAGAAGACTTATGCATTCATGGAAACTTCTTATTAAGCATTTTAAAACATCTTTCTTATTTTTCACAGATTTATGGTTCTTTTCTAGCTGTAATGGAAATTAGGATCCAGGCCTAACTTACAGGCCTTTCATAGTAGCAGGCTATGCTAGGCCATAGCCTACCTCAGGTTAACTGCTTATTTGTTGCTCCTGTGAGCCTGATTTGTCAGTAAGTTACTGGTACTGGTAGGTGGTGCCAGTTGCCTAAGTACACTGATGTCATCAAAAGATGACCATTGTGATGTAAATATTTAGTTAAGTTTTCCTCTCCTGAATGGAGGGAAGTCATTGTTTCAAGTGGCAGAGGCCACCTTTGATCTCTTTTTCTGTAAATACAGCAGAATGAAATTCTTGGCAAAATCACAAATGAAAAAATTGGTATGGCTAGTTGTCACCATTTCCATTTTGAATAGTGTGATCACTTCACTGACCCAAACAAGAGAATATAGATCTCAGAAAATGATCACAAATGTGTTTAGTTTGTCTAGAAAAATGGGCAAACTATGCATTTATAACTTGTTTCAACATGGGATTCCCAAATGACTTAAACCTCATTGGGTTCAGGTTCTTTTCAGTTGGGTTCCTTGTGGGAATTTGGGTGACTCACACTATTTGTGCAGTTTATGAACAGTTAACATACCCCTGGGTGGACAGATGGATGGCTTGATTCATCTGGTATAGGCTCTGTATCAGCTGGGCTCAAATGTTCAGTTAACAGAGCCTTACTCCAAATCCTACTGCAGAGATATCATTTTCCACAATTGCCACTGATTCATGGCCATCAGTAATGCAGCAGTTTTCCCTGCCATCAGGATGGATCACAGCAAAAGGACCTGGGATTTCCCAAGGCTCACACCTTCAAGCAGCTGACTAGTCACAGATGCCACAATCATCAATTTCCAGCACTGTTTCATTATCACTGAGATCACCAGTGAAGCCAGCTGCAGGCAAGTTACAATCTGCTTGGCTCCACATCCTGCGTCTTTCCCAGCCATGGGTGGGATCTGCTTGGCAAAAGCCCTACCAATACCAGAATCCAATTCTGAAAGCAGATGTTGCCAACCCAAATTTCATAGTAAACTGGAGATTTTTACAAACTGATGCTGGGTTGAAGGGTTGGTTCAAAAGCCTCTGTAAAGGTAGAGAAGCCTAACTCTTTGGGTTAGCAATACTTGGAGAAAGGTAAGGGTTTTTTTTTGGGGGGGGGTAGGGGGTTATTCCTTATCTACCTTTCTAATTTGTATTTTTAACACTTCTTTTCCCTCTCCAGCATAGACTGGAAGTAACCAAGCAGCTTAAGAATTTATAGCCATCTAAATAATGTATTGTTTGTTTATTAGCTTTTATATACCACCACTTCCAAAGATCAGTGGTAGTTTACAGTATAACGTCAGAGGAACTTATTTACAAAGAACAGTAAACATAACCGTTAAGTTATACAATATTATAATGTAAAATTATTTACAATTAAATTAATATAATGGAGAGGTTAATTCAGGGCTATGTAGAGATCACTGGTACATGATCTCTATTTATGTAGGGAGGTAAGAAGAGTAGTCGAAAGTGTTAGGGGGAGACTATGGTGTCTGCTGTGGGTGGATATAGGTATTGTGGTTGTAGTATTGAGTGAAGAGAAATGTTTTGAGTTCCTTTCAAAAAGACCGAAAATCTTTTATAATCCTTAAGTTATTTGGGAGCGCGTTCCATAGGGTAGGGGCAACGTAAATGAATTCTCTTGAGCTGGTGGTTTTACTGGTGTTACAGATGTGGGCAGGAATTGTGAGGGTATTCTAAGAGCATGTTCTTCTGGTTCTAGTGATGTCAGTAGTGGCGAGGAGGGAGGAAAGATACAAGGGGGCAATTTTGTTGTATAATTTAAATGTTGTCATTATGTACTTGTATTTGCTTCTAGCTTCGATAGGTAACCAGCAGAGGTCCTGTAAAAGTGGAGTGATGTGATCGTTGTGGTGTGCCTTGTGGATTATACGGGCGGCTAGGTTCTGTGCCATCTGAAGTTGTTGTGTATTTTTTTTGAGTAATCCGTAGAGGATGCTATTTTAATAATCAAAGTGTAGTGTGATCAGAGCCTGTAGAACTGAATGGAAATCGCGGTTATCCAATAGGGGCCTGAGTGGTTGTGTAGCAGCTGTTAGTCAAAGCTTTAAAAGGAACTGAGCAAAAGTTTTACAGAGACATACTCATTTATACCTCTTTTTCAGTTTGATACATGAGAACTTTCTATTGGTTCTAACTCGATACATGCAAACTTCCCATTGGTTCCAACGCCCCCTGCACCTGTCCAATCAGAAATCCCTCCGGGGCTTAGCAACCAGCCCCCTCCCTTAGGACTGTTCTAACAATGGTGCAGTTTCTAAGTTTGATACTTCTCTACTGCAAGGTTATCCCTAGCTCCAAGAATGCATGTATTGAAACATTTCTTTCTTTTGCACACAAGAGAATAATGAAAGACTTATGAATTCATGTAAAACTTCTTATTAAGCAGTTTAAAACAATTTTCTCATTTTTCACAGATTTTTGGTTCATTTCTAGCTATAATGGGGGTTGGGATCCAGGCCTAACTTACAGACCTTTCATATTTGCAGACTACTCTAGGCCATAGCCTGCCACATTCCCCCCTTTGATTATTCTCACCCGCAAGTGAGAAAGGGTGAGAATTAAATCACATATTATACTTGCGTAAAAGCATCATTTTGGGGTATAGGGTAATTTTGTCACATAGCTAAAACTTTTCGTAGCTGCCTTCCTTTCTACATTGCTATCAATGGCTGCTGACTTTATTCGACTGTGATGAATCCAGGGTTCGAGTTCTGCAACTTTAACAGCTGTTGGGGTTAACAAGATGACAACATAAGGTCCCTTCCAATGCGGTGCCAACGGTGTCTCTCTCCACTCTTTGATCCACACCGAGACTCCAGGCTTGAGAGGATGCAGGGGTTCTGTTAGATGGATGGGCAGCTGGTCTTGTACCCACGTATGAAGACTCTGCAAAACAGAACTTAAAACCAATAGTTTGTGTCTAGTAA
The DNA here is from genome assembly GCA_033557465.1 of Ichthyophis bannanicus. Taxonomy (NCBI): domain Eukaryota; kingdom Metazoa; phylum Chordata; class Amphibia; order Gymnophiona; family Ichthyophiidae; genus Ichthyophis; species Ichthyophis bannanicus. The sequence continues at coordinate 161,890,579 of CM066031.1, read as the reverse complement.
TTTCAGATCTAATCTGTTCCATATCTCCCTTTATTTCCTATACAATAGGTGGGGGTCGCCCATACAGAATCTCAAAAGGGGAAACTCCTAAAGACTTAGCAGGGGCTAAGTATATCCTAAGAAGAGCTATAGGAAGAACCTGGGGCCACTTCAGGTGAACCTCTTGGCAAAGTTTGGACAACTGAGATTTCAGGGTTCTACTCATACATTCTACTTTTCCTAAATTCTGAAATCTGTAGGCAGTATGCATCTGATAATGTCAATATCTCGGGGCCTTACTTAATGGACTTGCTTTCCTGAGGTGATCAACCCTCATTCTTTGTACAGGGCCCCATGTGCATGCAAGGTTGTAAGGGCATACTTGGAATATGGGTACACATTTAGACAGAGCCCCTTTTTCTATTGTCAGTGCTCTAGTAAGAGCTATCAGTTCAGCTTTCTGTGCTGAAGTTCCTGGGGCCAGGGCTGAGGACTCACCTACCAGATCAAAGGTCACCACTGCATATCTGGCACAACAATGTCCATTAATGATGACAAGACTGCTTCCATCTACAAAGAAAGTCCATTCAGGGTTCTCCAAAGGAACATCAGCCAAATCCGGGCGGCTTGAGAATATAGTGTCCATAGTTTCTAGACAGTCATGATCAGGGGGGGGGGTCAAGACCAACTGGTAACAACGTAGCAGGATTCAAAGCTTGGCTGACCTTCAATTGTATCTGGGGGTTTTCACACAATATACTCTGATACTTCAACATTCGTGAATTTGTTAGCTAGAAGTTTCCTTTGTGTTTCATAATGGTTAGAACAGAGTGTGGTACAGTAACTTGAAGATTCTGTCTCAAAGTGAGCTTGTCTGCATTGCTCACTAGGAGGGCTGTAGCTGCAACAGCTCTCAAACAAGGGGGCCAGCCTTTTGCAACTACATCCGATTGTTTTGACAAATAGGCTACTGGCCGTTGCCAAGATCCAAGAGATTGAGTCAACACTCCTAGAACATTTCCTTGTGACTCATGAACATAGAGACTGAAAGGTTTTCTGGACATCTGGTAGACCCAGAGCTGGTGATAATATCAGAGCGGTTTTCAAAGATCGAAAGGCTGCATCCTGTTAAAGTCCCCATTCCAATGGAGACTTTTCCATTCCTTTGGTAGCTTGGTACAATGGTTTTGCTAGCAGCGCAAAATTGGGAATCCATATATGAAAGTACTCTGCGGCACCCAAGAAGGCTCTCACTTGCCTCCTGGTGGTTGGAGTAGGAATACTGCATACAGCTTCTTTGCATTTTGGTCCCAGGCGTCGAATTCCACTGGACAACTGGAATCCTAGGTATTTAACTTGTTTGACATAATTGCGCCTTGGCTCTTGAGACTTTGTATCCAGCCTCATTAAAAAGGTGCAAGAGTTCACTGGTGGCTTGTAGACATTCACTTTCTGAGTTGGTGGCTATGAGCAAGTTGTCCACATACTGAAGAAGAACCCTTTCTCCTGGGTTCACATAGTAGCTTGAAAAAAATCCTGATTTAAAACAGCACTGGAGAGAGTAGGTGAATTCTTGAATCCTTGAAGTAATCTAGTCCAGGTGAGTTGCCCCGCCTTCCTGTTGTGGGGTCTTGCCATTCAAAAGCAAACAAGAGTTGACTGGTGGGGGACTAAGCGTATGCAGAAAAAAAGGCATCTTTCAGGTCCAGGACAGTGAAATGAGTAGCCTCAGTGGGGATCAGTCCCAAGAGACTATAAGGATTTGGTACCACTGGGTGTATAGTTTCAGCTGCATCATTCACTCGCCTCAGATCTTGTACTGGGCGGTAATCCCCTGTCCCAGGTTTCTTAACTGGAAGAAGGGGGTGTTCCAAGGTGACTGGCACTCCTTGAGAAGTCCATACTTCAATAGTTTCATTAGCTGGTCGGGGAAAAGGATACTGCTTCACATGCACTGGTTCCGCTCCTGGCTTGAGGGTGACAATGACAGGGGCTATGTTCTTCGCTAGGCCAGGTGGATTATCTTCTGCCCAAACTTCAGGTGGGGCTATAAGGTTGGTGGGTATACAGGAACTGGTTGACTTGACTGGAGGTGAGCTTTAGAACCGCCACTCTTCTTCTCGGGGAACAGTTAGCACCATCAATCCAGCAGGCTTTGGGTTCACAGTCATTTTCATTTCTCCCCCTTCAGCAAAGGATATCTGTGCCTGGAGCTTAGCAAGCAGATCTCGGCCCAGAAGTGGAATAGGGCACTCAGGCATATACAAGAACTGGTGCGTTATTTTCTGTCCCCCTAGTTCACACATGCGGTTCTGCAGGAAAGGCTTTGTAGCCTTAGCCCCAGTAGTCTGACAATGGTGATGCATCGAGAAAACAAAGGGGCTACTGGCTTCTGTATTCTACTACTGTATCCCCCATAAAGTTCATATATTGGTCCCCTATTTTCAGACTGACCATAGGCTCCTGGGGACCCAGGAAAACTTGGAATCCGGTCTGGCGTAGTCTTCATCCATGCTGTAGTTCTCTTTGGCTGCCACTCACTCTATAGCTGCTTCCCTCTCTTGCTGGAACACTGTGCTTGGTTTATTCTTTCATGACTCTAAAATAAACCTCCTGTTCTCCAAATGCTCCCTCCTCCCTTCCTGGGGGTGGGGTCAAGATGCGGGTATTCACTTCTCTAATGTCCTTCTTCTCTGCAATGGGCGCACTGATTCGCACCCAGTGGGGGCCGATCATTTTCACGACCCCTTCCACTTCCTCTGCTCCTTCGATTAGGAAAACCTCCTCCACATCATTCAACTAAAGTATCAGCAAGAAGATCTGTTTTCTTCTTTATCTTACATTCACTTTCTCTGTCACATCCATTTTCACAATTCACATACTTTCTGAGCAACTTCCATTAACTGTCATGCCCGCAAATCCATCCAGTTTCTGCAATTTCCGGTTTATATCTCTCTGGGACTGACTGCGTTTACCATACGCAAATTCTCCTGGGCTGCTGGATCGCATGGGGTATATAGTGAGGGCTGCCTGCGCTATTTGGATCCCACTTGGGGCCATCAAGGCTGATGGGTCTGCATAATACTGTTCATTAGTTTAATCAAATTCTAAGGTTTCTCAGTGTAGGAGGCATAATGCATTTTTCAGTTCAGTAAATCAGTGGCAGAAACAAAGCTGGTCAGCTGGCTAGTGCAAAGCTGGCCCTGGCCCTAGTGCAATGGGATAACGTGACCCTCCCTTTTACTGGTAGTTGTACTTCTGAAGGTATACGGCAATCGGGACTGTCTGGGTTCCACTTCATGTTCTCGGGCGCTGGCTGTGAGTGACCCTGAACTGGCAAATGAATCCCTGCTTGTAGTGTCATCGGTGGACTGTGGCCCACTCGGAGTACTTTAAACTGTGCTGGGGCTTTCGGTCAAGAGGGGGTGCACGTCCTTCTGCTGCAGAGGTGGCTGGTGAACTACTTGGGGTACATCTGCAGGGAGGTGTCCCCCCCCCCCTGCCCCAGGCTCTGCCCGGGGTGGTGGCAGAGCTGAGGGAACTGGCCTATAAAGATAATAAACAGGCAGGTTTGGTTTTTTTTCTCACAAACATTCAACCAGGAGTCTGTGTAGGGGAACTGATCAGGGAACATTTTCTGTACAATCTGATGAACACGGGAAACTATGGGGCCATGAAGTAGCTAACACTGGCCACCCCCTTCCACAGAGCATTTCTAATAGGGACGGAGACATTTTAAGTCTGTACTCTCCAGCAAAGCCCTTGCTAAAATTCCTAGTCATACATTTCAACAAAATCTGCGTGGACTCTGACCCCCCCCTTCCCCCATGGTGACGTATTTGACAACAGACAGAGGGGGCGGGCAGTCAGGCTGTATTTTCTTATGGACTAAACATAATGGATGTGTGTGCTCATTCTAAATAAGAATAATTTAGATAAAGTCCTTAAAATATAGAACTATTATTTTGCAACATGTTATAACAACAAATCCAATAGAAAGAACTATGGCTCCTAACATGACGGCCACATATCTGTTACGTATGACTGGAATAAAATTACTTGGCATGGAAACTAACTGCCAGCCGTAATCAGCATTTAAGCTGAACAATATCTCTGCAAAAGAAATTACTTTAAATCTTACAGTTTTAGGAAGCAGATATTCAAAAGACATTCCGAATACTTTTTTCATAAAGTGGGTGGATATCTGGAATACATATACACCCCTTTTTCTTCCTATTTTATTTTTATTAACAATAAGTATGTCTTCTATGAGGTGCTTGCCGCAGTATATCAGGAACTAGATAGAATTCAAGCACGATGAACTCCTTATTCACTCAGGATTTAAATCACTTTCAAGTCGCGATCTGGTGCTACTGGCTCGGGATGCTTCATAGTCCTGTCAGGGTTCTTAACCTCTACTTCATAGGTCAAAGGAAAAACAAAAGCAGTTTCCTGAATTTTTCTATCATTTCCTATTTAAGCCATTACAGTGCTTACTGAAAATTTGATCATAAAAAAACACAAGACAAGGCTAAGCCCACAAATGCATTATACCTATAGCTTTACAGAAATCCTTCTCACTTGGTCCGTTACAAGAACAGCTAAGGAACTCGAACGGGGTTAATAAGAACTTAACCCTTTCCAGGCTAAGCCCAAAACTGTCGGGACCCACAATCCTGACTAAACATTCTTATTAAATGATATATAATACATGACCATAGCAGAAGGATCATCACTATTAAAACATATTGAATAAAACAGGTACAATTTTCCTGAAATAAGCACAAATTAACCCAGCTGCAGAGTGTTGAGATTAAGCCTTCACAGGGTTAAAAGACACTATACATTCCTTTCTCCAGACACGCCCCTTCTCTCTCCGCTAGCCAGTTTCATGCTGTGCGGAAGGAAAAAACTGGAATGAATGAGACAGCTTCTTTACTGAAAAAGTGACAACTGAGTTTGTTTCCTTCTGTCTTCTTTTCTGCTTAATACTATTTCTTAATCGGTAAACTGTTCCACAAATTACCCAACAGAATAATCTCACATTTATACCAGAAGGGAAACTCACGGTTTCAACAGATAACAGAAATCAGATACAGAAAACACATAGTAAGGACAGACAAACACCAAACGCTTCCTCCTTTTCGCGACCTGGGCGCAGTCGCCTAGCCAGGAACTGCGCTACTCAGGAGTCCACTCTCGCTCGGTCTGTATTTCAAGACCTCTCAATCACACAAACAATCATATTTCAACAAAAATCATTTTTCAAGTGCCCAGGTTTTCTGACGAACTGACTATTCCAAACAAGAAGGGTCGATGGCTTCGGCTTTCTCTTACGCGGAGCTTACTAGGACCGCCCTTATGGAAGGTGATCAGGCTCCCTTGTCTCGCGCACACTCATGCAAGATTTTCCCAGTTAGTCTATACCAAATCAGTCTCGCGCATACTTATGCAAGACTTTTTCCCCAGGCTGCACTGACTTTTAAACAAGAAAATATCTACTCACCGGATCCAGTTCCTGATACCAAACCAGTTCTTGGGTTGGATCCTGGACTCTCCTCAGGTTCTGAGGTGTTGGCCAGCTGGACCCAGTGGCCCGCCGAGGCAAGGCGGAACCCTCTCCGATACAATAAGACCGGCGGTGCCTGAGAATTCCCCTGCGGTCGGACAGACATGGTTCCAACCGGACCAAACCTTTGAAGCGAGAAGTTGTGGTATATTCACTTGCATACCATCCCCTGCTCGCACATTCCCGGCCCAACGCACCAAGAATATGTAGCAGCTGATAAGCATGCAATAAATAAAACCAGGAGTCTGTTCAAAGATCCAAGCCAATTTATTGTGCACATGGCCCAGTTAGTCAAAGCTTTAAAAGGAACTGAGCAAAGTTTTTACAGAGACATACTCATTTATACCTCTTTTTCAGTTTGATACATGAGAACTTTCTATTGGTTCTAACTCGATACAGGCATATTTCCCATTGGTTCCAACGCCCCCTGTACCTGTCCAATCAGAAATCCCTCCGGGGCCTAGCAACCAGCCCCCTCCCTTAGGACTGTTCTAACAATGGTGCAGTTTCTAAGTTTGATACTTCTCTACTGCAAGGTTATCCCTAGCTCCAAGAATGCATGTATTGAAACATTTCTCTCTTTTGCACACAAGAGAATAATGAAAGACTTATGAATTCATGTAAAACTTCTTATTAAGCAGTTTAAAACAATTTTCTCATTTTTCACAGATTTTTGGTTCTTTTCTAGCTATAATGGGGGTTGGGATCCAGGCCTAACTTACAGGCCTTTCATATTTGCAGACTACTCTAGGCCATAGCCTGCCACAGTTGTATTGTTTTTAGTTTGAAGTAGATTGTCTTGGTTAAAGATTTTATGCATGAGGTCATGGTTAGAGACTGGTTGAGAATAATACCTAAGTATTTGACTTCTTGTTTAACTTCAATATCAATATTGTTGATGTGGATTTTAGTGGGCGGAGTGAAGTTCTGGTTAGAAGTTATGTAAAGTATTTTTGTCTTATTGTAATTGATATGTAAGTTGTGTGAATTGAGCCAATCAGTTATGTCCGTGAGACATGCTAGGATCTGGGGACAATGGGGGTTTGGTGGTAGAACATTATATCATCTGCATAAAGATGATAAAAGACTGTTTTTTTAGGATGTTACAAATAGGTTGCATATAGAGGTTAAAGAGGAGGGCAGAGAGAGAGGAACCTGGTTTGAAGGTTGAGGAGTTTGCTGTGCCGATCTGAACTTGCTGTGTGCGATCTGTGAGGTAAGATTTGAACCACTGAATGACAGTGCCTTGTAGGCCTATTTGTTGTAGTCTTGAAATAAGAGATTTATGGGTGATGCTGTCACAGTGATTTTTGCTTTCTGGTTGTACTTGCTAGTACTCTAATACTTCTGTATGCTCTTTCTGTGAAACAAATTGTATATTGTGAGAACTTGGTGAGAAAAGTAATGCATTTCAAAACTGAGGATGAATGTTAGCTTGCTGCAGAAGGAGGAGATCATAATGCTTCTAAGGGAAGCATGATATGAATACCTGAGACTCACTGATAATGGAGAAACATCACTAAAAGTCTTAAGGGGATGCCAGAGTGGCCTATAGGAGAGGGGTGTTAATTTCAATTGCTTATAGGAAAAAAAAAGAGAAACGGAAACACGGGGTTGAATTTCTGAAGCAACTGGAACAAGTTCAAACATACCATAAAAGGCTTGACGGTTTATCAACAACTACTAGAACTTAGGAAAATGCCCGAGCTACTGGATATGAGTAAAGTTTGAATTTTTGATGAAGCTGGGTTGGAAGCAGTTTTTAGGGTTGTGGGGTAGTTTTTGCTCATGGAGACAGTTTATGGGGTGGTGGGGCAGTAGGGAGGGGATGTTTTTCAGCTTGGGGCAATTTGTGGGATGGGGGGCTGTTGCAGGGGATAGTTTTTGGGGTTGGGGTAGTTTGGGGAGTTAGGAGACTAGGGAACAGGTACAGGCAGTTTGAAAGGAGGGATTCCATAACTGCTGTGTTTCTCTGTATATGTTTTTTTTCATTGTAACAGAAGCATGACAGCAGAAAAAGACCATTATGGCCGATCTAGTCTGCGCTTCCATATCAAATACTATAGTCCCTTTTTTTCCGTTAGAGATCTTCTTTGTTTGTCCCATGCTTTCTTGAATTCAGATACTGACCTCATCTCTAATACCTCCACTGGGAGACTATTCCACACATCTACCACTCTTTCTGCATATTACTCATGAATCTATCCTCTCACCTTCAGCCTATATCACCTCGTTGCAGAGCTTGGTTTCAATTTAAAGAGGTTTTCCTGTGCATTTATGCCATGGAGATATTTAAATGTCTCCATCATATTTATTTATAGAACATTCTTTATATACCGTTTTTCTCCAATTCAAAACAGTTTACAGAGAACAAAATTAACAGTGTGGGTACAGCTGTTATCTCCAGGAACAAGCAGGAATGAGTCTTCACATATGGGTATCGTCGGTACCGACGGAGCCTGCGCGGGAACGCTCCCCAGCATCCAAAAGGAAAGCTTTTGGGAGCATCCCACAGCGCCTGCGCGCTGCCTTCCCGCCTTTCCTAACCGCCTCTCTCCAGTTCTTCTTTTCCGCGGAGCCAGCAGGTCGTGTTCCTGTCACCGCTGAAGAATTTCTTTATTTTATTTTATTTCTTTGGTCGTGCGTCTGCCTTCTCAATGCTGGACCGGTACCGCCGGCCTTTTCTTTCCTTATTCTAAAAAACAAACCTACTGTTTTCTCTCACTTCAGTGCATTTTCTTCTTGGCCTTAGGCCTAGGACATTTTTCCTCATGGAAAAGCCCGCTTCTGGGTTTAAAAAATGCACGAAGTGCAGCGGCACTATTTCTGTCACTGACACCCATGAATGGTGTCTAAAATGTTTAGGTCCTGACCACTCCATTGCGGATTGTGAGTCCTGCTCCATGATGTCTGAAAGAGGTCTACAGAATCGAGCAGCTAAGCTCTACCCTGTTTCCCTTGGATGCAGCTTCGGTAGCATCGATGTCTTCCAGGGCTTCTTCTTCCTCACATGGATCTCAGGTAACCAAACTTAAATCCAGCCAGTCCTCGAAGGGTAGATCTCCCTCCAAGTATCGAGATGCCTCCAGGCTTGCCCTCGAGGAATCCGCACTGGCAAAATTACCCCGGCGGGAGGCTCCGGCTTCCAAAGCTTTATCTATGGGGTCACAGGTTGACATCGATGGCTCGGCCTCGACCGATCATCTGTTGCCATGTTCTGGGGTACCGGTGGTTCCCACTGGTACCGACATCCAGACATTGGTTGCGTCAATGGATCAGAATATCCTGACCATGCAGCGTGCCATAACGGCATTCATACAAACTGCAACGCCTTCGGTACCGCAACAAACTCCGTTGCCGGTACCGACTCTGGCAGCGGTACCGACATCAGTTCCGGTGCCGGTACCGATTGCATCGACATCCGCTTCGGGGTCGACTGCAGCGGTACACTGTTCGGTGATGCCCATCGGTACCGAATCGGTACCGATCACTCCCGATGTCGATACCACCCGGTATGCGTATCGGGCTCTGCAGGAGCATCCAGACAGGCGATACTTCGATTCCTCTGAAGACTCTGATGAATCAGAGGTCTCTGTCGAAGCATCAGTGATTCATCCTCAGGAGCCCTCTTCTCCAAAAAGGAGAATGTCTCCTCCAGAGGACTTGTCTTTTCAAGACTTCATTAGGGAATTGGCCAGGGGTCTTTCCATCTCAGTGGCCCCTGAGACAGAGCCTAGAGCAAAAAAATTAGATATTTTACAATATCCTAAGGCTCCTAAAGAGGCAGCCACTTTACCAATACATGAGATTCTTTATGATCACATGTTGGGCATATGGGAGACTCCTCTCACCACTTCCCCTCATTCTCGCAGGTTGGACACCATGTATCGTGTTCCTCCTTGTCCTGGCTTTCATAAGACTCAGCTCCCTCACCACTCCATTGTGGTTGAGTCTGCCATGAAGAAGATAAAGAGTACAAAAAGGCACTCTTCTGCTCCTCCAGGAAGAGAATGCAGAACCTTAGATGCCTTTGGCAGGAGATTTTTCCAGGCCAGTATGCTTGTTGCCAGAAACAACTCCTATAGTCTCTATATAGGGATGTTTCTAAAAGAAGTTACAGATCACCTGCAAACTTTATCTCCTTTCATTTCAGAAGATAAAAGGGAAGAGTTCCTCACCTGGCTCAAACATGCCCAGGATATTTCCAAGTTTTCCAACCGTGCAGCCTTTGACTCTTTTGAAGGTGCCAGCAGAGCCTCAGCCATTGCCATAGGTGCACGCAGAGTTGCTTGGTTACAAGCTTCTGATTTGGAACCTTGGGTTCAAGATGGACTAGGAAACCTTCCTTGTACAGGTGAAAACCTTTTTGGCAAAGATTGGCAAGCAAAGGCCACCCAAATGGATGCTGAAAATTCTGCCTTAGATAGACTTTCAAAGTCTACTTCTGTTCCTTTTAAGAAAAGGTTGTTCAAAAAAGGGTTTTTTTTTCCCAGAAAAGGGAGATATTATTCTGCTTATGGTCAGCAGTCATCTACTGCAGGTCGTTTTGCTACAAAGAGACAGCAACAACCAAAACAGGCCAAGCCTAAGGCTGCTAGGACTGCTACGGCCCAACAGCCTCAGCCTCCTCAGGGCCTTTGACTTACAACTAGAGAGCTTAGCCTTTCTGGCTCTAGAACATCCAGAGCCTCTCACCATTCCAGGAAGGTTGCTTTACTTTGCTCCCAGATGGGAACAAATCACAGCAGAGCAATGGACCCTCTCCATCATAAGGGAGGGGTACAAGCTTCATTTCTTAAACCTTCCCCCTCACACCATGGTGAGACAGTTCAATTCGCAGACATCTCTTCTCGACCTTCTGGGTCAAGAGATTACTACCCTTCTTGCTCAAGGGGCAATAGAAGAAGTACCCCTTCTTCAACAGGGCTCAGGGTTCTACTCCCCCTAGTTTCTTATCCCAAAGAAAACAGGGGGCTACAGACCCATATTAGATCTCAGAGAATTGAACAAGTTTCTATGTAAGGAGAAATTCAAGATGATTTCTCTCGGTACTCTCCTTCCATACCTTCAGAGTCAGGATTGGCTTTGCTCTCTAGACCTCAAGGATGCGTACACCCATGTCCTCATCCATCCAACACACAGAAGGTTCCTTCGGTTCCTTTATCAAGGGAAGCACTACCAATACAGAGTGCTTCCTTTCGGTCTGGCCTCTGCACCAAGGGTGTTCACAAAATGCATGGCAGTAGTAGCTGCATTTCTACACACTCTAGGGATATTCGTATTCCCATATCTGGACGACTGGCTCATCCGAGCTCCATCCCAGTCAGAGGCCCAGACTTCTCTAACCTGCACAAGCCGTATCCTTCAGTATCTGGGACTTGTAATAAACTTTCCAAAATCCCATCTCACCCCTACTCAGTCTCTAGAGTTCATAGGGGCCTTACTGGATACCACAACTGCAAGGGCCTATCTTCCCCAGGCCCGTTGCCTACGCTTGGTGCAGTTAGCCTCACAAATTCAGTTAAAATCCCATTTAACTGCTCGAGAGATGTTACAACTGTTAGGCCACATGGCATCCACTGTGCATGTGGTTCCTTACGCTCGCCTTCACATGAGGGCAGCTCAGTGGACTCTGTCCACCCAATGGATCCAGGCATCACGTTGCCTGTCAGACAAAATAGCAACCTCCAGTCGCCTCTTTTGGTCCCTCCACTGGTGGAAGTCCACTCAAAATCTGTTGCTGGGATCCCCCTTTCAACAGGACTTACCCCAAGCAACCCTTACAACAGATGCCTCTCCAAGGGGCTGGGGAGCTCATCTTCAAGATCTCTCCACTCAAGGCACCTGGTCTCTAGAGGAGACATCTCTACATATCAACCTCTTAGAGCTGCAAGTCTTGGTGGCTAATCCTCCTTATACAAGGTTCCATCATGACAAAGTAGTCCTTAGGACGAATCCACACTTTATGCCTAAAGTGGTCTCACCTTTTCATCTGAACCAGGAGGTTTATTTACCTGTCTTTTTTCCAGGACTTCATGCATCAAGTGCGGAGAGGAATCTTCATACCCTGGATTGGAAAGTAGCTCTTGCTTTTTACTTACAAAGGACACAGCAACATAGAAAGTCCTCTCAACTCTTTGTTGCTTTTGATCCCTCTAATTTAGGACTTCCAGTCTCTAAGAGAACTCTGTCCAATTGGATTGCTCAGTGTATTTCTTTCGCCTACCAGAGTAAGAACCTTTCTCTGGAAAGCCATGTCACAGCTCACAATGTGAGGGCCATGGCAGCCTCTATGGCTCATCTAAATTCTGTGTCCATCGACCAGATCTGTCGAGCGGCCACCTGGGCCTCGGTTCATACCTTCACAGCCCATTACTGCTTGGACAAGGACTCCCGCCGGGATGCCTTGTTTGGTCAGGCTGTTCTCAAACACCTGTTCCATACCTAATCAACTCCTACCCTCCATCCCTGGCTGGATGCCTGAGATTCATGGGTAGAGGTAGAGCCCTTCCCAGGGACTCACAACCTGGGTGATCTCCCAGGCATCTCTAGCTGGGGAGTCCCCATATGTGAAGACTCATTCCTGCTTGTTCCTGGAGATAGCACAGTTACTTACCTGTAACAGGTGATCTCTGGGAACAGCAGGAATAAGTCTTCACAATCCACCCACCTCCCCTAGGAGTTGTATCTCTCTTTCTATCTTTCCTTTCCTCTCTCTCTCTTAGTCTCAGCTTTAAAACGCGAACTGGAGAGAGGCGGTTAGGAAAGGCGGGAAGGCAGCGTGCAGGCGCTGTGGGATGCTCCCAAAAGCTTTCCTTATGGACGCTGGGGAGCGTTCCCACGCAGGCTCCGTCGGTACCGACGATACCCATATGTGAAGACTTATTCCTGCTGTTCCCAGAGATCACCTGTTACAGGTAAGTAACTGTGCTTTACATGGAACAAAAACAGTGGTTGAACATTTAGCAATTGAACAAAACTATTTACATTAAGTTAAAGAGGTAGGGGGGGTGGTAAAGGGATGGGGTGGGGTGAGGGGGGATAGTGTAGCAGCGAAGTGCAGACAATGAATAAATCCAGGAGTCAATTTACAGGGTCCAAACCAATTTATTGTGCACAAGGCCCAGTTAGTCAAAGCTTCAAAAAGGACTGAGCAAAGTTCTTACAGAGACATATTCATTTATACATTTCTTTTCAGTTTGATGCATGCAAACTTTCTATTGGTCCCAACGCCCCCTGCACCTGTCCAATCAGAGATCCCTCCTGGGCCTAGCACCCAGCTCCTTCCTCTAGGACTGTTCTAACAATGGTGCAGTTTCTAGGTTTGGATACTTCTCTACTGCAAGGTCGTTTCTGGCTCTAAGAATGCAAGTATTGAAACATTTCTATTTTCACAGCACAAGAGAATAATGAAAGATTTATGCATTCATGAAAACTTCTTATTAAGCAGTTTAAAACAGTTTTGTCAAACTTTTACAGACTTTGGTTCTTTACTGAGATGGGGGTTGGAATCAGGGCCTAACTTACAGGCCTTTCACATTTGCAGACTATTATAGGCCATAGCCTGCCACATTCCCCCCTTTGATTATTCTCGCCCGCTAGTGAGAAAGGGTGAGAATTAAATCACATATTAAACTTGCGTAACAGCATCATCTTGGGATATTGGGGAATATTGCCACATAGCTAATATTTTTGTAGCTGCCTTCCGTTCTACAGTGTTATCAATAACTGAGGTTATCATGCGTAAGCAAAGGGGTAGGAGACATGGGAGAAACAAGCATACAGCCAATATGAGTAATACAATAAACACAAGGGTCTTCATACCCCCTAACCTTGAAAATGCTGAACCAAACCACCCATCAAGCTTTAGGCCATGCCAGGTCTGAACAGGCACATAAGCTTGTGTGCACATTTGAGTAGCTATATCTTCAACAACATGTCCATTATTATCAATCTGTAAACAACAGTTGGTTAAATTCAATTTTCCACACACTCCACCTTCAGCTGCTAACAAATAATCTAGAGCTAAACGATTCTGATAAATAGCTGTACGCATTTGTGTACTCTGCTTAGCTAAAAGAGTTAGTGCTTTACTGGTTTCATTGGTTATTATTTCAACAACAGCTTGTAAGCGTATAATACGATTTATCATATACACAGGAGTACGATATCCCCATGTACCATCTTGCTCCCAAGTAGCAGGTCCATAGTATGAAATGATTCTTTAAGGTGGCCACTCCTCTTCCTTCCGTTTGTCCCATTGGCCTATTTTCAAGACCTCTCGTTTCTGTCGACTCCTTTACACGGGAAAACCCAGTTGTTCTCCATGGGACGTAGGCAACAGGAAGAAGGAAGGTCGTATGGTTCCCAAGGCACATGCTCCTCCCCAGTGGTGAGGAAGCCTAGCATATGCTCGGGTTCCACAAATCCAGTGCAGTCCAGGTGGTGCTTGCCAGGCATTATAAGCTGCTAGATTAGTCCAGATGCTGGCAAGATTAGGGAAACGAACTAAGGGGTTGGAGGGCTCTGAAACGTTGATTCCTGACCACCAGGACGTCTTCTTAGTGGTACTGTTGTAGAACCTCTGATTGAGACAGACCAGCTGTCCAACTTCCAAACTGTGGTCCAAAACGAGCAAAACACAAATTACCAACAATGGGGTGGGCCAGTACCCACTCACTAGTAGTCTGATGTAAATCAGTCTGATTATAAGGCATAGAATAGTTCACTTCTTGTGCCTCCCAGGGCCATTGGTCTCCCATTTTAGTCCCTCCACAGAAGAGGCAGTCCAAAATGTGGAGACTAGATGCTACTGCCCCGGCGAGCTCAATGAACAAGTTTTGAGAGGCATGAAGAATCTCAAACTCGGCCTTCATGGCCTCATAGAAAAAGTGATGTATTCGATAAGGTGCAGATGCATGAGTCTTAGTATTCAGCTATATATGTATAAAAGTTCCAGGATCTACGCCTCCTCCTGCTATTCGTAACCCAAATCTGTACCCCTGCTTCCACTGGCTAGGGTTAAGTAGTATGATGAGTCGCACTGGATTACAGGCACCTTTCTTACATTTCTTAGGTTCTGGTAATGACAATTTTTCCAGGCTGGCTACTCGTTTATCTCCCTCTCGTCCAGTAGGCGCACCAGACCAGGTAGCATAATACACGCATTCCCACTTGGGACAGTAGTAAGCATCTTTGGATGATGTACTGTAGACGGTTGGGGAAGATTTCCCAGTACACTTTCCCCATCCGTATGCTCCAGGACACATATATTTATCATCATAGTAGTAGGCATGCTCCCAATATCCACACTTGTGATAGACATTTCTGTTGATCACCTCACAAGCATCAAAACTCAGGGTAACATGCTTCGTGGGATCAGGAAGCTGTCGTGTGGCATTTATGAGGGCTTCATCCTCATCATTCCATCGTATCTCAAGTACATAATAAGAGGGGTTCTGCCGGGGGTTGTAACAAGTCTTACTCTTCCCCTTCGTACAGATATTTAACTCTGTGCCATTATAGATACACCAGCTGACTATACCAGTGCAAGTATAGTAGGAATGATAAAGTAAAGTCTGAGTGACCTTCTGTCCAGTTTGGGTGGTAGTTATGCAAGCTGCACAAGGGGGTAAGGCAAAAGTCTTTTCCAGGAATCCCAGGACCACCACTCCCACAAGGCAATAGTGGAAGAACATTATGATTACAGTCTTTGGAGGTCAACTGGAATATTGGGTATGTTGAGCTTGTAGAGTTTCTCTTCTTCTCTGCTTCGACTGCCACTCTTGTGTGACAGGGGTGGGATTGTAGATTCTGAAGATTCTTACAATGCTGGTTGTCTCTGCAACGTGAGTCGCAATGGAGTCTCAGGATCATTTACTGAAGTCCATTGACCAGGTTCAGGAGCAGCTGCTGGCTTCACTCGACTGTGATGGATCCAGGGTTCGAGTTCTGCGACTTTTACTGCAGTTGGGGTTGACAAGATGACAACATAAGGTCCCTTCCAATGCGGCGCCAGTGGGGTCCTTCTCCACTCTTTGATCCACACTGACACTCCTGGCTTGAAGGGATGCAGAGGTTCTGTCAGATTGATGGGCAATCGATCTTACACCCGGGCATGAAGACTCTGCAAAAC
Organism: Ichthyophis bannanicus; assembly: GCA_033557465.1. NCBI lineage: Eukaryota > Metazoa > Chordata > Amphibia > Gymnophiona > Ichthyophiidae > Ichthyophis > Ichthyophis bannanicus. The sequence goes on along the minus strand of CM066031.1, from coordinate 161,874,896 downwards.
AGAACCTAAAGCCAATAGTTCTTGTCTGGTTATTTCAGATCCTATTTGTTTCATATCTCCTTTAATCCCCTGTACAATGGGCGGAGGTCGCCCATACAAAATTTCAAAAGGGGAAACTCCCAAAGACTTGGTTGGAGCAGAACATATCCTAAGAAGGGCTATAAGGAGAACCTGGAGCCACTTTAGGTGTGTTTCTTGGCAAAGCTTGGTCAACTGAGATTTCAGGGTTCTATTCATGCGTTCTACCTTCCCTGAACTCTGGGGTCTATAGGCAGTGTGCAGCTTCCATTGTATCTGTAGAGCTCGAGCTAACTGTTGAGTCACTTGGGACACAAATGAGGGTCCATTGTCTGACCCTATAGTCAATGGTATTCCTAATCGGGGAATAATCTCATGGAGCAGTATTTTAGTGACTTCTCGAGCCTTCTCAGTTCGGGTGGGACAGGCTTCTACCCACCCAGAAAATGTGCAAACTAGAACTAACAGGTAGTGATATCCGTTTGCTTGTGGCATTTCAGTAAAATCTACTTGAATATCACTCATGGGGGCCACCCCTACTGACTGAACTCTTGGGGGTGGAACGGGACCTTGTTTAGCATTATTCTTTTATTTCTTTTATTTATTTTATTTAACACTTATTTATATACCGCATCTTCCAGCGATCAGTTGCGGTGTACAATTAACAACAGTTAACAATGCAGAGCTTGTTTTACATGGAACAGAATAACTTTTTACATAGAACATCTTAACATGCACACATAGGTTTAAAAACTAAGCAGAATAATTCAACTAACACAGATTGTGTAACAATTTTAAACAAAGTACTGACTCTACCGCATAGGCAGATCATATCAGTTGCAACTATATACAAGTAGGGTATCAGTGCATAGGAGTGGAGTGTTCATTCGATTATGTTTTGTGTGTTATCCCTTGAAGAAGGGAGTATACGCTTGATGTGGGGGGGTTCATGTTTAGCCTTTATCTAAGTTGAGTGGAATGTTTTCTATGGAATTATAGTGTTTAGTGAATAGATATGTTTTCAATTTTTTTCTGAATTCTGTTATCTCTGTTAGTGATCGTAAGTCCTCTGGTAACGAGTTCCAAGTTGTTGGAGCTATGTGGGAAAAGGCTCTATTATTTGTAATTTTGTGAGATCTTATATATTCTTTTGGAATCTTTAGTTTATTTGATTGTCCTTTTCTATGAGTAGACTTAGGTAGTTCTTTGTTTATTAAATTACATAGTGTCTTCGGGGCCATGTCGTTTAGGGCTTTGAATGTAGTTATTATTGTTTTGTAGGTTATCCTGCTTTGTATTGGTAACCAGTGCAGGGAAGCTAGTATTGGTGTAATGTGTTGGAGTGAATTTATCTTTAATATAATTCTAGCTGTTTGTGACAAGGCAGAGCTGTCAGAGCACAAGAAAAAGGCTTTTAAACAAACTTTTTCCTCTGAACCTGCCAGGAATACAGGGCAGCTGAGGGTTAAAACCTCAGCGCACAGAGTTGCAGGGCAGGAGAGAAAAGAAAGGGAGCCACACCCGAGCTCTAGGCTGACAGGGAGAGCTAGCCAACCAGGGAAAGGGGTGGACTCTCACCTGATTGGACAAACCACTCCACTTAACCAGGAAGTGGTAGGTTCAGCTAGGGCAGACAGATCTGCAAGATCTGGCAGATCAGCCCGAGCAGCAGGATCAGCAAGATCAGCTGGATCAGAGAGGAGATCATACGAGGAACGCAGAGAGCTACAGGAGGAAGGAAAAAGGCAAAATAGGAACTTACCTTTGGCAAAGCCAGAAAAAGGGGACTCCAGGAGTGCAGATACAGCCTGGGAGTCAGGCATTCTTGGCAGAGGAACAGAAACAGAATCCTTATCCAAAAGGGGCCGAGCTCAGAGCAAGCGGGACCAGCTGGGATCCAATTACCTGGACCATTGCCAGCCACCTTGCAGAGAGAGAGCCACGTCTCTGGGGAAACAGCCGAGAATCCTCCCAGGAAGGGATTGCCCGGAAGAAAAGCTGAACCAGGTCAGAAAAACTTATAAGCCTTTTAAACAGAACGTAGAGTCTGTGTCAGAAAGAGACAGAAGTAATTCCCCTGATAGTTTACCTTGCAATATTGGCAGTGAACGTGGTAGAACTTGTAAGCTAGAAGCCAGCACAGGTGCACGTCAGCTAGCTCATAATTGGCAGCAGCGTGATTCAAGCACAGATACTGAGCTGGAGGAATGGGAGATAGGTAGAGTCCCTGAAAAGCCTAGTTACAAGAAACACGTAGTTCCTCAACAGGGAATAAGGTACAGGAAAAAGGAAGAAGAAGGAAGAAATCCTTATGCCCAGCTCTTTAAGAGGCTGAATAAACAGTTATCCTTGCAAGACTGCAGGACAGGCAGTGAGAGGGGAGAAAAGCAGATACAAAGTCTCCTCCACCATTTAAGAGCATTAGACTCGAATGGGCCAGATAGCCAAGGAGCTCAACTCAGCGACGAAGAATCCATGCAAACCGACATTCCATTGTCTGATCACAGTAGCTCTGAGATGGAATGCGGGATTTGCCAGTGTGACTTTTAAATGTACAGCTTAAACAGAAGCAATGTTTTAGGCTGTTTTAAAAGCCTGTAGAGAATAGAGTTTAAGTACAGACAAGAAGTTGTCTGACTGCTGATACTAGTGAAGTGCATAATTCTAAGGCTTGAACTGAATTATCCATGTGAAGGTGGAAGAGGAAAACCACACTTGTTGGATGTTCTTTATTGAATGCCTTGAATGAGTATCGCTGTTAAGAAAGTCTACAGTTGTTTTGGACTACAGTAACCTGAGAAGTATCAGGGAACATTTGTACAGGACTTTATTTGCTTTATCCATGTTGTTATCCTTGAATATCTGTTCTGGGGTGAAGAAAACCTGCTGGGAACAATAAACCTATTGTTTACCTTCAAATTGCTTTGGCTGTGATCACTGGGCCTACAACTACAATTTTGCTCAACCAGAGAACAGCGATAACAAAGTAACATACACGACGCTGTAACCAAATACACTGCGTCACAAGTTGGTGTAATTGGTAAGACGAGGCGTCACATGTTGCATTTTGTGCGAGTTGGATTCTTTTGATATTTTGTTTTGGAATGCCTATAAGTATTAAGTTAGCGAAATCGAAGTGTGGAGTAATGGTAGCCTGTGTTATATTGATAAAATCATGCATAAATACCAGGGGGCGCAATTGTTTGAGGATTTTAAGTTTGAAGTAGATTTTCTTTAAGGTATTTCTAATGTGGGTTTCCATAGTAAGGTGTGTATCTAAAATGACTCCAAGATATCTTATTTCATTTTTTATTTTAATTTCTTGGTTTTGTAGTGTTATGTGGGTTGGGGGAATAAATGATTGGTTTTTTGTTACGATCAAGACTTCGGTTTTAGCATGGTTTATATGGAGGTTTTGGGTTTTAGCCAGTATGTAATTTCATTGTAGCAGTCTGATAGAAGTTGAGTCGGTAGGTTAGGAATCGTAAAAGGTATGTACATCATAATATCATCCGCATAAAGGTGATATTGTATTCCGAATTTTTTAAAGATGTTGCAGACCGGTTTTATATAGATATTGAAGAGTAGGGCTGAAAGCGCTGAACCTTGTGGTAAACCTATTTCTTGTTTGTATGTGTTGGATGTTTGATTACCTGTTCTTACATTTTGTGTTCTGTTATTTAAATATGAGGTGAACCATTTATGTACGGTAGAGTTTATGCCTATCTGTCGTAGGTTGTTGAGCAAAATTGAGTGATGCACGCTATCAAAAGCTGCTGATATGTCAATGAAAAGTAAGATGAACGCCTGTTTATGATTGTCAATTCCTTTTAGGAGTGTATCTATTAATACTGTTAGAAGTGTCTCCACTCCATGGCGGGGCCGGAATCCATATTGTTGATCATCTAGTGGATCTTCTTGGCACATGTCAAACATTGCTGTGCCACTGAAGTAGACAGGGGTCCTAGTAGTGAGATGCAAAAATGGGGTCTTAGGGCTCTTTCCATGGCCGTTTTCCCATAATGTGTGGCCTGATGAAAAGCATGAACAAAAGCTGGCCCTAATGCTTCAGGAATGACTGTAGGACCTGGAGGTGAGCTACCCTCTGGAGGTGGCAGCACTATCCAACCTTTTTCTGTTAGGACCCCTCCCTCCTTTTCACAGAAATAATCCAACTCTTTTGTAGTGTATCGGGGAGCCCATGAGCTAAGGGGCACAGGGAATAAGGCTGCCTGCATTGAAGTGTCTTGGGTCACAACTCGTCCAGTTGTGGCTGCGTTTCGGGCAGTGGCATCAGCAAACCTATTTCCTCGGGTAACTTCTCCTGCTGCTGTCTGATGACCTCGACAGTGCATGACTGCAACTTGCTTAGGGGCCCATACAGCATCTAATAATATCAATATCTCGGGCCCATACCTAATGGACTTGCCTCCTGAGGTGATCAACCCTCGCTCTTTATACAAGGCTCCATGTGCATGCAAAGTGGTGAAGGCATACTTGGAATCTGTGTACACATTTAAACGGAGTCCTTCTCCTAATGTCAGTGCTCTAGTGAGAGCTATCAGTTCAGCCTTCTGCGCTGAAGTTCCTGGGGCCAAAGCTGAGGACTCAACTACCAGATCAAGGGTCACCACTGCATATCCAGCACAACGATGTCCATTGATGACAAGACTGCTTCCATCCACAAAGAAAGTCTGTTCAGGATCCTCCAGAGGAACATCAGTTAAATCTGGGCGACTTGAAAATACAGTGTCTATAGTTTCTAAACAGTCATGATCAGGGGGCCCAGGACCAATTGGGAACAATGTAGCAGGATTCAAAGCTTGACTAACTTTTAACTGTATCTGGGGGTTTTCGCACAGCATACTCTGATATTTCAACATTCGTGAATTTGTTAGCCAGAAACCTCCTTTGTGTTCCATGAGGGTCAGGACAGAATGCGGCACAGTCACTTGAAGATTCTGTCCCAGAGTGAGCTTATCTGCTTCGCTCACTAAAAGGGCTGTTGCTGCAACAGCTCTCAAACAAGGGGGCCAACCTCTTGCTACCACATCCAACTGTTTTGACAAGTAGGCTACTGGCTGTTGCCAAGATCCAAGAGATTGGGCAAGTACTCCCAACGCATTTCCTTGTGACTCATGGACTAAAAGATGGAAAGGCTTCTGGACATCTGGGAGACCCAGAGCTGGTGATGACATCAGAGCGCTTTTCAGAGATCGGAATGCTGCATCCTGTTCAGATCCCCACTCTAGTGGAGACTTTTCCATTCCTTTGGTAACTTGATACAATGGTTTTGCTAGCAGCGCAAAATTGGGGATCCATATGCTCTCACTTGCCTCCTGGTGGTTGGAGTGGGAATACTACATACAGCTTCTTTGCGTTCAGGTCCCAAGCGTCGAATTCCACTGGACAACTGGAACCCTAGGTATTTAAGTTCAGTTTGACATAGTTGCGCCTTAGCTCGTGAGACTTTGTATCCAGCTTTGTTCAAAAGGTACAGAAGTTCACTGGTGGCTTGTGGACATTCACTTTCTGAATTGGTGGCTATGAGCAGGTCATCCACATACTGAAGGAGAACCCTTTGTCCTGGGTTCACTGAGTAACTTGAAAGATCTTGATTCAGGGCAGCACTGAAGAGAGTGGGTGAATTCTTGAATCCTTGAGGTAATCGAGTCCAGGTGAGTTGGCCCCGCCTTTCTGTTGTGGGGTCTTGCCATTCAAAGGCAAACAAAAGTTGACTGGTGGGGGCTAGGCGTATGCAGAAAAAGGCATCTTTCAGGTCCAGGACGGTGAAATGAGCAGCCTCAGCGGGGATCAGTCCCAAGAGAATATAAGGATTTGGTACTATTGGGTGTATAGTTTCAACTGCATCATTTACCCGCCTCAGATCTTGTACTGGGCGGTAATCACCTGTCCCAGGTTTCTTGACTGGGAGAAGAGGGGTGTTCCAAGGTGACTGGCATTCCTTGAGAAGTCCATACTTCAACAGTTTCATCAGATGGCAGTGGATTCCTTCAATGGCTGGTCGGGGAAGAGGATACTGCTTCACATGCACTGGTTCCGCTCCTGGCTTGAGGGTGACAATGACAGGGGCTATGTTCTTCACTAGACCAGGTGGATTATCTTCTGCCCATATTTCAGGCGGGGCTATAAGGTTGGTGGATATACAGGAACTGGTTGACTTAATTGGAGGTGTACTATAGAACCGCCACTCTTCTTCTTGGGGAACAGTTAGCACCATCAATCCAGCAGGCTTTGGGTTCACAGTCATTTGCATTTCTCCCCCTTCAGCAAAGGATATTTGTGCCTGAAGCTTTGCAAGCATATCTCGGCCCAGAAGTGGAATAGGGCACTCAGGCATATACAAGAACTGGTGCGTTATCTTCTGTTCCCCTAGTTCACATATACGGTTCTGCAGGAATGGCTTGATGGCCCTATTCCCAGTGGCCCCAACAATGGTGACAGATCGAGAGGAAAGAGGAGCCACTGGCTTTGCCACCACGGAATGTTCTGCTCCTGTATCTACCATAAAGTCCATATATTGGTCCCCTACTTTCAAACTGACCATAGGCTCCTGGGGACCCAGGGTGAACTTGGAGCCCGGTCTGGCCTAGTCCTCATCCATTTCATCCATGTCATAGCCCGTTGCTACTGCCACTCCTTCAATGGCTTCTTCTCTCTCTCGCTGGAACTGTGCTCGGTTCATTCCTCCACGATTTTGAAATCGGCCTCCTGTTCTCCAGGGACTTCCTCCTCCCCTCCTGGGGGTGGAGTCAAGATGCGGGCATTCATTTCTCCAATGTCCTTCTTCTCTGCAATGGGCGCACTGATTTGCACCCAATGGAGGCCTACTATTTCCGCGGCCTCTTTCACGTTCTCTGGTCCTTTTGGTTAAGAAAACCTCCCCCACGTTGTTCAACTAAAGCGGCAGCAAGAAGATCTGCTTTCTTCTTCATCTTTCATTCACTTTCTCTGTCACGTTCATTTTCACAATTCACAAATACTTTCTGAGCGACTTCCATTAACTGTGCTGTATTCATACCCGCAAATCCATCCAGTTTCTGCAATTTTCGTTTTATGTCTCTCTGGGACTGACTAACAAAGGCTGCATTTACCATGCACTAATTCTCCTGAGCGGCGGGATCGTATGGGGTATATAGTCTATAGGCTTCAGACAACCGCTCATAAAAGGCCGCTGGGCTCTCATCTGGACCCTGGATAACATCAGATACCTTCCCAATATTCATGGCCCTCTGGCCTCCCTTCCTCAGGCCCTGCAGCAAGGCCTGGCGAAATCGCATTAGGGCCACTGCCCCCCTGTCATTATTCGGGTCCCATCTAGGATCTTATTTATTTATTTTATTTATTTAACAGTTCTTCTATACCGCTCTATTTTAGATCAGAGCGGTTTATCTTCATTCGGGAAAGCTGCGGCGGCTGCTTGTGGGAGATTCAGATCCCCCCCTTCTACGGGATTCTCTTCTAACCAGCGGATGGCGGCTTGCACAATCCGCGCTCGCTCCTCAGTAGTAAAGAGAGTGGACAGGAGCTGGCGACAATCGGCCCAGGTAGGCTGATGAGTTTGCATTATACTAGACATTAACTCTGTCAATTCCTGGGGTTTTGCTGTATAGGATGCATAATGCGTTTTCCAATTTAATAAATCAGTAGTGGAAAAAGGTACATAGACTAGACTGGTTGGTCCTGGTGCCATCTGGCCCTGTTCATTTAGGATAGGTACACCAGGCACTTGACGCAATGGCATTAGGCGCCCTGCTTTCTCCTTCTTCTTCGGGGTTATACTTCTTAAATCATACGGCTCCCGGGTATAAGCTTCCTTGGTTGGTGACCCTGAACTGGCAGGAGAGCCTCCGCTTTCTATATCATCTGAGGACCCTGGTTCCCCCGAGGTACTTGGGCAGGACTCGGGGCTATCGCTCGGGTAAGTGGGCTTCTTTTGCTGCTGCAGCGGTAATTGCTGAGGTACCTCATCAGGTTCCGCTTCAGGTAGCGGAGCTGGGGGAACTAACCTATGTGGGTACTGGGGTAAACGGGCCAGGATTTCTTGGGACTCTGAGGCGGAATACACAGGCGGCTTCCTCTCCTCAACCTTCTGGGTCCCCCTAGTGGTTGCTACTAATATTCTACACTGTTCCTCATAGCAGCGCTTTACCCAAGAGGGCTGCCTTTCGCAAACACCCAACCAGGAATCTATGTAGGGGAACTGGTCAGGGTGCCCTGTTTGTACAAGCTGATGAACACGAGAAACTATTTCTACATCAAAGGTGCCCCCACGGGGCCATGAAGTAGCTAACACAGGCCACTCCCTATCACATAACATTCTTAATCTAGACGGAGACATTTTTATGCCTTTACGGAAATTCGCGATTATACATTCCAACAGAGTTTGCGTGGACTCCGTCCCTCCCATAATCGTAATGGCGTACATGTAATGACATACAAGACGACAAACAGTAAGGGTAGGTAGTATGGCTGTAGGTAAGGGGTCCGTACAGCCCACAAAACACTGAGGGGAACAAACACCACATGCTTCCTCCTTTTCGCGACCTGGGCGCGGTTGCCCGGCCAGGAACTGCGCTACTCAGGAGTCCACTCTCGCTCGGTCTGTATCTCAAGACCTCTCAATCACACAGACAATCATACCATCACAAGAAATCATTTTTCAAAATACCCAAGGTTTTCTGACTAACTGACTATTCCCAACCAAAGGGTCGGTGGCTTCGGCTTCCGCTAACCCTTATGCAGAGCGTACTAGGACCACCCTTATGAGAGGTGATCAGGCTCTCTTGTCTCGCGCACTCATGCGAGATTTTCCCAGTTAGTCTATTGTCACGCCCACTGCTGGCTAGGCAGTTGCTTATAGGCAGTGGGTGTACCTCCTATTGTCCCTTGGTATTATGGGTTCCCAGAGCCAAGGGCTTCTGGGGATTGTAGTTGTGAAAAAAATGAGTAGCCGAGGGTTGAAGGCAAATACAGGAAAAATGTATTCTTTTCTTCTTTTGTCCTTTCAAACATACAGCAACAAAAGTAGGATACTTCTCCAAATAAAGAAAAAGGAACTTTCACAGCAACACCGGTAGCACTTGCTTCAGTCAGCTTATCATACCAGTAGTATATCTTTTTCCACAGTTCAAGAATACAGCTTAAGGGTTCCTTGCTCAGTTCAGCCCAAATAACTGCTCTTCCAAACTGAGCCCTATGCAAAGCACAACCCACTTTACTTCTGGCTGTTTATACGTTTAGGTAAGGACTTCTTAAGCATTCAAATCAGCACTTCTGAACATTCTCTGCCAGCTTTAAAATGTTAGCACTTCATTCCAAACATTTCTAGCAAAACAGGCAAATACAAAGCTTCTGAGTTTTCTCAGTTTTAAACCTTATAGCTTCTTCACCTTTGCTTTACACACAAAGAACAGTCCATTTGAGAGTCGGCAGAACTATTATCAGAATCATAGTTATCTACCTGCATGCTCTCATACTCGGGGTCAGTTAGCATCTGGCTGGAATCAGCTTCTGGGATTTCAGGTTTTATTTCTTCTAATAACTTTAAAACCTTCTCCCAATGAGACCTCTTTCTATGCTGAGGAATATTTGAAGGGCTGAGGGGATTCTTATCCTTCAATAAACTATGCAAGGTTTCAAATGGGCTCACCTTACTTCTAGTAGCAGAGCTCTTTACAGACCTTCCTCGAGGTGAAACTCTTCCCCCAGGTTCTGGCAGGACCACGCCCGTGCTCTGCTCAAAGACAGCACTTTCCTCAGGATAAACTCTCCTGTCCTCAGGGCCTACTGTAATGCTCCTACAACATGGGCTTCCTTCAGAGCTGTAGTTTCCTGTGTGCTGGCTGCCACAAGAACCTTTCCTGAGGCTCTTTCTAGAACACCTCTCTCTCTCAGCTTTCTTGCAAGAACCTTTCCCTTCTCTTCCTGGTTCCTCAGGTATTCCTTCTCTTCCTGGTTCCTCGGTTGTCCCCTCTCTCCCAGGTTCCTCGGTTGCTCCTTCTCTTCCTGACTCATCAGTTGCTCTCTCTCTTCCTGTTTCTTCAGGCTTAAATGACTGGGGCTGCCCTATGGCTTCAAACTCCGCCCCCGGGTGTTCCCCATTACCTACCCGGGTTGCCTTGGAGCTAGGGCGTGGCTTGCACTCAGCAACTCTATGTGTGTGGTTTTTTTCCTTGGCTGGAGTTTCAAAGTCAAAACTCCCTGAACTATTCTTCTGCTTAGGGGTAAATATCTGTTTTCTATCCATTTCCCTGGGCTCCACTACAGTCTCGCCACCACACTATACCAAAGCAGTCTTGCGCACTCATGCAAGACTCTTCCCCAAGCTTCACTGACTATTGAACAAGAAAATGTCTACTCACTGGATCCGGTTCCCGATACCAAACCAGTTCTTGGGTTGGATCCTGGACTCCCCTCGGGTTCGGAGGTGTTGGCCGGCCAGACCCAGTGGCCCGCCGAGGCAAGGCGAAACCCTCTCCGATACAAAGGGACCGGCGGCGCCTGAGGTTTCCCTTGCGGTCGGACAGACACGGTTCCGACCAGGCCAAACCTGGAGGTGAATTGCATGGAATATTCGCTTGACTACCATTCACTATCCGCACATTCCCGGCCAACGCACCAAGAATATGTAGCAGCGAAGTGCAGACAATGAATAAATCCAGGAGTCAATTTACAGGGTCCAAGCCAATTTATTTTGCACAAGGCCCAGTTAGTCAAAGCTTCAAAAAGGACTGAGCAAAGTTCTTACAGAGACATATTCATTTATATATTTCTTTTCAGTTTGATACATGCAAACTTTCTACTGGTCCCAACGCCCCCTGCACCTGTCCAATCAGAGATCCCTCCTGGGCCTAGCACCCAGCTCCCTCCTCTAGGACTGTTCTAACAATGGTGCAGTTTCTAGGTTTGGATACTTCTCTACTGCAAGGTCGTTTCTGGCTCTAGGAATGCAAGTATTGAAACATTTCTATTTTCACAGCACAAGAGAATAATGAACAATTTATGCATTCATGAAAACTTCTTATTAAGCAGTTTAAAACAGTTTTCTCAAAGTTTTACAGACTTTGGTTCTTTACTGAGATGGGGGTTGGAATCAGGGTCTAACTTACAAGCCTTTCACATTTGCAGACTATTATAGGCCATAGCCTGCCACAATAGGGGTAGAGGGGATATAGTGTTTAAGTGGGGAGTGGATAGAATTCTGAAAAGAGGAAGGTTTTTAGCATTTTTCGGAATTCTGAGTGTTCGTTGCAGCCTCTTAGACTGGGGGGAGGGCGTTCCATATAGAGGGAGACGGCACAATTGCATGTTGATTGAGTACATTTTTTCTTTTGTGCTGGGATGCTTAGGATTTACTGTGTTGGATCTACATGGTCTAGTAGAGTTTAATTTTGGAAGGAGTGAATGTAAGCATGAAGCAGATTCATTGTGTAGGACTTTGTGGATCAATGTGATGATTTTGAATTTTATCCTGGCTTGTATGGGGAGCCAGTGGAGGTCCCTTAGGATGGGGGTGATGTGTGCCTGTTGTGAGTGTGTTATTAGACGTGCCAGGGTATTTTGGGCCATCTGGAGGGGGTGGAGGGGGTGTTTTCGGAGACCATGGTATATCTGACTTTTACCTATCCCTCCAGTGTAAATAGCTTATGTATATAGTTAACCCCGTTATCCAAGTTTGTATTCCTGTTCCATGTAAAACCTGACAGCTTGTGTTTTGGTCGTTCAGTTATAATGTAAACCCCACTGATGCTAAATAGCGCGGTATATAAGAAATTGTAATAAATAAATAAAATAAATAAAATAAGATTACAGTAGTCGAGGGGGTTGAGGTTGTAAGGGCCTGGCAGACGGTTCAAAAGGAGTCTGGGTTTAGTAATGGACAAGAGGTTCCTTAGTGTTCGTATTTTGAAGTAGATGGAGTTGGTTGTTCTTTTTATCTGTTCCTGAAATGTAAGTTTTTGGTCTATTATTATACCTAGGTATTTGACCTGAGACTTTACTGTGACTGTGAGGTCTCCAAGGATAATGGAGGGAGGGGGGACATAAGATGAATTAGAGGTGATTTGGAGGGCTTCGGTTTTGGATTGGTTAATTATAAGGTTGTGGTGGAGGAACTATTGATTTATTTTAAGGAAGCAGTTGCTAATGTTGGTGAGGTTTGGCTTGGATATGTTAAAGGGGGCAAAGAACATTATATCGTCTGCATATAGTTGATACTGTATGTGGTATTCTTGAAATATTTTGCATATAGGTTGGAGAAAAATGTTGAAAAGGAGTGCTGAGAGGCTGGAGCCTTGGGGGACTCCTTGGGGAAGGGTAAATTGTTGGGAGGATTTATTGCCAATTCGTACTAGTTGCGTTCTGTTTTCTAAGTATGAAGTGAACCAGTTTAGGATTGTGTCTCTGAGGCCTATGTCATAGAGTCTGTTGAGGAGCTGTCTGTGGGGAGTGAGTCAAAGGCTGAGGATATGTCGAGGAAGATTAGTGTACATCCTCGGTCAGGAGATTAGATGTAAGTGATTATTGAGTCGAGGAGAGACGCGATCAGGGTTTCTACACCATGGTTCCTTTTAAAACCATGTTGGAAGGGGCTGAGGAGGGAGTGGTCATCAATGACATTTTGGAGCTGGTTTTGTACAGATTTTTCGGTTATTTTTGCTAATAGGGGGATACTTGAGATTGGCCTATAAGATGCTGGAGATGTAGGGCCGAGCTTGATTCCTTTTAGGATGGGGCGGATGGAGCTGTTTTTCAATGGGGCAGGCATAATACCAGTTTTAAGTGAGCTTGAGACCATGGATTGAATGAAGGGGCTTAGTGTTTCTTTTGTATTTTTAATCCATGTGGCTGGGCATGGGTTCCAGAAGTAGAACAATATTTCCTCTATCCTGCCTTTCCTGTAAAGTATACATATTAAGATCTTTAAGTCTGTCCCCATATGGTTTATAACGAAGACCACTGACCATTTTGGTAGCCACCCTCTGCATCGACTCCATCCAGTTTATATCTTCTTGAAGGTGTGGTCTCCAGAATTCTACACAACACTCCAAATGAAGTCTCACCATAGACTTATACAGAAGCACTATCTCCTCCTTTTATCTGCTGGCCATTCCTCTCCCTATGTACCCAAGCATCCTTCTGGCTTTCACCATCACCTTTTTTACCTGCTTAGCCACTTTAAGATCATCAAAAACAATCATGCCCAAGTTCTGCTCTTCTTTCATGGACGGAAAGAAGTACTTCACTCCTAATACTGTACCGCTCCCTTGGATTTTTGCTTCTCAAATGCATGACCCTGCATTTTTTACCATTAAATCTCAGCTGCCAAATTCATTTTTGGTATCATCCACAAAGAGGCAAACCTTACCTGACAGCCCTACCGTAATACGTATCACTAAACAAAAATATAAAAAAGTATCGGACCAAGTACATTTTTTGCACTGACAAGCCTGCCTCTTCAACCAATTTTCCTCCAGCAGGGCAGCACAACTATAGCTCCCAGTTCCAGGACCACTTTTCAGCGCTGCTGGCAAAGGAGAGAAGGAGAATTTTTTCAATCTGCCTCATTAGCTACATGCCTGGAGCAGTTTCCATACAGCAGTGGCAGCAAACCTATAAGCCTAAGGACACCAGTTCCAGGACTACTCTTTGCTTTTGCTGGCAAAGGACAAAGAATTCCCCGATCTACCTCATCAGCCACATTCCTGAGGCAGTTTCCTTTAGCAGCAGCAGGGACATCTATGAGCATCTGTCCCCTAGTCCAGAGACACTTGCTCTACCACACTGACGAGAGAGAGAACTTCAGTCGCTTATCTAGAACAGTTTTTTTTCCAGCAGCACAACACATTGATAGGCATATAGTCTCCTGCCCTAGAGTCACAGGTCTATTTTATACTAATAAGAGATTGTGAGACGATTTCTTTCTTGTTCTACTTCTGGAATGTGTTTGCCTTCACTGCCCAGGACACACACTGTAATTCCATAACCACGGTGATGGAATTCAAAATGGCATGGGACAGACAGAGTGGATCCCTTTACAGCAAAAGGATAAAATCAAAATAAATGGAACCATCTAATTTTTCAATAAATAGGGGTGTCCTACATGGAGTGGTGGGTTCACCCCTAAACAGGGACGTGGGGAGGGGAGGCCTGGACAGAGCGGCAGGTACACCTACTCTTGCCATCGTGCTGGGCAGACTAGATGGACCATGCTGGTCTTTATCTGCCGTCATTTACTATGTTACTATGTTACTATTTCTTTGGGGACCAGAGAGTTGGAGAGAGGGAGAGCCCTAGATGTGGTGTACTTGGATTTCAGTAAAGCCTTTGACAACATTCCACACAGATGCCTTACAATAAATTTAGTACCCTAGGGATGGACCCTAAAGTGACTGACTGGGTTAAAAATCGGTTGAGTGGAAGGCAACAAAGCATACAGGTAAATGGAGCCCACTCTGAGGAGAAAGATGTTACCAGTGGTGTGCTGCAGGGATCTGTCCTGGGTCCCATTCATTTTTTAACATCTTTGTTAGTGATATTGCGGAAGGGCTGTTGGGTAAGGTTCACCTCTTTGCAGATTATACCAACATCTGCAATAGAGTAGACACCCAGGAAGGAGTAGATAACAATAGGAGGAATCTAGGTAAGCTTGAAGAATGGTCAAGAATTTGGCAGCTGAGATTTAATGCTAAAAAAATGCAAGGTCATGCATTTGGGTTGCAAAAAGTCCAAGAGAGTGGTGCAGTGTAGGGGGCAAAATAATTCTGTCTATGAAAGAAGAGTGGGACCTGGGCATGATTGTTTGTTTGTTTCTGATGATCTTAACATGGCTAAACAGGTAAAAAAAAGGTGACTGCAAAAGCCAGAGGGATGCCTGCAGAAAAAAAGGAGGTGGTAGTGCTTCTGTATAAGTTTCTGGTGCGATTCTGCAGACCACACCTTTAAAAGGATATAAACAGGATAGAGCCTGTGCAGAGGGTGGCTACTAAAATGGTCAGTGGTCTTCGTTATAAACCATATTGGGACAGACTTAAAGATCTTAATATATATACATTAGAGGAAAGGTGGGATGAAGGGGATATGATAGAGATGTTTAAATATCTCTATGGCATAAATCCACAAGAGGAGAGCCTCCTTCAACTGAAAGTATGCTCTGTAACGAGGGGACATAGAATGAGGGTGAAAGGGGATAGACTCAGGAGTAAAATGCAGAAATATTTCTTTACAGAAAGAGTGGTAGAAGTGTGGAATAGTCTCCCAGAGGAGGTAGCAGAGACGAGGACAGTATCTGAATTCAAGAAAGCATGGGACAAACACAAAGTGAATAACGAGTGAGGTTATCAAATTTGCAGATGACACAAAACTATTTAAAGTTGTTAAAACCCAAGAGGATTGTGGAAAATTGCAAGAGGATCTTGATAAATTGGAAGACTGGGCATCAAAATGGCAGATGAAATTTAATGTGGACAAGTGCAAGGTTATGCACCTAGGGAAGAACAACCCAAACTATGGTTACACGATGCAAGGTTCCACATTAGGAACCACCACCCAGGAAAAAGATTTAGGCATCATTGTGGATACCATGTTAAAACCCTCGGCCCAGTGTGCAGCAGCGGCCAAGAGAGCAAATAGAATGCTAGGTATGATAAGGAAAGGAATGGAAAATAAAACAAAAGATATTATAATGCCTCTATATCGTTCCATGGTGAGACCGCACCTTGAATATTGTGTGCAATTCTGGTCGCCGTATCTTAAAAAGGATATAGCGATTTTAGAAAAGGTTCAGAGAAGAGCCACCAAAATGGTAAAGGGGATGAAAGGATACTCCTATGAAGAAAGGCTAAAAAGGTTAGGGCTCTTTAACCTGGAAAAGAGACGGCTGAGGGGAGATATGATAGAAGTCTATAAATTAATGAACGGAGTGGAACGGGTAAACGTAGATCGATTGTTTACCTTATCAGAATATAGAAAGAATAGGTGACATGCAATGAAGCTACAGGGTAAACTATTTAAGACTAATAAAAGAAAATATTTTTTCACTCAACGTGTAATCAAACTCTGGAATTTGTTACCGGAGGATGTAGTAAAGGCTGTTAGTGTAGCTGGGTTTAAAAAAGGTTTGGACAAGTTCCTGGAGGAAAGGTCCATAAACCATTATTAAGAAGGGACCCAGGATATCAATGCTTGAACCAATACAAGCATTGTGGAACCTGTGTCCCTTGGGGAAACTGCTAGGTACATATGACCTAGATTGGCCACTGTTGGAAACAGAATACTGGGCTTGATGGACCTTGGTCTGACCCAGTATGGCATATCTTATGTTCTTAAGATCTCTAAAGGGGGGAAAAAAAGGGACTATAGTATTTGTTATGGAAGGGCAGAATAGATAGACCATATGGTCTTTTTCTGCTGACGCGTTTCTATGTTTGAAATAGCACAGCAAACTCGGCTGCTGGAGGATCTTGTACTGGAGCCACAGGCTGCTGCTGCTGCCCAGATTCTCCACCCACCTGGGAAACTAAAAAAAGGGGGGGGGGGGGAACGTCCTCATCCGGAGAAGAAATAGAAGGCTGTCCCGAAGGAGAGACCAGTGGAGGAGCCACGGGAAGGACCTCTGAATTCGCAGGAAAAATCTGTGTACCAGCAAAGATGGATGTGCCTCGGGAGACAAACCAACCTGGAGGACTCCCAGGGGTCAGTGGCACACAAACAATCTAAAAGAAATCATTGCCACAGAGAGGAAGGCATGGCCGACTTAAAAGTCACACGCATAGGCCCGTCTTTGGTGGGGAAAAAGGCCTCAAGCTGTCTACCGCCTGCAAATACACACCCTACCAAGAAAACTGCAGTACTTGTGGTTGTTGACCGCCATGGGCCTCCCTCTGAGTCACTTTCTGCCTGATCTCTGAAGAATCTGGAGGGAGGTGCAGAGAGGAACTCTGCTTGGCGGGCCTTAAAGGGCCTGCACCTAATTTCTGTCACAAGTGGATCCTAAGAATTGTTTTAATTTTTTTTTCAAACTTTAAATCAAATAAGTGACCGGAATAAAATAAATAATAATAAAGTAGGGAAGCAGGCTGGCACCCCCACAGAGGATCTCTCGCAATAACTCAACCGACCCTCGTGGCCAGGAGTTGCCCCCAACGAAGACCAGTCAGACCAGAGGGTATCTCAAATATGCTCTGGCAACTTCAACACCAACACCAAGCCGAGCTGCCAGGTGCCCTCGAGACGGCTGACAGATTCTGAAGGTCTGAGTTGCACTGAGAAGATCAACCACCATCTGCTAGAGACCGAGAAAATACTGGACAGTGCTTCTAGCTGCACTGGGTTTTATGCTAGTGATGATGTCACAATGAAAAAGAAAAAACCTCCAAATTGTGATGACACACTAGGAATTCCACTAAAAAAGTCAAAACCATAAACCAAACCTGTGAATCCGTTTATCAATCAAAACATGTTTCAAACAGACCAACAAATTAACAAAGAATTTTTCTGTCGGGATCCGCCGACCTGAGACGGGGAGGAGAAAAACTCCCCTCTCCGTGTCGACAGAAACCTTTTATAGAAGAATTTTCTCAAAGCATTAATAAGAAGTTTATAATAGTGAAAAACACTTACCTGACGCTGAAGGAAAAGGGCAATCACAAAACAGCAAAATAGCGACATGCATGTTTCGAGCCCAAAAAGAGAGCCCTGTATCAAGCTGAGTCCATCATTTTTTCCAGATTCTGGCCCGGAGAAGAGGGTTACATTTGCTGATTCTTCGGATGATACAGATTCGAGTGAAGGTTCGAAAAGTGGTAACAAGCGTGGTAATACAGCTGCAGGATCAATGAACTCTTCCTCGGGTTTTCAGGGAGGCCGGCGGGGAGGGGGGCGTACTCGCCGGCCTTACACCGACGACCGCTGGGAACCCCCGAATACCAGACAACGCACCCGTCGACAGCAGCAGTCCTCAATCTCTCCGGATTGGTCCTAACTCCAGCTCAATTGGATGTTTTGGACCTTGGTCTTTCTTTTGTCCCCACGATCCCATATGATCCGTTTGAGATGCGTATCGCCTTATATCGGTTCTTCAGGAAGTTGCGAATTCTCTGCTATTTCTATGGCCGACTTCCTCTTTGGTCGAATTACTGAACGTCTTAATCACAGCTTGCACAAGAAAATACGTTCAAGTATAACTGGATGCTTACTTTATCTTCAAAAATTATAACAAAAAATATATCTACTAATTTGAACTATTGAGGTCTCAGACTTATTGTAGCTCTGCCATAAGGACTAAACGTCCGTTATCGTGGCAGCGAGCCCTTTTGCATCAACGACCTCGTGAGTGTGAGTGGGTTAAAAAAGCACAGCCCTAAAGACCCAAATCAATTATTTAAAATTCCAAAACTCGTGTTCTTATCTTTCTAGCACAGATAAGAACACGAGTTTTGGAATTTTAAATAATTGATTTGGGTCTTTAGGGCTGTGCTTTTTTAACCCACTCACACTCACGAGGTCGTTGATGCAAAAGGGCTCGCTGCCACGATAACGGACGTTTAGTCCTTATGGCAGAGCTACAATAAGTCTGAGACCTCAATAGTTCAAATTAGTAGATATATTTTTTGTTGTAATTTTTGAAGATAAAGTAAGCATCCAGTTATACTTGAACGTATTTTCTTGTGCAAGCTGTGATTTCTATGGCCGAGACAATCCTGATGGTTCTATTGTGCGTCCTCCATCTCGATGGATTCCTCCAGGGATAATGGATCCTGCCATATTAGTCTATCAGTCTCTGGTGTTGCAAGAATTGTCGAAGGACGAGGAGTTGTTTTCACGCTCCTTTTCCAATATATCCAATATACAGCGGGCTGCCCTTGGTGAATTGCCTGTTAACAGTGCTTTGGTCATACGGGGGGCGGACAAAGGTGGTGCTGTGGTTATCCAATCTCGCACAACTTACATACAGGGCGTTCTGTCTCAATTGGCTGACCCTAAGTATTACAAACTTTTGCCGGCAGATCCCACGCCACAATTGCAATTGCTGATAAAATCTCTGGTGGAAAATGCATGCCTTCAAGGTTGGATCACTTCACGGGAAGCAACTTTTTTAATGCAAAGACATCCTCGTATCCCGGTTCTGTATACTGTTCCTAAGATACACAAATCCTGGTCAGATCCCCCAGGACGTCCTATCGTATCCTGCAGAGGTTCTATTCTCAAACCATTGTCTCAGTTTGGTGACATCTTTTTACGGCAGGAAGCTCGACGAGTGAAATCCTTTTTACGGGATACATCCCATTTTCTTACTCTCCTTTCTGAGGTTTCTGGTTCTCTGGAGGATCATCTTCTAGTCACGTTGGATGTTGTGGCGCTATATACCAACATTGATCAGGAGGAGGCATTATCTTTGTTGGAATCTGCCTTCATTACAGCGCCTTCTCGGATTCCTAAATCCTTCCTTTTGGATCTTATCCGGCTGGTGCTCACTAAAAATTATTTTGTTTTTCAGGGCCAGTTTTACCAACAATGCCATGGGATAGCGATGGGGGCTACAATAGCGCCCTCAATAGCCACATTGTATTTGGCTGACATGGAAGAACGTTTTATTTATGTGGCTCCTGCATTTCAGCATGTCCGCCTTTGGCTTCGCTTTTTGGATGATATTTTTCTTCTTTGGACTTCCACTAAAGATCAATTGCTGCTTTTTGTGGATTGGTTGAATAACATCAAACCCAATATACAGTTTACGTTACACACAGATGCTCAGAAAATAGAGTTCCTTGATGTCTTGGTTATTAAACAGGGGGGTGTTATGACCACAACTTTATTTCGAAAACCAAGCCAACGTAATAATCTTTTACGTTATCACAGTCATCATCCCTCTTCTTTACGGAATGGACTCCCGGTTGGTCAGTTTTTGCGACTGCGCCGGATTTGTTCTACCTTGCAGGATTTCAAGGCTCAGGCTCGAGATCTTCGTGTACGACTTTTGGATCGTGGCTATCCCCGGTCGGTGATACACCGGGCGTATATTAGAGCTCGATTTTCCCATAGAGAGTGGCTTTTGGGAAGTTCTGGAGATTCATCTGCTTTTCCTCCGGAGGTTTCTGGTCAGCAAGAGATGGATAAGGTGACAGGGGTTCTCCCTTTCACACAATATACTTTTCGAGTTACAGTGCTTTTAAAAAAACATTGGGGAATTTTGCAATTACATCCCTGTTTTCAGAAACCCCTTCGTTTGGCTTACACACGGGGTAGGAACATCCGTGACCGCTTGGTACATGCGGTCCTTCCATCACTTTCCCCTGTTTGTGATGATCGTCCTCCTGGCCATTGGCCTTGCCACAACTGTAGATTTTGTGCTTCCAAGGAAGAGGGGGTTCGGTGGACATCCCTTTTCTGGTAGATCTTTTTCTTTTTTGGGCCATTCCATTTGTTTAACGCCCTTTGTGGTATACATAATCACCTGCCCTTGCAAATTGTCGTATATTGGTAGAACTATCCGACCTGTTCGGATTCGGCTGCGGGAGCATGCTTCCCGATTGTCAACTCAGACTCTTTCGGCCCCTATTGTAGACATTGTCTCCAACATCATCACACCTTTGAAGAACTTCGCTGGAGAGTTATTGATTTACTTCCTCCGGATCCCCGGGGAGGTGATCGGGAAAAAGCACTCCAACGACGTGAGCAACGATGGATTTTTCAGTTGAACACAGTTCTACCTACCGGACTGAATTTGGAATGTGACTGGTGGAGTTTACTTTGATCTTAGAAACATAGAAACATGATGACAGAAAAAGACCACAAGGCCCATCTAGTCTGTCCTTCCATAACAACAACTACAACAGTCCACTTTTTACCTTTAGAGATCCTCTGTGTTGGTCCCATGCTTTTTTGAATTCAGTTACTGTCCTCATCTCTACCACCTCCACTGGGAGACTATTCCACGGATCCACTACTCTTTCCGTAAAGAAATATTTCCGCATATCTTTCCGTAAAGAAATATTTCCGCATTCTTTCATTCTCGTCATTCTTTCAGAGTACTAATTTTTCCAGTCAGTTTTGATTTTTTGCACGGGCTATGCTTTGGCTCCTCCTCTTTTTTCTGACGTCTTTCTATGTTGGTGACGCCTCTGTCTCAGCAGCCACTTAGAAGTTTTTTCGGAGGCTTTAAATTACCTGTTGAATCCGGCGTTTTTTCAAGGGCGCGAAAAATGATGGACTCAGCTTGATACAGGGCTCTCTTTTTGGGCTCGAAACATGCATGTCGCTATTTTGCTGTTATGTGATTGCCCTTTTCCTTCAGCGTCAGATAAGTGTTTTTCACTATTATAAACTTTTTATTAATGCTTTGAGAAAATTCTTCTATAAAAGGTTTCTGTCGACACGGAGAGGGGAGTTTTTCTCCTCCCCGTCTCAGGTCGGCGGATCCCGACAGAAAAATTCTTTGTTAATTTGTTGGTCTGTTTGAAACATGTTTTGATTGATAAACGGATTCACAGGTTTGGTTTATGGTTTTTGACTTTTTTAGTGGAGTGATGATGTCACAGCACAGTAATGTTTTTTTTTTTCTCTGTCTCCATTATCTGCTGGTTGGGGTAGATAACCCACTTGTCTGGGCTAGTCTAGGTAGATCTGGAATAAGAAGGTAATAAGTTATGAAAAACTGACTGATGATGAAATTGAAGGCGTTTCTATTAGTAATTTAACAAGAAAATCGCCTTATATTTGATAGTCCATTAAAATCTTTTTTATAAATTGTTCTATTTTTGAGCTCTACGTTGGGAGGTGTGTTTGCACTGAAAAAAAATATCTGAGAGCTCAGTTTCTACTGTGCCATTTCTTACTCTCAACGCTTAATTTGCAGACAGAAAATGAGATAGACCGTAGGAGCAAAAGATGAAGAGGGAACTGGATTGGAAGCAGAGTGACTGTTTTCTGCTGATCTCCAGGAACAAGCAGGAATGAGTCCTCACATATGGGTACGTCGGTACCGACGGAGCCTGCGCGGGAATGCTCCCCAGCTTCCCAAAAAGGAAAGCTTTTGGGAGCATCCCACAGCGCCTGCGCGCTGCCTTCCTGCCTTCCTGCCTTTCCTAACCAACTCTCCTCAGTTCTTCTTTTCCGCGGAGCCAGCAGGTCGTGTTCCTGTCACCGCTGAAAAAGTTCTTTATTTTAATTTATTTCTTTGGTCGCGTGTCTGCCTTCCCCGACGCCGGACCGGTACTGCCGGTCTTTTCTTTTCTTTTCTTTTCTTTAAAAAAAAACAAAACTATTTATTTTCCTCACTTGGTGTATTTTTCTTCTTAGGCCTCCAGGCCCACAAGAAATTTTTCCCTCATGGAAAAACCAGCCTCCGGGTTCAAAAAATGCACTAAGTGTAGCGGTACAATTTCTGTCACAGATACCCATGAATGGTGTCTGAAATGTTTGGGGCCTGAACACTCCATTCCGGATTGTCCGTCCTGCTCCCTAATGTCTAAACGGGGGTTACAGAACCGGGCAGCCAAGCTCCATGTGCTGTTTCCCACGGATGCACCGGCGGTGGCATCGACATCTTCCAGGTCTTCCTCTCCTGATGGGTCTCAGGTAACCAAACATACTTTTAGCAGGTCCTCGAAGGGCAAATCTCCCTCTAAGCATCGAGATGCCTCCGGGCTTGCCCTCGAGGATCCTGCCCCAGCCAAACAACACCGGCGGGAAGCTCCGGCTTCCAAAGTTCCTCCTATGGGGTTACAGGTTGACATCGATGGCACGGCCTCGACCGATCACCTGTTAGACTGCTCTGGGGTACCGGCACAATCTCCCGGTACCGACATCCAGACAGTCGTGGCGTCCATGGATCACACTGTGCAATCCATGCAGCAGGCTATACTGGCTTTCATTAAGGCTGCGACGCTGACGGTCCCGCAACAAGCTCCGTTGTCGGTACCGGCGCCAGCACCGGTACCAACTTTGATACCGGTACCGACTGCATCGACATCGGCCAGGATACCGATTCCGGCTCCCTGTCCTGGGCTCTCTCGGTACCGATCCGGTACCGGGAACACCCGATGTCGGTACCGATCGATACACCTATCGATCTTTGGAATCGAGCAGACGATACTTCAATTCTTCTGATGATTCTGATTCATCGGATGAGTCTCCTGAAGTATCTATCACCCTTCCTGAGGAGCCCTCTTCTCCAAAAAGGAGAATGTCTCCTCCAGAGGATTTGTCCTTTCAAGACTTCATAATAGAAGTAGCTAAAGGACTCTCTATTTCAGTAACCTCTGAAAAAGAACCTAGAGCAAAAAAATTAGATATTTTGGGATACTCTAAGGTTCCCAGAGAGGCAGTCACCTTGCCAATTCATGAAATTCTTCAAGAACATTTGATTGAATTATGGGAGACTCCTCTCACCCTTTCTCCTCATTCTCGTAGATTGGACACTATGTACCGTGTCCCTCCTTCTCCTGGATTTCAAAAAACTCAGCTTCCTCACCACTCCATTGTGCTGCAGTCAGCTATGAAGAGGATAAAGAGTACCAAAAGACACTCTTCTACTCCTCCAGGAAGAGAATGCAGGACCTTGGATGCTTTTGGTAGGAAAATCTTCCAAGCTAGCATGCTTATTGCCAGAATCAATTCATATAGCCTTTATATGGGTATGTTTCTGAAGGAAGCTGCAGAAAAGCTGCACAACTTTCTCCTTTATATTCCAGAGGATAAAAGGGATGAGTTCCTTCTTTGGCTTAAGCATACTCAAGACATTTCAAAGTTTTCCAACAGGGCAGCCTTTGATTCTTTTGAAGGTGCCAGCAGAGCCTCAGGCATTGCTATAGCTGCTCGTAGAATTGCTTGGCTCCAGGTTTCTGATCTAAAACCCTGGGTTCAAGATGGTTTAGGAAATCTGCCCTGTACAGGTGAAAATCTATTTGGCAAAGAGTGGCAAATTAAAGCCACTCAAATGGATGCAGAAAATGCTGCTCTGGATAGACTTTCTAAGTCTACCTCCACTCCGGCCAAGAAAAAATCTTTTAAAAAGTCTTTTTACAAAAAGGGCAGATTTCCTTCCACTTCTGGTCAACAGTCTTCTACAGGTCGCTTTGCTACTAAGCATCAGCAACCTAAATAGGCCAGGCCTAAACCTGCAGGGGCTGCTACAACCCAGCAGTCCCAACCCCCTCAGGGTTTTTGACTTGATACTAGAGAACTTAACCTTTTTGGCTCTACAACAACCAGAGCCTCTCACCATTCCAGGAAGGTTAGCTCATTTTGCTCCCAGATGGGAGCAAATCACATCAGAGCAGTGGACCCTCTCTATCATAAGAGAGGGCTACAAACTTCATTTCTCAGACCTTCCTCCCTACACCATGGTGAGACACTTCAATTCTCCCACATCCCTCGACCTTCTGGATCAGGAGGTGACTACCCTTCTGGCCCAGAGGGCCATAGAAGCAGTTCCGCTTCTTCAACAAGGGTCAGGGTTTTACTCCCCCTATTTTCTCATCCCAAAGAAAACAGGGGGATACAGACCCATTCTAGATCTCAGAGAATTGAACAAATTCTTATGCAAGGAGAAGTTCAAGATGCTTTCTTTAGGCACTCTCCTTCCATACCTGCAGAGTCAGGATTGGCTTTGTTCTCTAGATCTCAAGGATGCGTACACTCATATACTCATCCATCCATCCCACAGAAAATTCCTACGTTTTCTGTTCCAGGGAAAACATTACCAATACAGAGTACTTCCTTTCGGTCTAGCCTCTGCTCCAAGAGTGTTCACCAAATGCATGGCAATAGTTGCTGCATTTCTACGCACTCTGGGAATATTTGTCTTCCCATACCTGGACGACTGGCTCATCCGAGCTCCATCTCAGTCAGAAGCCCAAGTTCCTTATCGTCACTCCAGTCCAGTCCCTTTACTTCTGGGTTACGCAACCCTTCCAGCAGCTTGGAGGCTGAGCCCAACCTTTTTGGAGGTGGGGCGGTATAAGTACCACTGGGACCACCCACTAACTCCAGTATTCTCAGCCTCCAAGCAGCTGGAGGGTTCCGTAAGCCTAGGGCTTACTGGAGTCCTTTTTTGTTAGCAATCTTACTTTAATTTCGTTTTAACCTAGCTCATTTTTAATTTAATTGGCTCTTATTTGCTTCTGTTTCTTTAATTCTGTTATTTTGATGCTGTTTCTTTAATTCCCCTCTCTCAGCTCCTCTCCCCCCCCTCCCCCCGCTCCCCGAATCGGGCCCGGGAAGTGCTCTTTCCCCGCAGAGTCGGAGACAATTTCGCTCCTGCTCCTCTGCCTAACAACGGCTCTGGCGATTTCTCCTGCCCCCTGCTCCGGATCGCATCTGCCTCGCGCCGAAGCCCCGTTGGCGGCTGAGCGCTGGAGGCAGCACCGCCAGACAGCGCCTCTCGCCGGACCCGTCCCAAGAAAGTAGGACGCGGAGGCGAGCCTCGCTACTCACCGGGAGCCCTACGGGGGAGAGAGAGAGAAAGAGAGGCAGACACCAGACCGAAGGCTGCAAGAAAGCAGCACTTTACGGGGGAAAAGAACCGCAAGGAGCACAGCGCGGCCCAGGAAATTGTCTCGCGGTCCTCTGCCCGGGCTCCACGTGGTGAGGCCTACCGCGTGTAGAGCCCTCGGGCTAGGATCGCTGAGTCGGGCCCAGGAGATACAATCTACTAAACGCAAGTACACTCCGTCGGAGGAAAAGGAGATACATTTCTGCATTTAATTTATTTACCTTAATTGCATGCTCCTTAATTCCATTTTAATTTCTTTTAATCTCATTTTAGTTTACTTCAAGTTTTTCCTTAAAGTACAGAATTTACTTTAATATATTTAAATCATTAAACTCAGTTTATGCATTTATTTCTTAACTCCTTCAATCCTGAATTGTGATTTCCCACTTCTAGGAGCTTCTGAGGGGAAGAAATATATCTTGAGTTTGGGCGCTTTTACAGGGGATCCAGGGCATGGCGTCCAAGCCCCGCTGCCCCTCCTGCGGAACACGCAGAGGCACCTCCGCAGAGGCAGGAATCTGCAGGAGCTGCGCCGCCATGGCGGCGTCGGTGGAGCAGGAAATTAACCTATCCATCGCTCCCCCTCCTCAGGGGCCAGGTGACCTCCTAGGGGGGGAGGGAGGACCCCAGCTACCTCCTTCTACTTCCTCGGATGTACCCCCGCCTCCCCTTCACCCCTCCCCACTCCCTTCCGGGGAAGGAGGGACCGGGGATTTTTTCTCGCCAGATTTCATCCTTTTGCTCCACAAAGCCTATTGTTTACGTAAGCAGGGGCGGGGGCCAGGAGACGCTGGTTCGTCAAGGGAAGATAAGACAGCCAGCCTCCTGGCAACCGGTACTCAGGAGCAGGGCATGCCGCCTAAGCGCCCCCGTCTGAGTGAGGAGGAACCTCTGGCAGCCCTCTCCCTGGGCACCCCAGATGAGGCTTATTCGGACAGGGAGTTGGATGAAGAAGAGGAGGAGCTGGAAGATGGAGAGATACCAGACGAAGACCAGTCCAGAGTTATTAGGGTCTTTCGCCGAGAAGAGCTTCCGGCACTAATTAATGAGTCCCTAAAAGCGCTCAACGTTGCCTCAGATACACCTACAGAAGAGGAGGCGCTGGAAGATCCACTAATCCAAGCCTTTAGGAGATCTCAGAAAGTCTTCCCGGTCCACAGAGTGGTTCGCCAGATGATCCAGGAAGAATGGGACCAGCCGGAATCTAGCCTAAGGGGAGTCAGGTCCATGATGCGCCTATATCCTCTCCCAGAGGCAGACAAAGAGCTCTTAAAATCTCCCAGAGTGGATGCAGCGGTATCAGCAGTCACGAAGAAGACTACTATCCCGGTTGAGGGCAGCACGGCCCTAAGAGACTCACAGGACAGAAAATTGGATACGCTCCTGAAGCAAGCATTCGATGTAAGCGCTCTCGCCCTGCAAGCCTCCGTCTCGGGAGCCTGGGTAGCTCGGGCCTGTTTAAGGTGGTCTCAACAGCTTCAGTCAGCAGAGACCTCCGCGGGAGAACCCCGGCCCAACGCCGCTAGACTGGAATCAGGAGCAGCATACCTGGCGGACAGTCACTATGACCTCATTAGAAGTCTGGCCAAGAACATGGCCTCTATGGTGGCAGCCAGACGCTGCTTGTGGCTACGGAACTGGGCAGCGGATGCCTCCTCTAAGGCACGCCTGAGCCGGCTCCCCTTTAAGGGGAAGTTGCTCTTTGGCGAGGATTTGGAAAAGTTAGTAAAGGACCTGGGCGAGTCCAAGGGTGGCAGACTCCCGGAAGACAGACCGAAACAAGGTCGCCCTCTGGCTTCGGCTCGTAGTCAGACCAGAGACTCTCGCAGATTTCGTCCAGCCAGATCCAACCCCCCCCCAGGGGACGCTTCCCCGCTAGAGGACAAGGTTTCCGGGGGTTTCGGGGAGCAGGTCGGGGTTTTGGGGCCTCCTCCTTCTCCTCGGCCCCCAGAAAACAGCAATGAGGCGACGGGGGTCCAGGGGGAAGAGCTGCCATTAGGAGGTCGTTTAAGGCAGTTTCTGTCCGCCTGGTCCCGGGTCACTTCGGATCAGTGGGTACTAGAGGTCATCCGGGAGGGCTACGCTCTAGAGTTCTCGAAGCAAATTCCTCCTGCGTTTATTCAATCTCCCAGCGGATCTCTGGCAAAGAGGGCGGCAATAGAATCAACCCTCGCTCGGCTAATCGCACTCGGGGCAGTGGTGCCCGTGCCACCAGACCAGTCCGGACTGGGTCGATACTCCATATACTTCGTAGTACTAAAGAAGGAAGGCTCCTTCCGGCCAATCCTGGATTTGAAACAGGTCAACCGCTGTCTCAGAGTACCACACTTCCGCATGGAGACTCTACGATCAGTCATCGCAGCGGTAAGAGGCGGAGAGTTTCTGACATCCCTCGACTTGACAGAGGCCTACCTGCATATTCCGATCAGGAAGGCCCATCAACAGTTCCTAAGATTCGCGGTCCCGGGGGGCCATTTCCAATTCCAAGCCCTTCCTTTCGGCCTAGCTACGGCTCCACGGACATTCACCAAGGTGATGGTGGTGGTGGCGGCCTTCCTCCGGAAGGAAGGAATCCTAGTACACCCTTACCTAGACGATTGGCTGGTCCGGGCAAAGTCGGAAGAAGAAAGTCGCATGGCAACGAGCAGAGTGGTCCAGGTGCTAGAGGAGTTAGGGTGGGTCATCAACCGAGCAAAGAGCAGGTTGACGCCTTCCCAGGACCTCGAATATCTCGGAGCAAGATTCGACACAGGAAGGGGCAGAGTGTTCCTGTCTCGAGCGCGGTCAAGGGACCTAAGACTACTAGTTGCACAGTTCCTGAGCAGACGAATCCCCTCCGCATGGCATTATCTTCAGGTGCTGGGTACAATGGCGGCGGCGATAGAGGTAGTGCCTTGGGCCAGGGCCCACATGC
Organism: Ichthyophis bannanicus; assembly: GCA_033557465.1. Taxonomy (NCBI): domain Eukaryota; kingdom Metazoa; phylum Chordata; class Amphibia; order Gymnophiona; family Ichthyophiidae; genus Ichthyophis; species Ichthyophis bannanicus. The sequence continues at coordinate 161,846,448 of CM066031.1, read as the reverse complement.
GCCCCCTACAGCGCGCACTATTGCGTCGGTGGTCTCCACAACTTCATCGCCTGTCAACACAGTTACCCTGTGCTCCGCGAACCAAACAATCCCTGCACTGGTGGCGGTGCCCAAGGAATCTAGAGCGGGGGATGCCCCTCGAGCCCCATCTATGGATACTGTTGACGACGGATGCCAGCCTGATGGGCTGGGGGGCTCACTGCGAGGACCAGTTCGTCCAGGGCCTCTGGTCGCAGTTGGAATCCCAATGGCCCATCAACAGACTGGAGTTGCGGGCCGTCATCCTAGCGCTCAGAGCACTGGAGTCCCTAGTGCTAGGAAAAGCGATTCGCGTTCTCTCCGACAACGTCACCACGGTAGCTTACATCAACCACCAGGGCGGTACCAGCAGCCCCGCCTTGGAGAAGGAGGCGGGGGCCCTCTTCCAGTGGGCAGAGACCCGCCTGGAAGCGCTTTCGGCGCAGCACGTGGCAGGCACGGACAACCTCACGGCCGATTACCTCAGCAGACACAAGATAGACCACGGAGAGTGGGAGCTGGAAAAGGATTCCTTCGACCAGATAGTGGCCCGCTGGGGGCTACCAGTCATGGACCTCATGGCAACCTTCGCGTCAGCCAAGGTGGATCGATTCTTCAGTCGGCGGAGGGAAAGAATGTCCGAAGGCCTAGATGCCCTGTCTCAGAAGTGGCCGACGGAGGGTCTTCTCTACGTGTTCCCCCGTGGGCCCTGATCGGAAAAGTCCTGCAGCGGGTGGAAGCCCACCAAGGCCTGGTGATCCTCATTGCCCCGGATTGGCCACGTCGTCCTTGGTATGCGGATCTGGTGAGATTGCTGGCCGACCGTCCTTGGCGGCTCCCTTGCAGAAGGGGTCTGCTCAGACAAGGCCCGGTAATAATGCCTCACGTGGATCGGTTCTCGCTTACGGCCTGGCTATTGAAAGGGCGCACCTCTTGAAGCGGGGCTATTCAGGAGCGGTAATCTCAACGCTGTTGAGTGCTAGGAAGCGCTCGACCTGTCTGGCCTACGTAAGGGTCTGGCGCATCTTTGAGGCGTGGTGTTCGGAACACCGAAAGAAACCCCTCTTGGCCTCAGTCCCCGAGGTGCTGGAATTCCTACAAGCGGGTTTTGAGAAAGGCCTGGCGCACAGTTCCTTGCGGGTCCAACTAGCCGCCATCGCCTGCTATAGAGGCAAGATCCACGGCATGCCCCTTGGGGCCCACGCGGACGTCTCCAGGTTCCTAAGGGCAGTTAGGCGGCTGCGTCCTCAACGGAGATCCGTGATCCCCCCTTGGGATCTCAATCTTGTTCTAAATGCATTGGTCGGGGAACCCTTCGAGCCGATCAAGAAGGCTTCCCTGAAGGACTTAACCCTCAAGACAGTCTTCCTGGTCGCTATCTGTTCAGCCAGACGGGTCTCCGAGTTACAAGCTCTGTCCTCTCGACCGCCCTTCCTATCCTTTCTCAGGGACAAAGTGGTACTACGCACGGTACCTTCCTTCCTGCCCAAGGTTCTGTCTCCCTTTCACGTGAACCAGACAGTCACCCTTCCATCCTGGCCGGCCGAGGGACCTGAAGGTAGCAATAGCAGGCTACGACGCTTAGACGTCCAGAGGATTTTGAAGCGATACCTCTCACGCACAGCCCCTTTCCGGAAATCCGACAAGCTGTTCGTCCAGTTCGGAGGCCCGCACAAAGGAGAGGCGGCGGCCAAGGCCTCCATCTCCAGGTGGATCAGAGAAACGATTGCATCCGCCTACATACTGAAAGGAAAACAGGTTCCAGGGGGGCTCCGGGCGCACTCCACCCGAGCTCAGGCTGCCTCGTGGGCAGAGTTCAGTCTAGTCCCTCCGTTGGACATTTGTAGAGCGGCGACTTGGTCCTCGTTGCATACCTTCACAAGACACTACAGGCTGGACGTACAGAGTGCAGCGGACGCTCGGTTTGGTCGGGCAGTCCTTCAGTCCGGGTATGCCGGAACCCACCCAGGATTGAACTGCTCTGGTACATCCCAGAAGTAAAGGGACTGGACTGGAGTGACGATAAGGAAGAAGTAATTAGATCTTACCTGCTAATTATTGTTCCTGAAGGAACGACAGTCCAGTCCCTGATCCCACCCGGCACGGCCGGACTTGAAGGCCTATCAGTCAAGGGCGAAGCATCTGGCCGAGCGTAGAACCAGGTCGGGGGGAAGGAGGGCAGGAGAAAGTCGCCTAGGGCAGTATCGGGCACCCCTTCCCTTCCTCTCCGCGGCATTCCCTCTTCCCTGGCTCCTATTTCTTATTAAAAAAAAAAAAATATCCCATGAGGGAGTTTGAGGTGTGGTGTGTGTTAATTGTTTGTTGATTGTTCATAGAACTTTGGTTAGACTGCTTTTTCAATCGAATACTGGAGTTAGTGGGTGGTCCCAGTGGTACTTATACCGCCCCACCTCCAAAAAGGTTGGGCTCAGCCTCCAAGCTGCTGGAAGGGTTGCGTAACCCAGAAGTAAAGGGACTGGACTGTCGTTCCTTCAGGAACAATAATTAGCAGGTAAGATCTAATTACTTCTTTCCCTGGACCGCACCAGGCGCATTCTGCAGTATCTGGGACTTGTGGTAAACCTCCCAAAGTCTCAGCTCACCCCTACTCAGTCCCTAGAATTCATAGGGGCCTGGTTGGACACCACTACTGCAAGAGCCTACCTTCCTCAGGCTCGTTGCCAACGTCTAGTGCAGTTAGCCTCCCAGATTCAGTCAAAGAGCCACTTAACTGCCCGGGAAATGCTACAACTACTAGGCCACATGGCTTCCACAGTGCATGTGGTGCCCTATGCTTGCCTACACATGAGAGCAGCTCAATGGACTTTGTCCACACAGTGGACTCAAGCATCAGGAGCTCTCTCAGACCAAATAGCAACCTCCAAACGTCTCTTTTGGTCTCTCCAATGGTGGATGTCAACTCAAAATCTGTTGCTGGGGTCCTCCTTCCAACCTGTGTTACCCCAAGCAACCCTCACAACAGATGCCTCCCAAACAGTTTGGGGAGCTCATCTACAAGACCTCTCCACCCAAGGCACTTGGTCCCCACAGGAGACCTCTCTTCATATCAACCACTTGGAACTTTGAGCAGTGTTCCTAGCTCTCAAGGTCTTTCATACCCTCCTCAGCTACAAGACCGTCCTCATTCATATGGACAATCAAGTAGCCATGTTTTACATAAACAAGCAAGGAGGAACTGGCTCTCTGTCGCTTTGCAATGAAGCTCTAAGATTATGGGCCTTCGCCAGAGAGCATCAAATCCATCTCCTGGCAGTATACCTCCCAGGAATCCAAAACTCTTGGGCAGACAGACTCAGTCGAGTTCTGCTTCCACACGAATGGTCCCTGCACATGGATCAGGTACTCGGAATTTTCCAGGAATGGGGAACCCCGGACATAGACCTCTTTGCAAGTTCCTAGAATGCCAAACTTCCCCGGTTCTGTTCCAGAATTCCGTGTCAGGGAGCTCTGGCCAAGGATGCCTTCCTCCTTCATTGGGGTCAGCACTTCCTGTACGCCTTTCCACCCATTCCTTTGATTCCCAAGACTCTGTTCAAACTTCAGAGGGATCAAGGATCTATGATCCTCATAGCTCCACGTTGGCCACGCCAAGTGTGGTACCCTCTACTTCTGCATCTCTCCCAAGCCCCCTCCCTGGACTTGGGAGCTGCTCCAGACCTTCTGTCTCAGGAGGAGGGGACTTTGTGGCACCCAAACCCCAAGTCCCTTCACCTCAGAGCTTGGTTACTGAAGGCCTAGACCTTCAAGACTTCAATCTTTCTCAGCAGGTGAAGGATATCCTCCATGCTTCCAGAAAACCTTCCACTAGGCGTTCCTACGCTTTTAAGTGGAAAAGATTTTCCATTTGGTGTGCTCAAAAGGGTCTTGACCCTTTGGCACTTCCTCTGACTTCTCTATTAGAATATCTCCTGCATCTCTCCAATGCAGGCCTTAAAACAAATTCAGTAAGGATCCATTTGAGTGCTATTGCAGCATCACTTAAACCCCTCAATGGACAACCTATTTCCTCTCATCCTCTTATTGCAAGATTCATGAGAGGCCTAACTTTAACAAAACCTCGCATTCGACCTCCCCCGGTGGCATGGGACTTAAACTTGGTTCTTGGTCAGCTTATGAAGCCACCTTTTGAACCCTTAGCCACTACCTCCTTGAAATTTCTTTCCTGGAAGGTTATTTTCCTTATTGCAGTCACTTCTGCTCGCCACATCAGTGAACTGCAGGCCTTAGTGGCTAATCCACCTTATACAAGGTTCCATCATGATAAGGTAGTCCTTAGGACAAATCCTCACTTTATGCCTAAAGTGGTCTCACCTTTTCATCTTAATCAAGAGGTGTATTTACCTGTCTTTTTTCCAGCTCCTCATGCATTCAGTGCAGAGAGGAACCTTCATACTCTAGATTGTAAAAGAGCTCTTGCTTTTTACTTGCACAGGACACAGCAACATAGAAAGTCTTCCCAGCTTTTTGTTGCTTTTGATCCTTCTCATTTAGGACTTCCAGTCTCTAACAGAACACTGTCCAATTGGATTGCTCAGTGTATTTCTTTTGCTTACCAGAGTAAGAACCTTTCTCTGGAGGGCCATGTCACAGCTCACAATGTGAGGGCCATGGCCACCTCTATGGCTCATCTTCATTCTGTCTCCATCGATCAGATCTGTCGAGCAGCCACCTGGGCCTCGGTTCATACCTTCACAGCCCATTACTGTTTGGACAAGGACTCCCGCCGGGATGCCTTGTTTTGTCAAGCTGTCCTTAAACACCTGTTCCATTCTTGAACAACTCCTGCCCTCCTTCCCTGAATAAATGCCTGAGATCCATAGGAAGACGAGGAACCCTTAAGGGTCTCATACCCTTGGGGATCTCCCGGGCATCTTAGTTAGGGAATCCCCATATGTGAGGACTCATTCCTGCTTGTTCCTGGAGATAGCACAGTTACTTACCTGTAACAGGTGATCTCTGGGAACAGCAGGAATTAGTCCTCACAACCCTCCCACCTCCCCTAGGAGTTGTATCTCTCTCTCTCTTTCCTTTCCTCTCTCTCTCTATTGTCTCAGCTTTAAACTCGAACTGAGGAGAGTTGGTTAGGAAAGGCGGGAAGGCAGCGCGCAGGCGCTGTGGGATGCTCCCAAAAGCTTTCCTTTTTGGGAAGCTGGGGAGCGTTCCCACGCAGGCTCCGTCGGTACCGACGTACCCATATGTCAGGACTAATTCCTGCTGTTCCCAGAGATCACCTGTTACAGGTAAGTAATTGTGCTTTCTTCAAGCTCTCTTCTCCCTACCCTGCTGCCCTACAGCCTGAAAAAAGGTGGCGGTACTGTGTTCCAGATAGTTCTATCCTGATATTAACCCCTTCTTATTCTGTGCATATCCCTCTGCTATCAGTTGGGAAACATGCCATTTATAGTAGGGGAAATGTCAATCTATTTGGCACATAATGTTGTGCTTTATGTAGGGAAGCATTTCTCAGCTTTTTTAGCTTGGGGCATGCCTACATTGGCATGGTGGACATTTTTGAAAATCTTCATAAAGCAAGAAGTATGGACATGGAAGAGGAGTCATGTCCATAAGGAAAGTTAGGGAAATGCTGAAATACCCACCAGAGGTTGGAGGGACTTTGAGGAAGAAGCTACTGTACCATGCACAGTTGTGTACTGCATAAATCAAGGCCCAGTTGACAGTGTACTCAGCATGTTTTGCCTATTAAATTCCTACACTCTTGGGCTCGTGCTGTTTCTTGTAAGGAGAGAGGCATGTCTAATTACATACACTCAGAAAGAAGCTCCTGCATATTGAAGAGCTATCGTTAGTGCCTCCTGTTGCCACACAGTACTGAGAGCAGAACCAATGTGCTCATCCGTACCTGAGCATTGGGCAGTGATGACTTCCCCATGCCATACCACTTGGGAAAGTAGGACGTGGTTTTGTGAATGCACCTGAAAGTTGAACAGAACCTAGATATCTACCAATAGCTAACTTCACTCTTTCCAAAGGAGCTTTAGGTATGCAGAACGCAAGCATTCTTGTGCCAGATCCCCCTAAAGAGTCATTGTGTCAAATTTGATTTTGTTATTGGATTTTTACAGCTAGTATGTGCATGTATTTAAAAAAGCCAAGATTTTGTTGAGGAAAAATAATTGAATTGGACTTTCTTTCTGTTTCAGTAATTTTAAAATGCTCTGTTCTAGTAATTCCTGCTCAGCGTTCTGTTTTGTCTTGACATTGATAACATTCTGTAGATACATTTATTTCCGTGATATGTCTCAAGACTACTTGCATTGCTTTCGTTTCAGGTCTGCGGTTGTGAGAACTTGGTGCTCTCATGTTTCTGGAAAATCAAGGTCTTTGGTTCAGCGACCTCACCAGGCACTGTGTATCTATTCCAGGGCACACTATGGCCTGGGGCGAGCTGTGCAGTGGGCCTGGCGACCTTTCCGGGTGGGGAAAGCTGTGGCATGTCTGGTGGGCCCCGCCCTGCTTACTCTAGGAGGCCATGTGGTATACTGTCAGTTGGACCTCAATAACAATGACAATATCTTCCTGGAATCCAAGAAGAAGCCAGATGTAGAACCACGCTTCAACTGGAGAGAGTTCTGGAAACTGCTGCGACCCCAGCTGCGAGCTTTGTTGACTGCAGCTCTTGTAAGAGTCTCTCTCATACTACCTTTCTGCAGTCAATGAGATACTGTCGGAGCTCCCCCGTGTGGCCAGGCAGTTGCCTAGTAGTGTGAGAGGGCTCCGATCGTCCTTTGTATAAAAGGTTAGCCCAATAGCATGTAGTTGTGTCTTAAATAGATTAGAGCCAAGATCAAAGGTCGCAGGAAATTTCTTTTATTCAAGAAATAAGATTTTCCCAACCAAATTAAATTCTTTGGCAAGAATGTTGAAGACTACAAAACATAAAGTTCAGGATACTTCTCCAGTCATAAATGTAAGCCTGGTTAAACAGTCTTTGGCATGGCTTAGTTTAAACACACCTTTTTCACAAGTAAAAATCCTTTACAACAGCAGCCTGTTCTCCGGTCCCCAGGAGGCAGTACAATACTTCACTGTTCGTTTCACAGCTGGTATAGCATAACATTCCCTGGTCCACCAACAGGCTTTAAAATTCAATAATATTTCTTCAAGATACAAGTTATACTTTTAGCTCCTTTCTGGCTTCGTTAACCATGCAGCTTTATCAGCCAAGCAGTCATTGATCAGCCTAGCTAAAAGGTATGGGCTTTTGCATAGAATGTCCTTATTAAGAACTCCTGGGTTTTTTCCTCCAGTTACTAAAACCCTGTTCAGTTCCTTATTCTTCTTTGGCACAGATAGCACATTCAATTTCCATATCTGAAACCCCACTTTCATAAAAAGTGTCTCCTAGCTCCATTCCTTCCTCATGGGGCTCTTTCAGATATTTGTTCTCCTCAGCGTCTGCCTGAGGAGCCTTTACACGCTGTAACGTTTTCAACACTTGTTCCCAATTATGCTTCTCAGTACGTGAGCTAGTGGGGGAAGGGCAGGAAAAGGTTTCCCTATTTAAAAGCTTCTTTAAGGTTTGTAAAGGGCTCACCTTGCCAGTAGTGTGTTGTCCTCCTGTAGGCTGCTTATACTGAGAAGGGCCAGACCAGGAGCTTCTGGAAAATATCTCCTCCTCAGACGAATCTTCCCCCGAGCTCTCCTCTGGCCTTCTCACCTCTCTGTTCCTGTCCTTGGTCAGCTTCCTTCGTCCCAGTGGCGCTGCCACAACTCTGCTTGTCTCAGTGCCTCTGTGTCTGCTTTCAATCTCATCCTCCTTCTCAGCTCGTGTCTGTTTCTCCTTCCATGCCCATCTCTGTGCATTCCCTTACTGTGTCTCCTTCCACTTCTGTGCAATCCCTTCCTGTGTCTCCTTCCACTTCTGTGCAATCCGTTTGTGAGTGAAACTTCCCTGCCTAAATGTTTGGGGCTGTCCTATGGCTCTTGACTCCGCCCCCGAACCACTCCCATCTCCTCCCTCGGTCTCCATGGGAACTGGGTGTGTCTCTGGCCCTGCACTCCTCTGCAGGAGATCTTTGGCTTTACTTTGGGTGTTAACCCTTCCTGTGCCTGCAATTTCTTTGGGTTTAGAAAAAAAAGACTGTTTCCCCTTTCTTTCCCTGCACTCTGAGCCTGCTTCTCCACCACATAACCCCCCCCCCCCCCTTAAGATATTCCGGGCTGGCGTTTCTAGCGCACAGCACGGAATCCTTCTTTGGGTCTGTGGGCCTGCGGGATACCTATCTAACGTGTCCTCTCTTGCAGCCAGCCGGGCAAGTGCCACTCTTTCATGCCATGGCTGCAGTACATTAATGTGGAAGATTTGTTCCTTCCCTCTCCCAGTCCCTACGGCATAGGAGACTGGTCCTACCCGTCTGAGGACTCTATAGGGTCCTTTCCACCTGCTCTCGAATTTTGAAGTAGGTCCTGTCACAGTTACCAGTACCTTTTCACCCACCTCCAATTGACGTGGTCGGGTGTGCCGGTCGTAGTAACCCTTCTGGCGGGCTTGGCTCGCCGTCATATTGTCTACTACCACTTGGGATGCCCGCTCTAAACGTCTCTTTAAATCCCTTAGAAATTTTGGTACTTCTATCTCCTCTAGCTGGGGTTCCACCCACTTAAGATATCCAGTACCCCTCTGGGAGCTCTCCCGTACATCAGTTCATATGGAGAGACGCCCATTGAAGTCTGCCGGCGCTCCCTACAGGCATATAAGGTGAATGGTAACATTATATCCCATTCCGCCATTTTGCCTTCCAGACTCCTTCTCAACATTCGTTTAAGGGTCTGGTTCTGTCTTTCTACAAGGCCGTTAGTTTGCGGGTGATAGGCAGCAGTTTTTATGTGTCTGATGCCAAAGGCATCCCAGACTTGGGCAAGATAACGTGAGAGAAAGTTACTGCCCCTGTCAGTCAAAACTTCTCTCGGAAAACCAACTTCGCAAAAGAGCTTTATGATCTCCGTGGCCATGGTTCGGGCTGACACATTGCGTAGGGGAATGGCCCACGGAAAGCGCGTCGCCTGATCCACAATGACCAGTATATATTGATATCCCCTAGGGGTCTTGGTTAGGGGCCCCACTATGTCCATAGCCAACCTGTCCACGGGTTTTGTTATCAGGGGCAAGGGAATTAATGGCACCTTTTTTGGATGAACCATGGTGACCTTCTGGCATGCTGGGCAAGCTTCACAAAACTTTGCAGTCTTTTTGAATACGCCTGGCCAATAGAAGCGGGACATGATTTGATCTAAGGTGCTATGGAAACCCTTATGCCCCCCCACCGGGTGGTCATGGGCTAACCTTAGGATCAAATTTTTAAAAGTAGTAGGGACTACTAATTGCTTCCTTATGGTTCCTAAATGAGGGTCTAAACTTTTGCGGTAAAGTATTTCCCTGTCTAGCACAAATCGTGGCAATGTCTCCGAGCCCGTGTTGGCACATTCAAACGCTCGCCTTAGAGCAGGATCCTCCCTTTGCTTATTAAGAAAAGAAGGGAACTTTCCTACCAGCTCCGCAGGAGCCCAAGGCAATCCCTCTCCATTGGCTAAATCTGCCCGATTTTGAGCCCTGGCCTGCCTTCCACGGCGTTTATCTGCCTTCCTTTTTCTTTTCCTTTCCCTAGAGGGTGTTATTAATTCTTCATGTGTGGGCAGACTACACATAGGATCTCCACTCGAGTCCTCTTCTTCCTCCCTAGCCTTGGTCTTGGCCCTCGTAGACACTAACCCAGTCTTGGACTCCAAACCCTTGGCTAGCCCACGTTTAAATTGTGGCCAGTCTCCCTAAAACTATTGAATATGGAAGTTTTGGGACTATGGCTACAGTGATGTTTTTCTTCAAGCCTAGGCCTTTCACCTTTACCTTCTGTAAGGGGTAGGCTGACGCTGCACCATGCACACATCTAATTCTTATGTTCCCTTCTGAGTGTTTTCCTGTGTGACCTCCCCTGGCTTGTATCTCCAACCACAGCTGTTGGGAAACCATCGACTGGTCGGCGCCTGAATCTAAGAGCGCCTCTACTGGGATGTCCTCCACCTCCACTGACAGTAAAAATCCCTCTTCCCTTTCCTTGGATGGGTTAGTCATTAATACTGTCTTGGCATGACAATCTTTTCTGAGATGGCCCTTAGTTCCACAACCATAACATTTTCGTTGCTCATACCCTGACCTTCCTAGGGATTTACCTCGGGTAACCTCTCCTAGCATGGTCCTGCTCATTCTTTCCGGTTCCCTTACACTTGTTTGGCTCAACCCTGCACCCTTCATTTGGCCTACCACTCGAGCTTCTAAGAACCGCTCTGCCAAAGAAGTTGCATCTTTTGTGCTTTTGCAATCCTGTAAAACCAGGAAAGATCGCATTTCCTGTGGCACAGCCTCTATAAACTGTTCTAAAGCAATCACGTCCAAAATGGTGTCAACTGTTTTCCCTTCAGGCAACAACCACTTATACATTAATGCTTTGAGGCGCTGACACAAAGCACGAGGCGTCTCATCTGGCCTCAGTTTACAAGCCCGAAAAAGACGGCGGTAGACCATTGGAGTCAATCCTAATCGGTCTCTCACGGCCTTTTTTACCTCGTCGTAAGTGGAGGCAAGCTCAGCGGGCACGGCCCTATAAGCTGCGAGAGCTTCCCCTGTAAGGGAGGCTGCTATACGTATGGCCCATTGCTCTTCTGGCCATCCACTTAGGACTGCCACACGTTCAAATACCTCAAAATAATCGTCAACATCATCCTCTTGGGTCAAAGGCCCAAAGGAAAAAGTTCCTTTACCCCCATGTCCCAGTCCTGGCAAAGTTCCTAAGGAACCAGACACTGTCCTTAGCTCCTCCGACGTCTTCTTCTGTTCCCCCATCCACGCAGTCATCATGTCCAGGAGCGGCTGTTGTTCCCTCATCATGGCAGCCATCCGTTCTTGAGACTTCACAGCGATCTCTTGCTGTTGCCGGAAGCAGTCTGCCATCCAGTTGAGGAGCTCTGCTCTCTCCATCCTGCGATGCTGGAATGAAAACAGAAAGAAAAAGACACCCAAGTGCGGCCCTTATAGACACAGCACCCCCTCTCCTCCAACTGCAGAACCTCCCCCCTTTGCAGCAATCCTGGATCAACCCCTCTAAATACGGGATTACCTGCTGCAAGTGGTGAATCAGGCCTCTCAGCACCGCCGGTACCAGCTGGGCTCTCCAACTCCGGTCTGCTCTGCTGAGTCTCCGGTTCAGGTTTTCTCTGCAGGAGCTTTGAGGAAGGCTTTCAGGATGCCTTCTCCGACCACCTTGTAAATCCTGATGTTGTTGTAGCTTCGGTTGGTAGGCTTTTCTCTTATCCTGCCAACTACGCCACCTGTCGGAGCTCCCCCGTGTGGCCAGGCAGTTGCCTAGTAGTGTGAGAGGGCTCCGATCGTCCTTTGTATAAAAGGTTAGCCCAATAGCATGTAGTTGTGTCTTAAATAGATTAGAGCCAAGATCAAAGGTCGCAGGAAATTTCTTTTATTCAAGAAATAAGATTTTCCCAACCAAATTAAATTCTTTGGCAAGAATGTTGAAGACTACAAAACATAAAGTTCAGGATACTTCTCCAGTCATAAATGTAAGCCTGGTTAAACAGTCTTTGGCTTGGCTTAGTTTAAACACACCTTTTTCACAAGTAAAAATCCTTTACAACAGCAGCCTGTTCTCCGGTCCCCAGGAGGCAGTACAATACTTCACTGTTCGTTTCACAGCTGGTATAGCATAACATTCCCTGGTCCACCAACAGGCTTTAAAATTCAATAATATTTCTTCAAGATACAAGTTATACTTTTAGCTCCTTTCTGGCTTCGTTAACCATGCAGCTTTATCAGCCAAGCAGTCATTGATCAGCCTAGCTAAAAGGTATGGGCTTTTGCATAGAATGTCCTTATTAAGAACTCCTGGATTTTTTCCTCCAGTTACTAAAACCCTGTTCAGTTCCTTATTCTTCTTTGGCACAGATAGCACATTCAATTTCCATATTTGAAACCCCACTTTCATAAAAAGTGTCTCCTAGCTCCATTTCTTCCTCATGGGGCTCTTTCAGATATTTGTTCTCCTCAGCGTCTGCCTGAGGAGCCTTTACACGCTGTAAAGTTTTCAACACTTGTTCCCAATTATGCTTCTCAGTACGTGAGCTAGTGGGGGAAGGGCAGGAAAAGGTTTCCCTATTTAAAAGCTTCTTTAAGGTTTGTAAAGGGCTCACCTTGCCAGTAGTGTGTTGTCCTCCTGTAGGCCCCTTATACTGAGAAGGGCCAGACCAGGAGCTTCTGGAAAATATCTCCTCCTCAGACGAATCTTCCCCCGAGCTCTCCTCTGGCCTTCTCACCTCTCTGTTCCTGTCCTTGGTCAGCTTCCTTCGTCCCAGTGGCGCTGCCACAACTCTGCTTGTCTCAGTGCCTCTGTGTCTGCTTTCAATCTCATCCTCCTTTTCAGCTCGTGTCTGTTTCTCCTTCCATGCCCATCACTGTGCATTCCCTTCCTGTGTCTCCTTCCACTTCTGTGCAATCCCTTCCTGTGTCTCCTTCCACTTCTGTGCAATCCGTTTGTGAGTGAAACTTCCCTGCCTAAATGTTTGGGGCTGTCCTATGGCTCTTGACTCCGCCCCCGAACCACTCCCATCTCCTCCCTCGGTCTCCATGGGAACTGTGTGTGTCTCTGGCCCTGCACTCCTCTGCAGGAGATCTTTGGCTTTACTTTGGGTGTTAACCCTTCCTGTGCCTGCAATTTCTTTGGGTTTAGAAAAAAAAGACTGTTTCCCCTTTCTTTCCCTGCACTCTGAGCCTGCTTCTCTACCACAATACCACTGTAAACATTCTCCACCTTAAATAAGTCACTGGGAAGAATGGGAAGGTAAAATGAAGGGGAGTGAGAAGGAAAAGTGAACGAGGTATCATTCACTTTTATGTAATATATGTAGAATAAAATACAAATCCTTAGTAATCACGTTCAAGATTCTACACAACTTGGCACCATCACATCTAAATTCATTAATAACTATCCTACCTGATTCAAGATAAAGAGGAGGAATGCAAACCCTCTGGTAATACCTACAGACTTTAGGAAAACAAACCAGTCCATTCACTTTTTATGCTCCAATCCATTGGAAGTCTCTACCCCAAAGCTTAAGAAACATAAACGACTTACTCACCTTCCGGAAAAGAATCAAAACATACCTATTCACGGAATATTTTCAAAATAAAATAGAAGGACAAAATATATTCCCAACATAATTACATATGCAATTCACCTAAGCCCTCATACAACTGTCTCACCACCAAGAATACATATATCATTGATTCTCCAGGAACAAGCAGGAAGTCAGTCCCACATATGGGTGATGGCGCCGACGGAGCCCGTGCGGAGCATTTCCCCAGCTTTCAAAGAAAGGCTTTGGGACATGCTACCACACATGCATGGTCCCCTTCCCACCCAAGGGTGCTACACATGCGTGGTCACCTTCCCGCCCAAAGGTGCCATCTTGCTCAGTCTCCTATTTTCTGCGGAGCCTAACAGACATCTATCCTGTTTCCCCAGAAACATTCTTGCTAATTATCCTTAAAAAAGTTAAGTTTCCCAGTTCCTCTTCTTGCCTCGAGCTGGCGCCGGCACTAGCACTGTTCTCGGCTCATTTGATCTTTTTTAATCAAGGCTCGTCTCGACCGGCATTAGTGCCCTTTTTTGTCTGGGGTTCGTTGACCCCGTCTGGGTGTTTCCCACCATGACCCCCGGTAAGTTTAAAAAATGCAACTTCTGCAGTCAAAACATGTCGGTCACTGACACCCATGACTGCTGCCTGCGCTGCCTGGGTCCGGATCATGCCAGGCCATGATGCCTAAGACCAATAAAAGAGGTTGGAATTGCAGGAAAAACTGTTCCCCAGGTCTGACTCGGCATTGGCCTCCCCGATGCCAAGCACCAAGCCCGGCACTTCCTGTGAGGCCTGAGCATCCTCGGAGTCCTGCGGCGGTGGTTCCTGAGAGAAGACCCTGGACCCCGAGAAAAAGAAGAAAAAATCCTCTAAATCCGCCGAGGTTGCACCAGAGAAACCCGGTAAAACCGCCTGTAGGGACTTGGGCAGCTCAGAGAAGCGCCCTACCAAGGTCCTTTAAGAAGGATTCCTCGGCTGGCGGAGACTGTGTGAAATTGCTCGAGGCTGTAGTCCTTGTCAAGGACGCACTTATGAGAGTCCCGTTGCTGGGCCCGAGATCCTCTGTGCCTGTGATGAAAGCTGTGGAGCCTTCTGGCTTAGAAACCAGAATGGTGGCCCTGGAGCAGAACATCAGTGCTATCCTGTCCCTTCAGCATGCAATGATGGCTGATTTGTCCACATCATCTGCCTCAATGACTAGGCCCCCAACTGCAGGGGAGTCCCCAGTCATCTAGCCAAGGTCCGAGCGCCATTGACCTTGGGTAAGCCCTCGGTGCTGGTCGAGGTCCCGTTCCTCAGGCATCCAATCCTCCCTGGCCAGTTTCTATGACTCGGACCCCAGGTCCTCCAGAAGCTGCCGGTCCTTCAGCACCGGCCTTGACATAATGGGTCGCAGGGCCTCGGACTCATTGTCACCCCTCAACTCTGAATGGAAGACCAACGACGAGGCATCCCCGGAAACCAGACTGCACTAAGATATTCCCCCGGACCTGTCTCCCAGCGCCATTTTCCTCCAGAAGACATGGTCTTCCACAACTTTGTCAAGGATATGGCCAGAGCCCGCTTGGTGCAAACTGAGGTGGAGGAAGATCCATGCACCGAAGAACTGGAGATTCTCCAGTACGAGTCTCCATCCAAGGAAACCCTCATAGTGCCCGTGGGGCCAATCCTCGAGTGGCTACTGCTCAGAATGTGGAAGATGCTATGTACTGTGTCCGGAAGGGCCTGGGGTTCCTCAAACCTCAGCTCACAAATAACTCCATGGTCGTCAAGTCGACAATGCAGAAACTTAACAGCCAGAAGACCCATTCTTCAGTTCCCCCTGGAAGGGACGCTAGAGCCTTCGATGCCCTCGGGTGCAAGTGTTACCATGGCTCGATGCTGGGTTGCTGAATCCAAGCCTATGAATTGAAGGCCCTAACCCAGGAGTGGTCCAGGTTTTCAACGGGGCTTGCTGGGGAACCCCTCCAACAGTTCCAGTCTTTGACCTCTGGGATCAAGGACTACTCTAAGTTCCTCTCCCAGGTGGCCTATGACAGCTTCAAGTCAGCGACTTGAGTAGCAGTGGCTGGCATTGCCGCCCGACGCCAAGCCTGGCTACAGTCTTATGACCTCAAGCAATGGGTCCAAGACAAGCTGCTCAAAGTCCCCTGCACCGGGGAGAACCTGTAAGGCAAGTCTATGACTGACAAGGTGGCTGAGATTGAGGCCAACATGGTGACTCACCAGAGACTCTCTAAAAAGACCTCATCCTTTCCCTGTAAGAAACCATCGGGGAAAAGACCCCTGTTCCCGAGGAAAAAGGGACCTTTTCAGCAGAGTCATCATTACCAAGATTCACACTTAACACAACCCCAACTACAAAAGCCGTTAGCCTGACACTCCTCCTGTTATCTATCCACTCTTCACATTACAACCCTTAACCATGCCCTCATTTGATCTTTAATCCTCTACTTCTATAACACTGTACATAGTTTTTCCCGTTTATCCAAGTTTGTATCCCATGTTTATTGTAAACCCAATGTAACTGCTACATTGTTGTATGTTCTGTTCCAATGTAAACCGCACTGATTGTAATAGCGCGGTATATAAGAGATGCAAATAAATAAATAAATTACCAACCCTTCTTGGGCCAGCAGCAGGGTTCTCACCCTAAAAGACAAGGCCGTGGAGCTCAGAAGCCAAAAGCACAGAAGCCCCAAGCCCCAGCTCTTGCCCATCCCGGGGGGGGGGGGGGGGGAGGGCGCTTTTTACTCCCAGGGCAGGGCCTCTCCTCCCCCGGGAGACCTTCACCAGCCCACAGAGGGCTGCCTGGCACTCTTCACCCACAAGTGGGCCAATGTCACCTCATACCAGTGGGTACTGCAAGTGGTAAGGGAGGGATACCTCCTCCACTTACAGCAGGTACCACCCAGGTTCTTCCCAGGAGAGTCTGTGTGATCTCCTTGACCAGACCCTTCTGCTCTCAGAGCTCATAGGTCTGCTCAGGGACCACACAGTAGAGCCTGTGTACCCAAACACCTATGGGGAAAAGGCTTCTACTGCAGATACTTTCTTGTCCCAAAGAGAACTGGGGGACACAGGCCCATACTAGACCTGAAAAACTGGAACAAGTTTCTGGTGATGGAGAAGTTCAAGATGCTCTCCCTTTGAACACTGCTGCCTTACTTCCACCAGGGAGATTAGATCCAAGGAGCACAGCCAAGGGAGGAGTGGCCTAGTGGTTAAGACATGGTATCTCAGGCCGGAGGACCGGGGGTTCAGGTCCCACCTAGGGACAGCAATCTCAGGCTGGAGGGACTGGGGTTTCTAGTCCTATAGGCACTCCTTGTGGCCTTGGGCAAGCCACTTAACTCTCCGTTGCCTAAGGTACACATAGATTGAGAGCCTTTTGGGGACAAGGGAATGTATCCAGTATGTTTGTAATGATTACATAAGGAAAAGGCGGTATAGAAAACTGGTTAAATAAATAAATGTGTACACACACATCCTGATCCACCCCTTCCACAGTACCTATGGTTTGTGGTGGGAGGAGGGCTCTACCAGTACAGGGTGCTACCCTTCGGCCTGGCCTCCTCACCAAGGGTCTTTACCAAATGCCTGGTGGTGGTGACCACCCACCTGTGCCTACAAGGGACTTTCATCTTCCCCTACCTAGACGACTAGCTAATCAGGGGTGGTACGGCCTCAAAGATCAGTCAGGTCACAGAGCGTGCAACCCTCCTTCTGCAGCACCTGGGGTTCATCATCAACTACTCCAAATCCCACCTCTCTCTAGCCCAAAGCCTGGAGTTCATAGATGCTCAGTTGGACACATTACAGGTCAAGGCCATCCTCCCAAGAGAGGTCAGAACACCTCAGGCAACTGGCAGGAGAGGTACAACGCCGCCGGTCAGTGCCAGCTTGTTGTCTCCTCCGCCTGCTAGGTCATATGGCCTCAACAGTCCACGTCACACCCTCAGCCCACTTGCACATGCGGACAGCCCAGTGGTGCCTCCACTCACAATGGACTCAAGTTACAGGCAGGCTACAGGACAGGGTTAGGGTTATCTGCCAACTGGCGGAGTACCTCAGCTGGTGGCAAAACTTGCACTACCTGCAGGGGGGAATGCCTTTCCAGGCACTCGAGCCTCAGAGGACCTTGACCACAGATGCCTCTCTCCAGGGTTGGGGGGTGCATTGTGGGGACTGCCGCACACAGGGCAGCTGGTCTCAGAAGGAGTCACTTTTGCAAATCATTCTTCTGGAGCTCAGGGCAATCTTTTTGGCCCTACAAACGTTCCACCACCGCCTGCGACACCGGGCCATACTGATCCGGACGGACGACCATGTCACCATGTTTTATGTCAACAAACAGGGGGACATGGGTTTGTACTACCTCTGCCAGGAAGTGGTGGCCCTCTTCTCCTTCGCAGACACAATGGCATGCTTTTGTGAGGGGTGTACCTCCCAGGCCAGGACAACTGCTTAGCGGACAGGCTGAGCAGAGTCCTTCGTCCACACGAGTGGCGCTTGAACCCCAGGGTGACTTAGTGGCTCTTGCACCTCTGGGGCAGGCTCGTGATGAACCTATTTGCCTACCCGGACAACACACAGCTGCCTTGCTTCTGCTCGTGCCAGCCGCACTGGAGAGAGTGGTGGCAGATGCCTTCCTGATCTCATGGTCCAAGGGCCTACTCTACACGTTCCCAACGCACCCCCCCCCCCTGCCCTTCCCTGGTCACCAGAACCCTCTTTAAGGTCCAAAATGAGAAGGCATCAGTTATACTGATTGCCCCCAGGTGGCCCCAGAAACCTTGGTTCCCTCTGTTGCTTTCCCTGTCAGTGGCATGCCCAGTCCCGCTGGGCCGAGCCCCGGACCTCCTGTCCCAGGAGGAGGGCTCCCTCCTCCACCCCAATCTGGGGGTCGCTAACAATGATAGTGTGGCTGCTAAAAGGGTAGCAATGGCACCTTTCAATCTCCTGGGATAAGTTGAAAAAATCCTACTGGCCTCCTGAAAACCCTCCACCAGGCGGGCTTAATAGAAGTCGAGGTTTCCGCTTGGTGTGCAGAGAGGGAGGAGAACCCCTTCTCCTGCCATGTGCAACAAATACTCCAGTACCTACTGCACCTGTCACACACCAGGCTGAAATCTAACTGGAGTGGAGTGGAGTGGAGGAGTAGCCTAATGGTTAAGAACACCGGCTTGGGAACCCAGAGACCAGTGTTCGATTCCCACTAGCATTCCTTGTGGCCTTGGGCAAGTCACTTAACCCTCCATTGCCTCAGAAAAATCCAAGTTATCACTGTCCCTGTTTAATATATATTACAAAGTTTAAGTTTCAATATAAACCGCTTTGATTGAAATGATAAAGTGGTATATAAATCCTGTTAAATAAATAAATAACTCTGTGAGGGTACATTTGAGTGCCATAGCCATTCACTACCACCCTATCGAGGGAAAACTCCTCTCAGGCCAGGCCCTGGTCTCCAGGTTCCTCTGGGTCCTCCTGTTATCCAAGCCCCCTCTCTACTCCCCGGTGGTGGAGTGGGACCTCAACGTGGTCCTCTCCCAGTTCACCAAACTGCCATTCAAGCCCCCGCCACCTGCAGTACCTGTCTTGGAAAGTGGCCTTTCTGGTGGCCTCACATCCGCTTGAGGAGTGAGCAAGCAGACCCTGGTGGCGGATCCACCATATATAAGGTTCTATAAGAACAGGGTAGTGCTTCACACACACCCCAAATTCCTCCTGAAGGTGGTATCTCCTTTCCACCTCAACCAAGAGATGGTCCTACCCATCTTCTTCCAGGGAGGAGCTAGTACTTAATACACTGGATTGTAAACGGGCCCTGTCCTTTTACTTATAGGGGACCCAGGACTATCGCAAAGCTCTTCAGCTTTTTGTGTCTTATGACCCCAGCAGACTGGGGCTCCCCATGACTAAAAGAACTCTGTCCACTTGGGTGGCAGACTGTATTGCCCTCGACTATGAGCGAGCTGGCCTCTCCCTTGAGCACCGAATCACAGCGCATCACGTGAGGACAATGGCCACGTCGGTGACCAACCTCCGCTCAGTGCCAGTGACGGAGATCTGCAAGGCCGCCACATGATCTTCAATTCATATGTTCGCAGCTCACTACTGCCTGGAGAGCAAGTCCCGCAGGGACAGTGCATTTGGCCAGGCAGTACTCCGTAATATTCTCAGGGTGTAGGCAATTCCTGCCCTCCGACCCCTCTGGTGTTCACGCTACCGGAGTGATAGTGTCAATGGATGCCAGGATCTTGAGAGTCTCTCAGTGGGGACTCACATCCTGCAACTCACGGCTACCCGATTGGTTGCCTTTGGTGTTGTCCTAGTTCGGTCCTCGGCAGCCTGGAGCTAGGGAGTCCCATATGTGAGGCCTGACTTCCTGCTTGTTCCTGGAGAAAGCGTAGTTACTCATCTGTAACAAGTGTTCTCCGGGGACAGCAGGAATCAGTCCTCACAACCCTCCCTCCTCCCCTGGGAGTTGCCTCCCTACCTTGTTTTATTTTTTACTACTGTCCTAGCTATGTCATCTGACTGAGCAAGATGGCACCTTTGGGAGGGAAGGGGACCACGCATGCGTGATAGCATATCCCAAAGACTTTCTTTGAAAGCTGGGAAAAAGCTCCACATGGGCTCTGTCAGCGACGATGTCACCCATATGTGAGGATTGATTTCTGCTGTTCCTGGAGAACACTGTTACAGGTGAGTAATTGCGTTTTCTCATGCAACACTCCCACTGCACCTATAAATGATTGTTTCTAATTGTGTTACATGTTCGCTTTCATCATGCAACACTGCACTACACATGTAAATAAGTTTAAATTATTGACTTTAGTTATGTTTTTTCATAACAATTACTGCATTGCTAATATCACCTTTGTTCAATGTAAACCATTATGTTTGTTTAATGTTATATATAAACCACCTTGATTATGATGAAAAAGCGGTATATAAAATTCACAAATGATAGTAATATGATGAGAACAGTGATCCTTATCTGTTGGCAAGTGCACGCAATATAGTAGATTGGAATCTTTTCTACCTTGTTTCTTGCATCTACCTGCAAGAAAGATGCATCATTTACTAGATTTCTGTTGGCACTCTAATCCATACCAGGAAACATGAAAGATTTACACATCCTCCACTTTCCTTTTCTATAGCTGCTAATCTTGAGCTGAACAAAACAAGAGTCTCCTGGTCCTCTTAGAAGCCTGTGAAAGGGGGCAGGCTGCCAAGTGATCGGGCCCAGGAATACTGAAAGGGGCTGTGAAAATAAGCTGGGTGTCAGAAGGATCCTTGGTGGAGAAATCATTTGGGAGTCACCTATCTAAATCACATTTTATTAGTTTTACAGTACTTCTGCTTTTGACGCGTCTTTTTTTTTTTTTATTCTAGCTAGCTTTTGGAGCTGCAGTTTTAAACATCCAGATCCCACTGATGCTTGGTGAGCTGGTGAATGTGGTGTCACGCTACATTAGCGAACATGCTGGGAACTATCTACAGGATGTGCGTGAGCCAGTGCTAAGGCTGTTGTCCCTTTATGCATTGCAGGTGAGACTAAGCAAAGAGACTGAGATATTCTCATCGCTCTATTCAGCACAAAGAATTTCATTTGTGATGGACATTTCAACATCTGTTTGAGTTTAAGATGCCCTCTGAGGCTGTACAAGGCTACACTATAAGATGTTACACTGTATGTGACTTGGGAACTGTCAAGGAGCACTGTGTGCTTTCTGCAGTGTTGATAAGCAGGAGTACACAAATAGCCTGGAGGCAAACCTTACATTGTAGAGCTAACACAATCTTTGCTAGATGTGTTGTAGGGTGTTCTAGTGCTTTACTCATTTGGCGGCTGAGCACTGAAATGTCTCTCTAAAGATTCAGAGAAGATTGAAGCATAGAGCTCTTAACTGTGCTTTCTAGAGTCATATAAGAATGTTTCCTTATCGTCCCTCCAGTCCAATCCAGACTTGTGGGTTATTTCGCCTCACCAGCAGCTTGGAAACTGAGCATGCCAAATTTTGATGATGTCACTTGACATAGGCAGCTGGCACCTCCTACCAAACCCAGTATTTTCATCAGTCTCCAAGCAGCTTGTGAGGTGTGATTTCTTTGTAGTCTGTACTCCACTGAAGAGCCACAAATAAGGAAGAAAGCTTAAATTGAATGAGGTATTAGCTCATTGGGGCAGTAGCCCTTTAAATTTTTACTGCAAAAAAAAATATCATTTTTTTTGAGCAGAGTGCGCATTTGATTCACTGAGCGCTGGTTATGGTCAATCAGCTTCCTTTCCCTTGAGTGGGTGAGGAGCCTGCAGGCATCATTGCAGTTTGCAGTCCGTGAAACCTGCAAGAGCCTCCTGCCACAGCCAAGACCAAGAGGGCCGGTCCGGAAGTGTGGACAGTAGTTTGTCTGAGTTTAGCGGGCTGAGAGGGAAGAGCCCCTCCCTCAGCTCGCTTCATTGCGGTTCCGATCAGGCTGCTCACTGAAGCGGGGAGGCAGCAGTATAGTGAGCTGAAAAGGCTCTTGAGATAATAAACGGGCAGTGAACAGCTTCAGTTTTCTGACTGCCAGGGGAGCTCAGAGCATGCAGAGCAAGCGCCATTTTGGCAGCCACATGAGAAGTCAGTGCCACGTGAAGA
This sequence comes from Ichthyophis bannanicus, assembly GCA_033557465.1. Classification (NCBI taxonomy): domain Eukaryota; kingdom Metazoa; phylum Chordata; class Amphibia; order Gymnophiona; family Ichthyophiidae; genus Ichthyophis; species Ichthyophis bannanicus. The sequence goes on along the minus strand of CM066031.1, from coordinate 161,824,597 downwards.
GGAATTTAGCAGGGGGATTCAGGCCAGACTCAGGGAGTTTTCCTTCCCGTTTTATTGTTTTGGGGTTTTGCTGTTTCTTCTGATATATCATTGAAGCAACTTTTTGTTGCCTCAATCTTCTTGCTAACAGTCTGCCTGGCTTATTACCAAACTCATAATACACCTGCTGTGCTTGCTTCATTGCAAAGGCTACTTGCTCAACCTGTAATGCTTGCAACTCTCCCCTTACCCTCTCCACCTACATCCTTTCCCTCTGCGCCCCAGTCCACTGATATTTCACCTCTGCCTCCTTAAGCACTTTACTCAACTCTCCCCCTCTTTTTGCATCCTAGCCTTTTTCTTCCTTACCCCCCACATAATGAACCGCCCCCTAATAAAGGCTTTCAACCCTTCCCACAAAGTTACCTTTGTCACCTCTCCATTATCATTAAAGCTAAGGTATTCCTGTATAGCCCTTCTTACATCCTCCACCACCTCCTTACTTTTAAGCAGACTCTCATTTAATCTCCAAAATTTTGTCCCCTCCTACTTCTAATTCCCACTTCCACTACTCCGTGATCTAACCACCCTATCGGCGCTATACTCCCTTCAAAAGCCTCAAGCATCCATTCCTTATCCACCAGAATCATATCAATCCTACTCCAACTATTATGTGGCACTGAAAAGAATGTATATTCCCTCCCTTCAGTATGTAGCTCTCTCCATGAGTCTACCAAATTGTACTGTCTCATCAACTGTTTTAATCCTTGTCTATTTCTCCTCCCTCCATCTATACCTCCAGAATCCCTATCCACCTCCGGGGATAATACTACATTAAAGCCCCCCCCCCCCCCCCCATAATAAGTTTCCCTTGCACTTCCTCCTCTAATAATTTTCGCATACCTTTCTAGAATGCTACCTGATTTCTATTTGGTCCATATATTGACACAATAACAATATCTTCGATCCCCACCCTCACTTTTATCCCCACGGCTCTCCGTTCTGAATCCCTAAAACTACCCGTCACCTGAATCCCACTACCCTCCCGCAATAGCAAAGCTACTCCCCCTTTCTTTACCCCCTCATTATTACAGAAGTAAAATTGATCCGGGAACTTCCTATTCCTCATCCTCCCCACATCCTTTCTTCTCAGATGTGTTTCTTCAACTAACACCACATCCCAATGATTCTTCTGTGCCTCCCTATATAACAGGCTACGTTTGGTTGGAGAATTCAACCCCTTAACATTCACTGATCCAATCCGTATCATGTCCCTTATCCCTTCCTCCTCCTCCACCTACCCCCCACTGTGGCGTGCCTCCCCTCCCTTCCCCCCATCCCCTCCCCCCTCCCCCTCCTACCCTCTCCCCCCTCCCCTCCTTCCCCTCCCCCTCCTGCCCCTTCCATCCCTCTCCCTCCCTTCTTCTCCCATCCCTCTCCCTCCCTTCCATCCCTCTCCCTCCCTTCCATCCCTCTCCCTCCCTTCTTCCGAGTGCATCATGTCCTATCCCATTCCCCTTCCCCTTCAAATATTTCCCCTCACCCAACACCAGTCACCCCCTCCCCATGTTCCCCACATTACCCCCATTCCTGAGCGGTCATCCAGTTTAGTCCTCCACATCCGGGTAGTGCAGCTCCTCCTGCAGCCTGGAGACTGGACCAATCAGAATCTTCCTATGCCAGGATGTATGCTGCTGGAGCTCCCATCAGCCCCCAGTGTGTCCAGTCTCCTTGCAGCTGGAGGACGTGTGTGCCTGGTGTTAGGCTCACTTAGGGACAGTTGGAGGCAAGACTAGAGATGGTGTTTGTTTGGGGATTTTCTTTTGCACTGCTATTTTTCTTTGATTTCTTTTCTAGGTAGCTGTAGCTTTAAAAAAAAAAACAGGGCTTGTCGGCTGCAATCGAGAAGCCGGGTCTGCACTGCTCTGCTGACTTTGCTGCAGAGGAGTCTTTTGCAGTCCGAGGCTAGCTCCTTCCTCCTAGACTGTACGGAGGAGAGCTCTGCCTTGCCAGCCATCTGTCTGCGTCTGGGAAGTCTGAACGGTATGCTGGCTTCCCTGTTGCGATCCGGCCTGCACTTATTTGTTTTGAGTGGCAGCCCGGTGCAGTAGCGTGCTCCCGCTCAGGCTTCAAGTGGCGTGCCGTCTACGGCGATCTTGTACAAGGGCGGTGAGTCTCACATGCTTTCAGTGCTGCAATTCGTTCCTTTGGTTTTCTTTTGATTTCTTTTAATTTCGTTTTGAATTCCGTTCAATTTACCTTTGATTGCTTTTTCGTGCCTTTTTTTTTCGCCAGCTGAAATGTGCTGGCGGCCATTTTATAGCTCAGTTTTTTCCCGCCCGGCCTAAAGTGCTCTGCAGCGAGTTCCTCTCCGCTTAGCGCGTTTTTGACCTGGCGTTTTTGCTGGGGGGAGGGGCATCTGTGGTCCCAGTTGCTAGTTCTTTAAAAAAAAAAACGGAGACTTTTATTTCTTTTTCCTTTCTTTGGTTTCCTTTCAGTTGCGAGTAGAGCAGGTCATTTTCACCTTCTCTGTGGGGATTGCTGTGACTGCATGGCTACCAGACCGCAGTGTGTTATCTGCGGGTCGCGCAGGGGGGCGGTGGATGAGTCTGGGGTCTGCAAGGGCTGTGCCTCAGTTTCCACCAGTTTAGAACAGCAAATGGAGCATAAGGAGCTCTCAGGCCCAGTCAGCCCGGTTGTTCAGGCGGACGGAGATCCCTCTCCTGGCCCTCTTGCATCTGGTTCTACGGCCCCCCCTAAAGGACGGGGGCGCGGGGCCGATTGCAGCAGCAGAGTCTTCCTTCCCGGATTTTTCCCTAGACTTTGTCCTTCTTATGCACCAGGCCTTTCGCTTGGGTCGCTCGGGCAAGTTGCCAGACGCCTGGCCGTCGCCCCTGTCCTCTTTACAAGGTGGGGAGTCCCGGCAGGAGGGCCAGCCTCAACCAAGCGCCTTAGGTCCATGGACCTCGACCACGACGACTGGGGCTGGCCGGATCCTGATACAGAAGTGGATCCTGAGGCTGGGGTTGAGGAGTTGGAAGACGGTGAAATCCCGGAGCCCGAGGATCAAGCCCGGATCATTCGGGTGTTCCGTAAAGAAGAGCTGGTGCCTTTGATTACGGAATCTCTCCACGCCCTCAATCTCGCTGCCCCTCGTCCGGTTGAAGAGGATGGATTGGAGGATCCTCTCATTCAAGCGGTGCGCGAATCTCAGGTGGTGTTTCCGGTGCACGGTGTGGTGGAGCAGATGATTCAAACTGAGTGGGATCAGCCTGAATCCGGACTTAAGGGAATTCGGACTATGAACCGCCTGTATCCGTTAGTGGATAAAGACAAGGAGAGTTTTAAGTCGCCACGAGTGGACGCCGCGGTGTCGGCGGTCACCAAGAAAACCACCATTCCTGTTGAAGGCAGTGCGGCCTTGAAGGACGCACATGACAAAAAGGTGGATGGTTTGTTGAAACATACTTTTGAGACCAATGCTTTATCTTTGCAGGCCTCCATTTGTGGAGCTTGGGTAGCTAGGGCCTGCTTACGATGGGCTCAGTGCTTGAGGCAAGTTTCTGGCTTGGATCAGCAGGGCTTGCTGGAAGTGACTCGGCTGGAATCTGGCTCGGCGTATTTGGCGGATGTGCATTATGATTTGATTAGAACTTTGGCGAATAGCATGGCTTCTTTGGTGGCGACGCGCAGGTCTTTATGGTTGCGGAATTGGGCGGCCGATGGCTCTTCTAAGTCCCGCCTCAGTAAGCTTCCCTTTAAGGGCAAATTGTTGTTCGGAGACGATCTGGATAAATTGGTAAAGGACCTCGGGGAGTCCAAGGGCGGTAGGCTGCCAGAAGATAAGCCTAAGCTGGGCAGGAACTTGCCACCTGCGCGGGGTCAGTTTCGAGACTTTCGCAGATTTCGTTCTTCCCGCCTTTGGGGTTCCCAGCGCAGCCGGAATAGCTCCAGATTCCAAGGTTTTCGAGGAGCGGGCAGAGGATTCTCAGCGGCGTCCTCTTCTGCGTCCTCTTCCTTTGGTCGAAAGCCGCAGCGAGGCGGGCTCCGGAGTGAAGGCTAGTCATCGGGGGTCGTCTGCGGGACTTTCTTCCTTCCTGGGCCCAAATTACCTCAGATCAGTGGGTGCTCGAGATAATCAGAGAGGGTTATGCGCTAGAGTTTGCTTGTCCGATTCCAGACGCCTTTGTCCTTTCCCCCTGCAAAGGAGAGCAGAGGGCGCAGGCCATTCGGGCGACGTTGTGTCGACTCATCGATTTGGGAGCGGTAATTCCCGTTCCTCCTTCCCAGCGCGGCGTCGGTCGCTACTCCATTTATTTTGTGGTGCCAAAGAAAGACGGTTCGCTTCGCCCGATTCTAGATCTCAAGGGGGTGAATCGTTTTCTCCGGGTGCCACATTTCCGAATGGAGATCTTACGGTCCGTCATTGTGGCGGTTCGTCAGGGGGAGTTTCTGACCGCTCTCGATCTCTCGGAGGCCTATTTACACATTCCCATCCGAGCGGTCCATCAAACGTTCCTCAGGTTCGCGTTCCCGTGGGGTCACTTTCAATTTCGGGCTCTGCCGTTCGTTCTAGCCACCGCTCCACGCACCTTCACAAAAGTCATGGTGGTGGTTGCGGCGGCATTACGAAAGGAAGGTATCTTAGTCCACCCTTACCTCGACGATTGGTTAATTCATGCGAAGTCCGAAGAAGAGAGTGTGCATGCGACGGACAGAGTAGTGGCTTTGCTGCGGTCTCTCGGCTGGGTGGTCAACGAGAAAAAGAGTCATTTAGTGCCAACTCAATCCCTCGAATACCTCAGGGTTCATTTCGACACGGCGAAAGGTTTGGTGTGCTTGCCGGAGCGCCGCGTACAGGCGTTGCAGGGGCTCATGCGCTCATTCTTGAGGATTCACGCTCCGTCAGCGTGGTGGTACCTGCGGCTGTTAGGCACTATGGCAGCGACGTTGGAGGTAGTTCCATGGGCCAGGTTTCATATGCGGCCGCTTCAGAGAGCTCTGTTATGTCGCTGGTCAAACCAGTTGGATTCGTTGAACAAGCGCTTGCCTTGCCCGAAATCGGTTCGTCTGTCTCTCCAGTGGTGGCTGTGCTCAGAGAGCCTTCGGATGGGGCTTCCCTTGGAGCAGCCCACTTGGATCCCGTTCATCACGGATGCGAGTCTGCTGGGCTGGGGAGCCCACTGCGAGGGGCGGTACGCGCAGGGGACGTGGTCCCCCCTCGAGACTTCTTGGTCAATCAACCGCCTAGAGCTGTGAGCGGTGAGACTCGCGCTGCAAGCCCTAGAGACTCTTGTGAGGGGGCAGGCAGTGCGAGTTCTCTCGGATAACTCGGCAACGGTGGCCTACATCAACCGACAGGGAGGCACCGGCAGTGTGGCCATGGAAAGCGAGGCAGAGGCCTTGTTCGATTGGGTGGAGGCCCGTCTGCCGGCTCTTTCGGCGGCGCATATCGCGGGAAAGGACAATGTAATGGCGGATTTTCTCAGCAGGGTGCAGGTCGACCCCGGGGAGTGGGAACTGCACCCGCAGGTGTTCGCGCAAATAGTTCGCAGATGGGGGCCTCCGATTATGGATCTCATGGCCACTTTTCAGTCGGCAAAGACAGGGCGGTTCTTCAGCAGGCGGAGAGAACGCATGTCCGAGGGCATCGACGCGCTTATTCAGCCGTGGCCGGAGGACGGCCTTCTTTATGTCTTCCCCCCTTGGGCGTTGATCGGTCGCGTCGTGCAACGCATCGAGGTGCACCGGGGGCGGGTTTTACTAGTGGCTCCAGATTGGCCCAGAAGACCGTGGTATGCCGATCTGGTTCGGTTGCGCAACAGGGTGTCGTGGAGGCTGCCTCCGCTTCCGTATCTGCTGCGTCAGGGTCCGCTGCGGATGCCTCAAGTGGATCGATTCTCGCTTACGGTTTGGCCCTTGAAAGGGCTCGGTAGAGGAAGAAAGGTTATTCTTCTGAGGTTATTGCCACGCTCCTTCGGGCGCAGAAGCCTTCCACCTCGCTCGCGTATGTGTGGGTGTGGAGGCTTTTTGAGGATTGGTGTTCGCGGCGTGGCGTTCGCGCGGCTACGGCTTCGGTGTCGGTGGTTCTCAGTTTTTTGCAGGTCGGATTTGACAAGGGTTTAGCAGCCAGTTCTCTAAAGGTACAGTTGGCAGCGCTAGCGTGCTACAGGGGCAAGGTTCTGGGGATTCCCCTAGGGGCGCATTCGGACGTACAACGTTTTCTTAAGGCGGTCTTCAGGTTGAGACCTTCACGCAGAGTGTCAGTTCCATCGTGGGATTTGAATCTCGTATTGCGAGCTTTGGTTCGCAAACCTTTTGAGCCTTTACGGCAGGCGTCGGTTAAGGATCTCACCTTGAAGACGGTTTTTCTGGTGGCGATCTGTTCGGCGAGGTGCATTTCTGAGTTGCAGGCTCTTTCGTGTAGAGAACCGTTCCTGTCTATCTCCAGGGATCGAGTGGTTCTTCGGCCAGTACCCTCTTTTCTGCCTAAGGTAGTTTTGCCTTTTCATTTGAATCAGCCTGTTTTTCTTCCGGTCCTTAATTCGGACGCGGAGAGTCCCACGGACGGGGGATTGCATTGCCTAGATGTGCGGTGGGTCCTTCGTCACTACTTAAAGGTGTCGGAGACGTTCCGTAAGACAGATCGGTTGTTCGTGCTTTTTGGCGGGGCCCGCAAAGGTGAAGCGGCGGCAAAAGGGTCCATCGCCCGGTGGATTAAGGAGGCAATTGCATCGGCTTACATTTTGCAGAATCGGCCGGTTCCGGTGGGTTTGAGGGCCCACTCTACCAGGGCTCAGGTGACGTCCTGGGCAGAGCATAGTCTTGTTCCGCCTGTGGACATTTGTAGGGCGGCTACTTGGTCGTCTATTCATGCCTTCAGTAAACACTACCGGTTGGATGTGCTCGCCGCTCAGGATTCTGGTTTTGGCTCGGCAGTGTTGCGCGCCGGTTGGCAAGGTCCCGCCCAGTGTTGACTGCTCTGTTACATCCCGGATGTGGAGGACTAAACTGGATGACCGCTCAGGAAATAGAAATTACACTTACCTGGTAATTGTAGTTCCTGGAGGATCCAGTTTAGTCCTCCTTCCCTCCCATGTGTCAGGTTTGTTTGGAGTGGCGCGCTTACTGTGAACGGCGCTGAAGTGTCTCAGCATATTTCTTCGGGTTTTCGTATCTGGGGCTCGCTTCTGCTTTCTTTTTGCCAGCTCTTCAGTTCATGTGGCTGGGCTTATGTCTGCTTCTTTCTTCGGGTGGAGTCAGAGGCGCTGTGCAGAGTTTTGGCTTCCTCGTTTGGGGAGGGGGTCGATTAACACTTCAGGGGACTAAATTCTGTTCTAGTTTGATATTTATACTTATCTCATGTGTTGCTTCTTTGAGTCTGCTTTGTTAATAGTTCACTGGGGGCTGATGGGAGCTCCAGCAGCATACATCCTGGCATAGGAAGATTCTGATTGGTCCAGTCTCCAGGCTGCAGGAGGAGGTGCACTACCCGGATGTGGAGGACTAAACTGGATCCTCCAGGAACTACAATTACCAGGTAAGTGTAATTTCTATTTATTCCCCTACCCTCCTCATCCTCCGTACCCCATCCAACTTCCACCCCCCTCATCATTATCATCCACACCTCCCTCACCCTCCCTTCTCCCTCCTTCACCCCCCGCTCCCAGACAGCTCTAAAAGTCCAATGTCCAGAATCCAGTATTCAAGAGAGCTCTACCACCCTAAATCCAGTGGTAATACCCACACTCTCCTTCACCTGCCGGCCCTCTCATGTGTCTTCCTCCGCTTGCGGTGACTTCTTTTCCTGTGACAGTCTTTTCAGTCTCTTCCCCTTCTCGCCCACTCTCTGCCATTGAGAACTGGCTTGTGCCTTGCCATCCGCACCTTTATTTTGCATGCTCCTGTCTCTCTCTGCTGCTCGTGGAAGGCCCTCGCATCCCAGCTCTTGCAGAGGTCCATGCATCTTCCACCGTTTTTACCTTCCGTGAGACCCCATTTACCGTCATCAATAATCCAAATGGGAACATCCATCTATATCGCAGTCCTTATCCTCGCAAGTAAGCTGTGACCTCCTTCAAGTTTCTCTGCCGCTCCAACGTGCCCCTGGAAAGGTCATTAAAGATTTCCACCTCACAGTTTTCCCACACAATCCGGCCATATTTCCTAGCCACATTCAGAATTTGTTCCTTTAGGGGGAAACTGCTCATACACACAATGATGTCTCGTACCTGCTTCTCTTTCCACGGGCCCAAACTCCGATGTGCTCTTTCAATTCCCACCACTGCTTCTCGACCTTCCCTTCCTTCCTCCATTCTCAATATATGCGCGCATAAGCGCTGTACTGTATGTCCACAGTCTTTGTAAACTTCTGCCTCCGGCACCCCTTGAATTCGGAGATTGCTCCTTCATGCTCTGTCCTCAATCTCCTCTAATTTCTCCTGCATCTCTTCGTGCTAGGCCTTTAGTTTACCCTGCTCCGCCGCCATTTCTCGCAGCTCCGTTTCATGCTAATCCACATGACCTTCCATATCCTCTACACGCTGCCCCAAGCAGCCCATATCTTTCTGAATGGTCAATAGCGTGTCTTTCAAGTCCTTTCGCATCTCCTTCAGCTCCGCATGTATTTCAGCTTTGAAAACTTTCAGCCATGCTTTCATCTGCAACCCTTCACGCGATGTCTTACTGATATCTTCCTCCTCCGACGAGCTCCCCGGTGCATCGCCCTCCTCCGAGCCTCCCGATTCCACCACGCATTCATCTCTTTGCGCTCATATGTGGATTGAAAACCCGCTAATTTCTTTCTCGCCGACATGGCAAAGGAGAGTACCCTATTCCCTTCCACTGTTTTATTAGGGGTTCACCTTAAATAATGCAAATTCTTCGGGAATCGGACAGAGCTAGGCTATGCTGCTGCCATTAGCTCCTTGACGTCACCGGAAGTCCGTGGTTTTGCTGTTTCTAGCCTTGGGGGATTGGCAATTGGGAGCAGTTTCTTCGGATGCGAATGCCATCAAAGGCCATATGTTTAGCCTGTGGCTCCCATCGGGACTCCATTTTTACTATGAGGTTTTGCAACGGTTGTGAACTGGAGTCCCGTTCGGTGAAAGAAAGCCTTTCAGGAGGCAGAAATGGTGTGGCAGGCCTGGGGGCATCCTCCAGAGGGTCAGAGATGCCTGCTCAGCCGTCCTCAGTGCTCAGATCACCTGTGGATTTGGTGGGAATGGCAGCCATGTTAGAGGAGTTCCTCTCCTCAAATGGTCGAGGCTCGTGACAGTGTCAGTTTGTCCCCAAGGCTATCTATATCCAAGGAGGCCCCCTGAAAAGTTTCTCCTGGGGGCATTTTCAGTGGAGTTTGTCCTCCTGATGTAAAAAGCCTTCTGTTTGAAGCAAGGCTTGGGAGAGGGTGCCTCAGAATTGGACGTAAAGGCAAAGAAGAGAGGATTACCTGAGACTGCCAGGAAAGTAGGCAGAGGGAGAGCCCGTGCCCAAACGGAGGTGTTGTGAGGGTGAGCCATGGGAAGATACAGGCTCCCTACACTGTGAAGATTCAGAAGAGCTGGGGGAAGGTTCAGCAGACATATGGGAGAATCTGCAATAGCGGAGTTGGAGGGGGGGAGATCCTGCAAGGGGAAGACCCACATATAGTGCCAGTTTTCCACAGAGAGGAGTTGGCAGCACTGATCTCCCATTCCTTGAGAGTGCTCAATGTGCCTCAGGGAGCGACACTGGAGGAGGAACTGCTTGAGGATCCCCTGTTCCAAACCATCAGGAAAGCACAGACAGTGTTTCCCATTCATAGGGTGATTCAGCAAATGATCTAGGGCAAATGGGAGGTCCTAGAGGCGGGACTGAGGGGTAGGCAAACCATGGTGTGTCTATACCCTTTGCCAGAGCAGGAAAAGGATCAGCTTCGGTCACCCAAAATGGATGTGCTGGTGTCAGCAGTTACAAAGAAGACCACAGTACCCATGGAGGGCAGCGCAGCCTTCAAGGATGTTCAGGACCAGAAGCTGGAGACCTTACTCTAGCAGGCATTTGATAACAATGCAATGTCATTGCAGGCATCCATCTGCGGAGCCTATTGCCCTCAATCTAGAACGCGGTTACGGTGGGACGTGCAGCACCATAATCCACCTAGACTCTATTCCCTCACCGGCTCTCCACATACATCCTGTGCTTCAGGACGGGGAGAGCTAGCGGAGAGTGGAGTGGGGGAAGGCCGCCCGGCAGCATGTACAGGGCCGATTCTGGTCACGGCTCTGTTCATGCTGCCAGGCCTGAGGGGGCATGCTGCTTATAATCCCCTCAAAGGTGGTATAAGCAGCACAATTTGCAGGATTGGGACAGTGAGCCACCCCCTGGGCTGGGTGCAGGGGGGTCCCTGCGGTCTGATCCAGGCTGCTAGATGCCAGCCATGGGTCAGGCGGCGAGTTTTTGGGGGTCCAGAGTCATAATTCTAGGTGATTTAAACCTATCCTCCACATCCACCTTACAATCCTCCACCTTCCTCCAAGCAATGAATTCCCTTCACTTCTCCCAAATATTGGAGCACCCTACACTAAAGGAAACATACTGGACCTTATATTTATCCCACAACGCTTCCTAATCACTGATCAGGTTATACACTCCATTCAACCTATACCCTGGTCCGATCATGCTCTCATCCTCTTCTCCTTCCCTTACTCCACCTACAGAAATCAACTTCCCCCTCAGTCTCAACATACCCGCAGATTTAAGCAATTCAATGCTGCCACCTTTCTAGAACATACAATCCCTTCTCCAGGACCAAGCAGGAAGTCAGTCCTCACTTATGGGTGACGTCGGCGCCGACGGAGCCCTCGCGGAGCAATTTTCCCCAGCTTTCAAAGAAAGCCTTTGGGAATTGCAGCGCGCATGCGCGGTCCCCTTCCCGCCCAAGGGTGCCATCTTAGCCGGTCTTCTTTTTTCCGCGGAGCCCTACAGACGTACCCGTCGTGTCCCCGCGAAAAAGTTGATTTTTCTTCATAATTAATCTTTTTTCCTTCGGTTCGACGCCGGTCTTTTTCCCGCCCGGACTCGCGATGCCGGTCACGAGTCCTCTCCTTCTTTTTCGGTTTTTCTGACTTAGTCAGTTTTCGTTTCGGTTTTTCCCTGGCAGCCCGGTCCTTTGACCTCGCCGGGGCCCTTTTTCCCCCGATGGCTGCCAGTGGTTTCAAGCGGTGTGGTCAGTGTGACCGAAATATGTCCCTAACTGACAAACACGACAATTGCCTCCGCTGCCTGGGCCCGGATCATGAAGAAATGATCTGTGGGCCTTGTGGCAAACTTTCCTCCAAAGCGTTGAGAAGTCGGCGGCATCAGCGGGATAGAATCTTCGCTGACCCCAGCCGTACCCGGACCTCGTCGGAGGCCTCCGCGTCCAGGGGTTCCAGCTCGGACCGTCGCCGGAGTTCCTCCGACAGGGGTTCTCCCTCCGGGGACCATCGACGGAAGGTGAAACCCGCGAGGGCGGCGTCGGTGGACGCTCCTGGCTCCGCGAGGGCCAGGTCGCATAGCCCCGATAGCCGCCCCGGGTCCTTGGAGAAGGAGCACCTCACGAAGCGACCTCGCCTGGAGTCGGAGCTGCCTGCTCGGGTAAGTCCTGTGGTCCTTCTGGACTCGCCTCCGCGACAGCCGACATCGGGCCCGACGCCGTCGGGGCCCGAGTCGGGGGCTGCTGGGTCACCTGAGCTCGGACTCAGGTTGACGGCCTTGGAGAGCAGACTGTCTGCCTTCATGGACCAGCAGCGGGCACTGCTCGCTGGCTTCGCTGGCGCCGCTGCCCCGACCGCCGGGACGTCGACGTCCAAGTCGACCCCGGAGACCGAGCCGATCCTCGAGTCGATGCGAACTCGAGTCGATCCTCGATCGAGGTCACCCTCGGCCTCCCGTTCGGGACCGAGGTCGCCGACACCGACTCCCTCGGCGTCGGGGCGGCAGGCGCCGCGCCCTGCCCGGGCCGACCCCACCGAGTCCTCGTCGGAGTCGGTCTGGGAGTCTGAAGAGGAAGAGTCGCCTGATTCTTTTCGGACTCGGTGTGTCCCCTCGGACTCACCTGAGTCCGAACCTCGGAAGCAGTCCCCCCCAGAGGATGCCCGGTTCTCGGACTTCGTTAGGGATATGGCCAAGGCTTTGGCCTTCCCTGCGGACCCCGAGGAGGAGCCTCGAGCCGAAGAGCTCGACGCCCTCCAGTATGACTCTCCCGCCAGGGAACACTTTACTGTACCGGTTCCTCCCATGCTGGAACGACTACTCTTCCGCATGTGGGAGAGTCCGGCCACCTCGCCGGTCCTGAGCAAGCGGGTCGATTCTATCTATCGAGTCCGCAAGAGCCCTGGCTTCCAAAAAGCACAGCTACCACACCATTCCATGGTAGTGGAATCGGCCATGCATCGTCTTAAGAGCCAGAAGATGCACTCCTCGGTGCCTCCTGGCAGGGAGGCCCGTAACCTGGATGGCCTTGGTAAGAAGTGTTTCCAGGGCTCTATGCTCGCATGTCGTGTCCAGACCTACCAGCTATACATGGGCATGTATCTCCGAGACCTGGCTAAAGAGCTAGCCGGCTTCTCCGCTGGTTTGTCCGAGGAACCCTTGCGGAGGTTCCTGGCCTTGTCCACTAGCATTCGGGAATGCTCAAAATTCATGTCCCGAGCAGCCTATGATGGCTTTGAAGCATCGGCTCGAGTGGCCGCAGCCGGCATCGGTGCCCGCCGACAGGCTTGGCTTCAGTCGTCTGACCTTGAGCCCTGGGTGCAGGACAAGTTGGTCGATGTCCCTTGCCGAGGCGAAAACCTCTTTGGCAAGCCCATGGCTGATAAGGCTGCACAAATTGAGACGGAGACTCTCACCAGGACTAGGCTTTCTAGGAAGACCTCCGCCCCTTCCCAGACAAAGAAGGGCTCGGGAAAGAAGTCCTTTTACCCGAGGAAGGCGGCTGCCTTCAAACAGTACCCCCACTATCAGGCCCCTACAGCTCCCCAACAGGGCCAGCAGGCCAAGGGACGGGGTAACGGGTCCCGTAGGCAGCAAGCCCCCAAGCCTGCACCACCAGCCCCTGCTCCGCAGGGTGGGGGTTTTTGACTCCTTAAGCATAGCCTCTCCGACCCCGCTGGTTCCTCCCAGCACCGGAGGCCGGCTGGTTCACTTCGCCCACAGGTGGTCCAGCATCACCTCAGATGCCTGGGTGCTTCAAGTCGTGCGAGAAGGCTATCTTCTCCACTTCCACCAGGTCCCCCCCTCCTATTTTCCGGGAGAACCTCCACGACCCCCTCTGCACAGGGACTTACTCCTTCAGGAGTTAGCAGGTCTTCTACAGGAACAGGCGGTGGAACCGGTGCCCCACCACCTGAAAGGTCAAGGCTTTTATTCCAGGTATTTTCTAATACCAAAAAGAACAGGAGGCCTCAGACCCATCCTGGACTTGCGCAACCTCAACAAGTTCCTCGTGCGGGAGAAGTTCCAGATGCTTACCCTTGGAATCCTTCTGCCCTACCTCCAGCAGGGAGATTGGCTATGCTCCTTGGATCTAAAGGATGCCTACACGCACATCCTCATCCACCCAAGCCACCGCCAATACCTAAGGTTTGTGGTGGCAGGAAATCATTACCAGTACAGAGTACTGCCCTTTGGCCTGTCCTCCGCACCGCAAGTCTTCACAAAATGTCTCGCGGTGGTGGCGGCCCATCTCAGGCTTCACGGCCTCTATGTCTTTCCGTACCTCGACGACTGGCTCATCAGGGCAGCGTCCGCTCTGGAGGTCACCACCGCCACACGCCGCACGGTGACTCTTCTGCAGCACTTGGGCTTTGTTATAAACTTCGCAAAGTCCACTTTGCTCCCCTCACAGGATCTCGAGTTCATCGGCGCAAGGCTGCACACTCCTCAGGCACGAGCGTACCTACCGCTCGACAGGGCTCAACGACTCATGGACCTAGCCGACCGTTTTCGCAGCCAGCCCCTGGTCTCCGCCAGGCGCTTCCTGAGACTACTCGGCCATATGGCTTCCACCGTCCATGTGACCCCCAATGCCCGCCTGAATATGCGGCCTGCTCAATGGTGTCTCCGCCAGCAGTGGCGACAAGCCACAGGCGGCCTAGCAGACCTAGTCCGCGTCTCCGAGCCGCTGATCTCGTCTCTCCGGTGGTGGCTTCAGCGGCCGAACCTGATATTCGGCATGCCTTTCCAGTCACCTCAGCCGGCCCGGGTGCTGACAACAGATGCATCCCTCCTGGGCTGGGGAGCGCATTGCCAAGGGGCACGTACTCAGGGCCTCTGGACCACGTGGGAGTCTGCTCAGCAGATCAACTTCCTGGAGCTCAGGGCGATCCGCCTGGCTCTCATGGCCTTCTCCCACCTGACTTCTCACCAGTCCGTCCTTGTCCAGACGGACAATCAAGTTGCCATGTTCTACGTGAACAAGCAGGGGGGCACGGGCTCCTTCCTCCTCTGCCGGGAGGCACAGAAGCTCTGCTCTTGGGCCGTCAGTCACGGCGTTCTCCTCAAGGCAGTTTATCTCCCAGGCCAAGAGAATTGCCTGGCGGACAAACTCAGAAGGATCCTTCAGCCGCACGAGTGGCGTCTGGATCCCTTGGTAGTTCAGAAGCTCTTTCTAAAGTGGGGCCTCCCCACGGTGGATCTCTTTGCCAGTCCTCACAACCGGCAACTTCCTCGCTTCTGCTCTCATCAGCCACACCCCCTTCGGGTTGCGGCGGACGCTTTTCTACTCTCATGGTCGGGGAGCCTTCTGTACGCTTTCCCTCCCATCCCGCTAGTCTCTCGGACTCTTTTCAAGGTTCTCCGAGACAAAGCCTTCATGATCCTGGTGGCCCCTCGCTGGCCCAGACAGCCGTGGTTTCCGCTCCTGCTGCAATTAGCGGTGGAGGATCCACTCCCTCTGGGGTTACAACCGGATCTCCTCACTCAGGATCAGGGGTCTCTGCTACACCCCAACCTCAGGTCTCTCAACCTAATGGCCTGGCTGCTGAGAGGGTAGTCCTTGCTCCCCTTCTCCTGCCGGCAGAGGTGGAGGAGGTCGTCCTAGCTTCGCGACGACCTTCTACCCGCAAATGCTACGCCCTTAAATGGCGTCGTTTTTCCGTTTGGTGTACCCGACAGTCTCAGGATCCCTTCTCCTGCCCGGTGTCGGTGGTCTTGCAGTACTTGCTTTACCTCTCTAATCTGGGACTTAAGTCCAACTCCGTCAAAGTTCACCTCAGTGCTCTTTCAGCACATCATGTGCCGGTGGACGGCAGACCTCTCTCCAGCGACCCTCTCGTAGCAAGGTTTCTCCGAGGTCTCCTTCTACTTAAACCACCTCTGCGCCCGCCAGCGCCTGACTGGGACCTGAATGTGGTTTTACAGCGGATCACCTGTCCGCCTTTTGAACCTATGGCTACCTGTTCTCTCCGTTTTCTTTCTTGGAAAACACTGTTCTTGATAGCCCTCACTTCCGCTAGACGCGTGAGTGAATTGCAGGCCCTCGTGTCTGATCCCCCTTACACTCGGTTCTACAAAAATAGGGTAGTCCTACGGACGCACCCAAAATTTCTTCCAAAAGTGGTCTCCCCCTTTCACATCAATCAGGAGGTGGTACTTCCAACCTTCTTTCCCAGACCACACTCCAGCCGAGCTGAAACTGTCCTCCATACCCTGGACTGTAGAAGGGCTTTGAACTTCTACCTTGACCGTACGCGGGAGCACCGTAAAGCTGCTCAGCTTTTTGTGTCTTTTGACCCCAATAAATTGGGGCTCCCGGTCTCCAAGCGTACTCTCTCCATCTGGGTTGCGGACTGTATCTCTTGGGCTTATGGGGCAGCCGGACTCTCCTTGGAAGGTCGAGTCACGGCTCATTGCGTTCGGGCAAAGGCTACGTCAGTGGCTTACCTCCGCTCTGTTCCGCTGGCAGACATCTGCCGGGCCGCTACTTGGTCTTCGAGCCAGACTTTTGCGGTCCATTACTGTCTCGAGAGGGAGTCCCGCAGGGACAGTGCTTTCGGACAGGCAGTCCTCCGTAATCTCTTCGAGGTCTGAGCAACTCCTACCCTCCATCCCGGATGTGGGCTACCGGTGGGTAATAATTCAGCGAAGATTCTTTCCTTCTGTGCTGCTGAGCTAGAGGGAGCTCAATTTTGTGCTTAGGGTCTCCGGTAGCCTTGAGCTTGGGAGTCCCATAAGTGAGGACTGACTTCCTGCTTGGTCCTGGAGAAAGCGTAGTTACTCACCTGTAACAGGTGTTCTCCAGGAGCAGCAGGAATCAGTCCTCACAACCCTCCCTCCTCCCCGTGGAGTTGCAATCATCTGCTTTAGTTTTTTTGCAAATTTTATGCTGTCTTTTTTAGCTATGTCATCTGACTGGCTAAGATGGCACCCTTGGGCGGGAAGGGGACCGCGCATGCGCGCTGCAATTCCCAAAGGCTTTCTTTGAAAGCTGGGGAAAATTGCTCCGCGAGGGCTCCGTCGGCGCCGACGTCACCCATAAGTGAGGACTGATTCCTGCTGCTCCTGGAGAACACCTGTTACAGGTGAGTAACTACGCTTTCTCTTGACTCTATATTCGATAAAACTTTGAGCCAAGAGTCTCATGTTTCTAAATGGAATGAGATCTTATCTGCAGCTTCTAGACTCCCACCTAATCAACATCTGCAAAAACACCACAGAAGAGCCCCCTGGTTCTCCTCAGATCTTAGAACTCTCAAAAGAGAGCTTAGACGTCTTGAACGCAAATGGAGGCAAACTCAAGACCCCAATGCTCTCATAGCCTATACAGCTAAGCTCCAAACCTACTGCTCTGTAACCCTCAACCATAAGAAAGAGTATAATGAAAGCCTCATTCAGCGATCTCTCAATAAACCGAGAGAGTTGTTCTCCATTACCAAATCTCTAATTAATGAACCCCTACAGCAAAATCAACCTCCAAAAATAACAGCACAAGCCATAGCCAACCACCTTATTTCCAAATTCCTCCCGCAACCATCTTCTAATCTCCCCCAACCTTCTACTGACTACAGTTTCCCACCTTTTCCTGACCTTATCGCCCAACCACATGATTCCTCCCCCTCAAACCTTTGGAGTGATTTTGATCCTCTTACTTTAGAAAATGTATCTAATGTCATAAAAAATTTAAATGCCTCCACCTCTGCCCTTGACCCTTGCCCTGTCCCCTGGATTAAATTCACTAGAAGTGCTCTCAGTCCTTATATTCTGAATATTGTGCAAGCATCCCTCCAGACTGGCTCTGTACCACCACTATTGAAGAGTGCCACTATCCGCCCTATCTTAAAAGGTGCAAAACTGGACCCATCCTCTCCTACCTCTTATAGACCCATCTCCAGTATCCCATTCCTGGCTAAGATAACTGAAAAGCTTATCCAAACTCAACTTCAGAGTTATATTGATGAACACTCCCCCCTCGACATATTCCAACATGGTTTCAGAAAGAACCATGGTGTAGAAACCCTTCTTACCTCCCTTCTTGATTCCTTATGCCTCCATACCCAGAACCCCTCTCAAGGTTGCCTTCTCATATTCCTTGACTTATCTGCTGCCTTTGACTCCCTCCCTCACCATCAACTCATAAACACTCTACGAAGCATACACCCCACCTCTCACCATTACTGTTGGCAATCTCACTCTAACCATAAAAAACCAATTGAAATATCTTGGAATCATCTTGGATCAGAACCTTTCCTTTACTGACCAAATAAAGAAAACTACTAATATAATATACTCTAAGCTCCATATCCTCCGAAATCTTAAACCCCTCTTAAGCCCAAACTCCTTTCGTACTGTCTGCCAGGCCCTCACTATCCCTATTTTTGACTACTGTAATCATATCTACCATGGCCTTCCTAAGAACACTATTCAACCGCTTCAATTAGCTCAGAACACGATAGCTCGACTCATAACTAATAACCCTAGACGTTCCCATATCACACTTGTCCTCTACGATCTCCACTGGCTCCCCATCCAATACAGAATTAAATTTAAGGTTCTTACTCTTACACATAAAATTATTTCCAAAGAATCTGCCCCATGCCTCTCCCCCCTCCTTCTTTCATCAATAACACAAGACCACACCGCTCTATTACCAAAACCTTACTGACCATCCCTATAGACAAGAGAACCTGCAAACAATCTACTAATAACAGGGCCTTCTCCCTCTATGCCCCTTCCTTATGGAATACCCTTCCTCCTGAACTTCGGAACTGTTCATCCCACTCTGAGTTCCGTAAGAAGTTAAAAACCCATCTTTTCCTGGAACATTATTCCCTCCCACCTTAGCATTTCACTTGTTACACCCCCTCCTTCTCCTCCTCCATCACTTAAACTCTATAACACTACAGATGTCCCCTCATAATTTCATATGTAAATAGTTGATCTTTGATCGCTGTACATAGTTATTCTTGTTACTATATGTATCCAATGTTATGTTCCATGTAAACAGTTGAAACACACTGCTATAAATTGTTCTATGTAAACCGTCTTGACTTGTAGAAAGACGGTATATAAAAATTGTTAAATAAATAAATAAATGGATGCCGGGGGCACCTGCAGGGAGGACGTCCCCACAGGTGGATGGGGCACACCAGGCCATCCTTTGGCCCGATTCTGGCTCCCATGGGAACATTTTGTTCCCTCGGACCAGAATCGGGTCCTAACGGCCCCGTCTTCAGCGGGGACATCCCACTCCCTGAATGGGACTCCACGTAGCTAGGGCATGTTTAAATAGGCGCAGGGGGTGCTGGAAGGTGACGGAGAATCACAGCGTCTGTCTTCAGAGGCGGCTAAGCTGGAGTCTGGTGCAGCTTATCTAGCAGATGCCTTTTATGATCTGATTTGGGCTTCGTCCAAGAGCATAGTCTTGGTCGTGGCGGCATGGAGATTTTTGTGGTTGAGGAATTGGTCAGCGGATGTATCATCCAAGACCCACTCGAGTAAGTTCCTCTTCAAAGGTAAGCTCTTCTTCAGGGAAGTGTTGGATAAACTGGTGAAGGATTTGGGGGAGTTGAAAGGAGGTCGGCTTCTTGAGGATAAATAGAAGTCATTGAGGTCTTTGGCCCCAGTTCGGGTCAGTCTCAGAATTTTTGTCGCTTAGGGTGCAAAATGAACTGCCATCAGAGAGGCCACTACCCCTCCCAGGGACAGGTCTTTCAGGGTTTCAGAGGAACCAATAGAGGTTTTTATGCTGCTTCCTCCATGACAGCCAAAAAGCCTCAATGAAATGAGGGGGCCCCAAGACGGGCTGATTCCTGTGGGGAGACGTCTTCAGGAATTTTACTGTGCCTGGGTCCAGATCATGTCCAACCAGTGGGTGCTGGAAGTAATCCGAGAGGGTTGCATGCTCTAATTTGTCCGGCCACTTGAAGATGCCTTTTTAAGGTCACCTTGCCATAAGAACATAAGATATGCCATACTTGGTTAGACAAAGGTCCATCAAGCCCAGTATCCTGTTTCCAGCAGTGACCAATCTAGGTCATACATACCTAGCAGTTTCCCCAAAAGACACAGGTTCCACAATGCTTGGCAGCTGGCACCTCCTATCAGACTTAGTATTCTATTGACAAAGCAAACTCCAACAATTGAGCAACAATTGAGAATCAATAGAAACACAAAAAAAAAACAAGAACCATGTCATTCCCGTAAATCCCTCCCCACCAAATCATTACCTTTCCTCTTCTTGTCCCTCTCTCGTTGTCTTTCGCTTTCTGGGGTTTTTTTCCACATTGTCAATAGAATACTAAGTCTGATAGGAGGTGTCAGCTGCCAATGTAGAGTAACATCATCAAAACTTGGCATGCTAGTGAAGCAAGATAACCCACAATGGACTGGACTAGAGGGACTCAAGGAAAGCCAATTAGCAGTTAAGACCTAATTTCATCTTGGTCTCAAGAGTTCATACAGTAGTCCTATTTTACATATATAAACAGTCTTTGGGATGTTCAAAGCAAGTTACAAAAACCTGAGATTGTCTCCTTTTAGTAGAGCAAGGGGCTTGTTCATGACACCTGGGTGTTGCATCACATCACTGGCCTAGGCCTAGCAGAAAGCTATCTTATGAACATGAAATAGCAAACAGCCCTTAAATTCTGACTAACTTAATGGCTGTGACTTTTTTTTAATATGTATTAGATTTCAGTACCCATTTCTATGCACAAATGAGTAAAACAGGAATGCTTTTTGTGACTTCAGGTCTCTCCGATTTAGCACCTGCTCTTATATAGGTCTCTCCCTTTTTAGTTCAGATTGTATTGTCACTGAAGTGGCATGCTGTGTTCTTCCTATTTTTGCTCCTTTGAGAATAGCATCAAATGCTAGCAGTTTTATTATAAGGTGATGATTTTCTTCTTTGAGTGTGGCTGGGTCTGTGATCACTGTTATTCATATCTCCTTCCCTGCAGGGTCTCTTGACATATGGATACATTGTGCTCCTCGCCCGAGTCGGGGAAAGAGTTGCAGCAAACATGAGGAAGGCCCTTTTTAAATCCCTACTTCGGTAAACTCAACTGCGCCTTTCACCTCGTAGTACAGTCCTTACCACTGCTTAGAAGTACACATTTCTAGCCATGCCCGACTGTTCCCTAGCATCAAGTTTGTATTTCTGCTGAGGCACTAATTCTAGTGGGATTTACCTCCTATGTTAGCTAAAGCTAATGGTTATGCTGACTTAGTTTTGCACATATTTTAGAGAGTGTATTCTCTTTGAGTGTCTTCATGTGTTGGGAATATGGGTCATGAGCTCTGCTGTCATCTACTAGGGCAGCGTTTTTCAACCACTGTGCCGCGGCACACTAGTGTGCCGTGAGATATTGTCTGGTGTGCCGTGGGAAAAATTCCAATTTCATCCGTAACATGTGGCCTCGGCTCACAAATTAGGGTTGCCAACCGGCCGGTTTTCAGCCGGCCTGGCCGGTTTTTCCATGGCCAGGCCGGCTGCCGGCACAGTTGTAAAACCGGCCATTGAAAAGCCGGTTTTTTGCTCTGGCCGCAAGATCGGGAGCGGGCAGAGCACAAACCGGCTTTTGTGCTGAAGTCCGCGGCGCGAACGCGATCGCGATTCCCTATAGCAGTGCAGCCGCTGGTTCTGCTTTGTACAGAGCAGCGGCTGCACTACACTTACATTGAAAAGTAAAGAGAAACTGTGTCAGGAGCCCTCCGATCATGCAGAGCCCGAGGAAGTGATGTCATGGGGGCGGGCTCCTCACAGGCTGTCTTTCCTTTTCAAATTAACTTTAGCTGCAATAAAGTTAATTTGAAAAGGAAAGACAGCCTGTGAGGAGCCCGCCCCCATGACATCACTTCCTCAGGCTCTGCGATGACCGGAGGGCTCCTGACACAGTTTCTCTTTACTTTTCAATGTAAGTGTAGTGCAGCCGCTGCTCTGTACAAAGCAGAAGCAGAGGAGGGGGGGGAGGGTGTGTGTGAGTGAACCAGCAAGGGGGGGGGGGAGTGTGAGTGAACCAGCAAGGGGGGGGGGAGTGTTATTGAACCACCAATGGGGGGGGGGTGTGAGTTAACAAGCAGTGGAGGGGGGGGGGGTGTGAGTGAACCAGCAAGGGGGGGGGCGATGGTGTGAGTGAACCAGCAGGGGAGGGGGGATAAATGAGTGAGTGACCCAGCAGGAGGGGTGAGTAAGTGACAGGGGGGTGGGTGAGTGAACCAGCAGTGGAGGGGGGGGGTGGTGTGAGTGAACCAGCAGGGGAGGGGGGTTGGTGTGAGTGTTTGATTCCTATTCAAGAGAATTACTTTATATATAGTCAATATAGGCACAGAGGTAAATTTTTTAAACATTTTCTAATGGTGGTGTGCCTCGTGATTTTTTTCATGAAAAAAGTGTGCCTTTGCACAAAAAAGGTTGAAAAACACTGTACTAGGGCATGTGCACTAGGGGGTGTACACTTGCCTACCTTGGTGTGTCTACATGGCCTGGAGGACTGCTCACTGAGACTGGTATATATACCTGTTTTTTTAGAGTGTTTTCTACTGCTGTGATGTGTGCGCTAGGGATTGTGCTAATGTGTCTGGACAATGTTCTCACTTATATAAGGAATATGTGCTTGCTTAGGCTAGTGTGCATCTGGTATGTTTTGGTGAGTCTGATACGTCCCATCTCTGTAGTGTTAGAAGTTACACTCTTTAATTGGTGTATGCATGTCAGCGTTTGCATGTAAGCAAACTTTTGCATATATCTATACTGTGTACTCATCTTTCCAAATATATTGTTCTTATGCTTAAGTGCATTGTTATATTATGTCTTGTGTTTCCTTGCTATCTTAGGCAGGATGTGGCTTTCTTTGATGCTAATAAAACAGGCATATTAGTGAATCGCCTGACTTCAGACGTTCAGGAGTTTAAATCATCCTTTAAACAAGTCATTGCCCAGGTGAGCCTTTCCAACTTGTCTGTCAGCTGTGCACCTCTTCAATGCCAGGGAATTTTATGAATTCTCTAACCTCTCTTCTATCTCAGAGCTGCCTCTGAACAGACTTGCTTAACTCTAAGATATGTACACTTTGACAATTGGCTTTGCAACTACTATGTCATATGTACACACATATAACTCTGTACCTACTTTCTTCCATCCCCCTTCACACACATAGCTATGTACCTCCTCTCTCACACACACAACTGTATTACTTTCTCACGCAGAGCTCTGTATTAAGTTTCTTCTCTTGCACATGCTTTCTTTTTCCTGCTTATCAGACATATAAAATTTGTTAATTACTGTTGCACAGTTGTTGAGTCGTCTTTTTTTTGTCAGTCATTCATCTTTGTTCTTTGGTCTCTCTCAACCTGCTCTAACTTCCTTTTCCCTCTTCCACCCCACCCCCTCACCCTCCACTCACATAGAGCTTTTTGCCTGCTGTCACGCAGTCTTATTTCTTCTGACCTTCCTTACCCCCATACAGGGCTTGCGCAGTCTCACCCAGATTGCTGGTTGCTTTATCTCTCTCTACCTCATTTCTCCGTGGCTGACAGGACTGCTAGTGGTTATGATGCCGACACTGGTGGGAAGTGGGGCGCTGATTGGCTCTTTCCTGCGAAGACTATCCCGCCAAGCACAGGAGCAGGTATGCCTAAACACACAGTCCAGGCAGAACAGGAAAATAACAGTGATACTTGAATGGAGTGGAAAGAACTGGACCTAACTCTTATCAGTACTTTTATATCATAAAGACAGGGAAATTCCTGAAGTACAATTTTCAATTGCAGATCTGCCATTAACTATGTGACCTGAGCCGTTCAGTTTCTCACTGTCCCTTAGTTCTAATCACAGCTTCTTCAATGTTGTTATGGGACCCTAATGGGTATGTTTACTAAACAGCGTTAGGGTCTTCCATGTGATATTCAGTGGAGCCGCAACTCTGATATCGCACGGAAGCCGCTACCGCTGTTTAGTAAACATACCATGAAGAGTCCCTTTTGAAGCATTGAGTGTTATGATATCATTACTGAGTTCTTGCCTCTGTTGTTCCCAGATCCTCAGAGGACTTGGTTAACATCTGTGTGCGTTCTTATAACGTCATAAAATTTTATAGCTTATAAACCTCTAACTAATAAGTATTTCTTATCATCCTGCTAGACCAGTCCAGATCACTAGGTTATGTCGCCCTACTAGCAGATGGAGACAGAGAACCTGGAACTTTGCAGTGACATCACCAGTATAAGCAGTGGTGTAGCCCTGGAACTTGCCAGTGTTCTCTGCCTTCAGCAGATTGTTGCAGTGTAGATGGTGCAGCCCGTACTTTTCTTTTTAGGCCTGACTCCCTTAGGCACAGCATGCAGTCTGTGGCCCTAAAGTGGAGTTCTTTTGGCTAATGAGAACTCTCATATCGGTCTGCAGACCTTTGCCCTGATAGAGCTACTGGAAAGTTCTTCTGCCCCAGGGCCTGATTAGTGGGTCTCATCCCCATTGTGGCTAGGTGTCCCTGGTGGAGGGCCCTTAAGACCCTGCCGGAAGGGGTGAGTAGCTCCCCTCTGGGGTCTCCTCCGCTCCCATCTTATTTTCCTCTGCATTGTTTGCTAGCTTTTTTTTTTTTTTGTAGAGAAGCTCTGTGTACAAATAAAGATTTTTTTTTAAAAAAGAAGCTGCAGAGAAATTTTGAGCCAGGTAAGCCTTCTGATGGCAGCAACCCAGCAAACGAATATTCCAGGGTATTCAACTGGCAGGTGGGGAGTAGGAGTTCCCAGCCGCCATGGTTCTGAGCATAGATAGAGATGGTAACTGGTGTTTGAGTAATGTGGCCAGCTCCTATTGTTCTTTTTGTAATGGGGATGCATCTCCAACAGCTCAGTAGAGCTTAATGATGGATGTCTCCAGGGGGTATCTGTGGATCATCTTGTTGCCATTTTCCACATGGAAGGGGGAAAAAGGCTCCGCTCCTTGTCAGTATTATAGACCAGTTGAGCAGCCAGGATTCTGTTAGATCAGGGTTCTTGTCTTCATGAAGCCTCAACTGCTTCTGCTTTCCCCCAGCCCCGCCACCCAGGATGGTTTGGGCAGAAGCAAGAGAAATGTATGTGCCAGGAGGCCTGATCATAGCGGAGTGGCTTGGAGCCCAGCATGGTTTGTCTGCCTGGGGTCTCTGAGAGTGAGTTCAGCTTTATTTTGGATTCCAGTGCCTACATCTTTGCAGCCACTGCCATAGGGGGCAACCTGATCGTGCCTGTTTGTGTGGTTCTGTCATCTAGTCCGGCGGACATCTTGGTCCTTGTCTTTGAATTGGTCTCCAGTCACACATGTTAGGTCTGTACAATCACATACGTACGCTAGCTACGCCTTTGTTTGTTGTTAAGTGCTGTCAAGTCAGTGTCGACTCATGGTGACCCTCTGGATAGCTGTCCTAAACTGTGATTGGTCTTCAGTCAGGTGGCTCATTTGTTGATGGGGTGGCAACCATAGCTGCTGTTGTTGTCTATATCCATCTCATTGCTGGCCTTCCTCTTTTGCATTGACCTTGAACCTCCAAAGTATGAAAGTCGAAGTCTTGTCATCTGAGCTTCTGAAGAAGGCTTTGGTTTGATCTCTAGTACTGATTGGCTTGTTCTTGCCAGCACCATAATTCAAAGTCATTGATTTTCTTCCTGTATCTTTTTCACTGTCCAATTTTCGCATCTATTAGATCTTATTGAAAATACCATGGCTTGGACAAGTCAAATTTTTGCATAGGGAAAGACATCTCTGCTCTTGAGAATCTTGTCTGGGTCCTACATAGCCATTCTGCCAAGAGCAATGTGTCGTCAGATTTCTTGACTTCTTGTTGTTTCTTTATTGATTATTGATGCCCTAAAGCTGTGCATTTGTTCTGCGTACCTAAGCTGGAGTACACACAAGCTACGTGACTGAACTGCACATTTTGGATATATCTTCATTGCCTGCTAACACATGTCACTTCCTTAGCTGTGAGTGTGTTCTCTGAATACTTGAAGCCCACTGCTGCATGTTGATAGCCCTGTTTCGCTGCTTACTGCACCTTGGAGATACACACGTCAGCTTGAGAGACGCTCTCTGGCCTGTAGCAAGCGCTGAGTGGGCCCTATGGTCTTGTGTTGAGGGCAGTGTGTGAAGAATCATGAGGACCAAAGAGCTCATCTACAAATTGCCTGTTTTGTAATCCGGGGGTTGCTGATTTAAGACCCAACTGTCTGTTTTAAAAAAAAAAAAGCCACTCAAATTTTTAGGAGGATTGTTTAGGGTGGGTCCTCAGACCCTGTCGACAGAGGAACTCCTCCACAACTGTTCTCAGGGTAGTCATTTACATGGGGCAAGTGTTACAGAGGAAATCGCCCTGGTCTTGGATGCCTTCAGTTTCAGGCCTTGCTGTCCAGAATACTTGTTCTTTCTCCAGCAGGCATGGTCTTTCTGAAGACATTAGGAGAAAGCTTTCTGCACTTCCTCTGGCAGATTTGGATAGGTGCCTGCAATCTTCCTAGGGTGGATGCACACGTAGTCAGTCATCAGGTGTACTACCATAACAGTAGAAGATGGAGTCACCCTCAAGATGCTGTTCCTTTTCGTCCCTCTAGTCCAGTCCCGGAACCATAGAGTTGTGAACCTCCACCAGCAGCTTTGGAGACTGAAAGATGTCATCGCTTTGATGTCACTGGTATAACTTGCCAAGCACCGCCCCTCTTTATCAGTACTTTCAGTCTCCAAGCAGCTTGGAGGTTCTGAGCCCGGGACTGGGCTCAGTAGGAATAAATAAGCAGAGTTTTTTCTTTTTGCATATTTAGTTTTATTTTGGGTAATTTTGCCTTTTGGGTTTCTTTTAGGTGCTGTCCTGCTGCTGCTGAAAGGGTTTTTCCTGGCTGTGGACCGGTTTCTTTTCTCTCTTACTCTCTATTTCCCCTCTCTTCTCTTTCTCTCTTAGTCTCTGGTGCATGGACCCCAGCGTGTAAATGAGCATTAGAGCATTACTCAGTGCCTCCCTGCTCCCGAACCCGCTTAAAAGGGGTGAGGAGCAGGTAGAAGGCTGAAAGACTGTGCAGCAGCAGGGCTGGGACTTGGAAGCCAGCGAGGGTTTTTCTTCCCTGTGCCTTGGAGAGGCAGATCACCACTGTTCAGTTTCCTCCCTGCTCCCGAACCCGCGTAAAAGGGGTGAGGAGCAGGTTGAGGGTTGCTCGGCAGAGCAGCAGCAGCACCGGGGTCGGCAAGCCGGTACAGCTTTTCCCGGCATCATTGCAGGCAGAACCGCCGGGGCTGAAGCCGTGTAAGGCTGTGCTCCGGGGCTGGTGATACTTAGATGAACCCTCTCCTCCTTCCTCGAGGCTAGGATCACGGCAGAGGTGAGTGTGGGCTCCAGGGACCCCCCTTTTTCTGCGGCCTCCATCTGTCGGGCGGTTAGAGCCTTGCTACGTGGTGTCATTTTCTCGCTGGATTTTGAGTGGGAAAAGTTGCCGGCAGCTATTTTAGGTGCCGCGTTTTTAGCGTGAGGCTCTCCATTGTTCATTTCCCGGCCTGCGGAGCTTCGTTTTTGTGATAGTCGGCCGGGCTTCAGCTAGTTGAGCAGTTCTGCTTTGATTGGGAGTCTTAAAAAAAAAAAAAAAAAGGCAAACAAGGCTCTTTTTGGGGGGGACTCTGTCTAGCTGGGACATTGCCCTGTTCCTCTTATTGGGGTTTGTTCAGCACAGGAGCCTGGCATTTCTCCCCTCTGGGGGTGGCGCACGTTGAGAAAAGGGGCCATACTAAAGATGCCAGCTAAGCCCCGCTGTCTCATCTGTGGGGTGAGGCGCAGCGAGGTTTTGGATTCTGGGGTGTGCAGGGGCTGTTCTTTAGAGGCAGCAGTGATGGAAAAGGCGCTCGGGGGATGCTGTTGGATTGCAAGGTGGTGGCCCTCTTGAGTTTGTTTCACGGTCTCCTCCTTTATCTGTAAATTGGCAAATTGTGGCGGACTGACAGCTTGTGTCCTCTTTCAGTGGCTACAGTCTCTCTTAGAGGATGACATGTTGATTATGCTGGAGGCGGTAGCAGTTTTAGTGGATGCTATGTATACTCTTGCCGTTTCGCATGTTGGGCAGCAGAAGTGGTTTCTAAGTCCTGGTAGTCCAAGCTGGCCTTTTAGACGGAAGCTCTTGTTTGAAGAAGACTTTGTAAAGCTAGTAAGAGTTTGGGGAGTCCAAACCTCACTGCCTTCTGGAGGATAAACCTAGAGGATCCTAAAGACAGGCAATTTCTGCTTCCTCTGTGTCTTCCAGTTTTTCTGCTTCCTAATGCCAGGACTGTTGGGACCTCCGGATCTCCCAGCAATGACAATCAGAGGAACCATATTTTGCCTTCCTCAGCTCTCAGACCTGACCTCAGCCTTCTTGCAGGGCTTAAAGCCCCCATGGCTGTTCTTCCTTGAGAATTATCCCTTTCTCTCATGCACAATGATGGAACTGGGGGCCCGTTCTGGGTTGCCTCCAGTGGACCACAGTCTCGGACTACCTCACCAACAACAAGTCTGCATCGCTGCCAATCACTGGCTGCTCAAGCACAACTACATCCTGGATGGCAGAGAACCTATTTTGGACACTTTCATAGTCACTCCATGCGATTTTGAGACCAAAAAAGGCTGCTGTCTAAGTCGCCCTGGAAAGATTGGCATGTCAGACCATTGTGTCCATACCTCCTGCCCAGGGAGGAAAAGGCTATTACCCCATCTACTTCATTATGATGGAGAAGGACGAGTCCTTTGGGAAGAACCTCAATCTGAAAGGCATCAAGGCTTCCCTGAAGGTCTCTCACTTCTGGATGAAGATATTGAGGTCCGTCATCCAGGCATTTCAGTCTGGGGAGTTTCTCATGTCACTGGGCCTGGCAAAGGCTTACTTTCACGTTCCCATTCGAGAGAGTCAACAGCATACTCTGCTTTATCATTCTTAACCCGCACGTCAAGTTCTCTGCCCCTTCCTTTGGTCTCTCCACTGCCCCAAGGACCTTTTTTACTCCACTGCCCCAAGGGCCTTTTTTACATGGGGGCAAGCTCTAAAGAGGAAATTGCCCTGGCCTCAGATGCCTTCAGTTTCAGGCCTTGCTCTCCAGAATTCCTATTCTTTCTCCAGGTGGCGTGGTCTTTCTGGCAGTGTTAAAAACAAGCTTTCTGCCCTTCCTCTGGATTTGGATAGGTGCCTACAATCTTCCTAGGGTGGATGCGCATGTAGTCGCAGTCATCAGGCCTATTACCAAGATGGAGCGACCACAGCTCTGCAGCATAAGGGCATATGTGTACATCATTTTCTCAATGGCTTATTTGCACCAAGCCTCCAGTCAGAAGCAGCAAGATGAACGGCCAACCTGGTTCAGTTCTGGAGGATCTCAACTGGGTAGTCTGTCACAACAAGAATCACAACCAAGTTATTGGCTCAGCTGTCAGCCATTCAGCAACAGCGGTGTCCCAAAATTTGGGACTGTCTTCAGCTCTTGGGTTCAATGGCATGTAGGTCTGCTCTGAACCAAAAGCCTGAACCAAACAAAATGGATTCCTGCTACAGAAACTTCTGCTATATACGAATCCTCAGACCTGCTGACCTTCAAGCAACTGCCTGCCAAGTGTTTGTGTGTGTGCATACAGAAGACTATTATTCCTGGTCATGCCTATGTGCAAAAGAACCTGCTTCTTATGCCTTTCTCATCCAGAGACTGTTCTACTGGCCTTGGATATTTGCAACAATATATGAGACTGCATACCATCACCTTCTGCATTTCGTCTCTTACCATGGACCCTTTATCTACAAGATGACCACATGATGGTTATTACCTCCTGATTCACTGAGACACCTCGCAGTAACTCATGCCAACCAATCACTAAAATGTGATAAGGATTTATTACAAAGAATAATACAGTATGCACAGAAGAACTTATATGCCATTTTATGCCTTTTGGTTTCCTTGCTGCTTCTGTAATCAAAAAGACACTGTTATCTCAAGACTGTCCCACTCACCCTGTGAGATAGAATAGGACTCCCACAGACACTTGTAAGGTTCTGTGCTCTCATATGGCTTACCTAGCTTGCTTAGCTGCCTCCTTTGGACTTCATGCTGTTCCAGAGACTGCCTCAGACCTCAGCTGCTCCTGGCAGAGCTAAGGTACCAGTCGTATGTCTTCACTAGGTGGAGGGGGGAATTAGTCATCTAGCTCTTTCCTGCACCTTCCCTAAGTGCAGAACGAGCCTGTGACCTCTAGTTGCTATCAGTGAGTTATTACTACTACATAATCATAATAGTGTTACAACTTATTACCTAGCTTATTGTAGTCTAGTCTATATATCTCCTATTTTTCTATCCAAAATAAATCTATCACTACAGAACTCTGTCTCTTTCTCCTGGCTCATTATCCACCAAACCTGCAAGCGAAGGACTAATAGCAGACTTCCCCTAAGTGTAACTGAGCATAACATAACAATATATCTTATCTATTTGTCTGTCAGTATTCTCCACAGGCAGCAACGATAGAGTTAGTCCCTCAGGCATAAGCTTATCTGTAGCTGCCCCAAAGATCATTGCTGTTCTATTGGTCACCTCGATCACAAGGCTTCGAGATCAGGCTTCCCTTTCTACCAGCAGTAGCAGCCAGCCTACTATGGTGGTATCAGCCAGCTAGTCAGAAGGAGGGCCTGTCCCTGAAGAACCCCCCATGGCTCTTCCTGTCGATGGATGCAAGTCTGTTGACTGGGAGGCTTATTGTGAGGGGCAGGTGGCTCAGGTCCACTAGAGCAGTCAAATCAGCATGACCCATCAATAGCCTGAAGTGAGGGAGGCTTCAAGGTGGGAGGAGAGTTGGGTAAAGACCAGTTCCTCTTCGTCTCTCCGGGCCAGTCCAGGTTACAGTTGGGTAGTCAATCTCCTCCAGCAGCTGAGGACTGAATGCTGAAACTTTTACTGGCAGGTGTTATAGCTCCCCCTGGTGTCAGGAAACCAGTCTTCAGTCCTCAGCAGCTGTGTAGAACGTATATCTGGCAGGCTCCCAGAAGACCCAAATTTTTAGATCTGTGTTTAAAAAAAAAGAAAAAAAGAGAAGAATAAGAAGGGCATTCTAATGGAAACAGGCTGCTTTGATTTTAAAAGAAAGAAGCTTGATCGCTGACCCTAGCAGGGCAATTCAGCGAGCAATGCTCCCTTATTCGTGAGAGCCAGGTAAAACAAACGGAGACGGGCAGAACGTCGATCCTCAGCTATAATTGTAATTTTTAGCATTATCGGGGGCAGAGCCTGTCTTCCGGAGGATCCGTTCTTTAGCGGGGGAGTAGTTTATTTATTTTATTTATTTATTTATATTCTCTTATATACCACGCTATTCTGCATCAGTGCGGTTTACATTGAACAAACTGAAATTACATTGAACAGGACATTATAACTTGGAGATAACTATTTTACAGCGAAATTACATTGAACAGGACATTATAACTTGGAGATAACTATTTTACAGGGAACATAGGCTATGGAAGGTTAAGTGGCTTGCCCAAGACCACAAGGAGCACCTGTGGGACTAGAAACCCCAGTCCTTCCAGTCCAAGGTTGCTGTCCTCGAGTGGGATTTGAACCCCCGACCTTCCGGCCTGAAGTACCTTGCCCCAACCACTAGGCCACTCCTCCACTAGGTGTGGAGGAGTGGCCTAGTGGTTGGGGCAAGGTACCAGAGGCTAGTTAGGAGCTGGGAGCCCCAGTATCCTCTTCCCACCGCAGTTCACTACGTCTCTCAATCTCGCTAGCAGCGGGTCTCTAGAGACGAAAGTTCAGTCTTCTGAGTTCAGGTACTGTTTTAATCTAATTTGTTTTATTTGAGTTTCAGGTTATTTTTCTACATTTGATTTGTCACTCCAGTCAGTTTTGTTTCCTGAAGGGTTTTGGCCGGTGGGAAAGCGCGCGAGCGCCATTTTTCACGTTCGCGTTCTGTTTTAAACGGCGAACTTCGGCATTCCAATTTTTCTTTGCTGGCTCTTGGTTTATTTTATTTCTTTTTTTACTTGTTTGGTTAGAGATTTAGCCCATAATGGAGAGCTCTGGCTCTGGGGAACGGGCTGGAGAGAAGCCTCAGGGGCCTCTACTTAAGGCGGGAACGGCAGCCATAGTGTCTTCAGAGACTTCTGCCTCTCCCTCGCCTTTGCAGCGTTCAGGAAAAAAGAAATCTAAATCACAGAAAACTGATGCAGTAGAGGAGATAGGCAAGTCTTCGGCTCCTGGGGCTCAGGGTCCGTTAGACTCCCTCTTTTCTCCGGATTTTATTTTAGCTTTGCATAGAGCCTATCTGTTAAAAATGTCTCAGCCTGTTGAAAGCCAGTTTGCTAAGCCTCAAGCAGATTTATCTTGGAGAGACCCTAACGTCTCAGATCCTGGGGAAGGTACCTCGACACAGTGCCCTGGTGGAGACTTCTCTTCAGGGGCGTCAGGTCCTCAGCTCTTTGATCCTCTTATGCCTGAGGAAGGGGAAATTTTGTCGGATGTGGGGCTGGATTCGTGGCCTATGGACTTGGAGGAAGGGGAGCTGGGGCCCGGGGAGGACCCCAATGTTTTCCGAGTCTTTCGTAAAGAGGAACTGGGGGCTCTGATTCTTCAGTCTCTGGCTGCTTTAAATATTATGCCTCCTACGCTGCAGCAAGAGCCACTGGAGGATCCCTTATTACAAGGGTTTAAACCTGAGCAGCGGTGTTTCCCTATGCACAGGGTGATTAAACAAATGATTGAGTCAGAATGGGAATGCCCAGAGGCTAGCTTAAGAGGTAGGCGTACCATTGCCCAACTTTTCCCGGTTCCTCAAGAAGAGAAAGATTTGCTACGGATGCCTAGGGTAGACGCGCTGGTGTCGGCGGTCATTAAGAAAACCACGATCCCGGTGGAAGGGGGGGCAGCCCTTAAAGATCTTCAGGATCGTAGGTTAGAAGCGCTTTTAAAACAAGCCTTTGACGCTAGCGCACTAGCCTTGCAAGCTTCGGTTTGTGGAGCATATGTGTCCAGAGCCTCTATCCTTTGGATTCAAGGGGAACAGTCTACGGTAAAATTAGAAGATCCGTCCCCGGAAGGGGCAAAACTGGAGTCAGCGGCGGCTTATCTCGCGGACGCCTTCTATGATTTGGTTAGAATATCAGCGAAATCCATTGCGTCGCTTATTGCGGCTAGGAGGTTTCTGTGGTTATGGAACTGGGCGGCGGACGTGTCTTCTAAGTCGCGCCTCAGTAAGCTTCCATACAAGGGCAAGCTGCTTTTTGGGGAAGCATTGGAAAAGATTGTTAAAGATTTGGGCGATTCTAAGGGTGGTCGTCTTCCTGAGGATCGGCCCAGAACGGCAAAGTCCACTACAATGCAAAGGGGTCACGGCAGAGACGTTCGTAGGTTCTGCGGCTCTCGCTTTGCCCCTTACCAAAGGGGTCACTTTCTTTCCAGGGGGCAATCCTTTTGAGGAGTCAGAGGGTTTGGCAGGGGGGTTTTCAACACCCAGCAAACCTCTTCCAAAAAACCACAATGAGGGGACGCTGGTCCAGGCGGAGGTTCCAGTAGGAGGACGTTTGCAGGAGTTTCTCTCCGCCTGGGCCAACATAACTTCCGATCTCTGGGTGCTAGAGATCATCCGCGAAGGGTATGCTCTGGAGTTTGCATCCCCTCTGGTGGATGCCTTTGTGTTGTCCCCCTGCGGTCCTCTCTGGAAAAGGCAGGCGATCAACAGCACTCTGCAGCGTTTGTTGCGACTACAGGCCGTGGTTCCAGTGCCTTTAGACCAGTACGGAGTAGGTCGGTACTCGATTTACTTTGTAGTGCCCAAGAAGGAAGGGTTGTTTCGGCCTATTTTAGATCTCAAGCACGTGAACCGTTCCTTGAGGGTTCTGCATTTTAGGATGGAGACCCTGAGGTCAGTCATTCGGGCGGTAAAGCCAGGAGAGTGGCTTATCTCCATAGATTTGACGGAAGCTTATCTGCACATTCCCATACGTCCGGAACACCAACGGTTTCTGCGGTTTGCAGTTCCCATGGGACATTTTCAATTTCGGGCGTTACCCTTTGGTCTGGCTACCGCGCCTCGTACCTTCACCAAGGTGATGGTGGTGGTAGCGGCGGCTCTTTGCACATTCAGGTGCATCCCTACCTGGACGTTTGGCCGGGCAGGTTCTTGGCAGGAATCGGCTGCGGCGACGGCTCGAGTGGTGCAGTTCCTGGAACCACCTAGGTTGGGTCATCAACCAAGCAAAGAGTCAGTTACTACCGGTTCAGCGTTTGACTTAGCTCGGAGCCTTGTTCGACACGAAGAGCGGAACGGTTCTTCTTCCGCCGGACAGGATCCGGAAGCTGATAGCCCAAGTCGACGCCTTCCTTTGTCTAGCGACTCCAACAGCTTGGAGGTATTTACAGTTGTTGGGTTCGATGGCCGCGGCTTTGGATCTGGTGCCTTGGGCCAGAGCTCACATGCGGCCGCTGCAACACGCCTTGCTCTCAAGGTGGTCTCCGCAAGTGCATTCCCTGTCGCAAAGGCTTCGGTGTCCAGAGGATGTCAGAGTCAGTCTGCAGTGGTGGCGACTTTCAGCGCGCCTTCAGGCAGGAGTCCCGCTGGAGGATCCAGAGTGGATCTTGGTCACTACAGATGCCAGCCTGTCCGGTTGGGGAGCTCATTGTCGGTCTCGAGTGGCGCAGGGGAACTGGTCGGCGGAGGAGGTGCAAGCGGTGCGTTTCACGCTTCTGCATTTCTCGGATCTACTCGAAGGTCAAGCTGTATGAGTGTTTTCCTACAATCTAGTAACGGTGGCCTACATCAACAAGCAGGGGGGCACGGGCAGTGCGCCCTTGCTGCGGGAAAGTCAGATTTTGCTTCAGTGGGCGGAATTGCATCTTGTGGCCATTTCGGCGGCTCATGTAGCGGGGAAGGACAACATTCAAGCCGATTATCTCAGCCGTCATCGCCTCGATCCCAGAGAGTGGGAGCTGAACTGGGCGGTGTTTCACGCCATCATGATTCGGTGGGGTCAGTCGGTCATGGACCTCATGGCGACGCAGACCAGTGCCAAGGCGTCACGGTTTTTCAGCAGGCGCAGGGAGCACATGTCGGAAGGTCTAGACGGTCTAGTGCAGCCCTGGCCGGCGGGAAAACTCCTTTATGTGTTTCCTCCTTGGCCATTGATAGGTCGGGTCATTCTTATTTATTTATTTACATTCTCTTATATACCGCGCTATTCTGCATCAGTGCGGTTTACATTGAACAAACTGAAATTACATTGAACAGGGCATTATATTTATTATTTATTTATTTAACATTTCTTCTATACAGCGCTATTTAGATCAGTGCGGTTTACATTCAACATCAACTATACAAGGCAGGCGCTCTGCGTTGTATTTACAATGAACGGGGTGATCAACTTGGATATAACTGGGGGAAACTATCTACATCATATTTACACTGGTACCTACTTTCAGACGGGATCTATCTACATCTTATTTACGCTGGATGCCTAAATTCTATTTCAGGGTGTACCGTTAGGGAGACCAAGCTGATTATCCTTTTTCATGCTGGGTCTGATTAACCGAGTGCGTTGGGTGATTGGCTAAGGTGCTCCAGGCTTGTTTACTAAGGCTGGTTTCGGGGTAGTATCTAGTAAACAGATGATGCTTTAATGCCTTCCTGAAATGGGTTAGGTTGGTGATGTTTCGGATTTATGTGGGGAGGGTATTCCAGGCTCTAGGTACGTAAATCGTGAAGGCCCTATTCGTTGTTGCTTTTGTGCATTTCGTCATTGCTTTTGGGACCTCTAGGATGTTTTGCATTGTGGGTCTTCTGTTTCTGTTATGTGGTATCATCTTGCTGATGGCTGTGGGGGTCTGGTTGTTCAAGGCTTTGAAGGTCAGGGTTAGTACTTTGTAGTGGGTTCTTGCTTGAACAGGTAACCAATGGAGGTTCATCAAGATTGGAGTTATATGATCCCTCCATGAAGCTCCTGTTAGTACTCTCGCAGCAATGTTCATTGCAAGCTGGAGCGGGGCTAGTGTTGCCTGAGGGAGACCATGCAGAATTCCGTTGGCGTAGTTGAAATGTGGTAATATTAAGGCTTGATAGATTGATCGATAGTCGCTGAGGTCGAGTAGTGGTCGTAGGTGTTTTAAGGTCCTTATTTTCAGATATATTGTTTTCACGGTGTTTCTTATATGGGTTTTCAAGTCTAGCTGTTGGTCCAGGGTAACGCCAATGTAGCGGATTGTAGGCTTGGTTTTCAGTTCTGTATTGCTGACTTTTAAAGAGGGTGGTGGAGTGAAGTCCTGGTTCCTTGAAATGAAAAGGACATCTGTTTTGCTGTAATTGATTCGTAGATTTTGCATAATGAGCCAGTCTGCTACTGCTTCAAAACATCTTGTTAGAGGGGAGAAATCTGGTCGGTCGGTCCTGAATGGGATGTATAGCAAGATATCGTCTGCGTAGGCTAGATAGTTGACCTTGAGCGAGTGTATTAGGGTGCATATGGGCTGCATATAGATGTTAAACATCAATGCAGATAGTGACGGTCCCTGTGGCACCCCCTGGTCTTGCAAAAATGGCTCTGGGGTCGTGGTGCGAGACCTCACATGTTGCCACCTATTAGTCAAGTAGGATTTGCACCAATCTAGAGCAGTTCCTTGTATTCCTTTCTCGTTGAGGCGTTGTATGAGGATCTCGTGGCTCACCGAGTCAAAGGCAGCTGCGATGTCCAGGAAAATGAGAGCGAATCCTTGATGAATGTTGTCAGTTCCAGAGACTAGGTTGTCGAATAGGGTGGTGAGGAGGGTTTCCACCCCGTGTGCTTTTCTGAACCCATGTTGGGATGGGTCTAGTGGGGCTTCAGTGTCAATATGCTGTTGAATTTGACGCTGTACTATCTTTTCAATTACTTTGGCAAGCATGGAGATACTTGAAATTGGCCTGTATGACTCCACTTTTATTCTTCAGTAGTGGTCTGATTGATGTTTGTTTCAGGCTCTGTGGGAATGATCCCGTTGTAAGAGATTGATTTACTAACTTGCTTAGATATTGGCTTAAGTCACAGCGTAACTCCCCTTTATCCAGATAGCTGGACATGGGTCGTTGGGCGCGGTGGTGGGGTTGATTGCAGCGATAGTGTCTTCAATCTCTCTGTGCGATACTTTGTCAAATTTGGATAGTGGCGATGGTTGAGACAGATTATGCGGTAGGGTGTTGTCTGTGGGGCTTGAGGTTACACCGGTCCGGATCATTTTTGATTGTAGGTAGTCAGAGTATGCCTCTGGCTGTGGCATATGTGATTGGTCTGAAGGTGGTTCTCTTGTAAGAGATTTTACGATATTGAACAAGTCGTGGGGCTTGTTTAACGATCGCTTCAAGATGTCTGAATGATATTGTTTCCGCTTCTTCATTAATTCATCTCGGTGTACTCTTAAGTAAGCGTTGTAATTACTTTGTGCTTCAGTGGAGCGTGCTCGACGCCATCCTCTCTCGAACTTGCGCAGGTACAGGAGTGATGCTCGGAGCTCTTTAGTATTGCCACCCACTACCTGGGCCTTGAGGGTTTCCAGGTTGGAGTGGCCTTTGGTGCCCTTCAGGGGTGAAGTACTACTATTTGACCCTAGGGATTCTGGGTAGTGTAGTCCTGAGCCTCCTGAAGGATTGAGATTGTAGTTGTAGCTCGAGCAGACAAATGCAGGCAAAGAAAATTTCTTTTTTAAGAGGTTTATTTCCAACGCTTTGCAGTTCAGTGCAATCAGACGCAAAAGAAGATTATGGCACATTCAACAAAAGAGGGGAAAACCAAAATATACAGGGTTTGCAATGCTGGGCTAGCTTTCCATTAGCTTATTCACCGTTCCTTCTTAGACTCACATTCAGGTAATCATGTGACTCTTCCATGAACTGAAACTAAAGTCTTCTTACAACAGCAAAGCTTCTCAGCTCCAGGAAATGATTCCACTTATTAAACTTTCATAATCTTTTTCACCCTGGTAACAGGTAAGTTAACCTTCTATTATATTCTTTTCATATAATTTTAAAACATTCAATTAAGATTCTTTTCAATATTACAAGTAGAGCAATCCATGGCTAGATCTTGTTCTGTCGAAGGCAGGGAAATATCTAACGGCATCTCTTCTTCACAGCTATTGGCATGCTGTGTTAGATTAAAAGGAGAGACTGCCTTTTTCTCTAAGAATTCCCTAAACTCTGCCAGAAGTGATTCAGCCTGCTTCTGTCCTTTGCTAAGCTGATGTCTTTCTTCTGCTTCAGGTAAACGTTTATTTATTTTATTTATTTATTTAAACGGACTTGGTATACCGCTTTATCATGAAATCAAAGCGGTTGGCACAGCAAACAATCAATGAAGGGTGATTTAAGATATCTAGCTCGTGGTAATTGGCTATGCTGTTTTTGTCAGCACAACAGTTCTCCATGTGAGTAAAACCCCTCCCCCACTTATCCTTAAAAGTAAGTGTTGGGTTTTCCTTTAACAGTTCAACTCGCTCTGGAGAGTTTCTGAACAGACAATTAAAACTAGAAATGTCAGCTTTACCTTGGCACAAGTCTTCCAAATAAGCCTCAGCACTTTTCCTTCTATTGGCTTTCAGGCTGTAAGCTCCAGCTGGCTTATTAGTGTCTCTTATGCTGCTCAAGTGTATATCAGGCTGAACAAATCTTCCATAGTTCTGTCTGTCGTTGTTCTGGCTTTTAAAGCTATTCTTCCAGCTTTCTTGCTTCCTAGTATCACAGTTGCTAGCTCCTTCAACCCCACTTCGTACCTTGTGCTGAGAGTGTCTCCAGGATAAGTCTTTACCCCTCTGGTTACTGCTCCAAGGTCCTGCTTGGTTCTCAGGTAGCTCAGGCTGTAGTTCTAGGTCTCTCAGTGCTTCTGAGTCCTTCCTTCCATAGAAGTCTCTCAGTGCCCCTGAGTCTCCTAGTAACTCCCTTCGTGACTCCAAACTGCTTCTCTGTGGATCCCAGCTGTTCCTTGTCACATGCTTCTCCAACTGTTTCTGTTTCCACTTCGGTTTCCTTTCCTGTTCCAGATTCTGTTCCAGATCCTCTTCCAACTTTTATTCCAGCCTCCCTTCCAGCTTCTTCTGTGTTCTAACTGCCTGCGTATTTAACAAGCTCCTACTATGTTGCACTGCCCGCCTCCTGCTTGGGCGTGCCCAATCAGTGACCTGACCTGTCTCCTCCCCTAAGGTGAGGTGTGGTTCCTGATCAGCTGCGTGTTTTTTTCCTTCTGAAGAGAAAATCCTGCTTTTCAGTGCAGTACCACTTTTCTCCACCAGATCTCCGTCTATCTCCATTGCTTCTTGAGAGGCTTCTACGTCACAGTATACCATGGTGCATGTTCTCGTTTCTTAGATTTTTTGTCTGTGGCTGGTATGCAGGCGACGGATTTGAGGCTATCGTCCCAGTTGGATACCAGAGCATCTAGGTCGTGTGCTGTATTGTTGAGGAGTGGAAGGACCTTCTCTCGAATTTCTTCTTTATCAAAGGGGCAGAAGCGCTTCAAAGATGTTCCGTGAGCGGTATTGGCCTTGTTGGAGTTTTGGTTGTAGGTGTTAATAAGTATGTAGAATTTGACTTCCGGTGATGCGGTGAGCCCGAGCAGTCGCACGCTGCTCGAGCTCTGGGCCCCCTTGCTCCTCCGGCGCTGCTACATGCCCTAACGAGCTCGACTTCGGGGCTCCCGCGCCCCCCCCCCCCAGGCACCTTTGACTGAAGCGGATCGCTGCCCGGAGGGACGATTTAGTGCCTTTTCTTCCCCCACCTGAAGATTCACGGAGGCGGCCTAGTTCTGTGCTGCGGGCGCTGCGGACACCGCACTGGGGTGCAAGCCGCGTGGTGGGGTGAGTAGGCCGGGAGGCACAGCATTACCTTTTCCCGGGATCGCAGTGGGGCCCCCGCGGAAGCTGCAGCTCACCGGCTGGTGTTCAGCGCCCCTGTTTGCCTTCAGCGCGCCTCCATTTTGTGCCTCGCGTGGATGTCTGCCGGGGGGGGGGGAGGGGAAGAAGACAGAAAACTCAAGAGGGGCTGAGATCCTTCCCTGGGCCCAGCTGTGAACTGCCCCCCCTTGTCCAGCCTGCTTTCTTTCTTCCTCTGGGGGACTTGCATGACACTTCACGGACCTGGCTGATGTCCTCCTCTCCCCAGCCCAGGCGATAGAGACTTGTACTCCATCCTCCCAGCTGGAAGCGTGTGACTGGTGTTTTTCCGGTGGGCCATCCACGAGTGCGCCTGGCCCCCTGCCTCCAGCACTTTGAGGTCTCTGGCCGGCGCCCTGCCCCCCCCACCCTGAAGAGCCGGTGCTATAGGCCCTGCGCCCAGCCTCGGGTGCATAGGAGCCCGACATTGGGGCATTGCCCCCCCACCTGCGGGTAGGGGCCCGGGTCTGACATCTACCTTCTGGAGTACCATCCCCCCCCCCTTTTTGGCACTTAGGGGCCCAGGATCTGCACTTAATCCCAGCCGCACCGACACCCGGGACCCCAGCCTTCTTACCAGTGCTTAGCCAGCCGAGAAACCTGCCTTTCCTCTAGCACCTCGGGGCCCCTGATCCATATTCTATTTCCTGTGTACTGTGGCCTAGGCGGCTCTGGTGACACTTGCCACTCGGATTTGGGACTGTGCTGCGCCCTGAGGTGGTCGACGACTGGAGCCCCGTCGCCTGGCGGTGTGAAGTGGGGACTCGAGATACGCCCTCCCCCTCCCTTGGAGCAGTCTACAGCAGAGGCCTGGGCGATGGCGGCAAAAGGAGGCCGCCGGGTGGAGAAGGAGAAAACCCCCCTGCCGCCCAGGGGGGGGGAACAATCCTCACCGCTGAAAGGGGAGGCTAAGACCACGGCAGCGACGGTGGATGAAATCTCCATAGCCGTGGCGGGGGTGCTGTCCGCTCAGTTCGCGGATCTGCGGGGCCGCATGGACCTTGTCCAAGCCTCAGTGGAGGCCCTAGGCGGTCGACTACACGAGGCGGAGCACCGGATAGAGAGGTCGGAGGAGCATGTGCTGGAGCTCCAGCGGGAGATGGCCCAGGTGAAAAAATTGCTTCAGGGGCAGGAAGCCAAACTCGACGACCTTGAGAATCGGTCCCGCCGAAACAACCTGAGATTTCTCGGGATTCCTGACGCCGTCGAAGATCGGAACCTGCAATCTTACATAGAAGATCTGGTGAAACAACTCCTGGCGAGTGAGCCTGAAGGTACCTCAGTACAAATAGAGAGGGCACACCGGGTTGGGCCGCGGAGGACCAGTGATACCCGACCCAGGATGACGATAGCACGGTTCTTGAGATTCCCACAGAAAGAAGCGGTCCTGCGCGCAGCGCGCAAGAAAGGAACCATTCAGAAAGACAATGCCCGGATACGTATTGTCCAGGATTATTCAGCAGCCCTGGGACAGCGGCGACGAG
Organism: Ichthyophis bannanicus; assembly: GCA_033557465.1. Lineage (NCBI taxonomy): Eukaryota > Metazoa > Chordata > Amphibia > Gymnophiona > Ichthyophiidae > Ichthyophis > Ichthyophis bannanicus. The sequence goes on along the minus strand of CM066031.1, from coordinate 161,783,773 downwards.
ACTATGGACCATTATGCCAGACCCTAATAGACAATAACATTAAATTTATAGTGCAATATCCCGCCCGATTGGTCTTCACCCATGACGGGATCCGCCGGACTTTTGACTCCGCGTCAGCAGCAACGCCCTACGTGGAGGAGATACGGCGGAGGGCCGCAGTGGCGGCCGAATCCTGAGGACTGGCGGAGAGGACTATCGTTTTGATGCGCAAGTTAGCGTATCCTATCCTGTCCTTGACATTAAAGTGATGGTGTTGGTAATTGGGGTGGGGGTGGAGGGTTGCATGGTTGTCTTTATTGCCCTTACATAGAGCTGTTGGCTGCCCTTTTTGGGGGCTGGGGAGGGGCGGGAGGAGGCCCGGGGGGAGGTGGTGTGTCGGTATGACCTGGGGGGGAGGGGTTCTTGTAGTGAAGTTGGGGCGCTGGAGGGGTGGGGGGGTACCACACGCATCCAGGAATTCATAGAGGAGGCGAGGAGGATGGAAGTAGAGTTAAGGGATCGGAGGGGGGAGGGGGGAGGGCGGGGGAGGGATAGTGGGGGGAAGGGCATAGGTAAGGGGGGGGAGAGTGGGGGAGGGGGCGTAGGGGGGGAGGGCAGGGACGGAATGTTGTACTTTCAAGAACCAGTTGAGATAGGGACGGGTGGAGGAGTACGTTCGAGGGACGGGGGGGGGAGCACCTCAGGCTGGGGGGGTGTTTTCCCTATATCCTATGTGGTACATCTTAGACACTTCTGAGCCCAGTTTAGTATTACATGCCACTTAAGATAATCTCTTGGAATGTTTGCGGTTTGGGCAGTCCGATCAAGCGAGCAAAAATTCTTCAGGCCCTGGCCAGGCAGGGAGCAGACATTGCTATGCTTCAGGAAACCCACCAGACTGCCGACAAACACTGTAAGCTTTGCCGGGATTGGGTGGGACAGGTCTGGGGGGCCCCAGCCCTTGGTAAGAAGGGAGGGGTGGTGCTTTTGATCCACAAACGCGTAAGGATGGAGGTGGAGAAAGACCTTGTAGATCCAACGGGTCGCTTTGTCCTGGTACAGGGAGCCCTTGAGGGGAAGCCAGTAGTTCTTGGTAGTGTGTACTGTCCCAATGTACTTGATCTATCCCTATATGCACGCATTGCCTCCCAACTTGAAACATTACCGGAGCTCCCTGTTATTTTGGGAGGGGACTTTAACGGGGTCATGGATGCTGACCTCGATACCTCTAAGGCGGGGGAGCAACGAGAAAGATTGGCGACGGTTCGGGCAATGCGACGTCTTTGCTCTCGACTGGGGCTGGTGGATCCCTGGCGATTACTACACCCGGTCGAGCGGGACTATACACACCAGTCCCGGGCCCATGGTACAAGCGCACGTATAGACTACCTGTTGGTGTCAGCTGGGCTGTTCGCCAAGGTGGGGGATGCCCAGATAGGGCCAGTGGAGATCTCTGATCATGCATTTGTTTGGTTGGAGGTCTTCTGGAGTGGGAGTACCTCACGGGCCTTCCAATGGCGTTTTCCTTTGGAACTCTATAGAGACGCCCAATTTCGCGCATTTATCCAGCGGTGGTGGCAGGAATTCGAAGCCGATCATAGGGGCCATCAGGATGACCCCGAGTTACTCTGGGAAACGGCAAAGGTCGTACTGAGGGGGGATATAATTGGGTTCCTCGCCAGAAAACGAAGATTAAGGGCCGAACGTATTATGGTTTTGGAGGGAGCGGTGACGAAACTGCGACGCCGCTGGGCCCATACCCCCACTGCGGGCCTTAAAAAGCAGCTGTGGGACACTCAAATGGAATTAAACGAACTCCTGCACCAGAGGGCTAAGAAGTCCGTACTGTACTACCGTTATCAACTATATCGCTATGGGGACAAGCCCGGGAGGTTATTGGCTCGGTGCCTTCGTGGACCCCGGGGCTCTAAATTGGTGCCCGCCCTGCGAGACGAGTTAGGGATCTTGCACAGGGAAAGCCCGGCAATAGTGCGGGTGTTTCGGTCCTTCTTTCAGAATCTTTATGCTGCGGAGGCGACCTCTCCGGCGCAGATGGCGGATTATGTGAGGGGACTGGACTTGCCTCGCCTTTCCACGGAGCAGAGAGCTCAGTTGGATCAACCGATTACGGTGGCTGAGTTGCAGGGGGCAATCTCAAAATCCAGTTGCTACAAATCCCCTGGATCCGACGGGCTAGGCGCCGAATTTTATAAAATCCTCAATGAGCAGATCTCCCCTACACTGGCCGCCGTACATAATAGGAGAGCACAGCAGGGCTCCTTTCGGTGGGGGGCTAACCATGCGCATATTGTCCTTATCCCCAAACCGGCAAAAGACCCTCTCTCTGCGGCCTCGTATCGTCCTATTTCTTTACTGAACTTTGACCTTAAATTAATGGCTAAGATCATGGCAGATCGCTTAGCGGAGTTCTTGGGGTTGCTGGTTCACGAGTCCCAGGTTGGTTTTGTTAAGGGGCGATATGCGGTCCGTAACCTACGCAAGATCATCGCATCCTTAGAATGGGTCCAACATAGACACCTGTCTTCCCTCTTGATTAGCTTTGACGCAGAGAAGGCCTTTGACAGGGTGGATTGGCAATACCTGCGATTCATCCTCCCTCATTATGGCTTGGGGCCGTCGTTTTGTAACATGGTCGACAGTCTGTATGCCAACCCCACCGCAGCGATATTCTGTAACGGGGTTTTATCAGAGCCTTTTCCGCTGCAGAGGGGGACCCGTCAGGGATGCCCCCTCTCTCCTTTGCTCTTTGTTCTTTCTTTGGACCCCCTCTTGCGTCGTGTGGCGGGCCTGCCGACCATCCAGGGTGTAAGTATAGGACCTCAGGTATTTAAGATCTCGGCCTTTGCCGACGATCTGTTGGTACACCTGCTCTCCCCCGGCGACTCCCTGCCCCTTCTGTTGCGGGAGTTTCGTGCCTTTGGGCAGTTTGCTGGGTTTAGTATCAACCGGGATAAATCTGAGGCCCTTGATGTCTCTGGACAACTTCGGGGCAGCTGGGTGGGCGAGTTTCCCCTTCGCTGGGCTGAGCACCAGTTCATCTACCTGGGGATTATATTGCCCCGCCATCCAGCTCACCTATATAAGACCAACTTGCGACGGATGCTGAGCAAGGTGCAAGCCCAGCTACAGGCGTGGCTGCCCCTCCCTCTCTCCCTCATGGGAAGAATTGCGGCGATTAAATTGGTCATTTTGCCGCGGATTTTATATTGGCTGCAGACCCTCCCTGTTTGGATCCTCCGTCGGGATCTTCGGCGCTTTGAGGCGGAGTTTCGGGGCTTTCTGTGGGGGGGATCGAGAGCTCGTATCTCTTATCGTAGACTAGTGGGGAGGCTCCGTGGGGGAGGCTGGGGGCTCCCAGACCTAGGCACGTATGCGCTGGCTTGTCAGGCCCGCCACTTAGGGGATTGGCTTGGGGATACCGATCTTTACACCCCTAGGGCTTTTGAGGAGGCATACGTGGTACCCCACTCCCTGAGAGCCCTTCTGCACTTAGAGGTCGGTAGATGGCCTACGCACTTAGCCGACAGTGTGTTGTTAGCCCCGGTGTGTCGGACCTGGCGGAAACTGAATGCCTATTGGGGCCATCGGTGGCAGGTGTCGAGCTGGCTACCTATCCGAGGCAATGCCAATTTTATCCCGGGCACTGAAACTGCGGCGTTTCGTCTGTGGGGGGAGAGAGGAGTGCATACTCTGGGCCATGTGGTGGATCTGGTGGGCAGGCCTAAGCCTTTCTCCCTGCTATCTCGCGAATATGAACTAGGGCCCCTACACTTTTTTGCATACATGCAAGTCGCCCACTACGTGGCTTCTCTTTCCCGGTCGGACCTCTGTGGCGACCGCTCGGCCCAGATAATAGCGTTCTTTGGATTTGGCGAAGTCGAACGGCCATCTATTCGATCTTTTCATCTTCGGTTGGAACAATTTCAATCACGGCCAGATTACAGTGGCGTGGAACGGGCCTGGGGGGCGGAACTCGGCCGGGAGATTCCCCATGGCACCATTCTAGCAGCCCTTCGGAGAGTGGCGAGCCTCGTAGATGGTGCACGCTGGCGAGAAATCCAGATTAAGTGCCTAACTCGGGTCCACTTCTCTCCGAGGCGGGCACTGCGCTGCCATCTGACTGAGGATGGTAGCTGTCCACGTTGTGCGGAGCCCTTAGCTACATTGTATCATATGTGGTGGGGCTGCCGACGCATACGCCCCTACTGGCATAGAATTGCCCTATTTATGGCTGACCTTATTGGACAACCTGTTCACTGGGACGCGGCCCTCATCGTCCTGGATCTTCTGGGTCTCACCTCTCCAAAGGGGAAATGGAGTCGCTGGCTGGTGCGGAAGGCCTGTCTGGTGGGCAAGGGCCCAGTCCTACGTGGGTGGAGGGACAGCCACCCTCCCTCTTTTTGGGAGTGGCGGAACTCCTTCCACCAACTCATGCTCCTGGAATGTAGGACTGCGCGGGGCCATGTGAAGCGATGGTCTGCTTTCTGGTTATTGTGGGAGCCCTACATTCAAACTTTGAGTCCTCGGGCTCGTAACGTACTTTTACAGTTAGGTTGTTAATAGCCTTATTTACATGCGGAGACCTACTGAGTTTTGGTAATGTTATATGCTGGTTCGGCTGGGTAATGCCTTTGGGAGGAAGGGGGGGGGAAGGTGGGTACTTGGGGGGGGGGGGGGGAGGGGGGATGGGGGGGTACTTGCTTAAAACTGTGTGACCATCTATGTATCTTGCACCCTGGGGATCAGAGTCCACCCCAGGGAGCGACCGTTTTCTGTTGTATCTTTGCTGTTTTGTTTGATGGTTCAAAAATAAAATTTTGAAAAAAAAAAAAGTATGTAGAATTTGAGCAGGCTATGGTCAGACCATGGCACAGGAGTTATGGTTGGTATCATTTGTTGGGTAGGTTCTGCGTCTGTTTGTGGGGCAAAAATCAGGTCCAGTTTATTTCCCTTGTGTGTGGGCCTATTTCCCACGACGTGTGAGTAACCCAACTCGTGTAGTGCTTCTAGGAAAGCAGTGGCTTGGGATTCTTGCAGAATAGGCAGGTTGAAGTCGCCTAGAATCCAGTTGTGGGATCGTAGTCTGTTTGTGTTGCAGGCGAGGCCAATTATTGTTGCGAGATCCTCTGAAGATGGTGTTGGTGCTCGGTAGAGTAGGTTGATCGTGCAGATGTCGTTTGTTATAGTAAGTGAGTCTAGGTGGGTTGTGCTGGTTGCATTGCTCATCTGGAAACTTAGGCCAGTTTTGGCAAGGATGAGTGTTCCATCTCCTCTCTGATTGGTTCTATGGCAAGCATGGAATGAAAACCCTGAGGGTAGCATCTGGTTGATGATTGCATTGTCACATTCGGATAGCCATGTCTCTGTGATCATGAGGATGTCAAGATCATGGAGCGTGACCAAATCGGTAATTATTGGCCATTTAGCGCGTATTGACCTGGGGTTGATGAGTGCACACTTCAGGACATGTTGGTGTTGCTGTCTGTCCACTTGTGACTTCTTAATATGTTGAAGTGGGATGTGTAATAAGTGTGAGTGAAGCGTGTCATTGGATTCCCTTGGGGTGTATCGATGATTCTCCGTCCATCTCTTCCCATTGCTGCGGAGTATCGGGATGTGGTTGGTGTTTGTATGAAAGGCGTGAGATGCATTGGGGAGCCAGGCGGCCAGGTGTATACTGTCGCGTCCTCCCGCCCGGGCCGGTGGCCGATGAGCAAGAGGGCTCGCCTTAATTGCCCTTCTGAATACTGTCCCCAATATGGCTGCCAGCATGGACTGCTGGGATATGTAGTTTCAGCTATTCTTTTGAGCAAGCAGTGTGACCACACGGTTTGTTTGGCAAAAACAGAGAAATTTATTTTTCAGGGTTTCCCCCTCGCATCAAATTCGTTGCACTAAACACAGGTAAGGATAATTTCTCCCAAAGGCAAAGGATAAATAAACTCCAACAGGCTTAACTCAAACAGACAGGAATTTCTTCTTCACATTGTCAACTCTTAGCTTCTTTCTGGTAACTACCTTCTAAAGCTAAGGCTGTTGACCATATCAAAGTAACTTAAACTTTCAACAAGTTTCTTTTCTTTCACAGCTCCCATAGAAAAGAGGTTATAACTGTTTTTAAACTTCCAGCAAGTTTCTTTTCTTTCACACCATATAGAAACCAGCTACCATGGCTTTTAAACTTCTAGCAAGTTTCTTTCCCTTCTCAGTTCCCAGAAACAAGCTTATAATGGTTTTAAACAAACCACTCCTTCACATGGGCTTGAGCTTAGCACATGTTCAGTTCGTTTGCCTTGCAATAAGAACATTGCATTTCTTCAGTATCACTTTCACATGGGCTTTCACACAATTCTATTTCCATTTCATGAGTAGACTCACTAGAGCTATCTTCCTGTGGACGGGTATCATAGGATTTATGATTTACACCCTGCAGCAGCTCATCCAGCTTTAACAGCAAGCGTTCCCTCTGCTCTGTAGCTACAGGCTTTAAAGATGGAGTTTCTCTCTCCCTTATCAGCCTTTCAATATCTCTCACTGCTGAGTCACGGCAGTCACTGGCACACTTCTTATTTCTGTCTGAAGCTTGCTTTACAGCCTTCTGGCTAACACAGTGTCTGGCACCTTTTCTTAGCTCTCTAACCACTTCTTCAGAAAGAGCTTTGCTAGGGACTTCAGGCAACTTATTCTCTCTACCTCTAGGGCTCAACTGGCTTCCCGAGCTGTTTCCCCACCTGGGAATTGACTCCTCCAGCTTCCTTTCTCTGAGGTACCTTGAGACACGTTTCTGCCTTGATTCCAGGGCTCTCTGCTGCTCAGCTCCCAGCTGCTTCGGACTCTTTTGCTGCGTGCTTTCCTACAAGTTCTGCCGTGTCTGCTGCTGCCTGCTTTGCTTCTCACCTTCCCCCCTTCTATCAAACACTGAAGCAGTTTTAAACTGGTGCTTCTTAGGCACCACGCCTTTCTCCCTGCACACGTGAGAGCTGTTAGGGCTCAACCTAGCTCTAACGTCATTAAGTGGGCGGGGCTTAGTACTAGCTGTAGTCTGCCTCGGAGGCTTGTGGTTACTATGGGAACTCTGTTGATCTCTGCTTTTAAAGGTGCAGGTCTCACTTTCTTCCCATTCCATCCCTTCTATACAGCTCTACTTACCACAATACATGCCAAGGTTAGTAGTGGGTGCATCTTGTGGTCGACTTCGCGGAGTTACAGGTAAGAATGCGAGCTGTTCGTTTCCGGGTAGTTTACTGGGGTCTGATGCTGACTACTGGGGCAACTACCAACGGCAGTGTAACCTGAGTATAGCAATGTAAGTAAATAATGTAGCCTGCATGCAGCAGTAACATGAGTATAGCAATGTAAGTAAATAATGTGGCCTGCATGCAGCAATGTAGGCTAAATATAACAACAATGTAATCTGTGTACAGTAAACAATGTAATCTGCGTATAGCAGGCAGTCAGCTCTTAGAACAGCAACAATGTAATCTGTGTGCAGTAAACAAAGTAATCTGCGTATAGTGGACTGTCAGCTCTAAGTACAACGGTGTGGTCTGGTATCAAGTTTGGCAAGTGGAGAAGAGTTCCTTGGAGGCAATACTCACAGTTGGTAGGCTTCAGGTTCCTGGCAGTAACCGAGATAGGTACTGTTTGTCCGTTTTCAGGGGTCAGTGTTCAAATGGTGGTTTGTGTTTTAAATCTTATGGTCAGGACGGTGTGTGAGACTTACTTGCATCTGTATCTGGGTCGGTTTCTGGTTGCTTCTGTTTCCTCAGCGGTGTGTAGCCTCTGGTTTGGGCCTCCGCAGCGCGGGCCCACCAGGCCCGGGTGCGCCTGATGGTGCTTCTTTTATGTGTGCTGTGGCTGCCCCGATTGGGCAGGGCGACGCTGGATTCGGCCGGTTCCCTGCAGTTCTTTCCTGCTCAGGGAGCTTAGGCAGGGCTGGAGATGGAAAGCATGCTGGTGTCCTCTGCTTCCCTTCGCCTGATGGTGCTTTTGCTGTGGTTGTAGAAGTGGGTGTGAGAGTAAGTTCAGCCCTGAGGGAGCTCAGGCTGCTGGGATGTTTGCAAACTGCAGACGGGTCCTCTGGGGGTTTTTCTGGCGTCTCGGTGTGCAGATGGAACTTGTGGAAGGTTTGCTGGCTTCTCGATGTGGGCCTCTGCCTAAGGGCCGTGCCAAAGGGCCCTCTGGCGAGACCCTCAAGCGTGGGACCGCAAAGGCGTGGGTGCGCCAGTCAGATCCTCCTCTTGAATCCCGGGGTCTGCCTGGATTGGGCAGCACATGTCAGCTGGTCGGCTGGGGGAGCGGTGCTGGAGAACTATTTTCAGGGAACATGGGCTATGGAGGGTTAAGTGGCTTGCCCAAGACCACAAGGAGCACCTGTGGGACTAGAAACCCCAGTCCTTCCGGCCCAAGGTTGCTGTCCTCTAGTGGGATTTGAACCCCCGACCTTCCGGCCTGAGGTACCTTGCCCCAGCCACTAGGCCACTCCTCCACTCCATTCGGAGAATTTCGGCTTACAGCGGCAATGTGATTCTCATTGCTCTGGATTGGCCCAGACGGCCCTTGTATGCGGATCTGATTCGACTTCTAGTAGCTCCGCCTTGGAGGTTACCTTCGCGAGTCAACCTCTTGAGTCAAGGTCCAGTATTGATGCCGCAAGTGGATCGGTTCTTGCTTACGGCTTGGCTCTTGAGAGGGAGCGATTGCGGCGTAGAGGGTACTTGGCGGCTGTGATCGCTACTATGTTGAAGTCTCGGAGGCAATCGACGTCGTTAGTGTATATTCGCGTATGGCGCACTTTTGAAGCATGGTCTAGAGATCGGGGCTTGTGACCCGGCGCTGCAGGCTTACCGGAGGTTTTAGCATTTCTTCAAGGGGGACTTGAAAGAGGTATAGCCCTAAGTACGCTCAAGGTTCATCTGGCGGCTCTTTCCTGTTTTCGAGGTCGGGTGAATGGGTCTTCTCTCTCTTCGCACCCGGATGTTCAACGATTTCTCAGGACGACTAGGAATATTCGCCCACCCTTACATCTCGTTGTGCCTCCGTGGGACTTAAATTTGGTACTTGAGGCCTTAACGGGGCCGCCCTTTGAGTTGACTGTAAGTGACAGTCTACGAGAGTTGTCTTGGAAAACGGCCTTCCTGGTGGCCTTGTGTTCGGCTAGGAGAGTTTCGGATTTGCAGGCGCTTTCTTGCAGAGAGCCGTACCTGCACTTTTCAGAGGAAAAGGTGGTTCTGAGACCGGTTCCTTCATTTTTGCCGAAGGTGGTCTCCGATTTTCACATGAATCAGGCAGTTTCACTTCCTACCTTTCGGTCGCAGGGTGGCGATAAGGTGAACCGGGCTCTTCAGAGCTTAGATTTAGGGCGCGTGTCGCGGAAGTATCTTCGAAAGTTGCGGTCCTTTCAGAAGTCCAATCGATTATTCGTTCTGTTTGGAGGGCCTTGTAAGGGTCAGGCGGCTACCAAGGCATCTATCGCTCGTTGGGTGAAGCGGGCGATAGCGGGAGCTTATGAGACCAGGGGCAAGACTCCTCCAAAGGAGCTTAGAGCGCATTCGACGAGAACTCAGGCTACTTCTTGGGCAGAGTTTGCCTTGATTCCACCCGCAGATATCTGTAGGACAGAGTCCTGGTCCTCTCTCCATACTTTCACGAAGCATTATAGGTTGGATGTGCAGGCTCGCGCAGATGCTAGGGTTGGGGCCTCGGCCATTATGGCGGGGCTCGCAGGACCCTCCCCAGTTTAGGTACTGCTTTGGTACTGCCAAACTGTAACCTGGACTGGCCCGGAGAGACGAAGAGGAAGGAGAAATTAGGCCTTACCTGCTAATTGTCTTTCCTTGAGTTCTCTCCGGGCCAGTCCAGGTCCCTCCCATTTAGTCTGTGAACAACTCGGTATCTTACGAAGCCTTCTAGTCTTACGGTCGCAGAGCTCCGCACTTACAGCTCGTGAATTGTGTGACTGGAAGAGGATATTGGGAATTCTGGCAAGATAGCGGATTATACCAAAAAAAAAAAAAACAAAGAGAGAAGAAAACAATTTATTCTCTATTCAGTTTTTTCATGAGGGACGCTTCTTCACAGTATAGGGCGTACTCCACATTTTTTTCTGTACTTCTCAGTTTGGTTCCAATAGATGGATATTAGTTGGTTTGTTATTTTGGTCTGCTGCTTTAACAGTAGGTAACTGGTTTCCTGACACCAGGGGGAGCTATAACACCTGCCAGTAAAAGTTTCAGCATTCAATCCTCAGCTGCTGGAGGAGATTGACTACCCAACTGTAACCTGGATTGGCCCGGAGAGAACTCAAGGAAAGACAATTAGCAGGTAAGGCCTAATTTCTCCTTTTTCTAAGAGCTTAGAGAGGAATGGGAGAGAGGTTCCCTGGATCCCTCCTCTCCTTCCAACTGGCGCCCTTTCTTTAGAATGGGGCGGACAGAGGCGTGCTTCCAAGGTGCAGGGAAAGTACCAGAAGATAGGCTGGAGTTAAAGATGGAGAGAATGAGGGGGGAGAGAGCTAGGGAAGATTCTAAGAGCCAGTGGGAGGGAATAGGGTCGGCGAGGCAGGTGGTTTTTCGGGTGGAGGTGAAAGCTTTGGATAAGACTGAGATGGAAATTGGCTCGAAAGTGGACCAATGATGAGAGAGAGGAGGGGAAAAAGAGGAAGGGGGGTAGAGGAGGGGAGAAGGAGAGGTAGGGGCCACAGGAGGGGGGAGAGGGGAGGAGGGCATGAAGGAAAGGAGGGACGAAGGGAAAGAACTTTTGAGGCAAAGTGAGAGGCTAAGGAAGCAGGATCAGGGGTGACGGGGGAGGGGGTGGGAATGGGAAAGGAGTGGGGTGCAGAGAATGGAGAACAGAATAGAGTTGATGAGAGGAATTGGCGGAGGAGGAGATGAGGTTAGAGAAATAGTCTTGCTTAGCTGAATGAAGGAGAAGGCGGTAATGATGATGGCAGAGACGGAAGTGGTTCAGATTGGAAGGGGAGGGACGTTTGCGCCAGAGCCGCTCGGCACGACGGAGGTACCTGCGGTGGAGGAGAAGGGTGGTGAGTGTGACGGTGGGGGCGGGGCGGGGCCGAAGGGGGGGCGAGAGTATCAAGGGCATCTGAAAGGGTTGAGTTCCAGACATGCACTTGGGTGTCGACGGGGAGAAGGTGGAAGTCTGTGGGGAACAGGACATCAGAAGGGGGGAACTGAAGAAGGGTGTTGGCATTAACACGACAGGAGTGGGTAGGTAGGGCAGAGCTAGGGTGGGAACCTGGAGAAGGGGTTGGGGGGGAGGGGGATGGAAAAGAAGAGGCAGGAGTGATCGTACCATGGGAGGGGTAGGGGGGAGAGGGAAGAGGGGACAAAGGGGGAAGTGGAATGAGAAATTAGGAGGTTGAGGGAATGCCCGGCTGAGTGCGTGGGAAAAGAAATGAACTGATGGAGGGAGAGATCAGATAGGAAGGTGAGGAAGGCAAAGTCCTAGGGGAGGTGGAGGGGGGGAGTCGATGTGAAAGTTAAAGTCCCCAGAATCAGGAGGTGAGGGTAGAGAAGGGAGGCTTCGGAGAGTGTTGACAGGAGGGTGTCCCACAGGTGGGCTGGCAGAGAAGGGGGAGCATAGAGAAGAAGAAAATGAAGTGGAGGGAGGTACCCAGGCGGAGAAGCAAAGATTCTGGGTAATGAAGAGCAGGTGAGGGTGTTCCTGGAGAGGGAGGGAGGAGCGGTAGAGGAGCGGCGGGTGGTGGATAAGGCGGAATAGCCTGGGGGTAGGCAGCAGTTGAGGAGGGGCTCCTCGCCATCCCTCAGCTAGGTTTCCATCAGAACAGGTCAAGGGCATGCTGGGAAATGACATTGTGAATCAGAAGTGATTTTGAGCGGATGGAACGACAATTTAGGAGAGCAAATTGAAGGAGCAGAAGAGTCTGGGGGGAGGGTGGGACCGAGGGGTGAGGGAACAATAAACCAGATTAGAGACATTATGTGCAAGAGGGCCTAAGGGGGCTGGGGCAGGAGGGGCAGGCCGCCAACCCCAGTGAACAGGAATAGAGGTCATGGAGCGGGAGAAGGAAAGCAGCAGGAGATGAAGCAGTAGGACTGAGGCCAGATAAAAGAACTTACCGTGGGGCCTGGGAGCAGGAGCTGGAAGGCCTGGAACATCAGGGGTGAAGGTGCAGAGCTGAGGGTTTGGCTGGTGTGAATAGAGAGGGGCAGTGAGCTGAACTGACTCTGGACACTCGCCCCCAATCTCACCCCAAGGAGCTCGCCCAAGGAGCACGACCTGGTACATATAAACACAGATCTTTTCCAGTCAGTTGGCCATGTTTTCCAAATTTTCTGGCAGGGCCTTGTAAGTATGGTAACAGCTGCATCAGATTGCTGTAATACTTCTATGGGAATGCCATTAATGCCTGGTGCTTTGTTCTTTGATAAGTTGAAGCAGCATTGAAAGCCACCGCCTTTTGATCACCAATGGTTCTGGATCATAAGGTACAGGTTGAAACAGCTGTTGGTCCACTTGATCTTTATCATATAAAAACTCCTGTATATTTCCAACTTTACTTGATCTTCTCAGCATCATTCAACATAGAACCCTGAGCATCTTGTATCATTCTAATTTGAGGTTGGGATTTTTTTCTTTAACTCTTGTATCTTTAGGAAAGCTGATCTTGTTCTTCCTGTAATAGTTTCTGCTTCTATTTCCTTGCATGAGTCATTGTAGTACTTTTCCTTGTCTTGTCTTGCTGCATGTTGGAAATCTGAGTTCTGCAATTGCCTCTTTCTCCTTTGGCTTTATTTTATTTATTTATTTACATTCTCTTATATACTGTGCTATTCTGCATCAGTGCGGTTTACATTGAACAAACTGAAATTACATTGAACAGGGCATTATAACTTGGAGATAACTATTTTACAGGGAACATGGGCTATGGAGGGTTAAGTGGCTTGCCCAAGACCACAAGGAGCACCTGTGGGACTAGAAACCCCAGTCCTTCCAGCCCAAGGTTGCTGTCCTCTAGTGGGATTTGAACCCCCGACCTTCCGGCCAGAAGTACCTTGCCCCAACCACTAGGCCACTCCTCCACTCTGTTTCTGAGTTTCTGGCCACGTTTCAAAGTTTCTTCCATCATCCATTTTGGCCATGTTTTGCTTTTTCACCTCTTGTAGAGACTTCTCACTTTCTTCCAACACAACCTTCTTGATGTCATTCCATAACTCTTCCGGAGCTCTGTCATTTGTTCTAAAGCAGCAAATCCATTTTGCAGGCAGTCTGTAGATTCCAGTAGTATATTCTCAAGGTCATATTTCCTGTTATGCTAAGTCTTATACTCTGATTTGATTTAAATTAAAGCTCTTTGCTGATACTAGGCCCTGACTGATTTAACAAATACACTGGATTCTAATTTACACAGATTAATCGGCTTTAATCTAAAGAATTCCTTTTTCCCTAAGATTTATAAAACTACCCAGAAATAAATACTGTCCCGACTAATGTCTTTGCGTTTTTGTTTAGTACAAGAGGAAATAAATTTATAGTCTTTCTCCAGTGGTGGTGTACATTCCAAGTTTGGCTTTTGGGGTTCTCAATTTAATTGTCTTCCTATTTCTAAATTGTGATCCCTTGTTCTTTGTTTGATGGTCTGTTTTGCATATGTATCTGAGCTGAGGTATTCTGTTCATGTAGTTTCTATGTGACAGTGCCACTTGTTCTCTTTCCCTAGTAGGCAATGTATTGGTATTCTGAGATGTGTTGGTTTAATATTTGCAGTGTTGCCTCTTGATAGGTAGGGTTGGGTGCTTTGTGGGTCCTGGTAGTGCTATTATAACAGCGGGTTTGCTATGCATTCTAAATGGTCAGTGTTTATAGTACTTCCTAATGTGCCTGGTGGTTGGCACTGGAGTGTCTGGATAAAGACTGCCAGATTTCTACATTACTATACTCATTAAGAGACATGTTTGCTAAAAGTACATGTTAACATTGCGGAGCCTCATTTGCATAACATTTTACATAATGAGTCTCCACACAAGGCCCCACACCACCCTTGGGCTGCCCCTGCCTTGATCAAAGGCCCTTTTCAGCATCTAGGGACAGTATAGCATGCAGTACCTCAGTTATGAAGCAAGTTAGCAATATCCACCAAATGGCAGACATTCTTAAATCCAAAACGGTGGTTCTTGAATCCTGTCTGATCAGGAAGTGCATATGCTTGTTAAGCTGGGCAAACAGTACTTCGCAAAGAGATTACACCAACTTCCCTCCTTAATATTTATTATAGTTACTACACAAACTATCCCATCCCTCCTTGAGGGAAGGGGGCAAAGCCTGGTGCTCAAGGATCTCTAACACTTATAAAATTCAGATGGCAGTTCATCTGGCCTGGCTGCTTTTACCAGTTTAAATTCTTGCACTGCCTGCAGCACTTCCAGTAGGGAGATTGGGTGCTCTCAGGGGTCTAGTGCCTCTGCTGTAAGTGAAGGTAAACGTCTCCACGAGCCACTGATCAATCTCAGCATCCCCCATCCCTTTACCGGAGGCATGAAGGTCTTTATTAAATTCAGCAAACATGGACGCGAGGATCATGCACTGCCACATGCTTTTCCCTTTGCCTCTTCAGTTCCCACAACAGCAGGAAACTAGCTTTATTGTTGTGTTTTATAGAATAACCACTGGGACTGCTGCATATCTGAGGCAACAGTTTGTCTCTAAAAGCCTGTAACTTGCCCCACTTGTGCACCAGGAGTCTCCACTCTCTCCCCTGCTCCCTGCTTAAGTCAATTCTCCCAACTCCCAAATTTTCCTCTGTAGCTGAATGATTTTCAGCTTTTCCAGCTTATCAAACCTGCACGTGAGGGAGATCTGTCCCCCTAGTATTGCTTTACCTGCTTCTCACAAGGAAGAGGCCACAATGGTCTTCCACATTATTTAACATCAAATATTCCTGCCATCCTTCTGTGAGAGCTCAGTGTGTCAGGATTTTTCACTAGGCCCCTACACATGGACCAAGAGGGTGGTGGAGACTCCAACACTGTCTTGAAACTCCAGGCTGAAAGGTGCATGATTGGAGATTCCAAAGGACTCAATAAGTGATTTAAAGCTTGACTGAGTTCACTTGCAAGCAACCATAAATCAAAGCAGGAATAACTATTGTGCAAAGCAGAGAAAAAAGAATAGTCCTTCTCCCCTAGGAAGAGGATTCTCCACCCATCAAACAATCCAAATGATCCTAAAAACCACTGCAGCAGCTTGGACCCCTTACATAGGCCATGTGGCCTTTTTCTGCCATCATGTTTCTATCTAGTCTGCCCTTCCATCAACTACAACAGTGCCCTTTTTTCCTTTAGAGATCTGTTTGTCCCATGCTTTTTTGAATTCAGATACTGTCCTCATGTCTACACCTTCCACTGAGACTATTCCACTCATCTATCATTCTTTCCGTAAAGAAATATTTCTGCATATTACTCCTGAGTCTCTCCCCTTTCATCCTCATCCTGTGTCCTCTCATAACAGAGCTTGCTTTCAGTCAAAAGACACTCCTTTGCATTTATGCTATGGAGGTATTTAAACATCTCTATCATGTCTCCCCTATCCTGCCTTTCCTCTAAAGTATATATATTAAGATCTTTAAGTCTGTCCTCATGCTTTATAATAAAGACCACTAACCATTTTAGTAGCTACCTCTATACAGACTCCAAACCTGCTTTGAAGGTGCGATCTCCAGAATTGTACACAATACTCCAAATGAGGTCACACCATAGACTTTTTTTACAGAGGCATTATCACTTCCTTTTTTTTCTGCTGTCCATTCCTCCCCCTATAGACCCAAGCATCCTTTTATTTATTTAGACAGATTTGTATACCACCTTATCCTACAATCAAAGTAGTCACATCACAGTTGGAGGGTTACATTTAACATGAGGGTACTTAACAACATTTAGACAGCACAATTGGAGGGTTACATTTAACATTTAACATGAGGGTACTTAACAACATTATACAATGAACTCGTATGTCTAGTTGGGATGAGTGGGTATCGAGTTGGCGGAGGTAGTTGCATTACCGTTTGGGTGGAGACTATTGTCTGTCTGCTCATAGGTTTCTATAAAGAGCAGGGTTTTAAGGGCCTTGCGGAAATCTATGATGTCATTTAATGCCCTCAGGCTCGTTGGGAGGGAGTTCCAAAGTGTGGATGCCAGTAGTGAAGGAGCTCTTCTTGAAGTTGTGTGTATCCTGCAGGTGTGCCGATCATGTTGTCATTATTGGTCCTTCTTGGTCTATTGCTGATATCGCTTGTTATGATATTTTGGAGTGCATCTGCCGAGAGATGGTGAATGATTTTAAATATGATCAGGACTGTTTTAAATTTTGCTCTGGCCATCATTGGGGGCTAGTGCAGTTGCTGTAAGACGGGGGTGATGTGCTCAGTTCTCGGAGTGTCTGTAATGATGCGTGCTGTAGTGTTTTGCACCATTTGGAGTGGGTGTAAGGTCTGCTGAGGGAGGCCTTGATATAACGAGTTTCCGTAATCAAGCAGAGGTGTGAGGAGTGCTTGGCACACTGTGCGGAAGTGGTCTGGGCGGAGTAATGGCTTGATCTTACTGATGGTCCTCAAACGTTGATAGGCCTTGTTTGCGGTTTTGGTGATGTGGGATTTCAGGTTCACAGCTCTGTCCATTGTGATGCCCAGGTACTTAACTTCATCTTTGACTACTATGAGTTTGTCTAGAATGTTGATAGTTTGTGGTGGAATGAAGGTGGGGTTCCTGGTGACGAACATTGCCTCAGTAATATCGTAGTTGACCGTCATGTTATTGGCTGTGAGTCAGGCATTCATGTCTTCAAGGCATCTGGTTATTGTTGTGGTGTTAAGTGCTAGTAGGTTGATTGGAGCATACACCATGATGTCGTTAGCATAGATGTGATAGTGGAGTTTGTGGCGTTTGATGATGTTGCATATGGGTTGGATGTAAATATTAAAGAGCATTGATGACAGGGCTGAACCTTGTAGTATTCCCTGCATGATGGGGAAATGTGATGATTTCTTTTGGACGCATTTGACTTGTTGCGTTCGATCTTCCAAGTAGGAAGTAAACCACTTTAGAGTATTCTTGCATAATCCTATCTGCTGCAGGCGTTGCAGTAACGTGGCGTGGGACACAATGTCAAAGGCTGCCGAGATGTCCATGAACACTAGCAGCAATCCGTTCTTTATGTTATCCATGCCTCTTAAGAGATTGTCAAAGAGGGACGTGAGTAGTGTTTCCATACCGTGCTGGGGTTTAAAGCCATGCTGATGGACGTCCAGTGGGGCATTCATGTCAATATGGTCCTGAAGTTGCCTTTGCACTGTCTTTACAACAATTTTCACAAGGAATGGTAGGCTGGAGATGCGATGGTATGATTTTAGTTCAGAGGGGCTTAGGTTGTTGCTTTTAAGTATCGGTCGTATCATGTCGTGCTTCAGGGATTGCAGCATGTATCCTTGTTGGAGTGAATCTTTGACGATTTTGTGAATGTGATGGGAGAGCTGGCTTCTTGTGGCTTTGAGCCAAGACACCGGGCTTGGGTCTGACGGTGAGGTTGCTGTGTTAAGTCCATTTATTATGTCCTCTACTTGATGTGTTGATGGTATGCTGAAGTCCTCCCAGGTTTAATGCTGCTCTTTTATTTCATCGTCATCTGTCTGTGGTGTGATGGAGCATGTATGGATGGTGTTTTTCGATTTCATGTAGTCCGCAAATTCCTGTGGGTCAAGATGGTGGGTACAGTGCTGCGTGGTGTCCTTAGTGAGCTTTTGGACAATGCTAAAGAGTTCTCTTGGTCTGTTGACAGATTTCATGATTAGGTTGGTATGGTGCTGCTGTTTACGCTCATTTATCAGATTGTTATATTCCAGTTGCTTGGCTCTGTATTGAGTCAGGGAGTTATGTGACTTGTTCCACCTCCATTTTCTCTCCAGTCTTCGGAGAGTGCGCTTTGCATCTCTGATATCACTTGAGTACCAGGGGGCGTTGGACCTCCTGCTTGCTTGTAGTTCTGTACTCGTAGGGGCTGATGCTGCATTAGATATTATGGAGTTCCATTTCTCTATGCTTAGGTCAAGGGTGTCATATTCCCGCTGGAGTTGTGGAATGATTTTGTTTATGAATGAGTCTTTATTGAAGGCTCTAAAACTCCTGGCTATGCTCTCATCTTCCATGTGTTGTGTGGGGTTATTCAGGGTCAAGGTGAAGTCAATCACATGATGATCTGACCAAGGGACCAGCGTGATTGTTGGTGTTGTGGTCTTGCCCTGTTTCACCAAGTGTATTGGAATAAAGACCATATTCGGAGTTGTACCATGCTGGTGCGTTGGAGCATTCACTGTCTGGCAATATTTTAGTGACTCCATGGCTTTTAGGAATGCTGCGGCTTCCTTGCTGGGTGTGGAGGTTAGGTTGTAGTCTCCTAGTACAATGAGGGGTTTGTGTTTTCTGCTGTGTGCACATATTGCTTCAAGTACTGTGGAGAGATGTTCAGTTGTGGCTCCAGGAGACCTGTTGGTGAGGGAGATGCTTAGATACTTGTTGGCTATGGTGATTGTGGATTCAATTGTATTAGTGGTAGAGATTGTTTTAAATCTGTATTCCTTTCTGGCCAGTATTAGCACACCTCCTCCTCTCTTTTGTGCTCTGATGCAATTGAATGCTGAGTAACCTGTTGGGGTAACTTGATTTAATATGACCTGGTCTGAGTCAGCTAGCCAGGTCTCGGTGATGCAGACTATATCCAGTTTTTTGTTGAGGATAGTATTCGTTTTGTTCGTGATTGATCTGTCGTTTAGTAAAGCACACCTAATGTTTGCCGTTATGATTGGGTTGGTGTGTACACTATTTGTGAGGTGAGTGGGCGTAGTACGTGTGGCATTATGCGGTTTGTGAACTGCAGGCTTAGTATGCTGGTGTTCTTTAGAGAGGGATGAGCCTGGTGTCCATACAGGTTGGGTGGTATTATTTATTTATTTATTTATTTATTATTTATTTAACATTTTTATATACCGCACTATTCATCATCAGCGCGGTTTACATAGAACTACAAAACATCAGATAAGATAAGATACATATATCTGTTTTTACATGGAACAGGAAGAAAAACTTGGAAAACAGGGGTAATAGTAACAAAGGATAATAGAACTTGAACTATATACATATGATAGTAATATGTAGGTGGAGCAAGGGTATTTGCTCATTGGGTCCGATGCCCTGTGTGCAGTGCGAAAGTGTGGAGGAGTGTAAGGTAGGCAATGAGGTAGTGGGGAGTGGAGTGCATTTTTGCAATTTACTGACCTGGGATCGGCTTGAATTGTGGCCCAGTGGTAGTAGGTGTTTGACCCTTCTCTTGTAGCTCTGAACTTGCCTGCTCTTGTTGTTCGGTCTCTCCTCCTCTCATGTAGCTCTAAACTAGTAATGGAGTCTAACGCTATATAGTATGTTATTTTACAAACAGTGAGGTAGCAAACGAGCAATAGGGTAGTAATGGAGTCAATCGGCTATGCAGCATATGTTATCTTTACAGCAATGAGGTATTAGTGAGGTAGCAAAGAGGTAGTGGAATCTGCAGACTATGCAGCATATGTTATCTACAGCAGGCTATGCAGCATATGTTATCTTTACAGCAATGAGGTATTAGTGAGGTAGCAAAGAGGTAGTAGTGGAATCTGCAGACTATGCAGCATATGTGTGCAGGGACAGTGGAACACCTTTTTGGCTGGAGGGGCCAAAGAAACCAATCTCTTTTTCCACCTCAAGCTCTCTAATTGCTGATACTAGGTTGGGAAAAATAGTGGTGGGGGCCATGACTCAATTGGCTGACCCAATTCCACTGCCTATGGTTGTGTGCTATTCTGGTCTCCGTATCTTACTCCTGCTGGAATGCTGCATACTAATTCAAAAATTTGCACTACTTTTTGTGAGTTTTCTTCTGCATTGTATTTTAAATTTAGGTATCACTCAAAAAATATGCTTTGTTATTTTGACAAAGTTTGCAGAATTTTGCATAACTCAGACCTTTTGACAAATAATTTTGAAGTTTGTGTGCAAAGTTCCAGCAGGCGTAGTATCTCGAAGAAACCATGCAATTAGATAAGATACAAAGAAGGGTGACCAAAATGATAAAGGAGATGTAACGATATTCCTTTGAGAAAAGACTAAAGAGGTTAGGGTTCTTAATCTTGGAGAAGAGATGGCTAAAGGGAGATATGATAAAGGTCTATAAAATCCTGAGTGGAATGGAATGGGTAAACATGAATAGATTTGGTTTAGTCTTTCACTAAATGCAAAGACTAAGGGGCTTGTTTACAAAGCCGCGGTAGCGGTTCGTGGTCGTTATCGGAGCCGCGGCCCCATTGATTTCAATGGGGCCGCGGCTCCGATAACGACCGCGAACCGCTACCGCGGCTCCGATAACGACCGCGAACCGCTACCGCGGCTCCGATAACGACCGCGAACCGCTACCGCGGCTTTGTAAACAAGCCCCTAAGTGTCGTGCCATGAAGTTACAAAGTAATACATTTAAAACAAATAGGAGAAAAAATTTTTTTTCAATGCACACAGTAGTTAAGCTTTGGAATTAATTGCCAGAAATGTAGTAAAAGCAGTTGGCATAGCTGGGTTAAAAAAAAAAAGGTTTGTACATATTCCTGGAGGAAAAGTCTATAAATCATTAAATTAGACCTGGGGAATGCCATTGCGTATACCTGTGGATAAATAGCATGGACTCTGGCTACTTTTGAGATTATCAATACAAACACCAAAATGGGTTCAGAATTAATTAAAAAAAATAATTAATAAAGGGTTAAGTGGAGACATCAATAGGCATTAAGGAAAATCAATTTACCACAGGCCTTCAACGGCCAAAGATTTATCATTTGCCTCCACTACCAAAAAGTCATAGATTTTTCATTAATTTGCAATTTTTCTCTTTTTTTTAAGTGATAATCATAAATCACCCCAAAATATTGTCTTCACAGAAGAGCTCCCCAAAAGAATATTTTATTTTAAAAGCACTCAATATAAGCAAAAGCACTTATCTTATAATGGCATCTCTTCTAGCAGTGACATTTTAAAATCCACAAAAAGATGGCAGAGAATCAGCAATCACAGCACTCCCCTCAATGTCTTGTTCCAATATGATCAGCAAAAAGGATCCACATCACTAATAATCATGCTGCATGCTCGACATCAATGTTTCAGCCTCTTACAGGCTTGCCTCAGGAGCAATCATGCATTCGTACCAAATCGACCACCGGCAAGGAAACATTGCAATACTGCTGAAAAAGTATGCCATTTTATAGCCAAAGGCATCCCCTGATGAAGTAACCCCACAAATACTAAAAAAACATTGGCTTCCTGACAAACCCTCTTGCGCCAAAGCAAACACGTACAATTCCAATGTGCTGTTTTGGAACGGGTCTAACTTTCTGCCCATGGGAGTGATGTGGATTGTTACCTTCTACAACATGAACAGTTTTGGATTTACCGTCTACATACAGTGGCCCCCTTGGGCCTCAATTCTTATCTGGAGTGGAATATTTTCTATTAGAACTGTGTGACTGCTGGTGTTAATCTACCTAAGAACATAAGACATGCCATACTGGGTCAGACCGAGGTCCATCAAGCCCAGTATCCTGTTTCCAACAGTGGCCAATCTAGGTTATACGTACCTAGCAATTTCCCCAAAAAACACAAGTTCCACAATGCTTGTACTGGGTCAAGCATTGATATCCTGGGTCCCTTTTTAATAGTGGTTTATGGACCTTTCCTCCAGGAACTTGTCCAAACCTTTTTTAAACCCAGCTATACTAACAGCCCTTACTACATCCTCCGGTAACAGATTCCAGAGTTTGATTACACGTTGAGTGAAAAAATATTTTCTCTTATTTGTCTTAAATAGTTTACCCTGTAGCTTCATTACATGTCCCCTAGTCTTTCTATACTCTGATAGCGTAAACAATTGATCCACGTTTATCCGTTCCACTCCATTCATTAATTTATAGACCTCTATCATATCTCCCCTCAGCCGTCTCTTCTCCAGGCTAAAGAGCCCTAACCTTCTTAGCCTCTCTTCATAGGAGTAGCCTTCCATCCCCTTCACCAATTTGGTGGCTCTTCTCTGTACTTTTTCTAATAACGCTATGTCCTTTTTAAGATACGGTGACCAGAATTGCACACAATATTCAAGGTGCGGTCGTACCATGGAGCGATACAGAGGCATTATAATATCCTTTGTTTTGTTCTCCATCCCTTTCCTTATGGTACCTAGCATTCTATTTGCTATCTTGGCCGCCGCTGCACACTGGGCGGAGGGTTTTAACATGTTATCCACAATGACTCCTAAATCTTTTTCCTGGGTGGTTTCTAATGTGGAGCCTTGCATCGTGTAACTATAGTGTGGGTTGTTCTTTCCTAGGTGCATAACTTTGCACTTGTCCACATTAAATTTCATCTGCCATTTGGATGCCCAGTCTTCCAATTTATCCAGATCCTCCTGCAGTTTTCCACAATCCTCTTGGGTTTTAACAACTTTAAACAGTTTTGTGTCATCTGCAAATTTGATAACCTCACTAGTTATTCCCTTTTCCAGGTCATTTATGAATATGTCAAAAAGCAGCAGACCCAGTACAGATCCCTGGGGTACTCCACTATTCACCTTTTTCCATTGGGAATATTGGCCATTTAGCCCTACCCTCTGCTTTCTATCTTTTAACCAGTTCCCGATCCACAATAGTACACTGCCTCCTATCCCATGACTTTTTAGCTTCGCCAAAAGTCTCTGCATCCGATGATGGTGATAACTCCTTATTATTAATGGATCTGTGTACCCCTCGTGCGTGCACATGCATGTATATGTTGTACACATTTTTTTTGGCTGCACGAGAGTGTGTTGGGGAGCCAACATTTTTTGAGCATGTGTGGGGTTACTTCATCAGTGGACAACTTTGGCTATAAAATGGCATACTTTTTCAGCAGTATTGCAATGTTTCCTTGCCAGTGGTTGATTTGGCATGAATGCATGTTTGCTCCTGAGGCAAGCACCTCTTTTGGGGAGCACCTCTATGAAGACACAATATTGTTGTGTGATTTTATAATTTTTTTTTTTTTAGTGCCATCAAGTCAGTGTTGACTCATAGCGTTTTAGTGCCATCAAGTCAGTGTTGACTCATAGCGTTTTAGTGCCATCAAGTCAGTGTTTTCTTGGCAATGTATCACTGGAAGTAGATTGCCAGCCTTTTCTTCTGAGGCAATGGAGGGTAAAGTGACTTGTCCAAAGTCACAAGGAGTGCCAGTGGGAATTGAACCCTTGATCTTCTGGGTACTAGGCAGTTGCTCTAACCACTAGGCTACTCCTCCACTCCACTTTAACTTTAACTTTAACTTTAACTTTATTTCGTACTTGATAGACCGCTTGCGTTAAAAACATTTAAGCGGTGTACAAACAATATAAAAAAGGCAGCACTGCAAAACTACGGAAAAGAACGCCAAAAATGATAGGAAAGAAAGGAAAGCATGACAATACAAAAGACGATGAGTAAAAATAAATAAAACATAAATTTAAAACCATGTACATCATTAAAACATAAGTTTAAAAAAATTATACTATAAAACCATAAAAACAGCCAGCAGTTAACAATATGCAAATTTAGAAATAATAATTAACAATAGTAAAAATAAACAAAAAAACATGGACAACAATGCCCAACAGAGAGTAAACCGCGAGCAATGATTAACAATGGTAAATAAACAAACAAAAAGACATAGACAAAACCACTCAAACAAGGACAGACAAAGGGGAAAGACAAGACTAACAAACTAGGACAAAGCAGTAACCAGGGACGGCAACAAGATGGAAAATCCAGAGGGGGGGAGGAAAGGTCAGGGAGGGAGATTAAACACTGTTTGGAATAAGTGGGTTTTGAGAGCGGACTTGAACTGAGAATATGAGGGCTCTAAACGGAGGGATGAGGGCAGGGCGTTCCATAAACAAGGACCAAGAAAAAAGAAGGCAGCATGGCGGGTCTTCTCCAAACGGGCATGAGATTTTATAATTATCACAACTTAAAAAAAAAAGAGAAAAATTGAAATGAATGAAAAACCTATGACTTTTTGGTAGAGGAGGCAAATGAGGCTGTTGAAGGCCTGTGGTAAATTGGTCTTCCTTAATGCCTATTGATGTCTCCACTTAACCCTTTGTTAATTCATTTTTTCTAATTAAGTTTGTTTGAACTCATTTTGGTGTTTGTATTGATTTCATTTACGGTGGGGTTTGGCTGCATGTTTTTCTTTTACTTTTGAGATTATGCCAGGTATTTTTGACCTGGATTGGCCACTGTTGGAACAGGATACTGGTCTTGATGGACCTAATGTTCTTAAAAAGGTTTCTTCTTCCTCCTCATCGGGAAAATTCCGGAAGATCCAGTCCTTTCATGGAGCCCAAAAGTCTCAGCGTGGAGGATCCTCCTCCATGGAAGTCAAAGGAGCCCAGTGAATTGCCATGGACCCTTTCGGGTTGTCCTTATAGATCAATGGTTCTTGATGTGATTCATCAGTTATGCCTGAGAGTAAGTAAAATGCCTTTGCGATGCCTTTATAGTATTTCCCTGCAACTCAGTGATAAAGCAGCAGTAGCTGAGCTGGGTGAGCAGTTTTGAGGGCAGTATTCCATATTCTTTGTGGTGCCCAAGAATGGGGGGGGGGGGATT
Source organism: Ichthyophis bannanicus (assembly GCA_033557465.1). NCBI lineage: Eukaryota > Metazoa > Chordata > Amphibia > Gymnophiona > Ichthyophiidae > Ichthyophis > Ichthyophis bannanicus. The sequence continues at coordinate 161,759,061 of CM066031.1, read as the reverse complement.
CCTTCCATCCCATCTTGGACGTCAAAGGAGTCTGTCTCCCTGCATGTTTCACATTTTTGCATGGATATCTTGTGCTCCTTAACAGCAGTGGTCAAAACAGGGGAGTTTCTTACTTCCATAGACATGTCTGAGGCATACTGTCACTTGACTTTAATGGGCCCACATAAAACATTCCTTCAGTTTACAGTTCTACCCTTTGGATTAGCCACAGCTCTGAGGATCTTTTCCACAGTAGTGGCTTCCTTTCTTCACAGGGAATGCATTTGGGTTCATCCTTAGTTGGATTACTGGCTGATTTGAGAATTTGGAGGAGAGGTCCAGAGCAGCCACTCTTAGGGTGATCCAGATAATGGAGGCTCTGGGTTGGGTGCCAAAATCTACCTTGTTCCCACTCTGTCCCTCAAATATCTAGGAATCAAAAGGGTTAGGAAAGGTCTTCCTAATTCAAGAGAAAATGGCCAAACTGCATTCAGAACTCCAAGGGTTTTATTCTTAGAGGGCTCCACGAGCATGGAATTACCTTCAGGCCTAGAGATTCATAACAGCAATCTTGGAATTGGCCCCTTGGGTGAGGGCTTCATATGAGGCCTTTTCAGTTCTCTGATTCATTGCCCCATCTTCAAGACACGGCTGCCACTATCAGCATTGATACAAAAGGATTTCAATTAGTGGAGGTTTCTTGCAGTCTGCTCCAAGGATGGACAGAGTCCCTCACCTGGACTGTGGTGACTACTGACATGAGTGTCTTGGGGTCCACTGCCAGGTGGCCTGAGGGGTCTGGTTGCAGCTGGAGACTTTTTGAAGCATCAACAATTTAGAGGCCAGAGCCATCTGGTTGTCACTGAAGAAGTTCTCTCGATGATGAAAAGGGCGGTTCAGGTTCTCTCCAACAATGCCACAGCAGTGGCTTATGTCATCAAACAAGGGTGAACTCAGAATGTGATCATGGTTCAGGAAGTCACTTTTTTCTGTTGGTGGGCCAGAACTAACCTGAAGATGATCTCTGCGGCTAACATGACTTTCTCAGCTAGAATGTGCTGAATCCAGAAAAATGGGAGCTGGCTTGTGGGCCTTTTGTTGGTGGTTCATTGTTGGGGGAACCCAGTTTCTGACCTCATGGCAACATGTCAGAATGCCAAGGTGGCCAGATTATTCAGTTGAAGAAAGTAAAGTGGTTCTGCTGACATTGAAGTGACCGCTTATCCTTGCCCACACGAAAGACCTCCATAAATCTACAGTATCTTCCCTGGCTGCTAGTCAGGCAAGTTCTACTCAGGATAGCAATCATCCTTATCTGTACATTCTCATTGCACTAGATTGGTCTTGCAAGCTATTATATATCCTATATCCCACCAACACACATAAGACTCCAAAATCAGGAAATTAAAATAAAAAATGAAATAAGATACCTAGGCATTATACTAGATACACATCTCACCATGGAAACTCACATTAGCAATACGATAAAGAAAATTTATTTCAAACTAAAAACGCTCAAACAACTACGTCCCCTTGTATTCTCACAAGATTTCATCAATATAATCCAGGCCACTATAACTCCTCATTTTGATTTTGCCAATATAATACTCATAGGCATATCAAAACAAAACATCAAACGAATACAATTAGCACAAAATGCAGCTGCCAGAATTATATTGAAAGTTAACTCACTCCAACACATAACACCAATACTAGCCTCCCTCCATTGGCTTCCAATTCACAGCAGGATAATTTACAAAACAATAATTACTTCATTCAAAGCCTTATACGATTTAGCTCCAACCACACTATGCAACCTAATACACAAAGAACCACCTAAACCTACACACAGAAAAGGTCAATTAAACAAACTAAAAACCCCAAAAGATTACACAAGAGCTCATAAATCAACAAACTACAGAGCCTTTTCCCACATAGCCCCCACCATCTGGAATTCCCTCCCCGAGGAACTACGAACACTAACTGAGATCACGGAACTCCGCAAAAATTTGAAAACTTATCTGTTCACCAAACACTATAACAACACAGATACTCTCCCACCTGCTTTAGATAAAGGCTAAACAGGCTTTCGACTGTTCCAATTAAAATCCTTTCACCCAACACAGCTCTTATAGTTACTCCCCTCGATGACTCCACATCTTATGCCCTTTTACTCCCATATATATATATATATATATATATATACACATATATATATATATGTAAATAGTTTATTCTGTTATGTTCTGGTTCACATTGTTAGAATTATATTATGACATTCCTTGTAAATTATATTCGGTTAATTATACTAACATTGACGTTCCTTGTAAAACAAACTTGCTTTGTTAATTGTTGTTCTCTGTAAACCGCAACTGAACTGTGGAAGATGCGGTATATAAATGTGTATAAATAAATAAATAAATAAAAAATAAATAAATTATATGCCATTCTTGTTTAACTGTTAGTAGAAAACTCTCTGCCACTGTCTCAGTATTGGGGCATCTTCATCAGAGTCTGGTCCCTTTTGACTTACAGTCTGGAACTTGAGATGATCCACTTAAGAAGTCAAGGTTATTAACAGCTGCGATTTCAGTGTTGCTTAAGGCAGGTAGGGCCTTGACATCTCTCACATATGTTTGTTTGGGATCTGAGTCCTAGTGTGCTGTTAATGGACTCTGTCATCTGGCAATTGGGCATCCTGGCTGTTTTGACCTTTTTAACAGGCAGGTTTTGACCAGATCAACATCCATATCAGAAGATTGGCTTTCTTAATCTCCAATTGTTTTATTACACATAAGGAAAGAGCTTACTATAGAGGGTTGAAATAAAGAGTGCTGCATTGATTCTGGCTCAGTACAACCTTGATGAGTCTTTATGTAGATATTTTGGTTGAGTAAGTAGTGAAAGGATAATGCTGTTTAAATGGGCAGAGAAGAGGAGAAAGCAGTGAGGCAGCAGCAATTTCTGTGTCCATGTTGGAGCTCAGTGACTCAGAGGGAGGGGAACAGTGAATTGCCCACAATTCCGGGGGTCTCTAGAGATGCCTAATTGAGTCATGCAGCACTGGCCTATAAGAATAAAGATTATATGACCCTTGGAGGTAGCTGATTTTCTTGTAACAGCACATTTCACAGGTACATAATATGAACCTGCGAACGCAAACTGTATGGTCAGAACACCCCCTACCGGCTATCGGCAGATATTTCTGTTCATGGACTATATAAATAATGAAAATTTATTAAGTCATGTAGAGTCCATAATGTCCATGTGCCTTCATAAGGTAATGTCCATGTGCCTTCAAACGGTATGAAAACATACCTTTTCACCCAGCACTATTACAACTTACAGCTCACCCCCGAGCAGATGTCACAAGAGTACACAAATCACCTAACACAAATTTACTCTACCTAACTCATGTCCCACTCTCCCTTGCACTTTCTCACTGATAACCCCGCTATACTCCTTCCACCGAACTATAGTCAGTCCTGTTCTGGCTGTTGTAAATAGTTAATATGTTTATTATCGATGTGCATATTTGTCCTACTCTCTGTAAATAATGAATCTGTGCTCAATCTATGTAAAATAGTTAATATTTTCTCTGTAAAATAGGTATTATGTGCTCAAAAATGTTCTATGTAATTGATATTTACCATGTTGTCTGTAAACCGCCCCTGATCTCTGGAAGGGGCGGTATAGAAAAGCGCACAAATAAATAAAAATAAAAAAACAATAAGGAGCTTTGCCTCAATGATAGGACAGTTGAAGGATTTAATTCTCCCTTGATGTTTTAGTTATGACTTTGGTTTTGTGAATACCTCTATCTCTGCTGGGTAAGGTTTTTACAAGTCTCTGGTCAGTGAAGCTGAGTTTGGTTATCTTTAAGCAAGACAAGGTCACCTTCATAGATGTCAGACTTGATGGACTGCCACTTGCTAAAGATTTGCAGGATAGAAAGGTGCTTGTGCTTCTAGTGGCTCCAGAAGGTATTGATGAGGATAGGAGATGTCTATATTGCCATTTTTGTAGAGATCCTTTTTAAGTCTGCAGGTGGTGGTGAGTTTGTGCCAGTCATGTGTCAGAGGTTTGGCAAGCATCAGGATCAATGGTGATTCAGGATCAGTATATGCTGGAACCCAAGGTCTTCCGTTGATAATGGCAGAGACTTATGCAAGGGGAATAGTTAGGTCTTCATGACTGAATCAGGTAGAACCAGTCTCAGAGCATGGACTGCATAATGCATAATTGGGATTGCTTGTCATAAGTTCCTCCCATATGAGAGGAATGAATGGGATTGAATAACCATGTGCATTTTTGGTCACACAGATATCTTTCAACAGTTAATGTTCAGCTCTCTGCAGGTGCTTACAAAGCTTGGATCCACAGTTAAAATGGAGTTGCCTAGTCGGTCCTCTGATAGAGAAGAATCTTTGGAGATCATTTTATGAAGATTAATGTATCCATGGATTCAGCAACCTTGTTGGGAACTGTACTCCCCATATCTATTGGTATTTTTAGAGAACACTATGGTTAAAGGTCGTGCTCTAAGATATGTCTAGCTATGAAGTATCTCAAAGGACAGTCTGAGAATTCCATGAAGATATGTCTTCTTGGATGACCAAAGCAATGAATCTCTGGAAAATTCAGAGTTCTACAATTTGTTTGGAAAACATGGAGAATACTCTCCTTAGAAACTCAAAACTCATGTAGGATTAATGTCTGTCTTCATAGATAAAAGCCCTGTGACTCAAGTAAAGTCTTTAAAGTGATTATTTGCTATGCTGAACAGAGAAATGCATACTATTTGCTCTTCATCTTTGTTTCTGTGCTGGGCTCCGATCAGCTCTGCCACAGTCTGGGCTAATAATTTTATGTCCTTGTGCCTTAGTTTATATAACGATGATCTTCAAGAGCATAGTGATAGGTATCCCTTCTGACCCTTTTATTAGTGTATTTCATTCATTAGAGAATATAATATACTTGGCCAGTACATAGTACCATATTAGGCTAGTACCTAATATGTTGGCTAGTACCTAAGGGTGGTATATCAAGCTGGATAAATGATAATATAGGGCCTGATACTCTTCTGGGATGGCTATGTGCTGCTACGACGCATAACTGTCGGGGTCATATGTGGCCCTAGCATTGAATATCCAGGGTCGCCACAAGCCCGCAGAAGATAACTGAGCAGCAGCGATATTGAGCCGCTGCCTGGGTAGCTCCCATGGGTAAAGATAGGCCAGCTTTTGCTGCATCTGTCTTTTACCCACGAGTGCTAACCGGGCAGTGGTGCAATATTGCCACTGCCACGTTAGCAACTGATGCTGCCTCTGCTTTGCCTTGAAATGGCCGCGACACACCCCATTGCTAAGCGGTTAACATCGGGACATGTAGCGGAGATAATTGGGGATATTCAGTGACACTAATCATGTTAATGCTACTGAATATCCTGAATATCGGGTCCTTCGCTATGCCAACTGCTTTTACTACATCTTCTGGCAATGAGTTCCAATGCTCTGAATTGCTAGCGTTGCTCATATGCAGTTCTTACTCCTGCTGGAATTCTGCACTCAATAATTCAAAATGTTGTCCTTTTTTGTGATGCTTCATTTAAAATAAAATACAGAAAAATATTGCTCAAAAAACAATATACTTTGTTATGTAAAATTATGCATGCTTTGTTTGTCAAAATAATTCAGACCTTTTGACACACAAGTTTTAATTTTGTATGCAGAATTCCAGCAGGGGTAAGTTCTGTTAGCTGATTTGATCCTGATTATTCCTTTTGCTTGTAGGTGGCAAAGGCAACAGAAGTAGCTGACGAGGCACTAGGAAATGTGCGTACAGTGAGGGCATTCGCCATGGAAAGCAGAGAGGAAGAGTGAGTATTATGGGCTGTATATCTTGCTGGCAGTCTCCTATCATTTCTCTCTGATGCTTCGTCCTCCACTCTTTGTTTTAATTCACAGTACTGTGCATGGTGCAATGCACCTTGAATATTGTGTGCAGTTCTGGTTGCCATCTCTTAAAAAAGGATATAGCAGAATTGGAAAAGGTACAGAGAAAAGTGACCAAAATGGTAAAGGTGATGGAAGGATATACCTATGAAGAAAGGCTTAAAAGTTTAGGATTCTTCAACTTGGAAAAGAGACAGCTGAGGGGAGTTATAATAGAGGTCTATAAATTAATGAATGGAGTGGAATGGGTAAGCGTAGATCGGTTGTTTACTCCTTCAAAAAGTAGAAAGACTAGAGGACACACAATGAAGCTACAATGTAGCACATTTAAGACAAACTGGAGAAAATATATTTCCAGAATGCCTCTGCTAAACCAGTCCAGACCATAGGGTTGTCTCCCCCAACCAGCAGATGTGAGAGAGAGAAAACACTAGAAGAATGCGATGACATCATCCCTGGTACTATATCCAGTACAGCTAGGGGCATGCTTCAGTTTTTACTCTGTCTCTGTTCGTTGTGGGTACATCTGGCTGCCCTCTCAGTCTTTCGAGGGCTGATTCAGAGATGCTTCTTGGCCAAACATTGTGATGTTAGTCGCTTCCTGAAGGGTGTTCAGGTCCTTCAACCTCCGGTACATTCCATGGTGCTCACTTGCCGCCTCTCGATAGTCCTAAGGGTTTGGTGCGAGAATCCTTTGAACCCTTGCACCGCGTGACCCTTAAAAACATTACCCTGAAAACAGTTTTTCTTGTCGCCATTACCTCGGCACGGCGGATTTCGGAGCTACAGGCCTTATCTTGCAGGGATCCCTTCTTCTCCTTTTCCCCAGAGGGAGGAACCTTGCATACAGTACCATCCTTTCTGCCAAAGGTCCTTCGGCCTTTCATGTCCATCAAGAACTCTCTTTACTGTCCTTTCCAGAGCAATGTGCTAGAGTAGATGCATCCTTGTAGAAGCTGGATGTTCGCAGGGTTCTGCTGTGGTATCTAGAGGTGATGAATCACTTCCAGCTCTCCGACCATCTCTTTGTCCTCTTCAGGGGCCCTTGCAAGGGCTGAGCGGCCTCCAAGATGACTCTGGGCCGCTGGATAAAGGAAGCCATCTCCTCCACTTACCTATTGGCAGGCAGGCAGGTGCCATCAGGTTTGCATGTGCACTCTACACGAGCGCAGACGGCATCCTGGGCAGAGGTTGCCACGGTAGCTCCCGTGGATATTTATAAAATAGCAACATGGTCTTCGCTGTCCACGTTTGCGCGCCATTACCACTTGGATGTTCAAGCTGGAGTGGCAGCCCATTTTGGTTCACAGGTGTTGGCTGCTGTGTTGTCGTCCCGCCCTTGTGGGGGTTTAGCTTTGGCACTCTCCTGTGGTCTGGACTGGTCTAGCAGTGGCGCTCTGGAAGGGGAAATTTTGCTCCCATTAATTTCCTTTCCTGGAGCTCTGCTAGACCAGTCCAGGACTCGCTCTCTGGTTGGGGTCTGCCACGGTGCGATCACTTGTTATGCCATAATCTCTGATGATTTGAATTCTGTCTCTGTAAATAGAGTGAGAACATCCTACAGTTGTATATAGTTCCCGGTTCAATTGTTATTTTGGGATAAGGGCACTCTTGGAGAACTCATCTGCATGCTTCATAACTGAAGAGTGCCCCTAGCCATGCTGGATATAGTACAGGGATGATGTCATCACATTCTTCTGGTGTTTTCTCTGTCTCACATCTGCTGGTTGGACTGGTCTAGCAGAGCTCCAGGAAAGGAAATTAACAGTAAGCAAAATTTCCCTTTTCACTCAATGCGTAATCAAACTCTGGAATTTGTTACCAGAGGATATAGTGTAGCTGAGTTTAAGAGTTTTGAATGAGTTCCTGGAGGAAAGGTCCATAAACCATTAAAGCGGATCGGGGATATCCACCGCTTATGCCTGGGACAAGCAGCATGGAAACTGTATATCTTTTGGTAACCTAACAGGTACTTGTGACCTGGATTGACCATTGTTGGAAGCAAAATACTGGACTTGATGGACCCTTGGTCTGACCCAGTGTGGTATATCTTTTATGTTCTTATGCTGATAAGAGTTCCTAAATATAATGTTGGAGTAGCCTTTCATAACTTTCTTTCTCAATCTCTACAGGCTCTACTCTGCAGAGGTGGATATATCTCGCCATATGAATGAGGTATTAGGAGTGGGAATTGCTGTTTTCCAAGGACTGTCAAATTTGGTACTTAACTGTAAGTATAACGCAGTTTGATTTAGAGAAAGATAGCTGGGTAGACTGCTAGAGATGCACTTTAAAAGTTGAATAAGATGACCTATCTCATGCAACCCCTTTTAGGAGAAAGGAAAGCTTGACTCTTTTTTTGTGAAGGCCATCAGGAAAGAGAAGGACATATGTCCTTGTAGAGATGTCCAGCACCAGAGAAAACATTCTTCTCATTAGTTTAGATTTCATATTTGACAAACAAGAGCATGGGGCCTGATCAACCGCTGAAGAGAGAATCTCCAAAAGCATCACACTGTCATGGAGGTGGTAGTGGGAACTAATGATCTGGAAATTCTGTTTCCATCTAATGGCCAGACCTTGCCCTAGTGACAGGAAGAGAATGAGCCTGGAGGAGTAGTTTAGTAGTTAAAGCAACAGGATGTATTGTCTCACCAGACTAGTCCAGAACGAGTGAGTTATGCCCATCAGCCAGCAGATGGAGAACAAAGCTTGTGAGCTTTGTCCTATATATAGAGCACCATGCAGCCACATGTTTCTCCAACATATGGTAGTGACATGCTGTGCAGCATGGATGTACAGACTGGTGGCAGAGACTCTTGGCCATTTGGAGTGCTGGTCACTCAGTTGAGTCTGGGCAGCCAGGCATTTGTGTGTCTATTGTTAGACCTTGGAATACCTGAAGGAGTCCAGGTCCCTACGCTGTCTACCTCTATTCTTTCTCTCTTGGCTCCCCCCTCCTTCTTTTCTCCTTTCCCCACTGGATTGGTCGGTGATCTCCTTGGCCAACAGGTCATTTAATTTGGTGTGAACTTTTGTAGTGTACCAACAAGACATAATTGCAATTCACAATACACTGGAGGGTTGGTAATGTTTATTTAATTGCCTAGTGCGCTGTTCTGCTGCATGGTCTCTGGGCAGTGGAGCTCAAACCAGTGTTCCTTAGCGTCCCTCTAGTCCAGTCCCGGAACCATAGAGTTGTGAACCTCCACCAGCAGCTTTGGAGACTGAACATCTTCATCTCTTTGATCATCCAGCTATATGCAGCCCCAAGGACCGCCCACACATCAGTATCTCAGTCTCCAAGCAGCTTGGAAGTCAGAGCCCAGAACTGGGCTCCTTAGGAACAAATAAGCAGAGCTTTAGTGTTTTATTATTTTCTAGATTTAGGTGCTGGGCTGCTGCTGTGGAGGAAATCTTTGACTGTGTCCCTTCTGTCTTTCTCTAATCTGTTTTTTTCTCTCTGTCTCTCTCTGTCAGTCTCCCCATAGGTTAAACAAGCAGGGGAGCTGCACAGGACACAGGTCTCCTTTCTACCTAACCCCCTTGGTGGGTGAGGAGAAGGTTGAAGACAATTACAGGCAGCAATTGAATACAGCAGTAGGCTCTGAGGGTCCCCTGACTGATTTAGGGGTTCCCCGAGCTGCCCTGAGCGGTTATTACTCTGTTATTGACTCTGATAACTGCTACTCAGAGATTGTGACAGGCACGCTGGACAGCACTCTCAGTGTTTTGACCCCCCCTCCACTCCTGTGTGTGGGTGAGTAGAGTTTGAAGCTTTTTCTTTCTAAAGGCAGTGGTGGAGGCCTTGGGGTGGCCTGGAATCAGCTCTGGGGAGTGTTTTAGACCTTTTGGGTATTTTTTCTGGTCCTTTTTTTGGCAGGATCGGGTCCGGCGGCCAATTTGGATTTTTTTTTTCAAAGTTGTTTTTCTTCGTGTTTTTTTTTAGGGATAGGAGCTTCGTTTTTGCATTTCTTGGTCAGATATCAGCTAATTGACTCCAGCTCTATCTAATCCTGCAATTTGGAGCGTTTTTGAGCACTTTTAAAATCACGATTTTTTTCTGCTCTGTTTGCTTCAGCAAGGTGTTCCTGCTTTGCTGGCAAAGGGCTGTGTGCATAGCCATGCCTCCTAGTCCTCGGTGTCTGGTCTGTGGCATTCGTAGAAGTAGTAATTTGGCAGCCCGAGTCTGTGCCACTTGTTCTGCTGTGGGTGCTGGCATGGGGGATCCTCTGGAGGGCTCCAGTGCAGATCTCCCACAGAAGGGACATCAGAGCAGGCAGAGACGGTCCTTGATCCGGGGATTTCTGCGGTGCCGGAGCGCCTTTTTCTCTCTCATGCAGGAGGCTCTGGCTCTCTTGCAGCCGGCAGGGGGAGGCTCGGTCCTGCCCCGCCGTGGGCTAAAGCGTCCACTTTCAGTGGAGGGAGACACTGGTCCACAAAAGAAGAGCCGGCCCCCGAGTGTTGCGGATTCTGCACCTCCTGGGGACGAGTCACTGGATATAGCCTGCTGGTATCTCCCATCAGCCTCCAGTGTGTCCATTCTCCTTGCAGCAGGAGGACATAGTGAGCCTAGCTTCTGGGCTCACTTGGGGGGAACAGATAGGAGCATTTAGTGTGACAAATTCTGATTTTACCTTTGATTTTTACCTTTAATTTACTTTTAATTTTGCTTTTAATTCAGTTACCTTTGGTTAATTGACAATCGGGGATTGGTTCCCTTTAGTTAGGAGCAAATTTCTTTATTTACAGTAATTTTAAATTTGAGCCTGGTTCTTTAAATTAGTAGCAGTTCTTGCCTTCCCTCCTTGTCAGTGATTTTCACTTGCTGCAGGCATTTGCCGATGCGGATCTCTCTCCCTGGACTGTACGGGAGAAAGCTCCGGGACCCGTACAGCCACACTGAAGCTGTGTGGGACGGAGCCTCTCCGTTGCTGCGGGATTTAATTTTCGTCTGTGGAACCGGCTGAGCGATCCTCGCTGCGGCTGCCAGGCACATCAGCGCAGTTTGAGGATCGGAGGAATTCAAGGAGGTAGGAGCAGGCTGTGTGGCTTTCGGCCCTGCAGGTAGGGCCTTCGGGCTCTGTCGGTCTGCTGAGGCCTCATTTTTGCAGCGGCGGCTGTTCTTGGTGCCAAAATTCATTGGCGAAGGGGCGGCCATTTCCTCGCTAGGTATTTGGACCGCATGGCGAGCGTTGCAGTGAACTGCCTGCGTGAGGACAACAGGCAGAATAGCTAAATTTTTGGGCCTAGTGATTGTTTCTTTCTTTTGTTTGTAGTTTGTTTTTTTTTTTGAGGCCAGGGGGGTTCCTCAGCATTAAGGGGGACTGTTGTCAATCCTCTTTATAGAATAAATAAGAATGAACTTAAAAACAGGACAGCAGTTTTGGCATTGATCCCTGATACCACATGTTCTTTCCCTCCTAATCATGTCTCTGAGGAGCATCTGTTCAGGCCCAGGATATTAGGCAAATTGCCAGCTTTTAGGTTCAAGGGCAGAGCCCTAACTTGTAGTTTGCAGGAGGGAAAGCCTAGAAGTGTGCCTTTATGTATTCTATAGTGACAGTTGCCCAAAATTCACAGGGACAGGTTTAGGAAACCTTAGGATGTACAAGAATAGACTGGCAGTTAAACTGTCAGCCGGGAAGTGCCTGTGCTACGGTCTATGGCCACCGGAGGGCAGCTGGTACACTCAATAGTGCCTTTCTATGACTGTGCAGGCAGCCATTATCTGCAGGTCAAGATAGAAATCACCACAGAGCCTCGGTGCTGTGATGTAAGGTCTGAGAATCCAGTTTATATGACCAAGATTTAAAGCTCTTAATTTCTGTATCATTGGTCGGGCTCTGCTGCCCTAAAGGTCACCGAATGACAGCGCTGCTCATGAATCACATAAAGTATTCAGTGCCCCCATCCCTGGGGGGTGAGTGGTACAATACAAAATCATATTACTCATCAGGTTCACACAGGCAACAACCTCTCAGACTTCCATTTTCAAGGTGGTCGGTGTATTCCACTGCTATTTCTCTGACTTCAGGAAGGCCTGGTGAGGTGCTTGTGGGTTTCATAGCAACACTTAGCAGGCCCTTCCCAGGAAATTCTCATCTATTACTAGAGCAGGGTTTCATTTCATTTCATTTCTCTGGTTGTGGTTAATGCACAGCGCTAGGGGCTGTGTTCGAAAGCTTGCGTCCCACGGACTTCGGTGGGATTTCAAAAAGATAGAGAAACTCGCTTTAGTAAGAGATAGCCTTGTTCATTTTTAGCTAACACTGTTGCTTTTACTTTTGATTTTTACCTTTTGCGCCTGAATCCCAGGGACACGACACTGTTTGCTTCCAGGGGTTCTACTTTCTATTTTGCTCTTCAGCTCCCTGGCAGCTGCAGTAGGCTGGCAGGGGGTGGGCAACGCCTCCTGCAATGCAGCATCCCCCTGGATAAGGGGGGGAAGGACAACTGGGTGCAGCGGGGGCTGGTAGCTTCTTGCAAAGCTATAGTAGCAGTTCAGGTAATTTTAGCTGATCTGCTTTGATTTCATTGGAGTTGGCGGAAACTTGGTTTTTGGAGTCCTCTACTTTAAAAAAAAAAAAAAAAGATTCTCCTTCCGCTATCCATAGAGGGTCCTATAAAGCGTTAAAGTCGGTTTATATGGCAGGATAATATTTTGGCTTAGCTGCTGTGATATAGCGCTATGTTCTGCTGTAAACATATTCAGGTCAAAAGGAATTATGGTGATAACTCTCTTGGACAGTTGTAACAGATGCTTGGGTGAGCGCCATGGCCAGTCCACAGATGTGGAATGCTCTGCCATAAGCTTTATGTCATGGGAAGGATTTTATAGTTGTGTGGTTTCTTAATGGACAATGTTCCCGTTTAGTTTGGCTTTGCCCAAATTATAAGATTTTACGGTAGATTTGTAATGTCTTCATTTTGGATATATGTGGTTTAATTTTACATATGGAAGAGGCAGCTCAGCGGAGAGGGGTTGCAAGATAGAACTCTGGCCTTTGAAGCTATCTATGCTCCCATTCCATTTATCAGCGGTTCTCCAATACGGAGAGTCTCTGCTAGTGTTCAGCAGGCGTCGGGAACGCATGTCGGAAGGCCTCGATGCATTGGCACAAAGGTGGCCAAGGTACGGGCTGCTCTATGTCTTTCCTCCGTGGGCCCTGCTGGGCCGCCTGGTACAGCGGATCGAGTGGCATCCGGGTCCCGTGGTTATGATTGCCCCGGACTGGCCTCGTCGGCCTTGGTATGCGGATCTGGTGCGGTTGAGTGTGGCCGATCCGTGGCTCCTTCCTCCTCGGCCGGATCTTCTTCGGCAGGGGCCGCTGCAGATGCCTCAGCTGGCTCGATTCTCGCTTACGGCATGGCTATTGAGATGGCGCGAATGAGAGCCAAAGGTTATTCTCCGGAGGTCATTGCTACCTTGTTGCGGGTGCGGCGTCGGTCTACGTCGCTAGCGTATGTCCGGGTCTGGCGTATTTTTGAGAGCTGGTGTGCGGTTCGCGAGTTGCGGCCTTTGCGGACCTCCGTTCCTCAGCTCCTCTCCTTCTTGCAAGCAGGGGTGGACAAGGGCCTGGCGGCCAGTTCGTTGAGGGTACAACTTGCAGCTCTTGCGTGTTTTCGAGGCCAGGTTCAGGGCCAGTTATTGGGGTCCCATGCGGACGTGAAGCGCTCCTTGCGAGCGGTGTTGCTTATGCGTCCTCCGTACAGGGCTTTAGTGCCCTCGTGGGACTTGAATTTGGTGTTGAGGTCTCTGGTGGCTCCGCCGTTTGAACCCTTGGCGCAAGCTTCGTTGAAGGACTTGACGTTGAAAACAGTGTTTCTGGTAGCGATCTCGTCAGCTCGCAGGATCTCGGAATTGCAGGCTCTTTCGTGTAGGGAACCCTATCTGTCTTTCTCTGCCGACATGGTGGTATTGCGACCGGTTCCCGCGTTTTTGCCTAAGGTAGTTTCGGCGTCTCACATGAATCAGGGGGTGTCTCTCCCGGTGTTTGCCAAGGAACGGGGCCAGCACGCGGATAACTCCTTGCACGCGTTGGATGTCCGTCGAGCTCTTCGTCGGTATTTGAGGGAAACGGCGGCCTTCCGTAAGTCCGATCGCCTATTTGTCGCATTTGGTGGTCCGCGCAAGGGGGAAGCAGCATCTAAGTCTTCCATTTCCCGCTGGTTGAAAGAGGCAATTTCGTCGGCATACCTTTTACACGGCAGGATGGTTCCTGCCGGGCTTCGGGCTCACTCGACTAGGGCGCAGGCGGCGTCTTGGGCGGAAGTTAGCTTGGTACCGGCGGTGGATATTTGTCGGGCGGCGACATGGTCGTCCTTGCACACCTTTGCTAAGCACTATCGTCTGGATGTGCAGGCGGCGTCGGATGCGCGGTTTGGGTCTCGGGTGCTTCAGGCTGGACTAGCGAGGCCCTCCCGTTGAGATTTACTGCTCTGTTACATCCTCTATGATTCCGGGACTGGACTAGAGGGACGCTAAGGAAGAATAAATTAGACTTACCTGCTAATTGTTGTTCCTTGCGGAACTCTAGACCAGTCCCGGATCCCTCCCTGTCTATCTGTTCTCGCTGCCAGCCAAGAAGGTACATTCATTATAGGAGTCTGCCAGGGTTTTTGTTCTCTATACTTTTGGTCAGAGCTCCTCTGCTTGCAGCACGCCTTAGTTCCCTTTCGGGGTCAAATCTTGGGGGTGAGCGGTGGCGTCTCTTGTTGCATGCGTTTTGCACAAGGGTCGCCACGGCCATTCTGGTCCGCCTTCCCGTAGGCGGGAGGTTGTTCTTACGCAATTGGAAAAAGAAAAAAAATTTTTTGCTAGTGGTGGGAACTTTAGGGTCAGGATCCTTTTTTCCACTGTGTTGTTATATCTACTTATTTGTTGCTCTGCTTAGTATGCTTTGTCAATAGGTACTGATGTGTGGGCGGTCCTTGGAGCTGCATATAGCTGGATGATCAAAGAGATGAAGATGTTCAGTCTCCAAAGCTGCTGGTGGAGGTTCACAACTCTATGGTTCCGGGACTGGACTAGAGTTCCGCAAGGAACAACAATTAGCAGGTAAGTCTAATTTACTCTTTTGAGTGGAGTGGAGTAGTAGTCTAATGGTTCGAGCACTGGCTAGGGAACCCAGAGACCAGGGTTCGATTCCCACTAGCACTCCTTGTGGCCTTGGGCAAGTCACTTAACCCTCCACTGCCTCAGAAAAATCCAAGTTATCAATATCCCTATTTAATGTAAATTACCAAGTTTAATTTACAATGTAAACCACTTTGATTGAAATGATAAAGCGGTATATAAAACCTGTTAAATAAATAAACCAGTTCATCTATGGGATTGAGCTGTTGAAGCATGCAAACCACTGGATGTGCAGTGCTGGCCACATTTGATATGGAACAGAAGAACAGATACCCAGACTGGCAGAGTTTTCAGGTTTGAAAAAAAACCCTCTCTTTATTTCCCCTACGCGTTTCGGCCTTACAGCCTTCTTAAGGGGGGTATTATAAGGGTGCAAACCTAGAGTATAAATGTGACTACCAATACCTTCTTTGTATAGGGTCTCATGTAATAGGCCGAAACGCGTAGGGAAAATAAAGGGGGTTTTTCAAACCTGAAAACTCTGCCAGTCTGGGTATCTGTTCTTCTGTTCTATAGTACTTTACAGATACTTTGGTTGCTTTCTTGAGTCCACATTTGATATGGGCCACCATGATGTGCTTCCCCCAGTGGCCAAGACTGAACTGCCGCAAACCAGTACGTATGACTACCTCAGACAGAGGTCCTTCGTGTTGGCTTCCTAGCTTCTGGAGCCCCAGTGCCCTGAACTTCGCAAAGGCAGAAAACCCCCCTGCCTTTCCGTTAGTCTCAAGTGAACTTTTTTATATAAACTTTTCTGCTCAATTCAACAGACCATCTGGACTTCTCCCAAGAGTTGGGGAAAGGACAGATGACTGAACCCTGACCAACTACCTCCTCTCCTACTGAAAGAAAAGGAGGAGGGGAATAGGAACCAGGACCCAGTGCCACAGGGTTCTGCACCTCCGGGACTTGTAGACCAAGGCCAGTTCCAGCTGATCCTGACCCTCTTGTTTGGTCTGGCTTGCCCAACTCACCAGCAAAAAATATATTTGGTATTTAGCTTATCTCCAGGAACAAGCAGGCATGCAGTTTTCACATATGGGTGACGTACCCTGACAGAATCCGCATGGGAACACTCCCCAGCATCCAGTAGGAAGCATTGGGAGCATCCCTCTGCGCATTGTCGTGGTGGCAGCCCCTAGTGGCCAAGGGCGGTAAGGGCATGCTCCACGATGTATTTATTTTCAAAGAGCATGGTGTAATGTAAGGCCAAAAATGGAGTTTGGTCTTATCTATTTTCAGCTCCTTGTGTGCACATAATAATTCAGCCAAGAGTGTAGGGAAACAAGGCTTTTATTTCCCATCTGTGCAAGGGTTCAATTAAGACAGTGGAAATCAAAGAATGTCCTTTGTTTAAAAAGGTTCCAGTAATAAAACAGGTGGGCTAACTGTTAGTAGCTTCACAATTAGTGCCAAGGAAAATGGAGGAATTCAGTTCATTCCAAACAAAACAATTAAACAAGTTTTCTTCTTATTTACACGGTGGCAATAGACTCTAGGCTAGTAGCCATACACAACCCACAATCCACATCTTCTTCCTGAGGCATGGGAATAGCATTTATATCTTCTACGTCCATAGATTCTGCCTCACTACTTTCCACCGTGGAGTAAATACTGTCCCTGGCTGTCACAGCTTTACATGGACTGTCTCCACTTACCTGCCTCCAATAAGACTGGGTTTTAAGTTCTCTTGGTAATTCTTGAAACCCCTCTGGTTTCTTTCTTCTTCTTACAAAGTGAGTATTTGCTTTAGCAGTGCTTCTAGGAGTTAAGCATTCTTTAGGAGGAATAAAGCTTTCATACCTTGAGTTTCTGTAGCTGGACTCCCTGGAGCCTTCTCTCCCAAGAACGTCTCTTTTGCAACAGTTTTTCTGCCGGTAGCTTCTGGGCAGTGCTGTGCTTCCTGACAGCTTAGCAAAACCTGGTATGGATTCAGCTCTATGTTTCAGTGGTAAAGTAGCCTTGCTAGAAATTCCTTTTCCTCGAGTACCTGGTAAAACTTGTCCAGCAGGTTCCAGTGACTGCAGGTCTTCCTCCAAACCTGGTTCTCTGATTCTCTGGATACGTCTCACAGCTTTGGACTCAGGAACGTTGCTTGAGCAGGGAGTGGCACACTCTCCAGCCTGACTGCTTTCCCCAGCAGACTTCCTCTGAACAGTTGCTCTTGTAGCTTGGCCCCTCTGAACTCCACCTCTGTGAATTCTGTTCCCTTGGGCTTGCTCAAGGAGGATTCCTTCCGTCAGGTCTCTCCTTTCCTTAGCCGTGCTCCTTGTTCCTTCTCCAAGTCCTTCTGCTCCTTGTTCTGCTGCTTCCCTTTCTGCAGCCGTGCTCCCTACTGCTTGGCTTTTTCTCTCCCACTCTGCTTTGCTAGAATTAAACTTCTGCTTATAAAGGGATCTTCTCTTTGAATCTCCCGGGCTCATTCCCAGGTGCAACTGGTTAGATCTCTAGCCTCATTAGCTTCTGTATGATCACTCCTGCCCCCTCTAGCTGTGCTTTGAGGTAATTGCACATCTAGATCTCTGTGAGAAACAGGGTTTCTTTTCAACTTTGCATCTTTATTAGTACCAGCCTCATGACAGCATGCATGTATGTCTTCTCACCTATCCAGTGATTCTCCTCAGTCTTAGTTTTTCTGCGGAGCCCTACAGACGCTTGTCCTGTCACCGCAGTTAAAACTGTTTCTACCATGCCCTTTGGGGTGCTTATTTTTTTTCTTTTTTTGCCTTCCTGTCTACTTTGGTACTGTTGCTCATCGACGTCTGTGCCTTTTTTGGCATTTACACTAACTTTTATTTTCTCTTCTTTACCTTGTGGTTCCCGTGGAATTTTTTTGTCTGTACAGGCCGCCATAGAGTCGTTTGACTTGGCAAAGGCTGTGTTTCCTGACATGGAGAAGCCAACCAGCAGTTTTATAAAATATACAAACTGCAACTCTACTGTTTTGGCCACCGACAAACACAATTGGTGCTTACAGTGCTCGGGCCCTGACCATAACGTGGACTCTTGTAATTTGTGGAAGCAAATGACAAGGAAAGGGTTAAACTAGGAAAAGCAACGCGAGAGTCTTTTTGGATCTGACACTGCAGCCTCAACACACTTCTTTGATGTCAACACCCTTTCGGGGGTCCTGTTCTTCATGCAGTTCCTGTGCTCTCTTGGAACCAACAGGCCATGGACAGCCAGCCACTGATGCCACACCAGCATCTCAGCCTTCAACGTCGAGAACTGATGCTGATTCCCAAGATCGTTCCCTTGGACATCAATACCAGAGCTCACCTTGGCGGGACTCTGATCCTGAGAACCAAGAGTGGTCAGCTAAACAGTCTCAGTGGGAGGAATTCACCTTCAAAGCACAAGAGGTGCTCCAGAGTGCTACCCAGGCTTCGACCTTGGGAGAGCCTCCAGTTCCGTTGTCTGGGATGGTGGTCCAGAGTCCTGCACCGGAGTCCACCCAGACTTCCTCCATCTCCCTCAAGCAGTGCATGCTGACCATCGAGAGGAGATTGGTTGCGCTCCTGGTGGCATCCATGCTGGTGGCTTCAAGGCCCTCAGGAGCCCAGGTCTTAATATTGAGCCTGGAATCGGGCATTTCAAAGCCCTCTACAGCTCATGTCTTGATGCCAAGCTTGGAACCGCTGCCATCTGGACCCTTGAGGTCCATGCTGAGCCTGGAACCAGCCGAATCCCATTGGCTGCAAGAGGAACAGGCATCAACCTTCTATGATTTTGATGCCTCAGGGCATCGGCATCGAGATCATCCTTCAGCATTGGATCAGCAGCAGAGACGAGACAGTGACCATCGCTATTTTGACTTCCATTCCAATTCCAATGCCTGGGAATCTGAGGTAGTCCCCTGTGATGTGCCGTTAGACCCTTCACCATCTCATGAGCACTGCCGGTCCCCACCTGAAGACATGTCCTTCCAGGACTTTATCCAAGATATAGCCAAAGCTCTCTTGGTCTCCATGGGCACCGAGATGGAGCCGAGAGCTGAGGAACCGGAGACTCCAGTTTCCCTCGATTCCTAAGCAGACTGCCACTCTTCCAGTCCATCATATTTTATAGGACCTCATGTTTCAGATGTGGGAGACCCCTCTCTCTGTTCCCTCTGTCAATAAGAATCTAGACACCATGTACAGGGTTTCCGATTTCTCCAGGATTCTAGAGATCTCAACTCCCTTACGATTCCGTGGTGGTCGAGTTGGCCATGTGTGGGCTCAAGAGTACAAAGAATCACTCTTTGGTTCCTCCTGGAAGGGAATCGCATGCCCTCAATTGCTTAGGCCCCTGATGCTTCCAGGCATTGTAAAGGACCTTGATGAGTTCTCTGATGTTCCTTCTGAGAAATATGATGCCTACCGGTCCTTAGTCAAGCATGATTAGGACTGTTCCAAGTTCACCACCAGAGCAGCTTTTGACTCTTGAGTCTACCACCAGAGTTGCAGCGGTAGGCATTGAAGCCAGAAGACTAGCTTAGTTGCAGTCTTCGGACCTCGAACAATGGGTCCAAGACAAGCTAGCGGACATTCCCTGTTGAGGTGAAAACCTCTTTGGCAAAGGCTAGAGGGAGAAGGCTGGAGAAATTGAGACTGATGACCTTACCATGAAACATGTCTCTCATAAAACAGCAGATCCTTCTAGGGAGAAGGCCTCTGTAAAGAAAACCCTTCTATCCTAAGAAGAAATATTACTCCTCTTATCTGGCTTACACACCCTATCATGCCCACCAAGGTCAGCAGAAGACTCAGGCTCATCGCCAGCCCAAGAGGCCCAATCTCCTAAGCCACAACCAGCTCCGCAGCCCCAGCCTGGGGTTAGCTTTTGACTCCTTTCTTGAGATCACTGCCACTCTTCCCCTGGTCCATTTTGCTCACAGATGGCCCCTCATAACGTCAGAACCTTGGGCTCTACAGGTTGTTCTCAAGGGCTATCTGCTACATTTCGCCCAGTTACCACCTCCCTTCTTTCCAGGGTAATATCCTCTAGAACCTCTCCTTTAGGTTCTGTTAGAGCAGGAAGTCTCCACCCTTCTAAGAGAGGGTACAATAGAATATTGCAATCGGGGCAGAGCACCAGGAGCAGTTAAAAAGAAGCGCCACCGGGCGCACACGTGCCTGAGGGCCTTGCCAGAGGGCCCTTTGGCGTAGCCCTTAGGCGGAGGCAAACCCCGGAGGCCACGTACCACCAAGGAGTCACGGGAGTAACCTGAAAGGAAGAGATAAAGCAAAACGCAAGTAAAACTAACTCTTCACTCTATTCAAAGACTCCACAACACCATTACACAACTGTGTAGTTGAAACATACAGATTTCTCATTATAATGTTACAGTAGCCCTCCGGGTAGCCTTTAGCCTTTACTTGTCCTTAGTCTTCCACCTGTTACACCGTATTGCAAAATTGTTTGTTTTGCCGTTCTCTTTAGTCCTCTACCTATTACACCTGTTTTGCAAAACTGTTTTGTCTTGCCGTTGTACTGCATACTTTGTACCTAATCCATACAAGCCTGCTGCCTGATCTGCTTGACTGTAATAACTGACATATAGCCTGATCTAAATTACACTGCGTTCCTTTTTTACCTTTTTGCCCAAAGCACAAGTAACCACCCACCTGCCTACCCACCAGTGTTAGACCTTCCTTGCATCCTACCAATCACAGCCTGCATCGCCCATCCCCCGGACCACATACACAGGCCAACGCAGACAAGCACTTGACACGTGAAATCAGGGCAGACATATAAATGGCCCTCTTAAGAATTTCCATAGTTGCCCTATATCTACTCTCTGGCTGGCTAGCTAATGTCACAGCTTTATCTCCAGACCAGAACCTAATACCTATCCTCCACAGCGATAGGAAGAGGTGGTCCAGCACCCCCCACTACACAGCAGAAGAGGCCTCCCACTCCCGCCACCCCCACTTATTACATATAGCACTACAACACAATGAAAGAGCAAAGAAAGAAGCAAACACCCACCCCCAGAACCTAAGATGTGCCCTCATAAATGCCAGATCAATACGCAAGAAATAGCCAGTCATCTCAGACATGATCTCACTGCACGTCCTTGACCTACTCCTGATTACTGAGACATGGCTTTCCAGTGATGATAACGTGCTCCTTAACCAGTTACTACCTACCAACTTTGCAATACACACATGCCATAGAAATGACAAACGAGGGTGGGGGGAGAACTCGCCATCACTAAAACGGACCTCCAGTTCCACATGAGCAACGCAACTAGTACAGCATACTTTGACACAATCCCCATATCCAACAAGCACTGCTCCATCAACCTCTTATATAGGGCCCCATCAACAGACACAGACGCCCTTTCAACAATAATTGACCTCGCCTCCAACTCCCAGTGTCCAGGCACTCCAAACTGGGTTCTAGGATGTTTGATGTTTATTGATGTTTGATGTTTATTAAAATTTGATATACCGCTCATTCAAGAAGACCAGAGCGGTTTACAATATAAAAACCAAATAAAACAAGTAAAAGACAATAGCCAGAAAAAAGAAGGGAAGTTACAATCTTAAAAGAAAAGAGGGGGAGGTAAAGAACACAACACGAGAGCAGAGAAAGAGAGATCACACAAAAGGGGAGGGAAGGTCCAGGGCAAGGGAGAAGAGATGGGTTTTCAGATTACATTTAAAAGTGGGGTGATGGAGTTCAAGCCGGAGGGAGGGAGGAAGAGAATTCCAAAGAGCAGGGGCTGTGAAAAAGAAAGCAGAGGAGCGGGTGGATTGTAGGTGAGCGGACGAGGGGGAGGGGAGAGTGAGGCGGTTGAGATGAAACGATCGGGGAGTACGTTGGGGAGTATGAAAAGTGAGGAGGTCAGCCAGATATTGTGGAGTGTTGGTGTGGAAGGCTCGATGGACCAGCGTAAGCAATTTGTAATGGAAACGGAAGGGTAAGGGCAACCAGTGGAGATGGGAGAGGAGAGGTGAAACGTGATTGTAGGGATGGACAGATAAAGGGATACCAGAATCCCCAATATGTAATTGAAGATGGATGAATTTCTTGATACAAAATGTGTTTAGAAGTTTGACTTTTCACCTACTTTCTTAAATAGAATAGGATGTCATGATCATGAGTTCTCTGTAACCATCTTTAAAATAGATGGAACAGTGTTAACGCAAGCAAAAAGAACATAGGCTATGAACTGTGCAAGCATAAAGTTCATTGTACAGTCAGCTGGAAGTCCCTGCTGACAACATAATTTTTGCAACTTTTGCAATTATAAATTTCATCTAATATACTGTAATCAGATCTTACTCTGTAAAAAGAACTTTGGCAACACCTTGTGTTATTTCATGGTTATAATAAATGATTGTTACTTCCTCTTTTTCTCTAATAAAAAGGGAGCTTTTAGGGAGAGGAATTTGAATTCGGCAGGCGTGGAACTATGCGTGTCCATAGACCATCTGTTGCCGTCTTCCCTCTGAGCTCAAAGAAAATAGCACTTTGTGTGTGTGTGATTGTGTTCTGTATTACTCTCTGCCTGTCTCACTGCTTGATGGACCAGAGACCTGAAGAGCCGTGGTATTGTGGTCAGATCATGGAGTTTTCTTCAGTGATCACGGATAGAGGAGTAAGTGGCAATACGGGCAGCAGTATATTGGATACGTTGAAGTCTGCGCAGTTGTGATTTAGAAAGACCAAGGAAAAGAGAATTAGCAAAGTCAACGCGGGACATAACCAGGGAAAGAAGTAGTGTAGCAATTGCAGGGGGAGTGAGAAAAGGACGGATGGCACGAATTTGACGTAAGAAGAAGAAGGAGGTTTTGGTGACGTGGGAGATGTGATCATGAAAAGACAGGTGTGAATCAAAAACAACGCCAAGGTAGCGAAAAGAGGAGACCAATGAAATAGGAGAGCCTAAGAAGGAAGGAGCAAAAGAAGGAGGAGAATCACCACGAGAAAACCAGATGGCAGTGGTTTTTGTAAGATTAAGATGAAGACAGTTTTGTGATAACCAGTTAGCGACCATGGAGAGACAGGAATTGAGTAGGGAGAGATCAGGGTGAGAAGGAGAGGTGTGGTGAAGGAGAACAATATCGTCAGCATAGTAGAAGGCGCTGATCCCAGTTTGCTGAATCTGAAGGGTGAGGGGGGCTAGAAATAGGTTAAAGAGAAGAGGGGCAAGGACAGAGCCTTGAGGAACACCGCAGAGCAAAGGAAAAGGGTCAGAATTAGGGGTAGAAGGGGAAGAGGAGAGGACAGAACAGGACTTCAATCTGCCCTCCTTGCACGACTCTCAGGCCTCAGCATTCCTTGATGCTCTTGAAGAGCTAGGATACAAGCAACTGGTCAACAAACCCACCCATGTAAAAGGGGGTATATTAGACCTCGTTTTCGCCCCACAGACAACTTCCAACACAACCAACACCTACATGCTGACCACCACCGCAGTCCCCTGGTCCGACCACAAGCTGATCATATTTCAAATACCCCTGCCCAACAAACCCCAAATAGACTCCAATAGGCCCTGTAGCAAAACCAAAACAACGCCACGTAGGTTTCAGGCCTTTGACAAAAACAAGATCTTAAACCAAACCCGCCCACTCCTCACCTCGACAACACTTAATCCAGAGGAGCTGGTTTCCAATGGAATAAGAGCCTCAGCGCTATTGCTCTACGTCCACCTTCAAACAAACCGCCAGGGAAACAGGCCAACGCAGCTTGGTACATCACCGAGCTAAGTTCCTCACTCAACCTCCTGAGGAAGCTGGAAAGACGCTGGTGCCGAACACACTCCACTGAGGACCAAAAAGCATATAACGTGCAACTAGTAAATCACCGCCAGGCAGTTACAGAGAACATGAGAAGATTCCACACAGACACGCTAAAACGGTCCCTGAACAAACCTCACGACCTGTTCACTCTTGTCAAGAACCTCACAAAAGAACCAGCACCTGAGCCAGCAAGTGAGATCCACCCCCAAGATTTCGCTGATTACTTACAAGCAAAGCTCTGCCAGACCAATAAACTCCCAGCACCCACCACCGCACTTGAGCCGAGATATCTATCACCATTGTCCACATTCTCCACGCCATCCAAGGAACATATTGAAGACACAATTGCTAGGATAAACACGACCACCGCACAAACAGACCCCTGCCCTGCTTTCTGGATAAAGGAGTAATGATCAGACGTCAGCCCTTTTATAGCTAGGCTCATGGATCGCTCCTTCACAACAGGCACATTCCCCCAGTCACTTAAACGCACCTCCATTAGACCTCTTCTAAAGAACAGCAAGCTCGACCCAAAGAAGGCGGACTCATACAGACCGATATCAAGCATTCCACTTCTGGCCAAAATCATAGAAAAAGATGTCCAAAGACAAATTCAAGAACACATCGATGCGTCCGCTCCACTTGATCCCTGTCAACATGGTTTTAGAGAGGCACATGGGGTTGACACACTCCTCACCACACTCTTCAGTAATATAATGACTGGTATTGACAACATCCATCATGGGTGTGTGCTCATTTTCATGGACATAGCAGCCACCTTCGATTCAGTAAGCCACGATCTCCTCCTGCAACATCTCAAGGAGAAGGGGATATGCGACACTGCACTAGAATGGTGCAAGTCGTATCTCTCGGATAGATGGCAGCACGTTCGATCAGGGGCCTCAACATCAGAGCCATTCCACCAGAATCAAGGCGTCCCGCAAGGATCCTCCCTCTCTGCGCTGATGTTCAACATATACATGCAGCCTATATGCGACATTATCCGATCTTTCAATGTGAACTGCTTAATATATGCCGATGATGGTCTGCAGCGGTCAACACACTAATAATCCCAAAAGCAATAACCCAGAGCAACCAAGCAACAGTAAACAGAGCCTTCAAATTCTGTACACCTAGGTGCTGGAACGCCCTCCCACCCAGCATCCGAGCAATTTCCGATCTAACTCAGTTTAGGAGAGCACTAAAACATCTCTTCCTCTCGTATTACCCGGAAGACAGTACCACTAGAACCCCCTTCAACTAGACAGCCAACAAAGTACAAAGGAAACATTCTATACTAGATTGTCAAGATGTAAATAGTTACTCCAGTTTTTGATCCTAGTTCAATTACCTGTTCATTGTAAACGCAAATCAACTTTGAAATGTGTAAGTTCTGATGTTCCATGTAAACCGCACTGATGCAGAATAGCACGGTATATAAGAGAATGTAAATAAATAATATGTCCCCTGCACGCATGAAAGATTAGGGTTTTAGTCCTTGTATTTCCTTATTTCCAAAAAACCAGGGGGATTCCATCCCATTCAAGACCTCCAGAACCTAAACAAGTTCCTAGTACGAGAGAAGTTCAAGATGGTTTTTCTAGGAACCCTACTGCCCTACCTTCAGAGGAATGATTGGCTCTGTTCTTTGGATCTACATACATGCACATCCTCATTCATCCCTTTCACAGTCAATTCCTTTGCTTCATGTTCAACAGTGGACATTACCAAGACAGAGTTCAGTTCTTCGGCCTGGCATCCATCCAGAGCGTCTTCACGAAATGTCTTAACAGTAGTCGCGGCTTATCTCCGCATCCTAGGCATTTTTGTCTTTCCCTCTTTAGACAACTGGCTCATCAGGGACTAGTCACCACAGATGGTGCATCTGTCCATTTAACGCACCATCATGGTGCTCGAACATCTCGGATTTGTCATAAACTTTCCAAAGTCACACCTTTCTCCCACTCAGAAGCTGGACTTCATAGGTGCTCTTCTCAACATAACTCAGGCTCAAGTTTTCCTGCCTGAGGACAGCCTCAAACACCTCACAGAAAAGGCAGGCATCATTCAGCACAGTCGTCGCACCTTGGCACAAAGCATGCTTCATCTGCTGAGTCACATGGCCTTCCAGTCTATGCAGTCCCCTAAACTCATCTCCATATGTGCCAAGTACAGTGGACCCTTTCTTCCCAATGGAAACAAGTGACAGGCTGTCTACGAGACAGTGGTAGTCACCCCTCTTCTGACATGCTCCTTGCAGTGGTGGCTCTCTCCTTAAAACCTTCTCATAGGGTCACTTTTTCAGATGCCTCCACCTCAAAGAAGGCTAACAACCGATATATCCAAACAGGGCTGGGGAGCTCATCTCAATGGCCTCGGCATGCAGGGCCTCTGGACTCAACAGGAAGTCTTACTTCAGATCAACTTCCTGGAGTTGAAAGTGATAACTAATGCCCTCTGGGTGTTTTGTCATCAGTTATCACATCAATCTATCCTGGTTCAGATGGACAACTAGGCTGCGATGTTTTATGTCAACAAGCAGGGAGGCATGGGCTCTCACCTCCTCTATGAGGAAGCGGTCCGATTGTGGTGCTTTGCCCTGGCTCATGGGATGGTTCTCCGAACTGTTTACCTGCCAGGAGAGCAGAAGGTTCTTGCGAGCGGTCTCAGTCGAGTCCTCCGACCTCACGAGTGGACTCCTCATCAGAAAATAGTCAATCGCAACTTCAGACTCTGGGGAATCCTGCAGATCGACCTGTTTGCCACCCCACTCAATGCGCTTGTCCCCTGCTTCTGCTCCAGGATGCTGTCTCCAAAACATCAAGCCTCGGATGCTTTCCTCTTTCACTAGGAAACAGGTCTGTTATATGCTTACCCGCCCATTCCCCTAATATCCAAAATACTGTTCAAGTTGCAGGCCAACGGGGATAGCAAGATCCTGATATCCCCATTCTGGCCCCAACAGCTGTGGTTTTTCCTGCTTCTTCGTCTAGCTCAACATCAGTCTCTCTGAGATGCTCACCAGACCTGATCTCACAGGATCAAAGGACGCTGCTCCATCCCAGTATTCGTGTGCTTCGCTTAACGGCTTGGCTGCTTAGATGGTAGTCCTTTCCAACCTCAATTTACTGGATGCTGTTCAGGATATCCACCTGGCATCTCGGAAGGACTCCACATGACCCACATATGCCTTTAAGTGACACTGGTTTGTGGTTTGGTGCGCTCAGCACACCCTCAACCCCTTCAGTTGTCCGGTGGAATCTCTTCTGCTGTACCTGCTCCACCTTTCTACTACGGGTCTCAAGACTAATTTCATTCGTGTCCATCTCCATGCTTCTCATTGGGGGATTGATGGAAAACCAGTTTCCACACATCCATTGGTAACCTGTTTCATGCGTGGTCTCCTTTTGACTAAGCCACCGATCCGGCCCCCACCTGTCACCTGGGACCTCCAACGTGGTTCTTGCTCACCTGCTCGAGCCTCCCTCTGAGCCTCTGGGCACTACCTCCCTCAAGTTTCTTACTTGGAAGGTCTCCTTCGTAGTTGCGCTCACCTCAGCTCACCGGGTCAGCGAATTGCAGACTCTAGTTGCTTATTAGCCTTATACACATTTTCATCATGACAGGGTAGTCCTGTGAATGCATCCGTATTTCCTTCCAAAAGTTGTATCTCTTTTCCATCTCAACCAGTTAGTAATTCTTCTGACCTTTTTTCCCCAAAACACATGCATATCGGGCTGAGGCAGCGCTTCATACCCTAGACTGCAAATGGGCTTTAGCGTATTACCTTGACAGAACCAAGGCACAATGAAAATCCTCACAGTTATTCATCTCTTTTGACCCTAGTCACATTGGTCTCCCCATGACAAAATGCACTCCTTCTCTTTGGATAGCAGACTGCATATCCTTTGCATATACTCAGGAGGGTCTGACATTAGAGAGTCATGTAACCACTCACAATGTCGGGCCATGGCCACATCCATAACTCACTTATGCTCTGTCTCCATAGCAGAGATCTGCAGTGCTGCCATATGGTCCTCGATTAATACTTTGCACCCCATTGTTGTCTGGACAAGGACTCTCATAAGGAAAGTGACTTTGGCCGAGCCATACTCTGGCGCCTCTTTGGGACTTAGCTACACCTCCTTCACTCTGGTTCTCTGTCCATCCAGTCTACCACCGCTGCTGTGTCAATGAGGGTGTGCTGGAGATGCCGAGTCTACTAGATCCCTCTGACTCCCCGTGTTGTTCTTCAACATTTTTTCCCATTTGTAACTGGCCCTACTCCTTGCTGTTTTCCGGTAGCCTGGAGCTAGGGAGTTCCATATGTGAAGACTGCATTGCTGGAGATAGTACAGTTACTCACCTGTAACAGGGGATCTCCGAGAACAGTGGGAATCAGTCTTCACAACATGCCCTCTGACATTTTTCCCTTTTTCTCAGCTATGAACCTCATTGAGGAGAATCACTAGTGAGGCAGGAAGGCATGCACACATGCGCAGAGGGATGCTCCCAAATGCTTCGTATTGGATACTGGGGAGTATTCCCACACAGGTTCTGTTAGGGGATGTCACCCACATGTGAAGACTGATTCCTGCTGTTCCCGGAGATCACCTGTTACAGATGAGTAACTATGCTTTTTGCTGTCTCCAGACTTAGAGACAAGACAGCTGCCTAGCATATCTTCTCCAGGACCAAGCAGGAAGTCAGTCCTCACTTATGGGTGTCATCGACGCCGATGAAGCCCCAGTGGAGCATTTCCCCAGCTTTCCATGAAAGCCTTTGGGAATGCTGGCACGCATGCGCGGTTCCCTTCCCACCTAAAGGTGCCATCTTACCTCAGTCTCTTTTTTTCCGTGAAGCCCATCGGACGTTGTCACAGGGTAGACCCAACAGAGCCTATACAGATGGAGATCAGCATGGAAGATCAAGGAGAATCTGACAGCATAAACAAAAACCTGTCAGGCAGTTGCTATAAGCAACTAGGACACACGTGGTCAAGGGCTAAGAAGACAAACCCAGGTAGCAGGAGAATGGAAATTTCATTACCTGATGCGGATCAGCTGGGAGGAGGTGGAGCCCAGAGACACGTACATAAGGCATGCTCACAAACAGTTAGGGGAAGAAAGGGAAAGAAGGAAAAAGAGAGAGAGACGGGTAATCAGTCTCATACCCAGAACCAAGACCGGTGGCAGAGAGAGAATGAACAATTGTGTCAGCGTGAAAACCAACAGGAGAGTCTGAGTGAGTCCCAGGACCTGTTTGATACGTATGGAAGTCAGCAGCTGGACGCTGAATGTGTGAATGAAAGTCACGAAAGACGTGGGAAGACTCTTACAGAAGGTAACAGAGCAGTAAATACAGAGAGAGGCTGTTTCCTACCTGAATGGGTAAAACCCAGAGTTATTAGGAAAAGCCAACCAGGGACAAGTTTAAAGGAAGCAGAGGGTAACTTCTTTCCTTGTGCTAGCAGCAACAGGAGAAAGGAAGGTTTCTTACCTACAGGAGCTTGTAACTCTGCTAGCAATCTTAAATACCAAGCTTTTAACAAAGTGCCCTCTCGAGCAGTGCAATCACACACAGCTGTGCAGAGGGAGCTAAGCCCTACCAGGCTCAAAGCCTATCACGAACATTCTAATAGCAGAACCAGTGAATGTTTTCAGTTTCCCTTTAACCACCAGCAGGGAAAGAGCTTCTATAAGCCATTCACAGAGGCATACGGTAACCCCCAGCAGGGCATTTGCTCAGAGAAGAGAGGAGATTTCCTGTTAGACGGAGCAAGCCAACTTCACTCTAGTGAACCAGCTGATCAAACTAACGTATGTACAAATGGTTATGAACAGATGCAGTGTGATACTTCTGATATACAAGTGAGTCCAGAAGATATGGATTGTTCTTTATCAACTGCTGACCACATGTTCTCTCTAAGATAAAGTAATGAGTTTAACCAGAAGTTAAAGCAACAATATATTTGCTGATAAAGGTTTCTCAGTTAAGCAGTAAAACTAGGCTGTAGTAAAGCAGCAAAAGGAAAGTCTGTTTGCTAACAGAGGGACTATTTAAATACCTTTCTTTTGCTAGATTTAAAGGCTGAAGTAAAGCTATTTCTGTTCTACTCTATTCTTTTGTTATATGCCCGGAGAGACTTTGTTATTTGTGTTGCCAAGTTGAGAAAAAACCTCGTGGACGGGGAAATAAAGCCCTTGTTTGAAACCTTACCTGTGTGCACAACTAATTCTTACCAGAGAAGGCATAAACTACAACTCCCAGAGGGCCAGGCAGGGCTGTCTGCATCTTCATACAGAGCCAGGAGAGGAATCATCGTGTGATACCTGACCCCACCAGTAGGGCCCGCTGAGGGTGTGACAAGAAAATGGCGTAGTATTGAGGATTTTTTTTTTCTTCTGGCAACATAATTTTTCCTGGGAAGAGGAGAAATAATAAAAGGACATTGCTCGAAAGAAAAATATTGGTATTACAGAACACCGTCTGGAGGAATATTCGCTGGCAGGTCGGCCAGAGGACCAAATAAAAAAAAACCTTTTCTCACACGCTGAAGCCTGCCAGGAGACTGAGGTAATAGTAACCTGGATGGACGGGTACAGGATACTCAGTGAGAAAAGGGGGTGCTCTAAAGTTTAGATAAGGTTCTGTGTGGAAAGTACCGCACTTGGTGGGTCTTTTCTTTCTTTATAGGAGCAGAGTCCGGAGAAGAGGATGGAGCCACGGGATGTGATGGTGTGGATAAGCGAACAATGGGACAAACAGGCAAGAATGGTGCAGCATCTACAGGAGCAGTACTTGGTGGCCATGAAGGAGCAATAACGACCGTTGTTGGAGGCCGTGGACGCTCTGGTGAAAAAGCCCCATGGAGAAGGAGCAACGCGTGCTTCGTGGATACCGCAAGTAGAGCTGAACACTGGCCTTGCTTTATCGTTGGGATATTTAAAACAGGAGGACAATCCTGATGACTATATCGAGGCATTCGAGAGAATAGCGGAGAACCTTAAGTGGCCTTCAGAGCAATGGGCAATGCGGTTTGCAATGACCCTAAGTGGTGAAGCTCTGTCCGCATTTAAGGCCATGCTCGCTAGCCTTGCCAATGATTACTTAGAGATTAAGAAGGCGGTAAAAGACTGGCTTGGTCTTACACCAAGACATTATAGGCGTTTGTTTAGGGAGACACAAATGCATGCGAATGAAACACCAAAAGCATTATGTCAAAGGCTTAAGGGTCTGGCATATAAATGGTTAAACCCGGAGGGAAAATCGCTGGAATCAATTCTAGATGAGGTTGTTCTAGAACAATTTTTGTTAGCAGTACCCCCAGAAATGAAAACATTTCTCACTTTACAGAATTGCTCTAATACCGAAGAGGCAGCTAAGATGGCAGAAGTATTTAAGGAAGCCAAAAAAGCTGATACCTCTAGGATAAGCCTCTTAAAAGTAGCAGGTATGGAAGAGTCTGTTGAGTGGAGAAAGTGTGAAAGGGTCAAGGCACATAATTATAATTTGGCCAAAGATGTTCCGTCCATAAACATTAAGAAATGTTATAAATGTGGAAAGCCTGGACACATCCGAAAGGATTGTAAGGTTAGAACAGTCCTCGTAACAGAGGCAGGAAAGCAGGTCCCTAAGGGTATCTTCCTGCAAGTTCAGGTAAATGGA
Source organism: Ichthyophis bannanicus (assembly GCA_033557465.1). Classification (NCBI taxonomy): domain Eukaryota; kingdom Metazoa; phylum Chordata; class Amphibia; order Gymnophiona; family Ichthyophiidae; genus Ichthyophis; species Ichthyophis bannanicus. The sequence goes on along the minus strand of CM066031.1, from coordinate 161,727,586 downwards.
ATAGACACCCTGGCTCTACTCGATTCAGGAGCAGAACAGAGCTTGGTTTCTTAAGAATTTTGGGAAACCATGAAACAGTCAAGCCCTGTAGCTCCGAATCAAGTAAAGGAACATGTACAGGTAAAGTGTGTACATGGTAGGCAGCTTCCATACCCCCTACACCAGGTATGTGTCAAAGGACTAGGTATAGAGAGGAAAATACGGGTGGCAGTAGTTCCCAGGCTACCGCAAAACCTAATTTTAGGGCATGACTGGCCTTCCTTTCAAGGAGGATTAAGGCAAGGAATGTGTATGAGGACAGGTTTGGTCTCTACCCGATCCCAGGCCAGCGCGTCTGAAACCCGGGAACCCCCGATAGGAAAAATAGAAAAGCCTAAGGAAGAGAGTGATGAGGAAGTTCCCGAGGAAAAGATAGGGGAAGAGGGGGCAGATACACTTCCCAACCATGATGATTTGGTTCAGAGTCCGGTTGAGGGAGGGAAGAAAGCCAAGGCCAAAAAGCGACATGAAAGGAACCAGAGAACCCAAGGAAGAATAGAACTAGAGGCGGGGGAAGGGTTACCATGGGTACCCGCGGCTCTAGTTCAAAAATTCCCATCTTTCCCGATGGAACAAAAGGCGGATCTAGCACTCAAAAGAGCTTTTGAGTGGGCCCAAAAGGATCGGACTGTATTGCCCCGATTCTTTTTAGATGAGGACATTTTATATAGAGAAAGCATAGATCCGTACACGGATGCGGTACGAAAACAACTGGTGGTACCTGTAGCCTTTAAAGCGGTCGTCTTACGTCTAGCACATGATCACCCAGTTGGTAGTCACAAGGGCGTTCAGGGAACACTAGACCAAATTTTAGCGCGATTTTATTGGCCGGGGGTATATAAAGAGACGAAGCGATACTGCGATTCTTGCCCTACATGCCAGAGGGTCTCCACAACAAAACCGAAGGCCGTACCTATGGTACCTTTGCCGACCATCTCGACGCCCATTCGGCGTATGGGAATGGATATTGTAGGACCATTGATTAAAACACCCCGGGGCTACCAATACCTTTTGGTCATCGTGGACCATGCGACACGGTTCCCATGGGCCATTCCCCTCAGAAACATTTCGGCCAAAATTATAGCGCAAGAACTGGTGAAACTATTTTGCGAGGTGGGGTTTCCCCAAGAAATCTTGACCGATCAAGGCAGTAATTTTGTCTCAAGATACCTCGCTAGGGTCTGGGAGGCGTTTGGTATACACCACATAAAAACAGCGGCATACCACCCCCAGACAAATGGGTTGGTGGAGCGCACCAACCAGTCCATCAAACACTTGTTGAGAAGAGGGTTAAGGAGTGGAGAAATGGCGGAATGGGATACGCTACTTCCGTTTGTAATGTACACTTGCCGGGAGCGCATTCAAACCTCCTTAGGAGTATCCCCGTTCGAACTACTGTTCGGTAGAACCCCAAGGGGGATTTTAGACATTCTGCGGGAAGAATGGGTAGAGCCTAAGATACCAGAGGTAGGAATTCCACAGTTCTTAAAAGAGCTAAGGACACGCCTGGAAAAAACGTCCCAGGCCTCAATAGAGAATCTGAAACGTAGCAAAAAACGTCAGAAACACTATTATGATAGGGGCACACAGTCCAGACAGCTGGCAGTGGGAGACAAGGTCCTTATTCAAGTGGCAGACCCGGGTCCTAAGTTCGAATCTCGCTGGAAAGGACCAGGTATAGTGGTAAAGAAGGTGGGATTCGTATCCTATCTCATCGAGAATGATAAGGGACGTAGGCAAGTATATCATATTAATGTATTAAAGCCTTGGAAGGAAAGGTCGACCACCGCTAATTTGGCCTATCATGAGCAGCACTATAGTACCCCGAACGGAATTACGTGCTGTCCGTCAAAAATTGCGGCAGCCCGTAATATTTTAAGGGGGGGAATGTGTCACAGGGTAGACCCAACAGAGCCTATACAGATGGAGATCAGCATGGAAGATCAAGGAGAATCTGACAGCATAAACAAAAACCTGTCAGGCAGTTGCTATAAGCAACTAGGACACACGTGGTCAAGGGCTAAGAAGACAAACCCAGGTAGCAGGAGAATGGAAATTTCATTACCTGATGCGGATCAGCTGGGAGGAGGTGGAGCCCAGAGACACGTACATAAGGCATGCTCACAAACAGTTAGGGGAAGAAAGGGAAAGAAGGAAAAAGAGAGAGAGACGGGTAATCAGTCTCATACCCAGAACCAAGACCGGTGGCAGAGAGAGAATGAACAATTGTGTCAGCGTGAAAACCAACAGGAGAGTCTGAGTGAGTCCCAGGACCTGTTTGATACGTATGGAAGTCAGCAGCTGGACGCTGAATGTGTGAATGAAAGTCACGAGAGACGTGGGAAGACTCTTACAAAAGGTAACAGAGCAGTAAATACAGAGAGAGGCTGTTTCCTACCTGAATGGGCAAAACCCAGAGTTATTAGGAAAAGCCAACCAGGAACAAGTTTAAAGGAAGCAGAGGGTAACTTCTTTCCTTGTGCTAGCAGCAACAGGAGAAAGGAAGGTTTCTTACCTACAGGAGCTTGTAACTCTGCTAGCAATCTTAAATACCAAGCTTTTAACAAAGTGCCCTCTCGAGCAGTGCAATCACACACAGCTGTGCAGAGGGAGCTAAGCCCTACCAGGCTCAAAGCCTATCACGAACATTCTAATAGCAGAACCAGTGAATGTTTTCAGTTTCCCTTTAACCACCAGCAGGGAAAGAGCTTCTATAAGCCATTCACAGAGGCATACGGTAACCCCCAGCAGGGCATTTGCTCAGAAAAGAGAGGAGATTTCCTGTTAGACGGAGCAAGCCAACTTCACTCTAGTGAACCAGCTGATCAAACTAACGTATGTACAAATGGTTATGAACAGATGCAGTGTGATACTTCTGATATACAAGTGAGTCCAGAAGATATGGATTGTTCTTTATCAACTGCTGACCACATGTTCTCTCTAAGATAAAGTAATGAGTTTAACCAGAAGTTAAAGCAACAATATATTTGCTGATAAAGGTTTCTCAGTTAAGCAGTAAAACTAGGCTGTAGTAAAGCAGCAAAAGGAAAGTCTGTTTGCTAACAGAGGGACTATTTAAATACCTTTCTTTTGCTAGATTTAAAGGCTGAAGTAAAGCTATTTCTGTTCTACTCTATTCTTTTGTTATATGCCCGGAGAGACTTTGTTATTTGTGTTGCCAAGTTGAGAAAAACCTCGTGGACGGGGAAATAAAGCCCTTGTTTGAAACCTTACCTGTGTGCACAACTAATTCTTACCAGAGAAGGCATAAACTACAACTCCGAGGGCCAGGCAGGGCTGTCTGCATCTTCATACAGAGCCAGGAGAGGAATCATCGTGTGATACCTGACCCCACCAGTAGGGCCCGCTGAGGGTGTGACAACGTGTGTCCTTTTTTTCCCGGAAAAGAGAAGTTTTTTCTTGGCGTTATTTCGCTTTTTTCCTCGGATTCGACGTCGGTTCCCCTCCTGCCGGGTTCGGTACACCGGTATCGAATCCCTTTTTTCCTTTTTCGGTTTTTGCCCTTAGTGGCTAGGCGCTCGCGCCAAATCTTTTTCTTTTTCCCTGGAAGGCCGGTCCTTTGACCTCGCGGGGACCCTTTTCTCCCCGATGGCTTCCAGTGGTTTTAAAAAGTGTGATCGGTGTAAGAAGATAATGTCTCTCACCGACACACACGACTGCTGCCTTCGGTGCCTTGGCCCGGACCACGATTCTAAAACGTGCAGGCCATGTGGAAAAATGTCTTCCAAGGCCCTCCGAAGTTGTCAGCAACAAAGTGAAAGGCTTTTCTCGGACTCGGCCTCTGCCCGTGCCCGGACCTCGTCTGAGGCCTCGACATCTCGGGATTCCGATCCCGAGAGGCGTCGGAGCTCCTCGGACAGGGGGTCCCCCGACCGGGAACGTAAGAGGAAGAAGCGGCTCATGAGGGCGGCGTCGGAGAAGGTCCCTGAGCCCTCGAGGGCCAGGTCTAAGACCCCCGACCGTCGTCCCGGGCCCGTGGACCAGGAGAAGCCAACTAAAGTTCCTCGCATGGAGCCGGAGTCTGCTGGACACGTAAGTCCTGTTGTCCTCATGGACTCGCCTCCCCGAGTACCGATGTCGGGCCCGGCGCCGCCGGGGCCCGAGTCGGGAGCTGCTGCGTCACCCGAGCTGAGTCTCAGGTTGACAGCCTTGGAGAGCAGAATGTCTGCCTTCATGGATCAGCAGCGGGCACTGATGGCCAGCCTGTCTGGCGCATCTGCCCCGACCACCGGGACATCGACTTCGAAATCGACCCCGGAGACCGAGCCGATACTCGAGTCCCTTGCGGCTCAAAGTCGTCCTCAGTCGAGGTCTCCCTCGACCTCCCATTCGGGACCGAGGGTCTCGACGCCGGTGCCTAGAGGCCCCACGGGGTCGGACCTCGACTCGACATCGGACGAGTCTGCTTGGGAGACCGAAGATGAGGAGTCTCCTGACATCTTCAAGACTCGGTGTATCCCTTCGGACTCACCAGAGTCTGAGCCCCGGAGTAGATCCCCTCCGGAGGATACTAGGTTCTCGGAGTTTGTCCGCGATATGGCCGCTGTCCTGGCTATCTCGGCTGACCCCGAGGAGGAGCCTCGAGCCGAAGAGCTCGATGCTCTGCAATATGACTCTCCTCCGAAGGAGGCCTTTACTGTCCCGGTTCCTCCGATGCTGGAACGGCTCCTCTTCCGGATGTGGGAGGCACTGGCCTCGGCGCCGGTTTTGAGCAAGCGAGTCAATTCCATCTATCGGCTCCGAAAGAGTCCTGGCTTCCAAAAAGCACAGCTACCACACCATTCCATGGTTGTGGAATCGGCCATGCATCGTCTGAAGAGTCAGAAGATGCCCTCCGCGGTGCCTCCTGGAAGGGAAGCCCAAAGCCTTGATGGCGTCGGTAGAAAGTGCTTTCAGGGTTCGCTGCTTGCTTGCCGTGTCCAGACTTACCAGCTGTACATGGGCATGTATTTACGAGACCTGGCCAAGGAGTTGGCCGGATTCTCTGCTGGTCTCTCCGGGGAACCCTTGCAGAGTTTTAAGTCCTTGTCTTCGAGGATCCGGGAATGCTCTAAGTTCATGTCCCGCGCCGCCTACGATGACTTCGAGGCTTCGGCCCGGGTAGTGGCAGCCGGAATCGCAGCCCGACTCCAGGCATAGCTGCAGTCATTGGACCTCGAGCCATGGGTTCAGGACAAGTTGGTCGATGTCCCTTGCCGAGGTGAAAACCTTTTTGGCAAGCCTGTGGCCGAGAAGGCCGCTCAGCTCGAGACAGAGCACCTCACAAGGACAAGGCTGTCGAGGAAGACCTCTGCCCCTTCTCATAAGAAGAAGGGCTCGGGTAAAAAGTCCTTTTACCCGAGGAAGGGCACTGCCTACAAACAGTACCCACAATATCCGGCTGCCCAAGCTGCCCCCTAGGGTCAGCAAGCCAAGGGCCAGGGTAATGGGCCCCGTAGGCAGTGGACCCCCAAGCCTGCAGCCCCTGCTCCCACTCAGCAGGGTGGGAGTTTTTGACTCCTTGAGTATAGCCATACCTCCCTTGCAGACCCAGCCCTGCACAGGAGGCCGCCTGGCCTTGTTCGCCCACAAGTGGCCCTTGATAACCCAAGACAGTTGGGTGCTGGACATAGTCCATCGAGGCTATGCCCTGCACTTTCACCAACTGCCTCCGCCACACTTCCCAGGGGAACCTTTCCGGCCTCCCCTGCATACAGCCCTTCTCCTCCAGGAGCTAAAAGGTCTGTTGCTGGACAAGGCGGTGGAGCCTGTGCCTCCCCACTTCCAAGGTCACGGGTTTTACTCCAGGTATTTCCTGGTGCCAAAAAGAACCGGTGGTCTTCGGCCCATTTTGGATCTCAGAAACCTAAACAAGTTTCTAGTGAAAGAAAAGTTCAAGATGCTTACTCTTGGAACACTTCTGCCCTACCTCCAGCAGGGAGATTGGCTTTGCTCTTTAGATCTAAAGGATGCTTACACTCACATCCTTATTCATTCAGACCACAGAAAGTACCTCAGGTTCATTGTGGGAGGAAACCATTATCAGTACAGAGTACTGCCTTTTGGACTGACCACCGCTCCCAGGGTGTTTACCAAGTGCCTGGCAGTGGTGGCAGCCTACCTGAGAAATCAGGGCATCTTTGTGTTTCCTTACCTAGACGACTGGCTCATCAGAGGCCAGACTTCCCTAGAAGTTCAACAGGCCACCAACAGGACCATAGAACTGCTCCAAAAGGTGGGCTTTGTCATCAATTTTGCAAAGTCCACTTTGCTCCCCTCCCAGAACTTGGAGTTCATAGGAGCAAGGTTGGATTCTCAGCTGGCAAGAGCATTCTTACCAGTGGACCGAGCACAAAGGCTCATGGACCTCGCCAGCAAGTTTCTGCACAGGTCCCTGGTCTCCGCCAGACTCTGTCTCATCCAATGTTCCCTCTAATTTTCTGTAGGCTGTGTGCGCATAAAATATCAGCTGTGTGCAGCTTTTGAAGGAAGGTTAAATTTTTGTGCGCCACATAACGACACTCGGAGTTATATACTTTTAAAATTTGACTACACGTCAGAATACAGTATGTACACCACATTGATTTTAATCAAATTAAATGAAAATAGACAATTACTAAATGAAGTGGGAAATTTCTAGTAATTACAATCATAACTTTTAAATTTTAAGACGTCTGTGTTGTTTTCTATCAGAATCAGAGCAGTAATTTTTGTGCGCTCGGTTGTAAAGTATGTGCGATCGCTTGGCGAGGTGTGTGCGCGCGCACACGCGCACAGCTTAGAGGGAACAGTGGTCTCAGGCTTCTGGGCCACATGGCGTCGACAGTACAGGTGACCCCCAATGCCAGGCTCAATATGAGGCCTGCCCAGTGGTGCCTTCGGACTCAGTGGTCACAAGCCTCAGGCAGTCTCAGAGACAGGATCAGAGTGTCCCACCGTTTCCTGGCCTCCCTCAACTGGTGGTTACACCCCCCCAATCTGCTGGTGGGTGTGCCCTTTCAGATCCCACCTCATACAGTGGTACTGACCACCGATGCCTCTCTGCAGGGTTGGGGAGCACACTGCCTAGACAAGTGCACCCAGGGCCTGTGGTCTCCTTGGGAGGCGTCCCAGCAGATCAATCTACTGGAACTCAGAGCTATCCGCTTGGCCCTCAAGGCCTTTACTGCTTCCCTGGCACAACAGTCTGTCTTGATCCAGACAGACAACCCAGGTAGCCATGTTCTATGTAAACAAACAGGGCGGAACTGGTTCCCAGCCCCTTTGCCAGGAGGCCCAGGACCTCTGTTCCTTTGCCCTGAAGCACAACATGGTCCTCAAAACTGTTTATCTTCCAGGCCAGGAGAATTCCCTGGCCGACAGATTGAGCAGGATTCTGCAACCACACGAGTGGCAGCTACATCCTTTGGTGGTTCAAAAGATTTTCTTGAAATGGGGGCTTCCCTCCATAGACCTGTTTGCCAATCCACTGAACAACCAGCTGCCAAAGTTCTGCTCCAGGCAATCGCATCCTCTGAGAGTAGCAGCAGATGCTTTTCTGATTCCCTGGACTCAGGGCCTACTCTATGCGTTTCCTCCCACCCCTCTGGTGGCCCGAACACTGTTCAAGATTCTCCGAGATAGGGCCTCAGTCCTCCTGGTAGCTCCCAGGTGGCCAAGGCAGCCTTGGTTCCCCCTCCTGCTTCAACTGGCAGTGGATCTGCCTCTGCCTCTGGGATTGCAACCCGACCTTCTCTCTCAGAATCAGGGCTCCTTGCTGCATCCGAATCTCAAAGCTCTCAATCTGATGGCATGGAGGCTGCAAGGGTAGTGTTGGCTCCCTGGGGCCTGCCTCCCGAGGTTGAGGACGTTCTCCTAGCCTCCAGGAAACAATCCACTAGGAAGACCTATGCTCTCAAGTGGAAAAGGTTCTCTGTGTGGTGTCAGCTATGTGCTGAGGATCCTTTCTCCTGTACTGTGTCAGTAGTGCTTCAGTACCTGCTGCACTTGTCCAATCAGGGTCTCAAGTCCAACTCTGTTCGGGTCCACCTCTCTGCTTTAGCAGCTCACCACTCCCTGGTTGAGGGCCATTCCTTGTCTGTGCACCTTTTGGTGTCTAGGTTTCTCAGAGGCTTGCTTCTGCTCAAGCCTCCCATACGTCCTCCTGCTCCTGAGTGGGAGCTTAATGTGGTCTTGCAGCAGCTGACTCACCCACCTTTTGAGCCTATGGCTACTTGCCCTCTACGCTTCCTTTCCTGGAAGACTCTCTTTCTGATAGCCCTTACTTCGGCTAGGAGAGTGAGTGAACTTCAGGCCTTGGTCTGTGATAGACCTTACACCAGGTTCTATAAAAACAGGGTGGTCCTCAGGACTCACCCTAAGTTCCTTCCTAAGGTTGTCTCCTCTTTCCACCTCAACCAGGAGGTGGTTCTTCCTACTTTCTTCCCTAGGCCTCATGCAAGTCAGGCTGAAACGGTTCTCCATACCTTGGACTGTAGGAGGGCCTTATCCTTCTACCTTGAACGTACGCAAGGTCACAGGAAGGCTTCTCAGCTCTTCCTTTCTTTTGACCCCAATAACTTGGGGAGGCCTGTGTCCAAGCATACCTTGTCCATCTGGGTGGCTGACTGTATCACCTGGGCTTACAAGGCAGCTGACCTTCCTTTGCAGGGTAGGGTCACGGCCCACCGTGTGAGGGCAATGGCTGCATCAGTGACTCACCTCCACTCTGTTCCATTGCAAGACATCTGCAGGGCTGCTACTTGGTCTTCAAGCCAGACTTTTGCAGCCCACTACTGTCTGGAGAGGGAGTCCCGTAGGGACAGTGCTTTTGGCCAAGCAGTACTCCGGAATCTCTTTGAGGTCTAGGCAACTCCTGCCCTCTGGTTGGGCTACCTGTGGAGGGTGTGTTCTTGCAAAGCCTTTACTGTGTTGCTGAGACTAGAGGGAGTTCTCTTACTGTGTTGCTGTGTAAGTTCTCTTACTGTGTTGCTGAGACTAGAGGGAGTTACTCACCTGTAACAGGTGTTCTCCAGGAGCAGAAGGAATCAGTCCTCACTACCCTCCCTCCTCCCCTTGGAGTTGCAGTTGTACATAGTTTAATTTTTACATTTTTGTGTGCTGTTCTTAGCTATGTCATTTGACTGAGGTAAGATGGCACCTTTAGGCGGGAAGGGAACCGCGCATGCGTGCCAGCATTCCCAAAGGCTTTCATGGAAAGCTGTGGAAATGCTCCGCTGGGGCTTCGTCGGCGTCGATGACACCCATAAGTGAGGACTGATTCCTGCTGCTCCTGGAGAACACCTGTTACAGGTGAGTAACTACTCTTAACCTAAGGGCTGCACAGGCTTACCTCATCCACCATCTGTTGGAGACTAGAAATACTAGCTGGCTGTGGGCTGCACAGGACCCCAAGTAGGGTGACGATATCAAACTAGTACTCAGCTCCATTTGCTGGTAGAGGAGCATAAACCCATGCATCTGGGCTGGTCTGGAGGGACTCGAGAAAAGAAAACTACCGGGTAAGGTTTAATTTCTCCTTCGTTTGAATTTGGAAAAGGTAAGAAAGTAAGTTGAAAACGAAAAAAATTGTTTTGGAGGTTCTCTTTCCATTGGTCATAGCAGCTTTGATATGACTTTTTTTTCTTCTTTTGTCTTCTGTTCAGGCATTGTGCTGGGCACAATCTTCGCTGGTGGGTCCTTGATAGCAGGTAATAAGCTGTCAGCTGGTGATCTTATGTCCTTTATGGTGGCTTCACAGACAGTCCAAAGGTAAGCGCACTATGTTGTTTTTCATTGAGCCACTCTGCATATTATGTTTTATCCTTCTCATTCGATTTGATTTCTTGTGTATGAAGGAATGACAACATTCCTTGTACATGTAAGTTCAAGCTCATGTTATCTAATATTTTTATGATTTGTGGAAGTGTTTCCAAATAGGTTGACCTTTGTGCATACCATGACCACAATGAATTGGTATGCTGGATACAATCTCAAATTAACTTTGCATTGTGCCAGAGAACTTCCTTCTGGAGTTCATAGGATGATAATAGTCAAATAGCACATCCAGCTAGTGCACAAAACACTTGGAACGGTTTCTTTCTTTCTGCCATATTTTCTTGGTCTCTGATTTGTATCTCTTGGTACTTGATGATCATCTCTCTTTTTATACATAGAACTGAGTAGTCAATTAGTATTGATGCTTCTGTTGGCAATGCCGGTCTTATGTTTCATATCCTGCTTTTATTAATTGGTTGGAATGGAAATGTCCCATGTGATCACAATGCAGTTCTTTTAGAGTCATGATTCCACTTGGATTCCTATTTTTCTTATTCCCTCTTTGACAATACTTGGGAAGTAGTATGCAGACTGATACCAGCCTTCTGACTGAGAAATGTCACCTGTACTGGGAAGAGGAAAGCAGGAGAGAATGAGATCTCACAATATTTTAGAGTTAGTTTGAAGCTTAGCTCCCACAGTGTTTTTCACTAAGTCGTCAAATATGGGGAAGTCTAGACATACCCATAAGCCTGTGTAGCTGCTGAACTAATCTGAAACCCACTCACTTTTTTTTTTCTTGGCAGATCCATGGCAAATATCTCAGTGTTGTTTGGACAAGTAAGTGTGCAGCTGTTAGGGATTCAGTGAGTGGTGGGAGGGGAGAAATCAAGATGATAGAGCTGAATCAACAAGCAAAAGACCCCCTAGTTTTCCTTCAGCTTTTTTTGTTAGTCCCGATTCAGTTTCTTAAAAAAAAAATGTAAAAAGGTTTTGGCATAGTTTAAAGAAATAATGGGCCCGATGTTGAACTAGGCTCATTTTCGCCATCCCTGCCGACCTCTAACCCAGATATTCAGTGCAGCGGCGACAGCATTGAATATATCCGTGAATCGCCGCACACACCGGAAGCTGCCGAAGCTAACCAGAAAGCAGTGATATTGCTAACTGTATAAGTGCCATTGTATCCCGATTTAAGGCATTTACACGGGCCCAATATCTTTAATGTTTCCTTTAGCAAGCTATGGATCAGGAAATTCCCGAGATCATTAGATTCAAATCCTTCTCCGCTAGTCACCCACTATGTGATCTGTACCTTCATTTTTATCACAGCTCTGGCATGGACTTGCTATGATTCTGATTAAGTCATGGACTATAATAAAAGTTCAGAGGTGAGAAGAGAGATGTTTGCTTGTTGTTCCCTCTTCCTTCCAAAGTTGGTGCGTGGACTCAGTGCTGGGGCACGTGTCTTTGAATTCATGATGCTGGAACCTCAGGTCCTACTGCATGGTGGAAAGAAGATTCCCTTCCATTCCCTGGTGGGTCAGGTGTCATTCCAGAATATCACCTTCAGGTCAGTGTTCCCCTTGTCTTACAGGAAGTGTTATGTGCCACATGCTACAACCAGCACCCAGTGGGATTAGTGTCTGTTGGTGACACTTCTGCTGGGCAGGTTATCTATTTCTGGATGTCTTCTCTGAGCAGACCTGGGTGTCAGTGTGCCCTCTGTAATATGTAATGTTGGTGCTGCTACTCCTTGTATGCAGTTGTAGTACTAAGTCCAGCAGGCTGCCTGTCAGTACCTGCAGCTCAGTTTTGGTTGCAGCTCTTAATGTTGTGCTCACAGTAAGTATTGGTTTCTTTAATGTTTCTTTTAATCTATAACATGCCTCTCACTTGCTTTTAGTTATCCTACACGGCCAGGCCATGTGGTACTGAAGAACCTCAGTCTTTCCCTCCCTCCCTCCAAGACAGTAGCCATCGTGGGACAGTCAGGAGGAGGTAAAATGTATATACGGAGAGATTCCTTATAAGAAAAGTGAAATATCTGGCATTTCAGCAGAGCAGCCTTCACGAAACACTAGAAGTGTCTAGTTCTTGGGCTGTAGCCTTGTATAAACTCCTGAGAATCCAGCCCTTAAGGGTAGAGCAGTGTGGTCTTCTTTTGGATTTCTCAAATAATAAGCTCTGTTTTAAGTATGGTTAAATGAGAAAATAGTTTCCTCTGCAACGTACTTCCAATGGTGAAGATCTGTAGAGCTTTCACAGAGCAAGGTCTAATCAAGCGGATGTGCTTCCAGGTGTGTTTCTGAGCATACTAGAATACTTTGCAAATCCTTTTTTCACATTTGCAAGATTAGCTATGTAGGTCTCATTAATTCAGTGTTCTTGTCTGAGCAGGCTGAAGTAGGTAGGCAGCTTTATTTTCAGATGCAATGCTTTTGTCTATGCTAGTGTCTTCCAACCTGTAGTCTGTGAGACTATTACAGGAGTTCACAGGACACAGAAAAGAGAAAAATGAAAGAGGGTTTGCAGTGGGGTGGGGGGGGGGAGGGCGGGGTTAGAGAAAGAAATTGGAGGGAAATGACTGGGGGGGAGAGAGGGAGAGATGGATGGGGTATGACCGGAGGGAGAGAGAGGGGAGAGGCTACTGGGGAAAGGCTTAGTGCTGAGGGGAGGGGGTTTGGAAAGAGTGGTGGGGATGAACCTTTGGAGGATAAGAGGTCAATACAGCCCAAAAGGTTGGGACCCTCTGGACTGTGTTAAAGATCACAACCACTTTGCGTCTCTCTGGAGGAACTGAAGTATGAGCAGGGCGAATCTTTTGTCATTTCCTCTAGGGAAGTCCACTATTGCTGCTCTGCTAGAAAGGTTCTATGACCCAAACCAAGGTGCAGTCACCCTTGATGGAGTTGATATTCGGATGCTAGATCCCTCTTGGCTGCGAGGACAAGCAATCGGCTTCATCAGCCAGGTAAGCTAGAAACAGAAAATAATGGCAGATAAAGATCATACAGCCCATCCATAAGAACTACTAAACTCTACAATCCCTTCTTTTCCCTTTGAGATCCTGTGTTTCTCCCGTGCTTTCTTGAATTCAGATACAGACCTTATTTCTGTTAACTCACTAGGAGGCTATTCCACACATTTACCACTCTTTCCATAAAGAAATACTTCCCCAGATTACTCGAGTCTAACCCCTTTTACCTTCATTTTATGGCCCCCCAATCCACAGAGCTTTCTTTCAACTGAAAGAGAAGCGTCCCCTATGTATTTCTACCATGGAGGTATTTAAACATTTCTATCATGTCTCCCCTCTCCCGCCTTTCCTCAAAGTATGCATATTGAGATTTTTAAGTTTGTTCCCATATGATTTATTTATTTATATTATTTAGGTGGCTTTTATACCGCCCTTTTGTGTAATCAGGGCAGTGTACATTATAAACAACTGTAATACATTATAACATAGTAAACAAATACAAGTAACAGGTATGAAAGAATTAGATCACATATATATATATGATTAAGTTATAATGATTTTGATATAATTTATTTACAAGGCAACATGTAATAGAATCAATGTATACATATTTAACTATTTTCTTAATTTAGAGGTAATTTTACTTTTTTGTTTGAGGGGTTTTATTGGTTGTATGTATAGTGATTATTTTGTTCATTTCAATTCTTTGTTACAATAAGAAGGGGGGGATCCTATCCACTTATGTTGAATGGGCTTCTGGAATTTATGTTGAGTCGTGGTTTATGTTTTTCTTTTTTCTTTTTTTTTTCTTTTATATTTTTATTTTCAAACCCACATTCCTATAACTGTCATACATGTCACGATAACAACATCCCCCTAATCCTCCCCCAATCCCCCACTCTTCCACCTAGCCCTCCCCCTCACCCCGTCTCCTTGCAGGATCGCCTCTAACCTATCACTACACACAGCAACGTCTATCATCTAGCAGTACTATTAACCCTCATTAACACTCGTTAACCCACATTTATTTTTGCCACTGCGACATACTCATCCAGGTATCGCCATTTACTTTCCTCCGATCTGGTGATCGTACCTTCTCCTTCATGAGTTACTTGTGATCTTGTTTGTAACCTTTGTTGACTTCTTTTACTCTGCTTCTTCTCATAACCTGCATAGAGACATACTGAGTTCCACCAATGGAGCCCATCCAATTTTGACAAATCCTTCCAATTATTCGCTATCATTTTAATGGTGATAGCCATCATGAAATTGTAGCGAAATACTTTCCCTTTGGTTAAGGGTATAGCATAGTCCTTAGAGCGCAATATTATTATCTTCCAGGATAACTGCCCCTGGAAGCATAGAATGTTCGGTATCCTGTCCCATACTTCCCGCCAAAATATCAGAACGTGCGGGAAATCAAACATCATATGCTTAAGGGTACCCGGGCTTTGACCACAAGACCAACATTTATTCCCTATGCTGGAGTCCCACTTAGTGAGCTTTACCAGGGCTATATAGGCTCTATGAGTTAGAAAGAACAGTGCCTGAGTTATTTAAGCCTCTTTGGATACCCTATTCGACTGTCCCCAAATTACCTCCCAGTTTTCTTGTGAGGTACTGACCTCCAAATCTTTTTCCCATACTTTATCTAATCCCGTCAACTGTGGGGGACTCCCATCTCTGAGCACCGCATAAAAGCTGGAGTTTGCGCCTTTCTCTCCTGCATAGGTCTCGGCTACCTTTTGCAACTTCTAGTCAGCTATCAGGTCTCCCACTACTACCTTGGCCTTGATCAAACAATGTTTTAACTGTATCCATTGATAATGCTGTTCTGGGGTCAAGGCAAATTCCTGCCGCAGATCTTCGAAACTTTTCCATTTCTGAGCTTGTACAAGTTGTCCTATCAACCATATTCCTTTATTTTGCCACTCTGTCAGGGCCTCTCACACTCCCCTCAGGTGTGCGTGATCATCCCCTAAGTTTGTAACAACCTCAGGATAGCTTGGGTGTGGAAACCTAACTTCAGACTCTCTGTGCTTACTCCCTCTAGCTGCACTCTGCAGTGTGTGTATTGCAGACCTGTCACGTTCTTTAAAGGTACATTCACTAGTTTTTCCTATCTCCATAGGCTCACTAGCATCTTCTTCATCACAATAGTCATGGCCTAATGGGAGACAGCGAACATGGCTTTAGACAAGGAAGATCTTGTCTTACTAATCTGTTATGTTTTTTTGAAGGTGTGAATAAACAGGTGGACAAAGGTGAGTCAGTTGATATAGTGTATGTGGACTTTCAGAAAGCCTTTGACAAGGTCCCTCATCAGAGACTTTTGGCAAAACTAAAGAGTCATGGGATAGGAGGCAGTGTATTACTGTGGATCAGGAACTGGTTAAAAGATAGAAAGCAGAGCGTAGGGCTAAATGGCCAATTTTCCCAATGGAAAAAGGTGGATAGTGGTGTACCCCAAGGATCTGTGCTGGGTCCGCTGCTTTTTGACATATTCATAAATGACCTGGAAAGTGGAATAACGAGTGAGGTTATCAAATTTGCAGATGACACAAAACTATTTAAAGTTGTTAAAACCCAAGAGGATTGTGGAAAATTGCAAGAGGATCTTGATAAATTGGAATAGTAGGCATCAAAATGGCAGATGAAATTTAATGTGGACAAGTGCAAAGTTATGCACCTAGGGAAGAACAACCCAAACTATGGTTACACGATGCAAGGTTCCACATTAGGAACCACCACCCAGGAAAAAGATTTAGGCGTCATTGTGGATAACATGTTAAAACCCTCGGCCCAGTGTGCAGCGGCGGCCAAGAGAGCAAATAGAATGCTAGGTATGATAAGGAAAGGAATGGAAAATAAAACAAAAGATATTATAATGCCTCTATATCATTCCATGGTGAGACCGCACCTTGAATATTGTGTGCAATTCTGGTCGCCGTATCTTAAAAAGGATATAGCGATATTAGAAAAGGTTCAGAGAAGAGCCACCAAAATGGTAAAGGGGATGGAAGGATACTCCTATGAAGAAAGGCTAAAACGGTTAGGGCTCTTTAACCTGGAAAAGAGACGGCTGAGGGGAGATATGATAGAAGTCTATAAATTAATGAACGGAGTGGAACGGGTAAACGTAGATCGATTGTTTACGTTATCAGAATATAGAAAGACTAGGGGACATGCAATGAAGCTACAGGGTAAACTATTTAAGACTAATAAAAGAAAATATTTTTTCACTCAACGTGTAATCAAACTCTGGAATTTGTTACCGGAGGATGTGGTAAAGGCTGTTAGTGTAGCTGGGTTTAAAAAAGGTTTGGACAAGTTTCTGGAGGAAAGGTCCATAAACCATTATTAAGAAGGGGACCCAGGATATCAATGCTTGACCCAGTACAAGCATTGTGTAACCTGTGTCTTTTGGGGAAACTGCTATGTACGTATGACCTAGATTGGCCACTGTTGGAAACAGGATACTGGGCTTGATGGACCTTGTTCTGACCCAGTATGGCATATCTTATGTTCTTATGAGACAGGTAT
Source organism: Ichthyophis bannanicus (assembly GCA_033557465.1). Lineage (NCBI taxonomy): Eukaryota > Metazoa > Chordata > Amphibia > Gymnophiona > Ichthyophiidae > Ichthyophis > Ichthyophis bannanicus. The sequence goes on along the minus strand of CM066031.1, from coordinate 161,711,268 downwards.
CTGCTGCATTTTGCCAGGCTACCACCTCATTTCTTTCCAGGAGAGTGCCTTCTACTACTACTACTTATCATTTGTATAGCGCCACAAGGCATATGCAGAGCTGTACATAGTCGTGTAAAAGACGATCCCTGCTTGTCAGAGCTTACAATCTAGTCAAGACAGTTATAGTTATTTAACTGAGTAGCCTGTTACTAAGTAGCCTGTACATAGTTACCCCAGTTAGCCAAGTTGTAAACCCTGTTCCTTGTAAGTACAGTGCGGACGCCACCTGCACTGTACAAATTTGTTCTAATTATAAACTGAGCTGATTTTAAAGAGCGCGGTATAGAAAAACCTAACATCAATAAATAAATAAATAAAGACAGACAACACAACAGCTGAGGACAAGGATATATCTAGGGGAGTGGTAAGGAAACACATAGGAGACTAAGTGGATCAGGATCCAAAAACGGCCTCGAAGAGGTGAGTTTTCAGCTTGGATTTGAAAAGGGCCAGAGATGAGGCCTGACACACAGACTCTGTTAGTTTGTTCTAGGCATAAGGAGTAGCAAGGTGGAAGGATTGAAGTCTGGAGTTTGCAGTAGAAGAGCCCAATAGAAGGGATCTGCCAGAAGAGCACCCCTCCCAAGGAGGGGTGTAGGGAGAAATAACAGAGGAAAGGTAGTGAGGAGCAGCAGAATGAGTACACTTATAGGGCAGTAGGAGGCGTTTGAACTAGATACAGACATGGATAAGGAGCCAGTGAAGTGGCTTGAGAAGAGGGGTTCTATGAGCATATCAAGGCTGGCGGAGGATTAGCCGTGCAGCTGAGTTTTGAACATCTGATCCCTCTAAGAAGCAGCGCCAGGGCAAGAAACCTTTTTACCGACCAAAGCGCAGCTATTACCAGAGCCTTCAGACCCACACCACCGCAGTCTCCTCCAGACTGAGGTCAACGCCTTGCTGGTCGAGTTGGCCCCCTTCCCACCCAAGGGTGCCATCTTGCTCAGTCTCCTTTTTTCTGTTGAGCCCTTCAGATGTTCGTCTGGCTTGTCCCCAGAAAAAGTTGATTTTTTTCTCTCCAAGTTTCATACTTGCCCCCAGTATTGCACCGGTACTCTTCCCACCACCCAACCTCGCTGCCTCAGCATCGAGTTCAGGTCTATTTTTGTAGTTTTTTCGTCCTTTAATTTTTTGGCATCTTCGTGCCCTTTTTTCCAACTGGCTACCAGTGGCTTTAAGAAGTCTGATCATTGCTTAAAAATTATGTCTTTGACCAACATACACGACTGCTGTCTCCGCTGCCTCAGGCCAGACCACGACCTGGAAGCATGCTGTCTTCGCAAGAGGATGTCCAGCAAGGCCCTCAAGAGCTGCCAGCAGCAGCACGATAGTTTTTTCCCCGAGTCCCAAGTGTCTCCGAAGGCCAGGGCCTCGTCTGAAGCCTCGACACCTCGGGTGGACCCCTCCGAGCCCGAGCTCCGCCGTGGGTCTTCAGAAAAGGGGTGTCCCTCAAGGGAACCCAGGAAGAAGAAACTCGAAGACGGCATCCTTGGACAGATTCCACTGGCCTGGTACCCCCCCTGGGCCAGGTCCTGCAGTCCGAGACATTCATCTGAGGCATTGGAGAAGGAGTGGCCTGCAAAAGTCCCCAAGAAGGCTTCGACCACGATCCCCAGACACCATCCTCATCGAGGATTCCCCTTTGGGGGATCCGGCGATGGGCCCGAGTCCCTCAGTGCCCGTTTCGAAGGCTGCGGAGCCTTCTGGCCTGGAGTCTAGAATGGCAGCCCTGGAGTGCAGTTTGACTGCCTTCATGGACCAGCAGCAGGCGCTGTTGTCCGGTGCGACCTGTTCATCTGCCCCGACCACCACGTCCAAGATGTCCCCAGATGCTGAGCCGATCTTCGAGGTCCTTTGGCCTCAAGTCGATCCTCGGCCCTTCGGCCTCAAGTCGATCCTCGGCCCTTCGGCCGCAAGTCGATCCTCGGCCCTTCGGCCGCAAGTCGATCCTCGGCCCTTCGGCCGCAAGTCGATCCTCGGCCCTTCGGCCGCAAGTCGATCCTCGGCCCTTCGGCCGCAAGTCGATCCTCGGCCCTTCGGCCGCAAGTCGATCCTCGGCCCTTCGGCCGCAAGTCGATCCTCGGCCCTTCGGCCTCAAGTCGATCCTCGGCCCTTCGGCCTCAAGTCGATCCTCGGCCGAGGTCTCGATCCAATTCCTGCTAAACAAGACTGTGATCATCCCCAGCAAGTGTGCCGGGTACCAGCCACAGAGCATCGGGAGCCCTGAGGCCCGCAGAGCAGCCCTCCTACGAGTCCTTGACAGACTACTCTGAGTGGGAGATGGAGGATGTCCCATCAGACTCTCCTGTCTCAGAGCCTCGACGGTGGTCCCCACCAGAGGATATAGGCTTCCTTGATTTTATCAAGGATATGTTGAAAGCCCTGGCATTCCTTATGGAGTCGGAGGAAGACCCTCGGGTGTATGAGTTTGAAATCCTCCAGTATGAGGCTCCACCAAGGGAATCGCTCGCAGTGCCCCTTCCTCCCATCCTGGAACAGCTGATGTTCTGGATGTGGGAGACAGCGGCATCGGTGCCAGTGGTGAGCAAATGGCTCCACTTGATGTATAGAGTCTGCCTGGGCTTCCATAAAACACAGTTGCCGCATAACTCCATGGTGATGGAGTCGGCCATGCATCGGCTGAAAAGCCAGAAGATGCACTCCTCAGTGCCTCCCAGCAGGGAGACCCATATCTTGGACACCCTCGGCAGAAAGTGTTACCAGTGCTCGATGCTCATTGGCCGTATCCAGGCCTTCCAGCTTTTCATGGGCATGTACCTGAGAGACCTGGTGAAGCAACTCGCCGGCTTCTCAGCTGGTCTCTCCGAAGAATCCCTTCAAGAGTTCAAGAACCTGGCCAAGGCAGCCCATGAGTGCTCCAAGTTCATGTCTCAGGTGGCCTATGACGGGTTTGAGTCGGCAGCTCGAGTAGCGCCAGCGGGCATCAATGCACAGCTCCAAGCTTGGCTGCAGTTGTCCGACCTCGAGCAGTGGGTTCAGGACAAATTAGTTGATGTCCCATGCCAAGGAGAGAACCTCTTTGGCAAACCCATGACCAACAAGGCTGCCGAGCTGGAGACAGAGTTCATGACGAGATCCAGGCTCTCAAAAAAGACCATTGCCCCTCCCCGACGGAAGGACTCGGGTAAAAAGACCTTCTACCCAAGGAAAGGGGCTGCTTACAGAAACTAACCCACCTTTTCAGGCCTCCCCAACAGGGTTAGCAGGCCAAGGGACATGGGCATGGCCCTCGTAAGCAGAAGGCTCCAAAACCCTAGGCACCGGCTCCGGCCCAGCCAGGGGGCTGTTTTTGACTCCTTGAGTATAGCCTATCTACCCCAAGGAGATCAGCAACCTTCAAGGGGACATCTGGCCCACCATGCCCAGAGTTGGTTGACCATCACCACCGACTCCTTGGCACTTCAGGTGATCAGGAAGGGTTACCTTCTCCCATTGACTCAGACACCTCCCCCTTACTTTCCTGGAGAGCCCCTCCACCGGGACCTTCTAATGAAGGAGTTGGCAGGTCTTCTCGAGGACAAACCGGTGGAACTGGTGCCCTACCAACTCAAGGGCAAGTGATTCTACTCCAGGTATTTCCTCGTGCCAAAAAGAACAGGGGGCCTAAGGCCTATCCTCGACCTGCGCAACCTCAACAAATTCCTAGTGAAGGAGAAGTTCAAGATGCTCTCCCTTGGAACACTGCTGCCCTACCTCCATCAGGGAGATTAGCTATGCTCCTTAGACCTCAAGGATGCCTATCATTCTCATTCACCCCAATCACAGGCAGTACCTGCGGTTCATAGTGCCTACCTCCCATTATCAGTACAGGGTGCTCCCTTTTGGCTTGGCTTCTGCCCCAAGGGTCTTCACAAAATGCCTGGCAGTCGTGGCCACCTTCTTCTGTCTCCAGGGGGTCTTTTTCTTCCCCTACCTGGATTACTGGCTCATAAAAGGAGGCATGGTCTCAGAGGTGCAGCAGGCCACTGCACGCACCATCCATGTTCTGCAGCACTTGGGTTTTGTCATAAACTACCCCAAGTCTCACCTCCCTTTGACACAATGTCTGTAGTTCATCGGGACAAAGCTGGACACTCTCCATTTAAAGGCCTTCTTGCCCAGGGACCGGGCCAATCGTCTCAAGACTCTGGCATGGGAAATATAGTACCACCCCTCTGTGCCTGCCCGGCTTCTTCTGCACCTTCTTGGGCACATAGCTTCCACAATCCACGTCACTCCAGACACTCGCCTCCACATGAGGGCGATGCGGTGGTGTCTCCGGAACCAGTGGACTCAAGCCATGGGGCTCCTCTGAAACAGAGTCTTTGTAACCCGCAAGCTAGCAGATTCTATGGTCTCATGGCAGTCTCTCCAATATCTTGAGGCGGGCATGCCTTTTCTGGCCCCGAGCCCCTTAATGGTCTTCACCACGGATGCCTCCCTGATCGGCGGAGGGGCCCACTGCGGGGAGCTCCGCACCCAGAGCAGCTGGTCACCAGGCGAGAACACCCAGCAGATCAACCTCCTGGAGCTACTGGCGATATACTTAGCCCTGCAAGCATTTTGTTACCACCTGCGTGACCAGCCGGGTGGCGATGTTCTATGTAAACAAACAGGGGACACAGGGTTTCATGCTCTCTGTCGGGAGGCAGTGGTCCTCTGCTCGTATGCAATCCAACAGGGTATTCTCCTGCGGGCAGTATACCTACCAGGCCAGAACAACTTGCTGGATGACAGGCTGAGCAGAGTCCTCCAGCCGCACGAGTGGCAGCTGGACCCCAGGGTGGCTGACCGGCTCTTCAAGATCTTGGGGAAACCTTTGATGGACCTGTTCACCAGCCCAGACAACTTCCAGTTGCCCTGCTTCTGTTCCCGGCAGGTCCACCACTCCAGGGTGGCAGCAGACGCATTCCTCATCTCATGGTTGGAGGGCCTCATGTACGCCTTCCCTCCCATGCTGCTGATTGCCAAAACCTTATTCAGAATCCTCTGCGACAGGGCCTTGCTCATCCTGATAGCCCCTCAGTGACCCAGGCAATTGTGGTTCCCGCTGCTCCTCCGATTAACAGTGGAGACCTCAGGGACCTCTCCGGGACTCCTGCCTCAGGAAGGTGGCTCTCTTCTGCACCTCAACCTGGGATCCCTGTTGCTGACAGCATGGCTGCTGAAAGGGTGACCCTAACCCCTTTCAACCTCTGGGGTGAGGTAAAGGAGATCCTGCTGGCCTCTCGCAAGGCCTCTACAAGAAAAGCTTATGTCCTCAAATGGCACAGGTTTTTGGTCTGGTGTGCCGAGCATGGGGCTGACCCATTCTCCTGACCGGTGAGTTTGGTGTTACAGTACCTTCTCCACCTCTTGCAATCCGGGCTCAAATCTAACTCCATCTGGGTGCACCTTAGTGCCCTAGTGGCGCATCTCCATCCAGTGGATGGCAAGGCCCTCTCAGTCCAGCTGTTGGTGAACCACTTCCTTAGAGGTCTGCTCTTATTGAAGCCCCCGGTTCACCCTCCAGCAACCTAATGGGTCCTCAACGTAGTATTGGGGCAACTCACTTACCCACCCTTTGAGCCTCTGGCTACTTGCCACCTATGCTACCTTTCTTGGAAGGTAGCGTTCCTGGTTGCACTCATCTCCGCTTGCAGAATTAGTGAGCTTCAGGCCTTAGTGGCGGAGGCGCCTTATACCAGGTTCTAAAAGAACAGAGTGGTGCTCCACACGCACCCTTAATTCCTTCCAAAAGTAGTATCATCCTTCCATCTCAACCAGGAAGTAGGACTCCCTACTTTCTTTCCAAGACCCCACTCCAGTCGGGTGGAGACAGTCCTTCACACCTTGGACTGTAAGAGAGCTTTGTCCTTCTATATCCAACGCACTCAGGGCCACCGCACAGCTACTCAGTTTTTCGTCTCCTATGACCCCAGTAGGCTGGGGGAAGCGGTGACCAAGCGTATGCTGTCCATCTTGGTGGTGGACTGTATCGCCCTTGTCTATGAGCAGGCAGGGTTCCCGCTGGAAGGCCATGTCATGGCACGCCATGTCAGAGCCATGGCAGCCTCGGTGGGAAACATGCACTCGGTCCAATGGTGGACATCTGCCAGGCTGCCACCTTGTCTTCAGTCTATACCTTCGCAGCCCATTACTGCCTGGAAGGAGATCCCGACAGGACAGTGCTTTCAGCCAGGCTGTGCTCCATAACCTTTTTGGGGTTTAGACATCTCCTTCCTTCTGACCCTTCTGTGTTCAGGTTACCAGAGTGCTGGTTTTCATCGGACACAGGGGTCCTACTATAGTCTGTGGATACGGGCTTAATTGCTGCTGCTTGCGGCTCCCTGTGAGGGAGTCCGTGTTTTTTACTATGGGCTTTCAGTAGCCTGTAGCTGGGGAGTCCAATATGTGAGGACTGACTTCCTGCTTGTTCCCGGAGAAAGCATAGTTACTCACCTGTAACAGGTGTTCTCCGGGGACAGCAGGAATCAGTCGTCACAACCCTCCCTCCTCCCCTTGGATTTGCTCCTTTACCATCTTTATTTTTGCCGTCTTTTAGCGATGTCATCTGACAGAGCAAGATAGCACCCTTGAGTGGAAAGGGGACCACGCATGCATGGTGGCATCTCCCAAAGGCTTTCTTTGAAAGCTGGGGGGGATGCTTCTGCAAGGGCTCTGTCCCTCGCACTCGGACCCTTCAGTTCTGATTGAGCGCGCTACTCCTTCCCCTTGGCCGCCTCCAAATCTTTTGTCAGCGTAGACGAGGGGGTTGGGGCTGAGGATGCTGAATCAAATGAGCCAAAGAGGGACTCTGTTTTTTTCCCAACTTTTCAGCTCTTGGTGCATCATCTGCAAGCAAAGCTCACAAGACACCAGCTCGTGGTCAGATCCAAGGCATTGCAAGCACCAATTATGACAGTCTGGGGAGTGTCCCATGCAGGGCTCCATCAGTGAAGTCACCCATACGTGAGAACTTATTTCCTGCTTGTTCACGGAGAATGCATCTTTCAGGAGTAGCGTACTCTGACAGTGGACCTCTTTGCCATGCCGCACAACATGCAGGTAGCTCACTTTTGCTCCAACATTGCTTCCAGGGACAGGCTGGCCTCTGATGCTTTTCTCCTGGATTGGAGCATGGGTCTGCTCTACGCATACTCCGCCCCCCACCCCCAATTCTGCTGGTAGTGAAGACATTGCTCAAGCTTCAGGTGGACAAGGGGACCATGATACTCATTGCCCTGTACTAACCCAGGCAGCCATGGTTTTCCAGTTGCATCAGTACTCCAGGCAGGAGCCTCTTCGGCTGGGTTGGGACCCCAACCTCATTTCTCAGGAGGGTGGGAATCTGCTTCATCCCAAGGACAGTCCACGGCCCTCATGGCTTGGATGCTGAGAGAGTAGTTCTGTCGGGACTTTACCTGCCAGGAGAGGTTACTGGCTTCCCGCAGGGATTTGATGCGACATTCCTACGTCTTCATGTGGCGGAAGTTCTTGCTCTGGTGCACTGGTAAGGCTCTGGATCCTCTCTCCTGCACTGTGGGAGACTTGCTGAAGTATTTCCTGCATCTCTCCAACTCCAGCTTTAAATCCAACTCTGTCCGGGATCACCTAAGCACAATTGGTGCCTACCATTGCAGCTTGGAGGGCAAGTTCATCTCCACTCAGCTCAGCCCAGCCCCTGGTGGCCCATTTTCATGTGTGGCCTGCTTCTATCTAAGCCTACAATAAAGCCCCCTACCCAGTGGCGTGGGATCTCAATGTGGTCCTGGGGCAGCTCCTGTCAGAGCCTTTTGAGCCGCTGGTGTCCTGCCCGCTCAAATTCCTGACCTGGAAGGTCATGTTTCTGGCAAAGCTCACCTCGGCTCACAGGGTCAGTGAGCTTCAGGCCTTGATGACTCACCCACCATACATGAGGTTCCATTACAACCGGGTGGTCTTGCATACCCACTTGTGCTTCTAGCCCAAGGTGGTTTCAGCCTTTCACCTCAATCAGTCAATGGTTTTACACACCTTTTTTCCCGGGCCTCATGCCAACAGGGTGGAGGCCCAGTTGCACACATTGGACTGTAAATGTGCTCAGGCTTTCTACCCGACAGTGTGCTCTCGTCCATTTGTTCTACACAGCTGTGTCTCCTTTGACCCCAACAAGCTGGGCTTGGCTGTTTCCAAATGCACGCTGTCCATTTGGGTGGCTGACTGCATTTCCTTCACCTACACTCAGGCAGTTCTGAGCCTCACGAGTCATGTCATGGCCCACAGTGTCCAGGCCATGGCTTCATATGTGGCAAATCTGCACTCGGTCTATACGGAGGAGATTTGCAGGGCTGCCACATGGTCCTCTGTCCACACCTTTACAGCCTACTACTGCCTGGATGGGAATTCCTGGCGTGACAGTAACTCTGGCCAGGCCGTACTCTGGCATCTGTTTCCCACTGGCCTGTCTGTCCAGACCGATAGAGTTGTTCTGATGTTGAGCTCTGTCGTGGACATTGAATCAGTCAAGTCCCAGAGAGGGACTACACATGCTGTGTTTTTCAGTTCTTCTTGCCCCGGTTGGGCTGTTTTTCGTGTTTGGTAGCCTGTAACTTGGGAGTCCCATACGTGAGGATTTATTTCCTGCTTGTTCACGGAGAAAGCATTAGTTACTCACATATAGAAAGTGTAGTCCATGAACAGCAGAAATAAGTCCTTGCAATCCTCCCATCTCTCTGTGTAGTTGTTTTGGGTACTAGCTTTTGTATCTTACTGAGGATAAGATGGTGCTGCGGGAAGGCAGGCGCACAAGCATGATGGAGGCTTCCAAAAGCTTCCAATGAAGCTGGGGAGCATTTCTACATGGGGCTCCATCAGGGGATGTCACCCATAAGCAAGGACTTATTCCTGCTGTTCACAGAGAACACCTGCTACAAGTGAGTAATTACACTTTCCTTACCTGTTCAACTACTTCTTTTGAAAGCTATAGCAGCCTCCTTTTTCTCTTACTTTCCTAACAAAATGGGGAAATAAGGCAGGAAAAGCTTATGGCCAAGTTAGTGAGCCCAGCAAAGGGGAGGGGAATGATCATATGTATACAAGACACGCGAGGAGGAGAACACTGGATGGCAAAGGGAATTCTCCAACAATTCCATGAGTACTGTAAGGCACTATACGGGGAAAGCCCAAAGGATGAGGGAAAGTGGGAAGTGTTCTTTAAAGACCTGACCCTTCCAGAACTAGAGGAAGCGGAGACACAAATGCTCAATGCTCCCTTTACAACACGGGAGGTGATCGCGGTAGTGCGAGTGCTCAAGCCGGCAAAGGCACCGGGCCCAAATATGTTAGGGGCAGAGTTTTATAAGATACTGGGTGAAGACATGATGGCACCATTTCTGGCCCAATGTGAGGAAACACTGGAGCAGGGGGACCTGGGGCAGCATGGAAATCTGGCCACAGTGCTAGTGTTGCTCAAACTGGGAAGGGATCCCACTCTGGTGGGGTCCTACCACTCTATATCGCTGCTAAAAAAGGATGTGAAATTGATAACAACTATGCTAGCTCGTCGTTTGGGTAGCCCTGGCTGGCACACCCTGATCAGGTGGGATTTGTCCCAGGGCGATATGCCTCAGCCAATATTCTTATATGCAGCAGAGAAAAGGCCAGAAGATGCGGCTTTTATAAGCCTAGATGCTGAAAAAGTGTTTGATAACATATCATGGGACTCCTTTATATGCCTTTCATGACAGACCAACCTGATTTTACCCCGCTGATAACCTGCTTCAACGCAGTTGCGGAATGGCTCCTCACACAGAACTAGAGAATCAACCACACCAAGACTGATGTAATGTTCATAACGAAGAACCAGGACTTCGCACCCCCAACCACACTAAAGGTAAACGGCACAGAACTAACAGCCAAATCTGCCATCAGATACCTAGGCATCACCCTCGACCATAAAATGGACATGAAGGCACATATAAAAAACACAACAAAATCAATCTACCACAAGATAAGGACTCTTCGTCACTTACGATCACTGCTTGAGTATACAGACTTCCGAACAATCTACCAAGCTTTGGTGTTGCCCCACATCGACTTTGCAAACGCAATCCTATATGGTTTCCCACAAGCAACCCTAAACCCTCTTCAACTGGCAATGAACACATCAGCCAGGGTGCTAGAAGGAATATCGAAGACCGACCACATCACACCAATCCTGAAAAGGCTCCACTGGTTACCTCTTCAAGCTAGAACCCTATATAAGAATATCATCATGACCTTCAAAGCCCTTAACAATCAGTCCCCCATAACCATCACCGAATTGATACATACCTCAGCTCCTATTAGAAGTAGAAGATCCGTAGCAGTAAACACTTTAACAGTCCCGAAAGAATCAACAAGATGCAAAAAGTCAACAACCAACAGAGCCTTCTTCTATGCCCCGAAAGCCTGGAACTCCCTCCCCCCCCCCCCGACATCAGAGCTATTACAGACCTAACCCAACTTAGAAAGGCCCTAAAACATCACCTATTCACCAGATACTTCCCTGCTTAGTCCCGACAAGAAATTACCTTCATGATGTATATAATGTAGATACGTATTGTATAACTCTTGTTAATTTACCTTGTTATCCAAGTTTCCAATCCCTGTTCAAATGTAAATGCATCTCAGTGACCCTGAAATGCATATGTTATGTTTTGATGTAAACCGCACTGATGTCAATAGCGCGGTATAAAAGAAATACTAAATAAATACTAAATAAATAAATAAACTACATGGTCTGGGTGATAAACAGGTTTGGGATACAGGGGACCTTTCTAGAATGGGTGCAGATACTATATAATGGCCCGCAGGCACAGATCCTACCGAATGGGCACCTCTCAGAGGCTCTACCATTAAGATGGGGCACACGCCAAGGATGCCCATTGTTCCCCCTAGTTTTCATATTGACCCTAGAGCCATTGGCACAATGGATATGGCAGAATGCGGAATGGGAGGGGATACTAATAGGACAAGAGCAAGCCAAGATAAACCTGTACGTGGATGACATGCTTCTCTTTCTAAAAAAACACGAGCAGGGATATAGGTAAACTGATGGACACAATAAACGAATTTGGTACATTTTTGGGTCTAAGAATCAATTGGGGGAAGTCAGAGGCCATGCCAACAACGAGGCACAATGTGTGTAGGGGCCAAACAAAGTTTCCCTTGGCATGGGCGGGTGAATACATGAAGTATTTTGACATCTACTTAAATGAATGATATGAGGGAGAAGCTAGAAAACATGCGGACACTGCGCGAGCGCTGGTGAGAGCTACTGTTGTCCCTCCTGGGAAGGATGGTTTTGAAAAGATGGCTGCTTTACCCCTTACAGATGATACCAATGTGGGTGCGGGGGAAAGAAGAGAAATTCTATCGAAACATAGATCACTACATTTCAGGGAAAAGGGCGAGAATTAGGTACAAAACATTAATGAGAAATAGAGAGGAGGGAGGAGTGAATCTTTCCAGCCTACGGCTCTACAATGTGGCCTCCTTGATGCGGTGGATACATGGACTGCAAACGCGGGATGGGAGGTACGCTCCCCCAGACCTTTTGATGGGGAATGCACCCTTTATAACTGCATAAGTTTGATGCAGTGCACCAGAGTGGGAAGTCATAGAGCCGTAGGCAGGAATAGGTTATTAGATGCTTTGCAAAAAGCGTGGGACTGGTGGTAGCGTAAAATAGGGAAAGCAGTAGGAAAATCTCCCTTCCACTGCATGGTGGGAAGCCCGGAACTCCCCACTGTCATGGAACATGGTGTGTTTCAGGATTGGGAAAAAAGGGGATACAGTGGGTGGGCAACTGGGGGAGTTGGGGAAAGGAAGATTCCCCTCATTTGGGGATATGCAGGAAAAATGGCAGATACCACAAACACATTTCTTTGCCTACCTGCAATGTCACCATTATATTGCAGCAGATAAAGAGGATGGACAGGGAGTAAGCACATTCACAGCCCTAGATAAAGTCTTTCTTACCACTGCCGCGAAACTAAATAAGATGTCCCATTAATATCGAGTAGCGTGCTCATGGGGGGAAGCAACGCCGCTAAGGAAGCTGGCGGCTGTCTGGACCATGGAATTGGGGGAGCGATTGGAAGATAGACATATGGGAGTTCTTTGAGAAGTTACCAAAAACCACGGAAGGCATAGGGCTACAAGAAACCCAGATAAAATTGCTACATAGAGCCTATATAACTAGAGCAAGGGGGGCACAAATGGAACTGTGGGAAAATCCCAAATGCTTGCGCTGTCAGACAGAAAAGGGAATGCCAAGACGCACATTTTTGGAATGTCACAGGCTAACAACATATTGGAGGGATATTCTAGGCCATATCCAGAGAGTCTTGGGATGCACAGTACAGTGGACATATACAGCGCTACTACTAGGAGGGGAAGAACCACCGTGGGAGCAAAGGATGGGACCCATGGGAAGGAAATGTATGCAGGTGGCCCTCCTGCTGGCCCAAAAGGTCATCCTAGCACACTGGGTTGAACCTGAAGTGCTGAAAGTTGGGCAATGGAGGAGCAAAATGCTAGAAATGGCAGAATAGGTGTTATGAGACTTACAAGGGAATCACTCAATGGTAAGACGAAACTATGTCCAGCTATGAGCAGTTTTTAGGGAGGGATTGGACAATGTAAGCGGAGAAAGTGTGGAGGGAGGGGAGGAGGGAAAGGGCTATAGGACACCGGAACAAGGAGGGCGAGCTAGCCCAGCTATAAGGAACACAGCTGAAGGGCAGCACAATGAGTGGCATAGCATTATATAAAGGGGGCCACCAGAAAAGCTGCAGCATAAGGCTGCGAAAGGCGAATGAGTATGTGGATGACTGGGTTGAATTTGGTTTATATTTTATGTTTTATGCTTTGCTGTCTTCTGTATGAAGCTGGTATGATGTGCCATAGCCCAATAAAAACAGTATGTTCCTTGATCTTGAGAAGCAAATGTTTCAGATCATCTTCGCTTTCAGCCAGTAATGTGGTATCATCAGCATAGCGGAGGTTGTTGATAAGTCTTCCACCAGTCTTCACACCTCTGTTGTCTTCATACAGTCCTGCTTCTTTGATGATTTGTTCTGCATATAGCAAATAAATAAAATTTAAAAAAATTCTGGCAAATTGAAATCTACTAATGATAGTACTTCCCTTTTCATAGCAATATTATGAAATCTTCAATTAAATCTGTCTGTTTCTTCTGCCTGCAAGGGAGGTCTGTATATTACACTAATGTAAATAGATTGTTCGTTCCCTTTTTCTCGATTAACCCACAGTGCCGCCTCCTTCCTTTGTAAGCCCTGCAGTTTTGTGGGGGGGTTTTTGTATTTAAAATTTTTATTAGCACTCAACACAACAGGCAATACATAACGTACATCTTGAACCCCCCCATCTCATGCACCAAAATACATTCTTTACATCATCATCAACATGTGGGAGAGATCCCCGCTCATGGTGCATCCCCGTTTTCCCTGTTAACCCCTATACACTTTTTGCACTTTATACATTTTACATTTCCTCCCCCAAACTTAGAGTACCGCACATTTGCCCGGCCAAAGAGTTTCACCTCCTGCCAAAAGCTTCGCCACACTTCACCAACTGAGCCTCTACCGACCAGGCAAATATTCTTCCAATGTGGACCATACAAGCGTAAAGAACACATACCACACAATATTCCCCCCCTTCCCCCCCTTTCCCCCCCCTGCCCAGTACCATCCCCCCCCACTACCACCCCCCCTCCCGCTGACATTAGGCCTCCAAACATAAAATCCTCACTCACCCCAGATTCATAAGATCTCCTATCCGCAGTACGATCAGCTATGAACTTACCAGAAGTAACCAATCCAAATCGTAATAATAAGTGCATAACTGGAACTTCCCACCCAGTACACCTACAATTTGATGGGACAGAAATTGAAAACTGCAACCATGCCCTCAACATTATACTAACCCCCCCTCTTCCCTCCAGTGCTCATATCTTTCCCACACCTTATTGTACCTATGGACATTATGTTTATGATGGACTTCTATTGCACAATACCCCCGAAGCTGCTCCATGCGCCCCACCACCTCCGCTATTGGGGGGACACCCTGTTTCTTCCACCAACGTAGAAGACACATCCGCCCTACGATGACACAGTACCCCTGCAGTCTTCCCAATTCTCTCCCTCCCTCTCCCAGCACATCTTCGTTCAGTATCACCATACTAGGGGTAAAACACACCTTCACCCCTGTGATGGCTTCAGTAAGGCTTTCCACCCCACTCCAATAATCCCGAACTGTCGGGCAGCCCCACACCATATGTATCAAATCTCCTCTAGCCCCACACCCCTTCCAGCATTGATCCGAACTATCGGGGTAGAGGGCGTGTAGCCACACCGGGGTCCAATACATTCTTAACCTTAGCTTATAGCTGTTTTCCAGCATTGCTGTTCCCGGAGCTAATTTATAGGTTCGAATATAAATTCTTTCCCACCTCTCAGCATCCCACTGCCCTCCCAGCTCCTCCTCCCATTGCAACTGGCCCCGTATAGCCCCCTGTTTAAATTCCCCTAAGATTTTATATAACTTTGATATGATCCGATTGGGCATCTCTTTATTCCCCATCATCTCCTCAAATGGCGTACGCTTCGCCATGCAATCTTGCTTCACCTCCCTCCGCTGGAGCCAATACCACAGACTAACATAGGCATATCTATCTTGCTCCTCCAAGCAATATTTCTGTTGCAACTCCTCAAAACCCCTGATTCTCCCCCCATCCCCCACCAATTGACCCAATTTCCGCAACCCTTTCGCCCCCCACCGCCTAAAAACCCCTGCCGCCTCCCCCATCCTACCCTTCATTATGGTCTGAATTGGAGTTTCGCGGGAGTATTGTTTCCCCCCTAGCAGGTACCCCTTCCATTTCACCCAGACCTGTCTTGTAAGTTCGCGATAAGGATTCCCGTCTCCCTTCTCCGTCCCTCCCCCACCAGGGTCCCAAATCCAAGCTCCCACCTCTGCCCCCTCCTCCTCCTCCATCTCCACCCATCCAGGCCTCTCCACCCCCTCCTTCCATGCAAACAGTGCCCGAAGTTGCGCCGCTTCATAATACCGGAGCAACGATGGGACCCCCAATCCCCCCTCCGCTTTTAACCTATACATGGTCGCCCGAGCGACTTTCGGGCGCTTGCCATCCCAAATAAACTGCAGAAGCAGATTTTGCATCTTATCTATTTCCTTTCTAACCAACCTACACGGCAGGGACATATACACAAACAATAACCTTGGGAGGACATTCATTTTTACCACCGCGATGCGGCCCAACCAGGACAGATACAACCCCCTCCAACGTGATAAGTCCTGTCTGATATTCTCGACCAGACCCTGATAATTCCATTGCTTAATCTCAAATATAGGGGTCCCCAACTGGATCCGCAAATACCTAAAACTCCCCTCCACCCACCTAAACTTAAAGTGGTGCCGCAAGCTCTCTTCCACCCTGGGCGCCAAATTAAATCCCAACAGTTCCGTTTTCCCTTGATTCATTTTATATCCCGCTAGGCGGCTGTACCTTTGTATAGCCGTCAAGAGCACTGGTAATGTTGTAAGTGGCTGGGTCAGGGTAAAGATAACATCATCTGCAAACAGTCCAATCTTTTCCTCCCTCCCGCGTATCCTCACTCCTTTAATATCCCCCGCCCGCCTGATGTAGGCTGCCAGTGGCTCGATAGCCAATGCAAACAATAAGGGCGATAAAGGGCACCCCTGTCGGGTACCTCTATGGAGCTCAAAACTCTCAGAGTACCCACCATTTACCCTAACTCTGGCGCGCGGTCCCTGGTATAGAGCTTTTATCCAACTGATATACTTCCCACCAAACCCCATTGTCTCCAAAACCTGAAACATAAAAGACCACTCCACCCGGTCAAAAGCCTTTTCTGTGTCTACGGTGATTAGCACTGCCTCCTCGTTGGTACGCTGAAGCTGCCACATAACATTCAAAACTTTTCTCACATTATCACTACCCTGACGCCCCTTCACAAAACCCGTCTGATCCGGGTGAATCAGGTGCGGAACTACATCCTGGATCCTATTTGCCAACATTTTTGCCAGTAGCTTTGCATCCAAATTTATTAAGGATATAGGCCTATAGGAGCCACATACCCCCTTATCTTTGCCTGATTTCGGCAAAACCGTTATACCAGCCTCCACCATTGTTCGCGGAAGGCCCTCCCCCTGCAGCACCTATTGACTACCTTGGTAAATAGGGGCGTAATCTGTTCTGACAGGACCTTATAGAACTTTGCCGTATACCCGTCTAACCCTGGCGCCTTCCCCAATTTCAGCGTGGTTATAGCCCTCCTCACCTCCTCCTCCTGGATTTCCCGCCCAAGATATTCCCTTTCCTCCTCAGTCACCCGTGACAAACCACATTCCTCCAGAAATTCTGCAGTGTCCTTCTCTCCCACCTTCAGCTCACTTTCATACAATTTCTTATAATACTCCCGAAACACCCCCCTAATTCCCTTTGAGGTGTGTATCCATTCCCCTTTATTATTCCGAATGCCCTCAACATGCACTGCTTGCCTCCTCCCCTTCAGGCGGCTTGCCAGTGTCCTCCCCGCCCGATTACCCCCTTCAAAATGGGCCTTCTTCAATACTGCTAGATGGAATGCTATCTCTTGGGCCCGCAGTGTACTCAACTCCGCTCTCACCCTATTAAGCTCCGCAAGTGTGCGCGGATCCGACACCCTCTGATGTGCCCCCTCTAAATGCCGCAACTGTTGCAATAGTTCACTTTCCACTGCCCCTTTTTCTTGCTTCACCCGCGCCCCTAGACTAACCAACTGTCCTCGAATCACCGCTTTTAAGCCATCCCAGAGCACCCCCATAGACACCTCCCCTGTATCGTTTAGCTGGAGGTAGTCCTGTATATTAACTTTAATCTTCCCCACATGCTTCTCCTCCTCTAACAGGGAATTATTGAGTCTCCAGAATTTTAGACTATCATCTTTCCTATCCATATCAAATCGTACGCTCACCGGGGCGTGATCCGACCAAGTGATCAAACCATGTTCCACTTCCTGTATTCTTTCCAACCAGATTCCGCCCCCCCATATCATATACAACCTACTATAGGAGCTATGCACTGGGGAATAGTATGTGTATTTCCGTTCCCCTGGATGCCAGCTTCTCCAAACATCTACCAGACCCAAACTTTCTCTCAATTTATGCAGGCTTTGTCTATCCCTTCGCCCTCCTCCCCCCTGCCCCCCACTTGTGTCAATTCTGGGGTTACACATCAGATTAAAATCCCCCCCCATTATTATTGGAATACTCCCAACTCCCTCCAACTCCTTCAAAAGTTGTTCATACGCCTCCCCCTGCTTCTCATTGGGACCATACAGACTTATCACCCATACCTCCTCCCTTTCAATTTGCAATAGCACCCCCACCCATCTACCTCCTTTCCCCCGTCTAACCTCCTTCACCATATTATGGTACTCCCCCCCTACCAAGATTCCCCCCCCCCCCTTTCCTAGAGTTTAGTCTCTGGCCCGCCAGAACCACCTTGGGGTATTGCAGAGATTCCAGCAAATATTCCTGCCCCACCCGCAAATGCGTTTCCTGTATGCACATAATATCTGCACCTATTCTTTTACCCTCCATCTCCACCAACCGTCGTTTCTGTCTCGTACGCAGCCCTTTTACATTCAATGTCATAATCTTTAGCCTCCTCTGCTTCCCACACCCCCCTCCCAAATTCCCCCCACCCTCCCTTCCTACCCCTTTCCTCCCCCCTCCTCCTCCCCCCCTCGCACTTCGGACCCCTTTCAACCTCCTCAAAGCATCGCACCCCCTCCCCCCCTCCCTCCCCATCCCTCCCTCATCCTCCATCACTTCCAGAGGATAACTCAGGAGTAGTGCGCCCCCTACCTTCCCCAGCCTGACACTTACACACATCCCTGCCCCCCCCCTTCCACCATCCCACTCACCCGCCTCCCTCTGCCACCTGCCCATACTCGCATCCCCCCTTCCCTCACCGCGTTCCCCTCCCACTTCCTCTGTACCCCTCCTTCCTTCCCCCTCTCCCCCCACTCTCTTAGACCTCCCACCCTTTACTCTACCGCATCTCCATCCTCCTTCCCCTCCCATCCGCCTACTCTCTCCCCTTCTCCACCTCCCCACCCTTCTCTCCCCCATATTACTTTACATAATACCTGTATGATACCTATATGATCATTCTTAAACATAACACTCCACCACCACTCTAGACAAAGGTCATATTTTTATTTACCGTAAGAGCATTATATTTGTTTACAATATGTACATAGTTCCTCCCTCGTTTTTACTCCATGTTTTACATTCCCTGTTCAATGTAAAAAACTTGATGTAACTTGCTTACATTCTTGTATGTTCTGTTTCAAATGTAAACCGCACTGATTATAATAGCGCGGTATATAAGAAATATAAATAAATAAATAAAATCACCCTGCAACATTTAGACCTGCATTCTTTCAGTCCTCAAGTTTCTTCAAGTGTCTTCTGTCAGCCGGTCGTCTTGCAGCTCCTGCCCTGGTCTTGCCGTTCTTTTATGCCGGTGCTCCGGGCTGCCCCCACGCTGCCCCTGCCACCCTCCAGTTGAGGGACCTGCCCCCAGGCCTTCCGCCGTGGTGCTCAGTCCTGCCTCCCGGAGGGCCTTCATTGCCTCCTCCGGTGTCTGTATCCGCCATGTCCGCCCTTGAACTGTAAACGAGAGTCCAAAGGGATGAAGCCAACGATATTTAATGTCCTCTCTCCGCAGAAGTTGTGTAACAGGTTGCATTGCCCGCCTCCTCTGCAATGTGCCCGCAGAAAGGTCTTCATATATGTGCACTGGGTAACCCTGCCACATGAGGGCTCCTTCTCTCCGTATTTTGTGAACAATTTTCTCTTTAATTTTATAACGTGCTAGGCAGATGATATCTCGTGGTTTATTGCCAACTGGTTTTCCCAGTGCACGATGTGCTCTTTCAAGTTGTATATCCATAGCCGTCACCTCCTCTCCTCCTTGCCGGAGAGCTTCCAGACACACCGATCGCGCAACCTTTTCACTGTCCAGAAACTCTTTTTCTTCTGGTATTCCGCGGAGTCTCAAATTATTGCGTCGAGAACGGTTTTCCAGATCCTCCAACTTATATAGCAGAGCTTCGTATTGTGATCCCAGCTTCACATTTCTTTGTGTCTCTCCTTCCTGTTGTTGTTCAAGCTCTTGTAACCTGTTCTCATGATCTCCCATTCTGCACACCAGCTCTCCAACTTCCTCCTTCAGGGGACCCAGCACCTCGTTCAACTCACTCTTCACGGACTGCACCTCATTTTTAATTTCAAGAAACCAGTCTCTAAGCTCCGCTTTCGTGATAGTTTGCGTAACTTCCATTCCAGGGGCTTTTACATTCTCCATCTCCACTTCTTCACCCTGCTCTCTGTGCACATCTGGAGGCTTTTTGTTCTCCATCTATCCTGCTTCACCCTTCCCTCCGTGCGACCATGAGTACACATACTCTCTGAGATCTGCCACTTTTCTTCTGGTGGTCATCTCTGCACCAGATTGTGCAGTCTGGCACTGCACTGGTCTTTCAATATTCAAGCTTGCTAGCACTATGGGCAGCCTTACTAAGCTCTGTTACACTTCTCTGGACTGCACTGTCCTGCTGCTGCCCGGCTGCCACCAGTTCCTCTCAGTGTCCTTTCACGAGTCACAGCTCTCCCTCTGACTTCAGCACTGCAGACTCACAGCTTTTTCTGCCGTCTCAGGGCCTATGGGCTCCCTCCTCAGCCCCTGCTCACCTCCAGCACCACTGTGCCCCGCGATCTTGGCCGCCTCCAGCACCACTGTGCACCACGATTTTCTCCCTCGGAAGAGCTGCAAAGCTTTTTAGAAGCGCAGGACCTGGTCTGCTGCCGGCCTCTTACACCTCCTCTACTATTTCTCCGGGCGCCATTTTCTGCCCGCCACGCGGCTGTTCAGTCCTCCCGCTCATGCGGCTCACTGCCGCTGAATTTTACTGCCGCCGGCGTTCCAGCAATCACGGTCACCTCCTGCCACTTTCCGCACCCAGGGCCACCGCTTTCCGCCTCCGGGGGGTTGTGTTTTAATTTGTAATGGCTGGATCGGTGCCGGAGCAGCTCTTTCAAGCCGCCATCGGCTCCGGTGACGTCACTTCCTCCCAGTTTTGTGGTTTTAATATTATTTTTTACATATTAAGCCGCTCCACCCTATCTTTCCTGTATAGATCATAGCCCGGTATAACTACGTCCCAGTTATTGTATTCTGTATACCATGTCTCTATGTCTGCCACTATATCCAAGTCAACTTCTTCCATTACGATATCTAAATCTGGAACTTTGTTATGCATACCATGGGCATTAGTATATGCAGCTCTCCAGATGTTGTCCTTTGTCCTCTATTTTTTAATGTGTTATTTACCCGAGAGCTTTCTTCCTACATCTACATTAGGAATGGATAAGTATGGCTGCAGGGTCAGTGGGCTGGGGGGGGAGGGGTGCTGTTTAGTGCTCAGACAGTGTTTAAAGAGAGGTGGAGCACTGACTGTCATGATAATGCTCCACATTACTGTCTTTTGATACTTTTCAGGAGCCTGTACTGTTTGGTACAACTATTATGGAAAACATTAGATTTGGGCAACCAGATGCCAGTGATGAAGAGGTTTATGCAGCAGCTGAACAAGCAAATGCTGATGACTTCATAAGAGGTTTTCCTGATGGGTACAATACAGTGGTAGGTGAGTCCTCCCAGCCCATCTCTTTTCCCTTGATATGATCATGCAGAGCTATGACAGATTTGTTAATCTGAGGCCAGCTCATATCCTCCCGCTGTGATGATGTAAGAGTTCCACATGAAATTCGTTTTGAGTTAGGGCTACATGTATGCAAGCTGGCAAATTCTCAAGAGTTTTGAAAATCCAGATATGAATATGTGAACAGACCACTTTTTGGCGTGTCAAGTATAAAAATGTTTTTTTCATTCCTCCCACTGCTTGCACTGAACTGACTATCCACTGGTCACCCGCTGCTACCCATTGCCTGCATAGAACTGCTACCCACTGCCTGCCTGTTTGCCCATTACTTGCTACCCATTGTGTGCTTAGAACTTGCTACCCATTGTGTGCTTAGAACTTGCTACCCATTGTTTGCCTAGAACTTGCTACCCATTGCTGCCCACTGCCATGGCTCCACATCTCATTGTCCTTCTCTTCTTCATCTTCTCCAACTGCCTCCCCTCCTACCAACACCCTCCCTCCTCTTCCCCCTACCCTCCCCCTACCTTCCTCAGTTCTCCCTCCATTCTGCCCCCTAGCCTAGCATCTGCTCTTGAGCTTTTTCACACCATCCCCCGCATTCAACCAGCCCCCCTCTCTTTAAGGCAACCACACCCTCACTTCCGCCGTACTATCTCCACTTCAGGTAATATCAACCCCAACCCTGCCCCCCCCAATTCCTTTCCCACACCAAAAAAAGTTCCTCACGTACTCTATCTAATCTCATCCACATCCCGCTCCTTCCTCCTTCCGCCCTCCCTCATTCATCCCACAATCACTCATCCATAGATATCAACTCCAACCCTACCCCCAAAAATAACCCCTCACATAACCTACCTGATATTATGAATTTACCCCTCATTTCCCCTCCCTCACGTCCCTCCTGGAGAGCATACACACCCAGACATACCCACCCACACCTTGCTCCCTCTAAATCTCAGTATTACCCTAGAAATAGACCCCCACGCTACTCTGATAATAAATCCACAGGTAACTTATCCAACCTTATCCATATCCCTCTCCTCCCACCCTCCGCTCTCCCGTTTTCATGCGCCCTATGGAACGCATGCTCAGTCATAAAAAAAAAACCCTTTTATTCACGATCTTTTTATCTCAAATGCCCTACACCTTCTTGCCTTGACTGAGACCTGGCTCCCCCCAGACGACACCGCATCCATTGCCTCTCTCTGCTATGGGGGCTACCAGTTCTCCCACACACCTCGATCCACAGATTGCGGTGGTGGCGTTGGCCTCCTACTCTCTCCCTCCTGCCAATTCCAACCCCTCCTGCCACACCAATCACACTCCCCCCCTCTCCTTCGAAGTCCACTTCATTCGCCTCCTCACACCATTTCCCCTCCGAGTAGCTGTTATTTATCGCCCACACGACAAATCCAAATCAACTTTCCTCACCGACTTCGACTCCTGGCTTTCTACCTTTATGAATCCCTCCTCCCCCACTCTTATTCTTGGCGATTTCAACATTCACATCGACAACCCCTCCGACCCCCATGCCTCAAAGTTCCTCGCTCTTACCTCCTTGTTCGACCTCGAACTTTGCTCCACTGCCCCCACGCACCTACACGGCCACTGCCTTGACCTAATACTCTTCTCCAATTCCTCTCCCTCAAACTTCCACAAATCAATCCTTCCCTCATCTGACCATCACCTCTTAACATTTACTCTTCAGCTTCCGCCGTCCCAACCTCGTCCTGTCTCCTCCGACCTATTTAGAAACCTTCATAATATTGATCCCCTGACTCTCTCCTCCACCATTTCTCCATCTCTTTCCTCCATTTTATCCTCCAAGTCCGTCAACAAGGCATTATCTTCATACAATGCCACACTATCCTCTGCCCTTGACACTCTTGCCCCTCCCACCCCACGTCCTGTCAAACGATCTACTCCCCAACCCTGGCTTTCACCCACAATCCGTTACCTACGCATCTGCGCCCGTTCTGCCGAACGAGCTTGGTCCAAATCCCGCTCCCCGGAAGATCTTCTACATTTCAAATTCATGCTTGGCTCATTCCAGTCAGCTTTAGCACTTGCCAAACAAGATTACTACATCCAACTGACCAACTCCCTTGCCTCTGATCCTCGCTGTCTCTTTAACACCCTCAGTTCTCTCCTCAAGGTCCCCTCGCCCCTGATCCCGCCCTCCCTTTCTGTCCAAACCCTAGCCGACTACTTCCACAACAAAATCCACAAGATTACCCTCCAATTCCCTACCCCCTCATCTGCCTCCCCTCCTCCCCAATTCTCCTCCCCCAATCCATACTCCCCCGCCACCCTCTCCTCCTTCCCTCCGATCTCTGAAGAAGAAACCACACTCCTTTCCTCCTCCAAACCCACCACCTGTTCATCAGACCCTATCCCCACCCATCTCCTACATTCCATCTCCCTCACCATTGTCCCTTCCATCACTCATATCCTCAACCTTTCATTCTCCACTGCAACTGTCCCTGTCGACTTCAAACATGCTGTTGTCACACTTCTCCTCAAGAAACCCTCACTTGATCCCACATGCCCTTCTAACTATCGACCCATCTCCCTCCTTCTCTTCATATCCAAACTATTAGAATGAGCAGTCCACCGCCACTGCCTCGACTTCCTCACCTCCCAGGCCCTCCTGAACCCACTACAATCCGGCTTCCGTCCCCTACACTCCACTGAAACGGCACTCACAAAAGTCACCAACGACCTGTTCCTGGCTAAATCTAAGGGCCTCTATTCTGTCCTCATCCTTCTTGACCTTTCTGCTGCCTTTGACACAGTTGACCACAACCTTCTCCTCACCACCCTCTCCTTGCTTGGCTTCAAGGACTCCGTATTAAATTCAATTAGTTAACTTGTGCTGCAACCACACATACTCATGCCTTAAGGTATTGTGCAATTATGCTTATCAATAATGACTTCTATCCTGGTTGGCTGATGCTACAACCATACATTTTCATGCCTTAAGGTATTATGTAGTTGTGCTTATTGAATTTGAAGAAGTCAAACTAACAGTTATAATTTAATCACGCAACATTTAATGGTCCTTGATGCAAAACGGAGCATTTGGTCACTGAACGTTTAGACCGTAGCTCCATGTTAGCCTGAGACCAGTTGAGTGAGAAAAACGGAACGGGAGATTATTTATTTGATTCTCTGGTTGTTATTGGAGCAATTCCAGTTTATTCTCAACAGTACTGTTGCTCTGAAGAGTTGACCACTTTTTTTCGTTGTTGAGTAAACATCAGTAGTGAACCTACGCTCAGTAGCCATTGACAAAATCTGCTGGGCGGCAACATGATCCTCCATCCATACCTTTGCCGCCCACTACTGCTAGAAACAAGATAGAGAACCAATGAAATATTCAGGCTTTGATGACATCATCTCCATGCCTCTATCACCCTGTGCCACTAGGGGCAAAAACAGTATTTTTCTGACTCCAGCAGCTGATGTTGGATTTGTCTCTGCTCTGATAGAATCTGAACAAATAAGGATCTGATTGAGAGGAAAAAAACTGATTTCACTCATGAATTTATTTATTTTATTTATTTACATTTCTTTTATACCGCGCTATTCGACATCAGTGCAGTTTACATAAAACATACACGTTGCTTATAATGAACTGTGTTTACAGGTAACAGGAAATAAAACTTGGTTAACTTGGGGTAACTATTTACATCGGATTTTCATATTTTCATTTTCATGAATGACCACCATCAGGTGATTCTCTCACTTGAACGTGACATGGGAGGCTGCACTAGATTGTGGTCTTATCGGTAGCCATAGGAGGAGGGAAAATTGGTTCAGCTCCACGCTCTTATGCTCTTAAAGGCCCGTTGAGCAGCCAGAAATTTGGAAGGATTGGATTTAAGCTGCCTTGCACAACCTCAAACGCCCCCTCCCTCCTCCTCTGTCCTCCCTGCTCTCCCCCCGAAGACTGAAGAAGGCTCTCAGAGGTATGTGACTGCAAGCCAGTTTAAAAATAGAAGGATCAAGCAGAGTGTAGAAGCCCGGTTTGGCTGCCTCCTTCTAAGCAACCTAGGCAGAGGTTGAATTTTAGAGATGTGGATCAGTTGGGATCTGTCCGAAATTTGGACTTTTTTTCTGACAAGGGATCTAATGCAGAGGAAGTGGTGTTTTCACCTTCGTAAGTAATGAGGAGATTGGCATTATCTGCCTGTTTTGGAAGGAAGAGCTGGCAGCGTTGATTGATTGATTGATCAAGTTTCATCTACCTTGAATCTGGCTGATGCTCCAGCAGTGGGGCGGGGCCACAGGTCCATCCTCTACAGGGAGTTCGGAAATCTACAATAGTCTTCCTGTCAGAATGGGACTTCCTCGATTCCTGTCTTAGGGGTTTAAAGGTGTGTAAGAGGATGTACGCTCTCCCAGAGGAGTGCATCGCGTGGTTCAGCATGCCTAAGGTGGATGCATAAGTCATGGTGGTCATGAAACAGACCACTGTTCCCGTGGAAGGCGGATCAGTCTTAAAGAATACTATGCATCATAAAGTAGATTTTCTTCTGCAGTGTCAGATTGCAGTGGCTGCTGCTATTCTTTAGTTGGTGTTTGCAGGCCTGACGTCTCGAGCCCTTCTCCAGTGAATTCATCCTTTCTCTGGGAACAAGAAGGAAGTCAGTCCTCACATATGGAGTGATGTCTTCGCTGACTGAGCCCATCTGGTAGCTTCTCCCCAGCTTTCAAAGAAAGCCTTTAGAAGATGCACCACGCATACGTGGTTCCCTTCCCGTCCAAGGGTGCCATCTTGCCTCAGTCTCCTTTTTTCCGCAGAACCAGGTGGACGTGTCTGTTTTCCTCGGAAAAAGTATTTGTTTTTTCTCTTGATTTTTTCTTTTTCTGGTCGCATACCGGTTTCCTTTCCCGCCCCCCAAGCTCTCTTTTTTCGGCAGCATGTCCCTGGTCCGTTCTTTTTTTCTCCTTTTTCTTTGAGAGCTTCTCAGCTGGCTTTGTGCCCTTTTTCCCTGGCTGGACCTGAGGCTTTTGACCTCATGGGGAGCCGTTTTCTGCACCATGGCTTCAGCCAGTGACTTTAAGAATTGCGACTGATGCGCCCACACCATGTCTCACACCGACCCACATGACTGCTGCCTCCGATGCCTCAGGCCGGACCATGACCTCTTTGTACTGTGGTCTCTGCAAGAAGATGACCTCCAAGGCTATCAAGAGCCGTTGGCAGCAGCGGGAATCCTCCTTCCACAAGACGGACTCTGCGCCGGAGTCTCCAATGACACCACACTCCACAGCCCCCTCGTGGAACCATGGGGAAACTGCACTGCCTCAGAACCCTAGGGCCGTGGGTCCTCCAGCCGGACTGCGGAGGAAGAACCCAAGAAGACCCAGAAACCCTCGAAGACCGTGTCAGTGGACGTGCCTGAGAAAGTAGATAAGTCCCACAGACCCTGGGCCTGCAGCCCTGTTGTGAGTCCAAGGGAAAGGAGTGAGAGCAGCCTACCAAAATACCCCGACGGGAATCGTCGGCATTTGGCGACTGGCCTCAGACCCCCAAGGCCATCCTGGTCGAAGACTTCCCCTCGATGGAGCCGGCATCGGGCCCACGTCCCTCGGTGCCCATGCCGAAGGCTGCGGAGCGATCTGGCCTCAACACCATGATGGCGGCCTTGGAGTGCAGTTTGCCTTCATGGCCACGCAGCGGTGCCAGATACCAGGCCTGGCTACATTCCTCTGATCTGCAGCAATGGGTTCAGGACAATTTGGTCAGTGTCCCCTATCAGGAAGAAAATCCATTCAGCAAACCCATGACTGATCTGTAGAGTTGGAGTCCGAGTTCCTGACGAGGACCAAACTCTCCAAGAAGACTCTATCCGAAGAAGAGAGAGGCTTATGGAAACTTCCCCTAGTACCAGGCCTTCCCAGCTCCCCAACAGGGGCAGCAGGCGAAGGGTCAAGGGCATGGTCCTCGTAAGCCTAAGCCCCCAAACCCCAGGTACTAGCTCCGGCCCAGCCTAGTGAGGGTTTTTGATTCCTTCAGCATAGCCTCTCTTCACCCAGGAGGCCCAGCCTAGCAGCCCACAGGGGGTGTCTGATTCTCTGCGCCCACCGGTGGCCTTCCATCACTACTGACTTCTGGGCACTGCAGGTGGTGAGGGAGGGTTACCTCCTCCACCTGGCACAGGTGCCCCCTCAGTTCTTTTCGGGAGAGCTACACAGGACTCCCCTCCACCAGACTTTGCTGGAACCGGTGCCTGCACACCTCAAGGGCAAAGGGTTCTACTCCTGGTATTTCCTCATACCCAAGAAGACCAGAGCCTTCCGGCCATTCTGGACCTGCGGGATCTAAACAAGTTTCTGGTGAAGGAGAAGCTTAAAATGCTCTCCTCTAGAACACTGCTGCCATATCTTCAGCCGGGAAACTGGCTATGCTCCTTGGACCTAAAGGACGCATACACACACACATCCTCATCCATCCCAACCACAGGAAATATCTCAGGTTTGTGGTGGGAGGTGGCTACTACCAGTACAGGGTGCTACCCTTCGGGCTGGCCTCTGCACCAAGGATGTTCAAGTGCCTAACAGTAGTCGTGGCCTACTTTCGTCTCCAGGGAGCCTTTGTCTTGCCATTCCTGGATGACTGTCTCATAAGAGGCTGTACTGCCGCAAAGGTGCAACACAATATGGCATGCACCATCTTCATCCTGCAGCACTTGGGATTCGTAATAAATTAGCAAAAGTCCCATCTCCTCCCGACACAGTGTCTGGTGTTTATAGCAGCAAGACTGGATACCGTTCAGGCCAACTCCCTTCTCCCTTGGGACAGGGCTGATCACCTCAGGGTGCTGGCTGCAGCCGTGCAGCGTGACACTCTGTGCCCACCCGCCGCCTCCTCTGTCTGTTGGGTCACATGGCATCTACAGTTCATGTCACCTTGACACCTGCCTTCAAATGAGGGTGGCTTAATGGGGCCTCCGCTCCCAGTGGACCCAGGCCACAAGCCAACTGACTGACTCTCTCACCCCCAGAATCTCCTGGCTGGGATGCCCTTCCAGGCCCCTGCCCCCCTCCCTACAAGAGTTTTAACCACGGATGCTTCCCTTTTAGGCTGAGAAGCCCACTGTTATGGCCTCTTCACTCAGGGCAGTTGGTTGCAGTCAGATAATCTGCAGCAGATCAATCTCTTGGAACTGCGGGCCATATCCCTGGCCCTCCGAGCCTTCCATCATCACCTGCAACACCACTCAGTGCTGGTCCAGATAGACAATCAAGTGGCAATGTTCTACGCAACAAGCAGGGGGGCACGAGGTCGTACACCCTCTGCCAAAAGACAGTAGCTCTCTGCTCGTATGCGAACTACCACGGGATGCTCCTGCGGGCGGTGTTTCTGCCGGGCCAAGACAATGCCCTGGTGGACAGGCTGAGCAGGGTCCCCCAGCCACATGAGTGGTGGTTAGACCCCAGAGTGGCCTACTGACTCTTCCAGCTCTGGGGGACGCCATAGATGGACCTTTCCTCCAGTTAGGGAGTCCGGGAGTCCAACACCCAGCTGCCCTGCTTCTGCTTCAGGCAGCCACACTCGTCCCAGGTAGCAGCGAATGCATTCCTCATCCCATGGATGGAGGTCTTCTCTACACTTTCCCACCCACGCCACTGATTGCCCATTGCCCAGACCTTGTTCAAGGTTCAGCGCAATGGGGCATCGCTGATACTAGTAGCCCCTTGGTGGCCTAGGCAACCATGGTTCCTACTGCTCCTTCGCTTATCCACAGTGGCTCCAATCCCCCTGGGGAGTGCCCCAGGGCTGCTTTCACAGGAGGAGGGCTCACTCCTACACCCCAACTTGGGATCTCTGATGCTAACGGCCTGGCTGCTGAAAGAGTAGCCGTGGCCCCTTCCAACCTTTCAGGGGGGGTGGAGGAGGTCCTCTTGGCCTCCCGTAGGACCTCCACAAGACAGGTTTATGCCTTCAAATCGCAAAGATAATCACTGTGGTGTGTGGAGCAATGAGTCAACCCTTTATTGTGCTCTATGTAGCTTGTGCTGCAATATTTGCTTCACCTGTCTCAGGCAGGATTGAAATCCAACTCTGTTCGGGTCCATTTGAGTACACTCACAGTGCACCACCACCTTATCGAGACCAAGTCCCTCTCTGTCCAGCCTCTTGTGACCCGCTTCTTGCAGCATTTCTTGTTGTCCAAGCCTCCTGTCCACCTGCCGGCAGTGGAATGGGAACTCAACGTAGTGCTGTCGCAACTCACTGGCCCACCGTTTGAGCTCCTGGCTACCTGTCACCTACAGTACCTTTCCTGGAAGGTTGTGTTCTTGGTGACACTCACATTGGCTCGCAGGGTCAGCGAGCTCCAGGCATTGGTGGTGAATCCACCCTACACGTTCTATAAGAACAGGATTGTGCTTCGCACGCACCCCAAGTTCCTTCTCAAGGCGGTGTCCTCTTTCCACCTCAATCAGGAGGTGGTGTTCCCCACGTTTTTCTCATAGCCTCACACCAGCAGGGTGGAGACCGTCCTTTATACTCTGGACTGTAAGAGGGCCCTATCCTTCTACCTCCAACATACCCAAGGCCACCGCAAAGCTTCACAGCTTTTCGTCTCCTATGGCCTCAGTTGGCTGGGGGCAGCGGTGACTAAGTAGACTCTGTCCATCTGAGTGGCGGAATACATTGCCCTTGCCTATGAGCAGGCTGGGCTCTCGCTGGAGCGCCGGGTCATGGCGCAGAGCGTCAGGGCCATGGTGGCATCCATGGCAAACCAGTGTTCCATTCCCTTGTTGGAAATCTGCCGGGCTGCCACCTAGTCCTCACTTTGGCTTGGCGGTACTCCATCATCTCTTTGGGGTGTAGGCAACTCCTTCCCCCTCTGGTCCTTGTGTGTTCAGGCTACTGCAGTGCTGGTTTCTTGCTGGACACTTAGGCCGCTTGGGAGTCTGTCTTCTCAAGGACTCATTGCTGCTGCTCATGGCTCGCCTTTTACTGGTAACCCATGGCTTTTACAGGTTTTTGATAGCCTGTAGCTAGGGAGTTCCATATGTGAGGACCGACTTCCTGCTTGTTCCCGGAGAAAGATTAGTTACTCACCTGTAACAGGTATTCTGTAGGGACAGCAGGAATCAGTCCTCACAACCCTCCCTCCTCCCCATGGAGTTGCTTTTTGTGTCATTTTGCCTTTGAGCTATATCATCCTACTGAGGCAAAGTGGCACCCTTGGGCGGGAAGGGGACTACTCATGCATGGTGCATCTCCCAAAGGCTTTCTTTGAAAGTTGGGGAGACGCTACCATGCAGGTTGCAACATCACCCCATACGTGAGGACTGCTGTCTCTGGAGAACACCTGTTACAGGTGAGTAACTATGCTTTTCTGCCAGAAGATACTACTCCTGTTTTTGGAGTCTGTCGCTGCCTTCCTTTCAGTTGGTGGCTAGCGATATTGCCCTGTCAGTGGTGACAAAGCGTGGATTTGGCTCCTCCACTGGGCAGCAGACATGTCCACCAAGCCCGGCTAACTCAATTGGCCCTCAAGGGGAAACTGCCTTTGGTGCCGATCTGGAAAAGTTGGTGAAGGACTTGGGCCTCAAGCTCTCAGGAGTTTGAAATCAGGCTTCCCCTCCAGCTGGAGGTGCAAGACAACTTGCGATGGTGGCAACAGCCACGTAATCTGAAAAAAGGGTATGCCATTAGACTATCACTTGAGGATTTTTCTGTCAGCAGATGCCAGTCTTACAAGCTGAGTTGAGATCAGAAGGCTCAGGGCCGTTGGAGTGCAGGGAGATGATGTGACCCATCATCCTTCTCGAAGCAGGAGCCCATCCAGTTGGTCCTCTTATGTTTCCAGGCCTTTGTCAAGGACAGGGTGGGGCAAGTGCTCTCAGACTGTGCCACGGCAACAGCATATGTAAATCAGCAAGGCAGCACAAGGAGTGCCAGACTGGCCCTAGAGATGACTTTTGCTCACCTGGGCAGAAAAGAACCTTAGATTTGAATTGTAGCTTTGTTTCTTAGTGTTTTTATTTGTGATTTTAAATTGCAAACCACTTTGATCTTAATGAAGGGCGGTATAGAAAATACTATTAAACATTAAACAATGTGTGTGGGTCTGGTGCCTCTTTGAGCGTTGGTGTGGTGCACAAGTTTGTTCCTGAGGTAACGAAGATGCCGCTTCTGCTGGCCTTCTTTCAGGACGGTTTGGGGAAGCACCTTTCTCTTAGCTCCCCGAAAATCCAGGTGGCGGCTTGTCCTGTTTTAGAGGTCCGGTGGCTGGATGGTCTTTGGCCTTGTACTTGGCATCTGCATCTCCTCCATCTTTGGTCAGTGTCCCTTCCTAGGATCTCTGTTTAGTGCTCTGGGTCCTGATGTCGGAGCCCTTTGAGCCTTTGAAACGTGCTACTCTTGAAGATTTAACTCTTCTTTGTTTTCTTGGTCATGATTTGTTCAGCAAGATGGGTTTCTGAGCTTCAGGCTCTGTCCTGCCAGGATCTATTTCCATCTTTTTCAGAGGGGGCCATCTTCATTCGGCCTGTGCCTTCCTTTCTTCACTCCTTCCATGGGAAACAAGTGGTTTGTCTGCCCTCCTCCTCTAAGAAGCAGTGTTGAGGGAGAGAGAAGGATCTTTGCCTTGTGGATGTCCGGAGGGTGCTTCTCATTTGAAGGTCACCAATTCTTTTCATAAATTGGATCATCTTTTTGTGCTGCTTGCTAGACCATGTAAAGTTGATGCGGCTGCCTTCTACTTTGGAGTGCTGGCTCAAGGAGGCCATTGCCTCAGCATATCTGTTACAGAACCAGCTGGTTCCGGAGGGGTTAAGTGTGCATTCTACTCAAGCACAAGCGTCCTTGTGGGTGGAACATAGCTCGCTATCCTCCTCAGACATTTGGTGGGTTGTAGTGTGGGCATCACTTTCCACTTTTGTCAACATTACTGCTTGGATGTCCACGCTTGGGCAGACATGGCTCTAGCTCAAAGTTTTTATGAGCTGCTGTATCTTCTTCCCACCCAGTGAAGGCGTAGCTTTGGTAGTCCCACTTGTCTGGACTGTACTAGCAGGATGATATGGAAGATGACATTTTACTTACCAGATAATGTCCTTTCCTCAAGTCCTGCTAGACCAATCTAGGACCCATCCCTAGAACTGTGATGTTCTGCTATAATGCGGTGGTACCTGTTGGTCCCCAATAATTTGAGTGGTTGTCCCGGCAGGCTCATAACCATCTGGCAGATTTTCTGTTCAGAATGATCCTGTACATGATTTCCCTCCTGTTTGGTTAAACTTTGTACCCTCATTGAGGTTGTGTGAGTTTTGAGATTGCTTTTCATATGCTTGGGTACGAATACTGTATTTGCCCCTAGTGGCCTCAGGCTGATAAGAGGCATGGGGTTGATGCCATTGAAGTCTGAATATTTCATTGGCTCTCTGTCTCCACACATCTGCTGGAGGAGAACACAACCCACTTGTCTGAACTGGTCTAGCAGGACTCAAGGAAAGGTCATTATCTGGTAAGTAAAATGTCACCTTTTACCTGTTACAATAACTTAAGCAGTATATTCATTGTATTTCTTAAAGATCCAATAAGACATAATTACTTAAAGCACAGATTTCTGGATTTATTTGATGTACTCACCATTTCAGATGCACATAAGATTACAAGTTGCAGCACGGTTTCCCAAGTTCTTTCCGCAACACAGCTTTCCTATCTGGCTAGTCTACCTCTTTTTAGCAGAGACTATGGGCAGGCGGGCTGGGATGGTGTTTACGTGTATAGTTGGGGTCTTGTATGTGTGTATGTGAATGAGTGAGTGGATCAGTGTGGATGTGAGATTAAATGAGTATATTTGAGTGTATGGGTAATTATGTGATCATGTGGGTAGTGAGTATCTTGATATATACATTTATAGTCAACATTATTGGCATCCTTGCAGTTCAACCCCTTGATGACCAATATCTCCTAAAAAAAAATAAGTGGCCATTGAAATGGCTTTGGACTATATATGCACGCATAAAAGAATCAAATAAAACAAGACCAATTAAAAAAGGAAATAGTAGTCAATAGTATAAAAACGGGGTAATTGCCAGGACATGATTATTCAAAAAGAAGAATCACCTCAAAGTGACCAAATACAAATACAAATAAAAAAAAATGGTCACCTGAAAACCAAGTTGTCCCTCCAAAAAATTAATTTATTTTTGTCAGACTAGACCAGACCAGACCAATGGAGGGGAAGTAGACAGATTCACCCGCACAAACCGGAGGTGTCCATTTTAATCATTATCGGTTTGAATTTCTAAAGGGCAACCATAAATACCATTGGCTGATTCATCAAGTCGCTCAAAACAGAACTGCCAATGAAGGAAGGGGAAACCTCACCGTCATCCGGGAAGCCCTCCATTCATTGGAAGATATTAAAATAAGCTGAACCAGTCGATCTCCCAATTTAAACCATGGGGATGTGTGGAATTCAATCGATAAATCCATTGCTGTTCCAAAAACTGTAAGCAAGAAATTCAGTCACCTCCCGGGGGACATGGTCGATAATGCCCTAGTGCAGATCACTGAACTGATGCTGATGAGCCACACAGTGGTCCACAATGGGTGCAGAAGAAACTTGTAAATGCAATCAAGAGGCATGTTTTTTCAGTCTGGCCTTAATAGAATGAATAATGCGGCCCACATATAATAGTGCACACGGGCATTGCAAGAAGTAAACCACAAAAATGGATTTGCATGAAGTAGACCAGCGACGATCACAAGAACGCTCAGAAACCGGATCAGTCCAAGTGAGGCCAGAGAGAGTCAAAGAACAAAATTGACAACTGCCACATGGAAAATGACCAGAAACCTCCAAGGGAGGAGAGACAGGTCTATCAATGGGGGACGCAGATTTAACCAAAATGTCCCTCAAATTAGAACCTCGAGAAAAGGCAATCAGTAGAGGTTTGGCAAAACAAGAGTGCAAACTTAACACCAGCCAATGTCGTCTTAAAGGTTTTGCTACCATGGTCGAGTGCCACATATAAGGTAATACTCCGACCATAGATTCATCCATGGTAGCCGACATAGAAAGGGGGTTATCCCCAATTAACCATTCACAATGGACATGGCATGCCCTACGATAGGCTTTATCTATAATCAATCTGGGGTAACCTCGATCTAGAAGTTGAGATTTAAGATCCCATGGTCTGATGTCTGAAATCTGCCATGGAAGTGCAAAGACGACGAAGTCTCAAAAAAATGGCCAAATGGAAGGTCCCGACGAAGTGGGCTGGGATGAAAGCTGTGATAACACAATAAGCTATTTCTCTGAAAAGGTTTTCTGAACAGAGTAGTTTTTAAGCCATCAGCATCCTTCAATATAGCAATGTCCAAAAAATGAAAAGTATGTTTATTTATTTATTTATTTAACAGTTCTTCTATACCGCGCTTTTTAGATCAGTGCGGTTTACATTCAACGTCAACTATACAACACAGGCATTCTGAGTTGTAAACTTTACAATAAACAGGGAAATCAACATGGAAACAACTGGGGAAACTATCTACATTGTATTTACACTATTACCTTTTTCAAGCAGGGTCTATCTACATCTTATTACTTCTGAAGGATCAGGTGGGTTAGCCTTTTTCATACTGAGTCTGATTGTTTAGGTATGGTGCGTGATTGTCTGAGGGGCAACATGTATGATTACTGAGGCTGGATTCAGGGTAGTATGTGGTGAACAGGTGGTGCTTTAATGCTTTCCTGAATTGGATTAGGTGGGTGATGTTTCGTATATAGGTGGGGAGGGCATTCCATGCTCTAGGTGCATAAATTGTAAAGGCTCTGTTTGTTGTTACTTTCGTGCATTTCGTTGTTGCCTTTGGGACCTCGAGGGTGTTTTGCGTCGTGGGTCTTCTGTTTCTGTTATGTGGTACTTTGTGTATCATCTTGCTGATAGCTGTGGGAGTCAAAGTGTTTAACGCTTTGAAGGTCAAGGTTAGGACTTTGTGGAGGATTCTTGCTTGAACAGGTAACCAATGGAGGTTCATCAGTACTGGCGTTATGTGCTCTCTCCGTGAGGCCCCTGTTAGTACTCTCGCAGCAGTGTTCATTGCGAGCTGGAGTGGTGCTAGTGTTGATTGGGGGAGACCGTGTAGGATTACGTTGGCGTAGTCAAAATGTGGTAATATTAATGCTTGATAGATTGATCGGTAGTCGCTGAAATCTAGTAGTGGTCGGAGATGCTTTAAAGTCCTTATTTTCATGTATACTGTTTTTACGGTGTTTTTTATGTGGGTTTTCAGATCCAGGTGTTGGTCCAGAGTAATGCCAAGGTAGCGGATTGTTGATTTGGTTTTCAGTTCTGTGTCGCCGATTTTTAAGGAGGGTGGAGGGGTGAAGTCCTGGTTCCTTGAGATGAAAAGGACATCTGTTTTGCTGTAGTTGATTCTTAAATTTTGTGTGTTGAGCCATTCTGCTACTGCCTCAAAACAGCTTGTTAGAGGGAAGAGGTCTGGTTGGTTGGTCCTGAAAGGGATGTATAGCAGGATATCGTCTGCGTAGGCTAAACAGTTGACCTTGAATGAACGTGCTAGGGCACATATGGGCTGCATGTAGATGTTAAACATCAATGCAGATAGAGAAGAACCCTGTGGCACGCCCTGGTTTTGCAAAAATGGTTCAGAGGTTGTGGAGCCAGACCTTACATGTTGCCATCTATTGGTCAAGTATGACTTGCACCACTCTAGGGCTGTCCCTTGAATTCCTTTTTCGCTGAGGCGTTGTATGAGGATCTCGTGGTTCACAGAATCGAAGGCCGCTGCAATGTCGAGGAAGATGAGAGCGTATCCCTGGTGAATTTTGTCTGTTCCGGAGACTAGGTTGTCAAGTAGGGTGGTGAGGAGGGTTTCCACCCCGTGTGCTTCTCTGAACCCATGCTGGGAGGGGTCCAGTGGGGCTTCAGTATCAATATGCTGTTGAATTTGGCGCTGTACTAACTTTTCAATTACTTTGGCAAGCATGGGGATACTTGAAATTGGCCTGTATGATTCCACCTTCGTTGGGTCCAGCTTGTTATTCTTCAGCAGTGGTCTGATTGATGTTTGTTTCAGGCTCTGTGGGAATGATCCGGTTGTGAGGGATTGGTTTATTAATTCGCTCAGATATTGGCTTAAGTCACATCGCAACTCCTTTATCCATAGAGCTGGGCATGGGTCGTTGGGTGCAGTAGTAGGGTTGATTGCAGCGATGGTGTCTTCAATCTCTCTGCGTGATATTTTGTCAAAATTGGCTAGTGGTGATGGTTGGGGTAAGTTATGCTGAAGGGTGTTGTTTGCGGAGCTTGAAGTTGCACCAGCGTGGGTCACTCCTGGTTGTAGATAGTTGGTTGAGGTTGCGCCAGTCTGGATTATTTTTGTTTGTAGGTAGTTAGAGTATGCTTGGGGTTGTGGCATATGTGATTGGTCTGTGGGAGGTTCTTTTATGAGGGATTTTACTATATTGAAGAGGTCGTGGGGCTTGTTTAACGATCGCTTGTTTAACGATGTTGATGTATACGCGCTGTAAACTTAATGTTTGGTTTAATGGAATTTAACCACACAACAAAAGACTGTAAATAAGTATAAGTGGATGTCCATAAGACATTCTATTAAGGCCAGACTGAATGAACATGCCTCTCAATTGCATTTACAAGTTTGTTCCGCACCCACTGTGGACCACTGTGTGACTCATCAGCATCTGTTCAGTGATTTGCGCTGGGGCATTATCGATCATGTCCCGTGGGACCTCCGGGGGGAGGGGGTGATTGAATTTCTCGCTTACAGTTTTTGGAACAGCGATGGATTTATCGATTGAATTCCACACACCCCCATGGTTTAAATCGTGAGATTGATTAGTTCAGCTTATTTTAATATCTTCCAATGAATGGAGGGCTTCCCCGATGACGGTGGGGTTTTCCCTTCCTTCATTGGCGGTTCTGTTTTGAGCGACTTAATGAACCAGCCAATGGTATTCATGGTTGCCCTTTAGAAATTCGAACCGATAATAATTAAAATGGACACCTCTGGTTTGTGCAGGTGAGTCTGTCTACTCCCCTCCACTGGTCTGGTCCAACAAAAATACATAAATTTTTTGGAGGGACAACTTGGTTTTCAGGTGACCATTCTTTTCATTTGTAGGACATGATTATTGGCATCCTTATGAACAATTCAAATCAGTTTGAACAGAAGAACTACATTCCCATTGCAGTAAAATTAGACGCACCTCTGATCAATTGTCAGTACTCACATGACTTGAATCAACCAATGAATAGTGGCTCTAATGTTTAAGATGGCCACTTTCACGCCCTGTTCTATTTTCACAATGGTGAAGACAAGAGAGCTGCCTGAAACAGTCAGAAAAGCTATTATCATCAAACTTCAAAGGGGGGTACAAGGCCATCTCCAAAGACCTTGGGATTCCTGTGTCTACAGTTTGCATTGTTGTTAAATTTTCTGCTCATGGAACTGTCAAGAACCTCTCAGGCCATGGTGTGAAGAGGAAAATTAATCCAAGAAGTCATCAAAGGTTAGTGCGAACTGTTGGGAAAACACATGTACAACATCCAAAGAGCTTAAGGCTGACCTGGAGCAATCTGAAGTGGTGGTTTCAACCCGCATCATTCGCCATGCACTAAACAAAGAAGGACTTCATGGGCGAAGGCCAAGGAGGACCCCACTGCTCAAAGACAGACATATAAAGGCACGCCTGATCTTTGCCCAAACCACAATCCTTCTGGGAAAATATTATCTCCAGGAACAAGCAGGAATGAGTCTTCACATATGGGTTTCGTCGGTACCGACGGAGCCTGCGCGGGAACGCTCCCCAGCGTCCAATCAGAAAGCTTTTGGGAGCATCCCACAGCGCTTGCGTGCTGCCTTCCCGCCTTTCCCAACTGTCTCTCCTCAGTTCTTCTTTTTCCGCGGAGCCAGCAGGTCGTGTTCTTGTCACCGCAGAAGAATTTCTTTATTTTCTTTATTTCTTTTGTATCGCGTCTGCCTTCTTCGATGCTCTACCGGTATCGCCGGTCCTTCTTTTCTTCTTTTTTTTTAAAAAAACAAACTATTTCATTTTCTTTTTTCTTCAGGTGCACTTGCGTTTTGGGCCTTAGGCCCAAAAATATTTTCCTTAACATGGAAAAGCCTGCCTCAGGGTTTAAGAAGTGCACAAAATGTGGCGGTACCATTTCCGTCACCGACACCCACGACTGGTGTCTAAAATGTTTAGGTCTTGACCATCCCATCACAGACTGCATGTCCTGTTCTATGATGTCTAAAAGAGGTCGGCAGAACTGAGCTGCCAAGCTCAGTACTCTGTTTACCTCTGATGCGGCTTCGGTGGCATCGACGTCTTCCAGGGCTTCTTCTTCCTCACGTGGATCTCAGGTAACTAAACATAAATCCAGCCGGTCCTCGAAGGGTAGATCTCCTTCTAAGCATCGAGATTCCTCTGGTGTTGCCCTCGAGGATTCTGCACCGGCAAAATTACCCCGGCGGAAAGCTTTGGCCTCCAAAGCATCATCATCGGGGTTCCAGGAAGATCTCGATGGCTTGGCCTCGACAGATCACCTGGTGCCATGCTCTGGGGTACCGGTGGCTTCCACCGGTACTGACTTCCAAGCATTGGCAGCGTTGATGGACCAGAGGATTCTGTCCATGGAACGCAGTCTGGCGGCTTTCCTTGTGGCATCAACGCCCCAGGTACCGCAACAGACTACTCCACCGGTACCGGCTCTAGCCAATGTCAATGCCACCGGTGTCCGCTATGCCGGTACTCTGTCCTCTGAAGCCCTCCGGTACCGATACCCCGGTACCAGTTATTCCCGATACCGATCCCGGTCGGTACGGGTATCGGGCTTTGCAAGAGGATCCGGACAGACGATACTTCAATTCCTCTGAAGACTGAGGATTCTGAGGCGTCTGTCGATGCAGTGATGCTTCTTCCACAGGAGGAGTCCTCTCCTAAACGAAGGATGTCTCCTCCAGAGGACTTGTCTTTTCAGGACTTCATCAGGGAGGTGGCTCGGGGCCTATCCATCATGGTGGCCCCTGAGACAGAACCCAGAGCCAAGGAGTTAGATATTTTACAATATCCTAAAACTCCTAAGGAGGCAGCTACCTTGTCTGTTCATGAGATTTTGTATGATCTCATGTTGAGGATGTGGGAAACACCTCTTACCACCTCTCCTCATTCTCGCAGGTTAGATACCATGTATCGTGTCCCTCCTTGTCCTGGTTTCCATAAAACTCAGCTTCCTCACCACTCTATTGTGGTTGAGTCTGCTATGAGAAAGATTAGAAGTGCCAAAAGACATGCCTCTAATCCTCCAGGATGTGAATGTAGAACCCTGGATGCTTTTGGACGTAGAGTCTTCCAAGCTTCCATGCTTGCTGCGAGAATTAATTCCTATAGTCTTTACATGGGAATGTTCCTAAAAGAAGTCACTGATCATTTGCAGACTTTAAGTCCTTTCATTTCTGAGGATAAAAGACAGGACTTTCTCACTTGGCTCAAACATGCCCAAGATATCTCCAAATTCTCCAACCGTGCAGTTTTCGACTCCTTTGAATGTATAAGCAGAGCCTCGGCTATTGCCATAGGTGCACGTAGAATTGCTTGGCTTCAAGCATCTGATTTGGAGATCTGGGTACAA
Source organism: Ichthyophis bannanicus (assembly GCA_033557465.1). Classification (NCBI taxonomy): domain Eukaryota; kingdom Metazoa; phylum Chordata; class Amphibia; order Gymnophiona; family Ichthyophiidae; genus Ichthyophis; species Ichthyophis bannanicus. Next base: position 161,671,780 of record CM066031.1, on the reverse strand, counting down.
GATGAATTGGGAAATATCCCTTGTACAGGTGAAAACCTGTTTGGTAAAGATTGGCAAGCAAAGGCCATTCAGATGGATGCTGAAAATTCTGCCTTGGATAGACTATCCAAGTCTACAGCTGCTCCTGTTAAGAAAAGGTTGTTCAAGAAAGCACCTTTTTCTAAAAAGGGAAGATTTTATCCTGCTTATAGTCAGCGGGCATCTTCTGCAGCTCAGTTCCCTACCAAACGTCAGCAATCATCCAAACAGAACAAAGCAAAGGCTGCTAGGCCTCCACCGTCCCAGCAACCTCAACCCCCTCAGGGCCTTTGACTTTCCGCTAGAGAACTTAGCCTTCCTAGCTCTGGAAGGACCAGAGCCCTCCACCATTCCAGGAAGGTTATGTCATTTTGATCCCAGATGGGGACAAATTACAGCAGAGCATTGGACACTCTCCATCATAAAAGAGGGGTACAAACTTCATTTTTCAAGCTTGCCCGCTCACACAAGAGTGAACCAGTTCAATTCTCCAACCTCCCTCCTCAACCTGTTGGGTCAGGAGATTGCCACCCTTCTCGCCCAGGGGGCAATAGAGGAAGTGCCTCTTCAACAACAGGGCACAGGGTTCTACTCCCCCTATTTTCTTATTCCAAAGAAAACAGGGTTCTACTCCCCCTATTTTCTTATTCCAAAGAAAACAGGGGGCTACAGACCCATTTTAGACCTCAGAGAATTGAACAAATTCCTAGTCAAGGAAAAATTCAAAATGATTTCTCTGGGAACTCTGCTACCATACCTTCAGAGTCAGGATTGGCTTTGTTCTCTAGATCTCAAGGATGCGTACACCCATGTTCTCATCCATCCAACTCACAGAAGGTTCCTTCGGGTCCTTTTTCAAGAGAAGCACTAGCAATACAGAGTGCTCCCTTTTGGTCTGGCCTCTGCACCAAGAGTGTTCACAAAATGCATGGCAGTGGTAGCTGCATTTCTGCGCACTCTGGGAATATTCATCTTCCCTTATTTGGACGACTGGCTCATTCGAGCTCCCACTCAGTCAGAGGCCAAGAGTTCTCTATCCTGCACTATGCGTATCCTTCAGTATTTAGGGCTGATAATAAACATCCCAAAATCCAATTTAACCCCTACTCAGTCCCTGGAGTTTATAGGGGCGTTGCTGGATACCACAAGGGCAAGGGCCTATCTCCCCCAGGCCCGTTACCTTCGCTTGGTGCAGTTAGCGTCTCAAGCAGAGTTAAAGCCCCATTTAACTGCTCGAGAAATGTTACAGTTGCTAGGCCACATGGCATCCACCGTGCATGTGGTACCATATGCTCACCTTCACATGAGGGCAGCTCAGTGGACTTTATCCACTCAATGGACCCAGGCATTAGACTGTCTGTCAGACAAAATAGCAAACACAAGTCGTCTCATTTTGTCCCTCCAGTGGTGGAAGTCCCGTCAAAACCTGTTGCTGGGGTCCCCCTTTCAGCAGTCTCTGCCCCAGGCAACTTTCACAACAGATGCTTCTCCAATGGGGTGGGGAGCTCATCTGAAAACCTCTCCACCCAGGACATCTGGTCCCCACAGGAGAGTTGTCTACATATCAATCTCTTGGAGCTCAGAGCAATCTTCCTTGCTCTGCGGGTGTTCCACACCCTGCTCAGCTACAAGACAGTCCTTATCCACACGGACAATCAGGTAGCCATGTTCTGCGTGAACAAGCAGGGCGTAACAGGCTCTCTGTCGCTTTGCAACAAAGCTTTGCGACTGTGGGCCCTCGCCAGAGAGCATCAAATTCATCTTCTGGCAGTTTATCTTCCAGGCATTCAAAACTCTTGGATGGACAGACTTAGTCGAGGTCTGCTTCCACATGAGTGGTCCCTACATGTGGACCAGATGGCCAGGATTTTTCAGATTTGGGGAACCCCGGACATAGACCTCTTTGCAAGTCCGTGGAATGCCAAAGTTTCCCGGTTCTGTTCCAGAACTCCAGCTCAGGGAGCTCAGGCAAAGGATGCTTTCCTCCTTCATTGGGGTCAAGACTTCCTGTATGCCTTTCCACCCATTCCCCTAATTCCCAAATCCCTGTTCAAGCTTCAGAGAGATAGAGGCCACATGATTCTCATAGCTCCACATTGGCCACGGCAAGTGTGGTACCTTCTGCATCTACATCTCTCTCAAGCTCCCTCCCTGGAGTTAGGGTCTGCTCCAGATCTCCTATCTCAGGAGGACGGAAAGTTATGGCATCCCAATCCCCAGTCTCTGCATCTCAGGGCTTGGTTGCTGAAGGCCTAGATCTCCAAGATCTTCATCTTTCTCAACATGTGAAAGATGTTCTTTATGCTTCCAGAAAACCTTCTACTAGATGTTCTTATGCTTTCAAGTGGAAGAGGTTTACTATTTGGTGTTCTGAGAAGGGTGTTAACCCCCTTGCCATACCTCTGGAATCTTTGCTGGAGTATCTCCTCCTTTTGTCTAATGCAGACCTTAAGACAAATTCAGTACGGGTCCATTTGAGTGCTATTGCAGCTTCCCTTAAGTCTCTAAATGGACAACCTATTTCCTCTCATCCTCTTGTAGCAAGGTTTATGAGAGGCCTCCTTTTAACAAAGCCTCCCATTAGACCACCTCTGGTGGCATGGGACTTGAACCTGGTTCTTGGTCAGCTCATGAAGCCGCCTTTTGAACCTTTGGCTACCACCTCCTTGAAATACCTTTCTTGGAAGGTTATCTTTCTCATTGCAATCACATCAGCACATCGTATTAGTGAATTGCAAGCACTCGTAGCTAATCCACCTTATAGAAAGTTCCATCATGACAAGGTAGTCCTTAGGACTCATCCACACTTTATGCCTAAGGTGGTCTCGCCTTTTCACCTCAACCAGGAGGTCTACCTACTTTTCTTTTTTCCAGGACCTCATGCATCAAGTGCAGAGAGGAATCTTCATACCCTGGACTGTAAAAGAGCTCTGGCTTTTTACTTACAGAGGACACAGCAACATAGAAAGTCCTCTCAGCTATTTGTTGCCTTTGATCCTTCTCATTTGGGACTACCAGTCTCCAAGAGAACACTTTCTAACTGGATTGCCCAGTGTATTTCTTTCGCCTATCAGAGTAAGAACCTTTCTCTGGAGGGCCATGTCACAGCTCATAATAGAAACATAGAAACATTGTAGTAGCTGATAAGCATGCAATAAATAATACCCGGAGTCAGGCAAAGATTCAAGCCGGTTTAATGTGCACAGGCTCAGATTGCAGTAACATTCAAAATAGTCTGAGCCCAGAGCTCAGAAAAATGACAGTTTATATACTTTTCTTCTCCAGTCTAATACAGGCAAAACTCCTCATTGGCCACAGTGGCCCACTTACTCTCATCCAATAGACATCTCTGACCAGGCCCAGGACTTGCTCCCCCTGCTTGGGTCTTACTAGCCACGGGTCAGCAATTAGACATAACACTAAACATAATACTTTTACTACAGTATATTTTGCTACTTCTGCAAAGATAGTGGAAGGCATATCAGAAGCATTCTTAACAAAATCAAAACAAAGCGAGGCCAAACAAAGCAAGGTTAAGACGTATCTCTAGCCTTGGCTCAAAACACTAAACAATCTTCATAATGCTAGACAAAATATTCTTACACTGTTCAGTTTCTCTGCTATATTTTCATCCTAATTACGAGGTCAGTGCACAATCAGCAAAGATACAGTGGCGCGGCATTCTACTGAAAGAGACATCTGACTTACCTAAACAATAAACAGTACCAAGGTTTAATTCTCTTATCTCCAGGAGAGCAGAACATGTTATCAAACCAGAATAGAACGGAATTTCTTTCTAACAGCTAACAGCATTCTGCAATTTTCCAAAATCAGCAATAACATTTTAAAGCAGGAAAAAGGGCTTCAGACCTAGCTCTGCTACATACTAGGCCATCGCCTATCACATTCCCTCCTTTTGATTATTCACACCCGCAAGTGAGGAAGGGTGAGAATCTAATCACACAAATAGCAAAAATACTTCAGACCATAGTAGAGGGATCACTGTGTGGTATAGGGTAATAATTCCATGAGACTAATATATGTGCCGCTGCCTTGCGGTCAATAGTACTATCGATAATAGAGTTCAGCATGCGCAAGCATAAGGGCAGGAAACAGGGGATACATATGCAAACAGCCACAATCAAAAATACATTTGATACAAGTGTCTTTGTCAAATCATATAGCATGCCTAGTGTATAAGCGGAGGGGCAGGAGACATAGGAGGAACAAATGACATATATACTGTTCATCATAGCAATAGGCCCGTTCTCATTGTTCCATCGCAGTTCCCATAACAGGAGAGGAAAGATCCTGGCGGGGGTTGAGACAAGTCCGGGTATTCCCTGTTGTGCAAATACTAGGTTTGCCGGCTGCACAGGGAAGTAGGGCAAGAGTCAATTCAAAGCACCCCAAGGCTGCCGCCAGAACGAAGCAAGAATAAGAATCCATAAAGAGCATAGTCTCTGGAAAAATGGTGGAACTGTCGGCTTCCACAACAGGTAGCAGACGTAGAGTTGATTGTAGGTCCTCAAGCTTCTGCCGTACGTAGACCTACCAGCTTTGTGGCAGGAGTAGGGCTGTAGATTCCAAAGTATCACTGTCCTCTGGGATGTCTCAGGCTCTTAAAATATCATAGTACAGTCTCTCAGGCTATTATTGCCTCCTTAGAGCAGTTCACTTTTTAGGAGATCAAAACAGTTTTTTTCTTTTTCTTTTTTTTTTTTCAGAGCATTTGAACACAGTCTCGTAGAGGACTCAATTTCTTAACACAACACAGTCTATTTCTGATGATTTCAGCTTTCTCCAGATGCGAGGCTTACCCTCGGATAAACAAACAGTCTTAAAATAGTGCAGTTTCCGAGGGACCAATAAGTCTTAGGTCCGTGGTTGTTGTCGTAGGGTGAGGCGCAATGGAGTCTCAGGATCATTTATGGAAGTCCACGACAAAGTTCAGAAGCGGATGCTGGAATGCAAAACTGGAGGACGTCTGTTCCCTTGACGTCCAGGAGCAAGTTGGTAAAGTTCTTACGATGACGGATCTTCTCTTTGTAGTGTGAGTCGCAACGGTGATGCAGGATTAGCGAGCCAGGTCCAGGGGCAACTCTCAGGAACTGCTGCTGGTTTTGCACGACTGTGGTGATTCCAGGAGTCGATCTCTGCCACTTTAACTGCTGTTGGGGTTGATAACAAAACGACATATGGCCCTTTCCAATACGGCGCCAGCGGTGTCTTCTTCTACTCTGTCACCCACACCGAGGCTCCAGGCTTGAAAGGATGCAGGGGCCTGGATGGGCTGATCTCGTACCCACACATGAAGACCCTGCAAAACAGAACTTAAAACCAATAGTGCTTATCTAGTAATTTCAGATCCTATCTGTCACACATCTCCTTTTACTCTCTATACAATAGGCTACAGAATCTCAGAATCTCAAAAGGGGAAACTCCTAAAGACTTAGCAGGGGCTAAGTATATCCTATGAAGGGCTATAGGAAGAACCTGGGGCCAGGGCTGAGGACTTAACTACTAGATCAAGGGTCACCACTGCATATTTAACACAACTATGTCCATTAATGATGACAAGACTGCTTTCATCCACAAAGAAAGTTTTGTCTGGGCGGTCCAAGGGGATATCAGTTGAGTCTAGGCAACTTGAGCACACAATGTCCATTACTTCCAAGCAATCATGGTCAGGAGGGCCTGGACCGACGGGCAATAGGGTGGCTGGGTTTAGAGTTTGGCTGAGACTTAATTGCAAGTTAGGATTCTCACATAGCATACTTTGATATTTTAACATTCGAGCGTTGGTGAGCCAATGGCTTCCTTTGTGCTCCAGCAGGGTTAAAACAGAGTGTGGTACAGTAACTTGAAGGTTTTGTCCTAAGGTGAGCTTATCTGCTTCGCTCACTAAGAGGGCTGTGGCTGCTATAGCTCTCAGGCAAGGTGGCCAGCCTTTGGCAACAGGATCCAATTGTTTTGTCAGGTAGGCCACAGGTCGCTGCCAAGACCCAAGAGGCTGGGTCAAGACTCCCAATGCGTTTCCACTTGATTCATGGACATACAGACGAAATGGTTTCTGCACATCCGGCAGGCCCAAAGCTGGGGATGACATCAATGCTGTTTTCAGTGATTTGAATGCTTTATCTTGTTCTGAGCCCCATTCCAGGGGAGATCGTTCCATTCCTTGTGTGACTTGGTACAAGGGTTTTGCCATGAGCGCAAAATTTGGTATCCATATTCGGCAGTAGCCTGCAGCTCCCAAGAAAGCTCGCACCTGTTTCCTAGTAGTGGGGGTTGGGATGCGGCATACTGCTTCTTTTCACTCAAGTCCTAATTTCCGGGTTCCTTTGGACAGGTGGAACCCTAAGTATTTCACTTCTGTCTGGCACAGCTGCGCCTTGGCTCTGGATACCTTGTATCCAGCTTCATTCAAAAGGTGCAAGAGATCACTTGTAGCTTGTATACAATCAGATTTGTTATTGGTGGCTACATATTGGAGCAAAATTCTTTTTCCCGGAATCACAGAGTAGCTTGACAAATCTTGACTGAGGGTTGCACTGAAGATAGTGGGTGAGTTCTTAAATCCTTGTGGTAATCGAGTCCAAGTAAGTTGCCCTCGCCGTCCTGTGGTAGGGTTTTCCCATTCAAATGCAAACAAAAACTGACTGGCTTCTGTCAGGCGTATACAGAAAAAAAGGCATCTTTTAAGTCCAAAACAGTGAAATGAGTGACTTCTGCTGGAATCAGTCCTAGGAGGGTGTAAGGATTTGGTACTACTGGATGTATGGTTTCAACTGCACTGTTTACTCGACGTAGATCCTGCACTAGGCGGTAGTCACCTGTCCCAGGCTTCTTGATTGGGAGAAGGGAGGTGTTCCAGGGTGACTGGCATTCTCTGAAGTCCATACTGCAATAATTTCTTCAAATGGCGATGAATGCCTTCAATTGCTGGTCTCGGGAGGGGATACTGACGCACATGCACTGGTTCTGCTCCTGGCTTAAGGGTAACAAGTACAGGAGCTATATTCTTTGCTAGGCCAGGTGGATTATTCTCTGCCCATACTCCAGGTGGGGTTGCAATGCTGGTAAGTATACAGGAACTTTGCTGGCCTGATTGGAGATGCACTATAGAACCGCTACTCTTCTTCTCGGGGAACAGTCAGCACTATCAATCCAGCTCCTTCGATTAGGAAAACTTCCTCCACATCATTCAACTAAAGTATCAGCAAGAAGAACTGCTCTCTTCTCCATCTTACATTCATTTTCTCTGTCACATTATCTTCACAATTCACAGACATTCTGAACAACTTAATCGTGCTGTATTCATGCCCGCAAATCCATCCCATTTCTGCAAGTTCTGTTTTATATCTCCCTGGGACTGACTTGACAAAAACTGCATTTACCATGCACAAATTCTCCTGGGCTGCTGGATTGCATGGAGCATATAGTGAGGGCTGCCTTCACTATTTGGATTCCACTTCGTGTTCTCGGGCGCTGACTGTGGGTGACTCTGAACTGGTAAAATGAATCCCTGCCTGCAGTGTCAGCGGTGGACTGTAGCCCCCACATGTGCTTGTCAACAGACAGAGGAACAATCTAGATAGAGTCCTTTCAATAGAAAACTACACTTTTGCAACATGTTATAATAACAAATCCTAACAGAAAGAACTATAGTTCATAACATGACGACTACATAGCTGCTACGTATAACTGGAATAAAATTACTTGGCAAAAAACTAACTGCCAGCCGTAATCAGCTTGGCTTTACAAAAGAAATTACTTTCAATTTTACAGTTTTTAGGAAGCAGAGATTCAAAAAGACATTCATTCTGGATACATTTTCCATAAAGCGGGTGGACATCTAAAATACATATACATATTTTCCTTCCTAGTTCGTAGGCTTCGTAGGGCAAAGGGAAAATACAAGCATCCTTTCCTATTGAAACCTGAGCCCTACAAGATTTCTGCTCACTTGATCTGCACAGGAATTCGAGTAGGAATGTAACCCTTTCCAGGCTAAGTACAATACTATCGAGATCCACAATTCTGACTAAACATTCTTATTAAATGATATATAATACATGACCATAGCAGAAGGCACATCACTATTACAAAATATTGAATAAAAACAGGTATAATTCCCTAAAATAAGCACCCATTAGCCCAGCAGCAGAACGTTGAAAACATGCCTTCATAGGGTTAAAACATTCCTCTGCACACACGTCTCCTGTCAGTTTCACTCTGTGCTGCAGCTGAATGAGGGAGACAGCTTCTTGCTTTTACAGTGACTCTTCTTAACTATACTTTTACTATTTCATATGCGGTAAAGTGTCACAAATTACCCAACGGAATATAATCCTACCCTTATACTAGAAGGGAAACTCATGGTTTCAACAGATAACAAAGACAAACTCCCAACGCTTCCTCCTTTTCACAAGCATTCTTCACACAGACAAACATGCTAGCATTTTCCAAATTCCGAATTCCCGGGCTGACTGACAAACCAGAATTACTGAAACCGAAAGGGCTGATGGGTTCGCCCCGCGCACTACTTGCAGGGGTACTAGGATCGCCCTGGAAGTTGATCAGACTTCCTTTACCTGTTACTGTACCAGAAGTGTCTCGAGACTTTCCCAAAGCTATCTGACTAAGAACCAGAAAAATCAATACTCACCGGATCCGGTAGCTAATGCGCTGCACAACCAATCCCTCCTTGGGTTAAATCCTGGACCCCCCTCGGGTTCGAGATGTTGGCCGGCCAGAAGCAGCAACCTGCGGAGGCAAGGAGGAGTCTCCTCCAATACAAAAGGACCAGGGGTGCCAGAGACCCTCCTGCGGTCAGTCAGGCTCGGCTCCAGCCGGACCAAACCTGTGAGGCGAGATGTCGGGGCATATTCACTTGCATACCATCTCCCACTCGCACATTCCCGGCCCAACGCACCAGAAATATGTAGTAGCTGATAAGCATGCAATAAATAATACCCGGAGTCAGGCAAAGATTCAAGCCGGTTTAATGTGCACAGGCTCAGATTGCAGTAACATTCAAAATAGTCTGAGCCCAGAGCTCAGAAAAATGACAGTTTATATACTTTTCTTCTCCAGTCTAATACAGGCAAAACTCCTCATTGGCCACAGTGGCCCACTTACTCTCATCCAATAGACATCTCTGACCAGGCCCAGGACTCGCTCCCCCTGCTTGGGTCTTACTAGCCACGGGTCAGCAATTAGACATAACACTAAACATAATACTTTTACTACAGTATATTTTGCTACTTCTGCAAAGATAGTGGAAGGCATATCAGAAGCATTCTTAACAAAATCAAAACAAAGCGAGGCCAAACAAAGCAAGGTTAAGACGTATCTCTAGCCTTGGCTCAAAACACTAAACAATCTTCATAATGCTAGACAAAATATTCTTACACTGTTCAGTTTCTCTGCTATATTTTCATCCTAATTACGAGGTCAGTGCACAATCAGCAAAGATACAGTGGCGCGGCATTCTACTGAAAGAGACATCTGACTTACCTAAACAATAAACAGTACCAAGGTTTAATTCTCTTATCTCCAGGAGAGCAGAACATGTTATCAAACCAGAATAGAACGGAATTTCTTTCTAACAGCTAACAGCATTCTGCAATTTTCCAAAATCAGCAATAACATTTTAAAGCAGGAAAAAGGGCTTCAGACCTAGCTCTGCTACATACTAGGCCATCGCCTATCACAACATGATGACAGAAAAAGACCACATGGCCTATCTAGTCTGTCCTTCCATAACAACAACAATGTGAGAGCCATGGCAGCCTCGATGGCTCATCTGAACTCTGTGTCTATTGATGACATCTGTCGAGCAGCCACTTGGGCCTCGGTTCATACCTTCACAGCCCATTACTGCTTGGACAAGGACTCCCGCCGGGATGCCTTGTTTGGTCAGGCTGTTCTCAAACACCTGTTCCATACCTAATCAACTCCTACCCACCATCCCTGGTAGGATGCCAGAGATCCATGAGGGGAACTGCAGCCCTTCTTAGGGACACACAGCTTCTGGGGTCTCTCCCTAGCATCTAAAGCTAGGGAGTCCCCATATGTGAAGACTCATTCCTGCTTGTTCCTGGAGATAGCACAGTTACTTACCTGTAACAGGTGATCTCTGCGAACAGCAGGAATAAGTCTTCACAACCCACCCACCTCCCCTAGGAGTTGTATCTCTCTATCTATCTTTCCTTTCCCTCTCGCTCTCTCTCTTTGTCTCAGCTTAAAACTCAACTGAGGAAAGACAGTTGGGAAAGGTGGGAAGGCAGCACGCAGGCGCTGTGGGATGCTCCCAAAAGCTTTCTGATTGGACGCTGGGGAGCATTCCCGCACAGACTCCGTCGGTACCGACGAAACCCATATGTGAAGACTTATTCCTGCTGTTCCCAGAGATCACCTGTTACAGGTAAGTAACTGTGCTATCTCCAGGAACAAGCAGGAATGTAGTCTTCACATATGGGTATCGTCGGTACCAGTGGAGCCTGCGCGGGAACGCTCCCCAGCATTCAATAGGAAAGCTTTTGGGAGCATCCCACAGCGCCTGTGTGCTGCCTTTCCAACTCTCCCTCTTCAGTTCTTCGTTTTCCGCGGAGCCGACAGGACGCACACCCTGTCACCACAGAAAATCTATTCTTACTTTTTATGTTTTTTGTGGTCGCGTCTGCCTTCATTCGACGCCGACCGGTACCGCCGGTTCTCTTTTTCTTCTTTTTCAAAAAAATAAAAAAACACAACTATCTTTCTGAAGGATTTTTTTTCTTCAGGGGCCTTTCCCCTCTTTGTGCTAGGCGCCATTTTGGGCACTAGGCCCACTTTTCTCAAACATGTAGAAACCAGCTAGTGGTTTCAAGAAATGTTCTAAGTGGGGCGGTACTATATCCGTCACCGACACCCATGACTGGTGTCTTAAATGTTTAGGTCCTGAGCATTCTCCATCGGAGTGTCTCTCCTGCAGGAAGATGACCAAGAGGGGCATGCAGAATAGAGCTGCAAAACTAGGTACCCTTTTTGTCGCAGATACAATGTCCGTTGCATCGACGTCTTCCAGGGCTTCATCTTCCTCCCATGGATCTCAGGTAATTAAACCTAAGTCTTCTAAGACTGGCCGGTCCTCAAAGGGTAGATCTTCTTCCAGGTATCGAGATGCCACTGGCGTTGCCCTCGAGGAAAGTTCACCGGCAAAACAGCTCCGGCGGGAGGCTTCGGCTTCGGCTTCCAAAGCATTAACGGGGCTCCAGAATGTTCCAGAGGCTTCCACCTCTGCAGAACTACTGGTATCATGCTCTGGTGTCGTGGCCACTTCCACCGGTACCGACACCCAAGCATCGGCAAGGGCGATGAATCAAAGAATCCTCGCTATCAAACGCAGTCTAGCGGCTCTCTTAGCAGCTTCGGTACTGCTAAGACCGCTACATTCCACAGGTATTGGTACCGACTGCACCTGCCTCGGCCGGTATGCTTCCCCCTATGCCGAGCCTTGAGTCTATCTCTGGTATCAAGAGACCGAATGGGATACACCCTAGAATACTGAGGGAACTTGGGGATGTTCTAGCATCACTGACTGACCTTTTCAATGCCTCGTTGGAGTCGGGAATGGTGCCAAAGGACTGGAGAGAGGCTCATGTGGTACCTTTACACAAAAGCAGAAGTAAGGATGTGGTTGAAAATTACAGGCCGGTTAGTTTAACTTCAGTGGTGAGTAAATTATTGGAAACGCTGCTGAAAGAGAAAATAGTGAGGTTTCTGGAGTCCAGCGGATTACAGGATCCGAGGCAGCATGGATTCACCAGAGACAGGTCTTGTCAGACAAATCTGATTGATTTCTTTGACTGGGTGACCAGGGAGTTGGACCGAGGGAGAGCCCTAGATGTGGTGTATTTAGATTTCAGTAAAGCCTTTGACACTGTTCCTCACAGGCGACTTATAAACAAACTGAGCACCCTAGGGATGGACCCTAAAGTTTCTGCTTGGGTTAGAAATTGGTTGGGTGGGAGGTGACAAAGAGTACAGGTAAAAGGAGCTCACTCTGAGGAGAAGGATGCTACCAGTGGTGTGCCCCAGGGATCTGTCCTTGGTCCGATTCTGTTTAACATCTTTGTTAGTGATATAGCGGAAGGGCTGTCGGGTAAGGTTTGCCTCTTTGCAGATGATACCAAAATCTGCAATAGAGTAGACACCCAGGAAGGTGTAGATAACATGAGGAGGGATCTAGCTAAGCTTGAAGAATGGTCTAGAATTTGGCAGCTGGGATTTAATGTTAAAAAATGTAAGGTCATGCATTTGGGCTGCAGCAATCCAAGGGGGCAATATAGTATAGGGGGTGAAGTACTTTTGTCCACTAAAGAAGAGTGGGACCTAGGCGTGGTTCTGTCTGATGATCTTAAAGTAGCTAAACAGGTAGAAAAGGCAATGGCAAAAGCTAGAAGGATGCTTGGGTGCATACGGAGAGGAATGGCTAGCAGAAAAAAGGAGGTGATAACGCCTCTGTATAAGTCTTTGATGTGACCTCATTTGGAGTATAGTGTGCAATTCTGGAGACCGCACCTTCAAAAGGATGTGAACAGGATGGAGTCGGTGCAGAGGGTGGATACTAAAATGATTAGTGGTCTTCATTTTAAAGCATATGAGGACAGACTTAAGGATCTTAATATGTACACCTTAGAGGAAAGGCGGGATAGAGGTGATATGATTGAGATGTTTAAATACCTCCGTGGCATAAATGTTCAGGCAGAGAGCCTCTTTCAATTGAAAGCAAGTTCTGCTACGAGGGGACATGGGATGAGAGTGAAGGGAGATAGATTCAGAAGTGATATGCAGAAATATTTCTTTACGGAAAGACTAGTGGATCCGTGGAATAGCCTCCCAATGGAGGTGGTAGAGATGAGGACAGTAACCAAATTCAAAAAAGCATGGGACAAACACACAGGATCTCTAAAGGTAAAAAGGGGACTGTTGTAGTTGTTGATATGGAAGGACAGACTAGATAGAAATATGACGACAGAAAAAGACCACATGGCCTATGTTTCTACTAGAGCAATCCTTCTGGAGGATCCATCTCCTTCTCCTCAACAAGAATGTCTCCTCAAGAAGATGTGTCCTTCCAGGATTTCATATGTGATTTAGCTCGAGGACTTAAAATCATGGTGACTCCTGAAAAGGAACCCAGAGCAGAAGAATTGGAAATTCTCCATACCCTAAGGCTCCTAAAGAGGCAGCTACTCTGCCCATTCATAGGATCTTGCATGAACTTATGCTAAGAATGTGGGAAACGCCCTTAATGGTGTCTCCACACTCTCGACGACTCGATACCATGTATCGAGTTCCAAGCTGTCCTAGTTTTCAAAAGACTCAGTTACCACACCATTCAATGGTAGTGGAATCAGCGATGCGTAGGATTAAGAGTGCTAAAACGCATTCTTCCAATCCTCCAGGCCGTGAATCGAGAACACTCGATGCCTTTGGGCGTCGATGCTTCCAATCCTCTATGTTGTCAGCCATAATCAACTCTTACATTCTCTATATGGGAATGTTCCTCAAGGAGGTTGCAGGAGACGTGAAGCTCATGAGCCCTCTTCTTCCTGAGGACAAAAGAGGGGAATTCCTTACTCTGGTCAAACATGCCCAGGATGTATCCAAGTTTGTAAACCGTGCAACCTTTGATTGCTTTGAATGCATCAGCAGAACTTCTGCTATCTCCATTGGTGCACGTCGTATTGCCTGGCTTCAAGCATCAGACTTGGAAATATGGGTGCAAGATAAACTGGGAAACATTCCTTGCACAGGAGAGAATTTCTTCAGCAAGGATTGGCAAGACAAGGCTAATCAGATAGAATCTCATAATACCACTTTGAACAGGCTATCAAAGTCTACAGCCAACCCAGCAAAGAAAAAATCAACCAAGAAACCCTTTTTCAACAAGAAAAAGAAGTTTTACCCATCTTACACCCATCAGAGTTACTGTCCAGTTCATATTCCCCAAAAGAGGCAACAACAGAACAGACAGCAGAGGAAGCCACAAGTCTCAAGAGCTCAGCCAGCTCAGCAGACTCAGCCTCCTCAGGGGCCTTGACTCCTTCCTAGAGCACTTAGTTTTTCTGCCCCTGCAAGGTCCAGAGCCTCCTCCATCCCCGGCAGGTTATGCCATTTTGCCAAAAGATGGCAACAAATAACATCAGAAAATTGGACTCTGTCCATTGTACGAGAGGGGTACAGACTTCATTTTCACAGCATGCCCCCTCCTACAATCATAAGACAGTTCAAGTCCCTGCCATCGATCTCTTGGGTCAAGAGGTCGCATCACTTCTTGCTCAGAGAGCAATAGAGGAAGTGCCCATACCCCAACAGGGTACGGGGTTCTACTCCCCCTATTTTCTCATTCCAAAGAAAACAGGAGGACACAGACTCATACTGGACCTCAGAGAATTGAACAAATATCTGTTCCGAGAAAACTTTAAGATGATCTCTCTCGGGACACTCTTGCCATACCTTCAGAGTCAGGATTGGCTATGTTCTCTAGATCTAAAGGATGCATATACGCATATCCTTATCCATTCAGATCACAGAAAATTCCTTTGATTCCTTTTCCAGGGAAGACACTTCCAATACAAGGTTCTTCCTTTCGGTCTGGCTTCTGCCCCAAGAGTCTTCACAAAATGCATGGCAGTAGTAGCAGCATTTCTGAGAACTCTAGGAATATTTGTCTTCCTCTACTTAGACGACTGGCTCATTCGAGCATCGACAGCTCCAGAAGCCAGCTTCGCTCTTTCTCGCATGATGCAAATTCTTCGCTACTTGGGACTGGTCATAAACCTCCCAAAATCTCAGCTCACTCCTTCTCAATCCCTGGAGTTCACAGGGGCTCGTCTAGATACCAGACAGTCAAGGGCTTTCCTACCACAGCCCCGCTGTCTTCATATAGTGCAGCTGGCATCCCAAGCAGCTATGAAACTCTTCCTGACTGCTCGGGAAATGCTTCAGCTTCTGGGGCATATGGCATCCACTGTCCATGTGGTTCCCTATGCTCGCCTTCACATGTGAGCAGCCCAGTGGACCCTCTCCTCTCAGTGGACACAGGCCTCGGGTCACCTGTTGGACAAAATCAGAAACTCCACACGTCTCATTTCGTCCCTTCAATGGTGGCAATCCCTGGAAAACCTTCTAGTAGGCTCTCCTTTCCAGCAGCCTCTATTCCAGGCCATCCTAACAACGGATGCGTCCAAGTTGGGTTGGGGAGCTCACTTGCACGATCTCTCGACTCAGGGTCTCTGGACCCCACAGGAGGCTTGTCTTCACATAAACCTCCTAGAACTAAGAGCCATTTTCCATGCTCTTCAAGTATTCCAGGCCCAGCTCAGCTACAAGACAGTTCAGGTCCAGACCGACAATCAGGTAGCCATGTTCTAACATTGACAAGCAGGGCGGAACAGGCTCTCTGTCGTTATGCAACAAAGCTTTGTGACTGTGGGCCCTCGCCAGAGAGCATCAAATCCACCTTCCGGGCATTCAAATCCACCTTCCGGGCATTCAAAATCTTTGGGCAGACAAACTCAGTCGAATACTGCTGCCACATGAATGGTCTCTTCACTCAGACCAGACTGCTCAAGTGTTTTGAATCTGGGGAACCCCAGATCTAGACCTCTTTGCAAGTCCACAGAATGCCAAACTTCCCCGATTCTGTTCCAGAATTCCGGCTCAGAACTGTCAGGCAAGAGATGCTTTCCTCCTCCACTGGGGGCACGACTTCCTCTATGCCTTCTTACCCATTCCCCTCATTCCCAAAACACTGTTCAAGTTTCAGAGAGACAGAGGGCGTATGATACTCATAGCTCCACGTTGGCCATGGCAAACGTGGTATCCTCTGCTTTTATGTCTCTCTCAAGCCACGTCACTGGAGTTGGGATATGCTCCAGGTCTTTTTTCCCAGGAGAACAGGATGCTATTGAACGCGAATACCCAGTCCCTGCATCTCAGGGCCTGGTTACTGAAAGCCTAGAGCTTCCAGATATCAACCTTTCTCAACAGGTAAATGATATCCTCATGGCCTCCAGAAAACTTTCCACAAGGTGATCATATGCCTAGTGGAAGAGGTTCTCTGTATGGTGTTCTCAAAGGGGGCTTCACCCCCTTTCGGTGCCTCTGGAATTGCTACTGGAGTATCTCCTCCATTTATCAAATTCTGGTCTTAAAACCAATTCAGTAAAGGTCCATCGTCCATCTTAGTGCCATTGCAGCTGCTTGCAAGCCTTTGAATGGACAACCTATTTCTTCTCATCCACTCATAGCAAGGTTTATGAGAGCTCTACTCTTAACAAAACCTCCCATTAAGCCACTGCCGGTGGTATGGGATCTAAATCTTGTTCTCGGGCAGCTCATGAAACTGCCCTTTGAGCCTTTAGCCCCTACAGCTCTAAAGTTTCTCTCCTGGAAGGTCATCTTCCTAGTTGCTCTCACTTCTGGCTTTAGTGGCAGATCCTCCTTATACAAGATTTTACTATGATAACGTAGTTCTTAGGACTCATCCCCACTTTATGCCAAAAGTGGTTTTGCCTTTTCATTTAAACCAAGCGGTTTACCTTCCTGTATTCTTTCCTAGGCCTCATGCCTCTAATGCAGAAAGGAACCTTCATACTTTAGATTGTAAAGGAGCCCTGGCTTTTTACCTTCAAAGAACTAAGCGACACAGAAAATCTTCTCAGCTTTTTGTTGCTTTTGATTCTAGTCATTTGGGACTTCCAGTTTCCAAAATAACTCTCTCTAGGTGGATTGCAAATTGCATATCCTTTGCATACAAGAGTAAGGGACTTTCTCTTGAAGGCCATGTCACAGCTCACAATGTGAGAGCCATGGCAGCCTCTATGGCTAATCTTTGTTCTGTGTCCATTGACGACATCTGTAGAGCAGCCACTTGGGCTTCGGTACATACCTTCACAGCCCATTACTGTTTAGACAAGGACTCCCATAGGGATGCCTCATTTGGCTAGGCTGTTCTCCAGCATCTCTTTCAGACTTAGTACAACTCCTACCCACCGTCCCAGGTTTGGATGCCAGAGATCCATGGGAGGAAGCATGAACCATCTCTCCATGGGTTTGCAGCTTTCTGGGGTCATCCCCCTGGCATCTTTTAGCTGGGGAGTCCCCATATGTGAAGACTACATTCCTGCTTGTTCCTGGAGATAGCGTAGTTACTCACCTGTAACAGGTGATCTCCGGGAACAGCAGGAATTAAGTCTTCACAACCCACCCACCTCCCCGAGGAGTTGTCTTTCTCTTTCTCTCGTCTCTCCTTTTATCTCAGCTATAAACTCAACTGAAGAGGGAGAGTTGGAAAGGTGGGAAGGCAGCACGCAGGCGCTGTGGGATGCTCCCAAAAGCTTTCCTATTGGACGCTGGGGAGCATTCCCGCGCAGGCTCCGTCGGTACCGACAATACCCATCTGTTTGTTATATTTCAGAGGATGTCTAAAAGTTTTTATGATGTAATGTATGTATGAGTAAGTAGATGGGGGTGGAGGTGTGAATAAGTGAGTAGATTAGGTGACTGAATGTGTGTGTAACTAGGTGCACTGTGGGTTGTTGGGTTGTTTTTTTTTAATAGGTGCAAGGAGTCACACACACCCTTCCCACCCTACATCTTTTGATGATCAGAGCAGGAGCAAAGATATGATCTGATGTATATCTTCCTCCTCCTGCCAGCTTCACCGTTAACTCTTCTCTTTTCCCTTCCCTCTCCCGTGCTCCTCCTCTCTCTCTCTTCTCTTTCCCTTCTTCTCTTGCAACTTTTCCAGCTCACCCCAACAAGCTCGTATTCTCCAGGACCAACCAGGAAGTCAGTCCTCACATATGGGTGACATCGACGTTGATGGAGCCCCTGCGGAGCATTTCCCCAGCTTTCTATGAAAGCCTTTGGGAGTACTGCACACATGTGTGGTCCCCTTCCCGCCTAAAGGTGCCATCTTGCTCAGTCTCTCTTTTTTCGTGGAGCCCGTCAGACGTTTGTCCTAGTTCACCCAGAAAACAGTTAGATTTTTTTCTTCAAATTCTTGTGATTCTTCGCGGTTTTTTCCTCCGGTTCGACGCCAGTTCCCCTTCCCGCCGGGTTCAGTACACCGGTATCGAGCCTGATCTTCTTTTTTAGATTTTTGCCCTTCATGGCTGGCGTTCGCGCCCTTTTTTTCTTTTTCCCTGGAAGGCCGGTCCTTTGACCTCGCGGGGACTCTTTTTTCCCCGATGGCTTCCAGTGGTTTTAAGAAGTGTGATCGGTGCAAGAAACTAATGTCTCTCACCGACACACACGACTGCTGCCTTTGGTGCCTCGGTCCTGATCATGATCCTAAGATCTGTGGACCGTGTGGAAAAATGTCCACTAAGGCACTGCGAAGTCATCAGCACCAAAAGGAAAGGCTTTTCTCCGATTCGGCCTCTGGCCGGGCCCGGACCTCGTCTGAGGCCTCGACGTCTCGGGAGTCTGACCCCGAGCATCGTCGGGGTTCCTCGGACAGGGGGTCCCCCGAGTGGGAGTGAAAGAGGAAGAAGCGGCTCGCGAGGGCGGCGTCGGAGGAGGTCCCTGGCTCCTCGAGGGCTAGGTCTCGGACCCCCGATCGCCGTCCCGGGCCTGTGGAACAGGAGAAGCCGTCAAAAGTACCTCAAGTGGAGCCGGAGTCTGCTGGACACGTAAGTCCTGTTGTCCTCGAGGACTCTCCTCCCAGGGAGCTGCTGTCGGGGCCCGAGTCGGTGGCTGCTGAGTCTCCTGAGCTGGGTCTCAGGCTGACAGCCTTGGAGTGCAGACTGTCTGCCTTCATGGATCAGCAGCGGGTGCTGATGGCCAGCCTCGACCACCGGGACATCGACGTCCAAGTCGACCCCGGAGACCGAGCCGATACTCGAGACCATGAAGGCTCGAGGTCGTCCTCGGTCATGGTCACCCTCGACCTCCCGGTTGGGACCGAGGGTGTCGACGCTGGTGCCTTCGGCATCGGGGCGGGTGCTGCCGGGCCCCGCGCGGTCGGAGCCCGACTCCTCCAGATGAGTCCGCCTGGGAGACGGAGGACGAGGAGTCCCCCGATACCTTCAAGACTCGGTGCGTCCCGTCGGACTCACCGCAGTCTGAGCCCCGGAGTAGGTCCCCTCCGGAGGATACCCAGTTCTCGGAGTTCGTTAGGGATATGGCCACTGCTTTGGCGATCCCGGCGGATCCTGAGGAGGAGCCGAAGAGCTCGAGGCACTCCAGTATGACTCTCCTCCGAAGGAGGCCTTTACTGTGCCAGTTCCTCCGATGCTGGAACGGCTCCTCTTCTGGATGTGGGAGGCACCGGCCTCAACGCCGGTTCTCAGCAAGCGAGTCGATTCCATTTATCGACTCCATAAGTGCCCTGGTTTTCAGAAGGCACAGCTACCACACCATTCCATGGTGGTGGAATCGGCCATGCATCGTCTGAAAAGTCAGAAGATGCACTCTGCGGAGCCCCCTGGCAGGGAGGCCCAGAACCTGGATGCGTTTGGTAGAAAGTGCTTTCAGGGCTCGATGCTTGCTTGCCGTGTCCAGTCTTACCAGCTGTACATGGCATGTACTTGCGGGACCTGGCAAAGGAGCTTGCCGGGTTCTCTGCTGGCCTCTCCAGGGAACCTTTGCAGAGGTTCAAGTCCTTGTCTTCGGGGATCCGGGAATGCTCTAAGTTCATGCCCCGAGTGGCCTACGATGACTTCGAGGCCTCGGCCCGTGTTGCGGCAGCCAGCATCGCGGCTCGACGCCAGGCATTGCTGCAGTCATCGGACCTCGAGCCATGGATTCAGGACAAGTTGGTCGATGTCCCTTGCCGAGGTGAAAATCTTTTTGGCAAGCCCATGGCCGAGAAGGATGCTGAGCTCGAGACCGAGCACCTCACGAGGACAAGGCTGTCTCGAAAGACTTCTGCCCCTTCACACAAGAAGAAGGGCTCGGGTAAGAAGTCCTTTTACCCGAGGAAGGCGACTGCCTACAAACAGTTCCCACCTTACCAGGCCTCCCCCGCTCCCCCACAGGGGCAGCAGGCCAAGGGGAAGGGACATGGGCCCCGTAGGCAGAAGGCCCCCAAGCCTCCGGCTCCTGTTCCTACTCCTACTCAGCAGGGTGGGGGTTTTTGACTCACAAGGCTTAGCCTCTCCGTCTCTGCTGTCCCATCCCTGTACAGGAGGTTGACTATCCCTGTTTGCCCACCGGTGGCCACCCATTACAGGAGACAACTGGGTCTTAAGCATAGTCCACAAGGGCTATCTGCTTCATTTTCATCAGTTGCCTCCTCCCTATTTTCCAGGAGAGCCTCCATGGCCTCCTCTCCATACAGCCCTCCTCTTGCAGGAGCTTCAGGGGCTGTTGCGAGACCAGGCGGTGGAGCCTGTGCCTCCCCACATGCAAGGTCACGGTTTCTACTCCAGGTACTTCCTAGTACCAAAGAGGACAGGGGATCTCAGGCCTATTCTCGACCTCAGAAATCTCAACAAGTTCTTAGAGAAGGAGAAGTTCAAGATGCTTACTCTTGGAACGCTTCTGCCCTACCTCCAGCAGGGAGATTGGCTATGCTCTTTAGATCTAAAGGATGTGTACACTCACATCCTCATTCATCCAGACCACAGACAGTACCTCAGGTTCATTGTGGGAGGAAACCATTATCAGTGCAGAGTGCTGTCATTTGGCCTCACCTCCACCCCCAGGGTCTTTACCAAATGCCTGGCAGTGGTGGCAGCCTACTTAAGGAATCAGGGTATCTTTATCTTCCCCTATCTGGACGACTGGCTCATCAGGGGTCAGACAGCCCAGGAGGCCAGGCAAGCCACCCTCCGAACGATTTCTCTACTCCAGCACCTGTGGTTTGTCATAAACTTCGCAAAGTCCACTTTGCTCCCCTCCCAAAACTTGGAGTTCATAGGAGCAAGGCTAGATTCTCTGCAGGCAAAGGCTTTCTTGCCAGAGGACAGAGCCCAAAGACTGATATCCTTGGCAAACCAGTTTCTCAGCAGGTCACTGGTCTCCGCCAAGATCTGCCTGAGGCTTCTTGGCCACATGGCTTCGACAGTGCATGTCACACCCCATGCCAGGCTTCATATGAGGCCTGCGCAATGGTGCCTCAGAACTCAGTGGTCTCAGGCCACAGGGAGCCTCAGAGACAGAGTAAGGGTGTCCAGACCATTCCTGCACTCCCTACGTTGGTGGCTGCATCCCCCCAACTTACTGAAAGGGATGCCTTTTCAGCCACCTGGGTTCACAGTGGTATTGACCACCGATGCCTCTCTGCAGGGCTGGGGAGCACACTGTCTGGGCAAGTGCACCCAGGGTCTGTGGTCTCCCTGGGAGGCCCAGCAGCAAATCAATCTACTGGAACTGCGGGCTATTCGTCTAGCCCTCAAGACTTTCTCTCAAACCCTGGCCCACCAGTCTGTCTTAGTTCAAACAGACAATCAGGTAGCCATGTTTTATGTGAACAAACAGGGCGGCACTGGGTCCAGGCTCCTTTGTCAGGAGGCGCAGGACCTGTGCTTGTTTGCGCTCAGCCGCAACATGTTGCTCAGGGTGGTTTATCTTCCTGGCCAGGAAAATTACCTGGCAGACAGGTTGAGCAGGATTCTGCAGCCCCACGAATGGCAACTCCATCCCTTGGTGGTTCAGAAGATTTTCCTGAGATGGGGACTTCCATCCATAGATCTCTTTGCGAGCCCCCTGAACAGACAGCTGCCAAGGTTCTGCTCCAGACAACCGCATCCTCTGCGGATAGCAGCGGATGCTTTTCTAATTCCCTGGTCCCAGGGCCTCCTGTATGCGTTTCCTCCCACGCCTTTGGTGGCCCGAACCTTGTTCAAGATTCTAAGGGACAAGGCCTCAGTACTTCTGGTAGCCCCCAGGTGGCCGAGGCAACCTTGGTTACCACTTCTGCTTCAACTAGCAGTGGACACTCCACTACCTCTGGGGTTGCAGCCCGACCTTCTTTCTCAGGACCAGGGGTCTCTTCTACACCCCAATCTCAAATCTCTCAATTTGATGGCCTGGAAGCTGCAAGGGTAGTTTTGGCTTCTTGGGGCCTACCTCCAGAAGTTGAAGAGGTCGTCCTGGCCTCTAGGAAGCAGTCCACTAGGAAAACCTATGCCCTGAAATGGAAAAGGTTTTCTGTGTGGTGTCAGCTACATACAGAGGATCCTTTCTCCTGTACTGTACCAGTAGTACTTCAGTACCTGCTGCACCTGTCCAATCTGGGCCTTAAGTCCAATTCTGTTCAGGTCCACCTCTCAGCTCTGGCAGCTCACCACTCTCTGGTGGAAGGACACTCTCTGTCGGTTCACCCCTTGGTGTCCCGGTTCCTCAGGGCTTTGCTCCTGCTCAAGCCTCCTGTCTGTCCTCCACCCCCTGAGTGGGAGTTGAATGTGGTCTTGCAACAACTGACTCGCCCACCTTTTGAGCCGATGGCTACTTGTCCTCTCCGCTTCCTTTCCTGGAAGACTCTCTTCCTGGTAGCCTTAACCTCGGCCAGGCGAGTGAGTGAGCTTCAGGCCCTAGTCTGTGACAGGCCTTACACTCGATTCTATAGGAACAGGGTAGTCCTTAGGACTCATCCAAAGTTCCTCCCAAAGGTTGTCTCCTCCTTCCACCTTAACCAAGAGGTGGTTCTTCCAACATTCTTCCCTAGGCCTCATGCAAGCCAGGCTGAAGCGGTCCTGCATATCCTGGACTGTAGAAGGGCCTTGTCCTTCTACCTTGACCGTACGCAGGGGCATAGAAGGGCTACTCAGCTCTTCGTATCTTTTGACCCTAATAATCTAGGGTTAGCTGTGTCCAGTCGTACCTTGTCCATATGGGTGGCTGACTGTATCACCTGGGCTTACAGGGCGGCTGACCTTCCCTTGCAGGGTCGGGTCACGGCCCACCGTGTAAGGGCTATGGCTGCCTCAGTAGCACATCTCCGCTCTGTACCTTTGGCAGACATCTGCAGGGCTGCAACTTGGTCCTCAAGCCAGACTTTTGCGGCCCATTACTGCCTGGAGAGGGAGTTCCATAGGGACAGTGCTTTTGGCCAGGCAGTACTCCGGAATCTCTTTGAGGTTTAGGCAACTCCTGCCCTCCAGCTCTCTGTTGGGCTACCGGTGGAGGTTCTTTCAGTGAAAAGCCTTTCTCTGATGCTGGGACTAGAGGGAGTTCTCTTGTTCAGCCTGGGTTCCTCGGTAGCCCAGAGCTAGGGAGTCACCCATATGTGAGGACTGACTTCCTGCTTGGTCCTGGAGAAAGAGTAGTTACTCACCTGTAACAGGTGTTCTCCAGGAGCAGCAGGAATCAGTCCTCACAACCCTCCCTCCTCCCCTGGGAGTTGTAGTTGTACATAGTTTATTTTATATTTTTGTGTGCTGTTTTTTAGCTATGTCATTTGACTGAGCAAGATGGCACCTTTAGGCAGGAAGGGGACCGCGCATGCATGCAGTACTCCCAAAGGCTTTCTTGGAAAGCTGGGGAAATGCTCTGCAGGGGCTCCATCGACGTCGATGTCACCCATATGTGAGGACTGATTCCTGCTACTCCTGGAGAATACCTGTTACAGGTGAGTAACTACTCTTTTTCTCCACACACACACCCTCCCCGGATGAACCACTTCCTCCCAGCTCATCCCTATCTGTAATACTCCATGGTTCTGTCCCTCTGTCTCATTCCTTTCTCCTAGGACAAGCAGGATGAGTCAGCCACACTTGGTGACATCATCCGACGGCACTGAGTCAGAAGTACTCTCTATAGCTCAAAAGGGCTTTTCACCCTTCTGAGCATGGGCCAACTGGCCCCACCCCCTGCCCGCCCCTAGCTAGTCAGTTTCTGTTCTTCCACCTTGCCACCAAGTCGGAATTTTCTACTCTCCAAACAAAATCTACTTATATGAATTTAAAAGGTATCTAATTCTGTGTCTCGGATGTCTTTCTTTCTTTCTTTCAGATTCCTAAACAAAGACAACTTCTCAAAGGCAATTTCTCTGAGCAAAGGGCTAGGCTGGGAGCACAGCTGCTGCAATGCTGTTCAAAGGGAGCTGACTGGAAATTTCCCTGTGCCTGCCGGCCATGCGCTGCCCTCGGAACATGCTGCCCTGCTGCTGCTGCCGCTCGGGATGTGCCTCTAAGGCCTCCATCCCGTCGCAAGCTTGATGTTGCCCACCACCCAAGGCCCTGGATCTACCTAGGCCGACCACGAGGAGGCTAACCACGAGGAGAAGTCAATGACACGGCACGGGATGCGCCCCCAGGCCTCCATCCCCGGCCACGGAAAAATTGAAGCTGCCGTCGCCCACGTACCTGCTCCTACAGTAGCAGACATTCTGGAAGGTCAACCCTGCCGCTTCCCAAGTCACGATCGGGGCTTGGCTCACAGCACAGATACTTCAGGCCGTGCTCCGTAGAGGAATCGATGGTGGATGGTAGCATCCCCTACTGATGAGGAACGAGAGATGCCCGGATCAAATGCAACTAGCCCTCCGAGGGTCACGGCGGCAGCCTGGAATGTGCTCCGGAGGCCTCCATCCTCGGCCGCCTGCCACCGATGATCAGCCCTGCTCCATGTCGCATGAGCCTCACCGCCACTGCTGCTCCTGCTGCCAGATCCACGCGGCTCCGCAGCAGTCTCTGCGCCAATATCTATCTGGAGGGCGCTGACTCACTGACACGTTACGTGCAGGCCACCATGCACCCGGAAGTGACTCAACACCTCCCCTCTGACGCGTCATCACTTCGGGCCCGATGCCTTCTACTTTGGCACCCTCTGCATGCTGCATGCGCAAGTCCTGAGTTGCGTCCTGGGTCCTCAAGGGCTAAGCGTTACTGCTAAAGAGGATCCCCTTCACCCACCCCATGGCACCGGGATCACCTTGTGGCGCCGGGACCTTCGGAGGCAGCTCACAGCACAGACCACAGCGCCATTGGGGGCATCACTCCAAGCACGTGATCGGCGCCGATGTCACATCCCGATCCCGGCTTGGCAGCGAAACGGCAGCTCGGCACTGAACCCCTTCCCTCACCGCCTTGTGGATCACAACCTGACACGGCACTCCTACTGGGCCTCTGCATGATGGAATGGAGGAGTAGCCAAGTAGCCTACAGCAAGCTGCACCATCGGGACCGACGACCTGCACTCCTCTCCCCCCTAGTCACTTTGTGCTCTGCGCCGGGATGGCATCCTCATAGCGCCAATCAGGCGGAGTCGCGAGGGAAGCAAGGTCGGCTTCTAACTCTGCCCTGTGCCTCCCTTTGGCTGTCGATCCCACTGGCTCCTTGGCCTAGAGCAAAGACGCTTGCTTTGGGTGTGAGAGGTGGTGGGTTTGAATCCCACATGGGCCTGCTCCTTCCCCTATCAGCAGTGGGGATCAGTGGGATCCAGGACAACAGCGGGAATATCCTAAAAGTCACAGACACGACTTGCCTCGAAGTCAGCCGATCTGCTTCATGCAAGCCTCTCTCCCCAGTTAATCTCCAGGGGCTGCTAGGAGGGGTCAGGTACTGTCCTTGTACACAACCTGTTCCTTCCATCAAATTTTATACCTTATTATGCTATGTTTTATGTCCAGGTGACTGCCTCTCCCTGCTGTCTACTCTTCTCCAAGATCCCGGTACCTGATCGCCGTACGGATGAACTGGGCCTCATAACACCAGACTCCACGGGAAAGGTTGGACATGAATAAAACTCATACCATCCCTAACCAAGAGGGAAAGAGGACATTTCACCTCAATCTTCCACAGAAAATGCCGGTGCATGTGGCGCTTCCATGCCTATCCGGCTGAGGTACTGCCCCGATATCCAAGCGCATGACCTTAAGACAGTGGCCATTTGGCTCAGTGGTTTGGTAGTGCTTTCCATGAGCTGTGTTTGTGCTCTTGTCATCTATCTCTGGTCACATGCCTCCGACTGTGAGAAATGAAGCCAGTGAGGATTTTCCTCACTGCAGTACAATCGGCATCCGCCCGACGCATGGCACCTCTCAACCTGCAACTGCCTGACGCACTGCTCCTGCGTACGGCTCCCCTTCAGATGGGTTCTGGTCTCCCTTAGGGACCGAGGACAGAAGGAAGGGCCACAGGGGCACAGCCAGCCCTGCAAAATGCCCCGACACAAAGCAACCACCTGAGGATCCTACATCACCACGGGCAGCACAGCCGATACCACAGCACGTCACTAGCTCGCCAGCGCCTCGCAGCCACCCAAACCCCTACTTGCCTCTAAAGAAAGGCTCATGGCTCTCATCCAGCCACATGCGTGGATCCCCACCCACTAACGCAAAGTGGACCGCAGCCTCAACAAGCAAGGGCCAGTACCCCAGGTCAGACCCCGTTTGGATGATGTTCTGCACATATCAGCTCAGAGCCTGCGTGGAAGATTACAATCCTGAAAAGGCAGGAGGCTTTACATCTGTAACGAGTAGGCACAGGTCACACTGTCCAACGTAGCGCTTGTGTGCCTGCCCGATGATTAGTGCAAGGACTAAGGGGTCAACTCCCTACAACGGAATACTTGTCAGTCCACCAGATATGGATAAGACGCACCCCTCATGGCCAAGTGCACCCCTCATGGCCAAAGTGAGCCCTGAAAACCCACCACCATTTGCAGTGGCAACAGTGTGGTGCAGTATCAATAGTCTATGTGCCAAATCCACCACCAGTTGCAGCAGCAGCAGTGTGGTACAGTATAACTAGTTATTTTATCCTCCAGCGGGAGGTCACAGATTCAAATCCCAGCTGTGAACCCTACAGCACATGTCCCTACTTTCAGCCTGGGATTGCCTGCAGGCATGAACATTCATGATATTTGCACCTGTGCACTCCAGAAAAATCACGGGATCCCCACCCTTCCAGACACCTTCTGGGCAGAGGGGCCCACGGTGTGCCCGCAAAACCATGTGGCGGCAGCTCACCTCGATGGAAAGGGTATCAGTCTTCTCACACCTTGTAGACGGGCCCTCCACTACCCACCTCCACCTGGCCATCTCCGGAGCCCTATGCTGTGATCCAGCAAACCATGCCCGTCTGTTACCCTTGAGCCTTCTGGTGAACCATCTCAGTACCCAGGCCTTCCCCCGTGGCTGTCATCATTATCTTCATGACGTGGGTTTCCTTCTCTGCCCTACAGAGAGCACCCGGCCCCAGTAAGCTCTGTGGCACTAAACCTAATGTCTTGGGGTGCATGGAGGCAGTGTGACAGGCCCATGGCCTGCCTGGGATCTCCAGTCTGGACCGTCCTTATGATCAACTCTAGGGCTGCATTCTGATTCAGATTGCGCAAAGGCAGGTGCATCCGTCCTACGGGTCACAGGTTCAAACTTGGCCGACCAACATATCGGGGAATTACGGATGCTCCAGGCATTCCTTCCCCTCAGAATTATGTAGGAGCTTAACCCTTAGGCGTCCTCCATCTGTGGGGCTGACTGCAAATAGATCTGCTCACCACCGGGGCTGACCACAAATAGATCTGCTCACCACATGGGGAACAGGAAGTGCGATTTACTAAAATGAACAATGCCTTTCACCACGCTCACTGTCCGGTACCCGTACCAATGCTTTCTCCCCCAAGAGCCTGCCTCCCACCAACATGCTGTCCCCAACACCGAGTGGGAGCCTCCTCAAGACCATTGCTCTCGGCAGCCCGCTGCCGGCGATGACATAATGATCTGGAATAGATCTCCAGGGAAGTTTTCACATGGATGCTCGGGAAAGCTTCACGGCTATAATAATCTGGCTTCATGGCCGTATTCCAGGGAAGTTTCCATATGGCTGCTTGGGAAAGATTCACGGCCCTGCTCTGCCGTACACCTAGGACATACACTGAACAGTGCACGAGCTTTACAACCCTGGGGACTCCGCCTGCATCTCCATCTGCCTGGATACAAGGGGCGCAAACCAGCGTGCACTTGATGCACGCATCCCCAGAGCTCCTCCCTGCGTCCTGCCCATGTTGCAACACCGTCCAAGAACACAAGCGGTAATTCGTACACCGTACGCAGTGACCGTATCGGGAAGTATAAGGTCGGGAGTTCATCCCATACAGGCATAACGAGATGCCTGGTTGTCTGCCAGCTTTTCATGCTGGATTTGACCACACAGACCTTGTCCCGAAGTTCTTTAAGCAGACAAACCTCTTCTGCACAGCTTTAGTTGTTTGTAGTCAGGGACATTAACTTCAAACAATACCACAGACTCATAAATAGAAGCCATGGTGGACTCCATGCCCCTTCTCTTTATGCCTCGTCGACCAGGCAGCCCAACAATCTGGACTGCCAACCTCGCAGGCCACCTGGGCCCTGGAGGACTCTGCGGGCTTAAGGATCAACCTCATACCTCTCTTGTAGCAC
Source organism: Ichthyophis bannanicus (assembly GCA_033557465.1). Lineage (NCBI taxonomy): Eukaryota > Metazoa > Chordata > Amphibia > Gymnophiona > Ichthyophiidae > Ichthyophis > Ichthyophis bannanicus. The sequence goes on along the minus strand of CM066031.1, from coordinate 161,643,408 downwards.
AGCCAATGCTGCCTTGCTATGCTGCCTTGCTATTCCTGCACGCAGCAATCACCTCGCTGATACCATAGACCGTGAGATATGCCATACTGGGTCGGATTGAAGCCCATCAAGCCCAACCATTGTCCAACCTAGGTCATGTCTCCTCAAAGACACAGGTTCCCCAGTGCTTGTATTGGGCCAAGCAGTAATTCCTGGTCCCTGCTACGCTAACAGTCCCAGAGTTGACTACACAAAAAAAAAAATCTATAAGATATAAAGAGAAGCCTCTCTTATTTGTGATATACTAAATCCCCAATTGGCACCACTCCCATGGTCTTATTTGTGCTATACTAAATCCCCACTTCCCATGGTCTTATTTGTGCTATACTAAATCCCCACTTCCCGTGGTCTTATTTGTGCTATACTAAATCCCCACTTGGCACCACTCTCATGGTCAGCGATATTGATGCCGTCGCTTCTTCATGATACCGTCGCTTCTGCATTGCAGTGCCTCCCGCACTACGCGATGTGCCTACATCTCTGTTACCGCACAGGTGTGCCTTACAACTACACCCGCCGCGGTAGCCGCACCCCTCACAACAAGTCCTACAGGCATACATTCATGCCTACAGGCGTGCATGCATCGCAACTACAGGCCTACGGGTTCATGCCTACAGGCTCTGGTTGCTACATGTGGTACCACAAAGGCGCATGCTAGCCCTAAAGTTTGTTTCGGCCTTCCCCATCAACCACAGCGCATGGCAGCTTGGGAGGCACCAAGTGTGGCTGACTCATACTGCTTGTCCTAGGAGAAAACAGAGTTACTTACCTGTAACATGAGTTCTCCGTGGACAGCAGGATAAGTCAGCCACACATACCCACCCACCTCCCCTGGGAATGGTTCGGCTTCCGTCCTGATGCCCGCCTCCTAGCGGCAAAAGGGCTCAGCTAGTGACATACTGGCTAGCTAGGGGCGGGCAGGGGGGTGGGCCAGTTGGCCCATGCTCAGAAGGGCGAAAAGCCCTTCTGAGCTATAGAGAGTACTTCCGTCTCGGCGCCGTTGGATGTGCGTCACCAAGTGTGGCTGACTTATCCTGCTGTCCACAGAGAACTCATGTTACAGGTAAGTAACTCCGTTTTCTCTTCTAGCATCACCTGACACTCATTCCCTATCCCTCCCCCCATCAGGCTGGCTCACTCATCTACTTTCTCATCCTCTTTTTTCCCCTGCAGGTTCAAATCCTCTCTCTTTACCCTTCCCTCACAGACAATCAATCTTCCACTCCCCTCTCTCATTCCTTCCCTCTCACCTAGCAGACTCGCCCCTTCATGCATGCATTCCCTTGCCCCTAAACCTGACACTTTCTCTCCCTCCTTCTCTTTTCCTCCAGGATCATCCCTGTGTCTTTAAACCCTCTTTCCTCTGTTCTGCAAGACAATTTTCAATACTGGCAGCAGGGAGAGGAAGAGAACAGTAGTGCTTCAGGCCATTTCCTCCTCTTGCCATTTCTTTCTCCTGATGGGTCAATATTGATCTTCAATTGGGGGAAGAGAGTCTGGTTTGGCAGGTGGTGATCAGCAGTAGTGTCAGCCCAGTGAATGGCACAGCATGTGATGGAGCTAGGTCTGACTAGCTAAAGGATACGCCTAGAATCACGGTGATTGACTGGTGCGGGGAATAAGTAAGTTAGAGCAGGCCGAGAACAGGATCAGGCCCAGAATGTGACTGTAGGGACTAGGAGAGAATGAGTGCTGGCAGCTTCACCAGGCAGGAGATGGAGAGGGGCGGGGGGGGGGGGGCGGAGAGAAGCAGCAATAGTGCTGTCGTTAAGAATCTTCTCCTGTTCCATCAAGTGTGCAGTCACTGCATGTGCATACACACAGACACTCTCGCTCTACTTTACCTCCCGATCTCCCTCCCTGTGTCCCAGGAACCTCCCAAAGCACGTGCCCAAGTGCTTTATTCTCCCCGTATGCAGATCTGCTTGTGACACCATTTGGGGTTATAACCCACAATTTGGGTACCACTGAACTGTATAATAAGTTGTTAAACACAGATTGCTAAAGGCATTGGGTAAACCCTTAGTCTTTACCCCCAATCTCTGAAGGCTGCCAACGGGTCAGCTTTTCAAGATTCCCTAATAAATACACACAAAAGAGTTTTTGCATACAATGGGATGTGGAGGGCATGCAAATCTCTTATGCTTATTTTTTTAGGGTATCCTGAAAACCTGACCTGTTGGTGGTGGCCCTCTGTCTGGGAGTGAAGACCAAGGATGTAAGCAAATGGTCAGGAAATTTACAACCATTTTTAAATTGAGTCATTCAGATTAGTGGTACAGGCTTTTTATTTCATATCTAGATTATTGCAATGATATATACATGGGAATGATGGAAAAAATGTACAAAATGCAGTGGCCAGAGAAATTGCCAGAGTATGTAGGTGGACACCACCATTGCTGTTGCTAAGCTGGTTACTGATTTGAGATGCAAGTGAGATTTCAGTTGTTGACTAGCGTTCAGAGTAATTAGAGAAAATGGCCCATGGTATCTGAGAGAGCAAGCTGAGTGGTATGTCCTGGGGAGAAGGTTGTATTCAAGACAGGGAGCTTTCTTGGCACTTCCTTTGTATGGTGAGAGGGAGGTAGTGAATGATGGCGTTCTCAGTAGTAGTATCAAAGTCACGAAACATTTGCCAGAAAATCTAAGACATGTGAGAGATTAGAGGACCTTTTGCAAACAGTTTGAAAATACGGCCATTTCATTGTGGGGATAATGCACAATAGAAGAAGGGAAGGGAGTATATTTATCTCCAGGAACAAGCAGGAATGTAGTCTTCACATATGGGTATCGTCGGTACCGACAGAGCCTGCGTGGGAACGCTCCCCAGCGTCCAATTAGAAAGCTTTTGGGAGCATCCCACAGCGCCTGCGTGCTGCCTTCCCGCCTTTCCCAACTGCCTCTCTCCAGTTCTTCGTTTTCCGCGGAGCCAGCAGGTCGTCGTTCCTGTCACTGCAGAAAATGTTTTCCTTATTCTTTCTTTTTTGTGGTCGCGTCTGCTTTCCTCGACGCTATACAGGTACCGCCGGTTCTTCTTTCTTTCCTTTTTAAAAAAAATATATATATATTCTTTTTTTCCAAACTTTTCTTTTCCAGGTGCACGCGCCATTTTGGGCCTTAGGCCCAAAATTTCCTCCACTATGGAAAAACCCGCTTCGGGTTTTAAAAAGTGCACCAAGTGTGGCAGTACCATCTCCGTCACTGACACCCATGAGTGATGTCTTAAATGTTTAGGTCCTGACCACTCCATCTCCGAGTGTATGGCTTGTGCCATGATGTCCAAGAGGGGTCGACAAAACTGAGCTGCTAAGCTCAGCGCCCTTTTTCCCTCTGATGCAGCTTCTGTGGCATCGACGTCTTCCAGGGCTTCGTCTTCCTCCCATGGATCTCAGGTAACTAAACATAAGTCTGGCCGGTCCTCAAAGGGTAGATCTCCTTCCAAGCATCGAGATGCCTCTGGCGTTGCCCTTGAGGGTTCTGTACCAGCAAAATTGCCCCGGCGGGAGGCTTCGGCTTCCAAAGCATTATCGGGGCTCCAGGATGTTCTCGAGGCCTCGACCTCGGCAGAACTACTGGTGCCATGCTCTGGGGTACCAGCTGCTTCCGGTACCGATACCCAGGCATCGGCAGCATCGATAGACCAGAGGTTCCTGGCTATTGAACGCAGTCTGGTGGCTCTCCTTGCGGCATCGACAGTATCGGCATCGACATTGGTGTCTGCTTTGCTGGCACCCAGTCATGCGATGCCTTCCGGTACCGACTTCGGTCGGTACAGGTTTCGGGCTCTTCAAGAGCATCCGGACAGAAGATACTTCGAATCCTCGGAGGAGTCCGAGGATTCTGACAGCTCTGTCGGTACCGGAATACTTCTCCCGGAGGAGCCTTCCTCTCCTAAACGAAGGATGTCTCCTCCAGAAGATATCTCCTTTCAGGATTTCATCAGAGGTGGCTCGAGGTCTGTCCATTACTGTGACTCCTGAAACAGAGCCCAGGGCTAAGGAGTTGGAGATTTTACAATATCCCAAAGCTCCTAAGGAGGCAGCTACCTTGCCTATCCATGAGATCTTACATGATCTCATGTTGAGAATGTGGGAGACACCTCTTACCACCTCTCCTCACTCTCGCAGACTGGATACCATGTATCGAGTCCCTCCTTGCCCTGGTTTCCAGAAAACTCAGCTTCCTCACCACTCTATTGTAGTGGAATCAGCTATGAGAAGGATCAGGAGTGCAAAGAGGCATGCCTCTAATCCTCCAGGACGTGAGTGTAGAACTTTGGATGCCTTTGGACGTCATACTTCCCAGGCTTCCATGCTTTCTGCCAGGATCAGTTCCTATATTTTATATATGGGAATGTTCCTCAAAGAAGTCACAGGAGATTTGGAGATTTTAAGCCCTCTCCTTCCTGATGGCAAGAGGCAGGATTTTCTCACACTGGTTAAACATGCCCAGGATGTTTCTAAGTTTGTCAATCGTGCAGCTTTTGACTGTTTTGAGTGCATAAGCAGAACCTCTGCCATTGCCATAGGTGCACGTAGAATTGCCTGGCTCCAGGCATCCGATTTGGAGCTCTGGGTGCAGGACAAACTGGGCAATATCCCTTGTACATGTGAGAATCTATTCGGCAAAAATTGGCAAGAGAAAGCCAATGAGTTGGATGCTGACAACTGCACTTTGGATAAGTTATCCAAAGCCACAGCTGATCCTGCAAAAAAGAAGTCTTTCAAGAAACATTTCTTCTCAAAAAAGAAGAGGTTTTATCCTTCGTATTCTCCAGGACCAAGCAGGAAGTCAGTCCTCACATATGGGTGACGTCAGCGCCGACGGAGCCCTCGCGGAGCAATTTCCCCAGCTTTCAAAGAAAGCCTTTGGGAATTGCAGCGCGCATGCGCGGTCCCCTTCCCGCCCAAGGGTGCCATCTTGCTCAGTCTTCTTTTTTCCGCGGAGCCCTACAGACGCTGTTTGTGATCGCCGCAGAAAAAGTTGATTTTATTTACTATTCTTTTCTCGGTTCGATGCCGGATCCTTTTCCCGCCCGGACCCGCTACGCCGGTAACGGGTCCGTTCTTTATTTTTCGTTTTTTTGTCCTTCGTGACAAGCGTTCGCGCCATTTTTTTCTTTTTCACTGGCAGCCCTGTCTTTTGACCTCGCAGGGGCCCTTTTTCCCCCGATGGCTGCCAGCGGGTTTAAAAAGTGTGATCGGTGTAAGAAACGTATGTCTCTTACCGACACACACGACTGCTGCCTCCGCTGCCTCGGACCCAATCATGACCCGATGATCTGTGGTCCGTGTGGCAAAATGTCCTCAAAAGCGTTGAGGAGTCGGCAGCATCAAAAAGAACGAATCTTCTCTGACTCCGCATCCGGCCGGGCCAGGACCTCGTCAGAGGCTTCGACGTCCCGGGACTCCGGTCCTGAGCATCGTCGGAGTTCCTCTGAGCGGGGGTCTCCTGCCCGGGAACATCATAGGAAGAAGAAACCCACGAGGGCGGCGTCGGTGGACGCTCCTGGTTCCTTGAGGGCCAGGTCGCATAGCCCCGATAGCCGTCCCGGGTCCTTGGAGTCGGAGAGGCCTTCGAAACATCCTCGTCTCGAGATGGAGTCTCCTGGACACGTGAGTACTGTAGTTCTCGTGGACTCACCTCCGAAGGAGCCGACGTCAGGCCCGACGCCGTCGGTACCCGAGTCGGGGGCTGCTGGGTCTCCTGAGCTCGGACTCAGGTTGACGGCCTTGGAGAGCAGTTTGGCTGCCTTCATGGACCAGCAGCGGGCATTGATCGCTGGCCTCGCCGGTGCATCTGCCCCGGCCACCGGGACGTCGACGTCCAAGTCGACCTGGGAAACGGAGGACGAAGAGTCACCTGGTACTTTTCGGACTTGGTGCGTCCCATCGGACTCACCCGAGTCCGAACCTCGGAGACGGTCCCCCCTGGAGGACACCCGGTTCTCGGACTTCGTGCGGGATATGGCCAAGGCCTTGGCATTCCCTGCGGATCCCGAGGAGGAGTCTCGAGCCGAAGAGCTCGATGCCCTCCAGTATGACTCTCCCCCGAAGGAGGCATTTACTGTACCGGTTCCTCCGATGCTGGAGCGACTTCTCTTCTGCATGTGGGAGACCCCGGCCTCGATGCCGGTGTTAAGCAAGCGGGTCGATTCCATTTATCGAGTCCGCAAGAGCCCCGGGTTCCAAAAGGCACAACTACCGCACCATTCCATGGTGGTGGAATCGGCCATGCATCGACTCAAGAGTCAGAAGATGCACTCCTCGGTGCCTCCCGGCCGGGAGGCCCGAAACCTGGATGCCCTCGGTAGGAAGTGCTTCCAGGGCTCTATGCTTGCTGGTCGAGTCCAGACCTACCAGCTCTATATGGGCATGTATCTCCGAAACCTGGCAAAAGAAATTGCCGGGTTCTCTGCTGGTCTCTCCGAGGAACCTTTGCAGAGGTTCCAGGCCTTGTCCACTGGTATTCGAGAGTGCTCGAAGTTTATCTCTCGAGCAGCCTACGATGGCTTTGAAGCATCGGCTCGAGTAGCCGTAGCCGGCATCGGTGCCCGCCAACAGGCTTGGCTTCAGTCATCCGACCTCGAGCCATGGGTACAGGACAAGTTGGTCGATGTCCCCTGCAGAGGTGAAAACCTCTTTGGCAAGCCCATGGCTGAAAAGGCTGCACAGATCGAGACCGAGACTCTGACCAGGACTAGGCTGTCCAGAAAAACCTCTGCCCCTTCTCAGAAGAAGAAGGGCTCGGGGAAAAAGCCCTTTTACCTGAGGAAGGCGGCTGCCTATAAACAATACCCTCATTGTCAGGCCTCAGCAGCTCCCCAACAGGGTCAGCAGGCCAAGGGACGGGGTAATGGGTCCCGTAGGCAGCAGGCCCCCAAGCCCACAACTCCGGCCCCTGCTCAGCAGGGTGGGGGTTTTTGACTCCATCAACATAGCCTCTTCCCCTCCGCTGGTTTCTCTCAGCACAGGAGGCCGGCTGGTCCACTTTGCCCACAGGTGGTCAGCCATCACATCAGATACCTGGGTGCTTCATATAGTTCAAAAAGGCTATCTTCTACACTTTCACCAGGTACCTCCCTCCTACTTTCCAGGGGAGCCTCCAAGACTCCCTCTGCACAGGGACTTACTCCTTCAGGAGTTAGCAAGTCTTCTTCAGGAACAGGCTGTGGAACCGGTGCCCCACCACCTGAGAGGTCAAGGCTTTTATTCCAGGTACTTTCTGATACCAAAACGAACAGGAGGCCTCAGACCCATCCTGGACTTGCGAAACCTCAACAAGTTCCTGGCAAGGAAAAAGTTCAAGATGCTTACCCTTGGAATCCTGCTGCCCTACCTCCAGCAGGGAGACTGGCTATGCTCCTTAGATCTGAAGGATGCCTATACTCACATCCTTATTCATCCAGACCACAGACAATATCTCAGGTTTGTTGTGGGAGGAAATCATTACCAGTACAGAGTACTGCCCTTTGGCCTATCCTCCGCCCCCAGGGTGTTCACCAAATGCCTAGCAGTGGTGGCGGCCTATCTAAGACTTCAAGGCCTTTTTGTATTTCCATACCTGGACGACTGGCTCATCAGGGCCCAGTCTTCCCAAGAGGCCACTCAGGCCACTCATCGCACTGTGACTCTGCTCCAGCACTTGGGCTTTGTCATAAACTTCGCAAAGTCCACTTTGCTCCCCTCTCAAAATCTCGAATTCATCGGCGCAAGGTTGAGCACACTTCAGGCGCGGGCCTTCCTGCCTCTAGACAGAGCACACAGGCTCATGCATCTCGCCAGCCACTTTCACAGCAATTCCCTGGTCTCTGCCAGGCAATTTCTGAGACTGCTCGGCCATATGGCTTCCACGGTCCATGTGACCCCCAATGCCCGCCTGAACATGCGACCTGCTCAGTGGTGCCTTCGCACTCAATGGCATCAGGCCACGGGGAGCCTGGCGGACTCAGTACAGGTATCCGACCTGCTGGTCTCTTCTCTGCAGTGGTGGCTTCATCTGCCAAACCTGGTGCTGGGAGTGGATTTTCAATCTCCTCCGCCTTCTCAGCTGCTGACAACCGATGCTTCTCTCCTGGGTTGGGGAGCACATTGCCAAGGGATATGTACTCAAGGCCTCTGGACTCCTTGGGAGTCTGCTCAGCAGATAAACTTCCTGGAGCTCATAGCCATCCGCCTAGCTCTGAGAGCCTTCTCCCACCTCACTTCTCACCAGTCTGTGCTGGTCCAGACGGACAATCAAGTTGCAATGTTCTACGTGAACAAACAAGGAGGCACAGGCTCCTTCCTTCTCTGTCAGGAGGCACAAAAACTGTTCTCTTGGGCCGTCCACCACGGCATCCTCCTCAAAGCTGTCTATCTCCCAGGTCAGGAAAATTACCTGGCAGACAAGCTGAGCAGGATCCTCCAACCACACGAGTGGAGATTGGATCCGTTGGTGGTTCAGCGGATCTTTCTCAGGTGGGGCCTCCCCACCATGGATCTGTTTGCCAGTCCTCTGAACCGGCAACTTCCCAGATTCTGCTCTCGACAACCGTATCCTCTCAGAGTAGCGGCGGATGCTTTTCTGATTCCATGGTCCACAGGCCTCTTGTATGCCTTTCCTCCCATGCCACTGGTGTCTCGCACGCTCTTCAAGGTTCTCAGAGACAGAGCCTCGATGATCCTCGTGGCTCCCCGGTGGCCGAGACAGCCCTGGTTCCCGCTTCTGATGCAGCTGGCGGTAGACACTCCTCTTCCTCTGGGGTTTCAACCCGATCTCCTGTCACAGGATCAGGGGACTCTCCTACACCCCAACCTCCGATCCCTTCATCTGATGGCCTAGCTGCTGAAAGGGTATTCCTTGCTCCCCTCCTGCTGCCTCGGGAGGTGGAAGAGGTCGTCTTGGCCTCCAGGCGGCCCTCCACCCGGAAGTCCTATGCTCTTAAGTGGCGTCGGTTCGCCGTGTGGTGTGCTCAGCAGTCTGAGAATACCTTCTCCTGCTTGGTGGCAGTGGTCTTGCAATATTTGCTTTACCTCTCCAATCTGGGCCTTAAGTCCAACTCTGTCAGGGTCCACCTCAGTGCTCTCTCTGCGCATCACGCACCGGTGGATGGCAGGCCTCTTTCCAACCACCCTTTGGTGACTCGTTTTCTCCGAGGCCTCCTTCTCCTTAAGTCTCCTTTGCGCCCACCAGCCCCTGAATGGGATCTGAATGTGGTCTTGCAGCGGATTACCTGTCTGCCCTTTGAACCTATGGCTACCTGCCCTCTTCGTTTTCTTTCCTGGAAAACCTTGTTTTTGGTAGCCCTTACCTCTGCTAGGCACGTTAGTGAACTGCAGGCCCTAGTGTCTGATCCTCCTTACACTAGGTTCTACAGGAATAGGGTAGTCTTACGGACTCACCCTAAGTTTCTTCCAAAAGTGGTTTCTCCTTTTCATCTCAACCAGGAGGTGGTTCTTCTGACCTTCTTTCCCAGGCCGCACGCATACCCTGGACTGTAGGAGGGCCTTGTCCTTCTACCTTGACCGTACGCGGGAGCATAGGAGGGGGCTGTTCAGCTCTTCGTTTCTTTTGACCCCAATAAGTTGGGGCTACCTGTCTCCAAGCGTACTTTGTCCATATGGGTTGCTGACTGTATCGCTTGGGCTTATGGGGCAGCCGGCCTCTCGTTGGAGGGTCGTGTCACGGCTCATTGTGTTAGGGCGAAGGCTGCGTCAGTGGCTCATCTCCGCTCTGTTCCGTTGGCAGACATCTGCCGGGCCGCTACTTGGTCTTCAAGCCAGACTTTTGCGACCCATTACTGCCTGGAGAGGGAGTCCCGCAGGGACAGTGCTTTCGGTCAGGCAGTCCTCCATAATCTCTTTGAGGTTTAGGCAACTCCTACCCTCCGGCCCTGGTGTTGGGCTACCGGTCGGGGGCGTTTTCAGAGAAGATTCCTTCCTTCTTTGCTACTGAGCTAGAGGGAGCTCATTTTTACGCTTGAGGTCTCCGGTAGCCTTAAGCTAGGGAGTCCCATATGTGAGGACTGACTTCCTGCTTGGTCCTGGAGAAAGAGTAGTTACGCACCTGTAACAGGTGTTCTCCAGGAGCAGCAGGAATCAGTCCTCACAACCCTCCCTCCTCCCCTTGGAGTTGCAGTCCTATCGTTTCGTTTTTGCTAATTTTTTTGCTGTCTTTTAGCTATGTCATCAGACTGAGCAAGATGGCACCCTTAGGCGGGAAGGGGACCGCGCATGCGCGCTGCAATTCCCAAAGGCTTTCTTTGAAAGCTGGGGAAATTGCTCCGCGAGGGCTCCGTCGGCGCCGACGTCACCCATATGTGAGGACTGATTCCTGCTGCTCCTGGAGAACACCTGTTACAGGTGAGTAACTACTCTTTCCCAGCAGGGACGTTCTGCAGGTCAGCCTGCCCGAAAGAGTCAGCAACCACCTAAACAAAGGAAAGCAAAGACTGCTAAGCCTCAACCGTCTCAGCAGTATCAGCCTCCACAAGGCCTTTGACTTTCATCTAGAGAACTTAGCCTTCCTGGCCCTCAATGGACCAGAGCCTTCCACCATTCCAGGAAGGTTGTGTCACTTTGCCCCCAGATGGGGGCAGATAACAACAGAACATTGGACACTCTCCATTATAAAAGAGGGGTACAAGCTTCACTTTCTGTGCATGCCCCCTCCCACAATGGTAAGACAGTTCAATTCTCAGACCTCTCTCATCAACCTGTAAGATCAAGAGGTCACTATGCTTCTTGCCCAAGGGGAAATAGAAGAAGTACCCATTCATCAACAGGGTACAGGGTTTTACTCCCCCTATTTCCTTATCCCAAAGAAAACAGGGGGACACAGACCTATTTTAGACCTCAGAGAATTGAACAAATTCCTGTTCAAAGAGAAATTCAAGATGATTTCTCTGGGAACTCTGCTGCCATACCTTCAGAGTCAGGATTGGCTTTGTTCTCTAGATCTCAAGGATGCGTACACTCATGTTCTCATCCATCCAACTCACAGAAAGTTCCTTCGGTTTCTTTTTCAAGGAAAGCACTAACAATACAGGGTGCTTCCTTTTGGCCTGGCCTCAGCACCAAGAGTGTTCATGAAATGCATGGCTGTGGTAGCAGCATTTCTTCGCACTCTAGGGATATTCGTCTTCCCCTACTTAGACGACTGGCTCATTTGAGCCCCATCAGAGTCAGAGGCCAGAACTTCTCTATCTTGCACAATGCGTATCCTTCAGTATTTGGGTCTAGTCATAAACATCCCAAAATCCAGTCTAACTCCTACTCAGTCTCTAGAGTTCATAGGAGCTTTGCTGGATACCAGAAAAGCAAGGGCCTATCTTCCCCAGGCCTGTTGCCTTCACATGGTGCAGTTAGCTTCTCAAGCAGTGCTAAGGCTTCATCTCACTGCCCGAGAAATGTTACAACTACTAGGCCACATGGCATCTACAGTGCATGTGGTTCCCTATGCTTGCCTCCATATGAGAGCAGCCCAGTGGACTTTATCCACTCAATGGACCCAGGCATCAGAGTGCCTGTCAGACAAAATAGCAAACACAAATCGCCTTATTTTGTCCCTCCAATGGTGGCTGTCCACTCAAAACCTGTTGCTGGGGTCCCCATTTCAACAACCTTTACCCCAGGCAACTCTCACAACAGATGCTTCTCCAGTGGGTTGGGGAGCTCATCTGCAAGACCTCTCCACCCAAGGCACTTGAACTCCACAGGAGACTCATCTACACATCAATCTCTTGGAGCTCAGAGCAATCTTTCTTGCTCTGAGAGTGTTCCACACCCTGCTCAGCTACAAGACAGTCCTTATTCAGACGGACAATCAAGTAGCCATGTTCTACGTGAACAAGCAGGGAGGAACAGGCTCTCTGTCGCTTTGCAACAAAGCTTTCCGACTATGGGCCTTCGCCAGAGAGCATCAGATTCATCTCCTGGCAGTGTATCTTCCAGATATCCAAAACTCTTGGACAGACAGACTCAGTCGAGTTCTGCTTCCACACGAATGGTCTCTGCATGCAGACCAGGTGGCCAAGATTTTTCAAATTTGGGGAACCCCGGACATAGACGTTTTTGCAAGTCCGTTGAATGCCAAACTTCCAAGATTCTGTTCCAGAATTCCGGCTCAGGACTCTCAGGCCAGGGATGCTTTCCTCCTTCATTGGGGTCAAGACTTCCTGTATGCCTTTCCACTCATTTCCCTAATTCCCAAAACCATGTTCAAGCTTCAGAGAGACAGAGGCCGTATGATTCTCATAGCTCCACATTGGCCACGGCAAGTATGGTACCCTCTGCTCCTACATCTCTCTCAAGCTCCCTCTCTGGAGAGGCTCTGCTCCAGATCTCCTGTCTCAGGAGAACGGAATGTTATGGCATCCCAATCCCCAGTCTCTGCATCTCAGGGCTTGGTTGCTGAAGGCCTAGATCTTCAGGATCTTAACCTTCCTCAGCAAGTAAAGGATATCCTTAATGCTTCTAGAAAACCTTCCACAAGACACTTTATGCTTTCAAGTGGAAAAGGTTTACCATATGGTGCTCGCAGAAGGGTCTTAACACCCTTGAGATACCTCTGGAATCATTACTGGAGTATCTCCTTCATTTATCCAATGCAGGACTTAAGACTAACTCAGTAAGAGTCCATTTAAGTGCTATTGCGGCTTCTTTCAAGCCTTTAAATGGACAACCTATTTCTTCCCATCCTCTCATAGCAAGATTTATGAGAGGCCTTCTTCTAACTAAGCCTTCCATTAAGCCACCACCGGTGGCATGGGACGTAAATCTGGTTCTTGGCCAGCTCATGAAGCCACCTTTCGAACCCTTAGCTACTACCTCCTTGAAATTCCTTTCTTGGAAAGTTATCTTTCTCATTGCAATCACTTCAGCACGTCGCATCAGTGAGTTGCAGGCACTAGTGGCTGATCCACCTTATACAAGGTTCCATCATGACAAGGTAGTCCTTAGGACTCATCCACACTTTATGCCAAAGGTGGTCTCGCCTTTTCATCTTAACCAGGCGGTTTACCTGCCTGTGTTTTTTCCAAGGCCTCATGCATCAAATGCAGAAAGGAATCTTCATACTTTGGACTGTAAAAGAGCTTTAGCTTTTTACTTACAAAGAACACAGCAACATAGAAAGTCCTCTCAACTCTTTGTTGCTTTTGATCCTTCTCATTTGGGACTTCCAGTCTCCAAGAGAACAATGTCCAACTGGATTGCGCAGTGTATTTCATTTGCCTATTAGAGTAAGAAGCTTCCTCTGGAGGGCCATGTCACAGCTCACAATGTGAGAGCCATGGCAGCTTCAATGGCTTATTTACACTCTGTGTCTATTGACGACATCTGTCAAGCAGCCACCTGGGCCTCGGTTCATACCTTTACAGCCCATTACTGCTTGGACAAGGACTCCCGCCGGGATGCCTTGTTTGGTCAGGCTGTTCTCCAACACCTGTTCCATACCTATTCAACTCCTACCCGCCATCCCTGGTTGGATGCCAGAGATCCATGGGGGGAAGTGGAGCCCTTTCACAGGGACACACAACTTCTGGGGTCTCTCCCTGGCATCTAAAGCTAGGGAGTCCCCATATGTGAAGACTACATTCCTGCTTGTTCCTGGAGATTACAAAAAATATATTATTTGCTCGAATATTCACCACTTGAAACTAGTAGGACATATTGTAATTATGTAGCAAGGTCTCAGTTAAAACATATGCAGCTATTTGTAAGCGGGCTTCTTGCAAAGTTCACCACACTTACTAGCGCTGCTGCTTACATCAATGACCTTCAATGTACACTTCGACAATTGCCTTCTTTTGTCTTTTTTCTTTTTTAATTTATCGTATTTTTTCTTAATCGTTAAAGTCTTTCTCTTAAAAAATTCAAATAGTCTTCAAATAGTCAAAAAACTGGCCTCCTCAGCTCCAACGAGTAAAACTATTATAATGACAAAAAGGTACTGCTAGTACTTAGCTTCAATGTGCCATTTGGAATATCAATCGTTGTGTTGAGTGGCTATAATAATCTGATGCTAGCGGCTGCAGTTTGAATCCCAACGCCGTGTATCTAAGGCGCCCAAGCGTTTCACTTTATGTGTTTCTTCAGGGGATCTCATAGTGATGTGCCATGTAGATTCTTTCCATTTGTATCTCTTCGAAATAAAGGAAACAGTGTCTGCAAATTCAGATGTAAAAGCGAAAAAACGCTGATCCCCTGAAGAAACACATAAAGTGAAACGCTTGGGCGCCTTAGATACACGGCGTTGGGATTCAAACTGCAGCCGCTAGCATCAGATTATTATAGCCACTCAACACAACGATTGATATTCCAAATGGCACATTGAAGCTAAGTACTAGCAGTACCTTTTTGTCATTATAATAGTTTTACTCGTTGGAGCTGAGGAGGCCAGTTTTTTGACTATTTGAAGAATATTTGAATTTTTTAAGAGAAAGACTTTAACGATTAAGAAAAAATACGATAAATTAAAAAAGAAAAAAGACAAAAGAAGGCAATTGTCAAAGTGTACATTGAAGGTCATTGATGTAAGCAGCAGCGCTAGTAAGTGTGGTGAACTTTGCAAGAAGCCCGCTTACAAATAGCTGCATATGTTTTAACTGAGACCTTGGTACATAATTACAATATGTCCTACTAGTTTCAAGTGGTGAATATTCGAGCAAATAATATATTTTTTGTACTTTGACAGTAATAGCTCGATTAATAGACCAGTCTTTTGTTCCTGGAGATAGCATAGTTACTCACCTGTAACAGGTGATCTCCGGGAACAGCAGGAATTTAGTCTTCACAACCCACGCACCTCCCCTAGGAGTTGTATCTCTCTATCTATCTCTTTCCCTCTCGCTCTCTTTGTCTCAGCTTAAAACTCAACTGGAGAGAGGCAGTTGGGAAAGGCGGGAAGGCAGCACGCAGGCGCTGTGGGATGCTCCCAAAAGCTTTCTAATTGGACACTGGGGAGCGTTCCCGTGCAGGCTCCGTCGGTACCGACGATACCCATATGTGAGGACTAAATTCCTGCTGTTCCCGGAGATCACCTGTTACAGGTGAGTAACTTGCTTACACAGGCAAGACAGACAGAGAGACTTCTTGTATGGTATTATAATACATAAGGATGTGCTTCAGCAATCTGAACTTATTCTTGTGCCCCACAGGTGAGCGTGGGGTGACCCTTTCTGGAGGACAGAAGCAGCGAGTAGCCATTGCCCGTGCCCTAATAAAGAATCCACGCATTCTGATCCTGGACGAGGCCACCAGCGCACTGGATGCGGAGTCAGAGCAGGTGGTGCAAGCAGCTTTGGATCGGGCTTCTACTGGTCGTACTGTGCTGGTGATTGCACACAGACTCAGCACCATTATGGGGGCAGATCTCATCATCGTGCTCTCCCAGGGACAAGTGGTGGAGGTGAGTCTGAGCACTAGAAGGATATCTCGTGATGGCGCTCCAATACAGCATTTTTGGTTGGGTTTTATGTTGGTCACATTATTTCTTCACTTATTTAGTGCTCTAATCCAGAATACTTTACAGACCCACTAGCAAACAGGTAGATAGACTATGAAAATAAAGGCTGGAGAAGAGAATTTTAGTCAACTGGATTGAAAAATTGTTTTTTGAGTGACATGGGTGAATCCTGGATACTAGGAGAAGGTTCCAGAAATGAAGAGCAAAGATAGAGAGTACAAAACTGAGAGATAACTTTTTTTAACACAAGAGGACGAGAAGTAGATGAAGAGAAACAGAGAAACAAGAAGGGGAATAAATGGAGCAGCAGAACCATGAATGTATTTGTAAATTAATTTACGTATTTTGAAATAATAGTAGGAGCCAGTGTAAATTAGCAAGGGAAGGTGTGAGGTGCAGGAGCAGCAGAGCAGTGGGCAAAGAAATTGGTCAGGTGGCATTTGGAGAACATGAAAGTCAAGTAGGCAGCAGTAGTCAACGTGGAAAAGTATTAAAAAAGAAAAAACTTGGAGAGAATGAGCAGATGGTGAAGTTTTACTTACCTGAATTTCCTTTCCTGGAATTCTGCTAGACCAGTCCAAGCAACTGGGTTATGCCCACCTGCCAGCAGATGATAGAAAGACTAGAAACTGCCAGTGACATCACCACTGGTATAAGGATTAGTGCAGCTAGTATTTCTGTCTCCAGCAGATTCCACGCCTCATGAGCGCCGTGAGTCCCTGCCTGAGGAACTAACCTATGATTTTGACCTACATATAGCCAAGTCCATTCCATTTCTGTTGGAGACTGAGGATGCGCCCAGGGCCGAAGAGTTGGATATCCCTAATATTCTGTTGCCCCTAAGGGTACAGTGACAGTGTCTGTGAACAGCATCTTTCAGAAGGTGCAAATGAAAATTCAGGAGACGTCCCCCTCCCCATGCCTTCGATCAGCAGGAAGGTCAACTCTATACATAGAATCCAAAAGACGCCTGGATTCGAGAAACTACAGGTGCGCACCATTCCATGGTGGTCGAATCTGCTCCCAAAAGATCTAAGAGTTCAAAATCTCCACGATACAGCGGCAAAACACTTGAGACAGGGTCTTTCTGGGACCCAAAACATGCATGTCGTGTGCATTTCTAAGCCAGCGATTCCATGGACCGGCTGAACAACCGCCGAGGACTGAGATAAGTCTTTAATGAATTTTTTCACAAATATTTCACTGGAGCAAAAAAAATCTTTAAAAAAAAAATGGGCGTTACGAACTTTTGAGCAGGGAGTTGTTACTCTCACTGTTCCAGTCCGTTTTGCCCGAATGATGTACTGTTTTTGGTGGCAGGGACAAGTTCACTGATGACTTTAGCTTTGTTGTAAACCAAATAGCAGCAGTCTTAGCAGAGTTGAGATGTAAGAAATTTCCAAACATCCAGAAGCCTCCTAGGTCCTTTCCTTTTCACAGGGTTATAAATGGCAGGACTGCAGTGGAGTGGAATACTCCAGATGCTGAACTGTAGGTAGGCAGGAGCATGGCAAAGTTATCTCCCCTTACTCTGGAGGAGAGGGAAAAGTGCACCTGCCTCTAGGTGGATGTGCTAGTTAATGAGGAAAACAACTATCTCTGTGGAGGGTGTTGCAGCCTCAAAGGACCCACAGAATTGCCAGATGGAGGCATTGTTGTTTCAGCAGTCTTTTGAGGTTTCAGCCCTGGTATTGCAGGCAGTCATGTGCGGGAGTGTATGTAGCCCAGGCATGTTTGAGGTAGTCTCAAAAGCTTCTGGAGAGTTCCCTTTCCACACTGGTGGTGTTCTCAGAGACTGCTCACCTTACTTACTTTGGGCATTTGCTAAGAATGGAGTGGAGGAGTAGCCTAATGGTTAGAGCACTGGCTTGGGAACCAATAGACCAGGGTTTGATTCCGACTAGCACTCCTTGGGCAAGTCACTTAACCCTCCATTGCCTCAGAAAAAAATCCAAGTTATCAATGTCCCTGTTTAATGTACATTATCAAGCTCAAGTTACAATGTAAACCATTTTGACTGAAATGATAAAACAGTATAAAAATCCTGTTAAATATGGCCTTTTTTGTGACTGTGCAACTGGTTAATGGATGTGGCCTCCAAGACACATCTTAGCAAACTTCCCTTCATGGGCAGGTTGCTGTTCGGAGAGGATCTGGGAAAAATAATGAAGGACTTTGGAGATAGGCCCAAATGATCCAGCTGCTTTGCCTCTTCTCAAGGTCATTTTCATTTGTCCAAGTCCGGATCTTCTCATGGATCAAGATACCTCTCCTGGGGTCAGTTCTTTTGGGAAGGATGTCGTGGGGGCAGAGAAGGAGCCATCAGGAGTGCGGTAGCTACCAAGTTTTCCCAATGAAGGTTTGGGGGTCCAGGTGGGGGCACAGCCAGTGAGCAGTCACTTGCAGCAAATTTACCCTGCATGGACCCAGATCACTTTGGACAAATGTGTATTGGAGGTGATTTGGGATGGTTATGCTTTCAAGACTGCACAGTCTCTCTGATGCTTTTATGGTGTTACCTTACTGAGCACCCACCAATGCGCAAGCAGTTCAGATCACCCTCGAGCATCTGCTACAACAAGACCATGGTGCCGGTCCCAGTGCCATTTACTTTGCCATTCCCAAAATGGTAGGAATCTGGCAACCAATTCTAGATTTAAAGGGCATGAACAGGTGCCATGGTTTCATATGGAGACTTTGTGTTCCTTAATCGTAGCGGTCCGGAAGGGGAAGTACTTGATGTCCATAGACCTTTCAAAGGCTTATCTTCATATCCCTATTCATCTCGAGCATCAGAAGTATCTGTGCTTTTCAGTCCTGATGGGACATTTACAGTTCCAGGCCCTCCCTTTTGGTTTGGCAATAGCCCCTCAAATCTTCACCAAGGTGATGATTGTTGCTGCCACCTTGAGGAACAAGGGTGTCCAGGTGCATCCATATCTCAGTGATTGGTTGATCCAGGTTGTCCTCTTCAGCTAAGGTGGTCCAATCTGTCCTGTTCCCTCCTTTTATGCCCAAGGTGGTATGAGCATGCCACACAAACCTGGTGCTGTCCCTTCCATATTTTTAAGCAGACGAGTGTCGGGGAAAGAATAGCAATCTCCACCCGGTGGATATGTGCAGAGTTCTGCAGTATTTGAAGATGACTAGTGCAACTCATTTCAGAAATAGATACGCTATTTGTTTTCTTCAGGGTGAAGCAGAATCAAAAATCCACTTTGGAAAGGTGGATTAAGGAAGCAATTGCATCTGCAAACATTCCAAGAGGAAAGTATGTAAAGGAGATCACGTGAAGTGCTGAGCATAGGCAGATGTGAATGCCTGGGGCTCGGGTTAATGCTCCAGGGGTCTTATTCTATCTTACCCTGTATTGATTGGAATTGTTTGCAGGGAGAATTAGCCATAAATATGTCAGTGTATGGAAGGATATCTACAGTACAAAGAGTCCTGAAATGCCAGCTAAAATTCAGAAAAAGGAGAAGCATGCCAAGCACGGAGATCCCAAAATGTTAACGTTCTCAAGTGAGTCATGCCTTTTAGTGAGACCCAGATTGCTTCTCTGACTACAGCAGTAGTGCAGGTGTTGGAAAGCAAGTTTGAGCAACTGTCTGTACAGATTCAAAATATGGCTCAAATTCTTACTGATTTATACATGAATTTCGGTGGTAGAACGATGGGTCTGTGATACAGAAGATGTGCTCAGAGCAGCAAAGGCCCAGCTGAAGACCATTCAACGTAAAGTGGAATAGTATGAGGCTAAACCTGATGATTTGAAAAATAGGTCAAGACAAAGCGATTTACACTTCTTTGGACTCCCAGTCATTGGCAGAGGCGGAGTTAGTTGGGTTTTTTGGCAAGTTTTGTGTAGAACGTGAATATAACTAGGCCTGAAAAGAGATGGTGAGAAGCGACCATGCATGGTTATTGCTAAGACTCTTAATTACACTCATAAAGCGGTGCTCCTTAAAGCTTACCACATGGCTAGAGAGCTCTCATACAATGATGATAAAGTATGACTTTCACAAGAATATTCGGCAAGGGTTGTTACACAGTTTAGAGCTTTTGCAGACATATGTGAAAAGCTGGTTGATTAAAAAGGTTCATTTTGTGCTACTTTAACCTGCACAATTGAAGCTCTGACATAATAATGTAGCAACACTGCTGGATGCACCACAGGTGGTGACTGAATGGTGGATCTTTGTAACAATGGCTAGGTGAGCATGGAGGATTTAGAGAGGGATGGGGGAGAACTGCTGGAGAATTATTATATCAATACGTGTTCTTATTATGGGTGGAGATGGGATTAAGGGAAGGGGTAGAAAAAGAGAGGAGGAGGATTAGGAAGGAGTGTCAAATGTGATAAAGCGTATAAAAACCCACAGAGGCCTTAATGTCTGCATAGAAGGTTCACAAAAGGCCTAACTGTGATAGTTCATCATCTCCATTATGTAGGGAGCTTGTATTTCTCTCAGCGAAGGTCAATCAGATCATCAGGCCCAAAAAGGATCAAACATAAAGGTTTGTTGAATTCACTACCATTCTTACAGTTGTGATCAACATTATTGGCACCTTTGCATTTTAGATATGTTGTTTACAATATCTTGAGAAGTAATTGGAAATATTCCAGCAGTATGTCATCATCATAATTTAATATGTTCAAACGTATACAGCAAAAAAAGCTGTCTCTGCAACTTCGATGTAGTAATTTCTGAGAAAAAAAATATGACTTTGACAGAATTAATGGCACTCTTCACTAATATTTGGTTGCACAATCCTTGGCAGTGATGACAGCCTCCAAATGTTTCTTGTAGCCATCTGTAAGTTTTGCACATTTCTCTGCTGGTAGTTTCTCCCACTCTTCAACTGCAGTTTGTTCCAGCTCATGAATGTTTCCAGGATTCCTTTTTACCAATGGCAGATTTCAGTTCTTTCCAAAGGTTCTTGATTGGATTTGGATCAGGACTCACTGCTGGCCAGTTTAGAGCAGTCCATTTTGTTCCTTTTTAACCATTCTTTTGTACTTTTGGATGTATGTTTTGGGTCGTTGTCCTGCTGGAGGACTCATGACCTTCCACCCAGACCTAGCTTTCTGACACTAAGTACTACTACTGAACATTTGTATAGTGCTACAAGACGTACGCAGCACTGCACAGACACATGTAAAAAAGACAGTCCTTGTAGCACATTTTGCTCCAAAATACCTTGGTAGTTCTCTGACTTCATGATTCCTTTAATATGTTCCAGGCCTCCAGCTCCTAAGGCAGTAAAACAGCCCCACAACATTATGAAACCTCCACCATATTTAACTGTAGGAAGGGTGTTTTTTTTCCTTATAAGCTTCATTTCTTCACCTGTAAATGTAGTAGAGGAGTGGCCTAGTGGTTGGGGCAAGGTACCTCAGGCCGGAAAGTCAGGGGTTCAAATCCCACTAGAGGACAGCAACCTTGGACCGGAAGGACTGGGGTTTCTAGTCCCACAGGTGCTCCTTGTGGTCTTGGGCAAGCCACTTAACCCTCCATTGCCCATGTTCCCTGTAAAACAGTTATCTCCAAGTTATAATGCCCTGTTCAATGTAATTTCAGTTTGTTCAATGTAAACTGCACTGATATCATGAAAGGCGGTATATAAGAAATGTTAAATAAATAAATAAATTGCTGGTCTGCATTGCTCAAAGAGCTTAAGTTTGGTTTCATCTGGCCACAAAACATTTTCCCAGAAGGATTGTGGTTTCTCAAGGTGGGTTTGGGCAAAGATCAGGTGTGCCTTTTTCTGTCTGTCTTTGAGTAGTGGGGTCCTCCTTGGCCTTCACCCTTGAAGTCCTTCTTTGTTTAGTGTGCGGCATATGGTGTGGGTTGAAACCACCACTCCAGATTGCTCCGGGTCAGCCTTAAGCTTTTTGGATGTTGTACATGGTGTTTTTCCAACACTTCGCACTAATCTTTGAAGAGTTCTTGGATTAATTTTCCTCTTCCCACCATGTTCTTGGATGTTCTTGACAGTTTCATGAACAGAAAACATCTTAACATCATGAGCTATAGACACAGGAATCCCAAGGTCTTTGGAGATGGCTTTGTGCCTCTTTGAAGTTTGATGATAATGGCTTTTCTGATGGTCTCAGGCAGCTCTTGTCTTCACCAGTGTGAAAATGGGAGTGAATGTGGCCATTTTAAACATTAAAGCAATCATTCATTGGCTGATTCAAGGCATGCAAGTACTGACAAACTGATCATAGGTGCATTTAATTTTACTACAGTGGGAATGTGCTCCTTCTGTTCAAACTGATTTGAATTGTTTATAAGTATGTTGATAAATAATCATGTCCTAGCAATGTCCCAGTTTTTATACTATTTCCTTTTTTAATTGGTCTTGTTTTATTTGATTCTTTTATGTGTCCAATATGTGTTCATATATAGTTCAAAAACATTTCACTGGCCACTTTTAGTTTTTTTAGGAGATATTGAACATTAAAAGGGTTGAACTGCAAGGTGCCAATAGTGTTGACCACAACTGTATATGGACTACTTCCCATAAGATGTACATCATAATATCAACAATTGCAGCTTGAGCCTAAGGGATAGCAGTGTTGCAAGTGGATCCTTTTTTGCCCTTGTATGTTCCATCTGCTGCAACAGCTACAGAGGTTAGTCATCACACTCACTCGCTGGCATTTATTTTAGTAGAATAGTCCAATTTCCTTCAAAGCATGGTTCTCCATTGGCCAACCATCAGCTTTCCTGCTTGGGAGTAGAGCCTCTTAAAAATAATGAAATAAATTAAAGAACCAGTGAATGCTTTAACTCTTCTTCCATCCAAAGTACCTTACAGGTTTCTAAGTCTACTTTCATATTAAGGTCTTTGAGGCAACATCAAAAGGCCTCTGTTGCAATCGCTAAAACCGTAAGATGATTTCTACATACTCAGCATATCAAACAAGTTAGTCCCCAAACATTCAAATAATAAACAGCTAAATCTGTGTCCCTTCCATATATGGGAGAATATCCCATAAATCTAGTATAAACTACAAGACAAACAACTTGCACATATGAGGTGGCCAACATGCCATCTCTGTTGGCCTTTCTGCAGGACAGTCGAGGCGGTCCTTTTCTCTTAGCTCCCTGAAAGTTCCGGTGGCAGCTTTAGCTTGTTTCAGAGGTCTATTGGCTGGTAAGTCTCTAGCTTTTTACCCAGACGTTTCATGCCTTCGTCGGCAGTTTCTGTATCTGCGTCCTTCTCTCCCGTCGGTGATCTCTTCCTCGGATCCGTGTCTGGTGCTCAAGGCCCTTTGAACCATTGAAGCATGCTACTCTGAAGGATTTGACACTCAAGACTTATAAACAAACTGAGCACCCTAGGGATGGACCCTAAAGTTACAGCTTGGGTTAGAAATTGGTTGAGTGGGAGGCAACAAAGGGTAAAGGTAAATGGAGCTCACTCTGAGGAGAAGGAGGTTACCTGTGGTGTGCCACAGAGATCTTTCCTTGGTCCGTTTCTTTTTAACATCTTTGTTAGTGATATAGCAGAAGTGCTGTCCGGTAAGGTTTGCCGCTTTGTGGATGATACCAAAATCTGCAATAGACTAGACATCCAGGAAGGTGTAGGTAACATGAGGAGGGATCTAGCTAAGCTTGAAGAATGGTCTGGAATTTGGTGGCTGAGATTTAATGTTAAAAAATGCAAGGGAGCAATATAGTTTAGGGGATGAAGTACTTTTGTCCACTAAAGAAAAGTGGGACCTAGGCGTGATTGTGTCTGATGATCTTAAAGTAGCTAAACAGGTAGAAAAGGTGACAGCAAAAGCTAGAAGGATGCTTGGTGCATAGGGAGAGGAATGACCAGCAGAAGAAAGGAAGTGATAGTGCCTCTGTATAAGTCTTTGGTGCGACCTCATTTGGAGTATTGTGTGCAAATCTGGAAACCACACCTTCAAAAGGATATAAACAAGCTGGAGTCAGTACAGAGGGTGGCTACTAAAATGGTTAGTGGTCTTCATTATAAAGCATATGAGTACAGACTTAAGGATCATACAATAAAAAAGCAACATAAAAAATGGGAGAGCTTCACCATACCAACAAAGCAGCAAGTAGAAGACATTATATCTGGACTAAACAGTGACATGGCTCAAAGCTACAAAAAGCCAACTCTTTCATCACATCCAAAAAATCGTCAAAGATTCACTCCAACAAGGATACATGCCGCAACCACTAAAGCATGCAATGATACGACCAATACTTAAAAGTAGCAATCTGAGCCCCTCCGAACCAAAATCATACTGTCCCATCTCCAGCCTGCCATTCCTTGCTAAAATCGTGGAAAAGGCAGTGCAAAGGCAACTACAGGATCATATTGATATAAATGCCCCACTGGACATCCATCAGCATGGATTTAAGCCCCAACACGGCGTCGAAACACTACTAAGAACATAACATAAGAACATAAGATATGCCATACTGGGTCAGACCAAAATCCATCAAGCCCAGTATCCTGTTTCCAACAGTGGCCAATCTAGGTCATACGTACCTAGCAGTTTCCCCAAAAGACACAGGTTCCACAATGCTTAATAATGGTTTATGGACCTATCTTCCAGGAACTTGTCCAAACCTTTTGTAAACCCAGCTACACCAACAGCCTACATCCTCCGGTAACAAATTCCAGAGTTTGATTACACATTGAGTGAACAAATATTTTATTTTATTAGTCTTAAATAGTTTACCCTGTAGCTTCATTGCATGTCCCCTAGTCTTTCTATATTCTGGTAACGTAAACAAGCGATCTACGTTTACCCGTGCCACTCCGTTCATTAATTTATAGACTTCTAACATATCTAACAAACTCTGGAATTTGTTACTGGAGGATAACCATTATTATAACCATAAACCATTATTAAGAAGTGACCGAAGATATCAATGCTTGACCCAGTACAAGCATTGTGGAACTTGTGTCTCTTGGGGAAACTGCTAGGTACATATGACCTAGATTGGCCACTGTTGGAAACAGAATACTGGGCTTGATGAACCTTGGTCTGACCCAGTATGGCATATCTTATGTTCTTATGTTCTGCCCTCAGCTGTCTCTTTTCCAGGTTAAAGAGCCTTAACCTTTTTAGCCTTTCTTCATAGAAGTATCCTTCCATCCCCTTTACCATTTTGGTGGCTCTTCTCTGAACCTTTTCTAATAACGCTATATCCTTTTTAAGATACGGCGACCAGAATTGCACACAATATTCAAGGTGCGGTCTCACCATGGAACGATATAGAGGCATTATAATATCTTTTGTTTTATTTTCCATTCCTTTCCTTATGATATCTAGCATTCTATTTGCTCTCTTGGCTGCCCCTGCACACTGGGCCGAGGGTTTTAACGTTATCCACAATGACGCCTAAATCTTTTTTCCTGGGTGGTGGTTCCTAATGTGGAACCTTGAATAGTTTGGGTTGTTCTTCCCTAGGTGCATAACTTTGCACTTGTCCACATTAAATTTCATCTGCCATTTTGATGCCCAGTCTTCCAATTAATCAAGATCCTCTTGACAATTTTCCACAATCCTCTTGGGTTTTAACGACTTTGAATAGTTTTGTGTCATCTGCAAATTTGACAACCTCACTCGTTATTCCACTTTCCAGGTCATTTATGAATATGTCAAAAAGCAGCGGACCCAGCACAGATCCTTGGGGTACACTACTATTCACCTTTCTCCATTGGGACAATTGGCCATTTAGCCCTACCCTCTGCTTTCTATCTTTTAGCCAGTTCCTGATCCACAGTAGTACACTGCTTCCTATCCCATGACTCTTTGGTTTTGCCAAACGTCTCTGATGATGGACCTTGTCAAAGGCTTTCTGAAAGTCCAGATACACTATATCAACCAACTCACCTTTGTCCACCTGCTTATTCACACCTTCAAAAAAACATAACAGATTAGTAAGACAAGATCTTCCTTGTCTAAAGCCATGTTAGCTGTCTCCCATTAGGCCATGACTATCAACATGCTGAGTAATTTTATTCTTTATGATGGTTTCTACCATTTTTCCCGGTACTGACGTCAGGCTCACCGGTCTGTAGTTTCCCGGATCACCCCTGGAACCCTTTTTAAAAATATGGTGTTACATTGGCGATCCTCCAATCTTCAGGTATTACAGATGATTTTAATGATAGTTCAAAGATTACTAATAGCAGGTCTGCAATCTCATATTTCAGTTCTTTCAACACCCTTGGATGTATACCATCCGGCCCAGGTGATTTGCTACTCTTCAGTAATAGTTGTAATATATCTTCCCGATGTATCGATATTTCCTTCAATTCTTTCGCACCTTTAAATACCACTTCAGTCATGGGTAACATCCCTACATCTTCCTCAGTAAAGACCGAAACAAAGAATTCATTCAGTCTCTCCGCTATCGCCTTGTCGCCTCTTAATGCCCCTTTAACCCCTCTATCATCTAATGGACCAACTGATTCTCTTGCAGGTTTTTTGCTACGAATACTAACCTCCCTCTTTGACAATCTCCTAAGAGGCATAGATAACATAAAAAACGGCTTCCTGATAGTGTTCATGGACATCTCGGCGGCCTTCGATACTGTGTCCCAAACCAAGCTACTGCAGCATTTACAACAGATAGGACTATGCAAGAACATCTTGAAGTGGTTTACATCATACTTGGAAGGACGAACGCAACAAGTCAAATGCGACCAAAAGAATTCACTATAATTCCCCATCACGCAGGGAATACCTCAGGGCTCAGCCTTATCATCAATGTTCCCTGTAAAATAGTTATCTCCAAGTTATAATGCCCTGTTCAATGTAATTTCAATTTGTTCAATGTAAACCGCACTGATGCAGAATAGCACGGTATGTAAGAGAATGTAAATAAATAAATAAAATGCTCTTTAACATCCAAATACAGCCCATATGCAACATCATCAAGCACCACAAACTTCACTATCACATTTATGCTGACGACATCATGGTGTACGCTCCAATCAACCTACTAGCACTGAACACCACAATAATAACCAAATGCCTTGAAGACATGAATGACTGGCTCATAGCTAACAATGGTCAACTACGATAAAACCGAGGCAATGTTCGTCATCAGGAACCCCACTTTCATACCTCCACAAACTATCAGCATCCAAGACAAACACATAGTAGTCAAAGAAGAAGTTATGTATCTGGGCATCACACTAGACAGAGCTCTGAACCTGAAATCCCACATCACCAAAACCGCAAACATGTCCTATCAACGATTGAAAACAATCAAACAAATCAAAACAATGCTCCGTCACGACCACTTCCGCACAGTATGCCAAGCACTCATCACACCACTGCTTGATTATAGAAACTCACTATATCAAGGCCTTCCTCAGCAGACACTCCACCCACTACAGATGGTACAAAACACCACAGCACGCATCATTACAGACAGACCAAGGACCGAGCACATCACCCCCGTCCTACAACTGCACTGGCTCCCAATGCTGGCAAGAGCTAAATACAAAACAATCATGATCATCTTCAAAGTCATCCACCATCTCTCAGCAGACATACTCCACAACGTTATAACAAGAGATATCAGCAATAGACCAAGAAGAACCAATAACGACAACATGATCGGCACACCTGCAAGCTACCACAAAACCAAACAAACAACTTCAAAAAGAGCACCATCACTACTGGCATCCACACTATGGAACTCCCTTCCAACGAAGCTGAGAGCACTAGATGACCTCACAGACTTCCGCAAAGACCTCAAAACATTTTTATTTTTAGAAACATATGAGCATCCAGGCAACATCCCATACCCAAACTGATATACTACTACCGCCGCCAACTAAGCACACACCCATTATATCCACATACACAAGTTTATCATACCGCATTATTAAATACCCTCATGTTAAATGTTACCTTCAATTGTACTGTCTAAACGCTATTAAGTAACTGTACTACCTAAATGTTTACACGTACCCTAATGTTAAATGTAACCGTCCAATTGTAATGTGACGTGACCACCTTGATTGAAGGATAAGGTGGCATACAAATCTGTCTAAATAAAATAAATAAATATGTACATCTTAGAGGAAAGGTGGGATAGAGGTGATATGATTGAGACATTTAAATATTTTCGTGGGTTAAATGCACAGGAGAGCCCCTTTCGATTGAAAGCAAGCTCTGCTACAAGGGGACATGGGATGAGGATGAAAGGGGATAGATTCAGGAGTGATATGTGGAAATATTTCTTTACGGAAAGAGTGGTGGATCTGTGGAATAGTCTCCCAGTGGAGATGGTAGAGATAAGGACAGTATCCGCAACACACATAGTATAGTCATTAAAAAGCATAATCTTTCTGTTCTTGTATTCCATGGGTTTTTTTGCTGGCGATAGACATACATTATTCATTCTTTGTCCACCCAAATCAAATACTAGGCTATTGCTAGACATGGCCTGGTATTATCATATCTTTTCGGTCCCATGTGGTGGGTGTGTTCACAGTGCCCAATCACCCAGTAGGCCCAGAGCTGCAGGCATCCAGCTTTCATAAAATTCGTGATGGTTTTTGGTAAGCCCACTACATTCACATTATTGCATTGGGCACGGTTTTCTTGGGTACTGGTTAGAAGTTGTGTTACCTGAGTTGTTAGGTGCTCCACTGATGTTTCATTGCTCAACTTCTGTCAGCCTGCTGAGCTGGGCCTCAAACTGTTCTTTAATGCCATCAACTGTAGACTGTAAACGGTTGAGTCTGTCTTCTGAGGTGGCCAAAACCACTTATGGTATCTCTGCGGCCAACTCAGCAGTTCCTGACAAAATCGACCTTCACAGCATCAGCAGCTATTTTGTGTTCCGGTGTACATTTTTTTTGTTACGTGTGCTTTAGTTGATCACTCTTGATTGCCCCACCAGCTACTTTCCTTGTTAGCTGCCTCGTGGCATATCTGGGGTAATTCCCCCTCTCTCCTGCCTCCCCGGTTGGGGATGATGTGATTTTAGCAAATCCTTCGCATTTTTGGGGCCTTAACATGGGAGCGCTTTCCCCTCATATCCCCTTCTCCCTGAGCATCATGTGATTTCCTTCTTTTCCTTTTTACAGCAGGCTTGGTCCTTCTGGCATGGAAACTCGGGCCCTGCTGCCTCTGGATGTCCCCAGGCGCAGTCTCATGAGGAGTAGGCTGAGAGTGGAAGCCCTGCTTGGTTGCCTGTGGCTAAGTGTCCCTGGCGAAGGTCGCCTACTGGAGATCAGCTGGGATCTGTGTGAAAATTTGACTGTGGCTTGGATTCAGATGTCTGATGTGGATGAAATACTTTTCTCTCATTCGGAGGATCATGAGGAGGCTGATGTTATCTGCCTGTTCCAGGAGGAGAAACCGGAGGCATTGATTTTCAGGATATTATCCACATTGAGCTTGGTGGATGCTCCAGGCATGGAGCAGGATCCAAAGATGAATCCACTCCTGCAAGGGGTGCAGAAATTCACTACTGTCTTCCTGTACCCAGAGGTGTTCAAGGGCCTGTTCTGGTCAGGGTGGGATTCCCCTGACTTTCTGCTTAAGGGGCTGAGGGTGTATAAAAGGATGCATGCTCTCCCGGAGGATTGCATTGTGTGGTTTGATATTTTCAAGGTGGATGTGCAGGTCATGGTGGTTACCAGATGGACCACCATTCCTGCAGAAGGCAGATTGGCCTTAAGGATACTGTGGACTCATCTTCCAAAGCCCAGTTGCCCATCTGACCTTAGAGGGATGCTTCTGTTGGGTCCAACTTAGAAAAGCTGGTGAAGGACCTGGGTGAGACAAAACCGTACCGCCTTCTGGGGGACAGGTCCAGGGGGCCTGTGAAGTGGGCAGGAGCCCCATTTCCATCGGCCTCCACCTGCATATTGCTGGGGTGGATATTGTGGAAACGCATTTTCTCAGCTGGCACACTCTAGTTTCTGGAGAGTAGGAGTTGAGTAAGAAGGCATTTCAGTTGTTGCTGCACTGCTGGGGCCACCCCAAGAGGGTTCTGATGGTGACCCACTTCATTGCCAAAGTGTGCCGCTTCTTCATTTTCCACATGGAAATGGGGTCTGAGGGCACTGGCATCCTGGCTCAACCTTGACCAAGTCAACACCTGCTGTATGTTTTTTCTCCGTGGCCTCTGGTGGGGCTTGTGATTCGGCATATGGAGCGCCACTCAGGAATGATTATTCTGGTGGTGCCAAGTTGGCTGAGGAGAGCATGATTCTGAGATTTTATATGGCTTCTGCAAGCACCACCTTTTTGTTTGCTTCCGCCTCGGGGTCTATTCTGTCAGGGGCTGCTTGTCCTGGAGGATATGGCTCACTTCTTGCTTACAGCTTGGCTCCTGAAAGGAGACTGTTAGCATGTATGGACTACTCTCTGGTAGTGGTTTCCATTCTGCTCAGAGCGCCCGGAGGAGATCTACCAACCTGGCATAAGTGGGTCTGGTGCCTTGAGTGCTGGTGTGGCGCACAGCAGCTAGCTTCTCAGACTGCCAAGATGCTTTCTCTGTTTGCCTTTTCTGCAGGATGGTCTGAGAAGGGCCTTTCTCTTAGCTTCCTGAAAGTTCAGGTGGCAGTTTTGGCCTGTTTCAGAGGTCTGTTGGCTGGTAAGTCTCTAGCCTTACACCCAGATATTTTGCATTTTCTTCAGGGAGTTCAGTGTCTGAGTCCTCCCCTCTGGTCTGTTGTCCCTTCCTGGGATCTGTGTCTGATGCTCGAAGCCCTGATGTCTGAGCCATTGGAGTGGGCAACTCAAGACGGTCTTCTTGGTTGCAATGTGTTCCGCAAGGAGAATTCTGAGCTGCCGGCTCTGTCTTGACAAGATCTTTGCCTATCTTTTTTTTGAGGAGGCCATTTCCATTGCCATTTATATGTGGTCTGTGCCTTCCTTCTTCCCTGAGGTGATTTCTCCCTTTTATGTGAACCAGGTGGTTTGCCTGCCCTCCTTTTCTAAGGAGCAGTGTTGGGGAAATGGTAAGGATTTTTGCCTTGTGGATATCCCGAGGGTGCTTCTCTGTTCTTAGAGGTTACAAATTCTTAAGTCAAATCATCATTTTGTGCTGTTTGCTGGCCTACACAAGGTGATGTGGAAGCTAAGTCTGCATTAGGGCGCTAGATTAAGGAGGCCATTGCCTTGGTGGATCTATTGCAGAACTGGCTGGTGCCAGAGGGTTTGTGTGTCCATTCCACACAAATGCAAGCATCCTTGTAGGCAAAGCAGAGCTCGGTAGCCCTGACAGACATTTGTCGGGCGGCAACATGGGCATCACTTTCCACTTTTTTGTCAAGCATTTCCACTTGGATATCCACACTCGGGCGGACATGGCCTTCGGCTCTAAGGTTTTGTGAGTCTTCCCATCCAGTGGAGGCATAGCTTTGGTAGTCACACTTGTATGGACTGGTCTAGTAGGATGACATAGAAGGTAACGTTTTACTTACCAGATGATGTCCTTTTCTTGCGTCCTACTAGACCAGTCCAGGGCCTGCCCCCTGGAATGGTTTGCTTTGTTCTTCTGCGGCAGTACCGTTGGGTCCACTATGATTTATATATTTGGCTCTGCAGATCCATCTGCTACGGACAGCCTTCTGTTTATGCTTTTCTGTACATAGTTCTCTATTGTTTGGTTACTCATTGTTGCCCACCTTTAGGTTGTGTGAGGCTTGCCATGTTCTCCCATATGCTTTAGGACAAAAACTGAAGAGACCTCTGGTGGCTGAGGTGGATAGAAGCATGGGAGTGATATTGAAATCTGGGCTTTTCATTGGTTCTTTGGCTCCACCAATCTGCTGGTAGGGAAACACAATCCACCTGTCTGGACTGGTCTAGCAGGACTCAAGGAAAGGACATTATCTGGTAAGTAAAATGTCACCTTCCAGAACTTCCCTTCCACACTTTCCTTTGTCAATGTTACCAACATGTACCAAGACAGCAGGCTGCTCCCCAGCACTATCTAAAACCTTATTTACGTGGAGTGTGAGGTCCGCTACCTTTGCATCAGGCAGGTATCTTACCAGGCGGTCCAACAGCTACCCAGCTGTCTCCATGCCTAATGATCAAATAGCCAGCTATGACGGCCATCCTAACCCTTCCCTCATGGGCACATGGCCCTGGAGACACGTCCTTGGTGTGAAAGGGCATTACATCATTTGGAGGACAGGTCCTAGCTATAGGATCACTTCCTGCCACATTCAGGGTGATGCTGTCTTTACATGTGACCTCTCTCCTCCATGGCAGCAGAACGTCTGCCAGACTGGAGGTGGGGCCTCTCGCCTACATCCCTGTAGGTCTTCTGTATATCTCTCTGTCTGCCTCAGCTGCTCCGCTACTCTAGCCTCTAGATTTCGGACTCATTCCCTGAGAGCAAAGAGTTCTTTACACCTAGTGCACACATAAGA
This sequence comes from Ichthyophis bannanicus, assembly GCA_033557465.1. Lineage (NCBI taxonomy): Eukaryota > Metazoa > Chordata > Amphibia > Gymnophiona > Ichthyophiidae > Ichthyophis > Ichthyophis bannanicus. Next base: position 161,611,527 of record CM066031.1, on the reverse strand, counting down.
CCTCTCACCAACTGGGAGAAAATCATACATATAACACTCAGTGCAAAAGATTGGATAGCCTCAATCTATCTGCTGTCTGCATCATTAAATTTCTTTTATCTATTTAAAGTTGTTCAGTTGTCTAAAGTTGCTAGGGGAATAGGGATATTTGAATCAATATGATTATACCTATTAAAGTATAGGGGACTTTAAGTTTTACCTCAAGGTGAACTGCAAGGACTTGATTAATATACTCCTATGGCCTAATAACTTGCTTATTAAGATCAGTCCGTTCCCCTTAACTGGTTTAGGAGACTATAAATCAAGGAAGCCAGGGGAGTTAAAAACACTAACTGAAAGTTGTCTTGTAAGCCCTAACTGCCTTTAATTTTAATGAAAGCTACCTTGTTTTAGTATGTCCTAACTGACCTAACAAAAACGCTGAATTTTTAAAATACACAGATTCTATCAACTTTAACCCAAAGAATTCCTTTTTCCCCAAGATTTACAGAATTCCCCACAGATAATTACTTACAATTGCAGATTTCTTCCCAGCAGTAGCAGTCCCTCTTGGTAGGTCCTTCAATGAAGATGGGCACATTGACAATTAGAAGCTCCTCAGGAGTTCCTAAAGGTCATGTGCCTTAGGTCACACCCATTTGGGCATGTGCCTGCGGGTGCTCACCGGCTTTTGAACCTCTGACGCAGGCAAGCAGGAAGGAGGAGTCCTGACATCCCCAGTATGCCATGATCGCTGATGGAAGCAAGTTCCAAGCAGACGGTGGAATCCCTTCTTCAGCTGAGCAGTTAGATGGTATGCCCCCCTTGAATTTTTATTTCAGGGAGACACGCATACTTTGGGATGCTGCCAACATCCCTTTCATATTACAGCCTTGAAAATATGGAGCCAGGTGGGGAGAGTGGCAAGGATTTCAACCTAGAATCATGACGGCAGAAAAAGACCACATGGCCTATCTAGTCTGCCCTTCCGTAGTTGATAGCTCCATATTTTCAAGGCTCTCTCATCCCTTGCATGCCTGTCTCTGTTTTTCAGTTTGTGTGGAACATGGGTCCTAGGGTGGTGCAAGTATTATAAGGCCTCTCATTTTTCCTGCTCCAAACTATTTTCAGGATGTGTATTTCATTTCCAGCAAGTTCAGGAGGCAACCCTTGGTACACAATGGTGCTGCTTTCAATATTTTAAGATTTGGTGCTTCAGTGGTGAGGGGGAGGGAAGAATAGGGGATGGATTTTAAGGTTCTCTACTAGGGGGTGCTTATAAGTCTTTGGCTTTGAAAAGAAAACAAAAAGCTACAAGTTTGAAAATATTTATTTACTCAACTTATTCCCCCCTGAGCTCCACACAGTTATGACTTACTGTAGTTGCTCCAACTTCTTCAAGCCCTCCAAATAAAACTCTGGTGTTTGCTCTGCAAACCACTCATCAGCAGCTAATGCAGCCTCCTCAATGCTTGAAAACTTTCTTCCTTTCAAGTGTTTTTTGAAGTTAGGGAGCAGGTAATAGTCAGGTGTCTCAGCACTTCAAAGGGTAGATCAGCCAATTTCTGCCGCGTGATGGCTGCAGTGTGAGGAGAGGCATTGTCCTGCAGAAACAAGACACATTTTGAAAGCTTGCCTCGATGTTTGGATATATACTGCATTTACAGATATCAAGGGAAGCACAATATTTTTCAATGGGCATGCCTTTGGAGGCGATAATGCCAGCCATGCAGCAGCAGCTTGCTCAACATCTTCTATTGGTGACTAGGTGTGTAGTACATAAGAATATAAGATATGCCATACTGGGTCAGACCAAGGTCCATCAAGCCCAGTATCCTGTTTCCAGCAGTGGCCAATCTAGGTCATACGTACCTAGCAGATTCCCTAAAAGACACAGGTTCCACAATGCTTGTATTGGGTCAAGCAGTGATATCCTGGGTCCCTTTTAATAATGGTTTATGGACCTTTCCTCCAGGAACTTGTCCAAACCTTTTTTAAACCCAGCTACACTAACAGCTTTTACTGCATTCTCCGGTAACAAATTCCAGAGTTTGATTACATGTTGAGTGAAAAAATATTTTCTCTTATTAGTCTTAAATAGGTTACCCTGTAGCTTCATTGCATGTTCCCTAGTCTTTTTATATTCTGATAACGTAAACAATCGATCTACGTTTACCCATTCCACTCCATTCATTAATTTATAGACTTCTATCATATCTCCCCTAAGCTGTCTCTTTTCCAGGTTAAAGAACCCTAACCTTTTTAGCCTCTCTTCATAGGGGTATCCTTCCATCCCCTTTACCATTTTGGTGGCTCTTCTCTGTACCTTGTCTAATAACGCTATATCTTTTTTAAGATACGGCGACCAGAATTGCACACAATATTCAAGTTGCGGTTGCATCATGGAATGATATAGAGGCATTATAATATCCTTTGTTTATCCTTTGTTTTATTTTCCATTCCTTTCCTTATGATACCTAACATTCTTTTTGCTCTCTTGGCTACTGCTGCACACTGGACAGAGGGTTTTAACATGTTATCCACAATGACGCCTAAATCTTTTTCCTCAGTGGTGGTTCCCAATGTGGAACCTTGCATCGTGTAACCATACTGTGGGTTGTTCTTTCCTAGGTGCATAACTTTGGCCTAGTGGTTGGGGCAAGGTACTTCAGACCGGAAGGTCGGGGGTTCAAATCCCACTAGAGAACAGCAACCTTGGGCTGGAAGGACTGGGGTTTCTAGTCCCACAGGTGCTCCTTGTGGTCTTGGGCAAGCCACTTAACCCTCCATAGCCCATGTTCCCTGTAAAATAGTTATCTCCAAGTTATAATGCCCTGTTCAATGTAATTTCAGTGTGTTCAATGTAAACCGCACTGATGCAGAATAGCGCGGTATATAAGAGAATATAAATAAATAAATAAATCTGCCATTTGGATGCCCAGTCTTCCAATTTATTAAGATCCTTTTGCACTTTTCCACAATCCTCTTGGGTTTTAACAACTTTAAATAGTTTTGTGTCGTCTGCAAATTTGATAACCTCACTCATTATTCCCTTTTCCAGTTCATTTATGAATATGTTAAAAAACAGCGGACCCAGCACAGATCCCTGGGGTACTCCACTATTCACACTTTTCCATTGAGAAAATTGGCCATTTAGCCCTACCCTCTGCTTTCTATCTTGTAACCAATTCCTGATCCACAATAGTATATCACCTCCTATCCCATGACTTTTCAGTTTTGCCAAAAGTCTCTGATGAGGGACCTTGTCAAAGGCTTTCTGAAAGTCCAGATACACTATATCAACAGGCTCACCTGTCTATAGTTTCCCGGATCACCCCTGGAATCCTTTTTAAAAATTGGCGTTACATTGGCGATCCTCCAATCTTCAGGTATTACAGATGATTTTAATGATAGTTCACAGATTACTAATAGCAGGTCTTCAATCTCATATTTCAGTTCTTTCAACACCCTTGGATGTATACCATCCGGTCCAGGTGATTTGCTACTCTTCAATTTATCAAATAGTTGTAATACATCTTCCCGGTGTAGCGATATTTCTTTCAATTCTTCTGCAGCATCACCTTTAAATACCACTTCAGTCATGGGTAACATCCCTACATCTTCCTCAGTAAAGACCAAAGTAAAGAATTCATTCAGTCTCTCCGCTATAGCCTTGTCCCCTCTTACTGCCCCTTTTACCCCTCTATCATCTAATGGTTCAACTGACTCTCTCACAGGTTTTTTGCTATGAATGTACTTGAAAAAGTCTTTATTATGCGTTTTTGCTTCCACAGCAAGTTTCTTCTCAAATTTGCTCTTTGCCTGCTTTATCAGTGCCTTGCATTTAACTTGCCAGTGCTTGTGCTGTTTCCAGTTTTCGTCATTTGGCTCTTTTTTCCATTTCCTGAAAGATGCTTTTTTGGCAACAACAGCCTCTGACCTCACCTTTAAACCATGCTGCTGGCAGTTTTTTGGACTTCCTTCCACTTTTCTTAAAGCGTGGAATACAGCTGGTCTGGGCTTTCAAGATAGTATTTTTCAACAACACCCAAGCTTGATGTAGGTCTTTAACCTTTGCAACTGCTCCTATTAGTTTTTTCTTAAATATTTTCCTCATTTTATCATAGTCTCCCTTTCAAAAGTTAAAAGGTAGTAATGTGGATTTCCTTACCATTCCTCCATTAACTAAATCAAACGTGATCATGCTATGATCACTATTGCCAACTGGCCCCAACACCCTTATCTCTTGCACCAGGTCTGGTGTTCTACTAAGGACTAAGTCCAAAATGGGTTCCCCTCTGGTCGGTTCATGAACCAGCTGCTCCAAGAAGCAGTCATTTATTTCATCTAGAAACTTTATCTCCCCAGCATTTCCTGCCGTGACACTGACCCAGTCAATACCGGGGTAATTAAAATAACCCATTATTATTACCGTTCTGTAACATTTGTTAGCTTCCCTGATTTCTTTGAGCATTTCATCATCCATTTGTTCATTCTGGCCAGGTGGTCAATAGTACACTCCCACTGCCATCGCCTTCCCCTTTTTAGATTGAATTTCAATCCATAGAGATTCTACAGCAAATTTTGTTTCCTATAGAACTTTAATCCTTTGTGACTCAATGCCCTCTCTAACATAGAGTGCAACCTTTCCACCAATTTGATCAGCTCTATCATTACGATATAGTTTGTACCCAGGTATCACCATGTCCCACTGGTTGTCCTCCTTCCACCATGTCTCTGAGATACCAGTCATTTAGTGCTATATATTCTAACTCTCCCATCTTATTTTTTGGACTTCTAGCATTTGCATACAAGCATTTTAGAGACTGTATTTTCTTCATATTAATCTGGTTATCGGTAGGCAGGGGTAATTTGGAATCTTTAAGCTCTGTCTTCTCTGTACTCAAGGGCTTTTGGGCTACCTTTGTCTTTATTGCAACCTCTCTGCTGATGTGCCCTAACTTCATTTTTTTGGTAGTATCCTTCAAGGATACATCGTTCCGAACCATGCGCTCTTGGGCGACTGTCGGCTTTCCCCTATTATCTAGTTTAAAAGCTGCTCTATCTCCCTTTTAAAGGTTAATGCCAGCAGCCAGGTTCCATCCTGGTTAAGGTGAAGCCCATCCCTTCGAAAGAGCCACTCCTTTCCCCAGAATGTTCCCCAGTTCCTAACAAATCCAAAACCCTCATCTGTGCATCATTGTCTCATCCACACATTAAGACTCCTTAGCTCTGCCTGCCTTATGGGTCCTGCGCGTGGAACGGGAAGCATTTCGGAGAACGCTACCCTGGAAGTTCTGGATTTCAACTTCCTACCTAAAAGCCTAAATTTAGCCTCCAGAACCTCCCTACCACATTTTCCTATGTCATTTATACCGACATGTACCAAGACAGCAAACTCCTCCCCAGCACTATCTAAGACCTTGTCTAGGTGGCGCGTGAAGTCCCCTACCTTTGTACCAGGCAGGCATGTTACCAAGCGATCCTCCTGTCCACCAGACACCCAGCTATCTACATGCCTAATGATCAAATCACCAACTATAACGGCTGTCCTAACCCTTCCCTCGTGGGCACATGGCCCTGGAGAAACCTCCTTGGTGCGAGAGGATTTTACATCAGCTGGAGGACAGGTCCTAGCTATAGGATCACTTCCTGCCACACCAGGGTGATGCTCTCCTGTCACGTGACCGCTCTCCTCCATGGCAACAGGGATGCTGCTAGACTGGAGGTGTGACTTCAGGACTGTATCCCTGTAGGTCTTATCTATGTACCTCTCTGTCTTCCTTATGTCTTCCGCTACCCTTGCCTCCAGAGATCGGGCTCGTTCCCTGAGAGCAGAGAGCTCCTTGCACCTTATATACACGTAAGACCCCTCACCAACTGGGAGAAAATCATACATGTGATATTCCAGTGCTAAAGACTGGAAAGCCCCCATCTCGCTGCTGGACTGCTGTCTGCATCTTCGTTTTAAGGTTGTGTTTAGATATTTAAGTTCTTTACTTACTAAGGGTTGCTGGGGATACTTATACTAATAAAACTATACCTAATACGTTTAATGTACTTTGTTCACCTGAAATTTAATTAATCTCAGATCCTTAATGTATGCTGATGAGAATAAACAGCTGCACCTGAGAGTGAATATGGCACCTCCTTTCCTTTAAGAGGTTTAAGCACCTATAAAGCTACGATTATCCCAGGGGTGGGTAATAGTGCATTCTCCAGGAAAAAGCAGGAAGTCAGTTCTCACGGGTGATGTTGGCGCCGATGGAGCCCATACGGAAGCATCTCCCCAGCTTCCAAAGAAAATCTTTGGGAGATGCAGCACGCATGCATGGTCCACTTCCCACCAAGGGTGACTTCTTGCCTCAGTCTCTTTTTTCCGCGGAGCCCATCGGACGTTGTCCAGTTTCCCCCAATAAAAGTCTGATTTTGTTTTGTCCAGTTTGTGTACCGGTTCCTTCTCGTCCCCAAGCCAGCTCTCCTCGGTGCCGCTACATGGAAGGGGAGTCAGAAGCATGTTGGGATTATTTGGGCATTCTTTTAGAGTTAGGTGTACCTAAATGAGGATTACAAGGCATGAACTTGCCTTTATGACTTTAATATGTAAATGTATTATTGGGATTGCTAAGTGGTGATGTTTTGCGGGAATTGTGCGGGGTCTTTACTTTTATAGGAGACATTTTGAATAGATGACTTCTTTTCTCTTTGGACATGGGGATGTGGTGTTGTGGGTATGAGGGGATAGGAGTCATGTTAGGAATGTTAAGCTGTGTTAGGATGTTTGTGGCTTCCAAGTGTAAATTCAGGGGATAAAGATGGCACAATTCTTGATTTTCATAATGGAGACAAGCGTGGAGGAGAATATTGGGAGAAATGTGGGAGGGGTATTATGACAGCCTACAGAGGGTTAGAGATTTGGGGAAGAATGGTGGATCATATGGCTAGCATTATTGCCTCCAAAGGCTGAGGACTGCATAAAAGATATCAGAGCCTTGCAAATTTACGCATTCCTAATAGGGGCTCTGCATTTCCAGCAAAAGTAGGAGTGTGTGGCTTTTAATTACTAGCTGTCTGCCTGAGAGCTCTTAAAAGGGTTTTGGTACATTTTTAAAATAGTTACTTTCTTTTTTGTGCTTTATTTCAAAAGAGGAAATATTTTCTTTAGTGCTATAGGTTTAAAAATCGGCCCTTAGACCAGTGGTTCTCAACCTTTTGTACCGTGACCCCTTTTACCATTGGTCAACTTGTGGTGACCCCCAGTGATAAAATCAAATGCGTCTCACTTCCTTTATCGTTAACGCATTGTCGCTGTAATCATTTGTTGAATTATTAATATATTATAGGCCTTTGCAATATGTTTTTATTTATAAAATTTACTTATTTAAACCACAATAATTATCACAATAACAAGTGATTTGATTTCAAAATTATGATGATTTTGTAGTCATATCACTAATATGAAATAAAATTATTTTTTCTACCTTTGTTGTCTGACCAATTTATTCTTTGATCATGCTGGTCCCGATCTGAGGCTTCTGCTTTCCTGTCTTCTCTTAGCTCTCTTTCTGTGGTTTATGGTCCATCTGCCATTTCTTATCTCTTCTTTCGTTTTCTTCACTTCTTTCCATCAGCCTATTTCCAGTCCCAGTAGCCATCTCCAGTATCAGCCCCTTTGCAGTCCTCACTCTCAGTACCTTCCAATGTCAACTTGCATTCCCATGACTGCCACTGGTGTCCATTCCCTTCCAGTCCCCCTCCTTCCCCACTGACCAGTCCCTTCTAGTACAAATATCATAGCAGCCCCTCTCAGATCCACTCCCTTCCAGTTCCATTCTCCCATCCCCTGGTATCAGCCCATTTGTAGCCTTAGCCCCCAGTTTTCTTCCAGGGCCAGCAGCTCTATCCTCCCCTCCCAATAATCAGCCCATTCCCAGTCGAAGCCCCCCAATCAGCTCGCTTCCAGTGCTAGTCCCCCTCAACCCCATTACCAGTGCTAGCCTCCCCTAATCAGCCCAATACCAGTCCTACCCCCCATCAGCTCATTACCAGTCCTAGCCTCCACTAATCAGCCCATTTCCAGTCATAGCCCCCCGATCAGCTCATGTCCAATGCTAGCCTCCCATCAGTCCATTACCAGTCCTAGCCTCCCCTAATCAGCTCATTTCCAGTGCTAGTCCCTCCTCAACCCCATTACCAGTGCTAGGCTCCCCTAATCAGCCCATTACCAGTCCTCCCCCCCCCCCCATCAGCCCATTTCCAGTCCTAACCTCCCTGATCAGCTCATTTCTAATGCTATCCCCCCATCAGTCCATTACCAGTCCTACCCCCCTATCAGCATATTACCAGTCCCAACCCCCCCTTGATCAGTCCATTCCCAGTCCTTGCCTTCCCTAATCAACCCATTACCAGTCATAGCCCCCCCATCTGCCCATTATAATCCTAACCCGCACTGTCTCTCCCCTCTGTCCAGCATTTATCCCCCGTCTGTCCAGTATGTCCCCCTGTGTCCATGCCAGCCCCCCTCCCTCCCTCCCTGTCAGCCCCCCTATCCATGTCAGCCCTCCTCCCTCCCTCCCTCCCTGTCGGCCCCGTCCCTCCCTCCATGTCAGCTCCCTCCCTCCCTCATGTCAGCTCCGTTGCAGGTTCCCTGCCCCCTCCTCCCCTCTCCCTGTCTGCCTGCTACTGCCCTGTTCTTCTGCACCCGCGGCTCCGTGCCTCTTAGGGAACCACGGCTATGCCTGTAAAACCGTTGCGGAGCCTTCCTGTCTCTCGACGGGTTCTTTGTAGCATTGTCCCGCCTCCAAAGGAAGTGGTAAACAACTTCCTTTGGAGGCGGGACAATGCTGCACGGAGCCCGTCGAGAGACTGGACGGCTCTGCAACGGTTTTGCAGGCACAGCCGCAGTTCCCTAAGAGGCAGGGAGCCGTGGCTGCATTAGAAGGGAGGCAGTGAGTTTGGAGCGGCAGCAACTTGTGTGCTTTTTTTTTTTTTTTTAACGGCGGGGTGAGGCGACCCCCGCTAAATCCTGTGGCGACCCCCGTGGGGGTCACGACCCACAGGTTCAGAACCGCTGCCTTAGACTCTCTTTCCCAGATCTTTGAAGTCACTGACGCCTCATTAGGTGTTAGTTCCCCTACGATCTACCCCAACTCCATCCCCATGTGAACATTCTTGCTTTATAGGGCAACTTCGCAATTAGCTACACACAGGGACTTAAAAAAAGCATGTTTAGAACACACTTAAAAGAGGTTAACTGCTTTTTCTCTGAAAGGACAGCTGAGAACAGGCTGGTACTTTGGTAGGTCTCTCTTTTGCTTTAACAGGTACCAAAGCTCCACCAACTGGGAAAAATCATATCACCAAATCTTTTGTCCCCATTACAGCTTCTTCCTCTGTCCAGACAGAGATCCCAATGCCATTTGAAGAACTGGATCCATGTGCAGGATGCTGAAGCTCTCAGGAAACAAGTGGAGGAGCTCAGAGAAGAGGTGGCGAGGCTGAGAAGCATTCAAGAGAGTGAGAGGTGCATTGATGAGATGCTTCTTGAAAAATCCAAGCTCACCAGCAGATGGGAGCCTACAGAATGACAAAAGCTGGACACGAGTCACCAGGGTCTGCAGAATTACCAATCCAGTTCCTCCAGCCCTTGAATAGAAGAACTATTATGCAGCTCTGGAAGTGGAGGAAGTGAAAGCATCCCAGGAAAGGAAAGAACCAGAGCTTGAGCACCCCAAAGTTGCAGAATCAGTGACCACAAGGAAGCAAAGGGTAGTGGTGGTTGGTGACTCTCTTCTGAGGGTTACTGAAGCATCCATCTGCCAACCAGACTTGATGTCCAGAAAGGTATGCTGTCTGCCAGGTGACAAAATCCAAGATGTAACGGAGAGTTTGCCAAGACTCATCAAACCCACTGACTATTACCCGATGTTGCTCATCCATGTCGGCACAAATGATGCTGCTAGGTATCCCTCCAAGCATATCAAATGTGATTTCATGGCTCTGGGACAGAGGGTGAAGCAATAGATGTGCAGGTGGTATTCTCTTAAATCCTCCCTGTTAAGGGTAAAGGCCGAGGGAGAGAAGCTGTCATCCTGAAGATAAATGCATGGCTGCGTGGATGGCGTCATCAGAGCATTTTGGTTTCCTGGACCATGGGATTGTGTTACAGGGTCGCAAAGCAGAGATGGCGTCCATCTGTCCAAGAAGGGTTGTCGTGTCTTAAGTAGCAGACTAGCTAACCTACTGAAGAGGGCTTTAAACTAGATTCGTTGGGGATGGGTGAAGAAAGCTCCCAGGTAAGTAAAACATTAAAAAATACCTTTATGGAAATGGGTAAAAGGGGCAACATATGGAAAGCAGTGTATATAAATGCCCGTAGTATGGGAAACAAGATCCCAGATGTTGCGACTTTAATGGGAGAGGCTGACTTGGATTTGGTAGCAGTAACAGAGACATGGTTCACGGACAACCATGACTGGGATGTAATTATACCAGGCTATACTTTATTCAGAAAGGACGGTAGAAAGAAACATAGAAACATAGAAACATGATGACAGAAAAAGACCACAAGGCCCATCTAGTCTGTCCTTCCATAACAACAACTACAACAGTCCACTTTTTACCTTTAGAGATCCTCTGTGTTGGTCCCATGCTTTTTTGAATTCAGTTACTGTCCTCATCTCTACCACCTCCACTGGGAGACTATTCCACGGATCCACTACTCTTTCCGTAAAGAAATATTTCCGCATATCACTCCTGAATCTATCTCCCTTCACCCTCATCCCATGTCCCCTCGTCGCAGAACTTGCTTTCAATTGAAAGAGGCTCTCTCCCTGAACATTTATGCCACGGAGGTATTTAAACATCTCAATCATATCACCTCTATCCCGCCTTTCCTCTAAGGTGTACATATTAAGATCCTTAAGTCTGTCCTCATATGCTTTATAATGAAGACTACTAATCATCTTAGTAGCAACCCTCTGCACCGACTCCATCCTGTTCACATCCTTTTGAAGGTGCGGTCTCCAGAATTGCACACCATACTCCAAATGAGGTCGCACCAAAGACTTATACAGAGGCATTATCACCTCCTTTTTTCTGCTAGCCATTCCTCTCCGTATGCACCCAAGCATCCTTCTAGCTTTTGCCGTCGCCTTTTCTACCTGTTTAGCTACTTTAAGATCATTGGACACAACTACGCCTAGGTCCCGCTCTTCTTTAGTGGACAAAAGTACTTCACCTCCTATGCTGTATTGCTCCCTTGGATTGCTGCAGCCCAAATGCATGACCTTACATTTTTTAACATTAAATCCCAGCTGCCAAATTCTAGACCATTCTTCAAGCTTAGCTAGATCCCTCCTCATGTTATCTACACCTTCCTGGGTGTCTACTTTATTGCAGATTTTGGTATCATCCGCAAAGAGGCAAACCTTACCCGACAGCCCTTACGCTATATCACTAACAAAGATGTTAAAAAGAATCGGACCAAGGACAGATCCCTGGGGCACACCACTGGTAACATCCTTCTCCTCAGAGTGAGCTCCATTTACTTGTACTCTTTGTCGCCTTCCCCCCAACCAATTTCTAACCCAAGCAGTAACTTTAGGGTCCATCCCTAGGGTGCTCAGTTTGTTTATAAGTCGCCTGTGAGGAACAGTGTCAAAGGCTTTACTGAAATCTAAATACACCACATCTAGAGCTCTCCCTCGGTCCAACTCCCTGGTCACCCAGTCAAAGAAATCAATCAGATTTGTCTGACAAGACCTGCCTCTGGTGAATCCATGCTGCCTCGGATCCTGTAATCCGCTGGACTCCAGAAACCTCACTATTTTCTCTTTCAACAGCGTTTCCATTAATTTACTCACCACCGAAGTTAAACTAACCGGCCTGTAGTTTTCAACCACATCCTTACTTCCGCTTTTGTGTAAAGGCACCACATGAGCCTCTCTCCAGTCCTTTGGCACCACTCCCGACTCCAACGAGGCATTGAAAAGGTCAGTCAGTGGAGATGCTAGAACGTCCCCAAGTTCCCTCAGTATTCTAGGGTGTATCCCATCCGGTCCCATCGCTTTGTCTACTTTAAGTTGAGCTAGTTTCTCATGAACACAGTCTTCTGAAAATTGTTCAAGATGTCCCTCGCTTCTGTTCTTAATTGTGGGTGTTTTCTGAGGTCCTGCTCCTGGTTCTTCATCTGTGAACACAGAACAAAAATATTTGTTAAGCAATTCCGCTTTATCCTTATCAGCTTCTACATATTCCCCCCCTGTACCCTTGAGTCTGACAATACCACTTTTGCCCTTCCTCTTCTCACTAATATATCTGAAAAATGTCTTATCTCCCCATTTTATTGCATTGGCTATTTCCTCCTCCTTTTGAATCTTTGCCTTCTTGACTACTTTGCTAGCTTCTCTAAGTTGTTCCAAATACAGATGCCTGTCTTCCTTTCTCTGTGATTTCTTGTATTTCATGAAGGCCTCCCTCTTTTTCTTCACTTTTTCAGCTACTTCCTTCGAAAACCATAGCGGTCTCCTGTTCCTTTTGCCTTTATTTACCATTTTAACAAAAAGGTTGGTTGCCTTTAAAATACCCCCTTTCAGTTTTGCCCACTGTTGTTCTACATCCCCCAGCTGTTCCCATCCCACTAACGACTCCCTGAGGTATTGGCCCATCTTCGCAAAGTTAGTCTTCCTAAAGTCTAAGATCTTCACCTTGGAATGGATTCTAACAGCCCTAGTCCTAATACTGAACCACACCATCTGGTGATCACTGGATGCAAAATGATCTCCCACTACAACATCAGAAACACTTTCACCATTGGTAAGCACCAAGTCCAGTATGGCCCCTTCACGTGTGGGGTCTGTTACCAATTGCCTGAATAGTTCTCCCTGTAGAGAATCCAGGATCTCCTTACTCCTAGATGATACTGCTGCAGGATAGTGCCAATCAACATCTGGCATATTGAAATCTCCTAGCAGTAGCACTTCCCCTTTCCTAGCAATGCTGCGTATGTCTTCAATTAACTCTCTGTCCACCTCTTCCTCTTGTGAGGGAGGTCTGTATATCACACCAATGCAAATAGATTTCTCTTTCCCTCTTTCTAGTTTAACCCACAATGCCTCCTCTCTCCCTTTTAAGCTCTGTAATTCCAGAGCTTTAATAGTAGTTTTTACATATAGTGCTACTCCTCCTCCCCTTCTTCCTACCCTGTCCTTTCTGAATAAAGTATAGCCAGGTATAGTTACATCCCAGTCATGGTTTTCTGTGAACCATGTTTCTGTAACTGCCACTAAATCTAAGTCAGCCACTCCCACCGAAGCTTCAACTTCAGAGATCTTATTTCCCATGCTACGGGCATTAATACACACTGCTTTCCATATGTTACCCCTGTTACCCATTTCCATAAAGGTATTTAATGTATCACTTACCTGGGGGCTTTCACTTACCTGGGGGCTTTCTTCACCCATCCCCAACGAATCTAGTTTAAAGCCCTCTTCAGTAGATTAGCCAGTCTACTACCAAAGATGTGTTGACCTTTCTTGGACAGATGGATGCCATCTCTGCTCTGCAACCCTTGGAACAGCATCCCATGGTCTAGGAAACCAAAACGCTCTCGAAGACACCATCCACGCAGCCATGCATTAATCTCCAGGATGCGAGCCTCTCTGCCTTGGCCTTTACCCTCAACAGGGAGGATTGAAGAGAACACCACCTGTGCACCTACCTGCTTCACCCTCTGTCCCAGAGCCATGAAGTCACTTTTGATACGTTCCGAGGTATACCTGGCAGTATCATTTGTTCCAACATGGATTAGCAACATTGGGTAATAGTCAGTGGGCTTGATGAGTCTCGGCAAATTCTCCGTAACATTTTGGATCTTGGCACCAGGCAGACAGCATACCTCTCTGGACATCAAGTCTGGTCGGCAGATGGACGCCTCAGTACCCCTCAGAAGAGAGTCTCCAACCACCACTACCCTTCGTTTCCTTCTGGTCACTGATTCTGCAACTATGGGGTACTTGAACTCTGGTTCTTCCCTTTCCAGGGATGCTTTCACCTCCTCCGCTTCCAGGGCTGCATAATGGTTCTTCAATTCAAGGGCTGGAGAAGTTGGATTGGTGATTTTGCAGGCTCTGGTGACTTTTGTCCAACCATCGACATTCTGTTGACACCCATCTTCTCCTGTGCTGGAGAGCCTGGTTGCTGCAAGCAGCATCTCATCAATGTACTTCTCACTGTCTTGAATGCTCCTCAGCCTCGCCACCTCCTCTCTGAGTTCCTCCACTTGTTTCCTCAGAGCTTCAGCATGCAGGCACCCTGCACATGGAACTGGTTCTTCAACTGGCAATAGGGCCTCTGTCTGGACCGAGGCAGAAGCTGTAACGGGGGCAACAGCTTTAGCAATACGATTTTTCCCAGCCATTGTTCTGTTTGTGGAGCTTAGGTATCTGTTAAAGCAAAAGAGAGAGATCTACGAAGTACCAGCTGGTTTCGCAGCTGTCCTTTCAGAGAAAAAGCAGTTAAATCTCTTTAATTATATTCAAAATGTGCTGGTCCAATTCACTGTGATTTGATAAAGGGGGAGGTGCCCTATAAAGTAAGACTGCTCACTAGGGGTGGGTGGGAGTCGGGGTGGGTAGGGAGGGAACTAACACCTGATTAGGTGTTAGCAGTTCCTGAACCTGAGGGGGTTACAGAGTTCAGCAATACTACTGTGCTCAAGTACAGATTCCCCTAAAACAGCAAAAATGAATTTAACCTGGCTTTAAAAAAATATACACAAAACCCTTTTAAGAGCTCCCAGTCAGAGAGCTAGCAATGTAACAAAAAACACCAAACAAAGAAACCCTCAAAACCTCACTTACTGTTTGATGTGTGGAGCCCTGGTTAAGAAAGCCTCAAAAGGGCAGGGCCAAGCAGCCTTTTTATGCAGGCTTCAATTGCACTCAGAAGTGAAGGAGGAGTGCAGTATATGTAAAAAATATCAAAGCTATGGAAATACAGGGTTTAAAAGGGTGAGAGGAGGCACTGTGGGTTAAACTAGAAAGAGGGAAAAAGAAATTAATTTGTATTTGCGTGATATGCAGACCTCCTTCACAGGGAGAAGTGGATGGAGATTTAATAGAAGACATACGCAGCATTGCCAGGAAAAGGGGAAGTGTTACTGATAAGAGGATTTCAATATGCCAGATGTTGATTGAGGCATCCCTGCTGCAATAGAAGTAAGCAGATCCTGGATTCTTTACAGGAAGCTACAGGGTAAACTATTTAAGACTAATAAGAGAAAATATTTTTTCACTCAACATGTAATCAAACTTTGGAATTTGTTACCGGAGGATGTAGTAAAAGCTGTTAGTGTAGCTGGGTTTAAAAAAAGTTTGGACAAGTTCCTGGAGGAAAGGTCCATAAACCATTATTAAAAAGGGACCCAGGATATCACTGTTTGACCCAATACAAGCATTGTGGAACCTGTGTCTTTTGGGGATACTGCTAGGTACGTATGACCTAGATTGGCCACTGTTGGAAACAGGATACTGGGCTCGATGGACCTTGGTCTGACCCAGTATGGCATATCTTATGTTCTTATGAAGAACTATTCAGGCAACTGGTAACAGAACCCACATTCTGGACTTGGTGCTTACCAATGGTGAAAGTCTTTCTGATGTTACAATGGGAGATCATCTCACATCCAGTGATCACCAGATGGTGTGGTTCAGTATTAGGACTAGGGCTGATAAAATCCATTCAAAAGCCGAGGGTCTTAGACTTTAGAAAAACTAACTTTGCCAAGATGGGCCAATACCTGAAGGAGTCATTAGCGGGATGGGAACAGCTGGGGGATGTAGAAAAACAGTGGGCAAAACTGAAAAGGGATCTTTTAAGGGCAACCAATCTTTTTGTTAGAATGGTAAATAAAGGTAAAAGGAAAAGGAGGCCACTATGGTTCTCAAATGAAGCAGCTGAAAAGGTGAAAAAAAAGGGAGGCCTTCATGAAATACAAGAGATCACAGAGAGAAAGATAGACATTTATATTTGGAAAATCTTACGAGAGGTTGGCAAAGTTGTCAGGAAAGCAAAGATTCAAAAAAAGGAGGAAATAGCCAATGCAATAAAATGGGGGGTTAAGACATTTTTCAGGGTGAAGGGAAGGAATATATAAAAACTGATGAGGATAAAGTGGAATTGCTTAAAAATATTTCTGTTCTGTGTTCACAGATCAAGGACCCAGGAGCAGGACCTCAGAAAACACCCACAAACAAGAACAAAAGCGAGGGGCATCTTGAACGATTTTCAGAAGACTGTGTTTATGAGAAAGTAGCTAAACTTAAAGTAGACAAAGCGATAGGACCAGATGGGATACACCCTAGAGTACTGCGGGAACTTGGGGACATTCTAGCAGCTCCACTGACTGACCTTTTCAATGCCTCTTTGGAGTTGGGAGTGGTGCCAGAGGATTGGAGAGAGGCACATGTGGTCCCCTTACATAAAAGCGGAAGTAAGGATGTGGTTGAAAACTACAGGCTGGTTAGTTTAACCTGGGTGGTGAGTAAATTATTGGAAGTGCTGCTAAAAGAGAAAATAGTGAGGTTTCAGGATCCAAGGATTACTGGATCCGAGACAGCATGGATTTACCAGAGGCAGGTCTTGTCAGACAAATCTGATTGATTTCTTTGACTGGGTGACCAGGAAGTTGAACGGAGGGAAAGCCCTTGATGTGGTCTATTTAGATTTCAGTAAAACCTTTGACACTGTTCAACACAGGCGACTTATAAATAAACTGAGTACCTGAGGGATGGATCTTAAAGTTACTGCTTGGGTTAGAAATTGATTGAGTGGGAGGCAACAAAGGGTACAGGTAAATGGAGCTCACTCTGAGGAGACAGAGGTTACCAGTGGTATGCCACGGGATCTGTTCTTGGTCCAACTCTTTTTAACATCTTTGTTAGCGATATTTCAGAAGGGCTGTCGACTAAGGTATGCCTCTTTGTGGATGATACCAAACTCTGCAAAGAATAGATACCCAGGAAGGTGTAGATAACATGAGGGGGAATCTAGCTAAGCTTGAAGAATTGTCAAGCATTTGGCAGCTGAGATTTAATGTTAAAAAATGCAAGATCATGTATTTGGGCTGCAGCAATCCAAGGGAGTGATACAGTGTAGGGGTGAAGTACTTCTGTCCACAAAAGAAGAGAGGGACCTAGGCGTGATTGTGTCTAATGATCTTAAAAGTAGCTAAACAGGTAGAAAAGGCAATGGCAAAGGCTAGAAGGATGCTTGAATACATAGGGAGAGAAATGGCCAAGAAAGGAAGTGATAGTGCCTCTATATAAGTCTTTGGTGTGACCACATTTGGAGTATTGTGTGCAATTCTGGAGACCGCACCTTCAAAAGGATATAAACAGGTTGGAGTCAATGCAGAGGGTGGCTACTAAAATGGTTAGTAGTCTTCGTTATAAAGCATATGAGGACAGACTTATGAATATTAAAATGTATACTTTAGAGGAAAGGGGGTTAGAGGTGATATGACTGAGACATTTAAATACCTCTGATGCATAAATGCACAGGGGGAGAGCCTCTTTCAATTGAAAGCAAGCTCTGCTACAAGGGGACATAGGATGAGGGTGAAAGGGGATAGACTCAGGAGTAATATGAGGAAATATTTCTTTACGGAAAGAGTGGTAGATGTGTGGAATGGTCTCCCAGTGGAGGTGGTAGAGATGAGGACAGTATCTGAATTCCAAAAAAGCAGAGGATCTCTAAAGGTAAAAAGGGGACTGTTATAGTGAATGATATGTAAGGGCAGACTTGATAGGCTATGTGGTCTTTTTTCTGCCGTCATGTTTCTATATTACTTTGAAAGTAGTATATTTGGGACTGTGTATGATTCTCTTTTGTTATGCTTTTGTATTTGATAAATGATAAAGGAAGAAAAACACGCTGTCTTCACAGACAGATTAGGAAGACTTTACCCATGATTCTGCCTTCTGTTCCTTTTGGAAGTGTTGGGTTTGGCTACCCATTATATCAGCCTTTCATTACTGCTTTTTGCCTTTGTCAGTTTGGTCTCTGCAGAACCCATCTCCAACTCTTTTAAAATGTCATCTCTAGGGCCAGCCCAACCATCAGGCAAACCAAGCAGTCACCTAGGATGCAGCTTCTGGGGGCAAGGGGGTGGATCAACAAAGAGCAGGCATTCAAAACTAAACAACAGATTCTAACAGCCAGGGGAGGGAGGCATAAGGCTTATGTCTGTCTAGGATGCCAACACCGTGAATCAACTCTACAGCCAGCACTGGTCTTCTCCCTCTATATGAGGGAAATGGAAGACCATTACACTTTTAACGCAGAGGGTTCGCAACCCAAAGAACTTTCAGCCGCACCACTCTTCTGGTGTTGCAAGGCCAATCAATCTGATGTAGCTATTACCAAAAAATCTCTTCTCACGGGTATCTTTGATTACACTCCCTACTAGCTTGCTCCTCCTGCTTGACTCTGTTTATGAAGAATGAATAAATTATATAAAAAATAAATAAGATGATAAATGCATTTTAAAAAGCATATCTCCAGGCTGATCATCAAGTACACATCAAAGTCCACTTCTTAACCAAATTGTCTATAGTTGACCATGCTTGGGCTGGACCATCTTCTGTAACCTTACCCAAGTTGCTTCAACCTATCACAGCAACATTTCCTGGTTTGCAAGAGCTACTCATATACATTCATAACAGCTTGAGAGTCAGCCATGTATGGCTCAATTTGTCCTTTGTCCACTGAGAAAGGGCGGTTATTGATTTGTAATGCGTTCTCCTTGGACAGCAGGATGAATTAGCCACACAGTCCCTTCCACTTCCCTTTATGGTTGAAGTTGTTTAAGCTACAGAATTGACTGAGGGGGAGGAGTACTGAAAATATAAAGGGAACATTCTAAATTCAGAAATGACATCACCCATATATGGCTGATTTATCCTGCTGTCCATGAAGAAAACACTGTTCAGATAACTAATCTTGCTTTGTCTTTGATCTGGAAGAGAGGAGAGGCAGTTTGAATGGAGCAATATCTAAACAGTTTGGAAAGAATAAGATATATCAAATCATTAGATGTCATGATCAACAGATTTCAAAGGATTAATTTTACAGTTTTATTACAGAGGGCCACAGTCATTCAGCTATTGGTATTCGTTGGCAATGTGCATTGCACGGCCATTAACAAAGCTGTATGGTTCCGTGAGTAGATTTCAAATTAGAATTTACAACAAAGGAAATGAAATCCATATCTAAATCACAGAGGAAGCCCATCAGGATAGTGGTATAGTAGCACTGAGTGGAAGGAAGGGATGCATGAAGAACATCCTCATGGACTTATTTCCAGTCCCTCTGTAACCAAGAGTGGAGAAGAGGGCGGACATATTTTTGAAAAGAGTGTTTCTCTAACTGCAGTGTTTCACTGTATCAAGCTTTCAATGCTGCAGAGAATGAAACTGTTTCTCCTACAAACATGCACTGGGACTTTTTTTGTTTTGGTTGGGAGCTTATTTCTCTGGAACTCCCCAGTCCGATCTGGCCCATTTCCGAATTAATGTCTTTTCATCAGAGCCATTTCTATTGAGAGAGCAAAATGAAAGGCAGAATCCAGTTTGAAGGATATAAATTCAGAGGGCAGGGGGGAAGGGAGTCTATGAAAGAAATGACAGCAGGTGGATAAATCTGCAGTCCAAGGGAGCAGGAAAGGTGAGCAGAGGTTTAAGAACAGGATAGACAGAAACCACTAAGGGAAAAATTGTAAAAGGCAGCTGAATAGAAAATCATGGGTATCAAAAACTAAGATTTAGCAAAAACAGCAGGAGCTGTTAGATCATTAGGTAGGGTATGTAGCAGATCAAGAAGCAGAAAGTATGTTTGCTTATTCTGAGAGAATATTGTGAAGGAATTCTGAGTGAAGCAAAGATAGAAGAAGCAATAGAGATCGAAAGGATGAGGAGGAATAGAAGCAGAGATGAGATCAGCATCCTTAATAAAATTTGGCAAAGGTTATATGAGCACAGAGCAGGCAGGAGTGGAGGAATAGGGGTGGGGGGGGGAGTAGAGTGAATTAAATATTTGAAAATGACCAAAGGCTAGAGGCATTGAAATTAGGGTAAAGTAAAAGTGAGATTTTAAATGATAAAAGGAGAGGAAGGCAGAGTATTTGATCTTTGCTTCTCACAGCTGGCAATACTGGGCATGCAGAGAGGTACTGTACATAACCAAGACTGGTGAAGGGGACAAATGGGTCTAAACAGGAATTATAGTTCAAGAAGAAAACGAATCAGGGATTGCAGAGCAAATAGAGGGGAGGACTAGGTCTTCTGAAAAGAGATGGTAGATGATATGAAAGAGTGTCCATAATCTTTTTACTGTCTGGAAATAGAGATCTTCTGTGCAGTTAGAGAGTGGTCAGAGTGGAGGACTGTTCCCTCTTCCCTTCAAGCCTTGTGGTTGAATATCTTCTGATAACAGTAACCAGGATCTACTTGGCTCTCACATGTACCCTGTTTACCCATGCTAATGTCCTTATA
Organism: Ichthyophis bannanicus; assembly: GCA_033557465.1. NCBI lineage: Eukaryota > Metazoa > Chordata > Amphibia > Gymnophiona > Ichthyophiidae > Ichthyophis > Ichthyophis bannanicus. The sequence goes on along the minus strand of CM066031.1, from coordinate 161,590,996 downwards.
GAAGCCTTCAGGCAGTAATGCGTAACTGGCAGAGCACATTCTAGTGAGTCTTTATATTTAGCTGCAGCAGTCTGAAACAAATGAAACTAGAAGGTTGTTGCTGTTGTATTTTCACGCTTTTCCAGTAGTAGTTCAAAGCAAGGTTCAAGCCAGGTATTTTAGGGATCTCCCTGTTAAGATCTCACTACAGCTCCTCCTCTAGCCTTTAGGCAGTAGACTCGTTCTTTGAAGGATAAGTAGCTGAATTTCTGTCTCCTTTTCTCCACAGGCTGGTACCCATTCTGTGTTATTGAAGAAAGGAGGCTTCTATGCAGAACTGATCCGCAGACAAGCCAAGGACCAAAAATGAGAGCAGTACAGACTCATCTTGGATTCTATTATATTCCACACAATCTATGATGCAGGCCTAGTGAAGCAGCCTTCAGTGCAGGTGCTCCAGTGCCTGGATCTCTAAGAGGAGTGACATTTTAACATATTGGCAAATCATGTACAGACTGGAAGTGAAGTCTGAAAGAGAATGGATAGAAGCAGAGTGCCCTAGAACTTGTTAGTTTTGGACTGTAACTATTAAGGCACATTAAGCTTGTAGTTTTACATGTATCCCACTTGTCCTCTATGTCTGCTGATGTGCTGAATGAAAAAGAAAAAGGGTTGGAGCCCTTCTAACCCAGCTTCTACTGCTCTATGATCTTTGGAAAGCCATTGAACCTCCATGCGTTCAGTGAGCTGGGAAGCCCATTGGGACAGACAGGGCCATGAGGATACTGTAAGCGTGTGCTTTATCCAGCAGTGTGTTTATTATTAATGTCACTAAATAAATAACCATTAGTGGTGTTCTGGTGCCTGAGATCTTGCTTTTAGTGAAGGACAAAACTAGAAGTAATAAAATGACGAGCTTGTTTTGGTTTATGTTCATAAGATGAACGATGCTCAGCTCCACCATATGAGCATGCTGGGGCTTTGGAAATGAGCAGAATGAGGTAGGTCTTTGTGCAAAGATGCACTCCTGACCTTTTTCAGTATGGAAAAAGTTAAGAAATGAAGCAGTTTGTCTGAATGTTGCCTGATGCCTTAATTTAAAAAAAAGATAAGGCTCTCCAGATCAGGTCAGATCAGTGGCTGGGGGTTCATAGCCTCTGGAGGGGAGAGAGTGCTGTCGCTACAATGGCAACACCTAGTGCTGGATTTATGGTTCCAGAGAGAGCCCTGGTCTGTGGCCCCTGGCCAAGGACAGTCTCACTGCAGTGACTGGGCTAAGTGAGTAGGGAGGGAATATAAAAATAAGGGAAAAATCTGAACAAAAAGCAAAATGAAATACATAGATATTTTTGAGGGGAGAAGGTGGAGAAGAATGTTCAGATGTACCACTACCTTCCCCAGCTCCGGCACCTGTTCCCTTCTCTCTCTGATCTTCTGCCTCTCTCAGAGGCTCCAGATATACACTGCCTCACTCTGTTCCCATTTCCCTTTCTCCTCACCTCTCTTGTGTGTCTGTGCCAGGCTATCTCAAATAAAATTTGCTTCTCCTCTCACATGGGTCCAGCATTGCAGCCTGTTTTTGTAACTATGCAAGCTTAATGCAGCTCTCTGGGACTAGCAGGACTGCAAGGTGGAGGTGGTCTTGAAGACAGTCTTCTCAACTTTGGCGTTTGGCTTGCAGGCCTCTGTTTGTGGGGGCTTGGTGGCTAGAGCCCTTTTATGCTGGATCCAGAATTTGCCAAAGGATTCGGGGTCCATTTGCATAGAATCTGTGATAGCATTTCTGGCAGACTCGATGCATTATCCAGGACCAAGCAGGAAGTCAGTCCTCACATATGGGTGACATCGGCGCCGACGGAGCCCCCGTGCGCAGCATTTCCCCAGCTTTCATAGAAAGCCTTTGGGAATGCAGCGCACATGCGCGGTCCCCTTCCCACCCAAGGGTGCCATCTTGCTCAGTCTTCATTTTTCCGCGGAGCCCGACGGATGTATATTCGTTTCACCCGAGGAAGAAGTTGATTCTCTCTGCGTTAACCTGTTTTTCTTCGGTTCAATGCCGATTTCCCTTTCCCGCCTGGGCCCGATACATCGGTATCGAGCCTGGATCTCTTTTTCAGTTTTTGTCCTTAGTGACTAGCGTTCGCGCCATTTTTTCTTTTTTCACTGGCAGCCCTGTCTTTTGACCTTGCAGGGGCCCTTTTTCCCCAGATGGCTGCCAGCGGGTTTAAAAAGTGTGATCGGTGTAAGAAACTTAAGTCTCTCACCGACACACATGACTGCTGCCTCCGGTGCCTCGGACCCGATCATGACCCGATGATCTGTGGTCCGTGTGGGACGATGTCCTCTAAGGCGTTAAGGAGTCGGCAGCACCAAAAGGAAAGAATCTTCTCTGACTCCGCGTCCGGTAGGGCCCAGACCTCGTCAGAGGCCTCAACATCTCGGGACTCCGGCCCCGAGCAGTGTCGAGGCTCCTCTGAAAGGGGGTCTCCCTCGCGGGAGCATCGTAAGAAGAAAAAACCCGCGAGGGCGGCGTCAGTGGACGCACGGGTCTTAGGAGTCAGAGAGCCCTGCAAAACAACCTCGTGTGGAGATGGAGTCCCCGGGTCACGTGAGTACTGTAGTCCTCGTGGACTCACCTCCAGGGGAGCCGCCGCCGGGGCCCGAGTCGGGGGCTGCTGAGTCTCCTGAGCTCGGACTCAGGTTGACGGCCTTCATGGAACAGCAGTGGGTACTGATCGCCGGTCTCATCGGTGCATCTGCCCCGACCACCGGGACATCGACGTCCAAGTCGACCCTGGAGGCCGAGCCAATCCTCGAGTCCATGCGAGCTCAAGTCGATCCTCGGCCAAGGTCCCCCTCGGCCTCCCGTTCGGCACCAAGGTCGTCGACGCTGGTACCCTCGGCGTCGGGGTGGATGGCATCGATGCCTGCCCGACTGGAGCCGCTCGATTCTTCCTCCGAGGAGCCCAGCTGAGAGACGGAGGATGAGGAGTCGCCCGACACCTTTCGGACTTGGTGCGTTCCTTCAGACTCACCAGAGTCCGAGCCTCGGAGAAGGTCCACCCCCGAAGGATACACGGTTCTCGGACTTCATGCGGGACATGGCCAAGGCTTTGGCATTTCCCGCGGATCCCAAGGAGGAGCCTTGAGCCGAGGAGCTCAAGGCCCTACAGTATGACTCTCCTCCGAAGGAGGCCTTTACTGTTCCGGTTCCTCCGATGCTGGAACAGTTGCTCTTCCGCATGTGGGAGGCGACGGCATTGACGCTGGTTTTAAGCAAGCGGGTCGATTCCATCTATCGAGTCCGCAAGAGCCCCGGGTTCCAAAAGGCACAATTACCGCACCACTCCATGGTTGTGGAATCGGCCATGCATCGTCTGAAGAGTCAGAAGATGCACTCCTTGGTGCCTCCCGGCCGGGAGGCCCGTAACCTGGATGCCCTCGGTAAGAAGTGCTTCCAGGGCTCTATGCTTGCTTGCCGTGTCCAGACCTACCAGCTGTACATGGGCATGTACCTTCGAGACCTGGCAAAGGAGATTGCCGGGTTCTCTGCTGGTCTCTCCGAGGAACCTTTGCAGAGGTTCAATGCTCTGTCCTCGGGTATTCGTGAGTGCTCGAAGTTTATATCTCGAGCAGCCTATGATGGCTTCGAGGCTTCGGCCTGAGTAGCCGCGGCCGGCATTGGTGCACGCCATCAGGCTTGGCTACAGTCATCGGACCTCGAGCCATGGGTGCAGGACAAGTTGGTCGATGTCCCCTGCCAAGGTGAAAACCTCTTTGGCAAGCCCATGGTTGACAAGGCTGCAGAACTCGAGACTGAGACTCTTACCCGGACAAGGCTGTCCAGAAAAACCTCTGCGCCTTCTCAGAAGAAGAAGGGCTCGGGAAAAAAAACCTTTTACCCGAGGAAGTCATCTGCCTATAAACAGTACCCTCATTATCAGGCCTCTGTAGCTCCCCAACAGGGTCAGCAGGCCAAGGGGCAGGGTCATGGGCCCCGTAGGCAGAAGGCCCCCAAGCCTCCTACTCCGGCTCCTGCTCAGCAGGGAGGGGGATTTTGACTGCAATGGCATAGCCTCTCCTCCTCAGCTGGCCCCTATCAGCACTGGAGGCAGGCTGGCCCTGTTCGCCCACAGGTGGTCAGCTGTCACAAGGGATACCTGGGTTCTAAGTATAGTCCAGAAGGGCTGTCTCCTCCATTTCCACCAGGTACCCCCCTCCTATTTTCCAAGGGAGCCTCCCAGACTCCCTCTGCACAGGGACTTACTCCTGCAGGAGTTGGCAGGTCTTTTGAAGGAACAGGCAGTGGAACCGGTGCCCCTCCACCTGAGAGGTCAAGGCTTCTATTCCAGGTACTTCCTGGTACCAAAGAGAACAGGAGGCCTCAGACCCATCCTAGACTTGCGAAACCTGAACAAGTTCCTGGAGAGGGAAAAGTTCAAGATGCTTACCCTTGGAATCCTGCTGCCCTACCTCCAGCAGGGAGATTGACTATGCTCCTTAGACCTAAGGGATGCTTATACTCACATCCTTATTCATCCAGACCACAGACAATATCTCAGATTTGTAGTGGGAGGAAACCATTATCAGTACAGAGTACTGCCTTTTGGCCTTACATCCGCCCCCAGGGTATTCACCAAGTGCCTGGTGGTGGTAGCGGCCTACCTCAGGGTTCAAGGCCACTTTGTCTTTCCATATCTGGACGATTGACTCATCAGGGGTCAATCCCCGCAAGAGGCCAATCAAGCCACCCTTCGCACTGTCGCTTTGCTTCAGCTCCTGGGGTTTGTCATAAACTTCGCAAAGTCCAGTTTGCAACCCTCCCAGAACATGGAATTCATAGCAGCTCGACTGGACACCTTTCAGGCAAAGGCCTTTCTACCAGTGGATAGGGCCCACAGATTGATGGCTCTAGCCAGCCTATTCCACAGCAATTCTCTGGTCTCCGCCAGACAATTCCTGAGGCTCTTAGGCCACATGGCATCCACGGTCCATGTAACTCCAAATGCCCATCTACACATGAGGCCAGCTCAATGGGGCCTCAGGACTCAGTGGCACCAGGCCACAGGAAGCCTCGCGGACAAAGTGAGGGTGTCCAGCCTACTACAGTCTTCTCTGCAATGGTGGCTTCATCTTCCGAATCTAGTGCAAGGGGTGCTTTTTCAGGCACCTCCACACTCTCAGGTGCTGACAACTGATGCTTCTCTTCAAGGTTGTGGTGCACATTGCCAAGGGGCATGTACTCAAGTCCTGTGGACTCCTTGGGAGGCCGCACAGCAGATCAATCTCTTAGAACTGAGAGCTATCCGCTTAGCCCTGAGAACTTTCTCTCATCTCATCTCTCACCAGTCCGTCTTGGTTCAGACAGACAATCAAGTTGCTATGTTCTATGTGAACAAACAAGGGGGCACAGGGTCCCGCCTTCTGTCAGGAAGCGTAGAAACTGTGCTCCTGGGCAGTCAATCATGGCATTCTTCTCAAAGCAGTCTACCTCCCAGGTCAGGAGAATTACCTGGCGGACAGGTTGAGCAGGATCCTGCGGCCGCACGAATGGCAGTTGAATCCTTTAGTGGTTCAACAGGTCTTCCTGAGATGGGGTCTTCCAACCATAGATCTCTTTGCCAGTCCTCTGAACCGTCAATTACCCAGGTTCTGTTCCAGACAACCACATCCTCTCAGAGTAGCAGCGGATGCGTTTCTCATTCCATGGTCTACAGGCCTCCTATATGCGTTTCCTCCCACGCCTCTAGTGTCCAAGACACTATTCAAGGTGACCCGGGACAAGGCCTCAGTGATTCTGGTGGCCCCCAGGTAGCCAAGGCAACCCTGGTTCCTACTACTGTTGCAACTGGCGGTGGACACTCCTCTTCCTCTGGGGATGCAACCCGATCTCCTCTCTCAGGAGCAGGGATCTCTCTTGCACCCCAATCTCCAGTCCCTCAATTTGATGGCCTGGCTGCTGAAAGGGTAGTCCTAGCGCCTTTACTACTGCCTAGGGAGGTGGAGGACGTAGTCTTGGCCTCTAGGAGGTAGTCCACCAGAAAGTCTTATGCCCTTAAGTGGCGTAGATTCTCTACCTGGTGTACTCAACACAACGAGAATCCCTTCTCATGCCTGGTACCAGTGGTGCTGCAGTATTTGCTTCACATGTCCAACCTAGGCCTTAAGTCCAATTCTGTTAAAGTTCATCTTAGTGCTCTTTCAGCACACCACTCACAGGTCGAGGGGCAGTCTCTATCTAGCCATCCTTTGGTGGCTCGCTTCCTCAGAGGCCTGCTTTTGCTTAAGCCTCCAGTGTGTCTGCCTGCCCCTAAATGGGATTTAAATGTGGTCTTGCAACGGCTTACTTGCCCACCATTTGAACCTATGGCTACTTGCCCTCTGCGTTTTCTGTCCTGGAAAGCGCTATTTCTGGTAGCCCTTACCTCAGCAAGGCGAGTGAGTGAGCTTCAGGCCCTAGTATCAGACGCAGCATATACTAGGTTCTATAGGAACAGAGTAATCTTACGGACTCACCCTAAGTTCCTTCCAAAGGTTGTCTCCTCCTTCCACCTCAATCAGGAGGTGGTTCTTCCGACTTTCTTTCCCAGGCCTCATGCTAGCTGGACTGAGATGGTCTTGCATACCCTGGACTGTAGGAGGGCGTTGTCCTTCTACCTTGGCCGTGCGCAGGAGCACCGGAGGGCGGTTCAGCTCTTTGTCTCTTATGACCCCAATAAGTTTGGGTTGGCTGTCTCCAAGCGTACTTTGTCCATATGGGTAGCTGACTGCATCACCTGGGCTTACAGGGCAGCTGGCCTCTCGTTGCAGGGTTGAGTTACGGCTCACCGTGTCAGGGCGAAGGCTGCGTCAGTGGCTCATCTCCGCTCTGTTCCGTTGGCAGACATCTGCCGGGCCGCTACTTGGTCTTCAAGCCAGACTTTTGTGGCCCACTACTGCCTTGAGAGTGAGTCCTGCAGGGACAGTGCTTTCGGGCAAGCGGTACTCCATAATCTCTTTAGGGTCTAGGCAACTCCTACCCTCCAGCCCTGGTGTTGGGCTACCTTTCGGGGGGCGTTATCAGAGAAGATTCTGTTCTTGCATGCTGAGGCTCTAGAGGGAGCTCATTTTTTCAGTTTGGAGCCTCTGGTAGCACTGAGCTAGGGAGTCCCATATGTGAGGACTGACTTCCTGCTTGGTCCTGGAGAAAGAGTAGTTACTCACCTGTAACAGGTGTTCTCCAGGAGCAGCAGGAATCAGTCCTCACAACCCTCCCTCCTCCCCTTGGAGTTGCAGTCATATGATTTATTTTTGCTGTCTTTTAGCTATGTCATCAGACTGAGCAAGATGGCACCCTTGGGCGGGAAGGGGACCGCGCATGCACGCTGCATTCCCAAAGGCTTTCTATGAAAGCTGGGGAAATGCTCCGCACGGGGGCTCTGTCGGCGCCGACGTCACCCATATGTGAGGACCGATTCCTGCTGCTCCTGGAGAACACCTGTTACAGGTGAGTAACTATTCTTAATCTTATCAGACTGTCAGCACAGGTGATGGCAGTGGCTATGGGCCGCGAATACGGCCTCCAAGTCTTGGTTGATGAAGTTGCCCTTAAAGGGTTGGCTTCTTTTTGGGGAAGATTTATTAGAAAAGCTCACTAAGGATTTGAGTAAAGCTAAACCACAGCGGCTGCTGGAGGACAAGTCTAAGGCATCTGCAAGATGATTGTCTTCTCGGTCCTGACTGAGGGACTCAAGGCAATTTCATGCTGGCAAGCAGTCTATGTACAGAGACAAGTATTGGAGCAATTCTCAGTCTTTTTGGGGTGCCAGGAGACCCAAGGATGACTCATCCCCTGGCCTTCCATCCCAGACAGTGATGGTCAGGGAGCCTATTCTGAGGTGCCCTCAGTGAGTGGTTGAATCCGCCATGTTTTAATAGGAGTGGGCCAAGATCACTTAGGGTTGCTGATTTCTAGACATTGTTCATTATGGGTATGCCTTGAAATTCACAGAGCCTATCTTGGATGTATTTGTGATGTCTCTGTGTGTGTCTCCACTCAAATGGGCAGCGGTTGAGGCTACTCTGGAAAGGCTTCATCAGCTTCGGGTCATTGACCCATGCTGCTTCTCAAGCACAGCAAAACGGTGGTTTCTCCAGGAACAAGCAGGAAGTCAGTCCTCACATATGGGTGACGTCGGCGCCGACGGAACCCTCGTGTGGAGCAATTCCCCAACTTTCAAAGAAAGCCTTTGGGATTGCATCGCGCATGCGCGGTCCCCTTCCCACCCAAGGGTGCCATCTTGCTTAGTCTCCCTTTTTCTGCAGAGCCCAACGGAAGTAGTCCAACTTCCCTCACGGAAAAAGTGCGTCAAAACTCCTGAAGATTCTCTTCTTCGGCCCGGTTTGACACTGGTTCCCCTTCCCGCCTCAGTTCGGTACACCGGTAACGAGTCCGGTCACTTATTTTTCGGTTTTTGTCCTTAGTGACTAGCATTCGCGCTTTTTATCTTTTTCACTGGCAGCCCAATCGTTTGACCTCGCAGGGGCCCTTTTTCCCCCCGATGGCTGCCAGCGGGTTTAAAAAGTGTGATCGGTGTAAAAGATTAATGTCTCTCACTGACACACGACTGCTGTCTCTGCTGCCTCAGGCCCAACCATGACCTGAAGGTCTGTGGCCCGTGTAGCAAAATCTCCTCTAAGGCACTTAGAAGTAGGCAGCAGCAGCATGAAAGGATTTTCTCCGAGTCCGCATCCACCCGGGTCCGGACCTCTTCAGAAGCCTCGATGTCTCGGGAGCTATCTGACTCCATGCATCGTCAAGGGTCTTCTGAGCGGGGGTCTCCCTCGCGGGAACACCGGAGGAAGAAGAAACCTCCGAGGGTGGCGGCGTTGGATGCCTCTGATCGGCCTGGGTCCTCGCGGGCCAGGTCGCAGAGTTCTGACCGCCGCCCCAGGTCCTCAAGAGTCAGAGTGGCCTGCAAAAGTGCCTTGAACGGAGCCAGTGATGCCGAGGAAGGTAACTGCTGTTGTCCTTGTTGACTCTCCTCCAGTAGAACTGGCGTCGGGACCCGAGCTGGGGGCTGCGGAGCCTTCTGAGCTTGGTCTCAGAATGGCGGCCTTGGAGCGCAGCATGTCTGCCTTCATGGAACAGCAGCGGGCGCTGATGGCCGGTCTCACCGGTCCATCCGCCCCGACCACCGGGACCTCAACATCCAAGTCGACCCCGGAGGCCGAGCCGATCCTTGAGACTCTTTGAGCTCGAGTCGATCCTCGACTGAGGTCTCCCTCGACCTCCCATTCGGGACCGAGGTCGTTGACGTCGGTGCCCTCAGCGTTGGGGCAGTCGAGACTGAAGCCCTCACGGCCGGAGCCCATCAATTCCTCCTCCTCGGACTTGGCATGGGAAACGGAAGATGAAGAGTCCCCAGACACCCACTGGACCCGGTGTGTCCCATCGGACTTGCCGGGGTCCGAGCCTCGGAGAAGGTCCCCCCCGGAGGATACCTGGTTCTCGGACTTCATCAGGGACACGGCCAAGGCTTTGGCATTCCCAGCGGACACCGAGGAGGAGCCTCGAGCCGAGGAGCTCGAAACCCTCCAGTATGACTTTCCCCCTCAGGAAGCCCTTACGTTACCGGTTTCTCCGATGTTGGAACGGTTGATGCTCCGCATGTGGGAGTCACTGGCCTTGATACAGGTTCTCAGCAAGCGGGTCGATTCCATCTATCGAGTCCGCAAGAGCCCTGGGTTCCAAAAGGCACAGCTGCTGCACAACTCCATGGTTGTTGAATCGGCCATGCATGGGCTCAAGAGCCAAAAAACCGCTCCTCGGTGCCTCCTGGCAGGGAAGCCCTCGGCAGAAAGTGCTACCATGGTTCGATGCTATCATGCCGTGTCCAAACATACCAGCTGTACATGGGCATGTACTTGCAGGACCTGGCAAAGGAGATTGCCGGGTTCTCAGCTGGCCTCTCCGAGGAGCCCTTGCAGCGCTTCAAGAACTTGTCCACTGGGATTCGGGAGTGCTTGAAGTTTATGTCTCGAGCAGCCTATGATGGCTTCGGCCCGGGTAGCCGCAGCCAGCATCGGTGTCTGACACCAGGCGTGGCTAATGTCATCTGACCTAGAGCCATGAGTTCAGGACAAGTTGGTCGATGTCCCTTGCCGAGGTGACAACCTTTTTGGCAAACCCATGACTGAGAAGGCTGCTGAAATCAAGTCCGAGGACTTGACTTGCACAAGACTCTCCAAAAAGACTTCTGCCCCTTCTAAACAGAAGGGCTCAGGTAAAAAGACCTTTTTCCCAAGGAAGGGTACTGCTTACCACAACTACCCCACTCACCAGGCCTCCCCGGCTCACCAACAGGGGCAGCAGGCCAAGGGACAGGGACATGGCCCGCATAAACAGAAGACCCCAGGCACGGGCTCCTTCCCATCCAGTAGGGGGTTTTTGATTGCCACAGCATAGCCTCTCTCCAACCAGGGGTGAGACTTTGCACAGGAGGAAGGCTGACCCTGTATGCCCGCAGGTGGCCAGCAATCACCACGGATACCTGGGTCCTACAAATAGTCCAAAAGGGCTATTTGCTCCACTTGAACCAGGTACCTCCCTCCTACTTTCCGGGAGAGCCTCTCAGACCCCCTCTACACAGGAACCTCCTCTTACAGGAGTTGGCCGGTCTTCTACAGGATGAGCCGGTACCCCACAACCTGCAAGGACAAGGCTTTTACTCCAGGTATTTTCTAATACCAAAGAGAACAGGAGGCCTCAGGCCCATCCTCAACCTGCGAAACTTAAACAAGTTCCCGGTGAGGAAAAAGTTCAAGCTGCTTTCCCTTGGAATATTGCTGCCTTACCTCCACCAGGGAGATTGTCTATGCTCCTTAGACCTGAAGGATGCCTACACACACATCCTCATACATCCAGACCACAGACAATATCTCAGATTTGTAGTGGGAGGAAACCATTTTCAGTACAGAGTACTTCCATTTGGCCTAGCCTCTGCCCCAGAGTATTTACCAAGTGTCTGGCGGTAGTGGCGACCTTCCTCAGGAACCAGGGAATTTTTGTCTTCCCGTAGCTGGACGACTGGCTCATCAGGGCCCCATCGCCTCAAGAGGCCCAACAAGTCACAGCTCGCACTATCAACATACTGCAGCATCTAGGCTTTGTCATAAATCAAGCAAAGTCTACTTTGCTCTCTACTCAGAACTTAGAGTTCATAGGTGCAAGGCTAGACACCCTTCAAGCAAAGGCTTACCTGCCAGAGGACAGGGCACAGAGGCTTCTGGAGCTAGTACACCAAATCAGCCACAAGTCTCAGATATCAGCGAGGCACTTTCTGCGCCTCCTAGGACACATGGCCTTCACGGTTCATGTGACCCCAAACGCCTGTCTCCACATGAGGACAACTCAGTGGTGCCTCAGAGATCAGTGGACACAAACCACAGGAAGACTCTGAGACAGGATCAGTGTGTCCAAACTACTACTGCAGTCGTTGACCTGGTGGCTTCAGCCATCCAATCTGCTCGAGGGAGTGTCTTTTTAGCCTCCCTTGTATACAAGAGAGCTGACAGATGCATCCCTGCTGGGCTGGGGAGCCTGTTGCCAGGACTCATGCACTCAAGGGTTGTGGTCCCCTCAAGAGACGACGCAACAAATCAACCCCTTAGAGCTTCGGGCGATACACCTAGCTCTTCGAACCTTCTGTCATGTTCTCTCACATCAGTTGGTCGTGGTGCAGACAGACAATCGGGTGGCTATGTTCTACGTGAACAAGCAGGGAGGGACGGGGTCCCGTATCCTGTGCCAGGAGACACTGGACCTTTGCTCCTTTGCAATCCGACAGGGTATGTCCCTCAAAGCAGTTTACCTGCCAGGTCAGGAGAACTTCCTAGCAGACAAGCTAAGCAGAATTCTCCAACCTCACAAGTAGCAACTGAATCCGGAAGTAGCCCAGCGGATCTTCCACTGCTGGGGACATCCATCCATAGATCTCTTTGCCAGTCTGCAGAATCATCAGTTGCCCAACTTTTTCTCCACTATCTAACTAACTCAAAGTACTGAAATTGTTTTGGGAACGGGTCTCAGACTTAGTTGGGGATAGTGCTTAGGAGGTGCAATACCTCAATAGCCACTAAACCCCTATGTTGCATCAAGGACCCGATGTATTTCCCATCTCTAGTTTACAATAGTGCTTCAAAACAAGCTATCCAGATATTTTCTTAAATCATTGAAAACAAGCTGTCCAGGTATTTTCTTAAATCATTGGCATATATGTTGATGAGAATACAGATCTAGAAACATGACAAACATAGCAAAACTGCTTATCTTTGTTTTAAATGTTATTGTTAGTGGAGCAATATTTAGTGTTTTCAGTTTCGATTGCTCTAATAAACCCGTTGTCATTTTGTTGTTTTACACAACTTTTTCTCCAGACAACCACATCCCCAAAGGATGGCTGCAGATGCTTTTCTAATCTCCTGGTCCGTGGGCCTCCTGTATGCGTTTCCTCCCACGCCTCTGGTGGCCCGGACTCTATTCAAAATCCTTTAGGACAAGGCCTCGGTCATTCTGGTAGCCCCCAGATGGCCAAGTCAACCAAGACAACCTTGGTTCCCGCTTCTCCTCCAGCTGGCAGTGGAAACTCCACTCCCTCTGGGGATGCAGCCCAACCTCCTGTCCCAGGAGCAGGGCTCTATCTTACATCCCAATCTCAGGTCCCTCAACCTGATGGCAAGGCTGCTGAAAGGGTAGTACTGGCTCCTCTCCTCCTGCCTAAGAACGTAGAAGTGTTACTGGCCTCAAGGAGGCAGTCTACTAGGAAAACCTATGCCTTCAAATGGCGTAGGTTTGAGGTGTGGTGTAACCAGCATGATGAAAACCCTTTCTCTTGTCTTGTACCAGTGGTGTTGCAGTACCTGCTTCACCTCTCAAAATTATGCCTCAAGTCTAACTCTGTCAGGGTCCACCTGAGTGCTTTGTCAGCACACCACTCTCCAGTAGAAGGACAACTCCTTTCGGTTCACCCCTGGGTGTCCAGATTCCTCAGAGGTCTACTTCTACTAAAACCCCCGGTTCGTCCTCCGGCAACCGAGTGGGATTTGAATGTGGTCTTGCAACAGCTTACTCGCCCACCTTTTGAGCCGATGTCCGCTTGCCATCTGCACTTCCTCTCCTGGAAGGTGCTCTTCCTGGTGGTACTCAATCTGTCAGATGAGTGAGTGAACTACAAGCTCTTGTTTCAGAAAGACCATACACACGGTTTTTTAGGAACAGGTTGGTCCTTCACACCCACCCCAAGTTCCTACCGAAAGTGGTCTCTCCGTTCCACCTCAACCAAGAGGTGGTTCTTCCAACATTTTTTCCCAGACCGCATGCTAGCCGGGCAGAGGCGGTTCTGCATACCCTTGATTGTAAAAGGGCATTAGCCTTCTACCTGGAGCGTACGTGGGGACATAGAAGGGCTACTCAGCTCTTCGTCTCTTATGACCTCAGTAAGCTAGGGCTACCTGTCTCCAAGCACACTTTGTCCACCTGGGTGGCAGACTGCATTGCCTGAGCGTACAGGGCGGCCGACCTCCCGTTGCAGGGTTGAGTCACGGCCCACCGTGTCAGGGCTAAGGCCGCGTCAGTGGCTGACTTCCGCTCTGTTCTGCTGGCAGACATCTGCCGGGCCGCCACCTGGTCCTCAAGCTAGACTTTTGCAGCCCATTACTGCTTGGATGGCGAGTCTCAATGGGACAGTGCTTTCGGCAAGGCGGTACTCCGTAACTTATTTGAGGTTTAGGCAACTCCTACCCTCCGGCCCTCTGGTGTCAGGCTACCAGGGATGTTGCGTCTCCGCTGAATTCCTATCACAGCTGCTGGAGCTCTTCTAGAGGGAGCCATTCTTCAGCTATGGGTTCTCGGTAGCCTATAGCTAGGGAGTCCCATATGTGAGGACCGACTTTCTTCTTGTTCCTGGAGAAAGCGTAGTTACTCACCTGTAACAGGTGTTCTCCAGGGACAGCAGGAATCAGTCCTCATGACCCTCCCTCCTCCCCTGGAGTTGCAGTCCTATTATTGATTTTTATTCATTTTGCCGTCTTTTTAGCTATGTCATTTGACTGAGCAAGATGGCACCCATAGGCGGGAAGGGGACCGCGCATGCACGATGCAATCCCAAAGGCTTTCTTTGAAAGCTGGGGAATTGCCCCGCACGAGGGCTCCATCGGCACCGACGTCACCCATATGTGAAGACTGATTCCTGTTGTCCCTGGAGAACACCTATTACAGGTGAGTAACTATGCTATTCCATTTACTTTGTGGTTCCCAAAAAAGGATGGATCTTTCATCCAATTCTTGATCTCAAGGAGGTTAATGCCTACCTTCAGGTGTCTTATTTCCACATGGAGACACTTCAGTCTGTCATTCATATGTCCAGAAAGGGAGAGTTTCTGGCATTTCAAGACCTGGTCAAGGCATAGTTCCATATTCATGAGATCAGCAGAGGTTTCTGTGATTTACCATCCTGGGAAAGGCTTTCCAGTTTCAGGCTTTGGTCTCTCCAAGGTGCTGATGGTAGTGGTGGCAGCGATGCTACACCATGAAGAGATCCAGGTTCACCGCTACATGATTGACTACATGATTTGTGCTAAGTCAGATTGAGATTGTTGGGTTGCAACAGCCCTGAGTTCTGCAGCAACTAGGGAACTTGGGCTGGGTGATGAACCAGTCCAGGAATCATCTTGTGCCAACCCAATCCCTAAAGTACCTTAGGGCATGCTTCCATACCCATCTGAGCAGAGCTTTCCTGCCCAAGGAAAAGCAGACCAAGCTCCTGGGCCAGCTCGAAACATTTCAAGCCAGCAGGTTTGAGATTATTTTCAGCTCCTGTAGGGCTGGTACCCCTGCAATTCTACATGCAAATCTCTGGCCTGCTCAGCAACTCAGGCCTGAACCAAACTGCACAGACAAGATGGATTCTTCACTTCACTTTTGCTGTGTTCAGCTACAAACGGCCTTCAAGCAACTGCTGCGGCAGCGTTTCTAAGTGTGCATACAGAAGCTATTGTCCGTGGCTGGCCTTGGACACTTGTACATGCCCAGAAGTTACATACTGTTGCCTCTGCCTGACTTTTTACTATAGCTCCTTTGTTTGCAAGAAGCTGCTCATCATCTACCTCCTGATTCGCTGAGAACACCTCAGACTGCCTGGTGCCAACCAATCATCGGACCTATGACGGAGGATTCTCACACAGAATAATGCATTCTGCGCTGGAAACTTTAGTTGTAAGGAGTAGTGAGAGAGAGAGTTGGGGGCTTTTCCCCACCTGTACATACAGACTTCTGCACCGGTCCTGCTGGCTGTGCACTATGTACCTGATTCCTGCGCCCTGAGCCTTCCGCCAGACGGCCCCTACGTGTGGGCTAGGCCGTCCTCCACAGGTCTGAGATAAGACTTTCACAGATACCTCCGGTTCGGACTTACTGCGGCTCGCCTGTGACGTGGCTGGAGCCTGCAGTAGCTAACAGCTACCTCCTTGAATGAAGCTGCTTCTGAGTGCCGACGGAGCTAAGGTACTGGCTTATCTCTCCTCTCCTGGATGGGCAAAGGGGTTAGCAATATATTTCTTGCTTTTCCTCAGTGCAGAGCGAATCAGTGACGTCTGGTAACTATTCTGTGATTTATTACGTTGTCCAATTGTATATCTGTACTATAACAAATTGCTACCTCATGTTTCTAATTAGCCATATGTGTGTGTGTATATTTTTCTATTTGGTTACCTATAATAAAGTCTAATATATATATATCTGCAGACCAGACTTCTTTCGTGGCTCATTGCCAGATTAACTCACCGAACGTTGGGCTGGGATAGTAGCCATATTCCCCTAGACAACAGTGAGTCTAACTTATTTTTGTGCTACTACTATACCCTACACATGGGGGCTCGTCCGGGATGAGTATTTCTGAATGTGCTACGCCTCTCAGAATTTGTGTAATATTTCTGCATTGTCCTATTGTGGTCAAAGCAGCTGTTTATGCTGAGGTTTTTGTGGCCAGAGAGCATTGTCTGTGAGATGGCTTTGGAACCCACCTTACAGGCTCTCTGCATTAGAGTAATTCTAGCAGTGCCCTGTGTTTGTTTTTACAGACAGTCAGCTATTGATTTACGATGGCTCACGCAGATAAGGTTGATTTGGCATTCCAGAAATTAGCTTCCCTGTGTTGGTCGAAAGATACCACTGCCGATCACATTGAAAGAATTTCTAAGTGCCTTACAACAGATACGCAAGAGCTTGTTAGGGCTGATAGCTTTTTCAGTGAGTTCCTAGACCGGCTTCTTGCTCATAAGGCTAAATTACCGGTGGATATGGTAGCCGAACATGCCTGTGTGCTGCATATTTTTACTGACAAACTGCAGAAGGCATTATGTCACCTGCAAACTAAATCTGAATCGCTAGAGTCTGATCTACGGACAGCTCACAGTCAGCTACAGTGTGCTAAGGAGACAGCTAAGCAGTGTGAACAGGAGAGTGCTGGATTACGTCATCAAGTTGACGAACTTCAGGCTGGGGCGACCAGACGGGCTAGCAGTAGCCTCTTTTCACCAGGTACTACTAGCCTGTGGTGTCTGCGATGCCAAGAGTTAGTGGCTCAGGTTTCCGCTCTTAAGAAGCGGGGTGAACAGGATCAAAAGGAATTGCAGTTTCTGACAGTTTGTAGAACTGAATTAGCCGCCCAAACCAAGAGGTTAAAAGCGGACGCTTCTCTTTATGAGCAGCGTGAGAGTGCTTTGATAGCTGAGCTCGAGTCTGTAGAGTCTGCTCTGATTGCAGCAAAACAGCGAACGGCTAGTCTCGAGAGACAGCTTGCTGCTGCACGTCAGGAATGTGGGCAGGAAATGCAGAGAGTTAACCTAGAAATCCAGCAGTTAAGAGCTGACTGTTTTGAATTGGCATGTGTGTCCACCGCTCAGGGTAATGAGACAGAGTACAGGGATAATTTCAGCCCTCTAGGCTTCTCGAAGTACCAGAGGGTAGATGACGGCAGTTTGCCACTGGAAACCCTGCCCAGTGTAGAAGGGCAGCTTTTCCAGAACAGAGTCAGTTCTCTCCCATCAGCGCATGAGCACAGGAGAGAAACAGGGTGGAGTGAAACACCCTACTCTCGACCCCTCCCCATACAGGGAGCGGTGGAGGGGGGGTGGGAAGTCTCCCTAGTGATGGCAAACTGTACCAGCAGCGACCACCAGAGGGAGCTGAAGGGACGCAAAATCCCTTATGCTCCCGTGTCCTGCAAGGAAAACACACAAATGAAGGTGCTTCTGTCGCACAATTACAAATCATCAAGACCTTGCGGAGCATGGTCACTCCTTTTGAGAAAACTGGTCATGCCACCATAAATGAACATTTAGCTGCAGTCAAAGATGCCTTTCGGGCACTGAACATTACCAGGGGGGAGGACATGGTTCTGTATCTTCCATGGTCCTTTGATGTGCCTTGTCAGCAATTCATTCGGGCCATGGCAGACGATGAAAAGAAGGACATTGTCATTTTTGAACAGGCACTAAAGAAACATTATGGGCCATACCCTGATGATATTGCTGCAAAGCAGGCAGCATTTAGTATGACTCATAGGGAAAATGAAACACCCCGAGAGTTTGCTTACAGACTTAGGCAGACCTTCTTCCAGAGTGACCCTTCTTGGGGAAACAATAGAACACCATCAGTAGTTTCGTAATCTTTTCTGTCAGTTGCTCCTTCCATCTATTAAACCTTATATGTCTGACAAGCGTCACGAACCCCTGTCACATGTGATAGAACATGCTGAGTGGATTTGGGAAGCTGTTCCCAACATGAGAGCAACCAATACTGGCAGCACAGTAAGGGCTCCCAGCAAAGCCAGAGAGCCAAAACAGTGTGTTAGTGCTGTAAAATCCACTCTTTCGTTAGAAAATAACTCTTCTCCTTCTGCTCCACAGAATCCTCCCAGGCCACCCCAGAATAACCAGTCATCTGGGTCTAAGCAGCGCTCTGGGAATCAGCGTTTCACTCCACAGAACCGGAACTGGAAGAGAAAGCCCGGTTTTGACAAATACCTGGAGCTGGAGAAGAGAATAAGCGAGCTGACAGATATGATGAAGGCTACAATTGCATTCAGCTCCTCACAGGAGGCTCCTGCTAGTAGTGCGCTTCCTAAGCCACGAGCAAAGCCTCAGAAGCCAGAAGAGGAACTGGTTGACTCCTCTTCCCCTTCTAATGCGACTGAATGACTAACCGACTGTGTTTCTGTCCCACAGGTCACTATTGCACAGGTGCAGCCAGCTGGAGATGCCACCCCATGGACACAGAGTGACAGTCCTGCAATGGACAGCGAGGGTCCAGCCTTTGACACCATCAGGAAGCACAAGTACTTTCTGGGTAAACTCAAGCCAAAAGGACAGAGGTATACTGTTCCTGTTACAATTCATCAGGCTTTTCTCTGTGAGGGCCTGATAGATTCAGCCTCTGAGGCTACCCTGATTACCTCGAGTCTCTTTGATAGACTCACTGCTTCCTTGGGGAGTCAGAGGACCCTACACGTCACACCCAGTGATTTGTCACTCGCAGCTTATGGGAATCAGCCCATAGAGTCTATGGGGCAGGTCTGGCTTAACCTCCAAATTGGAAAATTACAGGTGAAACATCCTGTCATCATTACTAAGTGCCCTGGGGAAGAATTCTTGATTGGCAATGAGCTCCTGAAACGGTTACGCCCCATTCTGGACTACGTCCAGGAAGTGATCTGGACACAGGTCACACATCCCATACCTTATGCTAGGGTAAAACATGACAGCAGAGTCAGTGGTCCTTGTTCGGTGGAATGCACAAACAAGTCCATCAGGATTAATTTCCAGAGGTCAGCTGATCCCCAAATCCTTCAGCTCCAGTATGAAAGGGCTGGAGATGAGGATCAGGGCATCAGCGACGTGGTTTCCATTGCAGTGGGTTCAGTAGCTAACATTGTCCTTGATACTGACTGCCTGCAGATATTCCTGAAGGAACCTGTGGAAGGTTGTGAGGTGCAAACCCCTCCTCCATCCCATCCCTGCCTAGATCACCCTAGGAGACTGACGGACATATTCTCGGCTGAGAAAGGTCCCTTTATATATGTGCAGGTGGGCATGTCCCAAAAGGAAAGGGCCTACCTATTACCCCACTGTGACCACTCCCTCATCAGTGAGACTCTTTTCTATCGGCTCAAACAACAGCTTACTCTTGATTGGGTAATGGGAGCGAAGACTTCGTTCCAAGTGCCTGGGGAAGGGCTCAAGACATTAATGGGCTACTGCAATCTCCCCTTGCAAGTTGGGGTCAAAGGTTTTCGGCACACCTTCTCCATCATCAGAGGACTTGAGGTGCCCCTCTCCTTAGGCTCAGATTGCCTTGTTTGACTGGGAACTTATGTGGATTTCGTGGACAACATCCTCTGGAGTAGGATGGAAGGAGATCCGGTGGATTTCTCTGGTGCCCGCCCATCCCTACGGGCTGGTCAGACTATCCCTCAAGTCTGTGAAGTGGTCTGTGCAGAAGACACCCACATACCTGGGAGGGTACAGGATTGTCCCCTGCCGATACAGGTGACCCGAGGACATGTGGTCTCAGACAACTTGGTCTTCTTCAGTCCAAATTCCCGTTTTGAGGAGCTGGGCCTAGCCATGGGTCCCATACCCTGCATAGAGGCCACAGCTCCCTCCTTACACTTATTGCTCACCAATCCAAATCCAGACTTCAATATTTTCCTGCATAAGGCTTTGCCTGATGCTGAGACTAGAGGCACCCTCGTCTATGTAGACGACATTCTGGTGAAGAGCGCCAGTTTCACTGACCATTTGCAAGAAATAGAGCATGTTTTCCAGCAGCTGAAAGCTGCGGGAGCAAAGCTGTCCTTGTCAAAGGGCCAATGGTGCCGGAAATCCCTCAATTATTTGGGTTACGAAGTTTCTGCTGAGGGACTGCGGCCTCAAAGGAAGAGAATTGCGGCCTTGCAACAACTCAAACGTCCGACCAACGTGAGTGAGCTGCGCTCATTCTTGGGCATTTGCAATTATTCACACCAATTTGTGGATCAATATGCGGAGATTTCCCGACCCCTGGTCAAACTCCTCCAAAGAGATGAACCTTGGGTATGGAATCCCGACCAAGAGGCAGCTCTAGAAGAGCTGAAGGCAGCTTTGAGTCGAGCTCCCTGTCTTGCCTATCCAGAGAGTGGCAGAGAATTCTTTGTGGAACTAGGTTTCACCGATCACTTTATGAGTGCTGTTCTGTACCAGATGCATGACACAGATAGGAAAGTTATTGCCTATGCCAGCAAAGCTTTAACGGAAGTGGAGAGGAAATACTCTGACTGTGAGAAGTCCTTGTTGTCCACAGTCTGGGCCCTCCAATATTTCCGCAGTTATATCCAAGGTGAGAGGTTGGTTGTTGAGACTCATCACCAACCCATCAAGTTCCTAGGCAGTGATCGGATTAAATCGGGACAAGTGTCAAACAGTCGCATTGTCTCCTGGACCTTAGCACTTCAGGGCTGGCCCCTGGAGGTCAGGTATGCTCAAAACCGCAAGGATGCCGCCGCACAGGGCCTGGCTGAATTGCACGATTGCACTGCCAGAGAACCTTTAGTGGGTAATTTAGACACCGATATGGAGTCATGTACGCCTGAGCCTTCTCGTCATCGTCCTTATGATGAGAACCTCTGTAAAGGCTACCCCAAGGTGTATGTGGACGGTTGTGCTTACCGTCGAGAGCCTGACCATGAACTGGTAGCAGGTATAGGTGTAGTTTGGGACCAGAACTACCCTTGTGAACCCTTCAAGTACCGTCTGGGTACCAAGACTAATCAGTATGCAGAGCTAGCTGCAGCCCTGGCGGCTCTCCAGTCTGCTGCTCAGGGAGGGGTTCACACCCTAACCATCTGTACTGATTCAGACTACGTCCGACAGAATTTTGTTTCCCACTTACCCATTTGGAAATCTAACAATATGCTGAATTCCAAAGGGAAACCTGTCAAATATGCCGGATTGATTCTGGCCTTGGACAAGGTAGCTCATGAAAATGACATGACCATCTACTGGAAGAAAGTGAAAGGTCATTCCCGTGTTGATAACCCTGACAAGATTGGAAATGATCTAGCTGATCAGCTTGCCAAGGAGGGTGCTGTCTCTGGAGACCTCTGGCAGTTGGAGGCTCCCGAGACCAATGGGCTTCAAATGGTGACGGCAGTTACCCGGCGACAAGCTCAATTATCCACCATGCCCCCTGTGGTTCAATGGTGTGGCGAGAGCACAGATCTCGACCTCGTGCAAGCCCAGAAACAAGATCCTACTCTTGGACGTTTCTACCTTTTTCTGCAGAACCCCCAGGAACACCCATTAACTCTGGAGGATTGTCAGGATGATGAGGAAACTGAGGATCCTCTACATCTCCAAGGACATGTTCCATCTCCAGAAAGATCTGTTGATACGGACGAGTAAGCATGGTATTGTGCAATGGGTGGTACCTCGGGCCTTCCGTGGAGTTATGTTACAGCACGCTCATGATGAACCTTGTGCCGGTCATAGAGGTGACTGAATAACCTATGAAACGTTGAAGCAAGTGGCCTACTGGCCCCACATGTACCAAGATGTACAATTGTATACTAAAGGTTGTCTGACCTGTTGCAGATTTCAACCTGCAGCTCCTTCTCATAGAGCACCTTTGAGAAACAGAGGTCTGACCATGCCTTGGTCTGATCTCCAGATTGATTGGATCGGCCCCGTGCCCCGATCCTCTCGAGGCAACAAATATATGTTGACAGTTACCTGCTTATTTACTAAGTGGGTTGAGTGCATCCCAGCACCCAACTGTACCGCCGAGACCACAGCCACCTTGTTGTTAAACCATGTTTTCAGCAGGTGGGGCCTCCCCATGCGAGTGGAATCCGACCAGGGTTCCCACTTCACGGGACAAGTCATTAAGCATCTGTGGAAGGTACTAGGTGTGAAGGCCAAAGTCCACATTATCGTCCACAATCCTCTGGGCAAGTGGAGAGAGCAAACAAAACTATCATCAGTATCTTGAAAAAGTATGTTTCTTCCTCTGGGAAGGACTGGGACATCAAACTGCCCTTGGTCCTGATGGCTATCAGAGCCACGCGTCATCGTGCTACTGGTGTGTCCCCTTTTGAGATGATGACAGGTAGGGACATGGTTTTACCCCTTCATCTTCTTTACAGGACTAATGATGTGAATCTCACTGCTGCTACAACTGCTCATGAATATGTTGCCCATTTAAGACAACACTTGCAAAGTGCTTTTGCCTTTGCCCAACAGAATTTGGACACTGCTGCTAGGAGTAGGAAGGCCTACTATGATTTGAGGACTACCTCTAAAGAATACCAGATTGGCGATAAGGTATTCTACTACAATTTTGGTAAGAATAAGGTCAAAGACTAAATTTCTACCTAGCTGGAACGGTCCATTTCCTATTGTGGATAAAGCCTCCCCTGTTGCTTATCAAATTCGAATGAAGTCAGGTACTGAGAGGGAAGGCTCCCTTAAATGGGTCCACATTAATCAGCTTAGACCGTGTCATCCCAGTAAGTTCCTTCCTGAAGAACCTCTTGCTGAAGTGAGTGATACTAACCTTGAGGCGGGATAGCCTGTTTGTTTTCTTTTACAGATGGAGTCCCGGACTTTGGAGGTCCTGTTCCTGATTTTGATGTTAGCGGGATCCGAGGTTGCCAGATTGATTGAACCTGGCCCTCTTTCTGGTGTCGTGCTACAGGATGCGCCTGGTTTCCTGATTACACAGTCCCAGACTGTCACACAGAAAGTTTTTGTGTCCCTAGATCCCCGACATGTTTTACAGAAACATTTTGAGTCGTCTGTTGCACGCATCGCTAATATACGTGGTGCCTAATCTTGGCATGTGCCAACGCTCTAAAGACATTCATTGGTTATGTCCTGGTAAACCTTTCCTGAAGGACACTTCTACAGCTCTTTGTGAGTTGTCTGCTGCAAATGTGAAAGAACGATGTAAAGTTACCATGGCCAAGTTCGATGACTTTTCAGAGACGAAAGTTGCTGTTGTCAACAATGTTTGGCTGGTTAGTTGAGTGAACTCCTGGTCACCATGAATAAACATGACATTCATAATAGAGTTCCTCTACCCTGCAATGTTTGCTTGATTGATGTTCCCAAGAACTCCATTGTTAATGTTGGTGGAGTTTCCTTGTTTTATCTTGATGCTGACCCTGTTTCGACAGAGCTCCAGATTTTGGATGTGTTTCGAGGTCATGAGATTGACTTCACTGCAGCCTTGACCTATCTTTTGGACTATAAGGACTCTCACACAGTTGAACTGTCCATTGACCAGGCCGACCTTGCCATTGCTGATTATAACTTTGATTCACGAGATGTGGACATTTTACAAACTGATTTTATGTCACATGTCATTGTGCCTGGTCTTTTCTTTCTGTTGGTGCTCCAGTTTCTTATCTCTTTGTATCAACAGAGACAGATTCGTGCTCTTCGTCGCTCTATGCATCCTGCACCTCTGCTGCCTGCCATGCGTCTGCAGGATTTGCTGGAACGTCACACTTTTGAATAAGTGTCACCATTTTCTTTGAAAGTTATCCATTACTCTTAATTGAGTTGTTTTTTTTCATAGATAGCATGTGTTTATTTTACTAACACAGTTACACATGGCTTCTCATTACTTTTGAGTGTTCACCTTAGTGTTACACTAACACATTATATTGCATTACTGATATGCATTTTTGGTTTGGATACTATCTATATATTCTTGAGTTTGATGTTAACATGTCTTGATTTGACTTGACTGTATCAATGTCATTTTATTTTGACTTCTTTTATTGCTTGAGTGTATTCACTGTATTATTCCTCATGCAGTATTGCTTTCATGCATATTGTGCTTGAAGTATTATCCACTTCTCCTGCATTAGTCAATCATTTGTCATTTGGTTCTGACCTGCACGGTAGTACTGCTAGTTAGGCTTTGTACGATGGAGTGTACTCCCTTGTAGCATCCTCCATCTTACAAGGGGGGGGAGATGTAGGGCTGGTACCCCTGCAATTCTACATGCAAATCTCCGGCCTGCTCAGCAACTCAGGCCTGAACCAAACTGCACAGACAAGATGGATTCTTCACTTCACTTTTGCTGTGTTCAGCTACAAACGGCCTTCAAGCAACTGCTGGGGCAGCGTTTCTAAGTGTGCATACAGAAGCTATTGTCCGTGGCTGGCCTTGGACACTTGTACATGCCCAGAAGTTACATACTGTTGCCTCTGCCTGACTTTTTACTATAGCTCCTTTGTTTGCAAGAAGCTGCTCATCATCTACCTCCTGATTCGCTGAGAACACCTCAGACTGCCTGGTGCCAACCAATCATCGGACCTATGATGGAGGATTCTCACACAGAATAATGTATTCTGCACTGGAAACTTTAGTTGTAAGGAGTAGTGAGAGAGAGAGTTGGGGGCTTTTCCCCACCTGTACATACAGATTTCTGCACCGGTCCTGCTGGCTGTGCACTATGTACCTGATTCCTGCGCCCTGAGCCTTCCGCCAGACGGCCCCTACGTGTGGGCTAGGCCGTCCTCCACAGGTCTGAGATAAGACTTTCACAGATACCTCCGGTTCGGACTTACTGCGGCTCGCCTGTGACGTGGCTGGAGCCTGCAGTAGCTAACAGCTACCTCCTTGAACGAAGCTGCTTCTGAGTGCCGACGGAGCTAAGGTACTGGCTTATCTCTCCTCTCTTGGATGGGCAAAGGGGTTAGCAATATATTTCTTGCTTTTCCTCAGTGCAGAGCGAATCAGTGACGTCTGGTTACTATTCTGTGATTTATTACGTTGTCCAATTGCATATCTGTACTATAACAAATTGCTACCTCATGTTTCTAATTAGCCATATGTGTGTGTGTATATTTTTCTATTTGGTTACCTATAATAAAGTCTAATATATATATATCTGCAGACCAGACTTCTTTCGTGGCTCATTGCCAGAATAACTCACCGAACTTTGGGCTGGGATAGTAGCCATATTCCCCTAGACAACAGTGAGTCTAACTTATTTTTGTGCTACTACTATACCCTACACTCCTGGGGTCTTTGCAGCCATGCTGGAGCTAGTTCCTTGAGTGAGGGGGCACATGCGTCCTTTGTAGTGGGGTGCTGCTTTTCTACTGATCTCCACTGTTGCACAATTTTAAATGCAGCTTCCCTTGTTGCCATCTGTGGTAAGGAGTCTACGATGATGGTCCCAACTCTCAAACTTGTTCAAGGATGTAGATTTGGAGAGTCTGTAGTGGGTGATTCCAATGACACATGCCAGCCTGTTGGGCTGGGTGGCCCACTGCTTGAGCCAGACAGCACAGGAATGTTGGTCTCCATTTGAAATGATTGGGCTAAACATTAAGCTGGAGGCCTGGGCCATTCAGCTGGCCTTGCTCCACTTCAGGCCTCTAGTGCAGGAATAAGCAGTCCAAGTGTTCACGGACAATGTGATGGTGGTTGTGGCAGTGGCAGAAGTCAATCGGCAGGGAGACAACAAGAGCGCTTTGCTGGCTCATGAGATGATACAGTTGTTCCCTTGAGTGTGACAACTATGTTTGATTCAGGCTATGTATTTCCCATGCAGTTAACTGGCTTGGAGCCACCAGGGATTATACCTAAGCAGAGGGGGCTGGATGGGCTTTCTGCATCAGGGGTGGCCAGCCATCCTGGGACCACAGTTTTGGGGTTTGTTTGTTTTTATCAGAAGCTCATTTTGTACCTCCAGGGAACCTTTGGGGCTACGCAGCCCCTGGTAGGTCAGTCCTGAGGAATCATGGGAGTAGTAGGTGCCCAGAAGCTGGCTCCATCCACTCCCTTGGGTCCATAGGGACTTAGACTTTCAGGGTGAGTTCTGTGGTCTGTCCCTTCTGCTTCTCCAAAGGAAGACTTGATTGCTATGTTTGAGGAGGATAATGGGGATGACAGCCTACTGGGTAGCTTCTCTGCAGAGAAGGAGAAGCTTTCTCCAAATGAGGGAGATCAGCTGTTTTGTTGTTCAGCAATTCTGTAAGAAGGATTGTCCCTTTTACTGCGCAAGTGACTTCATTCTTGTGTATATCTGAGGCATCGGCTGAGGAAACATCAGATAGAGACCCTATCTAAGAAGGCATTTGGAAGCCCTCCAGAGCCTTTCCCCTCCATAAGGCCCCTCCAAAATGACTCCTGAGGAATGGAAAGGTCCAGAGGAGGTGCAAGATGACGGGGAAATTCTGTTCCCTCCTCCTAGAGGACTTGGCTATCCTCTTTTGCCTTCTTTGAGTGGATGCTTGATCACTGCAGTGACATGGAAGACCACTACTCCTGTGGAAGGGGGCCTGGCTTTCAAAGATTCATATGACGGGAAGGTTCAACTGTTGTTAAAGCAGGCTTTTCTTCCTATATGTTAGCCTCCACACACTGCCATCTGAACACCTTTGTAGCCCATGCGCTGCTACATTGAATTCAGTAGTTACCAGACATTCCAGCAGTGTCCTGCCTAAAGTCTTGGATAGTGTTTCTTGCTGACATCTTTTATGATTTGATACAGATGACTATTGTCTGTTTTTGATAGTGATAGTCCAGCATTGGCTGTGGCTTTGTAACAGATTGGTGGACATGGCCTCTAAGGCTCAATTAAGTATGTCCCTGTTTAGGGGAAAGTTCTGCTTCTGAGAAGATCTTGAGAAACTAGTTAAGGATATAGGGGAGGCCAGGACCCAGAGACTTCCAGAGGATAAATCTCACCTGCCATCCATGTTAGGCTGATTACATCTTAAGGATTGGTGGTGTTTCAATTCAGGAAAACAGTCCTCCTATTCCCTGGGTAAGTTTTGCAATTCCTGCTATTCAAAAGAAGGTGGTGAATCTATATCAGGAGAAGCCCAAGGCTTTCAATGGAGGCCTCCAGTGGGAGGATGCCTTCACTAGTTTTACCTGGAGTGAACCTGTGTAACTTTGGGTCATGTGGGTACTCAATGTGGTTTGGAATGAGTATGCACTAGAGTTCACTTCTCCAATTTTCAATGCCTTTATGGTTTCCCCACTGTGGGTCAGTCATCACAAGGATGATGGTGGAATCAACCCTCAAAAGGCTACTCTTGATGGGGGCTGTTACTCAGATTCCATTGGCAGAGCAGGGTCTAAACCACTATTTACTTTATTTTATGGTAACAAAAAATGGTGGGTCCTTTTTGACCTGTTTTCAACCTCCAAAAGGGTTAGTTATTTACTGGAAACCTTGCAATCAGTGATCACAACAGTCAGGAGGGAAGAATGTTTTTGTCCTCCCTAGAACCTTTAGAAGCCTATTTTCCTATTCAGATTCAATATCAAAGGTATCTAGTTTTGCATGCTGGTAAAGCATTTCCAATTTCTGGTTCTTCCTTTGGTCTTGCTACAGTGCCAAAGATCTTCTTCAAAGTTATGGTAGTGAAAACAGCCTTCCCACCTTCACTGGAAAAAAAATCAAGATGCACCCCTATTTGGACATCTGCCTGATTTGGGCCAAGTTGGAGTCCAGACTCAGTCCTTCTTCCACTGAGTGATTCAGGTGCTAGAAGGGCATAGCTGTGTGGTGAATTATGTCAAGAGCAACCTGGTGCCCTCTGAGAGAGACCCTCTCAACTTTGGTGTCAAAATGGGCCCAAGGTAGTCGAGGGTCTAACCTGGAGAGTGGACAAGTTGGTCTTCCAGCTACAGATGTTTTGTTCTTGCTCAGCTCATGGCTTGGAATTATTGCCTGCTGCTGGGTTCAATGGTGGGGAGTCTAGAGCTGATGCCTCAGGATCTGGACTATGAGATGCAGCTTCTCATCCCGAGTGCGGTACAGAAAAGTCTGGTGAGGTGGAATATCCCATGGAATCTCCTCAAGAGGCTAGATATGACCCACCCACCTCCCTAATTGTATAGTAGTTGCAATTGATGCAAGTTTAAAAACTGGGAGTGGGAGGTGAGGGAGGGCCATTGCCAAGGGCAAGTGACATAGTGTCTCTGGCCACAGCAGATGGAGAGTCCAGCAATAGATTGGAGCAATTTCCCTTGTGATGGTGGCATCTCTCCTGATTGTACAGAGGAATGAAAGATTTACTCTGCACCTCCCTTCACCTACAACGAGGCAGGCTCTTGGGTCACAGAAATCCGCACACAAAACAAGGAGAAGGTTGACTGATCACAATCTTTAGATAATACACAAATCTGTAAATAATACACAACACACTTGTATTATAAACACAGGACCAAAGCGCTTTGGGAGAGCAAGCTAGGCAGTTGCCTATGATTACTCTGAAATCAAAGCTTTAGGCCTCTTTATTTATAGGTAAAGATTCCATTACACAGCATAATTTCACTTTATTATTCTACATCTCACATCACGTATATTCATAATATACTTTTCTATAGGCATGCACGTCATAAACCATCATGGAAAGACATACATATATTCTCAGACATGACTATGTAGGCCTTAATTCTAATTAATCCTAACACTGACAATTTGATATCTTTGACCAGAGACTGAGAGGCTGAGTAAACAGCTTGCCTTTTACTTATCTTTCTGATAACATAGGCTAATGTTTATGCTATCTAAACCTTTCACTCAATTTCAGTAGTTAGATTAAAAGCTGTATCACGAAACTCTTCAAAGGTTTTGGGCCTAACTTGTGGTAGAAACCCGTGTTGGGTAGCTGTCACAGTTGGAAGGCAGACCGCACAACGTGACAGATTAAAATGTTTTGTAACTGAGTGTAAATGTGACTCAAAAATATTTGGATATTCCTCATAACTTTCCCAAGATTCTAAATGCAGCACTGCTTCATTAACAATAATATGCCACAGCACAACTAAGACTAAATACTGAAACATTCTTAGCAGACCTCTAAATATCTGAAACTATAATCACCCCAAAAATAAATGTGCTAAGACAAAATAAAATACACCTACTCTTCTTAATATGATGAAGATATATAGTATAGCTATAACTACCCCTTAATTCTCAATTACGTCATGAAGTAGAGGTTAAGTACCCAAAGGTCATTGCATCTATATCAGTAAAATACTAATTCAAACTAACTATATCCACCTAATCAGTAGTGTAAATGCTGGACAAAGGTTTTTTGCATAATAAGTTCATTCAAAAAGCACTTAATCACAATAGTCACTTTTTTTTCTTTTCTGTAATATCACTGATGTCCAATGAGTCTCTGCGTTGCAATCTCCTGATTCACTGATGCAGGGAACCACCTTCTGGATCCTGTGAAGGAGCCTTTTTACACTGTGTAAGATGTATCCAACGAGAATGTCCTTCCACTTTACAAGCTGAGTATCCCACCAGGAGCACACGAAATGGACCTAGGAACTTGGGAGCCAGAAGTGTCTTTGGATGCAGATTCTTAAGCAGGAGCCAGTCCCCCGGCTTTACTTCCGGATGTGACGTTTCCGAAGGAGCATCTTGTTGAGGCTTCACCTGCAATAAAGGGGAGACAGAACTGAGTGCAACCTTGAGCAATAAGTCAAAATATCGCTGCGCAACAATTGAGGATCCGGGATAACTGCCAACTCATGTGGAGAAGTAGATGGACGTCCAGTAACTATTTCATATGGTGTCAGGCCTCTCCGAGCACGCTGGGGGGAATTACGCACTGCCATAAGGGCAAAAGGAAGGGCTTCTGTCCAATCTGTAGCCCAATCCTGTGTCATAGTTCGCAAGTGACCTTTGATTGTCCTATTCATCCGCTCCACCTGGCCAGAGCTTTGCGGATGATAAGGAGTATGCAGTTGTCTCTTAAAACCAAACCAATTTTCAATATCCTCCCAGACACTCGCAATGAAGGCCGGACCCTGATCAGAAGACAGGACAAAAGGAACACCCCAAACAGGAATAAACTGAGTGAGCAACAATTTGATGGCAACCCCAGCAGTCATACTGGTAGTGGGATAAGCCTCTACCCATCCAGAGAAAAGACAAGTGACCACCAGCAAATACCGCTTCCCTCCTTTGGCACAGGGCAGATCAGTAAAGTCAAGCTGCAAAATCAAAAATGGTCCAGAAGGCCTGGGAAGGGCAGCAGCAGTCTTCAGAAGAGATCCTACCCTACCAGCCCTCAAACAATCCAGACAAGCAGCATAGACAGCCTGTGCCACTGCAATAAATTCCGGGTGATACCACAGAACTGAAAAGGCGTGTTGCATAGCTGCAGCTGACAAGTGAAGTTTATGATGCAAAAACAGAGCAAGTGGGAACAATAGAGCATCAGGGCAAATAAGTAGATGGTCCTTTTTCCAACAGCCCTGTGTATCACGGGATGCACCCCACGAGGTCCATAGAGTTTGGGTTTCAAGGGAAGTATCCTGATAGTGCTGTAAAAGAGACGAAAGGGAAAACAAAGTCATATTAGATGGTGCTAAATACAGCAATGTCGGTGACACTGATGCTCGAAGAGCAGCTTGTCGTGCTTCCTGGTCTGCAAATTGGTTGCCCTTTGACACAAAATCCCCAGCAGAGGAATGTCCTTTACATTTTAAAACTGCAACTTGTGCTGGCAAGAGAACAGCTTGTAGTAAACGGTGAATGTATGCAGCATGCTTAATTGGTTTATTAGCAGAAGTCAAAAACCCTCGTTGCTGCCAAATATTGCCGAAATCCCATAAAATACTTAACGCATAGGCTCTATCTGTATAGACATTTGCCAAAAGATACCTGGAAAGTTCAAGTGCACGTGTCAATGCAAACACATCTGCTAACTGTGCACTAGCAAACAGTAAAGAAGCTGATTCCACTACATCATTAACTGTAGTGACTGCGTAGCCTACACAAAGGTTTCCCTTGTCATCCCTGAAAGCGTAACCATCCACAAATAAAGTCACATCTGGCGCTGGTAAGGCTATAGAAGAAAGATCAGGCCTTGCCCGAGAAACTGTTAAAATACTTTGAAAACAATCATGAGACCCATCCTCCTCCACAAGATCTGCCAATGGAGCTAGAAGTGTTGAAGGGTTGCATATTGAAGTAGTACATACTTTAACATGAGGCTGAGAAATGATTAGTTCCAATGTTAACAAACGTGTGGAGGACAAAGGCTGAGTCTTGGTCAGATGGAGCAACCTAGAAACTGAATGTGCCACATACACTTCAAGAGGGTGCTGTAAAACAAGAAAATCAGTTATTTCAATTGCAAAAGCCACTGCTACCAAACTGCGTAAATATGGTGAAAGTCCCAAAGTCACTGAATCAAATCGCTTTGAGAAATAGCCTACGGGCTTGCGACCAGTTGGGAAAGCTTGCAAAAGTACACAGGTGGCAGAGGAAGTTGAAATAGCAACATACAGTTTGAATGGTAATGAGTAGTCTGGTAGTGATAAACATGGCGCAGTGCCCAGTGCAGTCTTGATATTCACAAAAGCTTCCCACTGTGCTAAGGTGGGTACAATAAGGCCTTCAGGTCCTTCCTTCCCAATAAGAGCATAAAGTGGAGCAGTAAGATCTGAGAAATTTGCTAGCCATTGTTTACAGAAAATTAATAGACCCAGAAACTTGCGCATTAACACTGGTGTTGCTGGAAAAGACAATGACAAAATAGGTTTCAATCTAGCAGAGGTAATTGCACGACCAGAGAGTGTTAGGGCAACACCCAGGAAGGTAACATTTTGAGATACAAACTGCAGTTTAGACAAATTGACCTTCAAACCTAATTCAGCAATATGAGATAATAAGGACAAGGAATCTGACAAACAACTTTCATAATTTGGTGAACAGAGAAGCAAGTCATCTACATATTGTACTAAAGAGGAATGGTCGAGCTTTACATCCAATAATGCAGTTCTTAGGGCCTGTGAGAAATATGCAGGACTATCAGTATACCCCTGACACAAAGTGGTCTAGGTATATTGCTTATTGTCAAAATAGAAGGCGAATAAAAATTGGCTGTCTTTGCTAATTTTCACTGAAAAATAAGCAGAACTTAAATCCACAACAGAAAACCAGGTAGTCCCTGAAGGTATCTGCGTCCAGATATCATGTGGATTAGGTACCAAGGGAAAAATTGGCAAAATCACATTATTTACTGCTCGCAGGTCTTGTACAAATCTATAAGTCTTACCATCAGCCTTTAGCACAGGAAGGATTGGAGTATTGCATGGTGAAGTTGTAGGATAAATGACACCTTGTTTCTGGAGATCCGCAATCACAGGACGAATTCCTTCAATGGCAGCTGCTGGCAATGGATATTGCTTGAGTCTAGGAAGCTGAACTCCAGGTTTCACGGTGATTTTCACAGGAGGAATAGGCACCCGACATTAGATCCTGGCACTGCCCACAAAGTAGAAGGAAGGTCTTCAAGCGCCGGATGAACAACACTGGCATCTGCAGGAGACGGCACTTCAGAGAGAGGGTACAGCTGAAAAGAGAACTTGCCAACCATCCAGGATAGAGTAGCATGATGTGACACCAAAAAATCCTGACCTAGAAGATTCACTGGCAAAGTGTCTCCCACAAGAAAAGTAGTTGGATATACAATCTCTCCAATCTGAAAAGGTAAATATTCAAGTCTACGATGAGGAATTATCTTTCCCTCAATGCCTTCACAATGTACTATCGGTGCTTGTGCTAATTGAGAATGGTAGATAGCAGGCAAATCCTGTAAACGCAGTGCTGATGTTGTAGCTCCAGTATCAATAACAAATTTCAAATTAGAACCTCCCAGTTTAGCTTCTAACTCACCCTGAGGAGTTACAGTCAAATTCAGGAATAGTCATGCATCCCATGTATCACCTCCACAATCTTCTGGGTTAGAGAAGCACTGATATACTGGAGTGAATTCAGCTTGTACTGGAGGGGGAGGGGGGAAATCAGCTCTCTGGCCATCAGGATTCCGATTCCGGGGGCAGTCTCGCTGCAAAATGTCCAGTCTCTCCACAAGTGTAACAGGCATGCAGCTCTCTGGACTGTCCACGCCCTCGCTGAGAATTCACATAACCTCCTCTAGCTCTGAATCTACCCCTCCCCCTTCCCATGGGAGTCTGCATGGAAGCAATCTGCAAATTAAGCAACTTCGCCTTTTTTTTACATCTAATCTGGTTTGTTGTTCTTGTTGTTCCTTGAGGAACTTCAACTCACTGTATCGAGCCCCTTCCAAAATTGCATCAGCTGTTCTAACTGGCCAATCTATTATTGAAGTTTCTAAAATTTCTTTTATTCTTGGAATCAATCCATTTACAAAAATATTAGTAAATCCTGAAGGTGTGTCTTCTGCCTCACCAGAATAGTCCTTAAAAGCTAGCATACACCTAGTGTGAAAATCTGTAACTTTTTCACCCCTATCCTGCCTTAGAGATGTTAACCTCGACCAATCCTTTACAGGCTTACATACTACCTTTATAGATTCTAACAATTTTTCTCTACATAAAACAAAATTATCTCTTTGTGTTTTTTCTTGAAAATCTGTTACAGGGTCTGTCAGCGGCCATTGCCAGTTGTCATCCCTAATTGGATGAGTAACCTTATGAAAATCAGATGGATTAAAAAAAACAGATCTGAGCAAATTATCTAGATCTGCCCAAGTAGGATTATAACTGTTAATTATTTGAGACCATAAAGACACAAATCTACCAGGATTATCCCTGTAGCTAGGAAATGTTTTAGCCAAATCAAACACCTCTTTAGGACTCCAATTCGCAGGTACAGTCATTGAACCCAAAGGTCCTGTGGGATATAGACGAAAAGGATAAGTAGGCACAATATCATTTCTCATAGTTGCTTCAGATTTCACTGTGCTAGCACGTACATGGTTTATAGCTTCCTGAATATAGCCGAGATCATAATATAATTCATCATACTCTTCCTTGTAGTTTTATGTTTATGTTTATGTTTATTAGTTTTGATAAAATCGCCTTTCTCCAGAAATCAAAGCGATGTACAATATAAAAACAATTGTCTTAAAAAAGGCCGAAGCCTGGAAAAGAGAAGAAATACAATATCTGATTAAAAGTACAGTTTCTGTTTAAAAAGAGTAGACAAAAGAGACATGGAGAGGGTGGGGAGAAACAACAAGGGAAGGTTAGGGACGGGGAAGAGGAGATTACACAAAAGGAGAGGGCACATCAAAAGCCAAAGAGAAAAGGTGTGTTTTTAGGTTTTGTTTAAAGGTTGAGAAGAGTGGTTCAAGACGGAGGGCGGGAGGTAGTGAATTCCAGAGGGCGGGGCCGATGAAGAAGAAAGCAGAGGAGCGGGTGGACTGTAAATGAGCACGGGAAGGGGAGGGAAGGGCTAGACGGTGAAGATGAAAGGAGCGGGGAGTATAACGAGGGGAGTGGATAGAGAGTAAGTCAGCAAGATATTGGGGGGAGCCAGTATGAAGTACTTTGTGTACCAGAGTGAGAAGCTTAAATTGGGAACGGTAAGGGAGGGGTAACCAGTGGAGGTGAAACAGGAGGGGAGTGATGTGGTCGCGGGGAGACGCATGACAAATAAGACGAGCAGCAGTGTGGTGTATGCGTTGTAAACGGGATAAGCGAGACTTAGGGAGACCGACAAGAACTGAGTTTGCAAAGTCGACACGAGAGATAACCAAAGACAACACAAGGGTAGTGAGGGCTGCTGAGGACAAAAAGGGGCGAATTGCACGTATTTGTCGGAGGAAAAAGAAAGAGGATTTGGTAATGTGAGAGAGGTGGGACTGGAAAGAAAGATCAGAATCAAAGTGGACACCAAGGTAACGAAAGGTAGAAACTAATGGAACAGGGGACCCAGAAAATGAGGGGGGCAAGGGTAGGGGGTGTAGACCCATGGGAAAACCAAATGGCAACGGTCTTAGTGAGATTAAGGTGCAAGCAGTGAAGGGTCAACCAGTTGGCTACAGCGGAAAGACATGAGTTAAGCGCGGTGAGATCAGGACAAGAAGGAGAAGTATGGTGGAGCAGAACAATGTCGTCTGCATAAAGAAAAGCAGAAATACCTGATTGTTGAATTAAGAGTGCAAGGGGTGCTAGGAAAAGGTTAAACAGAAGAGGAGCCAGAACAGAACCTTGGGGTACCCCACAGGTAAGCGGGAAAGAGTTAGACGAGGGGGCAGAAGAAGAGGGGGATAGCACAGAACAAGAGCGGGAAGAGAGAAAGGAGAGAAACCAGTGATGCACAGTACTACATAAACCAGCTTCCCGAAGACGAAGGAGGAGAAGGGAGTGGTCAACAAGATCAAAGGCTGCTGAGAGATCTAGGGCAACCGCCACCGAGATATCACCCTGATCGTGAGCCGTGTGTAGTGCGTTAGTGAAAGCAAGAAGAATGGTGTCAACACTGTGACCTGTGCGGAAACCCGATTGGCGGGGGTGAAGAAAATTAATAGAATCAAGGTAGTGTGAAAGTTGAGCAAAGACAAACTTTTCGAGTAGCTTGGAAAGAAAAGGAAGGTTAGATACAGGACGATAGTGAGAAAGAACGGAGGGATCAAGAGAGGAGTTTTTAAGGATGGGACGAATGAGAGCATGCTTCCAGGAGGAGGGAAAGATACCTGTAGACAAGCTAGTGTTAAACATGGTGAGGATATATGGCAAGAGTGCAAGAGATGGGTCAAGAAGCCACGTGGAAGGGATGGGATCCTGAGGACAGGAAGTCTTTTTAGAAGAGGAAATAAGGTGATAAAGCTCAGAAGAAGTGATTAAGGAGAAAGAGGCCCAAGAGTGGGAAAGCTGAGCAGTAGGGGGAGGGGAAACCAATGGCGGGGGAGAGTGAATTGGATCAGGGCAGGCGGGTAAGGAGGCTCGTAGAGAGGAAATTTTATTGTCAAAGAAGGAAGCCAGAAGGGAGGGAGAAGGGACGGAAGAAACAGGAGCTATAAGCGTGGGGGAGTGAAGAGAGGTCAGAGTGCGTAAAGTCGAATAGAGATGCCGAGTTTGATTTGGGGCGGTCAAGATTGCATTGGAAAAATAAGCACGCTTAGCTTGGTGGACATTTATACGGTAATGAGAGTGAGTAGACTTGAAGAAGGCTAAGGTAGAAGGAGAAGGATTTCTGCGCCACCTGCGCTCAGCCCTACGGAGCTGCGTACGCAGGAGGCGCAGGCCCTGATGGAACCATGGGTGGCTAGGGAGACGGCGAGACTTTCGCGGTTGAAGGGGAGCAAGACGGTCAAGAGCAGTAGAAAGGGATGAAGACCATAGGGCTACTTGGGAATCAGAAGAGAGGGAAGAAAAGTTGGAGGGAAGAAGGTCAGAGGCAGCAGGGAATTGTTCACGAATGCGCGACGAGAGGACACGTGAGAGTTGAGGTGGAGGGGAAACAACTGGAGGCACAACAGAAGAGGTGGAAGACAAGGACCCAGGAGAATGAGTACATACAACAGAAAGACAGACGTGGTCAGTCCACGGAAGGGATACAAAAGAGAGATGGGACATTAAAAGAGAGGATGAAGAGGAAGTCAGAAACAGGTCAAGAGTATGCCCGGCCTGATGGGTGGGAAAAGTGACATGCTGTAGAAGAGACAGATCATGCAGCAGGGAGAGAAAAGCGTGATCATGAGAGGAGGAAGGAGAGTCAAGGTGAAGGTTAAAGTCTCCGGCAATGAGTAAGTGAGGGAAGGCCAAGGACAGATCGGTGATAGTTAGGAGAAGGGAATCCCAAAGGTCAGATCGCAAAGCAGGGGGAGAGTAGACAAGAAGGACCTGAAGCGGGGGGGAGGAGTGAAGCTGAAACAGAAGGGATTCAGGGTAGCGCAAAGATGGGGGGGTAAGCTGGGTAAAGGAGAGAGATGTACGAATAAGAGCTGCCACACCCCCACCGGCATAATGCCTATCCAAATCTCTCTCAACTTTATCACTAATGGCACTAGGAATTCTTACCTCCTTTGCAATGGAAACACACTCATTTAGTGCTTCCCTTAAGGATCTTATCAGAAGTACAGTACTTTCTGTTTCACTGTCTAAACGTGCTTTTACATCTTTGAGCTGAGAAATAGTACAAATATCCAGATTACCCAACTCCTGTCCCCTTTCCCCTAACTTCATTTTCTTATCAAGTATTTCCTTTCTTAGTTCTGCTGCACGAGTGACCCGCCTCATTCAGCTAGTTCCTGGTCCCTTCTACCAGAGGGAGGAGGAGGGGATAAAATTGGGTTTGCTCCAGCTGTTACTACTAGTGCAGCTACATCTGCCTCATATGCTGGAGAAACAACATCCGTAAATTTCCCTTCACTTACTCCATCCCCCTTAGCATCACACAACTTACTCGGTTTAGAGTTCTCTAACACAAACAAATCATTTTTCAATTTCTGAACATTTTCCTCATGTTTCACCTCATATGCCATTCGTTCCCACCATGTAAATACAATCCACTCAGAGGTATTGCACGGCTTATTCTTAGCCGTCAATGCACATCACAGGTAACGAAGCTTATCTACAGAAAAAGTTCCTTCCAAGGGGAACTGCAGAATCACATTATCTTTAGTCATTGCATGCCAATGTACAATGAAACTGGTAGCCACATCCCCATATTTCTCACGTATACAATAAGAAGGGCTCCCTTTCTTATATGCTAACACCTTAGCTCTGTCATGCCATTCCTGCATCTGAGACGGAGCCTGGCTACTGAACAGATTACCCATCGCTGGTAATACTCACAAATCTTCAGGCACCTTCTGCCCTTGCCTTGAATGCAGAGATCCGTTATCCTGGCATGGCACCAATCTGAAAGATGTACTCTGCACCTCCCTTCACCTACAACGAGGCAGGCTCTTGGGTCACAGAAATCCGCACACAAAACAAGGAGAAGGTTGACTGATCACAATCTTTAGATAATACACAAATCTGTAAATAATACACAACACACTTGTATTATAAACACAGGACCAAAGCGCTTTGGGAGAGCAAGCTAGGCAGTTGCCTATGATTACTCTGAAATCAAAGCTTTAGGCCTCTTTATTTATAAGTAAAGATTCCATTACACAGCATAATTTCACTTTATTATTCTACGTCTCACATCACGTATATTCATAATATACTTTTCTATAGGCATGCACGTCATAAACCATCATGGAAAGACATACATATATTCTCAGACATGACTATGTAGGCCTTAATTCTAATTAATCCTAACACTGACAATTTGATATCTTTGACCAGAGACAGTGAGACTGAGAGGCTGAGTAAACAGCTTGCCTTTTACTTATCTTTCTAATAACATAGGCTAATGTTTATGCTATCTAAACCTTTCACCCAATTTCTTTTACAGACTTCTCAAGGATGGTATTAAATAAGAAGCTACAAATGATATTAACTCTTTCTTAGGAATTATAGCAATATAATGTTGTTCACAGGGCCTGACTGTGTATCCAACCTGGTACAATCAAGCTTTCTTTCAAGGAAGACAGTCTGTACCTTGTCAAACATGGCAGCGGTATATGCCATCACAAAGGCTGGTGCAGGAAGCAAGTCTGCTATTTCAGTGTCCAAGAGCAATCGGTCTACAGTCTTGATGGCATATATAGCAGATGGGGAGAATGTCCAGGTAGGCTTTCTCCAAATATGAAAATTAAAGTCCTCTCTATAAGCAGTAAACCAAGTCTCAAACATATAAGATCTGCTCAATAAGACATACAATGAAACAAGCAACGAAGCAATAAAGAAGATATGGCAAAAATGCTTGAATGGGTGCAGCCAACAAACTAATAAACTCAGAAAAGCTGCCAACAATACATCATCGGTCACCAGAATGCCCAAAGAGAAATTTTGTTAAACGCTCAGCAGAATTTCACAAAGAAATAAACCCTTAGCTTGAAAAAACGCCAGAAGTAGAAGCACTAGTAAAATCCAGTCTGGAGCATGTTCAGTAGCTCAGCCTCCTCTCAATAGACTCCAAGCTCCAGTACTCGGTGTTTCGCCATAAGGCTTCCTCAGGGAGCATATATCAGAAAAGGAGCTAGAAGAACTTCCTTCTGGTGAAAACTGCAGGCTATAAACCAAAAAACAGTCAACACAAAAACAATGCACAAAGAGGTTATGAAAAACTTCAACTGTCAGAGCATAACATAACATAGCATAAGGAATAATACCCGAACAACTTAAACTAGCCTCAATAAGGCCTATCCTCAAAAAAACAAACCTGGATAAGAACAATCCAGCGGCTTATAGGCCAATCTCTAGCATACCATTCCTAGCCAAAGTAATAGAAAAAGCAGTACAGCTACAACTCCAAGACCATGTTGACGACCATGCCCCACTCGATCTACATCAACATGGCTTTCGCCCCAACCATGGAGTTGAAACACTGCTGCTATATCTGTTCAATGATATCACCCAGACCATAGACAATTACAGGCAAGGATCTTTATTGATCTTCTTAGATATTTCAGCGGCTTTCGACACAGTTGACCACACTATCCTCCTATCAAGATTGGAAAGTATCGGTATCTCTGGTACTGTCCTTAGTTGGTTTAACTCTTATTTAACAAACAGGCAGTTTCAGGTTAAAATTGGAAACAACACTTCACAGCCTACAAATATCAAGCAAGGAGTACCTCAGGGATCTGCGCTTTCTTCCCTTCTATTCAACATTTTTATTCAGCCAATTTGTCAAATTATGGCAGCCCATCAAATAAGTTATACGATTTATGCAGATGACATCATGATTTATACACCGATTGATCTCATTAACCCCGACTACAGCAAGATCACAAATTGCCTTGACAACATGTCTTCCTGGCTCACATGCAATAACCTTGCCTTAAACTACAATAAAACAGAGGCGCTTATTGTCACTCGAAACACCGACTTCAACCCCCCACCTTTCATTAAATACAACAACATTACAATACCAGTTAAGGATGAAGTTAGATATCTTGGAATTACCCTCGATAAAGGTCTAACCCTCCAGTCACACATCAGAAAAACTGTGAGGTCTGCATACTACAGAATGAAAGTGATTAGACGCCTCAAGCCCTTACTCTCATATGACCACTTCCGGTCTGTCTGCCAAGCCTTAATAACTCCTATTCTGGACTTTTGTAATCCTATCTACTACGGTCTTTCAAAACACTCACTTAAACCTCTTCAGATGGCTCAGAACACGGCAGCCAGAATTATTGCTGGCTCAGCATCTCAAGATCACATTACCCCTACTCTCAAAGAGCTCCACTGGCTTCCAATAAGCCAGCGCGTCAAATACAAGATGGTAATTAATATATTCAAGATCAGACATAAATGCTCTGCTTTTAGCCTTCATAACCTCTTACTCCAGAATAACAACAGGCCAAGACGAATAACTACATCAAACACCCTCAGCACCCCAAGTAGTTTCAGAAAAGCGTGTAAATGTACTACACAAAGGGCAATTTCCTTATCGGCCCCACTTATATGGAACTCTCTCCCTCCCGATGTGCGATCCATGGATGATTTAAAGGAGTTCAGAAAACAACTAAAATTTGTACTCTTCACTGAGTACTATGGCACAGACATCTAACAGTCTCTATTATTATAGCCTGCATGTAACTTGTTTTACTGTAACGGTTCCTTGATGTTGCGTATCCCAATTTTACCTTCACTCTTTAGTTTAGTCAGTGTATGCCCCCCTGTCTCTGTTCTCCCTTCTTGTGTCTGGTAACCGCTTTGATTTAAGGAAAAGGCGGTATAGAAAACCTGTTTAAATAAATAAATAAATAAATAACACACTGCTGAGGGACTGCAGATGAAAAAGGGCACAACGGACGGTGTGCAGAGGGAACAACCAGATAAAAAAGCGGCAAGCATGCGCTTTAAATAAACAGGCAAAAAAAAGTCAGTGGGAGATCCAGAAACAAATTAGACAGTCAACATTGGAAGATGGAAAACTTGATGAAAAAGCACCATAGCAAGGCACAATAAAAACCCTCCCCCCAGCCCACCAATCACACAAATTCAAAAACAAGCTTTCCAATCGATGAGTTCATTCATGCCATCAGGCTCAAGAGTCCGTAAACGGAAAATCCCAGTCGAGCTAAGAGAAATTGAAGGTCTTTAATCATTTAGAAAGGAACTAAAAACCTACCTATTTACCCAGCACTATCACAACCTTCAACATGATGATGTTCAGAATTCACAGACCAGCACTAACCAACAACCATACTCTGATCCTACCTAGACAAAGCACACACCCACATTTCTTACACAGCTATAATGCCACCTAGATCACCCAACTTCGAATATATTTGTTTGCCACTTATGTAAATAGTTACCTGATGTAATTTTTGAATGTAATTAGTTATTCTCCAGGACCAAGCAGGAAGTCAGTCCTCACATATGGGTGACGTCGGCGCCGATGGAGCCCCCATGCAGAGCATTTCCCCAGCTTTCAAAGAAAGCCTTTGGGACTGCAGCACGCATGCGCGGTCCCCTTCCCGCCCAAGGGTGCCATCTTGCTCAGTCTTCTTTTTTCCACGGAGCCCGACGGACGTGTTTCGTGTTCACTCGTGAAAAAAGTTGATTTTTATACTGGATCCGTTTTTTCTTTGTTTCGACGCCGGTTTCCCTTTCCCGCCTGAGCCCGGTACACCGGTATCGAGCCCGGACTTCATTTTTTGTTTTTTGTCCTTCGTGACTAGAGTACGTGCCATTTTTCTATTTTTCACTGGCAGCCCTGTCTTTTGACCTCACAGGGGACCTTTTTCCCCCGATGGCTGCCAGCGGGTTTAAAAAGTGTGATCGGTGTAAGAAACTTATGTCTCTCACCAACACACATGACTGCTGCCTCGGGCCCGATCATGACCCGATGATCTTTGGCCCGTGTGGGAAAATGTCCTCGAAGGCGTTGAGGAGTCGGCAGCACCAGAAGGAAAGAATCTTCTCTGACTCCGCGAACGGCCGGGCCCGGACTTCTTCAGAGGCCTTGACGTCTCGGGACTCTGATCCTGAGCATCGCCGGGGTTCCTCTGAGAGGGGGTCGCCCTAGTGGGAGCATCGCAGGAAGAAGAAACCCGCGAGGGCGGCGTCGGTGGACGCACTTGGCTCCTCGAGGGCCAGGTCGCATAGCCCCGACTGCCGTCCCGGGTCTTCGGAGTCGGAGAGGCCTGCTAAACAACCTTGTGTGGAGCCGGAGTCCCCGAGTCACGTGAGTACAGTAGTCCTCGTGGACTCTCCTCCGGGGGAGCCGCCGTCGGGGCCCGAGTCGGGGGCTGCTGAGTCTCCTGAGCTCGGACTCAGGTTGACGGCCTTGGAGAGCAGCTTGGCTGCCTTCATGGAACAGCAGCGGGCACTGATCGCCGGTCTCACCAGTGCATCTGCCCCGACCACCGGGACATCAACGTCCAAGTCGACCACGGAGGCCGAGCCGATCCTTGAGTCCATGCGCTCTCGAGATGATCCTCGGCCAAGGTCTCCCTCGGCCTCCCGTTCGGGACCGAGATCGTTGACGCCGGTACCCTCGGCGTCGGGGCGGATGGCATCGGTGCCTGCCCGACTGGAGCCACTCGATTCCTCCTCCGAGGGGTCGGGCTGGGAAATGGAGGACGAGGAGTCCCCGGACACCTTTCGGACCCGGTGTGTCCTCTAGCATAACAGGACAGACAGAACATGTCCCGCAAGCCTTGTGTCCTGGGACAAAGGCTGCAAGAGAGCCAGTTAATGGATCAGAGCACAAAAGATCTTTCAAATTACGCTCTCTTGTATACACACTTTGATATTTGATATCAAGTAGAACAGGTACTAGTTGTAGTATATGAAAATGCTGCTGAATAATCTTAGAAGTCTTATGGCTGAGAGGGGTAAAACGTGTAATAAAATGAGAACTTATCTTCAATAGCAGAATCATGCTTGTTGGAATGGATAAGCCAATCACGATCATTAAATTGAAATTGCTGTCATGCTTTCTGAACTTGACAG
This sequence comes from Ichthyophis bannanicus, assembly GCA_033557465.1. Taxonomy (NCBI): domain Eukaryota; kingdom Metazoa; phylum Chordata; class Amphibia; order Gymnophiona; family Ichthyophiidae; genus Ichthyophis; species Ichthyophis bannanicus. The sequence goes on along the minus strand of CM066031.1, from coordinate 161,548,143 downwards.
GATGGATACCCTTGATGAGAAAAAGCATGTTCCAAAACCTCGGACTGTGCATAAAACTCAGAGTGTAGAGCAATTATGCTGATAGCATAGAAATTGTGTAAAAGGTAGGCTGTTTTTCAAACAAGGGTGAGCACTTGTATAATGTAAAAAAGCAGATCGAGCCAATGGTTTGCAATACACTATGGTACTGAAAAGATGATCCTGCAAAATAACATTAACATCCAAAATTCAAAGAAAACTGAATATGAGAATCACCGCCATTCCGCCAGTGATGAAACGGTTGTAATTGCGTACTCGAGCCATGCCATAACACAAATGTGTCATCGATACACCTAACCAAATAGCAAGATGAGAAGAAAATGGGCTTTGAGATAGCCATTTGGCTTCAAACTCTGCCATGAAAAAATTAGCAACAGAAGGAGCCATTGTGGCCCCCATTGCAACCCCAGTGATCTGTTGAAAAAATGTCCCTTCAAAACTAAAAAAATTCCTTGTCATAGCTAAATGAGCAAGTTTAACTATGAAGGAGACAAAGTCTTCGCACAGGTCACCCCTATTAGAAAGCACAGCACACTATGTACTACCTCCAATGCATTTTCTTGAAGAATATTCATATATACAAGGAGACTACATTGAGTGTCACCAAAAGACAGTCACTCTCTTCATTCCAGGCAGACAGAATTTGTAAAAATTGAGTAGTGTCTCGCAGATAAGAAGGAATTGTCATCAGCAGCTGCCTCAAAAAGCAATCCACAAAAATCAAAAGGGGTTCCAATAAGGAGCCCTGTGTGGACACTAAGGGTCGACCAGGCGGGTGAAGCAAATTCTTATGAATCTTTGGCAAAGAAAAAAAGTGAGAGACCCTGGGGTATTGCACATTCAAAAAGAATATTCTTTTTTTTTTAATGATCTTATTATTCAAAGCCATCGCAGTCAGTTTCTTGATGTCATGTTGCAACTGGGGGGGGTTCGATCTTGAGAAAGCAGGAGATATGTCTGTGAGTCTAGAAGCTGTCGTCGAGCTTCTTGGTAGTATTAGAGATAGTCCAAAACTATGACCACCACTCCCTTAACCACACAACAAATAACAATATCAGGATCCATGCGCAGGACCCAAAAGGCAGCCAGAGATCCAGAGTCTCAATGCATGGATGAGATGATGGTGCAAGGAAAGGGGTTTTGGATTTGTTAAGAAGTGGAGAACATTCTGGGGAAAGGAGGGACTTTTCCAAAGGGATGGGCTCCACCTTAACTGGGATGGAACCAGGCTGCTGGCATTAACATTTAAAAAGGAGATAGAGCAGCTTTTAAACTCGATAATAGGGGAAAGCCGACAGTCGCCCAAGAGCGCATGGTTCAGAACAATCTATCCTTGAAGGATACTAGCAAAAGACTGAAGTTAGGGCATATCAACAGAGAGGTTCCAATAAAGACAAAAGTAACTCAAATGCCCTTGAGTACAGAGCAGACAGAGCTTAAAGATTTCAAATTTCCTCTGCCTACCAGATTAAGAAGAATAAAATACAGCCTCTAAAATGCTTGTATGCAAGTGCTACAAATCTAAAAAATAAGATGGGAGAGTTAGAATATATAGCATTAAATGAGAGGTTAAATATGATTGGTATCTCAGAGACATGGTGGAAGAAGGACAACCAGTTGGACTCTGTGATACCTGGGTACAAACTATATCATAATGACAGAGCAGATCAAATTGGTAGGAGGGATTGCATTCTGTTAGAGAGGGCTTTGAGTCAAAATTCACTGTAGAATCTCTATGGATTGAAATTCCATGTAAGAAGGGGAAGGCAATGGCAGTGGGGGTGTACTATCGACTGCCTGGCCAGAATGAACAAGTGGATGATGAAATGCTCAAAGAAATCAGGGACGCTAACAAAAGTTACAGCACAGTAATAATAATGGGTGATTTCAATTATCCCAACATCGACTGGGTCAGTGTCATGGTAGGAGATGCTAGGGAGATAGTTTCTAGATGAAATAAATGATTGCTTCTTGGAGCAGCTGGTTCATGAACTGACCAGAAGGGAAGCCATGTTGGACCTAATCCTTAGTGGATCACATAGCATGATTGTGTTTGATTTAATAAATGGAGGAAGGACGGAAAGGAAATCCAAGTACTACCTTTTAACTTTCAAAAGGGAGACTATGATAAAATAAGGAAAAAAGTTAAGAAAAACTAAAAGGAGCAGTTGCAAAGGTTAAAAATTTGCATCAAGCATGGGTGTTGTTGAAAAATACTATCTTGGAAGCCCAGACCATCTGTATTCCACACTTTAAGAAAAGTGGAAGGAAGTCCAAAAAACTGCCAGCATGGTTTAAATATGAGGTCAGAGAAGTTGTTGTTGCCAAAACAGCATCTTTCAGGAAATGGAAAAAGAAGCCAAATGACGAAAACCGGAAACAACATAAGCACTGGCAAGTTAGATGCAAGGCATTGATAAGACAGGCAAAGAGAGAATTTGAGAAGAAGCTTGCTGTGGAAGCAAAAACATGTAATAAAGATTTTTTCAGGTACATTCATAGCAAAAAGCCTGTGACAGAGTCAGTTGAACCGATGGATGATAGAGGGGTAAAAGGGGCACTAAGAGGGGACAAGGCGATAGCGGAGAGACTGAATGAATTTTTTGCTTCGGTCTTTACTGAGGAAGATGTAGGAATGTTACCCATGAATGAAGTGGTATTTGAAGGTGATGCCGCAGAAGACTTGAAAGAAATATCAATACACCGAGAAAATGTATTACAACTATTTGATAGACTAAAGAGTAGCAAATCACCTGGACCATCAAAGGAAGAAATATCCGCCACCATCTCCTGTCTGAACACCACCACTTCCCCACTTGACCCCTGCCCTACCGAATGGATAAAGAAAACCAAGGAAGACCTAAGTACCCCACTAACTCACATCATAAATGAATCCTTTAAACAAGGATACATGCCAGAAGCCCTCAAAACATCAATCATCCGACCAACCATAAAGAAGAACAACCTGGACCCCAAAGACCCCACCTCCTACAGACCAGTGGCAAGCCTCCCCCTCGCCACCAAGATAATAGAAAAAATAGTCCAACACCAGCTTCAAGATCATCTAGACACCAACGACATACTTGACCCACAGCAACACGGCTTCCGACCACTACATGGAGTTGAGACCCTCATGACCATCCTAATGAACACACTCATCATCGGAACACAAGAGAAAAAATCAGGGTACATCCTGATCTTCCTAGACATATCAGCAGCCTTCGACACAATCTCACACGAAACCCTCATACACAGACTACAATCAATCGGAATTAAGGACACTGTACTCCAATGGTTCAGATCCTACCTAACTAACAGACAGCAACAGATCCGCACCCTATCCACAACCTCGCCCCCCTACAAACAACTTCAAGGAGTACCCCAAGGATCCACCCTATCAGCCATGTTGTTTAACATATACCTACGTCCACTATGCTCAGTCATACGCACCCACAACATCAACTTCCACATCTACGCGGACGACATAATGCTCTATGCACCAATTACAACCACCAACCCAAAAAATGAACAGCTATCAGCCTGTTTCAACGACGTGGCCAACTGGCTACAGGAGAACAATCTATCCATCAACATAAAGAAAACCGAAGCCCTAATAGTAACAAAAGAACCTGACTTCAAACCACCCACCCACCTCAACATGGGAACCACACAAATACAAGTCCAGCCTCAAATAAGATATCTAGGCGTCATCATTGATCAAGCTCTCACCCTCAAACAACAAATCAACAAAACCGCCGGGATGATATTCCACAAAGCTAAAACTATCCAACGACTCCGGCCCCTCCTAGAACCTCACGACTTTAGGACAGTGATGCAAGCTGTGACACTCCCCCATCTGGATTTCTGCAACATAATCTACCATGGACTTCCTGCCTCGCACACCAACTCCCTCCGTACTGCTTTAAACACCACAGCAAGGATTATTCAAAATGCAAAAAAAACGGGAGCACATCACCCCAATCCTAAGAGACCTTCACCTCCTGCCACTGCAGGCAAGAATCAAGTACAAAGCCATCCTACTCATCCACAAAACTATCCACCAAGCACGGAACACCTCACTACACTCCTTACTGCCTCGACCATCCCACAACAGATCAACCAGACATTCCTCCAATAACTCTATCGTTGTCCCCCACAAAAGAACCAAATCTACACAACGGACCTGCAACAGAGCATTTGAACTCTATGCTCCATCCCTCTGGAACTCTCTACCGAACCACATCAAGAACAACAACGACATCACATCATTTAAGAAACAGCTAAAGACAATCATATTCCGGGAACATCTCTCAACAGAAACACCACCATGAACCCACACGTAGATTTCAGCAGAAGTAAAACATGTCTATGTTCACCCATAATCATTAATTGTTGACCCTGGCGATGGCCCCACCCTAAAAGAAATTACCCCTCCCTATGTTACATGTTACACCGCTTTGACCCGGTGAAAAGCGGGATATAAATGCAGTTAAATAAATAAAATAAATAAATAAATAAACCAGATAGTATACATCCAAAAGTGTTGAAAGAACTGTAATATGAGATTGCAGACCTACTATTAGTAATCTGTGAACTATCATTAAAATCATCTGTAATACCTACTAATTCACCTACACTGGCTCCCAATCGAATTCCGTATACGCTATAAGATTCTCATTCTGGTACAATCGCACACTCTATACACATATGCCACAATATCTTGTTCATCTTCTGCATTTTCATGTTCCCACTCGAAGTCTCCGCTCACTCCACACACGGGCATGGGCACATCTGAAATTGACACGTAACTCAGCCTTCTTTTTCCTTGGTCCTGCTCTCTGGAACTCTCTGCCCACATTCCTCTGTCTGGAACAGACCTATGCAACATTCAAAGCCTCCCTGAAAACTCACCTTTTCACCGTGGCATTCAATCTCCCAGACACTCCTACATGACCTGCCGTTTTAATTTATGGTTGTGAAATACCTCTCTTTGTCTTGTCTGTGTGCTTGATAATCTTCTCTTTCCTGTCAAAAATATGGAGTTCTATTTTCTTTTCTATGAGCCCAGTGCTTATTCTGTTTCTGGTACTTTTGTAAATTTTGTAAACCGCCCTGACGTAAACATTGTAGGGTGGCCAGTGTAACGCCAATTTTTAAAAAGGGTTCCAGTGGTGATCCGGGAAACTACAGACCAGTGAGCCTGATGTCAGTACTAGGAAAAATTGTAGAAACCATTATAAAGAACAAAATTACTGAACATGTAGATAGTCTTGGCTTAATGGGAGACAGCCAACATGGTTTTAGTCAAGGAAGGTCTTGTCTTACTAATCTGTTATGTTTTTTTGGAGATGTGAATAAACAGGTAGACAAAGGTGAGTCAGTTGATATAGTGTATCTGGATTTTCAGAAAGCCTTTGACGAGGTCCCTCATGAAAGACTCTTGGCGAAATTAAAAAGTCATGGGATAGGAGGCAGTGTACTATTGTGGATCAGGAACTGGTTAAAGAATAGAAAGCAGAGAGTAGAGCTAAATGGCCAATTTTCCTAATGAAGGAAGGTGTATAGTGGAATACCCCAGGGATCTGTGCTGGGTCTGCTGCTTTTCAACATATTCGTAAATGACCTGGAAATGGGAATTATGAGTGTGCTGGGTCTGCTGCTTTTCAACATATTCGTAAATGACCTGGAAATGGGAATTATGAGTGAGGTAATCAAATTTGCAGATGACACAAAATTATTCAAAGTCGTTAAAACCCATGAGGATTGTGAAAAATTGCTAGAGGACATTGAAATTGAAAGACTGGGCATCCAAAATGGCAGATGAAATTTAATGTGGACAAGTGCAAAGTTATGCACCTAGGAAAGAACAACCCAAAACTATGGTTACACTATGCAAGGTTCCACATTAGGAACCACCAACCAGGAAACACATTTAGGTGTCCTCACGGATAATATGTTGAAACCCTCCACCCAGTGTGCAGCGGTGATCAAGAAAGCAAATAGAATTCTATGAATCATAAGGAAAGGATGGAGAATAAAACAAAGGATATTAAAATGCCTCTGTATCGTTCCATGGTGCGACCGCACCTTGAATATTGTGTGCAATTCTGGTCGCCATATCTTAAAAAGGATATAGTATTATTAGAAAAGGTACAGAAAGGCTAAAAAGGTTAGGGCTCTTCAACCTGAAAAAGAGACAGCTGAGGGGAGAGATGATTGAGGTCTATAAATTAATGGAGTGGAACGGGTAAACGTAGATCGATTGTTTACGCCATCAAAATATAGAAAGACTAGGGGACATGCAATGAAGCTACAGTGTAACCTATTTAAGACTAATAAGAGAAAATATTTTTTCACTCAATCCGTAATCAAACTTTGGAATTCCTTACTGGAGGATGTAGTAAAAGCTGTTAGTGTAGCCGGGTTTAAAAAAAGGTTTGGACAAATTGTTCCTGGAGGAGAGGTCTATAAACCATTATTAAAGGGGACCTGGGAAATCCACTGCTTGCCCCAATACAAGAATTGGGGAAACTGCTAGGTACTTGTGACCTAGATTGGCCACTGTTGGAAACAGGATACTGGGCTTGATGGACCTTGGTCTGACCCAGTATGGCATATTTTATGTTCTTAACTTCCTATGATCAGTGCAAATTTGGATCAAAGGCTCTTCGAAACACCCTTGTGTGATAAAGACTGTTCAAGATTCTTAAGATCCTTTAATTCCAGGTTCTGAAACACATGCAATGCTGGATAGGGCAAGGTAGATGGTACCTGGCATATCTGGAAATGTTTGATCCATTCAGAACTTCATTGGGCAACTCTTGTGGAATATATTCGACGTCAGCATATTCCCAGAGGTTTTCGGATCAAGAAGGAATCTCAATTGTTTTCAGAAGATCCTTTTTTATTTTTATTTTTGAAGAACTGGAATAAAGTGCTTAATAAATGCCCACTAGATCTGATGGTTCCGGTCAATGCTACAAACTCTTTCATTGATAAGACTCAGATTGAATATGAGGCTAAAATGGAGACGCTAAATCTCGGGAGGATGCAGATACTTATGCTTCCCAATTACAATGCTTGCAATCACAGATAGATAATTTTCGAACAGATTTGAAGAAATTTAAATGTTCTAAGTTGGCTCAAGATGAGTCTGATTATAAACAGGGGTATGTTTATACCTGGATGAACCCCACTCGGAAGAAAACTGTCTGTTTCATTTGATTTATGAGAAGAATCAGCAGCTTCGGATTTTTGTGCTTTTGGGGGTAAGGATTTTTTAGAACATGGCAAGCCCCGGGGGCGACACCAGGGCTGCTGGAAGCAGAGAGACCATATGGGACCACCATCACAATGCCCCTGGATTAGGTCGCAGGGACTGGAGTATCAGGATCTCTTGTAGTGAATTTTTCTTCAAAACCTCTCACTGTGGAACAGATTTCTGTGCTTGAAAAAGGACTATCATTTGTTCCTTTTATTCAGCATGATCCCTTTGAAGTTCGGATAGCCCTAAAGAAATTTATTTGTAAACTTCATGTTAGAGAATTTTTTTCAGTGTTTCCAACTGAGTCTGCTGCCATATCTAATAACAGAGTTTCTCTCCCTTTTTGTTCGACCTGGGTACCACCTACCTTGCTGCATCCAGCATTGCATATGTTTCGGAACCTGGTATTAAGGGATCTTAAGATTCTTCGGGAACAAGCAGGAAGTCAGTCTTCATATATGGATGACATCTGAAATGACAGAGCCCTCGTGGAAGCATCTCCCCTCAGCTTTCAAAGAAAGCCTTTGGGAGATGCCACCACACATGCGGGGTCCCCTTCCCACCCAAGGGTGCCATCTTGCCTCAGTCTCCTTTTCTCCATGGAGCCCACCAGACATCTGTCTGTATTCCCTGGAAAAAGTACTCGATTTTTTTAGTTTGTTTTTTTCTCTGGTCTTGCAGCGGTACTCTTCCCACCTCCGAGTTTGCCTGCCTTGGCATCACATCTTGGGTTCATCCTCTTTTCCTTGGTGCAGTTTCACACCGTGACATAAATGTTCAGGGAGAGAGCCTCTTTCAATTGAAAGCAAGTTCTGCTACGAGGGGACATGGGATGAGGGTGAAGGGAGATATATTTCCGCATATCACTCCTGAATCTTTCTTTACGGAAAGAGTAGTGGATCCGTGGAATAGTCTCCCAGTGGAGGTGGTAGAGATGAGGACAGTAAATGAATTCAAAAAAGCATGGGACAAACACAGGATCTCTAAAGGTAAAAAGGGGACTGTTGTAGTTGTTGATATGGAAGGACAGACTAGATAGGCCATGTGGTCTTTTTCTGTAGTCATGTTTCTATGTTTCTACACCCTTTTCCACTGGCAGAGCCTTGGGTCTTTGACCTAACTGGGGCCCTTTTTCCCCCCATGGCCTCCACTAGCAGCTTCAAGAAGCATGATTGGTGCTTGAGGACCATGTCCCTCACTGACATGCATGACTGCTGCATCCATTGCCTTGGGCCAGATCATGACCCTTCAGACTGTGGCCTTTTCAAGAAAATGTCATCCAAGGCCATCAAGAGCCATCAGCAGCAGCACAACATAATTTTCCCAAAGTTTCCAGAGACACCACGATCCAAGGCCCCTTCTGAGACTTCTGACTGTAGAGTGACTCCATGGGCTCCAATCGAAGCCATGGGTCTTCTGAGCGGAGCTCCCCAGAGGGCGAACACAAGAAGAAGAAGAAACCCTTGAGGGCTGTGACTGTGGATGGATCCAGGAAGGCGGGTTAGTCCTGAGCCAGATCCTGCAGTCCACACCGCTTGTCCAAGGGCTCTGAGTGGGAGCGGTCTACCAATGTCGCCTGAAAGGAATCATCGGCCTCTGGTGATCGGCCTCAGACGGGTCCTGTGAAGCCTCCGAAGGACCTGGGCCATTGGGCTTGGGGCTCGATCGCCCAGCTCAGCCCAGCCCAGCCCAGTCCTCACTCAACTCCTCCACTGATTACTTGGACTCTGAGACACTCGCTGATACTGCAACATGCCCTCGGATCCATCCCCCTCCGAGACTCAACGACAGTCCCCGCCCAAGGACATGGCATTCCTAGACTTCATATGGGACATGTCGAAGGTGTTGGCATTTGCCACTGAGTCAGAGGAGGACCCTCGCACGGAGCAGCTTGAGATCCTCCAATACAAGGCCATGCCAAGAGGTGCTGACAGTGCCCTTCCCATCCATCCTGGATCGGCTGTTCCTCCACATGTGGGAAACATCGGCATCGGTGCTCATTGTAAGCCAACGGCTCGACTTGATATATTGAGTCCACCGGAGCCTGGGCTTCCAGAAAGCATAGCTGACGCATAACTCCATGGTGATGGAGTCAGCCATGCATCAGCTCAAGAGCCAGAAAACGCACTCCTCTGTGACCTCAGGTAGGGAGGCCCACACCCTGGATGCCCTCAGCAGAAGGTGCTATTTGGGCTTGATGCTCATTGGCTGAATCCAGGCATACCAGATGTACAAGGGCATGTACCTGAGGGACCTGGCAAAGTAATTTCCCAGGTTTTCGGCTGGCCTCTTCAAGGAACCCCTCCAGTGGTTCTGGAACCTAGCCAAAGCAGTCGGTGAGTGCTCCAAGTTTATAACTCGAGCAGCCTATGACTGCTTTGAATTGGCAGCTAAAGTAGCTGCAGTGGGCATCGGTGCCCGATGCCAGGATTGGCTACAGCTGTCCGACCTGGTGCAATGGGTTCAGGACAAATGGGCCAATGTCCCCTGCCAGGGAGAGAATCTCTTTGGCAAACCCATGACCAATAAGGCTGCTGAGTTAGAGACAGAGTTCATGACAAGGACCAGGCTCTCCAATAAGACCGCTCCCCTCCCCTGATGGAAGGGCACAAGTAAAAAGCTCTTACTCGTTGAAGGGAACTGCTTACAGAAACTACCTGCAGTATCAGGCATCCCCAGCAGAGGCAGCAGGCCAAGGGACATGGGCATGGCCCTCATAAGTCCCAAGCATCGGCCCCAGCCCAGCCTGGTGGGGGTTTTTGACTCCTTGAGCATAGCCTCTCCACCCCCAGGAGGTCAACAGCTCACAGGGGGGTGTCTGATCCACTTTGGCCATCAGTGGCCAGCCATTTCCACTGACACTTTGGCACTCCAGGTGGTCCAGGAGGGTTACCTCCTCCACCTGGCACAGACATCTCCCCCTTTCTTCCCAGGAGAGTCCCCCAGGACTCCCCTTCACTGAGATCTACTACTGCAGAAACTCACAGGTCTCCTCGAGGACTGGGAGGTGGAACCTATGCTCTAGCAACTCTGGGGCATAGGGTTCTACTCCCATTACTTCCTCATACCCAAGAGAACCGGGAGCCTTCTGCCCATCCTGGCCCTGTGGGATCTAAGCAGGTTCCTGGGGAGGGAGAAATTCAAGATACTCTCCCTTGGAACACTGCTGCCTTACCTCCAGCAGGGAGATTGAGTATGCTCATTGGATCTGAAGGATACTTATAACTACATCCTCATCCATCCCAGCCACAGGTGGTATCTCAGATTCATGGTGGGGGGTGGCCACTATCAGTACAGGAAACTGCCTTTCGGCCTGGCCTCCACCTCCAGAGTTTTCACCAAATGCCTGGCGGTAGTCACGACCTACCTCCGTCTCCAAGGGGCCTTTGTCTTTCCCTACCTGGATGACTGGCTTATTAAAAGGGGACACGGCTGACGAAATGCAGCAGGCCATGACCCGCACACTCCACGATTTGCAACATCTGGGGTTTGTGAACCACCCCAACTCCCACCTCCTCCCAACACAGTGTCTGGAGTTCATTAGGGCAAGGTTAGACACCATTCAGGCCAGAGCCTTCCTCCTTCTGGACAGGGCTGACCATTTCAGGGCACTGGCCACGACCTTCTGTGTCCACTCGCCTCCTGCTGCACCTACTTGGCCACATGGCCTCCACGGTCCATTTTACCCCGGACACCCATCTTCATATGAGGGTGATCCAATGATGTCTCCGCTCCCATGGGCCAGCTGCGAGATAGTGTCAGTGACCCACCAACATTTGGAGTCCCTCGGCCGATGGCAGACCACACAGCATCTTCAAGCGGGCATGCCCTTTCAGAGCCCCACCCCACAAAGGGTCCTCACTATGGATGCCTCCTTGCTGGGCTGGGGAGTGCATTGCAGGGAACTCTCCACTCAGGGCAGTTGGAACAAGGCAGAAAGCCAGCAGCAGATCAATTTCCTGGAGCTCCGGACCATATTCTTGGCTCTTCTGGCCTTCCGCCACCGGGTCCTGCACCCTCTTTCCAGGAAGCAGTGGCTCTCTTCTCCTATGCAATCTGCCAAGGGATGTTCCTGCGGGCGGTGTACCTGCTGGGCCAGGACAATGCCCTGGTGGACAGACTGAGCAGAGTCGGGGGAGGTCCTCTTGGCTTCACGTAAGATCTCCACCAGACGGACTGACGCCTTCAAATGGCAAAAGTTTTTGATGTGGTGCGCGGAGCAATAGATGAACCCATTCTCATGCTTGGTGCAGCGGGTGCTGCAATACTTGCTTCATTTGTCACAAGCCGGGATCAAATCCATTTCCAACAGGGTGCACATGAGTGTTCTTGCAGCGCACCACCACCCCATCGAGGGCAAGCCCCTCTCTGTGCAGCCTCTCATAACCTGCTTCCTATGGAATCTTCTGTTGTCCAAGCCCCCATTCGCCCATCAGCAGTGGAGTGGGACCTCAATGTGATGTTATCGCAGCTCACTGGGCCGCCTCCTGAGGTATCGCTCATGGAAAGTCATCTTCCTGGTGGCGCTCAAATCCACTCACAGGGTCAGCGAGCTCCAAGCCTTGGTGGGGGAGCCGCCCTACACAAGATTCTACAAGAACAGGATCATGCTCTGCACACACCCCAAATTCCTTCTGAAGGTGGTGTCCTCATTCCACTTCAATCAGGAGGTGATGCTCCTCACCTTCTTTCCATGTCCTCACACCAGCAGGGCAGAGACTGTCCTCCATACTCTGGACTATAAAAGGGCCCTGACTTTCTACCTTCAATATACCCAGGGCCATTACAAAGCTTCACAGCTTTTTGTTTTCTTTGACCCCAGTCGGCTTTTCTATGACTTGGGTGGTGGACTGAATTGCCTTTGCTTATGAACAGGCTGGGTTCTCGCTGGAGCACTGGGTCACGGTGCATAGCGGCCTCTGTGGCAAAACTGCACTTCATCCCGATAACGGACATCTGCCCAACTGCCACCTGGTCTTCAGTCCATACCTTTGCAGATCACTACTACCTGGAGAGGGAGTCCTAACAGGACAGCACCTTCATCCAGGCTGTACTCCATAATCTGTTCAGGGTTTAGGCAACTCCTACCCTCTGACCCTTCTATGTTCAGGCTACCGGAGTACTGCTTCCTCACTGGACACAAGGGTCATTCTAGAGTCTATATCTTTGGACTCAATTGCTGCTGCTCACAGCTCCCCCTTGGGGGCAACTGTAATTTCCTATAGGCTTTCGGTAGCCTGTAGCTAGGGAGTCCCATCTGTGAGGACTGACTTACTGCTTTGTTCCTGGAGAAGACGTAGTTACTCATCTGTAACGGGTGTTCTCTGAGGACAGCAGAAATAAGTCCTCACAACCCTCCCTCTTCCCCGCGGAGTTGCTTCTTAGCTATGTCATATGACTGAGGCAAGATGATAACCTAGGGCAGGAAGGGGATCACGCATGCGTGGTGGCATCTACCAAAGGCTTTCTTTGAAAGCTGGGGAGATGCTTCCACAAGAGCTCCATTGGTGCCGATGTCACCCACATGTGAATACTGCTTCCTGCTGTCCCCAGAGAACACCTATTACAGGTGAGTAACTACACTATCTTGAACAGTCTTCATCACTCAAGAGTGTTCTGACTTTGTCTCGTATGGAGAAAGAGGCTTTGGTCCAGCTTTGCACTGATCCTGAAATTGTTATTTGTCGTACAGATAAGGGAAGGACGGTCGTAGTTTTGGACCATCTCTCCTACTACCAAAAAGCTCAATAACAGCTTTCAGACTCCCAGACGTATCTCCTGCTTTCTCAGGATCTAACTCCCCAGTTACAACATGACATCAAGGAACTGACTGTGATGGCTTTGAATAATAAGAGCATTAATAAAAAAGAATATTCTTTTTTGAATATGTAATACCCCAGGGTCTCTCAATTTTTTCTTCTGCCAAAGATTCTTAAGAATTTGCTTCACTCGCCTGGTTGGCCTATATTGAGGGGCTCCTTATTGGAACCCCTTTCGATTTTTGTGGATACCTTTATGAGGCCGCTGCTGATGACAATCCCTTCTTACCTGCGAGACACCACTCATTTTTTACAAATTCTGTTTGCCTGGAATGAAGACAGTGACTGTCTTTTGGTGACAATCAATGTAGTCTCCCTATATACGAGTATTCCTCAAGAAAATGCATTAGATGTAGCACATAGTGTAACCTAAACGAAGAATTTGTCTCCTTCCTAGTTAAACTTCCTCATTTAGCTATGACAAGGAATTTTCTGTTTTGAAGGGACATTTTTAACAGTTCACTGGGGTTATGATGGCTCCCTCTATTGCTATTTTTTTCATGGCAGAGTTTGAAGCCAAATGGCTATCTCAAAGCCCATTTTCTTTTCATCTTGCTAGTTGGTTAGGTATATCGATGAATATTTGTGTTATGGCATGGCTCGAGTGCGCAATTACAACTGTTTCATCACTGGTTGAATGGCTGTGATTCTTATATTCAGTTTTGAATTTTGATCAGCATTTTATTTCTTTTATGGATGTCAATGTTATTTTGCAGGATCATTTTTGAGTACCACAGTGTATCGCAAACCATTGGCTCGACCTGCTTTTTTACATTATACAAGTGCTCACCCTCATTTGAAAAACAGCCTACCTTTTGCACAATTTTTACGCTATCAATGTAATTGCTCTAAACTCTCTGAGTTCTATGCAGTCTGAGGTTTTGGAACATGCTTTTTCTCAGCAGAGGTATCCATTCTGTCTAATTCAGAAAGCACAATAGTGAGCTTGATTTAATGATCATGATTGGCTTCTCCATTTCCACAAGCATAATTCTCCTGAAGATATGTTTTCTCATTTTATTACACATTTTACCCCTCTCAGCAGTAAGGTGTCTAAGATTATTCAGCAACTTTTTTATATACTACAACTAGTGCCTGTTCTACTTGATGTCAAATTTTGAAATGTGTACACAAGAGAGTGTAATTTGAAAGATCTTTGGTGCTCTGATCCATTAACTGGCTTTCTTGCAGCGTTTGTCCTGTTATGCTAGAGGACTCTAGTTTTACTTATGTAGGAGTTACTTACCATCTTCGATATTCAACCACTTGTATTAGTTCCTATGTGGTCTATCTTATTTTTTGTCCATGGGGATTAGCCTATGTAGGTAAAACTCGGCGCCAGTTTTGCATTAGGTTGATCGAGTACCAAAGTAAATTAAAACATGTAGTAAACGGAGCACCTCTGGTTAAGCATTGCTCACAAGCTGGGCACTATTTTGCCAATTTATGGTGCATTGCAATAGATCAATTAGTTCTGTCTATAAGAGGTGATGACATTGGCCGTGCACTTATCAAGATGGAGCAAAGGTGGATTTTCCGTTTATGGACTCTTGAGCCTGATGGCATGAATGAACTCATGGATTGGAAAGCTCGTTTTTGAATTTGTGTGATTGGGGGGGAGGGTTTTTATTGTGCCTTATTATGGTGCTTTTTCATCAAAATTTTCCATCGTCCAATATTGACTGGCTAATTTGTTTCTGGATCTCCCAGTGATGTTTTTTTGCCTGTTTATTTAAAGCGCATGCTTGGCATTTTTTCATCTGGATGTTCCCTCTGCACACTGTCCGTTGTGTCCTTTTTCATCTACAGTCCCCTCAGCAGTATGTTATGCTCTGCCGGTTGAAGTTTTTCATAACCTCTTTGTGCACTGTTCTTGTGTTGACTGTTTTTTGGTTTATATCCTGCAGTTTTCGCCAGAAGGAAGTTCTTCTAGCTCCTTTTCTGATATATGTTCCCTGAGGAAGCCTTATGGTGAAACACCTGATATTGGAGCTTGGAGTCTATTGAGAGGATGCTGAGATAATGAACATGCTCCAGACTGGATTTTACTAGTGCTTCTAACTCCTGGTGTTTTTTCAAGCTAAGTATTTATTTTTTTGTGAAATTCTGCAGTGTTTAACAAAATTTCCCTTTGGGCACTCTGGTAAATTGTTAAGACGTTTTTTTTCTATAATCGATGATGTACTGTTGGCAGATTTTCGGAATTTCGTTGTATTCAGTTAGCTGCACCCATTGAAGCATTTTTGCCATTTTTTCTGTATTGCTTCATTGCTTGCTTCACGGGGATACTGAGGTCTTTTTCTTCTTACTCACCTGTATTGGTTCCTTGCACTATAGGTGTTTGTTTCATTGTATGCCTCATTGCGCAGTTCTTATATGTCTGAGACCAGATGATATCATGCTCACTCAACCAATAAACACGAACAATCCCACCTACCAGAACTTACTAGACTGCATCAGCGAAGCAAATACTTGGCTAGAAAATAATAACCTCAGCATCAACCTAAAAAAGACTGAAGCAATGTTCGTAACAAGAAAACCAGATTCTACTCTCCCTGAAACAATAACAATTAACGACACAATAATCCCAATCAAAAAGGAAGTAAAATACCTAGGCATCATAATAGACCACACACTTAGTATGCTCCCTCACATAAAACAAACCGTGAAAACTATATTCTATAAACTTAAGACCATTCAACACCTACGACCTATACTAGACACACATGACTTCAGATCTGTTATCAGCTCACTCATCACTCCACACTTTGACTATTGTAATAGTCTACTTATCGGCCTCCCTCTCACAAATACCAACTTACTCCAACGAGCTCAAAACATCTGTGCTCGAGTAACAGCAAAAGCCCGCCTCACTGACCACATAACTCCCATCCTCGCCGAACTACACTGGCTTCCCATAAATAGTAGAATATCATACAAAATACTCTTAACCACATTTAAACTTATCAACGGCATATCACCCTCACATCTAACCACTCTACTACATGCTCCAAAAGAACATAGAACCCGCAGACAAAACGCAACCCACTCACTAGACATAAAAAAATCAATTCGAAAAACAAAAAAAACCACAAGCTCAAGAGCATTCTCATATGCAGCCCCCACCCTATGGAATAAACTCCCACTAAGCCTCCGCAAAATAAAGGATCTCAAGACATTCCGGAAAGAACTAAAAACATATCTGTTTAAAGAACACTTTATAAATCCTAATGAACCCCCCTCATCCCCCTCACCACACCTCCATAAAAATCCTCCCTAACCACAGATCAAAAAAGCCTCAAACCTCAACACACTTAGGAAAAAAACAACCCTTAAAACCACAATTAATAATTGACTAATGTAAATATTTGACTGATGTAAATAGTTAAAGCAGTTGTATAATTACATGTTCCATGTTATTGTTCATGAAAAGTTAATTGTACATAGTTTGAAGAAAATACGATGTTCCATGTAAAACCATGTTCATTATGTTAATTGTAAACCGTTCATTATGTTAATTGTAAACCGCCTTTGATCTTGGGAAAAAGCGGTATAGAAGAAAAGCATAAATAAAATAAAATAAAATAAATAAGCTTTCTCAGCAGGCATATCCTGGGGAGTGTGAACTGGATGCCTAAGCTATTCAGCTGATAAAGTTGTTAGGGCTTCCTGATCTAGGATCTCATGATGATGCATCAAAATGCCAGGGTTCCCTAGGTTTTTTTTCAGCTACAGAGAAGAACCAGACTCCAATAGGACAAATGCTCTGATTCCGCCATGGCCACATAACAGCTTTCTGCATTGGTTTTTGCCATGGCCACTTGTAGAGTGAGTTTTTATGCAAGCTAGAATAGTATCCTGGTGGGTCTGGATTGGCCCAGTTGACCATGGTATGGCGATCTGGTGAGGCTTTTGGCAGGCTCTCCTCTTCCTTGGGGTCTAGTCTTGATAGAAGACCTGAATACATTTTGGTTTATGACCTGGCCCTTGAGAGACTGCCATTGCAGAGGAAGGGTTACTCTTCGGCCATGATTTTGATTCTCCTTAGGGCCTGCAGAACTTATAGTAACATAGTAAATGACGGCAGATAAAGACCAGTATGGTCCATCTAGTCTGCCCAGTAAGCTGGCAGGAGTAGGTGCACCTGCCACTCTGTGCAGGCCACCCCTCCCTGTGTCTTTGTTTAGGGGTGTACCGGCCACTCTGTGCAGGCCACCCCTCCCCATGTCTTTGTTTAGGGGTGCACCTGCCGCTCTGGGCACCCCTCCCCATGTCTTTGTTTTAGAGGTGAACCTGCTGCTCCGTGTAGGACACCCCTATTTGTTGAGAAATTTGATGGTTCAGTTTATTTTGATTTTATCCTGTTGCTGTAAAGGGACTCACTGTGTCTGTCCCATGCCACTTTGAACTCCGTCACTGTGTTTGCCCCCACCACTTCCATCGGGAGGGCATTCCAAGCATCCACCACCCTTTCAGTGAAAAAGTATTTCCTGACATTGCCTTTCAATTTACCACCTTGCAGCTTCATGTTATCCCTCTAGTTTTACAGATTCCCCATATTTGGAAGAGGTTTGTTTGTTCATTATTTCTCTTTAAGTATTTAAAGGTCTGAATCATATCTCCCCTATTCCTCCTCTCCTCCAAAGTGTACATATTTAGGTCTTCAAAGTCTCTTCTCATAAGGCTTCTGACGCAGGCTCCAAATCATTTCGGTCGCCTTCCTCTGAACAGTTTCCATTCTTTTTACATCCTTTGCAAGATATGGTCTCCAAAACTGACCACAGTATTCCAAGTGAGGCCTCACCAGTGACTTATACAGTGACATTAGTACCTCTTCCTTTCTGCTGGTAATTCCTCTTTGTATGCAGCCCAACATCCTCCTAGCTTTTGCCACCGCCTTGTCGCAGTGTTTTGCCACCTTGAGATCTACAGAAATAATCACACCAAGGTCTTTCTTTCTCCTGATCTGTGCACACCAACCTCTCGCCCCCTATCGTGTACATTCCCCTTGGATTTCTGCTGCCCAAGTGCACGACACTGCACATCTTTGCATTAAATCTTAATTGCCAAGCATTAGACCATTCTTCCAGCTTTTGTAGATCTTTCCTCATGTTAACCACTTCCTCAGGGGAGTCCATTCTGTTGCAAATTTTCATGTCATCTGCAAAAAGACATACTTTTCCATTCAGTTTTTCAGCAATATCACTCACAAATACATTGAACAGTGCCGGGCCCAGGACCGAACCCTGGGGCACCAAACTAATCACCTTCCCCTCATCTGAGTGAGCTCCATTTACCATCACCTTCTGTCGTCTGTCAGTCAACCAATTTCTGATCCAGTTTACCATCTTGGGACCCATCCCCAAACTACTGAGTTTATTGATAAGCCTCCTATGAGGGACAGTATCAAAGGCTTTGCTGAAATCCAAGTAGATGACATCCATCGCATGCCCCTGATCGAGTTCTTTGACTGGGTGACCAGAGAACTAGATCAGATTTGTTTGGCAAGATCGTCCTTCACTAAAACCATGTTGCCTCGGATCTTGCAACCTGTTGGTTTTGAGAAAGTCCACTATTCGCTCTTTCAGGAGCGCCTCCATTACTTTTCCCGCTCACAGGCCTGTAGTTTGACACTAATTCCCTGTCACCACTTTTGTGTAGAGGTACAACATCAGCCATTCTCCAGTCCTGAGGAACTTCTCCTGTTTCCAAGGATCTGTTGAAAACATCCTTTAACAGCCCTGCAAGAACCTCTCTGAGCTCTTTCAGTATCCTGGGATGTATCCCATCCGGTCCCATGGCCTTGTCCACTTTCAGTTTTGCAAGTTGTTCTAACACATCATCTTCTGTGAATGGTGTGGTAGCTACTTCATTCCCATTTTTATATCTGGGAGTCACAGGTGGTCCTTCTCCCGGATTTTCTTTAGTAAAAACAGAGCAGAAGTATTTGTTTAGCAATTTCATTTTTTCAATGTCACTTTCCACGAGTCCGTTCCCAGCACTTCTGAGTCCTGCAATTCCACCTCGGATTTTCTTCCTTTCCCGAATATACCTGAAGAAAGTTTTGTCGCCACACTTCACATCTTTAGCCATCTTTTCCTCTGCCTTTGATTTTGCTATCTTTATTTCTCTTTTTGTCTCTTTAAGTTTGATCCTGTATTCATTTCTGTGTTCCTCTGTTTGCAAGCTTTTGAGTTTTGCGAAAGCTGTGTTTTTTGCCTTTGAGCAGCCACTTTTTTGGAAAACCAAATAGGTTTCCTTCTCCTCTTGTTTTTATTTACTTTTCTTACATATTTTATCTGCCACCTTTAGTTTAGCCCATTGCAATTCCACTTCCCTTATCCCCTTCCACCCTGCCAACTCCTCCTTTAGGTACTTGGCCATTTTAGTGAAGTCAGTGTTTTTGAAGTTTAGGACTTTGAGCTTGCTATGATTGGACTGTACCTTGGCTTTTATCTACAACCACACCATGTGATGATCGCTGCTGCTCACAGGGGCACCCACCCAGACATTTGACATGCTCTCATCGTTGGTGAGCACTAAATCCAGCGTTGAGCTTTCCCTGGTTGGTTCCATCACCATTTATCTAAGTAACGCATCTTGGAAAGCATCCACAATTTTTTTGCTTCTTTGCAGATTTGCAGGAGTAATCCAATCCACATCGGGTAGATTAAAGTCACCCAATATGATCACTTCCCCCTTTGTGGCTATCTTGGCAATATCTATAATCAATTCGTTATCTATCTCTTTGATTTGAGTCGGAGGTCTGAAGACTACAGCAGTATGGATGACAGTTCCATCTCCTCTTTCCAACACAATCCAGAGCGCTTCTTCTTTTCCCCATGCCCACTGCATTTCAGTAGCTTTAATATTGCTTTTGACATACAAGGCTACTCCTCCTCCTTTTCAATTTTCTCTGTCTCTTCTGAATAGATTATAGTCAGCTATGGCTATATCCCAATCATGCGATTCATTAAACCATGTTTCTGTAATGGCCACAATGTCGGAGTCCATTTCCACCATTAGGGCTTCCAGGTCCGGAATTTTGCTAGCTAAGCTTCGAGCATTTGTGCTCATTGCTTTCCAGCCTCTTCCATCTCCTCTAGTATATGTGCATGCTGTCAGCAACAAAGTCTCACTGCCTAGTGGGTGGACATGCCTTCAATTTTGGCCTTTATGTAGTGGGTCCTGGATCAGGTGAGTTCTTCAGCAAACTATTGTCACCAGCAGTGGCTGAACTGTGGCGTAGGCAGCCAGTCACACTGCTGGGCCTGACCTAACTTTATGAAAAGTAGTAATTGCGAGTCCGAGTAGTCAGGTTTTCAACAAGGATTTTATTCCCCTCCCGGGGTTGGATTTTCAAAAGTAGCACAAAACACAAGAACTTAAAATACAGCCATGCCTCTGGCAAACTGAAGAAGAAAACAAAATACAGCTTCTTGCTTTAACCAAAAATCATGAATTACATTAAACAGAATCAGCTGATATGCTGGCAGTCTCTTCTATGCTTTCCAGCTCTCTACAAGGCACTCTTGTCTTTAGCTAACGCAGAGAAGAACTGATATCAGCCATCAATAAAGAGCAATCCATTTCTTCAACACATGGAGTTAAACTACTTGGTTCTGTAATCATCGGTTCATCAAACACAGTATTTTCTCTAGGACAGAAAGTCTGAAACTTCCTCAATTCAGTCTCTCTCTCTGAGCTCTCAGGACAGCCCTCTTCACAATAAGGCAGATACTTATCACACAGCTTGTAAAAGCAGGACGGAGAAACAGCTCTGTCTAAACAAGTTTTTTCCTTGTAACTTTTAAACCTCCTGCCTCTTGTACTTGACGGCAGCTCATAGCACTGTCCTGTTCTGGTAATGGAAGACTTTTCTTTTGGAAGTCTCCTGCAGGGTTTTAGGAGCATACATTCATCCTCATCAAGCATACAGATATCCTCAACAGGATTACTTTCCCTCTCACAGGGTTGTAAGTATTTTAAGCAGCTCTGCTTCTCAAATACATATGGCTTGTTACCAACTGCCTCACGTTCCTTCCACTGAGCTCGGTGCCTGGGAAAATCACACTGCTTCAGAGGTGAGTGTTTCCTGTAACTAACCTCTCTTGGTGAAGGTAACTTTGTTTCCTTTTGATCATTCCTCCGTGGCTTTCTGCTCCAAGGTTCAGGCAGTTCAGAGTCAGTATAAGAGTATTCTGAGCCTCCGTCTGAGACCTGCAAGTTTCCTCCAACTTGCCAAGCTCCTGCAGCTTCCTGGTCTCCGTCTCGGTCTTGCTCTTGGTCTAACTCTGTCTGCTTTGGACATTTTTTATACAGCTTTAGGGGCGTTTTCTTGCCCATGTGAAAACTGTTTTCCTGATCAACTGGGGAGTGTTTGCTAACTGGGCGTGACTGCAGACCTCGTGTCTCAGCTTGTTTTGGTTGCCTATAGTAACTAGGAAGCTTCTGATCTACCTGCCTGTCAGAATCTGAGCTATACACAGCAGATTTCTGTGTTTTTAAGGCACAGGGCAGATCTTCCATGTCACACTATCCTACAGTCTTCTGCTTTCTCTGGGAGCTTAAGATGTACTGTCATTTTAGAGTGGTGGTGCCTTAATGGGATCTCAAACTTGTCCTTTAGTGCTCTGATTTAGCTGTCATTTGAGCCCTTGAAGCATGGAGCCCTCAAGAATGTGCCTTTGAAAATTGTGTCCTGGTTGTTCTCTATTACATGAGGCTATTTCACATTTATTTGAAATAGTGTATTATCTAGCAAAATCTGTGCAGTTTATAAGCAAATTAAAGGGAGATGGGGAGGGGGCGCAACAATCAACAAAGGGTACAATAAGTATTATAAAATAGACAAAAGGAAGGAGGGAATAGATTTAGAACTTCAAACTCTCTCCTGCAGGGATCCTTACTTTAGCTTTTCAGACTCTATTTCCCTTTCACAAGTAAAATCTTATCAGGCCTGATAATCAAAGGGATTTACATGGTTACAGAATGAGTGCTCAGGCATAGCAAGAATGGTTTGCCAATGAGTTTTTGTAGAGGGTTGTCCAGACTCTAGAGGGTCAGGCAGGCGAGGGCGCTTAGGTGCCTCACCTGCTGAGCCATTCCTGTCAGTAGCATGCTTCAAGTGTTTGGATTTGGATTTTACTTTCCTCCAGTTGCGCTATGCTCGGTCACTACTTTAACGAGTTGAGGAGGTAAACGAGTGGAGCTCCCAGCCTGGATAAGCAAACTTTGGGTAGGCTGCAACGATGCCAGTGCCAGTAGGGAGTCTGCCTCCACACATGTGGCTGCCCTGTGGCGCCCCAATCGTTCCTAGTCTGCCCTGTGGCTGCCCTGTGGCGCCCCAATCGTTCCTAGTCTGGGCCCAATGGGGCAGGGCTCAGTGAAGATTGCCCTGACTTCTCCAGTCTCTCTTTCTCAGCAGCTGCTGCAAAAAAACTGTTGTGTAGGGAGAAAAGGGCTAGAGGCCATTTAAAACGCCTGCCACGCTTTATCCAGTGATTCTGCTTGCTGCATGTTTTTTTTTTTTGTTTGCTTGCTTTAAGAAAGACAGGCTGCACAGTGGGAGCAGTGAGCCGCAACACCGATGTGTGTGAGAAAAAAATGCAAAAGTAGCCCATGGGACTAAGTTGAAGTTAGAGGAAAAAGAAAGTGAAACTAACCACAGTGAAAAATATTAACCTAAACTCACTTTAAATAAAAGTAAAAACAGAAGAGACCAGTGGAGAGGGAGAGCCGTGGCAGTCCAGTCCACGGTGAGAAAGAAAACTGCCTTAGGTGGGAACGATGGGGAGTAGCTACTGCGCATGCTTGGAGAAGTCCAAAGGACTTCTCTAAACTGGAGGAGAGCACGGCACACATGCGCCGTCAGGGACGGCAACATGGAGTGTGCCTGCATGTCCATGGAGAAAATAACTGCCCCATGCAGGAAGCTGTTTGCCACACACAGGCCAGCCAACCAACTTCCTGCAGAGGGTAGGCAGGCGGGCAACAGGTCCGCTGCTGCCATGTACTGACTGCCTTGCCCTGCGCTGTGTGTGCACCACATTCTCCACTGGCTTCAAGTCAGGAGGGCCTTGCCTCACATCAATCTCGTCTCAACTGAACTTGAGTTGCTGCTGTGTGGTTTGCATCCCCCACCATCGCCAGCACAGCCTGCCAAAAGGCTTTATCAAAAGGGCTTACAGCAATGGAACAAAAAAGCCTAGGTCTAACAAACTTTTCCTCATGTTTTCCTCAGGTTTTTTCAACATGAGGAAAAGTTTGTTAGACCTAGGCTTTTTTGTTCCATTGCTGTAAGCCCTTTTGATAAAGCCTTTTGGCGAAACGGAAGCTTGCGTCAAGGGCAAGCATGGAGAGTTGAAGTTTTAAGTCTAGAGCCTGAAAGAGAAGTGTTTTTTCCTCAAGTTCTGGCTGGTTCATTGAGCTGGCTTTGGGCAGTGTGCTGAAGAGCCGTTGGTTTTGGTCCCGTTGAGGCTGTGTGCTGTTTAAGCTGCTTACTTCAGATAAGTACAGTGTGTTCTTATTTGTGAGCCTATATTTACATGGGAGTAATTCTATGTTATGTTTTTTCAGCTTTGGGACTGCACTGATGACTCCAGATGTACTGCCATGATTATTTAAGTGAGACGCTTTTAATGAGTGTGTGTTATTTATGTGGTGAATGTTTGTGAAGATTACTGGATATAGGTTCCTGAGTGAATTGTTTGGGGTGTATTAAGTTTGTAAAATTGGTTGTATTTATTAGGTTGGATGGTATAGGCTATTTGACCTGTGATGTGAAGCGTCTGCTATTTCCCTATAGTGACTTGTCACTGTATGAGGGATATTAGCCATCCTGAGGTCATTTTTGCCTGCTAAAAGAAATTATTGTAATAAGATTAATATTGGTTGTTACTATTTGAGTAAAGCATAGTACAGGGTTTGATTTGTATTTTGGATTATTGCTTCCCTGAGATAGCTTTGTGGTGTTCTATTTTAGTTTTGCACATACCATAACAGTCATGAACCTCACTTCTAAGCCAGGGTAGATGGAATATGATCTCAGTCTCTCAAATTTACTGCTAATACTCACAGTAGTACTTGCACTGTGCCAAAGATGGCTTCCTTCTGGAGTCCATAAAATGCAACATGTATGGGTAAATTGTCAAGATATGACTGGAAGTTTTTCTTTATCAGGCCTGTGGCTCCCAATACGATGGGAAATATTTCTATATATTTTTCTGCCACATTTTCTTGGTCTCTGTGTTTCTTGCTACTTCAGGTTTTCTTCCTCTCCATGCGATTCACAGAATAATTGCTTGGGACCGACATCTCTATTATCAATACCGTTCTGGTGTTTTTCTCCTTTATCATTACATATCAGGTTTCCTCGAATCCAGTTTCTTATCCGTCGGAATGGAAATCTCCCAAGTTATCACAACTTCTTCATTCTCCCTAATACTCTTAGGGTCATGATCCCAGTGCTTTTCTGGTACAGAGATGTTATTTATTTATTTATTTAGACATACTTGTATACCACCTTATCCTACAATCAAAGTGGTTACCTCACATCACAATTGGGTTACATTCAACAGGTGGGTGCTTTACAACATTTAACATGAGGATATTTAACAACATTAAGGCAACACAATTTGAGGGTTACATTTACCATGATGGTGTTGTGAGTCTAGCTGGGTTGGTTAAGTATTGAGCTTGCAGTGGAGTGTACGTTGTAGTCCCGCTCGTGTGGGGGGATGTTATGTATCTGGTGGGGACTGTTGTCTATCTGCTTGTAAGTTTCTGTGAAGAGCAGGGTTTTAAGGGCCTTGCGAAAATCTGTGATGTCCTCTAATTCCCTTAGGCTCATTGGGAGGGAGTTCCACAGTGTGGATGCCATTAGTGATGGAGCTCTTCTTGACGTATTTTGTTTAGTCTTGTGATATCCTGAAGGTGTGCCGATCATGTTGTCATAATTGTTCCTTCTTGATCTATTACTGATGTTCCTTGTTACAATTTCTTGTAGTACATCTGCTGAAAGATGGTGGATGATCTTGAAGATGATCAAGATTATTTTAAATTTTGCTCTGGCTACCACTGGTAGCCAGTGTAGTTGCTGTAAGATAGGGGTGATGTGTTCTGAACTTGGGGTGTCAGTGATGATGTGTGCTGTAGTGTTTTGCACCATTTGGAGTGGGTGTAAGGTCTGCTGGCGGAGGCCTTGATATAAAGAATTTCCATAATCAAGCAGAGGTGTGATGAGTGCTTGGCATACTGTGCGGAAGTGGTCCAGGCGGAGTAGTGGTTTTATCTTTCTTATGATCCTCAAACGTTGATAGGCCTTGTTTGCGGTTTTGGCGATATGAGATTTCATGTTCAGAGCTCTGTCCATTGTGATGCCCAAGTACCTAACTTCATCTTTGACTGTTATAAGTTTGTTTAGAATGCTGATATTCTGTGGTGGGATGAATCTAGAGTTCCTGGTGACGAACACTGCCTCAGTTTTATCATAGTTGACTGTCAGGTTATTGTCTGTGAGCCAAACATTCATGTCTTCAAGGCATTTAGTTATTGTTGTGGTGTTAAGTGCTAGTAGATTTATTGGGACATACACCATGATGTCGTCAGCATATATGTGATAATGAAGTTTGTGTCATCTGATGATGTTGCATATGGGTTGGATGTAAATATTGAAGAGCATTGATGACAGGGCAGATCCCTGAGGTATTCCTTGCGTTGTGGGGAACTGCAATGATTTCTTTTGGTTGCATTTGACTTGCTGTGTTTGATCTTCCAGGTATGATGTGAACCATTTCAGAGTGTTCTTGCGCAATCCTATATGTTGCAGGCGCTGAAGTAATCTAGCGTGGGACACTGTGTCAAAGGCTGCCGAAATGTCTATGAATACTAGCAGGAATCCATTCTTTATTTTATCTATACCTCTTATGAGGTTGTCAAAGAGTGATGTGAGTAGCGTTTCCACACCGTGCCGGGGTTTATATCCATGCTGATGAATGTCCAGTGGGGCATTCGTGTCAATGTGGTCCTGCAGTTGTCTTTAAACTGTCTTTTCAACTATTTTCGCAAGGAACGGTAAACTGGAGATAGGATGGTATGATTTTGGTTCAGATGGGCTTAGGTTATTACCTTTCAGTATTGGTCGTATCATGGCGTGCTTGAGGGACTGCGGCATGTGTCCTTGTTGGAGTGAGTCTTTAACAATTTTATGAATGTGCCGGGATAGCTGGCTTCTTGTAACTTTTATCCAAGCCACTGGGCAAGGGTCTGATGGTGAGGTTGTGTTGAGCCCATGTATTATGTCCTTGACTTGATATTCTGATGGTATGCTGAACTCCTCCCAGGTATGATGTTGTTCTTTCATTTCATAATCATCCATTTGTCGTGTGGTGGAGCATGTCTGGGTATGGTTTTTCGCTCTCATGTAGTCAGCAAATTCCTGTGGATCAAGATGATGGGTACATTGCTGTGTGGTATCCCTAGTGAGCTTTTGGACAATACTGAATAGTTCTCTTGGTTTATTGATAGACTTCATGATTAGATTGGTGTGGTGCTGTTTGCTCATTTATCAGATTTGTTATATTCTAGTAGTTTAGCTCTATATATAGTCAGGGAGTTATGCGACTTGTCCCGCCTCCATTTTCTCTCCAGTCTTCGGAGAGTGCACTTTGCATCTCTGATATCATTTGAGTACCATGGAGCGTTGAGTCTCCTTCGTGCTTGTGGCTTTATGCTCATAGGGGCTGATGCTGCATTAGATATTATGGAGTTCCATTTCTCTATGCTTAGGTCAAGGGTGTCGCATTCTTGCTGGAGTTGTGGGATGATTTCTTCTATGAATGAGTCTTTATTGAAGGTTCTATATCGTCTGGTGATACTCTCATTATCTGTGTTGGGTGGAATTGTTTAGGGCCAGGGTGAATTCTATCACGTAATGATCTGACCAAGGGACTGGTGTGATTCTAGGTGTTGTGGTTTTGCCCTGTTCCACCAAGTGCATTGGAATGAAGACCATATCCAGTACTGTACCATGCTGGTTCATTGGGGCGTTGATTGTCTGGCTATGTTTAGTGACTCCATGGCTTTTAAGAATGTTGCAGCTTCTTTGGTGGGTGCAGAGGTCAGGTTGTAGTCTCCTAGTACAATGAAGGGTTTATGTTTTGTGTTATGTGCACATATTGCTTCAAGTACTGTGGAGAGATGATCAGTTGTGGCTCCAGGAGGTCTGTAGGTGAGGGAGAAGCTTAAGTACTTGTTAGCTATGGCGATTGTGTTGGATTCAGTTGTATTAGTGTTTAGCACCCCTCCTCCTCTCTTATGTTCTCTGACGCAATTGAAGGCAGAGTAGTCTGTAGGGGTTACTTGGTTTAATATTACCTGGTCAGAGTCACCCAACCAAGTCTCGGTGATGCAGATTATATGCAGTTGTTTGTTTTTTTTTTGTTTGTTTTTTATCAAGGATGAGGTCTAGGATAGTGTTTGGTTTATTCCTAATTGATCTCGTGTTTATTAAGGCACATTTAATTTTATCTGTTGAGATTGGATTGGTATGTACCCTGTTTGTGGGCATTGTGCGGTCTGTGAGCTGTAGGCTTGGTATGCTTGTACTCTTTATGGCTGGAGGAGCCTAGTGCCTATGCATTTTGGTTGGTATATAGATGGGGCAGGGGGAATTGCTGGTTGGGTCCAATGCCCTGTGAGAAGGTTGTGAATGCATGGAGGAATGTCAGATAGGCAATAAGGTAGTAGGAAGTGGATTGCATTTTTGTGAATTACTGATGTAGGATCTGCTTGGGTTGTGTCAAGGTAGGGATAGATGTTTGATCATTATCTTGTGTCTTTAACTTGCTTGTTTTCTTTGGTCGGTATTTCCTCCCATCATGAGGCTCAAGTCTGATGATAGGTCCTGTCTGCTGTGCAATATGTTATTATACAATTAATGAAGTATTAAACAAGCATACAAGCAACGGATTAGGGTAGTAATGGGGTTAAAAGACAAAGTAACATACGTTATCTACAGTGGCTAAGCAGTATTTAATAACTACAGCATGTGTTATTTACAGCACATGTCTACAGTGGTTAAAATATTACAGTAGGTTAAACCGTATATGTTATTTACAATACATGTGTATACATTTATAGCAGGATATACAGCATATTTTGCAGCAATATGTTATTAGGTATTAGTAGGACTACAGTCTATAATCTGTGCATCGGCAAGCAGTGAGCAAGCAAGCAGTGATGTGGCAGGCGGTAGATCAGTTGGGGCGGGATTCCCCTGAGTAGGCCATGCAGGTAGTGCTACACCTACCTACCTGACGGCATTGTATAGGTGCAGGAGCTTTCGACTCTCCGAAGATGAGTTCCTTCCATTGATGCGTTGAGCGTAAAGCCCAGGAGTCCCCTCTGCACTCAGTTTGTTTCCCGCTCCAGGGCTCCCGCCAAAGGGCCCACCCGGCGTGGGCGTGCCTGGCGGCGGCTGCCCTTTAAAGGCTCCTCCTCTTCTCCCACAGCCCCGAATGGGCTGGAGCCTCCGAGCGGGAGGGTTTCAAAGCTCCCGCTCAGGCGCTCAACCCCAATTGGGGAGCTCTCCGATCAGGGCCGCGTGTGTGATATAATTTGTGGAGCTCCTCTCTGGCGGCGGCTGCCCTTTATATGCAAGCAATGAAGTAACTTGTAGTGCTTATAAAGTTTCCAATGGATGAGATGGGCCACCTTGTTGTGTCTTTCTGTATAGAAATTTTTTGTCATCAGAACTTCACAGCCAGCTACAAGGTGAGTAACCATGTCCAGCTCTTTCTTACAGAATCTGCATATGTCTGTTTTACTGCACTCTTCTGATACGTCTTCAGGAAGCTGGTCTCACTGCCACGGTTCTTCTTGGTTTCATTCCTTTCTCTCCTGTTGGTCTCTCAGTTGTCTCCGGGTCCTCTTCTTCCCCCTCCATCCCCTCCCCTGCGGTGTCCTCCCGGGTTCCGTTCTCACCCCTGTCACGCCCTTGCTCCTTGCATTCAGCATGGAGGGTCGTGGTTCTAATAGAAACTTTCGCTTTTTAGCCTTCTGACTGGTTCCCCCGCAATGCTTCTTGGGAAATGTAGTTTAACTGCTACACATATGGCTTCAGGTAGAAAAAAAACTTGTAGTTTGGCTCTTGTGATAAGACAATGACAGAAATTTATTAAATTCAAATGCAAGGTTCAAAAATTACCTCTTTCAGGATTATTTCTCCAGGTTTCTTTCAAAAACACAACAGGACATAAGCAAAAGGTCAAAACAAAATATCAGCTTACAGTATTCTTCAGCTCAAAAGCAAAAACCCCTTTAACAGCAAGGCTTCCAGCTTTCTCTAGCCTTGCTGGTTAAAACAGCTTTCTTCAATGGCAGTTTTCTTTCTTTTCAGTTCCAAACATTTCCAGGCTGTTCTCCTCCTTATAAGCAAAGCAAAACTTCCAACAGGAACAAACTTCCAATAAGCAAACAAAGCTCTACTCAGGTTTTCTTAGGAACATTCAAAGCAAAACAAAAGCTTTTTTCCTCTCACCGTTAGCTTGGCTTCTTACCGTCTCACTGCACAGGATAGCAGGTGTTTAACAAGCGCAATTATACAGCTTCAGCTTGTTCTCACTTCTCAGCATAAGTCTCCCCTCTTTAACACAGGGAATTCACAAAACATCTTCCTTGCTTTTCAAGGTTACCTTGCTCTGGAGAGTTTTCTCTTAAGGATTGCTTTCCTTCAACCCCTCTGTAGCTAAGGCTTGGCTCAAAGAGCAATCCATGAATATATCTTCCTCATTCAAAGCTGCATCAGGCTCTCCTAGTTGCATTGGTTCTATCTCTTGTTCTAGCTCACTGGGCTTAGCTGACAGCCTCTCATTAGAGCTGAGAGTGTCTCCTGCAACTCTGCACTGCTCAGTATGGGACAGGCTTCTAAGGCTTGTACCTGTGCCTTGGCTTGTCGCAGCTTCTCCTCTCTCGTGCTCTGTACCTCTCTCTGGGTCTTTCCAGCACTCTCCTCTCCTGCTGTTCCTGCTCCTGTTCCCGTTGCTCCTCCAGCTCTCCTTGCTAACTTCTGTATATTCTAACCTAGTCTTAAATCTACAGGGTTCCAGCCCCACCTCTTCTCTTCCCAGGTGACGGAGATCAGCTTGCCCTCTGGCACCTGGGTAATCACGGAGCTTACTGACGTAAGGGTCTTTTACCTTGGGTCTGTATTCACTCTCCCTTACTCCACTAGGGGAACTCTGAAACCTGTTCCAGCTGAGGATTTTCTGGTTTCTAGGTGTGGTGGTGGTTTTATTTCTCTGACCTTGCAAAATAGGTCCTTTTATTAGGGTGAATCCTTTGCGTTTTTCACTTTCTCCTAACTCAGGATGAGCTTCCTTACCACATACCCCTTCTGTTCATTGTTTTTCTTGCACCTCTTTGCCTCCTGATTCAACAACACAGCGTTTCTGCTTACTACTACGCGGATGATATCTTTCTCCTGCACCACACAGATTCTTCCACTCCTGATATTTCAGTTCTCAACATCTGCCTTTCCACGGTGGCTTCTTGGCTTTCTTCTAACTTTTTACACATTAATCTCTACAAAACCTCTGCTATCTGGTTCACCTTTGGAAGCCCCCCCCCCCCTGCTCCCTCATTCTCTTCCTCATCTATTCCTATTGTTTCTTCCCTTCGGTATCTGGGCGTCACACTTGACTCTTCTCTTTCTTTCAAAGATCATATCTTTTCTGTTGTTCAGCGTTCCTTCTTCTCCCTGAAACAACTTCGTGCAGTCCATCCTTTTCTTTCCCCCTTCTGCTTTAACCACTCTGCTTCTTTCCCTTGTCATCTCATGCCTCGACTATTGTAATGTCTCCCTGGCCGGTCTCCCTCAGTCCCAGCTCACCCGTCTTCAACGTATCAAAATACTGCTGCTCATCTCCTCACTCACGCCTCTCGCTTTGACCATATCACTCCCCTCCTTCTCCATCTGCATTGGCTCCCTATTTCCTTCCAGATCCAGTACAAGTTCCTCATATTTGTTCACAGGTCCATTCACACTGGCACCCCCCTTTACCTTGCCACTCAAGTTCACCTTCACACCCCTCACCGTTCCCTTCCGTCCATTCACGCCAATCGCATGTCCCTTCCTTCCCCATCCCAAGCCCACATGGAATCCACCCGCTCTTCTGCCTTCTATTTCCTCGGCCCACGACTCTGGAACTCGCTCCCCCCCCCTCCATTTAGAATCCTCATTTAAAACCTTTAAGGTTAAACTAAAAACTCATTAATTTTGTTCTGCCTTCAACCTCCCCCCCCCTTTCTGTTCCTTTCTCCCCCCACCTCGTTGATTTCTAACTTTTGTTTGTTTCCTGGTCTTATCTTGTCTGTCCTTTTGAAATTTTAATGGCGTTCCTTTTCTTTTCATTGCAGCCTTTTTAAAATTTTGTTTGTAAACCGCCCAGATGCCCTGGTTTTGGACGGTATAGCAAGTTTTTAATAAACATAAACATACCTGTTTTCTCTATGCTCGCTGTAAACTAGCTCATCCGTAATGCACTTTCCTGGGCTGGAACTATCAATCTCTCATCTGTAGGTTTCATTTCACCTCTCCTTAACCACTCATGTGTCCTTGTTTGATCAACAAATGGAGTACTATGCTTTGACTCATACGTCTCACTGTATTTATGACTTTGCCACTTGTTTTTCCTTGTTTGCTGATCTAATTCTTTAAAGAGTTTTTTTCCTCTTGTTTTGCAAATTCTGTTGCTTCTTTCCCTTTATATACTGGTGGATTCTCACCTATTCCATCTGTCCATCTGAATGCCTGTCCTAATTTAATAATGGATGCAGACTCTGGCCATTTACTTTCATGCTGCAAAACTTTTCGTGCATTCGGATCTGTTGATACTGTTAAGTAGGCCTGTAGCCTATGATGGTTGTTCTATATGTATAATCATTTTCTATGGGACTATTCCTCCTTCAGCTCAACAGATGTACAGTCTCAGCATACACTGATTCTTATAAACCACTTTGTAGGCATAGAGGAGTTTTCTTGTTCGTTCATCTAGCTTCTCAAGATATTTCAGAGGCCAGTCTACAGTTCCAAAGCTATATGAGAGTATGGGCACTGAAAGCTGATTGATGGTTTGAATCTTATTCTTTGATGTAAGTGCACTTTTCAGAATCAGCTTCACTCTCCTGTAATACTCTTTGCTGGCCTTTTCTCTCAATACTTTATGTTGAATTGCATCTCCTTCCTCTAATTCTAGGTATTTCTGTATACCTTCATGTTCAAGTTCCTTTATGTTACAGCCATCAGTTAAAGCAGTGGTTCTCACCATTTTTTCTGTTGTGACATACCTGATAGACCATGCTCATGTGCGAGACACACTGAACACTACAGACTGCCTAAACAAAAAAAGGGCCCAAATATCATGTTATTGTAGTTAAAAACAATGCAAGAGAAGTCTGATCTATTCTTAACAGAATTTACCTTTTTTTGTAAACTGTTTTTGAAATTAAAGTTATTAAATTTTAATTTTTCGCACATAGTTTTAGATTTTGCTTACTTCCTTAATTTGGGATCAATGTGCTGCACACAGTTTTTTGATATGTGGTTAAATGGTAGACAAATTCAAGCTAAATATTTTTCAACTTTTCCCTTTATAGCTTGCCATGCAAAAAATAGATTGGGACATATGGACACTTGTGGGTGTCTGGACAGTTTCCTTTGCTGTGCCGAAGAGGAAGGGGAAATTGGGCAAGAACCCTTCCTAGCCCAAGGAGATTCCTTCCACTCCTGTTACCTCTATGTCCGGTCCTATGGATGTCTTTGTTCTCCACCCGCACCCAGAGCATCAGTAGGCAGAAACGGCGTTCTCCCAGATGTGTTGATGCTGGGGCCGATAGCTCGGCGTCTTCCTTGGGGTGTGAGCTGTTGCTAGATCTGCGGCTGCCTCCTACATTGCCCTCTGAATTTCTCAGCCAGGGTGCATCCGAGTCAGCGGGTCCCACGCTGGATCCTACAGCTGCTCTGGTGGGAGGGAGTTCATCCGGGTTGAAGCCGACACTGGAATCATTTTCATCTGCGGCAGGAAGTAAGCAAGGCCTGGAGACTCCAGTTAGTGAGCTATGTCGGCAGCCCAGCTGACTGGAATGAATGGAAGTTCCCTATCTTTACAAGTTTTGCAGGTGGAACAGTTTTCTGGTTCTTTTGTGCTAGCACGACCAGAATGTTTTCTATTGGAGTCGATTTGGAGTGCTGTATCCAAACTTGGAGAAGTCTTTGTATCACGGTCTAATAAGATTTCTCTTCAAGCACAAGGTAATTCTGTTTCAATCCAAAAGAACTAAACTTAAATTGCTGCTGTGAAGGAGACTGTTGGGGACTTTAAACTTAATTTTCAAAGACAGGAAGGCACCAATTCTGCCTCTATTAAGAATATGCTTGCTGTTAAATTTAAAATTGAGACTCTGGAGAACTAGGTACGTTCCTCTAAGCTCCACTTAATTAATTTTCCCTGTTCCTCCTCGACCTTGGCCAGGGATATGTTTAGAAAATATTTGGCGGATGTTCTTGGGGTTCCTCCAGAGTCGCAGCCACCCTTATCTAAGGTACATTATATTCCTTCTTGTAAGAAGGTACCAGCTGGGACTCTATGATCCCTCCCAACTGGTTGTCTTCATCAATTCTCATACTTCTGTTTCCCAGGCTGTAGTTTAGGAACTTGCAGTGTATTAGTAATCGACTTGGCTGTTTGGGCTGATTTTGTTTTTTTGCCTTTCATGCATGTTTGTAGCTGCAGAGCGCAGACAACCCAATAATACCAGGAATCAGTTCAGAAGGTCCAAATCATTTATTTGTGCACAAGACTCAAGCAGAATCACATTCAAAATGGCTGAGCAATGGTTTCTAGCAAAACAACAACTTTTATAGCTTTCTTTCCCATTCTAGACATAGGCAAACTTTCCATTGGTCCCGGTAACCCTTCTTAAACCTTCTATTGGTTCCGGTACCATTACGTAGCTATCCAATTAGAACCTTTGACTGGGCTCAGCACCTGCTTTCCCCCCCTTCAGTCCCAATTACAATGGTCAGTTCACCAACTTCGATACTTTTCTCCTCCAAGGTCACTTTCCAGCTGGAATATGTGGGAAAGCAGGGCACTGTAACCTTTCTCTCAACAGAGTTAATTAATTCCATAGTAGCTGCACACATCTTATCAGTGTTAATTAAAATGGTTTACTGTTTTCTCTGAGTTTCGTTTCTGCTCAGCTATGTTCATTTAAGCTTAGTTAAGTTTCAATTCTATGGAGGCAATATTGGGGGGGATTTCACTCCTCAGGGCCTAACCACAGGCCTCATTTACAGGTCAAGCTGCTTAGGCCTGCCTGCCTTTATTCAGCGTGGATCATAGGCCTCCACCTACCACATGTTCGAGTAGTTTTATTTTCTTGGTGAAACCCCACAATGACGATGGGCTAGAGAGAACGGGACATTTTTCTGATGTTTCTTCTCCTTTGTTTTCCTGAAAATATCTGCTTGTTTGATTTTCATGTCCTTTCTATTTCAATACAAGTGTGTAATGCTTGGAACTTATGTTTAAACTGATAGATATACATGCATGTCATTTTATATCTCCAGGAACAAGCAGGAATGCAGTTTTCACATATGGGTGACATCGGTACCGACGAAGCCCGCGCGGGAAGCTCCCCAGCTACCAATAGGAAAGCCTTTGGGAACACTCCACGGCGCCTCTGCATCTGCCTTCCCAACTCCTCTCCTCTGTTCTTTGTTTTCCGTAGAGCCAGCAGGTTGTTTCTTTCCTGTCACCACTGAAAAAATGTTATTTTTTGGTAAAACTCTGTGCTCTGCCTTTCTGCCGACTCCAGTGCCTTCACAGACATCGGTCCCAATATTTTTTTCCTCTCTTTTAAAAGATTATTTTGTTTTTTTATTTTTTCTTTCAATTTTGGTGATTTCATCACCAGCTAGGCCTCGGCCTACTTTTTTTCACCACCTAAACACACCAGTGGTTTCAAAAAATGTAGCAAATGTTCTGGTGCTATTTCAGTCATGGATAAACTTGACTGGTACTGAAAATGTTTGGGCCCCGACCATGTTCCAAACAATTGTCCTTTGTGTCAGCAAATGACAAAAAAAGACCGAAAGAACAGAGCCAGACAGTATGGTTCTCTGTTCGCCCCGGACTCTATTTCAGTGGCTTCCACATCGAGGACATTGGCCTCCTCTCATGGTTCTCAAGTCTCCTGAAAGTCCAAACACAAAACTAAGTCTAAGTCATTGGCATCAAAGACCAATACCGATTCCAGAGATAAGTCCTTTCATCACCACTGAGACTCACCGAAAGGTGTGTCTGATGCTGACCTGCCTGCCAAACAGCCCCAGAGGGAGGCCCTGCGCTCCAAAGCACAAGAGAGGCTCCAGGATGCTCCTGAGGCTTCGACCTCCAGAAAGCAACTGGTTCCATGCTTTGGGACAGTGGCTCAAAGCCCCCTGTGAGATTCCACCCAGGCATCAGTCAGCTCCCTCGACCAGTGCATACTGGCTAGCAAGAGGAGTGTGGCCACACTCCTGGCAGTCTCGGTACAGACAGCTCCAGCTGTGCAAGCGATGGCACCCTGTGTCGTCAGCACACCCTGGTGGCCAATGGCTGTAAGGGTAGGCTGCACATTTTTATTGTTTCAAGGAGGAAAGGGCTCTTTAAGGCCAAGTGCAGGTTGGTCTTTGTAGTCCAGCTCCTTGTATGAACAAATTGTATAAGCCAAATAGAGGGTATTAAGGCTTTTATTTCCCCTTTAACGCAAAGGCTTAGTAAGGCACAGAAATAAAGAGAGTCCTTTCTTTCAGGGTATCACCAAACATAAGCAAGAAGAAAAACTATTATAAGTTTCACAGTTGATTGGAGAGATTAACTAAAGGATTCTCTTACTTCAGAGCAACTTAAATAAAGCAAAACAGTTCTCTGGTACTTAACACAAAAGATGAGCATTCTTAAAGCAAAAAGGGCTGTTCAATTCACAGTTCTGCTAATGACTCAAGGCTGCTAGCAATACACAAGGTACAATCCATAAATTCATCTGGAGGCATGGGAATAGGATTCTCTAGGTCTATTTCCATGGACTCTGGGTCACTGGCCTCGCCCTCTGAATTGGATGTCTCCCTTGCTGCTATACTTTCCCAGACTCTGTCTCTGTTTGTTTGTTTCCAATAGGGCTGTTCTAAGGCTCCCAAATGAACATGTCCTGTTCTTCTGCCCTTAAATACTGGTTTGTAAAGCTCTGACTTGTTTCCTTTTCTCCTGCACTGAGCATCTGTTTCACCAGAGCGTCTAGGAGATAAACTTTCTTTTATAAATGAAGTGGCACCATACCTGGGCTTCCTCCTGTAGCCGGTATAATTGGAGCTTTCTCTCGGAGGCACCTCTCTCTGGAGATAGGCTTTCTCTTGGAACCTTCTGAGCAGTGCTTGCCCCTTCTGTAGTTTAGGAAAACCTGGTGAGGAATCCAGATTTCCTTGCTTCTGGGTTAAGGTAGCTCTGCTATCAGAAGCTTTCCTTCTTGTACCCCTTAATCCTGATTCAGACTCCTCCGGTGAGCGTAGGCCCCTCTCAAAGCATGGCTTTCTCCTCTCAAGCTCTTTGCCTCTGTGGTCCTTTGCTACCGAGTCTCTCTCCAGACTGACTCTCCTCGAGCTGTCTTTCTTTCTGACTTTCTCTGCTTCTTTTCCAGCACTTACTGTTCTGGGCGTTCTGCTTGATCCAGCTACGCTGCTTGGGCTGGAGGTGTCACTCCTTCCGTCTGAAGTGCTTCTCCTGGCAGTCTCTCTCTGGACTGCTTTCCTCCAGACTGCTTCCCTCTGGACCGGTTCCCTCTGAACTGGTTCCTTTAGCTGGCCTGCTTTCCTCTGGACTGGTTCCTCCTGCTGGCCTGCTTTCCTCTGAACTGCCTTTCTCTTATAAAGGCATTCTACCTTTGAGTTTCCCCGGCTTGTCGTCAGGTGCAGCTGATTAGCTCTTACATAATCAGTGGCTGGGTGTGTTAACTCAGCCTCAGTAGTTTTGCTCCTGCTTCCTCTAGCTGGGCTGCAAGGTAATTGCATCCTCTGCACATCAACAGCTCTGTGAAAGACAGGGTTTTTTTCTAAGTCTGCACTCTCAGTAGCTTCAGCTTCATGACACCTGCCAATAACTACCGTTTCCGGGATCAATGCCGACACTCAAACCTACATCGGGCAGTTTCTCCCTCCAATACCCCCTTTGGAGCAGAATGACATCGTCGGTACCTAGCAGGCTCCCAATGCTGTACAGATCAATTATCAGTACCATCAATCTTTGACATCGGAGAAATATAGAGATCAAGTATGAGACTTGTCGATACTTTGACTTTCTCTCAGACTCTGACTCTATTTCCTCCGATTTCGATGACACATCGGAGGACTCCCGAGAAAACTGTGACATTCCTTCAGACCCGTCCCCTCCTCATGAACGTTGTCTATCCCCGCCAGAGAATATGTCTTTCCAAGGGACATGGCAGCAGACCTACAGATTGCTGTGACGTCGGAGACAGAATCAAGGGCAGAGGAATTGGAAATCCTCCAATACTCTCGACACCAAAAGGGGCTGCCACTTTGTTGATACACCGCATCTTGCAAGATTTGATGCTTTGTATGTGGGAGACTCCTCTATCGGTTCTGCCTGTCAGTAAATGACTCTATTCCATGTACCAAGTTTCAGCATGCCCAGGCTTTCAGAAGCCTCAACTCCCACACCATTCTATGATAGTGAAATCGCCGATGCGCCCCATCAAGAGTTCCAAGAATCACTCTTCAATGCCTCCAGGCAAAGACTCTAGAACTCTTGATGCCTTTGGCCATCGATGCTTTCAGGCATGTATGCTCATCTCTAGAGCCACATCCTACATGTTCTACATGAGCATGTTCCTGAAAAATGTATTCAGGGATCTGGAAACATTTGCACCTCTCTTTCCCGATGACAAATGAAATGCATTCCAAGCTCCTTCCTGGAGAGCATATCCACTCTGCATCTGCAGGGTCCCCATCCCCTACACACAGCAGACAGGCTCTGTTCCTATGCCCACAGGTGGCACCTCATAACATCAGAGCAGTACACTCTCAACATCATCCAAAGAGGCTATCTGCTTCATTTCAAAAACTTACTCCTCACAACCACCTTCATGGAAGATTATTCCAGAAACCCTTTGCAGATAGATCTATCAGAAGAGGTGTCCACCATGTTAGCTCAGGGAGCCATAGAAAGAGTTCCTCTGCCCCAAGAGATCATGGACTTCTACTATTCTTATTTTCTTATCCCAAAGAAAACAGGAGGGTTCAGGCCCATCTTAGATCTCAGGGACCTAAAAAATTCCTTGCTCGAGAAAAATTCAAAATGATTTCCCTTGGCACACTCCTACCATACCTTCAGAGGAACAACTGGCTGTGTTCTCTAGACCTCAAGGAGGCATACATGCATTTACTGATCCACCCTCAGCATAGACAGTATCTGCATTTTCGGTTCCAGAAACCATTACCAATATCGGGTGCTTCCCTTTGGCTTAGCCTCTGTACCCCGCGTATTCACAAAGTGCATGGCAGTGGTTGTGGCCTACTTTTGCACTTTGGAGATCTTCGTCTTCCCCTACTTAGACAATTGGCTAATAAAGGGAGAATCCCCATAAGAGGTAAAGCTCTCCCTTCATCACACCATCACAGTGCTCCAACATCTGGGATTCATCTTAAATTTTACCAAGTTGCACCTGGTGCCAACCCAGTGGCTCGAGTTCAATGGAGCACTTCTGGACACTCAACAGGCCAGAGTTTTCCTTCCCTTGGATCACTCTACCCAACTTATTGAACTAACCCACAAGATAAGAAACAGCTTAACAGCATAACAGCTCCAGAAATGCTATGCCTTCTGGGGCACATAGCCTTCACAGTCCATGTAGTCCCCTATGCCTGCCTGCACATGCGACAAGTCCAATGGACTCTTTCATCTCAATAGACCCAGGCAACCGGACGTCTCTCAGACAAAATATGCATCACTTCTCCACGTCTCAAATCCCTTCAGTAACGGTGCTCCCCTCAAAACCTTGGGGGGGGGGGTGTCACCTTTTCAGATGCCTCCACCTCAATGCACCCTGACAACAGATGCCTCCAAGCTCAGTTGGGGAGCACATTTGAACAATCTAACCACATAGGGATAGTAGACACCCAGGAATCTCTGTTAAAGATAAACCTCCTGGAATTACATGCACTTAGAAATGCTCTTCAGGTTTTTCAACCCCAACTCTCAGGCTAACAGGTCTTAGTCAGAACAGACAACCAGGTGGCCATGTTCTATGTGAACAAGCAAGGAGGAACAGGATCCTTTCCCCTTTGCCAGGAAGTGCTTCGCCTCTGGTTCTTCTCAATTGCACAGCAAATTCATCTCAGGGTGGTTTATCTTCCAGGCAAACTCAATCTCCTTCCGGACAGACTCAGCTGTATCCTACATCCACACGAGTGGACCCTAAATTGGGAAATGGCATCTTGGATCTTCCATGTGTAGGAGACCCCACACATAGATCTGTTCACTACCCAGGAGAATGCACAACTTCTTCTGTTTTGCTCACAGCTTCCCTCCCTACACAGTCAGGCAATGGATGCTTTTCTTCTCCTCTGGGGACAAGGTCTGCTCTATGCATTCCCACCCATCACCTTGATACCCAAGACCCTCTTCAAACTACAGGCCAGCAAGGGCTTCATGATTCTCATAGCCCCTTTTTGGCCCCATCAGCCTGCTTCGACTAGTGCAGACTCAACCTTTCAGTCTGGGACATATGCCCAACTTCCTCTATTAGGATCATGGGAGGCTTCTCCATCCCAATCTACAGGGCCTCCACCTCACAGCCTGGCTCCTGGAAGCATAATCCTTGCTAACCTCTACTTCCCACAACAGGTCAAGGATATCCTATTTGCATCACACAAATCATCCACCAGACTGTTCATATGCCTTCAAATGGCGGAGGTTCACACTCTGGTGTTTCCCAAAGCAAACTGACCCCTCTACCTGCGCATTGGAATTCCATCTACAATATCTCTGCCACTTATCCTCGGCAGGTCTCAAGACTAACTCAGAGTTCATCTCAGGGCCATTACAGCTTATCACAAGCCTCTGGACATGCAGCCTATTTCTTTGCACCCCTTGTTGCAACGTTTTATGCGGGGTCTTCTCTTCTCCACGCCACCCATCAAACCACAACTGGTTGCCTGGGACCTCAATGTTGTTCTAGTGCAACTTCTAAAGCCTCCTTTTGAGCCTTTAACAATTGCTTCATTCAAGTTTCTCACATGGAATGTACTGTTCCTCACTGCCCTGACTCCAGCTTGCTGCATCAGTGAATTGCAAGCTTTAGTGGCAGATCCTCCATAAACTCTGTTCCACCATTACAAGGTGGTCCTCCGTACTCATCCACGCTTCCTTCCGAAGGTGGTTTCAGCATTCCACCTGAACCAATCGATAATCTTACCAGTCTTCTTTCCAAGACCACATGCCTCTTGGGCTGAAGCAGTGCTGCACACGCTGGACTGTAAACTAGCTCTGGCTTACTACTTGGATAGAACGAAGGCTCACAGGAAATTCCCAGAGCTATTCATTTCCTTTGATCCAAGTCACCTTGGACTTCCAGTGACAAAGCATCCCTATCCAGGTGGAAAACGGACTGCATTTGTTTTGCCTATGTGCAGGCAGGACTCTCCCTTGAGGGTCACGTTGCCGCTCACAAAGTGCGAGCCATGGCAACTTCAATTGCCAACCCCCATTCCTTCTCCAATGATGAGATCTGTCGAGCAGCTACTTGATCCTCCATTCATACATTCGCTGCATACTACTGCCTCGACAGAGACTCCCGTCGAGATGCTGTCTTTGGCCAGGCTACTCCAGGACCTTTTTTGGGACTTACATGCAACTCCTACCCTCTGTCCCGGACTTGTTTCTGGCACCAGACTTCCATTAGAGGTAGTCTAGCCGACTGCAGTCAGGTCCAGTGGGGCCACATTGTATCCATGCTCTTGGCTCTATCCCTTAGCCTCGGGGATATCAGAGCTACCCGCTTCCAGTCTGGTACCTGGGATTTAGTGAGCCCCATATGTGAAGACTACATTCCTGCTTGTTCCTGGAGATAGTGTTGTTATTCACCTGTAACAGGTGATCTCCAGGAACAGCAGGAATCAGTCTTCACAATCCATCCTCCTCCCCTAGAGGTTGCAGGGTATAATCTTTTTTCCTCTATCTCTCAGCTACAAACTCAACTGAGGAGAGGAGTTGGGAAGGCAGATGCGCAGACGCAGTGGATTGCTCCCAAAAGCTTTCCAATTGGAGGCTGGGAAGTGTTCCCACATGGCCTCCATCAGTACCGATGTCACCCATATGTGAAGACTGATTCTGCTGTTCCTGGAGATTACCTATTACAGGAGAGTAACAACACTATACAATCACGATATGTTCTGTGAAATAGGACGTTATGTGATTTGGACATTGTGCAAAAACCATACACTGTATCTACGTCCTGTTCTCCGATCGGGATTTCTGAACTCTATTATAATCTTATAGTACCACGAACGTATAAGCGGTTGGACATTGCCCGACCGGACGTTATGTGGCGCATACCATTATATACATACATACCGTCTACTAAAGGATTTTGCCATTTTATGTCTATGAGGAAAATGCTTAGTAAACGTGGCCTTATGTATATATTCATATCCTGGTATTTTCAGTAACAGCAACACAAAAAATCATCCACTGCTAGATACTTTGTAAATTAACATAAAACCCTGCAAATAAGCTACCCAGAACCTATGTAGCAAATCGCCCATATCAAACAGCACCAATTCACATGACACACATAGCAAGAACTGTATCTTTGAAAAGGTAGACAACATCAATACACCATCTACTGGAAAGGTCAAGTAAGTCTAACTGCTATAGATCCCCACACAGAAACTATATTGCCAGCAGATTCTCTCACTTCAGTCACACAGACCTGCCTTCACCAATTACAGAATAAAGGACCAAAATTTAGAAATGGAAATCCCAAGAAACCAAACATAAAAATGTATTTTCTTTTGTAATGATCAAAATATGAAGATGCAAGAAATGCACATTCCCAAAACTGATATATTTCTAATCACTAAACGCTGAAAATAAATAATCAAAGTTAGGCAGCAGGAAAAGTGTGTGTGCGTGGGGGGCAGCTCCTCAGGTGATCACTGCCAGCAATGGCAGTGATCGTGCCCAGAGAGAAAGGAACAAAATGCAGCATTTCCAACCTGGGGCTGGCAGGCGCACAGGTGGGTTCAGGATGTTGTGGAACCGATTTTCAGTGGGGGAGGAGAAGCAGACCTGCAACATTTCCAGCTTGTGATAGCGATAACAGTGACCACTGGAGATGGGGAGCAGAATTAGGGAGTGGGTATAGGGATTTCCAGTACCTGGCTCTTGCTTTGCACTCTCCCCAGCCTGCAGGCTGTCACACCCATAGCCCCTTACAGCAGTGTGGAGTGGCGTGCTTGTTATAGCAGATTCCACCACTTCAGCAATGTGCCTGACTGACTGACTTTGAAGTGCACCATGGGAAAGGTAGTCCAGTCAGGTTACACTTGACTTTTAGGCAGGAAAAAATACTCTTTTGTAGTTGGGTCTATAGTTAAGGCATTGACAGAATTTATTTATGAGGTAAATGCAAATAAGGTTCACAAATTGTCACCTATTGGATTTCTTCTCCAGGATTATATTTAGTACAACAGGATATAACTGAACTTAAGCACAAACAGCTTGTAATGTCTTTCAATGCAAAGCAGAAAGTCTTTTCCACAGCCACTGCTAGCAAAGGTGCCTAGCAGTGCTGTTTAAAACAAAACCAAAATATATCAGCTTCACATAAACAGCTCTCTTTTCTCTTCCAAAAGAAACTTCTTAAATCCACTGTGAGTACAGCATAAGCTCTGCACTGCACTGACTTCAGCTGGAGTGGAGGAGTGGCCTAGTGGTTGGGGCAAGGTACTTCGGGCCGGAAGGTTGGGGGTTCAAATCCCACTAGAGGACAGCAACCTTGGGCCGGAAGGACTGGGGTTTCTAGTCCCACAGGTGCTCCTTGTGGTCTTGGGCAAGCCACTTAACCCTCCATAGCCCATGTTCCCTGTAAAATAGTTCTCTGTGTGCTGTGCTTTCCTGTCTAATCAATGTGTTTATACCTCAAAAATTTCCTGTCATGATTTGACAATTTCCAATCTGTAATCAAAACCGCTGCTGATCGCTGGAAGTAGCGGTATACAAATGTATACTAAATAAATAAACGAGCAAACAATTAAGCAGCTGCACACATTCTCAGCACAAGTATTTTCCTTTTCATAGAACCTTTTCATTTCACATACAGGCTCTCTAGGGTACTGGACTCTGGAAGGTTCCTTTATGATGTATTCCCTCTCAGGACTTCTTTGTGCTTGGCAGTTTGGCATAAAGAACAGTCCTCTTCCAGAACTACTTCCCGTTCTCCTAGCTGCATGGGTTCTACTTCTGGCTCAGAGGGGTTAACTGACTGCCTCCCATCAGGGCAAGCACTGTCTCTGGCAAATCTGTAATGCTCCAAATCAGACATGCTTCCAAAACTCATACCTGGGTCAAGGCTTAGTTCAGTTGTTCCTCCCTCATATTCTGGCCAGCATGTATCTGAGCTTCCCTGTCTTGTCCTCCAGCATGGGCTCTTGGTTCTCAGGGCTTCAGCTCCATTTCTCCTCCAGTAGGCGTTCCTACTCCTTCTCCTTCTCCTCTCCTGAATATACTAGCTTTAAACCTCACAGGCTCTAACCCTGCCCTTTCTCCCCTCAGGTGTTGCAAATCAGTCTGCCTCTTGGCAGCTGAGTAATTGGGAAAGTCAGTGACGTAAGGGTTCCTTACTCTGAGCTTGCTTTCCCCCTCCTTCTCACCACTAGGGACACTCTGCAACCTATTGCAGCCTGGTACAATCTGGTTTCTAGGTACAACTGAGGTTTTGTATCTCTGACTTGGCAATACAGGTCCTTTGATAAGGGTAAATTCCCCCTCTTTATCCTTGTTTCCTGGGCCCTGATAAGCTTCCTTATCACAAGGCACATGTGCTGTTAGGGAAAGCATAGGCTTGCTGTCTATGCCAAAATTTTGATACACCTTCCAGCTCTTCAGGACACTGGTTGAGAACCACCGAGTTAGAGAGATGTTTTCAGTTGTCCTCAATTTTTTGCCAATGAAGGTTGCCTTGGCACATTTTTCCAGACTAAAAGTCATCTTGATTTATTTATTTATTTATTTATTACAGGCTCTTATATACCGCTCTATTCAGCATCAGCG
Source organism: Ichthyophis bannanicus (assembly GCA_033557465.1). Taxonomy (NCBI): domain Eukaryota; kingdom Metazoa; phylum Chordata; class Amphibia; order Gymnophiona; family Ichthyophiidae; genus Ichthyophis; species Ichthyophis bannanicus. Next base: position 161,503,630 of record CM066031.1, on the reverse strand, counting down.
CGGTTCACAATATAACAACAGACCAGAACAACAAACTGTTTGGTTTTACAGAGAACAAGGTCAGAGAACTTGGATAAAACATGGGACGTCATTACTGCAACTATTTACATGAGTATTTACAAGTATACACAACAGGATTTGTTATTAGTTATAGGGTAAGGATCGAGATTGGTTAGCTGGTCAGGTAATATTGGGGGAAAAGGTGGGATTTGAGAGCCTTTCTAAAAAGGGATAGATCAGTGATAGCACGAATCTCTGGAGGTAGGGCGTTCCAGCACTTAGGGGCATAGAATCTGAAGGCCCTGTTAGATGTCGTTGATAGGCATTTTGTCGCTGCTTTAGGGATAACTAGTGCATTTGTTGATATCGTTCTCCTGGATCTATTGGGTGGAACAGTCTGAACGAGGTCTATTAGAGAGGAAGAGGTGATGATTTTAGTGGCCTTGAAGGTTAGTAGTAATGTTTTGAACAATATTCTGCCATGTATGGGGAGCCAGTGGAGTTGCTCTAGGATGGGTGTGTTATATGGTCCCTTCTTGATGCTCCGTAGAGGACTCTAGCAGCGGTATTCATGGCGAGTTGCAATGGGTTTAATGTGGAGTGTGGGAGGCCTTGGAGAATGGCATTAGCATAGTCAAGGTGTGTGGTAGGGTTAAGGCTTGAAATATCGTCCGGAAGTCATCAGGATCAAGCAGGGGGCGAAGATGGCGGAGTGTCCGGATCTTGAGGTAGATGGCTCTGACTACGTTGGTTTATATGTAGTTTCAAATCCATGCGCTGGTCCAAAGTGACTCCAAGGTAACGAATGGAAGGTTTGGATTGGAGCTCAGCTTCTTTGACCTTTATATGGGATGGGGGGGTGAAAAGTGGGTCTCTAGTGATGAAAAGAACCTCGGTCTTTTTGTGTTGAATTCGGAGGTTCTGGGATTGAAGCCATTCAGATACTGCATCAAAACATTTGGCTAGCGGGGAAAGGTCCATATGGACTGTGGAGAAAGGCATGTATAGAAGGATGTCGTCAGCGTATATCAAGCATTCAACATTGAAGGACCTAATGATATTGCAAACAGGCTGTATGTATATATTGAAGAAGAGTGAAGATAGGGATGATCCTTGTGGTACGCCTTGTTTTTGGTGGTAAGGTGCGGATGTTGCGGTTCCTGAGGTAACGTATTGCCATCTCTGATCAAGGTATGATTTACACCACTCCAGGGCAGTGTTATTGATGCCTTTTTCTTTTAGTCGCCCTATTGATGTCATCAGAGGAGCTTTTTACTAGATGGAGTTGTTCAGCTAGATGTTTATCACTGGAGCTATAGTCCTATAGATCCACAATAGTAACTGCCTCCTATCCCATGACTTTTTAAATTTTGCCAAGAGTCTCTCATGAGGGACCTTGTCAAAGGCTTTCTGAAAATCCAGATACACTACATTGACCAACACACCTTTTTCTACCTGCTTATTTGCAGCTTAAAAAATATATAAAATGGATTAGTAAAACAAACCCTTCCCTGGCTAAAGCCATGTTGGCTGTCTCCCATTAAACATGTTCAGAAATTTTTGTTCTTAATAATGGTTTCTACCATTTTTCCCGGTACTGATGTCGGGCTCACTGGTCTGTAGTTTCCCGGATCACCACTGGAACCCTTTTTAAAAAGTGGCATTACATTGGTCATCCTCTAGTCTTCAGGTATTACTGATGATTTTAATGATAGTTCACAGATTAGTAATAGTAGATTTGTAATCTCATTTTTCAGTACTTTCAACACCCTTGGATATATACCATCTGGTTCACGTGATTTGCTACTGTTCAGTTTATCAAATAGTTGTAATACATCTTCCTGGTCATTTCAGGCATGGGTAACTTCCCTACATCATCTTCAGTAAAGACCGAAGCAAAGAATTCATTCAGTTTCTCCATTATGGCCTTGTCTCCTCTTAGTGCCCCTTTTACCCCTCTATCATTCAATGGTCCAATTAACTCTCTCACAGGTTTTTTGCTATGAATGTACCTGAAAAAGTTTTTATTGTGTTTTTTGCTTCCACAGCCAGCTTGTTTTCAAATTCTCTATTTACCTTCCTTATCGATTCTTTGTATCTAACTTGCCAGTGCTTGTGTTGTTTCCAATTTTTGTCATTTGGCTCCTTTTTCCAATTCCTGAAAGATGCTTTTTTGGCTACAACAGCCTCTCTGATCTCACCTTTAAACCATGCTGGCAGTTTTTTGAACTTCCTTCCACTTTTCTTAAAGCATGGAATACAGCTGGTCTGGACTTCCAAGATAGTATTTGTAAACAACCCCCATGCTTGATGTAAATCTTTAACCTTTGCAGCTGCTCCTTTTAATTTTTTTGTAATTGTTTTCCTCATTTTATCATAGTCTCTCTTTTGAAAGTTAAAATATAGTACTGTGGATTTCCTTGCTATCCTTCCTCCATTTAGTAAATCAAACAAGATTATGCTATGATCACTTTTGCCAAGTGGTCCCAACACCCTTATTTCTTGCACCAGATATTGTGTTCCACTAAGGACTAAGTCAAAGACTGCTTCCCCTCTTGTCTATTCATGAACCAGCTGCTCCAAGAAGCAGTCATTTATTTCATCTAGAAAACTTTGTCTCCCTAGCAGGTCCTGCCGTAATGTTGACTCAGTCAATACCAGGGTAAATGAAATACTGAAATTACACTTACCTGGTAATTGTAGTTCCTTGAGTGACGACAGTTCAGTCCTTCACCTCTGGGTAGTGCACCTCCTCCTGCAGCTTGGAGACTGGACCAATCAAAGTCTTGACATCAATGGATGCAGCGTGCTGGAATTCCCCATCAGCCCCAGTGAACTATTGACAAAACAGACTCAAAAGAGCAACAAACAAGTAGCTAACAGTTTAACACTTAACCTGAACGCTTAACAAGTCATGAACCTCCCCTTTAAAAGGAAAGGGTGAGATTTCCGTTATTAACGCTCTCCCCCTGCCGAGCCAGGAAACAGTTAGAGGAAGAAGAGAGAAGTCAAAAAGGAAAGAATGAACCTGAGAACTGGTCATCTTGATACAAAAAAAAAACCTCAGCTGTATACCTTTCTGTCACTCCTGAATGCGTGCCGCGCTAATCTATGAATCTGAGGGCGGGAATGAGGACTAAACTGTCGTCACTCAAGGAACTACAATTACCAGGTAAGTGTAATTTCAATTTCCTTATCGTTCCTCCAGTTTAGTCCTCCACCTCTGGGATGTAACAGAGCAGTACTAACGGGAGGGACCCTGCCAGTCGGCACGCAAGACCGCCAACCCGAAACAGGCATCCTTCGCCGCCAGCACATCCAGGCGGTAGTGTTTACTGAAAGTATGTAGAGATGACCAGGTAGCCGCCCTACAAATCTCCACCGGAGGAACTAGACTGTGCTCCGCCCAGGAAGCCGCTTGCGCCCTAGTAGAGTGAGCTCTCAGACCCATGGGAGCCGTGCGACCCTGCAACATGTAGGCCGAGACAATGGCCTCCTTAATGCACCTGGAAATGGATGCCTTCGCTGCTGCTTCCCCTTTCCCGAGGCCTCCAAACAACACGAACAGACGATCCGATTTGCAAAAGGACTCAGAGACTGCCAAATATCGACGTAACACTCTATGTACAAGCGACTCAATCCCCGATCAGAAGCTTGTCCAACTTCAGCCTGCAAAACCGGCAAAGAAACCGTTTGATTCACATGAAAAGGGGAGGACACCTCTGGCAAAAAGGAAGGCACCAGCCGGAGGACCACTTTTTCTCTAGAAAAACAGGAAAGGCTCTCTACAAGATAGAGTCTGCAACTCCGAAATATGCCGCGCCGAACAAATGGCTACCAAAAATACAGCCTTTAGAGTCAAATCTTTGACTGAGGCTTGGCTTAAGGGCTCAAACAGACCCTTTACCAGCGCCCTTAAAACCAAGTTGAGATCCCACGGCAGAACCAAAATTCGACGCGCTGGACGTATCCCGGTAACCGCTTTAAGAAAACGTACCACATCGCCGTGAGCACCTAAGGACACGCCTTGCACTTTACCTCTATAGCAGGTCAAGGCCTCTAACTGAACCCTCAAGGAACTGGCTGCCAGCCCTTTCTCAAAGCCATCTTGTAAAAAACTCAACACCAACGGTACCGACGCCGTAGCCACGCAGACCTGATGCCTCGAACACCAGTCCTCAAAGATCCGCCAGACGCGTACATAAGCCAGCAAAGTCGAGCGTTTCCGCACCTGAAGCAGAGTCGCCACGACCGATCTGGAGTAGCCTTTCTTTTTCAGCCTCGCCCTTTCAATGGCCAAGCTGTAAGCGAGAATCGATCCACCCAAGGCATCAGAAGCGGATCCTGAAATAGTAGCTCCTGCAACAAATCGGGAGGCGCCACGGGGCCCCATCTAGCAATCTTATCAGGTCGGTGTACCACGGATGCCTGGGCCAGTCTGGAGCTATTAATAACACCCGCCCCCGATGCGCTTCGATACGCTGAACTACTCGTCCGATGAGCGCCCACGGAGGAAAAACACATAGAGAAGACCCGTCGACGGCCACGGCTGCATCAAGGCATCGATCCCTTCCGACATGGGTTTCCCGCCTTCTGCTGAAAAACCGACTTGCTTTTGCTGACTGGCAAGTTGCCATCAAATCCATGACCGGAGCTCCCCACCGGAGAATCAACTGTGCGAACACGTTGGGATGCAACTCCCATTCCCCTGCATCCACTCGGACCCTGCTCAGAAAATCCGCCATCATGTTGTCTTTTCCTGCGATGTGTGCCACTGATATTGCTTGTAACCGGGACTCTATCCAGGAGAACAGCCTCTCGGACTCCTCCTCCATGGCTGTGCTCCCGGTACCACCCTGTCAATTTATGTAGGCCACAGTTGTGGCATTGTCCGACAGCACTCGCACCGTCCGCCGCGCCACCTGGGCTTCAAAGCTTTTCAGGGCCAGAAACACTGCTCTCAGTTCCAGGCAGTTGATTGACCAGCTGCTCTCTTCCCCCGACCACAGTCCCTGCGCAAAGTCTACTCCGCAATGCGCCCCCCAGTCTGCGAGACTTGCATCCATTAATAGTGGAATCCACTCCGGCTGCTCCAAAGGCATTCCCGCCCGCAGGGATGCGGGCAGCATCCACCACCGCAGAGCCTGCCGGACCTGCTGAGGACAAGGGAGCCATTTGCTCAATGAGTCGGACTGGTTGGACCAGCGGCGAAGCAAGGTCCGCTGCAACGGCCTCATATGGAATCTGGCCAAAGGGACCACCTCCAACGTCACCGCCATTGTCCCTAGCACCTGAAGGTACTTCCACGCTGTCGGCGCTGCAAGCTTTCTGAAAGCCTGCACCAGGATCTGGAGCACTTGAGCTCTCCTCTCCGTCAGGAACACCGAGCCTTCCCGAGTATCGAACCGCACCTCCAAATACTCGAGAACCTGAGTCGGAGTCAAGTGACTCTTGAGCGTATTGACCGCCCAGCCTAGATCCTGGAGAAATGCTACTACCTTTTCCGTGGCTTTTTCGCTCTCGGCCTGGGACTTTGCTCGAATCAACCAATCGTCGAGGTAAGGATGAACTAAGATCCCTTCCTTCCGCAGAGCTGCCGCCACTACTACCATTATTTTGGTGAAAACACGCGGATCCATCGCCAGCTCAAAAGACAATGCCTGAAACCTGTAGTGCCCCCAAGGCAGCGTGAACCGCAGAAACGTTTGATGCGACGCCTGGATCGGGACATGGAGATAGGCCTCCGTGAGATCGAGAGACGTCAGATACTCTCCCCGACGAACCGCCACAATAACTGACTGCAGCGTTTCCCTTTGAAAATGCGGCACCCAGAGGCAACGATTTATACCTTTGAGATCTAGAATAGGGCGAAGAGACCCGTCCTTCTTTGGCACCACAAAATAAATAGAGTAGCGACCCATGCCGTATTCCGCTATCGGCATCGGAACGACGGCCTCTAGCCGCAAGAGCCGGTCCAAAGTCTGGCACATCTCTAAGGCCTTCTGTGGCCCTCTGCAGGGAGAGCTCATGAAAGAGTCCAGCACCGGCTTTGCCAGATCCAGTGCATAACCGTCGCGGATGATCTCTAAAACCCACTGATCGGATGTTATGTGGGTCCAGGCAGAAAGGAAACCCCGAAGGCGACCTCTGATCGGTTGACTTTCTGCCGGGACCTGCTGCTATTCATTGTGGCTTCTGAGCGCACCCTGTGAACGCCGCTGAGAATCCTCTACTTGCCCCAGGAAACCCTCGGAACCCTTGGGCTTGAGAAGCAAATCTTCCTCTTTGGGACCCCGCGAAACGGGGCGAGCGAAACTGCCGAAAGTCTCTAAACTGACCCTGAAAGGCCGACGAAGATTTTCCTTGCTTGGGCTTATCCTCCGGAAGCCTACCTCCCTTGGCTTCCCCTAAATCCTTAACTAGCTTATCTAGCTCCTCTCCGAACAACAGTTTCCCCTTGAACGGGAGTTTACCGAGCCGCGACTTAGAGGACCCATCGGCCGCCCAATTTTTTAACCAAAGGGATCTCCGCACCACTACCAATGAAGCCATACTATTTGATAAGGCTCTAATCAGGTCGTAGTGTACATCTGCCAAATACGCGGACCCTGATTCCAAGCGCTGCAGCTCTCTCACATCGTCCTCTTCTAATGACACCGACTGCCTTAAGTGTTGAACCCAGCGAAGGCAGGCCCTTGCCACCCAAGCCCCACAGATGGAGGCCTGCATAGAAACTACATCCGCTTCAAAGGATTGCTTTAATAAACCATCCACCTTTCTATCTTGCGCATCCTTTAAGGCCGCGCTGCCTTCCACTGGAATTGTGATCTTTTTAGTGACCGCCGAGACCGCAGCATCAATTTTCGGAGAGCGGAATCTCTCCTTGTCTTTATCCACCAGGGGATAAAGCTTGTTCATAATCTTTATCCCCTTGAGCCCCGCTTCAGGATGATCCCACTCATTCTGAATCATTTGATCTATCACCTTATGGATAGGAAACACCACCTGCGTTTGGCGCACCGCCTGAATAATGGGATCTGCGCCATCCTCTTCCTCGACCGGCTGTTCGGTAGCTAGCCTAAGCGTCTGCAGGGCCTCCATAATAAGAGCCGTCAACTCATCCTTCTGAAACACTCGGATGATCCTCGCTTGATCCTCAGGCTCAGGAATCTCCCCTTCCTCCAATTCATCCACATCTACATCCATGTCTGGCTCTGCCTCTTCTCCCTCATGCCACCCTGATTCGGAGGGCGAGGAATCTGGTGGACGGGGTCTCTTGGCAGGTTTAATTGCTAGACTGTCGCAGTCCGCTAGTCCTGACTGTGAACCAGAGGAAGGGATAGGTAAGGACCCCGGCAACTTACCCTGCCGTCTATGACAGAACGCTTGATGCATGAGTAATACAAAGTCTGGACAAAAGTCTTCCATCTGCGTATCAGTTCCTAGACTCAAACCCGCACTAGGATCACCTGATGCCGCATCCTGACTAGAAGTGGAGGGGCCCTCTATCCACGCTTCTCCCTCCGTCCCCGCTACGGCCTCCTGGGGAACGGCTACCATGGAGCTCTCCATTTGCTGTTCTACACTGGCCGAGACAGCAGTACAGCTTCGACATATGCTGGTCTCTGTGCCCGTGCCCCTATGAGTGCCAAACTATACACTGCGGGCGCGCCGACATGGGCTGATTGTCCTTCACTGTCCCTAGGGTCCCCTGGGTCTACCAATAACAAAAGGACCTAATGGTTGTGGTACTTCTTGCCTTTTCTTTTTTTTTGTGCCCCAATAAAGGGACTCTTCCTGCTCTAGGCTTCAAATTGTTTAAGTGCAACCTGCTCAAATCAGCCCCGATGAGACTGTTGCCTAAAGAAAGAAACTTGAATGAACCCCCAGAAAGACCAAAAATCTCAAGAAACAAGAAACAAAATAAAAACAAACACCTAAGCACCCCAAACTAAATACTTTTCAATTTAAAGCGCTGACCTTGGGCCGGGCGAACACTCTGCCCCGGAGGTCAACGATGCTGCCGTGCTGAGCTGAAGCGCTGGGGAAACCGCGTGTTCAAAATGGCCGCAGTTTCCTCACAGTGCTTTTGGCACGCTCTGAGGCAAGGCCCTCCGGCCGCAGAGAAAACCCAACGCACCTTTTCTGGGACGTCGACAGCTCCCCACAGGCTCCAAGAGGCTGACGAGGCTCTTTTATCTGGAGCTCCGCTCCGGGCGATGTGCAAGTCAGGGCCGCAGCTAAAAGCCACGGTGTGCCTTAGGCGCTGACGCCAGCAGCTCAATGGAGACCGGGCTGTTTGTGCGCCGTTCGAGGAGCTCTACCCCATGCCTTCAAGGGGAAAGAGATCCCAGAGGTAAAATAGCAAGGTATTTTCTTTGTGGCTTGACAGGGAAAGGATCACTTGCCATGAATACCTCCCGTATTAGTCTATATGCGTTTTTTTTATAGAAATATAACCAAATAGTCCAATTGGAAATTTAAAATAATTTAAAGTACTTTGCAGAAACCAATTTAAAGAAATCTAAACAAAACCTAACTAGCCTGCTCCTTATTAGTTTCTCTAGTGAGCCCAGCACCTAGGCTCACTACGTCCTCCTGCTGCATGGAGACTGGACACACTGGGGCTGATGGGGAATTCCAGCACGCTGTATCCAGTGATGTCAAGACTTTGATTGGTCTAGTCTCCAAGCTGCAGGAGGAGGTGCACTACCCAGAGGTGGAGGACTAAACTGGAGGAACAATAAGGAACATCCATTATTATGACTGTGCTGTAAATATTGTTAGCTTCCTTGATTTCTTTGAGCATTTCATCATCCATTTGTTCATTCTGGCCAGGCGGTCGAAAGTACACCTCCACTGCCATCACCTTCCCCTTTTTACATGGAATTTCAATCCATAGAGATTCTACAGTGTATTTTGTTTCCTGTAAAACTTTAATCCTGTGTGACTCAATGCCCTCTCTATCATAGAGCACAACTCCTCCACCAATTTGATCTACTCTATCATTGCGATATAACTTGTACCATGGTATCACAGTGTCCCACTGGTTGTCCTCTTTCGACCATGTCACTGAGATACCAAGCATATCTACAGTAACTTCTCATTTAGTGCTATATATTCTAACTCTCCCATCTTATTTTTTAGATTTCTAGCATTTGCATGCAAGCATTTTAGAGGCTATATTTTATTCATATTAAGCTGACTAATCGGTAGGAAGGGGTAATTTGGAATCTTTAAGTTCTGTCTGCTCTGTACCTAAGGGCATTTGGGTTACTTTTGTCTTTATTGGAACATCTCTGTCAATATGCCCTAATGTCAGTCTTTTGCTAATATCTTTAAAGATACATCCTTCCGAACCATGCACATTTGGGCAACTGTCGGCTTTCCCCTATTATCTAGTTTAAAATCTGCTCTATCTTCTTGTTAAAAGGTTAATGCCAGCAGACTCTTTCCATCCCAGTTAAGGTGGAGCCCATCCCTTCAGAACAGCCCCTTCTTTTCCCAGAATGTTGCCCAGTTCCTAACAAATCCAAATCCCTCATCCTTGCACCATTGTCTCATCCACGCATTGAGACTCCAGAGCTCTGCCTGTCTTTTGGGTCCTGCGCGTGGAACGAGAAGCATTTCAGAGAATGCTACCCTGGAAGTCCTGGATTTCAACTTCCTACCTAAAAGCCTAAATTTGGCTTCCAGAACCTCCCTACCACACTTTCCTATGTCATGGTAATAACATGTGCCAAGACCGCAGACTCCTCCCCGGCACTGAGACATTGTTTAGGTGACGCGTGAGGTCCGCTACCTTTGCGCCAGGCAGGCAGTTCTCATGTCTACCAGTCATCCAGCTATCTACATGCCTAATGATCGAATCACCAACTATAAAGGCTGTCCTAACCCTTCCCTCATGGGCACATGGCCTTGGAGAAACTTCCTCGGTGCAAGAGGGTTTTACATCAGCTGGAGGACTGATCCTAGCTACAGGATCACTTCCTGCCACACCAGGGTGATGCTCTCCTATCATGTGACCTCTCTCCTCCATGGGAGCAGGGATACTGCCAGACTGTAGGTCACGTCTATGTACCTCTGTCTTCCTTATGTCCTCCAAGTCTGCTACTCTAGCCTCCAAAGTTCAGACTCGTTCCCTGAGAGCAAAGAGCTCCTTGCACCTAGTGCACACATAAGACCCCTCACCAACTGGGAGAAAATCAAACATGTGCTAGACTGCTGTCTGCATCTTAGTTTTAAGGTTGTGTTTACGTATTTAAGTTGTTTACTTATATAGATTTGCTGGGGATACTTATACTAATAAAATTATATGTAATATGTTTAATGGACTTTGTTCACCTCAAAATTAATTAATCTGAGGTCCTTAATGTATGCTTGATGAGGATAAACAACTGCACCTGAGAGTGAATATGGGCACCTCCTTCCCTTTAAGAGGTTTAAGAGCCTATAAAACTATGATTATCCCAGAGGTGGGTGGGAGTGGGGAGGGAAGAAGGGAATGAAGACTGTCAGACGGGTGCCTGGGTGAGAATGTTCACAGTCTTGGCAAAGGCATATATCAATATGATTTGCAAGGGATTGTGGGAAATGCAGTCCATTCACCCCAGACACAGCCACTCACAATAATTAGTTGTGCTTGAGTGTAAAGCCAATAAGATATTTATTTTTGGGGTTATTTCTCCCAACACAGATATGCTTGGTAGCACATAAAACAGGATACTTGCTTTCAGTGTTAAACTTAGAAAAACAAAATCAGGAAAACAACAGATGAACTTGTCAGGCAATCAAATCAAAAGAATAAAGACCTGGTTGGTAACAAACTGGTCTTTTCTGTAGGCTCTAGCTAATATTTTCTTAGCAGTGCATCAAACAACAAGCAAAACCCACAAAGAAGGGAAAAACTGTTCTTTTCAGGTTAACTTCTTATATCTTCACACATAGACTCAGAAGTGATTCCCTCAGAGCTCACAAGCAATTAGGTAGGGCTCAATTGCTAGCAGTTATCCAGCTGAAACTCCTTAGCTGGCTTACTTTCTACTGCGTGGCTCAAATCCTACTCAGGAGCTTTTCTGAGTAGATTTAAAGAACAAGTTTGTATTTCTTTGTGATGGTTGTTGTACTTTGTAACAGAAAATTACCAAAGGAGTTTAGACAGAGAGCAATCCATGTATTCACAGCCTGCATCTATAACCCCTCCCCCTTCTTCAACAATCATGGGTTCAGTATCATGGATTGGCACAGAGGAATTTCTCAATGGAGCACTCTCAGGAGAATACTTGTTTCCCTGCTGTCTTTCAAGGGTATAGCTAGGGCATAGATCAGTGTTCATACCTGAGCTTTCATTGCTGTTAGAGTTCCTCTCTAAATAGCCTGGCCAGTATGTAGTCCAGTTCTTATGTCCAGCCTTCCAATCCAGATCCCTGGACACTGGGTCTCTCTTCACATACCTTCTGGCACGGATCCTAGGGTCCCTTCCAAGTGCAGCCGTCTCCCTCACAGGTACCGTCTGGAGATTCCTAGCTCTGCAGCACCACTCCTCTGGTTTTCCCCAGTCCAATGGTGTATGCTGGCCTTTTGAATGTCTCCCAGTATACGTACTGCTCTTGACTCCTTTAGACCTCCCAAATGCTTTCTCTTCTTTCTTCCAAAAGGTTTCTTGCCCTCTCTGTCCGTCCGCTCTGGCTTCTGCTTCTGATGATCCTCCAGATGATGAAGCTGTCCAAGCTGAGGATATCCAAGCTGATTCTGAGGATCTCCAAGCTGATCAAGATGAGGATGATTCTCTGTAGAATAAACTCTACCTTTATTCTGCTTAGATGAGTGCTCCACCCTAGCACAGCGCAGCTGTGCTGAATCAGGCCCTGCCCTTTGAGATGAGTGCTTGGGGATTACCTCATAGCCCTCCTGATTGAACACACGTTTCCCCACTTCAGCTCCTCTAATGGCTGTTGGAAACCTGGTGCATTCTGGGACTGGTAGTCTTTTATGGGAAAATTCTGTTTTCTTATTTCTACCAGAACTGACAGGTTGCTTGTTCAGAGTCACTTCACCTTTACTATAGCTCCTTCCTGAGCTATGATAAGCTTCCTTATCACAAGACCTATTAAAAGTTGGCTTGATGCTAAGGTAAAGAGTTACCAATTTCCTGGGTGACTCACGCAGCCCTTGGTTTGATAAAGGGGCCTTTTAAATTGTCACTTTGATCTGTCAAGAGAGGTGACATGGAATCTCCCTGAAATATTCCTTGCGAACTTTTCAAGGCAATTTATGATTCAGGAGTGTGCTTTCCTATAGTCTATCTATGCTATGCTGAGATTTCTTCTTTTCTTAGCACTAGTCATGATGTCTTTGTTTAGCAGTATCCTATCTTTGGTTCCATATACTCCCTTTTTGTTACCTTTCTGTTCTATTGCCTTGATATTATTGGAATCATTATAGTCATAACCTTTGTCAGCATCTATTGCAGTAAAAAGCTTGTAGATTGTAGGCAGAGAAATTAGTGGTCTCTAACTTTTGGGAATATTAGTCTGGCCTCCCTTTGGAAGAAGAAGGTTTTTTTCCTGAGATTAACCTGATTATGACTTAGCAAAGTACAAAAATCAATTAAAGTCATCATCATCATCATCTACAAGGTCATAAATAAGCAATCTGCAGCCCGCCTCCAAACACTCATAAAATCACCCAAGTATAATAAACCCAGAAGTCGCCATGAGGAGGGATCTAGCTAAGCTTGAAGAATTTGGCAGCTGAGATTAAATGTTAAAAAATGCAAGGTCACGCATTTGAGCTGCAGCAATCCAAGAGAGCAATATAGTATAGGGGGTGATGTACTTTTGTCCACTAAAGAACAGCGGGACCTCGGTGTGGTTGTGCCTGATGATCTTAAAGTAGCTAAACAGGTAGAAAAGGCAACGGTGAAAGCTAGGATGCTTGGGTGCATACGGAGAGGAATGGCCAGCAGAAGAAAGGAGGTAATAGTGCCTCTGTATAAGTCTTTGGTGTGACCTCATTTGGAGTATTGTGTGCACCTTCAAAAGGATATAAACAGGATGGAGTCAGTACAGAGGGTGGCTACTAAAATGGTTAATGGTCTTCATTATAAAGCATATGAGGACAGACTGAAGGATCTTAATATGTACACCTTAGAGGAAAGGCGGGATAGAGGTGATATGATTGAGATGTTTAAGTACCTCCGTGGCATAAATGTTCAGGGAGAGAGCCTCTTTCGATTGAAAGTAAGCTCTGCTACGAGGGGACATGAGATGAGGGTGAAAGGGGATAGATTCAGGAGTGATATGCAGAAATATTTCTTTACAGAAAGAGCAGTGGATCCGTAGAATAGTCTCCCAGTGGAGGTGGTAGAGATGAGGACAATATCTGAATTCAAAGAAGCATGGGACAAACACAGAGGATTTCTAAAGGAAAAAAAGGGGACTGTTGTAGTGGTTGATATGGAAGGGAAGACTAGATAGGCCATGTGGTCTTTTTTGTTGTCATCTTTCTACGTTTCTATGTTTAATCTACTAGAAGTACTGGCCATCAAAATCACAAAAAGCCAAAGGACATGCAACAGAGCCTTCTCCTTATTCGCCCCGACCATCTGGAATGCTTATACCACCCCACCTACGAGGAAATTAAACCATAGGAGAATTTTGAGGCGGAGCCTGGGATCGGGCGGAATGGTCGCATAGAGCCTAGCTCCGGAGGGATTCCTGCTGTATCCTGGTCTACACTGCTGAAATGCATTCAGAAGAGTCGGAGGGAGGCACTACTAAAGCGGGGAAACCTGCTGGGGCAAAACAGACCTGGTTAGAGTTTGCGGCGATGCAAAATACCAGTGCTAAACGCTCCAAAACCGAGCCCCTTTCGCCGCAAAAGATGGCAGCCATGCTCAAACATCCTGGGGCCTTGAAAGAATTGTTGAAAGAAGTACGTGCAGTGAAAGAGATGGTGAAAGCTAAAGGCGAATCTCTTGCTTGTATGCAAGAGGACATCGGTCTTCTTAAAGGTCGGATGGAGGGGCTCTCTGTCAGCTATGAAAAGATCGAGTTGAGAGTTAATGTGCACGAGGAGAGGCTAAGAGATTTGGACAAACTGTCTAAACAAGTCAAAATTATGCAGAGGGATATCGAAGATGGAAATAATAGGGCGCGCAGGAACAATATTAGGCTTGTGGGGGGTCCCGGAAGGAGCCGAGGGGAAAGATCTGTTTGCATTCCTACTGAAAGTGATTCCCTCGGCCCTAAGAATCCACTTTGAAATGCCGTTTGAAATAGAGCATGCTCACCGGGTTCCCTCTCAGATCCCCCGGGGCAATAGCCGCCCGCGCCCTATCATCATGAAGATCCTCCAATACCAACATGTTGTCCAGATCTTGGCTGCGGCCCGGTCCCGTGCGCCGGTGGACTTTGAAGGGCATAAGCTAATGTTGTTTCCTGATTTTGCGAAAAGCACCGTGGACCGGCGAAGAAATCTTTTGGCTCTGCAACCCCGACTACAACAGCTTCAGGCTCGCTACGGCCTTTTTTATCCGGCTCGGATGAGGGTCACACTACACAATCAGACGCGCTCGTTTGAAGACCCGGTGGCTTTGAAAATGTTCTTGGAGGAAAAGGAACAGTTGCAAATGCGTTGAGGCCCTCTTTGTTCTGGGCTTGTCTCTAGTGTACTAATTAAGCAGGAGAATAGCAGTGCAGTTAACTGCTTTTCGCCAGGCCCGTGGGCGTCGGCCTAGACCGTGGAGCCGTGCCCTGGCCTGGTACTGTTAAGAGTTAGAAGGGTTGAATCTGTGCATTATATGTAAGATGCTTTACTTGTATGTGTAGACTGAATAGTGTGTTATGTTTTTTTTTCTCTCCCTCCGTGCCCATTCTGCAACCTCAGGGCTCACCCATGGTTTTCTGGTTAAGGTGCTCTCCCTTTCGGTCCATTCATGTTATCAACGTTGTTTCTCTCCCACTTTTGGTAGTACATGTAAGAGAGGGAAGATATGGTAGCTGGTATGTTCTTTTTGCTACATTATGGAATAACGCTGCTGATATAAATGTGGTGAGGAGGGGTGTGGTTTTATACATAGAGCTGGCTAGATCTAGGATGTGTAAGTTGGGCCCTAATAATGTCTGTGTGAGAGTTGTCAAATGGTTATCCCAATGTTAACTCTTAAAATTATGTCCCTGAATGTTAAAGGGATTAACAACCCAATAAAACGGAAGAAAATAATCCTGTATGGGAAGCAAGAGAAAGTTGATATTTTTCTTCTACAAGAGACTCATCTGAACTTGCAGGAGTCTCTGAAGTTAAGCATAAAACCCTTTAAGTTGGTAGCGTTTTCCGCTGCCCTACATAAACATAATGGAGTAGCTATATTGATTAGGTCATCATTGGCTTCCAAAGTGCTTCAAACACGATCAGATCTGGAGGGGAGATGGGCTAAGGCAAGGCTTGCGATTGGAGAGCTAGACCTGGTTATTATGAATATATATGCCCCTAACAACGATAACCCGGAGTTCTTTAAATGCGTAGCTGAAGTAATACATGCAGATCCCTCCCCGGGAATAATATTGGGCGGGGATTTTAACCTCACTTTGGACCCCCTGGTGGATAGGAAGCCTTCTAGGGTAACCAGACCTCTTAAATCTCACACAGTTCTTGCTTCATTGATACAGTTCTTGCTGCATTGATACAGGAGGTTGGTCTGGTGGACATATGGAGGCTTCTGCACCCCGTGGATCGAGAGTTTACTTTTTTTTCCGCCCCGCATCAGTCCTTATCGCGTATTGATTTACTTCTGATTTCTAAAGCCCTGGTTCCCACGGTTACATCTGCTAGTATACATGCCACTCACATCTCAGATCATGCGGCCATTTCGATGGAAGTGCTGACAGATTCTCAGACTCCCAAGCCCACTGGGTGGTTTTTTGATAGATCACTTCTAGATAACCTGGAGTTTCGTCTTAATATTCAAGCTGCCATTGCGGAGTACTTCCAGTTTAATCCTCCTCATGCTACTGCTGGCTGGGCTAGATGGGAGGGCTTCAAAGCATCAATAAGAGCCTCCATTACTAGCTTTGGGATCAGGCTGGCTAGGCTGCGTAAAGAACAACTTCGGAAGCTAGAATCGCAGATAAAGGCGGGGGAGAGGATCCTAGTGAAGTGCTCTGATCCCAATATCCTGATACGCTTGCAGAGACTAAGGCTTCAATATAATTTGATGCTGTCTTCGGAAGCCTCACAAAATATCAAGGCTCAGAAAAGCTTATACTATCTGGAAAGTAACAGAGCAGGTCGCTTACTGGCCAACTCTCTGAGGGGCCATAGGGAGGCTGGCCGAATCTCGGCTGTGCGAGATCCCCTTTCTCAAGAGCTGCTTACTAAAGACGCTGACATTGCGGAAGCCTTCAGAGTTTTTTTTAAGCAGCTCTATACAGGTGAAGCTGTATTCTCTCAGGAATTATTTGATGCCTTGTTGGATAAAGTCCATAGGCCAACTCTGAGTAAAGAGGCAGTGGAAGAACTAAATAAACCAATATCTCTAGAGGAGATCAATCAAGCGATTAGGTCCCTGGCAGGGGGGAAGGCCTCGGGGCCCGATGGTCTCCCAACGGAATTTTTTAAGACTTTTGGCAAGGAACTTGGTCCGTATCTCCAGCAATACTTTCAGGCACTACTCGAAGAGAGCCCGCATGTGGGCGCTTTTGCTGCGGCAAAGGTCATTGTTTTGGAGAAGGCTGGAAGAGATCCCCAGGTGGTGGGCAACTACCGCCCAATATCCCTGTTAAATGCGGACTACAAGATCTATGCTACTGTACTAGCGTGCCGGGTGGCGGGGGTAACTCCCTGGCTGATCCACCCAGACCAGTGCGGTTTTGTGGCAGGGAGGTCGACAGCGGACAATGCCAGACTTTTGTGCCATGTGCTGGTGGAGGCGGAGAGCAGTGTTTCCCCTCTCGTGGGCTTATTCCTTGACGCTGAAAAAGCGTTCGACTGATTAGAATGGGACTTCCTGTTTGCTGCGCTTAAGTGGTTTGGCTTTGAAGAAGGTTTTCTTAGGGGTATGTTTACTAAAGTTTCTTAACGCGTGCGCTGCGCAATTAGTGCGCACTAAGGTACCTTAGCGCACGCTAATGACGCTTTACGGGGCAAAAATGCCCTTTAGTGCGCGCTCATGCGCGCAGCGGCGCACACAAGCGCTGAAGGTGGGGAAAGGCTCCCCAGGGGCAGAGGAAGGCTCCCCAGGGGCGGAGAGAAGGGATCAGTGGGTGGAGAGTGGGAGGGGAGAGGCTCCCCGCACACTAACGAGGTGAAATTCGAGGCCAAAAATAACGCAAGTGAAAACCTCGCGTTAGAGCCGATTTAAAGGGAAGAGAAACCATTTCTGTCAGCAATGTACAGCAAAACCAGGGAAACCTACAAAAAAGTGATAAGTGTGATAAATGTGCACAGAACAAAAGTACAAATAAACATTGAAAAGGACCCCAATAAAATTTAAAAAAATCATAATCAAGCTGGGCAATAGTGATAGTAATGGGAAACATCAAAAAACACTCCCAAGAAAGCCCCAAAAAATAAATATGAATTTTGGAAGGGTCTACGCTCCGTCCCCATACAAGGTGAATGATCCCACAGTGAAATAGCACTGATCAAGGTTTCCCTCTCCATTGGACAGGTTACCTATGGCATGCACATGTTCCACAACAGCAGGGTGGGCATGTCGGAATGGGCAACTGGACAGATGCTGGGAAAGGGGATACAGAGGGCTGCAGGCGGCACATGCTGTGGCGCAGCTGGGGCACAGTGCGGACTAGGCAGATGCCTAGGTGGCACTTAGCAATGCTGAAACTGAACAGCAGCCAGACAGCAACTGATGAGGGCCCAACATGGGCACGAGAGTGTTTATCACAGTGTCACAGGGGATAGTACCCAGGAGGTACCCCCAAGGGCACAGAACACTGGCAGGCGGTGTTGGGGGGGGGAAGCGTGGACGTCTATGCAGGCACCCCTACCCCAGAACACGCACCATAGGCAGCCGCCTACCTGCACACTGGATGGCTTGAGACTGCACACCACCAGCAGAAGGGCATGTCAGCATGGTGGCAGAGGGGTACTGGTGGTGGAGGGGGGCAGTGGCAGCTGCCCAGAGCCGACCATGGCTTAGCCCTGTGTAGGTGGGTGCCATGCACTGCAACAGACAGGCTCTGTCTGACAAACAACCATGGTATCTCCAGGGACTGCACTGTCTCTGTGAGCACAGTGTGGTGCGGTGAACACAGCCAGTATGTTCAGGAGCAGAAGGTCACAAGTTCAAGTCCCAGCTGGGGCTACTGCCAATCCAGTCCCCATATTTTACCCGTTACTAAACTGTGATAGTAAGGACAAACCTTTATTGCAGAGAACATACGCATGGTTCAAACGCCTATATTTTACCCCACCGAGCACAGACACCAGAAACATGCGCATTACCTAGAGCAGAGTCCCCCAAATGCAGTCCTGGAGGGCCACAGATCATTCAGGTTTTATGCTCCAATATAAGGCCATGTCTGCATGGTGGCGGAGGAGTACTGGTGGTGGAGGGGACAGTGGCAGCTGCCCAGAGCAGACCATGGCCTAGCCCTGTGTAGGTGGGTGCCATGCACTGCAACAGACAGGCCCTGCCGGACAAACAGTCATGGTATCACCAGGGAATGCATTGTCTCTGTGGCAACACGGTGGTGCAGTGCACACAACCAGTGTGTTTGGAGGCAGAAGGTCACAGGTTCAAGTCCCAGCTATGGTGCCTGCCAACCCAGTCCCCATATTCTACCCACAACTGAAACGTGCTACTACAGACAGAACGTTTATTGCAGATGACGTAAACATGCCCAAAACACCTACATTTTACCCTACAGAGCAAAGACACCATAAACAGGCGCATTACCTAGAGCAGAGTCTCCCAAATGCAGTCCTGGAGGGCCAAACACCATTCAGGTTCCATGCTGCCTCTAATAAAGATGCCTGTGCTGCATATCTATGCACCACCCCCATGGTATGCAGATGTATCTCATGCATATTCATGAGGGACCCAATACTGTTAAATTACTCTACTGTAACCAACTCACTCAGAAGAAAACGGGAGGGTAATACTGTATTCTACTTTAACTTCAAAGGATGAGCTATGAAATCGTCTCAGACTTATCGGCAGCCTATTGCTGGAACTTTGAAAATTCAGGTAACCAGCGGCGCCTATTGGCATCAATGACTGATTTCTGCTCTTTTGTTAACTTTTTATACACCCCTCTCTCCACGTGTTATATATTTGAATCATAAGTCTCTGCTTATAGTGAAACAAACACTTAGCTCCTCCGTTGCTTCTCAGATTATATCTGTGTCTCTTGTGCTTTCCCAAAAGTTCCAGCAATAGGCTGCCGATAAGTCTGAGACGATTTCATAGCTCATCCTTTGAAGTTAAAGTAGAATACAGTATTACCCTCCCATTTTCTTCTGAGTGAGTTGGTTACAGTAGAGTAATTTAACAGTATTGGGAGCAATTCGATTACTCTGGAAATTAGACCCATAATTTTTATAGGTTGACTATTCATGAGGGACAGCATGAAAACCCGAACAGTGTTTGGCACACCAGGACTGGAGTTGGGAACCTCTGCTGTAAAGCAGCAGCCAACAGGGGCAGACACACCCACACCCACAGGCTCCATTAGCCAATGCCTCCTGGAGAGGCAGGACATTGGGCCCTGCGTGCATCTCCCAATACTAGCACTTGCATACCTTAGCAATGCCACCCTACACCTGGGAATACGGTACACAGCTATCAAAGGTTTGCTATGATTACTGGCAGATAGCAATTCCTACGTTAAGCACAGTTTGCTGATTGAGCTCCATCATAGCAACCTTTCTGATGTCTGTGGAGTGTGCTTCAGGTCTGGTCTCTGACAGTGTTTACCACCCTGGGGAGTGACCCCCAACAGTATTGCGTACCATATCCATGCCTGCACTGTGCCCAGGACTGGTGTGGTGGCCAGGGCTGCTAAACTCCTCTATAGTAGCACAATGCTGACATAGGTGTGGGAGTGTGTGTCTGTCTATCCAGTGTGTGGTGGCTGCAAACACCCTCCACAGCCCACACTGTCAGCACTGTTGCCAGTATTGGCCTGCCAATGTGCATAATGAGGAGCAAGGTACCATGGGTATAGCCTGGACAGGGTGGCCTGGCCAGGATGCATCTGCACAGGGCATAGGGCACTGGCTGGGACATTGTAGTGCCCGGCCACCACCTGCACAGACAGGGTGGCCACAGCATGTCCTGCTGGGAGATCACTCTCACCCTGACTGTGCAGTGACCACAGCATGGCTAGGCACCCCCATAGTGCTATATAGTATTTCTCTCATGTGATATTTATGGGTTTCCTTTTGGGGCCCAGTCACTGACTTATCTGCTTGTTGTGTATGCTGACATCCCAGTTCTGGGTGCACGCATTTCCACCAGGAACATGCACTATGGACTAGCTAGCAGACTTTCTGCAGCTGGTATGTGTCTTGATGGAGCGCCTTGCAGGGTGCAGCAGCTGAAGGCTTGCTGCAGGAGAATATCAGATAGTGGTGGGGTGCAGCTTAGCATATCCGGGCCTAATGTCTGTCTGCTATTGCATTATGGATGTGTACAGAGCTGCATTGACTGCCCCGTAGGGTGTCTGTTCCCCAGCAGGACTGGGGTTGATGGTCCCCTCTACTGCCACCATTGCAGGGAGGTAGAATGTGGATCTGTTGGTGGGAGACCCTGTTTACCACCCTCAGCCCTGGAGGAGGAGGAGGGTGGTGGTACATAATCCTCCTAGGGGTCCATAGGGGCTACACCTGACTGAAACATACAGATATATCCAAGGTGTGTCTGCAGAAACTACCTATCTCACACATTAGCACTGCTGGGGACCTGCAGCATGGCCTATCTCTGCTGTGGACCTGGTGCTGGGCGCCCCACCTCACCCTCAGGGTGAGTGCAGTACCTGCACAATGTGACGGTGTGTAGCTACTCTGTGTCAGTACCACACACGGTCAGTTCCCCCTACCAGGCCGAGGTGCTGTGGGGGTGCATACCCCATCTTGTGATCATCTGTAGACTGCTGATTTGCATGTGCAGTGCATCATGGGTATGGGTGGGTTAACCCTATTCTGGTTACCACAGCAGACTGTTTGTGTGGTGACTTGCAGTCCTTCTGCAGCCAGCCAGGGGTTTGCTAGCAGCTATAGAGCTGTAGCCCACTGGTTACTTCACTGCCAGTGGAGCCAGAGGTCATGTTGGGTTCAAACCCACAGTGGGGTTATTTGATAGATAATGCTTTGGACAGCTCTATTTTTAATGTACATTAGTGCTGCCAGCAAAAACACCCTCAGCGTACTGTACCCATAAGGTGCCCTATAGGGCACCTTATGGTTACCATCCATATAAGGTGCACTATACAGTATCCTATGGAGCGACTGATAGGGTGCCCTATAGGGGACATTATAGGGTGCCGTGGCAGATAGTGCACTTTATAATGTGCCCTATGGAGTGCCTT
This sequence comes from Ichthyophis bannanicus, assembly GCA_033557465.1. Taxonomy (NCBI): domain Eukaryota; kingdom Metazoa; phylum Chordata; class Amphibia; order Gymnophiona; family Ichthyophiidae; genus Ichthyophis; species Ichthyophis bannanicus. Next base: position 161,482,079 of record CM066031.1, on the reverse strand, counting down.
ATAGGGTGCTTTATGCGGCACCTTAGGTTACGGCACATGAGCATGTGTTTGCTGGCAGCAATTAATAAAATACAAATAAAGTGCCACAGGAAACAATACTTACATGTCCAAGCTGATGCCTCAGCCAGCCTTACATATTAGGCACACTGGGGATCGAACTCATGACCCCTGTATCATCAGTCAGTGCCTTAACCATTGTGCTACACTGCTGTTCCTTCTTGCATGTCAGCGCACCTACTTAAAATTTTCATGCATTTAAATGCACAGTGCTGCCATCAAAAACAGTGCTATGACCTTGCTGTGCCTCATAGGGCACCCTATATGGCGCCCTATACGCCACCCTTTCAGCAACATTGTAGGGTGCCGTGGCGGACAGTGCACTCTAAAATGTGCCCTCTGGGGTACCTTATGGGGTGCCTTATGCAGCACCTTATGTTACAGTGCTTTGAGAGTGCGTTTGCTAGCAGCAGTAATTAAAATAAAATTAAAAAGCCTCATAATGCAATATTACACATAAATGGTAGTGCCTCAGCCAGCCTTATTCATTGGGCACAGTGGGGGATTGAACCCATGACCCCTGCACCATGTGTCAGTGTCTTCACCATTGTACTGCAGCCCTGTTCCTGTTTGCACATCAGCACGCCTGCTTAAGCTTCCTGCGCGGCGCACAAGAGCGCGCTCGCTAATCCCGTTTTGTTATTTTTGACCGGACCGCCCACTCCTTATATGGCATCCTGCAGACTAACACGGCACGCACGTTAAGAAACTTTAGTAAACATACCCCTTAGTCTTTTGAGAGTAATGTATATCAGACCTCTGGCCAACATTTGTGTTAATTCTACTCAGTCCCGGGATCTACTTTTGGGTCGAGGTACCCGGCAGGGGTGCCCTCTCTCACCAATAATCTCGCACTGGAGCCTTTGACTCTCTTGCTGCGACAAAATTCCAAGATTCAGGGTATATATATTGCAGGGGTGGAGGCTAAGCTCTCGGCTTATACAGACAATCTGCTGCTGTTCTCTAACCCTGTATCTGTACCGCATATTTTAAACCAGATGAACCAATACTCGCTGTTGTCGGGGTATTTATTTATTTTATTTTATTTATTTACATTCTCTTATATACCGCGCTATTCTGCATCAGTGCGGTTTACATTGAACAAACTGAAATAACATTGAACAGGGCACTATAACTTGGAGATAACTATTTTACAGGGAACATGGGCTATGGAGGGTTAAGTGGCTTGCCCAAGACCACAAGGAGCACCTGTGGGACTAGAAACCCCAGTCCTTCCGGCCCGAGGTTGCTGTCCTCTAGTGGGATTTGAACCCCCGACCTTCCGGCCTGAAGTACCTTGCCCCAACCACTAGGCCACTCCTCCACTAGGCCACTCCTCCACAGATTTAGATCAATTGGTCTAAATCTGTTGTTTTTCCCCTCAACCCATATGTATCTAGAGCGGATGTGCAAGATTTCCCGTTTATATGGGAACCCAAAAGGGTTAAATATCTGGGGGTGTATTACGGTTACCCATTGGAGGAGGCAATCAGTTTCAATGTAGAATGTATACTGGCTAATATTCGGAGTATGATCAATAAGTGGTCCCCATTGTTTTTATCTTGGTGGGGTCGCTTGGAAACAATTAAAATGACCATTGTTCCTAAATTCAACTATGTGCTTGAAATGTTGCCATTCTTTCTGCCCCCCCTGTTTTACCAGCAGGTAGAGAGGCTGTTGACACAATTCCTGTGGAACAATAAGCAGGCCAGGATTGCTCTCAAAAAGCTCAAGGCTGATAAGGAGAAAGGGGGAGTTCGCTTCCCCGACTTTCGAAGATATCACAGTGCTTTCTTGTTGCAGCAGGGCTCCAGATGGAGAGAGCCTCTGATGGCGCAAAGTCCGGTGTGGTTGGTGCTGGAGGAGAAGCTAGTGGCTCCTTTTCCACTGAACCTTCTCCCCGGGATGCTCCTGAGGGATAAGTCTGGGCAGAGGCAAATTGTAAGAGATACGCAGAGGGCCTTCCAAGAGCTATTACATCTACTTGACCCGCAGCAGAGGGTGTCCACCCTTCTCCCACTATGGTACAATCCCCTCTTTAAGATACAACAGAAGTCTTTTGTTTGGCCGCAGTGGTATACGAGAGGTATATGGACTATTGGCCAGTTAATTAATGAGGGCAGCTGGAAGAACTTCGACAAGTTACAGCAGGAGTTCGACCTCCCGGTCTCATTATACTTCCAGTGGCTCCAGTTGCGGGACTGTGTGGGGAAAACTGGATTAAGTATCAATTCCCTTGATGGAGAGTGGGGGATGTATGTGAAAATTCAGGAAGCCCAGGGGGTTAAAGGGGGGGCTCCTTTTTCTATAAATTAATGAATTTAGCCTCCCAAGAGCAGGTAACTGGCCTCCAGAAGGTTTGGGAGCATGACTTGGAGGGCTCAATCTCTCAGCCTATGTGGGATAAGTTTTGGTCCAAGCAGATTAGGATAACCAAATCCGCCTCAATTACCCAGTTACTATTCTTTCTTACAGAGTGTATTATACTCCTGTGAGGATGGCCAAGTGGGATAACAGTTTGAGCGGCACGTGCTGGGCTTGTCAAAGAAACATGGGGACCTTGTCACACATGGTCTATGAATGCCCCCAGTTGCAGCCTTTCTGGCAGCAGGTTTGGCTGCAGATACAGGTGGTGTTGGGTTTTAGGGCCCAACTTACCTGGGAGATTATAATGTTGTTGCGATCCAGTATAGAGATTCCTTCTCTTAAGAAAGGAGGGCACTTCTTATTAGACTTTATGTTAGGTGTGGCTTTATATATGATAATCTGTAATTGGAAGCGGACAACTGAGCTTCATTGGCAAGCCTGGTGGAACAATGTATGTATGTATGTATAGTAAGTTTGAGCAGATGCCCCAGAAAGGCGCTACCCTACACCCCTTTAGTAAGCGAAAATGGCAGGCCTTAATAGAGTTTGGTGCTGCTGCTCGTTGTTATAACGTGTAATGGTAGATGTCAGGTTGTTACTCCAGCTTCTTGTATATGGTTGCAAGATATGTATTTTGTTGTGTATGCTATATCACATGCCTCTATGCTGTAAGACCAATGTTATTATGTGGGTTTGAGTGGGTTTTGGAAGATTTTGGATGGACCAGGGAGGGCAGGGGGGAGAGGGGGACTGTTTTGGTGTGCTTGTTGTCAGTTGGTTTTCTTTTTCTCTCAACTTGTAATCATGTGATATGGTGCTGAATGTAATTGTTAAAAGCTAAATAAAGATATATTTAAAAAAAACCATAGGAGAATTTTATTTAAAAAAACCCTAAAGACTCCATTATTTCTGGAATACTATGGAGTGGACCCTCACTAGCCCATCAGCATGCTGTATATAGTTAATCCACTCCCCCTTCCCCCCAATCCACTGTTCAAAGTAAAGAGCACAGCTGTTACAATGTTTCTGTTTCACTCACATGTGGTATACAAATGCTGTTAAATAAATAAATGGTGAAAGAATGTTAATTGTTTAAGACAAGAATTACTTACTCCATCTGGGCCAGGGCTTTTCCAGTTTGGGGGTCTTTTTAATTTATTTTCCAGTTCTTGTGTTACCTCAGGCCAGTCCATAGCTTTGATGTTCAACTTTTCCAAATGCTCTCTTATGATGGGTAGCTATTCTGCTTTTCAGTTATGCTCTACAGGGTTTTCATATAAATTTCTCCAGAATTTTCTGTTAGTCTTTGGTGGTGGTTTTCACCTCACTGATGCTCTTTCCCAGTTTGCTGTATTACTGCTTTGGATTCATAGAACATAGTAAATGACGGCAGATAAAGACCAGTATGGTCCATCTAGTCTGCCCAGTAAGATGGCAAGAGTAGGTGCATCTGCTGCTCCGTGCAGGCCACCCCTCCCCATGTCTTTGTTTAGGGGTGAACCCACCGCTCCATGTAGGACACCCCTATTTGTTGAGAAATTAGATAGTTTAGTTTATTTTGATTTTATCCTGTTGCTGTAAAGGGATCCACTGTGTCTGTCCCATGCCATTTTGAATTCTGTCACTGTGTTTGCCCCCACCACTTCCATCGGGAGGGCATTCCAAGCAACCACCACCCTTTCAGTGAAAAAGTATTTCCTGACATTGCCTTACCCCCTTGCAGCATCATGTTATGCCCTCTAGTTTTACAGCTTCCCCGTCTCTGGAAGAGATTTGTTTGTTCATTATTTCTCTTTAAGTATTTAAAGGTCTGAATCATATCTCCCCTGTCCCTCCTCTCCTCCAAAGTGTACATGTTTAGGTCTTCAAGTCTCTTCTCATAAGGCTTCTGACGCAGGCTCCAAATCATTTTGGTCGCCTTCCTCTGAACAGTTTCCAGTCTTTTTACATCCTTTGCAAGATATGGTCTCCAAAACTGAACACAGTGGCATTAGTACCTCTTCCTTTCTAATGGTAATTCCTCTTTGTATGCAGCCCAACATCCTCCTGGCTTTTGCCACCACCTTGTCGCACTGTTTTGCTACCTTGAGATCTTCAGAATAAATCACACCAAGGTCCTTCTCCTGATCCATGCACACCAACCTCTCGCCCCCTATCGTGTACATTTCCCTTTGATTTCTGCTTCCCAAGTGCATGACACTGCACTTCTTCACATTAAATCTTAATTGCCAAGCATTAGACCATTCTTCCAGCTTTTGTAGATCTTTCCTCATGTTAAGCACTTCCTCAGGAGAGTCCACTCTGTTGCAAATTTTCATGTTATCTGCAAAAAGACAGACTTTTCCATGCAGTCCTTCAGCAATATCCCTCACAAATACATTGAACAGTGCCGGGCCCAAGACCAAACCCTGGGGCACCCCGCTAATCACCCTCCTTTCATCCGAGTGAGCTCCATTAACCATTGCCTTCTGTCGTCTGTCAGTCAACCAATTTCTGATCCAGTTTACCACTGAGTTTATTGATAAGCCTCCTATGAGGAACAGTATCAAAGGCTTTGCTGAAATCAAGGTAGATGACATCCATCGCATGCCCCTGATCTAGTTCTCTGGTCACCCAGTCAAAGAACTCAGATTTGTTTGGCAAGATCATTCTTCTGTAAAACCATGTTGCCTCGGATCTTGCAACCTGTTGGTTTTGAGAAAGTCCACTATTTGCTCTTTCAGGAGCGCCTCCATTACTTTTCCTGCCACTGAGGTAAGGCTCACAGGCCTGTAGTTTGTCACTTCTTCCCTGTCACCACTTTTGTGAAGAGGTACCATTCTGTCTGAATAGTTTATTTTGATATCTCTCTTTCCTGTTTTCTTCTCTCTGCAGTTTTGTGCTTCTGCTGTTACTTTTAATTTATTATTGGAGCATATGTATTTAAGGTCTTTTGTTAATATTGCAAGTTTCATTTTGATGTTTTGGATCTCTCATTATCATTAGTGTTCTTGATCCTTTGAGATACCATCAGGGACACCTTGGCACACAGCGATGTTATTTTTCCTTCAATACGTTTGTTCCAAGGAGTTGTAATCTTTCTCCTTCTCTTCTGGCCCTGTGACCTTTTTGGTAGAATTGCCTCAGTAACAAGCTTTGCTGCACAGTACTGGATCCAGTTTATCTCTGTAATATCTATTGATCGTTTCTTAATGTAAACTATGGCCTTACTAATTTTACTTACACAATATATCTAAGGCAAAAAGCATAACTTTGACAACCGATCTCTCTTTTGAGCCCCAGCATACTTATCAACTTCTATGCAGGCCAGGAGGTCCACGTGAGTGCGTATCCGAGGGTGAGATTTGGGTATGTGCTTCTTGGTATGTACAAGCAACTGTTTAGAAGCAGACCATGTAGGCAACCTTTCTTTAAGTGCCTTCAGGTCAATGTTGACTCCTGGCAACCCAGCATCCCCTGGGTTTTTTCTTGGAAAGGTATGAACGGAAGTAGATTGCCGGGCCTTTTCTTCCGAGGCAATGGGAGGGTAAAGTGACTTGCCCAAGGCCACAAGCAATGCCAGTGGGAATCAAACCCAGATTTCGTGGGTAGTAGGCTTTTGCTGTAATCACTAGGCTACTATGAGAATTAAACAATATTAGTGTATTGCTATTAAGATAATAAACATTTAATAGTTTCCTTAGTTGTCTGGTTTATTATTGCCATGTTTAATCGATAACTTCCACAGCATACAGTTGCATACAAATTTGGTCTGTGGAAATTTTTGTACAAGGACTAGAAACTTTGCATCCCTCTGTCTGGAATGCACTCCCACAAGATATGAGAGCTACTTCAGAAATAACATTTTTGCAGGAGGTTCAAAATTTACCTATTTAGAGCACTTTGGAAGTGGAACTAACACAGAGAGAAATACAATTACAGTCAAGAGTTTTATGTTTATATTAGAAATCTGTCCCATCCCTCTTGATGAAGAGCTATTCTCACCCCAGTTGCAGCTCTGTTGCATATATGCCTATAAGTTCAATGTATAATGTGTTCCTTATAAAAGTCATGTAAGTTCAAGTTACCTATAAACTGATTTGGCTCTAAGCTAAAGGTGCCTATACAAATAGTTAAGTAAATATGTCTTTCGGCAAGCACAACAAAAATAAAATGTTTACACTATATGCTATATACTATATGCTTCCAGCTAAAATCCTTCATAAGGCCCAGATCCTACTACTACTACCACCGAGCATTTGTATAGCGCTACAAGACGTATGCAGCACTGCACAGACACATGTAAGAGACAGTCCCCCTGCTCATCAAACTAGTCAAGACAGATAACACAGTAGCTGTAGACATGGGATACGGCTAAGGGGGAATGGTAAGGAAACACAAAGAGATCAGATGAGTCAAGATCCGAAAGCAGCAGCGAAGAGGTGAGTTTTCAGCCTGGATTGAAAAGGGTCAGAGAAGGCGCCTTACATGCAGACTCAGGTATGTAAGGCATAAAGGTGAAAGGAGCGAAGTCTGGAGTTAGCAAGTCTGGAGAAAAGAGCACAGATAAAAGCAATTTGCCAGAAGAGCAGAGTTCCCGAGGAGGGGTGTAGGGAGAGATAAGAGAAGAAAGGTAGTGAGGAGCTGCACAGTGAATGCACTTATAGGTCAGCAGGAGAAGTTTGAACTGAATGCGGAAATGGATAGGGAGCCAATGAAGAGACTTGAGAAGAGGGGTAATACGAGCATTACAAGGCTTGCAGAAGATTAGCCATGCAGCAGAGTGTTGAACAGATTGAAGGGGCGAGAGATAATTCAGAGACCAGCAAAGAGTAGGTTACAATAGTCAACATAGTATATGATGGCAGATAAAAGACCAGTATGGTCCATCTAGTCTGCCCAGCAAGGCGGCAAGAGTAGGTGCACTTGCCGCTCCATGCAGGTCACCCCTCTCCATGCCTTTGTTTAGGGGTGTACCCACTGCGCCATGTAGATCACCCCTATTTGTTCAGATATAAGAGATAGTTATGCTTATTTTGATTTTATCCTATTTCTATAAAGGGATCCACTGTGTCTGTCCCATGTCATTTTGTATTCTGACAGTGTGTTTGCCCCCACCACTTCCATTCGGAGGGCATTCCAAGCATCCACCACCCTTTCAGTGAAAACGTACTGTAGCGCCCCCTACTGGTTAGGTGGTTGCCTATTAGTAGTGGGTCTACCACTTTATGTCCTTTGCCAGCCTGATTGCTCAATGCTGGGGCGTTCAAATAATGTAGTTGTGTAAATAAGCAAAATTTAGCCGAGGGTTTCAAAAGGTGCACAGGAAAATTTATTAATGATTATTTTTCTTCTTAGCCACAGAACTTCTTTATCAGCAGTTCAGGTATTATCAAACATAAATTGGATAGTTCTCCATTCAAAGAAACAAAACTTTACAGCATAGTCCATGCATCACATGTTCTCAACAGCTTGCTTTAAACCAGGGGTCACCAACCTGCGGCCCGCGAGGTCCCTCAGTGCGGCCCGCGAGACTCTACCCCGGTGCGGCCCGCCAAAGCAACTCACCAACTCCTTCTTCTGCAGCCGCGGCTCCCTGCCTCTTAGGGAACCGCGGCTGTGCTTGTAAAATCATCACGGAGCCTTTCCTGTCTTGACGGGCTCCGTGCAGCATTGTCCCGCCTCCAAAGGAAGTGGTAAACAACTTCCTTTAGAGGCGGGACAATGCTGCACGGAGCCTGTCAAGACAGGAAGGGCTCCGTGATGATTTTACAAGCACAGCCGCGGTTCCCTAAGAGGCAGGGAGCCGCGGCTGCAGAAGAAGGGAGGGAGCTGACATGGGAAAATAAAGAACAGGTATGAGCAGGGTTTTTTTTCGCGCGCGCGGGGGGGGGGGGAGGGGGGTGCGGCCCGCGAGTCTGCCGGTAGTCGGCTGTGCGGCCCGCGGCCCCCTGGAGGTTGGTGACCCCTGCTTTAAACGTTGCAACAAAATCTTTTCCTTCTATAAAGATCAGCTTCTTCAGAACCAGGCTTGATACAACAGAGACCCGTATCTCCTCAGGGCTCTGCACAGTAGATAAAATACTTGGCTACAAGCTGACAAACATTGATATCATTTCCTTTTAAACAGTTTTGCATTCTTCATTCTTAAGTTGCAAACATTGGCTTTTCTTTCACTTCAAGCATTTACCGTCTTCTCTGAGCCTGGCTGGCTAGCTCAGACCTTAATGCTTTAATTAACACAATTTTCAGTGAGACGTGTATCTCCCAAAGCTCCTGGGTTTTTTTTTTTCACTGCTTTAAAAAAACGCTCTGCTTTGCTACTTCTGACTAGTACAATAAGAGCAATTCATCTCTGGGTCCGAACAGGGATTATCTGAACAGCATTCTTCTATTTCCATGAGCTCCTCATTTGATTCACTCAGCACCTGTCTGTCCTCAGCGTCTATAACAGGCTTTAACTTCTCCAAGAGTTTCAACACCTGACCCCACTGGGATTCCTTTCTAGGCTGAGTTACAGGGGAAGGATAGAGGAGATTCTTATCTCTTAACAAACTCTTTAAAGCTTGCAACGTGCCACCTTTTTCTCAGCAACTAGTCTTCCCTCAGACTTTGCCAAAGGTGGAATAGTGTTCACAGATTCTCTCAAAGATATTCCTTTACCTTGTGTTCTTTCAGCATTCCCCACAGAGCCAACTCTCCTGTCTTCCAAGCCAGCTGTACTCTCTCTAACAACCGGACTACCTTCAGGGCTGGAGTGGTCTGTCTGCTGCACACAATAGGGCTTTCCTTTGAGGCATTTGCTGTCACACTTTCCTCTTACATGTGTTCTCCTAGTCTCCTCACTTCCTTTAGTTTCCCGAGACTCTCTGCTAGTCTCCTCCCTCCTGCTGTTCTCATCTCCCAGGTCTCCTGGGCTTCTCTCGTCTCCCAGCTTCCTCTCCTTCCTTCTCACTGCTGCTTTCCCCAGCTTATATGATTGTGTCTGCCCTATAGCTCTAGACTCCACCCCCAGGCTCTCCTCATCACCTCCCCTGGTTTCCATGGAGCTAGGGTGTGGCTCAATCTCTGCAGGTCTATACACACAGTTTTTTTCTCTGGTCAGAGTTTTAACCCCGAACCTCCCTGAACCTTTTCTCTGTTCAGAAATAAATGGCTGTTTTTTCAGCATTTTCTTGGGCTCTAACCCTGTCTCGCCACCACAGTACATAAGAACATAAAATATGCCATACTAGGTCAGACCAAGGTCCATCAAGCCCAGTATCCTGTTTCTATCAGTGGCCAATCTGGGTCATAAGTACCTAGCAGTTTCCCCAAAAGACACAGGTTCCTCAATTCTTGTATTGGGTCAAGCAGTGATATCCTGGGTCCCTTTTAATAATAGTTTATGGACCTTTCCTCCAGGAACTTGTCCAAACCTTTTTTAAACCCAGCTACACTAACAGCTTTTACTACATCCTCCTGACATTGCCTTTCAGTTTACCCCCTTGCAGCTTCACGTTATGCCCTCACGTTTTACAGCTTCCCGTCTTTGGAAGGTTTGTTTGTCCATTAATACTCTTAAGTATTTAAAGGTCTAAATCATATCTCCCCTGTCCCTCCTCTCCTCCAGAGAGTACATATTTAGGTCTTCAAGTCTCTTCTCATAAGCCTTCTGATGCAGACTTCAAATCATTTTGATCGCCTTCCTCTGAACTGCTTCCATCCTTTTTATATCCTTTGTGAGATACGGTCTCCAAAACGGAACACAATATTCCAAGTGAGGCCTCACCAGCAACTTGTACAGTGGCATTAGTACCTCTTCCTTTCTGCTGGTAATTCTTCTCTGTATGCAACCCAGCATCCTTCTGGCTTTTGCCACTGCCTTGTCACACTGTTTTGCCACCTTGAGATCCTCAGAATCACTCTGAGGTCCTTTTCCTGATCCATGCACACCAACCTCTCGCTCCCTATTGCATACAATTCCCTTGGATTACTGCTTCCCAATGAGATGGGAAAAGGAGGCATTACATGGCATAAAGAAAAGATAATACTTAGGCCAAGAGCAACACTTGAACCAAACTGCAGGCTGAGGGGCCTGTAGTTTCAGATATAGGGAGACCGAGCAGCAGAGAAAAGCAAAATCAACACAATAAATTATGTTTTGCAAACTGCAGCTGGCTGACTTTCTCGAGAGGAAATGGAGCCAAACCACAGCCACCCCTCGTGTAACCAATCAGAAGCCCATATTTACCCAGATATGTAGGTTTCTGCAAAAGGTGTCTTTCCACTACAGGCTTCATGAAGATAGGAACCTTTTGACACCTCTCCTCTAGCACATAGGCAGACGTCAGAAATGGACTAAATAATCTATAATCTTTTAACACCTTTTAAACAGTTAGGCCTGATCGCTATCTTGCTGAACTATCTTTGCCCTCATATGCATGCTTAACCACTATAATCTGCACGCCTGGTAGCTGACCAATAACCTCGCTTTCAGAGATGCTCATGTAAGGGAACAAAAAGGGAGGGGGGAGGGAGAGGGTACGTGGGTTTTTTATGTTAGAGCTATGTAAACAGAATACATATAAAAATGACATGCAAGGCTTGTGCCAATTACCAGTTTGCTGTGACTAAGTGACCGGTCTTCTGCTAGCAGAAATAAACACAGGTAAACTGCCTGGAAATTGTATGTCTTGTCTTGTCTTTTCCTTCACTTACTTTTCAGGACTCAGACTCAGTGGACCGGGGCTCCACTAAGCGACGTCCGCCACACCAAGACGGTATGTGACTAAAGAGTGGATAAGTATCTTAGTAGCGTGTTCAGAAAGTAGATCGCCTACTGCCTTAGTGAAAATATTCGTTAAAATAAGTCTCATCAAGTCCCTCCATAGACATATGTGAGTTTGCTAATGGACGAAAGGAAAACAAGCCATTTTGTCATACTATAGCTATGAAATTGTCAACTTGTTAATTTTTATTTATCATACGAAACGTGATGCTGATTCTAGAGGCTAGAACTTGCCTAAGCACAGCAAGGACCACTCCGATGCTCGAGGACAGAGCGTGCACATGCAGCGGGGCGGGCGAACTTATGAATAGCAATGACCCAGCGCTGCCAGACGAATAACCATCGTAACTTGACTAAACCCAACAATGTAGTTATAAACGCCGGGCCATTAATTTCTCGCTAATTCAGTCTAATGTCCTGCGAAGTGGCACAACCAGAACGGACAAAAATATTTACACGGAGACAATTCACTCGTTCAACTCGCCAGCTATGCGGCGCCTGACAACAAGCCTTCCACTTCCGCTGCCTTGCAGCCAATCAGATCAGCCTGAATGATTCGACCACCCTCGCTCCTATAACCAATCAGTTGAGTCGGGGCGAATCCTCAGCCCCGCCTACTGGAAAGGAAGGAGCAGAGGCGGAGCTTCCCCGCCAGTCAACTATTTCAGCCAATCAGCTGTCTGCAGGTAGAGGAGGGGGGGAAAGGGAGGAGCGAAGCTTGCTCTCTGGCCCTCTCGCTGACTTCCGTTTCCTTCCTGCAGTGCAGCCAGTCTGCAGAGTGCTCTGTCTTGCAGCCACCTGCCTACCTGGAGTAGGTGGAGCGAGGGGTGGGGGGTGCAGAACTTGTTGCTTGAATCTGATTTCATTGTCTCTCACAGTAACTGGTGCTTGCTGTTTGGAGGAAGAAAAGGGATTGGATTGCATAATTGACTGTATACTGACATCTGATCTTTGATTCTCCTTCTAAGATCAAACCCAAATTCAAAGGGCTTCTTCACAGAGCATTGAATTTTGATGTGTATTTTTAATGTCCTTATGTTCTTGGCTTGTTTGTCTGTGACATATGATGTCAGAGACAGATTGAAGTTATATAGGTGGACAAACCAATAACAAGTGTGGGTGCCGAGCAGCTTGTGACATCCTATCCCCGTTGTCCCCAGGGCCAGGCAGTGCTCCACCAGCAGGACTAGGGCCGAAGGGAGTCTGTGATCTCTACTGCACCTGCTACAGTCATATCCTGTGCTGGGGAGAGAGGAAAGGGGAGCAGCCAGAGGATGGCTGTAGAGCTTTGCTGTTGCAGCTGCAGGGGAGCGAGAGGCACTATGGCACTGTAGATGGAAATAAAAGGGAGGGGAAAAGATGGGAGAAAAGAAAGGAAAGTCTTGGTCATAGACTCCAGAGAGGAGGAAGAATAGTGGAGGGATGGGGTGTGGCTTATGCAAGGGAAGACGTAAAATCTGGAAGCAGGAGAGAACAAAAGTAGGAAAAGCAAGCAAGAAAACAAGTCTAGGGCCACTGCAACTGCTTCACCCTAGCCGAGGACGCCATCATCCATACCAAGGACTAGTATCAATTAAACTAACTCTTCTTTTCGTAAGGCATGCTGTTGTGCAGTTCTAGACTTGTTTAACCATTTTCCTATCTTGCTATATGTTTGTGATGCACTTTTTTTTTCATTTCTGCAGCATAAGATACATGTTTGTAAAGCAATTTATTTTTGTATTGCAGATCTGGCAGCGTTAGTTGGACCTGAAGTGGAGGAGCAGAGCTGCGATGCAGAAATATGAGAAGCTGGAAAAAATCGGAGAAGGTAAGTGAGCCAGGTTAAGTCAGGCTCCAGTGATGCAATCTCTTGTTGCATACTGGTCCCTTGTGGTGCCAACTCCAAACAAGAAAATCAGGACTACAAATCTCTCAACACTCATGGCTGTTAGGGGAAATTACAGACCAGTTATCCTATGGCTTCAGGGACCGAGTCAGGTTTTCAGGATGCCCACAATGACTGTTCACAGGGCCAGCCCAACAACTATCAAACTAGGCAGTTGCATAGGGCAGCAGCTGGTGCGAGGGGGGGGGGGCAAAAGCAACTACATCATCTCCCTCATTATGTATTTATTTATAAAACAAAGTTTGATATTTAAAAGTGTGATGTCCAGATATGCATTTTTCTAAGTTTTTTGTGGGAGCGTTGTGTTGAGATAATTGCAATTGAGTTTAATCTGTGTATTTTTCCCAGCAAAAAAGGTGCCACTACTCATATGCAAGGCTTTTTCATTAATACACGAGGACCATGAGTCAGTTTTAGCAAACAGTGCCAGTACTCGGTACAACCAGGAACTGCCTAAAAAAAATATCCCTGAGTTTAATAATCAAAATCTTGGGGGGATGGGAGTGGTACTAAGGGTCTCTCTAAAAGCTAATTGCAAGACCTGGAGTTTCGCCTAGGACACTTAGGGGCTTGTTTACAAAACCGCGGTAGCGGTTCGCGGTCGTTATCGGAGCCGCGGCCCCATTGAAATCAATGGGGCCGCGGCTCCGATAACGATCGCGAACCGCTACCGCAGCTTTGTAAACAAGCCCCTTAATACCCTTAGCCCTGATTATACATGAGATCAGTTTGCATGCACTAGATTTGTGATGTGTGCAAACTGATCTCATGCATCATCATAGTAGAGATCCTAAAAGCCCTATTAGCTGTGGGGCCCCAGCACAGGTTTTGGAAACCCTGACTTCAGTGGTGGGAAACTTCATGCAGCTTTATTTATTTATTTATTTATTTATTTATTTCTCTTATATACCGCGCTCTTAATTCAGTGCGGTTTACATATGAACAAATATAAACACAATGGTACAAGCAGCATTGGTTTTTTACATAGAACAAGGTACATAAACTTGGAGCATTTTGAAACCAAAGTGTATATGGGTAGTAGTTGAAGTGTTTGCAGCTTGAAGACATGGGGTATCATGCTGTGGTTTACCAACCAGGAGTATAGGCCTGTTCGTGGTTGGCTTTATTCAGTTCTCTGCTTTTGTTAGAGAATTTTATTTTTCCTGAGACCAGGCTCCAATTTTGAGAGTTGTGCTCTTAAATTGGCCACCCTGAAAATTTACCAGGGCTGAGTTCCTAAATTTATACTGCTAGCTTCACCAGACCCTTAAATTTAGGAGCCTAAAATGTGGGTGGCAGCAGGGGTGGGTTTAGACCGGAGAGGGGGAAGAGATAGGAGCTTAGCACCGATTTTCAGCATTAGGCTTCTAAATTGAAATGAATGAATGGCAGGACTTAATTTAGAAGCATAACTGGGTCCCTAAATTTAGGGGAATTTTCAGCTGAAAACTTAAGTCCGAAGTTTGAGCGTAAATAGCTGCTTAAAGTTGTCCCGTATCTTAGGAACCTACATTTAAGAGCTCAGCTTTTTTTGAATAATGGGCCCATGGTGGTTTTTTTTTTTGTTTAAATTATTATTATATTTGATTATCTGCTATATAGGTCGTTGACATTGAACAGGCAACAATTAAAACAAACACATCTTAAAACACCAAAATTGCCAAACATAATTTAACACAAAAACATAAAAAGCATTTCGCTAAAGTTCCTTACAAATCTTTACCCAGTACAGCTTTTACAGGAACAACCATGGTTAATTTTCTTAATGAAACAGTTTTATATTTCTTCCTAAAGGATAATTTTACTGCTTCCTGGAATTCATAGATATACAATTCCAGAATCTTACACCAAAAATAAGAAGTAAAGGCCATCTTCCTGCTCGAAGACAGAGGTACTTTTAATAGGTTTGTAGGATCCAAGGCAGCATGGTTTTACCAGACAGGGATTGCACCTGACAAATCTGATTCTTTGGATAAAATGCCTCTTGGCCTCAGGTGCTGGATGTGGTTGGATTATGGCAAAGCTTCTGATTTTGTTCCATATGGGAGTTTCATAAATTAGCTGAACAGCCCAGGGCTGAGTACAGAGATGAAGTAGATTAGAAACTGGCCCAATGACAACAGAAAGTAGCTGTAAATTGAATTCAGTCGAAAGAGAGAAGGGCAATCTGTAGAGCGCCTCAAGGATTAGTCCTCGGGCTGACTTTCTCTTTGATGCTGTGGAAGATTTGGGAGGGAAAGTTTGTCTTTTTGTATATAACATTAAGATCTTCAATAGAACAGACATGCCTCAGGGAGTAGATGATTTGAAAAGCTTGAAGTGGTTGACAGTCAAGATTCAATACTAATGTACTTGGGATGCAAACATTTTGAGGGAGCAGGATAGGAAGGGGGCTTGAGATACAGATGTTTCCAAAGCAGGAAAGAAGGCTTTGGACGATTGATATTCAATGAGTTCAAGGCAGCGAAACAGTATGACAAGGATGTGGTCAGAGCCAAATGGATACCCAGAAGAATAAAAGGAGGCTCTATTGTCCCCTTTAGAGGAGTATTGTGCCCAGTTCTGGAGGCCTTACCCCCGTAAGGATATAATAAAGTAAAGGTGGCCCAGAAAAAGGTTGCGAAAATAGTGCAGTGTTTGCACCAAATGCTCGAGGAGATGACTTATTGACTTCAGTCTCCATGTAGAGGGCAGGAGAGATGGGGGGATGGGTAGGGAACAGATTCAAAGGGGTGGACTCAGGAGCAGTGTTTGGAAATAGTTGTTCACAGAAACAGCAGTGGATGTATGGAACACTCTCCTAGAGTGTACTGGAGGCCAAAAAAATAGTGGACTTCAATAAGGCCTGAAATAAAAACAGAAGATCCTTAATTGCAAAAAAAATGTAGGGAGAGTGGAAACACAACCAAGGAACACATGTGCCAACATGCTCTTTTCAAATGATTCATCAGTGAGTGTCAGAGGTGCCAGAATGAATGTGCAGCTGGGTTTATCTGGCAATGCAGGTGCAGTAACAACTGAAAGCAGAGATACCAAGTCGCGCTCCTTAGGAGTGTCTCACTCACTTGAGGGACAGTCTCATTCTTGCACTCTTTGAGGCTTTAATGAACGAGAGAAAGGTCTCAGTGCCAGTGATTGCTGCTTTCAGGAGAGATGAGCCTAAGAGAAGAGAAGCCAGGTGGTCCAACAAGAAGGAAGTCTAAGCATACCCCCTACATACTGCTTTCTCCTGCACCTACAAATATGTGCTATGAAACCTATGCACATACTTTTAGCTAAATAAATGGAAACTATTTTCAACAGGGAGAATTTTACCCATATCACCTCCACTCTACATTCTTTCAGAGGCTCCAAAGAAAAGCAAATATCATTTTATGTTTATTTTCTTTATTTGCAAAACAATACTATGCTTACATTTTTCTAGATTTATAGCCTGAATGCACCATCTGGGAAATCTCACTCTTTGGCCTTCAAGCTCACTCAAGTCTTGGAGGAAGATATAGGTGATGTCATATTGCTTGATCTGTCTGGCAACTCCTTGTGTTGAGTTGGTGGTGATGGGGAAAGTCCACAGGAACCTAAGACACTGAGAGGGTTATTCTGTGCTACGAATAGCAGGGATGGACAGCCCGACGGGACGTCCATCCCTGCTATTTGTGTCGGCTCCTGCCTCTGACTAACTTCTCCACTAGTTGTGTGGGGAAGTTAGATGGGGGCAGGGAATGGGCAGCCCAGGAGTGGAGTCTGGGCAGGCAGTGGGCGATCGCTGGCCTTGGACGTCCAGGGCCAGTGTAATGTGCAGGGAAGTTATTCCACCTCCGAAGTGGAATAACTTCCCTGGATGTGATATTTTTTATTTTTTAACGTGGCCAGGGGCTCGGATGGGGCAGAGGGGTCCAGGGGACATTCCCTGCAGCCTGACCCTGGCCTTAGGAGGCCAGATCGGGAGTCAGGCTGCGGGGAATAAGCCCCTCTTTCAGGCAGCCAGCATTGGCGTTTTTAAATGGAACCGTAGTGCCATGGCGCCATGGCTCCATTTAAAAGCTCTGACTGAGTTAGTTGGGTTGTGCATGTATGTGCAGGCCGGACTGAATCACCGTCTCTGCCTACATGTACATGCCTAATCGCGATTCTGATCCCACAGGGCTGGACATGCCCCGAGAGATCAGAATCACGATCCTCTCTGTGCATCCAGTTCAGACCGGACGCACAGAGGGGATCTACGTGCAGGACGGAATTGGGCCCGGAATGTTCAAGCATCAGCCACTCTGGTAGTGGTGGCTGTTTAAGTTGTTACAGGGCTTTTATGGGAAGGGAGGTGTGCTGGGTGGGACCTAGGCAGGAGATCTTATATGCAAATCTATCCAAGAGGGTGGAGTACAAAGGGGCCAAGCAGAGCACCTTGGATAAAGCGTTAGATCCTACAAGTGGGCATGCTTTATGGCTGGCAGCTGGAATATGTATCCCAACAGTGCATTTGGTCTTTTTCTGCTGTCACCGGCAATGTCAAACTATAAGATATATGTGCATTGTCTGTCTAAGCTCACTTCTCAAATCACTAGATGCAGCTCAGATATTAACAGCAGCATGACTGCTTTTCAGCACAGACTTCCTCGTGGGGCCCTGAATTTCATGCTGTTTATAGGTGATTTTAGCAGAAGATAGGGAAACTCATCCTCTGCTCCCTTCTCCCTTCTTCCTTCCCAGTAGTACTGCAGAACCAGGAGGCAGAACTGAGTAATCACTTAGGCTCAACTGATTAGCTGCAGGAGGCAAGGTGGTGGCTTCACCCAGACTCAGTTGGAAAAGTGTTGCATACATACAGTGGTGTGCAAAAGTCTGGAATCACTTGTGAGTTTTGCGTTTTTCATACTTTCTAACGTTTTTTTTTTAAATTTTGCGTTAGCCCAGCATATTCATCTTTCCTTTGCGTCCCTCTAGTCCAGTCCCGGAACCATAGAGTTGTGAACCTCCACCAGCAGCTTTGGAGACTGAAAGATGTCATCGCTTTGATGTCACTGGTATATCCAGGCAAACACCGCCCCTTTCCACCAGTACTTTCAGTCTCCAAGCAGCTTGGAGGTTCTGAGCCCAGGGCTGGGCTCAGTGAGAACAAATAAGCAGAGCTTGGGTTTTTGAAATTTACTCCTTTTGGTTTATTTTCCCTGTTTGATTTGGTTACTTTGTTTTCTTTTATGTCAGATCTGCTGCTGCTGTAAGGGTTCCTGTGTCTGTGGACCTTTATTTTTTGTTTCTAAAGGATCAGGGAGTTCTTCCCCCTCCCTCTCTGCATTGCCCCAGCGTCCTAAACGAGCACAGGGGAGACAGTGCTGATCCGTGGCCTCCCTGCTCCCAAACCCGCGTTGAAGGGGTGAGGAGCAGGTGGAAGGCGGGCAGTTGAGCAGCAGCGATGCAGGGGCTGAGAAGCCTGTGAAGGTTGTGCCCAGATCAATCAGAGCAGAGAGCCGCCAGAGCTGAAGCCGTTAAAAAGGCTGTGCTCCGGTGTCCTGTTGGCTCCTTTCCCTCACTCCCCTCCCCCTCCCCTTCCCCCCCGGGATCGGCGGCGGTGGTAAGTACCCACGCAGATCTGCTTTGGGGAGCTGGTTTAAACTGGGAGGGGAGGCTTTGCGGCGGCTCCCGGGGTTGCAGGGTGCTCGGGGCCTTGCCGCGGGGGGTGCGAGAGTGTGCTTTTTTGAGCGGGAATGCTGGCAGCGGCCATTTTGAGGGCCGCGTTTTCAACGGCAGGATTTATTGGGTTTGGTAGACAGCCTTGCTCCTGGGCTCACTTGGGGGGAGCAGATAAGGAGCATTTAGGGTGCAAATTCTAGTCTGATTTTGATTTTTGCCTTTAATTTACTTTAACTTTATTTTTGATTCAGTTGCCTTTGATTAATTGGCAACTGGGGATTAGTTCCTTTTAGTTAGGAGCAAATATCCTTATTTACAGTGCTTTTAAATTTGAGCCGGCCTCTTTAAGTTTGTAGCAGCTCTCGCCTTCCCTCCTCAATTATTTTTGTTTGCTGCAGGCATTTGCCGGTGCGGATCTCTCTCCCTTGACTACGGGAGAGAGCTCCGGGACCCGTGCATCCACACTGCAGCTGTGTGAGACGGAGTCTCTCCGTTGCTGCGGGATTTAATTTTACACTGTGGGACCGGCTGAGCGGTCCTTGCCGCAGCTGCCAGGCGCATCAGCGCGGTTTGAGGATCGGAGCACTTCAAGGTGGTAGGAGCAGGCAGTGTGGCTTTCTGTCCTGCAGGTAAGGCCTTCGGGCTCTGTCGGTCTGCTGAGGCCTCCTTTTTTGGGGCCATTTTCTCTCTGGGTGTTTGGACCGCATGGCGAGTTGCAGTGAGATGCCTGTGTGAGGAAGACAACAGGCAGAATAGCTAGTTTTTTGGGCCTAGTGTTTCTTTCTTTTGTTGGTAGGTTTTTTGAGGCTTGTGGGGATTCCTCAGCTTTCAGGGGACTGTTGTCAGACCTCTTTATTTTTGAGTTTGTTCTTAGTTTATAGGACAGCAGTTGTGGCATTGATTCCACATGTTCTTTCCCTTCTAATCATGTCTCTGAGGAGCATCTGTTAAGTCCCAGGATGTTAGGCCAATTGCCAGTTTTAGGTTCCAGAGCAGAGCCCTAACTGGTATTTGTTAGGAAGGACAGGCCCAAAGGCCTCTGTTTCACAGGGACAGGTTTAGGAATCCTTAGGATATAAAGAAGTATATAGCAGTTACCTGTCAATCAAGGAGTGCCTGGGCTAAGGTCTATGGCCACCAGAGGGCAGCGGATGCACTCAATGGGGCCTTTCTCTGACTGTGTGTATGCAGCAGTTTGATTGCTTATTCTCTGTAATGCTGCACCTCCTGTTTATATAACCAAGATTGCAGCTCTTAACTTCTGTATCGTTTGTTGGTCTCTGTTGCCCTAACAGCCACAGCTGCTCATGCTTCACATATGGTATTCAGGGCCCCCATCCCTGGGGGGGGGGGGGGGTAAAATACGAAATTGTGTTATTCCTTAGATTCACACAGGCAGCAACCTCTAAGACCTCCATTTGCAAGGTGCCTGGGTGTTTCCCAGCTTAAGGGGGGGATCACTTATCGTGCCCTTCCCCGGAAGTTCTCATCTATTTCTAGAGCAGGATTTCAAAAGGAAAAAAACTCTCTAGTGAGAGAGAGCCTTGTTCATTTTGAGCGAACACAGTTGATTTATTCGGGGGCTTTTGGTGCCCTGACCCCACGAGCTGGACGCTATTTGTTTACTTCTAGGAGTTCTGCTCTCTATTTTGCTCTTCAGCTCCCTGGCAGACGTAGCAGGCTGGCAGGGGGTGAGCAACGCCTCCTGCAATGGTGAATCCCTCAGGATAAGGGGGGAAGGAAAGCGGGGCCTGATAGCTTTTGCAAAGCTATAACAGCAGTTCGGGTAATTTTAGCTGATCTGCTTTGATTTCATTGGAGGTGGCCGGAGCTTGATTTTTGGAGTCCTATACATCCTTTCCCGGCCGTGCCCAAAACTCTCGGGATCCCAACTTCTGACTACATATTCCTATCAAATGGTAGTTAGTAAGTGAACATAGCAGACGGAACATCACTATTAGAATAGAGTGTATAGGCTGGGTGCAATTTCCTGAAATGTGCAAAAATTTAACCCAGCTGCAGAGTATGGATTAAACTTTTTTCAGTAGGCCTTCAAAGGTTGTTAAAACAAAAAAAAAAAGGGCCTAGCTATGTTGGTTTACAAGAATTTCCTTCCGCTGTCCATAGCAGGTCCTATAAGGCTTAGTCGGTTGATATAGCAGGGTAATATTTGGGCTTCAATCAATGTGTGCCTTCGAGTCAGTCCTGACTCCTGGCGACCCAGAAGCTCCTGGGTTTTCTTGGCAGTGTCACCGGAAGTAGATTGCCAGGCCTTTCTTCCGAGGCAATGGAGGGTTAAGTGACTTGCCCAAGGCCACAAGGAGTGCTAGTGGGAATTGAACCATGGTTGCTTGGTTGCCAAGCCAGTGTTCTAACCACTAGGCTACTCCTCCACTCCTAATATTTGGGCTTAGCTGCTGTGATATAGCGCTGTGATCCGCTGTACACATATTCAAGTCAAAAGGAATTATGGTGGTAGCTCTCTTGGACAGTTCTAAAAGGTGCTTGGGTGAGCGCCTTGGCCAGGCCCCAGGTATGGAAAGCTCTGCCATACGCATTATGTTATGAGAGGGGTTTTATAGTTCTGTGGTTTCTTGAGGGACAATATTCCCGTTTAGTTTGGCTTTGTCTGATTTCTAAGGTTTGGCGGTAGATTTGTAATGTCTTCATTTTGGCTATATGTGGATTCTTTTCCTTCTGTAAAAGGCGGCTCAGCGGAGAGAGGTCGCTGAATAGGACTCTGGCCTTTGAGGCTATTTTGGCTCCCATTCCATTTATCAGATGTTCTCCAGTATCTGCTAGTGTTCAGCGCCTGTCTTAATGGGGGCCAGAAGCGCGCAGCCAGGCTAGTTCTCTCGCAGCACTAGCAGCAGCTCCGATTCTGGAAGGCATACATCATATGCTGTGTTTGCGGAATGGCTTGCACGCTGCTTGGCATCAGCCTTGGAGCTCCATCGGCCTGTATTAGATTCCTTTGTCCAGTCCTCCTGCAGAGCTCCGCAAAAGTTTCAGGCGGTCGCAGGAACGCTCCAGCGGCTGCTTCAACTTAAAGCGGTGGTGCCAGTGCCGGCAGCCCAATACGGTTGATACTCCCTCTACTTTGTGGTTCCAAAGAAGGAAGGCTCGTTTCACCCGATTCTGAATTTTAAAAGGATGAATCGGTGTCTGCCCAAAGATTTCTCCCGGAGCATTGCTTAAATCCCGAAAGAAACCGTACTGACATACATGATAAGTTTGATCAGCTACTGGCAGGACACAATGCACTCTTGCATGCTATTTTGCTTCATTGGTCTAGAAGTGTAGTCTTTACCAGGTGGTATAATGGGAACTTCGCTGCAGGTTCTCGGCTTCTTCTTTGCTGACTCAGTTGCCACTGCGGAATGGGAAAGCTGTATTTTCTAACACCAGGGGCTAGTTGACCTTAAAAAAAAAAAAAAAAAATGGAATGTCCAGCTTGGTGCAGGCAGACGGAATGGGGCGTTCCTCTAGCGGGAAGGCTGTGGATTTCTATGCCTGTCATAGGGAGTTCTTTCTGCTGCATTGTGTTGGCGCGGAAATAGCTTCTCAACATCGGCTGAAGGAATTTTTGGTTAAGAGATGTCTTTTTAAAAAAAAAAACAAACGTATTCAGCTGTCCTGAATTGGCCTGTTCTTGATTGGCATTTTGAGACTAGGCAGGCACAGGCCTCGGTACTACGTGGGTGGGTGCACACCTTGCACTTCCAGGAGGTGTGGACTCACTGTCTGGAAGAGAGCCCTAGCGGTCTTCTTTTGCGCGCGATAGGAGAGTAGATGGTTCACTGAGTCGATCGTTGGGGGCACTGCTCTGTCCTTACAGGCTCCCATTGGGGGAGTCTGAGGGGCCGAGAGCATGCTTCCGGTGGTCGCAGTATTTACGGCAGTCTACTCGCCTGGAACAGGAAGGGATAAGGGAGTTGAAGTGACTAGAGTCTGTTTTGCTTTATGTGGCAAATGTGCATTATGGTGTGATTCGAGTGCTGGCGAATATTTATTTATTTATTTATTTAGTATACATTTGTATACCGCTACTTCCAGTGATCAGCAGCGGTTTTTGATTACAGATTGGAAATTGTCAAATCATGACAGGAAATTTTTGAGGTATAAACACATTGATTAGACAGGAAAGCACAGCACACAGAGAACTATTTTACAGGGAACATGGGCTATGGAGGGTTAAGTGGCTTGCCCAAGACCACAAGGAGCACCTGTGGGACTAGAAACCCCAGTCCTTCCGGCCCAAGGTTGCTGTCCTCTAGTGGGATTTGAACCCCCGACCTTCCGGCCTGAAGTACCTTGACCCAACCACTAGGCTACTCCTCCACTCTTTGGGTTTCTCCCGGAGGTCTCTCTGGTGGGGGAATGGGGCGGCTGACGGTTCGTCCAAGTCAAGGCTCAGTAAGCTCCCAGTTAGTAGTCTTTGTCTTGTCCTTTCCCCCGCTGGTAGCCTTTTGCTCCGCTTGGAGGAGTTCAGAGTTGCAGGCGCTATCTGGTAAGGAGCCGTATTTGTCCTTTTTCAGTCACAAGGTAGTGTTGCGCACGATCCCAGCTTTTTGGGCAAAGGTGGTTTTGGTTTTTCACGTCTCCAGATGGTGTCTCTTCCGGGGTTTTCGGTTACATCTTTTGGACGTTCGGGTGCTTAAGAAGTATCTCTGTAGAACGGCGTCTTTCAGGTTGTTTGTCATCTTTGGAGGCGTTTTCGCGGTGGCTAAAGGAGTCTATTGCATCGGCCTACCGGTAGAAGGGTGAGGTGGTTCCGGTTGGTTTGGGTGCGCATTCCACCAGGGTGCAGGTGGTGTCTTGGGCAGAGTTCCGTTTAGTGCCGGTCGAGGAGATTTGTAGGTTGTTGGGCGGCGACTTGGTACTCGCTGCATTCCTTTGCGCGGCACTTTCAGTTTGATGTGCAGGCGCGAGTGGATGGACGTTTTGGGTTCAGCAGTACTTCAGGCTGGGCTTCAAGGTCCCTCCCGTTGATATTCACTGCTCTGTTACATCCTCTATGGTTCCGGGACTGGACTAGAGGGACGCAAAGGAAGGGAAAATTAGACTTACCTGCTAATTGTTGTTCCTTAAGGAACTCTAGTCCAGTCCTGGATCCCTCCCAGTATATTACGCGGCGTGCAGCCTGAAGTTGGGGGGGGGGGGAAAAAAAAAAAAAAAAGGGAAGGAAAAGGACTACAGAAATCTGGACGACAGGGAGATGGATTGAGGGACAGGTTTTCGAAGAGAATTTGTCCTGTTCTGGAGGTACACGGGAAAGTCACCAGGTGACCCTTTTTTGCGCAGCAGTGCCCTGTAGGCTCTGGAGTGTGGTTATTCCGTCTTTAGGAGCTAGACGTTTTTGGCTGAGTTACGGGAACGTATTGTTCCTGGGCAGTTTTAACTACTTCTGTTCCGTTATGCTTAATTCGGTAGCTACTTATTGGTTGCTCTGCCGAGTCTGCTTTGTCAATAGGTATTGGTGGAAAGGGGCGGTGTTTGCCTAGATATACCAGTGACATCAAAGCGATGACATCTTTCAGTCTCCAAAGCTGCTGGTGGAGGTTCACAACTCTATGGATCCGGGACTGGACTAGAGTTCCTTAAGGAACAACAATTAGCAGGTAAGTCTAATTTTCCCTTCTACCACGTTAAAAGGGATTAATTTGGCTATTAGAGTTGACTTTTTTGCATTCCTTGCTTCCAATTTAAATACTTTACAGACGCTGGGAGATAGCTACTGCGATTTTTCTGGATCCTGCGTCAAAACTGGATTGAGATTAACCAATATGCACACGTTATTTCTGACCACTCAGGAGGCTGGTTTCACTAACCAATCACAATGCAGATATCTAGCCAACAGTGCAGCTATAAAAATGCACGGAATTTTTGAATTTCATATGCTTTCTGGATCGACTATGAAGATGACTCGGACCCTGAGGTTGGAGGAGCATGTTCGTGTGTCCTTTTATGAGGGAGGAAGGATTTTCAAACCGTCAGATAGCCAGGAAAGTTGGCTACAGTCAGAGCGCTGTTGTTAAGATTGTACAGAAGAAGAAAGAAACGGGTTCAGTGGTGGACAAGCCTCGTTCAGGTCGTCCACGTGCATCAACATCACACCAGTACCGTGCACTACGAGGCATTTCACTGACTAATCGCAAGTTGACCTCTCCTCAGCTACTTTGAGAGTGGTCAGACAAGAGTGAGGTCAGTGTCAGCTCATCAACAGTTCGACTCCGGGGCTGCAAAGCATGGAATAAGCCACTGATGACTGACATACAAAGGCGCAACCGGATCGTGTGGGCGAGAAAGCACTCAACCTGGTCGACTGAAATGTGGGAAAAGGTGCTATTCAGCGATGAAAGCACCTTCTGCCTGTTTGGTAACCAGGCCCACACCTATGTGAGGAGATTTCCTGGAGTGGAATTCAAGCCTGAGTGTCTCAACCTCACTGTGAAGCATCCTTTGAAGGTCATGGTCTGGGGCTGCATGACTGCCAGTGGCATTGGATGTCTTCACATCGTCGATGGAATAGTCAACAGGGCCAAGTACATCACCATACTGCAAAAGTGCATGGTGCCATTAGCACACCAGCTGTTTCCTGGCCAGTTCCTGTTCCAAGATGACAATGCACCCTGCCATCGCTACAGACAGGTGATCAGCTGGAAGCAGCGGAACAACATCAAGTCAATGGACTGGCCTGCCCAGTCTCCAGATCTGAATCCAATCAAGAACCTGTGGCACAAGGTGGCCTTGGAAATATCCAAGAGGCATCCGACATCAAAGCGTGAGCTGATTGAGTCACTCATTGCAGCTTGGAACCGCGTTGTCACCACTGTTCCCTCTAAGCTGTGCGCATGTGCGCGCGCACACACCTCGCCAAGCGAGCGCACATACTTTACAACAGAGCGCACAAAAATTACGGTTCTGATTCTGATAGAAAACAACACAGACTTCTTAAAATTTAAAAGTTGTGATTGTAATTACTATAAATTTTCCGCTTCATTTAGTAATCGTCTATTTTCATTTAATTTGATTAAAATCAATGTGGTGTACATACTGTATTCTGACGTGTAGTCAAATTTTAAAGTATATAACGCCGAGTGTTATGTGGCGCACAAAAATTTAACCTTCCTTCAAAAGCTGCACAGCTGATATTTTATGCGCACACAGCCTACAGAAAATTAGAGGGAACATTGGTTGTCACCAACGATCACCTTGTCAGACTGGTTCATTCAATGCTGACAAGGTGCAGTCAGGTGATCAAGAACAAAGAGTGGCCCACCAAATACTGAGCCATCACTGACACATAAAAACGGCCTTTTGCAAGGCCACATACATTAATTTGAAGGAAACCTGGCGTGCGCCCATAATATTTTAAAGCATACTTACAATAACATATCGTTGGCCAACGATGTACATTACGCGATTTTCACAGAAAATCTATCAACAGGACAACTATAGGGAACAAACTCAGAAAATAAGGGCCAAACCAATACTAAAAGTTGGCCCTAATAGCCAAATATATCACTTATGAGATACACAGAAAAAGCCACTGGGAGGAAAAAGAAATTAAGATATAAGATCACAAAGTTGAAATAACATCAAATTTACAAGTGATTCCAGACTTTCAGCAGGATCGTATAGCCACACTGCTGGTGACATAATCATGACAGAACCAAGTGGTTCTTGCTTCCCAAAGCTTTGAAAGTTCTAGAAAACACAGTGAGCCTGCATGGGAATTCCTGTGCTCTATCAAGAAGAAAAGTCCATTAGTCCATTCTATAGCGAGCTTCAACACTGAGCAGGAGGGTGGGAAAGTGTGGCTGTAGGATCCTGCTGTCCATGGAGAACACCTGTTACAAGTATACAACTCTATTTTCTCCATGGACAACGAGGATTGCTATGTCCACGCTGCTGGTGACTCCCAAGCAGAGGGTAGCAGAGTACTAATATGTCAAGTGACATTCTTTAGTCTGCTACCTGTGTTTATGGAAGAGGAAGCTTGTTGAAGCGTTAAGAAGGTGCTGGAAGAACTGCTTGTCTGAACATCATGTTGGAGTTGGCTGGTTGGTCCAAGCATTAATGCTTTGTAAAAGTGTGTATGCTGGACCATGTAGCTACCTTACTGTTCCAATGTTTTCTGCACCATGAGATGCTGTGTGACTCGGCAGCAATGGTCCATTTTTGCAGATGGTAGAGTCTTTGGATGAGATCCAAAAGGACAAGATTCTTTTGTTCACTGTAGCTGTCTCTTCCTAGGACAAAGGAGAGGAATAATTGCGATGGTTTGTTCGGAATAATCATTCTGTGACGGGACATTTGAATCACTTCCTGGTTCATGTGGCATGTGGGGGTGAATAAAACGCTGGAAATACTATGGGTTGTTTGATATGAAAAGTAGAAACCACCTTTGCAGTGAATTTAGGATGTGTCCATAAAATAGCCTTGCAATCCAATATTTGAGTATAAGGACTGCTTGAAGTACATTTAATCTATCTCGCAGACGTTGTGGTTTTCCGATTGAGGAACCTTTTGTTCTCTCTCGGACAGTGACTTCAATGGGTGTTCGGTTAGTGTCTGGAGAAGTTGAAGTCCCACACTGGAGGCGGTGCTCTAAACGGAGGTCTGGAATTGAAAAGACCTTTCATAAACCTGCATATCAGAGGGTGTCTTGAGATGGCATAATCATAAATTCACAAAGGCAGGATGTTAATGCATTCAAGTGGACTCTCACTGGCGAGGTATTAAACCTGGAATGAGATACTGAAGGAGAATATTCACAGAGCTAAATAAGAATCGGTGAACCGAGCAGCATGTCGTGTTTCAAATCTTTTCCATTTGAAATTGTAGGAACGCCTGGTAGAGGGCTTCCTGGATTCTAGCAAGACATCCTTCGCTCACTGAGGTAACGGAAGGTGAAGCATCATAAGGGAGTCCATCTCAATGCTATGAGTGGTAGTGAACAGCTTGGAGTGTTAGTAAATCTGGAACTAGCAGAAGCATGAGTGGTGCTGCTCAGGAGAGATTTTGTAGGCAAGGAAATAAGATCTGTCTCAGCCAGTAGGGAACGATTAGAATCATGCTGGCTGCAGCTGTATTTGCCTTGTAGATTGTCTTGGATGTCGGAGGAATTGGTGAAAAGGCATAAAGCAGGTTTTTCTCTCCATTTCATATTCTGCTCTGTAGCAAATACATTTTGTGTGTGTGGAGTAACCCCCACTTCCTGAAAGAGATTATTCATGAGGATTAAGCCGTTGACTGAATCTGTCTGCTAAGCAGTTGTCATTTCCGGGCAGATAAGATGCCATGAGGAAGATATAAAGGACAGAGCTAGTTGCTGTATCTAGAGGGCTTTTCAACACGCCTCCTTGTTTGTTGATGTAGAACATTGCCATCTGATTGCTAGTTTGATTCTGCAGCATATAGTCTGTCAAGATTCCACTAAAGCAGTTCCTAATTATCCCTCCAGTCCAGTCCAGATGCATGGTTTATGCTCACCTACCAGCAGATGGAGATTGAGATACACTGATCTTAAAGTCAACCTACAAGAAGCCTGTGCTGCTAACCTGTCCTCAATCAGTAGTTCTCAGTCTCCTGCAGATGGTGGTGAGCATATCCTGTGTAGTCTGACTGAACTGAAGAGTTGGTGGCGCAAGGCTGTCTTAGATTGGGCCTTGAGGGTGCACAAAATGGTGGTCCAGCCCCCCCTGGAAGCTCCTTTCCCCCCCCCCCCCTCCCCATCATTTGGGAGGATGGCAAAGGTTAAGTATTGTGCTGAAGCACAGTTTACATTTTTTTTCAATTTTTTTTTTTTTTTTCTTAAAGTTTAAGCAGTAGGGAACTGCAAGCAGGGGAGCGGCGGCAGTGCAGTGGGCCTCCCAACATGGCTGCCTGGTAAGTCCCGGGGCTGTTTTTTGGTGGCATTGGAGGGGGGACAGCCGATGGGGAGTCAGCCATGTGGTGCCATAGTCCTCGTTGCACTGAGCTGGTACATTGTGGCCGCTGCGTGGCACGTGGAAACTGTCGGTCACAGCTCTCTGAAAAAGGGCTTTGCTTGGCTCTTTAAAGGCGAACGCAGCCACTGCGGATGATATTTTTGGAGACTGCTGAGGATGCCCCTGGAGTCCGGAATTGTGCTGATTCTAGCGAGATAGGCTTGGGGTTTTTGGCAGGAACCACCAGTATTGCTTCTGTCGTCTCTGCCTCACAGGGGGAGTGATCCCAGCCACCAGAGCTGCAGCTAGTACAGCTAATGGCAGTGGGAGATACAGAGAGCCCTGTGGGGGCTAGCACAGTCAGCAGATCGTCCCTTTTTTTTCCCCATAATTTTGTTTGCATGGGCCAAAGAGGGGGCTCCTTGGCTCAGGTGATCTCCTTGGGTCCTAGAGGCAAGTCTGCCCCTCTTATGCCCTTGTGTCCTCGCCTGGAACAGGTGTTGGAGGAGGGTGTGGACTCTGGGGGGTTGTTGGATTCCTTGAGGCTTCTGGAAAGGCTCTCTGATCTCCTCAAGGACATGCCTCAGGAGCTGAAGGGGGCGGGGTGAGATTCCTTTGGGGAGGATTAGACTGTGCTGTGGATCTTTCACAGGGATGAGCTCCCTTCTTTGATTGCGCATATGCTTGTAGCAATGCAGGATAAGCGAGGATTCTTGGCCAGACTCACCAAAGATGGCCGGGGACCCATTACTGTAGGGTATATGGGAAGCCTCCTAGATCCTTTCCTTTTCATAAGGCAGTAAAGGATATGATTACCACTTAATGAAAGTCCCCAGATGCTGGCCTATGCGTGGGCAGGAGCATGTCAAAGTTTTTATCCTATTCCATCTGAGGAGAAGGAGAATCTGCTTCTACCAAGAGTGGAGTGTGGGGAATATTAGCACTAAACAGAAATAGTTATTCTCTGTTTTGTCTAGGGGAAATTGACTGCTGGTTCCCTACCCAGGGTTCGGTGAGATTGCTGGCAATGAGCCATGAAGAGCCGTGTGTGCGCGTGTGCGTTTATTATGGGTAACACAGTAGAAAAATATATATACAGACTTATATGGTGTTAGATATATTAGTAATATGAGATAGCAAGTTATAGCAGCGCAGTGATCAATTATACAAAGTAATAAATCACTGATTAGTAATCAGAGGTCACCAGTTCACTCTGCACAAAGGTCACCAGTTCACTCTGCACATGGAAGAATTATGGAAGACTAGTTTGTCTAACAACCACCCTCAAACATCTGTACCTCATTTCTTCCCTTATTGGACCATCACCTGCTAAGCTTCACTTTTCATCACCCATCACCTCAACCTTGCCCTGTCTTCTCCAACCTCTTTAGAGATCTTCATGCTATTTATTTATTTATTTATTTAACTGTATTTATATCCCGCTTTTCACCGGGTCAAAGCTATTGACCCGTTGGCTCTCTCCTCCACTGTCTCATCACCTCTATCCTCCGCTGTGTCATCTGAGTCTGAGGATGCTCCACTGCACTCTCTTCTGCTCTAGATGTTCTGTCCATGCCATGTCCTGTGAGGCGTACTGTACCTCAACCCTGGCTGTCTTCCATTACCCTCCATTTACGTTCCTGTGCCCGCACAGCTGAGCGTGCTTGGCTCAAATCCCATCCCCTTGCAGACTTTCTACACTTCAAATTCATTCTTGTTTCTTTACAGTCAGCCATAGCACTCGCCAAGCAAGACTATTATATCCATCTAACTAACTCTCTTGCCTCATGACCCTTGCCATCTCTTTACAACTCTCTCCTCAAGGTGCCTCCGCCTCCGATGCCCCTCCCTCCCTTTCTGCCCAAACCATGGCTGACTGCTTTCATGATAGAATCCACAAGATCACATTCCATTTCCCCATGAGGTCAGCTACTCCCCCCCCCCTCCCCACCTCTGCTACCCTTTTTTTCCTTTTCTGTGAACTCTGAGGAAGAAACCACTCACATTCTTTCCTCATCCAAACCCACTACCTGCTTCTCTGATCCAACTTCCACCCATCTCCTTAACTCCATCTCCTCCACTGTAGTCCTTTCCATCTCTCATTCTCATCCTATCCTATGGGAGGAGTGGCCTAGTGGTTAGGACAAGGTACTTCAGGCCGAAGGGCCGTGGGTTCAAGTCCCACCTGGGGACAGCAATCTCAGGCCGGAGGGACTGGGATTTCTAGTCCTATAGGCACTCCTTGTGGTCTTGGGCAAGCCACTTAACCCTCCATTGCCCATGTTCCCTGTAAGTATTAGCGTATGTGTGTCATATCCCCTCGTGTTAAATGTATCTCCCAATTGACCGCTTTGACCCGGTGAAAAGCGGGATATAAATACAGCTAAATAAATAAATAAATATCGCTCTCCACTGCAACTTTCCCTGCAGCCTTCAAGCATGCTGTGGTCACTCCTTTCCTCAAGAAACCCTTACTAGACCCTACCTATCCTAACTGTCGACCCATCTCCCTCCCCTTCATTTCAAAACTACTTGAATGTGCAGTTCACTGCTGTTGCCTCGACTTTCTGTCCTCCCAAGTCCTTCTGAATCCTCTACAATCTGGCTTTCGTCCTTTACATTCTACAGAAACGGCTGTTGCCAAAGTCTCCAGTGACCTGTTCTTGGCAAAATCAATCTAAGGGCCTTTACTCGGTCCACAACCTTCTCCTTGATACCTTGTCCTCACTTGGGTTTATGGGCTCTGTGTATCCTGGTTCTCTTCTTATCTCTCCCATCACTCCTTCAGTGTTCTGGTGGATTCTCCTCTACTGCTGTCCCACTCTCAGTTGGTGTACCTCAAGGGTCTGTCTTGGGTCCACTTCTTTTCTCTCTCTATACCCAGTCCCTTGGTCTCTTCCCATGGCTTTCAGTACCTTCTTTATGCTGATGACTCCCAGATCTACCTCCCTACACCTAAAATCTCTCTGACAATCCAGGCCCAGATCCCCTGCCTGCCTTTCTGACATTGCTGCTGGGATGTCTCACTGCTGCTTGATATTGAATATGGCCAAAACTGAGCTGCTTATTTTTCCCCCTAAACCCTCCTCTCCCCTTCCTCCTTTCTCAGTCTCTGTGGATAACGCTCTAATCTTCCCCATTTCCTCACCTTGCAACCTTCTCTCTCTCTCTCTCTCTCTCCACATCCAACTGATAGCTAAACCCTGCCATGTCTTTCTCTACAACATCACCAAAAGTCGCCCATTCCTTTCTTAACACACTACTAAGACATCTATCCACTCTTTAGTTACCTCTCATCTTCACTATTGTAAGCTACTCCTTGCTGATCTCCCTCTGAATCCTCTCTCTCTCCCCCCCCTTCAATCTGTTCAGTGCTCTGCTACGTAGCTAAGATTCCATCAGTTTTGTCATGCTCATATTACCCTTTTTCCAGTTCAAACTTTTCCTGCTGACCTATAAGTGAATTCACTCTGCAGCTCCTCATTACCTTTAATCTCTTATCTCTCCCTATATCCCTCCTCGGGAACTCTGCTGCCCTTCTATTCTATTGCTAACTCTAGACTTCGCTCCTTTCACCTTGCTGCTCCTTATGCCTATTACAAACTACCTGAGTCTATACGTTGGGCTTCATCTCTGGCCCTTTTCAAATCCAGGCTGAAAACTCACCTCTTTGCTGCCGCTTTCAGATCTTGATTCGCCTAATCTCCTTTGTGTTTCCTTACCATTCCCTCTAGATGTATTCTATGTCTGCAGCTACTGTGACAGTGTTGACTGTCTTGACTAGATTATAAGCTCAGATGAGCAGGGACTGTCTTTTACATGTGTCTGTACAGCGCTGCGTACATCTTGAAGCGCTATACAAATGTTCAGTAATAGTGTAGTAGCAGTAGTAGTAGAGCCAGAAGGCATCAAAGATGGTTTGTGGGGCCAATACTTCCAGGAATTGCGGAACCAATTGCGAGAAACAGACAGCCCGGTACCCAAAGAAGACCGTTTTGAGGAACTCTTGGGTCTATCCTCCTCAAGTGTTGGGGCTTGACCTCTCCAAGATCCTTAACAAGCTTGGCGAGGTCTGCCCCAAAGAACAGGCCAAACTTGAATAGGAGCTTGGCTAGGCAGTTCTTAAAGGCCCCATCGGCTGACCAGTTCTGGAGCCAAAGCCAGCAGTGTGCCACATTGCGGGCTGAAAGGCACAGTAGGTCATAAAATGCATCCACCAGAAAGGCCGCCAAAGGTTCCAGGCAGGCTGAATTATCATCCTCCGGGAGTAACTGCATCCATTGAAGGAGGGTGCGCACACCGAGGCCACCAAAGGCCGATACTTGCAGGAGGAGGTGGAGAAGGCCAGCTTAAGAAAGCCCTTCAGCCTTACGGTCCTGCAAGTCCCAGAGAGCTGCTCCATCCTCAGCGGGAATGGTGGTGTGCTTGGTGCAAGCAGTGATTAGGGCATCCACTTTTGTAAAGCATAACTACTTGTCCAGATCTTCCAGAGACCAGGAGTAAATAAGGCCCAGGCGATAAACTTGCTTAAGAGGCGATTCCAGAGGGTCCCATTCCGCCATAAGCATCTGCTGGAGTCCTGCATGAAAGGGGAAGGATTTAGCTGGTTTCTTAATACCTGTCAGGATGGGATCGGCTGTAGAAGGGGGTAGGAGTGGGTCCAGTCATGTCTGGGATGCGGAACTCCTTCACAATTTGGGCGATGAGCCCAGGAATTTCCTTGTGGTGACACACACTACAGAGACTTCGTCGTCATCCATCAAGTCGGAAAGTTCACCCTCCTTGTTCTCAGAGATAGCCAGGAATGAGGCAGCTGTCAGGGTCTTTGCCTTTGCCTTCGCCTTCGCCTTCGCCTTCGCCTTCGCCTGTCACCGACATCTCAGAAGGCTACCTTAGGAAGGCGACAAGGAGTCCTATCTTGGTCTAAGCCAGAAGAGTGAGGGTGCTTGGGAGCACTGCCTGCTGTGGGTGTCACACTGTGCTGAGCTGATGGGGCCATAGGCCCCAAGCATACTGAAAGAGCAAAGAGAATTCATGCAGTGCAGGATCCACTGCAGAGTGCCGTGGGAGAAGGAGGGGGGATGAGGGAGCCACGGACTGCAAGGAAGACCCCGAGGCTGAGGACAGGTGAGGAGACGCTGCGGGCAAGGAAGAGTGCCCCCATGAACCTGCTGCCCCAGCGGCAGGCAAGATATCTGCAGGAGAGGTCACCACAGCTGAAGATGTTTCCCTGGGGTCAGTGGCACACGTGGAACAAAGCTAATTCACCAGCATGTGCCGCTTCTTTCCACAGCCCAAACACTGGACTGAGTATGACTTGGTGCTGGAGATGTCATAGGGAGCCAGAGCTATCTGTGCCATGAGAGGAGCAGCTTGCCAGAGATGCAATGTTGCCGGAGGTTCAGGGTCAGGCTTTAAGTTCTCTCATTTAGTTGTATGTTGCTGGTCACAGCTGCGCTGTTTACTTGATTTTAAAGCCATAGGAGCAGATTTCACTAGTAGTGGGTTTTTGTTTTGTTTTGTTTTTTGAAACTGTGCTTATCTGCCATAGCAGATTCGGGCTCAGATCTTTGTGCTTCCAAAAATGTTTTGAGCTTGTACACATGCAGTTTTGTGGCCCTCTCTGAGATTGTCGCACATTTAGGGCAATCGTTTGCTTATGCGCATACACAAAGTAAACATCACATTTTTCATGTGTGTCTGAAAGTGACATTTTCTTGTTACATTCTGGGCGATGCTTGAAGCTTAGTTTCTGGTCTGGATGGTGAAAGCAATATTTCTAATGTCAAACTGTTTTTATTAAACTAATAAGGATTTTAATCGTCTTGACTGGCTGGGCTAGGGAAGTCAAAGAACATCTGACTGTTCACGGATGGAAAATGACTGGATTTCTCTTCATGATAGAGCATGGAATTCCCATGCAGGCTCGCTGTGTTTTTCCAGAACTTTCAAAGCTTTAGAAAGTAAGGACAACTCTGCTCTTCCGTGATGCTATCGCCAACAGTGTGGCTGTAGCATTCCTTTGCTGTTCATGGAGAATAAAGAGATTTTATCTTTATAAAACAAATGTTCCTGGCAGTGATACCTGTCTTCCCTAGTTACTTGCAGTAGTCCCTGGTTTTCCCCTTTTCCTCAGGATGCAGTTGCAGGGTCGTCCAACTCCCCTGCTTGTTGCTGAGAGCTCCCTTCTACCCTGTCAGTATCATGAGCCGAGGGTTGTAATTATGTCCACAGGAACTTACGGAACAGTGTTTAAAGCGAAAAACCGAGAGACGCATGAGATTGTGGCGCTAAAGCGAGTGCGACTGGATGATGACGATGAGGTGAGGCATGGCATGCTCTGAGAAATGGAAAGTTCAAGCATGGACCACACCCGGGGGGGCACAGGCATTATTGGGAAGCGCAGATGAGCCTCCACCAGGAGAGAGAACACACACTGATGGGGAGTACACCAGAAGCACTCACTGTAGTCCACTTCTATCTCAAATTGAGGTCTCAAAACGTTCCCCGTTTCTGAAATCGTCAGTTAAAGGGGCATTTCTGACCAGAGGCTTGTAGGAGTTGCTGGTCTACCATGTCCCTAGGGGGAGACTAAGCCAAGCTACAGGCGGTGCACATGCCCCCTGGTGGTGTGGGGAGGTGGAAGGAAAATGGGAGTGTTATGCCCTCGGGGACTACATTGGAGCTGGATCCAGCTACCCCCAAAGGGATATTGGGACCATGCAGCAGCATGTATGCCCTGTCACTGTGTGCCATCTTCTGGATGGGGTCATTATAGCATGCCTAGCTCATGCCTGGGGGAGATGAAGTATATTACAGCTGGTAGAGCTGTTCTTGGGAGGAGATTGGCCCATGTTAAACCTCAAGGGTAGGAGGGGGAATAGATGGGACTGTGTTTATGGCCAGATACAGCCCTGTTCAGGCTGACTATATATATTGACTGAAGTTTACTCCCCATCCCATTTTTTCCTTGTGCTGTGCAGGGGGTCCCCAGCTCAGCTTTGCGGGAGATCTGTCTGCTGAAAGAACTGAAACATAAAAACATCGTGAGGTAAGAACCTTAGGCAGTATTTGCCAGCTTTGGCTGGTAACATGTGGGAGATGGCTTCTGCAGTCAGGTATTGGTTTAAGGAGTATCATTGGGTGATGCAGGCGCACATCACTTTATATAATCTAACAAGCTGCGATGGTTACAGGGCGTACCAAGGACTGTGCAAGTGGTGCAAATGCACAGGGCACAAATACAGAAGGGGCACTGATGTCATCACTGGGGCTTCCGGGAAGCTCAAAGAGAGCAAGTTCCTATGCATGACTAAATGGGAAGGGACACCAGGTTCATGAGTCGCATAGGGCACATTTCTAGCTTGGTATGACCCTGAAGAGCACTGTCTTCTAGAGAAAAAGTGGATTAAGAACATTGCTGCAATGGGTCAGACCTAATATCCTCTTTCCAACAGTAGCCGATCCAGGTCACAAGTATCTACTAGGACCCAAAAAGTAACTAGATTCCATGCCACTCCACCCCCAGGGATAAGAAGTGGCTTTCCACAATGTTGCCTATTATAGAGCCTCCATCTCTGTGTATCTGTCCATCAGTACACATCTGATGTGCAAGCTTAGGTACAGCAGGGGCACTAAAGAGCTGGCAGGAGTTGCAAGAAGAGCAGAAAAGGAGCACTAAAGAGCCAGCAGAAGTCCCAGAGTCCCGTTGGCATAGTGAGAGGAGCAGCGTGAGAAAGGAAGAATGTGTGAGGGGTGGAGCTTAAGGAAAGGGGCAGGTTTAGGAGGAAAGAAAGGGCAGAGCATAAGGGAGGGGAGGGGTTAGGAGCAGGGCCGGATTTACCTATGCGCCATGTACGCCATGGCGTACGGCCCACAGCTGGCAAGGGCCCACAAAAAACTGCCGCGGCAGCATGGACGTTCCCGCGGTGCCCCCTCTGCCCTGCCGAATCCCCGGCTGAGCCCCTCCGTGCCAGCTTTGAGAGGCGCGAAGGGAGAGTGTCTCCCTCGCGTCCCTGTTAAGCCCGCAGGGGCTGATGGGAAAGTTCCCATCAGCCCCTGCGGGCTTAACAGAGACGCAAGGGAGACACTCTCCCTTCGCGCCTCTCAAAGCCGTCGCGGAGGGAGGGATTCGGCAGGGCAGAGGGGGCCCCGCGGGACCGTCCATGCTGCCGCGGCCTTGGTAGCAGCCAGCGGTTTTGCTTTTTTAAAATTTCATTTTACTTGAGCCGATGGGGGGGGGGGGGGTAGGACTGGAAATGGGCTGGAGGGGTTAGGACTGGTAATGGGCTATGGGGGGGGGGGGGTTAAGACTGATAATGGGCTGTGGGCTGATGGGGGCTGTAAGGTAATGCGCAATGGGGGGGGCTAGGAAGGGAAATGGGCAGGGGGGGTTAATACTGGAGGTGGGCTGAGGGGGTTAGGACTGGTAATGGGCTGTGGGCTGTTGGGGGGGTTAGAACTGGTAATGGGCTATGAGGGGGGGTTAAGACTGATAATGGGCTGTGGGCTGTTGGATGGGGTTAGAACTGGTAATGGGCTATGAGGGGGGGTTAAGACTGATAATGGGCTATGGGGGGGCTAGGACTGGAAATGGGCTGGGGGGGTTAAGACTGGAGGTGGGCTGATGGGGTTAGGACTGGTAATGGGTTGTGGGCTGTTGGGGGGGGTTAAGACTGGTAATGGGCTGTGGGCTGATGGGGGCTGTCTGGTAATTTTATTTATTTATTTATTTAAACGGATTTGGTATATCGCTTTCTCATGAAATCAAAGCGGTTGGCACAGCAAACAATCAATGAAATAGGTGTTGTCAGTAGCATGCAGTGGGTGATTCGTCACAGTGTGCTGTGTGAGAAAGTGTGGTTGATTTTGATGTGAAGCTATATACATTGTGTGCTAATGGGGTTAGGACTGGAAGTGGGCTGATGGGGGGTTAGGATTGGTATTGGGTTGGGGGGTTGCTAGGACTGGAAATGGGCTGATGGGTGGCTAGGACTGGAAATGGGCTAATGCAGGGACTAGAAGGGAATGGATGCTGGGTGAGGCTGGAACTAGAAGGGAGCTGATGTTGGGGAGGATTAGAATGGGATGGGGCTGGAAGAGTAAAATGGAGAAGGGAAAAATATTTTGTGTGGGAGGGATAAAAATCTACAATTGGCCGGGTATTGGGAGAGTAAGTGGGGATTGAGGATGGAGGGGTAAAATTTGAGTGGATGAAATAGGAATGAGGAAAGAGCAAAAGGAGAAAGATTAGTATGTTAAAGCAGATGTAGAGAGAGAATGGAAAAAACTAGAAGAGAGAAGAAAGAACAAATGGACAGCAGACGATGGAGAGTTAGCAGAAGACACGAAGAAACCAGAAGAAAGTGGCTGGAGCAATTGCAGCTGAAAAAAATGCACAAAAGGTAGAAAAATATCTCTTTATTTTGAATTTATTAATTGGAATATGTCAGCTCTGGTAAATGTGCATCATTAACGTCTGCGCTTTGTTTAGTACAAGAGCAAATTAATGTATAGTTTTATTTCTACAGTGTTGTACATTCCAAGATTGGCTTTTGGGATTCCCAGTTTAATTATTGTCTTCCTGTTTCTAAATTGTGATTACTTGTTTGGTGATGGTCTATGTTCTACATGTGTAACTGAGCTGAGGTGTTCTGTTTATATAATTCCTATTTGACATTGCCACTTGTTCTCTTTCCCCAGTAGGTCATGTATTGTTGTTCTCTGAAATGTATTGGTTTAATATTTGCAGTGTTGCCTTTTGATTGGTAGAGTATGGTGCTTTGTGAGTCCTGGTAGTGCTGTTAGGATACGGCGGGTTTGCTATGGGTTGGCACTGGATTATAGTAATGTAGAAATCTTTTAGTCTTTCTTTATCCATACACTCATTAAGAGGCACGTTTACTAAAAGTTAGTATATGGTAACATTATGCAAATATTTATGCAAATGAGGCCCCTTATGCAAATGAGGCCCCGCACCCCCCTTGGGCCGCCCCTGCTGGGGGCCCACAATTTTTGTTGGCGTAGGGCCTCACTCAAGGTAAATCCGGCCCTGGTTAGGAGGAAAGAAGCAAGGCTAAAGGAGGAAAGGAGAAGAAGAGGAGAGCATAAGGGAAGGGCAGAGTTAAAGAACAATGGAGACGAGATGGTGAGTGTATTAAACAAGAAGGGGAGAGGAGGAAGGAGGGAAAGGCTGCTGGCAGGAATAGAGAGGGAGTATAGAGTTGGGTAGCGGAGGAGTCATGGGTGGGTGTAAGGGAAAGGAGAGTGCAAGAGTGGGTAGGAATGCGGAATAGTGCAAGAGGATGAGAGGGACAAGGAGTGGGTGCAGGAGGACGTGGAAGTGCACACTGCCTCTGCCTCTGACACCCATGCACAGAAGCCCCCAACATACACATGCATGGGTGCATGCATACAGGCACACAGAGCCTCCTGACGCAAGCATGCATGCACGCCTAGATCCCCGACACGGGCACACAGAGCCTCCTGACGCAAGCATGCATGCACGCCTAGATCCCCTGACACGGGCACACACAGCCTCCTGACGCAAGCATGCATGCACGCCTAGATCCCCGACACGGGCACACAGAGCCTCCTGAAGCAAGCAAGCAGGCTTAGATCCCTGACACAGGCGAACACAGCCTCTGAAACTGCCACACAGTGTCCATGACACACGCACAAAACGTTTCATGCGTCCCTTCTGAAATTAGCCCCATAGTGTTCCTGTGTGACCTATTGTCATTTTCTATAATTTTTTCAGCCAAGCTCCAGTTCTCCTTTTCAGTGTCAAGCATGCTTTGAAGGGCAATAACTGCTTCATGTAAGTCATACAAATGCAATTCAGCATCCTCTAGCTACCTGCCAATTTGTGCTATATTTGAACTCAAATGAGCAGCTATGCTGGTGAGCTCACCTATTGAGCTATGTACTGCCATGTTTAATACTCTAGAACCAATCGCTTAGCTCTGTCCAATTTGGTTAATCTTCCTCAAACTTTCTGGGCATGTGATGTTTCAGTGGGGCCCACACTTATGAGGTGTAATTATCCACGCTGGGCTTTGCCCTTCCTGAGCACTCCCATCAGACCTGAGGTATGTAAATTCTTTTTAATTAAGTCTTTTGCTTTTCTGCCATTCTGGTCAGATTCCTCACCACCAGAGGATTCAGCAGTGAACATAAGATATGCCATACTGGGTCAGACCAAGGGTTCATCAAGCACCCAGTATTCTGTTTCCAACAGTGACCAATCCAGATCACAAGTACCTGGCAGGTTCCCAAAAGGTACAGATTCCTTATTCCTCCAGCCCAGTCCAGACAATAGAGTTGTCGCCCCCTACTCGCTGCTTGGAGACTGAAGTCTTGATGTCGCCTACTTAGGCTACTGGTACCTCTCTCAAGGCTCGGTATTCTCAGTCTCCAAGCAGCTTGGGGTGACTCTGTAGTCAGGACTCCTCTGGAGAGTGATAGGGAACAAAACAAAAGGGTATAGGATTTTCCTGTCTAAAGCTGAAAGGAGAGCAGGCAGAAGGTGAGGCAGATATCTGGAGGGAGTCTGCCGTAGGTGAGTTGAAGGACTGGGAAATCCATGGCTGGTGCACATCTTCTGGCATGAAGTGCTGGCGGCGCTAATAGCTCAGTCGCTAGAGGTGCTTAACATCCCGCAAGGAGGTTTGG
Organism: Ichthyophis bannanicus; assembly: GCA_033557465.1. NCBI lineage: Eukaryota > Metazoa > Chordata > Amphibia > Gymnophiona > Ichthyophiidae > Ichthyophis > Ichthyophis bannanicus. The sequence goes on along the minus strand of CM066031.1, from coordinate 161,441,782 downwards.
CTGAAGAGGATCCAATGGAAGGCCTGCTGTTTCAAGCATTTCAGAAGTCCTGGGTGATCTTCGTAGTTCATAGAGTGATCAAGCAGATGATCCAAGATGAATGGGAAGTGCCGGAGGAGGGTTTCAAGGGGGAGCGAACCATGTCTAGGTTGCTCCCTTTGATGGAGCAGGATAGAGAGCCGCTGAGAGCAACCAGAGTGGATGCCTTGGTGTCAGCAGTTGCAAAGAAGACTACGATCCCCATGGAAGGGGGTGCGGCTCTTAAGGACACACAAGATCGTAAAATGGAGACCCTGTTGAAGCAGGCCTTTGATATTGGGTGCTATGTCCTTGCAGACATCCATCTGCAGAGCGTATGTGGCAAGAGCTTATTTGCATTGGGTGGAAGGGATCCTGGACGGTGACGAAGGACCGCTGTGGGCATCCTTGGAAGAGGCAAAAATGGAGTTGGGGGCGGCATACTTGGCTGATGTCTGCTATGACCTGATCACTCCTCGGCCAAAGGAATGGCCTCAGTGGTAGCTGCTAGATGGTTGCTCTGGTTGAGGAATTGGGCGGATGGGACCTGTAGTGATGAAAGCTCCCAGGAAGACATGGAAGTGGAAGAAAATCCTAATTTCCCCTTTGAAATGAATGACAGTTCACTTGTGCATAAGACTTGCAAGCCAGATCAGAAAAAAACCCAGCTCCCTGCTAAGGTCAGGTCACGCCCTAGCTCAGGGGTGGAGACAAGCTTGCCTGATGATTGGTCACACAGGTGCAGAGAACAGGGCGTGCCTAGCAGCCAACGGTTCTTAAAACCACGAGCAGAGCAGAAGAAGGGAAGGAGGAAGGCAAAGGACAACAGAGAGAGCAAGGCTGAGCATAGCTGGAGGAGAAAGGTAGCTGCTTTCCTGGGAGTTTTCTTCTTTCTAAGAGGACCTGGAGAAGGACATAAGGAGGCTGTATTTCAGAGCCTGGAGGATCCCAGGAAGAAAGAAATCAGTGCTTGTCTGAGGAACCATTCCCAAGGTAAAGCCAGCAGTTTCAGAGCTGAGAAATCAACAGAGAAACAGTTTGCTATTGCTAAGGTCCAGGAAGCAGAGCCCTCACCGTCTACTGCTAAGAGGTGGGTGGAAGGTTTTACGTATGGGAAAAGTCATAGCCCTGATAAAAGCAGAACAGCTGAGTCTTCAAAGCTAGAAGCACTGAGAGAGTTGTTTGCTGAGGGAAAAGTTCACTCCCCTAATACAACTGTTCCTTTACAAGCTGAATTGCTGTGGAATCAGTTCCAGGAATTTCTAAAGGAGAGAAAGTCTGGGAGAGTTTTTAACTTTGATAGAGATACCATATATCCTGTTGCCATAGAAGGAATGCAAATAGATTCCTGTTTGCCAAGCTCTGAGTGTGAACCTGTACCAATGGATTGCTCATTGTGTTTAAAAGAAGAGTCTGCATTATTGAACGGAGCTGAGAGACTGTGAAGCAATATAGAGAATAAGTACAATACCTGCTTAGAATTAAGGAAAGCTAATACTGTGTTTTACTAAGCTTAATTGCCTTCTGAAGCTAAGAAGCAGTGCTTAGAAGAAGTTTGCTTTGAGAAAAGAAAATCACAGCTATTGCAAGTTTATCGATATTTCTGTTGACTGACCACATGAGGCAGTCCTCGGTGTAAGCTTGTGGGAATAAGAACAGCTGAACAGTGAAAAGAGGTTTTTGTTACGTCATTCTCTGTTACCTGATTTATCCTTTATGTTGGAGAAGCATCCTTTTTGCCTTGTTTGTGTATTGAGTTTAAATGCCCTGGAAATCCCCACAAAATAAATTTTCTTGCTGCCTTGAACCACCGACTCACAACTACAATTTGTCCTTAAAGAATAAACTACTAGTCCCAGAATACTTCTGGTGACAACAAGGGAAGCTTTATTCAAAAGTGGACAACATAAGGCTGTTTCCTGCTTGTAAGCTCTTGGGCCCAAGCGGAAGCATCGCAGACCTCAAAGGCGAGACTCAGCAAACTATCACTGGAGAAATTTGGTAAAGGAGTTGACTGATACGAAAGGCGGTCGCTTGTCCAAAGACAAGCCAGAGCGATTGGGGCAGCTGGTCCATGGGCAATCTCAGGACTTTAGGAGGTTTAGAGCAGTGTGGTTTGCCCCTTCTTCCCATGGCCGCTGTCTGCCCCAGGGGAAGTCCTTTCGAGGATCTAGGGGGTCGAGTAGAGGATTCTTCCCCTCTTCCGCCCCCTCTGGGCCCAAGAAAGCACAGTGAGATGAGGGGGGCCCAGAACAGACTGGCCCAGTGGGTGGATGGCTCTGGGATTTCTATGCTGCCTGGGTCCAGCTCACCTCTAATTGGTGGGTGCTCAAGGTCATTCGCGAAGGTTATGCATTAAATTTTGCCAGGCCTCTGCGCAACACATTGGTCAACTTCCCCTGCGGGGCACCACAGAAGGTCGTAGTGGTGTGAAATAGGCTGCAGCAGCTGGAGGCAGTGGTGGAAGTTCCCCAGACCAATGCAGCTGCAGTCAGTGCTCTATTTTGTGGTCCCCTTTTTGAATCTCCAACACGTAAATCAAGCTTTGAGTTCCGCGGTTTTGTATGGAGGTGTTACGATCGGTTATTGCCACAGTACGGCAGGGTGAGTTCCTCACAGCCTTGGATCTCACAGAGGCCTACCTGCACAATCCCATATGGCTGGCACATCAAAGGTTTATTTGCTTTGCAGTACCAATGGGACATTTCCAATTTTGAGCACTTAATTTGGGCTGGCAACCACGCCAAGGACCTTCACAAAAATCATGGTGGCACTCTGCAAAGAGGGAGTGCTGATGCACCCATACTTAGACGATTGGCTCATGCAAGCAAAAACACCAGAAGAGAGCAGAGCAATGATGGATTGAGTGGTTGCCTGTCTTCAGCAGCTCGGCTTTGCCAAGAGTCATCTGAGGCCCAGACTGGACTTGCTCTACCGCTGGGCCTAATTTTCAGATGGACCTAGGGCTTGTCAGATTGCCTGAGGAAAGGGTGATGAAGAGAGTCGCAAGTCAGGCAGTTCTGGCGGATGGTAGTGCCATTTGCCTGGCATTATCTGCAAGTGCTAGGATCTGTCAGCTGCCATAGATCTGATACCCTGGGTGAGGGCACATATGCGGCCTTTGCAGAGGGCACTTCTGCAGCGTTGTTTGCCTCAGCAGCAGTCCTTGCACCAGAGGTGCCTTGCCCGCGATTGGCTCAAGTATCTCTGGGCTGGTGGCTCTCCTGGGACAACCTTCTGGTGGGAATGCCACTAGAACCACCGAACTGTGTTCCGCTAACGACGGACACCAGCTTGATCAGCTGGGGGGGCACACTGCTAGTCGCGGTTAGCCCAAGGGTATTGGACGCAGGAAGAGAGCCAGTGGTCAGTAAACAAGTTGGAAATGAGGGCAGTGTTTTACACATTGCTGGAGTTCTGAAGTTCCTGCAGAGAAAAGCAGCTCAGGTATTCTCCGACAATGACACGATGGTAATTTACATCAATCGGCAGGGAGGTATGGCGAGTATCCCCCTGGCAGACGAGATAGACCCAGGAGGTTGTCCTCCACCCAGCTCGGCAGTAGCGCTATCAAGCACATGAGACCGGTAAGGACAACATGGTGGCTGATTATCTCAGTTGATTGCGCCTGGACCTTGTGGAGTGGCGCCTGAGTGATGATGTATTTGCCCAGATCATCCAGAAGTGGTGTCAGACAATTATGGATCTCATGGCAACCTTTGGGAACGCGAAGGTGACTTGTTTGTTCAGCAGGCAGAGAGTATGTTAGAAGGTTTGGACGCGCTGGTTCAGAGGTGGTTGGTGGAAGGACTTCTGTATGTCTTCCCACCCATGGGCATTGATAGGAAAACTCCTTCAAAGGATAGGGTCACATCCGGGGCCGGTTGTGTTGATAGCTCCAGACTGGCAAGGTGCCTGTTTATGCCGATCTGCTCCATTTTGGCTGTGGAGCACCATGGTGCCTGCCAGAGGGTGCCATACCTCTTGACACACAAACCCATTCTCATGCCGCAGATGAGTCGATTCTCGCTTACGGCTTGGCTCATGAAAGGGCTCGATTGAGAAAGCGAGGCTATTCGGTGGTAATTACAACAATGCTGAAGGCCCAGAAGCGTTTCATGTGTTTATCCTAAGTCAGTGAATGGTGCGTATTGTGATAAGGAAGCTTATCATAGCTCAGGAAGGAGCTATAGAAAAGGTGAAGTGACTCTGAACAAGCAACCTGTCAGTTCTGGTAGAAATAAGAAAACAGAATTTTCTCATAAAAGACTACCAGTCCCAGAATGCACCAGGTTTCCAACAGCCATTAGAGGAGCTGAAGTGGGGAAACGTGTGTTCAATCAGGAGGGCTATGAGGTAATCCCTAAGCACTCATCTCAAAGGGCAGGGCCTGATTCAGCACAGCTGCGCTGTGTTAGGGAGGAGCACTCATCTAAGCAGAATAAGAGTAGAGTTTATTCTACAGATGACCATCTTCATGATCACCTTGTATATCCAGAGAATTGTCCTCAGTATCCTGAGAATCAGCTTGAGTTTGATCATCAGTTTCATCTGAAGGATCATCAGAAGCAGAAGCCAAACCGGACGGACAGAGAGGGAAAGAGACCCTTTGGAAGAAGGAAGAGAAAAGCCTTTGAGAGGTCTAGAAGAGTCCAAAGCAGTACGTATACTGGGAGGTATTCCAAGGGCCAGCATACACCATTGGACTGGGGAAAGCCAGAGGAATGGTGCTGCAGAGCTAGGAATCACCAAAGGCTACCTGTGAGGGAGACGGCTGCACGTGGAAGGGACCCTAAGACCTGTGCCAGAAGGTATGTGAAGAGAGATCCAGTGTCCAGGGATCTGGATTGGAAGGCTGGACATAAGAACTGGACTACATACTGGCCAGGCTATATAGAGAGGAACTCTAGCAGCAATGGAAGCTCAGGTATGAACACTGATCTATGCCCTAGCTATAACCTTGAAAGACAGCAGGGAAACAAGTATTCTCCTGAAAATGCTCCATTGAGATTCATCTGTGTCAATCCATGATATTGAACCCATGCTTGTTGAACAAGGGGGAATAATAGCAGATGAGGATCCTGTTTATATGGACTGCTCTCTATCTAAACTCCGTTGGTAACTTTCTGTTATAAAGTACAGCAACCATCACAAAGAAATACAAATTTGTTCTTTAATCTATTCAAAAAAAGCTCCTGAAGCAGGTTTTGACCCACACAGTAGAAAGCAAGCCAGCTAAGGGGTTTCAGCTGGATAACTGCTAGCAATTAAGCCTTACCTAATTGCTTGTGAGCTAGGAGAGAATCTAGTCTGAATCTGTGTGGGAAGTAATCAGAAGTTAATCTGAAAAGAACAGTTTGTTTCTTGCTTTGTGGCTTTTCATTTGTTGTTTTCCTGATTTTGACTTTGTTTTTCCAAGTTAACACTGAAAGCAAGTAACCTAATTTATGTGCTACCAAGCATATCTGTGTTGGGAGAAATAACCCCATAAATAAATATCTTATTGGCTTTACCCAAGAGCACAACTAAATTATTGTCAGCAGCTGTGTCTGGTGTGAATGAACTACATTGCCCACAATACCTTGCAAATCATATAGATATATGCACTTGCCAAGACTGTGAAGATTTTCACCCAGGCAGCCGTCTGACAGTATTTGAAGACTGTCAGTAAAGGGAATACGGCCCCTCTCGGCGTCACTGCCAGAGGTGCTGGCTTTCCTGCAAGTTAGCTTGGAGAAAGGTTTGGCTGGGAGCTCATTAAGGGTTCAGGTGGCAGCAATTACTTGCTATAGTGATAGAGTCCAGGAACAGTCACTGGGGTCGCATCCGGATGTGGCCTGTTTCTTCTGGGCAGTGAAGCATGTCCAGCCACTGCTCTTGTCCTTGGTTCCCCTGTGGGACCTGAACCTAGTGTTGCAAGGACTAATGGAAGCTCCTTTTGAACCAGTTGGTACATCGACATTGAAGGCTCTAACATTTGAAAACAGGCTTCTTGGTGGCTATTTGTTTGGCGCAGCAGATCTTTGAGCTTCAGGCCTTGTCCCGTCAGGAACCATTTTTGCTGATAATGAAAGAAAAAGTGGTACTTCAGCCAGTGCCTTCCTTTCTACTCAAGCTGATTTTGCCTTTTCATGTGAATCGGGTGGTGTCCCTGCTGGTTTTTGCATGGGATGGTGCCGGAACTGAGCACCATCAGTTGCACATCTGCTCCATGTGCGACAGATTTTGGGCAGATATCTGAAGGAGATAGAACAGTTTCGCAAGTCGGATCACTTGTTTGGGGGACCATGCAAGGGAGAGGCCACATCCAAAGTCTCTATTGCTCGATGGATCAAGGAGGCCATAATGTCGGTGTATTTGTTGCGTCACAAAAAGCTCCCTTTGGGTTTGTGAGTACATTCTACTAGGGCGCAAGCAGCCTCCTGGGGAGAGGTTTCCTTGGTTCCACCGATGAACATCTGCTGGGCAACGACGTGGTTGTCCTTGCACACATTTGTTCGCCATTACCATCTCGGTATGCAGGTGGTGGAGGATGCCTGTTTTGGGTTGGTGGTGCTTCAGGCCAGGCTTGCGAGTCCCGCCCGAGAATGACTGCTCTGGTACATCTCTATTGTCTGTCTGGTCTGGTCTGGACTGGACTGGAGGAATGATAAGGAAGGGGTAAATTTAGATCTTACCTGAATTTTGTTTTCCTTGAGTTCCTCCAGTCAAGGACCCTCCCTTGTTGCTGATCTTAGCCAGGATGATCTTAGACCTGAAGATTTCAATGTGAAGTTGGTTCGGGGGATGGCCACCGCCCTGGCATTGGGATTGTCCTCACCAGGCACATAGGTTTCCTGCTAACTGCGATGCTTCCGCTTGGGCCCAAGAGCTTACAAGCAGGAAACAGCCTTATGTTGTCAATTTTTGAATAAAGCTTCCCTTGTTGTCACCAGAGGTATGCTGGGACTTGTAAGTAGTTTATTCTTTAAGGACAAATTGTAGTTGTGAGTCGGTGGTTCAAGGCAGCAAGAAAATTTATTTTGTGGGGATTTCCATGGCATTTAAGCTCAATACACAAACAAGGCGAAAAGGATGCTTCTCCAACGTAAAGGATAAATCAGGTAACAGAGAATGACGTAACAAAAACCTCTTTTCACTGTTCAGCTGTTCTTATTCCCACAAGCTTACACTGAGGACTGCCTCGTGTGGTCATTCAACAGAAATACAGATAAACTTGCAACAGCTGTGATTTTCTTTTCTCAAAGCAAACTTCTTCTAAGCACTGCTTCTTAGCTTCAGAAGGCAATTAAGCTTAGTAAAACACAGTATTAGCTTTCCTTGATTCTAAGCAGGTATTGCACTTATTCTCTATATTGTTTCACAGTCTCTCAGTTCCGTTCAATAATGCAGACTCTTCTTTTAAACACAATGAGCAATCCATTGGTACAGGTTCACACTCAGAGCTTGACAAACAGGAATCTATTTGCATTCCTTCAATGGCAACAGGATATATGGTATCTCTATCAAAGTTAAAAACTCTCTCAGACTTTCTCTCCTTTAGAAATTCCTGGAACTGATTCCACAGCAATTCAGCTTGTAAAGGCACAGTTGTATTAGGGGAGTGAACTTTTCCCTCAGCAAACAACTCTCTCAGTGCTTCTAGCTTTGAAGACTCAGCTGTTCTGCTTTTATCAGGGCTATGACTTTTCCCATACGTAAAACCTTCCACCCACCTCTTAGCAGTAGACGGTGAGGGCTCTGCTTCCTGGACCTTAGCAATAGCAAACTGTTTTTCTGTTGATTTCTCAACTCTGAAACTGCTGGCTTTACCTTGGGAATGGTTCCTCAGACAAGCAATGATTTCTTTCTTCTTGGGATCCTCCAGGCTCTGAAATACAGCCTCCTTATGTCCTTCTCCAGGTCCTCTTAGGTAGCTGCTTTCCTGGGAGTTTTCTTCTTTCTTTCTCCTCCAGCTATGCTCAGCCTTGCTCTCTCTGTTGTCCTTTGCCTTCCTCCTTCCCTTCTTCTGCTCTGCTCGTGGTTTTAAGAACCGTTGGCTGCTAGGCACTCCCTGTTCTCTGCACCTGTGTGACCAATCATCAGGCAAGCTTGTCTCCACCCCTGAGCTAGGGCTTGGCCTGACCTTAGCAGGGAGCTGGGGGTTTTTCTGATCTGGCTTGCAAGTCTTATGCACAAGTGAACTGTCATTCATTTCAAAGGGGAAACTAGGATTTTCTTCCACTTCCATGTCTTCCTGGAAGCTTTCATCACTACATAACACACAAAAAGAAACCAGACACATTTCTTGATCACAACGCACTCTATGGAAAAGTAGGCATGCGGTTTTGATAATAGCATGAGCTCTACTTCTGTTCGGCTGGTGTTTATGGCAGTTTTTCCTTGGTTTTTGGATTGTTTCTAGTTGTATTTTAATATGAGTTCTATGGACATCATTGTTTGGGTGGAGTCTGCTTTTTCAATAGAATACTGAGCCTTGAGGGAGGTGCCAGTAGCTTAAGAAACATCATCAAGACTTGGCATGCTCCACTCTCCAAGCTGCAGGTGGGAGGTGACAACTTTATTGTCTGGACAGGACTGGAGGAATTCAGGGAAAGAAAATTATCAAGTAATTTTATTTATTTAGCTAGACTTATATACTGTTTTTCACTGTGTCAAAGTGGTTTACAGTGAACAGTGCCAAATGCTTGCCAGTGGGTAAGAAGTAGATTTCCTCAGTCCTCTTTAACCCTTTCATGTTTACCCCAAGTGACCATGCCTGTAAGTACCTGACACATATAATTTTTCCATATTTTTCACTTTACTACCAAAAGTATTGGCAGAATGCACTGTTCTTAGTCTAAATATGATGACATGTAACCAGGACGTTGTCAGAAAATAAATGGACAACAGTGGAAAAATTTCAAAAATTTTATTAGACGCTAAAGGACTTTTATGGACTTTTCCTCCAAATATTTCTCCAAACCTCTTTTAAATCCAACTACACTAACAGCTTTTACTATATCCTCTGTTAACAAATTCTAGAGTTTGATTAAGCGTTGAGTGAAAAAAATATTTTTTCAGAATTGTCTTAAATGTGCTACTTTGTAGCTTCATTAAGTGTCCCCTAGTCTTTCTACTTTTTGAAAGGGTTAACAACCGATCTACATTTACCCGTTCCACTTCATTCGTTACTTTGTAGACTTCAGTCATATCTCCCCTCATTCGTCTTTTCCAAGTTAAGGCTTAAAAGATTAGGACTCTTTATCTCATAGGGGTATCCTTCCATCCCCTTTACCATTTTGGTGGCTCTTTTCTAATTCTGCTATATCCTTTTTAAAGATATAGTAATCAGAATTGCACACAATATTCAAGGTGTGGTCGCATCATGGAGCGATACAGAAGCTTATAGAATATCCTTTGTTTTATTCTCCATTCCTGTCTTTGATTCCTAGCTTTCTGTTTGCTTTCTTGGCTGCCGCTGCACACTGGGCAGAGTTCCAATTATCCACGATGACGCGTTTATCCTGCGTGGTGGTTCTTAATGTGGAACCTTACATCGTGTAACTGTAGCTTGGGTTGTTCTTCCCTAAGTGCATAACTTTGCACTTGTCCACATTAAATGTCATCTGCCGTTTGGACACCCAGTCTCCCAATTTATCAAGGTCTTGCAATTTTTTACAATCCTTTTAACAACTTTGAATAACGTGGTGTCATCTGCAAATTTGTTCACCTCTTTCATTATTCCCATTTTCAGGTCATTTATAAATGTTAAAACACAGCACAGATCCCCCTCTGTACTCTATTATTCACCTTTCTCCATTGAGAAAATTGGTCATTTAGCCCTACTCCCTGTTTTCTATCTTTCAACCAATTTCTAATCTGTAATAGTACTTTGCTTCCTATCCCACAGCTTTTTAATTTCTCCAAGAGTCTCTCATGAGGGACTTTATCAAAGGCTTTCTGAAAATCAAGATACACTGTATCAGCTGGTTCACCTTTACCTGTTTTCTCACACCTTCAAAAAAAATATGAGATTGGGGTGACAAGACTTTCCTTGGCTAAATCCATGTTGGCTTTCTGCCATTAAACTATGACTCTCTACATGTTCAGTAATTTTGTTTTTTATAGTCATTTCTACCATTTTGCCTGATACTGATGTCAGAATCACTGGTCTGTAGCTTTTTCGGAAATAAGCAGGAAGTCAGTCGTCACATATGGGTGATGTTGGTGCTGATGGAACCCACGTGGATCCATTCCCCAGTTTTTAAAGAAGGCCTTTGGGACCTATACCACACATGCAGATCACCTTCCCACCCAAAGATGCCATCTTACATGAGTCTTCTTTTTTTCCACAGAGTCCTGCAGACATTCTGTCTGTGCGCCCGGATAAAGTTGATTTTTTTTCCACCAGTATCTGTAATATTTTCTTCTTTTCTGTAATCAATCACCTTTCCGTCACCAGAGTCCAACACCTTGGCATCGTGCTTTTTGCTCAGATACCTTTCTTTTATTTTTTGGCCCTCAGGTTTTTCACTCGTGGCCTATCTGGTCAAAACATCTAATCTCACAGGGCTCATTTTTCCCACTATGACTTCGACCAGCGGCTTCAAGGAGTATGGCAAGTGCAATCGCACTATGTCCTGTACGGCCCACCACATTTTCTGCATTTATTGCCTCGAGGCGGACTATGACATGTCTTCCTTCCCATTGTGCCTTTTGTCAGCTAAGACCCAGAAGGAATGTGAAAGGTGGCAGGGGGAGCTGTTCAGCAAGTCTGTCCCAGGATTGGCATTGGTGCCAAATCCCTGCCTTCGGCATCGGGCAACTTGGCATCGTGCTCCTGGGCCCACTCAGAGCAGCGGGATTGATGGGTATCAGTTGTCCTCGGAGGATCTTCCCCGGCAGAAGACTTCATTGAAGTCCAAGTCGAGGTCCGACCCGGCCTGGGAGGTAAGACCTCGGGGACCCAGGCGCAGAGCCCTCGACTCTACACTGGCGATGAGAGTGGCCCACCCCCCAAGCTACCTCAGAGGGAGCCATCGACAGCAGAGTCAGGCGATCACGCCGGTTCCCCTGATGCCATCACCATCCGGGACACACCCTCCCAGGACCTGGCTCTGGCATCGGAGCCCCTGAGGTCGGAACCCGCTCCAGTGGACATCAAAGCCAGGATGCTGGCCCTTGAACACAGCTTTGCTGAGTTCATCGGTGCTCACGGGGACCCGGCTCCCAGTCACTCCAGGTCATTGGGGCCCTTGACCGGGCTGTTATCCTCCAGGACATCCTCAGAGGATGCCCCTCCTATGCTGGAGAGGTTGGCCCATTCTGTGTTGACTCCATCAGCTTCTGAGTCAAGGGCTGGCACATCATTGGGCGCAGCTGTGCCAGAGCCCCGATGCTGGGTGTCATTGACACAGTCAGTCTGACGACCATGGAATGAAAGCTGTCTCCTTTGGTTTGGAGTCAACGTGGGAGACAGATGAAGGGTCTCCCGACATCGTTCTCCACCGGGACATCCCTTCCAACCTGTCCCTGCCACACCATTGGTGACTGTCGCTTCCAGAGGATTTGGCTTTCCTGGAGTTTGTTTGGGAGATGTCCCAGGCACTCGCTTTTGTGGTGGTGCCCGAGGACGAGCCATGTGCCAAGGATCTAGAGATCCTCTAGTATGAGGCTCCCCCTTGGGAGGCACTGATGGTGTCCATCCAGTTGCTCTTCAGGATATGGGAGATCCCGGTGACAGTGACTATTGTGAACCGTCAACTCTATTCGCAGTATTGCGTCAGCTGGAGCCCCGACTTCCAGAAAACACAGCTGCTACATAACTCCATGGTCTTTGAGTCAGCTATGCATTCACATTAAGAGCCAGAAGATGCACTCCTTTGTGCCTCCAGGCAGGGAGGCGCGCACCATGGATGCTTTTGGCAGAAAATGTTTCCAGGACTTCATGCTCACAGCCCAGATCCAGGCATACCAGCTGTACATGGGCATGTACCTGAGGGACCTGGCAAAGGAAATCACCGTGTTCTTGGTTAGGTTAGTAGGCAGATCTCTGGAGTGCATTCAGGACCATAGTGTCATCGGTCAGAGAATGCTCCAAGTTTCAAACTTGAGCAGCCTTTGATGGCTTTGAGCCAGTGGCTCGGGTAGCTGTGATGGGCATTAGTGCCACCTGCTTTGCCTGGCTACAGTCCTCCAACTTGGAGCAGTGGGTTCAGGGCAAGTTAGCCAATGTCCTGTGCCAGGGGGAAAATCTTTTTGGCAGGCCTATGATGGAGAAGGCTGACAAGCTAGAGAAGGAATTCATGACCAGAACCAGACTGTCCAAGAAAGTGTCTGAGCCTTCCTGTAAGAAGGCTTTGTGGGAAAAAGTCCTTCCACCTGAAAACCAAGCTTAAGGAAACTATCTCAAGTTTCAGGCCTATCATGCTCCCCCGCAGGGGCTGCAAGCCAGATGCCAGGGCATGTCCCTGTAAGCCAGAGGCCCCTAAACACCAAACTGCCTCAGCCGCAGCCTTGAGGGAGGGTTGACTCCTCGAGCATAGACTCCCTCCCCCAGGAGGGTACAGGGCCCTTCACTCATAGGTGGCCCAACATTACGACGGACACCTGGGTGCTGCAAGTGGTCGGGGAAGGTTATCTCCTCCACTTTGCACAGCTGCCTCCTCCCTTCTTTCCCTGGGGGATTACCAATGGATCCCTTGCACAGGGAGCTTCTTCTGAAGGAGCTCAAGGGTTTGCTCAAAGATCCAGCAGTGTAGCCTGCTCCCTGTACCTTCTGAGCAGGGGGTTCTACTCCCACTACTTGTCTCCAAAAAGATTGGGGCTTCCAGCCCATCCTGGATCTACGGAACCTAAACTGCTTCCTGGTCAAGGAAAAGCTCAAGATGTATCCCTTGGAACCTTGCTGCCCTACCTCCTGCAGGGAGATTGGCTATGCTCCTTGGATCTCAAAGATGCCTACATCCACATCCTGATCCACCCAAGGCACCATCAGTACTTCTGGTTCATTGTCAGTAGACGACATTTTCAATATGGGGTACCCCCCTTCGGCTTTGCCTTGGCTCCCAGAGTATTCACAAAATGTCTGGCGGTCATGGCTGCTCGCCTCCGCCTCCAGGGGGTATTCATCTTCCCTTTTTTAGATGATTGGCTCATTTGAGCCTCCGTGCTGGGGGAAGCCTGGGTAATGCAATGCAGCACACCATGGGGCTACTCCAGAGCCTGGGATTTGTGGTCAACTTCCTGAAGTCCCACCTTCAGCCCATCCAGCAACTGGAGTTCATCGGTGCCCTCCTCGATTCCACTCGAGGAAAGGCGTTTATGCCTCTTGATCAAGTTCAGCTGCTATCAGCCTTGGCCCAAGCCGTCCAGGGAGACTCAGTGGGGACAGCAGGCAAATGCTTCGTCAACTGGGGCCATGGCCTCCACCGTCCATGTCACCCCGTTTGCTTGCCTCCACATGAGGCAGGCCCAGCGGACACTTGGCGCCCAGCGGACACAAGCATCCGGCCATCTGAAGGACCATATCCTGGTAATACCAGCCCTGAAAACCTTCCTCGACTGGTGGCAGGACCCTCTCATTCTCAGAGCCCGCCAGCCCTTTCAGGTTCCCCCAGCATGACGCACCCTCACAACGGATGTATCCAAGCTGGGCTGGGGGGCCCACTGCAATCATCTGCAGTCACAGGATCCGTGGTCACCAGAGGAGAGTGCCTCACAGATTAACCTGCTGGAACTCAGGGCAGTCTGACATGCACTGTGCATCTTCCAGGATCATCTGGAAGCCCAGGTGGTTCAGATCCAAATGGACAACCAGGTAGGAATGGACTATATCAACAAGCAAGGGGCACAGGGTCGTACCACCTCTGTTGGAAGGCGGTGCACCTCTGGAATTTCACAGCGGGGAAGGACATCATGCTGGCCAACCAGCTGAGCCGTGTCCTTCAGCCCCACGAGTGGAGGCTAAACCCGGCAGTGCTGGGAAAGATTTTCTGGCGTTGGGGGACCCCGGAGATGGATATCTTTACCGGTCAGGACAACATTCAGCTGCTGCATTTCTGCTCATGGAGGCCAGCCCGGGACCAGGAGGCTTGGACATTTTTCTTTTCCCCTGATCTGGAGGCTTCCTCTATGCCTTCCCACCCGCCCCCCCCCCCCGATGCGGTGGACCCTCCTCGAGGTCCAAGAGGAAGCAGCCTCAGTGATTCTCGTTGTGCCCAGGTGGCCCATGCAACCCTGGTTTCCCCCCCCCCCCCCCCATTTTTGCAGCTGTCCTGGAGGGACCTGCTACTGCTGTGGATTGCCCTGGACCCTGGACAACAGGACCCTACTGCATCTTAAGTTCCCATCACTGGCGCTGACAGCCTGGATGCTGAGTCTAGCTATAGTGTACCACGGCCTCTCCTGGCCTCACGTAAGGGTTCTACGTGATAGGCGTTTGCCTTTCAGTGGCACAGATTTTTGCACTGGTGTGCGGAGGAAGGTCTTAACCCCTTCTCATGCATGATGCCAGACATCCTGCAGTACCTTCTGCATTTATCAGGGGCTGACCTTAAGTCCAACACAGTTCGAGTGCACCTCTGTGCCATCTCTGCTCACCATCACATAGTGTAGGGCCAAGCGCTGTCGCTGCACCCCCTGGTGAGCAGGTTCATGTGGGGCCGCCTCATCTCCCAGCCCCCGGTGGCTTGGGACTTCAGTGTGGTTTTGGGGAGGTTTATGGCTCCACCCTTTGAACCCTTGGTCACCTGCCATCTCAAATTTCTTTCCTGGAAAGTTGTGTTCCTAATGCACTCACCTTGGCCAGAAGGGTGAGTGAATTGCAGGCGTTGATGGCTCATGCACCTTACACCAGATTCCACAAGAACAGGGTCGTCCTTTGGACTCACCTGAAATTCTTACCAAAAGCTGTCTCTGCCTTCCATTTAAATCAAGAGGTGGTATTGCCCACCTTCTTTCCTAGGCCTCTTTCTTCTAGGGTGGAAGCCTCACTGCCCACACTAGACTGTAAGCAGGCGTTGTCCTTTTTACATCCAGAGGGGACAGTCCTATCGCCATTCAACGCAGCTCTTTGTGTCTTTTGACTCCAGTCGACTGGGACTCGCAGTCTCCAAATGCACCCTTTCATGCTGGTTGGCTGACTACATTTCCTTCACCTATCAACAGGCAGGGCTCTTTCTCGAGCATCATGTAACAGCACACAATGTGCATGCCATGGCAGCCTTGGTGGCAAGCCTGCGCTCAGTGCCCTTACTGGAGATATGCCGGGCCACCACTTGGTCTTCAGTGCACACCTTCACTGCACATTACTGTCTGGAGGAAACTCCTGGAGGGACAGCACCTTCGGCCAGTCAGTACTCCGTCATCTCTTTGGGGAATGATGCAGCTCCTCCCTCCAACCTGTGATCTCCAGGCTACCGGGGTGGGAATTGTATCCTCTGCTGCTACTGTAGTGTCAGACTTCCAGCCAAACAGCACCCTTGCTGCCCTTACAGTATGTTTTTTTTGGGTCGCCCGTGGCTTTTACAGGTTTTTCAGTAGCCTGTAGCTTGGGAGTCCCATATATGTGAAGATAGACTTCCTGCTTGTTCCCGGAGAAAGCGTAGTTACTCACGTGTAACAGGTGTTCTCCAGGGATAGCAGGAATCGGTCCTCACAACCCTCCCTCCTCCCCATGGAGTTGTTTTCTTTTTATGCTTTTTGAGCTATGTTGTCATACTGAGGTAAAATGGCATCTTTTGGGCAGGAAGGTGACTGCATGCACAGTGTAGGTCCCAAAGGCTTTCTTTGAAAGCTGGGGATTGGATCCACTTGGGCTCTGTTGGTGCCGACGTCACCCATATGTGAGGACTGATTCCTGCTGTCCCCGGAGAACGCCTATTACAGGTGTGTAACTATGCTTTCCCAGAACACTCCTTGGAACTCTTTATAGAAATTGGCATTACATTGGCC
Organism: Ichthyophis bannanicus; assembly: GCA_033557465.1. Taxonomy (NCBI): domain Eukaryota; kingdom Metazoa; phylum Chordata; class Amphibia; order Gymnophiona; family Ichthyophiidae; genus Ichthyophis; species Ichthyophis bannanicus. The sequence continues at coordinate 161,425,828 of CM066031.1, read as the reverse complement.
ACTCGCCAATCTTCGAGTATGACAGATCACAGAAATAGTTCTACAATCAAATATTTCAGTTCTTTTATCACCCTAGGATGTATGCCATCTGGTCCAGGCGATTTGCTGCTCTTTAGTTTATCAATTATATTTTCCTGATTTATCGAGATTTGTTTCAGTTCCTCTGATATAGCACCTTTTTGAATATCATTTCTAGCGTGGGTAAGTTTCCTACATCATCTTCAGTAAAGACTGAAGCAAAACAATTCATTCAGTTTCTCCGCTATGGCCTTGTCCTCTCTCTGCACCTTTTACCCCTCCATCATCTAATGGTCTAACTAACTCCTTCATAGGTGTTTTGCTATGAATATACTTGAAAATGTTTCTTTTTATGTGCTTTTTCTTCCATGCCTGCCTTGCATTTCACTTGCCAGAATTTGTTTCCTGTTTTTGTCATTTGGCTTTTTTGTCCATTATTGAAAGATTCTGTTTTAGCTATTATAGCCTATCTGACCTCACCTTTAAGCATGCTGGCTGTTTTGTCTTCCTTCCACCTTTTTTTAAAGCATAGAATACATCTGGTCTGGGCTTCCAAGATAGTATTTTTAAATAACACCCAGGCCTGATGTAAACTCTTAACCTTTGAAGAGAGAGCTGAAAGCCAGTCACTGCAGGAATAGCAAGGTGTGTGTTGTGGTTTTGTTTTTTGTTTTGTTTTGGGGTTTTTTTGTGTTGCGTTGAGTTGGAGCTCTAGCTTTATGCCACCATCTTGGCTGCTGCTGTCATCCACCTCCACTGCAGGATTTTAAAGTAAAATTAATCAAGGTCTGGTTTAGCCTTTGTCCCTCCTCCAATTTCTAGTGTCTTGGGCAGATCCTCTTGTAATATATGAAAACTGGCCTGTAAGCCCATCCCATAATCCTGCTTCTGTCAAAGGTGCAGACCATACTTGTGCCTTCCTAACACTCTTTGCTGATTTTTGAGTCTTTCTCATATCTCCATATCGTGGAATACTGCACAGTGTGCTGTTGTGGGGCCATGGATGATTTAAAAACCATAAGGAGCCATTTATATATGAAACACTAAAGAGATTCAGTGTTTACCAGCAAGGAGATGTGGATTCTGCAGAGGGAACTTCTTATTGTCCCTTCAGTGCATTCCCAAAATCTGGGTTGTCTGCTCTCACCAGCAGCTTGGATACTGAGCATGTCATCTCTAACATCAGTGTTCTCAAGCAACTGGCACCACCCACCAGCCCCAGTCTCCAAGCAGCTGGAGAGAACTGATCCCAAAGTCTGGGCTTGCTGAAGGGACAACTAAGGAACATGTTTTTCTTGAAAATTCAGTTTAAAGGGCTGTGTATAGTCTGTCTGGGTTGGCTAATTAGATACAATAAAGCCACCTGTGGAAAAAAAAATGTGGGGTGATTGCACAACTGCATATTCCCTAGGTGAAGGGAGAGCGGCGTTTCCCTAACGCCTATCGGGTGAGGAGCCGCCAGCTGAAAGGCAGTATGGCATTTTGGGCAGAGCCTTTTCATTTTGGGTGTTTTTTTTCTCTACATGAGGGGGTTTGCTGATAGGATTGGTGACCTTCAAGCATAGTACCATGTGGCTGCGGCAGCCATTTTGAGCAGTACGGGAAACGGTGCATTTTCGTCAGGTGCCTCTTTTTTTTTTTTTGAACAAATGGGACAGAAGCAGGCTTCGGTTGCAGGGGTCTTTTCCTTTGCATTTTTTGTTTTTATTTGCCTCTTGCCAGACAAAGTTTGGTTTAAATTATGAAGAAGCAAAAAAAAGAAAGGTGAAAAAAAAGGATAAAAACAAAACCTTCCTACTGCTTGTCTTGCATCCCGTGAGCTTAGAGAGAAGGCTTAAAGAAGTCTCTCCTTCCCCTTGGTAGTACAATGCCATCCAAGGCCATGTACTTGACATGCGATGCCAAAAGAAGCTTGGTTTCGGCCATGGGATTTTGTCGTGGTTGCAAGGCAGAGTTGTACTCTGCAGAAAAGATTCCAAGACCAAGCAGTGAGGTCAGGGACCTGAAGGGGCCTCATAGGTATCCGGGAGCCACAGGTTCCATGGGGCATGGCAGGGGAGGATGAAACTGACACACAGGGCCCTGTCCCTACTCAAGCAAGTGGACAAAGTTTTTGCACCCTCGGGCTTCAACATCCCGTGAAGCACCTACAAGCAGCACGCAGCCGGGTTTGTTTTTGCCCAAGTTTGTGCTGCTTATGTATCAGGCTTTTTGCATAAAGCAGCTGGGAGAGGAACCTTCTGGGGCACTGGAAAGAGAAAAAAAAGAGAAGATTCTCAGAGGAAACGGTTGGAGAGGAGCCTCCAGGAAGTAGGCACCGCCTGGAAGACCCCTGGGGGGAGATGGGGACGTTTCACTCGAAAGACCCGAAGGGCCTAGAGGAGGAGGTGGACCTAGGTGCCGAACCGGGAGAACTAAAAGGAGAAATGCTGCAAGAAGAATTGCACATTATTTGTATTTCGCAGACAGGAGTTGCCAGTTCTCGTTTCACAACCCTTGAAAGCACTGAACATGCTGGTAGGAGTATCCCAGAAAGATGATCCTTTGGAGGTTCCGCTGTTTCAGGTCGTCTACAAAGCGCAGTCCATGTTTCCCGTACATAGGGTGATTAAACAGATGATACAGGATGAATGGGACGTGCTGAAGGGTACACGCACGATGGCTAGGCTCTATCCGCTCCCAGAGCAGGAAAGAGCTCCTGCATTCACCGAAGGTGGATGTGGCGGTGTCAGCGATAACTAAGACGACCACCATACCGGTGGAAGGTAGCTCCGTCCTTAGAAATGTACAAGCAGAAAGATGGAAATGTTGCTAAAGCAGGCCTTTGACATAAATGCACTGTCGTTGCAGGCATTAGTTGTGGGGCTTTTGTGGCCAGGGCTTGTATACGCTGGGCGCAAGGAACTTTAAAAAAATCCTGGCGAGGGGCAGTCCCCTCCAACAGAAGCAGCTCGGTTGGAATCCGGGGCTGCCTATTTGGCGGATGCCTTCTATGACTTGATTCGGGGGCCTAGCTAAGAGTATGGCCTCTGTAGTGGCTGCGCGATGTTATCTGTGGTTGTGAAATTGGGCAGTGGATGTTTCCTCCAAGTCATGTTTGAGTAAGCTTCCCTTTAACGGGAAGTTGTTTGAGGAAGCTTTGGATAAGTTGGTTAAGGACCTTGGGAGTTTAAAGGAGGCAGACTCCCAGAGGATAAGCAGAAACCGGGGCGTTTGACCATGCTACCGAGAGGCCTGCTGCGGGATTTCCGCCTCTTCCATTTGGCACGTTTTGCACCCTTTCATAGGGGCATTTTCCATCTGAAGGGCAAGGTTTTCTTGGGTTTTGAGGAGCAGGCTGAGGTTTACACTCCTCTGCCTCTGCAGCACCCAAAAAGCCACAATGAAATGAGGACGGCTGGGCCGGAGGTCATTCCCATGGGAGGTCTGCTGCAGGACTTTTATCTGGCCTGGGCCCTCATCACCTCTGATCAGTGGGTCTTGGAGATGATCAGAGAGGGGTTGGAGTTAGCTTGTCCTTTGGATGCCTTTTGTAAGGTTGCCCTGCAGGGTGACAGGCAAGGTCAAGGCCTCAGACAGCTGTAGTGGAGGTCCCCAAAAGCCAGTGCAGATATAGTCGATACTGCATTTATTTCTTGGTTCCCAAAAAAGAAGGCATCTTTTGACCTATCTTAGACCTCAAATGAGTAAATCTGTATCTATGCATACTCCATTTTCGCATGGAGATCCTCTGGTCGGTCATGGTGGCCATTCGGGAAGGCAAATTTCTGACTTCTCTTGATTTAGCAGAGGCCTACTTGCACATTCTAATTCACCCAGAGCATCAACAGTACCTCCGGTTCGCAGTACCAGTGGGGCACTTCCAATTCATGGCATTGCCCTTCGGCCTCTCAGATGTCTCCCAAGGTCATGGTGGTGGTAGCAGCAGCTCTGCTTCAAGAGGGCATTTTTGATGCACTCCTACTTGAACGATTGGCTCATCAGAGCAAAGTCCGCAGAAGAGAGTGCGCGGGCCACAGCACGAGTTATTGAGTTTCTACAGGAACTTGGCGGGGTAGTCAATTTTGCGAAGTCTGCTCTTGCCAGCCCAGGACCTGGTTTACCTGGGGACTCGTTTCCAGACAGACAAGGGCAGGGGTGTCTTTACCGGTAGAAGGGGTGCAGGCATTGCAGCAGCAGGTACAACAATTTCTCAGAATGTGGATTCCGACATCTTGGCATTATCTACAGTTCTTGGGAACCATGGCGGCGCCAAAATAATTATCCCGTGGGCCAGAGCCCACATGAGACCGTTGCCGCACCAGCTCCCTATGCATCCATTGCCATGGCTGCGGGTGGTGTGGCTAGCGCTCTGTTGGTGGTTGAGGCCAAAGAAGTTGTTAATCGGCATTCTGCTGGAAACACCCCCTCTGGGTCCTGTTGACGACCGATGCTAGCCTGAGGAGTCCATTGTCAGGAGCACGGGGATGTTGGTCCACAGAACAACAGGAGTGGCCCATCAATCGCCTAGAGATGAGAGCAGTGCTCTTAGGCTGAGGGAGTTTCACAGCCTATTGCACAAAAAGGCAATGTGGGTGTTCTTGGCCAATGCCATTATGGTGGCTTATATCAGTTGGCAGGGAGGCACAAGCAGCGTGCAGCTCGAGAGTGAGATAGGCCCATTGTTGGACTGGGCAGAGAAAAATCTTTGCTGCTCATGTCGCCGGAACAGAGAACATAACGGCAAACTACCTCAGCCACTTTTGCCTAGACCTTGGGGAGTGGTCACTGTGCAAGCGGTCTTTGCACAAATAGTGTGCAGGTGGGGCAACCGATCATGGATCTGATGGCAACCTTCAAGTCGGCCAAGGTGAATTGCTTCTTCAGCAGACAGAGGGGAGCACATATCGAAAGGTCTGGATGCTCTGATTCAGCGCTGGCCCACAGCTGGCATATTGTGCGTTTTTTTTCCTCTGTGGGTGCTCAGCAGGCATCTGGTTCAAAGGATCAAGGCGCATCATGGCCTCATAGTTCTCATTGCTCCAGACTGGCCACGCAGGCTGTGATATATGGACCAGCTGTGGCAACTATCCAGTCGATCTCACCTCCTTTCACAGGAGCCGGTCCTGATGCCACAAGTGGATTTATTCTTGCTTACAGCTTGGCTCTTGAAAGGGCACATTTTAAGAAAGAGAGACTATTCTTCCATGGTGATTGCTACTTTGAAGGCCCATAAACGATTGACCTCTGCTGTTGTTTGTCCGGGTATGAAGAATATTTGAGGCTTGATGCCAGGAGAATAGCTGTCTGCCTCTGTCTGTATCCGTGTCTGACGTCCTGATCTTTTTTTGCAGACAGGCCTGGAAAAGGAACTGGCTTGTAATTCCCTGTAGGTGCAAGTGGCAGCGATTACCTGTTATTGCGGTAGGGTTTCCCTGGGTGCCCAACCAAATATGGGCCGATAAGCAAGTACAACCTCCCATAAGAGCAGTAGTCCTGCCGTGCGACCTTAATCTATTATTGTTGGCTCTGGCAGCAGAGCCTCTTGAACCACTGGGGGCCAGTACATTAAGATTTGACGTTGAAAACTGTCTGTCTTGTGACCATTTATTCTGTGAGGAGGATATCTGAGTTACAAACACTGTCCTGCTGGGAACCTTTTCCTGTCCTTCTCCAAGGAAAAAGTGGTCTTATGGCCTGTACCTTCTTTTCTGCCCAAGGTGTTCTCCATCTTTCATTTGAACCTTACTGGTTTTCGCAGGCACAGAAGAGGCACAGTAGGAGCCAATTCTGTGCCTCTTAGATGTCCGAAAGGTGCTACGGCGCTACTTGAAGAGGACAGAGCTGTTCCGAAAGTCAGACTGATTATTCGTTCTGTTTGGCAGACCATGTAAGGGAGAAGCCACTTTCAAGGCCTCTGTCTCTAGGTGGATTAGGGAGGCCATTTCCTCTACTTACTTGCTTCGGCGCTGACAGTTGCTAGCAGGTCTGAGGGCATATGCAACCAGGGCATAGGCTACTTCGTGGGCAGAGTTTAGCCTGGTTTCCCCAGTGGATATCTGTAGGGCGGCCACCTGGGCGTCCTTACATACCTTTTGTAAAACATCACCATCTGAATGTGCAGGCAAAGTGAGCTGCGGGTTTTGGGGTGCTAGCCATTCAGGCTGGGCTTGCAAGTCCCTCCCGAGTTTAGTACTCCTATGATACAACCCAGATGTTGGTACTGCAGTGGAGGGACGATAAGGAAGGTGAAATTAGACCTTACCTGCTAATTGACTTTCCTTGAGGATCTCCAGCGCAGTCCTGGACCCTCCTGAGTTTTTATGGAAGTTGCAATCCCAGACCAAGAGAAGTTCATCTTTATGTAGACGGTTCAGTGGACTGAAATGGAACTTTCATTTTATTGAGTCCTTGTTCTTCTGGGGATGAATATAAAGCTAAAGGAGTTGGTGTGAGAAAGAGGTCAGAGTGGAATGCTTATAAGGCTTTGGCCATGGCCTTAGTTACGTAGATAGGTCTGCCCTAGATGTTAATGGGTAAGCTTCCTCTTCCTTTTGGGGGAGGGGTTCTTGCTCTGTTTTGGGGTTAATATGTTTAAAAAAATATGTTTAAAGTTATGACATCTTATTTGTTGCTTCTCTGAGTCTGCTTTGTCAATAGTTTTACTGGGGCTGGTGGGTGGTGCCAGCTGCCTAAGAGCACTGGTGTCATCAGAGATGACATGCTCAGTCTCCAAGCTGCTGGTGAGAGCTGACAATCCAGAGGTCCTCAAGGAAAGTCATTTAGAAGGTAAGGTCTAATTTCACCATTGTGACAGTTGATTGCATAAATATTCTTATTTCTTGTGTTGTCTGCTATAAACACATGCCTGGTGAGAGGTGACTGTAAGGCATTCTTCTGAGTGCCACCTTTGCTTGAGAGCTGGGAACTCCCTTTTGTTTCAGGGACTGGTGACTTGCTAAGAATGAGGGTAATATAAGATTTTGTGGGTAATAAGACACATTGCATTGATCTGAGTGCTTGTCAGGGTTAAGAGTGGTGTCTGTCACATGGTGTTTAAGTAGAACACTGTTCTGTTCTGGATGAAATGTCTGCTTCCTTTGCATTGTCAGCTAAACTGTGCCGACATGAATACCCCGAGCATTAATATCATCTTCCTTAATCTTGCAGGTTACATGATGTCTTGCATAGTGACAAGAAACTCACCCTGGTGTTTGAATACTGTGATCAGGTGAGGCACACGGATATGTAAACTTTTTCTTTGTGAAGAAGATGGGCACAGGGATGCAGAACCTGTTGCCTCTAAGGCTCAGGAGATGGGCATAAGGATGCAGAGCCTGTCATCTCTAGAGCTGGAGGGCTCAGGAGACAGGTGCAGGGATGCAGAGCCCGTCGCCTCTGATATTTGTATCTAGTACTACCTACATAAGGCTGTATTTACAGATTTACAATTCTGTGACCAGAGGAGTTTCGAGCCAAAGTGTGTACACAAGGTATTGATGAGACTTGCTGAAGGATGGTCAGGGGAAGAGAAATGGTCTCTAAGGTGATAAATTTGAAGTCCAAGAATCAGAAAAGCTAGAAATAGGGATGCCCGACCTTTTAGTGTTCATAGATCACGTTTCACCAACAGGGAAGGTCTTGGCTCAGCTTTTGTCACAATGGGCTTGATGTAACCCAAATAAACTTCATCCAACAATTTCTACAGGTTCAGTTTTCCCACCACGACAGCCTCAGAAAACAACCATTAGCACTAAAAAGTACTGGGATTCAATGTCCTCCCAGGCATGTGCTGGTTTAACATCAACGGCTGAAGTTGATTGAAACTGTGTTGTATCACTACTATATGTGCTACCCAAATTTTGACTTCACAATCTGGTCATTTACTACTGGTAGCACTGAAGATACTTAGCTTGGTCAGTTGTAGGATACTTCACAGCACACAAGTTTTTCTCATTTTTTCAGATTTTCTATTTAGATAATGTTCTTCAATTTCCTCCTCTTCTTCTCAAACGCAGCTCTTAAAATACGTCCCGACGCCAGCCTTACAGGCGCCCATGCGTTTCTCCACTCTGGGTTTATCAAGGGACTGATATATACATCAATTTTTCTGATGATGATAGGACTCTCGTCTCAAAACAAGGTTCCCCTCTGGCACACTGGGGAAGAGGGGGCCTTCTACAGTATGTAAAAGAGGTTCAGGGTGGTGGGCTCCATTTTCACTATTCAGAGCTCTAATCGAAAGTTCCTTATTGTCCCTCCAGTCCAATCCCGCACCTCTGGATAGTATACTCCTTCCAGAAGCTTGGAGACTGAGCCATGTAATCTCTTTGACACCAGTGTACTTGTGCAGCTGGCACCGCCTACCAGCCCCAGTATGCTCAGTCTCCAAGCAACTGGAGGAGGTAGTGAGCCAGGGTGTTGGACTCACTGAAGGGACAACTAAGGAGATTTAGTTAGTTAGATTCCTTTTTATTTCCTCTGTTAAGGTACAGGTTTCTTTGTCTCCCTTTTTTGTTTTCTCTTTTCTGCCTTTAAAAAGACAGAACAGGGCTGAGGGGAGGATTTCCTTCTCCCCCTCCCTCCCTGCAGGATTTCATGGGGGGGGAGTTCTGTGGAGGCCTTCCTCAGTCCGAGACTTCTGGCAGCTCCTGAACCCGTTATCAGGTGAGGAGCCACCGCGGGGGCAGCGGTGGCTTGATGATTGTGAAAGCCAACAGCCTCAAGTTGCCCCCCTCAATGCTAAAGCCGGAAAGGAAGGCTGAGCGCGAGGGGTAGAAAAAACACGTGGCAAAGAGGCTCCAAAGTAAGAGTGGAGGGGGGGGGGGAGGACAGCAGGAGCCCCCTAGCAATTGCCGGAACACGAGGAGACAGAGGAGACAGAGCAGCCTGCAGCTGCATGTTTGGGAGCCTGCAGCAGCGAGGGAAACACCCCTGCTGTGTTTAGGCGTGATTTCTTCTTCAGGCCCATGTGCATTTTAACCCCTCGCTGTGTTTTGGGCACCCAGGAAAGGCAGCCACAGGAGAATAAAGCAGGACAGAGCAGCTTTTTCCTAGGGAGCCATTTGCAGTTTCCTTTCAATTTCAGTTTCTGTTAATTAGATTTTGGTAAATTGGTTTTGTTTTGTTTTATTTTATTTTATTTCAGGTACTCTAGTGCTCCGTGCCTGAGCACATGAAGGTGCACTGTTACGCCTTCTACCTACTTGAGTACAGATTGAGGATGTTCCTGGGGAGTACCCGCAGCCCTTCCCACCATGCCGGCCAGACCGCAGTGCCTGGTATGTGATGGTATCAAGGAGGGTGAACCCCACTTCATGCCACATCCTTAAGCATTCCTTGTGTTATACAGCTCAAAACCTATTCAGTGCACAATGACTTGATGCAGACCTGTGGCAAAAGCCTAACTAAATGTGCCATTGTTTTGTTGCTCAGCAGATTTCAGAGAGCCATTGTGCCTGGTCAGGTGGGTCAGGAGATGTGACAGTTTGAAACATTGTGACTTTTTCCTGAGAAGGATCAGGCAAAAAAGTCAGACAGAAATAAATGAAAGATAAGTAGGAAAATGTGTCCAGTAGCTTGTGTAGCTACAGTTTTGTCCTATGAAAAACAGGAAGCTCCTGCATACAAGAAATGAATATAACTAGAAAGACAGAGACAGTCAGTGGGTAGGAGACAAATGAAATCCTTCCACCTGTCTATGGTCAGTGAGTAATCTGACATGTTTATGTTTGTTTATATACATTTGATATACCGCTCAGGCTAAAGCATCAGAGTGGTTTACAATACTATATCATTTGAGAAAATATGAAAAGAACGCCATTTATGAGATAGAACAGAATAGAGGACAGAAACAGTCATAAAGATAAGAGGAGAAGAAGAAAAGGAACAGCAGGTTACCACAGTATATGAGCATGACAATCCATGATTATCCTTTTGTCTCTTAGCCCAGACTCTCTACATACTATATTTGTGATATTGCTTGTAAGGGAAGCTGTACTCCTTTTAGCCATTGGTATTACTTATAATAAAAATATAAACTTTTATTCAGAGAAAGTGTCAGTCTGATTGCGCTGCCATGTTGAACCACAAAGATATGAAATCCAATCTAAAAATCCTCAAGATATGTGGGACCCGACGGGGAGCGGTCTCGGAGGCAGGCTCCTGCCTAGACTGCACGCAAGAGGCTAGGTCATTGGAGCAGGGCCTGCAGGACGTGATAAAGCAGGAGAGTCACTCCTGGTCGCAAGAGACCCTGGAGGTGGGGGTGCCATGTTACCTTCAATGGATCCGGCCCCTGGTCCCTGCGCGATGCCCAGACCATCCACCCCTCAAGTCCAGGGAGCAATATGGCTTCTGGGGGAGTTCTCACCAGAGGTTGTCTTTTGCATAAGGTGTTTTGCTACGTCAACAGGGCTTGGCAAGCGGCTCCTCAGCCCTGGAATTTAGGCCTAAGACAGCATTGGACACAAAAGAGCACGAGCCAGGGGTAGTGGCGACTAAGCGGGCTAGAGGCTTAGAGGAGTGGCAGCGATTGCCATTATCGGAGGGGCTGGATGGGAAAGACCTTGACACGGAGTTAGATCTGCAGGAGGAGTTGGAAGAAGGAGAGATCCCAAAACAGGAGGCTCAGTCCTGAATTTTTCGGGTATTTTTATTTATTTATTTATTTCAATTTTTATATACCGCGCTATTTACAATCAGCGCGGTTTACAGAGAACCAAAGACCAGAACAACAGGCTGCTCGGTATTACATAAAACCGGAAAATAAACTTGGATAAGATAAACATGGATAATATGGGGTAAAACTATATACATAGAATATTGATCTGTTAATCCGATCACATAAGAGAGGTATTTATGTAAAATTATCAAAAATGTTTGGAAAAGGAGGGAATGTGGTTCGTTTGTAGTGAATATTATGCACTTTATGTAGGGTAGTATTTAATGAATAGGTTATGTTTGAGGGCCTTTCTGAATTGGACTATGCCAGTTATGGCACGAATTTCGGGTGGTAGGGAATTCCAGTGTTTTGGGGCACAAAACATGAAGGCTCTGTTCGCTGTTGCTCGGCTACAAGTTGTTATAGCCTTCGGCATTATTAGGGTGTTTATCGCAATTTGTCTTCTGGATCTAGTTGGAGGTAATGCTTGTGTGAGATCAGTTAGAGAGTTTGCAGACAAACCATGGATGGCCTTGAATGTGAGAATTAGGGTTTTGAATATGAGTCTGCCTTGTATCGGGAGCCAGTGAAGATGTTTGAGGATTGGTGTCACATGATCACTCCTGGATGCTCCTTGTAGAACCCTTGCAGCAGTGTTCATGGCCAGTTGAAGAGAACTTAGAGTGGATTGTGGGAGACCTTGTAGAATTGAATTGGCGAAATCGAAATGGGGTAGGAGCTGCTGGCGCTCATTTTGGAGTCCCTCAAAGCTCTGAATATGCCTGCTAATCTCCTGGCAGAGGAAAAGGCGCTGGAGGATCTTTATCTTTATTTTAGCATTTGATAGACCGCTTTTCGTCAAAACATAAAGCGGTGTACAATAATAGAAAAGAACGCCATACTAAAATAGGAGCAAAGAGTACAATGAAGTATAGACAAGTAAAATAGACAACTAGGCCAAGACTTCCATGAAACATATTAACAACCAGGCAACAGGCCCAGACAGGGGAAGACAGGACAACGTATAAGCAAGCAGACAAACAGAACTAACGGCAACGTTCGGGAGAGAGATTAAAGGCTTGTTGAAACAGATGCGTTTTGAGTAATATCTTAAATTAAGAATAGGAAGGTTCTAACCGGAGTGATGGTGGTAGTGCATTCCACAGCACAGGCCCAGGATCCGCTGCTCCAGGCGGTGCGGAAATCGCACAAAGTCTTCCAGGTACATAGAGTGATATGATAGCTGATCCAGGATGAGTGGGATCTGCCAGAGGCCAGTCTTAAAGGGGTGTGATCCATGATGCGCCTGTACCTGTTACTGGAACAAGAACGAGTGCTCCTTCATTTCCGGTGTCGGCGGCAGTAGAAGAGACCTTGACTTGTCTCCTGCAGCTAAGAGCCATGGAACCGGTTCTGCGAGAGCTGTATGGCTGCAGTCAATACTCCATTTATTTTGTGGTGCCCAAAAAGTAAGGTTCCTTTCGTCTGATTTTCGACCTCAAGGGCTGTCGCCGGATACTGCATTTCCACATGGGAACGCTGAGATCAGTAATAGTGGCAGTAAGGAGTGGTGAGTTCTTGACATCTCTCGACCTCCGAGGCATATCTGCACATTTACCATCCATCCAGAACAACAGCAGTTTCTCCGCTTTATGGTGCCAAGGGGCCATTTCCAGTTTCGAGCATTGCCCTTCGGTCTAGAGATTGGCCTCCATACCTTCACCTAGGTCATGGTGGTGGTGGCGGCGGCAGCTCTCCGCAAGGAAGGGTTTTTTTGTCTACCTGTACCTAGACGATTGGCTGATCCGGGCAAAGTCCAGGGAGGACAGTGAACAAGCAATAGTGTGGGTGGTGGAGTTCCTTCATAGTCTCGGTTAGGTGGTCATCCTGGCCAAGAGCCAGTTATGGCCAGCCCAGGAGCTAGAATATTTGGAAGCCTGCTTTGATACCCACGTGGGCAGGGTTTTCCTGGCAGATTGCTGGGCTCAGGAGCTAAGACAGATGATATGGCAGTTCCTGAAGATGGCGAGACTGTTGGAGTGACATTATCTGCAGGTTCTGGGGACCATGGTGGCCACTCTCAAGCTAGTCCCATTGGCAAGGGCGCATATGCGACTGCTGCAGGGGGCTCTGCACCGGTGATGGTCCCATCAGAGTCAACCCCTGTCCCAAGTACTCCCCTGCCTGCAGAGCACCAGGTGTTGGCTGCATCCAGGGAACATGGAAGGCGGTATGCCACTCGAGTCCCTGGTGTGGGTTCCACTGATGACCGATGCCAGTCTGTCAGGTTTGGGCAGCCCTTTGTGAAGGATGCTTTGTTCAGAACTGTGGAGTCCGTAGGAGGCCCTGTGGTCAATCAACAGGCTCAAGATGTGAGCAGTGACCTTGGTGCTAAAACGTTTCGAGCCCTGGTTGTAGCGGAAGGCGGTCGGAGTCCTCTCGGACAATGTGATCACAGTGACTTATATCAACCAGCAAGGAGGCACAGGCAATGCAGCCCTGGAGGAGGAGGCCAAAAGGCTGTTCGAATGGGCAGACACTCATCTCCAGGCGTTATCGGTGACGCACATAGTGGGAGTCGACAGTGTGGCGGCAGACTACATCAGCCGAGTGTGTGTGGACCCCAGAGAGTGGCAGCTCAACCAGGGGATGGTCGAGCAGGTGGTCTGCCAATGGGGCACACTGGTCATGGACTTAATGGCAACGTTCGAGTTGGTCAAGGCCTGCCGGTTTTTCAGCAGAAGTAGAGAAAGGATGTCCGAGGGCCTGAATGCTTAATTCAGTGGTGGCCCGAAGAGGGTCTTCTCTGTTTTCCCCCGTGGGTGCTCATAGGCCGGGTAGTGCAAAGGATAGAGGCGCACCGGGAATTAATAATTTTGGTGGCACCAGACTGGCCGAGGCACCTGTGGTATGCCAACCTGATTCGGATACTGGCAGATCGACCATGGAGGCTTCTGGTTTGGAAGGACCTCTTGACACAGGGGCTGCTTCGCATGCCCCAGTTGGATCGATTCGCGCTTACGGCATGGCTCTGGAAAGGGTGAGGTTGAAGAAGAGAGGATATTCGGGCTCAGTGATAGCGAACCTGGCATACATCTGCATGTGGTGCATCTTTGGATCATGGTGCAGAGAAAGACAGGCATGCCCTTCCACTGCCTCCACCCCGGACATCTTGATGTTCTTGCAATCTGGTTTTGATAAGGGCCTAGCTGCCAGTTCCTTGAGGGTGCAACTGGCGGCAATTTCCTATTATCGCAGGAAAGTCCACGGGGTGCCATTGGTTACAAACCGAGACATGCTGAAATTTCTAAAGATGGTGACCCACCTCTGTCCACCGAGGAGGGCGGTGGTACCACCTTGGGATCTCAATCTGGTGCTGTTTGGGGAACCCCTTAAGCTGTTGCGTCAAGCTTCCCTGAAAGATTTGACTCTGAAAATGGTATTCCTGGTAGCAATTTGCTCGGCACGCAGGATTTCGGAGCTTCAGGCCCTGTTATGCCAGGAGCCATTCCTTTCCTTCTCCAAGGAGAAAGTGGTCCTGCGCCCGGTACCTTCATTTTTGCCCAAGATGGCCCAATTTTAAATGAAATTGATACCATTTCCTTACCGGCTCTGGCGAGCGCAGATGTGGGCCCTGCCACTCTGCAACTGCGCCGCCTAGATGTTAAAAGAGCCCTGCGAAGGTATGTGAAAAGGACATTGCGCTTTCGGAGATTGGACTGTCTGTTCTGTTTGGCAGGCTGTGCAAAGGTGAGGCAACAGCTAAGGCCTCCATTTCCAGATGGATCAGGGAGGCAATAACTTCAGCGAACATCTTGAAGGATAAAGCAGTGCCAGCGGGATTGCGGGCGCATTCCATGAGGGCTCAGGCAGCCTCGTGGGCAGAGTATAGTTTAGTTCCACCAGTGGAGATCTGTAGGGCGGCAACGTGGTCGTCACTGCATACTTTTTCTAAGCATTATCGCCTGGATATCCAGGCAATGGGGGACGCTTGCTTCGGATTGGCAGTGCTTCAGGCCAGTTGTGCAGATCTCTTCCATTAGTTTAACTGCTCTGATGTATCCCAGAGGTGCGGGACTGGACCGGAGGGACAATAAGGAAAGAGAAATTAGACTTACCTGCTAATTGTTGTTCCTTGAGGAACTCCAGTCCAGTCCTGGAACCCTCCCTAACTGCTTTCTATGATAATCTGTGCACACGCCAGTACTGAAGCTGGTTCCCTTTGTGGAGAAAGTGGCCAGAAGGAGCCAAGGAGCGGAGTGTAATCAGTGTTGGGGAGGGGGGTGGTGGACCGGACAACTTGTCGGTCGCTTGCTCCCTGCTGGTTGGAGTTGCTCGGGTGCTCAACAGGTAGGCTTCTTATCCTGGAGGGGGTACAGGGTATCCTTCCCAGGGGATGGAGTTGTTACTAGTTTTAGGCCTAGAAGTGTTTGTTGCATTTTATTATTTTTATTTAATGTCTCTTTTATACCGCGCTCTTTAGAATCAGTGCGGTTTACAGGTAACAGATTTGTGGAGTGCAGGCAGGCCTACACTGGGTTTACAGTAAACAGGGGTTTTATACAGGGCTAACAGGGTAACTATGTACACTTTAACTGGCTGTCACGGGCTATGTGGACATACATGTTTAGCTACTTATTTGTTGCTATTGTGAGCCTGCTTTGTCATTAGGTATTGGGGCTGATAGGCACTGCCAGCTGCATAAGTACACTGGTGTCATCAAAAAGATGACATGCTCAGTCTCCAAACTGCTGGAAGAGGTGCACTACCCAGAGGTGTGGGACTGCACTGGAGTTCAAGGAACAACAATTAGCAGGTAAATCTAATTTCTCTTTACTTATGTTGCAATGATCCAAACACCAGGTATATAGCTGGGAAGCATTTCTGTTCTGAGCAGTAAGAGATATGGTAAGTAATGTTATGTTCTTGATCTGTTTGCTATATAACTACATGCCATCTCTCCCCAGGATCTGAAGAAGTATTTTGACAGCTGTAACGGAGACCTGGATCCTGAGATTGTGAAGGTGAGTTGCAAGTGTGCAGCCTTTGTTCTCTTCCCAGTGAAAGCGCTAAGGGGCTCAGTACTTACTGAGAGACACCTGGCCATCCATCTCCTGCCAAATTCTCTCACCATGTACAAGGAGTTTCCTCCCAGGGTGATCTGACTGGGGACAGATGAATTTCGTGGTATGCTCTGCTATATCTGACATAGCCTGGACAAGACATTAACTTCTGTGCGAGTAGGGTTTCAGCTCTTGCTCAAAACTGTTCTGAAAATGAGATTTTTATATAGCTCTGCCTTCCTGATTATGAAAGGGACATAAAAGAAAATGTATTTTTCAGCTGAACTTCATTCCGACAGTGTATGTAACATGAAATGGAAGGGATGTGAAAAGTTGTGTCTGGGCCCCTGCTTTGGACAGCAAAACAGACCCTGCTCTGGAACAGTGGCTTTCTGTTTTATGCGTTGCCCTGGCTCTGAAGGAGTCTTTTCGCGGTTACTGCTCCCTGCATTCGTGGCCTGCGCTAGGGGCGTCTTCCAGAGATTACCACGCTCTGTGGCTGTGGTGTGTGCTATCTCGGTGCTGAATGCCATTTCTTCTTGCAGTCCTTCATGTACCAACTGCTGAAAGGCCTGGCCTTCTGCCACAGTCGCAACGTGTTGCACCGAGACCTGAAGCC
Source organism: Ichthyophis bannanicus (assembly GCA_033557465.1). Taxonomy (NCBI): domain Eukaryota; kingdom Metazoa; phylum Chordata; class Amphibia; order Gymnophiona; family Ichthyophiidae; genus Ichthyophis; species Ichthyophis bannanicus. The sequence goes on along the minus strand of CM066031.1, from coordinate 161,409,486 downwards.
CCAGAACCTTCTCATTAACCGGGTAAGTGACACGCACACAGCAAGATGGCGGCTGCTGCTCTGGAAGGAGATACGGGCTGAGGGGAGAGTGTAGAGGTGGGTGCTGTGGAAACCCTTCTGTGGAAGCAGGGAGGCGATACTGATAACTCTTGTTGCTTGTCGTGTTCAATAGAATGGGGAGCTGAAGCTGGCGGATTTTGGTCTGGCTCGAGCATTTGGGATCCCAGTGCGCTGTTATTCTGCAGAGGTGAGTTTGTTTGCACTTCACTGTGGATGATGATGCTGGATTTTCTTTGCGAATTAGGCAGTCCGCGTTGCCCCAACTTCCTGAGATACAATCAGAATTGCAAGGCCTCACACACTTTGCATCCAACCATCACTAACACAGAAAATGCAGTCATTGTAGTGCTGTCATCCTCAGGAGTCAGCTAGGGAGGATGCCGCCCCTCCATCCAACAGTTACCATATTCATTGCAGCATTATCTTTCTAATTTTATAAAACATTTTGAATATGGACAGGGCACCTGGTAATGCTGCTTGAAACCCCTGAGTCATGATCTTGTCCTGGTGAGCTGTCAGCATGAAAATCTAGTCTCTAGGAGCCCCAAACAAGCCTGGTATCAAGATAATGAGTATGTGCTGATGAATTTGATTCTTAGCCCAAGCATATGTGGCTGTACTCCGTGGGTCATATCTGGGACCTCATTAGTTAATTCCCATTGCTGCTGTAGCAGCCCTTGAACTGCATGACGACAGTAACTCTGCCTGGCACTTTCATGCTTCCTGGGTTGAAGAGGCTGCTGATGGCGGGGGGTGGTAAGCGCCATAAGTTCAGATTAGGAACCCCTAGAGTGGGAAGAGTGCACCTCGGAAGCGCCAGATGTAGCTGCAAGTGAGTCCCCCTCTTTCCCGGAGGGACTGCTTGGGCAGAGTTTATGCCGCTGGATAAGGCATAAAATATCCTTGCTGAGGAAACAGAGGGCACCTTCTCTGGAGCTCCCTGCAGCCTGATGTGAGAGTGACTGACTGTGACTGCAGCAGTGGATGAGGAAAGGCACGTGTAAAGTCTCAGAAAGGATTCGACTTTGGTTATAGCCCTTTCCTTTTCACCCTCACCCATGTCTGTCTTGAACTACTGTGACTGGGTCTTATTGTGGAACTGTACTGTTAGTTTTTATTGTGTGTTCGAGTAAGAAAGGCCCAAGATGGCTTAGGGAAGTCCTTGTACACTTCTGGCTGTGCCGAGTTAAGTTGCAGGCTAAGTGCCATGAATCCAGCAAGGAAACTTCAGAGGTATATAGCAGGAGGGCCTAGTGGCATCGCCTCTCTAGTATATTGGTTGAATTTTAATAGAACGACGACATTAGATATGGACACACAGAAACCTCCTTTCTGCCTTCCAGGTTGTCACTCTCTGGTATCGCCCCCCTGACGTGCTCTTTGGTGCCAAGCTCTATTCCACCTCCATAGACATGTGGTCGGCTGGCTGTATCTTTGCAGGTATGTGGGTTAAATTTGAGATGCAGCATGATCAGTGTATGGCTTGCACACTCAGTCTTTGTGGTTTTATGCTAGTGTATTTAGAACTTTCTGGAGAAACACGACTTGCTCAAACATTTGAAAGTAGTCGTAACATATATGGAGGCATTGCCCTCCTGCATGCTCTGGGGATGCTACAGGTGGAATTACTGCCACCCTGCACTCTAATTCCTTGGGGAGGAGGGGAGGGGGGCACAAGCGGAGGTGCTGCCATCTTTTGGTCTCATCCTGCCTCTACCAACACGTTTAGGAATCTTCAGGCTGTTGACCCCTCTGCAGTCTCATCTTTTTTTCTCTCATCCACTGTCATCTGCATCTGTCGATGAAGCAGTCGTCTTTTTTTTTTCCCTATAACGCTATACTCTCTTCTGCTTTGGATGTTCTCGCTCCTCCTAGTCCATGCCCTGTGAGGCAACTGTACCTCAGCTTTGGCTGACCTCTAAAATCCACTACCTACATCCCTGTGCCTACTCTGAGCACCTTTGTCTCAAATCCCATACCCATTCTGACTTCCTACATTTTAGATTCATGCTAACCTCTTTTCCAGTCCACCATAGCAGTCGCCAAGCAAGAGTACTTTGTCCACCTGACAAAGTCTTTTGCTTCTTGCCCTCGCCGTCTTTTTACAATGCCTAATTCTCTCCTCTAAAGTGCCTCCACCCTTGACCCCTTCTTCACTTTCTGTCCAAATTTTTGCAGACTACTTCTATAATAAAGCTCACACGATTAGTCTTGAGTTCTCCACAGGGCCCTCTCCATCTCCCTTTCCTCCTCTTCATTCCCAAATCCTTTCTTCAACTTCTCACTTTTTCTTCCTTTTCTAAAATGACTCAGGAGGAAACTGCACATTTTCTCTCCTCCAAACTCACTGCTTACTCCCCTAATCCCATCCTCACCTTTCTACTGATATAAACAAATGTGATATGCTATTTTTACAATGTAATATAATTCTTGTATTCCATTCATTCACCATTCTGTAATATAATTTTGTATGTAATGACTTTCTGACTCCCTTTGTTGTATGCCTGCATCCTGGAAGGAGAGACTACATGGCTAGTAATACGTAGCCTGTCACAGGTGCGGAAGTATAAGAAGTGGAGTGAGACAGAATTAACCAATGAGTTATAGACATGCTGGAAGAGGGAGAGGACATAGTGTAGTATGTAATGATTTTCTGACTTACTTTACTGTATTACAGACAAAAAAACACCCAGCTCAAGGCAGAGAAATCCAAATCAAATAATGTAGCCCCAGCTTCAAACCTCTGTGTAATCCATAAAAGTGCTCATGCAACACTTTATCCAATTCTTTTTGTCGGAGTAACCGATCAGAGGATACAGGAACTGTCACCCGTCCCCCACCACGGTCATTCCATTTTAATCATTTTAAATGCTTGAAAAAACTTTACTTATCTTGCTTGAATTCAGCCAAGAAGGAATTCAAAAGACACAACGTGCCACGTTTCGAGCCCTCCAACAATCACTGGCTCTGCATCAGGTGAAAAGCTAGAATCCCTTGAAAAATGGCTTTTGCATTACTCAGTACAACGGTCCGGTTTAAAGAGATGGCGTGTGACGTCAGATGCACGCAAGAGAATCCAATAGCCAATCAATGATGCCCAATACTCAAGCATTAAGAATTGGGAAAACCCACTGTCAGGGAATCCCAATGACGTTGTAAACACTCCCTACTCACAGCAATGTATGCCACTCAACGGAGCCATTCAAACCCCGGGGGGAAACAGTAGCCAGACGAAATATCCATTGTTGCTCAGTCCGTTGCAATTTTGCAACGCGGTCCCCTCCCCGGGGATCTGGTGGAATAAAGTCAAGCACCCTCCAGCGTAATTGTTGAAACAAGTGATCCTGCTGCAGACAGTGACTGACCATAGGCGCCGACATTGTTTTAATTCTCAGACGGGACGCATGTTCCCTCAAGCGAAGTTTGACAGCCCAGGTGGTCCGGCCAACATAATGCAGTCCACACGGGCAAACAATAAGATACACCACAAAGGATGAATTGCAAGTGGTATGCCAATTTGAACTGTAGATAATTGATGTAGACATATCCCTCCAGCTGAGACCTGTCAATGCCATATCACAATAAGTACAAGTGCCACAGGTGAAATGACCAGGGTTGGCATGAGACAAGGAAGGACGATCCGTAGGCCAGGTGGATTTCACAATTCGATCCCGTAGATTTGGCGCCCGTGAATAAGCCACCCGAAGCCGCTTATTTGTAAAGCAGGGGTGAACAGATAAAACCGGCCAATAGCAGCGCACAATGGCCACCACTTTAGGAACTCCCACCAAATATGGAAAAATACCGGTAAAATCGTCATCCTCTGAGGTATTGGATGGAGAGCGGGGAAGAAGCAGCCACTCTCGATGAATGAATCGAGCCCGTTTAAAGGCTTTCTTAATTACTGAGACAGGGTATCCATCCCCTAAATAATAACCGCTTCTGTAGATCAAACGCATGATGATAAAAGTCATCCAACGATGAACAATTGCGTCGAAGACGCAAAAATTGGCCGAATGGAAGGCCACGCTTCAACGGTGGAGGATGAAAGCTTGAGAATTGCAACAAAGTATTCCGCTGAACAGGCTTGCGGAACAAAGTGGTAGTGAGGCCCTCAGTTGACAAAAAAATCGTCAGATCCAAAAACTGAATAGATCGTTTATCAAATACCGCAGTAAACTGAATGTGTGGAGAATGTGTGTTCAATGAACTGACAAAACTCAGCAGATCTTCCTGAGATCCAGACCACAGAAAAAAGACATCGTCTAAAAACCGACGCCAAAAAGGCACAAATTGAAAAAATGGAGAAGAATACACATAATTATCCTCAAAAATGGCCATGTAAATGGTGGCAATGGAGGGTGCCACCGTAGCCCCCATTGCTATGCCAAAAGTTTGTCTGTAAAAATTACAATTATATAAAAAATAATTGCTATTTAATACTAAGTCCAACATCGCTAATAAAAAGGACCGCGGGGTCCGTGTAGGTAAGTCAAGAGGATAATCAGTTAAATGTTGGAGCACTTCTTGCTGATTAATATTAGTGTAAAGTGCTTGCACTAATATTAATCAGCAAGAAGTGCTCCAACATTTAACTGATTATCCTCTTGACTTACCTACACGGATCCCGCGGTCCTTTTTGTTAGCGATGTTGGACTTAGTATTAAATAGCAATTATTTTTTATATAATTGTAATTTTTACAGACAAACTTTTGGCATAGCAATGGGGGCTACGGTGGCACCCTCCATTGCCACCATTTACATGGCCATTTTTGAGGATAATTATGTGTATTCTTCTCCATTTTTTCAATTTGTGCCTTTTTGGCGTCGGTTTTTAGACGATGTCTTTTTTCTGTGGTCTGGATCTCAGGAAGATCTGCTGAGTTTTGTCAGTTCATTGAACACACATTCTCCACACATTCAGTTTACTGCGGTATTTGATAAACGATCTATTCAGTTTTTGTATCTGACGATTTTTTTGTCAACTGAGGGCCTCACTACCACTTTGTTCCGCAAGCCTGTTCAGCGGAATACTTTGTTGCAATTCTCAAGCTTTCATCCTCCACCGTTGAAGCGTGGCCTTCCATTCGGCCAATTTTTGCGTCTTCGACGCAATTGTTCATCGTTGGATGACTTTTATCATCATGCGTTTGATCTACAGAAGCGGTTATTATTTAGGGGATGGATACCCTGTCTCAGTAATTAAGAAAGCCTTTAAACGGGCTCGGTTCATTCATCGAGAGTGGCTGCTTCTTCCCCGCTCTCCATCCAATACCTCAGAGGATGACGATTTTACCGGTATTTTTCCATATTTGGTGGGAGTTCCTAAAGTGGTGGCCATTGTGCGCCGCTATTGGCCGGTTTTATCTGTTCACCCCTGCTTTACAAATAAGCGGCTTCGGGTGGCTTATTCACGGGCGCCAAATCTACGGGATCGAATTGTGAAATCCACCTGGCCTACGGATCGTCCTTCCTTGTCTCATGCCAACCCTGGTCATTTCACCTGTGGCACTTGTACTTATTGTGATATGGCATTGACAGGTCTCAGCTGGAGGGATATGTCTACATCAATTATCTACAGTTCAAATTGGCATACCACTTGCAATTCATCCTTTGTGGTGTATCTGATTGTTTGCCCGTGTGGACTGCATTATGTTGGCCGGACCACCCGGGCTGTCAAACTTCGCTTGGGGGAACATGCGTCCCGTCTGAGAATTAAAACAATGTCGGCGCCTATGGTCAGTCACTGTCTGCAGGAGGATCACTTGTTTCAACAATTACGCTGGAGGGTGCTTGACTTTATTCCACCAGATCCCCGGGGAGGGGACCGCGTTGCAAAATTGCAACGGACTGAGCAACAATGGATATTTCGTCTGGCTACTGTTTCCCCCCGGGGTTTGAATGGCTCCGTTGAGTGGCATACATTGCTGTGAGTAGGGAGTGTTTACAACGTCATTGGGATTCCCTGACAGTGGGTTTTCCCAATTCTTAATGCTTGAGTATTGGGCATCATTGATTGGCTATTGGATTCTCTTGCGTGCGTCTGACGTCACACGCCATCTCTTTAAACCGGACCGTTGTACTGAGTAATGCAAAAGCCATTTTTCAAGGGATTCTAGCTTTTCACCTGATGCAGAGCCAGTGATTGTTGGAGGGCTCGAAACGTGGCACGTTGTGTCTTTTGAATTCCTTCTTGGCTGAATTCAAGCAAGATAAGTAAAGTTTTTTCAAGCATTTAAAATGATTAAAATGGAATGACCGTGGTGGGGGACGGGTGACAGTTCCTGTATCCTCTGATCGGTTACTCCGACAAAAAGAATTGGATAAAGTGTTGCATGAGCACTTTTATGGATTACACGGAGGTTTGAAGCTGGGGCTACATTATTTGATTACTTTACTGTATGTCATACCTCTCCACACTTATCATAACTCAACCCCCCAACAGGACCAGGAGGACACGCAACTTAAACACTTTATGCGTCCCACAGAACATACGCAATGCCAAAACCCTCAGCAGTAACAGAGCTTTCACATACACAGCGCCCGCCCAATGGAACAACCTACCGCATGAATTTCCTCCTTTTTTTTTCTTCCAGTAGCCATTATGTTCTTTTTTTTCTTTGTACACTGCTCTGATACTCCGGTTTGGGCGGTATATCAAGCCTTGCTAATAAATAAAATAAATAAATAAATGAACTAAGAAGCAGCAATGATTTACAAGATTTTCGGAAACACTTAAAAACCTATTTATTCCAAGAATATTACAATATGACCTAATGCAACTGCACTATTTAAATGACCCGAAGCAAAAACCCTCGGATATGCAACTTGTAAATATATATAGATACCGATGCAATGGCACAAAAGCCTATGTAAACAACCTGAAACTCAAACCACTAATATGCAACCTGTAAATATGTACATAACCTTCAAATGATCTACTGTACAAATCCAGTTATGTGTTATGCATATGCAAATGTGTAAAATGATAACTGTGTGAAGGTTTTGATGTAAACTGCTACTAATCACTGGAAGAAGCGGTATATAAATGTAACCAAATAAATAAAATATGTCTGCATCCTGGGAAGAGAGACTACGTGGCTAGTAACACGTAGCCTGACACAGGTGCGAAAGTACAAAAGTGGAGTGAGACAGTATTAACCAATGAGTTATAGACATCCTGGAAGGGGGAGAGAACATAGTGTACTATATAAGAACTGTGAAACGGAGGATAGGTATGTCTGCTCAGTCAAGCATTCACCTGTCTTGCAAGAATGTAATGTGATTAAAGTTTAACTCTTTGCTTCACTGAGGAGTCTGTTATTGTATAAAAAGGTTATGTTTTATTACACTGCTAAACTCTATTTCTCCTACTGTCATCTCTTTCCTCTTTCATATCCTCAACCTATCGCTTTCCACTGCAACTGTTCTGCAGCCTTCAAACATGCTATAGCTACATCTCTCTTCACAAATCCTTCAGTAGCTCCTACCTGCCCTTGCAGTTACTGGCCTATCTCCTTCCTTCCTTTCACACCCAAGCTACTCGAACGTGCAGTTCACCTCAAGCCATTATGGATTGTCTGCAATCTGTTTTGTCCTCTCCATTTTATAAACCAGCCCTTGCCAAAGTCTCCAGTGACCAAATCCAAGGGCCTTTACTCAATCATCATCTTTCTTGGGTATCATGGGGAGGGGAATGGAATGGAGGGTAGAACGGGGGATGTTGTAGTGCCTCTGTATTGTTCCATGGTGGGGCCGCACCTTGAGTGTTGAGTGCGGTTCTGGTTGCCGTATCTTAAAAAGGATAGGGCATTGTTGGAAGGGGTTCAGGGAAGAGCCACCGGGTTGGTGGAGGGGATGGAGGGGATGCCCCTGTGAGGAGGGGCTGAAGGGGTTGGGGCTCTTTAACCTGGAGGAGAGACGGCTGAGGGGAAATATGATGGAAGTCTATTTAATTAACGAACGGCGTGGAACATGTGAACGTAGATCGATTGTTTACATTATCAGAATATAGAAAAACTAGGGGACATGCAATGAAGCTACAGGGTAAACTATTTAAGACTAATAAAAGAAAATATTTTTTCACTCAACGTGTAATCAAACTCTGGAATTTGTTACCGGAGGTTGTAGTAAAGGCTGTTAGTGTAGCTGGGTTTAGAAAAGGTTTAGACAAGTTCCTGGAAGAAAGGTCCATAACCCATTATTAAGAAGGGACCCAGGATATCAATGCTTGACCCAATACAAACATTGTGGAAGCTGTGTCTTTTGGGGAAACTGCTAGATACGTATGACCTAGATTGGCCACTGTTGGAAACAGGATACTGGTCTTGATGGACCTTGGTCTGACCCGGTATGGCATATCTTATGTTCTTATGTTGACCTATTTATTGCCTTTTATACCATTGATCACCACTTTTTGATAGATCAGTTCTTCTCAACCAGTGCTCTGTGGCATGCTGGTGTGCCTTTGGAAAGTCCCTGTTGTACCTTGGTATCACTGATGGGAGCATAATTAACCATGGATTAGAACATAAGAAATGCCATACTGGATCAGACCAAGGGTCCATCAAGCTCAGTATCCTGTATCCAACAGTGGCCAATCCAGGTTATATGTACCTCTTAGGTTCCCAAAACGTTCACAGATTCTATGCTCCTTGTCCAATGGGTAAGCACTGGATTTCCTAGATCCTCTTTAATAATGGTTTCCTTATCATTCCTTCAATCCAGTCCTGCACCTGTGGGTAGTGTCACCTCACCAGCAGTTTGGAGACTGAGCATGTCATGTTCGATGACATCAGGGTATACATACCGGTGGCACCTCCCACCACAACCAGTATCTGTCTCCAAGCAGCTGGGGTAAGGTGATTCCACAGAGGGACTCACTAAAGGAACAGATAAGGAACATAGAATTCTAGAAAAGAGCTTCTTTAATTTCCTTTTCATTAAAATTCAGTCACTGTGGCAGCAGGCTGACTTAGCTTGTTGGTTACCTTCATACAGTACAGGCTCAATTAAGCAAAAAGAAAAAGCCCCGGCCTACTGGACTGCAGGGTTTTGAACAGGCAGCCTATCGGGGGCCGAGAAGGGCAGTCTGACAGCGAGCACTCCTCTGCTGAGAGAGAGGATCATGCCCGAGGCCCCTCCTGCTGATCCGCTTAACCTGCAGAGCATCAGGGAAACAAGGGACAGCAAGCCTCACTTTCAATGCATTCCTGCTGAAACCGAAGCTCTCTATTTATTTTTATTTTATTTAGCAAGCATTTGTAGCCCGCTCCTTCCAGCGATCAGAAGCGGGTAGGATTACTATTGTGAAACTGCCGAATCAAGGCAGGTACAAATTTTGTTTACATACAGATTGTCAGAAAAGCACATCATACAGAGTTAACACTTCTTAGCTATGGGGGAGTTCATTTACATATATACATAAATACATATATACAGGATAATCTCTAGGAAACTGTTGGGTTGGGAGTGCTGGTGGCAGCAAGAACACCTGTGGTGAGTGCCTGTCAGGTGGCAGCATTGGGGGGGCTGAATAGGCAGCACAGGCCGTCAGCACTGCTTTTTTTTTCCTGTGCAACAAGGGAGCGGCAGCCATCTTGTGGAGCACGCGGTTTTCATTTTATATTCAGGTATTTGGGGGGGGGGGTTGTTTTTTCAGTCGTCCTCTCTCTCAGAAATGCAGTCCTAGTGGGGTTAAATGGATGCTGGGGAAGCAATCACATTTTTTTGTTTTAATTTAATGCTACTGGGCTGCAGTGAAAAAGAAGGCAACGGAGCAAAAAGAACCTATGGTTTAATTAGGCAATCAGGGTAGTGGGACTGGCTGCTGCAGGGGATTTTTTCTTTGCCTGACAGATTAGTGAAAAATAAAACAGTAGGGCAAAGGAGTCAAAGGCCTTATGACCCTAAGACCCACCTACCTGGCGCACGGTTCACGTTGGAGGTCAGTATCTAGTGCAGGATTCTGCTGCGCTTCCAAGGCAGAGTCCAGGTCTGCGGAAGAGGGCCGGGATGACAGTGTGCCGGGTCCCTCAGGGGATAGCGGCTCTTTGCAGTCTACAAATGCCCATGCAACACCCATTCCTGTAGCGCAGGCTGAGGCGGGGGAGGGAGGTTCACATACCTCACCATCTCAGGTGCAGGTGCCCAAAAAGAAGCAGGGTAAATCCTCTGTCTCAAAGAGCCTTCTGGAAAAGGACCAGCGAGTGGATTTGCAGGGGGGTTGCCCAGAGTTTGTTCTCCTCCTGCACAGAGCTTTCTGCATGAAGCAACAGACAGGGCAGCTGGGGCGAACGCAAGGCAAGGGGCCTAAACGAGCCTGCCGGGGGACAGGGCACATGACGAGACTGGAAGAGAACCTTTAGAAGGAGGTAAAGTCCTTTCAGTCTGCAAAAGAAGATGACAGCGAGGAGGAGGCCAAGGAAATTGAGTTGGAGGAAGGAGAGATCCCTCCGGCAGAAGAATCACACTTAGTGTGCGTTTTTCAGAGGGAAGAGCTTTCAGCCTTGATTATACATTTATTGAAGGCCCTCAATATGGGAGCAGAGTCCCCGATGGAGAAGCTGCCACTGGAGGATCTGCTCTTCCAGGCAATCCGAAAGACACAGAAGGTGTTCGTTATGCACAGAGTGATTAGATAGATGACCCAGGAGGAATGAGACGTACTGGAAGCCGTGTTGAAGGGTATGTAAACCACCCAGATGCTAATCGTTTATGGGCGGTATATAAAGTTTTAAACATAAACATGTGCACAATGTCTTGGCGGTACCCGCTCCTGGAAAAGGATAAGGATCTGCTGTGCTCATCGAGGGTCGATGAAGCAGTGATGAATAAGACTTTTATACCAGTAGAAGGGAGTTCGGCACTCAAGGATGTCCAAGAAGGAAAGTGGAAACACTCTTAAAACAGGCCTTTGATATTAACGCCTCTCATTGCAAGCATCAGTGTGCGGGGCCTTCGTGGCACGTGCTTATTTACATTGGATGCAAGGGATCATGGCGTCTCTGGGGACGTCTCAGCCACTTCTGCCAGAGGTGGCCAAGTTGGAGTCCAGGGCAGCTTATTTGTCCGATTCCTTGTATGACCTGATCAGAGAGCTAGCTAAGGGAATGGTGGTGGTGGTGGTGGTGGTGGTCACGGAACGTCACTATCTTTGGCTGAGAAATTGGTCAGCAGATGTCTCTTTCAAATCCTGGCTTAGCAAGTTACACTTTGGGGGAAGCTTTTGTTCGGAGAAGATTTGGAGAAATTGGTAAAGGACTTGGGAAAGTCCAAAGGCGGTCGCCTGCCAGAGGACAAACAAGACTGTTGGGGCTGCCGTGCCTCAGAGGACAAGCATCAAACCTTTGAACGTTTCGAGCAGTATGATTTGCACCCTATCAGAGGCAGATTCCCATCTAGGGGACAGTCCTTATGTGGGTTCAGGGGGGTCAGGTAGAGGGCTTTTCTCCCTCTACCCCCTGGCCTGTAAAAAGTCACAATGAAGCGAGGGTCACCCCCCCCCCCCTCAAGAGTTACCCACTGGGGGTCAGCTGTGGGACTTTTATCCTATGTGGGTGCAGATTACATCCGATCAGTGAGTGTTAGAGGTTATCAGCGAGGGCTATGCTGTGGAGTTGAAGAGCCCTCTCATGGATGCCTTCGTCCTCTCATGGCTATCTCCTGCTACCGTGGGAGTGCACAAGGCAGTCCCTAGCGGCACATCCAGATGTGGTCAGGTTTCTCTGAGAAGTTAAGGGAAGTAATTCATTCTTGGGACCTCAGTCTGGTGGTGTCAATGTTAACACAGCCACCATTTGAACCGTTGGGTCCGTGTACGTTAAAGGATCTTGCACTGAAGGCGGTGTTCCTGGTAGCAGTCTGTTCCATGAGATGGATTTCAGAACTGCAAGCATTGTCGTGCAGGGAGCCCTTCCTGTTTTTATTTAAGGAAGGCTTTGAGGCCAGTTCCCTCCTTTTTGCCTAAAGTTGTCTGTGTTTCTTTCTTAAATCCAGCTGCACTAACAGCTTTTACTACATCCTCTAACAAATTCCAGAGTTTGATTACATGAGGTTCATGAGGGTGTTGTCCTATTTCTATAGGACAGTGCCCCAGAGAGCAGCACTCTGTTTTCTACTCTCTCCTTGGAGCCAGGAAGGGAGGGGTTGAACCTGGAGCAGATAGAGCAAAGAGAAGTGGCTTTGCTCCCTAATCTGCCTTTCCTCTTGTCATTCATGGAATAGAGTGGTGTGACTGGAGCAGATAATTTATAAAAAGGCATTTATTCCTTATCCCTCCAGTCCAATTCCAACTTGTGGGTTGTCACGCCTCACCAGCAGCTTGGAGACTGAGCATGTCAAACTCATGATATCAGCAGATGTTGGCAGCTGGCACCACCCACCAGCCCCAGTATCTCAATCTCCAAGCAGCTGATGAGGTGTGATCCCATTGGTGGGACTTGCTGGTGGGACAACTAACTTTGAGCTTGCCCTTGTTTTGGGGTTCAGATCTGGGTAGGAGTAGCAGGTTTTGGGCCCATGTGGGGGACTCTGTCTCTTTAAATTTTTTTGGGTCAAGAGAGCAGCAGTTGAAATAAAGCAAAAAAAAAAAAAAGAGGGCTCCCAGTAGGAGATCTCTTCTTGATTGGGGAAGGGGGCTTGCCTTTTCTTGAAGCCGGGACTTGCGACGACTCCCGAACCCCCTTGGGGGTGAGGAACCGCATGCTGGTGAGAGGCTGGTCATTCACTGAAGCCAGTGCATTCCTGCCGCTGCGGATGCCACAGGATAGCTGAGCAGGAGAGCTGTGAGGCAAGTTTTTGTTTTTGTTCCGGTGGCTTTTTCTTGTTTTCCCCTCCTTTTTTTGTCTTTCATTTTTATTTTCTCCTGGCTGTCAGAGTGCAGGAGGACCGCATAGTGGGGATAGAGGGAACTGCCACATGCAGGAACAGCGGACATTTTCTTATTTTCTAAATATCTTAGGGGGAGGGGAGCCACATTGCTTTTTAGATTAACGGGGCTCAGGGAGGGGGTTCCTGGGGAGGTAATAGGATGCTGGGGACGTCCTCTACCTGCATGTTTTATTGTTTTATTCTTTCCCCTAGGGAGCTGTGGAAGACTAATAAGGACTGCACAGGCACTGGGGCAAGTTTTTCAGGCATTGTCCTGCAAGAAAAGGGGCAATGCCTTCCAAAGCCTGTAAGCCTGGGTGAGAGTCTTCACAGTTTTGGCAAGTGCATATATCTATATGATTTGCAAGGGATTGTGGCAATGTAATTCATTCACACCAGACACAGCTGCTGACAATAATTTAGTTGTGCTCAAGTGTTAAAGCCAATAAGATATTTATTTATGGGGTTATTTCTCCCAACACAGATATGCTTGGTAGCACATAAATCAGGTTACTTGCTTCCAGTGTTTAACTTGGAAAAACAAAATCAAAATCAGGAAAACAACCTTTAAACTTGTCAGGCAATTAGCTAATGTTTTCTTAGCATATATCTAACAAACGAAAAGCCACAAAGAAAGAAGAAAACTGTTCTTTTCAGGTTAACTTCTGATAACTTCCCACATAGATTCAGAAGTGATTCTCTCCTAGCTCACAAGCAATTAGGTAAGGCTCAGTTGCTAGCAATTATCCAGCTGAAACCCCTTAGCTGGCTTGCTTTCTACTGTGTGGGTCAAATCCTGCTTCAGGAGCTTTTCTGAGTAGATTAAAGAACAAGTTTCTATTTCTTTGTGATGGTTGCTGTACTTTGTAACAGAAAGTTACCAACAGAGTTTGGATAGAGAGCAGTCCATGTAAACAGAATCTTCATCTGCTATTATTCCCCCTTCTTCAACAAGCATGGGTTCAATATCATGAATTGGCACAGATGAATCTCTCAATGGAGCACTTTCAGGAGAATACTTGTTTCCCTGCTGTCTTTCAAGGTTATAGCTAGGGCATAGATCAGTGTTCATACCTGAGCTTCCATTGCTGTTAGAGTTCCTCTCTATATAGCCTGGCCAGTATGTAGTCCAGTTCTTATGTCCAGCCTTCCAATCCAAATCCCTGGACACTGGATCTCTCTTCACATACCTTCTGGCACGGGTCTTAGGGTCCCTTCCACGTGCAGCCGTCTCCCTCACAGGTAGCGTCTGGAGATTCGTAGCTCTGCAGCACCATTCCTCTGGCTTTCCCCAGTCCAATGGTGTATGCTGGCCCTTGGAATACCTCCCAGTATACGTACTGCTTTGGACTCTTCTAGACCTCTCAAAGGCTTTTCTCCTCTTTCTTCCAGAGGGTTTCTTTTTCTCTCTGTCCGTCCGGTTTGGCTTCTGCTTCTGATGATCCTTCAGATGAAACTGATGGTCAAGCTCAAGCTGATTCTCAGGATAATGAGGATGAAGATGGTCATCTGTAGAATAAACTCTACTTTTATTCTGCTTAGATGAGTGCTCCCCCCTAATACAGCACAGCTGTGCTGAATCAGGCCCTGCCTTTGAGATGAGTGCTTAGGGATTACCTCATAGCCCTCTGATTGAACACACGTTTCCCCACTTCAGCTCCTCTAATGGCTGTTGGAAACCTGGTGCATTCTGGGACTGGTAGTCTTTTATGGGAAAATTCTGTTTTCTTATTTCTACCAGAACTGACAGGTTGCTTGTTCAGAGTCACTTCACCTTTTCTATAGCTCCTTCCTGAGCTATGATAAGCTTCCTTATCACAGGGCTCTGTCTCTGCAGAGAGCTTCTGCTGGGGTATGTGAGGCGGAGGATGGTCTAAGGGAGGAGAGGTCAGCTAAAGGCCCCCCCAGAGTCAGAGGGGCTCCCTGGGACATCTAAGGGGTGCCCATCGACTCTGGGGGAGGTGGGGGGAGTGATCCGGCTTGAGGAGGCAGAGGGCACGAGCCATGCCAGCCCAGAAGCCACAGTTAAGGGGGTAAGAAGCTTGCAGCCCTCCACGTCGCAGGACGCTGAAGGAAGCCACGAGAGGACTCTGAAGCGAGCTGTGACTGGGGCAGGCTCAGCCTCATATGGGGGCGACTAACCTATCAGCCATAGGCGCTTGGACTTAGGCCCTTGGCACAAAACGGGGTCAGTCCAGTCAGAGGCGGAGGAGGGCCTGGACATTGCAGTTGGCCTGGAAGGGGAGTCAGCAGATATTGAAGAAGGCGAGATTCCCCGAGAAGAGGAATCGCGCATTGTATGGGTCTTCCATATGGAGAAGCTGTCTGAATTAATCTCCAAATCCTTACATACGCTGACTATTCCCACTAGTTGGGCGGTGGAGGAGGATCCACTGGAGGACTCCTTGTTTCAGACGATGTGGATGGCACAGACAGTTTCGTCTTCATCAGGTGATCAGGCAAATTATTCAGGACGAATGGGAGGTCCCCGAAGCTGCTTTGAAGGGGACGCGGACTATGGCTCGACTTTACACATTCTCGGACCAGGACAAGGATCTTTTCCACTCTTCTAAGGTGGATGCGGCAGTCTCAGCAGTCACTGAGAAAATCACTATCCTGGTAGAGGGGAAGCATGGTGCTTAAGGACGTGCAGGATAGGAAGTTGGAGTCCCTGCTGAAGCAGGCCTTCGATGTCAATGCACTGTCTTTGCAGACCCCGATCTGTGGCATTTTGGTAGCCTGGAAATGCTTACACTGGGCCCAAGGCAAACTAGAGGCGGCTGGAGCCGAAGAGCCCTCACTGGAGGTGGCTAAGTTGGAGTCCAGGGCAACTTATTTGGCAGATGCTTTTTACAACCTTATTAGGGGTCTGGCAAAAAGTGTTGCATCAGTGGTTTCTGCTAGGCATTAATTATGGCTTTGCAACTGGTCAGCGAATGGGTCCTCTGAATCCTGTCTCAGCAGGCTCCCATTTAAAGGGAGGCTTCAGTTTGAAGAGGCATTGGAAAAATGGTGAAGGATTTGGGGGAGTCAAAGGAATGTCTGCTTTCGAAGGATAAACCAAAGGCAGTGCATTGAATGGCTCTGGGGAGGGGGGTGCCTCAGGACTTCTGTAGGTTCTGCCTAGTCCGCTTTGTGCTCTATCAGTGGGGGCATTTCCAGGCACGGAGGTCCACCTTTCGAGGGTTTCTCAGGATTGGATGAGGATTTTATTTTTCCCCCTCCACTTCTGGGGCTGTGAAAAAGCCTCATTGAGATGAGGGGCACAGTCGGGGGGGAGGTTCCCATTGGAGGGAGACTTCGGGAGTTCTACCCTGCCTGGGTCCAGATTACATCAGATCAGCGGGTGCTGGAAGTCATCAGGGAAGGTTATGCCCTCTGGTTTGCCAGTGTGCTATCAAAGGCCTTCGTCATCTCCCTATGCAGGACATCTTTCAAGGTAGAGGTGGTAAGAGAAACCCTGAGGCCCCTTTGGCTTCAGGCCGTGAAGGAGGTGCCACAAGGCCAATGTGAATTGGGTCAATACTCCATTTTTATTTCTTTAGTGCCAAAAAAGGAGGGTTCCTTCTGACCCATTTTGGATCTTAAACATGTGACTTGCTGCCTTTGAATACCTCCGTTTTTCACATGGAAATGCTCCGGTCAGTCATCATGATGGTCAGAGAGGGCGAGTTCTTGACCTCTTTGAATCTCACAGAGGCCTATCTGCACATTCCTATTTTCCCGGATCATCAACTGTACCTGTGCTTCGCAATGCCCATGGGACATTTCCCAGTTCTAGGCGCTGCCCTTCAGTCTAGCAACAGCACTTCGCACCTTCACAAAGGTCATGGTAATCATGGCTGCATTGTGACAGGAGGGCATTTTAGTACACCCATACTTGGACGATTGGCTTATTCGGGCAAAGTCGTAGATTGAGAGTGTACAGGCCACGGTTCGTGTAGTCGAGTTTCTCCAGAGCCTGGGATGGGTGGTTAACTTGGGAAAGAGTCAACTTAACCCTATGCAGGACTTGATTTACCTGGGTGCCCACTTCCTGATGAGCATTGGCAGAGTGTTTTTGCTGCAGAATGGCATGGCACTGTCTCCAGATGTTGGGGTCCATGGTAGATATGACTGACCTAGTCCTGTGGGCATGGGCTCACATGAGACCCTTGCAGAGATCTCTATTGCACAGGTGGTTGGTGCATCTGCATCCGTTGGAGCGGCAGCTGTCCTGTCCGAAACAGGTCCGTGGGGCACTCTGGTGGTGGTGGTTGTGTGCCGCCGACATGCTCTTGGTGGGGATGCTGTTGGAGGCTCCAAACTGGGTGCCGCTGACAACTGATGCCAGCCTGTTGGGTTGGGGGTCACATTGTGAGACTTTGTGCAGGGGACCTGGACTCCAGAGGAGGCCGCCCTGTCCATCAACCAGTTGGAGATATGAGCAGTGTTTCTGGTGCTATACTCCTTTTGTGGGATCCTGAAAAGGAAGGCAGTGCATGTGTTTTCAGACAATGCCTCCACAGTGGCATACTTCATTTGGCAGGGGGGGGGGGGCACAGGCAATGCCGTGCTGGAGAGTGAGAAAACAGCATTGCTAGAGTGGGCAGAGGAGAATCTGTAGGAGCTGTCAGCGGCTTATGTGACCAGCAGAGAGAACATGGAGGCAGATTATCTCAGCTGCGTGTCTTGGATCCCAGAGAATGGTCACTCAACACAGCAGTGTTTGTGCAGGTGACTCAGCACTAGGGGCCTTGAGCCATGGTTCTCATGGTGACCTTCAGGATGGCCAAAGCGGAAAAGGGAGCAAATGTTTGAAGGTCTTGACACATTGATCCAGCGGTGGTCCATGGACGGGCTTCTTTGTGTTTCTGCCATGGGCTCTCATTGGGCATGTAGTACACAGGATCATGGCACATTGCAGGTTTGTCATCCTAATTGCCCCTGATTTGGCCTCATTGCCTGTGGTATGCCAATCTTGTATGGCTGACAATGGATCAGCCTTGGCGTCAGCCATTTCAGAGCGACCTTCTGGTGCAGAGCCCTCTCTGGATGGCTCAGGTGGATTGCTTTTCGCTTAGTCTGGTTATTGAGAGGGCTCGGTAAATGAAGCATGGTTATTCCGCTTAGGTAATCACGACCCTGCTGAAGGCTCGCAAATGCTCAACTGCACTGTCCTGTGTCCAGATTTGCTGAGTCTTTAAGGCCTGGTGTGCAGAGTGTGGCTCTTGCCCCTTGGGGGCTTCCGTGCCAGAGAGATTCTCCAGTTGCTTGAAGAAAGGTCTGGCGTGTGGTTTGCTTCGGATCCAGGTGGTGGCCTTGGCCTGTTACCATTCCCGGGTTCAGGGGGTCTCGCTGGCAGCACATCCAGATGTGGTACATTTTCTGCTGTCAGTGAAACAGGCACGGCCTTCAGTGTGCTTGGTGGTTTCACCTTGGGATCTCAATTTGGTATTGTCAATGTTGATGGAGGAGCCTTTTGAGCCATTGTCGGCATGTACTCTCAAGGATCTTACATTGAAGACGGTCTTTTTAATGACAATTTGTTCGGTACAGAGGATTTCGGAATTGCAAGCCCTGTCGTGTAGAGAGCCTTTCCTTTTCATGTCCAAGGAGAAGGTGGTTCTGCGGCCAGTGTCCTCCTTCCTGCCCGAGGTGCTCTCAGCTTTTCATGTGAATCAGTCGATTACCCTTCCGGTGTTCTCATCAAAGGAGAGGTCACCGGAGGATTCTCTCCTTCGTTGCCTGTATGTGCATTGGGTATTGCGACGCTGCTTGAGAAGCACGGAGCCTTTTTGGAAGTCAGATCGTCTTTTTGTGCTTTTTGGAGGGCCTTGTAAGGGAGAGGCTGCCAGGAAGGCCACCATTTTCCAGTAAAGCTCAGGCTGCAACTTGTGCGGAGGCGAGTCTGATTCTGCCAGGAGATATTTGTAGAGTGGTGACTAGGTCGTCCTTACACACCTTTTACCATTTTAGATGTGCAAGCGGTGGGGGATGCGATTTTGGTTTGGTGGCCTTACAGATCAGGCTCACGGGTCCATCCCGAGGTTAGTACTGCTATAGTACATCCCACAAGTTGGACTGGACTGGAGCGACAATGAGGAAGGTGTACTTGGGATTACCTGCTAATTGTCTTTCCTTGAGGACCACCAGTCCAGTCCCAGACCCTCCCTGTGTGTGCTGGTACAGTCTGTTGGCAATCCTGGGCCTGAAGAATTAAATCTTGGGGCATAGGTCCAGGCAGGTTACAGCTATCTATTGATTGACCGTATGGAGAAAAAAAAAAGCAATGAGAAGAGAAGTTTGTTTCAAGCCAAATTGCAGCAATGGATAGTGACGGGTTCCTCTTGGAACGTGTTGGTGGACGTGGGTGACTGTGTCCATCTCAGGCTCCGGAGTCTTAAGGTAAGCCATTTTCCGTAGTTGGAGGGTTTTTTTGCCTAGGTGGGGAGAGTTAGTGTGTTTTTTGCTATCTTACTGGCTTGTTGGCTATGCTCTCCTTATTTGTTTGTTCTGTGAATCTGCTTTGTCAATAGGGTACTGGGGCTGGTGGGTAGTGCCAGCTGCCACTATATGCTGATATCTTGAGTTTCACAACCGCAATAGATCCAAAATTCTTCAGAGTAATACCACTGTTTAGCCAATATGTAAAATTAATTACTCCAATATATAAATATTTCCTTCATTCAAGTATTCTATAAACAGTCTTCCTTATAAATCTACTTATACTTTTTTCTAAGCGGGTCTCAGACTTACGGGCTACATCCGGTGATATGTATCACTTAGTGCACCTTTTTGCATCAATGACCCATTTTCATATATTTCTTATATCTTTCTTATAACTTTTTCTAAACTAATATTTCAAACGTCCAGTTGGATAATATGAGATATCTTATAACAGCAAGCTTATCTTTTTGTCTTTGTCTTTTTCTTCAGTGTCCCAACGCCAGACTGGGCGCCTCTGCGTTTCACAGCCTTTATGTTTCTTCAGGGGTTTTTTTCTTTAGACAGGCTTGTAATATCAATTATCTCATCTGTTGCTTCTAAGATTGAACCTGGTTTTAGACAGGCTTGTAGTGTCAATTATCTCTGGAACAACGAAAAACATCAAATTTAAAATCATTCTCTTTTATGCCTTCAGAAGAGACTATTTATCTAATATTGTTAAAAAATGACAACTGAGTGCTGCTCACCTTCTGTTGCTACTAAGATTAAACCTGGTTTTGGATAGCAAAGGGACGTACATGCGGATGTGCGCTTCCAAAGGTCTTTTTAACTTCCTGTGTAATCAGGCTTGTGAGACTAAACAACCTTAATTAAAAATATGATCAGGTGCATAAAGCCCAATCTGTTTGAGTGTTCAAGCCTTGAGGGGTTATTGTTTGCAATGTGTAAATCCATCGTTGCTCTCGAAGGACCAAAGTTTGATCAAGGGTTCTACCCCCCGTGCCACTATAAACTC
Source organism: Ichthyophis bannanicus (assembly GCA_033557465.1). Taxonomy (NCBI): domain Eukaryota; kingdom Metazoa; phylum Chordata; class Amphibia; order Gymnophiona; family Ichthyophiidae; genus Ichthyophis; species Ichthyophis bannanicus. The sequence goes on along the minus strand of CM066031.1, from coordinate 161,389,112 downwards.
TATCTATACAGAAACAGCGCAAATCTGTAAATGTATGGTGAAAAAGGAGGCAATGTTCCACTATTGGGGCTGACAATGATTTACATTTCAACCTGCTCTTATGTTCAGATAATCGGACCTTAAAAGGGCGCATGGTTTTACCAATATATAGTAATTGGCATGGACAACGTATAGCATACACGACCTGTGGAGAGCAGCAATTAGTCGTGTGACGTAAGGAATACTTCTTGTCATGATATTGAAACCACGTTAATTCTTCATTAACCTCACACAAAGAGCAATCTCCACACTGTGAATGGCCCTTTGATTCATTGAAAACTAAACTGTTCGGTGTTTTAAGGACCGTGGGGCATAACAGTTCCTTTAGATTCCTATTTCGGGTCCAGACACATCTAATTTGTTTTTCTTTCAGTGCAGGCACGCTTTGAATGACATTCATGTGTTTTTGAAGTATGTCTTTAATTCCTTTACTATGAGACGAAAATTGAGTGACCATATTGATTGTAGAATCCAATGTAGTGATTGGTGTGGAAGATCGCGGAGTTAGTAACAGCTCTCTATGATTACACAATGCTCTTTTATATGCAGTATTTACTATGCGGTCTGGATACCCTCGTTGTAAAAATTTATTCTTTAGGCTCTTTGCATGCACTTTATATTGTTGCGTGTCAGTACAATTCCTCCGATATCGGAGGAATTGAGAGAATGGTAAACTATCTTTTAGTCTGCGTGGGTGTAGACTATCATAGTGCAGCAGGGCATTTCTATCTGTTGGTTTACAGAAAACATTGGTGATCCATCTGGTGGTTCCTTTTTGAACTTCCACATCCAAGAATGTAATGTGCGTTTGGCTGCAGGAGCTGGTAAATTTAATAGTAGCTTCCCTGGTGTTCAACCATTCCACAAATCTATCAAGTGCGTCTAGGGAACCCGTCCAAATGACAAAAATATCGTCTATGTATCTACACTCAAATAGATTGGGCTTTATGCACCTGATCATATTTTTAATTAAGGTGGTTTAGTCTCACAAGCCTGATTACACAGGAAGTTAAAAAGACCTTTGGAAGCGCACATCCGCATGCGCGTCCCTTTGCTATCCAAAACCAGGTTTAATCTTAGTAGCAACAGAAGGTGAGCAGCACTCAGTTGTCATTTTTTAACAATATTAGATAAATAGTCTCTTCTGAAGGCATAAAAGAGAATGATTTTAAATTTGATGTTTTTCGTTGTTCCAGAGATAATTGACACTACAAGCCTGTCTAAAACCAGGTTCAATCTTAGAAGCAACAGATGAGATAATTGATATTACAAGCCTGTCTAAAGAAAAAACCCCTGAAGAAACATAAAGGCTGTGAAACGCAGAGGCGCCCAGTCTGGCGTTGGGACACTGAAGAAAAAGACAAAGACAAAAAGATAAGCTTGCTGTTATAAGATATCTCATATTATCCAACTGGACGTTTGAAATATTAGTTTAGAAAAAGTTATAAGAAAGATATAAGAAATATATGAAAATGGGTCATTGATGCAAAAAGGTGCACTAAGTGATACATATCACCGGAAGTAGCCCGTAAGTCTGAGACCCGCTTAGAAAAAAGTATAAGTAGATTTATAAGGAAGACTGTTTATAGAATACTTGAATGAAGGAAATATTTATATATTGGAGTAATTAATTTTACATATTGGATATCTTGAGTTTGGCATGCTTAGTTTCCAAGCTGCTGGTAAGGCGTGACAACCCACAAGTTGGGACTGGACTGGAGGTCCTCGAGTAAAGACAATTAGCAAGTAAGTCTAATTACACCTTTTTCAGTTTAATGATTAGAATATATAACACAGCGCTCTGTTAGCTGTTTGGCTCCAAGAATAAACATGATGCTCTGAAACCTAGAACAGATCTCCTACAGAGAATGTAAATGTTAGGAATAGTTAGCCTAAAATATTGTGTGGTAACAAAACTTAAAAGAATATGCATTTAGGTATAGCTTGAGAGTAGGTTACTACAATCTTCCACAAAGACACTCCATTGGACTCCCCCATCCTCCCACCAAACTGAATTGCTTGCTTAGTACTAGCACTACAGAGAAAAGCGTCCCAGAATCGCCCACTAGAAATCGGTTAGCCTTACTCCCTCTCCTTGCCGCCTATGGTAAAAAGACAACGCTTCTTTCCTATGCATGTCTTTTGCCAGCTTCAGTCTGATGCATGAATACATGAGGTAATATACTCAGACATCAGATTGAACCCAACAGGATGAGACCCACGCAAGATAGGTGCTGCTCTCCTTCTGCTAGTGCAATGGTTCTCAACCTTTTTTGCTATTGGGACACACCCGACGGACAGTGCTCGCATATGACACACCGCATGGACCTTTGGTCTGATACAGTATAGCAGTCAAACGTAAACGTGTTCTGCATCCACAGAAATGCTACAACAGGTGCAGATCAGAACTAGGACAATTAACCATACAAACATATTCTGATTAAAACATCATTTGAGTAACAGCAACATAACTCTTCCCACTACCAGGCACACTAAAAACACAAAACCTGAAAACCCCCCCACTACTCACATATGTAGCACATATGCCATATCATAGGAGCACTACTTCCTATGATTCAAGCAGCTAGAACCCTACCAAAGAATAGGTAACTCTACAAATATTACATTTGTCCATAGAACACTAATACAGCTGTTCTTATCGTTAAGTGCCATTGACTCGGTATGATGACCCTTTAAATACTGTAGCTGTCCTAAACTGTATTCAGACTTCAATCGGGCTGAATACAGCTCATTGTTAGTGGTATCCATAACTGCTGTTATATCGATCCATCTCATTGCTGACCTCCCTCTTTTGCGTTGACCTTCAGCCTTGCCAGGCATGTCGTCGTCTTTCTCTAATGATCTCTCTCTTCTCATGATGTGTTCAAATATGAAGGTCAAAGTTTTGTCATCTGAGCTTCTAAAGAAAGCTTAGATTTGATCTCTAGTACTGACTGGTTTGTTCTCCGGGCAGTCCATGGTATACACAGTATTCTTCGCCAGCACCATAATTCAAAGGCCTCTATTTTCTTCCTATCTTTTTTTTTCACTGTCCTACTTTTGCATCCATAAGATGTTATTGAAAATGCCATGGCTTGGACAAGTCAAATCTTTTTATGGAGAGAGACATCTCTGCTCTTGAAAACCTTCGTAGCCATTCTGCCAAGAGCAATGCATAGTCTAATTTCCAAATTGAGATAGGCCTGACTTTTTTCAGTTTTCACTATCACGTTGTTTATGTGAAAGTTAAAGAAAGTTATAAAGTTTTATTCAATATGAAGGGTCATAGATGCAATCTGGGGCATTTGGTTGAAAAAGCCAACACCATAGCTCCCTATAAGTCTGAGACCCGTTAAAAATAAAATAAAATAAAATAAAAAAATAAAATAAAAAAAGAAACTGAAAATGAAAAATATTATATAAAACATATTTACCAGTCAGATGGGAAGTTAAAAACTAAATTCAATCATTCTTGCATAATAAGAGTAATAGTGAGATTCATAGTCTAATTTCTTGACTGCTTGTCGTTTCTTTGATTATTGATCCAAGCAGGTTAAAGTTGTCCACTATTTCAATTTCTTCTCCATCAACAATGAACTTACTGATTTTGCTAGTTGTCAGGATCTTTATCATCTTTACATTAAGGTGCAGACCCATTTTAAGACTATGTTCCTTGATCTTGAAGCAAATGTTTCAGATAGTCTTTACTTTCAGTCAGTATTGTGGTTTCATTTGCATAGCGAAGGTTGTTGAGTCTTCCACCCGGTTGTCTTCATACAGTCTTGCTTCTCTGATTTGTTCTGCATATAAATTAAAACAGGTTAATCAATATAAAGGTTGTGCAAGAGAACTATTAGGTGTTCTGGTATAATCATGCTGCTTTTTTTTTTTTTTTTTTAAAGATGGCTGATAATTTATTTTAGCTTGGAATGTTGGAATTCTTTTTTTTTTATATATATTTAAATTTTATTGAAACATATATAATATCACAGTAACCAAGAGAAACAATGTTCAAATCACAATTCCAAATTCTTATCATTAAGCTTGTACTATACATACTTTCACTACTATACATACTTTCACATATGTCCTTCCTGCTACGTAAGAACCATAACTCAAGAAGAAGTCGTTTCCTACTATTCCTCTTGGGATTTTGATATCTAATTATTTATACAACCAAACAGCATACGTCAACAATAAATCCCCACCCACCTTTCCATGTTATTCCACTCAACCCCCACCTCCACCCATAGATCTCTCCCCTCCAGTCCTAACTCTCCCTATCCCTTTCTCCCTTCCTCCCCCCTACCCCCCACCCTCTCCCTCTAAGACACGCCATAACTCCCCCCAGTTCAATTCAAACTTATCCCTCTTCTGCCTCCAAGCTGCCGTTAACTGCTCCATAAGGACAATATATCGAAGCCTCCTCTCCTAGTTCATAACAGGAGGAGTAGCCTAGTGGTTGGGGCAAGGTACTTCAGGCCGGAAGGTCGGAGGTTCAAATCCCACTAGAGGACAGCAACTTTGGGCCGGAAGGACTGGGGTTTCTAGTCCCACAGATGCTCCTTGTGGTCTTGGGCAAGTCACTTAACCCTCCATTGCCCATGTTCCCTGTAAGTATTAGTGTATGTGTCTCATATCCCCGCGTGTTAAATGTATCCCCCAATTGTGTTGTGACCGCTTTGATTGAAGGATAAGGCGGTATACAAAACTAAATAAATAAATAAAATAAATAAATAACAGAAGGTGCCTACTTTTGTTTCCAGGCAGCCGCCAACTCACAACGTGCTGCACTTAGGCACGCCAGAACCATCCTACCCCCTTCTGCTCTTGTCCTTCCCCCCACCTTGATGATGATAAAAAAGAATGCTCGGTGACATGTCCACTCCCACCCCTAATTTCGATTGAATCCAATTTTGAATCCTTTCCCAGTAATCCTGAACCTTTATACACCCCCACCATATATGCCAAAATGTACCCACCTCCCCACATTCTCTCCAGCACAAAGCGGATATATCTTGTGCAGTCTCTCCAGTGTATAATGCCAGCGAAATAAAATTTTGTAAGTTTTCTCGAACACTGCTTGACCAAGGCGCCTTTTTTTTTAATCTAATCCCACACCCTCTTCCATTCTTTGAGTGACATTATCTTTCCCAGCTCCCCCTCCCATTCTACCATATATCGAAATTTCCTCTCCTGTAGTCCCCGCACACCCTTATATAAAGCAGAAATCATCTCTTTCGAGCCCCTTTTCCCATACCAAAGAGCTTCCACGATGGACACATCCCTTTCCATCCCCTCTTTCCCCAGAACCCCCTTAAGAAAATAACACACCTGCAGGTACGCAAATCTATCTTTATCCTCCAATCCATATCCCTTCCTTACCTCCTCAAAATCCTGCAGCTCTCCCCCCTCTAGTAACTGATAACTACGTTCCTACCCTTTACTACTCCAAACGTCAAAACGCCCTCCTTCCCACCCTGGTTGAAAGGCTCGACATCCTCTTCACGGAGTCATCATCGAAACCCACTACCCCTGTTTTTGATATCCTGTGCTTTCACCTTATCCCATACCTCTGTTAAATTTCCCTGTTCATTGTAAACTCAATGTTACTTGTATGCATTGTAGTATGTTCTTGTTCAATGTACACCGCACTGATTGTAAATAGCGCGGTATAAAAGAAATGTTAAATAAATAAATACCCCCATCACATGCCTCATAGCTGGTGTAGCACTCCCCATTTCCTTCCTCTCTGCCCGTGGCGCCCACAACCATGCCTCCAACCGCCCTCCCCTCACCCTTGTTTTTTCCAGCCTCACCCATGGTTTCACCTCTTTACTGGCTCTCCAGTCCATTACATGTTTTACCTGTGCCGCCCGGTAATAATCCTTCAAGTTAGGGACCCCTAACCCACCCTCCTCCTTGGATGCATACATAAACTTCCTCGCGATCCTTTGGGGCTTCTTTTTCCAAATATATTGAAAGACCTTACGTTGCAACGCCCTCATCGCTCCCTCCGGTATTTCCACCGGCAGGGCTTGAAATAGGTATAACAAGCGTGGTAGAATATTCATTTTGACCCCAGCTATCCTTCCCAGCCAAGATATTTCAAACCTCATCCACCCCTCCAGATCTTTATTAATCTCTCCTAAAATTCTCGGATAGTTAACTTTATAAAGGTCTTCATCTCTCACTGGTATTTGGACCCCTAAATAACCTAGCGATTTGTTAACCCATCGCAAAGGATATTCCCTTTTCAGTTGCTCTTCCACCTCCCTGTTCATCTTCACCTTCATCACTTCTGTCTTGTCCACATTCATTTTAAAACCAGACACGGCCCCGAATCTCTCTACCTCCATCACCTCTAGTAACGACTCCTGCGGTTTACTAATATATAATAAAATGTCATCCATATACAGTGATGTCTTATGACTCATCCCTCCCCTTTCCAACCCCAATATCTTCCCATTGACCCTTATCCTCTCCGCAAACGGCTCTACCACCATTGCAAATAACGGCGACATCGGGCACCCCTGCCTGGTCCCTCGTCCCAATCCAAAATCCCTAGAATACCGCCCATTAATATTAACCCGTGCTTAGGGCCCAACATATAATCCTCTTACCCATTTCTCAAAATTTGGACCACACCCCATTTTCTTCAGAACCCTCAATAAGAACCCCCAATGTACCCTGTCAAAGGCCTTCTCGGCATCTATTGACATCAATAAGAAATCTTCCTTTCCCTGCCCTGCCTCCCAGACCACCCCAACTGCACTTTTGACATCATCAGCTGCCTGTTTCTCCATAATGAACCCCGCTTGATCCTCCTTTATTACTCCCGCCAACCACAGTGCTAACCGCCCTGCTAGAATCTTTGCAAGGATTTTAACATCAACATTAAGTAGGGAAATAGGGCGATAGGAGCTACAGCTCAAAAGGATCCTTCCCAGGCTTAGGCAAGTTGGTAATCCCTGCAGTCAGCATTTCCGGTGACAGCTCCCCTCTCTCTTCCAACATTCCATTGAATACCCTACCAAGAATTCCCCCTATTTCCCCCAAAAATAACTTATAGAAGCTTCTCGAGAGCCCATCTAAACCTGGAGCCTTTCCCCCCACCATCCCACCCACCGCCTTCCCGACCTCTTCTCCCGTAATTCTAGCTTATAGACCTTATTGAGCTCCTTCTGGTAATTCTAATAATTTTACCCCTGCTAAGTACCCCAAAATCGGCTCCTCCCCAATCCCTTCCTCCCTCGTGTATAATTCCTGATAATACTCCTTAAATCTCTCTCTAATCTCCTCATCCCCCCTACACACCCCTCCTTTCCCTTTTATCTGATATATCATTGAAGAAACTATTCGTTGCCTTAATCTTCTTGCTAACAGTCTGCCTGACTTATTACCAAACTCATAATACACTTGCTGTACTTGCTTCATTGCAAAGGCTACTTGCTCAACCTGTAATGCTTGCAACTCTCCCCTTACCCTCTCCACCTCCCTCCTTTCCCTCTGCGCCCCAGTCCACTGATATTTCACCTCTGCCTCCTTAAGCACTTTACTCAACTCTCCCCCTTTTTTTGCATCCTAGCCTTTTTCTTCCTTACCCCCCACATAATGAACCGCCCCCTAATAAAGGCTTTCAACCCTTCCCACAAAGTTACCTTTGTCACCTCTCCATTATCATTAAAGCTAAGGTATTCCTGTATAGCCCTTCTTACATCCTCCACCACCTCCTTACTTTTAAGCAGACTCTCATTTAATCTCCAAAATTTTGTCCCCTCCTACTTCTAATTCCCACTTCCACTGCTCCATGATCTGACCACGCTATCAGCGCTATACTCCCTTCAAAAACCTCAAGCATCCATTCCTTATCCACCAGAATCATATCAATCCTACTCCAACTATTATGTGGCACTGAAAATTTTATTTATTTATTTAAAGTCTCTTTTATACCGCGCTATTCAGCATCAGCGCGGTTTACAATAAACAATGAACATACACATTTCCAATAGTACTTTGTGTTTACATATGAACAGGATATTCAACTTGGCTATCAGGGTAACTATGTACAACAACAATATATACAATATATACAATTTATAGACTGGTCATGTGTTCGTATGGTTTTAGACATTGGAGATTTGGGTGGTTTCGGCAAATGGTGCTGAGTTTCTATTGGTTTCCGGGTAGTGTAGGAGGAAGAGGTAGTGTTTCACGGCCTTCCTGAATTGGCATAGGTCCGGGATTGATCGGATGTTGTGAGGGAGGTTATTCCAGATCATTGGTGCATAAAGTTTGAAGGTCCTGCTGGATGTTGACTTGGTGCATTGAGTTATTGATCTTGGGACTATCAAGGTGTTTTGAGCTACTGACCTTCTGTCCCTATTGTGGGGTGTCATCTGGATTAGCTCTGTTAGTGATGTTGACGAGAGACCTTTGGTGGCTTTGAAGGTGAGCAGCAAGGTCTTGAATGTAATTCTACCTTGAATCGGGAGCCAGTGGAGTTGTTTCATTATGGGTGTGACATGGTCTTTCCTGGATGCTCCGTGTAGTACTCTTGCTGCGGTGTTCATTGCCATTTGCAGTGGGTTTAGGGTGGTTTGGGGGAGTCCTTGCAGAATTGCATTTGCATAATCGAAATGTGGGATAATTAGTGCCTGATAGATAGTCCTGAAATCATCTGGCTCCAGCAGAGATCGCAGGTACCTAAGGGATCTAATTTTATGATATACTGCCCTTACAGTGTTACTTATATGAGCCTGCATATTTAGGTTCTGGTCTAGTGTGACGCCGAGGTATCTGATCGCGGATTTGGTCTGGAGGTCTGCGTCCTTCACTTTTAGTACTGCCGGCGCAGTGAAGTTACGGTTCCTTGTAATGAACATCACCTCCGTCTTCTTGTGTTGAATCCGGAGGTTTTGGGATTGTAGCCAATTGGATATTTCATTTATGCAGCATGTTATTGGTGAGAGGTCTGGGTTTTCTGTTGCAAAAGGCGTGTATAATAGCACATCATCTGCGTATATCATGCAGTTAACGCTGAAAGACCGGATCAGGTTGCAGAGAGGTTGCATGTATATATTGAACAGCAAGGCGGAGAGGGAGGATCCTTGTGGGACACCTTGGCTTTGGTGGAATGGTTCTGATGTGTCTCTGGATCGTACCTGCTGCCATCTGTCCGAGAGGTAGGACCTGCACCACTCGAGTGCTTTACCGAAGATTCCTTTTTCCTTGAGGCGTTCTAGGAGGCGCTCATGGTTAACGGAATCAAACGCTGCTGCGATGTCAAGGAAGACAAGGACAAAGCCTTGGCGGGTATTGTCAATGCCTGATATTATGCTGCTGAAGAGTGTGGTAAGAAGGGTCTCCACCCCGTGGGCTTCTCTAAATCCGTGCTGGCATGGATCCAGTGGTGCATTGGAATCAATGTGGTCTTGTATTTGTCTCTGAACTTCCTTTTCCATTATTTTTGCAAGCAATGGTATGCTTGCTATGGGTCTGTAGGATTCTGGTTTCTGTTGGTCAAGTTTGTTGTTTTTTAGTAGAGGTCTTATTGATGTGTGTTTGAGGGTGCGTGGGAAATCACCTGTTGTGAACGATTGTTGCATGAGTCTGGATATGATGGGACTGAGGTCAGTCCGAAGTTCTTTGACCCAGAAAGCTGGGCATGGATCAGATTGCGCTGTGGTCGTATTGATGGCTGCTATGGTGTCTTCGATGCATTGTTTGGATGGAGTTGTGAAGGTAGTGAGTGGTGTTTGATTGTAAGGCTGAAGGATAATGCTGGACGCAGGGTTGTTGTTTATCTGGCAGAGTTTCGTTTGTAGATAATCAGCATATGTTTGAGGATGGATTCCATTTGTTTGTTCTGATGCAGGTTCTGTTGTAAGTTGCTTAACGAGGGCAAACAGGTCACGAGGTTTGTTGAGGGATCTCTTTAAAGTGTCGGCGTGGTAACGTCTCATGGTTTCAGTCACTGCGGTACGGTGCGCTGTGAGTTGTAAGTTGTATGCCTTTTGGTCTGCTTCTGAGCGTGAGCGGTGCCAGCGTCTCTCAAGTTTTCTTAGTGTCACGAGTGAGGCTTTCAACTCAGTAGTGTACCATGCTGCTGTGTGTCGTTTCCCTTGAGGTTTGTTTTTTTGCTGGGCGAACAGCTATTGAGCTGAGTATTTCATTCCAGTTGGAGACTAGTTCATCTGGGTTGTGTGCTGGTGAGGTTATTAGTGGGATTGCCGACTTCAGGATTAGTTCTTTGTTGAATGGTTGGAATCTTCTCGGCGGATTGTTGGACTGACCGATTGCTGTGCTTTCATCCTTTTGGCCATGGCTTGGCTGAGGAATTTGGAATAGGATTAATGAGTGATCTGACCATGGGACAGCGGTGATTGATATATCAGGGATGGTTGTCTCTCTGATGGTTGCGTCTGTTGTGAATATTAGATCTAGCAGGCCTCCTTTTATATGGGTAGGTTCCTTGATTAATTGGCTATACTCTAGATCCGTCATGGCTTCGAGAAACGCCTTTGAGTGATAGTCTTGCAGGGAGGGGAGGTTGAAATCTCCTAGTACCCAGCTGGTTGTATTCGGGCTCTGGGAGTTTGCGGCTGCGTCGATTATTGTTAGTGCATCTGAATCTGATGATGGAGCTCTGTAAAGTAGATTGATGGAGGAACACTTGTTCTCTATCGAGATCGTGTCTAGAAGCAGCGAGCTGGTTGCATCTTTTATGTTGAATTGAAGATCAGATTTGGTGATGACGAGGACGCCGCCTCCTCTTTTGGTAGCTCTGTGACATGTGTGGACAGAGAAGTTAGCAGGCAGGAGCTGGTTGAGTATCACGTTGTCATCACAGGAAAGCCATGTCTCGGTGATCAGTAGTAGGTCAAGGTTATGAAGGGATATCATATCTGAGATGACCGGCCATTTTTTACGTACGGATCGGGCATTTACCAGGGCACATTTAATGATTTGAGGGAGGGGATTTTCTCCTTGTATCTTCTTCTTGTTGTGCTGTAATGATACCTGCAGGAGGTGGTGGTGGTGAATTTGGGTAGTTTCTCGTGATTCATAGAATGGGGTATCTGGCCACCTCTTTCTATAACTGTGGATAGTTGGTATGTGATTGTTGTTAGCGTATAGGCATGTGACATTGCTTAAGCCTGTAGCAAGGATGTAGAGGGCAATCGAGATGATGTAGGAACGGGCCATTTTGTGTGCTTTGTTGCGGTGTGGATCTGGGCTGGGAAGTTGGTTGGTGGTGGTGGGTCAGGTATGTTGCTTGGTTGTGATAGATTTGCTCTAGCTTTGGTCCAGAATGTATATTCCCTCCCTCCAGTATGCAGCTCTCTCCATGAGTCTACCAATTTGTATTGTCGCATCAAATGTTTTAATCATTGTCTATTTCTCCTCCCTCCATCTATACCTCCCGAATCCCTATCCACCTCCGGGGATAATACTACATTAAAGTCCCCCCCATAATAAGTTTCCCTTGTACTTCCTCCTCTAATAATTTTCGCATACCTTTCCAGAATGCTACCTGATTTCCATTTGGTCCATACACTGACACAATAACAATATGTTCGGTCCCCACCCTCCCTTTTATCCCCACAGCTCTCCCTTCTATCCCCACTGCTCTCCCTTCTATCCTCACTGCTCTCCCTTCTGAATCCCCTAAAGCTACCCATCACCTGAATCCCACTACCCTCCCGCAATAACAAAGCTATTCCCCCCCCCCCCTTTCTTTACCCCCTCTTTATTAGAGGAGTAAAATTGATCCGGGAACCCTCCTATTCCTCATCCTCCCCACATCCGTTCTTCTCAGGTGTGTTTCTTGAACTAACACCACATCCCACTGATTCCTCTGCACCTTCCTATATAACAGGCTACGCTTGGTTGGAGAATTCAACTCCTTAACGTTTACTGATTCGATCCGTATCATGTCCCTTATCCCTTCCTCCTCCTCCATCTACCCCCCACTATGACGTGCTTCGCCACCCCTCCTCCCCTCCCACCCTCTTCCCCCCCTACCCTCCTTCCCCTCCCCCTCCTGCCCCTCCCCCTTCCATCCCTCTCCCTCCCTTTTACTCTTCCTTCCGAGTGCGTCATGTCCTTTCCCATTACTCTTCCCCTTCAAATATTTTCCCTCACCCACAACCAGACATCCCCCCCCTCCCCATGTCCCCCCCATTACCCCAATTACCCCCTGCCCTCCTCAGCCTCCTTACCCCATCCAACTTCCACACCTCCCTCGCCCTCCCTCTTCCCTCCTTCACACCCCTCTCCTATACAGCCCTAGAAGTCCATTGTCCAGAATCCAGTATTCAAGAGCTCTACCACCCTATATCCAGTGGCTATACCCACACTCTCCTTCACCTGCCAGTCCTCTCATGTGTCTTCCTCCGCTTGCGGTGTCTTCTTTTCTTGTGACAGTCTCTTCAGTCTCTTCCCCTTCTCTCCCACTCTCTGCCATTGAGAACTGGCTTGTGCCTTGCCATCCGCACCTTTATTTTGCATGCTCTGATCTCTCTGCTGCTCTTGGAAGGTCCTCGCACCCCAGCTCTTGCAGAACAGTCTATGCTTCTTTCGCCGTTTTTACCTTCCGTGAGACCCCCATTTACCGTCATCAATAATCCAAATGGAAACTTCCATCTATATTGCAGTCCTTTTCCTCTCAAGTAAGCTGTGACCTCCTTCAAGTTTCTCTGCTGCTCCAACGTGCCCCTAGAAAGGTCATTAAAGATTTCCACCTCACAGTTTTCCCACGCAATCCGGCCATATTTCCTAGCCACATTCAAAATTTGTTCTTTTAGGGGGAAGCTGCTCAGACACACAATGATGTCTCTCTCCGCGGGCTCAAACTCCGATGTGCTCTTTCAATTCCCACCACTGCCACTCGACCTTCCCCTCTTTCCTCCATTCTCAATATATGCGCGCATAAGCGCTGTACTTCATGTCCATAGTCTTTATAAGCTTCTGCCTCTGGCACGCCTCGAATTCGGAGGTTGCTCCACCGTGCTCTGTCCTCAATCTCCTCTAATTTCTCTTGCATCTCCTCTTGCTGGGCCTTGATTTTACCCTGCTCCGTTGCCATTTCTTACAGCTCCCCTTCATGCTGGTCCACGTGGCCTTTCATATCCTCTACACGCTGCCCCTAGCAGCCCATATCTTTCTGTATGGTCAATAGCGTGTCTTTCAAGTCCTTTTGCATCTCCTTCAGCTCCGCATGTATTTCAGCTTTGTAAACTTTCAGCCATGCTTTAATCTGCAACCCTTCACTCGATTTCTTACTAACATCTTCCTCTTCCTCCGAGCTCCCCGGTTCATCACCATCCTCTGAGCCTCCCAATTCCACCACCGCATTTATCTCCTTTCGCGCATACGCGGATTGAAAACCCACTAATTTCTTTCTCGCCGACATGGCAAAGGAGGGTGCCCTACTCCCTTCCACCGTATTATTATGGGATCACCTTAAATAATGCAAATTCTGCGGGAATCGGACGGAGCTAGGCTACACTGCCGCCATTAGCTCCTTGACGTCACCGGAAATCCATACTCATGCTTCTTAATGTGGCCCAGAGTTTCTTATGGTTTACACATTGAAAACCTTGCTGCAGTCAACATAACACATACAGATATTCTTTTGTCTTTTCAAGGATCCATCTTACATCTGTGATGTCTCTCGTTTCTCGCCCTTCCCTGAGCCCTGCTTGCACGTTAGGCATTTCTCATTCCAGGTATGGTTTTAGTCTCTGCTGTATGATCTTGAGTAGAATCTTGCTGGCATGTGGGATCAGAGCCAGTGTGCGATGATTTCCAGTCAGTTGGATCACCTTTTTTCAGTATTGGTATAAACACAGATCTTTTCCAGTCAGTTGGCCATGATGTTGTCTTCCAAATTTCCTGGCAGATCCTTGTAAGCATGGCAACAGCCACATCAGATTGCTGTAATACTTCACTGTGAATGCCATCAATACCTGGTGCTTTGTTCTTTGATAAGTCTTTTAATACTGCTTCAACTTCTTCTTTCATCACCAATGGTTCCTGATCATAAGGTACAGGTTGAAATGGCTGTTGGTCCACTTGATCTTTATGGTATAATGACTGTATATTCTTTCCACGCTTTTTCTTGATCTTCTCATTATCGTTCAACATGGATCCTTGAGCATCTTGTAGCATTCCAATTTGAAGCTGGAATATTGCCTTTAGCTCTCATAGCTTTAGGAAAGCCAATCTTGTTCTTCCTCTAATAATTTGATTCAATTTCCTTGCGTGCTTCGTTGTAATACGTCTCCTTATCTCATCTTGCAGTATGTTGGAAATCCCCGAGTTCTGTGATTATCTTTCTCCTCTGGCTTTAACTTCCCTGCATTTCTGGGCAATTTTCAGATTTTCTTCAGTCATCCATTTTGGCCTTTTTGCTTTTTCACTTTCTATAGAGACTTCTTACTTTCTTCTAGCACAACTTTCTTGATACCTTCCCATAACTCTTCTGGTGCTCTGTCATTTGGTTTCAAAGCTGCAAGTCGATTTTGCAGGCAGTCTTTAAATTACGGTGGTATATTCTCAAGGTCATATTTTGCTATATTCATGAGTGGCTTGATCTTTTTCAGCTTTAGAGTGAGTTTGCATAATAGTTGGTGGTTACCACATTCGGCTACAGGACTTCCACAGATGTAGTCCATTTTGATTTTTGTACAATCCATTGGGTGACGTCCATGTGTTCAATCGCTGCTTGTGTTGCTGGTAGAAAGTGTTAGAATTCTGCAAGACCAATGATCTATTCATCAATCAGTCTTTCTCCAGCTTCATTTCTGATGCCAAGTCTGTAGACCTACTTCTTGTAAAACAGAACAAGTGGGACTACTACGGATCTCTACAGAAAACTACACACCAATGCCACCACACTTTGGTCACATACAAAACTCCAGCAGACTCTCAACAAATACAGAATACGGGACCACAAATTAGAAATAAAAATTACGAAGACAAAAATTGAACTGGGAATCCCAAGAAGTCAAACTCAGTAGGTACTGCAACATTGGAAAACTAAACATATAAATGCATTTCCTCTTATACTGAACAAAATACAAAAGCATCCACAATGAACATCTCCCAGAGCTAACATATTCCAATTAATAAATTCAAAATAAAATAATAAAATGCTTTTTTTCCAGGAACAAGCAGGAAGTCAGTTCTCACATAGAGTGAGGGTGACGTCAACACTGACGGAGCCCTCGCAGAAACATCTTCCCAGCTTTCAAAGAAAGTCTTTGGGAGATGCCACCACACATGCGTGGGCCCCTTCCCGCCCAAGTGTGCCATCTTGGTCAGTCTTCCTTTTTCCGCAGAGCCTTACAGACATCTGTCTTGTCTCTCCCCCCCCCCCCCTGTCTTTTTCCCGTCTTCGAGGCCCACTGCCCCAGCATTGGATCTCAAAACTTAGTTTTATTTTTGTTAGGTTCTTTCAGTGCTTTCACACCCTTTTTAACTGCTGGCAGCGCCAAGGGTCTTCAACCTCGTGGAGGTACTTTTTGCCCCAATGGCCACCGGTTTTAAGAAATGTGATCAGTGCTCCAAAAACATGACATTCACGACTGTTGCCTCTGGTATCTGGGCACCGACCATGACCTGGAGAAGTGCCCCTGTGCACAAAAAAGATGTCCGCCAGAGCCGCCGGCTAAAGCAAGATGACTTTTTCCACACGGCAGACTACCCCGGTTTCCCCAGTAGCCTTGCGCTCAAAGGCACCACATGGATCCTTGGAGTCGTGTAAGGCCCTCGCAGTTCCAGAGCGGGCTCACAGACATTCCGAACAAGGGTCCCCGGAGCGAGAGTGTAAAAAGAGAAAAAGAAGACCTCGAGAGCCTCATCCTGGGAGGCGGACAAGCATGGGAAATCACATGTGTGGTCCCTCAGCCCCTGATGGGCCTCTGAGGAGTCGGAACGGGAGCTGCCATGGAAAGTACCCAGGACAGAAGTCGAGGCATCTGGCAACAGATGACAGTCTCCTGGGGCCCATCCCATCGAGGACCCCCTCTTTGTCTACACCAGACCCAGTAACCCTGACATCTGTGTCACTGACAGTCACCCCAGAGTGGGAAACTCATATGTTGGTGCTTGAACCCGCTCGCGCCGAGACCGTAGGGACCTTGATGCAGAGGACTCCCTGGGCCACCAAAGCGATCCCCAAGAGCCAAACGCCTCAGAGCCTCAGCAAGGGTCTTTGATCTCACTCCTGCTCCTCGGGGGTGATGTCTTCGCAGGAGAGTGCCTCTGACTCCAGCCATGCCTCAGCCTCAAAGCATAGAAGACCGGAGCCAACGATGCCCCTGGAGCTGTCGGAACGAGAGTCTACCTCGGACTACTTAGCTTGGGAGGACACTTCATTCCTTGAGTTTGTCCAGGACATGGCACAAAACCTCTGCTCATAAAGAGGAGCTCAACATCCTCCAGTACGAGGTACCACCTAAAGAGACCCTGATGGTTCCGGTTCCCTTCATCCTCAACTGGTTCTTTCTCTGGATGTGGGAAGCCCCGGCTTCGGTGCCAATTGAGAGCTGCCGCCTGGATACATTGTACCAGATCCAGCGTGGGTCAGGCTTCTGGAAGACCCAACTCCTTCAAACCTCCATGGTGGTGGAGTTGGCCATGTGCCAACAGAAAAGCCTGAAGACGCACTCGTCAGTGCCCCTGGGCAGGGAGTCCCATGCACTTGATGCCCTTCGGGCGTAAATGCTACCAGGGCTTGATGCTAGCATGCCACATTCAAACTTACCAGCTTTATATCGACATGTTCCTCAGAGATCTGGCAAAGGAGCTCTGAGGCTTTATGGCTGGCTTCAATGGAGACCACTTCTGGTGCTTCCAGACTCTTAACAAAGTCTGTCGGAGAGTGCTCCAATTATTTATCTCAAGCCGCTTACGATGGCTTTGAGTCCAGCACAAGGGTGGCTGCCGCCGGTATCAGCACCTGATGCCAGGCTTGGCTCCAGAAATCTGACCTCAAGCAATGGGTGCAGGAGAAACTCCTCAATGTCCCATGCTTTGGAGCAGCTCTTCAGCAAGCCAATGGAAAATGAGGCTGCCAAGATAGACCAAGTATGTGACTCAGACTCGACTCTCGAGGAAGACTTCTACTCTTCTGAGGAAGAAGACTCCTTTCCGTAGGAAGGGCCAACCCTATCGAGGCTATCCTCCATACCCGGCGACCCAGATTCCTCAGCAGGGTCACCAGGGTAAGGGAGTGGGCCAAGGGCCCCAAGCTCAAGACTCCAGCCCCCAGCTCAGCCTGGGTCAGGGTTTTGACACCCCCAGCATAGTCTCTCTTCCAATGGAGGATCAGCTGCCAATGGGGGCGGGGGGGGAGTGCCTGGTCCATTTTGCCCACAGATGGGCTTCCATCACCACTGACTCATGGGCACTTCAGGTGGTCAGGGAGGGTTACTTCCGCCACCTGGACCAGCTGCCTCCACCCTTCTTTCCTGGGGTGCCCCGTTAGTCTCCCCTGCACCAGGCTCTGCTAATGCAAGAACTTGCAAGCCTTCTCAGGGACAGGGCTGTGGAGCTCGTACCACATCACCTGAAGGGAAAGGGGTTCTACTCCAGGTACCTTCTGGTCCCAAAAAGAACAGGAGGACTAAGGCCCATCCTGGACCTGAGAAACCCGAACAAATTCCAGGTACAGGAGATGTTCAAGATGCTCTCCCTCGAAATATTGTTGCCCTACCTCCAGCAGGGAGATTAGCTATGCTCCTTGGACCTAGAGGATGCTTATACCCACATCCTTATCCATCCCAGTCACAGGCAGTACCTAAGATTCATGGTCGGGGGCAATCATTACCAGTACAGGGTACTTCCCTTCAACCTTGCCTGCGCACTAAGGGTCTTCACCAAATGCCTGGCAGTGGTGGCTGCCTATCTTTGTTTACAGGGGGCCTTCGTCTTCCCTTACCTAGATGATTGGCTCATAAAAGGAAACACAGCCTCAGATGCTGCAGGCCACAGGCCACACCATCAAGGTCCTACATCTGGGATTCGTGATCACCAAAATCCCATCTCACCCCAACTGAAGACTTGGAGTTCATAGGGGCTTGCCTGGACACCTTCCAAGCCGTGGTTTCCTCCCCCCTAGACAGGGCAGATGGCCTCATGGCCCTGGTGACTGAAGTGCAGTGCCGCCGTACTGGGTCGGCACGGTCTATACTTTGCCTCCTCAGCCACATGGTCTCCACGGTCCATGTGGTCCCCAACACCCCCACCTTCACATGCAGGCAGCTCAGTGGTGTCTCCGCTCACAGTGGACCCAGGCCACCAGCAGGCCCCAGGACAGAGTCTCAGTGTCTAATCAGCTGGCAGAGTTCCTCAATTGGTGGCAGGATCCACAAAACCTGCAGAAGGGCATGCCCTCCCAACTCCCTGAGCCGCCAGAGGATCCTTGTGACAGATGCTTCCCTGCAGTGCTGGGTGCCCATTGCAAGGAATTGCGCAGTCAGGGCATCTGGTCCTTCGAGGAGAGCCAGCAGCATATCAACCTGCTGGAACCCAGGGCTATCTTCCTTGCACTCAAGGCCTTCCAGCACTTCCTGCAATATCAGTCGGTGCTCGTCCAGATGGACAATCAGGTCACGATGTTCTACCTGAACAAGCAAGGTGGCACAGGCTCCTACCACCTCTGCCAGGAGACAATAGCCCTCCCGGGCCAGGACGAGCAGGGTCCTCCAACCACACGAGTGGCACCTGGACCCCGCAGCGGCACAGTGGCTCTTCAGGTTGTGGAGCCAGCTTCTTTGCCAGCCCGACCAATGCTCAGCTACCATTTTTCTGCTGCCCACAGCCACACCCGGCCCGGGTAGCAGTGGATGCCTTCCTCGTCTTGTGGTCGGAGGGTCTATTGTATGCCTTCCCTCCCACGCCACTGATAACACGGACTCTTTTCAAGGTCCAGTGAGACAAGACTTCCCTGATTCTAGTGGTGCCAAGATGGCCTAGGCAGCCTTAGTTTCCTCTACTGCTTCGTCTCTTGATGGAGTCCCCAGTCCCCCTCGGGAGCTCACCAGGGCTTTTGACCCAGGAGGAGGGCTCGATCCTCCACCCCAACCTGGGATCCTTGCCCCTCACAGCATGGCTGCTGAACGGATCACTTTAGGACCCCTCATCCTCCCCAAGGAGATGGAAGAGGTCTTCCTGGCCTCTCGAAAGGACTCCACAAGACGGGTCTATGCCTTCAAGTGGTGCAGGTTCTCCTTATGGTGCATGAAACAGCAGATGAACCTTTTCTCCTGCCTGGTACACACAGTGCTGAAGTACCTGTTCCATCTTTCACAGTCTGGACTTAAGTCCAACTCCGTCAGGGTTCACCTGAGCGCACTTTCCGCAAACCACCACTCAATAAAGGGCAAGTCTCTGTGCAGCTCCTCATTACCCGATTCATGTGGGGCTTACTGCTCTCGAGACCTCCCATCCATCCACCCCAGTGGAATGTGGTCCTGGTGTAGTTTACTAAGCCACCCTTTGAACCCTTAACTACCTGCCACTGAGATACCTGTCCTGGAAGGTGGCCTTCCTGGTGGCACTCACCTCTGCACGCAGAGTCAGCCAGCTCTAGGCCCTGGTGGCCAAGTGACCCTATACCAGGTTCTACAAGGTCATGTTCTGCACTCACCTGAAGTTTCTTCCAAAGGTGGTGTCTGATTTCCACCTCAACCAGATGGTGGTACTCCTACCTTCTTTCCATGGCCCCACACTGACATGGTATCAGCCATTCTCCATTCTCAAGACAGGCCCCTTTTGCAATTCGATCTAGAGCATACTCGGGGCCACCACAAAGCCTCACAGCTTTTTGTCTCATATGACCCCAGTCATCTGGGGGAGGCTGTCACCAAGCAGACCCCTGTCCATCTGGGTGGCGGACTGCATCACCTTCACCCTCAACCAGGCTGGGCTACTGCTGGAGTGCCAGGTCATGGCACATAATGTCAGGGCTATGGCAATTTCAGTTGTGAGCCTTCACTCTATCCCCATGGCAGATATCTGCTGGGTCACCACCTGGTCTTTGGTCCACAGTTTTGCAGCTCACTGCTGCCTGGAGAGTCCCTATGAGACAGTGCCTATGGCCAGGCCATACTCCGTAATCTTTTCGGAGTTTAGGAAATTCCTGTCCTCCAACCCTTCTTGTTCAGGCTTCCAGAGCCATGGATCTCCCTGGACACGGGTCCTCAGAGTCTGCCCTCAGATTTGCTCGTGACTGCTCACAGCTGGGCCATGTGTTTTCTACAGGTCATCGGTAGCCTGTAGCTAGGGAGTCCCATATGTGAGGACTGACTTCCTGCTTGTTCCTGGAGAAAGTGTAGTTACTCACCTGTAACAGGTGTTCTCCAGGGACAGCAGGAATCGGTCCTCACAACCCTCCCTCTTCCCCTTGGAGTTGCTGTAATTTTTGCCATCCTTTTGTTGGCTCTAGCTATGTTATCTGACTGAGTAAGATGGCATCCTTGGGCAGGAAAAGGACCAGTCATTCGTGGTGGCATCTCCCAAAGGCTTTCTTTGAAAGCTGGGGAGATGCTTCTGCGAGGGCTCTGTCGGCATCGATATCACCCATATGTGAGGACTGATTCCTGCTGTCCCTGGAGAACACCTGTTATAGGCGAGTAACTATGCTGTTTCTACCTTTGTGGTCCCAGTTTCTCTCTTCTGCTTTCTTCACCTGTGTTCTGACAACTTTTTTCCAGTGTTTGCTGTCCATTTCTCCTTTCTTCTCCTGTCTTCCTCAGTTACCTCCCTATATCTGTCTCTGACATATTGATCATTCCCTTTTTCTTTCTGTTCTGCTTCTCTGTCCACTCAAATGTCATCCTGTTTTCGCCTTCTAGTCCTCAATCTCTTCATTTTTATTTTTCACTTACCTAGCAACTGTCCATCCTCTCCTCTTTTGTGTCTCCTCAACAACCCCCCATAAGTTTCCACACCATGACCAGCATCTACCCTTTCCTGCTCTTCCCCCACCCACCCTTGTAGCTTGGCATATCCACTCTCACTTATTCTCTATTTCTCCTTTCCACCACCTAAGCATTTACCCACCCACCGATGTAACCCAGCACCTACCCATGTAGCTCGGTATCTCTTCTCTGTTTTTCACCCATCCACCCCTCCCATCTCATCTCTTCTCTCTCTCCCTCCTCATCCACCCTTTAACCTGGCATCATCTCTCTCTTCCACCTTCCCCATGTAGCCAGACACCCCCTCTTAATAGTCCAGAATTTCCTTGTCCTCTCTCCTCTCCGCATCCTCCCCACCCCCCAAACAGTGCAGCAACTTCCTCTCAACCCTTTCTGGGAGCTAGCGCAAGCAGCGGCAGGAGACATGCACACGCTGGCCCCGACGATTCTTGTTTGACATAAATTAGTCTGTGCTCCTTTCTCCCAGTTGCAGCAGCAAGTGGCGCTTGAGTTATTTCACTTCCACCCAGAACTGAAATCATATTAAGAGTCCTAGGTGCTGCAGCATTGAGAGGGAGCACGGCTGATTCTTTGTTGGACATGAATTGCCAGGGCCAGTGCATATACATCTCCTGCCCCTGCCAGCTCCACAACACATTTCCAGAACGTTGGCCACGTCTCCTACCAGCGCATGTGCCAGCTCTGTGACATACCTCCCAGGTGCTTGAGATGCACTGGTTGATAGCCGCTGTGCTAGTGGGAGGGACATAGAGGGAGGATCATGCAAAATTGGGTTTGGTGTGCCATAAGGATTAAACAAACTCGGTTTGCCACAAAATAGAAAAGGTTGAGAAGCACCGTCCTAGATACCTGGTTCCATCTGTTTTCTTCTCTGTCCTTTCACACCTTTAGTGTATGTTCCAGTGGCTCTTCCTCCACTGCTATCCCACTTTCAGGTTGTGCATCTCAGGGCTCTGTCTTAGACCTGAGCAAACAGGAGCGAGGCAAAGATCCCACCCTTCAGTAGTTGAAATACAGATTTATTAAATCAGACCCCAATAAAGCTGTGTTTCAGCTATTGAAGGGTGGATTCTTTCTTTGCCTTGCTCCTGTTTGCTCTGCTGCTTTTCTGTGAGTGCTGTGCCCAACTGTGGACTGTCTTGGATCTGTTTTCTCTCTCTGTACTCATTCCCTTGAGTTTTCCTTGGGTACCATCTTTATGCTGATCAGATTTACCTATGCACCTGAAATCTCTCCAGACATCCAGGCATGTAACTCAGTTTGCTTGACTGATGTTGCTGGATGTCTTGCCGCATCTGAAATTGAACATGGCCAACACTGAGCTCATTTCTCCCCAAAATCGACCTTCCCCTTCCTCCTTTTTCTTTTTCTGTAGATAACACTATCAATACGCCAGGTTTCCTCGGCTTGGAACCTTGGGGTCATCTTGACTCGTTTTTTTCTTCCTCTGAACACATCCAACAAATAGTTAAAATCTGTCACCTTTCTCTGACATCTGCAAAATGTCTTTTCCTTTCTGAACACACTACCAAGACCCTTATTCACTCTCTAGCATCACCTTTTAGACTATTGCAGTCCATTTCTCGCTGGTCTCGCCCTGAATCTATTCTGTCCATTCAAAACTCAACTGTTTGGCTAAACTTCTTCCATTGTCGCTTCATTCATGCAATACATCTTCTCCGGGAACAAATAGGAAGTTAGTCCTCATATATGGGTGACGGTATCAACGGAGCCCTCGTCTCCCCAGCTTTCAAAAAAAGCCTTTGGGAGATGCTGCCATGCATGCATGGTCCCCTTCCCGCCCAAAGGTGCCATCTTACTTGGTCTCCATTTTTCTGCAGATCCAAAGGCCAAGGCCCCGTATGAAGCCTTGGACTCCTGTGGTGCTCCATGGATCCCAGTTGACACCGTGGGCCTTTGGAAAGGGGGTCTCCCTCGAGGGAACACAGAAGAAACAACCCTCGAAGGCAGCGTCCCAGTATGGTTCTGACAGGCCGGGTAAGTACTGAGCCAGGTCCCATAGTCCATGCCGCTCATCTGAGCGCTCGGAACGGGAGCAGACTACCAAGGTCGCCCAGAAGGAATCACCTGGAGATCAGCACAGGACACCCGAGGCCGTCCTCGCTGAGGACTCTCCTTTGGGCCAACCG
Organism: Ichthyophis bannanicus; assembly: GCA_033557465.1. Classification (NCBI taxonomy): domain Eukaryota; kingdom Metazoa; phylum Chordata; class Amphibia; order Gymnophiona; family Ichthyophiidae; genus Ichthyophis; species Ichthyophis bannanicus. The sequence goes on along the minus strand of CM066031.1, from coordinate 161,365,969 downwards.
GCATCGGGCCAGAGTTCCTTGGTGCCCGCGCCGAGAGCTATGGAGCTATGTGGGCTGGAGTCCAGAATGGCAGCCTTGGAGCGCAGCCTGTCTGCCTTCATGGACCAGCACTGGGCATTGATGTCTGGCACGGCCGGTTCCTCTGCCCAGACCACCATGCCCTCGACGTCAAGGATGTCTCCGGAGGCCGAGCCAATCCTTGAGGCCATACAGCCATGAGTCGATACTCAGCTGAGGTCTCAATCCATGTCCCGTTCGATGGGACTGAAGTCTTCCCTGGCTAGTGTGCCCAACACCAGCCAAGGAGCCTCTGAGGGGCTTGGACCGGGCTTGCGCCTGGAACCCTCGGGTCACCCTCCCTTCGCGTCTTCCACAATTACTCGGAATGGGAGACAAAGGATGAGGAGTCCCCCCCCCCCCCCCCCGATACTCGTCGCCACCACGACATTCCCTCAGACCTATCCCCCTCAGTCTCTACGTCTGTCCTCACCCGAGGACATGGCGTTCCTTGACTTCATGTGGGACATGTTGAAGGCTCTAGCATTCCCAATAGAATCGGAAGAGGACCCTCGTACGGAGGAGCTAGAAATCCTCCAATACGAAACTCCACCAAGGGAATCGTTGACCATGCCCGCCCTACCCACCCATCTTGTAATGGCTCATGTTCCACATGTGGGGAACACGGCATCCTTACCCATCGTGAGCAAGTGGCTCGACTCGATGTATCGGGTCTGCCGGAGCTTTGGCTTCCAGAAGGCACAGCTGCTGCATAATTCCATGGTGGTGGAGTCGGCCATGCATCGGCTGAAGAGTTAGAAGACTCACTCCTCGGTGCCCCCGGGTAGAGAGGCCTGCACCTTGGATGCCCTTGGCAGAAAGTGCTGCCAGAGCTTGATGCTTATCGGCCAGATCCAGGCCTACCAGCTATACATGGGCATGTACCTGAGAGACCTGGCAAAGGAGCGTGCTGGGTTCTCAGCTGGTCTCTCCAAGGAACCCCTACAGCAGTTCAGGAATCTGTCCAAAGCCATCTGTGAGTGCTCCAAGTTTATGACTCGAGCAGCCTACGACAGCTTCATGTCGGCAACCAGAGTAGCTGCGGCAGGCATCAGTGCCTGATGCCAAGCTTGGCTATAGTCTTCTGACCTCTAGCAATGGGTTCAGGACAAATTGGTTGATGTCCCATGCCAAGGGGAGAACCTCTTCGGCAAACCCATGACAGCGAACTTATGACGAGGACCAGGCTCTCCAAGAAGACTGCTACCCTTCCCTGATTGAAGGACAGGGGGGGGAGGGAGCCCTTTTATCTGAGGAAAAGGCTGCTTACAAAAACTACCCACATTTCCAAGCTTCCCCAGCAGGGTCAGCAGGCCAAGGGACAGAGGCATGGCCCTCATAAGCAGAAGGTTCCCAAGCCCCAGGCATACGGTTCTGGCCCAGCCTGGGGGGAGCTGTTGACTCCTTGGGCATAGCCTCCCTTCCCAAAGGAGGACAGCAGCCCACAGGGGGACATCTGATTCACTATGCCCACAGGTGGCTAACCATCACCACCAATTTCTAGGCACTCCAGGTGGTCAGGGAGGGCTACCTTCTCCACATGGCACAGACACCTCTCACCGTTTCCCCAGGAGAGCCCCCCCAGGTCTCCCCTTCACTGGGCTCTTCTTCTACAAGAACTTGCAGGCCTTCTTGAGGACAAAGTGATGGAACTAGTACCCCAACATCTCAGGGGTAATGGGTTCTACTCCAGGTATTTCCTCATACCAAAAAGGACAGGGAGCCTAAGGCCCATCCTGGACCTGCGAAACCTGAACAAGTTCCTGGTGAGGGAGAAGTTCAAGATATTCTCCCTTGGAACATTGCTGCGATGACACTCTGTTTCTATGCACTCCGTCAAGGAATGCTCCTACGGGCGGTGTATCTGCCAGGCCACGACAAAACCCTGGCAGAGAAACTGAGCGGGGTCCTCTAAATGCATGAGTGGCAGCTGGATCCCAGAGTGGCCACCTGGCTCTTCCAACTCTGTGGGACCCCGTGGGTGGACCTCTTTGCCAGCCCGGACAACTACCAGTTGCCCCATTTCTGCTCCTGTCAGCCCCATGTGGGTCAGGTAGCAGCAGATGCGTTCCTCATCTCGTGGTCGGAAGACCTCATGCATACCTTCCCACCCATGCTGTTGATTGCCAAGACCCTCTTCAAGGTTCTGCACAGCAGAGCGTCGCTGATTCTAGTGACTCCCCGGTGGCCCAGACAGCATGGTTCCCACTGTTCCTTCGGTTATTGGTGGAGGCACTGACTCCACTGGGGAGTGCCCTGGGGCTTTTGTCTCAGGAAGAGGGTTCTCCTGCACCACAATCTGGGATCCCTTTCACTGCCAGCATGGCTGCTGAAAGGGTTGCTTTAGCCTCCTTCAACCTCTCAGGGGAAGAGGAGGAGATCTTATTGGCCTCCCATAAGGCTTCCACCAGGAGAGCTTAAATGACCTTCAAATGACACAGATTCTTGGTGTGGTGTGCAGAGCAAAGGGTGAACCCATTCTCCTGCCTGGTGCAGCTGATGCCGCGGTACCTTCTCTATCTCTTGCAATCTGGGCTCAAATCAAACTGTCAGAGTGCACCTTAGTGCCCTGGCAGCACACCACCACCCTGTTGAAGGCAAGCCCCCCTCTCAGCTCAGCCTCTAGTGACCCACTTTCTGAGGGGGCTGCTGCTGTCAAAGCCCCCTGTCCGTCCTCCGGCGACGGAGTGGGACCTCAATGTGGTGCTTTCACAGTTCATCTGCCTACCCTTCAAGCACCTGGCTATCTGCCACCTCAGGTAATGGAACGTCATTTTCCTGGTGGTGCTCACCTCAGCTTGCCGGGTCAGTGAGCTCCAAGCTCTGGTGGAAGAGGTGCCATACACCAGGTTCTGCTGAAGGCTGTGTCTTCCTTCCACCTCATCCAGGAGATGGTGCTACCCACCTTTTTCCCAAGGCCACAGTCCAGCAGGGCAGAAACCATCCTTCTCACCTTGGACTGTAAGAGGGCCCTGTCCTTCTACATTCAAAGTACCCAGGGCCATCGCAAAGCTGCTCAGCTTTTTGTTTCCTACGACCCCAGTCAGCTGGGGAAAGTGGTGACCAAGCGAACACTGTGCAGCTGGGTGGTGGACTGCATCGCCGTTACCTATGAGTGGGCTGGGCTCACGCTGGATAGCCATGTCACAGCACACAGTGTCAGGGCCATGGCGGCCTCTGTGGCAAACCTGTGACTAGATTCTGTGACCACAATTACAGAGGTTCTAGAGGCAGCTGCAGTTTGTGTCTCATGGCCAAGAACTGCCACTGAGATGACTGGACTGAGTTGACGAGGTAGATGTAAACCTAGGAGGACATACTTTGGAAGATGTGAATGACGTTTCTTGGTGTTGTATAGTCCAACAGAGGTCCGTTCCCGTTGAGTCAGAAGCAGAAAAACTGCAAAGCCAAAAATTAGATTTAGATACTGTCATTTATGAAGTGTTTTAGAGACGGTTCAACCTTTTGGACTCCAGCATGTATTCCCCCATTAAAAAGATTTATTTACTTGCCAGATCCAGTTATTTTCCAGCATGTAAATTTCTCTTCTGTAAACAAACAAAAGCAGGCAAGAGAACCCTTGGAGGAAACAACTTTATTGTAAGGTCGCCATACACGTGCTCCGGCCAAACTGGCCTTCATCAGGGGACATAGACCACAGCTGATAATTGTATGGAATAAAAAGCAAGGGTAAAATGAAGAAGGTTCCATTGCATTTTGTTGTCTTACAACCTTCTTCATTATACCCTTGCTTTTTATTCCATACAATTATCAGATGTGGTCTTTGTCCCCTGATGAAGGCCAGTTTGGCTGAAACACGTGTAGGGCGACCTTACAGTAATGTTTCCTCCAAGGGTTCTCTTGCCTGCTTCTGTTTACCTGCAGTCCAAGATGCAAACAGAGTGTTTCTCTGCTTTTTTTTAAAATTAATTTCAAAGTACCCAGGGCCATCGCAAAGCTGCTCAGCTTTTTGTTTCCTACGATCCCAGTCAGCTGGGGGAAGTGGTGACCAAGCGAACACTGTGCAGCTGGGTGGTGGACTGCATCGCCCTTACCTATGAGTGGGCTGGGCTCACGCTGGATAGCCATGTCACAGCACACAGTGTCAGGGCCATGGCGGCCTCTGTGGCAAACCTGCACTCCGTCCCGATGTTGGATATCTGCTGGGCCACCATCTAGTCTTCAGTCCATACCTTCGCAACTCATTACTGCCTGGAGGGGGAGTCCCAGCGGGACAGTGCCTTTGGCCAGGCCATGTTCCATAATCTTTTTGGGGTCTAGGCAACTCTTACCCTCCAACCCTTCTGTTTTCAGGCTACCAGGGCATTGGTTTTCCATCAAACACACGGGTCCTAGTTCAGTCTGTATTCACGTACTCGATTGCTGCTGCTCCGGGCTCCCCTCGAGGGCAACCGTGTTTTTTCTCCAGGGAATCCCATATGTGAGGACTGACATCCTGCTTGTTCCTGGAGAAAGCATAGTTACTCACCTGTAACAGGTGTTCTCCAGGAACAGGTCCTCACAAACCTCCCTCCTCCCCTTGGAGTTGCTGTGTATTTTTGCCATCTTCTTTTCTTGGCTAGCTATGTCAGCTGACTGAGTAAGATGGCACCCTTGGGTGGGAAGAGTACCATGCATGCATGGTGGCACCTCCCAAAGGCTTTCTTTGAAAACTGGGAGATGCTTCCGTGAGGGCTCCGTCGTTGCTGACGTCAACCCATATGTGAGGGCTGATTTCCTGCTGTCCCCGGAGAACACCTGTTACAGGTGAGTAACTGTGCTTTCTCATTTCACTTCACTGGCTCCCTATCCATTTCCACATCCAGTTTAAAGTTCTCCTACTGACCTACAAGTGCATTCACTGTGCGATTCCTCATTACCTCTTCTTATCTCTCCTTACACCCCTCCTTAGGAACTCCACTCATCGTGCAAATCCCTTTTTATCTGTGCTCTTCTCTTCCACTGCCATTCATTCATTCCACCTTGCTGCACCATATAGCAAGAACAGACTACCTAAATGGGTACATCAGGCTCCATCTCTTGGTCCTTTTCAATCCAGGCTAGAAAGCCACCTCTTCGAGGCTGCTTTTGAATTCTGACCCCTTATTCTCCTGTTTACCACCTATGTGTGTTATAACTATGTCCTCTTAATTCTAACTTAATACCCTGTTTGTATTTGTCTGTATTGCCTAGTTTGAGCTCTGTTGATTATGGATTGTCTTCAGTGTTTGTGTACAGCTCTGTGTATGCCTTGGAGCACTTTATAAATGATGAATAGTAGTACTGTAATAGTAATCTTCTGGTGAGTCAGATATTGGCTGATAAAAAGCATCACCCTCTTCTCTTTTGTCCATGCAGAGCTGGCTAACGCAGGACGGCCCTTGTTTCCTGGGAATGATGTGGATGACCAGCTCAAGAGAATCTTCCGATATCCTTTCAGATCCCGATGTTCTGAGTGACTCACTTATTTTGGGGAGAGGGAGAAAGGCTTTGATCTAATTGTCTGTTATCAAAGGGCGTGCTCTTATTCAGCCATAAGGCTCTTAGGGGAGGCATTGCATGAGAAAATAGGCAGGTGTGATTGCATCAGTATACAATGTCTTGTAAATGCCTTCACACCCTCATACATTTTTCACTTTCTGCTAAAATTGTATTCTGAATCTTACAATTTCCTTAGCGTTCCTTCCAATCCAGTCTAGACCATTGAGTTGTCATCCTCCACACACAGCTTGGATATTATTCTACTTAGATAGCTGGCACCTCCCTTCAGGCTCAGTAGTCTCAGTCTCCAAGTAGCTTGGGGCATGGCTTTAAATATAGTTTGGAATCCATTGAAGAGGCAATAAAGGAGGAATTTGGTGGATTAGGTTTTTTCTGGGTATTTACTTGGAGCATTGCCCCTTTAAATAAAAGAAAAAAAAAGATAAACAGGGCATCGAGGGGGAGGTTGGGGGGATGGGGGAAGAGAGACCCTAGAGGAGAGAAGCACAGCCCATATTTAATAAGGACAAGCCGTGGCGTGCCACAACTGATAGAAGCAGCAAACCTGGGCAACCAGCAGCTCCCGAACCCTTGAGTGGGAAAGAAGTCTGCTCATCGATACTGAGTGCAGATAGTCTTAGTTGAGCGCTCATGACCTGCCGGCTCATTGTGGTCCCTGCTGCCACAGTGATCGAGACAGCGATCATGGTAAGTCGGGAGATATGGTGATCCACAGTTTTTATTTTTGGGAGGGCGGGGGGGTTTGCTGCCATCGGGTGGATTGGTGATTGGGGAGCTCCGTTCAGCAGATTAATGCAGTTGCAGAGTTTTTGGCAGGCCAGCATTTCAAAGAAGCAGGTTTGTTGCCATTTTGAAGCAGGCCATTTGGCTGCTGCCGTGACCCGGGGTCTTCCACTACAAACAGAAGAGGATGGAGTCTCTCTTTTTCTCCCTAGCAGCACAACAAGCGTGAATAAGTTGACAACCAGATGGTAGGTTGGGCATTTAAGTTTACATTTTGGTTTTTTTGGGCTAGTGTGTTTATCTATGCATTGAACTGGCTGCAGGGATGCCCAAGCCCATGTGTTTGGCTTATGGTTCCCGACGGGGTTTCCTCTGAACTGCAGGGTTTTGCCATTGTTTTGAGCGGAGTCCCGGTGGGCTGAGGAGAATCTTGGAGAGTGAGAAGAGTCAGGCTATAGCAGAGAATGCAGGGAGGCTGGACATGCCGGCCTTGCAGCTCACGGGGCTCAAGTCGCTCCCTGTTTGAGATGTACACAAGGAATCTTGGATGTTGATGGAGAGGCACAGCGAGTGTCCTCAGAAGCAGGCAAGATGGAATCCAGAGCCACTTATCTGGCAGATGTCTTTTATGACCTGATTTGGGCCTCATTCAAGGGCATGGCTTTGGTTGTGGCAGCTCAACGCCTGCTGTGGTTGAGGAAGTGGTCGATGGATGTGTCCTCCAAAGCTTGTTGGAGTAAGCTTCCGTTCAGTGGTAAGCTTTTGTTTGGCAAGGCGCTGACAAATTGGTTAAGGATCTGAGTGACATGAAATGAGGCCACCTCCCGGAGGATAAACAAGCCGGTGAGTGCATCACCACTGGCTTGGGGTCAGCCCTGGGATTTTCAGTGCTTCAGAGTGGTGCGGTTTGCCCCCTTCTCTAGGGGCTGCTATTAGCCATGGGGGCAACTCTTTTGAGGCTATATATTTTGTAGTCCCCAAAAAGGAGGGAAACCTTTGACCCATCCAGGATCTCAAGTCTGTAAACCGGGCGTTGCACATGCCCCGTTTTTCACATGGAAACACTCTGATCAGTGATTGCACTGGCTGCCGGTACAATGCAGGATCTCCTTTACGATCTTGACGATGACCTACAAGGCCATCAACAACTGCTCTTCCACTTCCCTCTCAAATCTCATCCAGACCACCCCCCTTAACAGAGTAAGGAGGTCAGCTGTCACCAATACTCTTATACTCCTGAAGGCAATCACCAAATGCTCTCAATCCACGAGAAACAGAGCCTTTACTTTCTATGCACCCTCCTGTTGGAATGCCCTGCCACCAACCATACGGGCCACCAATGACCTCGCCCAGTTTAGAAAGGCACTGAAACACCATTTGTTCCTCCAGTATTATACTGTATCGGATGACGTCTCACAGCCAAGCACACCCAGGTCCCAGACCAATGCCCGCAGCATTGACACTTCACACACCTCCAGCTCTACCTTTGAGAGCCCCACCCCCTCAAATTTACCACCCTGTATATAGAAGACCCTAACAGTAGACAATAATGAACTGTCCACACACCCTACGACAGCCAGATAAGTTGTACATAGTTACGCTGTTAACCCTGTAGATAAGGCTTAGCTGCCCTATAACCTGCAATAGCCAAAGTGTACATAGTTACCCTGTTAGCCCTGTATATAGAACCCCGTTCATTGTAAGTCCCCTGCAGACTTGCCTGCACTGGACAAATGTGTTACATGTAAACCGCACTGATTCCAAATAGCGCGGTATAAAAGAAACATTAAATAAATAAGTAAAATAAATTAAATAAAATTGTGAGAGTGAGGCAGGGTGAATTCCTCACAACTCTCAATCTTACCAAGGCTTATCTACACATTCTGATCAGGCCCGACCACCAGCGGTATCTGTGGTTTGTGGTGCCAATGAGTCCTTTTCAATTCTGAGTGCTACCATTCGGACTGGCGACTGCACTGCGCACCTTCACCAAGACCAGTGTTTGCGGCCACTGGACAACTGGCTGGTGCAGACCAAGTCTCTCGAAGACAGCAGGACAGTGAGGCCAGGTGGTTGCCTGTCTCCAGCAGCTTGGCTGGGTGAGCAATTTCATCAAGAGCCATTTGCGTCTGAGTCCAGATCTGGTGTTCCTCTGAGCCCACTTTTGGCCAACAGAGGACTGATGTCTTTGCACGAAGAAAGAGCACAAAAGATACAGAAGTCAGGTCTGGCAGTTCCTTTGGATGGTGGCCCTAAAGGCCTGGCATTACTTAGAGCTCCTGGAATCAGTAGTGGCATCAATTAGACCTGGTGTTTTGGGTGCATGCTCACATGAGACCGTTAGAGAGCCCACCTGCAGTGATGGTCACCACAGAGACAGTCTCTGTCCAAGCAGTTGCCCTGCCCTTTGAGCACTCTAGTAGCACTGCGCTGGTTGCTCTCTCTGACAAGCTTCTGGTGGGCATGCTGTTGGAATCGCTGACATGGGCCTGTTGACCATGGATGCCAACCTGATGGGTTGTGGAGCGCAAGAGCAAATCACAGATTACTCATGGGCAGTGGACACAGGAGGAGAACCAGTAGTCCATTATTCAATTGGAGATGAGTGGTCTTCTTGGCATTGACCATGTTTGGCCGTTCCTGCATGGGAAGGCGGTTTGGTTGTTTTTTGACAATGCCACCATGGTGGCTTACATCAACCACCAGGGGGGAACAGGGAATGCATTGCTCAGATGAGATTGCTCCCCTCTTGATCTGGATGGAAGACATTATTGCCTAGAGGTACAGGTGGCAGAGGATGCCTGATTTGGTTCGGCAATGTTTCTGGCTGGACTTGCGGGTTCCTCCCGAGAGTAGTATTGTTCTGGTACATCTCAATGGTCTGGACTGTACTGAGGGAATGATAAGGAAGGGGAAATTTAAGACTTACCTGATAATTTGCTTTCTTTGAGTTCCTGCAGTCCAGTCCAGAACTCTCCCAATAGTTCTATCTAAGTAGAGTGGCAATCCCAGTTCTAAAGAGTACAGAGTCAGATTTGTTCTGGGTGAGGCGGTGGCAGCTTTGTATATAGCGTTTTTTCCTGTGGAGCTTGCAGCGGTTTCTGTTGCACAGAAAAAAAGGGAAAAACAAAACAAAAGAAATAATAATAAATGAAGTGAGGGAGCGCTCCCAAAGGTTTCTGCTTCTGTTTGGGGGTGGGGGAATTTCCCAGAGGGTTATTCTGAGGTTCCCTTTTTGCTTCCATTTTCGTGTCTCTGGTTCATTTTTCATTGTTTTTACTCATGGAGTCTGCTTTATCAACAGAATACTGAGCCTGAAGGGAGAGGTGCCAGCTACCTAAGTAGAATGAGCATGCCATGTCTTGATGATACCAATCTCCAGGCTTCAGGTGGAGGGTGACAACTCAATGGTCTGGTCTGGACTGGACTGGAGGAATTCAAGGAAAGCAAATTATCAGGTAAGACCTAATTTCCACTTGAAAGACATTAAAGTAAGAATTTGTTTCAGTGATATACAAAATATATACTACACTTTAACATGAAAGAACAATTATAGAAAATATTGAAAAAAAACTAAGAATAAGAAACCAGTGTGCTTTTTTATTTTTATATTTATTGAAGTTTTTAATATTTATTTATTTAACAGGTTTTGTTTTGTTTTTTATACCGCTTTATTATTTCAATCAAAGCGGTTTACATTATAACTTAAACAGCAGGAGAGATTCAAGATGCACTCCCTGGCCACCATCAGCTGCCAGGACTGACTTGCCTCTTTGGACCTCAAGGATGCGTACACTTGCGTCCCCATTCATCCCCACTATTGGCGATACCTTTGCTTCATGTTTCTCGACCACCACTACTGGTACAAAGTCCTCCCGTTCAGGCTTACATCAGCACCACAGGTGTTCATAAAGTGCCTGGCCGTGGTAGCAGCCCACTTGCGACAGCAGGATTACTGTGTCTACACCTATCTCAACAACCAGCTCATTTCCAGCTCCCAGGCTGTCGCCAAACAAGCTGTACAAGAAACTGCCACCACACTTCAGACCCTCAGCTTCATCATCAATGCCGAGAAGTCCGAGCCCATGCCCCAGCAATGACTGGACTTCATAGGAGTGCACCTGGAAATGCTTCGGGCCAAAGCTTTCCTCCCAAAACACAGGGCCTAGGCCCTGGCTCTTCTCTGCATTGCCCTATCCACATGCTGGGCAGTACCAGCTCATCTGCTCTTGCATCTTCTGGGGCACATGTCCACGATAGTGCATGTACCCCTGGCACTGCTACACATGTATCTTTTACAGTGGTACCTCCAGATTCCACTGGGCCAGTGTACCCAGTTGTGGTACAAGATCCCTCTGGAAGGTCTGCAACAGGCCACAGTCGTCGACAGTCTTAGTTGGTGGATGGCTCTGGGCAGTATCTCAGTAGGGTGCCCCTTTAGGAGCGGACTCATCACCTCACCATGACCACAGATGCTTCCACCCATGGATTAGGGGCTCATCTGCATCACCTGTCCACACAGGGTGCCTTGTCTCATCAGGAAGGACCCTGTACATCAATATACTGGAATGTTAAGCAGTCTACTATGCCCTCACAGTCTTCACCAGCTGGGTAAGGCACAAGATTGTTCTCATACATACCAACAATCAGGTCTCCATGTTCTACTTCAACAAACAAGGGGGCATGGGCTCGCTTAGGCTCTGCCACGAGGCTGCCTGATTCTCCAGGAACAAGCAGAAAGTCAGTCCTCACATATGGGTGGCATCGACGCTGAGTCCTGCGTGGAAGCTTCTCCCCAGCTTTCAAAGAAAGCCTTTGGGAGATGCATCACGCATGCGTGGTCCCCTTCCCACCCAATCCCATCCATGGGTGCCATCTTGCCTCATTCTCCTTTCCATGGAGCCGACTGGATGTGTGTCTGTTTTCCCTGGAAAAAGTTAGGTGTTTTTTTTTTAATTACTTTTCCCTGGTCACGTACTGGTTTTCTTTTCTTTCTTTTATGGTCTTGGCCAGTGCAATTTCACACCCTTTTTCACTGGCAGAACCTCGGGTCTTCGACCTCACTGGGGCCCTTTTTCTCCCCATGGCCTCTACCAGTGGCTTCAAGAAGTGTGATTGGTGCTCGCGGAACATATCTCTCACCAACACACATGACTGCTGCTTCCATTGCCTAGGGCCGGACCATGACCCCCTTGGATTGTGGCCTCTGTAAGAGGATGCTGCCCAACACCATTAAGAGCCGCCAGCAGCAGCATGAGAAGATCTTCCAAAGGTCAGCCTCTGCATGGGAGTCTCCAGCGATGCTGAGCCCCAAGGCCCCATCCGGGACCCGGGATGATATTGCCAATGTTGACGGGGACTTCCTCAGTTACCACATCCTCTAAACCAGAGAGTGAGAACTGGAGATGCAGGTCATGGACCACTGAGGCTAGCTGGCCAACCAACCCTGGACCTGATGGTGACTACCAAGGTGAAGGCTGCCCTCAGAAGGCAGCAGAAATTTGGCTCCAGTGGCATGAACACATATACAGCCATGGCCAAGGGGTGCTCTGTCCTGTGTATGCTCCCACCATGGTCATCAATTGGTCATGTTCTGAGGCAGCTAGAGAATCATCCAGGACTGGTCATCCTGGTGGTTCTAGACTGGCCTCTAAGACCCTGGTATGTGGACCTCATTCATCTGCTGTTGGGGCAGCCCCCTTCCCTTTCCCCAGGGGATGGGCTTGCTTCATTAGGGGCCTGTTTTTTTATGGATGACCTGGGTCCATTCTTGCTTATGGCTTAGATTTTGAGAGGTACCTCTTGAAATGGAAGTGATACTCGGTGGTGGTGATTTTGACACTGCTGAAAGCATGTCAAAAGTCCACTTGTCTAGCATACAGTTCTAGTTAACATTATTGGTATTTTTGTAATTCAACCCATTAATATCCAATATCTCCTTAAAAATAAAAGTGGCCAGTGAAATAATTTTGGACTGTATATGCACACATTTTTGACACATAATCAAATAAAACAGAACCAATTAAAGGAAATAGTATAAAAACTGGGACATTTGTGAGAACATGATTATTGGCACCCTTATAAACAATTCAAATCAGTTTGAACAGAAGAACTACATTCCCATTGCAGTAAAATTAGACACACCTGAGATCAATTGTTAGTACTCGTATGACTTGAATCAACCAGTGAATGATGGCTCTAATGTTTAAAATGGCCACATATACACCCTGTTCCATTTTCACAATGGTGAAGACAAGCGAGCTGCCTGAGACTGACAGAAAGCCATTATCACCAAACATCAAACTTCAAAGGGGTACAAGACCATCTCCAAAGACCTTGGGATTTCTGTGGCTACAGTTCGTAATGTTAAGAAGTTTTCTGCTCCTGGAACTGTGAAGAACTTCCTAGGATGTGGTCGGAAAAGGAAAATTTAATCTAAGAAGTCTTTGAAGGTTAGTGCAAACTGTTGGAAAAACACCACATACAACATTCAAAGCGCTTACAGCTGACTTGGAGCAATCTGGAGTGGTGGTTTCAACCCACACTGTCATGCACAAAACAAAGGACTTCATGGGCGAAGGTCAAGGAGCACCCCACTGCTCAAAGACCAAAGGCACGCTTGATCTTTGCTCAAACCCACCTTGAGAAACCACAATCCTTCTAGGAAAATGTTCTGTGGACAGATTAAACCAAACAAGCTCTTTGGCAATGCAGACCAGCAATACATTAACAGGCAAAGAAATTAAGCTTATAAAGAAAAACACCCTTCCTACAGTTTAATATGGTGGAGGTTCCATAATTTTGTGGGGCTGTTTTGCTGCCTCAGGAAATAGAGACCTGGAACGTATTAAAGGAATCCATGAAGTCAGAGGACTACCAAGGTATTTTAGAGCGAAATGTGCTACCTAGTTTCAGAAAGCTAGGTCTGGGTCGAAGGTCATGGGTGCTCCAGCAGGACAATGACCCAAAACATACATGCAAAAGTACAAAAGGATGGTAAAAAAATGGACTGTTTTAAACTGGCCAGCAGTGGGTCCTGATCTCAGTCCAATCGAGAACCTTTGGAAAGAACTGAAATCTGCCATTGATAAAAGGAATCCTGGAGACATTCATAAACTAGAACAAATTGCAGTTGAAGACTGGGAGAACCTACCAGCAGACAAATATATTAAACTTATAGATAGCCTCCAAACATTTCTTGTAGCCATCATCCCTGCCAAGAGTTGTGCAGCCAAATATTAGTGAAGGGTGCTATTAATCCTCTCCAGGTCATATTTTTGTTTTTTTTTCCTCAGAAATTACTACGTCTAAGTTGCACAGACATCTTTTTTTTTTTTTTGTATACCTTTTGAACTGACTATTAAAATATTATGAAGACATACAGTTGGAATATTTCTAATTATTTCTCAAGATACTGTACCAAAACTGCATGCGTGCCAGTAGTGTTGACCACAACTGTATGTCCAGGTCTGGCGCCTGTATGGGAGGGTAGTGTTCTGATCAGGGTGTGCTGATTTTACTATACCTTTTGCAGTTCTGCAGGTAGGCTTGAACGGTTGGCTTGTTTTTGTGGACTAATTGCAGGGAGATCCTCAGCTTCATACCCCAATGTGACTCGTTTTCTTCAGGGGATTAGGTATCTACATCCCCCCTGTTCATGCTATTGATCGGTCCTGGGATCTTTGTCTAATACTTGTGCTTATGGGCCCTCCCTTTGCACTTTTTGAGGCAGGCCATGCTGAGGGATATGTCTCAAGTCTGTTTTTTTGATGGTGATTTATTTGGCCAGGCGCATTTCAGAGCTGCTAGCGTTGTCGTGTTGGGATCTGCATTTGACTTTTTTTGTTTTTTGGCAGAGGCTGTGGTGTTTCGACCTGTACCTTTCCTTCTTCCAAAGGTGGTTTCTGCCTTTCATCTCAGCCAAGTGTTTTTCTCTTTTGAGCTTCTTGGAAGACTTTGTCAGGATAAGGGCAAGGAGTTGTAGCAGGGTAGTGTTCCAATACTTGAAGGTGACAAATCCTTTTTGCTAAACAGACAGGTTATTTGTCTTGTTTGGAGGTCATGCAAAAGTGAAGCAGCCTCTAAGGCTGCCCTGGAGCTCTGGATCAAGGAAATGATTGCTTCCACCTATATCCTGAGGGGAAGACCTTGTTGGTTGACTAGCATGTTTACTAGGGCATAAGCATCCTCTTGGGCTGTGTCCAGGGCAGTAGCCCCAGTGGACATTTGTCAGATGACTACTTGGTCCTTTCTGAATACCTATGTCAAACAAACATCTCTTGGATCTGAAGGCCAGGGCAGATGTGACATTGGGTTCTGAGATTCTTAGGGCAGCCATGTCTTCTGCCTGCCATGCTGAGTCCGTAGCTTTGGAATGTCCCACTTGTTTGGCCTGTCTAATAGGATGAGTTGGATGGTGAAATATTACTTAACTGACCATTTCCTTTCCTGGAATCCTCTTAGATCAACCCAGGACCCACCTTAGGGAAGTTTATTACTGCCTCTGGTGTGTAATGGATTTCCAGAATTCCTGTATAAAGTTTCTCCACTTCTTAGGGCATGGGTCGCTCTTCAGAGAGTTTTGAGCTTAGCCTTTCCAGGGTTTTCTCCTGGGGGAGGGAGGCGGGGGTGTTTGTTAGTGGTGATGTGACTGGAAACTTAGTCTCTCTGTTCTCTATCATGTCGTCATTGTGGATAGGGGGGGGCAAAACCCACTTGACTGGACTGTTCTAGCAGGAAATTATGAGGCAAGTGATATTTCAGTTTCCTAGGCAAAGTTTTTATAGAAAGGATCTTAGCTAAGAAACCAACTGTCTGCAGCCCCTCTTCTCAATTCTGTAGTTGATGAAGTGAGATTGCCAGAGCCTCACTAGGATCAGTGCTATCCCTGTAGCCTCTGTTAACTGGAAGGAGATCCTTCTACTGAAAGGAGATAAAGTGAAGGTTCCTTTCCTCGGTTAAAAACGTCCATCAGACGTCTGTCTCAGTTTGAGCTTTTATATGAGTGATCTACAAGGGAGAGCTCTAGGAAGCCCAGACTATTTGCCCAATGATTATTAACTCATTATTTAACCATCTCTGTGCTGTGCCATGCTGCCAACTAAGGAACTGAATTGACTCTTGCCATAGAGGTGGTTAAGATATACAATAAGCCTTTGTTCCTTGACCACTGGGGGATAATACTGCTGGGTGCCTGACAGGACTGGTGCCTTGAAAATAAACCAGCCCTGCTTCTAGTCCCAGTTGGGCCTGGTCCCTTTGTAGGGCATCCCGTGAAATGGTTTCCCTTAACCTTCTCACATTGCTTGGGACTCCAACAGAAGAGCAGTGGCCGGCTATGACCAAGCTTCCAGATTATAAAGTAAGGAGGAAATCTCTTCTGGTACTGTACCTAAATGCGGAGCTAGAAAAGACTAGGCAGCCACTGCTGGGTGCCTTAAATGCAGAGCATGAGATACTGGTTCCTGGCCTGCATGCTCATGACTCGAAAAACCTGTCTGTTGATGGTACTTGGGCCTTTCAGAGCACACAAGTGGGGTGCAAACTGCTTTTTATCCTGGAGTTGTCTGACGGAGAATATGTCAACTTTTGTCAGGCCATGCAAAAAGGCCAGAATATATTTTGTTTTCTCCTCCTCATAGCTACTTCCCTCTTCCCGTCTTCCATCTGCTACAGCCACTGCTACCCACTTTCTTCATTCATCCCATTTTCCTCACAGTTGCTCCTTCTCTTCCATGGCTGTGCTACCACCTTTCCTCCAGCTCCCTGTAATCACTTGTCCTTTCCTCTGCTTCCCATTAAAGACACTCTTGCCATCTTCCCCATAGCTTTCTACTGCCCCCTATCCCACCACTTCAGACATCTCTATGCCTCTGCTGTTTTTTTCAAATTGTACATCAGCACCACTCATTGAGCTGGAGCTTGGGTAGGTCATGAAAAGAGAAAAATCTTCTGAGCGGGTCCCCCCTCTCCTTCCACATGGTATGCCCTTGGAAAGTTTTTCACATCCTGAACAGGGTAGAAAGTGAAAGAAAAGGTAAAGGTCAGGGCAGTAGGGCAGTAGCTGAAATCACTTATCTTTAAGGCTGTGTTAAAGTTACTAGGCCTTGTTGGCTTCTCTCCTAGGATATTAGTTGCCTGACCCCCACCAACCCCCCCATGCACTGAATACTCTGTATTTGTGTATGTGCCTTGCTCCAGAAGGTGCTGGATCAGCATTGCTCAGGATATCAAAAGAGTGATCTGCTGCCTCTAAGTCAGTTTGCTCTCATTACACCCTTATAGTATATGGTGTTGTATGAGTAACCTTCCTCTCCATATCACCTTCTCTCCCTGTCTTTCTATAGCCTTATCCCATGTATCCTGCCACCACCTCTCTGGTGAATGTCGTTCCGAAACTCAGCGCAACAGGGCGGGACCTGCTGCAGGTAAACATCAGGGGGAAGTGAGGGCACTGGAGTGCATAGAGCATATCAGATTGGGGTGGGTGGAATGAGACTGGTGAGCCATCGGTAACATCTCCTTTTTCTTTGCTAGAATCTGCTGAAGTGTAACCCAGTGCAGAGGATTTCTGCCGATGAAGCCCTTCAACACCCTTATTTTGCAGACTTCTGCCCCCCATAGGACCAAGAAGAACAGTTTCCTAGACCCGCTGGCCCCCATCCTCCAGTTACCCTATTGGTTTTTCCTCCAGTCCTGTCTTAGCCAGCTTGGGAGATGAATTCCTTGATGCACCTAGCTCTTGGTTGTTGGATACATGGCTGTGGAGCCAGCTGGGCACTAGTCGTCTTCCTTTCCAACCCCCACACCATATGAATCTGAGCCAAAGCAAATCTTCTTTTTTTGGATGAAGTGGAAGGAAGGAGCTCCTCTTTGGTATGTGGCGACCATCTTCTCTAATTTTGACCTATGCACTCTGGGTGTTCTAGTGCAGTGCACCAATGGCTGTTGCATTAGCACTTCAGGATGTCTCCTGGCCTAGTGACTTCTCATTATTTAACCCTTCTGCTGCTGTGCCTGACTATCTGGTAAAAGGTTGGACTGATGTTTGCCACAATGTGGTTCAGATGCTATAAAAAGCCCATGGATATTTGAATATGGTTATATCCTGGTTGTGATTCTTTGGGTGGAGGTATTCCTGGGCTAGCCTAGTGATTTGGGAATAGTGCTGTACCCTGCCATGCAGAAGACCTGTGCTTGTTTCCCAGGTCAGGCTCCTGCATTGTTGGCCAGCTGGGGCTAAGGGTGTTGGAGGTAGTATTCACAGCTCCTTGGAGAGGTGATGTTACAACCACGGCTGAACAATGACATCTAGTGACTAGATTCTGTGACCACAATTACAGAGGTTCTAGAGGCAGCTGCAGTTTGTGTCTCATGGCCAAGAACTGCCACTGAGATGACCGGACTGAGTTGACGAGGTAGATGTAAACCTAGGAGGACATACTTTGGAAGATGTGAATGACGTTTCTTGGTGTTGTATAGTCCAACAGAGGTCCGTTCCCGTTGAGTCAGAAGCAGAAAAACTGCAAAGCCAAAAATTAGATTTAGATACTGTCATTTATGAAGTGTTTTAGAGACGGTTCAACCTTTTGGACTCCAGCATGTATTCCCCCATTAAAAAGATTTATTTACTTGCCAGATCCAGTTATTTTCCAGCATGTAAATTTCTCTTCTGTAAACAAACAAAAGCAGGCAAGAGAACCCTTGGAGGAAACAACTTTATTGTAAGGTCGCCATACACGTGTTCTGGCCAAACTGGCCTTCATCAGGGGACATAGACCACAGCTGATAATTGTATGGAATAAAAAGCAAGGGTAAAATGAAGAAGGTTCAATTGCATTTTGTTGTCTTACAACCTTCTTCATTATACCCTTGCTTTTTATTCCATACAATTATCAGATGTGGTCTTTGTCCCCTGATGAAGGCCAGTTTGGCTGAAACACGTGTAGGGAGACCTTACAGTAATGTTTCCTCCAAGGGTTCTCTTGCCTGCTTCTGTTTGTTTGCATCTTGGACTGCAGGTAGAGTGTTTCTCTGCTTTTTTTTAAAATTAATTTCTCTTCTGTAGACAGGATATAGACTAAATCCAGAAGGTTGTGTTGTCTCCTAAGATTTTATCCATGAGAATACCTCAGCATGATGGCAGGCATAGGGGTTAGAACAAGGATAGGCAAACCTTTTGACTTGAGGACCACATTGAGGTGTAGTACTGTTTCTGGGGCCAAATTTCGAATTGGTGAGGGGGGGAGAATTCCCCTGCATAAAAGTCGGTAACTGGTGCGGAGGGAGGAGGAAGAGTGAAGTAAGTCATCAATCCATCCCCCCTCTCAGCCTGTCTTCAGCCATATCCACTACTCCCTAGCTTAGTAACCAGAAAGAAAAGTTAAAACAGATCCAGCCTTCACACACTCCCTCACTCCTGTTGACCTCCATGGCTGGACTCAAGGCAAGTAGCAGCAGCCTGTGAGCGACAGTCCAAATGACTAGATTGAGGGGCCCTCCCAGTGTGACACCCTCGTGGAGCACACCACCTGTTCACAGCCTCGTCCACATCCTTGCCCCAACCTCCCCCCTGAAGAGTGCAGCACACGGGTTGGAATAAAGAGCCTGGAGCAGCTCACAATCACAGTGGCAGCCTGGATGAACTTAGAACTCTCTTCTGCAGTCATGCCACAGATCAAAGCACTTTGCAGGGCCCCACTCACAATGCCAGGCATGCCATTCATTGCCAGTGTGCACACTACTTGCCATAGCAATGCAATGGAAACAACTGCTGCTGGCCAGATTAATGCCACATTGCAGTGGAAGCCAGCAGGGGCCCTCTAGCTACTACTACTACTACTTAACATTTACATAGCACTCCTAGGCAATACATAGCGCTATACAAGTAGACAGGAAAGACACTCCCTGAGGTGTAGCACCAACCTGGTCTCTCAATGCCGTCGGCCCCTAAAATTGCACAGGTGGGCCAACAGTACTGTAGGGATGGTAAACTGTGGCCGTGGGCTGGAACTGGTTCACAATCCGTAGTTGACTTGCTTCTGGGTTAGGATTGCCCACAAGCAGGGATATAGCATGATACATAGTGGATGTCAGTATCCCAATGGAGGGACACTCCGCCATGTGTTAGAGTGCGTTGCCAGTACCCTCATGGGTGGGATTCCTCATGATAGCGTTCTGCTGCAATGACGGTTGATGCCCTGGTGGGGAATGCTCATCTTTATGGTTTATATGTTGTGCACTGTACATGGGATCCCTTAGATGAGTGGTATTCATTCTCAGTCCTCAAGTGCTACAAAAAGGGTGATGTTGTCAGGGCATCCCTAATGAATGTGCATGAAGGAGATCGGCATACATGCCACCTGCACTGTATGAAAATCAGTCTCATGAATATTCATTATGGATATGTCAGAAGCCGGACCTGTTTTCAGCCCTTGAGTGCTGCGAGGGCATGCCATTGCTCAGTGCGTGTGTGTATCACATAATAATGTCTGTTCTGGCTATATAATAATAATAATAATAAGCATTGGTACCAGGCACAAAGACCCCTTTCTTTCACTCTTGGTAAGTCATCATCTCACTGTCTTTATTCATGGACTCGCAGTCCTCGAGAGCTGCCAAAGGGCTAGATTTTTCAGGATATCCCCGTTGAATATGCATGAGGGAGACTGCATGCCCACTGCCTCCATATTCATTAGGGATATCCTGAAAACTGGATCTGTTGGTGGCCCTCAAATTGTGAATGAAGCCATACAGAAGGAGGAAGACGACCAGACTTCACACACACACACAAATCCGAGTTTGCTTGTTTTTGGTTGGCCTTTTGTTTTGGTGGGGAAGGGATGTTGGATGGAAAGACAGAGGGTGAGGAAATTGACCAATCTGGTAACAGGACAATTGAAGTTCCCTTTCACCTTGACGCATGCTGTCCTGTTGTGGCCCTGACAGCTGAGTTGGGTTGCCAGGGTTTTTCTCAAGAGCTTTCACTGAAGGCAAAATGAAAAAAAAAAAAATAAATCTACATCATCATGACAGAGACTGTATGTTTTCTTTGTTTTATTTTTAAATATTATTCACTGTGTCTCTTTATTTTATCTTGTATATTTGTTAAATATTTCATAATAAATGCAATTTGTTTGCATAGGTTTTGACAAGTCATTTTACTTCATGTTGGGCTGTACAATTGTGGTTCATCACCTTGTCTTTATGACGTGGGATGGATGTAAATCTTGGAATCTGTGATCCTTGTATCATGGGAAGAAAGTCTTCTTTGAATAATTGATTTTCTTTATTGGGGATGGATCAACATTGATATTCAAAAGAAATGATGTGGCTGGTAGTGCTGATCCAAAGAGCTTAAAAAACCAAAACCAAAAGAAACCTTGGCAGTTTTGTGTCTTTTGGCCATTTTGCAAATAAATGGCCAACCTCTACAGGCTGTATATTCAGAACATCGGCTATTTAAACATTGCGGCAGTCAGCTGCAATCATCCGGATATTCATTGCTGTTATCCAGATGGTGGCGCTGAAAGCCTGGCTGCGGCAGTCAGCACCAGCAAGTGTCCGAATAGAGGCAGTATTCAACGCAATCTGGATAGCACTTGGACAGCTATTTTGCTGTCCTTCCTTATGCAGATAGACTATGTGCATAAAGATGAAAATTATCCATATAGCAACTGAATATCGCTGCCGTCTGGCTAGTTGCCGGCTCTGCGCTCTCGCCATCCACAGACTGCCCTGGCACTGTCTGGCTGTCTGGATACTGCACTGAATAGCTCTCTCTCTTCTGTCGTTACGAGATAAGGGCTTTGGAATTTTTACCCCTATATTTTTCAAAAGGAGTGTGCTTTGGGGCAGGTGAAAATCTTTGCATTGACTGGTGAAATTCAGCCATTGAACATGGTGACGTGTAAATAGCAGGTCTAAGTTTAAACATATAGAGCCTGCTGTTCTTCTGGGCAGGCTATGTGCTGCTGTGGTGCATACCCATGCCTGCTGACCCTTAACTCTGGATATTCAATGCCAGGGTCGTATGCGACCCCAGCACTGAATATCCAGGGATTGCTGCACATGCCGAAACCCGTATTAGGTAAGCGAGCAGCAGCGATATTGCATGCTGTCTGGTTAGCTCCTGTGCAGAAAGACAGGCGAGGGGTTTCCTCGCTTATCTTTTCAACACAAGATTGTTAACCGGGCTGCATACAATATCGCTTCTACCCGGTTATTGCTTGTCGCCAACACACCCTGCTGCTAACCGGATAACATTGGGGCACGAAGGAGATATTCGATGGCACTAACTGTGTAAGTGCCGTTAAATATCCTGATTTAAGGCATTTCCGCCGTTTACTGGGCTGTAAACTGTGTAAATGCTTTTCGAATATCGGGCCCATATCTCTCTGGGGGTGGGTAATTTGGCAGCGGCAGCTAACACAGTTTCAGGGGCTAGTTGTCACCATTGAAACTTAATCACGGATCTTCAGTGCCGAGGTCATACTGGATGCGGCCACTGGCACTGAATATCCAGGACAGCTGGAAAGACGCTAACTGGGCAGAAGTGATTGTCAGCCGCTGCCCAGTTGACTTTGGTGGCAAACGTTTGGTCAGCCTTTAATGTGCATAACGTTTGCCACTTTGACAACTGGGCAGCGGCTCAATAGTGCCGTTGCCCGGTTATCACCAGGTGCTGCCCCCAGGACACCCTGATGGCAGACACCTAGCATCTGGGCGTCCAGCGGCAGCACCCGCAGCTTTTCATCAGCAGCGCTCACAGTGTTCGTTCCGCTTAACATTCCAGCCAAGGTGCTTTGAATATCCCCCTCCCCCCTCTGTTTATAGTTATACCTGGATTTCCAGTGCATGCATTGATATGGATACAGCTGCTGAAAAGACGTTTACTTGCCGCACCCCTCAACATTGACCTCCTCTAGTACAGCAGACATTTGTAGAAAGCAAAGCAGATAGTCAAAGGGACTTACGTGTTTTCAGCTTCTGCTAAATGTATAAATCCCTTAGCCATGCATTTTCAGCAGCATTAAACGGACACTGTTGCTGAAGGTTCCCTCTAACCACTCCAGTACTATCCACATAGCTCCGTGGCAAGGCAAGGACAGTTCATCTAGCTGTAAGAATAGCGGCTGTAATGTTAAGGTCCATTGACTCAATTCATGGTGACCTTAATAATGACAATACTTAGCCGCTGTCCACATAGCTAGGGCTTTTCAACCCAGTCCTTGGTACACACCTAGCCAGTCAGGTTTTCAGGATGACCAAAATGCATACGCATAAGAGAGGTTTGCTTACAATAGAGTCATGTTTGCATACACTATCTCATCTATATTCATTGTGGTTATCCTGACAACCTGACTGGCTAGCTGTGTCCTGAGGACCGGGTTGAGAAGCCCTGAATATAGCTAAGCAGTTTAGGATAGGCCAGCAATTTTTATGTCTTATTTAAATAACTTAGCTAGTCGCATGGCAGGTGAATATCACCGCTGCATACGGTTTATACATGCAGCAGCAGTGGTAAAGGCTGTCCACATATATTCAGCACTGCTGACTATCTGGATAGCGGTGCTGAACATACGTGGGGTTTTTTTAATACCATGGCTGGTGTTTTATACTGACCTATTTGTGTTCCACACAACTATTTTGGTCATGATTAGGCAATGAGGGGGCCTTTTTGAATATTTTGCAGGTCTAGCATCTTCCTTCCCCGTCCCCCACAATGTCCATGTTTGAACTCATAGGAGAGAGGCACCAACAGCAGTAGGAACATTTAATTTAATGCAACATTTTTAGTCTACCCATACCAATTGGTTCACAGCAAATTTCAACACAGATCTTACATAGTTGATACAATATTAATAATACTGAACATTAATAGAATGCTACAAGGTGCACACAGCGCTCCACACACACATGTAAAAGACCGTCCCTGCTCATCGGAGCTTACAGTCTAATAGAGACGGACAACACCGTAGCTGTAGACATGGGATATAGCTAGAGAGAATGGTGAGCAGACACAAAGGAGATCAGGTGAGTCAAGATCCAAAAGCGGCAGTGAAAATGTGAGTTTTCAGCCTGGATTTGAAAAGGGTTAGAGAAGGCGCCTGATGTACAGATTCAGGTCGTTTGTTCCAGGCAAGGTGAAAGGAGCAAAGTCTGGAGTTGGAAGTAGAGGAGATGGGCACAGATAGAAGTGATTTTCCAGAAGGGCAGAGTTCCTGAGGAGGGATGTAAGGGGAGAGAGGAGAAAGGCAGCTCACTACCTTGCAGAATGAATGCACTAATAGATCAGCAGGAGAAGTTTGAACTGGATGTGGAAATGGATAAGAAGCCAATGAAAGAGAATTGAGAAGAGGGGTAATAGGTGCATGATGAGGTTGGCGGAAGATTAGCCGTGCAGCTGAGTGTTGAACAGATTGAAGGGAAGAGAAATGACTCGGAGGGAGACCAGCAAAGAGCAGGTTGTAAACGTCTAGACTGGAGGTGACTAAGGAGTGGATAAGTGTCTTAGTAGTGTGTCCAGAAAGGAATGGGCAAATTTTTGTTGATGATATAAAGAAAGAAATGGCAGGTTTTAGCTATCAATTGGATGTGTGTGGAGAAGGAGAGGGAGGAGTCAAAGACAACCCCAGGTTGCGAGCTGAGGAGATAGGTAGGAGTAGAGAGTTATCCACAGAGACAGAGAGAGAAGGGTTTAGGGGGAAACATAAGAAGCTTGGTTTTGGCCATGTTCAATTTCAAGTGCCAGTGAGACATCCAAGCAGCAATGTCAGAAAGGCAGGCAGAGATCCGGGCCTGGATTGCCGGAGAGATTTGAGGTATAGAGAGATAGAGCGGGAAATCATCAGCATAAAGATGGTAATGAAAGCCGTGGGAAGAGATGAGCGAACCAAGGGACTGGGTATAGAGAGAGAAAAGGAGTGGACCCCAGACTGATCTGTGGGGTACACCAACTGAGAGGAGGATCTACCAGAACAAACACTGTAAGAGCACGGGGAGAGAAACGGAGAACCAGGATAGCACAGAACTCTTAAAACCAAGCAAGGACAAAGTATCAAGGAGAAGGCTGTGATCCATAGTGTCAAAAGCAGCAGAATGGTCAAGAAGGGTGAGGATTGAGTAAAGGCCCTTGGATTTTGTCAGGAATATGTCACTGGAGACTTTGGCAAGAACTGTTTTGGTAGAATGTAAAGAATGAAAGCCAGATTGTGGAGGATCCAGAAGGGCTTGAGAGGAGAGAAAGTTGAGGCAATGGCGGTGAACTGCACATTCAAGTAGTTTAGAAATGAAGGGGAGGAGGGCGATGAGTGGGGTCTAGTGAGGGTTTCTTGAGGAGAGGAGTGACCACAGCATGCTTGAAGGCTGCAGGGAAAGTTTGCAGTGGAGAGTGATAGGTTGAGAATATGAGAGATGGAAGGGGCTACAGTGGAGGAGATGGAGCTAAGGAGATGGGTGGGAATAGGATCAGAGGAGCAGGTAGTGAGTTTGGATGAGGAAAGAAGGTGATGGCTTCTTCCTTGGAGATCATAGAACAGAATGAAAGGATAGCAGGGGGGAGGTTGAGAGTGAAGAGGGGAAGGAGGGGGAGTAGCTGGGGAACTGGAGTGTGATCTTATGGATTTTGTCATGGAAGTAGTCAGCGTTTGGGCAGAAAAGGAGGGAGGTTTTGGAGTCTGAGGCGGAGGCACCTTGAGAGAGTTGAGAGTTGTAAAGGGATGCTGCAGGTTAGAGGCAAGAGAATTAGATGGGCATAATAGTCTTGTTTGGCAAGTGCTATGGCTGACTGGAAAGAGACAAGCATGAATTTGAAGTGTAGAAAGTCTGCAAGGGTGTGGGATTTGAGCCAGGCACTCTCAGCTGAGCGGGCATAGGTACGTTGATAGTGGGTAGTGGAAGACAGGGTTGAGGTACAGTATGCCTCACAGGACATGGCATGGGCCAGAGCAGAGGAGAGTGCAGCTACTGCCTCATCAATAGATTCAGATGATATACTGGAGGAAAGAAGTAATGAGACAGTGGAGGAGTGAGCCAACGGGTCAATAGCATGAATTTTTTTTAAGAGGTTGGAGGAGACAAGGTGAGATTGAGGCGGCGAGTGATGAAGAGTGAAGCGTAGCAGATGATGGCCCAATAAGAGGAGAAGTGAGGTACAGATGTTTGAGGGTAAGCAATTAGAGAAGAACACAAGGTCAAGGCAGTGGCCTTGCTGGAGAATGGGGGCAGTACTGCAAAGTTGGAGGTTGAATGATGAGGTAAGGGAGGAGCTTTAAAACATAAGGGTTGGAGGGGTGATCAACATGAATGTTAAAATCCCTAAGAATTAGGGAGGGGGAAGATGAATCCAGAAAAAGGGAAAAGTTAGAGAGAAAGGTAGAGGTGGACTTGTCAGGGGGTCGATAAATAACAACTAGTCAGATAGATAGTGGTTAAAAAGCTGGATGGAATGAACTTCAAAGGAGGAAAAGGAGTGAGACTAAGGCAGAAGGAGGGGTTGAAGCTGATAGGAAGGAGAGAGTAGAAGCCCAACACCATCACCATGCCCAGTAGGACCAGGTGTGTGGGAGAATTGATTGCCACCATGATAGAGAGCAGCAACTGAAGCTGAATCCTCGGGGAGGACATTATACATCACTTTCAACTCAGTTTTGAAATAAATACTTTTGAAATAACTGTGTTTTTCAGCAATTTTCTGAAAGTTTTATAATTAGGCTCTTGCTGTCCGGTGGGGTATGCTTACTAAGCAAGGCTAACTATTAAAGTGTGCTGTTTGTAACTACCTCTCATGCTATTTAATGGGACCTACTTACACATAGCACTCTTTAACCATTAGCCCTGTTTAGTAAATGAACCCTTTGGGAAGTAAAGTGATAGAAACATGATGGCAGAAAAAGATCACATGGCCTATCTAGTTTGCCCTTCCATATCAACCACTACAACAGTACTCTTTTTCTCCCCCCCCCCCCTTTAGAGATCCTCTGTGTTGCCCCATGTTTTTTTGAATTCAAATACTGTCATCATCTCTACCACTTCCACTGGGAGACTATTCCACGCATCTGATCTTTCTGCTTAGGACGGTAGGGGATACAGAGAGGAGCTGCTCACCAGTGCAGGGCTGTTCTCATGATTAGGTTAAATTGCTTACGGTGGTTAGCTGTGGTTGTTACTTCTTTATGGGTTGTTCATGGGGTCTGCTTTGGCAATAGAATACTGAGTTTCATGGGAGGTGCCAGCAGTCTGTATGGAGTGACATCATCAAAGCTTGGTATGTTCAGTCTCCAAGCTGTGGCTAGAGGGTGGCAACGCTTGTAGACTGGAGGGACTCAAGGAAAGCAAATTATCAGGTAAGTCCTAATTTTCCTATAGTCTGGAGAGAAGACTTTTAATTTATCCACCTTATTTACAAAGTAGCCAGCTCAAAGGCTATTATAGTGGAAGAACAGCAGATGGCTCCAATGAAGTAGCTTTAACAGCTTATTTACTGTACTGAATAATTCTTTAGTATCATTAGGACCTTTTGCAATACAGTAATAGAAGAGTAATATTACCTCTTCATGTTCACTAGTCTCCTTGTATGACTTAATTCACTCTCACCATTGTTTTCTTATCTCATCATCCTGTGAACTTTTCCAACACTGCTCCAACCACCTCTATTCCATCATCTCCTACACTAAGGCATGAGAGTACAGAGGATTAACCTGTTTTCTCGCAATAGTTCTAGGCTTGAACGGTGCTATCTTGGCTAAGGTATTACTGCTCGATTCCAACTGGTGAACATTTCTATAACTTGGACAGATAATATATGAAGAATTTATAAGTATTAATTTATTTTATTATTGTAAACTACTTTGTTCAAGAGGAAATTCCAGACTCAGATTAGAATATTACAAGATGCTCACGGATCTATGTTGAATGATGCTGAGAAGATCAAGAAAAGGTGGAAAGAATAAGCAGAGTCATTATACCATAAAGATCAAGTAGACCAACATCTGTTCAACCTGTACCTGCCCCAAAAATTGGGCCATGACAGAGTCCAGCAACGAACCTGCATCCGGTTCCCAAACTCTCTCACCCATGCCTAGTTCCCAGGTCCTGAAGCATGCAGTAAAGTCTGGAGGCTAAATGGCCTGAGTCTATCATGTCAACAGAGATCTTTAAAAGGTCTGGAGTTCGGGCAAGCACCCTGAATTTCAAACCGCAAGCTCTCAGCCAATGAGAGAGCCAAAACCATGCAAAAATCTGGGAAGCGGGCAAGTGATATCTGGAAGTCGGGAGGCGCCCGTCCTCTACAACATCCCCTATTGACCAAATGCCTACATTTTGCCAAACTGTCCACTTAGCAGGCTTACCACCAATACAGAATTTAGGATTCCCCCCCCCCCCCCCCCGAGGGCACTTCAGGGTGGTTTTCCAGGGTACAGAGAGAGAGGAGTCAAAAAAATGCAAAGCACAATGAGTGGCAGAAAAACAAGGATTACCTCAAAGAGGCTGCGATAAGGAAGAAGTGGGGGACCAATTACCCAACCACAAGGCCACAGTTCCCTGCTCTGTAAGAAGCCATTTGGGAGTAAAAGTACACTTCACCTGTAACCAGAGTATACCCTGCCTCAGCAAAAAAGCTTGATAATTTAACCACAGGTCAGGAAATTGAACACCCCCAAAAGCTTTTGAAGCCTTAAGCTTCTTCAGACTTATACTAGGAGACTTGTTGACCCACAAAACAGAAACATGATGGCAGAAAAAGACCACATGGCCTGTCTAGTCTGCCCTTCCATATCAACTACAATAGTCCCCTTTTTTCCTTTAGAGATCCTCTGTGTTGGTCTCATGCTTTTTTGAATTCAGATACTGTCCTCATCTCTACCACCTCCACTGGGAGACTATTCCACGGATCCACCACTCTTTCTGTAAAGAAATATTTCCTCATATTATTCCTGAGTCTATCCCCTTTCACCCTCATCCTATGTTACCTCATAGCAGAGCTTGCTATCAATCGAAATTCATTTATGCCATGAAGGTATTTAAACTTCACTATCATATCTCCTCTATCCTGCCTTCTAACATATGCATATTTAAGTCTGTCCTCATATGCTTTATAACAAAGACCATTAACCATATTAGTAGCCACCCTCTGTACTGACTCCATCTTGCTTATATCCTTTTGAAGGTGCAGTCTCCAGAATTGCATGCAATACTCCAAATGAGGTCGCACTCGAGACTTAAACAGAGGCACTATCACCTCCTTTTTTCTGCTGGCCATTCCTCTCCCTATGTACCAAGCTTCCTTCTAGCTTTCACTGTCATCTTTTCTACTTGTTTAGCCATTTTAAGATCATCAGAAACAATCACACCCAAGTCCTGCTCTTCTTTCATGGACAGAAGTACTTCTCTTCCTACACTGTACTGCTCCTGTGGATTTTTGCAGCCCAAATGCATGACCCTGCATTTTTTAGCATTAAATCTCAGCTGCCAAATTCTCGACCATTCTTCAAGCTTAGCTATATCCCTCTTCATGTTATCTACTCCTTGGGTGTCTACTCTATTGCAGATTTTGGTATCATCCGCAAAGAGGCAAACTTTACCCGACAGACCTTCCATAATATCACTAACAAAGATGTTTGAAAGAATCGGACCAAGGACAGATTCCTGCAGCCCACCACTGGTAATCTACTTCTGAGTGAGCTTCATTTACCTGTACCTTTTGTCACCTCTCACTCAACCAATTTCTAACCCAGTCAGTCACTGTATGGGCCATCCCTAGGGTGCTCAGTTTGTTTGTAAGTTGCCAGAGCGGAATGGTGTCAAAGGCTTTATTGAAATATAAGGGCTCTTCCTAGGGTCAACTCCCTCATCACCCAGTCAAAAAAAATCAATCAGATATATTTGAAAAGACCTGCCTCTAGTAAAACTATGCTGCCTTGGATCCTGCAATCCATTGGACTCCAGAAACCTTACTAGTCTCTTTTTTAGCAGCATTTCCAATAATTTACTCACTGCAAAGGTTAGACTAACCGGCCTTTAGTTTTCAAACTCATCCTTACTTCCACTTTTGTGTAAAAGGACCACATGTGCCTTTTTCCAGTCCTCTGGGACCACTCCCGACTCCAAAGAAGCATTGGAAAAGGTCAGTGAGTGTAGCTGCTAGAATGTCCCCAAGTTCCTTCAATATTCTTGGATGTATATCATCCAATCCCATCACTTTGTCTACTCTTAGTTTAGCTAGTTCCTCATGAACACAATCTTCTGAAAATCGTTCAAGGTTCCTGACACTTCTGTTCCTATTTGTGGGTGTTTTCTGAGGTCCTGCTCCTGGCCTTTCATCTGTGAAAACAGAACAAAAATATTTGTTAAGCATTTCTGCTTTATCCTCATCAGCTTTTACATATTCCTTCCCTTCACCCTTGAGTCTGACATTACCACTTTTGCCCTTTCTCTTCTCACTAACATATCTGAAAAATGTCTTATCCCCCCATTTTATTGCATTGGCTATTTCTTCTTTTTATATCTTTGCTTTCTTGACTACTTTGCTAGCTTTTCTTTCGAAATATAGATGCTTGTCTTCCTCTCTCTGTGATCTCTTGTATTTTATGAAGACTACCCTCTTTTTCTTCACCTTTTCACCTTCTTCTTTTGAGAACCAGTGACCTCCTTTTCCTTTTACATTTATTTACTTTTCTAACAAAAAGGTTTCTTACTCTTAAAATATACCCTTTCAGTTTTACCCATTGCTTTTCTACATTCCCAGCTGTTCTCATCCTGCTAACACTCCTTGAGGTATTGTCCAATCTTGCCAAAGTTAGTTTTCCTAAAGTCTAAGAACCTCGCTTTTGAATGGATTTTATCAGTCCTAGTACTAATACTGAACCGTACCATCCGGTGATCACTAGATGCGAGATGATCTCTCATGACCTAAACCCCTTTAAGAGCTCTCAGGCAAAAAGCTTGTATTTAAAAGCCACACAGTATTACCTTGCTTGCAATGGAGACACTGTTAGGAAAGACTACGTTCTAGAGTGGTTAACAGTGGTAGGAAATTCTAAGGGTAGCATACTAAAAAATACAAAATCGGAGGAGACCCGCCATGAGCGAGCAAGTGAGGACCACCCATTAACCTCATCCTGAATCTTCTTGGTAATAAAATCTACAGTTGTAGTCAACATTATTGGCACCTTTGTATTTTAGGTATGTTGTGTACAATATTTTGAGAAATAATTGGAAATATTCCAACTGTATGTTATCATAATATTTTAATAGTACTGTATGTTCAAAGGTATACAATAAAAAAAAGAGATGTCTGTGCAACTTAGACATAGTAATTTATGAGAAAAAAAAAAGAAATATGACCTGGACAGGATTAATGGCACCCTTCATTAATATTTGGTTACATAACTCTTGGCAGTGATGACAGCCTCCAAACATTTCTTGTAGCCATCTTTAAGTTTCATATATCTGTCTGTTGGTAGTTTCTCCCACTCTTCAACTGTGATTTGTTCCAGCTCATGAATGTTTCCAGGAGTTCTTTTACCAATGGTAGATTTAAGCTCTTTCCAAAGGTTCTCAATTGGATTGAGATCAGGACTCATTGCTGGCTAGTTTAAAATAGTCCAATTGATCCTTTTTTAACCATTCTTTTGCACTTTTGGATGTATGTTTTGGGTCATTGTCGTGGTGGAGGACCCATGACCTTCAACTCAGACCTAATGTTCTGACACTAGGTAGCACATTTTGCTCCAAAATCCCTTGACTTCATAATTCCTTTAATACATTCCAGGTAGCAAAACAGCCCCACAAAATTATGGAACCTCCACCATATTTAACTGCAGGAAGAGTGTTTTTTTTTCCTTATAAGCTTCATTTCTTTGTCTATAAATGTATCGTTGGTCTGCATTGCCGAAGAGCTTTAGCTTGGTTTCATCTGTCCACAGAACATTTTCCCATGAGGATTGTGGTTTCTCAAGGTAGGTTTGAGCAAAGATCAGGCATGCTTTTTTTATGTCTGTCTTTGAGTAATGTGGTCCTCCTGGGCTTTCGCCCATGAAGTCCTTCTTTGTTTAGTGCGCGGCATATGGTGCAGGTTGAAACTACCACTCCAGATTGCTCCAGGTCAGCCTTAAGCTCTCTGGATGTTGTACGTAGTGCTTTTCCAACAGTTTGCGCTAACCTTTGAAGACTTCTTGGATTAATATTCCTTTTCCCTGGGAAGTTCTTGACAGTTCCATGAGCAGAAAACATCTTAATTACATTGTGAACTGTAGACCCAGGAATCCCAAGGTGTTTGGAAATGGTCTTGTACCCCTTTGAAGTTTTGATGACAATGGCTTTTCTGACAGTCTCAGACATCTCTCTTGTCTTCACCATTGTGAAAATGGAACAGGGAGTGAATGTGACCATTTTAAACCTTAGAGCCATCATTCATTGGTTGATTCAAGTCATGTAAGTGCTGGCAATTGATCACAGGTGCATCTAATTTTACTGCAATGTGAATGTGGTTCTTCTGTTCAAACTGATTTGAATTGTTTATAAGGGTGCCAATAATCATGCCCTAAAACAAATCAAAAAGTAGACCAAAGGTATAATACCAGAGGAGGAGATCTATTTACCACGCTGGGAACTGGTGTTGGACTACCATGCAGGAGCTGGTTGCTGAAAGACATCTAAATCCATGGAGGGAACAAATCTGGAATAGCATTAGCTCATCAGATATGTCCTTTTAATTATTATATTTTGAAGGAAGCAGAGTGCTCCTTTTCAATTTCTTATTAGTGTTCAGAATTTTGTGTGTCACACATTGTTGTTTTGGTATACACTTGTAGGAATGGTTGACTGGTTTTTAGGTAAACCTTAAAATGATTAAACAGGAAAATCTGCTCCAGGAGGTAGTATTCCTTGTGACAAATATTCCAACAAACATTTGAGCATGCCAGTTGGTATCATACCCTTGGTCTACGTTTTGATTTGTTTTGGGAATAATTTGAGTGGACATTGCGTTTTTGCTTGCTTTTGTAAATAATTATGTCATGGCAATGTTTTATTTATTTATTTATTTAATTTTCTTATATACCGTGCTCTTTATCATCAGTGCAGTTTACATACAACATAACTGTGCAGTGCAGGATGTCTGCACTGGACTTACAATATAACAGTCTAGTAACAGTATAACAATGTAACAGGGGGTTATGTACAGGTATGAGCAGGGTAACTATATACAAATAGGCTAACAACATATGCTAAAGAATAGCTTAATTATTACATGTTGGCTTAACTAAGTACATGTAGTCATTGGAGTGGATAAGTATCTACTTGTCGGGGGGGATCAGGGTCTGGTCGACTTGGATTCAGTCTTAAGTAGGTATTGCTTGAGGGTTGTATGTGTGGGCTACTGGGTGTGGCTGGCTGTAGGAGGCATTCTTGGTAATTGTAGTGCTGTAGGAAAAGGTGATGTTTAAGTGCCTTCCGGAATTGGGAGATGTCCTTGATGGCCCTGATAGCAAGGGGTAGGGCGTTCCAGCAACTAGGTGCATAAAGCGCGAATGCTCTGCTCCTGGCTGCTTGTGAGCATTTCGTGATCTGTCTCGGAAGGATCAAGGTGTTGATAGTGGCTGATCTTCTTGCCCTGTTAGGGGGTGTGGTCTGAATAAGATCTGTGAGTGATGTAGAAAAGCACTTATTAATGGCTTTATACGTCAGCGTCAGCACCTTGAAGGCGATCCTACTATGTACTGGGAGCCAGTGTAGATTTTTTAGGCTTGGTGTTATATGATCCCTCCTTGATGCTCCGTGTAGGATTCTGGCTGCTGAGTTCATAGCTAGTTGCAGAGGGTTTATAGTGCTTTTTGGAAAGCCGTGTAGTATGGCATTTGCGTAATCAAAATGCGGGGTTACTAAAGCTTGAAAGACTGTTCTAAAGTCCTCTGGATCTAGCAGTTGTCTCAGGTGACGAAGCGTTCTTATTTTGTTGTATATGGACTTGACCATATTGCTTATCTGGGCCTTCATATTGAGTTGTTGGTCGAGTATAACTCCCAGATACTGAATTGTATGCTTGCTTAGGAGTTCCGCGTCTCTGACTTTCAGGGAGTCGGGTGGCATGTAAGTTGTATTTTTTGTGAGGAAAAGGACCTCTGTTTTCTTAAAATTTATCCTTAGTTTCTGTGAGTGTAGCCAATCTGTAACAGCGTCAAAACAGGCAGAGAGGGGTGATAAGTCTGGTTTGTCTAACGGCGTATAGAGCAGGATGTTGTCAGCGTAAATTAGGCAATTAATGTTGAATGAGCGTATGAGGTTACAAATGTGCTGCATGTAAATGTTAAATAGTAGGGCTGAAAGTGAAGATCCCTGTGGAACGCCTTTTTTTTGGAGGAAAGGTGAGGAGGTGGAGGGACCGGCATGGACATGCTGCCAACGATCTGTTAAATACGATGCACACCCTGCAAGGGCATTTCCCTGGACTCCCTTCTCGCTGAGACGGGCTAGGAGTATTTTGTGACACACAGTGTCAAAGGCTGCTGCAATGTCCAGGAAAATCAGGGCAAATCCTTGTTTGGTATTGTCCATTCCAATGGTCAGGGTGTTGAGTAATGTGGTCAGCAACGTTTCAACCCCATGTGACTCTCGAAAGCCGTGTTGACAGGGGTCAAGGGGTGCACTGAATTCAATATTATGTTGAAGTTGCTGTTGAACAATCTTCTCGATGATTTTAGCCAGTAGCGGGATGCTTGATATTGGCCTGTATGAATCAGTCCTTGCTGGGTCCAGTTTGCTATTTTTTAGAAGCGGTCTTATTGATGTCTGCTTAAGGCTTTTGGGGAATGTCCCCATAGAGAAGGATAACCCAATGAGATTGGAAAGGAAAGGACTGAGTTCAGTTCACAGGGATTTTATCCAAAATGCTGGACATGGGTTGTTTGGTGCTGTGGTGGTATTTATGGAGGAGATGATATCTTGTACGTTTCTAACCGATGGCGCAGAGAACGTGGTAAGGATGTTTTTGTTGACATTTGTTGCAGTCGTTTGGGTGTATGATAGGGAAGTTGGCAGAGCATTATAGGTGGTAGGGATGTTGGACTGACTTGCCTTGGCGTGGAGGTAATCTGCGTATTCTTGGGGGTCGGGGAGGTTTGGTTGTGTGGTCGAAGGCTCTTTTGCTAAGGTCTTAACTAGGTTGAAGAGCTCGTGTGTCAGTTTTTACATTAGTTCCTATTATTTCCTTTTTTAATTGGTCTTGTTTTATTTGATTCTTTTATGGGTCAAAAATGTGTGCATATATAGTCCAAAGCCCTTTCACTGGCCAGTTTGTTTTAGGAGAAATTGGACATTAAGGGGTTGAACTGCAAGGGTGCCAATAATGTTGACTACAACTATATATTGTGTGGAGGGTAGCATCCAGGTCCTTGCCAAACCAAACACCCAAGCACTTCGAAGAGTGGAATACCCACTGAAAATCAGCACACCCAAGGGACTCTCACGGGCAATGAGCATTAAGTGGAGAATCTCAGATTTGTCACAATTGATTTTATAGCCAGAGATCTCTGAAAAGGAAGCAATTACCTGCAACAAGGCTGGCACAGACCTAGATGGATCAGGCATATAAATTAGAAGATCATCCACATATGTGGAGATCTTAACCTCCACTCTTTGAATAAGTAAACCCACTACATTAGTCTCGTGACGAATTGCACACAAGAGAGGCTCCAGGATCAAATTGAAAAGGTTGCTGTGTCCCCTGTCTGGGAGAGAAAAGGGAGAAATAACTCCGCTAACATTAATACAGGCCTTAGGCGAGGCGTACAAGATAGAAAGAAAACTTAATAAAGGGTGCCGGGAGGCCAAACTGCTGTAAAGCATAGAACAAATACCTCCACTCAACCCTGTTAAAAGCTTCTTCAGCATCAGCATCTACATCTAGCACCAGAGCAGGTTCTGCAGAGGTATATGCCCAATGCAGCACATGACAGAGGAGTTGAGTGATATCGGAGCTTAAGTGCCCTTTCACAACCCCCATCTGGTCAAAGCAGATAAGCCTACTGATGACCTTGTCCAGTCTTGCAGTCAAAATGTTGGTGAAGATCTAAGAATCTACGTTTAGTAGGGAAATAGGCCAATAATTTTGGGGCTTAGTGGGATCTTGTCCAGGTTTTTTTTTTTTTTTTTTTTTTATTGAAAGGCTTCCAAAAGATACATATAAACAAGAACCACATAGAACTACAAAAAAAATTGCAACAGTAACAGCATAACTTCAGGTCACAATAATATTCTGCAATATGCCTTCAGTTTTATAGTTTTAGAATAAGGAATCGGGGAGCAACCACCCCCCCAACCTCCCTTCCCCCCCCCTCCCCAGAACCTCCCTAGCCCCGGACCCCCCCCCCCAACCTTCCAGTATCCCTGACTATGGCTTAGCATTCGTTAAGCACGGAAAGACAGTGAGCAAAAATAAATAGGGGAAAATACACACAAGGGGCAGACCCAGTAAAGTACGCATATTCCCCCCCTCCTGTCCAAAGCATTCATGCACCATAATGAGAGACAAAAGGTGCCCACACCAACTCAAAGCGTGCCAAGCGCATCCTGCTGACAGCCACCCCCCGCTCCATGGTATACATATCCCACATCCGTTCCAACCAAGTCCGAAAGGAGGGGGCCAGAGCACGCCTCCAAGCTGCCGCAAGAGATAAGCGTGCCGCATTCAGGCCATGGCGTAGTAGAGCAAGTTGCAGAGTCCGTGCACCCGGCACCGAGGCCACAAAGAGGAAGATCCCCGGGTCCCAAGGTATGCTCACTCCCAGAAGCAATTGTAGCCGGAATTGCACACCCCTCCAAAAAGCACGAATGCGGGGGCAGGTCCACCAAATGTGCCCCAGGGTACTTTGCTGCCCGCAATTACGCCAACAAAGGTCCACAGCCCCAGGATATATACGTGCGATCCGTGCCAGGGTCATGTACCAACGGTACAGTATTTTATAATTAGTTTCACGGGCATTAATCGCTACCGAGCTCTTCCACAAGTGTGTTTCTGCCGTCTCCCACTGTTGCTCGGTATAGGAAAGATTCAAATCAGAGTTCCAAAGCTCCCTATGCCTCGCAGAGCGCGATTGAGAGCCCTGCAGGTGGGCATAGAGGGTGGCCACAAGTCCCCTAGTAGTAGTACACCCCTCATAATAGCGTTCCAAATCGGTCAGGTCCCGAGCAACCTGGGGGCGTACCAGCCTAGATCGAACCCAATGTGTCACTTGCATGTATTGATAGAGATGCCTAGCCGGAATGTCAAATTCATCTTGTAACGCGCGGAAAGATCGTATCTGGCCATCCTCAAAGAAGTGTCCAACTCGGCTAAGGCCTAAATGTCCCCACTGCCGAAAGACTGTGTCACTTGTCCAGGTTTTTTTTTAATGACAATTATAACAGCCTCCAAAAAATTTGGGGCAGCAGAGGGGTTATCCCAGAGGGTTGCCAAACAATGCTGCAGTAGTGGAACTAGCACAGTTGCAATTTTATGATAGAGCTCCTAAGGAAAGTCATCAGGTCCCAGAGACTTGTCAAGGGCTAGAGACTGAATAGCCCGCATTATCTCCGCCTCGGCGATAGGAACAGTTAGTATCTCACCATCTGTACCTGTCAACTGAGGAAGAGCTAATGATGGAAAAAAATGTTCAGAGTCTCCTCACAATCTACCTCGGAGGCATATAAAGTGCCATAAAATTCTTGAAACACTTTGCTGATCTCAGAGTCCAGGATCATAATCTGCCCCTGTTCATTCACCAGAGAGGCTATTCGCTGTCTATCCATCCTGCCTTTCAAGTATTGGGCCAACAAGTGTCCTGCCTGGTTGTTAGCGTCATAATAAGAGGCAAGGTGCTGGAAGACCACTGCAGTGGCATTCTTAGAGAGCAAAACATTGTACTGGAATTTTAACTTCTGTAACTCTACCAACAGAATATTGGGAGGAGTAGCAAAGGACCTTCTTGAAAGATTCCCATAAGTACGTAAAGGGTAGTGTGCCATCATCATGATGTAACATAAAATTGGAGAATGTGGAGTATCTCAGGGGACAAAATCTGGATCTTCCATTAGGGCTGGATTTAGCCTCCAAAGTGAACTTCGTCTCCTCTCCCCTAATTCTGCACCCAGATGGAAACAGCTGCATGATCAAACACAAGGATCTATGGATCTTAGAACCAGTACTAAATGTGGCCAGGCTCTTAGGTAGAAGAAAAAACATAAATGCGCAAATGGGAGGTATGTGATGCTGAATAGAAGGTAACATCCTTGCCAGAAGGGTGCTGAAGATGCCAAATATCAGTCAGACCTCCCTCCAATATGACAGACTTAAATATCTCATGCACTCTTGAGCTCATACAGCAAGCCAGTGACTGACGGTCCAAGAAGGGATCTAAGAAGAGGTTAATGTCACCCCCTATAGCAGGCATGTCCAACTTCGAACAGGTCGTGATCTACTTTTTCCAGCTAAAAGTGCCGGTGATCTACCACCATGAAAATTAAGTCTCAAATTAGTTTCAAATTAAATTTTAACCCAATAAAGTTGGAGGATTTCCCCCCCCCCCCCATTTTTATTGAACCTTCAGTCATTTACTTGGATGTGATCAGCTGTTAAGCAAACTAAGCAAAAATAAAACAGAGCGATGAAGATCCAGTAAGAACTGTGAGGGGAAATGGAAACTACATTTTTTCTTAAAGTTTTATTGAGTAATAACTTTCTTTAACTGTCTTAATAACTTTATTTCAATTTTATTGAGTAATTTGTGTTAAATTTAAGTCGAGTATTGATCCAGTTTGATCTTGCACAATCTTTAATATTTTGCTCTTGCTCATTAGTGAGACGTCTGAGCCTGCATTTCATCCACCAGCTTTTTGAAGTTGGGTGAATATTGCATGAGGGCCAGTCTCAGGGAATCCTGGAGATGTTCATCTGTCATGTTGGAACGTTGTGTACTCTTTGTCATTTTCAGATAGGAAAATGCAGATTCACACAAATAATTTGAGCCAAAACAGGAGTGTACAGCTTCACTGCTTCTTCTCAAGTTGGGAAATTTGTCTCTAGGCACTAGCTTCCAAAACGATTCTTGCTCAGCACAGGTCTTGAGAAAAATGTCATTTTAAGGGTTAATATTTGATTTTCAAGAGATGGCTTGTTCAATGAGTAATTTTTACTGATAGCAGCTATAGTTTCTTTAATGTCCACATCTACTTTGAATGGTTATGACAAGTACTCCACAACTGTTCCAATTTTTTGGAAGTCGCAGAATCTATTTTCGAATTCCTGGATAACAGAGAGATTTCTGTCACATATTTCTCATTCTGAAAAACAAAATGTGGATATTGTCCCAGATGGTCCTGCGTATTAGGAAAATGATCAAAAGTGTTGTTTGCAAGGTCAGTCATCATTAGTTCAAATTTGCTCTTGTAGGATGAAACTGTGCTCATCATCTCGCCAATGCATTTGTTTTTACCTTGTAGTTCAAGGTTCATATCACTTAGTTCACCTGTAAAGTCAGCAAGAAATGCCAGATCACATAACCACTCCTCATCTTCCAACTCTGCTTGATCATCTCCTCTCTCCTTCAAAAAACTTCTTATTTCATTCAGCAAATCACGAAATCTTTGTAGAAATTTGTGCCTACTTAGCCACCTTACATCTGTGTGCAAAATGATTTCTGCTGCCCCTTCATCAAGAGTAAGATTGAAAAGCTGTCTTTGAAGTGATCTTCACGAACTGAATTTACAATTTTGAAAGTGATGTCCATGACAGTCTTTGTATTGAGTCTCTTGCTTGCCAAAACTTGCTGGTGAATGATGCAGTGGTAAGAAAGGAAATCTGGGAAGTCGTCATGCTGTCTACAGAGGGCTATGAAACCGTTAACCTCACCTGTCATTGCTCTTGCTCCATCAGTAGTGATGGAAACAAGTCTATGCAATGGAAGATTACACTTTGTCACAAAAGAATGGAAAGAACTGAATATTTCCTGACCGGTAGTTCTCCCTTTTAAAGAAATCATTCCAAGTAGTTCTTTAACACTGAAGTCTTCAAAAACCATCCGGATAAAGACTAGTAACTGGGCTATGTCTCTTATGTCTGTAGATTCATCTGGTTGGAGTGAGAAAGCAACACAATTTGAAACATCCTCCAACAATTGTTCAGTTGTGTCTCCACACATCTTTTCTATTTGCAGCACGACGGTGTTTCTTGACAATTGTACATCTTGAATAGCAGCTATGATCTCTTTCTTATTTTTAAATCCTTCAAAAAGATTGTCAGCTGCTTCAAGAAAACAATCTTTTACAAATTCCCCTTCAGTGAAAGGTTTGCATTTCTTTGCGATCAGGTTGCTGACCTTGAAGGATGCTATGGTTACATTGACCGAATGTGACCTTGGCTTCGCCATCAACTGTTGCTGAGTAGCCAATTTCAATTTAAGTTTTATTTATTTTATTTTATTTAGTTCTTTGAGCTTCAGTTCATGAATTTCACTTTTGGGTGGAAAATCAGCATCAAACGTATTGCTATGCAGAGCCTTATAATGACGTTCCAGATTACCCTTTTTGGGCAAGGATACTGGGGCGTTACAAATTAGACAACACCACTTGTCTTTCACCATGATGAAGATGTAGTCCATTTCCCATTCATCATGAAAGTGGTAGGTTTAGCTCTTCTTTGGAACACTCATCTTCATTATACTGGGGTGGCCGGATGTAAGAAAGTCAAATCTGCTAGGTTAGTATAAACACTGGCTGAATCTGGTCCAAAACTGTCATTGTCCCAAAGTATTAAAGATCAACAGGAACTGAAGACCTCTGGATGATGTGCAATACAATTTTTATTTATTTATTTATTTATTTATTTAGTAAACACTTGTATACCGCTGCTTCCTATGATCAGCAGCGGTTTACTTTACAGAATCATAATGTATTGTACGGTACATTGAGATTTCAGTTTTACATTTTGATTAGTCAATGATTACGTAACACGGGACAAGCATTTGGATACGATACATATTTGATTAAAGCACACAGATCAAGGTATACATTTGATTTCAGTAGATTGGGGGAGGGCCCCATATATACAATTTGTACAGAATTAGTTCCCAAGGTGTACAGACTATACATGGTTATATACAATTTGTACGGAATTAGTTGCCAAGGTGTACAAGTTATACATGACTATATACTATTAGATTATATGCTGCCGAGTGCGGCAGAGGAGATCTGGTTGAGGTAGGGTATCGCAGTTAGATCAAGTTGTAGTGGGTTTGAAACAGATAGGTTTTCAGTTTTCGTCTAAATTCGTTCAGGTTGTTTGTGAGCCTTAATTCATGCGGTAGTTGGTTCCATTGGATTGGCGCTGAGTATGTGAACGCCCTATTGCTTGTTTCGGCCTTGACAGATCTTATGCTGGTCGGGATACATAGGGTGTTGAGATTCATAGTTCTCCTGCTTCTGTTGCTAGGTTGAATAGTGATTAGGTTATTGAGGTAGGATGGTGCGATGCCATTGATGAGTTTAAATGTTGTGATGAGTAGTTTGTAGATGATGCGGGCGGCCACTGGGAGCCAGTGCAGATCCATTAGAACTGGGGTTATGTGGTCGGTGACTTTCTTTTCCATGATGACTCTTGCAGCCACGTTCTGAGCCATTTGCAGGATGCTTAGTGTGCTCTTTGGAAGCCCTTGTAGAATGGCATTGCTGTAATCCAGGTGGGGAATGATTAGTGCTTGAGCAACAGACCTAAAGTCGGATTTCTCGAGGATATTGCGGAGTGGTTGAAGGATTTTGAGTTTGTAAAAGATGGCTCGGTTAACTGTTCTGAGGTGTTTGTCCATCTTGAGGTTGCTGTCAAGTAGGACTCCTAGATACTTTATTACAGGCTTTGTATCGTATATGTTTTTGTTTAGTGTGACTGTGGTGGGCGGGATGAAATTGGCTTTCTTGGACATGAACATGACCTCTGTTTTTTTGTGATTTATTGACATGTTGTTTTGCTGCAATACAAGGACTGGAGATGCCAAAACCACACATGCAGTTCTAAAAGTAAAAATAAGAATTCATCATACTGGCACCAATAATCAAATACCACCAAACAATCATCAAAAAAACTCAAAACACCTGTCTAGCAAACCAGATAAAATCAAATACCGCCAAACAAGTTCAAATACCACCACATGCGATTTAATAAATTCTGCACATAGTGTAGAATCAACGCAAAGGCAAGGCGAAATAAAATTGCAGAGGCAAGCAAAAGTCACAGTGGTGTTAACCAATTCGAAGGCAAGGCATAGGCAAGTTAGAACAAAATTGGAAAAGCCTGCCAAAATCACCAAATTCTTGACACTTTGTTGTGTCTGCCCGAAAACGTTTAATGAACGCGAACTATAAAGTGACCAACGACCAGCACACGACACAACTAATACGGTAAGTGTATTCAGGTAAAGCCCGGGCGAATGGATACCGCCCGGTATATAACACACTTCTAAGGGGTGTTTGCACGAGGGCAGGAATGGGTGATTCTGAGAGGCAGGAGACCAGGTATGATGCCAGGCCTGTGGCGTCTTGTCGTGGGATGCGGGCAGCAGCCCCCTGGTGTACACACAAACTATTGGCACAAAAACAACAAACGCCCCCAATACACCCGCAGGCAAGATTCCTGCAAGCAGGGAAAAAAGACAAGCAAAGGATCAGCAGCGGCGGCAAGCCCTCGACAGACGACCTGCCAGCACAAGCTCTCTCCTAACGACGGGGCGAGCTGCTGGAGAGATGGAGCCAAGTGGGGCTGGCGATCTACCTCTGACCCCACCGCGATCTACAGGTAGATCGCGATCTACCTGTTGGACATGCCTGCCCTATAGTAATGGCTGAGGACTTAACATCCACTCTGCTGCCATTGCCCAAAAGGAGTTAGGGCAATCACCGGTTGGGGCATAGATAGAAAAGAGGGACAAAACCTTACCCTTTATGTCGAGCTACAACTGTGCCCACCTATCATCTGTGTCCAAAGAGGATGATAAAACCTTGGTATCTAAAGATCTGTTTAATAAAATGGCCGTCCCATTTTTTTTCAGGGAGAAGCAGGATACACACACTTGCCCACCCAGCCTTGCTATAACTTCCCAGACTCAATGTCCGAGAGATGCATTTCCTGCATAAGATAAATATCAGCACATAATTTATGCAAATATTGCGACATTTTGGACCATTTTATAGGGTGACCCAGCCCCTTAAGATTCAGAGCTACCCCACGTCAGCCCTTCACATTAGCCATGGCTACGTAGAACTAAACTTGCACACCTCAGGCTAAACCACAGTCATCAAACAGCATACTCAAAATACTACATTTGCCTACACACAACAATCATGCAGCACCACAATAAGAACATAAGATATGCCATACTGGGTCAGACCAAGGTCCATCAAGCCCAGTATTCTGTTTCCAACAGTGGCCAATCTAGGTCATACGTACCTAGCAGTTTCCCCAAGGGACACAGGTTCCACAATGCTTGTATTGGTTCAAGCATTGATATCCTGGGTCCCTTCTTAATAATGGTTTATGGACCTTTCCTCCAGGAACTTGTCCAAACCTTTTTTAAACCCAGCTACACTAACAGCCTTTACTACATCCTCCGGTAACAAATTCCAGAGTTTGATTACACGTTGAGTGAAAAAATATTTTCTTTTATTAGTCTTAAATAGTTTACCCTGTAGCTTCATTGCATGTCCCCTAGTCTTTCTATATTCTGATAAGGTAAACAATCGATCTACGTTACGTTTACCCGTTCCACTCCGTTCATTAATTTATAGACTTCTATCATATCTCCCCTCAGCCGTCTCTTTTCCAGGTTAAAGAGCCCCAACCTTTTTAGCCT
This sequence comes from Ichthyophis bannanicus, assembly GCA_033557465.1. Lineage (NCBI taxonomy): Eukaryota > Metazoa > Chordata > Amphibia > Gymnophiona > Ichthyophiidae > Ichthyophis > Ichthyophis bannanicus. The sequence goes on along the minus strand of CM066031.1, from coordinate 161,322,815 downwards.
TTCTTCATAGGAGTAGCCTTCCATCCCCTTTACCATTTTGGTGGCTCTTCTCTGAACCTTTTCTAAAATTGCTATATCCTTTTTAAGATATGGCGACCAGAATTGCACACAATATTCAAGGTGCGGTCTCACCATGGAACGATATAGAGGCATTATAATATCTTTTGTTTTATTTTCCATTCCTTTCCTTATCATACCTAGCATTCTATTTGCTCTCTTGGCCGCCGCTGCACACTGGGCCGAGGGTTTTAACATGGTATCCACAAGGACGCCTAAATCTTTTTCTTGGGTGGTGGTTCCTAATGTGGAACCTTGCATCGTGTAACCATAGTTTGGGTTGTTCTTCCCTAGGTGCATAACCTTGCACTTCTCCACATTAAATTTCATCTGCCATTTTGATGCCCAGTCTTCCAATTTATCAAGATCCTCTTGCAATTTTCCACAATCCTCCTGGGTTTTAACATTCATGCACTAAAACAGCCAAACCCAAAATGGCCCCTGAACCCAGGGGCAACAATAACAGATACAGCAAGAGTCCTCATGTTTGCAGCCGAGGCTGATGAGTTGCCCAACAGGCCAAGCCAGCAGGGAAACAGGAACATGTGAAAGTCCATCCTCACTCCATGCCAGTATCCAGTCGGATGCCACACTTCAATTCCGCAAGAAAATCCAGCAACATAGAGTGGTCATCAAATGTTTGAGTAGAATTGTTAACTGTCATTCTCAATTGCGCTGGATAAAAAAGGCCATAGGTCATACCCGCCGCCTTCAATCATGGCTGCAAGTCCATGAACTGCTTGCATCTTTACATCTTGTAACTTTAGCAAGGTCCGGCATGATTAAAACCTTTTGCCCAGCCACCTGCAAGGATTTCTTGGACCATGCTGTCTGTAGAATCATAAAGGCCTGCTGATAGCGAAGTACTTTTGCCACCACCAGCCTGGGTGACATCTGGTTAGGCAAAGAACAGGATGAGATGCTATGAGCACTTTCCAGCTCAAGTAGGGGAGAGAATTTTAGGTCCAGCCAGATTCGAAGGTTGATCTCCAGGTATTTGAGCATATCTGAACTCTCCGGTAAGCCAAGTAATTGAATATTGTTTCTCCGATTCTGGTTAGCTAAGTCTTCAATGTCCCTCTATAGAATATCTTTCTCAAATTTCTTCTCCAAGTCCAGAACCCTCACCTGAAGGGCCCTGACATGGGTCTCATTAGCAACTAGTTGTTCCTGAAACATCACGAGCTGCTGCACCACAGTTGCCAGCTCAGCCTGAATCTCCCCGATGCTTTCAAGATTAGATTTCATCAGGGCATTGAGATTTTGCAACTCCACCATAATAGCGGCATTGGGGGTGAGAGATGTGGTAGTGGTGCCATTTTCTTTAGGATGCCGGATTATGCTCGGCTCTTTTCACAGCGGCGGCAATACAAACGCCGTGTCCATCTTGCCAGATTTCCCTGATGCCATCGTATGAATGCAAAAAGTACTTTGGAGCATCTGATGATCAATTCAACCAGCAACCTGGAGGCCAATAAATTAACAATATGGAGACAATATTCAAAGGCATTTATACAGTTAAGTAGTAACTGGATAAGTGCCAGTAAGAGCAATATTCAGTGGCCCTATCTTTGCTGCTGCCCTTCAGTGATCCAGCTCCAGTGCCTGCTGGCTTTTGATCCAGTCACCAGGTAACTATACTCCTCTTGGAGAATGGAACGAAGCATAGAAACAGGGCCAAGAATATTGGTAGAATCTGGGCTGAATGAGAACAGGTGACTTTTGCCTTAGGTGGGGCTCTGGTAGTTCTTCTGGTGGCTGCTGGTCTTTTACAGTAAACTGCTACAAATTCTTGTTTTGGCTTACCTTGTCATTATGCATTTTGGGTTGTAGGGTTCACAGATCAAGCTGGTCTTAGCGATCAGGTGTCCAGACCAGGTCATGTGGTTTCTGTTCAGAATTTGGCTTTGCCGTGTTTTGTGGCGCTTGCAGTTTAATTCTATGTTTTAATCATGCTCTGTTCATGTGACCTACCCTCAGCGATCAGTCCCATGCTGTCAACCACCTGATTCTTCTCACCTGAAGCCTAACAAGACATGGATTGGGGGGGAGGAAGCCCTACTCTCTTTCCCACAATCCTACCCCTTTGCCGGGTAACTGGGAAAGAGATAATCCTGCCTAGCCACAACATAGTAGCCCAAAAAGACTGGAATGGAAACCAAATAAATTTAATTTTATGTGCAAATACTTCAAACAGAACAGAAGTTCAAGGAATGATTATTTATGTATGTATTGTGGTGACGAGAGTATGGCTGAGCCCATGGAATTGGAAGAAAATCAGACATTTACCTTTAAAGAAAGAGACAGGCAAGGAATCAGTAGCTCTCAAACTGCAGGCAGAGAAAAAAAAAACATGCAGCTACTGAGGACAGGACACACCCAAGCTCTGCTAATCCAAAGGCAGGCTTGGAAACTAATGAGGGACACCTGGGTGAAGGGGAGTGCACGATAGTTCAGAGACAGTCTTATAAACCCAGGGAAACATGGGAAGGGAGAGCAAGAATGGAGAGAGCAAGAACAGAGAAAGCAGCAGGAACTGGAGTACTAGGACGAGGCAGCACACGCAGCAGCACCCTGGAAAGGGAGACACAAGGAAGCAGTACGCTGTAAGGAAAGATACAGGAAACCAGCACTCGAGAGAGCTGACCAGGGAGAACACTGGAGAATTCAGTGGGGAGAGAAGCACCAGAGAAAGGCCCAGAGAGTTCACCGGGAAGGAGAGCGGTGGAGACTTTCGAGGGAATCTCAGAGGTGAAAGCCCTAGTCAGAAGGAAAGCCAGGATTGCAGGGAGCCTGCAATTGGTTTTAAAACTAGGAGAGCTGTGCCAGAGAGAAGTGCTGACAAGGGTCAGGCTGCAGTACCAACCATTCCTGAACCAGCTAAAGAGCTGCAACTTCCAAAAAGGTGCGTGAATAAAAGGGTAGCCAAAAGTGCCCTGAGACAGTTAGAGGCATTCTGTCATTTGATGTAAGAAAAGAATCTCCACGTTCCTGGTGGAAACCCTGTGCATAGGGAAAATCCCCAGTGGAGAAAGGTTATGGAACTTTTGGAGAATATTAAGCCTGAAGTTCTTCATGCTGGCTTAAAGCCAGATTTACCGGACACAGGTCCTGAGGAAATGCAGATAGACTATTATGAATCTGATGAGGCGTCTGAAGATTCAGTAATGGATTGTTCTCTGTGCCAGAAGGCAGAATAAAAGTTCTTGGATAAAAGAGGAACCCCCCCCCAAAAAAAACTCTATAACCTGAATGTCTTAGAAGGCAGTGGGAAAACAGGGAGAAGTGTGTTTAGCCAGTAATGCTAAAGACCCTGTTGCTGAAGAGAGGATATTTCTTTTGGGTTTGAAGAGGAAAGAAACCCTGTTTGATTGCTGAATGGTTTTGAAAACAATGACACATGTAAAAAGCTACAAAGAGCTGTTTCATTGTTTGTTTGATATAAATGCCTATGGATTATTGTTTGGAGAAAGAATCCTGTTTGTTTGCGTTGAGCCTTAATGCTCTTTAGAAAAAAAAGAAGTAAATTCCTGTGTTTTGCCTTGTAAACCCTCGGTCTCCACACTACTTTGTTTTTCTAAGCAACACAACTACAAATCCCAGCAGCCTCGGCGCTGGATGAGGGAAAATTCCTTAATTAAAGGACTAACAAGTGCAGCCCTAGGCTTTTAGGCTGTGGCCTGGGCAAGGGGCCTCCACAGTATGTATGTATGTATAAGCATTTATATACTGCCCTAAGCAGAAATAAAAAAAAGCATTCCAAAGCTCACAGAAAAAGATAAAGGTAAAGGTAAAGGTATCTAAGAATAAAACACCTTTGTTAGTGATCTCCCAAACCAAGACTCCATTGTGCAAAACAGAGTAAAACAAGAAAAAATCAAAAAGGGTTAAAGCACTCAAATCCCCCCAAAATCTGCCTTTTAATGTTCTGAACCACAAAGTACTTCCTCTGGTATTTCTCCTCTTCACTTCCTGTGGACCCAGGTTGGGCAACTCAGTTGCAAAATACTTGACACAAATACATAACACTCAATCTTTTGTACCTCAAGCAGCCACAGTCAGTGTTTCCCACTGTGGATAATTATACAACCTCAAAATCTCCTTCAATACTGTATCTCTTCACTGAACATATACAATTGGGGATTTTTTACTCTCCTCTCCAAGACAGTCAAGGTAAAAAAATTCAAAACTGCAGAAATTTCAAAGTTCTCCCTTTCTGCGATTTACTAGAGTGACTGGTCTCTAGCTCATCATGCTTTTGGTCTCTCCATGGTAAAAGTGGAATGCGCCATACTGAGGAAAACATCATGTCTAGGGCAGGTGGACCCTCTACCACCCTTAAGTGAAGGAGTAGCCTAGTGGACAGGGCAGCAGCCTGAAATCAGAATGACCACAGTTCAAATCCTGCCGATACTCCTTGTGGTCCTGGGCAAGCCACTTAACCCTCCATTGCCTCCAGTACAAAACACATGACTGTAAGCCTTCCAGAGACAGGGATATATCTAGATAACCTGCCTTAAACTACAACTGGAAAGGTGTGAAATAAATAAACGGAGTTCTTGTGCCTTCTGCTCCATGGATTCTCATGGCTGCTTCTGATCCCTCTGAGTCTCTTCCACTTCTCCTGTTTAATCCTAACTGACTTAGGGATAATAGCACCACCTATGGTTGTATGACTAGCTGGCCATTATGAAGCCTGATTCCCAGGCTGTGCCTAAGCCCCCTTGGGCTCCTGCAATCTCTCCTTCTCTGGACTCCTGTGGAGGACACCAGAAGATACCTTACATAGTAAACTTTTTATCCTTCCCTCCAAAAGCAATGAAGGAAACACCCCCTGACTAAAGACTGACATGTAGGTCCATCCTCCAATATGTCACGCTGATGGCAGGGTCCGACCAGAAACAGGGAATCCTGAATGTTCCTTTTTCTAAACATAGAGGACGTGTCGTGGAGTCCTGCTGCACAGGTATAAGCCCTCCAGAGACAAGAAACTAACAATAGATATTGCCAAGATAGCCACAAAGGGGGAAGTGATCATATTGGGTGACTTTAATCTACCCGATGTGGATTGGATTACTCCTTCTGCGAATCTGGAAAGAAGCAAAAAAATTGTGGACGCTTTCCAAGATGCGTTACTTAGACAAATGGTGATGGAACCAACCAGGGAAAGCTCAACGCTGGATTTAGTGCTCACCAACAGTGAGAGCATGTCAAATGTCTGGGTGGGTGCCCCTGTGAGCAGCAGCAGCGATCATCACATGGTGTGGTTTGAGATAACAGTCAAGGTGCTGTCCAATCATAGCAAGCTCAAAGTCCTAAACTTCAAAAACACTGACTTCAGTAAAATGGCCAAGTACCTGAAGGAGGAGTTGGCAGGGTGGGAGGGGATAAGGGAAGTGGAATTGCAATGGGCTAAACTAAAGGTGGCAATAAAAGGGGCAACAGATAAATATGTAAGGAAAGTAAATAAAAACAAGAGGAGAAGGAAACCTATTTGGTTCTCCAAAGAAGTGGCTGCTCAAATAAAGGCAAACAACACAGCTTTCACAAAATTCAAAAGCTTGCAAACAGAGGAACACAGAAATGAATACAGGATCAAACTAAAAGAGACAAAAAGAGAAATAAGGTAAGCAAAATCAAAGGCAGAGGAAAAGATGGCTAAAGGTGTGAAGTGTGGCGACAAAACTTTCTTCAGTTATATTCAGGAGAAGAGGAAAATCAGAGATGGAATTGCAGGACTCAGAAGTGCTGGGAATGGACTCGTGGAAAGTGACATTGAAAAAGCAAAATTGCTAAACAAATACTTCTGCTCTGTTTTTACTAAAGAAAATCCTGGAGAAGGACCATCTGTGACTCCCAAATATAAAAATGGGAATGAAGTAGATACCCCACCATTCACTTAAGATGATGTGTTAGAACAACTTGCAAAACTGAAAGTGGACAAGGCCATGGGACTAGAAGCGTAGCAGGAACAATATTCTCTGTCCTGGATTCCTCCAACAATGCACATATATTCAAAGTGTCCATTGCCTGGGACTCAGCAGAAGACTCTTTCCTAGCAGAAGGCAAATAGTAAATCCATGACATTATCTTTTCAACATCTCCCGTGGAGAAACAACAGAAGATTTCAGAAAATTCACCAATCTTAAGGAGGTGTTTTCCAAAGCCTCCAGCTTGATACGCACTGCCGATAAATCTTTCATAATAACAATGGAAGAGTCCCTCACAGAGTCAATTTGAACCACATGATCCGCAACAGATGTCTTTTATCTAGTATTCCGGCCCCAGATGTACAGGGCCGACATCAGAATCAGCCCTGTACATCAGGAGTCACAGACCACCCACTCAGGGGCGGCCCAAGGGGGGTGCGGGGCCATATGCGGAGACTGGGTGCGGGGCCTTATTTGCATAAGGGGCCTCATTTGCATAACTATTTGCATAATGTTACCATACACTAACTTTTAGTAAACATGCCTCTTAATGAGTGTATGGATAAAGAAAGACAAATATTTCTACATTACTATAATCCAGTGCCAACCGCCGGGCACATTAGGAACTACTACAAACACTGCCCATTTAGAACCCATAGCAAACCCACCGTATCATAACAGCACTACCAGGACTCACAAAGCACCATACTCTACCTATCAAAAGGCAACACTGCAAATATTAAACCAATACATTTCAGAGAATAACAATACATGACCTACTGGGGAAAAAGAACAAGTGGCAATGTCAAATAGGAATTACATAAACAGAATACCTCAGCCCAGTTACACATGCAGAACATAGACCATCACCAAACAAGGAATCACAATTTAGAAACAGGAAGACAATAATTAAACTGGGAACCCAAAAAGCCAAACTTGGAATGTACAACAACACTGTAGAAATAAAACTATAAATGAATTTCCTCTTGTACTAAATAAAGCGCAGACGTTAATGATGCACATTTCCCAGAGCTGACATATTCCAGTTAATAAATTCAAAATAAAGAGATATTTTTCTACCTTTTGTGCATTTCTTTTTCAGTTGCAATTGCTCCAGACACTTTTTTCTGGTTTCTTCGTGTCTTCTGCTAACTCTCCATCATCTGCTGTCGATTTGTCCTTTCTTCTCTCTTCTAGTTTTTTTCCATTCTCTCTCTACATCTGCTTTAACATACTAATCTTTCTCCTTCTGTTCTTTCCTCATTCCTATTTCATCCACTCAGATTTTACCCCTCCATCTTCAATCCCCATTTACTCTCCCAATACCGCCCAATTGTAGATTTTTCCCCTCTCCATTTCACTCTCCCAGCCCCATCCCATTCTAATCCTCCCCCAACATCAGCTCCCTTCTAGTTCCAGCCCCACCCAGCATCTGCTCATTTCTAGTCCCCGCATCAGCCCATTTTCAGTCCTAGCCCCCCATCAGCCCATTTCCAGTCCTATCCTAGCCCCACCATCAGCCCGTTTCCAATCCTAGCTCCCCCATCCATTTCCAGTCCTATCCGAGTCCCTCCATCAGCTCATTTCCAATCCCAGCCCCCCATCAGCCGATTTCTATTCCTTTCCTAGCCCCACCATCAGCCCATGTCAAATCCTAGCTCCCCTCCACTCAGCCCATTTCCAATCCAAGCCCCCCATGAGCCTACTTCCAGTTCTAGCCCCTCCATGAATCCATTTCAATCCAAGCCCCCACCACAGCCCATTTCCAATCTTAGCACCCCCCAACAGCCCATTTCCAGTCCTATCCTAGCACCTCCATCAGCCTATTTCCTGTCCTAGCTCCCCCCCCCCACTCAGCCCATTTCCATTCCAAGCCCCATCAGCTATTTGCAGTTCAAGTCCCCCCTTCCACTCAGCCCATTACCAGCCCTAACCCCCCATAGCCCATTACCAGTCCTCAGCCCCCCATCAGCCCACTTCTAGTCCTAACCTCCCATCAGTCCATTTTCAGTCTTAGCCCCCCATAGTCCATTACCAGTCCTTGCCCCCATCAGCCAATTTTCAGTCCTAACCCTCCCATAGTCCATTACCAGTCCTAACCACCCATCAGCCCATTTCCAATCCTAGCCCCCCCATAGCCTATTACCAGTCCTAACCCCCCAATTAGCCATTTCCAGTCCTAGCCCCCCCATAGCCCATTACCAGACCTAACCCCCCATCAGCCCATTTCCAGTCCTAGCCCCTCCATAGCCCATTACCAGTCCTAACCTCCCATCAGCCATTTCCAGTCCTAGCACCTCCCCCCCCCCATTAGCCCATTTCCAGTCCTAGACCCCCCATAGCTCATTACCAGTCCTACCCTCCCATCGGCCCATTTCCAGTCCTAGACCCCCCCCCCCCCATAGTCCATTACCAGTCCTAACCCCCTCCCCTCCATCAGCCCAGGGAAACTTTAAAAGAAAAACAGCTTGCTGCTGCTGCTGCTGCCGCCGCCGCCATGGCAGCGGCAGAATCAAGTGTCTGTCTCCTGTGGGGCAGAGCCCTCCCTCAATCACTCTCCTCGGCATGGCTTAAATTCAGAACCATGAAGGGAGAGTTTCCCTCCTGCGGCTCTGTTAAGCCCGCCGGGGCTGATGGGAAACAGGAAATGCCTGTTCCTATCAGCCCCAGCGGGCTTAACAGATTCGCGAGAGGGAAACTCTCCCTTTACGGTTCTGAAAGCTGCGCCGAAAAGAGTGATCGAGGGAGGGCTCTCGGGCAGGAGAGAGGGCTCTGCCGGGCATGCGGGGGGCGGAGGCCCCGCGGGAGACACTTGATTCTGCCGCTGCCACGGCAAGCTGTTTTTTCTTTTAAAGTTCCCCTGGGCTGATGGGCAGAATGTTCTTTGCGCGGGGCCCCCTGAAACGCGGGGCCCTGTGCAAACAACATTCTTGCTCAATGGACGGGCTGGCCCTGCACCCACTGCCCACTGCCCCCGCCTCCTTTCATCCAAGTGAGCTCCATTTACCTTCACCTTCTGTCGTCTGTCAGTCAACCAATTTCTGATCTAGTTCACCACCTTGGGACCCATCCCCAAGCTGCTGAGTTTATTGATAAGCTTCCTATGAGAAACAATATCAAAGGCTTTGCTGAAATCGAGGTAGATCACATCCATCGCATGCCCTTGATCTAGTTCTCTGGTCACCTAGTCGAAGAACTTAATCAGATTTGTTTGGCAAGATCGTCCTTTGGTAAATCCATGTTGCCTCGGATCATGTAACCTGTTGGTTTTGAGGAAGTCCACTATTTGCTCCTTCAGGAGCGCCTCCATTACTTTTCCTGCCACTGAGGTAAGGCTTACTGGCCTGTAGTTTGTCACTTCTTCCCTGTTACCACTTTTGTCGAGAGGTACCACATCAGTCCTTCTCCAGTCCTGTGGAAGTTCTCCTGTCTCCAAGGATCTATTAAAAACATCCTTTAAAGGCCCTGCAAGAATTTCTCGGAGCTCTTTCAGTATCCTGGGGTGTATCCCATCTAGTCCCATAGACTTGCCCACTTTTAGTTTTGCAAGCTATTCTAGCAAATCATCTTCTGTGAATGGTGTGGTATATACACCATTCCCATTTGTATATTTGTCAATCGCAGATGGTCCCGTGCTAACCAGAGGAGAAGGGGTTAACACAGTAACACAAAAAAATCATTGAAATGTCTGAATGCTGGAATTGTACTGAGGTGCGTACGTGAAGCTTTCAGAGGTATGTGACATCATATGGAAAAGATGTGAAAACACACTTATCAGTAAATGGTGGACCTTGAGAGAGGGTAAAAGGCAATCATGAGAGATAAACATGCCAGCTTAGCATGAAGAAGAAGATATGGCCCCCAGTATAGTTGTCAGAACACAGGGAGTTGAAGACATATATTTCTTGGGAACCAAGAGGTGGGAGAGAACCAAGCAAGAGAACCAGGTGAAGAAATGAGTGAGGGGGGCAGAGGTCAGATAACAACATAAATCTGACAAGTCCCAGGGCCTCAGAAGAAGGTCAATGGACAGGGGTGCAGATATGAATACAACAACATGGCAAATCACACAAGTGGGGGCCCTATACAGCTGGAACAAGAATTAGCTAATTAGAGAAGGATGCCTGAATAGTAAGTATGGTCCTGAGCAAGGGTATATAATGTGACAGGACCAGATACACGATGAGTTTGTCTCCTGCACAGTGAAGGCTGTGTGGGGTATGGATTCCCTGGGTTCCCTATGGCCCCGGTATCCCTGTTGTCGTGTCTGAGAGTTTTGTGTGCATGCTGGTTTGTCTTGTGTATGTCTGTTAAACTGATCTCTTGTGTCCAGGAAAGCCTGTTCTTGCTTGTAGCTATTTAGAGATTGCTGTGGGAGGTGGCAAGATCTGTAATTCTACTAAACTGCCTTTTTTTCCTTTGTTCTTAGTTTTCTGTTTCTGTAAGATAGGGAACAATAAAAGGATCCTTTTGGAAGAAAAATCTGTGAGATCGTTATTACCATGTATGAGCGTGTTGTCCTGCATAAGGTGAGATTTTATTGGGAAGTGTAGGTCCTCTCTGTGATGTTTCTTTTATTGGGAAGTGATATTCCTGCCTGAGTGGTTCCCCTTCTGGACATAGCAAGGTGTCTTCTTGGGAACTGTCTAGCTCACAGTCCAGCTGACCCTTCGCCCCGTACAGTCCTTCTCCAGGATTTTCTGTAGTGAAAACAGCAGAAGTATTTGTTTAGCATTGTTACTTTTTCAATGTCACTTTCCATGAATCGGTTCCCAGCACTTTTGAGTCCTGCAATTCCACCTCTGATTTCCTTCTCTCCCGAATATACTTGAAAAAAGTCTTGTCTCCACACTTCATATCTTTAGCCATCTTTTCTTCTGCCTTTGATTTTGCTATCCTTATTTCTCTTTTTGTCTCTTTTAGTTTTATCTTGTACTCATTTCTGTGTTCCTGTGTTTGAACATAAGAACATAGGACATGCCATACTGGGTCAGACCAAGGTCCATCAAGTCCAGTATCCTGTTTCCAACAGTGGCCAATCTAGGTCATACATACCTAGCAGTTTCCCTAAAAGACACAGGTTCCACAATGCTTGTACTGGGTCAAGCATTGATATCCTGGGTCCCTTCTTAATAATGGTTTGCGAGCTTCTGAATTTTGTGAAAGCTGTGTTTTTTGCCTTTATTTGTGTAGCCACTTCTTTGGAGAACCAAATAGGTTTCCTTTTCCTCTTGTTTTTATTTACTTTCCTTACGTATGTGTTTGTTGCCTCTTTTATTGCCTCCTTTAGTTTAGCCCATTGCAATTCCACTTCCCTTATCCCCTCCCACCCTACCAACTCCTCCTTCAGGTACTTGGCCATTTTACTGAAGTCAGCGTTTTTGAAGTCTAAGACTTTGAGTTTGCTGTGATTGGATTCTAGCTTGGCTTTTATCTCAAACCACACCGTGTGATGAACGCTGCTCCTCATATGGGCACCCACCTGGATATTCGATATGCTGTCTTCGTTGGTAAGCACTAAATCCAGCACCGAGCTCTCCCTGGTCGGTTCCATCACCGTTTGTTTAAGTAACGCATCTTGGAAGGCATCCACAATTTTTTAACTTCTTTCTAGATTTGCAGAAGGAATACTCCAATCCACATTGGACAGATTAAAGTCACCCAATATGATCACTTCCCCCTTCATGGCTATCTTTGCAATATCAACAATCAATACGCTATCCATTTCTTCGGTTTGAGTTGGAGGCCTGTAGACCACACTAGTATGGATGATAGAGCCATCTCCTCTTTCCAACACAATCCACATTGCTTCTTCTTTTCCCCACGTCCCCTGCATTTTAGCAGCTTTAATATCGCTTTTGACATATAGGGCTACTCCTCTTCCTTTTCTACCCTCTCTATCTTTTCTAAATAGATTATAGCCAGCTATGGCTTTATCCCATTCAAGCGACTCGTTAAACCATGTTTCTATAATGGCCACAATGTTCAAGTCCTTTTCCACCATTAGGACTTCCAGATCAGGAACTTTGTTGGCTGGGCTTCGTGCATTTGTACTCATTGCTTTCCAGCATTTGCTGAATGGCTTGCTTGCCTTTTGCATGAGTTTTATTCTACATGCCCCTTCCCACTTGCCATTGATGTGTTGTTCAAAGGTGTGGCTGTTTCCAATGTTGTTTTTCTTTTGCTGAGTGACGTACTGAACTTGTCCTTCTCCATCCGTCACCCCCTTTCCCTAGTTTAAATGCCTGTCCACATAATGCCTGAATTTTTCACTTAGGATCCTTTTCCCTGAGGCGGAGATGATCTTGGCAGCTTTGTAATTGCAGTATTTTGGTTGCATATCTTCCCTTTCTCCATGACTCTTTGCTATTTGGGGGCAAGTTTTCCAAGGCTTATAGTGGGAACTACATGGGTTCAGTTGAGCTTACGTGGGTAGAACCAGAATCAGCATTAGGCAGATGAAAACAGGGACATTTATCTAGGTCCCCATGCTGCAGGGGCCCCCAGTCCTGTCTGAAGCTGAAGGAGACACCGCCTGCTGGAGGGCTTTGGGGCCTGTACATGGGGCCCCTTCCCAAACGTCTGCCCTGGGCCCCATCATGTTTAACATCAGCCATGGGTAGAATAGCTGAATCTGCCTAATTGGATTGTCAGCCAGTTAAAAGTTTCCTGCCATCTTCACAACATGTGCATTTGTGAAGGGTAATTTTATAAAAAGTCACTTATATAAGTGAAGGGCAAAATAGAGTCTATTTTTAGTCTATTTTATAAAGACCTATAGGCAGGGCTGGTGTAAGGGTACTAAGTGTCCTAAGCTAACCTTCAGTCTTATGCATATCCCTCCCACAACGGACTTGTAAAATGTATAATTGGGCATCATGCTTTTAAATACTAAACTTAGATTTGTATGTATATGTGTGCCCGCTCTCCCTGCAGGTAAAAGAATATGCTGTTGGTTTTTTGAATTTGTGTGGCCGTATTGCTTCAACTACTGCTGCTCTTTGCTGCCTCTTAGAAGCTGCCTCTGCCCTAGGCCACTGCCTAGTTTGCCTCATGATTGTGCCAGCCCTGCATATGAGTGACTATGCGGTCTATTCCGCCCCGTGAATAGCAGGGATGGACGTCCCATCCTCACTATTTGCCCCCTACCGTCCCCATCAAAAGCCTCCTCGTACAAACAAATGTGTACTTTTTACGTTGACCTCATTTTATGAGGTCTTTTACATGCATAAATCAGGGTTTTGCACTCAGAAAAGATTAATAAAATTATTGCACTTCCTTTGTGGCAGTAAGAATATCGCATGGTATATGATTTGCAAATATGGTTGCACCTAATTGACACATCTACTTTTGAACAGCATCACTTTCCCAATTTCCAAACTAAACTATGCACTTGAAGAGCCGATTGGTTACTGTGGACCACAACGAATTTGTGTACTTCATCATAAGGCTGATTGAAAAATGAACGCTTGATGTTTTGGCTCAATATGAATCTAAAAACTGTTCCTAGTTTTACTGTAAGTATTGCTGGAGATCGCTGTTCACACGATGGGGAAATTCTAATAGTTCAAAAGCCAGAGAGCAGCAAAAAGTGGAAAATTCCCATGATGAAATGACCCAGCATCTGCAAATGTGAAACCTAAATATATTCAGGCACTATAGATTTTATATTTATCCCTGTAAGTATCAGCGTATGTGTGTCATATCCCCTCGTGTTAAATGTATCTCCCAATTGACCGCTTTGACCTGGTGAAAAGCGGGATATAAATACAGCTAAATAAATAAATATCTCAGATATATTAACAACAATAAGAGAGATGGTAGGCCTTGAATTGGCAGGAGTTTATAGTTTTCTTTCCTGTGCTGTCAAACATGATTAAACATAGTGGTTTTTTACTGAGCAGCCTACCAAGGCTGGCGCTGCCATTAGGTAAATTAGGCAGTTGTCTAGAGCACCAACAGTCTGGGAACAGCACATGGCTAGCGGTAGGCCAGCTGCTCATTCCCCGGCTCTGTGGCTAGCAGCAGGAAAGGTATTTAGGAAGAGCACATCAATTTCCTCTATACTATAGCATGGGGAGACCTCAGGGACAGTCGCGCCACATTAACAAACAGCTCAGCTAGTACACTTCAATCTCTTGTACCACTGACAGGCATAAGAAAGGGCACCTAGGAGAGCATCAGTTTCCTCCGCAGTGTGGGATCAATCTTGCAGATCATCTCGTGAGACTGACCCTGAACCACAGAGGAATTTGATGCACTCTTAAGTGCCTTTTTTTGTGCATGCTGGTTGGGGGGTAGGAGGTTGAAGTTTAACTGCTGCGATGTTAGCACAGACTCACTGTCCCTGACTCCCGGTGCTGCAGGAGAAATTGATGTGCTCTTCTTAAGTGCCTTTCCTGCTGCTGATCACGGAGCGGGGGGCTGGCCTGTGGCTATTAGGTAGGTGTGTGGTCGGGGGGAGAGATAAGGCGCTAGAAGGAAGGTTCATCTAGGGCACCTGATATCCCTGCACTGGCCCTGCTGTGGCAGGAGATCTATTATCTATTCGAAGTCTGTCCCTCCAACCCCCAGATGAAAACACAGAGACAGACCGGTATGCAAACAGATGCTGTTTATTGTGCGCACAGTCTCAGGTAGAGCCGGCACCCTGAACAAAATGATCTGAGAGAGCAAGTAGCATCACACTGTCTTATATACAGTAAGTTTTCAAACCCATACTAGCTTCTCATTTGTCTCAGGTATCCCCTCTCCATCAATCAGTAGCCCCTGGGGGGGGGGGGGGGGTTGTGGGCTATCATATAGCATGCCTAAATGACCTGTCTAAACTGGTATGCTCTGGTCTGCTGGACTCTGGGCGAAAGGGTATGTGTTTAAGTTTTGTTTCACTGTAACTCAGGCTGAGAGGGGAGGGGTTACCCTCACAGCTACCTTCCTGGTTGCCTCACTCCCCCCTTTTTTTGTTGGACCTCAACCGCTAGGGCGGTACTAGAGGCAGGCCGCAAGGGGGTACTAGAGGCAGGCCGCAAGGGGGTATATTGGGTCAGGCCATGACCGAGGTAGCCGTCTTGCGTTCCACCAGGGCGTTGGGGGTGGAGGTGATAAAACGGTGGAGGATCGGGATACTGCATGGTAAGAGGGCGCATAGCAGGAAAAGAAGGAGAACTCCTATTGAGGCAGCCATGAGGCTCTTACACAAGTGATCAGCCTGACCCTTCCCCCCAAGCCATGAGGCTCTTACATAAAGTAATCAGCCTGCTAAGAGAAGACATTAAGATTTCAGTAGACACCCTTCCCCCACTCCAGGTCTGAGCACAATATCCCCTAGCCCAGAAATCAACAGACCAGAGCACACCGGTTTGGACGGGTCACCCAGGTACCTTCCCCAGGGGCTGCTGATTGGTGGACAGGAAATACCTGTGGCAAATGGGATTATAGAATGAGTTTAAAATTGTACTGTATATAAGGCATTGGAGGACGTCCCTCGGGGCTCAGACTTTTTGTGGAGGGTACCGGCTCTCTGTCTGAACCTGTGTGCACATTAAAGATCCTGTTTGCATTCCAGCCTGTCTGTGAGTTCTCCTTCTGTGGGTGAGTGATTGAATAAGAGCTTTTCACAGCGTTTGCCATAACATTTCTGGTGCATTGGTCGGGAAACATTAAAAGAAAAGCCTCTCTCATCACACCCACGGTGGGAAGACTACTGCTTTTTGCAGGATCAGGGCCTCCACCGGTCAGGGACCGACCCCTCCAGGTGATTAACGATCCTTGGCGCCACGGGGCCCCTTTGTGCTCCGAAGGACTCTTTGACTTGTGTGGTCAGTCGGTCCCTGCGGCTGAATCCCCGATTGAAAACCGGCTGGATAGACTGGCATCCAAACTCTTCCTGATCAGAGGTCTGGTAAGTACTGCCTTACTGTTTTGGGTAGTAAATTCTGTGAACCTGTAGCGGCCCGATCACCCGCAACGAACGGTCCTAGTAGGGACCCCGGGGGGGGGGGGGGGGGGTTTCTGAAGCCACCGTTCGTCCAGTTTTGAGTAGAAATCAGAGTACCAGTAAGATAACTGCAGTATGAATTAATTTTGCTACCTTGGGCCCCTTAAAAGTATTTAAAGTGCAGCGCTGCCAAAGCTATTAAAAAAATTGCCTAAAATATTAGTACTTAACCCCCTTAAGTGTGTCTTTCAAGAATAATTGCGCTGATCGCAATTCTCCGATGATCGGGGCGATTTATTTAGAGCCTTTGCCCCATGTGCTCCTATAGTGTTGGGGGCTTTTTTGTGTTGCCATGTGCTTTTAGTGTTGGGGGTTCCTTTTGTGCTAGTGATCCTGGAGCTCCATCTAGTGGACATTAGAAAAATAGCTAGCTATATTTCTCGTTGCTATTATCCTCATGGTAAAAGTTAAATCCTATGCTAGTGTGTGTAATGTGTATTTGTAACGTATTCGCTGCTGAGACGTCTCTGTTTTCTGTTTTCCCTCTTTCTTTTTCCCTTTGTGGTCCTGTGTGTTTTGTGCAACCAAACTCTGCCTGTTACCTGGATTATATTGTATATTGTATTCCCAGAAGTGAGATTAGAAAATTTACACTGAACATTGCATTCCTAGAATTGAGATTACAAGATTTGCACTGTAAATTGTGATTTTGCAAATTGTGATTAGAGCATGGGGTCCGGAGGCTAAATTGTAGTGAAGGAGTATCCGGACCAGCTTCCCTATATAGATTCATGGCTGGCCCATATAGTTAATGTGCTGTTATGTAGAAACTGTTAGTGTCTCTGTGTTTAGTTCTGACATTAGGGAAAGATTAGGGAAAGAAAGTTTTTATCTAGACATTAGGTCTTTATATTTCAGGATTGATTTTGATACTCTATCAGTAAAAGGTGAAGTTATTAACAAATCGCCCCTGTGTCCCCAAACAGTGAAAAATACCAGGTCTACTGATTGCAGGAAAGGGACTGTTCCCTGTAAATAAAAGGGAACAGTATGTAGACTGTTGTACTGGTGTAGCAGTGAAGGAAGACAATTGCTTTGTTTAATGCATATCCAGTTTCATTGCTATGTTTCATGCATGATCAGTGGTCAGGGAACCAGGTGTTTTGGTCATGCCTCTCAGCGGTGAGTGGGGGATAGTTGGAACTGCTGAAATAGTTTGCATAGCTATAGAAAGATACTGGGAGGAGTTCCTTCTTCTAGCAGATGAATGGAGGCCCATTAGAGAGTGAAGGAAGACAATTGCTTTATTTAATGCATATCCAGTTTCATGCATAGTCAAAGAACCACATTTTTGATCACACCTTTCAGCAGTGAGTAAGGGGTGGTTGAAAACTGCTGAAATAGTTTGCAAAGCTATAGAAAGATACTGGGAGGAGTTCCTTCTTCTAGCAGATAAATGGAGGCACATTAGAGAGGACAAAAGAGAAAAAAAATCACCTAGGAGTCTTTCTCCTAGCAAACGCCACACCTAGTCTCCAAACAATCCTCTCGTCATCAATTTAGATTGTAGAGTTTTAAGCTTCTAGAACCATGGGGGGTGCCTCCTTTGAGCATCCTCAAATGTCTGAGCAGCATCTTGACTGTGTAAGGCTGAAGAAGGACTGTCAAATTACTGTTAGCAATATCTGTAGGGCAAAGCTGATGTGTGAAAATTAGCTGCAACACATTTGTTAGAACTTAAAAAAAGGGGGGAGAAAATCCTTATAAGATTATTTTATTTATTTATTTAGACAGTTTTGTATACCGCCTTATCCTTCAATCAAAGCGGTCACAACACAATTGGGGGGTACATTTAACACGCAGGGATATGAGACACACACTAATACTTACAGGGAACATGGGCAATGGAGGGTTAAGTGGCTTGCCCAAGACCACAAGGAGCATCTGTGGGACTAGAAACCCCAGTCCTTCCGGCCCAAGGTTGCTGTCCTCTGGTACCTTGCCCCAACCACTAGGCTACTCCTCCCTCCTATGAAGAAATGAAGATTTTTTTACTTGTCTTTTTAAAGCCTGAATTTTATCTCTGGTACATATATTTGGTTTTGACTGCATATACAAAATTAAAAATTAAAAGGGATTTTATATCCTGTGGCAAGCACCTCATAGAGGGTTTTCAGATCAGTTTGATGCCAGTCTCAGGTATTATTAGGTTTTAAATTAAATGTGAAAAGTACATTTAGGTTAAAAAAATATAAAAGGGAAGTGTTTGCATTCCAGATATCCACCAACCTTTTCATGCAAAAGTATCAGTTTCATCATTTGAAGGCCTATTTTCTGAACTGTAAGATTTAAGGTAATTACTTTGCATTGTTAAGCTCAGTGCTGATGATTGCTGAACAGGACAGTGGCACCATGGCTGCCAATTACACTGCCCATTCAAATTTTCAAATTATTGGGAAGATGGAACTGAGTTCCCAGAAAAATATGGAAATATTTGTAAAGTTATTTACAAATATAACAATAACATTAACATGAGTTGATTGGACAAAACCAAATCTTGCTTGTCAGCAATGATCCAGGAGAGGTTTAAGAAAAAGAATGAGAGAAAAGAAACAATACTAAGTTTTTAAACAATTGTTTAATGTTCTTAGCAGCCTTGCCAAATAAGGATACATTAGTATGGTATAAAAACATGAAAGGGACCTATGTATGTGGTTGGTGGAATGATGCAGGTGATGGGGGAGTGTTCTGAGGGATGAAGTGGGATATTAAGAGGAAGGACTCTGATAGACAGTAAACTGATGAAGGTAATTCAATGATGTGAAGTGATGTATCTGGCTAATGAATATGTAAACAAAAAAAAATGATGAGCACTTTATTCAACTATGCCATCTCCAGAATATTCAATTTAGGAATTCATCTAGGCCCCAACACACACTCAATAATTGGAAATGGACACCTGGAGACAGGCTAGGTGCACCCTGATGGGTTTTGGAGGACCTACACTGGCCATGTGGTACTTCCAGATGCTTTTTGCCTCCTTTTTGCCTCTGCATGTCCTGGCCAGGCATGCATGGGCAAAGGGGGAGCATGTAAAGGTCAGTCAAGGGCATAATGGAATGTTCACTACCAGCAAGTGAATCTCCAGTGACAGAGAGACAAGAAGTTAATCAAACTGCCAGATAAAAATTGACACCATACGAGATAGTTACTGATAGACCATTGTAAGTTTAAACAGCAATATTTGTAGGATGTGATCTTGGTAAATGTGGAGGAAGTTAAGTTTATTTCATTGTGAAATCTAATCCAGCATATTTAGTTTTTTTTTCATTCAATATTGGTGCTGCTTTTCTGAATAAGGCCTGGAGCCATGTCACCAATTGCAATCCAGAGAGTCCAGCAGAGATAAGTGGCCGGGGTCCAGATGGAGCAGACCATCCCGAGAACTCAGAGCTGCCCACCACTGAGATGTGTGAAGGAGTCCCTATCTCGATCAGTGTGTCACATTGAAAAAGGGCCAGGGTGTCTGCCTATGAGAATGAGAGGTTCAAATTTTGAGAGAGACAGAACTTGAACTTCAGAGAAAGGTGAAGCACACTGCGAGGTCCTGGGGAACTGCTGAGAGGCAGGAAAAAGAACTGTTGGACTGACCGGGGGGGGTTTGGGGGCTTCTGTGAACAATTGTATTGTTATCCTTTTAATATTGTTTTCTCAGAAAGTAACTGAAATCTACAAGCCATTTCGGCTTCAACAACTGCAATACCCACACCAGCTCAAGTTTTTGCTGTACTATTCTCAGAGCTTTCTTTATCACATTATTAAGCACTGCTGCTTTTGACATACTTTCATGTTATGTGTTTTCAATATTATTGACCAGCTGCAAGAAAATGATGTTACAATGTATGTTGTCTCTAGGGAACAGTATCAGAAGCTGCTTTTCTGATGACCCCTATCTGTCTCAAATGGTTGCTTGTCCATTGCCCTTAGTGGGATTACCTTGCCCCATAAACAAGAAAAGAAAAAGAAAAATTGGGAATGAAGGGAAATTGGCTGATAGGTATGTCTAGTATGGCTGCATCCTTGCCTGAGGCTGTAATACATTATGATGTCATGGAAAAAAGCATGTGGGCTAAGAAAATGAGTACCCAGAGCCCAGCACAACAAGAGTAAAGCCAGGGGGAACCATACTCTGAGCAGAAGTGCACAGAAAATGGACCCAGCTAACAAAAGACAGCCCAGGCCTGAACAGATTGAACAGGCCTGAGCAAGCTGGGCAAGCCTGGACAAGTTAAACAGGCCAAACAAAGCTGGTGATACAAAGTACTCATATGCCCTGAAGACTACAGTGCCAGTGATTAATGAAGCAAAGGGAATGGCAGGGTGCAGCCAGAATGACTCAACACTAGCAAGAATAAAAGCCATTAATATGCTGATAAGGGTGGATCCCAGGGAAAGAGCCTTTGCCCCAAAGGAAAGAAGCCTCTGCAGACTTTTTGCACACGGCCCTCCTTTGTCCCAAAGGAAAGAGGCCTCTGCAGGCCCTGCAACCTTTTACAGTCAGAACAGCAACTTTTGCACACGGAACAAAAACGTTTGTGCAGGAGTTGCTATAGAGGGTATAGGGTATGTGTTGTTTTAAACTCACTGATGCAAGTGTTTCCATTGAACACTCTATCCAAGATCTAAGTGATCTAGTTAATCATATTACTGACCCGTCCATGGGTCCTGGGTGGTTTATGAAGTGGTTCAGTTGGCCAGGGGGACTAAAATTCCCAGTGGTAGGGGTTCTTTTTATTTACTGCTATGTGCCATTCTGCCATGTTGTATCCCCATTCTTTACCGCTTCATTACCACCACCCTTGATACCCTGGTAGAACGCAAGGCGATTACCACTGTCATGGCCCTGACCCAATACACCCCTCTGCGGCTTGCCTCCAGTAATACAGCCCTCAACCGCTTCTAGCGGTTGAGGTCTCACTTAAAAAGGGGGGAGTGAGGCAGCCATGAGGCTCTTACACAAGTGATCAGCCTGACCCTTCCCCCCAAGCCATGAGGCTCTTATATAAAGTAATCAGCCTGCTAAGAGAAGACATTAAGATTTCAGTAGACACCCTTCCCCCACTCCAGGTCTGAGCACAATATCCCCTAGCCCAGAAATCAACAGACCAGAGCACACCGGTTTGGACGGGTCACCCAGGTACCTTCCCCAGGGGCTGCTGATTGGTGGACAGGAAATACCTGTGGCAAATGGGATTATAGAATGAGTTTAAAATTATACTGTATATAAGGCATTGGAGGACGTCCCTCGGGGCTCAGACTTTTTGTGGAGGGTACCGGCTCTCTGTCTGAACCTGTGTGCACATTAAAGATCCTGTTTGCATTCCAGCCTGTCTGTGAGTTCTCCTTCTGTGGGTGAGTGATTGAATAAGAGCTTTTCACAGCGTTTGCCATAACATTTCAACCAAGGTCTTAATAATGTGACAAAGAAAGCTCTGAGAATAGTACAGCAAAACTTGAGCTGGTGTGGGTATTGCAATTGCTGAAGCCCAAATGGCTTGTAGATTTCAGTTACTTTCTAAGAAAACAATAATAAAAGGATAACAATTGTGGTGGAGAAGCAGCCGCTGAGGGCAGAAAAAAGAAGGGAAAACTGCCTTTTTTTTCTTTTACCCATAAAACTGCAGGCACTGAAAGGGTTAACACCAACACTAAAGGTAAAAATTTCTCACAGAGAAGTGCAGACCTAAGCACACGCCCTGTTCCCATGGAGATAGAGGGAGGAGAAGGGAGTGGTTTGGGGGAGGAGTCAAAGGGGATAGGACAGCCCCAAACATTTAGGAACGGAAGCTGCACTTATACAGCAGAGAAGGAGAAAGAGAAGGGGAGAGAGAAGGAAGAACCGTATGAGAGAGAGAGGACACAGACACAGAGGACACGAGGGTTCCAGGAAGGAAGGACAAGAAACCCATGGAAATCTCTTGCACAGAAGCAATTGAGAACCAGGAGCAAAGAGCTGACAAGGCCAGTGGAAAGCTCAGGGGAGGAGTCCTCAGAGGAGGAAATATTTTCCAAGAGTTCATGGCTCAACTCTTCTCCTAGTAAGGAATCTGTAAGGAGGAAAAGCAGCACTAATAAGGTGAGCCCTTTACAACGTTTGAAAGGCTTATTAGACAAAGAGGGTTTTTCCTGCCCTTCCCCCACAAGCTCACACACTGTTAAGGGTACCTGGGAGAAGCTCCTAAGGGCTGTGCAAGCTAGTGAGGCTTCTCAGGAAGATACCAGGGGAAACAGTTACCAGGAAGAGTCTAGCGTGGAGGATATGGACTTGGGAGACACTGTGGATTTAGACAATGTCTCAGACATGGAAATAAGCTGTGCAATCTGTGCTAAAGAAGTATAAAGGAACCAAATAGGGTTTGAAAGCAGAAAGAAACCCAGCTGGTCTTGATTACTGAATGCATCTGTGTTACCTCGTGCTAAGTAAAAGAACTGAAGGAAGTTTGGTATCTGGAAGAAAAACCAGAGGTTCTTTTACCAGGACATTTTAAAGCCCATTACTTTTTAGCTGTGCTTTTAAAAGTAGCTGTCCTGTTTAAAGCTGCTTGGGAAGAAGCTGAGCTGAAAGTTTGTATTATAATTGGAAAAGAATTCTATTGCTTGTGAAAGTATCTAAGAGGGCCAGGAAGTTTTGCTACGCCTACTGTGAAGTAACAGAGGGTTGTATAGCGCCTCCTGGAGACCAGGAAACAGAATACTGCTGAAAATAGAGTTTTATCAGAAAGCAAGTTTGAAAGCTGTATCAAGCCAAGGACTGTATAATAGGCTTGTGTGCTGTTATTTGGAGAAGTATCCTGAATTTTGTTTTGGTCAACTTCAATCAATTCATGTCACAGAATTGAACCAGTTAGGAAATCCTTGTTTCTAAAAATAAAGAAATATCTCCTGCGACCTTTGCACTTGGCTCTTATCCTTTCGGGGACACAACTACATGCTACTGGGCTAATTTCAACAAAGGACAATCAGCGCCTCCCCTGTAGCCCTAGGCAACCACCTGGCCACATGGGGGCGCACCGACACAATACAATCAATCATTCACAAAAGCCCCCAATCAGTCCAATAGTCCTCTTCCTATTTTCAGATAACTTGTTCCTGCTTCTCAGCAGTTCCCCAGGACCTTGCAGTGTGCTTCATCTTTCTCGGAAGTTTAAGTTCTGTTTCTCTCAAAATTTGAACCTCTCATTCTCATAGGCGAATATTTTGTCCCTTTTTTCAATGTGACGTACGGATGCAAGTAGGTACTCCCTCACATACTTCTGTGGTGTGTAGTTCGGATCCCTTGGGATGGTCTGTTACATCTGGATCACGGCCAATTTCTTCTGCTGGAATCTCTGGATTGCAATTGGTGACATGGCTCCAGAGGAGCAGCACCAACATCAAATGAAAAGACTAAACATTCTAGACTAGATTTTACAATGAGACAAAGTTCCTCTATTTTTACCAAGATTATATCCTACAAGCATTGCTTTATAAACTTTCAATGGTCTACCAGTAACTATCTCGTATGGTGTCAATTTTTATCTGGCAGTTTGATTAACTCCTTGTCTCTCTATCACTGGAGATTCATTTGCTGGTAGGAAATATTCCATTATGCCCTTGACTGATATTTACATGTTTACAGATCAGACAAGTTGCTCACACGTGTTCTGCAATTTTGGCAAGTGTTAGAATTATACCAATTTTGTGAGAATTTGTCATCAATTCATCCCCCTTTGCCTCTGCATGCCTGGCCAGGACATACAGAGACAAAATGAGGCTAAAAGGCATCTGGAAGTACCACATGGCCAGTGTAGGTTTTCCAAAGCTCATCAGAGTGCAAGGTGCACCTAGCCTGTCTCCAGGTGCCTATTTCTAATTGTTGAGTATGTGTTGGGGCTTAGATGACTTCCTAAATTAAAGATTCTGGAGACGGCATAGTTGAATAAAGTGCTAATCATCATTGTTTTGTTTACATATTCATTAGCCAGATACATCACTTCACATCATTAAATTACCTTCATCAGTTTACTGTCCATCAGAGTCCCTCCTCTTAATATCCCACTTCATCCCTCACAACAATCCTTCATCACCTGCATCATTCCACCAACTACATACATAGGTCCTTTTCATGTTTTTTATACCATACTAATGTACCCTTATTTGGCAAGACTGCTAAGAATATCAAACAATTGTTAAAAACTTAGTATTGGTGTAAATCAGGGGTCACCAACCTGCGGCCCGCGAGGTCCCTCCGTGCGGCCCGCGAGACTCTACCCCGGTGCGGCCCGCCAAGGCAAACTCACCGACTCCTTCTTCTGCAGCCGCGGCTCCCTGCCTCTTAGGGAACCGCGGCTGTGCTTGTAAAATCATCGCGGAGCCCTTCCTGTCTTGACGGGCTCCGTGCAGCATTGTCCCGCCTCCAAAGGAAGTGGTAAACAACTTCCTTTAGAGGCGGGACAATGCTGCACGGAGCCCGTCAAGACAGGAAGGGCTCCGCGATGATTTTACAAGCACAGCCGCGGTTCCCTAAGAGGCAGGGAGCCGCGGCTGCAGAAGAAGGGAGGGAGCTGACATGGATTATTCAAGGTCAGGTATGAGCAGGTTTTTTTTCGCGCGGGGGGGGGAGGGGGGTGCGGCCCGCGAGTCTGCCGGTAGTCGGCTGTGCGGCCCGCGGCCCTCTGGAGGTTGGTGACCCCTGGTGTAAATGAATGGTAGGTAGAAAATATAAATTTAGATTCTTCTCAATAAGCATAACAGCGTGAGTAAATAGTGTCCCTTTCCCACTAACTTCATTGGCATAGTTCTAAGTGGACATGTGCTCATTCTAAATAGGAACAATTTAGGTAAAGTCCTTAAAATATAAAACTATTATTTTGCAACATGTTATAACATCAATCCCAATAGAAAGAAATATGGCTCCTAACATGACAGCCACATATCTCTCACGTATGACTAGTCTATTGTATACACTGTTTTCAGTGAGAATGCTGTAGGAAACATTTTTTAAAAATACTTGGACTGATCTTGAAATTGCAGTGTCCACAAGGATTTGTGTAAGCTACTCATTAATTATGGTGTCAAAACGAGATCCTTTTGAGGTGAGAGATCTAAGAGGGTACAAGGCACTGGTGGTTGGGCCTCATGGCGATACTTCTTCAGGTTCTTCTTGCACTGCAAGGCATTTGTGGCTGGGCCTCATGGCGATACTTCCTCGGGTTCTTCTTGGCCTACTCTCCCCTGCCTATTCATGTCTCTTAAGAGGCATAAATATACAAGGTTCATGTTCTTCAGGCCTTGTGGGTCCTCGAGGAGTCTCAGAGCAGTCAGAATTCCTGTGGCCCAGATCATCACTCACCTTCTGCCCCCCTCTCTCTCTCTCTCATTCTTTTTCTCAAACCTCTCCTGGATCATTGCTAACAAGCAAGATTTGGTTTTGTCCAATCAACTCAAGCTAATGTTATTGTTTTATTTGTAACTATCTTTACAAATGTTCTCATATTTTCTGGGACCTCAGTTCCATCTTTCCACTAAATGTGCTCTATATACTTGGGAATAAAGCAATTTCAGATCAGCCTCTTTCCAAAATTTTTGCAAAAATATTTACTCATCTTGTAATTGCTGAGTGTGTACTGGACCTCTGCATAATGTACTACTACAACAAGTATATTTGGTAACATAAGTGCAAGTGTATAAACTAAAGAAAATTAATATCTCACAGTGCTTCAACATATATCTGTTTTCTCTGCAATATATATCTGTTTTCTCAGGAACTGTACTCCTGAAACTGAAATAAAAACTTTCAAAACGAGGTACACTTTTTCTCTGGACACCAGCACGTAAAATTCAAATACAGAAAAACAGGTGAAATTATCCTAAAATCCAATATTGTATGGTGTTACTGTCCTGTTCATCAGTCATCAGTGCAGAGCTTAACAATGCAAAATAATTACCTTGAATCTTACAGTTCAGGAAACAGGCATTCTCAAATGACATGAAACTGCAAAGAGGTGAATTCAAAATCATGCTTTGTCACATTTAAATTAAAACCTTATACATAACCCTCCATCACTCTAAACATAATGGCAGACCTAAAAACAAAAACATTGCAAACCTCTTTCCTACTAATAGCCCTCCTACTCCAACAAATCTACACATACAAATTCAACAATCCCCCTTGCAACAGCATCCCCATCATTTATAACCCAAACCGCAATTTAGCACAACCCCCAATACACAATAACCCATTCAACCTGCCACCACACAACAATACCCACAAACATTCCCCTAGACTAATACAGATAAACTGCAAAAACTACACAAACAATAAAACCTCCCCCAATGAAGACAATAAACTAAAGCTGATCCTAATAAACATTCACTCAATTCGAAATAAAATACCAATTGTAATTGACATAATAAAAGACGAACAGCCTGACATCTTTTTCATCACGGAAACATGGCTAACATCCACAGACACAATATTATTAAACCAACTCAACATATCACAATATGATATTTTCAACTGCCACCGTGACATAAAAAGAGGAGGTGGCACACTCATACTCACCAAGAAAGACTTACAATACACCCTAACAAACTCAAACAATGTTGAAGGCATGGACATAATAAACATTGAAAACAGAACACTAGCATTCTCCCTAATCTATAGACCACCATCAGCAGATCACAAAAATCTTTCTCCTATCCTTGAACTAGCATGCACAGCATCCCAGAGAAAACCTCTTATAATCCTAGGTGACCTTAACCTCCCATCCTTAAACCAATCCCAAAAAAACAACTTCATAGACTCAATGACCCAAATGGGATATAACCAGATAATCAATACCCCACACATAAGAAAGGAAACTCACTAGACCTCATTTTCCTCCCTACCCCCTTCAACCTACATCAACTACACTCTCCCCCAACAACTACAGAGGTACCTTGGTCTGACCACCACCTGATAACCTTTCACCTACTAACACAAGTACCATCACAGTCCCCAAACGCAACAGCTCACCGCTCACGTTTTACTCGCTTCGACAATGATACATTCCTTGACAAGGTACTACCTAAGCTCACTACAAGCCTATCTGACATCGACCTAACGATAGAGAACTGGAACCAAACAATCCAAGAAGCAGCTACTTCCACTCAAACATTCCAGAAGAAAAAGAAAGAATCACAAAAATGGTTCACGAAAAACATTGCCCTACTAAAAAGACAACTACGTAAACAAGAAAAACCTGGAGAAACACCAAATCACACGATAACAAAACCAAATATATAAACTTACTTAATAAATACAAAGAAGTAATCAACAACTCAAAAAGAGATTACTATTCCAATCTAATAAATCTTGCTCTCAACCGACCAAGAGAACTCTTCTTAATCGTCAAAACACTAACAAAAACACATAACCCAGATCCGAACCAGGACATTATAAACGTCCAAACCTTAGCATCACATTTTGCTGAAAAACTAAAGGTAAAATCTTGCTCCCCGACCATCACGATAGAATATACACGGACCAGTAACTATGAATGGACAACATTCCACAAGGTTGATCGTAAACACATCCTCAACATCATAACAATGATCAACACTACAACTTCCCCGCTTGACCCATGCCCGGTGTCATGGATCAAGTATACTAAGGAATCCCTTGCCGAAAACATCCAATACATAGTAAACCAATCTCTCACACAAGGAACCATGCCCAACACCCTAAAGCTCTCCTCGATCCGTCCCATAATAAAAAACAATAAACTTGACCCAAAGGACCCCAACTCCTACAGACCAATTGCCAGCATACCGCTAATCGCTAAAATAATAGAAAAAACCATACAACTCCAACTACAGGAATACATAGATGAGCAAAAACTTCTTGATGCGCATCAATTCGGATTCCGCCCCTTCCATGGAGTGGAAACCCTCCTAATCGCCTTGACAGACCTCCTCATCAGTGGTACTAATGAAAATAGCAAAGGTTTCCTCCTCCTCTTCATAGACCTATCTGCTGCATTTGACAGCATTAATCACAAAACACTCATCAACAGACTTGAAAACCTAGAAATAGGAGGAACTGTCCTTGAATGGTTCAAATCATACATTTCAAACAGATTCATACAGATACAATTAGGCAAAGAAACATCAGAAACCTTCCCTCAAGGCCAGGGTATCCCTCAGGGATCGGCACTCTCTGCCCTCCTCTTCAATTTATACCTCCAACCAATTACAGACATATTCAAGAAGTATGAAATCAACCATTTCATATACGCGGATGATATCATGCTCGCCATCCCCATAAACTCCAACAACCCCAAATACGATAGACTACTCCAATGCATGAATGAGACCACCATATGGCTTGAGAACAACCACCTAAGCATCAATCTCAAAAAAACCGAAGCAATGTTCATAACGAGAAAACCTGACATGGACCACAACTACCCTACTACAATCACAATAAATAACACACCAATACCTATTAAAAAGGAGGTAAAATACCTTGGAATAATTCTGGACCATTCACTCACCATGATCCCACATATAAAACATACAGTAAAAACTATATTCTATAAACTCAAGACAATACAACACCTGAGACCCCTACTCAACACACATGACTTTAGATCAGTGGTCAACTCCCTCATCAACCCCACTTTGACTACTGCAATAGCATTCTAAATGGCCTACCACTAAAAAGCATATACCTCCTCCAAAGAGCACAAAACATATGTGCCAAAATGGTCACAAAAGCTAAACTAACGGACCACGTGACCCCAATACTACTAGATCTTCATTGGCTCCCCATAAGCAGCCGAATAAAATATAAAATCCTCCTGACTACCTTTAAACTCATCAATAACATCTCTCCCTCCCAACTATCTACCCTATTACAACCCCCATCAGAAACTAGAACACGAAGACAGAACGCAACCCACTCCCTCAACATAAAAACTAATTTCAGAAGGACCAAAGCAACGACAAGTGATAGAGCCTTCTCATTTGCTGCCCCTACCCTCTGGAACGAAATCCCATTAACCCTCCGCACAATAAAGGACCTTCACCAATTCAAAAAAGAACTAAAAACATACCTTTTTACAAAACACTTTGAGATCCCCTACCAACAAAAAACCTCTCCAATACAATCACAGAAACACATTCACAGTTCTCAAGACAGAACAAATGATTAAACATAAGAAATACACTTACTCTACTCTACCTTACCCTACAGACAAAGATTTACACAAACAAACGGCTATATCACTATTGTAAATAAATCCCAGTAACTCAATTATGTTATGATGACCTGTACATAGTTTGAAAAGTGTTATTCTAGTTAATGTTCAAAACATGTTCAATGTAACTAAACGTGTATATAGTTAACACAAGTTCCATGTAAAATATACAGAAGTATATTGATTTTTGTTCGATGTGAACCGCCCCTGATCTCTGGAAGGGGCGGTATATAAGAAACTGTTAAATAAATAAATAAAAAAAATAAATAATACCTGAGGCTGGTATCAAACTGATCTGAAAACAATGCAGCCATACTGGATATTTCTGTAATATATGAACAATAATTATGTCCTCTATGAGGTGCTTGCCACAATATAAACACAGGACATATCAAAGCTTACAAGTGCTTTATGTCTAACAGCCTATCTGATCAGAATATAAGAAATTTCACTAAACCCTCCCCCCTGGGTAGTTCTGAAAAGCAACATGCTTTAACAACAGCTTGGGAAAAAAGCAGGGGCCTTAAAAAGACAAGTAAAAAGTCTTTATTTCTTTATAATCTTATAAGGATTTTCTCTCTCTTTTTATAAGCTGTAACAATTGAGCTTTGCCCTACAGATATTCTCCACCCCATGCATCTTTGCTAATAGTTATTTGACCAGTCCTTCTCGAGCCTTTGTTTGCTCCCAGCCTTCAGGTGACATACACATAGTACACAATCAAGATGCTGGTCAGACATCTGAGAATGCTCAAGGGAGACCCCTCCCCATGGTTTTAGAAGCTAAAAAAAAAAACTTCTATAATTACAATTGATGAATTCTTATCCTGTTTACATTGGCTAGGTAAATGTTTCTATATTGGCTAAGAAAATTGTTTCCAAGGCTAGGTGAATTGTTCTTTTTTGTCCTCTTTAATGGGTCTCCATTTGTTTGCTAGGAGAAGGATTCCTAGGTGAATTGTTCTTTTGTCCTCTCTAATGGATCTCCATTCATCTGCTAGAAGAGGAACTCCTCCCTGATCTCCCAGTATCTTTCTGTAGCCATGCAAACAGTTTCACTCCCAGTATCTTTCTGTAGCCATGCAAACAGTTTCACTCCCGGTATCTTTCTGTAGTTATGCAAACTGTCTCAACAGTTTCAAGTACCCCTTACTTACTGCTGAGAGGTATGATCAAAATTTGGTTCTTTGACTATTGATTATGCATGAAACATAGTAATGAAACTGGATGTGCATTAAATAAAGCAATTATCTTCCTTCACTTCTATACTAGTACAACAGTCTATATACAGTGAACCCTGCTCTCCTTTTATTTACAGGGAACAGTCGCTTTCCTCTTTATTTACAGAGGTTAGAGGAAAAGCTATGGGGTTGGGGCTGGACTCAGTCCCTTTTTTCATTATCTACCCCTTCTTTTTTTTTAAGAACATTTTCTAAACTGTCCCTCCCCCTGCAGTCAGTAGACCTGGTGTTTTTCACTGTTTCAGGTGGCCACGCTCGCACTAAGGTGGGCCACTCCCGCTCACACAGTACAACTAGTCTGGGGGAAGTGAGCCTAACTCCATAGTCACCCCCAAAGGCAGTTTTAAAATGGCTTAGCATGCATTTCAGCGGAGTCCTATTTCTGGATCCACTAGACCCCATACTGTAATTATTCCTGATCCGTATACAACACTCGCGTTTATAACAGAATGAGACAGCAGAGGGGAGACAACAGGCAGGGACACAGACAGACACACATATATATATATATATATATATATATATATATATATATATATACCCTCACAGACTCCCGTTTCCCCAATCCAGACACCAGGACAGGCGGTGGTTTCAGAACCCCATATCTCAGACTACGGTTCTTACTCGGACCGCCCGTAGGGGGGTGGCCAATCCCGTACCACACTTTTCAACCCGTTTCAGAAAACCAGACTTTTCAACCCGTTTCAGAAAATTAAGAGAGTGAGAACTCACCGTCCTGAAGAGTTTGGATGCCAGTCTATCAAGCCGGATTTCTGTACCAAGGGAGTCGGCCGTCCAGGACCAAGTGCACAGGATACGCCGAGGGATCCCTCCGGAACAGTTTTTAGTTACGGTTCAGGCTTACTTGTTGCTCCGGTGAGTCTGGGACAGGGGAGATATGATTCAGACCTTTAAATACTTAAAGAGAAATAATGAACAAACAAACCTCTTCCAAAGACGGTGAAGCTGCAAAACTAGAGGGCATAACATGAAACTACAAGGTGGTAAATTGAAAGGCAATGTCAGGAAATATTTTTTCACTAAAAGGGTGGTGGATGCTTGGAATGCTCTCCCGATGGAAGTGGTGGGGGCAAATACGGTGACGGAGTTCAAAAGGGCATGGGACAGACACAGTGGATCCTTTTAGAGCAACAAGAAAATATCAAAATAATCTGATCCATCTAATTCCTTAACAAATAGGGATGTACTACAAGGAGTGGTGGGATCACCCCTAAACAAAGACATGGGGATGGGGGCCTTCACTGAGCGGCAGGTGTACCTACTCTTGACATCGTACTGGGCAGACTAGATGGACCATACTGGTCTTTATCTGCCGTTATTTACTATGTTACTAAAGGGTCCAGTGGCGCTGGGGACTGTCGACGACCAGGAGGTCGGTCCCGGACCGGGCGAGTCCTGGTTGCGCAAACCGCGATGCCTTCACCTGGGGGTGCGAGGAGACAGACGGAGGTTTCCCTACCAATGCACCAGGAAATGTGGCAGGAGATCTATTATCTATTCAAAGTCTGTCCCTCCAACCCCCAAATGAAAACACAGAGAAAGACCGGTATGCAAACAGATGCTGTTTATTGTGCGCACAGTCTCAGGCAGAGCCGGCACCCTGAACAAAACGATCTGAGAGCCCAAGTAGCGTCACACACTGTCTTATATACAGTAAGTTTTCAAACCCATACTAGCTTCTCATTTGTCTCAGGTATCCCCTCTCCACCAATCAGTAGCCCCTGGGGGGGGGGGGGGGGGTTGTGGGCTATCATATAGCATGCCTAAATGACCTGTCTAAACTGGTATGCTCCGGTCTGCTGGACTCTGGGCGAAAGGGTATGTGTTTAAGTTTTGTTTCACTGTAACTCAGGCTGAGAGGGGAGGGGTTACCCTCACAGCTACCTTCCTGGCTGCCTCACTGCAACCTATCTCTCACACAAGGGGATCCTCAAGGCTCCTTCCTAGGTCTCCAGACCTTAAAATTTACTTGAGTTCTACAAGAAGAGGTAAATTCCTTCACCACTTGCATAAAAGAAATAGTGCAGACTCTAGGGTTGCAACCTGAGGGCTGGGGTAATCCAGTCCTGGTTTTGCCCTATGGCATGCATGGATTTGTAGTTCCGATTGCCCCATTAAGTTTCCCAAGAAAATAAGAACTACAGGTCCATTCATGCCATAGGGTAAACCCAGGACTGGATTGACCTGCTCTGCATGACATGGAGTCAGATGGCAACCCAGGCAGACTCCCAGATCTTTGTTTAGATTTTTCCATATCTGGAATGCAACAGAAATGTGTAGATCCTAAATGATCTTGGAGGTTTAATTTACGATGTCCAATGTAAAAAGAAAAGAAATAGAAGCCAGAAATCAGTGACCACGTCCTTATTGTCCATTTTTAAGCACATTTTTCAAAGTAAAAATCTCCTAGATTTGTTTTCACAATCTCTCTCTCTGCGGATTCCTCGCTGCACTGGTAAATCTCGGTTTGCAGCTCCCTCCCTCCTTTTATCTGCCCTCCGTCATCAGCCTGCGTCAGTGCACACATAAAGGCTCTTCCTTCTCCATCCGAGACATTGAAGCTCAGACCCTTCAGCTGGAGTTTTCCTGCAGCCCCTGTAAGCCCCACCCCCTGATCATCTACCCCCCAGCAGTGCACTGTAAGAAGCGAACGCTCTCCAGGCCAGAGAACGAGACCCCGATTCCTTTCTCATCTTGCAAAGCAGCGAGGAAAATGCCTGCAGGAGCTTCTGCTCAGGTAGGAGACTGCTCACTCCCCTCTATAAGGGACTGTTTAGCACTGGATTATAAGGCATCAGCAGTAACACCAGTATCCCAAAATTCAGCCTTAGCTACTGTCCATTCATGTACCTTTCAGAAACATTCATCACCGTAACAAAAAAAACATAAAACTGAAACGAAATCAAACTCTTTCCTTCGTCGTCACTGTCTGCTTGGAGGAGAGTTGGACGTGCTGGTTCTGACTTCCCGAAGAGCTCCCATTAGGACATTTAAATATCAATAGGTTAGTGACTTCCCAACCCTGTCTTGTTGACTCCCCATCCTCTCAGACTTTGAGGACACCCATAGAAGATTAATTTGCATACAGGGGAGACCAGCACAATATTAGAGTTATACTTTTTTCATAATGGAAGGGGACGGGGTAGTGATGATTGCTTTATCTGTTGTTTTTATTATATTATACATTTGTGATTTACATTGTAATCTGCTGTGATGCAATTTTTTTTTAAAGGCATAGTATCAAATGGAGCAGGAGTGGTGTTATATAGAAAAAATAACATTAAACCAGCAGGGTTTATGACATAACAAGGCAGCACAGTGGATTAATCTGGAAAGAGAGAATAATGGGGTCAGAATTCAAAAGCAGCCTTGAAGAGGTGGGATTTTAGCCTGGATTTGAATAGGACCAAGGGTGGAGCCTGATGTACCGATTCAGGAAGCTTGTTCCAGGTGTAAGGTGCAGCAAGGTGGAAAGAACACAGTCTAGAGTTGGCAGTGAAGGAGAAGAGCACAGATAAATGTGATTTACCTGATGAGCAGAATTCCCGTGGAAAGGTATAGGCAGATAATGAGTGTACTTCTAGGTTAGTAAGAGAAGTTTGAATTATATGCAGAAATGGATAGGGAGCCGGTGGGGTGACTTGGGAAGAGGTGTTACATGAGCATTGCAACACAGGTGGAGGATAAGTCTTGCAGCCGAGTTTTGAATAGATTGAAGGGCAGAGAGAGATGGTTTAGCAGGAGACCAGTGAGGAGTAGGTTGCAGTAGTCTAAGTGGGAAGCGATCAGAGAGTGGATAAGGGTCTTGATGGTGTGAAATATCAATGTTGGTATGGCAGAGAAACTAGATAGAGGTTTAATTAAAGACATATACAAAATGTAAAAATTAAAAAATGTAAATTGTTTTGAATGCAAAACTGCTATTGCTAGGTGACTTCAATCTGCTAGATGTTGATTTAGACATCCTGGCTGCGGTATTGTCTAGAAGTAGGAATATTCTGGATTCTCTGTTGAGGGGTGGGCAAATTACAGTACAGAAGCTAGAATTGGCCTGCTGGCACAAAATGTTTGGTCCACCGCCTGGCATCAATAAACAATTATACACGGCCCATGAATCCCCTCATGCAGCCTGTGATCTCCTACCAGTGGCTCATCACTATCCTGGCACCTGGTAATGGAACTCACTTGGGTTGGGGTGATATTGGACCTGGTGTTTATGAATGGGGAGAGTGTTTCTGATGCCATAGTGAGTGATCATCTAGGATCCAGTAATCACCGAATGTGTGGTTCAGTATTAGGGCACAGGTGGAGATGATTTATTCAAAAGCAAATATACTAGACTTCAGGTAAATTAACTTTGTTGAGATGGGGGAGTATCGCAAGGAGTCCTTAAAAGAATGAGAACATCTGGAAAAAGTAGAAAAGCAGTGGGCAAAGCTGAAAAGAGATATTTGAAGGACTCCAAACCTTTTTTGGTAGGAAAGTAAAGAAAAGAGGAGCAGAAAAGAAGTGGCTGTGGTTTTCAAAAGAAGTAGTTGAAAAGCATGGCCAGCCTAACCCATTAGGCAAACTAGGTGGTCACCTAATGTGGTAGCTTCTTGGGGGGGAGGGGCACAAAGAGCAGGGAATTGAAAGCTAAACAATAGATTTTGACAGCCAAGGGCAGGGGGCATAGAGTTTAAAGTTTGCCAACAGCTTGAACCAACTCTGGTGCCAGCCCCACTGAAAAGGCAAGGGAAAAAAGGTTGGCATTCATAAACTACAAGAGATCGCAGAAACAGGATGGCAAGCAATACTATCTGGAAAAGCAAGAAAAGCTGGGAAAGTAGTCAGGAAAGCAGAAATGCAAATGGAAGACAAAATAGCTAATACGGTTAAATGGGGGGTTAAGAATTTTTTTAGATATATTTGTGAAAGGAGAAAGTGCTAAAATGGATTTTTGGAGACTCAGAGGTGAGCGGAAGGAATATGTGGCGGTTGATGAGGAAAAAGTAGAATGCTTAACAAATATTTCTCTTCAGTGTTCACTAAGGAAGGGAGTAAGATCACAGAAGATGAATGTCAATAAAATGGAAGTGAGGTATATCTTGAAATATTTCCAAAAGACCGTGTTCATCAGGAACCAACTAAACTAAAAGTAGACAGTGATTAGACTGAAATGCATACATCCCAGGGTATTAAAGCAACTTAATGACATTCTGGCAACTCTGCTGTCGGATGGTTTCAGAGCTTCTATAGAAGTAGAACGGTCTCAGAGGACTGGAAATGTGTGGATATTCTTCACAATAGTGGAAGTAAGGAGGAAACTGGGAAAAGCAGTCTGACTAGTTTGATCTTGGTAGTAAGCAAAATAATGGAATCCTAGCTAAAATAAGATCCAAGGCAGCATGGTTTTATCAGAGGTAGGTCATGTCAGACGAATTTGGTTGATTTCTCTGAGATGATGACTAGACTGTTGGATCAGAAGAGAGTTACTAAATGTGGTGTACTTAGATTTCATCAAGGCTTTTCACATGGTTCCACATAGACAACTTATAAATTGCCCTTGGTATGGGCCCTAAAGTGACCTACTGGGTTAGGGGCTGGTTGAGTGGAAGCTGGCAAAGGGTAGTAGTAAATGGAGTTCACCCTGAGGATAGGGGCATTACCAGAAGCGTGCTACAGTGATTGGCACTTGGTCTGGTTCTTTTCAACAGTTTTTTAATGCAATTTTGCACAACGGCTTTGAGAAAAGGTTTACCTTTTTGCAGATGATACAAACATCCACCACAGAGTAGGCATCCTGGAAGCTATGGTTAACATGAGGAAGGCTCTAGCAAAGCCTAGGGTATGATGGCTAAGATTTAATGCTAAAAAATGTAGGGTTGTGCACTGGGCTGCGGAAACCCAAGAAAGTGGCATAGTATAGGGGGTGAGGTTCTGTGCATAAAAGAAGAGCAGGACCTGGGGCTTGATCATTTAGGATGATCTGAGGCTGTTCAAACAGGCAGAGAAGGCAGCAATGAAAGCCAGAAGAATTCTTGCGTGCTGAGGGAGAGGAATGGCCAGCCAGAAAAAAGAGGTGGTAGTACCTCTGTATAAGTCTCTGGTGAGACCTCATGTGGACAACTGCAATTTTGGAGACTGCACCTTCAAAATGATATAAACAAATTGGAGTCTGTTCAGGGGGTGGCTAGTAAAATAGTCTATGGTCTTCATCATAAAGCAGAAGGACAGACAAAGATCCAAATAGAATGAGGCACATTGTAATATGTGTTTCCCAGCCTCTGTGTGTCTGGTCTGAATTGGACGCACAGAGATAGACTGATTCTGATCCCGTGGGTCACATCTAGCTCTCCAGGGATCAGAATCGCATCTAGGGTCAGTACATGCAGGCTGGTCCCTATTCCGGCCTGCACGTACTGAGCCAAGCCCAGCTAACTCAGTCAGGCTCCTGAATGGAGCCGCAGAGCCGTGGCTCTATTCAGGAGCTACGATCCCTGGCTGCCCATGACACTTTCTTTTCCCCGCAGACTGACCCCTGATCTCGCCTCCCATGGCCAGAGTTGGGTTGCAGGGAATTTACTGCATCCCTCCCTTTTTTGGGGCTGCCCGGGCCTGCCATCCCCTGAAGTCTAGGGGGGCTTGTGGAATAAGTCCCCCATCCAAGCTGCCAGCCCGGGACATATAGGGCCGACTTCAGAATCAGCCCTGTACGTCCGGGGCCACAGACTGCCCACTGCCCACCCTAACTCTGCCTCTGCACCACCCCTTCCCGCCCCCATCTAAGCTTCCCCATACAAACTCCTTGTTTGTATGGGGAGGCTTCGTCAGGGACGGGAAAGGGGGATGGAATAGACCCCATTATGTATACTTTGGAAGAAAGGCAGGAGAGGAAAGATGTGATAGAGACATTTAAATACCTCCAAGCTATAAATGCACAGGAGACAGGCCTCTTTCAATTAAAAGGAATTTCTGAAAAAAAGTGTGTGCGTGTGGGGTGGGGGTCGGGGGAGTTGATCATAAAATCAGGATGAATGGTGAAAGCAGTAATCTAAGAAAATATTCCTTCATGGAAAGGGTGACGGATGCCTGGAACAGCCTCTCAGGGGAGGTGATGTAGATAGATAATATCTGAATTCAAGAAATTGAGGGACAAGACAGAGGATTTCTTGGAGGAGAGGAAGGGACTGTAGAGCTAGGTAATTGAGAGAAAGTGCGTCTGACTGAGAGAGCCAGCAGGAGTCCTTACCAGCAGTAAGAGAGAGACGGTACGACTGTGGATGAGAGAGGTGGTGCGTGTCCCGAGTCCTGCTGGCAAAGACTGCCTGCATCTAGAGAAGGGAAAGAGTGGGATACGGGGCAGGGCAAGAGACGAGGGAACAATGGGGGGGGGAGCAAAATAGAAGGGCAAGGTTAGCAGAGGAAAGAAGAGGAAAGAAGAGGGGTGAAGCATAAAAAAGGGGTGGGGTAAGGGGAGGATAGGAGAAGAGGAGAGAAAATTAAGAGAAGTGGTGGAGTTAGAGGAGGATAGCACTAGAGGGATAAAGCATATGAGAAGGGCGGGATTAGAGGAGGACAGGAGAAGAGGGCAGAGAGTAAGAGAAGGGCGGGATTAGAGGAGGACAGGAGAAGAGGGCAGAGAGTAAGAGAAGGGCGGGATTAGAGGAGGACAGGAGAAGAGGGCAGAGAGTAAGAGAAGGGCGGGATTAGAGGAGGACAGGAGAAGAGGGCAGAGAGTAAGAGAAGGGCGGGATTAGAGGAGGACAGGAGAAGAGGGCAGAGAGTAAGAGAAGGGTGGGATTAGAGGACGGGAGAAGAGGGCAGAGAGTAAGAGAAGGGTGGCGTTACAGAGGAGGATAGGATCACTGAGCATAAGGGAAGAGGTAGGGTTAGAGAGGGGGAGGAGAGAAGAGGGTGTGGCACATAAGGAAAGTCGCAGGGTTAGAGGACACCAGAGAAGGACAGAAACACACATATCCTCCAAAAATATTTCACAAAAATTACAAAATCAAAATCCACAAGAACTTTCTCATTTCAAATTAAAGGGAGGAAAAAGACATAGCCACTGAAGGCCTATCACTGGTCAGAAAAAATCCTCCTTTTATAAAAAAAAAATAAATTCACTTTTTATTCCATCTTCAATTCTATTTTCTTTCCCAGATTTACATGAATTCTACTGGCAGGCTTTCAGTGACTACGTTAGAAGTTTCTGAGTTCTTTTTCCTCCCTTTAATTTGAAATGAGAAAGTTCATGTGGATTTTGATTTTATAATTTTGGTGAAATATTTCTGGAGGATACGTGTGTTTCTGTCCTTATCCAGTGTATTTATACATCCTCTATTCTTTGGACCATTATTACAAGCTGCAGGAGGAAAAGAGATGAGATAGGAAGAGAGGGATGGAAGGAGGGAGTGAAAGAGAGAGTGCAAGACGGGTATCGGGAGAAGGAGGGAAGGGAGAGTGTATGGGTGAAGGGCAGGAAAGGAGGGAGAGTGCGAGAGGAAGAGTTTGAAGGATAGGGAGGACCAATAGTGCAAGAGGGTTGGAGGGACAGAGAGTGAGTGGAGGACGACAGGGGAAAGTGCAAGGATGAGAGAAACCTATATATCCACACCCACCCCCTCTCCCCAACACTCGCCCCTGACATCCGCCTCACTGTCCTTTGGCGCACACCCTCCCCCCCCCATTGCCCAGTTACACACCTGCTGACGCCCCTCCAACAGACACAAACACAATCTGCCTAGACACACATTGCCAACATACACATGCCCTACCACAACAACACTACCAACATGCATGCATCCTACTCCAACACATACTGGCAACACACACATACCCTACCACAACAACACTACCAACATGCATGCATCCTACTCCAACACATACTGGCAACACACACATACCCTACCACAACAACACTACCAACATGCATGCATCCTACTCCAACACATATTGGCAACAGCCATGCACACAACATCGAAGTACATCCCTTCTCCATCTGATATCCCACCCCTGCATCTGTAAAGGTAAACAGCTAAACTCTTACCGTGGACATAGATATGCACATACCACTGATTTGCACACATACTGTATATGCATCTCACATACACTTTTTAAACATGGGGAGTGCTTACCATATTTATATTGCCCGGAGAAATGATGAGGATGGGGAGAGGGAGTGGTTTGGGTGGGCCTGCAGTATAGACGTGATTCCCCATTTCACAAATGGAATCCAAGTTTATACAAAAAATTACAGATGGTGGCATTTATTGCTGCCTCAAAGCATTCATAAATACCTATTGGAAGGGGTACTTGTCAATATCAATGTCTGCCCCCCCCCCCCAGTCACCCCCACCAACGTCTCTCTCCCCCAGTGACCCTCCAACCTTGATCTCCCCCACCCTAATAAAGACCAACACATCAGATTTTTTCCCTGACCCTCCTACCTCCCAAAGCATCCAATTCCCCCCTACCCCCATAAAGCATCTGACCCCTCCCACAAGCAGCAACCCTCTGCACAAACACCTCCATCCCCTGATCCTTAATCCCAACCTTAATGGGGGGTACTTGGTGTCTAGTGGGGTTCCAAAATGGTGCCGATGCCCCCCTAGTGGTGGTACTGGTTCAGTACCATGAGATTGCCATTGGCGTCATGGGCACCATTTTGGAACCCAATGAGTATTCCTCCTGCTCCCACCAGATACCAGGGACACTCGGTAATGCCAGGAATGGGGATCAAGGGGTGGGGGGTAGGGGGGCTACTGGAGGGGCCTTGGAGGCTGGATGTGTTTGTGCAAGGAAGGTTTGCTTGTGGGGAAGATCAGATACTTTATGGGACATAGAGTGGATCAGATATGCTGGGGGCAGGAGGAAAGCATTTGGGGTGCTGGCCTTGTTCAGGAGGCTGGGAAGATTCAGATCGGGAATGACTGGAAGGGGGAACTGGTGGTATTAGACAGGTTTCCGTGCACAGTGGGAGCAGGGTTTTAAGAAACTGCTCCCATGCATATGTGGGGGGTAATTTTTACATTTTTTTTCTCCATTGCAGTTTCTTAAAATTTCTTTCCCTCCCCCCCCCTGGATGTGGAGAGTCGTACCCAAGAAGTCCTGCACCTATTATACATGAGACTTTACATCTGGCAGAGGCTCTTGTAAAGTACTATGGGAATTCTCCACATCGTGACCTGGACGTGGGAATTCCCCTCTCCGCATCCTAAATAAAATCTGCCTTTTTATGTTTAGCCATAGTTGTGATGGTGAAAAGAGGCTTCAGTGGTGTGTTCTCAGGACATGGTATAACTTTAATAAGTCAGTAGTAACTTGCGAAACTTACCTTGATAATTCTAGTTGGAAAAATAGCTCTCAAAAAGATATTTGGGTAACTTTAATCAAGATGTATTCAACACCTCACTTATCTGGGTAGTTTCCGCTGAAGTTCTGGCTTAAGCTATTTGCATAACTTCCTCATTCAGTGCCTTTTGGAATACAGACAGGCAACTTTCCATAGTCTGCCCATACATAAATTATGATGGCACCCTCTATACCATTTTTCAAAAAGGAAGAATTCCTACTCTTTGTGCAGGTACTTTTTTTTCCATGAAATCCAAAAGTATGTGCATAGCTGCAGTCTCCGTCCCAACCCTGCCCCCGGGAATGCAGATGCAATGATTTACAATACATATGGACTGAGGATCATTTTCAGAGGCTTAGACACGATTTGGATAGACAAAAACATACATGTGGCTGTCCAAATCACGGAGACGTCCTCAGAGTCATTTTACAATGGTTTTTTTTAAGACCTCTCCACTGCGGAAACACCCAAGTAGGCAGGGGATGGGCCAGAGGGTTGACCAGGTTGGGGCGATGAATGGAGACGTCCCCAATTGATTTCAGAAACCTTAAGGATGTCTGTACCCTCTTCCAACTTTAGACCTACTGCAGTCACAAATAGTGATTTATAAGTAAAAATGCCTTTGACAAAGGCTTTCTAAGGTTTGTGCATAGCCCTTGATTTCCCAAGATAGCATGGCTGTGGCAACAGCTGCACTATATGACCCAGAGTTGCTACGTGGGAGGGAGTACGAATTGGTCGTCTTCCCTTCTACCTGATCAGAATAATATTTTAATATGTATTGGACATCTGGTACACAAACCTTTCACGTTCTCTCTATTTGTTTTTCTCCACTGAGGTCCAGGCCCACAACAGCCATCTCTCAACCCCAGCTTGTACTCTCTCTGTCACTACATCACCTTTTGTGTATAGCATAAAAGCAGAACTGTAACTCTTTTCTCTCTCTGTGACTTAACACATGGAAATCTCTCCCCTGCCTGCCCTGCTGGGAGGTCTCCCGATGGACGTGATGCAGAAGGCGCTGAGTGTGGACGGGTTTGTGTTTCAGGTCCCAGTAACCTTTGAGGACGTCGCCATCTATTTCTCCCAGGAGGAGTGGGAGGAGTTAGAAGAAGGGCAGAAGGAGCTGTACAAGGATGTGATGAAGGAGAATTATCAGACTCTGAAATCACTGGGTAAGAAA
This sequence comes from Ichthyophis bannanicus, assembly GCA_033557465.1. Classification (NCBI taxonomy): domain Eukaryota; kingdom Metazoa; phylum Chordata; class Amphibia; order Gymnophiona; family Ichthyophiidae; genus Ichthyophis; species Ichthyophis bannanicus. Next base: position 161,280,834 of record CM066031.1, on the reverse strand, counting down.
TTATTTTACGTTTTTATCAGCAGACCTAGGCTAATCAGGTCCAAATCGGATCTAAGTGTGAGGGATTGCTAGTGCAAGTTGGTAAAAAATAGTGAGAAAATGTGTGCGAGCGCTGCAGTGATCACTTTGGAATAAAAAGTCCTTAACATATGGCAGTGTCAATGGGGGTTATAGTGAGGGTAGAATGGATGTCACATAGGGGCTATGTCGGTGGGGTTATTTTATTTTTATTTCTTTATTTAAACATATTTTTATACTGCCTTTCTACCATTCAAAGCGGTTTACATATAACCAGAAACTTAAACAGGGCAAGGGGATGCACACTGTTGTACAATGAAATCAAACATAGTAACATAGTAAGATAGTAAATGATGATGGCAGATAAAGACCAGTATGGTCCATCTAGTCTGCCCAGTAAGATGGCAAGAGTAGGTGCACCTGCCGCTCTATGCAGGCCACCCCTCCCCATATCTTTGTTTAGGGGTGAACCCACCACTCCATGTAGGACACCCCTATTTGTTGAGAAATTAGATGATTCAGTTTATTTTGATTTTATCCTGTTGCTGTAAAGGGATCCACTGTGTCTGTCCCATGCCATTGTGAATTCTGTCACAGTATTTGCCCCCACCACTTCCATCAGGAGGGTATTCCAAGCATCCACCACCCTTTCAGTGAAAAAGTATTTCCTGACGTTGCCTTTCAATTTACCCCCTTGCAGCTTCATGTCATGCCCTCTAGTTTTACAGCTTCCCCGTCTTTGGAAGAGGTTTGTTTGCTCATTATTTCTCTTTAAGTATTTAAAGGTCTGAATCATATCTCCCCTGTCCCTCTTCTCCTCCAGAGTGTACATATTTACGTCTTCAAGTCTCTTCTCATAAGGCTTCTGACGCAGGCTCCAAATCATTTTGGTCGCCTTCCTCTGAATGGCATTAGCAAGCAGGTTAAAAAGGAGAAATGTATAATTATGTACATTGCAACATTAATTTACAATCGCACAACCTTTCTACGTTGTTCAGTTCCGAGTAGCTGGTTGTGAGTTTAGGTGCTTGGCTGTTCTAGGTCACAGCTAGTTTGTGATTCTAGAGTTGTGGCAGTTCTGAAATGCTCTTGGAAGAGATGTTTTCAGTCTCTTCCAAAAGTCCGTTATAGTGAGGTTATAGTAGGTTATAGTGAGGATAGAAGAGATGTCACACGGTGGCAGTAGGGTTTTAGTGAGAGTAGAATGGATGTCTCATGGGGCAGTGCCAATGGGGTTATAGTGAGGGTTGAATAGATATCACAAGGGGATGTATCAGTGGGTTATAGCAAAGCTCGATAAACCCCAGGCACCAGGTCACCATGGCAACTGAAAAGTCAGACATGTGGGCAAAAGGGCTGGAAAAGGCCATGATTGCGGCCGAGACCAGCACTTTCTGCCCACGGGGATCCCATCTCCCATAGGCAGACTGCTACAAAAAGCTGCAGTCGTGGCCGAGACCGGGAGAGTCTGCCCACGGGAGATGGGATCCTCGTGGACAGAAAGGCTGCAGCCGGAACCTGCAAAAAAAGAGGTTAGTGAACGGAGGCTGAAGAAATTTAAAGGGGCAGCAAGTTGATTTAACAAAGAATAATGGTGGTGGTGGGGTGGGGTTGGGGGGGGATGGAGGACAGGGGATGAGTGCAAGGGGGAAGGGAGAAGGAAAGAGAGTCTGAAAAGGGAAACGGAGACTTGTGTTGGGGAAGGACAGCAGGAGAGGGGTTGGAGTTGGGGGGCAAATAATGCAAGTGGTTGGAGGATGAAGAGAAAAAAGCAAGGTAAATTAAGGGCACAATGTATATGTGCAAAAGGTGCACCCCTTTCCCACCTCACACAGTAAGGCACCCCCCCCCCACACACACACACAAATGCAGGCACCCCACTCTCAGCACTACAGACACACACAGGCACCCCACCTCCACACACCCCATGCACAAACAGGAAAACCTCCACACACCCCCAAAGACACACACAGAGGCGTTAGAACGCCATTCCCATTGGGAAAGCCAAGCTCTGCCCCTTGAGTTTGGCTGCAGTCACTGGCCTTCACTTCCTGTCTGCCTGCAGGGACTTGATCTCCCATGGACAGACAGGTGGAATTCCCACTGGCAGCCCACTACGTGCCAGGTGGTGATCATGGCAAAGACCCTTCCTGTCTACCCATGCAATTTCGGGTCCCCATGAGCAGACAGGAGGGAAGGCCGGAAATCGTGGCAGTCCTAGATTTTTAAACTGGCTCCTAGATTAAAAGAAAATTTGTCAAGACCTAGGTTATAGGGAGGTAGAATGAACGTCACACGGGGCTGTATCAGTGGGGTTATAGGGAGGGTAGAATGGACGTCACATGGGGCTGTATCAGTGGGGTTATAGGGAGGGTAGAATGGACGTCACATGGGGCTGTGTCAGTGGGGTTATAGCGAGGGTAGCATGGACGTCACATGGGGCTGTGTCTGGGGTTATAGCGAGGATAGAATGGACGTCACATGGGGCTGTATCAGTGGGGTTATAGCGAGAGTAGAATGGACGTCACATGGGGCTGTATCAGTGGGGTTATAGCGAGAGTAGAATGGACGTCACATGGGGCTGTATCAGTGGGGTTATAGCGAGAGTAGAATGGACGTCACATGGGGCTGTATCAGTGGGGTTATAGGGAGGGTAGCATGGACGTCACATGGGGCTGTATCAGTGGGGTTATAGCGAGAGTAGAATGGACGTCACATAGGGCTGTATCAGTGGGGTTATAGCGAGAGTAGAATGGACGTCACATGGGGCTGTATCAGTGGGGTTATAGCGAGAGTAGAATGGACGTCACATGGGGCTGTGTCAGTGGGGTTATAGCGAGGGTAGCATGGACGTCACATGGGGCTGTGTCTGGGGTTATAGCGAGGATAGAATGGACGTCACATGGGGCTGTATCAGTGGGGTTATAGCGAGAGTAGAATGGACGTCACATGGGGCTGTATCAGTGGGGTTATAGCGAGAGTAGAATGGACGTCACATGGGGCTGTGTCAGTGGGGTTATAGCGAGGGTAGCATGGATGTCACATGGGGCTGTGTCTGGGGTTATAGCGAGGATAGAATGGATGTCACATGGGGCTGTGTCGGGTTATAGCGCGAGTAGAATGGACGTCACATGGGGCTGTATCAGTGGGGTTATAGGGAGGGTAGAATGGACGTCACATGGGGCTGTATCAGTGGGGTTATAGGGAGGGTAGCATGGACGTCACATGGGGCTGTATCAGTGTGGTTATAGGGAGGGTAGAATGGACGTCACATGGGGCTGTATCAGTGGGGTTATAGCGAGAGTAGCATGGACGTCACATGGGGCTGTATCAGTGGGGTTATAGCGAGAGTAGCATGGACGTCACATGGGGCTGTATCAGTGGGGTTCTAGCGAGAGTAGAATGGACGTCACATGGGGCTGTATCAGTGGGGTTATAGCGAGAGTAGCATGGACGTCACATGGGGCTGTGTCAGTGGGGTTATAGCGAGGGTAGCATGGACGTCACATGGGGCTGTGTCAGTGGGGTTATAGCGAGGGTAGCATGGATGTCACATGGGGCTGTGTCTGGGGTTATAGCGAGGGTAGAATGGATGTCACATGGGGCTGTGTCTGGGGTTATAGCGAGGGTAGAATGGACGTCACATGGGGCTGTATCAGTGGGGTTATAGGGAGGGTAGAATGGACGTCACATGGGGCTGTATCAGTGGGGTTATAGGGAGGGTAGAATGGACGTCACATGGGGCTGTGTCAGTGGGGTTATAGCGAGGGTAGCATGGACGTCACATGGGGCTGTGTCTGGGGTTATAGCAAGGGTAGCATGGATGTTACATGGGGTTGAGTCAGTGGGGTTACAGGGAGAGTAGAATGGACGTCACATTTATTCATTTAGCTAGGATTTTATACCACTTTTCATCGGGTCAAAGTGGGTTACAGTGAACAAAACATCAATTACATAGAACAAATGACTCCTTAGTTATAAATAACTTAGGTATATAGAACAAAATATTATACGGTACATATAACAGCAATCTATTTGTAATCAGTGAACTATATACAATAGAAGAGAGATACACAAATGGTATATTCTTTAACTATTTACAGGTGCAGATACTGTCTTCTTGGTGTTGTGTCATAGGAGGGGGCGGGGGTTATGTGGTGGATCCAAAGTGCTCAACGAATAAGAGGGTTTTCAAGTGTTTGTGGAATGAGGGGAGGCTGATTATATTCCTTATTGTGTCTGTCAGGGAGTTCCATAGAGATGGTACATAAAGTTCAAATGCTTTATGGCAAATTTGTTGGTTGAACTTTGTTTTAGATTGTAGCACATCTGTGTGGTGTTTGTAGTAAGTTTCTGTAGGAGGGATTGTAGGTGGTTGGCCAGGTGGGAGTGTAACGCTTTGTGTGTTAAGAGCAGGGATTTATATTTGATTTTGCTGCAGAGGAGCATCCAGTGGAGCTGTTTTAGGATAGGGGTAATGTGGTCATGTTTAGCGGTACCCTGGATTGTACGTGCCGCAGTGTATAGAACCGTTTGAAGAAGGGAAGGTGGCTTGTGGTAGGCCCTGGTAAATGATGTTACAATAGTCTGCATGGGGGAGAGCGAGGGCTTGAAGTGCTGAGTGGAAGTCTTCTGGTTCGAGGAGGGGATGTAGTCATTGCAGGGTTTTAGTTTTGAAAAAGATAGTTTTGGCTGTCATTACTTGAGCTTTATTTATTTATTTATTTATTTATTTCAACTTCTTATATACCGCACTCTTTGACATCAGCGCGGTTTACAAATAACAGAAAGAAACCAGAACAACAGGCTGTTTGGTATTACATATAACAAGTTGCTGGTCTAGAGTGATTCCGAGGTATTTCAGCTCTGGTCTATCAGTTATCTGAATTTTGTTTAGGGTTAACGTGGTTGGAGGGGTGAATGAGGAGTGTCTTGTAATAAACAGAGCTTCTGTCTTTTTGTAGTTAATTGAAAGGTTATTTGCCATAAGCCAATGGGTGATGTCTGTGAAGCAGTCTTCAATTTGTGTGTAGCTGGTTGTTTTGTGTGGAGTGGACAGTATAGCATAATGTCGTCGGCATATATGTGGAAGTGGTTGTGATTTTTAATGATTGAGCAGAGGGGTTGTAGATATAAGTTGAAGAGAGGTGCGGATAGTGTGGAGTCTTGGGGTACTCCTTGTGTTGTTTGGTGTGGCTTGGAGGTGCTCATACCAAGTTTTATCTGCTGTCGTCTGTCCTTGAGGTAGGATTGACACCATTTGAAAATGGTATCTTTGATTCTGTACGACTGCAGTTGCTGTAGAAGCATGGTATGTTTGCTGTATCGAACACTGTAGAGAGAGCCAGGAATATCAGTAGGTAGGCTTGTGAGCAGTCTTGTATTCCTTGGGTTAGTGTATTGATGAGAGTGGTCATCAGGGTTTCTACTCCATGCAGTGCTGTTGGGAATCAAGTAAGCAGTTATCATCGATATGGATCTGAAGTTGAAGCTGTACGGAATTCTCGATGTCTTTGGCTAGGAAGGGGAGGCTGGCAATAGGTCGGTATGATGCTGGGTCTGTAGTGTCGAGGCTTGGTTTTTTTAAGGTTGGGCAGATAAAGGATAGCTTGAGACAATTTGGCATTATTCCTTGTTATAGTATTTCATTTGTTATTTTGGTGAGGCTTGGGCTGAGTTTGATCTTTGCAGCTTTGATCCAGTTGGCTGGGCATAGATCAAGCAGTGAGGTTGAGGTAAGTATTGTTAGGATATGCTCGATCTCATCACTAGTGATCGTACAAAAGTGGACCAGCAAGTGATGTTATGAAGAATGATGATGGAAGGGGGGGTGGTTGGTCTAGTCTGGGGTGTAACTGTTTGTAGTGTGCAGCTAGTTGTTGGTGGCTGATGGCAAGTGTTGGGTTGTAGTTGGTGGGTGGTTCTGTGAGGCGTTTGACTAGGTCAAATAGTTCTCGTGGGCGATTGATAAAGTACTGATGATCTTTGTATGATAGTCCTTCTTGGCTTTGTCTGTGGTTGCCTAGTAATTCTGAAGTAGAGCTAGGTATTTATTACAGTCTTTTGCCACTTCCGTTCTAGCTGTCTTAGTTTGGTTTTTGATTGACATAGAGTACAGGAGTACCAGGGAGTTTTGCAGATGTTTTGTTTTCTGGATATATTGTGTTGATTGGGTGGTAGTCTAGCTGTATCTCCAAGCACTTTGTTCCCGTTGTCTGTTTAGTATTGATGTATCTGATGTGTCCATCTTTGTTTGGTATGGTGTAGTCCAAGAAGGCGCCCTTGTTGAAATGCCTGAATTGTCGCATGGCCTATTGTTTAGCCTGGGTTATTGGAGATTTTAGGGGTAGAGAGAAGGTGATGAGGTTGTGGTCAATCCATGGAATGGGTGGGGGGGGGGGGCTGGTATGGACTGAGAAGGTGGGGGTAAAAATTAGGTCAAGGGTGTTGCCTTTGCTATGCGTGGGGGATGTTACTTTTTTTTTAGGTCCATTGATTCCATGGCTGAGAGAAACGGCTACTATGCTGATAGGTAGAGGAGGGGGTTAAAGTCACCGAGGATGAGAGGGTCCTCCTTGTATTTGGAGTTTTCTATGATATTTTCTATTGCTCTGGATTGGTCATTGGAGGAGAGGGTGGGAGTTCTGTAGTTGAGGAGGATGGTCAATTGGTTATTCATGATGGTGATTGAGTCCATTTCGTCGGTGCTCTTCGAAGATAGAGGACGAAAGTGTAGATGTGTTTTGGTTAGCAGCAATACCCCTCCCCCTCTCAGGTTGTTTCTGGGACAGTGGAACAATGAGTAACCTTCTGTTTTGAGCTGGTTGAGAAGGACGTTATCGGTGTCTGAGAGTCATGTCTCAGTTATGCATAGAGGGCCCGATTTTCGAAGGCATTTACATGAGTAACTTCCTCGCCTATCTTTAAGGCACAGGGGCTAAGCACTGATTTTCAGTGCTGCCCAGTTAACTCCTATGGCTTACGGGTTGAGCGGCAAGATCAGATTTTCAATGCCGGGGCTGCATAAGACCCCGGCATTGAAAATCTAGGTTAGGCAGAATGGGGGTGGGCTATGTGCTGATGCGATACAAAGCACCGCCCAGTTCAAAATCGGGCCCAGAATGTCTAGTTGGTATTTGGAGAGCAGGTCAGTAACTGCATGGATTTTATCTCTCACTGATCTAGCATTGATCAGTGCATATCGAAGTAACTGTGTTGCTGTTGTGGGGGTAGTGGAGATGGGGGTTGGTATGCAATAAGTTGGTATGGTTATGAGGCGTCTTGGAGAGCGTTGCTGCAATTGATTTGAGGGGCTGAATGATATTTGCGGAGAGTGTGAGGGAGATATTGGGAGGTGAGGAGGGCATTGTGTGCCGTTGTCAATAGTATGAGTTCAAGCACTGTGTACACTGCTAAATATAATGTAAGCATGGTGGGTTCAAAAGGATTTGTCTGTTCTCTGTGTGACTGCTGCAGTGTTGTGTTGTGGTGTTTTAATAACTTACTTGTTGCTGTCTTCGCCAAAGGGCCCTTTGACAGGGCCCTCTGGCACGTGCACACCTGAAGGTGCCTTACTTTTAAATTTAAGAGTCCTCTGGTCTTCAGTCCGATTGGCCTTGGTGGTGGGGAGCAGGGAGGGGCTTGCCTACCTGCTCCTTTCCCCGATGCCGATCGGGTGTGAAGGCTGCTACCGGTGTGCTGGTTCCCGCTCCTGAAAGCACAGGGCTGTGTTAGTGGGGTTATAATGAGGGTAGAATGGACGTCACATGGGGCCGTGTCAGTGGGGTTATAGTGAGGGTAAAATGGTTGTCACACGGGGCTGCATTGGTGGGGTTACAGTGAGGGTAGCATGGATATCACCTTCCTTCTCTATTTAAAACAGACTTTTTTCTCATCTTTTTATCGACTGGGTAAATTTTCTCCTTCACTTGGGTCTCTGTTATTCTAAGTGCCCTTAACGTGTCACCCAGTCGGGTTTCCTCTGTTATTTGGATATCTTTATGTGAATTTTCAGCCAGTGTTCATGTATAAGTCGGGCTGTTATGTATGTGGTGCTAAAGATAAGTTATCTGTTTATCTGAATGTTGGCTTTTCATGGTGCATAAATATCATCATGTTGTTAAAAGCCAATATTCAAGGCTTTGACTGACACTGGCAGCTCAAGCGATTGGTCTCCTACTCCTCTTGACTTGTGGCCATAACAGGGGATCCTCTTTCTAATCTGATATAGTCTGAGTCATGGGCTTCTCTTAAATTGCTCCTTAAACTGACCACAAGACCTACGGAAGGGGGACACCCTCTCCCAAACCGCATCAGCCTCCCCATCCAAGCATAAGAACATAAAAACATAAGATATGCCATACTGGGTCAGACCAAGGTCCATCAAGCCCAGTATTCTGTTTCCAACAGTGGCCAATTTAGGTCATATGTACCTAGCAGTTTCCCCAAGAGACACAAGTTACACAATGCTTGTACTGGGTCAAGCATTGATATCTTCGGTCACTTCTTAATAATGGTTTATGGACCTTTCCTCCAGGAACTTGTCCAAACCTTTTTTAAACCCAGCTACACTAACAGCCTTTACTACATCCTCCGGTAACAAATTCCAGAGTTTGATTACACGTTGAGCATGGCTTCCAGTGTGGCCCCTGGGCCAAAAGATTTGCTCAGCCCTGCACTACAGGCTTTTCTTCATCTTCTCACCCCTCTCACTAGAGGTTCTTTCCCCATTTTCACCCCTTTCTCCCTTCTTTTCCTTTCTCTCCAGAAGCTCTTTCCTCTCAGAGGCTGTTCCTCCCTCTCACCCCTCCCCCTCCCTCTCACTTGAATCTCTTCTCCCCTTCTCACCATCTCTCTCAATCACTACTCATTAGAGGCTCTTCCTTCCTTCTCCCCCTTCCTCAAGAGGCTCCTCCTACTTCTACAGTCTCCTGCCCTCTCTTTTAGAGGTTCTTCCTTCCTTCTCGCCTCCTCACTTTCTCTCCCCCTTCCTTGAGAGGCTCCTCCCACTTCTATCATCTCCACCCTCTCTTTTAGAGGCTCTTCCTTCCTTCTCACCCCTCCCCCTCACTTCCTCTCCCTCTTCCTCAAGAGGCTCCTCCCGCTTCTGCCATCTCCCGCCCTCTCTTTTAGAGGCTCCTTCCTTCTTCTCACCTGTTTCCTCCTGATGCTATTCCTCCCCCTCTCACCTTGTCTTTCCCAGGCTCTTCTCTTTTCTTCACCCAGTTCTTCCCTTTTCCTATGACCCCCACCCTCCTTCCTCTTTCTCTGCTAGGTTGTATGAGGCTGGGGTTTACCCCAGGACTAACCCAACTCCTCACCCTTCAGCCTCTCACTGGTCAGTAGCAGGAGAAGCATTGCCACAGGATCAATGTCATCCTAAGAGCTGAGAGTTAGATTCAACCCCAGCAGGGCTTATATTACTATCTATGGGGTTTATTTACCAAAATGAGTTGAAGCACATTTACTGAGTTATACACATAGTACACTAAGAAGAATGAGACTTGTGTGCACATTAGTAAGAAAAGGTTATAAGCCTGTACTTGAGGGTGAAGTAATTTGCCCAAGATCACAAAGAGTGTTAGTGGGAAAAACAGGATTTGAACCTTGGCCTTCCTCATTGTCAGCCTACTGCTCTAACCATTAGGCTACTCCTCTTGAATGATAATTGGAAACCTAACGCAGTACTCCTATCACAGGAACAGGCTCTCTGACTGTCACCCCTGATATTATATCCCACATTGAACGAGGGGAAGAACTGTACATCAAGGATGAACCAGGACCAGAAGAGAGACGAACTGGGAAAAGCAGCTACTCAGGTGAGTCAGTACTAAGAGGGGCTGGTGTAAAACTGCTGAGCTGAAAAGTGGAATGAGCAGCTGGGAATCGCAGAGACCCCGTCACAAGCTCCTCTAGAGAGCTCTTTAATCACTCACAGGGTTGCTCTAACAGGCATCAAGCATGCATGATATCCTTTTCCAAACCCAGTCACCCCCAACTCCCAAACGCCTTCAAGGTAGGGGTGTGAATTCCTGGGACACGCATTCAGTTCATTTGGGCACCTAAAAATTTAAAGTGCACGTAAATCACTTGTACACGTTTATCCCTATCAGTTAAAAATACATGCAATCGCTTGTACACATGTTAAGTCCTAGAGCCCATACAATGTTTGTCTAAAGAAAAAAAAGGTTAAACAAACATGAAAAAAATGCTTGAAATCATGAAAAATGTATTTAAAATGAGCACAAGCCCAGGTGATCGGTTCCAAAGCATATGACATTGGCGCTATGTACACCAATGGCGTGACCAGGGCTGATTTTTTTTATGGCGCCTGGGATTAACATGGGTGGCACAAGGCAATGCAAACCTTGACACCACCTCCAGTTCTCACTGTATTATATTTATATTCATCACTATTACCTATATGGATCCTGGCACTGAATATATTGATTAAGTTAAATGCCAGCTCTGTTTAGTGACCGTCCGTATTGGCTGAAAATTTACCCCTATTTGCGCAGGTGGTACTCCAAAATGGGGCACACGAAAGCAAAAGTTGGCTAGGGACATCACAACCCCTTGAGCCAACCCCGCAGTTCAAAGGTAGTTCCGCATTTTACTGGGCTATCCCACCTCAAGCCTTCACAGCTGCTAGCTTCTTCGTTAATCTTTTAGATGAAACAGCAAACATCTGTTTCCTATGCAGGGCAGATCAGACCAATATTTGCTTTTAAACCCGGGGGCCCAAGGGTGTTGCGGGGCCATGTGCAGAGACTAATTGCGGGGCCTCATTTGTATAAATATTTGCATATCCACTGGACCTCATTTGTATAAATCTAATTTATTTTATTTTAAAATGCATATGCTGTCCATTGAAAAATTTAAGCAGTTTTCAAAGGAGTCCTTCACAAGCCTCTTTTTTTTGCCCTAACAATGACTTAGGGGCCTGTTTACTAAATATTAATGTGGGTTAAGTGCCAGTGTACCTATAGAAATAAATGGGTGTTGCTGCACTTAGTACATATTAATAAAAGAAAATATTTTTTCACTCCACGTATAATCAAACTCTGGAATTTGTTACCGGAGGATGTAGTAAAGGCTGTTAGTGTAGCTGGGTTTAAAAAAGGTTTGGACAAGTTCCTGGAGGAAAGGTCCATAAACCATTATTAAGAAGGGACCCAGGATATCAATGCTTGACCCAGTACAAGCATTGTGGAACCTGTGTCTTTTGGGGAAACTGCTAGGTACTTGTGACCTAGATTGGCCACTGTTGGAAACAGAATACTAGGCTTGATGGACCTTGGTCTGACCCAGTATGGCATATCTTATGTTCTTATGTTCTTATTTAAATGTGTGAAAGTGCATTAATCTTAAATAAATATGCCTCTTAATGAGTGTCTGAAAACCATTTGCATGTACAGTGAGGATAAAGAGAGGCTACTATATTTCTGCATTACTATCCTCCATTGCCAACTGCCAGGTGCATTACTATAACCCTGCTCATTTAGAGCCCATAGCAAACCTGCCATATCATAACAGCACTACCAGGACTCACACAGCACCTAACCCTATTTATCAAAAGGTAGCACTACAAATATTAAACCAATACATCTTACTGGGAAAAGAGAACAAGTGGATCTACTACACAGAAACTAGATGAACAGAATGGCATAGTTCTGTCATACACGCAAAACAGACCGTCACCAAATACAGGAAAAGGGATCACAATTTAGAAATAAGATGACAATAATTGAACTGGGAATCCCAAAAGCCAAACTTTGAATGCACCACAACACTGGCAAAATTAAACTATGAAATTAATTTCCTCTTATACTAAACAAAGCGCTGAGACATCAGCACACGTTTCCCAAAGCCGACATAGTCCAGTTAATAAATTCAAAATAAAATACTTTTTTCTTCCTTTTGTTGTTTGGGCATTTTATTTTTCAATCACAATTGCCTCAGTCTCTCTCTTCTGCATTATTCATGTCTTCTGCTAACTCTCCACTGTCTGCTGTCCATTTGTCCTTTCTTCTCTCTATTTTTTTCCATTTTCTGTCTACATCTGCCTCTGACATACTGATCTTTCACTTTTTGTTCTTTTCTCCATTTCTTTACTCGTTCATCCACTCAATTTCAACCCTCCGTCCTCAATCTCCTTTTGACTTTTCACCTAGCAACTTTCCATCTACTCTTCTAACTTCCAGTCCAGCCCCCATTTCTCATCTCTTTCCTTTGCTAGACTCTTATTCTCCTCTGTCTTTCACCCACTCCCCATTACCACATTTCACCCCTCGGTAATCATCCTCCTCCTCTCACTCATCTTCTTGCCCGCTTCCCGTGGAGTGTCTCACATACTTCCACCATTCCCCCACCTCTCTCACGACCCCAATTCAGCATCTCCCAATCCCCTCACCCTTCTGCTTTACCCCCAAAGTCCAGCATCTCATTGTGTGTGTGTGTGTCTCTCTCTCATATATATATATATCACACACACCCCATATGACATATCCCCTCTCTCTTTTTCTCCCTCTCTCTGTCCTCCGCCCTGGGAAACAGTATCGTGCAACACCATCCTTGGTGTCTTCTTTTTCTTTTTCTGAGTCAGTGGCAGAAAGATCTCATAGCACCACCCTTAACTTTATCTTTCTTTCTCCGAGTTAGCACACAACAGCCAGTGCTGCCTGTGGCATTCACTTTTGGTAAATGTCCCTGTGCACTGGAAGTGAAGGCTACAAGCAGCATTGGCTGTTAGATCATTCTTCAAACTTAACATGAGGGGGGGGGGGGATTTAGCTATCTACACCTTCCTGGGTGTCTACTCTATTGCAGATTTTGGAATCATCCGCAAAGTGGCAAACCTTACCTGACAGCCCTTCCACAATATTACTAACAAAGATGTTAAAAATAATTGGATCAAGGATATATTCCTGCAGCACTCTACTGGTAACCTTCTCCTCCTCAAAGTGAACTCCATTTACCCATACCCTTTGTCGCCTCCCACTCAACCAATTTCTAACCCAAGCAGTAACTTTAGGGTCCATCCCTAGGGTGCTCAGTTTGTTTATAAGTTGCCTGTGAGGAACGGTGTCAAAGGCTTTACTGAAATCTAAATACACCTCATATAGGGCTCTCCCTCGGTCCAATTCCCTGGTCACCCAGTCAAAGAAATCAATCAGATTTGTCTGACAAGACCTGCCTCTGGTGAATCCATGTTGCCTCGGATCCAGTAATCTGTTGGACTCCAGAAACCTCACTATTTTCTCTTTCAGAAGTGTTTCCAATAATTTACTCACCACCGAAGTTAAACTAACCGGCCTGTAGTTTTCAACCACATCCTTACTTCCACTTTTTTGTAAAGGGACCACATGAGCCTCTCTCCAATCCTCTGGCACCACCCCCAGCTCCAAAGAGGCATTGAAAAGGTCAGTCAGTGGAGCTGCTAGAACGTCCCCAAGTTCCCTCAGTATTCTTGGATGTATCCCATCCGGTCCCATCACTTTGTCCACTTTTAGTTTAGCTAGTTCCTCACGAACACAGTCCTCTGAAATTCATTTGAGATGCCCCTCGCTTTTGTTCCTGTCTGTGGGATGCTGTCTAAGGTCCTGCTCCAGCCCTTTATCTGTGAACACAGAAAAGAAATATTTGTTAAGCAATTCCACTTTATCCTCATCGGCTTCTACATATTCCTCCCCTTCACCTTGAGTCTGACAATACCACTTTTGCCCTTCCTCCTCTCATTAACATATCTGAAAAATGTCTTATCCCCCCCCCCCATTTTATTGCATTGGCTATTTCTTCTTTTTGTACCTTTGCCAGCCTCTTTCTCTCTGTGATCTCTTGTATTTCATGAAGGCCTCCCTCTTTTTCTTCATATTTTTAGCTACCTCTTTGAGAACCATAGTAGCCTCCATTTCCTTTTATTTACCATTCTAACAAAAAGGTCGGTTGCCCTTAAAATATCCCCTTTCAGTTTTTCCCACTGTTTTTCTACATTCCCCAGCTGTTCCCATCCCACTAATGACTCCTTGAGATATTGGCCCATCTTGGCAAAGTTAGTTTTCCTAAAGTCTATAACACTCACTTTTGAATGGATTTTATCAGCCGTAGTCCTAATGCTGAACCACACCATCTGGTGATCACTGGATGCAAGATGATCTGAGACTAACCACAGAAATCAAGGACTTCCGAAAACAGCTGAAGACAACCCTGTTCATCGATTACTATGGACATACCCCCTGAACCAGCATACAAGTCAGATCATCAACCCCCCCCTCCACCCCAAGACTGTATATAAGACTGTATAATAGCTCATGATGTATAATAGCGCACTATGTAGATAAACCAAATCTAATCACATCTCCGCCAACACATACACACCACTCTGTACACTGCATGAAAACATTTGCCCCCTTGATTGCTTGCCGTGGAAATCGCTTTGATTGAATGATAAGCCGGTATATAAATACCATTAAATAAATAAATAAACATCAGAAACACTCACCATTGGTAAGCACCAAGTCCGGTATGGCCCCTTCATGTGTGGGTTCTGTTACCAGTTGCCTGAATATTTCTTCCTGTAAAGAATCCAGGATCTCCTTGCTTCTAAATGACACCGCAGCAGGGATGCACCAATCAACATCTGGTATATTGAAATCCCCCAATCAGTAGCATTTCCTCTTTCCTGGCAATGCTGCGTATATTTTCTATTAAATTTCCATCCACGTCTTCTCCCTCTAATGGAGGTCTGTATATAACGCCAATGCAAATGGATTTCTCTTTCCCTCTGTCTAGTTTAACCCACACTGCCTCCTCTTTTCCTTTTAAGCCCTGTATTGCCATAGCTTTAATATAATTCCTGAGCGGGTATCCAGTTTAGTCCTCCACATCAGGGTAGTGCACCTCCTCCTGCAGCCTGGAGACTGGACCAATCAGAATCTTCCTATGCCAGGATGCCTGCTGCTGGAGCTCCCATCAGCCCCCAGTGTGTCCAGTCTCCTTGCAGCTGGAGGACGTGTGCGCCTGGGGTTAGGCTCACTTCAGGACTGTTGGAGGCAACACTAGAGAGAGTGGTTTTTGGGAGATTTTCCTTTGCACTGCTATTTTTTCTTTAATTTCTTTTATAGGTAGCTGTAGCTTTAAAAAAAAAAAAAAACAAACAAAAAAACATACCAAGACAAGGGATTGCCGGATGCAATCGAGAAGCCGGGTCTGCACTGTGCTGCTGACTTTGCTACCGAGGGGTCTTGTTGCAGTCCGAGGCTAGCTCCACTCCTCCTAGACTATACGGAGGAGAGCTCTGCCTTGCCAGCCCTCTATCTGCGTCTGGAAAGCCTGCACGGCATGCTGGCTTCCCTTTCGCGATCCAGTCTGTACTTGTTTATTTTCAGTGACTGCCTGCTGTAGTAGCGTGCTCCTGCTCATGGCTTCGAGTGGCGTGCCGTCTACAGCGTTTTTGCACAAGGGGTGAGTTTTGGATGCTTTCAGTGCTGCGGGCGTCCGTTTGGTTTTCTTTAATTTCCTTTCTTTAATTTCTGTTCATTTTGTTTTGCCATTGCTTTTTCGCGCCCTTTTTTTCTCGCCGGCTGAGATGTGCCGGCGGCCATTTTTTTTTTTTAGCTTCGGTTTTTTCCCGCCCGGCTTCCAGAGTCCCTTTCTGCTCAGCGCGTTTTTGACTTGGCGTTTTTGCTGGGAGAGGGAAGATCTGTCGTCCCAGTTGCTAGTTCGTTTAAAAACAAAAAAAAAAACAACGGAGATTTTCTTTCCTTTTAGTTTCTTTGATTTCTTTAATTTCTTTTCATTTTCACATTATCTGTGGGGGCTGCTGCGACTGTATGGCTGCCAGACCACAGTGTGTTATCTGCGGATCGCGCAGAGGGGCGGTGGACGAGTCTTGGGTTTGCAGGGGCTGCGCCTCAGCTTCCACCAGTTTAGATCAGCAACTGGAGCATAAGGAGCTCTCAGGTCCAGGGAGCCCGGTTGTTCAAGCGGACGGAGATCCTTCTCCTGGCCCTCTTGCGTCTGGTTCTACAGCCCCCCCCTAAGGGGCAGGGGGGAGCGTGGCCGATTGCAGCAGCCGAGTCTTCCTTCACGGATTTTTCCCCTGACTTTGTCCTACTTATGCACCAGGCCTTTCGATTGGGTCGCACGGGCAAGTTGCCAGATGCCTGGCCGTCGCCCCTGTCATCTTTACAGGGTGGGGAGTCCAGGCAGGAGGTCAGCCTTCAGCCAAGCGCCTTAGGTCCATGGACCTTGACCGCGATGACGTGGGCTGGCCGGATACTGATGCCGACGTGGATCCTGAAGCGGATGTTGAGGAGTTGGAAGACGGTGAAATCCCGGAGCCCGAGGATCAAGCCCGGATCATTCGGGTGTTCCGTAAAGAAGAGCTGGTGCCTTTGATTACGGAATCTCTTCACGCCCTCAATCTCGCTGCCCCTCGTCCGGTAGAGGAGGACGGGTTGGAGGATCCTCTCATTCAAGCGGTGCGCGACTCTCAGGTGGTGTTTCCGGTGCACCGTGTGGTGGAACAGATGATTCAAACTGAGTGGGATCAGCCTGAGTCCGGCCTTAAGGGAATTCGGACTATGAACCGCCTGTATCCGTTAGCGGATAAAGACAAGGAGAGGTTTAAGTCGCCAAGAGTGGATGCCGCGGTGTCGGCGGTCACCAAGAAAACCACCATTCCTGTTGAAGGCAGTGCGGCCTTGAAGGACGCGCACGACAAGAAGGTGGATGGCTTGTTGAAACAGGCCTTTGAGACCAATGCTCTTTCCTTGCAGGCCTCCATTTGTGGAGCTTGGGTGGCTAGGGCCTGCTTACGGTGGGCTCAGCGTTTGAGGCATGGTTCCGGCTTGGATCAGCAGGGCTTGCTGGAAGTGACTCGTCTGGAATCTGGCTCGGCGTATTTGGCGGATGTGCATTATGATTTGATTAGGACTTTGGCGAATAGCATGACCTCTTTGGTGGCGGCGTGCAGATCTTTATGGTTGCGGAATTGGGCGGCCGATGGCTCTTCCAAGTCCCGCCTCAGTAAGCTTCCCTTTAAGGGGAAATTGTTGTTCGGTGAAGATCTGGATAAGTTGGTGAAGGACCTCGGGGAGTCCAAAGGCGGTAGGCTGCCCGAAGATAAGCCTAAGTTGAGCAGGAACCTGCCGCCGGCGCGGGGTCAGTTTCGAGACTTTCGCAGATTCCGTTCTTCCCGCCTATGGGGTTCCCAGCGTGGCCGGAATAGCTCCAGGTTCCAAGGCTTTTGCGGTTTTCGGGGAGCGGGAAGAGGCTTCTCGGCGGCGTCCTCTTCTGAGTCCTCTTCCTTTGGTCGAAAACCGCAATGAAGCGAGGCGGGCTCCGGGGGGAGAGTTAGTCATCGGAGGTCGTCTGCGGGACTTTCTTCCTTCCTGGGCCCAAGTTACATCAGATCAGTGGGTGCTCGAGATCATCAGGGACGGTTATGCACTGGAGTTTGCTTCTCCGATTCCAGACGCCTTTGTCCTTTCCCCCTGCAAAGGAGAGCAGCGGGTGCGGGCCATTCGAACCGCGTTGCGTCGACTCCTCGATTTTGGAGCGGTAACTCCCGTTCCTCCCTCCGAGCGCGGCGTTGGTCGCTACTCCATTTATTTCGTGGTGCCAAAGAAAGACGGTTCGCTTCGCCCGATTCTAGATCTCAAAGGGGTGAATCGTTTTCTCCGGGTGCCGCATTTCCATATGGAGACCTTACGGTCCGTCATCGTGGCGGTTCGTCAGGAGGAGTTTCTGACCGCTCTCGATCTCTCGGAGGCCTATTTACACATTCCCATCCGAGCGGTGCATCAACGGTTTCTCCGGTTCGCGTTCCCGTGGGGTCACTTTCAATTTCGAGCCCTGCCGTTCGGTCTAGCCACAGCTCCACGCACCTTCACAAAGGTCATGGTGGTGGTTGCGGCGGCCTTGCGGAAGGAAGGTATCTTGATCCACCCTTATCTCGACGATTGGTTGATTCGTGCGAAGTCCGAGGCAGAGAGCGTGCAGGCGACGGACAGAGTAGTGGCTTTGCTGCGGTCTCTCGGCTGGGTGGTGAACGAGAAAAAGAGTCATCTTGTGCCCACTCAATCCCTCGAATACCTCGGTGTTCGTTTCGACACGGCGAGAGGCTTGGTGTGCTTGCCGGAGCGCCGTGTCCAGGCGTTGCAGGGGCTCGTGCGCTCCTTCTTGAGGATTCCCGCTCCGTCAGCCTGGTGGTACCTGTGGCTGTTAGGCACTCTGGCAGCGACGACGGAGGTGGTGCCGTGGGCCAGGTTTCACATGCGACCGCTTCAGAGAGCCCTGTTACGACGGTGGTCGAACCAGTCGGATTCGTTGAACAAGCGCTTGCCTTGCCCGAAATCGGTTCATCTGTCTCTCCGGTGGTGGCTGTGCTCGGAGCGCTTACGGATGGGGCTTCCCTTGGAGCAGCCCACTTGGCTCCCGGTCATCACGGATGCGAATCTGTTGGGCTGGGGAGCTCACTGCGAGGGGCGGTACGCGCAGGGGACGTGGTCCCCTCTCGAGACTTCTTGGTCGATCAACCGCCTGGAGCTGCGAGCGGTGCGACTCGCGCTGCAGGCCCTAGAGACTTTTGTAAAGGGGCGGGCAGTGCGGGTCCTCTCGGACAACTCAGCAACGGTGGCCTACATCAACCGACAGGGGGGCACCGGCAGTGTGGCCATGGAAAGCGAGGCAGACACCTTGTTCGCTTGGGTGGAGACCCGTCTGCCAGCTTTTTCGGCAGTGCACATCGCGGGAAAAGGTAATGTCATGGCGGATTTTCTCAGCAGGGTGCAGGTCGACCCTGGGGAGTGGGAGCTGCACCCGCAGGTGTTCGCGCAGATAGTTCGCAGATGGGGGCCTCCGATTATGGATCTCATGGTGACCTTTCAGTCGGCGAAGACGGGGCGGTTCTTCAGCAGGCGGAGAGAACGCATGTCCGAAGGCATCAATGCGCTTCTTCAGCCGTGGCCGGAGGACGGTCTTCTTTATGTCTTTCCCCCTTGGGCGTTGATCGGTTGCGTCGTGCAGCGCATCGAGGCGCACCGGGGGCAGGTTTTACTAGTGGCTCCAGATTGGCCCAGAAGACCGTGGTATGCCGATCTGGTTCGCTTGCAAAACGGAGTGTCATGGAGGCTGCCTCCGCTTCCGGATCTGCTGCTTCAGGGTCCGCTGCGGATGCCTCAAGTGGATCGGTTCTCGCTTACGGTCTGGCCCTTGAAAGGGCTCGGTTAAGGAAAAAAGGTTATTCTTCTGAGGTTATTGCCACGCTCCTTCGGGCGCGGAAGCCTTCCACCTCGCTCGCGTATGTGCGGGTGTGGCGGTTTTTTGAGGATTGGTGTTCGCGGCGTGGGGTTTGCACGGCGGCGGCGGCGGCGGCGGTGTCGGTGATTCTCAGTTTTTTGCAGGACGGATTTGACAAGGGTTTGGCGGCCAGTTCTCTGAAGGTGCAGTTGGCGGCGCTGGCGTGCTACAGGGGCAAGGTTCTGGGGGTCCCCTTAGGGGCGCATTCGGACGTGCAACGTTTTCTTAGAGCCTTCCTGCAGGGTGTCAGTTCCATCGTGGGATTTGAATATCGTCTTACGAGCTTTGGTTCGCAAACCCTTTGAACCTTTATGGAAGGCTTCGGTGAAGGATCTCACCCTGAAGACGGTTTTTCTGGTGGCGATCTGTTCGGCGAGGCGCATTTCCGAGTTGCAGGCTCTTTCATGTAGAGAACCGTTCCTGTCTATCTCCAGGGATCGGGTGGTTCTTCGACCTGTGCCCTCTTTTCTGCCTAAGGTGGTTTCGCCTTTTCATTTGAATCAGCCTGTTTTTCTTCCGGTCCTTCATTCGGACGCAGGGAGTTCCACGGACGGGGGCTTACATTGCCTAGATGTGCGGCGCATCCTTCGTCGCTATTTACAAGTGTCCGAGCCGTTCCATAAGACTGATCGATTGTCCGTGCTTTTTGGCGGTGCCCGCAAAGGTGAAGCGGCGGCGAAGGGATCCATCGCCCGGTGGATTAAAGAGGCCATTGCATTGGCTTACATTTTGCAGGATCGGCCAGTTCCGGTGGGTTTGCAGGCCCACTCTACCAGGGCTCAGGCGACGTCCTGGGCAGAACATAGTCTTGTTCCGCCTTTGGAAATTTGTAGGGCGGCTACTTGGTCGTCTCTTCATACCTTCAGTAAACACTACCGGTTGGATGTGCTCGCCGCTCAAGATTCTGGTTTTGGCTCGGCGGTGTTGCGCGTCGCTTGGCAAGGTCCCGCCCGGTGTTGACTGCTCTGTTACATCCCGGATGTGGAGGACTAAACTGGATACCTGCTCAGGAAATGGAAATTACACTTACCTGGTAATTGTAGTTCCTGGAGGATCCAGTTTAGTCGTCCTTCCCTCCCATGTGTCAGGTTTCTTTGGGGCGGCGCGCTTACTGTGCAGGCGCTTGAATGTCTCAGCGTGTTTCTTCGGGTTTTTCGTATCCGGGGCTCACTTCTGCTTTTCTTCTACTTTCTTCTTGCCACCTCTTCAGTTTGGGTGGCTGGGGTTCTGACTGATTCCTTTTTCGGGTGGAGTCAAAGGCGCTGTGCAGAGTTTTGGCATCCTTGTTTGGGGAGGGGGTCGCTTAACTCTTTAGGGGATTAAATTCTGTTCTAGTTGCTATTTCTACTTATCTCATGTGTTGCTTCTTTGAGTCTGCTTTGTTAATAGTTCACTGGGGGCTGATGGGAGCTCCATCAGCAGGCATCCTGGCATAGGAAGATTCTGATTGGTCCAGTCTCCAGGCTGCAGGAGGAGGTGCACTACCCGGATGTGGAGGACTAAACTGGATCCTTCAGGAACTACAATTACCAGGTAAGTGTAATTTCCATTTTTTTTACATACTGTATAGTGCCACTCCTCCTCCCCTTCTTTCTACCCTGTCCTATCTGAATAATGTATAGTCTGGTACAGTTATACCCCAGTCGTGGTTGTCCGTGAACCATTTCTCTGTAACTGCCATTAAATCCAAGTCAGCCTCTCTCATTAAAGCTTCAACAACTGTAATCTTATTTCCCATGCTACAGGCATTTATAGACACTGCTTTCCAGATGTTGCCCCTTTTATCTATTTCTATAAAGGTATTTAATGTTTCACTTACCTGGGGGCTTTCTTCACCTATCCCCAATGAATCTAGTTTAAAGCCCTCTTCAATAGGTTAGCCAGTCTGCTACTGAAGACATGTTGACCCTTCTTGGATAGATGGATGCTATCTCTGCTCTGCAGTCCTTGGAAAGTCATCTCATGATTCAGGAAACCAAAACGCTCTCTGACACCATTCACGCAACCATACTTTTATCTCCAGGATGCAAGCTTCTCTGCCCTGGCCTTTACCCTCAACAGGGAGGATTGAAGAGAACACCACCTGCATATCTATCTGTTTCACCCTCTATCCCAGAGCCATGAAGTCACTCTTGATACGCTCAGAAGGATACCTGGCAGTATCATTTGTGCCGATGTGGATGAGCAACATCGAGTAATAGTCAGTAGGCTTGATGAGTCTCAGCAAACTCTCCATAACATCTTGGATTTCAGCACCTGACAGACAGCATATCTCTCTGGACATCAAATCTGGTTGGCAAATGGATGCCTCAGTACCCTTCAGAAGAGAGTCACCAACCACCACTACCCTTCGCTTCCTAGTGGTCACTGATTCAGCAACTTTGGGGTGCTCGAGCTGTGGTTCTTCCCTTTCCTGCGATGCCTCCACCTCCTCCACTTCCAGGGCTGCATTATGGTTCTTCAAGTCAAGGGCTTGAGGAGTTGGAGTGGTTATTCTGCAGGCCCTGGTGACTCGTGTCCAACCTTGGTCCTTCTGTAAGCTCCATCCTCACCTATGCTGGAGAGCTTGGATGTTTCAAGAAGCATATAATCAATGTACCTCTCACTGTCATGAATGCTCCTCAGCCTTGCCACCTCTTCTCTGAGCTCCTCCACCTGTTTCCTGAGAGCTTCAGCATAAAGGCATCCTGCATATGGAACTGGTCCTTCAACTGGCATTAGGATCTCTGCCTGGACAGAGGTAGAAACTGTAACTGGGGCAACAGCTTTGGCAATACGATTTTTCCCAGCCATCGTTCAATTGGTGGAGCTTTGGTACCTTGCTTTGAAATGGAGAGACCCTGTCAGGAATTCCTTGGAAGATTCTGAAGACTTTTATGCAGTCCTCAGTTCTTTCATAGGCTAATCGGGCCCACTAATCCATGATGAGGTGTGAGAGGCTTCGAAGAGCTGAGAAAAAGAGAAACTAAGCAGAGTTTTAAACTTATACCACTAAAAACCCCCCGAGTATTTCCCCTTTTAAAATAAAACATCAAATAGACTAACTCTTTCTAAAAATGTAGACCAAAACCCTTTTAAGTGCTTTCAGGCAGAGAGCTAGTAGTTAAAAGCCACCCACGCTTACCTTGCTTTGAAATGGAGAGACACTTCTGGTGAATGGCCCTGTGCACTGGAAGTGAATGCTACAAGTAGCATTGGCTGCTGTTGCTGACTTAGAGAAAGAAAGATGAAGATACACAGTGAGTTGTACCACCTCCTGGACCCACCATCTGAGACCCCACTTACTCTCCCAGTACCCAGCCAGTCTTTGATTTTGTTGTCTTCTTTTCTCCCACTCAATTTTAAAGTCTCCACCAAAGTCCCAGGCCCTGCTCTCCCCCATCTCCCTGTTCCCAGTACTGCCTCCTACATCCCTTCTGCTCACCCATCCAGTTACGTCCTTGTCTGATATTCATTAACTCTCCCTTTCCTCTTTACCCTGTTATTCGTTCTTATGCCCCTCTCTTTCAACTCTCCTCTGTATGACCTTTTTTCTTCTCTCCCATGCAAAATATCTATTCCCCTCTCCATCCTCACTTCCACAGCTTCTTTTTTTTCTCTGCCCCAGCCCCACCACTTCTAGTCCTCCACCAACATGAGCTCCCTTATAGTTCCAGCCCCTCCCAGCATCTGCTCCCTTCCAGTCCCATTCTCCCCATTCCCCAGCATGAGCCCATTTCCAGTCCTACCCCCCCAATCAGTCCTCCTCCAGTCCCTCCCAGCATCATTTCCCTTCCAATCCCATTCTCTCCATCCCCCAGCATCAGCCCCTTTCCAGTATCAGTCCTCCTCCAGTTCCTCCCAGCATCGGCTCCCTTCCATTGCCTCCATTCCATAGCATCAGCCCTTTTCCAGTCCTGGCCCTCCAGTATCAGCCCCACTCCAGTCCCTGTCCCGCCCAGCATTCTCTTCCTTTCAATTGAAGTCTCCCCATTCCCCAACATTAGCCCTTTTCCCATTCTAGCCCCAAGTAGCAGTTTTCTTCCAGTGCCAGCAGCTCCTCCCCCATCTTACACACTCACACTCACACACTTGCACCTCTAGGGGCCCCACGCATGTCTGTCTGGCTTAAGGAGTCAGTGAGGCCCAAAGTTCAGCTCCCCAGCTCACAGCTGCATAGCCACCAGAGCGTTTTCCTTTTACTCCTACGGCTGTGCTACATTGCGGCCGCCAGGGTCGCTCAGTACATTTATTTATTTAGCTGTATTTATATACCACCTTTCACCAGGTCAAGATGTTTACAGGGAACAACTTGAAGTACATTATAACAACGTTTTAACTATATACATCATGCAGTGTACATAGAGATTATACAGAGGCACGTCCTGTCTCTTGCGCAAGAAACAGGAAGTGCCCTGTTTAGCTTCTACATAGTGAGCCATGCTGGTGGCTGCAACTTAGCACAGCCACGGGAGAAAAAAGGAAAATGCTCCGATGGCTGTTTATTCCCATGGCTGTGCAGAGGTGAGTCAGGGAGCCTGACTTCAGGCCTCACCGATTCTGTCTTAAGCCGGTCAGGCGCTTGCGGGGCCCCTCGAGATGCGGGGCCATGTGCGGGTGACGTTCTTGCACATGCCTCAGGCTGGCCCTATTTACACCCTCTCTGCCCTCTCTGAGACCAATCTTGCAGTTTGGGCTATGCAAATAGGTTTACATTTTCAGTTGGCAAGGTGACTTGTTGAAGTTAAATGCCAGCATCACCTTTTAACTTAATCTGTATATTCAGTGTCATAATTCATATAGGTAACGTCACTGAGTATCCAGATAGTGCCGCAGCGGTCATTGTATTATCTTTTAGTTTAGGCCTGCTTTTTGGGGTATATAACTTATCCAAATAGTGTTTGAATGTCGCTGCTATCTGGATAAATTTCTGGCCTAACATGGCCCACAGATATATAGATGATAGCTGGCCATTCAACAATTTAAATGGTCCAATATTATCCGTATATTTTTTTCGAAAATATGAGGTGTGATCAAAACGTATTGAGACTTGTTGTGTGCTTTATAACAATACCTTGCACCATGATGCTATAAAGCATGCAGTGACCTAGTTACTGTATGTACTTTGCATGTGCAGAGTGTAGTGTGGCTGCAGCACACCTGTACTTTTTTTAATCACGTGATGTTTGGTATCGTGTAAAAGCAGTTTGTCAGATTTACAATGAGTGAAAAAATTGAACAGCAAATTTGCATTAAATTCTGCCAGAAACTTGGAGATTCGTGCAAAGAGACTTATGACAAGCTACAGCAAGTGTATGGCGATGAATTCATGAGTCGTGCTCGAGTTCATGACTAGTACAAATACTTCCAAGAGGGCCGCCAAAGTGTTGACAGTGACGAATGTTCTCGAAGGCCGCCCCCGTGCAGGAAGAAAGACAAAGTTGAAGCAGTGCGTGTCACAATACGCTCAAATTGTTGATTGACTATCAGGGAGCTTGATGAGGACATGGACATCAGTTTTAGGTCGATACAGTGTATTCTTACTGTCGATTTCGGGATGAGATGTGTGTTTGCAAAGTTTTACTGAAACTCCTGTCTCCTGACCAAAAAGAAAATCGACTGTCTGCAGCCAGGAAATTGGTGAAATGCATTGAAAATGACTCAGATGTCATCAGAAAGATTCTTACTGGTGATGAATCATGGGTTTATGGTTACGACCCGTAAACTAAGACTCATTCCTCGCAATGGAAGACTCCAGACTCTCCCAGACCGAAGAAAGCTCGTCAGATGAGGAGCAATGTCAAGGTCATGCTCAGTTTTCTTTGATTACCAGGGTATTGTTCATCATGCGTATACTCCAAAAGGCTAAACCATCAATAAGGAGTACTACGTCCAAGTTCTGACTCGTTTGAGAGATGCAGTTTGTCGTAAGAGGTCAGAGTTGCACAGGAATGGTGAATGGTTGCTTCATCACGATAACGCCTCAGCTCACGCATCACATCTTGTCCAGCAGTTCTTGGCCAAAACAAATCGAGCAAGTCCATCCATACTCATCTGACCTTGCACCCTGTGACTTTTTCTTTTTTCCAAAACTGAAATTACCCTGAAAGGAAGGAAATTTGACAACTTGGAGACCATTAAGCAAAATTTGACACAGCAGCTTCACAACATTACAAAAGAGACATTTCAAAATTGTTTCCAGCAGTGGCAGGAACGCTGGAGGAAGTGTGTTTTACTGGAAGGGGACTGAGCGCAATAACCGTCAGTATTATACTTCTTGTGTTATTGTACAAGTCTTGATACTTTTCGATTGCACCTCATACAGGTAGGCTAATTTATGCGTTCACTGGAGTGCACAAAATTGCCTTTGGATATCAGTCTGATAGAATATAATTATGCATTTCTGTGCAGCATTTCCAGATTAACCAATAAAACTCTCCCAACAAAGGGTGCAGAGCGAACGAGGGTGTTTCACATTATAACTCAGCATACAAAAAGATTCTTTTTAAATTCTGGTGTCACATCAGTGACACCACCAGCAGCTCCTTCTACTGCTAGACATTGTGTGTAGTAACGCAAACTCTTAGAAATAGATAGTCATCAACTTACCAGCACCAGTCCAAGAACTCAAACTGCACTGACTCTACATTTGAAAACTCAGCACGGCAAATATTCTATAACCCCGACACATCTCCAGTTGAGAAAAGAGAACAAGCTGGACTACCACGTAGAACCAACATGTTAACAGGATCCTTCACTTCAGTTACACATACAAAACACAACTATCATTTACTAAAGAACAAATGGGGAAAGCATGCAGAGCATAGCTCATGGAATTCTTTCTCACCTCTCTGTGTGTGTGTGTGTATGTGTACGTGCGCAAATCCGCCCGTTCGTATCCGTCTGTTCGTATCTGCCCCTTGTATGCATATCTCTGTTTTATATGTTTTGTGTGCATGTGTATGTATCTGTTTTGTTTGTGTATGTGTTGGTTTGTGGGCTGGTATGTTAGTGCATGTTTGTATGAATAAGCGTGTGTTTCTGCAGCGTTGCATGCATGCTTGTATATGTGTCTGTGCACTCTAGCATATGTGTTTAGTTGTGGGGGATATTTTGTAGAGGTGGGGTAGTTAGTGGGATGGTAGAGCAGTTGTAAGGGAGTGTTTTTTTTAGGGGTGGAAATGTTGTGATGGGGCAGTTTTTGAGGGTAGGGCAATTGCATAGTGGTAGTTTTTGGAAGTGGGAGCAGTTTTCAGGATGGTGGGGCAGTTGAGAGTATTTTTTATGGATGGGGTCGTTTGGGGCATGGTACCGCAGTTGTGAGTCAGTGTTTATAGGGCTGGGGCAGTTGCATGGGAGCTGGTTTTGGGGGTAGGGTAGTTGCAGTTTGGAAGTTTTTGAGGGTGGGGCAGTTTGCAGGGTAGTGAGGCAGTTGCGGGAGTATTTTGGGGGTGGGGAAATTGTGAGGGGGCATTGGGAGAGTAGAGAATAGCCAGAGGGAGTTTGAAAGGAGAAGTTCCTCAACTGCTGTGTTTGTTTATGTAGGTTTCTCTGATACAGAAGCCTGAGCTCCTCCCATAAATATGCATTAGTCTATTTTGGGGGGAGGGGCTTGTTTCTCTGGAGCCACCAATCTGATTTGGCCCATTTTCGAATTTGATGTGTCTTTTCATTATGTTTCCCACATGCCAAGTTTCATCCTGTTCTGTTAAATTTTCAGGCGTTATTTTTCCCCAGACAGACAGATGGATAGGCATGCAGACATTCTCAATCCCTTTTTGTGTAATTCTTTCCAGCCCCCCCCCAATATAATTCTTTCCAATATTCAAATTAGAAACAAATATGCAGATAAAAAAATGAACCTCCTCCCAAACCCTCACTATCAGTTCAATAGTCTCCCGTTTGATCCCCCCCATGCCTTAACTGTTGGGGGAGGGGCAAAACTATGTCCACATACTCAAACCCCGTGCCGTCATCTTGGAAAACGGCAGCACCCGACCCTGTAAGGTATATCCTGGGATGCACCTGGCAGGATCGGTCTGCAGAGTAATTCCCGGGGTGCATCCTGGGACGTACAATTTGGGGACACTTGGATGCACTCCAATAGTCCCTCTGCCTGGTGGGATCGATCTGCTACCAGGGGTTCATGGAGGGGGTAGGAGTCACTGAGCCACTAGGGAAGATTTGGTGGAGGGGGGTGGGAACCACGATTGAGTGGTCTGTCTTGGTCATCAGGGATGAAGTGTCATACTTCACTTCAGATGATCTTTTTGCTCCCGACTGAATCTTTAGGCCTGTCCGATGCTGGAATAAAGATCTAGGTTTAAAAGAAGGATTTAAGTACAGTTGTTTATAATCGGGAGCAATTCCAAATGAATTCTTTTGAATGAGATTAACATGCCCTTTGCACTATGCTTTAGTATAGTGGGTTTGCTCACGGCTTTCCTGTGTTAACTTGCATTGGGAGTAAGGCGAGCATGGTCAAAATCGCCAGCGAACCACTGCGCTAGAGCATAGCACAGTTTGCTGCATCAAACCGTGAGTGTCTTCAGTTTATGTAATAACATCCATCCTTTCTTTCCTTATCTAGAAAGAGCTGCACCCAAGAAACAAGACAAAGGAACCCATGGGGGGAACCTCTCAAAGGATCTGGAAAGAGACAGACAGTTTATCGGCTCATTTTCCAGCTCCTGCAGTGATAGTAGGAATCGCTGCAAATCAGTCAAAAAGGAGATGAACCAAGCAGGGAATGGGATTGTTAATCCTGCTGCGTATGACCAAAGAGCCGGCAATGAGACAGATACAACGGAAGAGCGGAGTAACCAAACCATAGAACGAAGATGTGTATGTGACGCTTGTGTGATATACCGCTGGGATCACATAACAATGAAACATAAGCAGAGATCTCATACTGAAGAGAGGGCCATTACGCATGCACATGACGAAAAAAGCAGCATTCAGGGGGCAGAACTAGAGAAACAACACAAAGTCCACAGTGGGGAAAGACCATTTTCATGTGCTGAATGTGGAACGAGCTTCCTAAAGAAGGAAAAGCTACTACGCCATCAGAGAATGCACGCAGAAGAGAGACTGTTGTTGTGTCCTCAGTGTGGGAAAAGCTTCAGTAAAAGGCGATCTCTAAAGCGACACCAAAAGATTCACACAGAAGAAAGACCCTTTTCGTGTTCTGAATGTGGTAAGAACTTCAGTCAGAAGGCGCACCTGACAAAGCACCAGAAAATTCACAAAGAAGATAGAGCGTTTTCATGTACCGAATGTGGAAGAAGCTTCCTGATCAAGGAGAGCCTCGTACGCCACCAGAGAATCCACACGGGAGAGAGACCCTTTTCGTGTGCTGAATGTGGCAAAAGCTTCATTGGGAAAGCAGATCTAGTATACCACCAGAAACTCCATACAGGGGAGAGACTGTTTGTGTGTACTGAGTGTGGAAAGAGCTTCATTCAGAAGTCGCAGCTAACCATGCACCAGAAAATCCACACAGGAGAAAAATCATTTTCGTGCACCGAATGCGGGAAAAGCTTTCTATTCAAGCAAAGCTTAGTATGCCACCAGAGAATCCACACCGGAGAGAGACCCTTTCCGTGTGGTGAGTGTGGGAAAAGCTTCATTCGGAAGACAAATCTAAGATACCACAAGAAAGTCCATACTGGAGAGAGACCATATATGTGTACTGAATGTGGGAAAGGTTTCATAAGGAAGCAATATCTAACGTGTCACCAGAAAATCCATACAGGAGAAAGGAACTTTTCATGTGACGAGTGTGGGAAATGTTTCATTCTGAAGACACACCTATCAGGGCATCAGAAAATCCATAGAGGGGAGAAAGCATTTTCATGTACTGATTGTGGAAAAAGCTTTCTATTGAAGGAAAACTTTGTTCGCCACCAGAGAATCCATACAGGAGAGAGACCCTTTTCATGTGCTGAATGTGGAAAAAGCTTCATTCGGAAGATTGATCTACGGTACCATAAGAAAATCCATACTGGAGAGAGACCTTTTATATGTACTGAGTGTGGGAAAAGCTTTATTAAGAAGCCATCTCTAATACGACACCAGAAAATCCACACAGGAGAGAGGAACTTTCTGTGTGTTGAATGTGGTAAATGCTTCCTTCTAAAGACACACCTAACAGCACACCAAAAAATTCACAAAGGTAAGAGACAGACAGACAGCATAAGTAAAGTTTAAATCCCCATCAAACAAAGCTGAAACAGAAAAGCTCTGGATATATTTTTATGAATATCCGATAAAGTGTAATAAGGAAGCAGACTGGATTCACTGTCTACAAAAGAATATAAAAGTAGCAAATACCAAAAATTTGGAGTGGCCATAAATAACAAGCTGGCAATCGGGTTAAGAAGAATCCCAAACTAGCCCTGACCCTGGCAAATGGCAAAATCAATTGATCTCGCAGCCAAAACTAACACCATGATGACTAATAACAGGAAGATCACTTTTTCCTCCAAAGGGAGACCCAAGTAATGTCCTCAAAATCTACTCACCAGTAACTGATCTATGTACAATCTACAAACTGTTTATTGTAATAGATTCAACAGAACAGAAGGGCAACAAAAGAGGAGCATTTGGAACTAAAGACTAGTTAATGCTGAGTAAAGAAAGCTATTATGACTAGCAGTAGAAAGAAGTCAAAACCTTAGTATAACGTGGATTAATTATAAGAAAGCATTTGATAGCATCCCATAGTCTTGAATTATACATTCCCTTGAAATGTACAAAATAAACCCTGGATTGACTGGGAAAAGCAAATTCACCGTGAAAGTGTGGCAGACTATGCTCATTCCCTGTCACTACTTTTGTTTTGTCTGACACTGAATCCACTGGGTACTTCATGAGTTTTGACTTTAGCCTTAATCCCAGAGATTCTAATCATCCACCAATAACATCACATCTACTATTTGTAAATGACTTAAACATTTCTAGAATAGATCCTGTAATTATCACTATATTTGAGTAGTAAAGAACTTTTAGTATGATATTTGGATGGGACAAATATGCTAAAGAGACCCTCAATAGTGCAACAATAAGCAAAACTGAAAATATATCTCTGATTGAAGCATGTAATAGATAGGAGCTTGATTGGGAAGATGCATATAAATGTCTAGGTGTAGATGCAGGTGCAATAACCCAGCAAAAATCACTGAAAGAAAAAAAATCAACAAATATTAAATGAGACTGAAACTTACATTGAAAAGTGCTTTAACAGCACAGAATGTCTTGCAATCAACTTCAAGCCCTGTACTTTGATGCAGGTTTCGAATCATACATAGGCTCCGGAAAGAGCCAAACCAACGAGATGTAAGAACGAGAAAACTCCTCTATGGCAACCAGCTAATCTATAGGAAACAGTACTGCCCAACGCCTGAGTAAGTTCTGGGTCTTCTACAAACAGATTACCCGTACAGAGCTACTATCATCTACAGAGACTCTGATCTCTTGCAATTCCAAGGATGCGGGAAGGGCTGCAAAATCGGATCCTTGTCTTGGAATTGGTCACTGTGGCATCACTGTGAGAGACTGGGAGCAGGGCTGAAGAGGAAACCGAAGCAGCGGCTCTTACTTACTCACCTACAACAATTCTAAGTTTTGGATAGAAAAGGAAGCGTGACTGTATGTCATTTGGGCTCTGTCCTGCTATTTTGCTGCTCGGAGCTAGGATGCTGCACTTCCAACAGCAGAGACATATTAGTCCAAGGGCCACGCTCCAGCCTCGGATAGCTTAAGAGAACCCTGCCACTCTGCCACTGACCTCCTCCTAGCCTCAAGCCAAATCATGAGTGGGATAAAGTGAACAAGAGAAGGAGGGGATTAGAGGGAGGTGAGTGAGGAGGAGGAGGGAGAAGGTGTGTGTGGAGAGAGGGAACTGGAATGAGTGTGGACTAAAGGAGCGGATAAGAGTGGGTACGGCATGGGTAAGAAGCAGGTTATCGGTAAAAGTGAACAGGGATTCTGCAAGGACACTGGGTGCCTTAGGTGAATCTTCAGTCTTACACCCTTTCCCCCAGAGATTTTGATAACTGAATTCAACAGTCATGATCATCCCAACACCACCCCTCCTACAGCAATCCTGCAAAAATACATATTTGGGCAATTCTACTTCTAAATATTAAAATTTGCTTTGCGTGTGCCTGATCTCCGTGCAGGTAGAATGTGCTGCCGGCTCTTCCTGAGTTCGCTTGGCTGTCGGGATCTATCGTTTTGCTTTGACAGCAGTTATTCTTTACTGCTCCTCAGAAACTGCTGCCCTGAGCAATCTCCTAATGGTTGGGCCAGCGCTGCAAGTGGATAAAGGGGATAGGGGTGAAAGTGTAAATAAGTGAGTGAGACAGAGAAGGGATCAGCATCAGTAGGATGTGTGCGAGTTGGGGAATCGAAGGAGTGTGTGAGGGACTGGGGGGTGGTAAGGAGAGTGGATGGATTGGAGGGGGTGATAGTCAGTGGGGATCGAAGGGGTGTGGAGTGTGTGAGTGAAAGAAGGGATTGGTGTTGAGAGATGATGTGTGAAACTGGATTCTTCCTCCCTTCTTTTGCCTGATTCTGGGTCTTCCCCTTCCCTCTCCTTGCATTCCTTCTTTCTCCCTCCATCCCCCAAGATCCACTTTCATTTCCTCTCCCTCTTCCCCTACGCTCTAAGATTATTCCCCTATCCTTCTTCCTCTTCCCTCCCCCTTTTCCCTAGCCACCTCTTTTTAGCGTTGAGCACTAAGATCTCCTTTCTCTCCTAAAAAAAACCCCAAGTATATATTAACCAGATAAGAAACTAGGGCTCTGAGTACACTCGGGCCTCCAGGAAAGCTTCACAGCCTCAACAGCTAAGGGTGAACGTGAACTACCACAATCCGTCTCCATCCTTATACAATGAAAAACATTTCAAGAAGCAGACCAGCCAAACAGGTGACTAAAGCACAAATATTGTAGGGAATGCAAAAAGTTAATTCATAAACCACAAGCAGATCAAAACCTGACACAGGAATTGGTAAGGAGAGATGAACTTAAATCAAAAAAATGAAAGACTGATAACTGCAGCACAGGACAGTGAGCCATTGACAGTGAAAATGTTTTTCAACCAGTATAGAAAAAGATCAATAAAACAGATAAATGCAGATACTGTAGCAATGAAGTGGAAATGATCACAAATCTCATCACGAAGTGTGACATGCTGATGTCAGAAGGCCTGCTCACAGAGAGGCACAATGAAGTAGCACAGCTCCTCCACTGGAAACTGCTTAAACACTATAATATTGCTGGGCCAGAAAAATACTGGTTCAGCACCCAGACAGAACTCTGAAAAATGAAGAGGTTATGATCCCTTGGACATTCTCATTCCCAGCATTAAAAAGCTTAAAGCAAGAAAACTGACATTGTGGTAAAGGAGAAAAGCACAAAAACAGCACTATGAAATAGCAGGTTCCTTACCAAGATTATTCTGTAGTACAGACTTAATAATTTTATATTTTGTATTTCTAGACCACCTTCCCAGTTTTATTTCAAGGCAATTTTAGCTTTTACAGGTTACAAGCACACCTTAATATATTGCCTATACATATTATACCTTACGAACCCCAGAAGGAGGCACGTGCTAGTATGAAGAAGAGCACTGGAGGTAAATCTGAAAGATGAAAATCATGGGCTCACTCCCTGGCTGAAGAGAGAGGTTCATGCCTGTCATGGTATGTGCAGAACTAATCCATTTGTAAACACTGTCCTGAGAGATTTTGTACAGTATGGCGGTAATGTTGTAAAGTATTTTCTGTGTGCAAAGCAAGTTTTGCGCAAGGAAAATGGCTATAAAGTTGCATAGGGATATAAATGTGTGAAACATAGAGCTACGGCAAGGTTGTGCCTTCTTTTCTGAGATCTGCATATAAGTGTTCCTGTGGGTGCAGTTTGGGTGGAGCTGGAACAAAGCTGTGATGAGTGTACGCACACATTTACACCTTTTTCCAATCAGGTGAAAATTTGTGTGAAAGGATTTGTGCACCACTGAGGGTTATCATATGAGTCTATTCTGTAAAGGCACATAACTACATTCAGCGTTGGCCACTAAGGGCCCAATATTGAGTTGGGCAGGCTATGCACCCCTATGGCGGATAGCCCTGCCCACCGACCCTTAATCCCAGATATTCAATGCTGGGGACTGGGGTCATATGTGGCCCGGGCATTGAATATCTGTGGATCACTGCGCACGCTGGAAGCTGCAATAGCTAACCAGGCAGCAGCGATGCTGCCCGGTTAGTTCCTGTGCCTTAAAGATAGGCAAGGGTTTTCCTCGTCTATCTTTTAAGCGCAGGTTGCTAACTGGGCAGCATTCAATATTACTGCTGCCCGGTTAGCGACAGTCTCCGCCTCTGCTCCAGAACATCCCCCGACATGCTCTGATGCTAACCAGATAGCATCGGGGCACATAGCGGAATTAGAAGGGGATATTCAACGGCACTAACAGTGTAAGTGCCGTTGAATATCCTGATTTAAGGATTTACACGGTTTACTGGGCTGTAAGACAACCCCCACCAAAAAATGCACCAACTCCTGAACTCCCTCATCTTGTACCCCTGAACAACAACTGCTCTATACTGTCCATGTCTAAAGTCTGTCTTATGTTGAAATCATCAATGTTGCCTACCTGGTGATGGTCCCACCCTGATACTTAATTCTCCCCACCCTTATATGTAACACCGCTTTGACCCAGTGAAAAGCGGGATATAAATACAGTTAAATAAATAAATAAATAAACTATGTAAATGCCTTTTCAAAATCTGGCCCTAAATGTATAAACCCCCCTATCCATGAATTTTCAGTGGCGTTATGGAGGTAATTTTATACCAGGCTGCCTAGGTGGGGAGGCCAAGTAGGTGTCTATTTTAGAAAGACATGGGAAGGCCCATTTTGAATAGGTCGTGGAGAGAGGAATTAAGATGTCCAGGTCGGGGTGTGAGCCACTTCCCCTGTATTTCACAAAGGCTCTGCCAAACACAGACCCTCTTGTGAAATACGTATAAGGACGTGTGGAAATGCATGTGGTTTTTTTTGCCAGCATATCCAGCGAGAGCGGCAATTTTAAAAAGCTGCACATGGAAAAAGAGCATCCTAGTGTCCACCAGTAGTGCGTGGGAGCAGCTTTTTAAACGCTGCTCCCAAGAGCATCGATCTCCTCACCTTCCCAGCATCATTAGATGTTCCCCTCACTTCATTAACACCCCCTCCCCAACCTTAGTAGACAATCCCCCAACCATATCCCTGGCTTTTACCAGGGGTTCCTAGTAGTCTAGGAGGAACAAGAGCGATCTCTAATCGTTCCTGCTCATTACAGCTCTAGGTTCAGAATGGTGCTCTTGACCCCCTAGGAGTAATGTTGCAGTACTACCACTAGGGTTCGAACTGCCAAATAAGAGCATGTTCAGGGGGTGGCAGGAACATCTGATATTAGGAGGGGGGTTGTCCCATCCAAATCATACCCTATCCGTGCCCAAACCGTGCACCCCTTGAAATCTGGATGTGGTATATAGATCTTCGTGTGTAAAGCAGCTTTCTAAACTCACTGCACGCGTAGCCATTCTACATATGCAAATACTATTATTTACATGTGGAGATGCTCCTAAAATAAGGGTCATAGACATCTAGAGGACATGTTTACTAAACTGAGCTAACAGCGCGCATTTTTGTACTAGGTCCCATTGAATAACATGGGACTAGTTACCAATAATGCACGCCAACCATTTGCTCAGCTTAGTAAACGCACCCCTGTGTGCCTTTATAAAATACTAGGGGCAAATTGGCAGAAATCGCAGCAGGATTGCAGCCGTGACTATTGGGAGACTATATTAGTCATGCTTGCTGATATAGTGAGAGTCCATTCAAGGGATATTTTTCATTAATTGCTAGATATTTTATTTATTCTGTGGCATTTTTTTTTTAATATTTATATTTTTATTGTTTTTCAAAAAAACTTAACAAGTAAAACACTTGCATTAGAAATAGGGGAAATTTCAGTAAATACAAACAAACCCAGAAGAAAAAAAAATTCAAATGGCAATAAAAAAGAAAAGAACCCCTCTAACAGCCCACAAGAGAGAAATCCAAAAAGGAAAAATTAATAACAATATACAAAGAAAAACAAGCATTCGAACAGCCCTAATTAAATCACATGTCTTCAAGAACCCTCTCACTCACCCCCTAAAGAGCCTCGAGTATTTAAAAAGGAAAGTAATTGAGAAGGATACAAAAAAATATAGGAATTTCCCTGAAGTTTTATCAGGCACTTACAAGGGTATTTAAAAATGAAAAAACCTCCAAGCTGGGAAACCCGTGGCCGCAGGATTAAAAACTCACTCCTACGGCGTCTGGTCTCCCTAGCTAAGTCAGGAAATATGCAGACAAGACACCCCTTAAATAATACATTCCTTTTTTTAAAGAATAGCCGCAATAACCAATCACGATCAGAAACTAAAGCAAAAGTAACAATACAAGAAGCAGGTTTTACTAACACATTATCCGAAGTCTCAAACAATTCAGACACATTTAGTTCATCAAATCCACCCAGCCCAGCGGCCCCAGAAAAAAACGAGACCTTACAGGCTGTAGGAAGATAATAAACTTTAACAACTGGAGGACATGAATCGACAGGAACCCCCAAACATTCAACTAAATATGATTTAAACATTTCCTTTGGGGAAATAGTTGACAAAAAGGGAAAATTAATCAATCTAAGATTGGCCAATTTAGAAAAGTTCTCAAATTGCTCCAGCTTCATCTTGATCTGGTTGGAGTCCTTAACAAAGGACTCAGATAAAGTCTCCAGTTGAGTATTCTTAACTGAAGCTTCTTCTACCGAGACTTTTAGTTCAAATCATTTTTATTAATTTTAGAAGAAGAAGAAGAAAGACAGCCACACAACTTTTCATAACAAACAAATGTGGGGGGCAATAAAGCCAACTCCCACAACTTGCAGGGTACACTGAACAGTACGAAGCATTACACAAGGAAAGGCTATACGTATACAACAGGTACAATCGTTGCAAATAGGCAGAGAAATACAAGGCTCAAGCAACTAGCCTAAAATACATTATAATGTGGAAACAGAGGTGATAGCCGTATACGCAAGGGCTACTATCCCAAAGTGGCTGCCTGCCCCCCCTCCCCCCCCTCCCCACGTCCCACCCGATACGATCAGTTATGGTCATTCAGATACTGGAGGAATCCGGGGAGGAGCCATAGGCAACTAGGGCACACCGCCGGTTACAATAATCCTCAATCTCCCCAGGCAGAGTCTCTCAACCACAGCTCACACATTCAAAAGCACACTCCGCTCGCTGGGAGCAAGCGTTTGGATAACCGGGAGCCAGCGTGTCAGAAAAGTGTCCCAATGTCGCCCTCCCTGCCGCTTAGCTGTAAGTTTTTCTAAATACATCAATTCGCGCAAGGCTTTTTCCCACATGAACACCCCTGGAGGCGTAGCGTCCAGCCAACGAGTCAAGAGAACTTTCTTAACCAGCAGAAAGCCACGCTCCAGGAGTTCCCTGTGCGACGGAGCCAAGGTCAGGTCTAGAGCTGACCAATCATGGAAGAGGCAAGCATCACGTTGGCAAACATCGCCAACCTCAAGCCAGCCCGCCAATTTGGTACAAGCCTGGCGCCACACTACTTGCACCGCCGAGCAGCCCCAAAAACGATGCAGCAGGGAGCCCACATGTTGGGAACACCAAGAGCAGGCAGACGTGGACCGCAAGCCAACCTGAAAAGCCCACAGATCAGTGACATAGGCTCGCCAGAGAAATTTGTACTGCAATTCCTGCAAGTATACCCAGGAGGGCCCTCTCGGAATATGGCCAAACGCTATACGCAGGGCCGTTACTGACATCCCTTCCACCCCATCCCCATTCCACCGAGTCACCAAGGCCGCCAGAGAAGGTCCAGGTGAAAGGGCGCTCAGAAGTTGAGGATAAAGCGGGTTCCCGCGGTCCCGCTCCACTAATAATTGTAAAAGAGTTCTAGGGGTCCCTAGGGCGGTCCTCCCGCCACCCGACCTCCACCCCTTCAAACCCTCCAAATAGTGTCGAATCTGTAGGTAACCATAGAACTGACGCGGGGGAAGGTGAAAACGGGCAGCAAGAGTTTGATAAGTCTCAAGAGCGTCCCCCCCGGTGAGCACAGGTCCCCAAGACATACCAAGCCATGTGCCGACCAGGATTGAAAGAGATTCCTGGAGGGCATCCCAGGGGGGAAAGCCGGATTTCCCACCAGAGGTAGCAGGAGAGAAGATTTGGAGCTCCACCCAAGCTTATTGCTCAACACGCGCCACGCAGCACGAAGCGCTCCTATGTAGGCTCCACTTCCACCCCCCTCCCCAGGGATGGCCGCTCCATATGTAAAACATAAAGACTATGATAGGGGGCACAAATCCCATTTAACTGAGGCACAGGGGCACACCCCTCCCCTCCATTCAACAAGCCCCAAATATGGCGCGCCATGTAGCGAATATTATAGAGCCGTAGAGAGGGCAAACCTAGTCCACCCTCCTCCACTCCTTGCATCAAGACCCTCAATGGAATCCGAGCTCGCCGCCC
Organism: Ichthyophis bannanicus; assembly: GCA_033557465.1. Lineage (NCBI taxonomy): Eukaryota > Metazoa > Chordata > Amphibia > Gymnophiona > Ichthyophiidae > Ichthyophis > Ichthyophis bannanicus. The sequence continues at coordinate 161,242,933 of CM066031.1, read as the reverse complement.
ACCCCAGAGAAAGCTCCGAAGGAGGCTGTCCAATTTCTTCCAGTCCTTCGCCAAGATCCACAGAGGCAGCAGGCGGAGCACATACAGCCATCGCGGAAGTTCCACCATCGTAAACAGTGCCACCCGCCCCTTCAAGGATATGGGCAGTCCTTTCCAGCCAGAGAACGTGACCTTGGTCTTCGCCAGCAGGCCCGGAATATTAGCCTGGTAGAGTTGATGCGGGCGGTCTGGGAGATTAATACCCAAGTACTTTAAGGAGCTCTCAGCCCAAACCAGAGGAAAAGGCCCGTCCCACGATGGCCGGACCCGTCCGCCCACATCCAATACCATTGATTTGGAGGCATTGATTTTGAGGCCCGAAAAGCTACCATAGTATTCGATCAACTGCAGGGCACGCGGCAGAGACTGAGTGGGGCGCGTGAGACACAGAAGCATATCATCTGCAAACGCGCTAACTTTGGTCTCCTCGCCCCCCATCACCACCCCCCGCACCTGTGGGTCGCATTGCAGCGCGTGTAGCAAGGGTTCGAGAGCTAGAACAAATAGGAGAGGGGACAGAGGGCATCCCTGTCGGGTGCCTCTCTCTAAGATAAAAGGCTCAGAATAAACGCCATTGACCCCCACCCGGGCCATGGGTTGGGTATACAGCAGTCGTATCCAGGTCGCAAAAGCACCAGCAAACCCCATGACGTCCAGAACGTCCCATAAGAAGGCCCATGCCACCCGGTCAAACGCCTTTTCGGCATCCAGACTCACCAGCAGCATCGGTGTCTCGTGGCGCAACGAGAGTTCCATCCCCAGGAGCAATTTCGCAATATTCCGAGAGGCCTCCCGCCCTTGCACAAAGCCCACCTGGCGAGGATCAATGAGAGACGGTAAAATAGGATTTAACCTTTTAGCCAAGACAGAGGCCAAAAGCTTCATATCACAATTGATTAATGAAATGGGTCTATATGAAGCCGGATCTAATAAATCTTTCCCGGGCTTCGGAAGTACTGTTATGTCGGCGCACCGCATATCACGAGGAAAGTGACCCACCCGACAAGCTTCATCAAAGAGAATCACCATAGTCGGGGCAAGACGCGCTGAGAGAATTTTGTAGTATTCATAGGTGAACCCGTCCGGGCCCGGAGCCTTATGCGTACTCCCTGCCTGAATCGCCCGCTGTATTTCCCCTACTGTTAATGGGGCATTAAGCTGTTGCAGATCTATCTCCGAGAGGCGAGGGAGGTCGAAGTCGCGCAAAAAGCGTTTCCCACCCTCATAGTCCCTCTCTTCCTCAGTGTAGAGCCGCGCATAAAACTTACGAAAAAGTTCAGCCAGCTGCGGGGGTTGGTGCTGTAAAGATCCGCCCTCGTCACGCAGCACAGGGATGAAGCGCGATCCTCCGGGGGCCTTGACCAACTTAGCCAAGAGTTTGCCGGATCTATTCCCATAGCGGAAAAGCTTATGCTTATAACACTGCATAGAATAGCGGGCTCGTCGCTGTAAAAGTTCATGGAGGGCCGCCTGCGCTCCAATATACTCGAGCCGCAAGACTTCCCCCCCCTACCCTTCCCGCCCGGCGCTGCAGGTCGAGGACTTTGCGCTCTAAGACTAAAAGACTACGGTCCATATGTTTACGGCGCTTGACACAGTAAGCAATGATCGCCCCACGCAGGACCGCTTTACTAGTTTCCCAAAGCAGAACTGGCGAACAATCGGGCGTATCGTTGAAAGAGAGGAACTCGTCCCATTGCGCTTCCAGGAACTTCCGAAACTCCAGGTCTTCCCACAAGTGGGTGGGAAAGCGCCAGCCCGCCCTAGGAGTCCCCGCACATACCCAAGTTACCCACACTAGGCCATGGTCCGAGATCACGATCGGTTTAATGCCAGCTCGTTCCACTTTAGAAACCACCCCCTCCCCTACCAAAATGTAATCGATACGAGACCATGATTGGTGAGCTCTAGATAGGTGAGTATATTCACGGGAACCCGGATTGAGAAGACGCCATATATCCACCAAATCTCCCATCCGGCACAAGTAACCTACCCCCCTACGCTGCCACGCCCTTGCATCACCCGAAACGGATTTGTCCAGGTGCGGATCATGTGGACAATTAAGGTCCCCGGCCAGAATCAGGTTGGGACTCTTCGCTCCGTGGACAAAGCTCAGCAACCTACGAAAGAATGCATGATCATAGGTGTTAGGGGCATAAACATTGACCAACCAAATTTCCTCATTAAAGACTTTGGCGTGCATCAGGAGATATCTCCCCCCGGGATCTACCGTCAATTGTTTCACCTCTAAGGGAATACCCCGTTTCACCAGGACCGCTACTCCAGCCTTCCGAGTTCCGGAGGAAGCGCCATAGACTCGTCCCACCCAGTCCCGTGCTAACTTCTGATGCTCCACCTCACTGAGGTGTGTCTCCTGCACCAGAGCTATATGGGCCCCCTTTCGCTTAAGGAATTGCAGCACTTTAGTACGTTTCATAGGCGAGCCAATGCCCCCAACGTTCCATGAGACAATTTTTAGACTAGACATGTGCTCTTAAAGAAAGGTCACAATGTAAGAATATCACAAAAACAAATCCCAGGAGTCACCCAGCCTCAACTCCCAGAACAGGCCCCGGCTTAGTAGAGGTAATAGACCCCTCCCCAGATTCCCCTCCTCCTCCAGCATCCAAAATCCAGATATCCCCCACCCCCCATCTGCCACCCCCTCCTCCCCCATCCCTTCCCTCTTTTCCCCCCCCTCCCCCCTCCCACCCACCATTGCACCCCGAAACTTCCCCCCACCCGGCCTCCCCCCCCCAGTCACCTACCCACCACTCAACCCCACGCCCCCAAACGCTCACACAGTCAGTCCCACATACATTCTCACAAACACTCCCATCCTCTCCCCCTCCCCCATTCTTCCTGATGAGTCTCCCCGTCCTTCCCCAAGCTATCTAACCCCAAACAGTACAGACCCCACTAAGTGGGGTAAGATCACCGTCCGCCTCCCTTGCGCCACCAGGTCTCCTCTCCAGCAGTGTTATTGATGGCAGCATAGAATACATCTGCACCACTCTAAGGGAGCATTCCAACCAAAAGGCAATCTCTTACACAGTACAGGCTTCAAAGCCATATCAAACGCAATCCCAGACATATTACCCATCAAGAATGTTCAACAGTTGAAACAAGAGAGTTCTTCAGGGTGTCCAGAAATTTCCGCGCTGCAGGGGCCTGCTCAAAGGTATGCGTGGCGCCCTTATGGAAAATCCTCAGCGTAGCTGGATAACTCAAGGCAAAACGGGTACCCCCTTGGATGAGTTCAGTGCAAATGGGCGAAAACTCTTTCCGTTTTGCAGCCAGCGAGGCCGAGTAGTCCTGAAATAGATAGACAGGTGCATTATCCAGCTTAAGATCCCTCTTTTTCCGGTATGCCTGGAGGATCAGGGTCTTCTGATGAAAGTCCAATAGGCGCGCCAACACCGGGCGAGGTCTTGTGCGGCCCTCCTGCCATGGTCCCAACCGATGTGCTCTTTCCACGTGGATGCGGCCCTGCAGGTCTGTCAGGCCCAATTCTTTCAGCAGCCACGTGGTGAATAAGGAGAAAAGCTGCTCCCCCGTCCAAGACTCCAGGATCCCAATCAGCCGCAAGTTATTGCGGCGGGAGCGATTCTCTAGGTCATCGACCTTGAGAAGGAGGGCGTCAATCTGTTTTTGCTGCTGTTTCTGAGCCCGCTGCGTTTCTGACTCCCCCTCCTCCAGGCTGGCTACTCTCTGCTCCACTTCCTCCACTCTTTTAGTAAGCTCACCAAACGTGTCAGACATCTCCGCCAATTTTTGCAACACCGCTGCAAATTTGGGCTCCAGTAGTTTAGCGACCTCATAGGCAAGTTCTTCTGGCCCCGAATCGACACTCTCTGCACTTGGTGATGCAGGGCCCACTGACGGCTTCGACGCCGGCGCCATTTTAAGGTCCCGCGCTCCGGCAGCCTTCTCCCTCCTCGTCACAGATTTCATGCTCCAGCCTGCGTTAGCGCCAATAAAGAGGCCCGGGAGTAAGACTCGGATATTGGGAATTGCAGCAGGATAGGCTGGCCGCTCAGTTTAGCAAGTATGCCGCCGATTTAATTGCCGGTTCAGAGGGAGGCCTGGGAGCTCGGCAAGGACACGTCCTTACCCGCTCATGCGCTCACGTGATCTTCCTACCGAGACTTTTAACAAAGTCAAATCATGCTCTAAATTTGAAACATTCGTTGAGTTAGATACGACCTGTTCCTGAGTACGATTAATCTGAGAGACAAACGCTTCTCCAAGTTGATTAATAGCCATCCAAATAGATTCTAGGGTGAAGTGCTCCAGCTGTGGCAACGCAAAAGAAAAAACAGACCCTCTTTGAGTGCTTGACAAAGTACCGCAGGGCTGTGAGACTCCAAAAGAGGGGAGATCGGCGTCTCCAACCAACGCCTCAGCAAGGTTCACCGACCCGTGCAAAGCTCCTTCTTCCTGCCCGGTCGAGGGGAGTTCCCCCACCGACATGTGTTGCATTTTTAATCGGATATTGTAGACTGCTTTGGGTTCCATCTTAAAAGGCTAAAATGAAAGAAAATGAAATTTCCCTCAAACGATAGCTTTGATCAAAAGCTGATTGATTTCTGAGTTGGTCTGTCTATGGGGCCCTTTTATTAAAGCCTGCTAAGCGGTTGATGTACATTTTAGTGTGTGGTAACTGATACCATGGGGGCATGACAGGAGCTGCACACTAATGCCCATGGTAACTGCACATTGTGTGACAATGCGGAGAATAGGCAGGTCAGGGGTGGAGTGTGGGCGTGGAGAGTGCATTGCAGTTAACCTGGGGGCAATTGCCATTTGCTGTCAATGTGGCAATTAGTGTAGCTGCATATAATGAGACTTCTATGGGTGGCATTAAGTGCATCCATGTTAATTGTATTGTGGATTAGGTTATGCGTCTGTATGCATGTTGGCCACGCCCTTGACATTAAGTGCAAAATCCTAATGGGCTTTAGTTAAAGGGCACCAAAGTGGATTATTCATATTTAATTGAACATCTGGTTTAGCCCTGCTAGAACTGAATGTGTCATTAAGTCTTTTTTATTTGTGCTATTGGGTTAAAAGAATGATAAGAGCAACTCTGCAGTGGTTACAGTATTTGATTTCAAATCTTTCTTTTTCCCCATGTCACTGACATTCTCAAGCCCACAATTGGCTCTTTACTACTTGTGATGTCACAGTAACACTTTGTTTATTGTGAATCTACTGTAAATCTAATAGATGTTTCTTTGTCTTCTAAATGATGCTGTACATCATTGTTCCTTAATGAAATAAAAGTGTGCACATGATGAAGTTCTAATTGCTCAATGCATGTGGCAAAAGCCAGAGGGCAGAAAAAAATCCACAATTACACAATCCAGCAAATGCCAGTGGGAAGCAAAATATATGTAAGCACTGAATGTATAAATTCAAGTATGGATTTTATTTTAATTTCAGGCACAGTAATAACAATAAGGGAGCTGGTAGCCTCAAACGGCAGGAATTTGTTTATTATTTCATATACCACCTTTCTTTATAAAGGTAAGATGGTTTACATCAGTTAAAATTAGATATCAGGAAAGGAACTCCATCTAAATATAAGGAAAGGAGAGAAAAAAAAGATCTGGTACATTCCTGTTCCCTGAGCTGCCAAAATGATTAGACTCCGTGGTTCTTTAAGAGGTAATTTTATCAATTTTTCCCACATGTAAAACAACTTTTATAATATTACTCCACTAAAACGATTGACTGCTGTTAAAACAATAAAGACCCAATATTCAAAGGATTTATGCTTCTAATTTTGAGAGTTATGGGTCTGATTTATCAAATGCTGGATATTCAAACCCCACAGTGGTCAGCTGTGGCACTTAAATATCGGTGCGCTATTCAACAGCAGGTATCCGGATAAGAGCTGCCGTTGAATTTCCAGGCTGAGCAGTGCTAACTGGATAAATGGTGACCTTATGCAGCGATTTTCAGCCATCACTTATCTTGTTTCCAGCTTAGGACGGCTTTTCAAGTGGGCTAAGTTGGCCAAATAGGTGGCGAATGAAAAACCCTCTAACCAGAAAAACTCACCGTTTATCTGGTCAGCGCCTTCCGAACACCTCTGAACTAACCAGATAGTGCTGCTGCTTATCACAGTGAGCGCTCATGGCCGGCTGGCCTCCCATTGGCCAGCTGGCTAAAGGTTTGAAGTATTGGTCCCTATGCTCCTAAATTGGCGTCTTCAAAAATTTACTAGGACAGAGCTGCTAAATTTATACTCAAATGGCCCGATATTCAAAAAAAGGTTGAACTTGTAAATTTAGGCTCAAGTTGGACTCCTAAATTTGTGCACTATTCAGAACCCTTAGCCAGCTGACCAATGGAAAGCTGTCCAGTTAAATATGCTGAATGCTATATTCAGTGGTATTATCTGGACCATGCCACTGAATATCTCCAAAGACTTCCCTGGTACGATCTGGTTAGTGCAGGGCTAGTGCGTGCGTACAGCAAGGGCAGTGTTGGAGCAATCTGGATAAGTGCTAATTTTATCCGGTCAGCGGGATTTTCAGTTGGCAACTTAGACCGCACAAAAAGCTGGCCTAACTTGCAATCTGGATATGTGCTGGCTGAATATTGCACTGATCGGATATTGCTGGCTCTTATCCAGACTTCACCGCTCAACCCGGACATGCAGCAGAAGCTCCTATTCAGAAACTGCTGCTAAATCCTGCCAATATCTAAACATCACGGCTGACTGCCATGGCGTTTGAATATCGGATTCTTTTAATATTGACCCTAAGTTTTCATCTGAAAATTTATCTTAATTTAAGAGAAAAGTTATGTTTATAAATTTAGGTCTATCATTCATTTGCTTAGATCAACTAACCAATTTCTAACCCAGTCATGAATTAGGCTAAGTGGGAGGCAACAAAGGGTACAGATAAATGGACGATGGCACAGAACGATGTTGTCAGTGCTGTGCCACAGAGATCCGTCTGATTCTTTTTAAGATTTTTGTTAGTGATATTGCGGAAGGGCTGTTGGGTAAGGTTTGCCTCTTTGCAAATGATACCAAAATCTGCAATATAGTAGATACCGAGGAAGATGTAGATAACATGAGGAGGGATATAGCAAAGCTTGAAGAATGGTCAAGAATTTGGCAGCTGAGATTTAATGCTAAAAAAAATTCAGGGTCATATATTTTTGCTGCAAAAATCCAAGGAAGCGATACAGTATAGGGGATGAAGTACTTCTGTCCACAAAAGAAGAGCGGGCCATGGGCGCGATTGTTTCTGATGATCTTAAGGTGGATAAACAGGTAAAAAAAAGTCAACGGCAAAAGCCCGAAGGATGCTTGGGTGCATAGGGAGAGAAATGGTCGGCAGGAAGAAGGAGGTGATAGTGCCTCTTTATAAGTCTCTGGTGAGATCTCATTTGGAATATTGTGTGTAATTCTGGAGACTGCAACTTCCCTTGTATGCAAATACTAGAAGTCTAAAAAATAAGATGGGAGAGTTAGAATATATAGCACTAAATGAGAGGTTAGATATGATTGGTATCTTGGAGACATGGTGGAAGGAGGACAACCAGTGATACCTGGGTACAAACTATATCGTAATGATAGAGCAGATCAAATTGATAGAGGGGTTGCAATCTATGTTAGAGAGGGCATTGAGTCACAAATAATTAAAGTTTTGCAGGAAACAAAATTCACTGTAGAATCTCTATGGATTGAAATTCCATGTAAGAAGGGGAAGGCAATGGCAGTGGGAGTGTACTATCGAGCACCTGGCCAGAATGAACAAATAGATGATGAAATACTCAAAGAAATCAGGCAAACTAACAAAAGTTAAAGCACAGTAATAATAATGGGTGATTTCAATTACCCCGGTATCGACTGGGTCAGTGTCACGGCAGGACATACTAGGGCGATAAAGTTTCTAGATGAAATAAATGACTGCTTCTTGGAGCAGCTGGTTCATGAACCGACCAGAGGGGAAGCCATTTTGGACCTAGTCCTTAGTGGAATACAAGATCTGGTGCAAGAGATACGGGGTGTTGGGGCCACTTGGCAATAATGATCATAGCATGATCGTGTTTGATTTAATAAATGGAGGAAGGATGGCAAGGACATCCACAGTACTACTTTTTAACTTTCAAAAGGGAGACTATGATAAAATGACGAAAATAGTTAAGAAAAAACTAAAAAGAGCATTTGCAAAGGTTAAAGATTTATATCAAGCATGGGTGGTGTTTAAAAATATTATCTTGGAAGCCCAGACCAGCTGTATTCCACACCTTAAGAAAAGTGGAAGGAAGTCCAAAAAACTGCCAACATGTTTGAAGGTGAAGTCGGAGAGGTTATGGTTGCCAAAAAAGCATCTTTCAGAAAATGGAAAAAAGAGCCAGACGATGAAAACTGGAAACAGCACAAGCACTGGCAAGTTAAATGCAAGGCATTGATAAGGCAGGCAAAGAGAGAATTTGAGAAAAAGCTTGCTGTGGAAGCAAAAGCGCGTAATAATGACTTTTTCAAGTACATTCGTAGCAAAAAACCTGTGAGAGAGTCAGTTGGACCATTAGATGATACAGGGGTAAAAGGGGCACTAAGAGGGGACAAGGCCATAGTGGAGAGACTGAATGAATTCTATGCTTCAGTCTATACTAAGGAAGTTGTAGAGATGTTACCCATGACTGAAATGTTATTTAAAGATGATGCCGCAGAAGAATTGAAAGAAATATCAATACACCGGGAGGATGTCTGACAACTATTGGATAGACTGAAGAGTACCAAGGGTGTTGAAAGAACTGAAATTTGAGATTGCAGACCTAATATTAGTAATTGTGGCATATCATTAAAATCATCTGTAATACCTGAAGATTGGAGGATGGCCAACGTAATGCCAATTTTTAAAAAGGGTTCCAGAGGTGATCCGGGAAACTACAGACCGGTGAGCCTGACATCAGTACTGGGAAGAATTGTAGAAACCATTATAAAGAACAAAATTCCTGAACATATAGATAGGCATGGGTTAATGGGAGACAGCCAACATGGCTTTAGCCAAGAAAGGTCTTGTCTTACTAATTTATTTACATCTTCAAAAAAAACCTTAACAAACAGGTAGACGTCAAGGTGAGTTGGTTGATACAGTGTATCTGGACTTTCAGAAAACCTTTGACAAGGTCCCTCATGAGAGACTTCTGGCATAACTAAAAAGTCATGGGATAGGAGGCAGTGTACTAGTGTGGATCAGGAACTGGTTAACAGATAGAAAGCAGAGGGTAGGGCTAAATGGCCAATTTTCCAAATGGAGAAAGGTGAATAGTGGAATACCCCAGGGATCTGTGCTGGGTCTGCTGCTTTTTAATATATTCGTAAATGACCTGGAAATGTGAGTAATGTGTGAGGTAATCAAATTTGCATATACACAAAATTATTCAACGTTTTTAAAACCCATGAGGATTGTGAAAAATTGCAAGAGGACCTTGATAAATTGTTGGACTGGGCATCCAAATGGCAGATGAAAGTTAATGTAGACATGTGCAAAGTTATGCACCTAGGAAAGAACAACTCAAACTATGGTTATACGATGCAAGGTTCCACATTCGGAACCACCAACCCAGGAAAAAGATTTAGGTGTCATCGTGGATAACTTGTTGAAACCCTCCGCCAAGTGTGCAGCAGCGGCCAAGAAAACAAATAGAATGCTAGGAATCATTAGGAAAGGAATGGAGAATAAAACAATGGATATTATAATGCCTCTGTATCGTTCCATGGTGCAATTCTGAAAAGGATATAGCATTATTAGAAAAGGTACAGAGAAGCGCCACCAAAATGGTAAAGAGGATGGAAGGATACCCCTATGAAGAGAGGCTAAAAAGGTTAGGGCTCTTCAACCTGGAAAGAGACAGCTGAGGGGGAGATATGATAGAGGTCTGATAGAGGTCTCTAAATTAATGAATGGAGTGGAACGAGTAAATGTAGATCGATTGTTTATGCTGTTCAAATATAGAAAGGCTAGAGGACATACAATGAAGTTACAGTGTAACCCATTTAAGACTAATAAGAGAAAACATTGTTTCACTCAACCTGTAATCAAACTCTGGAATTTGTTACCGGAGGATGTAGTAAAAGCTGTTAGTGTAGCCAGGTTTAAAAAAAGTTTGGAGAAGTTCCTGGAGGAAAGGTCCATAAACCCTGAGCAAGTCACTTAATTCTTCATTGCCTCAGAAAATTCCAAGTTATCAATATCCCTGTTTAATGTATATTACCAAGTTTAAGTTACAATGTAAACCGCCTTGACTGAAATGATAAAGTGGGAGGGGGGGGGAGGGTCATGTGATGAAGCGGGGCTGAATGGACTCCTGCCGGGTGAGCTCCGCTCCTAGTGCACCAAAAACGGCAAATAAACTGCATATAAAGATCATATTGGACCCTGTAATTTTCCCCCAAGGCAGCGGAAAGGGAGATGAGCCCACAGAGCGCAAGGGGTGGGGGCAAACGATAAGGTGGACCAGTGGGGATGCCCGCAAAAACCCCCAGGCCTATAAAGGAGAGATTATCAAAAATGGCAGCAGTGCAAACCGCAGCAGTTATCACATTGCAGGAAGAAGCAATATGGGAAATTACTCGTTCAGTGAGTGCGGTGCTCGATGAAGGCCTCTCTCGCTTACATGCCTCGCTGGAGGAGTTGAAGGGCAACTTTGAGTCTCAGATATGAGTCCAGCAGTTGGAGGCACGTGTGGAGCAGCAGTAGAGCAACACAGAGGCCCTTGAGAGGCAAGTAGCACAACTAGAGGGGCTCTGCAAGGCATTCACAGAGCAAATCGATGACCAGGAAAACAGAGGGTGACGAAACAATGTACGGGTGATAGGCCTCCCTGCATCATGCAGAGAGAATGAGCCCAGAGACATCATTGAAGAATGAATGCCACAACAGCTGGGAGTGGTAAAAGTAGGAGCACGACTGATGGTGCAGCAAGTACATCGGCTGAGGTCTCGACGAGAGGGGTGCTGATAGCACTAGACCGGTGATTGTACGTATACTCAGTTCTGCAGATGAGGACAGGCTGATGGGGGAATATCACAAGAGGCATCTGGAATACAAAGTCCATAAGCTACTAATGTTTAATGACTATTCTAACCGGGTAGCGGAGAGGCGCCAAAGTATGGCACCATATTGCTCTCAGCTAGCCCAGAGAGGTGTGCGGCTTGCATTACAATACCCTGCAAAGGTGAGAGTACACTATGAGAACCAAACGTCCTATTTTGAGACCGTGGTGGAGCTAAAGTCCTTTGACTCAATGCCTAGGGGGTAAGCAGAATGGGTCTGTTGTATCGGAGGACATAGCTGGACAAGGCAGCATACCACTCCCCCCCCCCTTCCTCCCCTCCCCTTTGATATGTCCTTTTTTGGATGCAAAAAACAGCAGTAAATGAACTGTGGAGCTTCTCCTTTCCTTAAGTACGGGTCATGCAGAGAACGGTGGACAGCTGAAGTAAAGCTGCTAGAGAGAGGAAATGAGCAGCATCAGGAGAGAGCATTGGACCCAATGCATCTGTGATTGATAATCAGCTGTTGGACTGGAGTAGGAATGTATGTGGGCAATCAGTTCTAGGGGACTTATAGGGGACTGAGGGTAATGATCATTGGGCGCAGCAAATGTATAGAGTTAATAATTGAAATGATTAAGGGAAAAGGGGACAATTAGTGAGGTGAATGAATGGTTTGAGGGCGGATATGGTGTGGATGGAATAATGTGGTAGATGGGGGGAGAGGGTCCACATGAGAGGCGCTGGGAGCGGGGGGCCGTCACACATGGTTAGGAAAGGGGAGGGAGTAAGGGCGACCAAGCAAGGGGTGGGAGGGGGGGGGCAAAGTCAGTAGGGGGCAGAGCATGGAGGCAAAAGGAGAACAGAGGGGTCTATGCGGCTGGGAGATGGGCCACCGTATTAGGTTAAGGTGCATAAACACAGAAGATGCAGAGCGCTATGGCATTGGTTAAGTTAAAAATGTACACCTTGAACGTGGATGGGATCCACTCACCAATAAAACGCACTAGGTTGCTTAACTACCTCAGAAAAGAGAGCACAGCTGTGATAATGCTACAAGAAACTCACCTCGATGCGAAGGAGCATGGGAAACTCCAAAGAGGCTGGGTAGGGCAGGTGGGCCACTCGTCATACAATGGTAGGCAAAGGGGGGTTGCTACCATTCCCCATCGGTGGGTACCTTTTGACATACACCAATGCATTACTGACCCCGAGGGCAGATATCACTTGAGTGGACAGTTGGGAGGTCATAAGATAGTCTTTTGTAACGTATACGCTCTTAATGTGTATTGCCACAAATTCTTTCTTACACTTAGCCTCCAAATTGCAATAGCTTTGAACTATCAGTGGGTCATTGGTGGGGATTTTAACTTGCCCCTGGACTTGACCATTGATTATAAGCCACCACAGGGTTGCAAATGGGGAACCAAGGAAAGGGGGTGGACTATTTGATGGGTGAACATGGGATGATAGATGTATAGAGAACTTTGCACCCGGAGGAGGTGGACTTCACCTTTTATTCAGCCCCTCATAATAGTTATGCTTAGCTAGATTATCTTTTGACAACAACAGAATCTTTGTTACCAAGAGTTGAGCAGGAGGAAATAAGGGATACGGGGCTGTCGGACCATGCCTTGGTGTGGCTGACCTTAAGGCCAGAAGGGGGAAGGACAGTCAAAAATCAATGGCGAATTAACCCAACCCTTTATAAAGACAACGAATTTCACCAGTACTTAAAGGAGGCTTGGGGACAGTACTGGGGAGAGAATGACGCAGGCAGAACGGACCCCTGGGTGCTCTGGGAGACTGCTAAGGCTACTATGCAGGGATGCATAATAGCGTACACAGCTGGAAAGAAAAGGCTCAATAATGCCCAAATTTTAGATTTATCACGATGACTGCACGCATTGCACAGGAAGCATATTAATTATATGAACTGAAAGGATAGGGAACATTATTTAACCTTGCAAAAGGAGCTGAACTCTTTGCTGGCTCAGAGTGGAGGGGGACATTAACGTTTATAAATACCAGCCACACAAGTGGGGAAATAAATGTGGACGAATGTTGGCACACCTGGTTAGTCCTGCGAAACACAAGACTATATAGTGAAGGGAGTGAGGAACTCACAGGGCGGGTTGGAGGAGCAGGAGGAAAATATACGAAAGCAGTTTCAACAATTCTATAAGGTATTGTACAGTAAGGGATCTGAGGACAAGTTGAGTAGGGAGGAATTCTTCCAGGGGATGGAGCTACCCAAAGTGACGATGGAAGAGCAGAAGGGGCAGAGCCGCCCTTTCACAGCAGGGGAAATTAAGAGGGCTATTCAAACGCTTAAGTTGGCAAAGGCCCCTGGCCCCGATGGTTTGGGAGCAGAGTTCTACAAAATCCTGGGTGGGGAGATCATCCAACCCTTCCAAAAGCAGTGTGAGGTAGCGCTTGCCAGGGGAGACCTAGGGGGAAGGCAAAATGAGGCCACAATAGTAGTCTTGGCTAAACTGGGGAGGGATAGAGAGCTGGTAGGGTCATACCGACCTATCTCTCTATTGAATCAGGATGTTAGGTAGATGGCCACAGTCCTAGCATGGAGATTGGCATGAGTGATTCCGAACCTTATGCACCCAGATCAAGTGGGCTTTGTTCTGGGGTGGTTTGCATCCACCAATTTATTGAAGGCGATGGCCATACTACAGGATGGGAAGTTGAAAGCAGGTGACAACATCATAGCGAGCTCGGATGCGGAGAAGGCTTTTGATAACGTATTGTGGGAATACTTGTTTTGGGTGGTGGAATAATATGGAATTAAGGGGGCATTCCTAGAATGGATCAGGGTGCTGTATCATAAACCCCAGGCCCATATCTTGGTAAATGGGGCACTGACAGAGAGCTTCCCTCTGTGCTATGGTACAAGGCAGGGTTGCCCCTTGTCCTCCATGCTTTTTTTGCTGTCATTTGAACCACTAGCTATCAAGATTTGAACAATGCAAAGATGGCTGGGCTAAGGGTGGGCTCGGAGACTTATAAAATCAATCTTTTTGCGGATGACATGCTGTTATTTATAGGAAAAGCAAATGAATCGATACACCAGGTCATGGAAATGGTAGCTCAATTTGGCACCTTTGCGGGGCTTAAAGTCAATTGGAGTAAGTCAGAAGTGATGGAGGTGAATCAAAAATGCCCCGCTAGGGGTAAAAGATTTCCCGCTTAAGTGGGCCGGGGAAACTATGACGTATCTGGAAGTACACCTCAGTGCTGACCAAAAGGCTGTCAATGCCTCTCCCTGAATGTTAAGGGCCTGGGGTCCTAGAGAAAGTGCAGTCTGCTATGGAGAGAAGCTAAGCAATGGAAGGTGGATGATGTTTTTCTCCAGGAAACCCATCTGAGAAGGGGGCAAGGTTATTTTTTAATATGTAAACAATATCCTGATGTGTATCTGGTGGCAGGGCATGATACCCCAAAACGAGGAGGGGTGGGAATTCTATTAGCTGCTGGTCATAAGTTGGGAGTGAAACAAGAGCTGCGGGAGGGGAGGGGACAGTGATAGATATCTTTCTTTTAGCGGTGCAATGGGATGTGGTGGAGGTAGTGCTGATGAACATCTATGCACCAAATGTACAGTAGGGGCCCTTTTTTGAGGATATACGGGTGATGTAACAGGGATTTTCCTTGGTTCCCCTGATATTAGGGGGGGGGGGGGATTTTAATCTGACAAGAGATCCACGACTGGATAATTTGGGGGAGCTCAACACTGGGGGGAAGGAAGCATAGGAAAGCACAGACACGCTTGGTAGACACTCTGAGTTTGGTGGATAGCTGGAGAATTAGGGAAGGTAGAACGAGGGCCTACACCTTCTCTTCAAACCCTCACCAGACCTACAGTTGAATTGATATGTTCTGACTGGATTGCACATGGGCATCCCGCATTGTTCAGGTAAATATAGGTGATATTACATGGTCTGACCATGAACCGATAGGCCTGAGGTTGAAATGGGAAACTATATCAGGTGGGCTAAAGTTTTGGAGATTCAATGTCTCTCTTCTCGATCAGGAGGGTACAGTCCAAAAGATGATGAGACCATTGGAAGACTACTATGCCCTTAATGATAATGGGTAGGTAGGACCCCAACTGTTGTGGAATGGGATGAAAATGGTGGTCAGAGAGGTGTTTAGTGTCTGAAGCAGCCTACTGGAAAAGGGAAAGGACCCAAGAGGAGCAAAATCTTAGAAGGGAGGGGGGCTTCTGGAAGGGGTTAATGCAAAGGGGGGGAGAGGTATTATGGCGTCTTCAAAGTGTATGCCATCGGCTGTTGCAGTTGTTAAACTAAGATGCAGCTTCTCAGTTAGATCGTCTTTGGCAGACCCACTTTGAGTGGGGTAATAAGGCAAGCAAGCTTTTAGCTGGTCAACTGAAGGAGCAAATTAGACAACAACAAGTACTGAAGATACAGGACGAGGGTGGAGAGTTGTGATTCGGGGAGGAGGAAATGCGTGCGCTGGTTTCAGCGCTTCTACCAGTGAACAGACGGCATCGATGGAGGCCATATGGGGATATCTACATGAGTGTGGGTTGGGGGAAGCTTACGGAGGAGGGCATGAATAGACTGGATGTGGAAATTGGCGCTGAGGAAGTTATAGGTGCTATCAAAGTTATGAACGACGATAAAGCACCTGGGCTTGATGGCTACACTGTGCGGTTCTATAGGAAGTTTCAGGGTCAGTTGGTGAACCGCCTGGTGATGGTGTTTAACAGGGCAAGCCAGGACGGACAGGTGCCGAGTTCCATGTATAGGGCAGGTGTAACACTGTTACCTATACCAGGCAAAGTCATGACTGTCTGCGGGTCTTACTGACCAATCTCATTGATTAGCTTTGATGCAGCTAGTATTGGCAAACCACCTGAAGCTGGTCATAGCCAGATTAATTTACAAGGATCAGTTGTGGATTATTCCCGAGAGACAGGCGAAAGACAATGTGAGGAAGCTCTTAAACCTAATTTTGAAAGCTAAATCAACAGAAAAAGACGATACTGGTGGCAGTTGATGCCGAAAAGGTCTTCGATTGAGTCGAGTGGGGCTTTATGTGGCAGATGCTAGAGAATGTAGGGTGTGGACCCTGATTTGTGGGGTAGATTAAAGCACTGTATGCAGAACCGAAGGCCAGAATTTGAGTTTAATAGGGCTTATTCTGCTGAATTCCCATTGGGACGAGGGACGCGTCATGGATGTCCCCTATCACCTTTCCTCTTCGCCTTGGTGATTGAACCATTGGCGGAACAGGTGAGGAGTGAATGACCTGCCCTACCCTTCACCGGGCAACAGAACTTGGGCTCTTGGGATTCGATCCCTTCACTCAAAGCAATGGGAAAGAAAGAAGTAATAATAAGTAATTAATAAAACAATTCACACACACAGAATTATGTTAAAAACACAGTAACTCTTAAGGCCTCAAATGGAGAGTTCACAGTCCTGCAAACTTGTACATTTCTTGTAAATCCCCTCCTCCTTGGTTAGGCCAGAGCACCCTTTTTATTGAAAGAAAACTGCTGCATGGTACAAATTCAGCTCTACGTCAAGCCTCAGCATCACTTTTGTTTATCTACGTATTATAGGTCAAAGTAAGCACAGACATATTGCTCAGCTGAATTAGGAGAAGCAAACACATTCTGTTAAACATGGCCTTGGTTTTGGGTACACATATCTCTCCAGGCTGCTAGTGAATTCCAAACTGCCAGGCTTCAGTCTGTTAGTAAATTCTAAGCCATTCTCCGTATTAACCCTTTTCAGAGGGCTCTGGTACCCCACTTCAAATTACTTTCAACAAGGAGGAATGCAAACGTGATGGGGATAACGGACGGAAGAAGATAGTTCAAAATTGGATTGTTTGCAGATGATGTTATTTATACGGCGATCAAACAGTTTATCACCGCCCCAATGTAATGAAGGAGATTAGAAGAGTACAGCAAGTATTCCAGTTCTAAAATGAATACCTCTAAAGCAGAGATTTTAATGGTATGTTTGGTCGAGGGATTAGAGGAGCGGTTGAAGACTGCCTTCCCATTTCGTTGGGCGAAGGGACTGATTTGTTACCCAGGGGCGCAGGTGGGAGCTCGATGGGAGGCGCTCTTCTCTTTGAATCATAATAAGTTGTGGATGGCTATTAAGGGGGACCTGAAATGGTGGAAGAGGGTATCGTTGTCGTGGATGGGGTGTATCGCCACTATTAAGATGAATGTGTTGTCAAGGCTGTTATATCTTTTTATTATGATCCCGGTGCAGATCTTGTATGCGGTCCTCTGTCTAGGGCAGAGGTGTATTTTTTTATTTCATCTGGCGCGAGTGGCGAAGGAGGTATTCATGACTGAGAGGAGAAGTGGCGGGCTGGGCGTCCCAGATTTATGGGCCTATCGTGTGAGTGCCATGCTGACTGGTGTGGTGGAATGGGGCAAAGGAGGAAATGGTAAGCAGTGGGTTCACATCAAGCAAGCATTAGTAGGGGGGGTCCCACTGGATAATTTGGTGTGGCAGCCAGGGAGGGTGCGAGCTCCAGACAGTGCGCCACCAACGGTGAAAAGTATGTTACAGGTGGGAGCGCTATAGAGAGGTGCTGTGTGTCTTTATCAGAATACCACTATTTGCTGGAACCCTGAATTTCCGCCTGGGGACCTGCATGGGGTGTACAGGGAATGGCAGCAGAGAGGACTAGAGCGCATGGAGCAATTAGTAGATAGTAGGGGGCAGCTTTTGGAGTACAAGACACTTCAGAGGAGCTATGAGTTAAAGGAGGGGCAGGAGTTTTTCTGTGTGCAGGTGGGGCACGATGTGCGATCCAGTCAGGGGGAGGAGTAAGCAGGGGATGGGAGGGGGAGTGTAGGGGTTTTGAGAAGATATACCAGACATTGGAGGGCTTGAGGGGACTGTTATCCACTCTGTACAAGCAGGTGTTGGGGTGCAGACGTGGGGGAAAGTTTAGCAGAGAAAGACTGGAGAGTAATCTGCGAAGCCACATGGCGGCTCTCAGTGGCATCCTCTATAGTGGAACATGGGTACAAGATGATCTACCGTCCGTATTGGGACCCTGAGACTGAGTAAAATGGGTGGCGTGAGAGGGGGGGGGGGTCGAGGAACTGTTGGCAGGAGTATGGGCAGGTGGGCATGTTCTCTCACATGTGGTGGGATTGTTCTGTGGTGTCCCAATATTGGGAAGGCAGTGGTGGACCTGATTGGAAAGTGGGGGGTGGGGGTGGGAGGATGAAGCGAGACTCTAAACTTTCCTGTTAAACTTGCTTCTTTTAACGGGTGATGAAGGAGGTGCTAGTGCCCGCATGGATGTGTATTATTGTGGCCAGACTTGTGGCTAGACGATGGCAGGAAAAGGAAGTGCCATCTATGGCCGAGCTACGGAACAAGCTGGTCCCTTACTAGGAGTTTGTTCATGGCCCTGAGGTCTAGCATGTCACAGGCCACTGCCCACTGAAACTCTAACCCTGGCATTTCCAGGAGCAATGGAGGGTATATAAGCTATAGTGCAGCCAGCAATAAGTCTAGCTAGATGAGTTCAACCTTCTGTCCAGCCCCGCAACTCAAGTTTGTAGGTGAATAGGGTGTCCCTTTGACCGGCCAGCTAGTATAATGTCGCACAATGTTGTACTGAAGGGGAGCCATAACTGATGCGGATGATGATATTGAGCCAGTAATCCAGATAGATGAAGGCCTGGAGTGAGTGGAAGGGAGGGAGGGAGGGGACATGAAAGGCTCTTTACTGGGGAAGGGACGACTTGAAAGAAGAATGGTGCGTTTAGGTTTTTTTTTTTTTTTTTTTTTTTTAAATATATGCACTGTGTAGTGACAAGCTAGAAAGGGGGTTCCCTAATAAAAATAATAATAACATTAGAAAGATGGAGAGGGGGTTGGGGGGCTAGTGGGGAGAAAACAAATTAAGTGGATTGTGAGGGGTGTATTATTGAGGGTAAGTTGTGTTCTGGTTCTATCATGTGTTCATTGCCACAAAAAAAATTTCAGTAAAAATTTCAGTGTTCATTGCCACAAATTGTATGTGTGTACCTTTATACAGGCTTCTGAGCAGGATTAAATGCCCGCGACTTTAGTCTAGTCATGATTTTTGCTGGTTTATTCCTACTATTTTATAAAGGCACATAGGTGCCTATGTACCCTAACAAAATAGGCTAGAAAAAGGCACCTTCTTGCCCTTTCAACCTAGGTGACCTGTTAAAAAAATTATCTCCATAGTGTACACTCCTCAGCTCCGGCACACGGGGAAAACTCAGGACCCCTTCCTGCGCCTCTTCAGCTTTCACACACAGGGATCTGCGCAGCTCATTTGTGTACCCTCCTCAGCTCTCACTAACAGGATATTCATGGCTGTGCCCTGTGCCCCTGTTGGCTCTCACACATGGGGATCCTCATGGCTCATAGCCAAAATGCCTGTATATGTTCTCTTAGGCTTCCGCTGCTAGTATCGTGACCTTTGCAGTTTTCCCGGTCATGTTGCATCGTGCTGTGGCTTTCTTTAGGGTGAAATCACCCTGATGAAACCATGATGGCTGAAATGTTGGTTCCACTGACTAAGACCCAAAAAACTGCAAAGATCAAGGTGGTATATACATTTTAATAGTGGAAATGAAATAATAGACACATACAAAATGTCGGGACTGTACCTAGCCCCATGCAAGCGGTGCAGCCGCACAGGGCGCAAGGGCTTGGGGGGCACATTTCGGCTGCCTGCTGTTGCCCTGCCGTTGCCACTTTTTCTTCTCTCAGCGGCGGCAGAACAACCTCGGATAGCCGAAATGCACCCCTTAAGCCTTTTCGTGGCACTTTAAGCAGGTCTGGTCCCTCCCTCCTCTGATGTGGTATCAGAGCAGGGAGGGACGGATCTGCTTAATGTGCCGGCGACTTGCACATTGGGTGCGTGCCCTCTCCTCCACGTTCATCCAGCTGCTTTCTGCTCTTTCCCTGCTGCCGGCGCTGCCGTGGAGAAAACAGAGGGCGGCAGCAGCAAGGTAAGAGCAGGCAGCGGCTGGACGGAGGTATATGGAGGAGGGGGGGGGTGCGTGCCCGATGTACAAGTCGCACAGGGCGCGATTCTAGCTTGGTACGGCCATGCAAAATTTATCATGGATGTATTGTAGTTATGAGAAATAGTGCTTGTATCTGTTATGAGGTGCTTGCTTTGACATGGATGCAGTGCAGTGTGGGCGTAAGCATCCTTAAAATCCAGGAAGCATAGCCAGTTTAATTTTCCCATAAAGGGGATTATAGTGTGTAAGGAAACCCTATGAACCCTAGCTCGCTCACCTCACTGTAAATAGTATCCCCATGACACACACCCCTCTCTCTCTCTCTGCATGCCCCCCCCCCCCAAAGCTAGCCTTGACACAAATGCTTGTTGTAATATTATAGTTCCTATGTAAACCGCTTTGATTAAAAGATAAGGCGGTATATAAAACCTGTTAAATAAATAAAAATAAACAAACTTTTTCTTTTACTTCAGGGCCCTGAAGTCTAGCATGGGATAGCATCCTCCTGTTTTTGTTGCGGGGGGATCAGGAAGTATTGGGAATAAAATCCCCAACCTCTTACTCTTGAGCTGTACTGTCTTGAGTTTTCAAAGGAAGGAAGGCTCCTCGAGAAAAAGTTCCTAGGGTGAGAGATAAACTAACAACCTCTTGGTGAGAATTAGCATGGGTTTTCCAAGAAATGAAGTCTATACCTATTTCACATTTTGCTTAGAACCCGACTGTCTGAGGATACCCTAAGCTGATGGGACGCATTTGGGCATTATTTATGATTATGCAGTGGAGTGTGTTTGCTGTTTTTTGTTTTTTAAATTGTTGTATTGTCTGTATTGTTCAATCTCATCTGAGTGTTTTATTATAAACTGCTGAGAATAGGTTTAAATGGATGAGTGGTGTATATAGCATTTTTGTAAATAAATAACACAAACGAAATAAATTATGCCAATTGAATAACATGACTTGCATTTAACTTTACAAGCTCTATTATGTATAGCATTATCTCTCCTCTCCTGGAGCAATAGACAGCCTGATGGTTCTGGAGACAAAGTGCAGGAAAAAATAACCCTTCCACCCTCAATGCCCTTATCCAACATCCCCTCATCTCTCAATGTCTCCCCCCTCGAAAAAATACACCCCCTCTTGATGTCCCCCCAGCACGTACCAGAAGGTTCCCTGGTGAGTAGTGGGGAATGAAGCAATATCCGAGCACTCACCATTGCTCCTGTCTCTACAATACCCACCAGGGAGAGTCCCTGTAGGTGCTGGGGGGACTTTGGGGAGTGGGGGATAATTGGATTGTGGCATCAGGGGGGTAGGGAGAAGTTGAATGGTGACATCAAGGGGTGGGATGATGTTGGATTGGGGCATCGGTGGCAGTGGAAAGCTGAATGGAACATTGGGGGTTGAGGGGACATTGGGAGATGGTGGGTTATTTTTTTTCTTGCACCCGTTCGGCCCTTTATAAGATAGCAGGCCAGCAATCTTTATGTTGCTGCAACCCGGTACATTTACTTTTTCTGCCTGCAGCAAAAGAAAAAATTCCAATTAGTACATGTCAGTAACCTGTAGTACTGCGATATCGCAGGTTGGTGACTCGCACGGTAAATTTTGCTGTGGTAAGACAGCACAGTTTACCGCAGCTTATTAACTCTGGTCCATACTGGTTTCTGTTTTGAAGAGCCCTGGGAGCTATCTGACGGGTGCTGCAACCAGGGACGTCCTGCCTAGCAGCTAGACACAGCACGCATGGATCAGGTGGGTCGGTACCTTTTATTTTATTTATTTATTTATTACAGGCTCTTATATACCGCTCTATTCAGAATCAGCGCGGTTCACAATATAACAACATACCATAACAACAAACTGTTAGGTTTTACAGAGAACAAGGTCAGAGAACTTGGATAAAACATGGGACGTCATTACTGCAACTATTTACAAGAGTATTTACAAGAGTATTTACAAGTATACATAACAGGATTTGTTCTTAGTTTGGGTAGTGAATAAGATTGGTTAGTTGGTCAAGTAATATTGGGGGAAGAGGTGGGATTTGAGTGCTTTTCTGAAAAGGGATAGATCAGTGATAGCACGAATCTCTGGCGCTATGTGACCACACACGGGCTGTACTTTCTTTTCCGTCTGGGACAACACAGATAAAACATTTAGATGCAGTAAAATCTAAATCAAATGAATACTTTGATGCACCAATACTGGTGTTAGACTGGGCCACAAAAACAAATGAAAAACTTCAGCCCCCCCCCCCAAGAAAACCCTTACCGAGAGAACTGTACGGGAAAAAGAACTCAGACTGAGGGAGGGCGACAAAAAGAGTTCACTTTAAAAGCTAAGGGCCCGATATTCAAAGAGAAAACACGGTTGTCAAACTTGCTAATCACGAATATCCCTCTGTCTGGGATATTCAGCGGCCCGGACATGGTTGGGGCCATTGAATATCTCCGGGTGCTGCTACTGCCATGCCCCAATGCTAACCGGTTAAAATCGGGGCTTTCCGGGGGCACCGCCTGGACATAACCAGGCAGTGACTCAATATCACCACAGCCCAGCTATGGCAAAGCAGTGAAAGTAAGACGCAGCAAAGGCTGGCCCAACATTTGCTATAGATGCGCCTGAAGATCGCCGTTGCCCAGTTAGCTTTGTGGAAGGCCGTCTGTACCATGTGATTAAGAAAGGGGGGCTGGTAAGCCCTCCGTGACGACATGCCTCTGCTGTATTATGGAATGGCGACCCTGTTAGGGTAGGGTCAGTGAAAGACGTGCCTAATCTTGATAACAAAATGACGGCGGCAATATGTAGCTATATCTTATTGGCAAAAGAGGTTTTCTTTGTCTAACTTATGTGACATAGTGGGTCCTTCCAGCCTGTTAGAAGAAGCTAAAAAGCAGGAAACAGGAGCAGGGCTGAGATGTAAACAAGAGCACATGGCTTCTGGTTACCACAGAAACCAAGCACAAGGGAAAGGGATACGCCCGTGCTACCACTTAGAGAATGAGTCACAAGTTGATTCAGCACACCTGTTAGGGGGAGGAGTCAAGCTCTACCCTAGAAGTCACTCTAATAAAGAGGTCACAGTTGAGCCTATGGAGGTAGGCATAGGTGAGTTAGGGGAGTTAGACAAAGGTGAGTTAGGGGAGTTAGGCAAAGACGAAGGTAATGAGAGCTGCAGTGAAGAGAGCAGTGAAAGGAGAAGGACAAAGTCTCCGTGGAAGGGTGAAACGGAGCTTCCCTTCAGGAAGAGAACAGAAACCCCAAGGGAAGGATACAGCAAAGGCAGTCTGGATTACCTGCCATATTCTGGGGAGTACAGAAAAGAAAGAAAGCCAGGAAGGCAATTGAAAGCTTCTGTGCACAGCTCAGGTTGGGAGCCTACAGCCAGTTCCAAGTCACAGAGAAAACCTCTACCAGCTAGGTTTAAAGGTAAGCCTAAAGGCTGGGGTGCTAATAATTATAGTGATTTCATTTACCCAGAAGGTTGGGGCTGTAAAGAGAAGGACTGTACTGAGAATGCTTATCTGAACCAGTATTTAATTCAGGAGTATCACAAGAAGCCTGGAGCATTAAGGAAAGGCGTGGCACCAGGGGTTCAGTTACAAACATTTCCTGTTACAGAGGAAGAATTAATGGACATTGAGCCAGAGCATGTAAATAATAAGGAAGAAGTAATGGACTGTACGATAACTCTTTCTAATGAGATAATATCATTACGCTGAGTTCATGCTTTAAAGAGAAAGGCAGCATTGCTTAGAGTTAAAAGCATACAGCTGTGAAGAAACAGAACTGGTACCTTGAAATGCTGGAAATTAATGTGTTTATGCTGAAGTAAGCCTTTATGTTGAAAACCTTTAATTTGTCCTTATACCAGAAAGTACCTGGTTTTGTGTTACCTTATTTCCTGGTTAAAAATCCAACCCCGGGAGGGGAAATTAAATCCTTTGTTTGCTTGAACCACTTTTGAATCCACAACTGCTCCTCATTGGTCAGCGAAGGGACTACATCTCCCAAGAAGCTCTGCTTTAGGATTTGTGAAAGTAGCTGTTCAGTGGGGAAAAACCACTCGCTTAAACCCTACCTACTGATACTGGGGGTTTTTAAGGAGAGTTGGTCACACTTAGTATAAAAGAAAGAGTCTGGCTTTTGGCATGCAGAGTTGGAAACTGCCCTTAACTGTCCCGATTGTCTGGGCTGTTTGGGGAAAGGGCAGAGTCCATCTCACCAAAGCGATTGCCCATAGTAGTCTCGTAATAGTTTTTGTAGCTGTCTTCTAATTATCTGTTAGAAACTTATCAAGAGAATACTGTCGTCCGGTCAGTCTCTGAGGTATTTGTGACCAGAGGGAAAGGGAGAGAGAGAGAAACATTTCACAGCTTCCTGCCAATCTGGGCAACCCGGATATTCACTGCTGGGGTCGATATGACCCAGACATTGAATATCCATATTTAAGTTTCAGTTTCCCCCTCTAAAATTTTAACATGACGAGTCACCTTAACAAAATCTGACCATTGGGCTCCATGGTAAAAAAACAAAACAAAACCAAAAAACCTGAGGGGGTCCTCTTGTGGATTTTGTGATGCAATGTCCTGGTCAAACCTTTCACCATGTCCGTCGCTGACTGCACCAAGATTAGCAGGGAAGAAATCCAAGTGTGAATGAAGAAATTGAATCTTCAGAGACATGTTGCACTTCACGGTTTTGAATGCTTGAAACATGTTGTCAACCAGCTGGATGCAGTTTAGTGCCCTGTAATTGCCAAGAAAATTCTTAATATCCCTGAATGCCTTCCATGCGATTTTCTCAGGCCCTACTAGCAGATCTTTGAACCGCTTGTCATTGATGTCTGATTTGTAAACCCACAAAAATGTCTTTGTTAATCTTGGTATCGGTTATTCTTAGAAACATCTGTCTCAAATATCAAAATCCTTCACCTTCCTTGTCTTATTGCTTTCAAGAATTTTTCATCAGTCCAAGTTTTATATGAAGAGGAGGCAAAAATATCTAGCTTGTGTTGACAAGTGATTCATGTGCCACATTTTTCTGTCCTGGAACCAAATGCTTACAGAGCGGCCAGTTCTTTTTAGTGTAATGAGACTCTCTAGCATGGGAGTCCCATTCGCAAATGAAACAACAGTACTTGGTATACCCGAGCTGCATTCCTAGTAGCAATGCCACTACCTTTAGATCACCACAGATGTTCCAGTTGTAGTTGTTGTACTGTATGTGTTTCAAAAACCGTTCCATGTTTTCGTAGGTTTCTTTCATGTGCGCTGCATAGGCAATAGATATTGAATTGTGGACATTGCCATTGTGTAACAAGACAGCTTTTAGGCTTAACAGTGGTGAATCAATAAAAAGGTGCCATTAAGAACATAAGATATGTTATAGTGGGTCAGACCAAGTTCCATCAAGACCAATATCCTGTTTCCAACAGTGGCCAATCTAGGTCATAAGTGCCTAGCAGTTTCTCCAAAAGACACAAGTTTCACAATGCTTGTATTGGGTCAAGCAGTGATATCCTAGATACCTTTTAATAATGGTTTATGGACCTTTCCTCCAGGAACTTGTCCAAACCTTTTTTAAACCCAGCTACACTAACAGCTTTTACTACATCCTCTGGTAGCAAATTCCAAAGTTTTATTACATGTTGAGTGAAAAAAATATTTTCTTTTATTAGTCTTAAATAGTTTACCCTGTAGCTTCATTGCATGTCCTCTAGTCTTTTTATATTCTGATAACGTAAACAATCGATCTACGTTTACCCGTTCCACTCCGTTCATTAATTTATAGACTTCTATCATATCTCCCCTCAGCCGTCTCTTTTCCAGGTTAAAGAGCCCTAACCTCTTTAGCCTCTCTTCATAGGGGTATCCTTCCATCCCCTTTACCATTTTGGTGGCTCTACTCTGAACCTTTTCTAATAAAGCTATGTCCTTTTTAAGATATGGCGACCAGAATTGCACACAGTATTCAAGGTGCAGTCGCACCATGGAACGATACAGAGGCATTTATAACATCCTTTGTTTTATTTTCCATTCCTTTCCTTATAGAAACATAGAAACATGATGACAGAAAAAGACCACATGGCCTATCTAGTCTGTCCTTCCATATCAACAACTACAACAGTCCACTTTTTACCTTTAGAGATCCTCTGTGTTCGTCCCATGCTTTTTTGAATTCATTTACTGTCCTCATCTCTACCACCTCCACTGGGAGACTAATCCATGGATCCACTACTCTTTCCGTAAAGAAATATTTCCGCATATCACTCCTGAATCTATCTCCCTTCACCCTCATTCCATGTCTCCTCATAGCAGAACTTGCTTTCAATTGGAGTGGAGGAGTGGCCTAGTGGTTGGGGCAAGGTACTTCAGGCCAGGAGGTCGGGGGTTCAAATCCCACTAGAGGACAGCAACCTTGGGCCAGAAGGACTGGGGTTTCTAGTCCCACAGGTGCTCCTTGTGGTCTTGGGCAAGCCACTTAACCCTCCATAGTCCATGTTCCCTGTAAAATAGTTATCTCCAAGTTATAATGCCCTGTTCAATGTAATTTCAGTTTGTTCAATGTAAACCGCACTGATGCAGAATAGCGCGGTATATAAGAGAATGTAAATAAATAAATTGAAAGAGGCTCTCTCCCTGAACATTTATGCCACGGAGGTATTTAAACATCTCAATCATATCACCTCTATCCCGCCTTTCCTCTAAGGTGTACATATTAAGATCCTTAAGTCTATCCTCATATGCTTTATAATGAAGCCCACTAATCACTTTAGTAGCCACCCTCTGCACCGACTCCATCCTGTTCACATCCTTTTGAAGGTGCGGTCTCCAGAATTGCACACTATACTCCAAATGAGGTCGCACCAAAGACTTATACAGAGGCATTATCACCTCCTTTTTTTCTGCTAGCTATTCCTCTCCGTATGCACGCAAGCATCCTTCTAGCTTTTGCCGTCGCCTTTTCTACCTGTTTAGCTACTTTAAGATCATCAGACACAACCACGCTCTTCTTTAGTGGACAAAAGTACTTCACCTCCTATACTGTATTGCTCCCTTGGATTGCTGCAGCCCAAATGCATTACCTTACATTTTTTAACATTAAATCCCAGCTGCCAAATTCTAGACCATTCTTCAAGCTTAGCTAGATCCCTCCTCATGTTATCTACACCTTCCTGCTTATGATACCTAGCATTCTATTTGCTCTCTTGGCTGCCGCTGCACACTGGGCGGAGGGTTTTAACATGTTAAACATGATGACGCCTAAATATTTTTTCTGGGTGGTCATTCCTAATATGGAATCTTGCATCGTGTAAGCATAGTTTGGGTTGTTCTTTCCTAGGTGCATAACTTTGCACTTGACCACATTAAATTTCACCTGCCATTTGGATGCCCAGTATTCCAATTTATCAAGATCCTCTTGCAATTTCCACAATCCTCATGGTTTTTAACAACTTTAAATAGTTTTGTGTCATCTGCAAATTTGATGAGCTCACTCGTTATTCCCTTTTGCAGGTCATTTATGAATATGTCAAAAAGCAACGGACCCTGCACAGATCCCTGGGGTACTCCACTATTCACCTTTCTCCATTGGGAAAATTGGTCATTTAGCCTTACCCTCTGCTTTCTATCTTTTAACCAGTTCCTGATCCACAATAGTACATTGCCTCCTATTCCATGACTTTTTAGTTTTGCCAAAAGTCTCTGATGAGGGACCTTGTTAAAGGCTTTCTGAAAGTCCAGATACACTATATCAACTGACTCACCTTTGTCTGTTTATTCACACCTTCAAAAAAACATAACAGATTAGTAAGACAAGATCTTCCTTGTCTAAAGCCATGTTGGCTGTCTCCCATTAAGCCATGACTATCTACATGTTCAGTAATTTTGTTCTTTATTATGGTTTCTACCATTTTTCCCGGTACTGACATCAGGCTCACCGGTCTGTAGTTTCCCGGATCACCCCTAGAACCCTTTTTTAAAAATTGGCGTTACATTGGCCATCCTCCAGTCTTCAGGTATTACAGATGATTTTAATGATAGTTCACAGATTACTAATAGCAGATCTGCAGTCTCATATTTCAGTTCTTTCAATACCCTTGGATGTATATCATCCGGTCCAGGTGATTTGCTACCAAATAGTTGTAATACATCTTCCTGGTGTATCGATATTTCTTTCAATTCTTCTGCAGTATCACCTTTAAATACCACGTCAGTCATGGGTAACATCCCTACATCTTCCTCAGTAAGGACCGAAGCAAAGAATTCATTCAGTCTCTCTGCTATGGCCTTGTCCCCTCTTAGTGCCCCTTTTACCCCTCTATCATCTAATGATCCAACTGACTCTCTCAGAGGTTTTTTGCTATGAATGTACTTGAAAAAGTCTTTATTTCATATTTTTGCTTCCACAGCAAGCTTCTTCTCAAATTCTCTCTTTGCTTGCCTTATTAATGCCTTACATTTAACTTGCCAGTGCTTGTGCTGTTTCCAGTTTTCATCATTTGGCTCTTTTTTCCATCTCCTGAAAGATGCTTTTTTGGCAACAACAGCCTCTCTAACCTCACCTTTAAACCATGCTGGCAGTTTTTTGGACTTCCTTCCACTTATCTTAAAGCGTGGAATATAGCTGGTCTGGGCTTCCAAGATAGTATTTTTAAACACCCAAGCTTGATGTAAGTCTTTAACCCTTGCAGCTGCTCCTTTTAGTTTTTTCTTAACTATTTTCCTCATTTTATCATAGTCTCCCTTTTGAAAGTTAAAAGGTAATACTGTGGATTTCCTTACCATCCCTCTTCCATTAATTATAAAGAACTACGCAAAACAGAACGCAAATGGCACAACTCAAAATCCCCCACATATCAAGCTCAATACATGGCCACCCTAAAATCTTATCGTGACACACTAAATAATTTAAAAAAAAGAACACTACATCAATATTCTATCAAAATCCATCAACCGACCTAGAGAACTCTTCCAAATCACCAAATCACTAACCAATAACAACACAAACAATGAATCCATAGATTCCCAAATAGACCCTCAAATGCTGGAAAATTTCTATAAGACCAAGAAATCCAAACAAATTCCAACCCAATATACCCCAGAACCCTTGCCTACTACATTAAAGCATACATGGTCCTCATTCTCCCTTACAACTAAGGATTCCCTGGAGAACATCATTGCAAAAGTAAACACAGCAGCTTCACACCTTGACCCTTGTCCAGTAAGCTGGATCAAGGCTACGAAAACTGAGCTCGCTCCAACAATACTGTCCATTATCAATACCTCTCAAAAGCTTGGATACATGCCACCTGCACTTAAACATGCAATAATACATCCAATACTAAAGAACAATTGAATGGACAAAAATAGCCCATTATCTTACAGACCAATTTCCAGCCTCCCACTACTAACCAAACTAATTGAAAAAGCTGTTATCTCTCATCTTCAGGACCACATGGACTCCTATGCCCCCCCCCTAGATCCACAACAATATGGATTTAGACCATATCATGGCACTGAAACCCTCATCATCGTTCTCTTTGACCGTATTTTACGATGCATTGACAACACTGAAAATGTATATCTCCTCTTAGTCTTAGACATCTCCGCAGCCTTTGACAGTGTGAATCACCACATCATGCTATCCAGGCTACTACACATAGGAATTAACAACACCGTACTCCAGTGGTTTAAGTCATATCTATCGGACAGAACCCAACAAGTTAAAATAAGCAATACCAACTCCAATATGTACATCCAAGAACAGGGTTTCCCACAGGGCTCAGCGCTCTCCGCACTATTGTTCAACATTTACCTCCAACCTATATTCAAAAAATTCAATATATCATACCACATATACGCGGATGATATAATGCTATATCTCCCATTCAAAGTTAATAATCTCCCAACCCAACAAATCTCTGACTGCTTCATGGAATTAATCAACTGGCTATCATCCCACAATCTTAAAATCAACCTCAACAAAACAGAGGCCCTTTTTATTTATTTATTTACATTCTCTTATATACCGCGCTATTCTGCATCAGTGCGGTTTACATTGAACAAACTGAAATTACATTGAACAGGGCATTATAACTTGGAGATAACTATTTTACAGGGAACATGGTCTATGGAGGGTTAAGTGGCTTGCCCAAGACCACAAGGAGCACCTGTGGGACTAGAAACCCCAGTCCTTCCGGCCCAAGGTTGCTGTCCTCTAGTGGGATTTGAACCCCCGATCTTCCGGCCTGAAGTACCTTGCCCCAACCACTATAACACGGAACCAAAACCATTATAACACGGAACCAAAACTCATTCATAAAGCACACGACAAGAAAAATATACTATAAACTGAGACTACTAAAGCAGCTGCACCCACTCCTTCACCCGAATGACTTTAAATCAGTACTTAAAGCAATTGTCACCCCACACTTTGACTATGCAAACTCCATACTCCACGGCTTGCCTAAGCAAACAATACGACCTCTACAAACTGCACAACATATAGCTGCTAGAATAACAGCAAATGTCAACTCAACGGACAACATAACCCCAATACTAGCATATCTACACTGGCTCCCTATACATTACCACACCCAATACAAAATAATCCTATTAGCCACCTTCAAGCTTACCAATGACATTTCCCCTTCACATCTATCCTCCCTCATCACTTGTGAAAATACCTCTCATACTCAACGAGACTGTAATAAAAACAAACTCACAACTGCACCTGACTTCAGAAAGTCTAAAAAAATCACAAATAACAGAGCATTCACCCACTGCGCACCCACTCTGTGGAACAAACTCCAAGACAGCCTGAGAGCCACAAAAGATCTATCAACCTTCCGAAAAAAAATTAAAACCTACTTTTTCATACAGCACTTTGGCACTATTACATAAAATCCTAACTTCTCTCAGACACGCCCTTCAAACTACCTAGTTCCACATTCAAATTGATCACATCAATAACACAAGACAAATCTCACTTTGTATATAGTTAAAATATTATGTTTTATTGTTATAATTGTACATAGCTGATATCGTTCTATGTAAACTGAATTTGTATTCTCTGTACAATTCGTTGTTGTTACCTATAAACCGCAATTGATCTTTAGGAAACTGCAGTATAAAAATACTAAATAAATAAAAAAATCAAACGCGATCATGCTATGATCACTATTGCCAAGTGGCCCCAACACACTTATCTCTTGCACCAGATCTGGTGTTCCACTAAGAACTAGGTCCAAAATGGCTTCCCCTCTGGTCGTTTCATGAACCAGCTGCTCCAGGAAGGAGTCATTTATTTCGTCTAGAAACTTTATCTCCCTAGTATGTCCTGCCGTGACACTGACCCAGTCGATACTGGGGTAATTGAAATCACTCATTACACAGGTCTGCGACTAAAAAGCTGTTCGATTATTTTCATATAATTTCCATGTATTTTGGTGTGCTGAAAACAAATAAAATATTGAAAAAACTCCTAGATGTCATGATTTGCCACAACATGCAAAATAGTAATTTGAAAAAATTTGAAGACAATTAATTAATTCAAATTACTATTAATTAATTCACATAAGTGCATTTAAGATATAAAATGCCAAAAAACCCTTAAAGGGGTTGTCTGAGTTATGTAAAAAAAAATATAGCACTGTAAATCTGATGGTCAGCAATATATACATAAGCTAAGCAAGTTTTAAGTCCGTGCTTCTAATGGTAGAAGGGGTTAATCTTTCCTGAAGAATCCAGTGGGAGGGAGACACAGGGCAGATAGCAGCAGCTCTGGTCAGTGCAGGGGGGCGTGGCCAGCACTGTGACGTCTCATGTACAGACACGAAGCTGCTCTCTCCTGCATGCCACACTTGTGCACGAATCATCATCAGGTTCTTGGTTCTAGGCCAGGGGTCTGCAACCTTTAAGACGTAAAGAGCCACTTGGACCCGTTTCCGAAGGGAAAAAAAAAACTGGGAGCCGCAAAACCATTGCGACATTTAAAACAAATCTAACACTGCATATATTGTTTCT
Organism: Ichthyophis bannanicus; assembly: GCA_033557465.1. Lineage (NCBI taxonomy): Eukaryota > Metazoa > Chordata > Amphibia > Gymnophiona > Ichthyophiidae > Ichthyophis > Ichthyophis bannanicus. The sequence continues at coordinate 161,210,802 of CM066031.1, read as the reverse complement.
TACCTTAATGCTATATACGACCCCCTACTTTTCCTGTTAAAATATAGGTGTTTGGCCTATACTCGCCGTATAAGACTACCCCTCTTCCTTCACACACCAAAAAAAAAAACGCCAGAAAATATCACAACAACAAGTAACAATATTTGATTTCAAAATTATGATGATTTTGTAGTCAAATCACTAATATGAAATAAAATTATTTTTTCTACCTTTGTTGTCTGACCAATTTATTCTTTGATCATGCTGGTCCCGATCTGAGGCTTCTGCTTTCCTGTCTTCTCTTAGCTCTCTTTCTGTGGTCTATGGTCCATCTGCCATTTCTTATCTCTTCTTTCGTTTTCTTCACTTCTTTCCATCAGCCTATTTCCAGTCCCAGTAACCCTCCCCAATATCAGCCCCTTTCCAGTCCTCACTCCCAGTACCTTCCAGTGCTAATCCCCCCTCAACCCCATTACCAGTGCTAGCCTCCCCTAATCAGCCCAATACCAGTCCTACCCCCCATCAGCTCATTACCAGTCCTAGCCTCCCCTAATCAGCTCATTTCCAGTGCTCGTCCCCTCAACCCCATTACCAGTGCTCCATCCCTCCATGTCAGCCCCCTCCCTCCCTCCATCCATATCAGCTCCCTCCCTCCATGTCAGCCCCCTCCATCCCTCCATGTCAGCCCCCCTCCCTCCATCCATATCAGCTCCCTCCCTCCATGTCAGCCCCCTCCATCCCTCCATGTCAGCCCCCTCCCTCCCTCCATCCATCCATATCAGCTCCCTCCCTCCATGTCAGCCCCCTCCATGTCAGCCCCCCTCCCTCCATCCATATCAGCTCCCTCCCTCCCTGTCAGCCCCCTCTCCCCTCCATGTCAGCCCCCCTCCCTCCATCCATATCAGCTCCCTCCCTCCATGTCAGCCCCCCTCCCTCCATCCATCCATATCAGCTCCCTCACTACATGTATGCCTCCTCCCTCCCTCCCTCCCGACATCCATCCATATCAGCTCCCTCCCTCCATGTCAGCCCCCTCCATCCCTCCATGTCAGCCCCCCTCCCTCCATCCATATCAGCTCCCTCCCTCCATGTCAGCCCCTCCTCCCTCCATCCATCCATGTCAGCACACCTCCCTCCATCCATGTCAGCCCCCCTCCCTCCATCCATCCATATCAGCTCCCTCCCTCCATGACAGCCCCCCTCCCTCCATCCATCCATATCAGCTCCCTCCCTCCATGTCAGCCCCCCTCCCTCCATGTCAGCCCCCTCCATCCCTCCATGTCAGCCCCCCTCCCTCCATCCATATCTGCTCCCTCCCTCCATGTCAGCTCCCCTCCCTTCTTCTGCAGCCGCGGCTCCCTGCCTCTTACGGAACCGCAGCTGTGCTTTTAAAATCATCTCGGAGCCCTTCCTGTCTTGACGGGCTCCGTGCAGCATTGTCCCGCCTCCAAACTTCCTTTAGAGGCGGGACAATGCTGCACGGAGCCCGTCAAGACAGGAAGGGCTCCGAGATGATTTTAAAAGCACAGCCGCGGTTCCCTAAGAGGCAGGGAGCCGCGGCTGCAGAAGAAGGGAGGGAGCCCATAACGCCATAAATACCGGGCGGGCAGTGTGCTCCGGAGCCGCGGCAAAGGTGAGAAAGAGCCGCATGCGGCTCCGGAGCCGCGGGTTGCCGACCCCTGTTCTAGGCTGTTCACACTTTTTCATCGCAATTCGTGTTAGCTCGTCATTCTTCAACCATTATGTTATGGCTCCGCGAAAGTGTATTAATTCGCCAGACAGTTTCTATTTCATCTGTGGTGAATATACAGTGTTGAAGCAACAGCAGAATATTACAGACTTTGTGAAAAAAGTATACTTTGCATACTTTGGACTAAAAATTGGAGATCAAGATAAAGTCTGGGTGCCTCATAAAGTGTGCAAACGGTGTGTTGAGGACCTCCGAAACTGGTTCAAGGGTAAGAAAAAATCTTTCCGTTATGGGATTCCTATGGTATGGCGAAAGCAAAAGAACCATAGTGACAACAGTTACTTTTGTTCATGCGATGTGAAAGGGTTTAATTCCAAATGGAAGCATTCCATTTCATACCCCAATCTTCACTTGGCAATTCGTCCCATCCCCCATGGCACAGATATACCAGTACCCAAGCCCCCTGCTACCTTGGAAGAGATACCTAGCTCCGATGAAGGTGAAGTCATACCTGAACCAGATGACGAATCAAGTTCTGACTTTGAAGATGATACAAGACCAAAATTGTTTTCTCAGGAGGAGATGAATGATTTGGTAAGAGACTTGAATCTTCCCAAAGATGCCACTGAGTTACTCGGATCAAGGCTGAAAAGCAGGAATTTATTGTTGCCAGGAGTGTCATCTTCATGGTTCAGACATCGTGAAAAGGAGTTCGTTCCTTACTTCGCCCAGGAAGACAAGTTGGTTTATTGCATCGATGTCGAAGGTCTGATGGGTCAATTTAAAATCCAATATAATTCAGAGCAATGGCGTCTTTTTATAGATTCTTCAAAAAGAAGTTTCAAAGCAGTTTTACTCCACAACGGTTTTTACATACCAGTAGGTCATTCCGTACACTTGAAGGAAACCTACGAGAACTTGGAATTGGTTCTTCGTAAACTTAAATATGAAGACCATGGTTGGCAAGAGTGTGGGGACTTGAAGTTCTTGTGCATGCTGCTCGGGCAACAAGCTGGGTATACCAAATATCCTTGTTTTTTGTGTCTATGGGACAGTCAAAACCGACAAAATCACTGGACCAAGAAGAGTTGGCAGCCGAGGGTGCTAACAGTCGGTGAAAAAAATGTCCTCCGAGAAACTTTGGTACCTTCCCATAAAATTCTTCTACCACCTCTCCACATAAAATTGGGATTGATGAAGCAATTTGTAAAATCACTTCCAAGAGATGGAGAATGCTTCAAATACTTGGTCACCAAGTTTCCAGGCCTGTCGGAGGCAAAATTGAAGGAAGGTGTGTTCGTCAGACCAGACATTAGAAGGCTTATAGTTGATCAAGAGTTTGTCAATACCATGACGGATCCTCAAAAAGAAGGGTGGATTGCATTTAAAGAAGTCGTACAGAAATTTTTAGGCAATAACAAAGATCCTCACTACAAAAAGATCGTCGGACGAATGCTGAAAGCATTTCAAGCTTTAGATTGCCTGATGAGTTTGAAAGTGCATTTCCTCCAGTCCCACCTTGACTACTTGCCTGAAGATTTGGGAGCTGTGAGTGAGGAACAAGGTGAACGATTCCACCAAGACATTAAAGAGATGGAAAGGAGATACCAGGGAAAATGGAGCATTACAATGATGGCAGACTACTGTTGGATGCTTCAGAGAGGCATTCCAGATGCTTTTCATGAAAATATTGTAATAAAACTTTAATTTTATAAGTCTATTTCCATTTATTTTGAGGTATTGCCGTAATTAACATAGTTACCTAAATTGTCAGAAAATGTGATGTCCTATGACAAAATGGATGTCATTTTCGGATTCAGCACACCAAAAAACATAAAGATTACGTGGAATAACTAAAACAGCTCTCGGAAAAAACTTTTTTGCAGACCTGTGTTGTTATTACTGTGCTTTAACTTTTGTTAGCTTCCCTGATTTCTTTTGAGCATTTCATCATCCATTTGTTCATTCTGGCCAGTTGGTCGATAGTACACCCCCCACTGCCATCGCCTTCCCCTTTTTACATGGAATTTCAATCCATAGAGATTCTACAGCAAATTTTGTTTCCTGCAAAACTTTAATCCTTTGTGACTCAATGACCTCTCTAACATAGAGCGCAACCCCTCCACCAATTTGATCAGCTCTATCATTGCGATATAGTTTGTACCCAGGTATCACAATGTCCCACTGGTTGTCCTCCTTCCACCATGTCTTTGAAATACTAATCATATCTAACCTCTCATTTAGTGCTATATATTCTAACTCTCCCATCTTATTATTTAGACTTCTAGCATTTGCATAAAAGCATTTTAGAGACTGTATTTTATTCATATTAATCTGGTTATCGGTAGGCAGGGGTAATTTGGAATCTTTAAGCTCTGTCTACTCCATACTCAAGGGCATTTGGGCTACTTTTGTCTTTATTGGAACCTCTCTGCTGATATGCCCTAACTTCATTCTTTTGGTAGTATCCTTCAAGGATACATTATTCTGAACTATGCCCTCCCATCCACCGTCATTTCATTTTTCCCTCGCCTACCCTTCCGTTCCTTTGCCTTTCATCCATCTCATTCTTTATCTCTATAGGGGGTAATATGATAACAGGATGCCTATATGCTTTTATAAAATAGGCTCCCAGAACCAACTCCAATAGAGTGCAAAAGCCAATATACCTTTACACCTGATCCAAAAAAGATGTGCATGTATGCACTCACGTGCTTTATAACATAAGTGCATATATCACAACTCTGTCTCTAAGAATGCCTAGGCAGAGTCTGCATAAAAGTAGTAGGCATAACTTTACAAGAGTCTTTTCTGTATTTAAAAACCTGCTTTACATGCAGAAAATACTTTATAAAAATATCCCCATAATGTCTCAGTGCTCATCGGCTGCATCCAGGCCTACCAGCTGTACATGAGCAACTACTTGAGAGACCTTGCAAAGGAACTCGCCGGGTTCTCAGCTGGTCTCTCCGAGGAATCTTTTCAGTGGTTCAAGAATCTGCCAAGGCAGTCCGTGAAGGCTCCAAATTCATGTCTCGAGCAGCCTATGACAGGTTTGAGTCAGTAGCTCAAGTAGCGGCGGTGGGCTTCGGTGCACGCTGCCAGGCTTGGCTACAGTCGTCCGACCTCAAGCAGTGGGTTCAGGACAAATTGGTCGATGTCCCCTGCCAAGGAGAAAACCTCTTTGACAAACTCATGACCAACAAGGCTGCCGAGCTGGAGACAGAGTCCATGACGAGGACCAGACTCTCCAAAAAGACCGCTTCCCCTCCCCGACGGAAGGGCTCAGGTAAAAAGCCCTTTTACCAGAGGAAGGGAGCTGCTTACCAAAACTACCCACCTTATCAGGCCTCCCCGGCTCCCCAACAGGGTCAGCAGGCCAAGGGACATGGGCATGGCCCGCCTAAGCAGAAGGCTCCAAAACCCCAGGCACTGGCTCCAGCCGTCAGGGGGGAGGTTTTGACTCCTTGAGCATAGCCTATATGCCCCAAGGATATCAGCAGCCCACAGGGGGACGTCTGGCCCTCTATGCCTAGAGGTGGATGTTCATAATCACCGATTCCTGGGCACTAAGGGTAGTCAGGGAAGTTTTCCTCCTCCACCTGACTCAGACCCACCCCCTCATTTCCTGGGAGAGCCCTTAAGGTCTCCCCTCCACCGGGACCATGTTTTGAAGGAATTGGCAGGTCTTCTCAAGGACAGAGTGGTAGAACTGGTGCCCCACCATCTCAAGCGCAAGGGGTTTCTATTCCAGGTACTTCCTTGTGCCAAAAAGGACAGGGGGCCTAAGACCCATCCTCGACCTACGCAACCTCAACAAATTCCTGGTGAGGGAGAAGTTCAAGATGCTCTCCCTTGGAAGATTGCTCTCATACCTCCAGCAGGGAAATTGGTTATACTCCTTAGACCTCAAGGATGCTTATACTCACATCCTCATCCACCCCAACCATAGGTAGTATCTGCGGTTCATAGTGGGGGGCAGGCACTTTCAGTACAGGGTGTTCCCCTTCGGCCTAGCCTCTGCCCCAAGAGTTTTCACCAAATGCCTGGCAGTCATGGCCGCCTTCCTCCGGCTCATAAAGGGAGGCATGTCCTCAGCAGTGCAGCAGGCCACTGCACACACCATCCAGGTTCTGTAACACTTGGGTTTTGTCATAAACTATCCCAAGTCTCGCCTCCTCCTGACACAGTGTCTGGAGTTCACTGGTGCAAAGAGCGACACTCTCCAATCGAAGGCTTTCTTGCCCAGGGACCAAGCCAATCGTCTCAAGAATCTGGCTCGGGATGTACAGTAACGTCCCTCGGTGCCCACTTGGCTTCTCCTGCGCCTCCTCGGGCACATGGCCTCCATGGTTCATTTTACCCCCGACACTCGCCTCCACATAAGGGTGGCACAGGGATCAGTAGTCTCAGGCGATGGGCCACTTCTGACACAGAGTTTCTGTGACCCTCCAATTGGTGGATTTTCTGGTGTGGCAGTCTCCCCAGAATCTCGAGGCAGGCATGCCTTTTCAAGACCCAGGCACTGCAGGGGTCCTCACCACAGATGCCTCCCTGCTTGGCTGGGGAACCCACTGTGGAGATCTCCACACTCAGGGCAACTGGTCACCAGACAAGAGTACCCAGCAGATCAACCTCCTGGAGCTCCGAGCCATACACCTAGCCCTGAGGGTCTTTTGTCACCACCTACGTCACCAGCCAGTGCTAGTCCAGACAGACAACCAGGTGGCGATGTTCTATGTGAACAAACAGGGGGGGGGGGGGGCACTTGTCCTCTATTCATATGCAATCCAACAGGGTATCCTCCGAGCAGTGTACCTGCCAGGCCAGGACAACCTGCTGGCTGACAGGCTCAGCATAGTTCTCCAGCCACACGAGTGGTAGATGGGCCCCAGGGTAGCCAGTCGGCTTTTCCAGCTCTGGTGGGAACCCATGATGGACCTGTTCTCCAGCCCGGACAATTTTCAGTTGCCCCACTTCTGCTTCCGGCAGACCCATCCCTCCAGGGTGGCAGTGGCAGTGGACGCGTTCCTGGTATCATGTTCGGAAGGCTTCATGTATGCCTTCTCTCCTATGCTGCTGATCGCCAAGACCTTGTTCAGGACTATCTGCAACAGAGCCTGATAGGCTCCTCGGTGGCCCAGACAACCATGGTTCCCGCTGCTTCAATAGTTGACGGTGGAGACCACCATCCCCTTGGGCTCTGCCCCGGGACTCCTATCTCAGGAGGGGGGCTCTCTCCTGTACCTCAACCTGGGGTCCCTGTTGCTGACAGCGTGGCTGCTGAGAGGATGACTCTGGCCCCTTTCAACCTTCCGGTTGAGGTGGAAGACATTCTACTGGCCTCTCACAAGGCCTCTACTATGAAGGCTTATGCTCTCAAATGGTGCAAGTTCTCTGTTTGGTGCACCGAACATGGGGCTGACCCTTTCTCCTGCCCAATGGCTCTGGTGTTACAGTACCTTCTTCACCTCTTTCAGTCCGAATGCACCTTAGTGCCCTAGCAGCGCACCACCATCCAGTGGATGGTAAGCCTCTCTCGGTCCAACCGTTGGTGACCCGTTTCCTTTGGGGCTTGCTCTTATCAAAGCCCCCAGTTTGCCCTCTAGCAACTGAATGGGACCTCAACGTAGTGTTGGGGCAGCTCACTCGGTCACCCTTCGAACCTCTGGCTACCTGCCAACTTCACTACCTCGCTTGAAAGGTGGGTTTCCTGGTCGCGCTTACCTCCCCTTGCAGAGTTAGCAAGCTTCAAGCCCTTGTGGTGGAGGCACCCTATACCTATTACTGCCTGGAAAGAGAGTCCCGACAGGGCAGTGCCTTCGGCCAGGGTGTGCTCCGTAATCTTTTTGGGGTTTAGGCAACTCCTACCCTCTGACCCTTCTGTGCTCAGGCTACCAGAGTGCTGGTTTCATTGGACACAGGGGTCCTACTGAAGTCTGTGTACACGGGCTAAATTGCTGCTGCTTGCGGGCTCCCCGTGAGGAAGCCCCTATTTTGCTATGGGCTTTCAGTAGCCTGTAGCTGGGAAGTCACATATGTGAGGATTGATTTCCTGCTTGTTGCTGGAGAAAGTGTAGTTACTCACCTGTAACAGGTGCTCTCTGGGGACAGCAGGAATCAGTCCTCACCACCCTCCCTCCTCTCCTGGGAGTTGCTCCTTTACCATCTTTATTTTTGTCGTCTTTTAGCTATGTCATCTGACTGAGTAAGATGGCACCCTTGGGTGGAAAGGGAACCATGCATTCCCATCTCCCAAAGGCTTTCTTTGAAAGCTGGGGGTATACTTCCATGAGGGCTCCATCGGTGCTGATGTCGCCCATATATGAGGACTGATTCCTGCTGTCCCCAGAGAATACCTATTACAGGTGAGTAGCTATGCTTTTCCAGCACCAGCCCCCCTTCTCTAAGCCCCAGCAGCAGCCCCCTGCATCAGGGTTAAGAGTCATTCAGGACAGAATGTGCATGGCTCAAGAAAATGGTGCCTGGTGAAGCAAAGTTGTCTTTGGAGAAAAAAGACATAGAACTGGGATACCAAATTTGGAATTGTTTGCTACTGCAAATATTCTGGATAGCTGTTCCAGACAATTCCAGGCTGAACTTGAGTCAACAGAAACCTTGCTGGGCTTGTTAGTTGGTGTGTGACCACAGCTTGCCAACTCCACAGCTTTCACTGGGCATGCTGACTTCAGACCTAGGAATTCTCAGCTGTAGTTTTAATACTTTTGGAAGCCCTACATAGGAACCAAAATTGGAGTGGAGGAGTAGCCTAGTACCCAGAAAATCAAGGGTTCAATTCCCACTGGCACTCCTTGTGATCTTGGGTAAGTCCCTTTACCCTCCATTGCCTTGGAAGAAAAGGCTGGCAATCTACTTCTGGTGATACATTGCCAAGAGTCAACACTGACTTGATGGCACTAAAACAAAACAAAAAAAGAAAATCAGAAACCCTACATAAGGTCCAAAATTATTGCCCAGAGACCTAGAAAGAAAAAGATTAGGGAGGGGGGGGGGGGGTGCCCGATGGCTCTGTGGCACAGCCATGCAGGAGACCTGGGATTGCCTTCTACTTCCCTGGCTCTCAGAGGAGGCTCAAATCATCAAGTAGATGAACTTAGGATCCAAAATTGCAGAACTCAGGAGGGAGCCCTGATGCATGACACCCAGGGCTGGATTTAGGATTTTGGCACCCATTGGCAAGACCAAATTGCTGATCCTGGAGAGTAGGGAGAGGATGGATTGTCAGGGGTCCCAAAGAATGGAGAGCTAGAAGAGGAACAGAGGATGGTCATAGTGGTGCCCCTTGGAAACAGCACATGCATACAGCCCTAAAGTAAGCAGGAGCAGGCTCCTCTTTGGTCTGTGTATTTGGTGCCTTCAAAATTTGGTACCTTAAACAGTTGCCTATGCCTAAATTTAGGCCTGATGATAACAGGTTGCTAGGTCAATTTAAGTTTGGAACAGAATATAAAATATGGGAAAAAGAACCTTTGCTATGAATGAAGACTCCATTTAAAACAAACCAGAGCCAATATTTTTTTGATTCATTGCTCAATTAAGGTGTGGCATTTGCTGAAGAAGGATATTGTCAAGACAGTGCACATGGCTGGGGTCAGAAAGGTTTGACAGGGTCCTGGAGGAATTATTGACTGGTTTGGAAATTAAAGCTAAAACGCAAGGATTAAGAAATGTGAACTGCTAAGCGTATAAGTGTCTTCTAGAGACTTGATACCTGTAGATGATGATGGCTGTGTGCGCTTCTATTGATGGATGGATGTGTTACGAAATTGTATGTTACTCTGTGGTTTGTACTTTTAAAAGTGAGAACCTTCGTGCCACAGCAGGCTGTCTCTTCTCAGGCTCTTCTGGGTCTTGCTTTATATATCGTTGGTGAGTACGACCCAATAAACCTAATTCTCCTCTGAAGAAACATGGTCTCCTGATGATCCTTGTGTGGGAGAAGAAGACATGCAATCCTTACCTGCTGGCTACATTTGAACCCCTGCATCTGCCTTCTGCTGCTGCCGCCTGTTAGTGACTGAGCTTGTGGCTATCCCTTGCCTGTCACTGGCTCTTTTTTAAGCTGTTGCACTGCTATGGTTGTCACTACCTCAACTCTTGACTGCTGTTGCCTGTTGCTCAGGTCTTGGCTTCCTTCATCTTTCAGTGGCTACTGACACCTCTCCAGACTACAGAACATACTCTTTGGAAAAGCAGTACCAAACATGATCACATTTAGATGCGCCACTTCCTCTTCTGCTCCTCTTCCCTAAGAGATAGAGAGGAACCTTGAGAGAAAAAGCTGGGGAGATGGGGAAGGGGAGAGATAGAGAGGGACTGAAGTGAAAGGAGGTGAGGGATAAAACAGGATTTACTGGGACAGGATAGGAAGAATATCTTGGTGGTGGAGGAAGAGATAGAAATGAACTTAAAGAGGCAGATGGCACTGAATTTATGGGAGATGGAGAGGTAATTAAAAGGAGATGAAGAAAGTGTGTGAGAGGGAGGAGGGAATGTGAACCAACCTGGAAGGAGGATGGAGCACACCTTCTGCATCCCTCTTTTTAAACTCCCAAGTCTGCCCATTAGTGTCATGTATGAGGCGTGATCATGTTTTTTTTTTTTTCCATATATGGCCAGATTGAAAATTAGGACAATTAAATATGCAGTTCCATATCATCCTGCTAGACCAGTCCAGACAAGTGGGTTGTATTTCCCCACCACCAGATTTATGGAGACAACTAATGAAAAGCCCAGGTTTCAAAGACATCATTCCTGTGCCTCTATTCACCTCAGCCAGCAGAGGTCCCTTCAGTATTTCTTTGTCTCCAGCAGATGGTGGATGGATGTTCTTCTCCGTAGAAAATCTGAGTATTGAGAGGAAAAGAGAATGATTAAGCACTCATGAATGACCAACTTGATTACAGAAAGGTGACTCTCTCACTTGAGCGTGACGTGGGGGGCTCCACTTGATTGCGGTCTTTTTGGTATCCATAGGAGGAGGGAAAATTGGTTCAATTCCGCCCCCTTATCATGATAATGGCCTGTTGAGCAGCCACATATTGGAAGGATCTGGAAGAGTACAGCAGCCTCGGCATCCTCATCGTCCCTTTCCTCCTCCTCCTCTATCCTCCCTGTTCTCTCCAGAAGATTACAGAAGGCTCTCAGAGGGATCTGCCTGCCAGCCACCTTACACCCAATGCTGCAAAGCCAGCCAGTGAAGCAGTTTCAGGGGAGTAGAGCTGAGCCTGACACGGATCCTCTGCTTGGGGCTCTCAGGAGGTGAGTACCAAGACTTAACCTCCTCATTGTTCTTGTTGGGGGCTCCTAGTTCTGTCTCTGAGGGATGCAATTCAGGGTGGACTGCTAGTGACCATTGGCACTGTGTGGGGGTTTCCTGCCTTTTCTGCATATATTAGTAACATTTTTGCCTACTGTGCACTCGGTGATCACACAGTCCTAACGCGTGTTCCGCCCAACTGTCTCCAACATGCACTCCTTCCCTAGTGCCTTTAACATGCATACAGTAAGAGCAGTTAATGCACGCTTGCAGGTCAACACAGCCTTAGTGTGCACTCTTGTGATACTTATCATCTCCAGGACCAAGCAGGAATGAGTCTTCACATATGGGTACGTCGGTACCGACGGAGTCTGCGCGGGAACGCTTCCCAGCGTCCAATCAAAGAGCTTTTGGAAGCATCCCACCACGCCTGCGTGCTGCCTTCCCGCCTTTCCCAACTGCCTCTCCTCAGTTTTCGTTTTCCACGGAGCCAGCAGGACGTCCTCCTGTCACCGCAGAAAATTCTTGTTTTATTTCTTTAGTTTTCTTGTGGTCGCGGCTGTCTTCCCGACGCCACCGGTACCGCCGGTGTTTTCTTTTCTTTTCTTGTAAAATCTTCCTTTTTCACAGGATATTTTTTCTTCATAGTGTCCCACAGTTCCTTAGGCCTTTCAGGCCTCTTCTTTTTCCTTCATGGAACCGCCAGCCACTTTCTCCAAGAAATGTTCAGACTGTGGTGGTACAACTTTATTTTTAGACCCTCGAAGTCGGTGTCTAACCTACTTGGGTCCTGACAACACTTTGGTGAGAAGAGGTCTTCAACATCGAGGTTCCCTCGATACACGGTTTCCCTCCAACTTCGGGGCACCGTCCCCTCCTTCTACACAGGATCAGGTAACCCACAAACAGTCTGTTAAGACTAACCAGCCCTCGAGTGGTAGGTCTCATGCACAGCATGTAGACGGCTCCGACCTTGCCCTCGAGGGCCCACTGGTTTCAAAACCCCGGCGAGAGTCTTCGGTCTCCAAAGCCTTTCAGGGGTTTCAGGCTGTTCCTGGGGTTCACCCCTCACAGAACATACCTGAGCCGTGTCCGTTGGTGGCAGCCACTTCGAGCGGTACCGATACCCCGGCATCGGCACTGGTGTTGGATGAAACACTCCTCACCAGGGATGGTCATCTGGCGTCCTCAGTGCCTTCGGGACCGGTGGATTCTCTCCAGACTGACTTTCCTTTATCGGTACCAGCACCGATACTACCACCGACGTCGGTACCCTCCAGACGTGCATCGATAGCCTCGCTTTTTTCGATGCCGAGTCTCGAATCGATCTCCAGTCTGGAGGACTGGGTACCGACTCACCTTGGTACCGGCTCTCGGCGGTACCGAAGGCTCGGTTCCGATGATTCGGATCCGCAACTCTCGGTTCCCTCTGGGCCGATAGAGCTGCCCTCGATGCCGAGTTTGGAGTCGATCTCTAGTCTGGAAGACTGGGTACCAATATACTTTGGTACCGACACCAATCGATACCGCGGGCTCGATACCAAGGATAGCGGCCGAAGGTTTTCGGTTACCCCGGTACCGATTGAACGGTCACTGCTTACTGCTCCGATGTCTCTGTCGGGCTCGACTCCGACATCGGTACCGGTATAGGCTTCGGTACCGGTATCCACAGTAACATCGTGCCCAACTCCTGCCATGCTTTTTTCAACAGGATTGCTCCCTTCTATACCAAGCTTGGAGTCGATACCTGGCATGGACAATGTGGTAATGACGGTCGCTGCTCCTGACAACCAGTACCGGCGACCATCCCTTAAGCATTCCACACTGCACTCTGCAGGATCTTCTATTCCAATATATTTGGATAGTTCTGTCGGTGCTCAGGCTAGTTCTTCAGATCTAACCTGTCCAAGGGAGATTCCTGTTGGGGATCCCTCTTTTCAGAGTTTCCTCCTGGATATAGCAAGATTTGCCATTCCTATCCCAGGACATGATCCTGCACAAGGCTCTGTTTCTACCACAGCAAAGGAGAACATAAAGCTTCCTTTGCATGATTCCTTGCAGGATCTCCTTCTAGGAATGTGGGAAACACCTTTTAAGGGTACCCCCACCTTCCAGAGCAACTGATCTCTTATATCAGGTGCCCCCCTCTCCAGGGTTTCAAAAGACTCAACTTCCTCATCATTCCATAGTAGTGGAATCAGCAATGAGGCGGATAAAGAGTAAGAAAAAGCACTCTTCTTATCCGCCAGGTCGTGAGTCTAAGACACTAGATGCCTTTGGACGTCAAACCTTCCAGACATCTAAGCTTTCTGCAAGAATTCTCTCATATATTTTTTATATGAGTCTGTCTCTTGAGGAGGTCACAAGGCAATTACATCTTTTGACTCCTTCTCTTCCAGAGTCCAAGAGTGCAGGCTATTCTTCACTGCTTAAGCATCTCCAGAGTATCTCTTGCTTTCTTACTCGTGCTTCCCTAGACTCTTTTGAGTCTGCTAGCAGGATTTCTGCTATATCTATAGGGGCACGACGTAGAGCCTGGCTTCAGGCTTCAGACTTAGACAAATGGGCACAGCAAAGACTGGGACATACTCCTTGTACTGGAGACAATCTTTTCAACAAGGAGTCTTTACGTCAGGTTACTCAGTTGTCCACTGACTTACTTGTTCCTAAGGGCTGTTCTGCACCTTCTTCTGTCCCAGTAGGTAGGAAATGTCCTGCCAAACCTTCTTCCCATAGGAGAAGGTTTTATGCATCATTTGCCCATCATGCAGATGTTCCCAAACAGGGGAAGCATCGTCCTGGTCTGCAGAATTCAACCTCTCACCAGGCTCAGCAAACCCAGCAACTGCAGGGTTTCTGATCAATCTTCATCAGATGCTTGTGACTCTGGGGGTTAGAATCCGCAATTGCTTCTTCTCAATAGAGACAATCCACTGCTCTCATTCTAAACCCTAGACATGGATCTCTTCCCAAAAGACATCCATTTTTCTATGTTCTATGAGCTGTCAGGATGTTCATGCCTATAGGGCACAGGGTTCTCCTCTTCTTCCTGCTAGGGAAAGAGGTCTAACCACTATCAAATGATAGTTCCTGTGCCAGCATGTCTTTTTTCCTTTCTATAGACTCATTACTTTGTAAGTCTTCTTCAGCTCCATTCTTTTTACCTTCTTACCAAGCTGTAAGAGCGGTATTGCTTCACTGGAGGGCTTTTCTTCAGCCTCTCTAGTTTTGTTACTTTTCCAGTGCGGAGTTCTCTTCTCTGAGTTGACTCCTCTTTTTCAATCTTGCTTTGAAGCAGTTCATCAGACATGTCCAGAGTTTTCTACTCCTGTTCTGTCTGTTCTTCCTGGTTTTTAAACAGTAACATTCTTTCTGCTGTCTGGCAAGCAGCTGCCAATGCAGGAGCCTTAATGTTTGGACCACTGGTTCTTGTCCACCAGCAACAAGATTTGTCCTCCACTAACATTCTCTCTGGTCTTAGTAGTGGCTCCAAGTCAGTGCTGTCATCTGTCTTGGAAATGTTTTCACTACAAGCTTGTTGGATTGTCTTCTCTTTCTGCCATCTCCATTCCCCTGGGTTTGGCAGCATAGTTGACATAGGTACTGGCTCTCCAGTAGCCAGTTCTATCTCCTCATTCTCCTGCATCATGCTCTCTGCAATCTTACAGAGAAGCTCTCCACTATGGGCCCTTGCTAGAGAGCATGGGGGTTTTTTCTCCAACAGCTGTCCTAGATGGCTGGAAAAGGCTTTTTCAGTCATGTCTCCCATGACTAGAAAGGATCTCCTTTTTAATATAGGCCTTCTCTTACGTGAAAGCTTAAGGAGTTGCCAATTCCCTGCTTTGGTCCATAGTATTTCCAATCGGGAATATGCTTTTCTCCTTGCAGCTCGTCCTCATGGTAAGAACGCATGATACCTCTTTGCCCTTAAGCAGGTCAGCATGGTATCTCATTTTTATGCGTCTCCTGTTCACTTACCATGCTAGAGTTCTAGAATACTCGGGACGTGCTGGCTGCAGACTGATATCATCCTCTGCTTTTCACGTAACCGTCCTGGTTATTTCACTACCTAGCATCCCTGTAGCTCATAACCAGTGGGAACAGATTCTCTATATATCTTCTCAAGTAGGTTCCACCTTCTTGTTATTAGATGAATCTTTCCTCTCCACATTTTCCTATGTGAATACCGTTCTGTAGGCATATCTCTGTCTGCTTCATTGCAGACACCCATATAGAGGCCTATATATTCATATCTGTAGCATACATCTTACAGATGTCTATGTCTATCTTTGTGTGTATTTTATGCCCTTCATATCTCACTATAGATATATTCTCATATATCTATCTATCTGTCAAGATATTTACTATGAGTAGATAGGTATCCTGCATTTATCTACCTGACTGTCCAGGCTCATATAGCTATATGATTCTGACAGATGGGCTTTACCCATACCTATGCTATCCAGCATGTTTGGGGTTCCACACTCACAACCACTTTTGTGGTAGTTAACAACTTCCACCATAACCTTAAGGTTTAGGTACCTCTGAAGCTCTCCATGTTCCAGTATCTCTCCTAGCTGACCCCAGTTAGGAGAGACATTGCGGATCTTCAGCTTATCACAGGCTCTAACGCCTCAGGCATTTGTCCTTTCTTTTGGGATACAAGGGGTTTCCATACCTTTTCCTCCCACAAGGACTGTGCCTGTTTGTACAATCCGGTCGGCCTTCCCTTTTTGCTCCCAAGGGTGAGCCACTCTGTCGCCAAAAGAGTTCGGCTTTTATTATAAAGCCTTCTGCTGAAGGCCCACCGTTTTTGGTACTACCCCAGTTCTCACCGGGGTTCCCTCTTACCTTTCAGGAATCTGACCTCCACTCTTTTTTCCTACAGGTTTATTATCTCCACTTCACAGTGAGGTCAGCCTTGAGGTTCCTCTACTGGGTTCCCCAGTAGATCCCATGAACCTCCTTACTGCTGTGTCATCCTGTTAGGGGAGGTCCATATTGCAATATTCCTTCAATATCATTGATGATAATTATCATCCACACATGGACTCCTTCTCTGCAGTCCTATGCTAGGTTAGCTGTTCCACAGCACCTTTCTTTCTTCAACTCCTACCCTCCATCCTCAGGATGCCTGGTGTTGTGCAGGATAGCATGTTCCAACCTATAACATGCTGGGACTCCAGGCATCTTAGCTTGGGAGTCCCCATATGTGAAGACTCATTCCTGCTTGTTCCTGGAGATAGCACAGTTACTTACCTGTAACAGGTGATCTCTGGGAACAGCAGGAATAAGTCTTCACAACCCACCCACCTCCCCAGGAGTTGTATCTCTATCTATCTTTCCTTTCCTCTCTCTCTCTCTCTTTGTCTCAGCTTTAAAACTTAACTGAGGAGAGGCAGTTGGGAAAGGCGGGAAGGCAGCACGCAGGCGTGGTGGGATGCTTCCAAAAGCTTTTTGATTGGACGCTGGGAAGCGTTCCCATGCAGACTCCGTCAGTACCGACGTACCCATATGTGAAGACTTATTCCTGCTGTTCCCAGAGATCACCTGTTACAGGTAAGTAACTGTGCTTTACCTCTTTATGTCTTCTTCGAGGAAATGATGTTTGACATATGGCAAGCGAGGAGCTTCATCCTTGGATTCTGGACTCTGCCCTTCCTATATGGCAGCTTCTGAGTCATCCCTGGAGTGCATGCTTTCCTCCTTTCAGCCAGGGGATGTGATTAGTCTGCCCTTACTGGCCGCAGGGCAGGAAGTATCAGATGGCGCTATGGGTAAGGATATTCAACCAACTGGAGGCTCCGGAGACCGTGCTGTGAGCTGCTTTTCATCCTCTAGGGGATTTGTGATGACAATACCTCCTGGTATTGGGGAGCTTTATCCGAGAGGAGAGCTTCTGGACTTCAGTTTGTCCTCCCCGGAATTCTTTTCCTTTTTGCAAAAGGTCTGCTCTTTCTGGCATGGTATTCAGACCCTGCAGCCTCTGGGTGCCCCCAGAAGCACTTTTGTGCCGGGCAGGCTGAAGGTCGTAGCCCTGTTTGATTACCTCTGGCTAAGTGTCACTGGCGAGGGACACTCCCTAGAGATTGGCAGATACTCCATCTAGTTTGTGGTACCAAAGAAGGACGGTTCCTTCCGACCCATTCTGGACCTCAAGGGGGTCAACGAGCACTTACATGTTCTGCGCTTCCAGATGGAAACCTTGTGCTCCATGATTCAAGCAGTGCGCAGAGGGGAGTTCTTGGCTTCTCTGGTTCTGGTCAAGACATATTTTCATACCCCAATCCAGGCGGATCAGCAGAAGTATCTGCATTTTGCTGTGCTTGGCTCTCACTATCAGTTTGCCGCCCTCCCTTTCGGGCTATCCACCATTCCAAGGATGTTCTCCAAGGTCATGCTGGTGGCAGCTGCGGTGCCAAGGGATCTGTGTCCATCCCTATCTGATGACTGGCTCATCTGAACCTGTTCTCTGTCAGAAGCATCTCAGGTGGCATCCCGAGTGGTGTCCTTTTTGGAAAGCCTCGGCTGGGTGATCAATTGGGAAAATAACCAGCTTTTGCTTTCCCAGTCTTTGGAGTTCCTGGGAGCATGTTTCGACACTCGAGTGGGCAGAGTTTTCCTGCCAGAGGGAAGAGTCAAAAAGCTGTTAGATTGACTGGTGCTGTTCTGTGTGCAGCAGGCCCCCAGAGTCTGGGATTATTTTCAGCTCCTTGGATTGATGGCGATGACTATAGAGTTAGTGCCATGGGCGCGTGCTCACATGACCACTACAGTGATCCTTGTTAACTCATTGGTCCCCGAGTTATCAGGAGTTTGCGTGCAGGCTTCTGCACCCGTTGATGGTGAAGGCCAGCCTGTGGTGGTGGCGGCAGTCCTGTCACCTGAGGAAGGGCATACTGCTAGACGATTTCTCCTGGATCCTGCTGACGATGGATGCCAGTCTCTCAAGCTGAGGAGCCTATTGCCAAGACTGTACGGCCCAGGGCCGCTGGAACTGCAGAGGAGTGGTGTGGTATATCAACCACCTCAAGACGAGGGCTATCAGGTTGGCTCTTCTGCATTTCTGGCCCCTGGTCGAGGGCTAAGCGGTTTGAGTGTTTTCAGACAATGCCATGGCGGTGGCTTATGTCAATCAGCAAGGTGGCACAAGGAGTGCTGGGGTGGCTCTGGAAATCGATCTCCTGTTTGCCTGGGTGGAGGAGAACCTCCTAGTCTTGTCAGCCCAGCACATTGCTGGGGTGGACAATGAGGAAGTGAAATTCCTCAGCCGGCACTCTCTGAATCTGGAGATTGGTAGTTGAGTCAGGAGGCATTTCATTTGATTCTGCGCTGGGGTCATACCAAAATGGATCTAATGGCAACCCTCTCCAATGCCAAAGTTATCTGCTTCTTCAGTCGCCACATGGAGATGAGGTCCAAGGACATTAATGCCCTGACACAGCCTTGGCCAAGTCAGCGGCTGCTATATGTGTTTCCTCCGAGCTCCACCCGGGCAGGATTGTTCTGATGGCACCGGACTGGCCATGGAGAGCGTGGTTCGGAGACCTGATGAGGCTCCTATAGATGCCTTCTCTTCGGCTGCCTCTGTCTCAGGGGCTGTTGTGGCAGGGACCAATTGTATTGGAAGACCCAGCTCCCTTCTCGCTTATAGCGTAGTTCTTGAAAGGAGACTACTAGCACGTAAAGGTTACTCTCTAGAGGTGATTTGTACTCTACTTGGTGCCTGGAGGAGGTCTATCAAGCTAGCATATGTACGGATATGGTGCCTCTTTGAACGCTGCTTTGGCACACAGCATTTGGCTCCCGAGATGGCCAAGGTGTCCTCCCTCTTCTGCTTTCTGCAAGATGGCCTAGAGAAGGGCCTTTCTCTTAGCTCTATGAAAGTTCAGGTGGGAATTCTGGCCTGCAACCATTGTCTGGTGGCGGGCAAGTCTTTGGCCCTGCGCCCGGATGTCTCATGTTGTCTCCAGGGGGTTCAGCACCTGTGTCCTCCTCTTCGGTCTGTGATCCCTTCCTGGGATCTGGGTCTGGTGCTCAAGGCCTTGATGGCGGCACCCTTTAAGCTGTTGAAGCATGCTACCTTGAAGGATTTGCCACTCAAGACTGTCTTGGTCATGATTTGTTCCACCAGACAGATTTCCAAACTGCAGGATCTGTCTTTATGAAAAAAGTGGATAACGTTCTATTAACCAAAATTTTCTTTGTATAATCATACAGGGGAGGTCTCAGAACTGACAGGTTTCAAAAGAGGACGTAACACCGAAGGGCTCATCCTATCCTGGAAATTACGATGGTGCTGCCACACACATCTAACTGTTGTCTTTTCTAAACCAGGAATAGTACGCAACACACTCACATATTTCTTAACAGTCCATTGTATATGGGTACTAAAAGGGGAATACTTCAATATTAAATTCACATGATCTATATCATCATCCTGACTACGACCAGTATGAAGATTCAAAAGAAGTGCTCTCTTATTATATAATGCTCTTTTATATGCCTGCTTTATAATCCGCATTGGATAACCCCTATCAGCAAAGTTAGCTATCAAAACTTTTGATTGTTGCTTGAAATCAAAATCATTAGAACAATTTCTACGATAACGTATAGGTTGAGCCCTTCAGTGTTACGTCCTCTTTTGAGTAGGACTGATGTTGTGGGGGGACATAAGAAATGTGGCAGCTGTTCGATTTGTGTGATCTTCTGTAATATCACTCAATTGGTTTATCATGGTAAAAGCTTTAAGTTGAAGAAACAGACTTCTTGTGAGTCTATATACGTGTGATTTTATGCCCGTGTGAGCTATTGTATATTGGCAAAACTAATAGACAATTTAGAAAACGGATGATTGAACACAAAAGTAGGCTAAATTGTCAGGTGTGGGAGGCTCCCTTAGGGCAGCACTGTCTGGATTTTGGGCATTCTTTTACTGATTTGCGATGTTTTTGCTTAGCTGGAGTGACAGCAGGTAGAGAGGGAAAGACCAGGGAGCAATGTTTGTTTCTTTGTGAGCAACGATGGATTTTTACTGTACGTACGGTGGTGCCAGAAGGTTTGAATATGCATATTGGTTGGGGGGTCTGTATTTGATTAATGTTTCTCTCAGGGGGTGGAGTTTCTTTGATTAGAGTATTCCTGACGTCATGAAATTGAGGTATTTGATGGGCAGTTCATGTTTGGGTTTTCGCATGTGCGGTATTTGTGAGTCGATCGGCCATGTTGAAGCAAAGCCGAGACTTGATTTGTTTTGCGGCATGATTTGTTATTCTGACATTTGGATGAGTGTGATTTGAGCTTATGACATGTTTTGTTCTTATAAATATGATGGATGAGTAAGAGCTTTTAGTAGTGTGTTTGTGTTTTTTTGTGATTAGTTGGCAATATTCCCCTGATGAAGCTGTGTTGGCTGTGAAACGCTTGAAGAGCGCTACATTGAAGCGTTGGGGTTTCAGATTGACCGCATCAAGTTGACGTTTTTGAAGCTAAGTTATCATGTTGCGGTCCTCTTGATATTGCTGGTGCTTTTTATGAGGGAGGTCATTGATGTAATGGGGCAAATGATTTATAGATTTTGCATAAATCAATTTAAAGCCCGTCAGTTCTGAGACCTCCCCTGTATGATTATGCAAAGAAAAATTTGGTTAATAGAACGTTATCCACTTTTTTCATAATAACATATTTTGTTTAGATAGAGTGTGTTTCAGTTTCTTTCGATAAAAATGTAGAGTGGCATTTTCTGGTACTTTTCCCGCACTAGGCTTGCTCTCCGATGTAGAAAGCAAGCTAGCGCCAGAAAAACGCCAAAAAAACAACTGCAGTAAACTGCAGCATACTTGGTATGCAAATTGCTGCATAAGTGATTTGCATGCAATGTAAAAAACTGTGCTGAAACTTAGCACAGTTTTTTTGCACTGTTTTTTAATGTTAGAGCTTCATGCCAGCTTTGGGCAGGCGTAAAGATCCAGCCGGGAGCAAAAGTATCACCTGAGCTGAAGTTTGACACTTATTTATTTATTTTAACTTTTTTTTTTTATACTGCTGTCCTTCACTCAGAGCGGTTAACATTGAAACTCAGCATAGTACATAGAATGAAAAAAGTATACAAGAATACTCGAACAAGGGAGGGGAGAAGGGAAGCGGCAAGATTAACTATGTAGAGGGTTATAATTGCATAACAGAATTATATACATTTTGTTAAGTCGTGTTTATCAGGTTGGTTGTACATGGCTATGGGTCCATTTTGGAGTACTGTGTCATGCCTTCATCCAGGTGGTTAGGTGATATGTCCCAGATGATCTGTGTACAGAAGTGTTTTCAGTTTCTTTCTGAAGTCCTTAATGTCTGTAGTTGCGTGCATGTCATCTGGGAGTGAGTTCCATAGTGATGGAGCAGAAAGTGATAGTGCCCTTCCAGATGTAGCTTGTATGGTATTATGGTATACATAGGGTGTGATGATCGTATGCTTGTTATTGTTCCTCCTGGGCCGGGTACTTGTGTCTCTTATTATGGTGTCTTGCAGGCTATAAGCCAATAGTTGGTGTATGATTTTGAAGATGACTAAGAACAATGGCTGGGAAAAATCGTATTGCTAAAGCTGTTGCCCCCGTTACAGCTTCTGCCTCGGTCCAGACAGAGGCCCTATTGCCAGTTGAAGAACCAGTTCCATGTGCAGGGTGCCTGCATGCTGAAGCTCTGAGGAAACAAGTGGAGGAACTCAGAGAGGAGGTGGCGAGGCTGAGGAGCATTCAAGACAGTGAGAAGTACATTGATGAGATGCTGCTTGCAGCAACCAGGCTCTCCAGCACAGGAGAAGATGGGTGTCAACAGAATGTCGATGGTTGGACAAAAGTCACCAGAGCCTGCAAAATCACCAATCCAACTTCTCCAGCCCTTGAATTGAAGAACCATTATGCAGCCCTGGAAGTGGAGGAGGTGAAAGCATCCCTGGAAAGGGAAGAACCAGAGTTCAAGTACCCCATAGTTGCAGAATCAGTGACCAGAAGGAAACGAAGGGTAGTGGTGGTTGGAGACTCTCTTCTGAGGGGTACTGAGGCGTCCATCTGCCGACCAGACTTGATGTCCAGAGAGGTATGCTGTCTGCCTGGTGCCAAGATCCAAAATGTTACGGAGATTTTGCCGAGACTCATCAAGCCCACTGACTATTACCCAATGTTGCTAATCCATGTTGGAACAAATGATACTGCCAGGTATAACTCGGAACGTATCAAAAGTGACTTCATGGCTCTGGGACAGAGGGTGAAGCAGGTAGGTGCACAGGTGGTGTTCTCTTCAATCCTCCCTGTTGAGGGTAAAGGCCAAGGCAGAGAGGCTCGCATCCTGGAGATTAATGCATGGCTGCGTGGATGGTGTCTTCGAGAGCGTTTTGGTTTCCTAGACCATGGGATGCTGTTCCAAGGGTTGCAGAGCAGAGATGGCATCCATCTGTCCAAGAAAGGTCAACACATCTTTGGTAGTAGACTGGCTAATCTACTGAAGAGGGCTTTAAACTAGATTCGTTGGGGATGGGTGAAGAAAGCCCCCAGGTAAGTGAAAGCCCCCAGGTAAGTGATACATTAAATACCTTTATGGAAATGGGTAACAGGGGTAACATATGGAAAGCAGTGTGTATTAATGCCCGTAGCATGGGAAATAAGATCTCTGAAGTTGAAGCTTTGGTGGGAGTGGCTGACTTAGATTTAGTGGCAGTTACAGAAACATGGTTCACAGAAAACCATGACTGGGATGTAACTATACCTGGCTATACTTTATTCAGAAAGGACAGGGTAGGAAGAAGGGGAGGAGGAGTAGCACTATATGTAAAAACTACTATTAAAGCTTTGGAATTACAGAGCTTAAAAGGGAGAGAGGAGGCATTGTGGGTTAAACTAGAAAGAGGGAAAGAGAAATCTATTTGCATTGGTGTGATATACAGACCTCCCTCACAAGAGGAAGAGGTGGACAGAGAGTTAATTGAAGACATACGCAGCATTGCTAGGAAAGGGGAAGTGCTACTGCTAGGAGATTTCAATATGCCAGATGTTGATTGGCACTTTCCTGCTGCAGTATCATCTAGGAGTAAGGAGATCCTGGATTCTCTACAGGGAGAACTATTCAGGCAATTGGTAACAGACCCCACACGTGAAGGGGCCATACTGGACTTGGTGCTTACCAATGGTGAAAGTGTTTCTGATGTTGTAGTGGGAGATCATTTTGCATCCAGTGATCACCAGATGGTGTGGTTCAGTATTAGGACTAGGGCTGTTAGAATCCATTCCAAGGTGAAGATCTTAGACTTTAGGAAGACTAACTTTGCGAAGATGGGCCAGTACCTCAGGGAGTCGTTAGTGGGATGGGAACAGCTGGGGGATGTAGAACAACAGTGGGCAAAACTGAAAGGGGGTATTTTAAAGGCAACCAACCTTTTTGTTAAAATGGTAAATAAAGGCAAAAGGAACAGGAGACCGCTATGGTTTTCGAAGGAAGTAGCTGAAAAAGTGAAGAAAAAGAGGGAGGCCTTCATGAAATACAAGAGATCACAGAGAAAGGAAGACAGGCATCTGTATTTGGAACAACTTAGAGAAGCTAGCAAAGTAGTCAAGAAGGCAAAGATTCAAAAGGAGGAGGAAATAGCCAATGCAATAAAATGGGGAGATAAGACATTTTTCAGATATATTAGTGAGAAGAGGAAGGGCAAAAGTGGTATTGTCAGACTCAAGGGTACAGGGGGGGAATATGTAGAAGCTGATAAGGATAAAGCGGAATTGCTTAACAAATATTTTTGTTCTGTGTTCACAGATGAAGAACCAGGAGCAGGACCTCAGAAAACACCCACAAATAAGAACAGAAGCGAGGGACATCTTGAACAATTTTCAGAAGACTGTGTTCGAGAGAAACTAGCTCAACTTAAGTAGACAAAGCGATGGGACCGGATGGGATACACCCTAGAATACTGAGGGAACTTGGGGACGTTCTAGCAACTCCACTGACTGACCTTTTCAATGCCTCGTTGGAGTCGGGAGTGGTGCCAAAGGACTGGAGAGAGGCTCATGTGGTGCCTTTACACAAAAGCGGAAGTAAGGATGTGGTTGAAAACTACAGGCCGGTTAGTTTAACTTCGGTGGTGAGTAAATTAATGGAAACGCTGTTGAAAGAGAAAATAGTGAGGTTTCTGGAGTCCAGCGGATTACAGGATCCGAGGCAGCATGGATTCACCAGAGGCAGGTCTTGTCAGACAAATCTGATTGATTTCTTTGACTGGGTGACCAGGGAGTTGGACCGAGGGAGAGCTCTAGATGTGGTGTATTTAGATTTCAGTAAAGCCTTTGACACTGTTCCTCACAGGCGACTTATAAACAAACTGAGCACCCTAGGGATGGACCCTAAAGTTACTGCTTGGGTTAGAAATTGGTTGGGTGGGAGGCGACAAAGAGTACAAGTAAATGGAGCTCACTCTGAGGAGAAGGATGTTACCAGTGGTGTGCCCCAGGGATCTGTCCTTGGTCCGATTCTTTTTAACATCTTTGTTAGTGATATAGCGGAAGGGCTGTCTGGTAAGGTTTGCCTCTTTGCGGATGATACCAAAATCTGCAATAAAGTAGACACCCAGGAAGGTGTAGTTAACATGAGGAGGGATCTAGCTAAGCTTGAAGAATGGTCTAGAATTTGGCAGCTGGGATTTAATGTTAAAAAATGTAAGGTCATGCATTTGGGCTGCAGCAATCCAAGGGAGCAATACAGCATAGGAGGTGAAGTACTTTTGTCCACTAAAGAAGAGCGGGACCTAGGCGTAGTTGTGTCCGATGATCTTAAAGTAGCTAAACAGGTAGAAAAGGCGACGGCAAAAGCTAGAAGGATGCTTGGGTGCATACGGAGAGGAATGGCTAGCAGAAAAAAGGAGGTGATAATGCCTCTGTATAAGTCTTTGGTGCGACCTCATTTGGAGTATGGTGTGCAATTCTGGAGACCGCACCTTCAAAAGGATGTGAACAGGATGGAGTCGGTGCAGAGGGTTGCTACTAAGATGATTAGTAGTCTTCATTATAAAGCATATGAGGACAGACTTAAGGATCTTAATATGTACACCTTAGAGGAAAGGCAGGATAGAGGTGATATGATTGAGATGTTTAAATACCTCCGTGGCATAAATGTTCAGGGAGAGAGAGCCTCTTTCAATTGAAAGCAAGTTCTGCGACGAGGGGACATGGGATGAGGGTGAAGGGAGATAGATTCAGGAGTGATATGCGGAAATATTTCTTTACGGAAAGAGTAGTGGATCCGTGGAATAGTCTCCCAGTGGAGGTGGTAGAGATGAGGACAGTAACTGAATTCAAAAAAGCATGGGACCAACACAGAGGATCTCTAAAGGTAAAAAGTGGACTGTTGTTGTTGTTGTTATGGAAGGACAGACTAGATGGGCCTTGTGGTCTTTTTCTGTCATCATGTTTCTATGTTTCTATGATTTGTATCTGATGCGGGATTGGATTGAGAGCCAGTGTAGGTGATTGAGTATGGGGGTGATGTGTTCATGCTTATTTGTTCCTGAGATGAGTCGAGCTGCGGTTATTGTGCAGTGGTAGTATGGTTTGCTTTGGGAGCCCCTGATAGTGTGTTACAGTAGTCCAGTGTTGGGGTGATTATTGCTTGGCAGATAGTGCGTAAGCGATCAAGGTGTAAAATTGGTTTAAGTCTCCTTATTGTCTTCATTTTATGGTAGGCGTTTGCAGTAGTTTTTGCTATGTGGGGTTGCATGGAGAGGTGTTGGTCCATGATAATTCCAAGGTATTTGATTTCTTTCTTTACTGTTATTTGCCTTTGTTGTATGCAGGTTGTTTGTGGTGGGGTAATTGAGGTGTTCCTGGTAATAAAGAGTGCTTCTGTCTTTTTGTAATTTATGGAGAGGTGGTTGTTATTGAGCCAGATGATCATATCCTCCACACATGCGGTTATGGTTGCCAGATCAGGGTTGTGTATACCGACTGGTGTGTATACCATGATATCATCTGCATATAATCTATATTGGATTTTGTGTTTTTTAATAATTTCGCATATTGGCTGTATGTAGAGGTTAAATAACATTGAAGAGAGTAAGGAACCTTGTGGGACTCTTTGGTATGAGGGGAAGGGTTTTGATGTTGCCATTCCGCATTTAACTTGTTGCTGTCTGTTTTGAAGATAGGATTTGAACCATGGTAGAGTGTTGTTATGTAGACCAATTTCTTGTAGGCGTCTGAGTAGGATGATGTGGGAGACGGTGTCAAAAGGCAGAGGATATATCCATAAAAATGAGAATGAAATCCTGTTCTTGCATTGTCAATTCCTCTTTTAAGGCATTCGAATAGGGATAGTAGCAATGTCTCTGTGCCATGGTTGGGTCAAAACCCGTGTTGGTGTTGGTCCAGTTGAACATGTTGGTCTATGTGATCTTGAAGTTGCCTTTGAACAATTTTTTCTATGACTCTGGTTATGAATGATAAGCTGGAGATTGGTCTGTATGCGGCTGGGTCATTTTTATCGAGGGATGTGTCTTTGAGTAGAGGTCGAATAATTGCTTGTTTGAGAGAAGTAAACATGTATCCTTTGCTGAGTGACATTGTGGCTATCTTGTGAATTGAGTACTTAAGCTGTTCCTTTGTTGCTTTTATCCAAGCCACGGGGCAAGGGTCTGAGGGTGAAGTAGTGGTGTTAAGTGAGGAGATGATATCTTTGATTTGTTGGGATATGGAATGTACCCCATAATTCTCTGTGTACTAGGTTTTGGGATTGGATAGATATCGTTGAGCTTATTTGATTTTGATTATTGAATTTGTTACTTAGATAGTTGGCCATATTTTGGGGGTGTATTTGAGGGGGGTGTGTTTTTTTGTGGTTCTCCCGTGAGTGTTCGCATAATGTTGAAAAGTTTCTTAGGCTTATTAACTGATCTCATAATAAGGTTTGCATGGTGTTCTCATCTGCGTTGGTTGATTAAGTTGGTGTATTGGATTTGTTGAGTTCTGTACTGGTGTAGGAGAATTGGGTCTTTTGTCTGTCTTCATTTTCTTTCCAGTCTTCTTAAAAGTTGTTTGGCTGATCTGATTTCATTGGAGTACCATGGGACTTTTTTTACTCTGTGTCTGGATGAAGGTTTTTTGGTAGGTGCCTTTGCTGCTGTGGACAGGGCGCTGATCCAGGTGTTAATGGAGTCTTTCAGGTTCTCTGTGCCTTGATTTATTTTAGGGATAATTTCATTTAAGACGTCGTCTTTGTTAAAGTTTTTGAATTTTCTGCAGTGTTGTTGAGGTGGCTCCTGTACTGGTGGTCTTGTGATGCGCATGGTGAAATTTATTAGATAGTGATCAGACCATGGTATAGGGGTCACATTGGGTTGTATGATATGATTGTGGTCTATCATTGTTTGGGGGAGGAATATAAGGTCAGGAATTGATCCAGATTGGTGTGTGTGGATTTTCAGTATTTGTTGATACTGTAAGGTTTCCATAGCTTTGATGAAGGACTTAGCTTCCTTGTTAGTTGCAGATCCGAGGTTGAAGTCTCCCAGAGCTATGTGAGGTTTTTGGGGGGTACTGTAGGCATATACGGTTTCAAGAACTTTTGATAGTTCATCATTCTTGGCTGTGGGAGCTCTGTGAGTGAGAGTGATAACGTTATTGGCTATTGTGATTGTTTGAATCATCTGAACTGTATGCTATGAGTGTTTTAAATTTGAATTGTGTTTTTGCTAGAATAAGACCACCACCACCTCTTTTAAGATTTCTATGGCAGTTGAAGGATGAGTAGGTTGCAGGGGTGATTTGGTTGAGAATGACTTGATCTGTGTCGGTTAGCCAGGGTTCAGTGATGCACAGAATATCTGTGTCGTGTGTTTCTAGGTAGTCACTGATGGTGTAGGTTTTATTTCTGATGGATCTCGCATTGACAAGAGAGCAAGTAATAGGGGCTTCTAGGATGGGGTTGGCATGTGGTGACTTTTTGACAGCGGTGGGTTTTGTGCTTATGAGGTGGTTAGCTCTTCTGTTGGTTCTGAAGTTAAGGGGTTGCCATAGGGGGAGGTACCAGACATGGTTTGGTGGTAGGAGAGTTATGGAGTTTGTAAAACCTTGTCTGTAGGTTTGCCAATGTAATAGAACTGCTATTAATAGAGCATAAATGAGGGCTTTGTAGTGAGCCATATTTGTGAAATGAGGATTTGGATGATGCTTGTTGTCTATGGAGTTTTCGGTGAGTTGTTAAAACTGGCTCTGTTAGATTGTTTGTTGTAGATTTAGAAGGCAGTTACTGTTTGATTTAGTACTCTACATAGTTTTTTAGCAGGGGTAGTCGGGTGTCAGGACAGTGATCCCGGTTAGGATGAATAAACGTGTAGATTTATCGCATAGGCAGGATATAAATAGGTAGATTCGAGTAGTGCTGTTTAGATATGTTGGAACCTATGTGACTTACAGTTATCAGTGGTTTGCTGTTCCGGTGGCTGTTCTCTGCAGTAGGAGGAGGTATGTTCTGTGCTCCAGGTCTCAGTAACAGGTCCTCGCCAAAGGGCCTTCTGGTGAGGCCCTCAGGCACGGGCGCGCCTCCACTGAGGCTTTCTTTTCAACTGTTCCTGTGCCGGGTGATTGGTGGCAGCGGGAAGTGAGGGAGGAGCTCCTGCTCTCACCCTCCGGTGTTGGCTGCTGCTGCTCGCCCGCTTCTTTTCCCGCCTCCGATGAGGCTTTCTTTTGAACCCAGATGATCCAGGTATCGGGGAAAGTTCTTGCTATCATCAGAATACTGTCAGAGGGCCGGTGACCCCCCCCGACAGAAACCAAATCCCTAGTGGCCCCCTCCCCCACCCACCCATCTGATAAAATATTTCCTGGTGGCCAGTGGCCCCAATTCCCAACCAATAAAAAAAAAATCCCTGCTGGCCCAGCGGCCTCGATCCTACCCACCCAACAACAAAAATCCCTGGTGGCCCAGTGGCTGCCAAACCCCCCTACTCCCCTCCCAGTACCTTTAATTTGGAGGGGGAGTGTTGCCCACATGCTCCTGCCCCTGTACCATCATCTTGAAAAAAATGGCATCTGACCCCGCCCAGTGCATCCCAGGATGCACCACGTGGGGCCAGGCACTGGCTTTCAGATTAAAGCTACTGGAAGGGGGCCACCGGAGATTTTTGTACTGGGTGGGTGGGTTGGATGGGGGTCGCTGGGCCACTAGGAGTTTTTTTTATTGGATAGGTGGAGGGATCAAGGCCACCAGAGATTTTTTTTTTAATTGGGTGGGGGTAATCGGGGCTGCTGGCCACCAGGGAATTTTTTATCGGGCGGGTGGGGGATTGGGATTGCTGGGCCACCAGGGACTTTGTTTCTGTCAGGGAGTCAGTGTCCAGGGGAAGCGCTGGACCCCAACAGTATGTTGATGGCATCAGGGGTTTACCTTGATGGCTAGGCTATCTGAGGTGAAGTGTTAAACTTCACCTCAGATGACCCTGTTTCTCCGGGACATCATGCCAAACTTGGGCTGACGTCTGTGTGCATGTGTTTGGCTTGCTCTCCTAGTTTAACGCTGACTTTTTGCACACTGGGTAATTTGAATATTGCATTCCAGCCCAAAGAGTGAGCATTAAAGTTGTGCTATGAAACCCTGCACTAGAGCTTTAAGCACTGGGCTGTAGTGCAGGGTTTTTGCATTGGCCTGTTTGTGACCAATACTGTTGAAGGGTTAGTTTGCCTTTTTGAGGATGGCATGAAGATCTGCAAGAATGGACAGTCCCAGAGAGAGTAGACAACATGAGAAGTGATCTACAAATATTGGAGGACTGACTGAATTTTTGGCAGTTAAGATTTATTGCAAAGAAATGCAGAGTGATGCATCTGGGGAACAGAAATCCAAAGGAACTGTATATGATGTGGGTGTTGGGGGGGGGGGGGAGGCTGATATACACAGACCAGAAAAATGATCTTGGTGATAGTGTAAAAGTCATGTCAATGCTGTTTTGAACTTGGTATCCATCCTTGTGTATATGATATGATAGAAGTCTATAAATTAATGAACGGAGTGGAACGGGTAAAAGTAGATCGATTGTTTACCTTATCAGAATATAGAAAGACTAGGGGACATGCAATGAAGCTACAGGGTAAACTATTTAAGATTAATAAATGCTGATGATACCACATTACTGGCGGGAAGTGAAGATGATCTGAAACATTTGCTTCTCACAATCAAAGAACATAGTCTCAAAATGGGCCTGCACCTTAATGTAAAGAAGACAAAGATCATGACAACTGGCATAATCAACAGGTTCATCGTCGAAGGAGAAGAAATTGAAATCGTGAATAACTTTAACCTACTTGGATCAACTATCAATAAAGAAGCAACAAGCAGTCAAGAAATCAGACGACACATTGCTCTTGGCAGAATGGCTATGAAAGACCTAGATAAGATTCTCAAGAGCAGAGATGTCTCTCTCCATACAAAGATTCGACTTGTTCAAGCCATGGTATTTTCAATAACATCATATGGATGTGAAAGCTGGACAGTGAAAAAGATAGACAGGAAGAAAATTGATGCCTTTGAATTATGGTGCTGGCGGCGAATACTGTGTATACCATGGACTGCCTGAAGAACAAACCAGTCTGTACTAGAGGAGATCAAACCTAAGCTTTCTTTAGAAGCTCAGATGACAAGACTTCGACTTTCATACTTTGGACACATCATGCGGAGAGAGAGATCATTAGAGAAAGACATCATGCTTGGCAAGATAGAAGGTCAACGCAAAAGAGGAAGACCAGCAATGAGATGGATCGATACAATAACAGCAGCTATGGGTACCAGTCTGTCAACAATAAGCCGCCTGACTGAAGACCGAACACAATTTAGGATAGCTATCCACAGGGTCGCCATGAGTCGACTCCGACTCGACGGCACTTAACAACAACAAAAGAAAATATTTTTTCACTCAACGTGTAATCAAACTCTGGAATTTGTTACCGGAGGATGTAGTAAAGGTTGTTAGTGTAGCTGGGTTTAAAAAAGGTTTGGACAAGTTCCTGGAGGAAAGGTCCATAAACCATTATTAAGAAGGGACCCAGGATATCAATGCTTGACCCAGTACAAGCATTGCTGAACCTGTGTCTTTTGGAGAAACTGCTAGGTACGTATGACCTAAATTGGCCACTGTTGGAAACAGGATACTGGGCTTGATGGACCTTGGTCTGACCCAGTATGGCATATCTTATGTTCTCTTCATTTCGAATTCCTCCACCACCTTCTCTGGGAGGGCATCCTAGCCACCCAATTCCCTTTTCATGAAGAAATGTTTTCCGACAGTGATCTGGAGTCAGCCTCTCTCTCTACAGCTTCCTGCCATGTTCCCTATTTCGTCAGCTTCCACTCCTTTGGAAAAGGTTCACGTATGCATTCATTTATTTATTAGTAATATTTAGCTCATGCCTTTCCAGTGGTAGTTCAAGGTGAATTAACTTGCAAGTGTTTAAATGCCTGTATCATATCTCTCCTATCCCTTCTCTCCTCTAGGGTCTATATGTATAGGTCCTTGAGACCCTTCTTGTATGTCTTGTGGTGCAAACCTTTCACCATTTGGTTACTTTCTTCTGGACCACCTTAACCTCTGTATCTACTTACTGAGATACGGGATCCAAAACTGAACACACTAGTCCAGATGTGGTCTCATAGATGACTTGTACAAGGGCATTATCACTTCTTCCTTTCTGCTAGTTACTATGTGCATCACTCTCTGCATCCTTCTGACTTTGGCCACCACCTTATTACATTGTTTCACTACCTTGACATCCTCAGATCCTGTCACTCAGAGGTCTCTCTACTGATCTATGTATATCAGCCTCTTACCTTCCATAACATACAGCTCCTTTGGATTTCTGCACCCCAAATCCATCACTCCACATTTCTTCACATTAAAGCTTAACTGTCACGCATTTGACCAGTTTTCCAGTTTTTATAAATTGGTGGTTAAGCTGTAATATACAAAGAAATACAGAATGATGCATTTGGGATAATGACACATTGCATCAAGTTTGGCACAGACAAGTTTGGTTTCTGCCACCTCCTATACCTCATGCCGATTTCCTTTTGCATGGGGGCAGAAGTGACTGATTAGCCTCTTTTGCCCCCATGCAAAGAAGAAGTCTGCATCAGTTGTCAGAAGGGCAGAAGCCAAACATCCTCCAGAGCCAGAGGTTTAGGTAAGCATGGCAAGGGAGGAGGGGGGGGGGGGAGGCAGCAATGGGACACCCCAGACCATTGGCACTCTAGAAGCCACCTACATTGCCTAATGGTCATGCCAGCCCTATTTGAATAGGTTGTTGGTGAGACCTCACCTGGAACATTGTGTCCAAATCTGGAGGCCATACTTCTGAAAGGAGAGACAGAGAAGGTAGTCTGGAGAAGGGTTACCAAAATAGTGCAAGGGTGTATCAAAAGCCCCATGAAATGTGACTTAATGAGGAGTTGTTGGGGTGGGGGTTATGATAGAGACACTCAAATACCACAATGATGAAAATGTAAAGAGGGCCCCCCATACCCTTTACTAGCGCCCTACGGTGCCTTGTGAAAATATTCATCTCCTCGTTTTTTTGTCCTGTTTTGTCGCATTACAACCTGGAATGAAAATGGAGGTTCATTTGTATGTTAGGTAATGGACCTAACAGTATAGTCCAAATTGGTGAAGTGGAATGAAAATAAAATACCTTGTATATATATTAAAAAAAACAAAAACAAAAACTGAAAAGTTGTGTGCGTATATATAATCATCCCTTTTACTATGAAACCCCTAAATAAGATCTGATCCAACCAATTAAACTCAGAAGTCACATAATTAATTTATTAGGGTCCACCTGTGTACAATCAGTGTCATATGATCTGTCACATGATGCCTGTATAAAATACCTGTTCTAAAAGGCCCCTGACTCTGCAACACCACTAAGCAAGCAATATGAAGACCAAGGAGCACTCCAAACAGATCAGAGACAAAGTTGTGGAGAAGTATAGATTAGGGTTGGGTTATAAAAAAAAATATCCCTAATTCTGAATATCCCATGGAGCATCATTAAATCCATTACAACAAAATGGAAAGAATATGGCACCACTACAAACCTGACAAGGCTGCCCACCAAAACTCACAGACCAGGCAAGGAGGTCATTAATCAGAGATGCTACAAAGACACCAAGCCGTACATTCCACAGAGCGGGGCTTTATGGAAGAGTGGCCAGAAAAAAAACATTGCTTAAAGAAAGAAAGAAGAAAACACGTTTGGAGTTTGCACAATAGCATGTGGCAGACTCCCCAATCACACGGAAGAAGGTTCTCTGGTCAGATGAGATGAAAATTGAACTTTTTGGCCATCATGGGAAACGCAATGTGTGGCGCAAACCCAACACTTCCCATCACCCCGAGAACACCATTCCCACTGTGAAACATGGTGGTGGCAGCATCATGCCGTGGGGATGTTTTTCATTGGCAGGGACAGGAAAACTGGTCAGGATTGAAGGAATGATGGATGGCACTAAATACAGGACAATTCTTGAGGAAAACCTGTTTCAGTCTGCCAGAGATTTGAGCCTAGGACGAAGGTTCACCTTCCAGCAGGACAATGACCCTAAATATACTGCTAAAGCTACACTGGAGTGGTTTAAAGGGAAACATTTAAATGTCTTGGAATGACCTAATTAAAGCCCAGACCTCAATCCAGTTGAGAATCTGTGGCTTGACTTGAAGATTGTTGTACACCAATGCAACCCATCTAACTTGAAGGAGTTGCAGCAGTTTTGCCTTGAGGAATGGGTGAAAATCCCAGTGGCTAGATGTGCTAAGCTAATAGAGACATACCCCAAGAGACTTGCAACTGTAATTGCAGCAAAAGGTGGCTCTACAAAGTATTGACTTTGGGGGATGAATACCTATGCACGCTCATGATTTCTCAGGGTTTTTTTGTCTTACTTATTGTTTATGTCACAATAAAAGATATTTTGCACTTTCAAAGAAGTAGGCATGTTGTGTAAATCTCATGGTGCTAACCCCCAAATCTCCATTTTAATTCTAGGTTGTAATGCAACAAAACAGGACGAATATCAAGGGGATGAATACTTTCACAAGGCACTGTATGCTTCTCCACTGGGTAACATATGGAAAAAGAGAGAGGAGGAGGAGCTGTAGTTTTGACTAAACCAGGACTTCCAAAACTTGTGCTGTTCTAGGGACCCCACAGCCAGTTTGGTGTTCAGGATAACTACAATGAATATGCATGAGAGAGATTTTCATGCATTGAAGGCTCAGTATATGCAAATCAATCTCATGCACATTCCTTGTGGATATCATGAAAACCTGACTGGCTGTGGTGTCCCCAGACCAGGCTGAGGAAGCCCTGGGCTAAACCATTTGCCATGGTGCGCCCCCATGGGAGTACCAGAATGGTTGTTGTCATGGAATTGATCACAGTTCCTTTGGGAAATTCTGTGGGTCTCGAATGGAGTCTCAGAGGGGAAGAAAGAACAGGAGGCAGGGGCGGCTCTATAGTGAGGCGGCTGCCTCAGGTGGCAAAAAACACTCCCAAAACAGCTGCCTCATTCTGCCTTCAAAGGTTAACAGAAAAACAAGCGCACAAATTGCTGCCGCTGCCGAATCTGCTTCGAGGCAGTGGCAGACTCATCCTCTCCTTTCACTGGCAGCCGTGGGTACTGCCTCTTAGAGAGCTGTGGCTGTGCTAACGATATTCAATTTAAATAAAAAGCCAAACCAGTGCGGAGCCTTCCTGCCTCTGTGAAGGAACCGTGCTGCTGCGTCCCTCCCCCAAAGGAAGTTACATTAATTTCCTTTGGGGGCGGGATGCAGCTGCATGGGTTCCTTCACAGAGGCAGGAAGCCTCCACACCAGTTTCACTTTTATTTAAACTTAATATTGCTAGCACAGCCACGGTTCTCTAAAAGGCAGGAGCCGCTGCTGCAAGGGAAAGGAGAGGGTGAGTCTGCAGGAGAGCTAACACGGAGGAAGGTGGGGGCTGGAAGGGGGCTGACACAGGGGGGAGGTGAGGGCTGGAAGGGAACTGACATGTGGGGACGGTGAGGTCTGCAATGGGGCTGACATGGGGGAAGAGGGGGCTGGAAGGGAGCTGACACTGGGGAATAGGGGGATGGAAGGGAGCTGACACTGGGGAAGAGGGGCTGGAAACAGAACTGACATGGGGAAGGTGGAATCTGCAATAGGACTGTCACGGGGGAGGGGGCTGGAAGGGAGCTGACATGGGGAGGAGGGGGCTGGAAGGGAACTGACAGGGGAAGGTGGTATTGCAAGGGAGCTGACATGGGGGGAAGGTGGGGGCTGGAATGGGGATGACACGGGGAGGAGGGGGCTGGAAGGGAACTGACGAGGGGAAGGTGGGGGCTGGAATGGGGCTGACACGGGAGGAGGGGGCTGGAAGGGAACTGACATGAGGGGAAGCTGGGGTCTGCAATGGGACTGACATGGGGGAAGAGGGGGCTGGAAGGGTGGTGCCACGGGGGACGAGGGGGCTGGAAGGGAGCTGAGACTCGGGAAGGTGGAATCTGCAATAGGGCTGTCATGGGGGGAGGGGGCTGAAAGGGAGCTGACATGGGGAAGGAGGGGGCTGGAAGGGAACTGACAGGGGAAGGTGGTATTGCAAGGGAGCTGACATGGGGGGAATGTGGGGGCTGGAATGGGGCTGACACGGGAGGAGGGGGCTGGAAGGGAGCTGATATGAGAGAAAGGTGGGGTCTGCAATGGGGCTGACATGGGGGAAGAGGGGGCTGGAAGGGAGCTGACACTGGGGAAGAGGGGGATGGCTGACACTGGGGAAGGTGGAATCTGCAATAGGGCTGTCATGGGGGGAGGGGGCTGGAAGGCAGCTGACATGGGGGAGGAGGTGGCTGGAAGGGAACAGACAGGGGAAGGTGGTGTTGCAAGGGAGCTGACATGGAAGGTGGGGGCTGGAATGGGGCTGACGGGAGGAGGGGGCTGGAAGGGAACTGACATGAGGGGAAGGTGGGGTTTGCAAGGGGGCTGATATGGGAGGGAGGAGGGGGCTGGAAGGGAACTGAGATGAGGGGAAGGTGGGGGCTGGAATGGGGCTGACATGGGGGAGGAAGGGGCTGGAAGGAAGCTGACATTGGGGAAGAGGGGGCTGGAAGAGAACTGACATGGGGAAGGTGGAATCTGCAATGGGGCTGACGGGGGGAGGGGGCTGAAAGTGAGCTGACATGGTGGAGGATGGGGCTGGAAGGGAACTGACGGGAAGGTGGTGTCTGCAAGGGAACTGACATGGGGAAAGGTGGGGGCTGACACAGGGGAGGAGAGGGCTGGAAGGGAACTGACACAGGGGAAGGTGGGGACTGGAAGGGGGCTGACATGGGGGGAGGAGGGTACTGGAAAGGAGATGATACCTAGGGATGGGACTGGAGGGGCACTGGAAGGGAAATGACACTTGGGGTTGGGACTGGTAGGTGGTCGGGTAATGGGGTGGGGCTGGAAGGGAAGGACACTGGTACTGGGATGGTATGTGGACTAGAAGGGGCTGAACAGTAGGGAAGGAGGGAGACTGGAAGGGAATGGACACTAGTGGCAGTCCTGGGAATGCAAGGGGGTTGAAATTGGAAGATTCTGGGAGGGGAGGACTGGAAAAGGGGGCTGATACTGGAGAGGGTTACTAGGACTGGAAATAGGCTGATGGAAGGAAGTAAAGAAAGCAAAAGAAGAGACAAAAAATGACAGATGGACTATAGAAAGAAAGTTAAGAGAAGACAGGAAAGCAGAAGCCTCCGATCAGGACCAGCAAGATCAGAGAATAAAATGGTCAGACAACAAAGGTAGAAAAAAATAATTTTATTTTCAATTTAGTAATTGGACTTTGCGCAATCTTTATAGGGAAATGCATCTCTTATTTATCTGATGTTGCACTGCATGCAGAGTCTGGCTTCTTGGGAATTCAGTTTTTCTCTACATATTGTTTTTTTACTTTAGGTTGTAGTCACTTATTCTGTATTTGGTGAGGGTCTGTGTTATGAGTGTGTGACTGAGGCCATGTGTTCTGTTAACATGGAGTTTGTATATAGGGATCTATACAGTACTGTAGTAATTTGACTTGTAAAGCTTTTCAAATAGGTGTATGGATATTCTTGGGATTAGAGCAGTATTTATAGTGCGTTGTTTTTCTGGGTAGGCCTCTTATGTGAATTTTGGTATGGTATGGTAAATTTGGCCTTGTAGATCTTCGGTAACTTTTGTAGGGTTTTATATTAGTTCCCAATATGCCTGTTACTGGAGAATGTTTGTTAGATGACCAGAAACACATTTTTTTAAAATATATTGAGTTCTGTGGGTGAATGTCCTACTTCTGCTCTGCACCCATTGTTGAGGGAGAGGTTTCTGTGGATGCAGAATATCTATTCAAAAAGAAAAAGTACCCGCGGCCCTGACGTCATCGGGGGCTTTCTTTAAAGGCGGAGCAGTGGAGAGCGCCGGTGGGAGAGCTGGAGAGACAGCGATTTTGCCCGGAGGCGGCAGGCTCCTGGTCCCGCGGCCCCAACGTCATCGGGGGCTTTCTTTAAAGGCGGAGCAGTGGAGAGCGCCGGTGGGAGAGCCGGAGAGACAGCGATTTTGCCCAGAGGCGGCAGGCTCCTGGTCCCGCGGCCCCGACGTCATCGGGGGCTTTCTTTAAACGCTCCGCGGTTGGGCGCAGCCGGAGGCGCTAGCTGGGGGCAGTGCTCCAAGGGGCAAGATACAAGGGGCGTGTTAGGCCCCTTGGGAGCCCCTTGGAGCACTGCAGGAGCAGCGGGCCATAAGTTCTGGTGGCTGCAGAGACTGCGATGGGGAAAAGGAAGAAGAAAGTGATTCCAGTGGCGCAAACAGAAACGGTGGTGGGCCCCATGGACAAACATCTTCAGGTAAAAGTGGGGGCGGATATGTCCCTGGATCCTGATTTTCTGGCCTTTCGCTCATCAGTGGCATCTCTAAGTTCTCCGGACAGGTCTCCACCTTCTCCTCCAGTGTATATTTCCCCACCCTCTTCAGAAACTGTGGGGGACCATGCTCAGCAAAGTACCCAAGTGATTTCTCGGGGAAAGCTGACACCAGTTGCTTGGGTTTCTGTTCCGGGGGTCACAAAGGAGGTGCCTGATGATCAGGTTACCCTGGCTGATATCTGGAAGAGTGTATCTCGTATAGAAAATATCTTAGCTCCCACTGTCTCACAGCTTTGTAGTTTCTCCTCGGAGGTTACCACTCTGCTGTCTGATGTAGAAGAACGGTTAGGGAATATGTCTTCTCAGATTACTAAGTGTGAAAATCAGTGTGCTACTCTTAAAGCTATTAGTACTTCTAGTATTAAGGAGAGTTTAATTGTCCACCATAAGATGGAAATGTACGACAATTTGTTTAGAGCTAAAAATATTAGGTTGTTAAATTTTCCTATTTGCCACTTATCAGCGGAAATCCTATTTCGGAAGTACAGTATCTTAAAGAATCCTTGGGTCTGGCTTCGGCAGACTCTGTTTTGGTATCTAAGTTATATTATTTGACTGGGAGGCGGGTCTCTGTTGGTACTCCTGGGGAGTTTGATACTCTCCAAGGAGGTACTGACTTAGACCTTACTAAATTCTTAGAGGATTCTCAAGATACTATCCTCACTCGTGCTATATTGATAGTAACTTTTGTATCTGAGCATGATAAATCAGCTGTTTTCAAGTTGTACTTTAAAAGGTCATCTATTCTATTTTGTGGTGCTAAGGTTCAGATGTTTCCTGATGTCTGTAGGACCACACAACTTAGGAGACAGGCTTTTTTGGCTATGAAACCTCGGATTGTGGCCCTATCAGCTAAGTTTTTTCTTCGATACCCCTGTAAATATTTATTTACGTTCCAGGGGTCTAAATATATTTTTTCAGATCCTTCCCAATTGCAGTTATTTTTGGATAATAAACAGTCAGGCACAGTAACGTAAGGGGAAGGGGGGACAATCGTAGTTTTGCATTTTGCCGGTAATGAGCAGACCTGAAGCAGGGTTATGGAAGATTTTTGAATTAACCCGAAACGTGTGACATTTCGTCATTTGATGTACCTGGCAATAAGCTTGCTGTTGTTTGCTTTGACCCTTCAACGAGAGCGTCTTGCAAAAGCATCCATAAAGCTAAGTTCTATAGACTGTTGCAAAACGTTTGCTGATTTTTCATTAAAATAAAACTTTGTGATTAAAAGGAGTGGTCGCAGTGGTGTGGAGAGGACTTCTTCACACTGGGCCGACTGGGCTCCGACACAAATTTAAATGTTCTAAATATTCTAAATCCTATTAATTTGTTTTTGAGGGGACTTTTGTTCACAGAATCTTTGTTTTTGATTTGATGAGAGGATTCTGATTTGGTTTGTTTTCATTGAGTCAGCAAGTTTTCCTGCAACCATTTCGTCAAATCCCAGAACAGGTTTGTTCGGGGGTATTTCAACCTTCTCCTCAATCTCATCTTGGAGAGAGGAGACCTCGATGGCTTGGACAGCATGGGGCTCCCCCCCTCCCCCGGTGGGTGAGGGTACTAACAGCCTCATCGAGTTTACTTGACAAAATCAGATGGTCAGAATCTAGGTCCACTTGAGAGGTCATAGCACTATGTGGCCAGACAAACTGTAAGGTGAGGAGGCCTCAGGGTGAGGATCTTAAGACACCCAGGAGTTCCCCCTCCTTCACAGAGGTTCCAGGAAACCGGGGCTTCCCCAATAATCTGGAGACTCAATTCCACACTTGGGAATGATTCTCCCACTAGGGATCCCAGGGGTTCGCCTTTCACAAAGTGAATGCAATCTGGGTTTGGATTGGTGAGCAATAAGTGTAGTGAGGAAGCTGTGGCCTCCATGCAGGGTATGGGACCCATGGCTAGGCTCAGCTCCTCAAAACGGGAGTTAGGACTGAAGAAGACCAGAATGTCTGAGACCTCTTGTCCTCAGGTCACCTGTATCTGCAGGGGACAATCCTGTACCCTCCCAGGTATTTGGATGTCTTCTGCACTGACCACTTCACAAACTTGAGGAATCGTCTGACCAGCCCGCAGTGATGGGCGGGCACCCGAGAACTCCACCGGCTCTCTTTCCATCCTACTCCAGAGGATGTTGTTCATGAAATCCGCATAAGTTCCTAGTCTAATAAGGCAATCTGAGCCTATGTAGAGGGGCACCTCAAGTCCTCTGATGGACAAGGTGTGCTGAAAACCTTTGACCCCAACTTGCAAGGGGAGCTTGCAGTAACCCACTAATGTCTTGAGTCCTTCCCCAGGCACTTAGAACAAAGTCTTTGCTCCCATCACTCAATCAAGGGTGGCTCGAGCATTCCACAACTTGCAAAAATTATCGAGAAAGCTGCCCAACAACAGCTCCAGCAGCATATTGACATTGAAGCGCCTCTAGACAAATCACAACATGGTTTCAGAGAAGCACATGGAGTTGACACAATCCTTACAACCTTATTCAATGATCTTATCACGGGAAATAATAAACGACATTAAACAGGGATTTGTGCTCATATTTTTGGACATCTCCGCTGCCTTTGATTCTGTAAACCACAACATACTGCTGCAACGTCTGAGTGAGAAGGGAATTCAAAACACAGCACTTGAATGGTGTAGATCCTACCTTTCCAATAGGTGGCAACAAGTTAAAACAGGTCAGGAATCATCAGAGCCATTCCTACAGTCTCAAGGTGTACCTCAAGGATCTTCATTATCAGCATTAATGTTCAACATTTATATGCAGCCGATATGTGAGTTGATCCGATCCTTCAACGTGCAATGCCTGGCATACGCAGATGACATCCTCATTTACATGCCGTTTAATACTGACCAACCAGTGTTCACACCAATAATTAATTGTTTTGGTGCAATAGCCGAATGGCTGTTGACACAAAACTTAAGAATAAATCACAACAAAACTGATGTATTATTTGTCACAAGAAATCACAAGTTCATACCCCCTCCGTCACTGCTAATCAATAACATAGAACTGACGTCAAAACCCACTATCCGATACCTCGGCATCACATTGGATCAACACCTAGATATGACAACGCATGTGAAGAATGTGACAAAGAGGATATATCATAAGATCAGAACGCTACGCCACCTCCGACCACTACTTGACTATACTGATTATCGCTCAATATTCCAGGCTCTAGTCATCCCTCACCTAGATTTTGCGAATATCATCCTCCATGGCCTCTCTCAATCAACCTTAAATCCACTTCGTCTGGCTATGAACGCAGCTGCAAGAGTCCTCTCTGGGTCACCAAGAGCTGCTCACATAACGCCGATCATGAAGGACCTACACTGGTTACCATTACAAGCCAGACTTACATATAAGTCTCTAGTTCTGACCTTCAAGGCCAGGAATAACTACCCTCCGACACCAATTAGCAAACTAATACATAACACCCTCGAAAATAGAAACAGAAGGACCACTGCTATGAATACCTTAATAGTTCCCAAGATGATGACATCTTGTACTAAAGCTACATCGAACAGAGCTTTCTCTTTATTTGCACCCCTGAACTGGAATTTACTTCCTCATGAAATTCGTTGTATCAAAAACCTTTTACAATTCAGGAAAGCCGTGAAGCATCACTTATTCACAAAATTCTACCCAGAAGTGACCCCGCATGTTCACTCAAACAACAGACCTCCAACGTGCACTAAACACCATATTACCTTAATTCAACCAGAAAATGGTTAAGCTCCACGATAGCTCCACATCCTCTGTTGATTCCCGCCTCCTACATAAATTACGCAGATAATATCCACTTGAGCTAACATATTTATTTAGTAAAAACATATACATATATGATGTTGACTGTACATAGTTTTACCTGTTAATCCATGTTATATATTCCCATGTTCTATGTAAACTCAATGTTACTTGCATACATTGTTGTATATTTTGTTCAATGTACACCGCACTGATCTTAATAGCGCGGTATATA
This sequence comes from Ichthyophis bannanicus, assembly GCA_033557465.1. Lineage (NCBI taxonomy): Eukaryota > Metazoa > Chordata > Amphibia > Gymnophiona > Ichthyophiidae > Ichthyophis > Ichthyophis bannanicus. The sequence continues at coordinate 161,168,873 of CM066031.1, read as the reverse complement.
AGAAATGTTAAATAAATAAATAAATAAAATAAATAAATAACAGAAAACAGTCTCACTGATGAGGGAGTGGTCACAGTGGGGTAATAGGTAGGCCTTTTCCTTCTGTGGCATGCCAACCTGCACATATATAAAGGGACCTTTCTCAGCAGAAAATATGTCTGTAAGTCTCCTAGGGTGGCCTAGGCATGGATTGGATGAAGGAGGGGTTTGTACCTCACAACCTTCCATAGGTTCCTTCAGGAATATCTGCAGGCAATCAGCATCAAGGACAATGTTTGCTACCGAACCTGCTTTGATTGCAACCACTTCGCTACTTCCTTAACCCTCATCTCCAGCCCCTTCATACTGGAGTTGTAGGATATGGGGATCTGCGGACCTCTGGAAATTAATCCTGATGGACATGTCCTTTCGTTCCACAGAACAAGGACCACTGACCCTGCTGCCATATTTTACCTTAGCATAAAGTATGGGGTGTGTGACCTGTGTCCAGATCACTTCCTGGACGTAGTCCAGTATGGGTCGTAACCTTTTCAGGAGCTCATTGCCAATCAAGAGTTCTTCCACAGGGCACTTAGTAATGATGACAGGATGTTTCACCTGTAATTTTCCAATTTGGAGGTTAAGCCAGACCTGACCCATCGACTCTATGGACTGATCCCCATAAGCTGTGAGTGACAAATCACTGGGTGTGATGTGTAGGGTCCTCTGACCCCCCCAAGAAAGCAGTGAGCTTATCAAAGAGACTCGAAGTAATTATAATCATTATAATCAGGGTAGCCTCAGAGGCTGAATCTATCAGGCCCTCACAGAGAAATCCCTGCTGAATTTTAACAGGAACAGTGCACCCCGGGCCGGCCTGTCCATTGAGCAAGAATATTTTTTGCACAGGGCCCCGTGTTTCACGGGGCCCCGCGCAAAAAACATCTTGCATCAGTGATCAGCCCAGCTAGATTAAAAAAAAAAACACAAACTGGCTGCCGCTGCCGCCGTGGCAGCGGCAGAATCGAGCACCCCGCGGGGCCCCCCCTGCCCTGCAGAATCCTCCTTTCAGCATCAACTCCCTCAGCATCGGCTGCCAGATCGGTTCTCAACCCTTCTGTGCTTAAATGCTGCCCGCGTCAATTTACAATGTGTTTGTAACAGACCTCTAGCCGTGCAGACTCTAACCCTCTGCTCTTTTGAAAGACGCCGGTTGAGAACCGATCCCCTGAAGAAACTGAAGTGATGAAACGCTACAGCGGTACCCGGGGGGATCGTTGAGAAATAAGAGGGGAGCCTAGTAATGGAGAATGTCTTTTGATTTGAATAAGCAGAAAGCTAAGTATTATGACTTCAAGAACCTTTGATAACAAACATATAAGAGGAGGGAGAATTAAGTCATAAGACTGAGAAAACTGTTATTCTTCAGCAAGGCTCCCCATATAAAGTAGTCTGTGAAGGTCGTTAATGCTACTCGGCACAATACACAATCCAGCAATAAGTCTGAATAATCGTGCCAATATAAGTCTGAGACCTTCGCAGGCGTAGTTACCCAGTGCTTTGGTAGAAAAATTTGGATACAGAGTATACTTCAGTTCTTTACTAGTTTTCTTTGAACGTGTTTTGCTTTAACTTTGATATTAATCGTTCAAAAAAAGACCACAGTTTGACATGTTATCACGAATATGGGAGAAATCAGATAGCAGAAGGGTTTGAGTCAGCCTTATTTTGGTGGTCCACCATTAATAAAAATGTAGATTGGATAAATTACATATATTATAATCCAGCAAAGATTTATAAAATGCACAAGGGAGGCAGTAACAGGAATCGCAGAACAGTTGGATGCCACAAGCAGGATGACTTGGGAGAATCGTATGATTTTAGACATGGTGTTAGCTGAAAAAGATGGGGCCTGCATAATGTTGGGCAGGGCCGGCCCGTCCATTGAGCGAGAATGTTTTTTGCACAGGGCCCCGCGTTTCAGGGGGCCCCGCGCAAAAAACATTCTGATCCAACATTAAAATTAAAAAAAAAAAAGCTGCCACTGCCGGGGCCGGGGCCGGGGCCGCCGCGGCAGAATCGAGTGTGCCGCGGGGCCCCCCCTGCCCAGCAGAGCCTGCCCTCCCCGGTATCACCTCTCTCACTCAGCTGCCTCCAGTCACACGCGCCGGCTTTCAGAGCGCGAGGGGAGTTTCTCCCTCGCTGCTCTGTTAAGCCCGCGGGGGCTGATGGGAAGTCCCATCAGCCCCTGCGGGCTTAACAAAGCAGCGAGGGAGAAACTATTCCCTCGCGCTCTGAAAGCCGGCGCGTGTGACTGGAGGCAGCTGAGAGAGGTGATACCGGGGAGGGCAGGCTCTGCTGGGCAGGGGAGGGCAGGCTCTGCTGGGCAGGGGGGGCCCCGCGGCACACTCGATTCTGCCGTGGCGGCCCTGGCCCCGGCCCCGGCAGAGGCAGCGACAGCTTTTTTTGTAAAAAACATTTCGCTGGGGGGGGGGGTTAGGAGTGGTGATGGGCTGGGGGTGTTAGGAGTGGTAATGGCTGTGGGCTGTTGGGGGGGTTAGGACTGGTGATGGGCTGGGGGGGTTAGGAGTGGTAATGGCGGTGGGGGGGTTCGGACTGGTGATGGGCTGGGGGGGTTAGGAGTGGTAATGGCTGTGGGCTGTTGGGGGGGTTAGGACTGGTGAAGGGCTGGGGGGGGGTTAGGAATGGTAATGGCGGTGGGCTGTTGGGGGGGTAGGACTGGTGATGGGCGGGGGGGGTTAGGAGTGGTAATGGCTGTGGGCTGTTGGGGGGGTTAGGACTGGTGATGGGCTGGGGGGGGGTTAGGAATTGTAATGGCTGTGGGCTGTTGGGGGGTTAGGACTGGTGATGGGCTGGGGGGGTTAGGAGTGGTAATGGCTGTGGGCTGTTGGGGGGGTTAGGACTGGTGATGGGCTGGGGGGGGTTAGGAGTGGTAATGGCTGTGGGCTGTTGGGGGGTTAGGACTGGTGATGGGCTGGGGGGGTTAGGAGTGGTAATGGCTGTGGGCTGTTGGGGGGGTTAGGACTGGTAATGGGCTATGGGGGGCTAGGACAGGAAATGGGCTGATGGGGGGGTTAGGAGTGGTGATGGGCTGGGGGAGGTTAGGAGTGGTGATGGGCTATGGGGGGCTATGGGCTATGGGGAGCTAAGTCTATATGGGCTGATGGGATTAGGACTGGAAGTGGGTTGATGGGGGCTTAGGACTGGAAGTGGGCTATGGGGGGGGCTTAAACTAAAAATTGGGTGATGGGGGATTAGGACTGGAAATGGGCTGGTGGGATTAGGACTGGGAGTGGGCTATGGGGGGCTAGGACTGGTAATGGGTTGGGGGGGTTGCTAGGACTGGAAATGGGCTGGGGGATTAAGACTGAGTTGGGCTGATGGGGTTAGGACTGGTAATGGGCTATGGGGGGGGGGGTAAGGACTGAAAATGGGATATGTGGGGGCTGGGACAGGAAATAGGCTGATGGGGAGGGGTTAGGACTTGAGGTGGGCTGATGGGGTTAGGACTGGTAATGGGCTGTGGGCTGATGGGGGGGTTAGGGCTGGCAATGGGCTATGGGGGGGTTAAGACTGGTAATGGGCTGTTGGCTGATGGGGGCTGTCTGGTAATGGGCTATGGGGGGTTAGGACTGATAATGGACTATGGGGGGGGCTAGGACAGGAAATGGGCTGATGGGGCGGGGTTAGTACTTGAGGTGGGCTGATGGGGTTAGGACTGGTAATGGACTGTGGGCTGATGAGGGGGGTTAGGACTGGCAATGGGCTATGGGGGGCTGACTGGAAATGGGTTGATGGGGGTTAGGACTGGAAGTGGGCTGATGGGGGGTTAGGACTGGTAATGGGTTATAGGGGGGGCTTAAACTGAAAATGGGGTGATGGGGGGTTAGGACTGGAAGTGGGTTGATGGGGGGGGCTAGGACTGGTATTGGGTTGGGGGGTTGCTAGGACTGGAAATGGGCTGATGGGGGCTAGGACTGGAAATGGGCTGATGCAGGGACTAGAAGGGAATGGATGCTGGGTGAGGCTGGAACTAGAAGGGAGCTGGTGTTGGGGGAGGATTAGAATGGGATGAGGCTGGGAGAGTAAAATGGAGAGGGGAAAAATATTTTGTGTGGGAGGGATAAAAAATCTACAATTGGCCGGGTATTGGGAGAGTAAGTGGGGATTGAGGATGGAGGGGTAAATTTTGAGTAGATGAAATAGGAATGAGGAAAGAGCAAAAGGAGAAAGATTAGTATGTTAAAGCAGATGTAGAGGGAGAATGGAAAAAAAAAACCCAAGAAGACAGAAGAAAGGACAAATGGACAGCAAATGGAGAGTTAGCAGAAGACACGAAGAAACCAGAAGAAAGTGGCTGGAACAATTGCAACTGAAAAAAAATGCACAAAAGGTAGAAAAATATCTCTTTATTTTTAATTTATTAACTTGAATATGTAAGCTCTGCGCAATTTGCATCATTAATTTTTGCGCTTAGAATTGTACAAGAGGACAATAATTTATATTATTATTTCTACAGAGTGGTTGTTGTATATTCCAAGTTTGGCTTTTGGGGTTCCCAGTTTAATTATTGTCTTCCTGTTTCTAAATTGTGATTCCTTGTTTGGTGATGGTCTATGTTGTGCATGTGTAACTGAGCTGAGGTATTCTGTTTATATAATTCCTATTTGACATTGCCACTTGTTCTTTCCCCAGTAGGTCATGTATTGTTGTTCTCTGAAATGTATTGGTTTAATATTTGCAGTGTTGCCTTTTGATAGTTAGGGTATGGTGCTTTGTGAGTCCTGGTAGTGCTGTTAGGATACGGCGGGTTTGCTATGGGTTCTAAATGGGCAGTGTTTGTAGTAGTTCCTAATGTGCCTGGCGGTTGGTACTGGATTATAGTAATGTAGAAACCTTTTAGTCTTTCTTTATCCATATACTCATTAAGAGGCATGTTTACTAAAAGTTAGTGTATGGTAACATTATGCAAATATTTATGCAAATGAGGACCTTATGCAAATGAGGCCCCGCACCGAGTCTCCGCACATGGCCCCGCACCCCCCTTGGGCCGCCCCTGATGTTGGGAGGGGGTAGATGTTGCATGTTTATCCCAAATCACACTGCCCCTGATGGTACAATAACCAGGGCATTACAAGGTCTTAACACTTTAGCAGAAGAATTTGCTGAAAATTCAGGAATAGATAGTTCTTTGACAGGATGGCTAGATTCCTGGTTTGGAAAATGGAAAGAAGTGATGGTATCTATCCGTACATCTGTGACAATAGTGGCAGGTATGCTAACAGCAGTAGGATGTTGTATAATACCATGTATTAGGGGATTGGCACAAAGACTAATCGAGACAGCAGTCACTAAACAAATAACAATGAGACCTCCAACATATGAAGAAGCCCTGCTACTTATGGATGAAGATAACCAAGGAGAAATTGAGAGAGAGTCAGAAATAATGTTGTCTAGGTTAGAAGCTTCATATGAAATTGTTTAATAAATGTAAAAACACCAACTGGTATTAAAAAGAAAGGGAGGAATTGTTAGAAATGTTTTAAAGGTTTTTAACCTTTCCTAACCAGGGCTCTACAGATCAACAAACAGTAAGGATTTGAGGGTTTGTTTGTTTTTATTATTTTACATTGCTAGCTCTCTGACTGGGAGCTCTTAAAAGGGTTTTTTGTATATTTTTTTAAAGCAAGGTTACTTTCTTTTTGGTGCTTTAGGGGAACTTTCCTTGAGCACAGTAGGTTGCTGAACTCTAGTAACCTCCTCAGGTTTAGAAACTGCTAACACCTAATCAGGAGTTAATGGGCCTGATTTCCTGAGTGCAGCTGAGGCCTGCATAAAAGGCTCCAGTGCCCTGCCCTGTTGAGGCTTTCCTAACCAGGGCTCTACAGATCAACAAACAGTAAGGATTTGAGGGTTTGTTTGTTTTTATTATATTATGTGGTAAGGAGAGCTGTGCAGAGGAAATGGAATGGGAGGAAAATGAGCCCTGTCCCTTTAAATCTGGAGAGGAAAGCAGTTCCTATAGAAACCACAAGCCTCCAAAGCAGAGTATACCGAGCACTAAGCCCCGCCCACCTAGTGACGTCAGGGCTAGGTTGAGCACTGATGAGGTGCACGTGAGTAAGAAGAAGGGTGTGGTGCCTGAAAGGCAGCAATTTAAAAGTGCTTCAGTTTTAGAAGAAGAGGCAGAGCAGGCAGTTCTTAGAGTTCGTGGAGTTCCAGAGGCAGTTGATGCAGTTCAAGCAAGGGAAGCTGGTTTTGAAGAGGACAAGCTTGAAGTCAGAAACTTGCTGGGTCCCAAAGCAGGTACTTTAGTTCCAGTGGAAAAGGGAACTTCAGGAAGAAACCTGGCTGATCCACATGCAAGGGTGAATGAGAAGCAGAAGGTGTCTGGAACCCAGAGCAGGCAACAGTATCTAGGACAAAGACGTGTTTCCAGGTGGGGAAACAGATTAAAGCAGCCCTTAAGCCTTGAAGGTAATGGAAATGTCTTATCTTTAATTCCTACCAAAAGCCAAGCTGAAGGAATAGTTAAAGAATTAAAAGACAGTGCTAAACGTTGTGTTCCCCTGAACCCTGAAAGGCAAACGTTTAATAAGCCTAGAATATATGCCAGTGACTGCCAAGCCTCAACTCTGAAAGAGATTGCTAGCCTGTTGAAAGGGAGAGAAACTCCATTACAAGAGCCCGTGGCTGGAGACCACAGGAAACAGCTGCTGTTAAAACTAAATGAGCTGATATGGAAGGAGAATAGCCAGTCTCCTGTTATACAGGATAAGGAAGATAGTCACAGCGAATCTATGAATGAGATGGAAATAGATTTGTGTGAAAACCCTAATGATTCTGATGTAGAGGAAATGCAGTGTTCTTTTTGCATGGCCAAGAACCTGAATATGTGCTAATTCATTATCTATGTGAAGGACTGTTTCATGAAAGCAATTAAGGACTTGTGCTGCACATTGCTTAAAGAAAGGAAACGTGCTGGTAGTTGAAATACTGCCAAGTGTTTGCCTGCCTAACTTGTGTAAAGTGAAAAGCTCTTTTGAAAGTGAAAAGCAAGAAGCTAATCTGAACAACAGATTGAGCTTTAGAAGCTTGTTTCTCGCTGGAAGCTAAGAGCTGATATTCAAAGGACATTCCTGTATTTTTGTCTTAAGCCTGTTTTCACATTCTTTGTTTGCGTTATTGGAGAATTATCCAATTTCAGTTGGGGTCATGAATTCAATGCGGAGGGGAAATCCCGAAATAAATTCTCTGTTTTGCCTAATTACCATGTGGTCAAACTCCTTGCTCCAAAACTACATTACCCAGCAGCCCTCCTCGGCAGCCATTTTGGACAGAAGTAATAGTAGAGAGTAAGACAGGCGAGCCCACCTGCTCCCAGGCTACCGCCTGGACGGGTGGACGCGACAATTATATTGCTAGCTCTCTGACTGGGAGCTCTGAAAAGGGTTTTTTGTATATTTTTTAAAGCTAGGTTACTTTCTTTTTGGTGCTTTAGGGGAACTTTCCTTGAGCACAGTAGGTTGCTGAACTCTAGTATCCTCCTCAGGTTTGGAAACTGCTAACACCTAATCAGGAGTTAGTGGGCCTGATTTCCTGAGTGCAGCTGAGGCCTGCATAAAAGGCTCCAGTGCCCTGCCCTGTTGAGGCTTTCCTAAGCAGGGCTCTACAGATCAACAAACAGTAAGGATTTGAGGGTTTGTTTGTTTGTTTTTATTATATTACATTGCTAGTTCTCTGACTGGGAGCTCTGAAAAGGGTTTTTTGTATATTTTTTAAAGCTAGGTTACTTTCTTTTTGGTGCTTTAGGGGAACTTTCCTTGAGCACAGTAGGTTGCTGAACTCTAGTATCCTCCTCAGGTTTGGAAACTGCTAACACCTAATTAGGTGTTAGTTCCCTCCCTACCCACCCCGACTCCTACCCACCCCTAGTGAGCAGTCTTGCTTTATAGGGCACCTCCCCTTTTAACAAATCACAGAGAATTGGACCAGCACATTTTGAATATAATTAAAGAGATTTAACTGCTTTTTCTCTGAAAGGACAGCTGCGAAACCGGGTGGTACTTGGTAGATCCCTCTCTTTTGCTTTAACAGATACCTAAGCTCCACGAACAGAACAATGGCTGGGAAAATCATATTGCTAAAGCTGTTGCCCCTGTTACAGCTTCTGCCTCGGTCCAGACAGAGGTCCTAATGCCAGTTGAAGGACCAGTTGCATGTGCAGGGTGCCTGCATGCTGAAGCTCTGACGAAACAAGTGGAGGAACTCAGAGGAGGTGGCAAGGCTGAGGAGCATTCAAGACACTGAGAAGTAGATTGATGAGATGCTTCTTGCAGCAACCAAGCTTTCCAGCACAGGAGAAGATGGGTGCCAACAGAATGTCGATGGTTGGACACAAGTCACCAGGGCCTGCAAAATCACCAATCCAACTTCTCCAGCCCTTGAATTGAAGAACCATTATGCAGTCCTGGAAGTGGAGGAGGTGAAAGCATCCCTGGAAAGGGAAGAACCAGAGTTCAAGTACCCCAAAGTTGCAGAATCAGTGACCAGAAGGAAACGAAGGGTAGTGGTGGTTGGAGACTCTCTTCTGAGGGGTACTGAGGTGTCCATCTGCCGACCAGACTTTATGTCCAGAGAGGTATGCTGTCTGCCTGGGGCCAAAATCCAAGATGTTACGGAGATTTTTCCGAGACTCATCAAGCCCACTGACTATTACCCAATGTTGCTAATCCATGTTGGAACAAATGATACTGCCAGGTATACCTCAGAACGTATCAAAAGTGACTTCATGGCTCTGGGACAGAGGGTGAAGCAGTTAGGTGCACAGGTGGTGTTCTCTTCAATCTTCCCTGTTGAGGGTAAAGGCCAAGGCAGAGAGGCTCGCATCCTGGAGATGAATGCATGGCTGCGTGGATGGTGTCATCGAGAGTGTTTTGTTTTCCTAGACCATGGGATGCTGTTCCAAGGACTGCAGAGCAGAGATGGCATCCATCTGTCCAAGAAAGGTCAACGCATCTTCAGTAGTAGATTGGCTAATCTACTGAAGAGGGCTTTAAACTAGATTCGTTGGGGATAGGTGAAGAAAGCCCCCAGGTAAGTGAAAGCCCCCAGGTAGGTGATACATTAAATACCTTTATGGAAATGGGTAACATATGGAAAGCAGTGTGTATAAATGCCCGTAGCATGGGAAATAAGATCCCTGATGTTGAAGCTTTGGTGGGAGTGGCTGACTTGGATTTAGTGACAATTACAGAAACATGGTTCACAGAAAACAATGACTGGGATGTAACTATACCTGGCTATACTTTATTCAGAAGGACAGGGTAGGAAGAAGGGGAGGAGGAGTGGCACTATATGTAAAAACTACTATTAAAGCTTTGGAATTACAGAGCTTAAAAGGGAGAGAGGAGGCATTGTGGGTTAAACTAGAAAGAGGGAATGAGAAATCTATTTGCATTGGTGTGATATACAGACCTCCCTCACAAGAGGAAGAGGTGGACAGAGAGTTAATTGAAGACATACGCAGCATTGCTAGGAAAGGGGAAGTGCTACTGATAGGAGATTTCAATATGCCAGATGTTGATTGGCACATTCCTGCTGCAGTATCATCTAGAAGTAAGGAGATCCTGGATTCTCTACAGGGAGAACTATTCAGGCAATTGGTAACAGACCCCACTTGTGAAGGGGCCATACTGGACTTGGTGCTTACCAATGGTGAAAGTGTTTCTGATGTTGTAGTGGGAGATCATTTTGCATCCAGTGATCACCAGATGGTGTGGTTCAGTATTAGGACTAGGGCTGTTAGAATCCATTCCAAGGTGAGGATCTTAGACTTTAGGAAGACTAACTTTGCGAAGATGGGCCAATACCTCAGGGAGTCGTTAGTGGGATGGGAACAGCTGGGGGATGTAGAAAAACAGTGGGCAAAACTGAAAGGGGGTATTTTAAGGGCAACCAACCTTTTTGTTAAAATGGTAAATAAAAGGAAAAGGAGACGGCTATGGTTTTCGAAGGAAGTAGCTGAAAAAGTGAAGAAAAAGAGGGAGGCCTTCATGAAATACAAGAGATCACAGAGAGAGGAAGACAGGCATCTGTATTTGGAAAAACTTAGAGAAGCTAGCAAAGGTAGTCAAGAAGGCAAAGATTCAAAAGGAGGAGGAAATAGCCAATGCAATAAAATGGGGGGATAAGACATTTTTCAGATATATTAGTGAGAAGAGGAAGGGCAAACGTGGTATTGTCAGACTCAAGGGTGCAGGGGGGGAATATGTAGAAGCCGATAAGGATAAAGCGGAATTGCTTAACAAATATTTTTGTTCTGTGTTCACAGATGAAGAACCAAGAGCAGGACCTCAGAAAACACCCACAAATAGGAACAGAAGCGAGGGACATCTTGAACAATTTTCAGAAGACTGTGTTCGTGAGAAACTAGCTCAACTTAAAGTAGACAAAGCGATGGGACCGGATGGGATACACCCTAGAATACTGAGGGAACTTGGGGACGTTCTAGCAACTCCACTGACTGACCTTTTCAATGCCTCGTTGGAGTCGGGAGTGGTGCCAAAGGACTGGAGAGAGGCTCATGTGGTGCCTTTACACAAAAGCTGGAGTAAGGATGTGGTTGAAAACTACAGGCCGGTTAGTTTAACTTCGGTGGTGAGTAAATTATTGGAAACGCTGCTGAAAGAGAAAATAGTGAGGTTTCTGGAGTCCAGCGGATTACAGGATCTGAGGCAGCATGGATTCACCAGAGACAGGTCTTGTCAGACAAATCTGATTGATTTCTTTGACTGGGTGACCAGGGAGTTGGACCGAGAGAGAGCTCTAGATGTGGTGTATTTAGATTTCAGTAAAGCCTTTGACACTGTTCCTCACAGGCGACTTATAAACAAACTGAGCACCCTAGGGATGGACTCTAAAGTTACTGCTTGGGTTAGAAATTGGTTGGATGGGAGGCGACAAAGAGTACAAGTAAATGGAGCTCACTCTGAGGAGAAGGATGTTACCAGTGGTGTGCCCCAGGGATCTATCCTTGGTCCGATTCTTTTTAACATCTTTGTTAGTGATATAGCGGAAGGGCTGTCGGGTAAGGTTTGCCTCTTTGCAGATGATACCAAAATCTGCAATAGAGTAGACACCCAGGAAGGTGTAGATAACACGAGGAGGGATCTAGCTAAGCTTGAAGAATGGTCTAAAATTTGGCAGCTGGGATTTAATGTTAAAAAATGTAAGGTCATGCATTTGGGCTGCAGCAATCCAAGGGAGCAATACAGTATAGGAGGTGAAGTACGTTTGTCCACTAAAGAAGAGCGGGACCTAGGCGTGGTTGTGTCTGATGATCTTACAGTAGCTAAACAGGTAGAAAAGGCGACGGCAAAAGCTAGAAGGATGCTTGGGTGCATATGGAGAGGAATGGCTAGCAGAAAAAAGGAGGTGATAATGCCTCTGTATAAGTCTTTGGTGTGACCTCATTTGGAGTATAGTGTGCAATTCTGGAGACCGCACCTTCAAAAGGATGTGAACAGGATGGAGTCGGTGCAGAGGGTGGCTACTAAAATGATTAATGGGCTTCATTATAAAGCATATGAGGACAGACTTAAGGATCTTAATATGTACACCTTAGAGGAAAGGCGTGATAGAGGTGATATGATTGAGATGTTTAAATACCTCCGTGGCATAAATGTTCAGGGAGAGAGCCTCTTTCAATTGAAAGCAAGTTCTGCTACGAGGGGACATGTGATGAGGGTGAAGGGAGATAGATTCAGGAGTGATATCCGGAAATATTTCTTTACGGAAAGAGTAGTGGATCCATGGAATAATCTCCCAGTGGAGGTGGTAGTAGGGTTACCAACTTTTTCACCGAGAAAAACCCGACACCTGTGGCTCGCCATGCTCCACCCATTCTCCGCCCCTAGTCCCACCCCTGCCCCGCCCCCAGCCCCACCCACAAAAATTGCCGAGGATACGTGTAGGCTAACTTCCTTGGTCATATAATAATTAAACTGGGAACCCCAAAATCCAAACATGAAATGTACAACACTGGAGAAATAAAACTATAAAGTAATTTCCTCTTGCACTAAACAAAACGCAAAGATGTTATCAATACACACTTCCCAGACCAAACATATTCCAGCTAATAAATTCAAAATAAAAAGTATTTTTCTACCTTCTGTTTGGGTGTTTTATTTTCAGTTGCAATTGCTCCAGTCACTTTCTTCTGGTTTCTTCGTTTCTTCTGCGAGCTATCCATTTGTCCTTTCTTCTCTTTTAGATGTTTTCCATTCTCTCTCTATTTCTGCTTTAACATACTGAATGTTTCCCTTTTGCTCTTTCCCCCAATTCTTTCCTTATTCCTTTATCATCCATTTAAATTTCACCCTTCCATTCTCAAGCCCCTCACTCTCCCAATACCCAGCCCATCATAGACTTTTCTTCCACACAAAATATTTTTTCCCCTCTCCATTCTCATTCCCCATCTATTCTAGTCCTCCCCCAAAATCAGTTCCCTTATAGTTCTAGACCCACGCAGCATCCACTCCCTTCTAGTCCCATTCTCCCATGCCCATCAGCCCATTTCCAGTTCTATTCCAGCTCTTAATCAGCCCATTTCCAGTGCTAGCCCTCACATTACAGACCATTTCCAGTCCTAACCCCCCATCACAGCCCATTTCCAGTCCAAGTCCCCCATCACAGCCTATTTCCAGTCCTAGGCCCCCCCCATCACATCCCATTTGCAGTCCGAGTCCCCCCGCACCATCACAGCCCATTTGCAGTCCTACCCCCCCCCCCCCCACCATCACAGTCCATTTGCAGTCCTAGCCCCCCTAATCACAGCCTATTTCCAGTCCAAGTTCCTCCTCCCTCCACCATAGCCCATTTCCAGTCCAAGTTCCCCCCCCATAGCCTTTTTCCAGTCCAGGTCCCCCTCCCCATCACAACCCATTTCCAGTCCATGTCCCCCCCCCATAGCCCTTTTCCAGTCCAGGTCCCCCTCCCCATCAAAACCCATTTCCAGTCCATGTCCCCCCCCCCACATAGCCCTTTTACAGTCCAGGTCCCCCTCCCCATCACAGCCCATTTCTTTCCAGTCCAATGCCCCCATAGCCCTTTTCCAGTCCAGGTCCGTCCCCCCCTTCACAACCCATTTCCAGTCCATGTCCCCCTAATCACAGCCTAATTCCAGTCCAAGTTCCCCCTACCTCCACCATAGCCCATTTCCAGTCCACGTTTCCCCCCCTCCATAGCCCTTTTCCTGTCCAATTTCCCCCCCCCCCCATAGCACTTTTACAGTACTGGTCCAACTCCCCATCACAACACATTTACAGTACATTTCCCCCGCCCCCCAGCCCTTTTCCAGTCCAGGTCCCCCTCCCCATAAAAACCCATTTCCAGTCCATGTCCCCCCCCCCACATAGCCCTTTTACAGTCCAGGTCCCCTCCCATCACAGCCCATTTCTTTCCAGTCCAAGTCCCCCCCCCATAGCCCTTTTCCGGTCCAGGTCCCCCCCCCCCCCCCTCACAACCCATTTCCAGTCAAATTCCCCCTCCTAGCCCTTTTTCAGTCCAGGCCCCCTCCCCCCATCACAGCCCAGGCAGTCCTTGGCCTCCCCTCCCCCCAAAAAAAATACTGTGGCTGTCTGAGGCTTTAGAGGGAGCTGGGGAAGCCCTGCGAGGCCCCGGCTCCCTCTGAACAGCTGCCATCGTGAAGAGCCTTTTCCTTCACGCTGGCGGCTGTTCCTGTGAAGCCGCGAATGCTGGGAAAGGTTAAAGGGCATTGCCTTTAACCTTTCCCACCAATCGTGGCCTCACAGGAACAGCCGCCAGCGTGAAGGTAAAGGCTCTTCACGCTGGCGGCTGTAGAGAAGGAGCCGGGGCCTCGCGCGGGCTTCCCCGGCTCCCTCTGAAGCCCTCCGGGTTGGGAGAAAAGCCGTTTTTTTTGCTCTGGCCGCTCCCGATCTTGCGGCCAGAGCAAAAAAACCGGCTTTTCAAGGGCCGGTTTTGCCTCTGCGCCGGCAGCTGGCCTGGCCATGGAAAAACCAGCCAGGCCGGCTGAAAACCGGCCAGTTGGCAACCCTAGGTGGTAGAGATGAGGACAGTAACTGAATTCAAAAAAGCATGGGACCAACACAGAGGATCTCTAAAGGTAAAAAGTGGACTGTTGTAGTTGTTGATATGGAAGGACAGACTAGATAGGCCATGTGGTCTTTTTCTGTCATCATGTTTCTATGTTTCTAAATGTGTTGTTGTTACAAAATATATGCAGAACATAGAATAGAATTAGAAATCTATAAGATGTTATTTGCTTGCACTAACACATTGGTTCACATATTCCATTTTCTTATGCTGTACAAAATAAAGATATTTTCCTGGCCTTGCAAAACTTAGGTTTCCCCCTTACACCCCTCCCTTAGCTTCCAGGCTATTGCACATAAAACTTAGAAACTCAAGGACAAGAACACTGAAACATGCTGATACAAAAAATGCTAGATACAGAGAAAGAAAGGAACTCTGAAAAACAGGAAAAAAACAGGCCATGGGCATAAGGGGAGGGGGGATCTCTGAGAAACCATAAGACAGGTAACATAACAATAAAAGGAATAAGGTAAAAAAAGTGGGAGAGGGGTATAAAAGGGGCAGGGATTAAGAGAAGTAAATGGAGGTAGAGATCCACATGACCTAAATAACAATCACTAATAGGTAGGAAATTAGAAATACTTGCACCAATAGAATAATTGGGGAGGAATTTGTAGAAGAAATGAATGTAATAATAATAATAGCTCTAGAGCATTCTCATTCACTGCTCCTACACTCTGGAACGACCTCCCTATTGAACTTCGCACCATAAGAGACCTCATCCAATTCAGAAAAGAATTAAAGACCTACCTGTTCACTGAACACTTCGAAATCCCCTACTCCCCCAAAGCCAGCTCTACTACAAATGTGGGCACCCATGCACAAACTCCCTTAACCCCAACAATGTAACCACAAGCCTGTCCCCCCCTCACACGCCCCAAAGATGACAAAAATAAAAGGAACTAAATTCCAGCACCTACGCCAATTTCTACCCCTTACACCACACACACTACACGATGTAAATATACTTTTGTACAAAGTTTGATATGTTTGCTTTAATACCTACAAAGATTTTGCTTTAATACCTTCAAGTTGTTTTTGTTACAATACCTACAAAGTTTATATTTACTGTTCAATGTAAATAGTTGATTTCTACTGTTCTATGTAAAATGTATACAAATTGTGTACAAGACTGTTAATCTGTTATATGTAAACCGCCCTTGATCTCTGGAAGGGGCGGTATAAAAGAAATAGTTAAATAAATAAATAAATAAATAAAATAATAAATATGGAACTGTTCATATGACAAAGTGTGGTCACGAATAACAAATTGTGGCCACCCATCTTGCAAGATTGAATAATAAATAAATAACAGAAACTTTGGTTTCACTGAAGTGTCTGTTATTGTGACAAAAAAAACCTTATGGTTGTTTATTACAATCTTCATCATCTTTTCTATGTTCAGAATTCCCTGTCTATAACCACGCGTTCCTCCTCCTGACAGCACTTGGAAAAACCAGCCATAATCCCCGAAAACCACAAATCTGGTCGCAGTTCCAGGAAAATCTGAAATTCTTTGGAAGACTACCAGATCTCAGGTTGTGATTCAAATCTACCAAACTTTATTGACAGCACCATTTGTAGAATGCTGCTGCTCTAATGCACAGGGGATGTCCTTGCCCACCTCTTGACATCATCAGTCTGCATCAGGCAGGGGGAGGTGGAGCTGCTCTGCTTCCAGGGAAAGAGCCGAGCAGAGCAGGGAAGGGAAGAAAGGGATTTTCTCTCCCTCCCTCAGCCAGAGACTGAGCCCCTAATTCATTTCTATTCCTGCACAACAGTAAAAGCAGAGAGAAAAATGCCTGCAGGAGCTTCTGCTCAGGTAGGAGATTGCACCTAACTTCCTGCCCTGTCTATACAAAACACTGCTGCAGCTTTCTAACCTGGGACACTGCAGAGTCAGCCCTGACCTTACTAGGACTAGTGTTCCAGTTGGGAGTTCTCTTTGTTATTGTGTCTGTTCCCTGTAAGTGTATTTTCTTGTTATTACTATTTTGTAAATGATCCCCTGTGGTTTTTTTTACCCTAACTTGTTCAGAGCGCTTTTATTTAAGTATCCTGGAGCTATGTGCTTAAAAGCACAGGCAGTGACAAGAAGGGACGTACTTTTATATAACCCACGTAGAGGTGTGTTCTAGAGCAGAGTTTGGGTAATTTATGCATGTGTTTTATGAAATACTTGGGTACTTAACAGGCTAACATTTTCATCTGCTCCCTAGCAGGCACAAATGTCTGCAGCTTCAATCTAGCTGCTATTTTTGCCTGTTTACCTCAAGTATTTTATGAAGACGCAAAGGCCCCTATGTGTCTTTATAAAATGGGCTATAAGTATGCGCCTTCTTAACTTCTGTGACCTGTTATAATATTACTCTCCATGGAAGTAATTTTATATTCCTTTTTTCGTGCATGAAAAGTCTCTTATAAAATGACTTCATGTGGAAGTACATTTGGTGACAAAACAGCATATAGGCGTGTTCTTAGGTGGAGCATGGGCGGCGTCACAGATTGCGCATTCAGATCAAATACACGCAGTTGCACAGATTGTATGTACACATGTTTATATCAGCTTCTGAGCTGGAGTAAATATCCACAGCTTCAATCTGTGATTTCTGCCATTTTACCCCTAGTAATTTTATATAAAATTCTATAAAGTTTATAAAATAGGTGCGTTCTCACCCCTTTTCCTAGCTGACTTGTTATTAAATTACCTCCCATATGTATTACTTTGGCAACACGTGTAAAATTGTCATAGCAATAAAGTTATCTAAATCTGAACTCCCCCTTTCCATTATCCCCACTGTACCCACTGACTCTATTCCTAGCCTCAGTTTTCCTGTTAGATGTTTTATGCTCTGGGCTTTCTCTTTTGCTGGGAGTATTGGCTGTCTCAATTGATGGTGGCTTGCTTCCATCTATCTATTCCCTGGCTTGGGCAGGACAATGACCACAAACCCACTTTTAGTGCATTTCTTTTCCAGCAGTTTAAAAGAAAAGGGCTTTTTCATATTTTATTTTTATGTACCTTCTATCCTATCTCTGTTCTTCTTTCTCTCCTTCTTACATGTCTTCTGTCTCCTCTCCCTTTTGTGTCTCTGCTCTCCTCTATCCCCTCTGCATCTCTCCCCATACCCTGTCAGTCATTGCTCTTTTCTTTTACCTCCTTCCCTGTGTGTCTCACTCTTCTCTCCGATCACTGAGATCTCCTCGTTTTTAACTATACACTTTTTGCATGTTTTGTAAAACACTTTGGAGTGTCTTGTAAAGATCAAGAGGCAATACATCAAGCTGTAGAAGAAACTAAACTAAATAAACTCTGTATTTTCTTCTCTGTCTTCTCCCTCCTTGTGTCTCTGCTTTTTTATGTCTCCAGTCTCTCTCTCTCGGATCTCCACTTTTCTTATTGCTCTGTGTTCTGATTAGGCAACTTGCGGTAAGTTGCACTAAGAGGGAACCAGGCTAGGATCTGTCTTAGGAAATGCAGTTATGGAAGGTGGGGAGGGAGAGGTTGAAAGTATATTTTGAACTATTACCTCTATTTGGCTCCCCAAACAGGCACTTTCAGGGTAATGTCTCCAGTTGGGTTAATTTTTTGCATGTTCTGACAGAACGAATCTCGCCCCTATGCCAGGATATGTTCAAAATGATCTCAGCCTGTCAGATTCGTTGCTAGCAGTTTTCTTAACATATGGATTGTTACAAAGACAGCCTCCGTTTGGAGTTTATAAGATGTAGTATGCACAAACAACATATCAATATGCTCTTGGAAAACCTTTTGACTCAGACTAGTGATGCCCAACGTAAGTGCTAGAATTTCTGTATCTTTCCACTACATTTTCTTGGTCTTTAATTACATTTATGGGTATTTGAGGATCATTTTTGTCCATACCTAGCAGGACCGTACCTAAGCCGGTGTGAGCGGTGCAGCCGCACAGGGCGCAATAAGTAGGGGCGGATTTGAACCTGGACCAGAAGTCAAAGAAACCCTCACCGGAAGTGAAACCTCTCACCCAGTGGTGTAAATACCACCCAAGCAGCCCCCGTAATTCATGGGGGCCCGGGCCAGAAAAGGGTGCAGCGATCCCAAAGTATCAATGGCAGCGGCAAACTTCTTCATACTTACTTTAAAAGAAATTTGCTGCGCTGGTCCGCGCCCCACCCCTTCTTTTTCTGTACAGTGCTATCCCACGGCAGCTGGAGGCCCAGGAAAGCATGTCCCGTTGACGGGCCAAAGTCTCATAATACCCAAGATTTCAATGAGAAATGCTTTCCGAGGCTTACGGCTGCCTTGGGGCAGCTCTTTACAGAAAGAGAGGGGGCATAGAGCAGTGCGACAAACTTCTTTAAAAGTTTGCCGTGGTCAGATTAGGTGAGCTGGGCTGAAAAGGACTGCAACAGAAGAGAAGGAGGCCCCATGCTGTTAAAAGACCTGTGCCGCTGCACAATACAAAAGGTTATATCCCATCGCTGCCGCTGCAGTGATGGACAATGACATCGGCACAGCGTGGGGCCTCTCTTCCTGCTCCGGGGTAGAGTCTCCTGCTGGCTGCCGCCGCCGCCACCAGGGAGGATGTGATAGTGGAAGAAGAGGGAGAAGGGCAGTGCGACACTAAGAGCACTGTAGGCCTTAACACTGTCGTCCCAGGCCTAGCAGCCCCAGGAGAGGGAGAGGAAGAGCCGGCAGCCAATGCGGACAGACTGAACAGGTCAGGCCAAAGGAGGCATGAGACCGTGCAATAGTCTTCAGCAACGGCTGAACTCCGCCCAGAAGGCTGTTCTCCCTGATTGCCGACAAGAGCATATTAAAATACTGCACCGATTGAGGGGGAATATGGAGGTGTTGGACACGTGGGGGGGAGGAAGTCCCGGAAGAGGTCATAGGGAGGGGGATGCTGGGCATAGAGGAAGGGGACTAGGGAGATGGAGAAGAAATGCGGGACATGGGGAGTTATAGGGAGATGGACTTGAGAGATGGAGAAGTGAATGATGCTGGACATGGGGGAAGTAGGACTAGGGAGATGGAGGGGTGATGCAGCACTTGGGGAGGAGGGAGAGGGAGAGAAAAAGCTGGACACAGGCCATACAAAGATGAAGGGGAGATCCTGAACACAGGGGAGGGGGCATCAAGCTACAGGTGGAGAAAGTAGACTTGATAGAATATAGGGAGATGGAATGAACATGCTAGGCGTGGGTGGAAATAGGTTGAAGGGTGGGAATGCTGGACATGGGAAAATAGAGAAGGTATTTTGGATATGGTAGAGGGATATGAAGTGAAAGACGGGGAGAGATAGGAGCAGATATTGGAGGGTGAAATGCTGCACAGTGGGGAAGATGGAGGAGAGAAATGTTGGACACAGGGAAGAGAGAAAGGGGAAAATTTGTAATAGACTGGGGAGGAAGAAGCTGGGGAAAGGAGAGAGAGGTAATGGGAAGGTTGTGCTTAAAGCTAAAAAGTAGTATATCGAGGACAAGATGTTAACAAGGAGAGAAATTTGAGTCCTTAGAAATAAAAAAAAACATGGAAGAAAACTGAAAAAGATCAACGTTAGAGACGGATGTAGAGGAGAGAAGTGGCAGACGTGAGACCCTGGAGTTACGAGAAGATGCAGGGAAGCAGAAATCAGAGACTGGAACCAACACGATGAGAAAAATAAAATGGCCAGACAACAAAGGTAGAAAAAAATATTTTATTTTCAAGTTAGTAACATAGTATATGACGGCAGATAAAGACCAGTACGGTCCATCTAGTCTGCCCAAATTTATCAGTTTTTAAAATGTATATGTGCTTTCTTTATATGCAACTTTCTATTTCTCTGGTGTTGAGCTATGTGCAGACAGGGCTGGCTGGTCCTAGGTGCTGCTGCCCTAGGCAGACCTTAAGCCTTATTCCCCCCCCCCCTTGGCAATCAAAATGCCATGCTTAACTTTGAATGTCCTACTTTTTGCCACCTTACAGAGTTTGCCAAGTGATTGGGCCAGTCCTGCATGCGGAGTGTGGTTTCTTCAACATATTCCTATTTTTAGTTTTTGGTCACTTATTCTATATTTGGTGAGGGTCTATGTACATTCTAAGTGTGCGATCGAGGCCAAGTGGTGTTAGTATGAAGTTTCTGTGTAGTATTCTGACTTGTTCAGTTTTCCCAGTAGGTATATGGATGTTCTAGGGTCCACGGCAATATTTATGGTGCCGCCCTTTTCTGGGTATGCTCCTTCTTGTGAGTTTTGGAAGTTAGTGCTATTAGGGAATAGAAGATTTACTCTATGGGTCCTGTACTGTGGGTTGTTGGTGTGTGGTCAACTGTAGAATATTGGTTGGAGGTTAGTGGAATACAGATTGTCTTTGAGAGTTGTAGCTTTGTGTTCTAGCTGCTGCCAGACTGAAATTTAAAATATTTTGTGAATTCAGATTCAAGAAATTCTCACTTTTAAGGGAACGTCTTGGTTTAATAGCCCGATAGCTTCACCGCTGCTGATTTCTGGCCTTTTCCAGATCTAGCATGGCCCAATCCAGCCTGGGCTACCAGGGGATACGTTTTTCTCATTTTGTAATCTTCCCTCCTCATCAATAAGCTGGTCATAGCATAATAAGTCCAGTGTTCAGATATTTATAATAAATTGTGTACTGTATATATGTTTGGAAGCCACTTAGGATTTTAGATGGGTGGCACATACATTTGAAATTAAACTACATTTATGCAATTGGGGCCCTATGGTTATGTAAATATTCATGCAATGAGGCCTCGCAATGAGTCTCCGCATCACCCTTGGGCCCCCCTGCTCTGCCTTCCGTCTGCCACTTGCCTCTCCACTATGAAATAATTTTTTGGGAGTAGCCGCCCTCCTACCGTTCCCTCCCCGTTTCCCTCCATCAGGGAGATATGGTCCATGTCACCTTCCTGTTCACTGCTGGCTTTTTTTGCTCCACGCTTAAGAGCAGTGTCAGCCAGTGATGAGGAAGGGCAGGTACCAGGAGGAGCCGCAGTCACCTCCTGCTCCGCCAAGCAAGCAGAAAGCGGCACGGAAGCGAGCCGGCACGGAGCAGGTAAGCACACTGGTCCTGGTATCCCATCCCTCCCCGCCAGCATGATGCTCATCCTGCATCTGAGCTGCACAGGGACAGACTCGGGCCCGAAAGGAGAAAGCTGAAGGCGACTGGGTTTAATCTGGCTCTATCGGCTGCAGCTTACTGCATCAGCTTTTTCTACTACATGTTTTCATGATTTCTCAGTTTGTATCGTACTGTGCTTCCTCTCGGGAGGGGAAGGAAGGAAGCATCGGGGAAACAGCGTTTCCAAATAAGCTTGCCTTACATAGAGTGATAGTAACAGATCTGCCAAGTTACCCAGTTCCATTCAGAAAACGTTTCTTCAATATAAATACTCATCTCCAGAGCAGCCCGATGTCATAATGAGAGGGGGGCACCAGGTTTGCAAGTCGCAAGGGGCGCAGTAATAGCTTGGTACGGCCCCAACACCTAGTACAGGCTCTTCAGCACTAGGTCACCGAGAGGCTCATAAACATTGGTGATGCTGAGCAGAGGAGCCCTTCTCGCTCTGGGAAGCTTTTTTTTCTTTCTGTTAACCAGAGGAACTGTATTCCCCAGAGGAGCAGAGCAGAATAGAGCAGAGGGGTTAGAGGCTGAGAAAAGACTCTTCAGAAGATGCCTGACTATAAAGGAAAAGATGGGGGGTGGGTAGGAGGTGCCCACATTGCACACTATCAGAGATATAATAATGCTCCTTATCCGTCAGCGTCGGCTATTACTGTTTGAAATTTTAGAATACAGATGTCCCTCTCCTTTCTCCCACACCTGCAGAGAAACCTCAGGAATGAATTAAAAAGCAAATTAAGAAAAGGGATATTGAAGATTTTGGTTTGTCCTTAAAGAGTAATCTTCTCCGTGTTTCCTGATGTTTCTGCTTGAGAAAGCAGAATAGTAACTGTTCTCCGCCCGTGACTTACACACCCTGGGAGGGCTCCTGATGGACGTGATGCAGAAGGCGCTGAGTGTGGACGGGTTTGTGTTTCAGGTCCCAGTAACCTTTGAGGACGTCGCCGTCTATTTCTCCCAGGAAGAGTGGGAGGATTTAGAAGACTGGCAGAAAGAGCTGTACAAGGATGTTATGAAGGAGAATTACCAGACACTGATCTCACTGGGTAAGAGAATTTTTCTTTTTATTCACAGCCATAGACCAGTATGAGAATTCGGGCTCAATCTTCAGCAACAATGGATAGTACTCCTAATGCGACTAGCTGCCGCCTCTGAATTTTAGACCCGGATATTTAATGCCGGGGCCATATCCGGGTCCCGGCATTGAATATCTTGGTTGCCCAAATTGCAATGAAGCTAAGCAGATAGCGGCAATATTTAGCCATTGCCTTGTTAGCTTCTGCAGCGAATGTTAGGCCAGCCTTTACTGCACCTGGCTTTCGCCACGTTCTGAGAACCGGGCAGCTACTCAATATCGCCATTGTCCGTTTATTGCCGGGTGCTGCCCCCAGATCATCCCGATGTGAGCCGGCTAGCATTGGTGTGCATAGCGGCAGCACCCGCAGATATTCAGTAAATAACGCATGGGGCTTTGTTAATGGGGTTATAGTGAGGGTACAGTGGATGTCACATTGGGCTGTGTCTGGGTTTTAGTGAGAGTACACTGGTTAGGCAAGTCAACGCAAGTGTTTTAACAATACACTTGATTAGGCTAATGTAACTTGCCTAACCATTCTGCCTTCACTAAAACCCAAACACAGGGTGGTTAGAAAGAATTCCATGAACCATGGAAGGCTGTTTGAAAGGTACAATTTTTTAATCACTGAACTGCAAATTTGATTGAAGAGAAGGACAGTAATGTCAAAGAATGTAAATACTATAATAACATTGTAAATATTGTCGCGCCCTTCCCCCGCCTAGGCGGCTGCCTGACGAGGAAAGGGGGTGCGAATGTTCCTTTCAATAAACTCCAGGACAAAGGCCTCTGGGAGTTGTAGTACTTTGAGCAAATGTAGTTGTAATAAAATGCTGAGCCGAGAGTTGAAAGCAAACGCAGGAATATTTTTATTCGCCTCCCTTAATAGCGGGAACTTCAAATGAAGCTTGGTATATCACGTGTACAAACATCCACAAGAAACTAAAGGTAAGAATTGCTCTTGCTTACTTCAGCAAACAAATGTTATTTCTCCAAAAATAAAGCTTCACTTCACAGTGCTTTAACTAAACTCAAAATGTTCATTGAAACTTCAATGCAGCAAAATTCTAGCAAACAAACTTTTCTTCTTTGTTTCAAAGCTTAAGGGTTTTAATCAGTTATCTAGAGACTTCAAGCCGTCTTCCTTAGCAGGTCTCATTTAAAGCAGCAGCCATACTAATTAAAACTTCTCTGCTCCTTGAAACAACATATGCATATCACAGAAATGGAATTTTCTTCAAACTTATATTTCCAAACATTCTTATTTCACTACCAGGGACAACTCACATTCCATAGCCTGTTCAGGCTCACTCAAAAGATCATTTTCCCCGATGTCCATTGACTCACATTCTGAACACGATTGTTCTGTGACGTCGTTAGAAAACAGCTGTTCCCCTCGAGCCTTCCCACGGTACACAGCACTGTTCTCTCCACAGGTTACTTCCTGGTCTTTTAGCATACGTTTTACCAGTTTTAAAACATTCAAACTTTCTTTACTGAGAGGCTTCCTTACCAGCCCTTCCTGGGTTCTTGAACCACCTGCAGGCTTCCTATAACCCTGGTGCTGGTTAAACTGCTGGAGCTGGCTTTGGGGATATCCTTCCCTCCACTTGCTATCTGGGAACTTTTCCTGAGACCTTTGGCTAGTAACCTTAGCAGCAATACCGTTTGGGAGTTTCTTCAGCAATGCTTCACTGCCACCTCTCTGGCCATGCTGTTTCCTGGTTAAGTTAGCCCTCTCGTCTCTCTTCCTCCTGCAAGAGTGAAACTCTTGCTCCGAATGAGGCTCCCTCTCAGACTCCGCCTCTGAATCAGAGTCAGCTCTCTTCCTCTCGTGTCCTGGCAATCTTGCTGGTCCTGGCAATCTCCTTGCCTCTCCTGGGAATCTATCTCTCCCTGTTCTCTGGGGCTTATATGCATGGGACTGGCCGGTATCTTTCCACCCCGCCCCCAGCTGTCCTGCATTACCACCCTCAGTTACCATGGAGCTGGGGCGTGGCTTTTGGACAACAACTTTTGACAGGTTTTTTTCAGCGTTAGCTGCACTTTTAAAATGACCATTTCTTTCACTTTCCCTCTGACTAGGGGAAACTGCTTGTACTTTTTCTATCTCCATAGGGACCTGGCTGTCTTCGCCACCACAATATGCTATACCCCCCTCTTGGGTGATGGTATCCTCCCCTCACTTGTATTTGTTCAATGTACTCTCCCCTTGTTTGTCGTAACCGATTTGACCCGGCGAAAAGCGGTATATAAATATGGCTTAAATAAATAAATAAATGTTACACTGAATCAGTGTAATATGTATTGCAATTGTTTCATTTCATTTCATGTTTTAAAAATGTTTAACTATGGGGGTTATTTTGGAAGCCCTATTCGTGCTTTGGACATCTGAAAACGGAAAAGTGCTCATTTTGTCTGAAAAACATGTAGAGAAGCTAGCTCTCCATCTAGGGTTGCCAACTGACCGGTTTTCAGCCGGCCTGGCCGTTTTTCCCATGGCCAGGCCGGCTGCCGGCACAGATATAGAACCGGCCCTTGAAAAGCCGGTTTTTTGCTCTGGCCGCGAGATCGGGAGCAGCCAGAGCAAAAAAAACAACTTTTCTCCACAGTGTGCGAGCACGAACGCGAACGCAATCGATCCTCCGTGCAGCCGCTGCTTCTGCTTTTCACAGAGCAGCGGCTGCAATAAAGTTAATTTGAAAAGGAAGAGAAACCTGAGGAGCCCTCCTCCCTCTGACATCACTTCCTCAGGGACTGCAGAAGGACATCCGGAGGGCTCCTCAGGTTTCTCTTCCTTTTCAAATTAAGTTTATTGCAGCTGCTGCTCTGTAAAAAGCAGAAGCAGCAGCTGCATGGGGCAAAGCAGAGGCAGCACTGAGGAGTGGGGGGAGGGGTGGAAGCAGCATTAAGGGGGGTGCAACACTAAGGGGGGGGAATGAAGCAGCACTAAGGGGGCAAAGCTACACTAAGTGGCAGGGGGTGAAGCTGCACTGGTGGAGGGCGAAGCTGCACTAAGGAGGGGTGGTGAAGCCGCAGTGCTGGTCGGGGGGGAGGCCAAGGACTACAAATGGGCTTTGATGGGGCGGGATAAGACTACAAATGGGCTGGGATGAGGGGGGGGAACCTGGACTGGGAAAGGGCTATGGGGGGGGGGGGTGACTTGGACTGGAAATGGGCTATAATGGAGGGAGGGGGAACTTGGACTGGAAATAGGCTGTGATTAGGGGGGCTAGGACTGCAAATGGGCTGTGATGGTGGGGGGGGCTAGGACTGCAAATGGGCTGTGATGAGGCGGGGGGGGGGGGACCTGGACTGGAAAAGGGCTATGGGGAGGGGATTTAGACTGGAAATGGGCTATGGTGGAGGGAGGGGGAACTTAGACTGGAAATAGGCTGTGATTAGGGGGGCTAGGACTGCAAATGGGCTGTGATGGTGGGGGGGCTAGGACTTCTAATGGCCTGTGATGTGAGGGCTAGCACTGGAAATGGGCTGATGAAGAGCTGGAATAGGACTGGAAATGGGCTGATGGGGGGCATGGGAGAATGGGACTAGAAGGGAGTGGATGCTGGGTGGGTCTAGAACTATAAGGGAACTGATTTTGGGGGAGGACTAGAATGGATGGGGAATGAGAATAGAGAGGGGAAAAGATATTTTGTGTGGAAGAAAAGTCTACGATGGGCCGGGTATTGGGAGAGTAAGAGGGGCTTGAGAATGGAAGGGTGAAATTTAAATGGATGATAAAGGAATAAGGAAAGAATTGGGGGAAAGAGCAAAAGGGAAACAAGCAGAAATAGAGAGAGAATGGAAAACATCTAAAAGAGAAGAAAGGACAAATGGATAGCTTGCGAAGACACAAAGAAACCAGAAGAAAGTGACTGGAGCAATTGCAACTGAAAAATAAAATGCACAAACAGAAGGTAGAAAAATACTTTTTATTTTGAATTTATTAACTGGAATATGTCTGGTCTGGGAAGTGTCTATTGCTAACATCTTTGCGTTTTTGTTTAGTGCAAGAGGAAATTACTTTATAGTTTTATTTCTCCAGTGTTGTACATTTCATGTTTGGCTTTTGGGGTTCCCAGTTTAATTATTATCTGACCAAGGAACATAAGAACATAAGATATGCCATACTGGGTCAGACCAAGGTCCATCAAGCCCAGTATTCTGTTTCCAGCAGTGGCCAATCTAGGTCATACGTACCTAGCAGTTTCCCCAAGGGACACAGGTTCCACAATGCTTGTATTGCTTCAAGCATTGATATCCTGGGTCCCTTCTTAATAATGGTTTATGGACCTTTCCTCCAGGAACTTGTCCAAACCTTTTTTAAACCCAGCTACACTAACAGCCTTTACTACATCCTCCGGTAACAAATTCCAGAGTTTGATTACACGTTGAGTGAAAAAATATTTTCTTTTATTAGTCTTAAATAGTTTACCCTGTAGCTTCATTGCATGTCCCCTAGTCTTTCTGTATTCTGATAAGGTAAACAATCAATCTACGTTTACCCATTCCACTCCGTTCATTAATTTATAGACTTCTATCATATCTCCCCTCAGCCGTCTCTTTTCCAGGTTAAAGAGCCCTAACCTTTTTAGCCTTTCTTCATAGGAGTATCCTTCCATCCCCTTTACCATTTTGGTGGCTCTTCTCTGAACCTTTTCTAAAATCGCTATATCCTTTTTAAGATATGGCGACCAGAATTGCACACAATATTCAAGGTGCGGTCTCACCATGGAACGATATAAAGGCATTATAATATCTTTTGTTTTATTTTCCATTCCTTTCCTTATCATACCTAGCATTCTATTTGCTCTCTTGGCCGCCGCTGCACACTGGGCCGAGGGTTTTAACATGATATCCACAATGGCGCCTAAATCTTTTTCCTGGGTGGTGG
The DNA here is from genome assembly GCA_033557465.1 of Ichthyophis bannanicus. Lineage (NCBI taxonomy): Eukaryota > Metazoa > Chordata > Amphibia > Gymnophiona > Ichthyophiidae > Ichthyophis > Ichthyophis bannanicus. Next base: position 161,141,657 of record CM066031.1, on the reverse strand, counting down.
TTCCTAATGTGGAACCTTGCATCGTGTAACCATAGTTTGGGTTGTTCTTCCCTAGGTGCATAACCTTGCACTTGTCCACATTAAATTTCATCTGCCATTTTGATGCCCAGTCTTCCAATTTATCAAGATCCTCTTGCAATTTTCCACAATCCTCTTGGGTTTTAACAACTTTAAATAGTTTTGTGTCATCTGCAAATTTGACAACCTCACTCGTTATTCCACTTTCCAGGTCATTTATGAATATGTCAAAAAGCAGCGGACCCAGCACAGATCCCTGGGGTACACCACTATTCACCTTTCTCCATTGGGAAAATTGGCCATTTAGCCCTACCCTCTGCTTTCTATCTTTTAACCAATTCCTGATCCACAATAGTACACTACCTCCTATCCCATGACTCTTTAGTTTTGCCAAAGGTCTCTGATGAGGGACCTTGTCAAAGGCTTTCTGAAAGTCCAGATACACAATATCAACCGACTCACCTTTGTCCACCTGATTATTCACTCCTTCAAAAAACATAACAGATTAGTAAGACAAGATCTTCCTTGTCTAAAGCCATGTTGACTGTCTCCCATTAGGTCATGACTATCTACATGCTGAGTAATTTTATTCTTTATGATGGTTTCTACCATTTTTCCCGGTACTGATGTCAGGCTCACCGGTCTGTAGTTTCCCGGATCACCCCTGGAACCCTTTTTAAAAATTGGTGTTACATTGGCGATCCTCCAATCTTCAGGTATTAGAGATGATTTTAATGATAGTTCACAGATTACTAATAGCAGGTCTGCAATCTCATATTTCAGTTCTTTCAACACCCTTGGATGTATACCATCCGGCCCAGGTGATTTGCTACTCTTCAGTTTATCTAATAGTTGTAATACATCTTCCCGATGTATCAATATTTCCTTCAATTCTTCTGCACCTTTAAATACCACTTCAGTCATGGGTAACATCCCTACATCTTCCTCAGTAAAGACTGAAGCAAAGAATTCATTCAATCTCTCCACTATCGCCTTGTCGCCTCTTAGTGCTCCTTTAACCCCTTTATCATCTAATGGACCAACTGACTTTTTCACAGGTTTTTTGCTACGAATGTACTTGAAAAGGTCTTTACTTCGCGTTTTTGCTTCCGCAGCAAGCTTCTTCTCAAATTCTCCCTTTGCCTGCCTTATCAATGCCTTGCATTTGACTTGCCAGTGCTTGTGCTGTTTCCAGGTTTCGTCGTTTGGGTGTTTTTTCCATTTCCTGAAAGATGCTTTTTTGGCAACAACAGCCTCTCTGACCTCACCTTTAAACCATGCTGGCAGTTTTTTGGACTTCCTTCCACTTTTCTTAAAGCGTGGAATACAGCTGGTCTGGGCTTCCAAGATAGTATTTTTTCAACAACAGCCAAGCCTGATGTACGTCTTTAACCTTTGAAACTGCTCCTTTTAGTTTTTTCTTAACTGTTTTCCTCATTTTATCATAGTCTCCCTTTCCAAAGTTAAAAGGTAGTACTGTGGATTTCCTTACTATCCCTCCTCCACTAATTAAATCAAAGGCGATCATGCTATGATCACTATTGCCAAGTGGCCCCAACAACCTTATCTCTTGCACTAGATCTGGTGTTCCACTAAGGACTAGGTCTAATATGGCTTCCCCTCTGGTCAGTTCATGAACCAGCTGCTCCAAGAAGCAGTCATTTATTTCATCTAGGAACTTTATCTCCTTAGCATGTCCTGAAGTGACACTGACCCAGTCGATACCGGGGTAGTTGAAATCACCCATTATTATTACTGCACTGTAACTTTTGTTAGCTTCCTTGATTTCTTTGAGCATTTCATCATCCATTTGGTGATTCTGGCAAGGCGCTCGATAGTACACCCCCACTGCCATTGCCTTCCCCCTTTTACATGGAATTTCAATCCATATAGATTCTACAGCAGATTTTGTTTCCTGCAAAACTTTAATCCTTTCTGACTCAATGCCCTCTCTAACATAGAGAGCAACCCCTCCACCAATTTGATCAGCTCTATCATTACGATATAGTTTGTACCCAGGTATCACAGTGTCCCACTGGTTGTCCTCCTTCCACCATGTCTCTGATATTCCAATCATATCTAACCTTTCATTTAGTGCTATATATTCTAACTCTCCCATCTTATTTTTTAGATTTCTAGCATTTGCATACAAGCATTTTAGAGAATGTATTTTACTCATATTAATTTGGCTATTGTTAGACATGGGTAATTTGGGATCTTTAAGCTCAGTCTGCTCCATACTTGAGGGCATTTGGGCTACTTTACTCTTTTGTGGAACCTCTCTGCTTTTGGTAGTATCCTTCAAAGATACATTCTTCCGAACCATCCGCTCTTGGGCAACTATCGGCTTTCCCCTAATATCTAGTTTAAAAGCTGCTCTATCTCCTTTTTAAAGGTTAATGCCAGCAGCCTGGTTTCATCCCGGTTAAAGTGAAGCCCATTCCTTCGGAAGAGCCCCTCCTTTCCCCAGAATGTTCCCCAGTTCCTAACAAATCCAAAACCCTCATCTCTGCACCATTGTCTCATCCACGCATTGAGACTCCGGAGCTCTGCCTGCCTTTTGGGTCCTGCGCGTGGAACAGGAAGCATTTCGGAGAAGGCTACCCTGGAAGTTCTGGATTTCAACTTCCTACCTAAAAGCCTAAATTTAGCCTCCAGAACCTCCCTACCACATTTTCCTATGTCATTGGTACCGACATGTACCAAGACCGCAGACTCCTCCCCAGCACTATCTAAGACCTTATCTAGGTGGCGCATGAGGTCCGCTACCTTTGCACCAGACAGGCATGTTACCAGGCGATCCTCACGTCCACCAGCCACTCAGCTATCTACATGCCTAATGATCGAATCACCAACTATAACGGCTGTCCTAACCCTTCCCTCATGGGCACATGGCCCTGGAGAAACTTCCTCGGTGCGAGAGGGTTTTACATCACCTGGAGGACAGGTCCTAGTTACAGGATCACTTCCTGCCACACCAGGGTGATGCTCTCCTGTCACGTGACCTCTCTCCTCCATGGCAACAGGGATGCTGCCAGACTGGAGGTGGGACTTCAGGACTATATCCCTGTAGGTCTCGTCTATGTACCTCTCTGTCTGTCTTATGCTTTCCAAGTCTGCTACTTTAGCCTCTAGAGAACGGACTTGTTCCCTGAGAGCAAAGAGCTCCTTGCACCTAGTGCACACGTAAGACCTCTCACCAACTGGGAGAAAATCATACATGTGACACTCAATGCAAAAGACTGGAAAGTCCCCATGGAGGAGTAGCCTAGTGGTTGGGGCAAGGTACTTCAGGCCGGAAGGTCTGGGGTTCAAATCCCACTAGAGGACAGCAACCTTGGGCCGGAAGGACTGGGGTTTCTAATCCCTCAGGTGCTCCTTGTGGTCTTGGGCAAGCCACTTAACCCTCCATAGCCCATGTTCCCTGTAAAATAGTTATCTCCAAGTTATAATACCCTGTTCAATGTAATTTCAGTTTGTTCAATGTAAACCGCACTGATGCAGAATAGCGCGGTATATAAGAGAATGTAAATAAATAAATAAATAAAAATCCTGCTGCTGGACTGCTGTCTGCATCTTAGTTTTAAGTTTGTGTTTAGATCTAAGTTCTTTACTTACTAAGGGTTGCTATGGATATTTATACTAATAAAACTGTACCTAATACGTGTAATATACCTTGTTCACCTGAAGCTTAACTAATCTCAGGTCCTTAGTGTATGACTGATTTGGGTAATGAGCTTCAGCTGAGAGCACCTCCTGTCTTTTAAGAGGTGTAAGTACCTATAAAGCTACGATTATCCCAGGGGAGGGAGGGAGGGAAATAACACTTATTAAAAGAGGGCTGCTACACAGTACCCTGTCTTGTGCTGCTGAGGTAAGCTAAATTCTGATTTGATTTAAATTATAGCTCTTAGCTGCTGCTAGGCTCTAACTTCTTATGAAATTTAAACTACAAGCTCTCTGCTGGGTTCTAAATTTAACCAGAAAGCTCTCTTCTGTGTTTTAAATTTAAGCTAAAAGTACTTTGCTGATGCCAAGCCCTGAGTGACTATTAAATTTAAACTTCAAGCTCTCTGCTGGGTATGAAATGTAACCAGAAAGTTCTCCTCTGTGTTTTATATTTAAACTTAAACTGCTGCTACTAGGCCCTGACTGATTTAACAAAAAATAGTAGGTTCACAGATTAATTAGCTTTAATACAAAGAATTCCTTTTAGAAAATTACCAGAAGTATATACTCACAGTTGCAGATCTCTCTTCAGAAGTAACAGTCCCTTTTTCTAGTCCTTCAAGACTAGAGGTTAGCCTACACCAGTGATGGCTAACCTTTTTGAGCCCGAGTGCCCAAACTGCCGCACAAAACCAAAGAATTTCCTCAAAGTGCCAGCACGTCAATTAAACCTTAACAACAATATTTTAGAGCCTTATAATGATGTTCCAGATCACCCATTTTGGGCAAGGATACTGGGGCGTTACAAATTACACAACACTTGTCTTTAACCATGATGAAGAAGTAGTCCATTTCCCATTCATCATGAAAGTGGTAGGTTTTGCTCTTCTTTGGAACCCAGCTCCCGCGCGGGTCCTATAATCTCGCGAGAGGACGGCGCACGAGCCCTAGCGTGCAGCTTCTCGGCGAGAGGCGCGCAGAAGCTCCGACCGGAAGGGGAAGCGCGGGGCCGGGCTGGGGCCTTTCTCCTAGCACAGGGGTCTGCAACCTTTAAGACATAAAGAGCCACTTGGACCCGTTTCCGAAGGGAAAAAAAAAACTGGGAGCCGCAAAACCATTGCGACATTTAAAACAAATCTAACACTGCATATATTGTTTCTTACAGTGTACCATCATAATCACAATCACAATCATAGCCTGAGGTAAATATGAGGGCCCAAATGTAATCCACATTATAAATATATTATTATATTATTGTCACTTTTCTTTTAATATTTTTTTGACCCCCCTCAGAACTACTTTTCATAGAAAACGTTAAATTTACTTACCGTATTTTCCGGCGTATAAGACGACTGGGCGTATAAGACGACCCCCTACTTTTCCTGTTAAAATATAGGTGTTTGGCCTATACTCGCCGTATAAGACTACCCCTCTTCCAGCGCACACCAAAAAAAATACGCCGGAAAATACGGTTAATTAATCACAACAAGTAACAATATTTGATTTCAAAATTATGATGATTTTGTAGTCAAATCACTAATATGAAATAAAATTATTTTTTCTACCTTTGTTGTCTGACCAATTTATTCTCTGATCATGCTGGTCCCGATCTGAGGCTTCTGCTTTCCTGTCTTCTCTTAGCTCTGTTTCTGTGGTCTATGGTCCATCTGCCATTTCTTATCTCTTCTTTCGTTTTCTTCACTTCTTTCCATCAGCCTATTTCCAGTCCCAGTAACCCTCCCCAGTATCAGCCCCTTTCCAGTCCTCACTCCCAGTACCTTCCAATGTCAACTTGCATTCCCATGATTGCCACTGGTGTCCATTCCCTTCCAGTCCCCCTCCTTCCCCACTGACCAGTCCCTTCTAGTACAAATACCATGGCAGCCCCTCTCAGATCCACTCCCTTCCAGTTCCATTCTCCCATCCCCTCGCATCAGCCCATTTGTAGCCTTAGCCCCCAGTTTTCTTCCAGGGCCAGCAGCTCTATCCTCCCCTCCCCACAATCAGCCCATTCTCAGTCAAAGCCCCCCAATCAGCTCACTTCCAGTGCTAATCCCCCCTCAACCCCATTACCAGTGCTAGCCTCCCCTAATCAGCCCAATACCACCAGTCCTACCCCCCCCATCACCAGTCCTATCCCCCCATCAGCCCATTTCCAGTCCTAACCTCACCGATCAGCTCATTTCCAATGCTAGCCCCCCATCAGTCCATTATCAGTCATACCCCCCTATCAGCCCATTACCAGTCCCAACCCCCCCCCTTGATCAGTCCATTCCCAGTCCTAGCCTTAAACCCATTACCAGTCCTAGTCCCCTCCCATCTGCCCATTACCAGTGCTAGCTCCCCCATCAGCCCATTATAATCCTAAGCCGCAATGTCTCTCGCCTCTCTCCAGCATTTATCCCGTCTGTCCAGTATGTCCCTGTCTCTCCCCTTTGTGCATGCCAGCCCCCCTCCCTCCATGTCAGACCCCATCCTTCCATCTGTCCATGTCAGCTCCCTCCCTCCCTCCCTCCCTGTCAGACCCACTGTCAATGTCAGCCTCACTCCATGTCAGTCCCCCCTCCCTCCATGTAAGCCCCCCTCCTTCCATCCATCCATATCAGCTCCCTCCCTCCATGTAAGCCCCCCTCCTTCCATCCATCCATATCAGCTCCCTCCCTCCATGTAAGCCCCCCTCCCCCCCCATGTCGATGGTAGCCCCCCCTCCCCCCCATGTCGATGGTAGCCCCCCCTCTCCCCATGTCGACCCCCCCTCCCCATGTCTATGGGAGCCCCCCCCTCTCCCCATGTCGATGGTAGCCCCCCCCCCTCTCCCCATGTCTTCCTCCCTTCGTCTGCAGCCGCGGCTCCCTGCCTGTTAGGGAACCGCGGCTGTGCTTGTAAAATCGTTGCGGAGCCCTTCCTGTCTTGACGGGCTCCGTGCAGCATTGTCCCGCCTCTAAAGGAAGTTGTAACAACTTCCTTTAGAGGCGGGACAATGCTGCACGGAGCCCGTCAAGACAGGAAGGGCTCCGCAACGATTTTACAAGCACAGCCGCGGTTCCCTAACAGGCAGGGAGCCGCGGCTGCAGACGAAGGGAGGCAGACACCTGTCCTAGCGGACCTTCCCACGTGCCAGCTGCAAGGCCTTCGCGTGCCACAGCTGGCACGCGTGCCATAGGTTCGCCATCGCTGGCCTACACGTATCCTCGGTAATTTTTGTGGGTGGGGCTGGGGGCGGGGCAGGGGTGGGACTAGGGGCGGAGAATGGGTGGAGCATGGCGAGCCACAGGTGTCGGGTTTTTCTCGGTGAAAAAGTTGGCAACCCTATCTCCATCATCCCCAGTTCTCGGCAAAGTTCAGTGATAGCAGCAGTGGGATTTAATGCTGACTTCCCTGGTTCTAGCCCACTACTCTAACCATTGGGCCGTTCCTAGATGTACAGGTTCTGGAATACTATTCTGGGGATGTCTGTCTATGTAGACACCCGCACAGATGTTCACATTTGACTTGGACGTGCCTGAGATTTGTTTTTTCAGATATTCTGGCTTAGATGTTCCAGGCTGCATTTGGACGTCCTTTTTAAAATGCCCCTCCATATATCAGTTACAGCAGTTAGAACTACCTGTCTCCTAGAAATCTATTGTGGCATATTTTGGAGTGCTTCATGCCCAGCCCCAGCTCCTAGCCCCAGCTCCTGCCCCCACCTCAAGAAGAAACTTCACTTGTACAACCCAGAAACTTTCCACAGTTCACCTCTTCCCTTCCTATGACTAGAGCAGCATTCCAGTGCTCCACCCCCACAGCCTTCCCATTGGCTGGACCCTCCCCACAGTCTATGACTACAGCAGCATTCCAGTGCTCCGCCCCCACAGCCTTCCCATTGGCTGGACCCTCCCCACAGTCTATGACTACAGCAGCATTCCAGTGCTCCGCCCCCACAACCTTCCCATTGGCTGGACCCTACCCACAGTCTCTGCTGCTAGTTACACTGAAAGCAGGCAGGGCAGGCTCACTCACACAGGGACAGGGAATAGCTCAGTTCAAAAAAATGTCACATATTAGCCATCCTCCTACCTTCTGCACATTTAATATAAAAATCTGCTGAATTCTGAAAAAAGCTAGACAGTACAATTACAAAGTTTTTGACTCTAAATGTCCCAAATGTTGAAACGGAAGGTTGTTACTGGAGAGGTTCCCTCCTCTCGAGACAAACAGTCCAACAAAAAAGAAAGAACAAACATTTGGGACATTTAGGGTCAAACTTTATAGCTTTGGATAGTTTATGCAGTTTTGACCAATAGTTTTGTATTTGTTTACAACATAATTGTTGGCATCCTTATGGCATTTCATGTGTCTGAGCTGAGGACCCATAGATCCATATTCCCATTGCGGTGAACTGAACACATCTGTGATCGGTTGTCAGTACTCACATGAGTCAGCCATGACTGATGGCTCTCATGTAAAATATTTTATAGATTACATGAGATAAGAGAATGCCTGTTGCTTTGCACTCGCTGTTAATAGACTATTTCCTCTGCTAAGCAGTTTTTCCTATCTGATAGTTCAGTGTCATTTTAAGACTTTTACTTATTTTGTAATTTATTTTATCTTTATTCATTTACTAACTTGTTATACCTCTCCTCTCTCCTGATTGTACTTTGCCCTCGCCGCCATTTCTTAGGTTGATTTGCACCTCCCTTCTTATGGCTCCACATCACTTTTTTTGTTCCTTTTTCAGATTCTCCCTAACCACCTTCTCTCACTCCACCAACCTAAAACCCCTCCTCCCCCTTTTCACCCTTTCTCCCCCTTCCTCATTTCCTCCCCCATCCTCCGCCCTTTGCTCCGCTCTCGAGCTTCACCTTCTCCTTGCTCTCATTCATCTCTCTCCTTCCTCTCTAAAACAACCTCATTCTCATTTCTGCCACTCCATCTCCTCTCTCCCTCGCACTCTGCTTCTTCTATCCTCTGGTCATATTAATCCCAACCCCGGCCCCCCTTCACTTTTCTCTCACTCCCATATTAGTTCCTCTCTCTACCGCCCCAATCTCATCCATATCCTCTCCTCTCTCCCCTTCTCATGTGCCTTATGGAATGCTCATTACATTTCTAATAAACTTCCCTTCACCCATGATCTCTTTATCTCTCACGCTTTCTCTCTTCTTGCTCTACAGAGAGCTGGCTCCTCCCTGATGACACTGTTTCAGGAGCTGCCCTCTGTCACAGCGGCTACCAGTCTCCCACACTCCTCGTGCCACTGGCCATGGTGGTGGTGTTGGGTTTCTGCTTTCTCCTTCTTGCCAATTTCAGTTCCTCCTTCAACCTCAGCCTCATTCCTTTCCCTCCTTTGAAGTCCACCCCATCTGTCTTTTTAATCCCTTACCTCTACGGATCACTGTTATCTATAGACCCCCCGACATTCCACTTCTACCTTTCTCCCTAGTTTTGACTCTTGGCTTTCCTTATTCCTGGATTCTTCTTCCTCCTCCCTTTTCTTGGTGACTTTAATTTTCTTATTGATGACCCTTCTGACTGCTATGGGGGTTATTCTGAACCATGAATAGCAGGGATGGACATCCCAATGGGATGTCCATCCCCACTATTCATGCTGGCTGGCTGCCCCAAATAACTTCCCCGCCAGTTGTGCAGAAAAGTTAGTCGGGGGCGGGGAGAAGGCGGCCCAGGGTGTAGAGTGGGCTGGCAGTGGGTGGTCGCAGGCCCTGGACGTCCAGGGCCAATCCTAATATCGGCCCTGTACGTCCAGGGCTGGCGAATTCACCCTCAAGATGGAATAACCTCCCTGGACTTTTTTTTTTTTTTTTTTTTGCTGATTTGGGGCGTGGAAGGGGCTGGGTGGGGGGAACAAAGTTAATGCCCCGCAACCTGACCCTGGCCTTAGGAGGTCAGATCGGGGGTCAGGCTGCGGGGAATTAACTTTTTTGTGGCGGCGGCCGGCATCACGGCTGTTAAATGGAGCCACAGTGCCATGGTAATATGACAGTGCCATGGCGCCGCGGCTCCATTTAAAAGCCCTGGCTGAGTTAAGTCGGGCAGTGCCTGTAGTGCAGGCCGGGACTGAATCGCAGTCCCGGCCTGCACGTACAGTGCTGTTCACGATTCTGATCCCGCGGGGCTGGACGTGCCCCGTGGGATCAAAAACGTGATCGCTTTTGTACGTCTGAGTCAGCCTGGACGTACAAAGGAGATCTATGTGGTGTATAGAATCGGGCCCTATGCGTCTAAGTCTTTTCCCTTACCTCCTCATTCAACCTCCTGCTTTCCTCTTCTGCCCCCACTCATCAGCTTGGTCACTGCCTTGACTTTGTTTTCTATTCTAATTGTTTACCTTCTATCTTCCGTACCTCGGTTCTTCCCTTATCTGATCACTACGTTAAATTTCACTCTTCGTCACTCCCGCCTCAGTCTGGGTAGATTTGGGGATGGTTAGTTTTGAGGATATTGAAGCAGTTGTGGCTGAGTGGTTTTGGTGGATGGGAACATTTGGGAGTTGTTGGGGCAATTTCTGTGGGGGGTAGTTTTGGGAGGTGAGGGAAGATTTGGGGGTTGGGTGAGCAGAGAACAAGAAGTGACTGCTTTAAAGAAGGAATCTCTGACTGCTATCTGTGTTAGAAAAGCTGAAACTTCTTTTCCCATAGAAATATATTCAGTCAGGTTTTTTTTTGGGGGGGGTGGCTTTATTTCTCATGAACCCCTTGTTTGATCTGGATAATTTTTGAACTTGATGGTTTTTCCTACATGTAAAGTTAAATGTTTTATATTCTGTTAAATTTTTGGAGAGTTATTTTGCCCCAAGACAGCCATTCTTGATCCCTGTTGAATACTTCTTTCCATTTTCTGTCGGGTTGGAAAAAATAAAAAATAAAAGACAAAGATCATTATGAATCTTGAAGGAGGTAACAAACAGTAACAGCAAAAAAAAGGCTATCATTGAAAAAATACAAACAAGCATGCAAACATAGAGGAAGAAGTCATAATTTTTAGGAATAACAAATGGGGGCGAATTCCAGAGTTTGATTACGTGTTGAGTGAAAAAAATATTTTTTCCTATTAGTCTTAAATGGGCTACATTGTAGCTTTATTATGTGCTCCCTAGTCTTTCTACTTTTTGAAGAAGTAAACAACTGATCTATGTTTACCCGTTCCATTCCATTCATTATTTTATAGACCTCTATCATATCTCCCTTTGGACATCTTTTTTCCAAGTTGAAGAGCCCTAATCTTTCAAGCCTTTCCTCATAGGGGTATCCTTCCTTCCCCTTTACCATTTTGGTCGCTCTTGTCTGTACCTTTTCCAATTCTGCTATATCCTTTTTAAGATATGGCGATCAAAACTGCACACAATATTCAAGGTGTGGTCGTACCACAGAGCGATACAGAGACATTATAATATCCTTGGTTTTATTTTCTATTCCTTTCCTTTTGATTCCTAGCATTCTATTTGTTTTTTTGACTGTGGTTACACACTGGCAGAGGGTTTCCATGTACTATCCACGATGACACCCAGATCCTTTTCCTGAGTGGTGATCCTAATGTGAAACTTTGCATCGTGTAACTGTAGTTTGGATTGTTCCTTATCGTCCCTCCAGTCCGGTAGTGCACCTCTTCCAGCAGCTTGGAGACTGAGCATGTCATCTTTTTGATGACACTAGTGTACATATGCAGCTGGCACTGCCCACCAGCCCCAGTAAGCTCAGTCTCCAAGCAGCTGGAGGAGGTTGTGAGCCAGGGTGCTAGACTCACTGAAGAGACAACTAAGGAGATAGGTTTAGTTAGAGTTTGCTTTTATTTCCCCTGTTAAGGTGCAGGTTTCTTTGTTTTTAAAGGCAGAAGTGTAAGAAAAAAAATCAGAAGGAACAGAGAGAACCCGGGGGACAACAGGGCTGGGGGGAGGATATTCCTTCTTCCCCCTGTCCCCCCAGGATTTTGGGGGGGGGAGTTCTGTGGGGGTCTTCCTCAGTCTGAGACTTCTGGCTGTTCCTGAACCCGTTATCGGGTGAGCAGCCGCTGCAGGGGCTGCAGTTGCTTGACAGGAGTGAAAGCTGGCAGCCCCAAATCATCCCCCTCAGCGCCGAAGCCGGGAAGGAAGGCTGAGCACGAGGGGTAGAAAAGCCATGCAGCAAAGAGGCTCCAAGGAAAGAGTGGCAGGGGAGGGAGGACAGCAGGAATCCCTAGTAACTGCCAGAACACGAGGAGACAGAGAGTGGCCTGCAGCCGCATGTTTGAGAGCCTGCAGCGGTGTGGGAAACTCCCCCTGCTGCATTTAGGTGCGATTTCTTCTTATTCAGGCCCACGTATGTTTAACCCCCTGCTGTGTTTTGGGTGCCTGGGAGAGGCAGCCACCGGAGATTAAAGCAGGACAGAGCAGCCTCTTACTAGGGGGCCATTTGCAGATTTTTTTAAATTTCAGTTTCAGTTAATTAGATTTTGGTTTGGTTTTATTTTATTTTAGTTCAAGTACAAGTACGCTAGTGCTTTGTGCCCGAGCCTGTGGAGGTGCACTGTGCTGGGGATCCTTTTACCTACCCGGGTACAGATTGAGGGCATTCCTGGGGAGTGCCCCCAGCCCTTCCCACCATGCCGGCCAGACCGCAGTGCCTGGTATAGGATGGTATCAAGGGGCGTGAAGCCCACTTAATCCTTAAGCATTCCTTGTGTTATACAGCTCAAAACTGATTCAGTGCACAATGACTTGATGCAGACATGTGGGAAAGGCCTAATCAGATAGGCCATTGTTTGTTGCTGGGTGGATTTTCAGAGGGCTGTTGTGCTAGGTCAGGTGATGTAACTGCCATTTGGTTGAGACATTGTTGCTTTCTCCTGAGAAGGGTTAGATAAAAAGTCAGAGACAGAAATAAAGATAAGTGTAAAAAAAAAAAAAAAAAGAGGTGCTGCATATAGGTTTGTAGCAGCTAAAGCTCTGGGGGAAAACAGGAAGTACCTGCATACAAGAAATGTATGTAATTTGAAAGATAGTCAGTCAGTGGATTGGACGCAAATGAAATCCTTCCATCTGTCTGTGGTCAGTGAGTAACCTGACATGATCAGCTCTTGTCGCTTAGCCCAGATTATGTACCTATTAAATCTGTAGTATTGCTTGTAAGGGAAGCTGTACTCCCTTATAGCCATTTGTAGTATTAGAAGAAAAATGTAACCTTTACTCGGAGAACGTGTCTGTTTGATTGGATCAGGGCAAGGTCCATTTCATATCTTTACGATACAACACTGCAGCGCAATCTAAAAATCCTCAAGATATGCAGTTCCCGATGTGGTGTGGTCTCGGAGGCAGGCATCTGCCTAAACTGCACACAAGAGACTGTCATGGGAGCAGGACCTTCAGGATGATATGAGGCAGGAGAGTCCCTCCTGGTTGCAAGAGACCCTGGGGGCAGGGGGGGGGGTGCCATGTTACTTTCAACAGATCTGGCCCCCGGTCCCTGCACGATGCCCGAACCATCCACCCCTTGAGCCCAGAGAGCAGTAGGGCTACTGGGCGAGTTCTCACCGGAATTTTTCTTACTTTTGCAGAAGGCGTTTTCCCTACCAAGTGGCTCCTCAGCCCCAGAACACAGGGCTAAGTGGATGTCAGACACGAGTCAGGAGCAGTGACGTTTAAGCGGGCTAGAGGCTTAGAGGAGTGGCAGCAATCACCGTTGTCGGAGGGGCTAGATGGGGAAGACCTTGACACAGAGCTAAATCTGCAGGAGGAGTTGGAAGAAGGAGAGAGCCTAGAACAAGAGGATCAGGCCCGGATTGTTCGGGTTTTCCACCGGGAGGAGCTACCAGTGCTCATCTTTATGCTTATGTTTATGCAATTTCTCGATATACTGCCCAGGCCGAAGGCCATTAGGGTGGTTTACAATCACTACATGCAGGTACTGATACAATTCCTCGCCCCCAAAGGGCTCACATTCTATGTGTACCTTGGAGACCCTCAAGGACCTGAATATGCCTGCTAACCTCCCAGCAGAGGAAGAGGCGCTGTAGGATCCGCTGTTCCAGGCGGTATGGAAATCGCAGAAAGTCTTACCAGTACATGGAGTAGTAGGACAGATGATTCAGGATGAGTGGGATCTGCCGGAGTTGGACTTAAAGGGGTGCAATCCATGACACGCCTATACCCGCTGCCGGAGCAAGAACGAGCTCCTTTGATCACCCAGAGTGGACGCAGCGGTGTTGGCAGCAGTCAAAGAGACCTTGACTTGTCTACTGCAGCTGAGAGTCATGGAACTGGTTCCGCGAGACCAGTACGTCTGCGGTCGATGCTTCATGCATTTTGAGGTGCCCAAATGGAAGGTTCCTTTTGCCCAATTCTCGACTTCGAAGACATGAACTACGGTGTCTGGGTACCGTATTTTCACAGTAATAATGGTGGTAGGAAGCAGAGATTTTGGGCGGCTCTCGATCTCGCAGAGGCGTATCTGCACATTCCCATCCATCCAGAACATCGGCAGTTTCTCCACTTTGCGGTGCCAAGGGGCCATTTCAAGTTTCGAGCGTTTCCCTTCGCTCTGGTGACCACCCCCATACCTTCACGAAGGTCATGGTGGTGGTGGCGGCGGCAGCTCTCCACAAGAAAGGGGTTCTCGTCCACTCATACCTAGATGATTGGCTGGTCCAGGCGAAGTCCATGGACGATAGTAAAAAGAGCAACAACGCGGGTGGGAGAGTTCCTTCAAAGTCTCGGTTGGGGTCAACCTGGCCAAGAGTCAGTTACGGCTGGCCCAGGAGCTAGAGTATTTGAGAGCGTGCTTTGATACCTGTGTGGGCAGGATTTTACTGACGGTTCGCCGGGCGCAGGAGCTACGACAGTGAATACGGCAGGTCCTGAAGATGGCAAGACCATCAGAGTGGCAGCATCTGCAGGTTCTAGGGACCATGGCGGCCACACTCGAGCTAGCCCATGGGCAAGGGTGCTCATGCAACCACTGCAGAGGGCTCTGCTCAGTCGATGGTCCCATCAGAGTCAACCACTGTCCCAAGTACTCCCCTGCCCGCGGAGCGCCAGGAGAGCCCTCAGTGATGGCTGCATGTGGGGAGCCTGGAAGGAGTCCCTGGTGTGGGCTCCTCTGTTGACCAATGCCAGCCTGTCAGGTTGGAGAGCCCATTGCGAAGGATGCTTTTGTTCAGGGACAAGAGTCCACAGGAGGCCCTGTGGTCAATCAACAAGCTCGAGATGCGAGCGGTGACCTTGATGCTAGAAAGTTTCGAGCCATGGTTGCAGGGGAAGGTTGTCCAAGTTCTCTCGGACAATGTGACCATGGTGGCTTACATCAACCGGCAAGGAGGTACAGACAGTGTAGCCCTGGAAGAGGAGGCTGGAAAGCTGTTTGGATGGGCAGTGATTCATCTCCAGGCGTTATTGGCGGTGCACGTAGCAGGAGTTGACAGTGTGACGGCAGCCTACCTCAGCTGAGTGTGAATGGATCCCGGAGAGTGGCAGCTCAATCAGGAGGTGTTCAAGCAGGTGGTCCACCGATGGGGCACACCGGTCATGGACCTAATGGCAATGTTCAAGTCGGCCAAGGCCTGCCGGTTTTTCAGCAGAAGAAGAGAGGAAGTCCAAGGGCATGGATGCTCTAATTCAGCAGTGGCTCGAAGAGGGTCTTCTCTGTTTTTCCCCTTGGGCACTCATAGGCTGGTTAGTGCAATGGCTAGAGGTGCACTGGGGATTTGTAATTCTGGTGGCACCAGACTAGCCGAGGTGCCAGTGGTATGTTGACCTGATTCGGATACTGGCGGATTGACTGTGGTGGCTTCCGGTTGGAAGAACCTCTTGACACAGGAGCCGCTTTGTATGCCCCAGGTAGATCAATTATCGCTTACGGCATGACTCTTGAAAGGGCAAAGTTGAAGAAGAAAGGATAATCAGGCTCACCTTGCTACAGGCCCAGAGGTGGTTTACGAACCTGGCGTGCATCTGCGTAGGGCGCATCTTTGAATCATGGTGCGGAGAGAGACAGGTGCGCCCTTCCACTGCCTCTGTCCTGGGTATTTTGGCATTCTTGCAGTCCTGTTTTGATAAGGGTCTAGCTGCCAGAGGGTGCAACTGGCAGCAATTTCCGGTTATCGCGGGAAAGTCCACAGGGTGCTGTTGGGTACACACTCAGACGGGCTGAGCTTTCTAGGGGCAGTGACCCACCCAAAGAGGGCAGTGGTACTGCCTTGGAATCTCAATCGTGCTGACGGTGCTGTCTGAGGAACCCTTTGAGCCATTGAGTCGAACTTTCCTGAAGGATTTGACTCTGAAAATCCTGGTGGCGATTTGCTCAGCACGCAGGATTTCGGAGCTTCGGACCCTGTCATGCCAGGAGCTATTCTTTTCCTTCTCTAAGGAGAAAGTGGTCCTGCGCCCAGTACCTTAATTTTTGCCCAAGGTGGTGTGAGCATTTCATGTAAATCAGACCGTTTCCTTACCTGCTCTGGCGAGCTTAGATGTGGGCGAGAGCGGATATAGACTCTGCCACTCCACAGCTGTGCCACTTGGATGTGAAGGTATGTGAAAAGGGCTTCGTCCTTTTGGAGGTCGGACCGTCTGTTGGTTCTGTTTGGCGGGTCGCGCAAAAGTGAGGCAGCAGCTAAGCCTCCATTTCCAGATGGATCAGTGAGGCAATCACGCCTGCATACATCTTGAAGGGTAGAGCAGTGCTGGCGGGGTTGCAGATGCATTCCACGAGGGCTCAGGCAGCCTCGTGAGCAGAGTATAGTTTAGTTCTGCCGATGGAGATCTGTAGGGTGGCATACTTTATCTGAACATTTTCGCCTGGATGTCCAGGTGGTGGTTGATGCTCGTTTCGGATCAGCAGTGCTTCAGGCTGGTTGTGCGGGTCCCTCCCATTAGTTTAACTGCTCTAATACATCCCAGAGGTGAGGGACTGCACTGGAGGCACGATAAGGAAAGAGAAATTAGACTTACCTGCTAATTGTTGTTCCTTGAGGAACCCCAGTCCAGTCCCGGAACCCTCCCTGAGTGCTTTCTGTGATAATCAATGCACAACCCCGGTCATGAAGCTGGTTACCTTGGTGGAGGAAGTGGCCAGGGAGAGCCGGGGAGGGGTGTGTAATCAGTGTTTGGGGGAGGGGTGGACCAGAAGAGCTGTTGGTTGCTCGCTTCCCGCTGGTTGAAGTTGCTCAAGCGCTCAACAGGTAGGCCTCCCCATCCTGGAGGGGGGGACGGGGTATCCTATCCAGGGGATGGAGGGGGTACTAGTTTATTTAGACGTAGAAGTGTTTTGTTGCATGTTTAGCTACTTATTTGTTGCTCCTCTGAGTCTGCTTTGTCAATAGGTACTGGGGCTGGTGGGCAGTGCCAGCTGCATATGTACACTAGTGTCATCAAAAAGATGACATGCTCAGTCTCCAAGCTGTTAGAGGAGGTGCACTACCCAGAGGTGCGGGACTGGACTGGAGTTCCTCAAGGAACAACAATTAGCAGGTAGGGAAGAAAGAGAAATTAGACTTAAGTGCATAGAAACATGATGCCAGAAAAAGTCTACATGGCCTATCTAGTCTGCCTTTCCATATACAACAGTTCATTTTTGCCTTTAGAGATCCTCTGTGTTTGTCCCAGGCTTTTTTTGCACTTGTCCACATTAAATTTCATTTACCATTTGGACATCCAGTCTCCCAATTTTTCAAGGTCTTCTTGCAATTTTTCACAATCCCCTTACATTTCAACAACTTTGAATAATTTTGTGTCATCTGTAAATGTGATTACCTCACTCATTGTTCT
Organism: Ichthyophis bannanicus; assembly: GCA_033557465.1. Classification (NCBI taxonomy): domain Eukaryota; kingdom Metazoa; phylum Chordata; class Amphibia; order Gymnophiona; family Ichthyophiidae; genus Ichthyophis; species Ichthyophis bannanicus. Next base: position 161,124,235 of record CM066031.1, on the reverse strand, counting down.
AGGTCGTTTAAAAAGTAGTGGGCCCAGCACAGATCCTTGGGGTACTCCACTCTTCACCTTTCTCCAGTTCCCAATCCACAATAGTACATTGCCTCCTATCCCATGGCTTTTTAATTTCCCCGAGAGTCTCTCATGAGGAACCTTTTTGAAAATCCAGCTACACTATATGAACCGGCTCACCTTTATCTACCTGTTATTCACACCTTTGAAAAATATAACAGATTAGTAAAACAAGGCTTTCCTTGGCTAAATCCATGTTGACTTCCTGTCATTAAGACATGACTATCCACATGTTCAGTAATTTTGTTCTTTATAATGGTTTCTATCATTTTGCCCAGTACAGACATCAAGCTCACACTGGTCTATAGTTTACCGAATCACCCTTTGAACCCTTTTTAAAAGGAGGCGTTACAATGGCCATTCTCCAATCCTCGGGTACTAGAGATGATTTTAAGGATAGTTCACAGATTACTAAAAGTAGGTCTGCAGTCTCATATTTCAGTTCTTTCAGCACCCTGGGATGTCTGCCATACTAGGACACTTAAAATATGCTCACTGGAAGGGTGAGGAAGTATGATATTTATTTACATTGAAATATTTGACTGGCTTCAATAAATCACAGGAAAGAGAAATTTTTCTTAGAATGGGAAATTCAGGGGGAAGAGGGCCATACTCTGAAGAAGGCTGGAGCAAGGTTCTGCGGGTCTGTAAGAAAATACTTCTGTACTGAGAAGGTTGTAGATAGCTGGATCCAACCCACCCGCAGTGATACTGGAAATCAGTATTGTGACGGAACTCAAGGACATTTGAAACACACACAGAGGGCAGGGAAAGGTTTGGGGCTGCAGAACTGCAAATATCTCATCCTTCAGTCCCTCGAGAACAGAGGCAAGAGAAGACAGGATGAGGTGCGAACAAGCTAGGGATGAAGGAGAAAAACCCCACTGGGGGGGAGGGAGGGGGAACATATCATCAGTTCTTATTGAAGTCTGCTAGATATTTGAATAATAGAAGGAAGCAGTGTCCAAAGAATGAAAATATGTAGACGAAGAGAGATCAAATGGAATGCGAGAAACTGCCTTTTCATGGTGGGTGGTGGAAACGTAGAAGGGATGTCCAGCAGCGGTGGTAAGAAACAGAACAGCAGCAGAAGTCAAGCATTTGCAGGAAGACACAAGGGATCCTTTGCGGTGTGCTGCGTGAGGAGCAAAGAGCGTACATTGACTATGACCTGTGGCAGTTCAGAAGGCAACACGCATGGGCAGACTGAGCAGAATAAGGAGTTCTTTCCCTCAATGTTTGGTTTTTTTATGTTTCATAAGAGAAAATTGCCCTGAACCAGCACTGAGGATCTGAATGCTCTGTAACTAAGAGTAAATCTGACGGCTAATGGACAGATGCAAATGATAGTCATGATCAGCGGCTCCTTGCAAAGAATTGTCTGTGCAATTGCTAGGCTAGGTATGCGGAAGTATTAAAAAAAAAACGCAACATCATGGTTGATAGTGAGGAAAAGAATCCTTTAACTGAGCTGTAGACTAGGAATCACCCAGGAGACTTTAATCCCAGTGTTTACCTCACAGACACAAGAGTTTAGGAAGAAAGGGAGAGATCCACACAGTCGGACACACATTCAGTTGGGCATGCATTCAACACAGCATCAGAATCTCGCTTCGCCTCTCTCAATATCCCCCACAATAAGTGGTCCCGAGGCTGGAATTCCTTCTCCCTTAGCACTGTGCCCCCCCCCCCCCCATGAGCAGAACTGACCTTCGGTGTCCTGTATGGGAATCACATAGCATTGCTCCTGGGGTGTCAATCTGGCCCTTTTTTTCTTTTTTTGTAGAATTTCTGGGTCTTGTAGCCAAATAGAGACTTGGGGTAATTTTTATAAAGCATTTTCTGCATGTAGAGCATGTTTTACATATGGAAAAAGGCTCTTATATCATTGTGCATGGGCACGCGTGCTTAAAAAGTAGGCACACGCACACGTACATTTATGCAAGCTTCACCTAGGCATTCTTTGAGGGGGTAGTTTGGGCAGAACAGCAGCAGAGTTGCGAGGTACCTGCATACTTTATAAAGTACGCACGTATGCACATAGAGAGTGTGCACACATTTTACACCTTCTTTGGAGCAGGCGACCATTTGCGCAAGAGCATTTCTGCATATAGGCATGCGGTTACAGAATTAGACAACAGAGCCACACCCATGGGATTTTGGTGAGAGTTCCCCAGAAAGTAAACGTTCCTGGAATTCTTCAGGCCAGTTTCTCTTCTTCCAGTTTGGATCCTGGTATTCCTCTTCCTGGATTTAGGCACGGGCAATGTAGGCACAAAATGAGAATGAGAAGTTGCAAAGAAATCTTACATATTGGGACAAGGAATGTATGAAGCATGAACCAAAGGATGTGGTAAAGAATGAAATGGAATGTGCACAACTCGATCTGTTGGTGGTTGTCGGTGAACTGACATGAACTGCCATCGAGCACTTTGAATCTGATGATCAGATAAGAACTCTAATGAAATATAATGCAATCAGTGACTGCTTACTTTCTATTTGTCTGAGGAATGCCTTGAAATGACTATGGCTTCAGCCAAGTTGAATTTTTGTATGCAGAGATACGTGTCTACCCTTGAGAATCTTGTCTAGAAGTTGACTTGTTCAAAGCATGGTATTTTCAATAATGTCATATGGACGCGAAAGATGAACAGTGAAGAAGAAAGACGGGAAGAAAAACAATGCCTTTGTATTATGGTGCTGGGGAAGAATACCACGTCTACCAAAGACTGCCCGAAGAACAAATCCGTCAGTACTAGAGGAGATAAAACCTAACGAGAAAGATCATTAAAGAAAGATATCATGCCTGACAAGGTTGAAGGTCACTGCAAAAGAGGAAGGCCAGCAATGTGAAGGATTGATAGAATACCAGCAGCTATGGATGCTACTCTTTCATAAATTTGAGAACCCCTGCCCTAGATGAACCTTCAGCCTTGCCCCCTCTCGATTAACTGTTAGGCTCTTGGCACCCTCTGTTGTTCCCATGATTTTGATAATTACCAATTCATGAACACACTTAACACCACGCGGAGAACCATGAGCACCTATTTTTGTGTGGCTGTCACCATCTATTGTATTGCTTTGACTTTGGCCGTCCTCAAGAATCTGCGCCCTAGGTGACCACCTAGTCTGCCTCGTGGTAATGCCGGTACTGCGTTCTCTAAAAAGGGACAGCTTCAGACTGAAACATTTGCTGTAGGGCAGTGCTTCCCAAACTGCGGTTTAAGACCCCAGATAGAGTCGTATCATCAGTGAGTGGCGTTTACAGAAAGAGGGCTGCTCCTCCTCCCTGTGGACCTCCACTGTGGTCTGTGCCCAGTTGTGGCAGTGAGCATGGTGCCTGTGAGTCGGTGAATGTTCATAGACCATGCCCCTTCCTATATAGATGTCTTGTTAAGACTGGAAACCCATGCTGAATAGCGCAGGCTGGTGCTGTCTACCGAGTACACAGGGTCCAGTGCTGACTCCTGTTACCGCTGCTGCTGTCACCTTCAGGCTTTGGATAAACGGGAGGAGGGAGAGGAAGGAACAGGAGGCCTGCTATTTTGTTTTCCTCAACCTCTAGAATTGCATGAATTTCTAAATGTTAAAATTGGGTCATACTGGAATAAAGGTTGGGAAGCACTGTTCTCGGGTCTCTGCACTGCAGCCTACCATCAGAATGCCCAAACTACCCTTTCTGTCCTGAAATGCTCTCTATACTAGGGAATATAATTGCTGCTTCCTGAGATGAGCTACCTACGGTAGGTATGAGGAATCCCTGCACAGTTGAACCACATGTTTTATAGTAATGTGAAAAATGAAACAGAAAGGCATAGATGAAGATCTGGAGGCATACCTTCTTGGATACCTCCTACGATCCCAGAAATAGGACTAGAGAGCTAAATGTGAAAGAGCAGATGGAGAGGGTTAGGCAGCGCACTATGCAGAAGACTTCCATCTCCAGCAACTTAGTAACATAACCTAGTAAATGACGGCAGATAAAGACCAGTATGGTCCATCTAGTCTGCCCAGTAAGATGGCAAGAGGAGGTGCACCTGCCGCTCCATGCAGGCCACCCCTCCCCATGTCTTTGTTTAGGGGTGAACCCACCGCTCCGTGTAGGGCACCCCTGTTTGTTGAGAAATTAGATAGTTGCGTTTATTTTGATTTTATCCTGTTGCTATAGAGGGATCCACTGTGTCTGTCCCGTGTATTTTGAATTCTGTCACTGTATTTGCCCCCACCACTTCCATTGGGCAAATACAGTCAACTACTGCCATAAGAAAATGCAGTCAGGCTGTCTTATGGTCTGTTCATACTCCCTTGCAACATGTCAGCAGTGGGGAACATGCTGTTTATCTGTATGCTGGGTTTACCCAAAGGATGACAGGAGATAAGACTGTCAGTTTTCTGTCTCAAGATATGTCATTTCCATAGCTGCCTATGTTTCTGATAATATGTTCAGTACCCATGTATCTAGCAGAAGAGGCGCAGGGGGTGCAAAGTGGCTTGCAGAAGACGACGAGCACATATTGAGATGAGGCTGATAATGTATTGTACTGATTGTAGTGTAGCCTGACTAGGCAGACAAGCAAACAGGGTTTGAAAGAGAGATGTAGGGCCACAGAATTAGGGTTCCCAACTGAATTTGGGTTTGATCTAGTAGTTGATCCATTTCTGGGTTTATCCCATTACTTGCAGCTTCTGATTTCACAATTGTAGTACATACCATGGGGTAAACCCAGGAATGGATCAACCCTGATCGGCAAACCTGGAGCCAGTTGGCAACTCTACTCCATACTGTGCCTCTGTAACTAAAGCTTTGAATAATTTTTTAAAGTGAAGTCCAGGAATATCTTTATGCTGGATTTTTTTCCTAAGTCCTGAATTGGAGTGAATCATATCTAGAGCAATTATGGAAACCTAATGCATTGTTCTTATCCCAGGGACAGGAACTCAGACTGTCACCCCAGATATTATAGCTCACATTGAAAGAGGGGAAGAGCCGTATATCAGGGAAGAGCCAGGATCAGAGAAAAGAGACACTGGGAAAAGCAGCTGCTCAGGTGAGTCTAGTAGACCAAACACTGCAAACATCCTGAACATACCTTCACAGAAGAAAAAAAGCAAACAGTCCGCATGTAACCAAGCCTTCTCCCTCTTTGCCCCTTCCATACGGAACGCTCTCCCACTAGACCTAAGAGGATGCTCCGACCACTCCGAATTCCGCAAAAGGCTTAAAACCTTCTTCTTTCAGGAATACTTCACAGTGCCCCCCTAAACCCCAACTCTGCTAATCTAACTGAAACCAACTTAAGCCCTCACCTCTCCTTGGCCCTCCCCCCTCCTTATTCTTCGCCCCCTTCCATGTCCTTTTGTCCAACTGCTCCTCTCTGTAAATATGTAAAACGTTCTATTGAATTTGTTTCACTGTTAGAATCATATAGTTATTGTTCTATGTAAAACAGCTGTGCCAACACTGTTAGCTTATGTTCTATTTAAACCGTCTTGAATTGTAAAAAGATGGTATATAAAAATGTTAAATAAAATAAATAAATAGTAATAAGATGGACTGGTGTAGAATTGCTGAGCTAAAGATTGTATGAGCAGCTGGGAACTGCAGAGACCCCTTCACAAGCTCCTTTGGAGAGCTCTTTAATCACTCACAGGGTTTTCTGTTACAGGTATCAGTCAAAGAGCATGGGTCCTTTTCTAAATCCAGTCACTCAAAATCTTAAGACCTTCTTAGGGCTACAGCTGATCTGTCCTAAGGAATATTAGAACGAACCTACCCAGTCCAAGAATTGCAGGATTTGATCTGCTGAGTACAGAGCTCCATATGTTGTTACTGTTTCCCTCATCAAGGGAGCAGAAAGTGCTTTAGCAGCCTTTCCTAATTACTGTCCAATCCTGTCCCATAGTCAGAGGGTCTCTCCTGGAGTCTCATGGGGGGAATTCTCTCCATCATTACCTGAAAATCCTTTATTCCCTGCTGAGTCTGACATCCGGTTACATCAGACCATCACTCTAACGTGTCTGTCCTTTCTTATCTTACCCAGGAACTGATGTGCCCGAGAACAGTAATGCAGAGACCCAGTACTGGGAGCTCAGTGAGAATCCAGAAGGCAAAAGAATATTGTCAAAAAAAACCAAAGAGGATACTGCTTCAGGTTCTGAATGGGGGAAAAAGCTCAGGAACCAACGTGGCTCAGAAAAGAAGGGAAAAAATTCAACTGGAGCTTCAGTGATGTGTGAGCAAAATGGCAGCAGGATCTCGCACACAGAGGAAGAGCAGAAAAACCAAAGAACAGAACAAAGATGTGTATGGGATAAGTTTACGATATTCCTCAGGGATCCTGTAAGTCTAAAAGCACAGCAGAGATCTCTCATTGAGGAGAGCCCATCTACAAGTACAGACTACAAGTACAGTCAGAAGAAAGAACTGTTAGAACGAGAGAAACAATATGTGAAAGAAATGCCTTATTCTTACTTTGAATACGGGGCAGCTTTTGCAGCGAAGGGAGATCTAAATGAACCCCAGAAAAATCATAAAGGAGATAGACAATTTTCAAGTGCTAAACGTAATATAATCTTTCTTCAGAAGGAAGGCCAGAGGGTAAACCAAAAAATGTTCACGGCTGAAAGGCAGTTTACATGTTCTGATTGTGGCAATAGCTTCAGTCAGAAGACGAATCTTATAAAACACAAAAGAATCCACACTGGTGAAAAACCATTTTCATGTACTGAGTGCTTTAAAAACTTCCGGCAGAAGATAACCCTCATCGAACACCAGCAAACCCACAGTGGAGTGAAACCCTTTTCCTGTGTTCAGTGTGGTAAGAGCTTTAGGCTGAAGAGAAAACTCACAAGACACCAAAAATTGCACACTGGTGAGAGACCATTTTCTTGTACTGAATGCGATAAAAGGTTTTGCTACAAGATAAATCTTGTCGCACACCAACTGATACATTCTGGTGAGAAACGATTTTCATGTGCTATGTGTGATAAAAGCTTCAATCATAAAGTACATCTCACAAGACACGAAATAATCCACACTGGTGAGAGACCATTTTCGTGTACTGAATGTAATAAAAGCTTCCAACAGAAGACAAACCTCACAAGACATCAGAAAATCCATCTTTGTGAAAGACCGTTTTCATGTACTGAGTGTGATAAAACCTTCCGGCACAAAACAAATCTTCTAAATCACCAGATAATCCACAGGGGTCAGAGGCCCTTTTCATGTACTGAGTGTGACAAAAGTTTCAGTCGGCAGCTAACCCTCATAGAACACCAAAAAATCCATACCAGAGGGAGAACCTTCTCATGCCCTAATTGTGAGAAAAGTTTCAAGTGGAAGGTAACCCTCATAAAACATCAGAAAAACCACACAGAGAACATGCCTCATTCATTGGAAACTCTATAAACACTACAATATCGCTGTGCCTGAAAAGCAGTGGCATCGTGTCCCTAAGAGAATGAGAGAATGAAGAGGTTATGACCACCTGGGACATTCCCATTCCAACAGTTAAGAAACTGGATGCGAGGAAACCCGACATAGTGGTAAAAGAGAAAAACACCAGAACGGTATTGATAATAGAAGTGTCTGTTCCAAGTGATTAGTCTGTGAATTGCGTGGAGAGGTAGAAGATCCTGAAGTACCAAGAAAATGTGGCAGAAAGATACAGAAATTTTTCCCGTCGTACTGGGAGCCACAGGCTTGATAAAGAAGAATTTCCAAGCAGATCCTGACAAGTTGCCAATACGTGTTACGTCTTATGAACTCCAGAAGGAGGCTTTCTATGGCATGATGCATGTACTACGGTGAGCGTTAGCAGTAAATTTGAGAGGCTGAGATCGTACTCCATATACCCTGGCTTAGGAGCGAGGTTCGTGACTGTCCTGGTATATGCAAAACTAACCCAATTGGAGAAATTGCCCCCAAGAAGAAGGCAGTAAGTTAGCAGTACATTTGAGAGACTCAGATCATACTCCTCCTGGCTTAGGAGGGAGGTTTATTAATGGAGAAATTGTCCCAAGTGGACAAGAGAATAATTTTACAAGGGACTTGCTGGACATATATACATGTAAACAAAACATGAGGGTAATTTTTATAAGCCATTTTCACACAGAAATGGAATGTTATAAAATGAGGTCACACTTAAAAGTGCACATGGTTCAAGCAGGCGTGAGCTTGCACACGGGCGGAGTTGGGCAGAGTTGTGATTTTTGCCTGCGTATTTTATGAAACATGCACCTGCATGCATAAAGTGTATATTGACGTTTACATCTGCTCTCGAGCAGGTGTAGAGAGTGATCTGAGAAAGGACGTCCAAGTTAAATCAGGAGCATTCAGGGCAGAACATGCAGAAAAACACCAGGGGTGTTTACGTTGCCGGCTGATTTCAGGAGCATCGACGTCCCAGACATGGACGTGCATGCGGGCGGCCACACAGACGTCCCCATTAAGGATGCTTGGGTCAGGAACGTCCATCTTGGGCAAGCTAGCAGAAGGGGCCGTCCAGCGGCATAGCAAAGTGAAAACATGAGCCCCCATTCCCCGTCATATAGTAAAATAAAAGGGGTGTTAACGTAGCTGCTGCTCCACACCTTCCAGATGTTTACTTGCCAAAACCAACACTTTTCAGACGCCTGTTTGTACCTGAAGTAGGTTTAACTTTAGATGCAATTCGGGACATCCAAGGTGTTTCTGAGATCAGGCAAGGACATCCAGGTTCTTAGGAATGCCTCAGCCACCCCCCCCTCCCAATTCGGACATCCTCGCGCTCGGGACATCTGCAGACCCGGCCTCTAAAATGGCTCCAGGGCTGTTTCTGTGATTTGGATGTCTGCATGCCCATTTGCAGATGTCCAAATCACAAACAGTGCTTTGAAAATAATCCCCATAATGTCTGCTCTTGCGCTGTAGGTGTGATTTTGGCAGGATTAGTACTGGTATTTTATAAAGTCACTTAGGAGCCTGTGTCCCTTTTTTAAAATAAATGTAAAACAGGTGCCTTCCTGCCCTGTTATGAAAGTATCCCCATATGCTTAGATGTTTCCAGTGGTGGAGAATATGTGGGATTTACTCTTAGGTACATATTTTATAAAATATTGTCACGCCCTTGCTCCTTGCATTCAGCATGGAGGGTTGTGGTTCTAATAGAAACTTTCCCTTTTCAGCCTTCTCTGACTGGTTCCCCTGCAATGCTTCTTGGGAAATGTAGTTTAACTGCTACACATATGGCTTCAGGTAGAAAAAAAACGTGTAGTTTGGCTCTTGTTGTAAGGCAATGACAGCAATTTATTAAACTCAAATGCAAAGTTCTTAAATTACCTCTTTCAGGATTATTTCTCCAGGTTTCTTTCAAAAACACAACAGGACATAAGCAAAAGGTCAAAACAAAATATCAGCTTACAGTATTCTTCAGCTCAAAAGCAAAAAACCCTTTAACAGCAAGGCTTCCAGCTTCCTCTAGCCTTGCTGGTTAAAGCATAAATACAAACAGCTTTCTTCAATGGCAGTTTTCTTTCTTTTCAGTTCCAAACATTTTTAGGCTGTACTCCTCTTTATAAGCAAAGCAAAACTTCCAACAGGAACAAACTTCCAATAAGCAAACAAAGCTCTACTCAGGTTTTCTTAGGAACATTCAAAAGCAAAACAAAAGCTTTTTTCCTCTCACCGTTAGCTTGGCTTCTTGCCGTCTCACTGCACAGGATAGCAGGTGTTTAACAAGCACAATTATACAGCTTCAGCTTGTTCTCACTTCTCAGCATGTTTCCCCTCTTTAACACAGGGAATTCACAAAACATCTTCCTTGCTTTTCAAGATTACCTCGCTCTGGAGAGTTTTCTCTTAAGGTTGGCTTTCCTTCAACCCCTCTGTAGCTAAGGCTTGGCACGAAGAGCAATCCATGAATATATCTTCCTCATTCAAAGCTGCATCAGGCTCTCCTAGTTGCATTGGTTCTATCTCTCGTTCTAGCTCACTGGGCTTAGCTGACAGCCTCTTATTAGGGCTGAGAGTGTCTCCTGCAACTCTGCACTGCTCAGTATGGGACAGGTTTCTAAGGCTTGTACCTGTGCCTTGGCTTGTAGCAGCTTCTCCTCTCTCGTGCTCTGTACCTCTCTCTGGCTCTCTCCAGCACTCTCCTCTCCTGCTGTTCCTGCTCCTGTTCCCGTTGCTCCTCCAGCTCTCCTTGCTAACTTTTGTATATTCTAACCTAGGGTTAAATCTCTTCTCGTCCCAGGTGACGGAGATCAGCTTGCCCTCTGGCACCTGGGTAATCAGGGAGCTCACTGACGTAAGGGTCTTTTACCTTGGGTCTGTATGCACCCTCCCTTACTCCACTAGGGGAACTCTGAAACCTGTTCCAGCTGGGGATTTTCTGGTTTCTAGGCGTGGTTGTGGTTTTATTTCTCTGACCTTGTAAAATAGGTCCTTTTATTAGTGTGAATTCTTTGTTTTTTTCCCTTTCTCCTAACTCAGGATGAGCTTCCTTACCACAATATGCACGTCTGCCCATTTTTGCTGGCACATATATACAACATGGGTGTCATTTTGGAAGCCCTGTTCATGTTTTGGATGTCAGAAAATGGGCATAGAGGCATCCAAAGCACAGAGATATCTGACAATACTACAAAGACTTATCCACTCTCTTGTCACCACCTGTCTAGACTGTTGTAACTTGCTCCTTTCTGGTCTCCCATTGAATCATCTCTCTCCCCTTCAATCTGTTCAAAACTCGGCTGCACAGCTAATCTTTCACTGGTGTCGCTATGCTCACATAACCCCTCTTCTTGTCACGTCATTGGCTCTCTATGGGGTCTATTCATCCCCCTTGCTGTCCCCGACTAAGCCTCCTGTACGAACAAAGGAGTTTGTATGGAGAGGCTTAGACAGGGGTGGGAGGGGGCGGTGTGGAAGCGGAGTTAGGGTGGGCAGTGGGCAGTCCGTGTCCCCGGATGTACAGGGCTGATTCTGAAGTTGACTCTGTACATCCCAGTGCCGGCAGACTGGACGAGGGACTTATCCCACCTTGGAGGTGGAATAAGTCCCCCTAGACGTTGGGGGATGGGAGACCCGGCTGGGAGCAAAAAGGTGAGGGGGTGCAGGAGATTCCCTGCAGCCCGACCCTGGCCATGGGAGGCCAGATCAGGGGTCGGGCTGTGGGGAAAGGCGAAAGTGGTTGATGGCAGGGGGTCACGGCTCCTGAATGGAGCTGCTGTGCCATGGCAACCATACTCTATAGCACCACGGCTCCATTCAGGAACCTGACTGAGTTAGCCGGGCAGGGGCCTGTACGTGCAGGTTGATGGGTCCCAGCCTGCACATACAGGCCTAGACGCGATTATGATCCCTTGGGGGCTAGATGTGTCCCATGGGATCAAAACCGGGTCTATGTGCGTCCGGTTCTGACCACAGAAGCCAAGACATTCAGAATGGAATGTACCTTTATGTTTTCCACATACAATTCAAGCTTGTCCTATTCACCAACAAGTACATTCATTCTGCACTTCCTCCATTACCTCTTATTTCTCCCTCTACCTCTTCTCAGCCACTCTGCTCATCAAGCAAATCACTTTTATCCATGCCCTTCTCTTCTGCTGCTGATTCCAAACTACCCAAGTTGGTATGTCAGGCTCCATCTTTAGTCCAATTCACATCCAGGTTAAAAACTCATCTCTTTGAGGTTGCTTTTGGATCCTGTCTCCCATATTATCCTGTCTACACCTGTGCTTTTTAATTATTTCCCTTAAGCCTAGTCCTCTGTTTTTTCTTTCTTGAACCGTTGGTAAGTTCTATGGGGAAGGGACTGTCTCTTAAATCTATGGTGTTGGTATGCCTAGAAGCACTGTAGAAATTATAAATACTAGTAGGAGTAATATACTGGCCCTTGAAAGATCTCAGCCAGTTGATTGTAAGAACAAGAAAATGAATCCATGTTCACTAGCTAAATTATAAAGAGTGGTTGACAAGATTGAAGCCCTGTGGATTAAGCCAAGGAGCACATACTATCGCCACCCTCCAGTTCTGAGCAGTGGCCTGTTCTGGATGGGGGTGGGACAAGGCGTGGGGATTGGATGGCCTGGGGAGCCTGGATGTGGGGGGGGGGGGGGGGCGGGGAATAAACAGTTGAGCAGGGAGAATGAGAAATGCCATGCTTAAAATCAGTTGGCGGAGGATGGGCCAGTGGTGTCAGTAGCATTTGAGTAGCCTTTGCTGGCCTGCCCTCTCCTCTTGGGTGGGGCGGCATGTTTTCTGGGCATGTGTAGTGTCCTGGGCTTAATGTGGATCTGGTGACAAGGGACTTTCCTGCTGAGTGCTGGGGCTCAGCTGTGCAGTCAGTTGGTGGCTGCTGGTGTGTGCTAGAGGGCTATTAACAGACAGAGCTGTTGACTGGGTCTGGTGTGGGCGGCTGGCCTGGGGCTCCTTACGGCTGTTCAGGAGGGAGCATCTTTTGTTAGGGGTTAGCTGTATGAGTCCGCCCACCAGTGTGGACCTGGTGGAGCCTGCTGAGGCCAGGGCACAGACGCGATTGACCCATGTTGTGAAGGTGGCCTTAGCCGATGGTGAGGTGGCTGTGGATGTGCTTGTTCTAGTCTGCATAGCATCAGCACTATGGCAGGCAGCCTTGGATGTGAAACACAATGTGGTGAGTCACAATAGCTGCAGGTATGCGGTGTATTTAGGGTGGGGGTAGTAACCCTACAAGGATGCCATGGGGTGGGGTTTTGGGTCTGGGGGTGCAACTGGTGCAGGGGGCTTTGTTGAACAGGGGTTTCAATCGAAAGAGGCTCTCCCCCTGAACATTTATGCCAAGGAGGTATTTAAACATCTCAATCATCACCTCTATCCCGCCTTTCCTCTAAAGTATACATAATGAAGATCCTTAAGTCTGTCCTCATATGCTTTATAATGAAGACCATTAACCATTTTAGTAGCCACCCTCTGCACAGACTCCATCCTGTTCACATCCTTTTGAAGGTGCGGTCTCCAGAATTGCACACTATACTCCAAATGAGGTCGCATCAAAGACTTATACAGAGGCACTATCACCTTCTTTTTTCTGCTAGCCATTCCTCTCCATATGCACCCAAGCATCCTTCTAGCTTTTGCCATCGCCTTTTCTACCTGTTTAGCTACTTTAAGATCATCAGACACAACCACGCCTAGGTCCCGCTCTTCTTTAGTGGACAAAAGTACTTCACCCCCTATACTATTTATTTTTTTATTTAACATTTTTTATATACCGCGCTATTTGTTTTCAGTGCGGTTTACAAGTAACAGATCTGCACAATCAGAAAACACTGGTGTGCTTACATTATAACAGGGAAATTAAACTTGGAATAGGGGGTAATAAAAATAAAACTATAACTATGTACACACAGTGGAACTATGTACAAAAACAGTGTATCGCTCCCTTTGATTGCTGCAGCCCAAATGCATGACCTTGCATTTTTTAACATTAAATCTCAGCTGCCAAATTCTAGACCATTCTTCAAGCTTAGCTAGATCCCTCCTCATGTTATCTACACCTTCCTGGGTGTCTATTGCAGATTTTGGTATCATCCACAAAGAGGCAAACCTTACCTGACAGCCCTTCCGCTATATCACTAACAAAGATGTTAAAAAGAATCGGACCAAGGACAGATCCCTGGGACACACCACTGGTAACCTCAGAGTGAGCTCCATTTACCTGAACCATTTGTCGCCTCCCACTCGACCAATTTCTAACCCAAGCAGTAACTTTAGGGTCCATCCCCAGGGTGCCCAGTTTGATTATAAGTTGCTTGTGCGTAACGTTGTCAAAAGCTTTACTGAAATCTAAATACACCACATCCCTTGGTCCAACTCCCTGGTCACCCAGTCAAAGAAATCAATCAGATTTATCTGATAAGACCTGCCTCTGGTGAATGCATGCTGCCTCGGATCCGGCAATCCGTTGGACTCCAGAAACCTCACTATTTTCTCTTTCAGCTGCGTTTCCAATAATTTACTCACCACAAAGTTTAAACTGACCGGCCTGTAGTTTTCAACCACATCCTTACTTCCGCTTTTGTGCAAAGGGACCACATGTGCCTCTCCTCAGTCCTCTGGCACCGCTCCTGACACCAAAAAGGCATTGAAAAGGTCAGTCAGTGGAGCTGCTAGAACATTCCCAAGTTCCCTCAGTATTCTTGGGTGTATCCTATCTGGTCCCATTGCTTTGTCTACCTTAAGAGCTTTGAGTAATTTGGCTGAGGAGATAGTATAGAAAGAAGGCCAAGCGTGAGAGAGGGAAGAAGATGGGGAGTTAGGAGAACGGGGAGGGCTTGAAAGATGAGGCAGGCGGCAGGCAGAAAAGGTAGAGTGGGGGGACTGAATCTTGTCATGGAAAAAATTGGCAAGCTGGACTGGATCTGGGGATCTAAGGGAGGCTGCAGGGGCAGGATGGATGAGGAGCAGAAAGTGATCTCAGGACAGAATACAACTGGCGGGAAGAATTGGAAGAGGAGGAAATGAGGTCGGCATAGAACTCAGCACCTCCCCCCCACAGCCGCAGCGCGGCCGGACTCTCACTTAACTTGGTGGGATTGTTGGTCACCAGCAGGAGCTCATCTGTTCTGGAAAAGATGAACAATATTTGTGAACTGATGTTTTCAATCAAAAAAATTCAGCTCTCCCTCACATTCATATAAACTCACTAGAAACTTTCCTTGTGGTTCAGGTCTACTGGAGCGGCCTATAAATATTTGAAAGAACTAAATTGCAGAGTGCCTTCTCATATACAATTGTGGTCAACATTATGGGCACTCTTCAATTTTAGGTATGATATGTACATTATCTTGAGAAATAATTGGAAATATCCCAGCTGTATGATGTTATGATATTTTAATAGTATGTTCACAGGTCTACAATAAAAGATATCTGTGCAACTTAAGCATACTAATTTCTGAGAAAAAAAACAAAATTTGACCTGGACTGGATTAATGGCACCCTTCACTAATATTTGGTTGCACAACCCTTGGCAGTGATGACAGCCTCCAAACGTTTCTTGTAGCCATCTATAAGTTTCAATAAGTCTGTTGATAGTTTCTCCCACTCTTCAACTCTTTTACCAATGGCAGATTTCAGCCCTTTCCAAAGGTTCTTGATTGGATTGAGATCAACAAGTTTAAAAGTTCATTTGTTCCTTTTTAACCATTGTTTTGTGCTTCTGGCTGTATGTTTTGAGTCATTTTCCTGCTGTAGAACCAATGACCTTCGACCCAGACCTTTTTGACACTAGGTAGCACATTTCGCTCCAAAATACTTTGGTACTCCTCTGACTTCATGATTCCTTTAACATGTAGTCTAACCGTGTCATCAGAAGGGAAAGAAGAAGTGTAGTCAGAGACTAGGTGGAGAGGAAGGGGTGGGTGGCGCAAATCTGATGCAGGAAACAAAAGGAGCAACGGATAACAGATGGGAGGTGCTCATGGAAGGATAGTGCAAAGTCTAAGGTGATACCAAGAATAATGCAGGGAGGGGACTAATAGGATGGGGGTGGAGGAAAGGAGAGGGGCTAGAGATGGCATGGGATTACCAAAGGTGAACCAGATGGCCAGGGTCTTTGTGAGGTTATATGAAAGAAATTGGAAGATATCCAAGAATTGATACAAGAGAGACAGGTGTGCAGAGGAGTCAGGTCGGGAGCAGTGTGACTAGTGTGGTGTAGAAGAATGATATCGTCCGCATAGTAATAAGCTGAGATGCCCTGCTGCTGGATAAGAATTGTTAGGGGGGCCAGGACGACATTATAGAGGAGGGGAGCCAGGACAGAGGCTTGGGGGACTCCGCGGGGTAGAGGAGTGACGGAGGAGGAGGCGGAGCTGGAGAAAACAGAAAAAGATCTGGAAGCGAGAAAAGAGCGAAACCAACAAAGAATGGTGCCACAGATGCCAGTGTCGCAAAGACGGGTGCGAAGAGTGACATGGTCTACCAGATCGAAAGCAGAGAATAGAGCCAACGAGACAGCTAAAGAAATGAGACCACATTCATGAGAAGTGTGAAGTTCACTCAGGAAGGAAAGAAGAATAGTTTCTGTATTGTGACAGGGCCTAAAACCTGATTGACAGGGGTGGAGTATAAAGGTGGCGTCAAAGTGGGAAGATAGCTACGAGAAGATCAATTTCTCTAGGATCTTAGAAAGAAAGGGGAGATTTGAGATGGGGCACCACTGTGTGGGGCAGATGGGTCCAGAGAAATTTTCTGGAGTATTGGACGGATCAGGGCATGTTTCCATGGAGAGGGAAAGGAACCGGAAGAGAGGCTGGTATTAAAAATGTTAAGTATGAGTGGAGAGAGGGCCAAAGAGGGATCACATGACCAGTCATGTGAGTACTGACAGTTGATAACAGGTGTGTCTAATTTTACTGCAATAGGAATGTGGTTCTTCTGTTCAAACTGATTTGAATTGTTTATAAGGGTGCCAATAATCATGCCCTCATCAACAAAAGAGATAAACCCCGTGCCCACTATATGTCCTGAAAAATACTAAATATGTTTTTGTTGGATCATTTGCCTTGAAAGGAATATCCTTTCTCATACAAATCCTCTGTTTTATTCTTTTAAAAAAGGGGGAGCTACCCCCCACACCACACCAAGGGATAATACCACAATTACCCTTAGAAGTACTCAGCTGGATTGAATGTTCCAAACATCCTGAATGGCAACAAATGAGCTTCAACGATGCTGCCGTCACAGGTAATTGGATCCAAGCTCCACTCCACCGCCAGTGTCCTGCCTGATTGTGTTCTTCACATATTACAAACACACTCTCCAGCCTTCAGCAAATAACAGGTACAGCTAATGATCTTCAATTAATGACAAATATGAATATGTACACAACGTCGTGTTTCAGGCCTCTGAAACTCCCGGCCCTTCTTCATGCATAACACATCATACAATTACACCCTCCCCCTAGTCTTTTATTGGTCAAACCCTGATCATGTGGTCACAGACTTTGGGCAGACATTGGCTACTTACTGAAAACCTCAAGTAATCTATTTTCTATCAATTAACCAAACTCCACCAATCCATGGCAAGATTTAAACCCTCCGGGGTCGTTCTCTTCAGACGGTAGATCCAAGATTGTTCACAGTATTGTAAACGAAACAAACGGTCCCCTCCTCGAGAGTGCTCAGGAATGAAATCCAAAATACGTCATTTCAAATCCTGAAATGAATGATGGAACTCTTTCAGTGAAGCGCCATTGGCACTGAAAGCACTCCAGTATTCTTGTAATCGTTTCTTCATGGGATGCGATGTTCTTCCTATATAATTTTTCTGACAAGGACATATTAATACATAGATCACAAAGGAATTGAGACAGGTGGTGTGATATCTACTAAAATAACTGGTCCCCGTCCTTAGATCTTCCCAATCCGGACCCTCTAAAGTAGTATCACAAAAATCACATGATCCACATCAATAATGCCCCTTATCATAGAAACATAGAAATATGATGACAGAAAAAGACCACATTGCCTATCTAGTCTGTCTTTCCATATCAACAACTACAACAGTCCCCTTTTTACCTTTAGAGATCCTCTGCGTTGGTCCCATGCTTTTTTGAATTCAGTTACTGTCCTCATCTCTACCACCTCCACTGGGAGACTATTCCACGGATCCACCACTCTTTCCGTAAAGAAATATTTCCGCATATCACTCCTGAATCTATCTCCCTTCACCCTCATCCCATGTCCCCTCGTAGCAGAACTTGCTTTCAATTGAAAGAGGCTCTCTCCCTGAACATTTATGCCACTGAGGTATTTAAACATCTCAATCATATCACCTCTATCCCGCCTTTCCTCTAAGGTGTAGATATTAAGATCCTTAAGTCTGTCCTCATATGCTTTATAATGAAGACCACTAATCATTTTAGTAGCCACCCTCTACACCAGGGGTCTCAAACTCAAATTGCTTTGAGGGCCAAATGAGGACTTGTAAAATAACCCGGGGGCCGCATGAGACGTGGGACCTCATTTGCATAAGGGACCTCATTTGCATAAATATTTGCATAATGTTACCATACCCTAACTTTTAGTAAACATGCCTCTTAATGAGTGCATGAATAAAGAAAGACTAAAAGATTTCTACATTACTATAATCCAGTGGCAACCGCCAGGCACATTAGGAACTACTACAAACAAACACTGCCCATTTAGAACCCATAGCAAACCCGCCATATCCTAACAGCACTACCAGGACTCACAAAGCACCATACCCTACCTATCAAAAGGCAACACTGCAAATATTAAATCAATACATTTCAGAGAATAACAATACATGACCTACTGGGGACAGAGAACAAGTAGCAATGTCAAATAGGAATTACATAAACAGAATACCTCAGCTCAGTTACACATGCAGAATACACCATCACCAAACAAGGAATCAAAATTTAGAAACAAGACAATTTAAACTGGGACCCCCAAAAGCCAAACTTGGAATGTACAACAGCACTGTAGAAATAAAACTGTAAATTAATTTCCTCTTGTACTAAACAAAGCGCAGACGTTATTGATGCACATTTCCCAGAACTGACATATTCCAGTTAATAAATTCAAAATATTTATTTTATTTATTTATTTAAAGTCTCTTATATACCGCACTATTCGGCATCAGCGCGGTTTACATGGAACAGAAATGCTCAGTACAGTTAACACGTATGAGTTCACAGATAACAGGGCAAATAACTTGGATAACAGGGGTAACTATTTACAAACTTACTACATAAACTTGGATAACAGTGGTAAACGTTTTACAAATATTGCTACATCGAGTCGTATAATCATGAATTCCATTGAAACAACTGCACCACTAAGGTTAGAGAATCTTTCTTGACATGTTGTTGGGAAACCATATATTAGCTTAGCGGCTTACATCTCAGTCTCAGTGGGTGAGATATTTTTCTACCTTTTGTGCATTTTTTTTCAGTTCCAGCCACTTTCTTCTGGTTTCTTCGTGCCTTCTGCTAACTCTCCATCGTCTGCTGTCCATTTGTCCTTCTCTCTTCTAGCTTTCTCCATTCTCCCTAGCTTTCTCCATTCTCCCTCTACATCTGCTTTAACATATTAATCTTTCTCCTTTTGCTCTTTCCTCATTCCTATTTTCATCCACTCAAATTTTACCCCTCCATCCTCAATCCCCACTTACCTGGCCAATTGTAGATTTGTCTTCCCTCCCACACAAAATATTTTCCCCTCTCCATTTCACTCTCCCAGCTCCATCCCATTCTAATCCTCCCCCAACATCAGCTCCCTTCTAGTTCCAGTCCCACACAGCACCCCCTCCCTTCTAGTCACTGCATCAGCCCATTTTCAGTCCTAGCCCCCCATCAGCCCATTTCCAATCGTAGCTCCCCCCCATCAGCCCATTTCCAGTGCTAGCTCCCTCCCCTCACAGCCCATTTCCATTCCAAGCCCCCCTCCCCATCAGCCATTTGCAGTTCAAGCCCCCCTTCCACTCAGCCCATTTCCAGTCCTAGCAGACCCCCAGCCTATTATCAGTCCTAGCCCCCCCATAGCCGATTACCAGTCCTAACCCCCCATAGCCCACTTCCAGTCTTACCCCTCATAGCCCTTTACCAGTCCTAACCCCCCCCCCCTCATCACCTCATTTTCAGTGTTACCCCCATCACCCCATTTTCAGTTACCCCCTCATAGGCCATTACCAGTCCTAGCCCCCCCCCCATTACCAGTCCTAACCCCCCCTCCCACCATCAGCCAAATTAGATGAAAAAAAAATGTATATTTGCTGCTGCTGCTGCAGTATTAAGCGTCCCGCGGGCCCCTCTGCCTGATCCTCTCCGCCCTGCAGCATTCAGCTCCAAACGCGGCGGCTTTCAGAGCCGCGAAGAGTGAGAGAGTTTCTCTCGCGCGGTTCTGAAGACTCTCGCGCTGCTCTTCAGAACCGCGCGAGAGAAACTCTCTCTTCGCGGCTCTGAAAGCTGCCGCTTTTGGAGCTGATACTGCAGGGAGGAGAGGACCAGGCAGAGGGGCCCGCGGGACGCTTAATACTGCGGCGGCAAGTTTGGAATTTTTTTTTTTTTACTCGCCAGTACTTCGCGGGCCGCACAAGATGCTCTCGCGGGCCGCGTGTTCTCCAGGACCAAGCAGGAAGTCAGTCCTCACTTATGGGTGACGTCGGCGCCGACGGAGCCCTCGCGGAGCAATTTTCCCCAGCTTTCAAAGAAAGCCTTTGGGAATTGCAGCGCGCATGCGCGGTCGTCTTCCCGCCCGAGGGTGCCATCTTAGCCAGTCTTCTTTTTTCCGCGGAGCCCTACAGACGTCCCCGTCTTGTCCCCGCGAAAAAGTTGATTTTCTTCTTTGTTTTATCCTTTTTTCTTTCGGTTCGACGCCGATCGTTTTCCCGCCCGGACTCGCGACGCCGGTCTCGAGTCCGCTTACTTTTTTCGGTTTTTTCTGACTTAGTCAGCTTTCGTTTTCGGTTTCCCTGGCAGCCCGGTCCTTTGACCTCGCAGGGGCCCTTTTTCCCCCGATGGCTGCCAGTGGGTTTAAGCGGTGTGGTCGGTGTGACCGAAATATGTCACTAACCGACACACACGACTTTTGCCTCCGCTGCCTGGGCCCGGATCATGAGGAACTGATCTGTGGGCCCTGCAGCAAACTGTCCTCAAAGGCGTTGAGGAGTCGGCGGCATCAGCGTGAGAGAATCTTCGCTGACCCCAGCCGTACCCGGACCTCGTCGGAGGCCTCCGCGTCGAAAGGCTCCAGCTCGGACCGTCGCCGGAGCTCCTCCGACCGGGGTTCTCCCTCCGGGGACCATTGTCGGAAGGAAAAACCCGCGAGGGCGGCGTCGGTGGACGCTCCTGGTTCCGCGAGGGCCAGGTCGCATAGCCCCGACAGCCGCCCCGGGTCCTTGGAGAAGGAACACATCCCGAAGCGACCTCGCCTGGAGTCGGAGATGCCTGCCCGGGTAAGTCCTGTGGTCCTTCTGGACTCGCCTCCGCGACAGCCGACGTCGGGCCCGACGCCGTCGGGGCCCGAGTCGGGGGCTGCTGGGTCACCTGAGCTCGGACTCAGGTTGACGGCCTTGGAGAGCAGACTGTCTGCCTTCATGGACCAGCAGCGGGCACTGCTCGCTGGCCTCGCTGGCGCCGCTGCCCCGACCGCCGGGACGTCGACGTCCAAGTCGACCCCGGAGACCGAGCCGATCCTCGAGTCAATGAGAACTCGGGTCGATCCTCGGTCGAGGTCACCCTCGGCCTCCCGTTCGGGACCGAGGTCGCCGACGCCGACTCCCTCGACGTCGGGGCGGCTGGCGCCGCACCCTGCCCGGGCCGACCCCACCGAGTCCTCGTCGGAGTCGGTCTGGGAGTCTGAGGAGGAAGAGTCACCTGATTCTTTCCGGACTCGGTGTGTCCCATCGGACTCACCGGGGTCCGAGCCTCGGAAGCAGTCCCCCCCGGAGGATGCCCGGTTCTCGGACTTCGTTAGGGATATGGCCAAGGCTTTGGCCTTCCCTGCGGATCCCGAGGAGGAGCCTCGAGCCGAAGAGCTCGACGCCCTCCAGTATGACTCTCCCGCGAGGGAGCACTTTACTGTGCCGGTTCCTCCTATGCTGGAACGACTACTCTTCCGCATGTGGGAGAGTCCGGCCTCCTCGCCGGTCCTGAGCAAGCGGGTCGATTCTATCTATCGGGTCCGCAAGAGCCCTGGCTTTCAGAAGGCACAGCTGCCACACCATTCCATGGTAGTGGAATCGGCCGTGCATCGTCTTAAGAGCCAGAAGATGCACTCCTCGGTGCCTCCTGGAAGGGAGGCCCGTAACCTGGATGGCCTTGGCAAGAAGTGCTTCCAGGGCTCTATGCTCGCATGTCGTGTCCAGACTTACCAGCTCTACATGGGCATGTATCTCCGGGATCTGGCTAAAGAGCTAGCCGGATTCTCCGCTGGTCTCTCCGAGGAGCCCTTGCGGAGGTTCCTAGCCTTGTCCACGGGCATTCGGGAATGCTCAAAGTTCATGTCCCGAGCAGCCTATGATGGCTTTGAGGCCTCGGCTAGAGTGGCCGCAGCCGGCATCGGTGCCCGCCGACAGGCTTGGCTTCAGTCGTCAGACCTTGAGCCCTGGGTACAGGACAAGTTGGTCGATGTCCCCTGCCGAGGCGAAAACCTCTTTGGCAAGCCCATGGCGGAAAAGGCTGCACAAATTGAGACTGAGACTCTCACCAGGACCAGGCTTTCTAGGAAGACCTCCGCCCCTTCCCAGAAAAAGAAGGGCTCGGGAAAAAAGTCCTTTTACCCGAGGAAGGCCCCTGCCTACAAACAGTACCCCCATTATCAGGCCCCTGCAGCTCCCCAACAGGGCCAGCAGGCCAAGGGACGGGGTAACGGGTCCCGTAGGCAGCAAGCCCCCAAGCCTGCACCACCAGCCCCTGCTCAGCAGGGTGGGGGTTTTTGACTCGCTCAGCATAGCCTCTCCCCCCCCGCTGGTTCCTCCCAGCACCGGAGGCCGGCTGGTTCACTTCGCCCACAGGTGGTCCAGCATCACCGCAGATGCCTGGGTACTTCAGGTCGTGCGAGAAGGCTACCTTCTCCACTTCCATCAGGTCCCTCCCTCCTATTTTCCGGGAGAACCTTCGCGCCCCCCTCTGCACAGGGAGTTGCTCCTTCAGGAGTTAGCAGGTCTTCTGCAGGAACAGGCGGTGGAACCGGTGCCCCACCACCTGAGAGGTCAAGGCTTTTATTCAAGGTATTTTCTGATACCAAAGAGAACAGGGGGCCTCAGACCCATCCTGGACTTGCGCAACCTCAACAAGTTCCTTGTGCGGGAGAAGTTCAAAATGCTTACCCTTGGAATCCTTCTGCCCTACCTCCAGCAGGGAGATTGGCTATGCTCCTTGGATCTAAAGGATGCCTACACGCACATCCTCATCCACCCAAGCCACCGCCAATACCTAAGGTTTGTGGTGGCAGGAAATCATTACCAGTACAGAGTACTGCCCTTTGGCCTATCCTCCGCACCGCGAGTCTTCACAAAATGTCTCGCGGTCGTGGCGGCCCATCTCCGGCTTCACGGCCTCTATGTCTTTCCGTACCTCGACGACTGGCTCATCAGAGCAGCGTCCGCTCAAGAGGTCACCAACGCCACGTGCCGCACGGTGACTCTGCTGCAGCACTTGGGCTTTGTTATAAACTTCGCAAAGTCCACTTTGCTCCCCTCACAGGATCTCGAGTTCATCGGCGCAAGGCTGCACACTCCTCGGGCACGAGCGTACCTACCGCTCGACAGGGCTCAACGGCTCATGGACCTAGCCGACCGCTTTCGCAGCCAGCCCCTGGTCTCCGCCAGGCGCTTCCTGAGACTGCTCGGCCATATGGCTTCCACCGTCCATGTGACCCCCAATGCCCGCCTGAATATGCGGTCTGCTCAATGGTGTCTCCGCCAGCAGTGGCGACAAGCCACAGGCGGCCTGGCAGACCTAGTGCGCGTCTCCGAGCCGCTGCTCTCGTCTCTCCGGTGGTGGCTCCGGCAGCCGAACCTGATATTCGGAATGCCTTTCCAGTCACCTCAGCCGACCCGGGTGCTGACCACCGATGCATCCCTCCTGGGCTGGGGAGCACATTGCCAAGAGGCACGTACTCAGGGCCTCTGGACCACGTGGGAGTCTGCTCAGCAGATCAACTTCCTGGAGCTCAGGGCGATCCGCCTAACTCTCAAGGCCTTCTCCCACCTGACTTCCCACCAATCCGTCCTTGTCCAGACGGACAATCAAGTTGCCATGTTCTACGTGAACAAGCAGGGGGGCACGGGCTCCTTCCTCCTCTGCCGGGAGGCACAGAAGCTCTGCTCTTGGGCCGTCAGTCACGGCATTCTCCTCAAGGCAGTTTATCTCCCGGGCCAAGAAAATTGCCTTGCGGACAAACTCAGCAGGGTCCTCCAGCCGCACGAGTGGCGTCTGGATCCCTTGATAGTTCAGAAGCTCTTCCTCAAGTGGGGCCTCCCCACGGTGGATCTCTTTGCCAGTCCTCACAACCGGCAGCTTCCTCGCTTCTGCTCTCGTCAGCCACACCCCCTTCGGGTTGCGGCGGACGCCTTTCTGATCTCATGGTCGGGGAGCCTTCTGTACGCTTTCCCTCCCATCCCGTTAGTCTCTCGGACTCTTTTCAAGGTTCTCCGAGACAAAGCCTTCATAATCCTGGTGGCCCCTCGCTGGCCCAGGCAGCCGTGGTTTCCGCTCCTGCTGCAACTGGCGGTGGAGGATCCAATCCCTCTGGGGGTACAACCGGATCTCCTCACTCAGGATCAGGGGTCCCTACTGCACCCCAACCTCAGGTCTCTCAACCTCATGGCCTGGCTGCTGAGAGGGTAGTCCTTGCTCCCCTTCTCCTGCCGGCGGAGGTCGTCTTGGCTTCGCGACGGCCTTCTACCCGCAAATGCTACGCCCTTAAATGGCGTCGCTTTGCAGTCTGGTGTACCCAACAGTCTCAGGATCCCTTCTCCTGCCCGGTGTCCGTGATCTTGCAGTACTTGCTGCACCTCTCTAATCTGGGACTTAAGTCCAACTCCGTCAAAGTTCACCTCAGTGCTCTTTCAGCACATCATGTGCCGGTGGACGGCAGACCTCTCTCCAACGACCCTCTCGTAGCGAGGTTTCTCCGAGGTCTCCTTCTACTTAAACCACCTCTGCGCCCGCCAGCGCCTGACTGGGACCTGAATGTGGTTTTGCAGCGGATCACCTGTCCGCCTTTTGAACCTATGGCTACCTGTTCTCTCGGTTTTCTGTCTTGGAATACACTGTTCTTGATAGCCCTCACTTCCGCTAGACGCGTAAGTGAATTGCAGGCCCTCGTGTCTGATCCCCCTTACACTAGGTTCTACAAGAATAGGGTAGTCCTACGGACTCACCCGAAATTTCTGCCTAAAGTGGTCTCCCCTTTTCACATCAATCAGGAGGTGGTACTTCCAACCTTCTTTCCCAGACCACACTCCAGCCGAGCTGAAACGGTCCTCCATACCCTGGACTGTAGAAGGGCATTGAACTTCTACCTTGACCGTACGCGGGAGCACCGTAAAGCTGCTCAGCTTTTTGTGTCTTTTGACCCCAATAAATTGGGGCTCCCGGTCTCCAAGCGTACTCTGTCCATCTGGGTTGCGGACTGTATCGCTTGGGCTTATGGGGCAGCCGGACTCTCCTTAGAAAGTCGAGTCACGGCTCATTGCGTTCGGGCAAAGGCTACGTCAGTGGCTTACCTCCGCTCTATTCCGCTGGCAGACATCTGCCGGGCCGCTACTTGGTCTTCGAGCCAGACTTTTGCGGTCCATTACTGTCTCGAGAGGGAGTCCCGTAGGGACAGTGCTTTCGGACAGGCAGTCCTCCGTAATCTCTTTGAGGTCTGAGCAACTCCTACCCTCCATCCCGGATGTGGGCTACCGGTGGGTGATAATTCAGCGAAGATTCTATCCTTCTGTGCTGCTGAGCTAGAGGGAGCTCATTTTTGTGCTTAGGGTCTCCGGTAGCCTTGAGCTTGGGAGTCCCATAAGTGAGGACTGACTTCCTGCTTGGTCCTGGAGAAAGCGTAGTTACTCACCTGTAACAGGTGTTCTCCAGGAGCAGCAGGAATCAGTCCTCACTACCCTCCCTCCTCCCCTTGGAGTTGCATTCGTCTGCTTATGTTCTTTTTGCAAATTTTTATGCTGTCTTTTTTAGCTATGTCATCTGACTGGCTAAGATGGCACCCTCGGGCGGGAAGACGACCGCGCATGCGCGCTGCAATTCCCAAAGGCTTTCTTTGAAAGCTGGGGAAAATTGCTCCGCGAGGGCTCCGTCGGCGCCGACGTCACCCATAAGTGAGGACTGATTCCTGCTGCTCCTGGAGAACACCTGTTACAGGTGAGTAACTACGCTTTTGAGACCCCTGCTCTACACCGACTCCATCCTGTTCACATCCTTTTGAAGGTGCGGTCTCCAGAATTGCACACTATACTCCAAATGAGGTCGCACCAAAGACTTATAGAGAGGCACTATCACCTCCTTTTTTCTGCTAGCCATTCCTCTCCGTATGCACCCAAGCATCAATAACCATTTCATTACCCTGAGCAGTATGCATCACCCAATCAGCTTTGTTCCATCCTCTCTGGAATGCCATCATTAAAGGTTTTCTAAAACAAGGATGTAAAGCCAGAACAGACCAATGTTTCTTCAAAATGCCCATCACCAGCGAAGCATTTGGCATGTAAGGTAGAACTCCAACATAAGATGTGTTCTCTCTTCAATCTTGGAGAGAATTGTCATTTCCACCTGCCCACCACTCTGGATGGTTATAATGAGCTCTTCTGTATGCCTTCTTAATAATATAGGACGGATATCCTCTTTCAAATAGCCATGCCTTCAAATCATTGGCATGTTTGTGAAATTGTTCTAGCGTGGAGCAAAGCCATCACAAATGGATAAATTGTCCTACCGGCAAACCCCGCCGTAGGGGTCCTGGATGGTAACTGCGATAGTGTAATAACGTATTTCTCTGCACTGGCTTCCTGTACAATGTAGACTGCAGAGTAGTACCATTCTTGTAAATAAGTAAATTCAAAAATTCTATAGAATGCTCATGTATTTAGGAACAAATTGTAAATTCAGCTTTAACGTGTTAATCGAAGCAAAAAAATAATGTAGCTGTGATTCAGTACCTGTCCACAAGAAACAAATATCATGCAGAAATCGAGTCCACATCCTTATGTGCTCAAACCATGCCGATGGATATATAAAAGATTTTTCAAATGGGCCATGTTAAATCTTTAAAACCAACTGCCTAAGGGCTCACTAAACTAATTGAGGGAGGAGTGGCCTAGTGGTTGGGGCAAGGTACCTCAGGCCGGAAGGTCAGGGGTTCAAATCCCACTAGAGGACAGCAACCCTGGGCCGGAAGGACTGGGATTTCTAGTCCCACAGGTGGTCCTTGTGTTCTTGGGCAAGCCACTTAACCCTCCATTGCCCATGTTCCCTGTAAAATAGTTATCTCCAAGTTATAATGCCCTGTTCAATGTAATTTCAGTTTGTTCAATGTAAACCACCTTGATATCATGAAAGGCAGTATTTAAGAAATGTTAAATAAATAAACCACTATATCCAAAAATGCCCCTAGTAAATACCATTAATCAATAATGTTCCTCAAACAACCTTATCAAATTGTTTCTTAAACCTACCAACATTATATTACAAAACTTCAATAGGCATATATGACCTCAGGATGGCCTCACCCCTACATATGGCGAACCTAATCACCATAGGGTTAAAAGCAGACGCTCACATCATAAGTCACTCGCCTTCTTATTCTTTATATAATTCTTATTTATATATTGCACAACTTCCAGTCTTACTAATATTAATTGAAACACTCAACTTCCAGAAAAGTACTTTTAAGGATTCTCCGAAATATCAATAAAACTAAACACTCAGTGAATAGAAAGCGTCTGTACTCCTGCATGAAACCGGAACACATGAATCATCAGTTCCTGTGCGGATATCCAGTTTAGTCCTCCACAATCGGGTAGTGCACCTTCTACTGCAGCCTGGAGACTGGACCAATCAAATCTTCTGTAGTACATATCCAGCAGGAGCTCCCAGAAGCCCCCCAGTGTGTCCAGTCTCTTGCAGCTTGAAGACGTCTGTGCCCTTGCTGGGCACACTGAGTGACTCTTGAAGGAGCAACACTTGTTAGTTAGTCTTTTAGGGTTTGTTTTTGGGACATTTATTTGCTATTTATTTAATAGCTAGTTGTATCTTTAAAAGGAAAAGTGAAAGAAACATGCCTCTCTAGTGCTTTGGCACAGGAGACTCGGGAGGAAGTCAGACCTGTAGGCTCCTGTCTTCTTGCCTGGCTAATTTTATCAGCCTTGGGTGAGCTTCCCCTTGACTGTACGGGGAAAAGCCATACCTGATACAGCAGTGGCTGACACTGTGTGAAGTTGGCTGTGTCCTTGCTGTTCCTGAGCTGGTAGGAGTTTTCATTTTATGTCTGTATTTGTGAGCAGTGCTCTCTTGTCAGAGCTGCCAGCGTTCTGTAGGCTCTCCTGAGCCCATTTGGCAATTTTTCCTAAATTTGATCGTTTGCCCTGTATCTGAGGGTCGTTTTCTTTCTTTTACATATTATTTATTTGTCTTTGTATTTTCGCGCCGTTTTTTACCGCGGGTGAAAAAGTGCGGCGGCCATTTTGGATTTATAAAGTGTGCTTTTAGAGGCACTTTTGATCACTTGTGCACAGGTTCCCCTGGGGTTTTTGGGGTTCCTTTTGCTGGCGATTTTGCTCAGGGCACCCCTGGGAGTCTGGGGAGTGTGTGTGTTTCTTGCAAAAAAAAACAAAAAAAAAACGTTTTATTATTCAACCGGGACTGATTTGCATGAGATTGCCCCTGTGGTGTGGGCTTTTCTGTGCCAGTTCCCTTCTACCCCGCTGGGCAGAGGTGGTCTTGGGATGGCTTCCAAACCCCAATGTGTGATTTGTGGGTCCCGCAGAGCGGCAGGGACTGACTCTGGCATCTGCAGGGGCTGCGCTGCAGTGCCCGCAGAGCTGGAACACTCTGTGCATGTCCAGGAGCAGGCTACCCCTGTGGATGCTTCTACTTCAGGGGACAGTGTCCTTTCTCCGAGCATCCCTCAGTCTGGGTCGGTTCCACCGGCCAGTGGGTCGGTGGCTGCGCTCCAGCAGGGGGCTATAGTTGTCCCACCTATGGAATTCTCCCCTGATTTTGTTCTCCTCATGCATCAGGCTTTCCACTTGAGCAGGTCCGGTCAGTGGCCGGAGGTTGGGCCCCCCTCTCTCCCCTCGGGGGTCACTGGGGTGGCTCAGCGCTCCTCTCCACCCGGGGTCAAGCGGCTCCGGTTGGGGGAACAGGAGCAGGACGCCCTGGGGCTTCAGGAGTCCGAGGCGGAGGGCGATCCTGAGACTGAAGCGGAGGAATTGGAGGATGGGGAGATCCCCAAGCCGGAGGATCAGGCTCGGATCATTCGGGTGTTTCGGAAGGACGAGCTGGTTCCTCTGGTTACGGAGTCCCTTCAGGCACTTAACCTTTCGGCAGTGCGGTCCCTGGAGGAAGAGGGTCTGGAGGATCCTCTCATTCAGGCCGTCAGGGATACCCAGGTGGTTTTCCCGTCCACCGCGTGGTGGAACAGATGATACAGGCGGAGTGGGAGCACCCGGAATCCGGTTTGAAGGGGATTCGGACCATGAATCGGCTTTATCCCCTCGCCGACAAGGACAGGGACTTGTTTAAGTCTCCGCGAGTGGATGCTGCGGTTTCCGCAGTGACCAAGAAAACCACCATCCCGGTTGAGGGGGCGGCGGCCCTCAAGGACGGGCAGGATAAGAAGATTGATAATTTGCTGAAGCAAACCTTCGATACGGATGCCGTGTCATTGCAAGCCTCTATTTGCGGGGCTTGGGTGGCTCG
This sequence comes from Ichthyophis bannanicus, assembly GCA_033557465.1. Taxonomy (NCBI): domain Eukaryota; kingdom Metazoa; phylum Chordata; class Amphibia; order Gymnophiona; family Ichthyophiidae; genus Ichthyophis; species Ichthyophis bannanicus. The sequence goes on along the minus strand of CM066031.1, from coordinate 161,094,755 downwards.
GTCGTGTCTGCGGTGGTCGCAGCGCTTGCGCTCGAGCCCCGGCTTAGACCAGCAAGGCCTGTTGGAGGTCACCCGGCTGGAGTCCGGTTCGGCCTACTTGGCGGATCTGTTTTATGATTTAATCCGCGCCTTGGCTAATAGTATGGCGTCCGCGGTGGCAGCGCGCCGGTCCCTATGGTTGCGCAACTGGGCGGCTGACGGTTCTTCCAAGTCCCGCCTCGGTAAACTGCCCTTTAAGGGCAGATTGTTATTTGGGGAGGCTCTCGAGAAACTGGTAAAGGAGCTCGGTGAGTCCAAGGGGGGCCGGCTTCCGGAGGATAGGTCAAGGGCCAACAGGTCCTCCACCTCGGCACGGGGGTCCTTTCGGGATCAGCGCAGGTTTCGGTCCTCCCGCCTGTGGGCCTCGCAGCGGGGCCGGTTTGGAGCCCGTAATCAGGGATTTCGTGGTTTCAGAGGGGCCGGCAGAGGCTTCTCCGGAGCCGCCTCTCCCTCGGCGTCTTCCTTTGGGCGCAAGCCACAATGACGCGAGGCGGGCTCTGGAGGGAGGCCCGATTATCGGGGGTCATTTGCACGACTTTCTTCCGTCTTGGGCCCAAATTACGTCAGATCGCTGGGTGCTACAGATTATAGAAGAGGGTTATGCTCTAGAATTTGCATCCCCGCTTCCGGATGCCTTTGTTCTGTCGCCCAGCAGGGGCGAACAAAAGACGCGGGACATCCGCGTGACCCTGGCTCGGTTGTTAGCACTGGGAGCGGTGGTCCCGGTTCCTCTCTTGGAAAGAGGCGAAGGTCGTTACTCCATCTATTTTGTGGTCCCCAAAAAGGGCGATTCTCTGCGTCCGATCTTGGATCTCAAAGGCGTCAATCGCGCGCTCAGGGTGCCGCACTTCCGTATGGAAACTCTGCGGTCAGTCATTGTAGCAGTACGACAGGGGGAGTTTTTGACGTCCCTCGATCTTACAGAGGCCTATTTGCACATCCCGATACATCCATCTCATCAGCGGTTTCTCCGCTTTGCGTTTCCGTGGGGTCACTTCCAGTTCCGGGCCATGCCGTTCGGCTTAGCCACGGCTCCGCGCACCTTCACAAAGGTGATGGTGGTCGTTGCGGCGGCCTTGCGCAAGGAGGGCATCTTGGTCCATCCATATCTCGACGACTGGTTGATTCGGGCAAAGTCCAGTCGGGAGTGCTTGCGAGTCACGAGCAGGGTAGTGGCTCTGCTGCGGTCTCTCGGCTGGGTGGTGAACGAACGAAAAAGTTGTCTGCGTCCCACGCAGGACCTCGAGTATCTGGGGGTGCGCTTCGACACCGCCCGGGGGCTGGTGTGCCTCCCCGAGCGCCGCGTCCGGGCGTTGCGGGCTCTTGTCCGACTCTTTCGGGGCATGCCCGCTCCGTCGGCGTGGTGGTACCTGAGGCTTCTCGGAACGATGGCGGCGACCTTGGAGGTGGTACCGTGGGCGCGGTTCCACATGCGCCCGCTGCAGAGGGCGCTCCTTCGCCGGTGGTCCAACCAGTGCGACTCCTTGAACAAGAGACTGCCATGCCCGAAGGCGGTGCGTCTTTCGCTCCGTTGGTGGCTCTCTCCCGAGAATCTGACGCGGGGGGTTCCCTTGGAGCCTCCTCTGTGGGTTCCCCTCACAACGGATGCGAGCTTAGCCGGTTGGGGAGCGCACTGCGAGACCCGCTTCACTCAGGGGGTGTGGTCCTCCCAGGAAGCGTCTTGGTCGATCAACCGTCTCGAACTTCGGGCGGTGCGGCTAGCACTATTGGCCCTGGAGCCACTGGTCCGGGGTCGACCTGTCCGGGTCTGGTCGGACAATGCGACCACGGTGGCTTACATCAATCGCCAAGGGGGCACAGGGAGTGTGGCCCTGGAAACAGAGGCGACAGCCTTGTTCAGTTGGGTGGAGACTCGTCTGCTGGCAATATCAGCGGCGCACATAGCGGGCGCGGAAAATGTCCAGGCCGACTTTCTCAGCAGAGTGCGAGTGGACCCCGGAGAGTGGGAGTTAAATCCACAGGTGTATGCGCAAATAGTACGGCGGTGGGGTCCGCCCATCATGGATCTCATGGCGACCTTCCAGACGGCCAAGACGAGTCGCTTCTTCAGCAGACGGCGGGAGCGAATGTCCGAAGGGCTCGACGCTCTCATTCAGCCGTGGCCGACGTCCGGGCTTCTGTATGTCTTCCCTCCGTGGGCGCTGATCGGCCGGGTCGTCCAGCGCGAGTGTCATCAGGGCAGAGTGCTGCTGGTGGCTCCGGATTGGCCCCGGAGGCCCTGGTATGCCGAGCTAGTCAGACTTCGAGACGGCGTGCCTTGGCGCCTGCCCGCGCTGCCGGACCTTCTTCTTCAGGGCCCCCTGCGGATGCCCCAGGTGGCTCGATTCTCGCTTACGGTTTGGCCATTGAGAGGGCTCGGCTGAAAAAGAAGGGTTATTCGCCCGCGGTGATTTCCACCCTACTGCGGGCAAGAAAGTCATCCACTTCTCTTACTTATGTTCGAATCTGGAGGACTTTTGAGGACTGGTGCTCCCGGCGGGGAGTCCGGGCGGCGACAGTCTCTGTGCCCGTCGTGTTAAGCTTCCTTCAGGATGGGTTCGAGAAAGGCCTCGCGGCCAGTTCCCTGAAGGTTCAGTTGGCAGCGATCTCCTGCTATAGAGGCAAGGTTTTAGGCCGCATTCTCAGCGCTCATGCGGATGTGCGGCGTTTCTTGACCGCTGTTTTTTCATTTGCGGCCTTCCCGCAGAGCACCGATTCCCCCGTGGGATTTGAATTTAGTCCTGCGGGCTCTGGTGCGGGAACCTTTTGGGCCCTTGCGGAGGGCGTCCCTGAAGGATCTCACTTTGAAGACGGTCTTTCTTGTAGCCATTTGCTCGGCTCGGCGCATTTCGGATCTTCAGGCCTTGTCCTGCCGAGAGCCTTTCTTGTCGTTTTCCGCGGACCGGATTGTGATCCGGCCGGTGCCTTCTTTTCTTCCAAAGGTGGTGTCTCCCTTTCACTTGAATCAGGCAGTGTTTCTGCCGGTCCTTTCGGCGAACTCGGTCGAGTCGGTGGACAAGGGTCTTCACCGGCTCGATGTGGGTCGCACGCTGCGTCAGTATTTGCAGTCTACGGAGTCCTTTCGTAAGACCGATCGGCTTTTTGTGCTCTTTGGGGGCGCAAGAAAAGGGGAGGCGGCGGCTAAGGCCTCCATTGCTAGATGGCTCAAGGAAGCGATCGCGTCTGCGTATCTGTTGCAGCAGCGGCCAGTTCCGGAGGGGCTTCGAGCTCATTCTACTCGAGCTCAGGCGACCTCTTGGGCGGAGCATTGCCTGGTTCCGCCAGCGGATATCTGTAGGGCGGCCACTTGGTCGTCTCTGCACGCTTTCAGCAGGCACTATCGCCTGGATGTATTAGCGGCTTGGGATTCCTGTTTTGGATCGGCGGTTCTGCGCGCCGGCTGGCAAGGTCCCGCCCGGTCTTAACTGCTCTGTTACATCCCGATTGTGGAGGACTAAACTGGATATCCGCACAGGAAATGGAAATTACACTAACCTGGTAATTGTAGTTCCTGTAGGATCCAGTTTAGTCCTCCTTCCCTCCCAACTCTCTGTGTAGTCTTGCGGCGCGCTGTTCCGAGCGGTTGACTGTAGGACGGTTCTTCGTCCCGTTCGGGTTCTGTTGACAGTCGTGCTTATCGCTATGGCTCTTCCCTTTCTTGGAGTTCAGTCAGCTCCCTAGATTTCTGTGGAGGGGAGCTCTGTGTAATTTGGAAGGCGTCGGTTTCGGCGCCAGGCGGTGTTCTGACTTCCTCGTTTGGGGAGGGAGTTGGTTATTACAGGGTGGGAAGAAAAGGGTTTACTGATAATGTAATGATAATTTAATGATTATTTAATGTGTTGCTTCGTTAAGTATGCTTTGTTACTAGTACACTGGGGGGCTTCTGGGAGCTCCTGCTGGATATGTACTACAGAAGATTTGATTGGTCCAGTCTCCAGGCTGCAGTAGAAGGTGCACTACCCGATTGTGGAGGACTAAACTGGATCCTACAGGAACTACAATTACCAGGTTAGTGTAATTTCCATTTTGTTTTCCTACAATGAAAAAGAGAAAACTTTCTTCAATCCAGATTATCTATAACACTATTAAATATATTTACTATCACTTATCTGAATAAATCCATGGATTCAGCGCATGTCGGTAACCAAATGCCAATGTACATTAGAGCTACTAAGCCGCAATCGCTGCACAGCCAAAGGCATCCACCGTTCCAGCAAACATCAATGCCCAACAAAAGCTTCTGTTGCACCATGTAGGTTTCTTCAGGGGTTCCTGATAATAGAATTATTAAAGATTTTACAACAGTCGGACACAAAATGTGTCTGCGAATGTTTCAAATACCAGGCAAAAAGAATGCCTTCCACCGCTATCGGATCAACGGCGTCTGACGTCAGCTCCTTTTAAAGGAGCTTCCTGATAATCATTTTGCTCATTGAAGCTGATGCAAGTCTTTGTACAAAACTTTATTCCCAACTCTACAAACCCATAACACATTACAAAAATTAAAAACAAAAGAAGAAATTAGATTGAAACTTCAAACCTGGTAGAAAATCACATAAACAGCTTCCATTCAATCTTATTGTTCAGCCTGTGAGGATCCAATGTATTGAAATCATAATTCCATTTCTGTTCCTTCTGTAACAGTATATGTCCTCTATCCCCTCTCCTTATATGTTAAATCTTGCCATGGATTGGTGGAGTTTGGTTAATTGATAGAAAATAGATTACTTGAGGTTTTCAGTAAGTAGCCAATGTTTGCCCAAGGTCTGTTACCACATGATCAGGGTTTGACCAATAAAAGACTAGGGGGAGGGTGTAATTGTATGACGTGTTATGCATGAAGAAGGGCCGGGAGTTTCAGAGGCCTGAAACACGACATTGTGTACATGTTCATATTTGTCATTAATTGAAGATCATTAGCTGTACCTGTTATTTGCTGAAGGCTGGAGAATGTGTTCGTAATATGTGAAGAACGTAATCGGGCAGCACACTGGCGGTTGAGTGGAGCTTGGATCCAGTTACCTGTGAAGGCGGCATCGTTGAAGCTCATTTGTTGCCATTCAGGACATTTGGAACATTCAATCCAGCTGAGTACTTCTAAGGGTAACTACGTTGGGGGGTGGGGGGCGGGTAGTTCCCCCTTTTTTAAAAGAATAAAACGGAGGATTTGCTACGAGAAAGGCTATTCCTTTCAAGGCAAATGATCCAACAAAAACATATTTAGTATTTTTCAGGACATATAGTGGGCACGGGGTTTATCTCTTTTTGTTGATGATATGTAAGGTGAGATGAACAGCGGTCTTATTGGATATTGGAATAATCATGCCCTGACACTGTCCCAGTTTTAAAACTACTGTATTTCCTACTATTACTTTTTAATTTGTCTCATTTTATTTGATTCTATGTGTGCATATATAGTCCAAAGCCATTTCACTAGCTGCTTTTTTTTTTAGGAGATATTGGACATTAAGGGGTTGAACCACAAGGGTACCAATAATGTTAACCATAACTGTATGTTACTGAGAACCAGTCCCATAGATCTCAAATACAACATGGTATCCACAGAACAACCAATTCGTAAATTGGTAGCGACCACCTAGAATTAAGAAATTTAAAAAGTTGCTTGTTCAAGGAAATTACATCCATTGAATCTGTAAATTTAATCTCTGAGGGTTCCAAACTCTTCATTCTAAAAATCCATCCCTGTTCAAAAGACAGGAGCTCTCTCCCCTGGTTCTGTACGGAGAGACCTGATCAATCTCTAAACACTTAAGGGAATCAAAAACGTGATCACTGTAGGCAACCAACAGCATTTCCAGCTGCCGTCAAAGAACTGTGGTGATGTATCATATGAAGCTTCAGATTCCTCCTACTCTGACCCGCATAGATATTGTCACATGGATGCAATGCAATGCAATGCAATGTGTGCTTTTGAGTCAGTCCTGGCGACCCAGAAGCTCCTGGGTTTTCTTGGCAGTGTCACCGGAAGTAGATTGCCAGGCCTTTCTTCCGAGGCAATGGAAGGTTAAGTGACTTGCCCAAGGCCACAAGGAGTGCTAGTGGGAATTGAACCCTGGTTGCTTGGTTACCAAACTAGTGTTCTAACCACTAGGCTACTCCTCATGGATAAATAATAGCATTACCACCAAACTAGCGTAGCATGTTGTAAATTATATATTCATCCATCTGCTGGCTTTTTAAATTTCTTCACAAAGAACAGCATAATGTTATACAAAGAACAATGGGGCCCTTTATACTAAGCACCGCAAACCACTTAACTCAGGAGTAATTTGCGGAAATATTTCTTTACGGAAAGAGTGGTAGATGCGTGGAATAGTCTCCCAGTGGAGGTGGTGGAAATGAGGACCGTATCTGAATTCAGGAAAGCATGGGATAAACACAGATGCCGAAGGGGAAAAAAAGGACTGTAGTGGGTGGTATGGACAGGCAGACTGGATAGGCCATATGGTCTTTATCTGCCATCATGTTTCTAACTGGACATGGTGAATGCCAATGTGCGGACATGCCAGTTACCAGCTACCAAAATGCACATTAACTGGCACTTGTGTGCTAATGTGGAGGGTGAGCGGGTTAGCGCTAAGCGCTCTTACTTCTCGACTGCGATTTCTACTGCCCCAAATCAGACTAGGCATCTCTACTCTGTTCTCCGATCCCTCACTTCTATACAGGCTCCTCCTTCCACTTCTGATGCTCCCTCGCTTCCTCCCCCATCACAACTTGCCTCTTTCTTCAGTGACAAGGTCTCCTCCTTGAGGGCATCCTTACCTTCCTGTCCTTCCCCCATTGCCTCCCTGCCCCCCGTTCCCTCCCGTCCTCCTACTTCCCGCCTCTCTCACTTCTGGGCTTCATTTGATCCGATCACTGCCCCTGAACTTTTCCATCTCCTATCCACCTCCAAGAAAACCACCTGTCCTCTTGATCCTATTCCTTCCTCCTGGTTGTTGACCCCTCCTTTAGGCTTTCTTCCCTTCATCCTCTCTATGTTTAACTCTAGTCTTTCTACTGGGATTTTCCCGAAATCCTGGAAACACGCTCTGATTCGCCCCATTCTTAAAAACACTTCGCTTGATCCTTTGGTACCCGCTCACTATCGCCCTGTCTCAAATCTTCCTTTCCTATCTAAGCTCTTGGAGAAATTTGTTTTTGCTCAGCTTTCTCATCACCTTGATTCTACTAACTTCCTTCACCCTCGTCAGTCTGGGTTTCGTCCGGGTCACAGCGTTGAAACTATTCTCTTGGCCTTCACAAATGCACTGCATGTTGCACATGATCGTGGTGACGTCTCGGTGGCGGTTGCTCTAGATCTCTCGGCTGCTTTCGACTTGGTTGATCACTCTCTCCTTCTTCACCGTTTGCGGGATGCAGGTCTCTGTAGCACTGTGCTCCATTGGTTCCACTCTTTTCTTTCCTCCAGATCTTGCGCGGTTCTTTCATCTTCCCCCTCCTCTCCCCCTTCTGCTCCTCACACTCTTCCCTGTGGGGTTCCCCAGGGCTCTGTTCTTGCCCCCCTCCTTTTCAACCTTTTCTTGGCCCCCCTTGCGTCCCTGATCCAACAGTTTGGTGTATCTACTTTTTTCTATGCGGACAATATTCTCCTGCTCCACCACACTTCTCCTTCCTGCCCTGATCTTTCTGCTCTAGATTCCTGCCTCGCTGCTGTCGCAGATTGGTTGACAGTCAATTGCCTCCACTTGAATCTTGCTAAAACTGTTGCTATCTGGTTCTCTCACGGTGGCTCCCCCCCCTCTCTGGCCCCTTCTTTCTCTGGCTCTCCTGTACCCCTGGTCTCCACTTTCCGGTACCTTGGTGTACACTTTGACTCTGATTTGTCTTTTCATTCCCATATTTCTCACGTTACTAAAACATCCTTCTTCTTTCTTCGTCAGATTCGTTCTATTCGTTCTTTTCTTTCTCCCTCAGCCCTAGTCACCCTGGTTCTGTCTTTAGTTATGTCATGGGTGGACTTTGCCAACTCCCTCTTTATCGGTCTCCCAAAATGCCAACTTACCCGACTCCAACGGATTCAGAACACTGCTGCACACCTGGTCACATGCTCTTCTCCCCGGGATCACATAACTCCTCTGCTCTTCCATCTTCACTGGTTGCCTATCCCTTTCAGGGCCACTTTCAAGCTTCTGATACTGACTCATAAAGCCTTCCATACTAGCACTCCCCAATATTTAACGGATCTCCTCTTCTTCCACTCTCCCATACACACTCCCCGCTCTTTTCATCTCAACCGCCTCACCCTCCCATCACCTTCTCGTGCTCACCTGCAGTCTACCCGCTCCTCTGCCTTCTTCTTTGCCGCTCCCGCCCTCTGGAATACCCTTCCCCCCCTCCCTCCGCCTTGACCCGCAGTTTACTACCTTCAAACAGCAGCTAAAAACCCACCTGTTCTCCTTAGCTTTCAATGTTCCCTCTCCTGTTGTCTGATTACCTTTCTTCCCTCCCCCTGTTCTTTCCTTGGTCTACTCCCTATCTATGTTTTGTCCTGTTTTCTTGATTTTTCAGCTGTCCTGTCAAACATTGTACATTTCTTTTCCTTTTCGTTGGCCTTGGCCTTCTTTTATTGAATTTTAATTGTACACCGCTTTGGTTCCAGTGAAAGGCGGTTATCAAATACAATAAACATAAACATAAACATTAGAAGAGGAGTATGGGCATGGAGAGCATGTGAGCGCTGTTAGTGTGGCAATTAGCGCGGGTGCACCTAACGATACTTGTATGGGTATCATTTGATGCACCACGTTAATTGTGCCGCACATTATTTTACTGAGTTGCCCCTTAGCTGTCGGGTATATTCTGATCATGCCCCTGACAGCTAATGCAAAGGTTTTATACGTTAAGCGCAGAGTTTTACTGGGCTTTAGTGAAAGGGTCCCAGTGTCCACATTTGTCATGACTAATAATAGACCTGTCAGTTATAGACCATGTCAATCCAGCTTTCTTAATTGACAATTTGAGGGACATAAAAGCTCTTTCAAATTACCAAACTCTGTATATAAACACAAACTCTTCCCCCAAAAGCACAGATGTAAAAAAATTCCAGTGTTGCTTAGCACTTTCACAATTCTAGACAATTAAGGAGAATATGTCAACATGCAGGTCAAGCTCTTCACTCTGTCTTTGTGGTGTACCTTCTCTTTACCCAGCTGCTCATGGTGGATATAAAGAGCTCATTTGCATGCTCTGTTATTGCCCCCCCCCCCCCTGCAATAATATTTGGACCAGTTCTCTTGATATTAGTTTCAAATTCAAAGACACTGGAATATCCTCTGGTATTACAAAAATTATGAATATGGTAAATGGTTCCCCAGAGCCACCGGTATTTTGAAACAGAACATCCTGGTAAATGATCCAGAGAAAATGCTGATGCATACTAAATTATATACATCTGTTGCACAAATTCAATGATACATTAAACAATTTCAGTTGACTCTCTGTTGCTCTGTAAAGCAAAACAATGGCATTTATGTATGTACACCAAGAAATCAGTGGGTATTTGATGGGATCTAGGGTGAGTGTCCAACATTTTTATCAAAGCTTCTATAATTTCATCATGAGAAATGCTTGTATAACAATGGATGGGCCAATTGGTGTTCATCTTCCATCCATGGGGGGTCCAAACTTTTGAGTTTAAAAATCCATAGCAGGTAACCAAATGTAACCACAATAATCAAGAAATTCACAAACATCCTGGACAAAACGTTTTTTAAGAAATGTTTTTTCTCATACAAAAGACTGAATTTATTTCACTGAAGTCTGCAGTGTGGTTGTCGCGTTGGTCTCCTTTAATGGCTAATAAATACAAATAAATCAAAAAAAGAATAGAAGGTAATATCTTTTTATTGAACTAGCTTAATACATTTTTAACTAGCTTTCAAAGGCTAAAACTCTTAAAAATCGTCCAAATTTAGGGAAATAGATTTTAACCTTTGGAAGCTAATCAAAAGGAAGGTGATTTTACAAAGTTGCAGCTAGTTAACGTGGATTGCCATGCATCTATCATGTCGATGTTGTATATTCATATTTAACTTTATAAAATTAGGGCTTAAGTGGCGGGCTAGGTGCAGTCAATTACACCAACCCTAGGGTTGTCTAGGCCTAGATTTTTAAGGACTGTGCATAAGTTATAGTATTTTATAACTTACCGGTATTTACTTAGATTTGTGCTGTGCCCTGTGCATGCCCACAGTGAAAGTAAATTCCATTGGCCTTTCATTTCATTTATTAAAACTTGATATACCGCCCTTAGTGGGGCCAACAGAGCGTTTACAAATTAGATAAAAACAAATTTAAAAGCACACAGAAAGGAACACTAATGATGGACAGGAAAGTAGCATGAAACATCAAGAGGAGTAACTTAACAAAGAAAACGACACAGCAGAGGGAACAGTAATTATGGGGGAGGGCATGATCATGGGGGTCAGATGGGAAGTTATATGCTATGGAAAATAGGGGGGTCTTGAACAATTGATTTCAATTTAGGGGTTGATGATTCTAACCGAAGGGGGGCAGGAGATTATTCCAGAGAAAGGGACTGAGGAAGTAAAAAGTGGAGTGACAAGTAGATTCTAAATGTGCTTGAGAAGAGGGGGGGGGGGGGGGAGAGGAGAAGTCGATTCATGTGGATAATGTGGAGTGAGCGATGGAGAGTATGTTGTATGAACCTAGGTAAGAATCTTAAACTGGATGGAAATGGAACCAGGAGCCAATGTAGGCGGATGAGCAAGGGGATGGCATGGTCAAAGTGTGAGGCGTGGAAAATTAATCTAACAGCTGTGTGTTGTATGAGTTGGAGATGACGAAGTTCTTACTGGGGGAGGCCAGCCAGGACAGAATTACAGTAGTCAGGACGAGAAAGAATAAGAGAAACAGCAAAAATAGTGAGAGCAGAAGAAGATAGGATGGAACGGACTGCCCTAATGTGATGGAGGGAAAAGAAGGAATGCTGCACAACTAGACTGATATGATCATGAAAAGAGAGAGAGAGGAGTCTAAGATGACTCCAAACTAGTGAAAAGAAGGTGTGAGAGTAATGGGCGTGTCATCAAGAGTAGATGAAGCAGAAGGAGCGGGTAATGGACCAGAGAGGCAGGTTGCTGTGGTCTTGGAGGGACTGAGTTTGAGGTGATGAGTGCTTAACCAAGAAGCAACATGGGTAAGGCAGACATTCATGGGCGAGAGGTCTGGAGTAAAAGGGCTACTGTGGAGGAGTAGGAGAATACCATCAGCATAGAAAAAGAATGAGATACCGAACTGCTGGATCAAAAGAACAAGTGGAGCAAGGAAAATATTAAAGAAAGGGGCCAGGACTGAGCCTTGGGGAACACCACATGAAAGAGGATAATCGGGGAAGGAGAGAGAACCCATAGTGACTTTAAAGGAGTGTTGTGAAAGGAAAGAACTAAACCAGATGAGGGCAGTACCATGGAGACCGACTTTGTGCAGATGTATGACACTCCATTGGCCTTGATGCATGTAAAATAGCGATGGCTAAAGTATGCATTTAAGTCCAATTCATGCATGTAAGTCCCCAAAAATATGTGACTTACGCACAGTGATGGTACCTAATGTTACACGGCTCCGTATAAAATTACCTCCAAAATGTATTGTTAGTTCAGTCACCTTATATTCTTTTTTGTTGTTAATAAAAATAACTCTTGCAACCTTTAGTTGATAAAAACAAATCAATAAAAATTGTTTTTATTTATTATCAGTTAAAGGTTGTAAGAATTTATCAACAAATACTGGCAGAGGTTACAGGAAGGATCCCCTTGGCAAAATTCTAGGACGTTCTGGTGGTCTATGCAAAGTATTGAGAATTTTTGGAAAAGTATTGTATTTGTAACTGATGTCTCTGGAAATGTGGAGGGGGATTTTAGAAAGGACGTCCAAGTGAAATTGGGGACGTCCAGGGCAGAACGTGCAGAAAAATGTCAGGGAGGTCTATCTCTCCGGCTGATTTCAGGAACATAGATGTCCCTGACTTGGACATGCATGTGAGCGACCACATAGACAGCCCCATTAGGGACGTCCTCCCCCTCCCCTTCTCCCTTCCCCCATCCCCCTCCCCTCCGTTTTATCATTTTTATATGATCATATTTAATATTCTTTTTTTTATATATTTATAGGGTTTATTTTGGTCACGCTTTTAAGAAACATAGAAGCATGATGGCAGAAAAAGACCACATGGCCTATCTACGAGGGGGTACCCAAAAAAAACAGGAATAACATTGCCGTGGGCGGAGCTTGTGTAGTACGTACTTCTGCCGCTAGGCGTGTATAGTGCAACTCATTGTCAGTTCAGTGCCGCCTGTGTTGTCGACCTGGCTTGTTCTGTTCATCTGCAGTGATTGTTTTTGCTAGCGCTGTTTTGTTCTTGTTTCTTTTTTTATGATATGTGAAAATATAGAAACAAAAACCTCAAAATCAAACCTTCAGGCAATGCCTTACTTCAATCGTAGTAACCCATTGATATGATACCATAAACAATTCTTAAGAACTTATCCAATATTTGAATTTGTTAAATTTTTGAATTTTTGAACTGTGGGTCTCAGACTGGCGGTTAGCTCACTCCTCTGATTTATATCTAAGGATGTGTGCTGCGCATTACATCAACGACCCATGATGTTAATTCAGGTTAAAGCAGCGATCTTTTTCAATAAAAGGTAGCAGAACACATGTATGCTTATCTTAAGCTTCCCCAACGCCTTCATCCGGCTGCCGTTCTGCGTTTCACATAACGGAGTAGTTTCATCAGGGGGGTAGTTCAAAATGTCTGCTGAACCATAGTGAATCCTGCCATTCACTGGTTATACATGTCTCAAACTTGATATTGTACAAAAAACGGTTACTTTGTAGAGAGATTGTATGCCTTAATTAAGATATGTAAAGAGTTGAAGAGATCATTTGCCAACATGCATATTACTCAAAACCTAAACATTGATACCTTACTGCTGAATTTGTTAAACTTGATGTTCGGCAAGTGAGTTGGAACTCCTCGGTGTGTAGCGGAACTTCTCAGTTTCTCCAAATAGACGCCGCGCATGCGGGCTAAATGAATGAAACACTTTTATCTCATGGGAAATTGACTACGTATACGTGACGTCAACATGATTCATTAGTCTAAAAGCTTTTACTAAAATCTTCCCTTAATGGACTGGTGATTGGCGATGCAAAAATTTACTGGTTATGGGGGGTGGGGGGGGGTCCCGGTTTCTTTATTACAAACGTGTAAAAATGAAGACATATTGTTGGTTACTAATGTGACCTGATGTTGTGTTGATACTGTTGCATTCTTTTTGAAGATCTTTGTGGTTCTTGTATCTTTGTATTCTTTGGAAGTCTTTTAATAAAAAAAAAAAAAAATGTACTGGTTACTTCTGTATGGAACTATTATAGGCATGCTGCCCAGTCAATCATATTGTTCATGCCATGAGGATGAATCGTTTGTAAAGTGTGTATCCAACGTTGTTCTCTGATGATTAAAGTTTGTTCTCTAGTCTTGCCGTTCTGCCCTGTATGAATCATGTCTAAACAAAAGCATCTAAGGTGATCAAAAGCGTGTTGAGCTGAAAGACAGTGTGCTACTATGGGTGCTTCCAGTTTTTTACATTTGAGTCTGCTGCGATGTTCATTGATGCGAGTCTTGAATGATCTTTCGGTTTTTCCTATGTATATCAAACCACAAGGACAACGAATGCAGTAGACTACGTAACTAGAGGTACAAGTGGTTGACTGTCGCAATGTGTAATTTCTTCCATTATGTTGAAAAACTGTCAACGTTTCTGAAATATTACAAATGTTGCATTCTCCACAAATCTTGTGCCCTAAAGGATCCGGTGTATAGGTATTTAAAGGTGATCGTAGTACTGTCGGGCTGAGTCGCTCCTTCAAGTTCTTTTGACGTGTCCATACACATCTGATTCGTTTGTGCTCAAGGCCGGGGAGCGTACTAATTACATTCACATGTTTTTTAAGCGTCCTTTTAATAAAAGTGCTATAAGGAGAATATCTGGTGATCAAATTAATAACCGAATCATCCAAAGGGGATTTAGTCCTAGTTTGGAGGAGCAGTGACCGATTATTATACAATGCTCTTTTGTAAGCTATTTTTAGAATGTGTTCAGGATAGCCTCTAAGTTTAAAGTCCATCATTAATTGTTTAGATTGTTTTTTAAAGGTTCGTATGTCAGAACAATTCCTACGATATCGTAGGAATTGAGAAAACGGTAGACCATCTCGCAATTGTTTTGGGTGGCCGCTACCATAGTGGAGAAATGTATTGCGATCCGTTGGTTTCTTGAATATGGAAGTAATCCACCCTGTGGCGCTCTTTTCAATCTCAACATCCAGAAATACTATCTTGGTGGCATTAGAGGCATACGTAAATTGAATGTGCCGATCTTGTGAATTGAGCCAAACCACAAATTCTTCCAATTGGTGTATTGTACCTCTCCATAACATGAACACGTCATCTATATAACGTTTCCACATGATTATTTGTTCTTGATACGGGGATGCTGACATCCAGTCATGTTCATAAATCCCCATGAACAGATTAGCTACAAACGGGGCACAGGTTGCCCCCATGGCCACTCCTGATATTTGTTCAAAAATCTGGTGTTCAAATTCAAAAAAATTATGGAAAATCGCCAACTCCGTTAAACGTTCAAGAAACTGCAAATGGTCTGCGGTCAAATCGTTCCTTGTGCGTTGTCCTTATGGTTTGATATACATAGGAAAAACCGAAAGATCATTCAAGACTCGCATCAACGAACATCGCAGCAGACTCAAATGTAAAAAACTGGAGGCACCCATAGTAGCACACTCTCTTTCAGCTCAACACGCTTTTGATCACCTTAGATGCTTTTGTTTAGACATGATTCATACAGGGCAGAACGGCAAGACTAGAGAACAAACTTTAATCATCAGAGAACAACGTTGGATACACACTTTACAAACGATTCATCCTCATGGCATGAACAATATGATTGACTGGGCAGCATGCCTATAATAGTTCCATACAGAAGTAACCAGTAAATTTTTGCATCGCCAATCACCAGTCCATTAAGGGAAGATTTTAGTAAAAGCTTTTAGACTAATGAATCATGTTGACGTCACGTATACGTAGTCAATTTCCCATGAGATAAAAGTGTTTCATTCATTTAGCCCGCATGCGCGGCGTCTATTTGGAGAAACTGAGAAGTTCCGCTACACACCGAGGAGTTCCAACTCAGCTTGCCGAACATCAAGTTTAACAAATTCAGCAGTAAGGTATCAATGTTTAGGTTTTGAGTAATATGCATGTTGGCAAATGATCTCTTCAACTCTTTACATATCTTAATTAAGGCATACAATCTCTCTACAAAGTAACCGTTTTTTGTTTTTTGAACAATATCAGGTTTGAGACATGTATAACCAGTGAATGGCAGGATTCACTATGGTTCAGCAGACATTTTGAACTACCCCCCTGATGAAACTACTCCGTTATGTGAAACCCAGAACGGCAGCCGGATGAAGGCGTCGGGGAAGCTTAAGATAAGCATACATGTGTTCTGCTACCTTTTATTGAAAAAGATCGCTGCTTTAACCTGAATTAACATCATGGGTCGTTGATGTAATGCGCAGCACACATCCTTAGATATAAATCAGAGGAGTGAGCTAACCGCCAGTCTGAGACCCACAGTTCAAAAATTTAACAAATTCAAATATTGGATAAGTTCTTAAGAATTGTTTATGGTATCATATCAATGGGTTACTACGATTGAAGTAAGGCATTGTCTGAAGGTTTGATTTTGAGGTTTTTGTTTCTATATTTTCACATATGATTAACCCTCTCTAAACTGACCATTTTTTGAGTGTTTTTACACAATTATGGAAGGTCAACCCCTGTGGAAGGATGTTTTTAGTTTTGAAGAGAGCCATATTGCAGATCTCAGTAAAGAACCCACATTGTTTACAGAAGACACTATACAAGAAGACCTTTTAACTTCAGCAAATTGGGATGATTTGGTAAAATTACAGAAACGAAAGGTTAGATTAGAACTACACCGTTTATCCCTTATCGAATATATACGAAGGCGACAAATACCTAGAGGATTAAGACTATACAAGGAACCGCGAATGTTCACTAATGATGTCGAGTTTATGGACAAGTGGGTCTGCATCCTAAACAAATGTGCGTTGGACCTAATGGTTCTTATTGTGGACACAGCAGCAAATACTCTAACTTCCATAGATCAGGATTTGAAGACCATGACTGATAAGCTAAAGGAGTCAGAGCCGCCCGCAAAATATGAATCCAAATCGGCTGACACTCTCAAACAGATCCAAACTTTAACGGAAGAAGTGAAGAGATTCAAGATGAGTAAACTGCGACGTGATAATCTCGATTACACAACAGGTTATGTATATCCTTGGACTAACCCTAAACGTAAATTCACTAAGAAGAAGAAACAAGTCAATTTTGAAACAACTTCAGATGAATCCAGTGGCAGTACCACGGATTCTAGTAAGCGTTCACGTGAGGTTTTTTCCGACGATCAAACAGAAGCCGTAAAAAAGAAAGAACCACGCACAAAAATGAAAACCAAGACAGACACTCGGAAAATCTAAATTTCAATAAGGAGGAATCTCCGAATATAGTCTCACTAGAGCAGTCTTCTATAGTAGTGAATTTATCTCGTTTTCATTTAACATCAGAACACCTGGCAGTACTGAATAAAGGCTTTTCTTTTGTCCCCGAGGTATTTTTTGATGAGTTCCAATTTCGAATAGATTTAGAAGGCCTTATAAGGAAATTACATTTAAAAGCATATTTTGCGTCACAACCACAGACACCGCAATTGACATTGGAGAATGATCTTAGTCGTGTACCATTACCGTTTAAATCTACTTGGTCCCCCCCCCGGGACCTTTGCCCCCCGCCCTGATTTTATTTAAAGATCTAATATCACGGGATGTTCATCAACATATAGTTACTTCCAACAAGATCAACAGATTTTTAACCAGATCTCAATCACAGGCTTTGAATGATTTGCAAACTCGCACAGACGTAGTGGTTCGCCGTGCGGACAAAGGGGGAGCAATTGTTTTACAAGACTGAGATCAATATCTTGTAGAAGCATATTCTCAACAATCAGTGGAAACTACTTATAAACGATTGACAATCGACCCCACGGCGGATTTACAAAAGTTGATAAAAAACATCACTACACGAGCACTGGAGGATAAGATAATCACCAAAACAGAATGGAAATACCTGAATCCCTCCAGTCCGACTATAGCAAAACTATATTTAGTGCCCAAAATTCATAAGAGTCTTACTAATCCACCGGGTCGACCCATAGTCTCCACCAGGGGCACCATCTTGGAGCCCCTTTCGACGTACATTGATTCCTTTTTACGTCCATTGTTGACCAACATCCCGGCATATTTGAGGGATACGGCCCATTTTTTAACCATCTTATCTGATTATACTCATTCGGCATCTCAAAATGAAATTTTGTTGGTCACCCTGGACGTGACTGCACTGTACACTAGCATCCCCCAACTGGCGGCCCAAGTCACTATCATGACTGCTTTACGCACAAGGAACGATTTGACCGCAGCCCATTTGCAGTTTCTTGAACGTTTAACGGAGTTGGCGATTTTCCATAATTTTTTTGAATTTGAACACCAGATTTTTGAACAAATATCAGGAGTGGCCATGGGGGCAACCTGTGCCCCGTCTGTAGCTAATCTGTTCATGGGGATTTATGAACATGACTGAATGTCAGCATCCCCGTATCAAGAACAAATAATCATGTGGAAACGTTATATAGATGACGTGTTCATGTTATGGAGAGGTACAATACACCAATTGGAAGAATTTGTGGTTTGGCTCAATTCACAAGATCGGCACATTCAATTTACGTATGCCTCTAATGCCACCAAGATAGTATTTCTGGATGTTGAGATTGAAAAGAGCACCACAGGGTGGATTACTTCCATATTCAAGAAACCAACGGATCGCAATACATTTCTCCACTATGGTAGCGGCCACCCAAAACAATTGCGAGATGGTCTACCGTTTTCTCAATTCCTACGATATCGTAGGAATTGTTCTCACATACGAACCTTTAAAAAACAATCTAAACAATTAATGATGGACTTTAAACTTAGAGGCTATCCTGAACACATTCTAAAAATAGCTTACAAAAGAGCATTGTATAATAATCGGTCACTGCTCCTCCAAACTAGGACTAAATCCCCTTTGGATGATTCGGTTATTAATTTGATCACCAGATATTCTCCTTATAGCACTTTTATTAAAAGGACACTTAAAAAACATGTGAATGTAATTAGTACTCTCCCCGGCCTTGAGCACAAATGAATCAGATGTGTATGGACACGTCAAAAGAACTTGAAGGAGCGACTCAGCCCGACAGTACTACGATCACCTTTAAATACCTATACACCGGATCCTTTAGGGCACAAGATTTGTGGAGAATGCAACATTTGTAATATTTCAGAAACGTTGACAGTTTTTCAACATAATGGAAGAAATTACACATTGCGACAGTCAACCACTTGTACCTCTAGTTATGTAGTCTACTGCATTCGTTGTCCTTGTGGTTTGATATACATAGGAAAAACCGAAAGATCATTCAAGACTCGCATCAATGAACATCGCAGCAGACTCAAATGTAAAAAACTGGAAGCACCCATAGTAGCACACTGTCTTTCAGCTCAACACGCTTTTGATCACCTTAGATGCTTTTGTTTAGACATGATTCATACAGGGCAGAACGGCAAGACTAGAGAACAAACTTTAATCATCAGAGAACAACGTTGGATACACACTTTACAAACGATTCATCCTCATGGCATGAACAATATGATTGACTGGGCAGCATGCCTATAATAGTTCCATACAGAAGTAACCAGTAAATTTTTGCATCGCCAATCACCAGTCCATTAAGGGAAGATTTTAGTAAAAGCTTTTAGACTAATGAATCATGTTGACGTCACGTATACGTAGTCAATTTCCCATGAGATAAAAGTGTTTCATTCATTTAGCCCGCATGCGCGGCGTCTATTTGGAGAAACTGAGAAGTTCCGCTACACACCGAGGAGTTCCAACTCAGCTTGCCGAACATCAAGTTTAACAAATTCAGCAGTAAGGTATCAATGTTTAGGTTTTGAGTAATATGCATGTTGGCAAATGATCTCTTAAACTCTTTACATATCTTAATTAAGGCATACAATCTCTCTACAAAGTAACCGTTTTTTGTTTTTTGAACAATATCAGGTTTGAGACATGTATAACCAGTGAATGGCAGGATTCACTATGTTTCAGCAGACATTTTGAACTACCCCCCTGATGAAACTACTCCGTTATGTGAAACGCAGAACGGCAGCCGGATGAAGGCGTCGGGGAAGCTTAAGATAAGCATACATGTGTTCTGCTACCTTTTACTGAAAAAGATCGCTGCTTTAACCTGAATTAACATCATGGGTCGTTGATGTAATGCGCAGCACACATCCTTAGATATAAATCAGAGGAGTGAGCTAACCGCCAGTCTGAGACTCACAGTTCAAAAATTCAAAAATTTAACAAATTCAAATATTGGATAAGTTCTTAAGAATTGTTTATGGTATCATATCAATGGGTTACTACGATTGAAGTAAGGCATTGTCTGAAGGTTTGATTTTGAGGTTTTTGTTTCTATATTTTCACATATGATTAACCCTCTCTAAACTGACCATTTTTTGAGTCTTTTTTTATGATGACAAGTTTAAGTGAACAATGTGCAGCTGTGAAATTTTGTCTTCTACTTGGTAAAAACGCTGCTGAAACTGTTTTAATGTTGAAAACAGCTTATCAAGATGACGCTATGGGAAAAAGTCAAATGTACCAGTGGTTTGCTCGGTTTAAAAATGGCGACATGTCGATTCATGACAAACCTCGTTCTGGGCGTCCATCAACTGCCTGAATCGACGAAAATATTGAAAAAATTAGAGAGCTTGTGCTCACAGACCGTCGACAGACAATTGATCAACTGCCAGAGATTAGTGGGTTATCTTGGAGCTCGGTTCAGCGAATTTTAACGGAAGATTTGGGAATGAAAAAGGGTTGCTGCCAAGTTTGTTCCTCGGGTTCTGACTGACAATCAAAAGGAACATCGAGTTGAAACATGTCGTGTTTTGAAACAACAGCTTGAAACTGATCCAGATTTTCTGTCAAAGGTCATTACAGGTGATGAGTCATGGTGCTATGGTTACGACCCAGAAACAAAGCAACAGTCAAGCCAATGGAAGACGTCATCGTCACCCCATCCAAAAAAATGTCGTCAAGTCAAATCAAACATCAAAACAATGCTGATTTGCTTTTTTGATGCCAAGGGGGTAGTTCATTCAGAGTTTGTTCCCCCAGGTCAGACCGTCAATCAAGCCTTTTATTTGGAAGTTTTAAGAAGATTGTGCAACAGTGTTCTTCAAAAAAGACCCGATTTGTGGCAGACAGGAGACTGGTTCTTCCACCACGTCAACGCACCTGCACACACAGCCATCTCTGTTAGACAGTTTTTGGCTAAAAATGGCATGGTTCCGCTGCCCCACGCACCTTACTCGCCTGACCTGGCTCCGTGCGACTTTTTCTTATTTCCACGCATGAAAAGGGGCATGAAAGTACACCGATTTGACAACATTGAAGAAGTCAAGAAAAAAAGGAGGGAGGAGCTGTCAGCCGTTTCTAAAGATGACTACAAAAAATGTTTCGAACAGTGGAAGCACCGGTGGGACAAATGTATCAGTTGTAATGGAGAGTATTTTGAAGGGGATAAGGTTGTTTTGTAAAGAATTTGAAATAAATAGCTTTTAAAAAATAATTCCTGTTTTTTTTGGGTACCCCCTCGTAGTCTGCTCTTCCATATCAACCACTACAACAGTCCACTTTTTTCCTTTAGAGATTCTCTGTGTTTGTCTCATGCTTTTTTGAATTCAGATACTGTCCTCATCTCTACCACCTCCACTGGGAGACTATTCCACGCATCTACCACTCTTTCCATAAAGAAATATTTCCACATATTACTCCTGAGTCTATCCCCTTTCACCCTCGTCCTATGTCCCCTCATAGCACAGCTTGCTTTCAATCGAAAGAGGCTCTCTTCCTGTGCATTTATGCCACGGAGGTATTTAAACGTCTCAATCATATCACCTCTATCCCGCTTTTCCCTTAAAGTATACAGATTAAGCTCCTTAAGTCTGTCCTCATGTGCTTTATAACAAAGACCACTAACCATTTTAGTAACAACCCTCTGCACAGAGTCCAACCTGTTTATATCCTTTTGAAGGTGTGGTCTCCAGAATTG
The DNA here is from genome assembly GCA_033557465.1 of Ichthyophis bannanicus. NCBI lineage: Eukaryota > Metazoa > Chordata > Amphibia > Gymnophiona > Ichthyophiidae > Ichthyophis > Ichthyophis bannanicus. The sequence goes on along the minus strand of CM066031.1, from coordinate 161,073,333 downwards.
CATACAATACTCCCAATGAGGTTGCACCAAAGACTTATACAGCGGTACTAACACCTCCTTTTATCTGCTGGCCATTCCTCTCCCTATGCACCCAAGCATCCTTCTGGCCTTCGCCGTCGACTTTTCTATCTGTATAGCTACCTGAACATTATCAGAAACAATCATTCCCAGGTCCCACTCTTCATCTAGACTACTGCAATATTTATGCAGGACTACCAAACTACCAATTTAAAAACTCTACCATCTATTCAAAAAACAAACTATGAAATTTGACCATGTGACCCCTCTGCTCACCACCATTGGCTTCCAGAATTTCAGAGCATACAATTTAAAATTCTCTCTCTGACACAAGTCTCTTCATGATAATGCCTCTCTATATCTCTTGGGACTCATTATCCCATATGTCCCACCACATTGCCTTTGTTCTTGTCACAGGAACAGGCTGGTCGTTCCCACCCCTTCTTGCTTTAAATGTGAATACAAGACATTCTGCTTTTTTCATTGCTTCCCCGTCCTTGTGGAATTGTTTACCTCGTCCCATTGTTTGAAACCCTCATTTAAAAAGTTTAAAACTCTCTTTTAGACTTACTTTGCATAACTTTGCACTTGTCCATATTAAATTTCATCTGCCATTTGAACGTTCAGTCTTCCAATTTATCAAGGTCCTCTTGCAATTTTTCACAATCCTCTTGCATCCTAACAACTTTGAATAATTTTGTGTCATCTGCAAATTTGATCACCTCAACTGAGAATAACAAGTGCGATGATCAAATCTGCAGATAACAATTTTGAACAAGACGCAAAAAGACTGTGAAAAATTGAAAGAGGACCTTGATAAATTGGAGGATTTGGACGTTCAAGTGGCAGATGAAATTTAATGTGGACAAGTGCCAAGTTATGCAGCTAGGAAAAAATGGCCCGAACTATGGTTACACGATGCAAGGTTCCACATGAGGAATCACCACTCAGGAAAAAGATTTAGGCGTCATCGTGGATAATATGTTGAAACCGGTGTGCAGCAGCGTCCAAGAAAGCAAATAGAATGCTAGGAATCATAAGGAAAGGAATGAAGAATAAACTAAGGATATTATAATGCCTCTGTATCATTCCATGGTGTGACCGCACCTTGAATACTGTGTGCAATTCTGGTTGCCATATCTTAGAAAGGATATGGCAGAATTAGAAAGGGAACGGGGAAGAGCCACCAAAATGGTAAAGGGGATGGAAGGATACTCCTATGAGGAAAGGCTTAAAAGGTTAGGGCTTTGCAACTTGGAAAAGAGACGGCTGAGGGGAGATATGATAGAGGTCTATAAATTAATAAATGAATGGAATGGAACTTGCAAACGTAGCTCGGTTATTTACACCACCAAAAAGTAGAAAGACTAGGGGACATAGAAACATGATGGCAGAAAAAGACTACATGGCCTATCTAGTCTGCCCTTCCATATCAACCACTACAACAGTCACCTTTTATCCTTTAGAGATCCTCTGTGTTTGTCCCATGCTTCTTTGAATTCAGATACTGTCCTCATCTCTACTACTCTTTGTACAAGACCCGGCAGCGCACCCGGGGGGGGGGCCGTGATCACCTGACCACGGAGGCCTCCTCCTCCTCGGATCTCATACAGCTGTCCCAGCCCCTGGGCCCCTTGTCAGAAGTCCCAGTGAGGTTGTGTCAGCTACCCGCATCCACGGCAGAGTTCCAGGGGCGGTGGCTTTCCCCTGCTGCCAGTAGCATCCCGATTTCTCGGGGTGGATGGGGCGGAGGGGTTCTGCTCTTTGTACATCTGTGGCTCACACAAAACCTGGCAGCACAGTCAGGGTGGGACCACGGTCAGCCAGCCATGGGGGGCCTTCTTCTCGGGTCTTGTGTGGCCATCCCGGCCTCTGGGCCCCTCATTGGAAGTCCTGATGAGGTTGCATCGGCTGCCCACATTCACGGCAGAGTTCAAGGGGCAAGGCAGGGGCGGCAGCTTTCCCCTGCTTCCGGTGGCATCCTGATTTCTTGGGGCGGAGGGGTTCTGCTCTTTGTTCGACTGTGGCTCACATGAGACCCACCATCTGCGGGAGCTCCAGGGGACCATGCCACCATGGTCACCCGGCCACAGGGGTCCTCTCCTCCTCGGGTCTCATGCGGCCATCCCGGCCCCAGGTGCCCTCGTCGGAAGTCCTGATGAGGTTGCGTCAGCTGCCCGCATCCTCAGCAGAGTTATAGTGGTCGGGCAGGGGTGGTGGCCTTCCCCTGGTGCTGCTGGTGTCCTGATTTTTTGGGGTGGATGGGTTCTGCTCTTTGTTCATCTGCGTCTGGCGCGAGACCACTCAGGTATCGTGTCAGCCCAGCCACAGGGAGGGTCTCCTCTTCGCCTCTCATAGGGCCAGCCATGCCCTCCCTCCCCTGGAGCCCTTGTCAGAGATCGCACTTGCCGTCCGAGCCGGGGTACCATGAGGTGGGCTCGGAGTCTTACTTTTATCCCCCAGCGGCCTCCCAGTGTCCCCCATTTGTCTCTTCCACACGATCGATTAGGCAAGTTAGGCCCAAAGAGGACAAGGTGTTCAGGCAAGGTGTTTCTCCCTGTCCTTTTGGGTCCTCTGTGCAAAGGCTCAGCTCTCCCAGCCACCCATGTCAGCAGGGGACAGGGGGAGCATCTCCCCTTCCCTTACCCAGGACCGGGGGGGGGGGGGGTTTCTGCTCCCCTCTCCTTCCGAGGTGTTTGCGTTGCTCCGGCAGCTGCTCCTCCTTCTCCACCACCACCCGCCCTGGTTGTGCCAAGGCCCGTACCATGCTGCTGTGGAGCGTTGGTCGAGCCGCCCCCACCACCTTGTTGGCGCGGCTACCTGGTTGATCCTGCCAATAGCATATGCTTATCTCAAAGATAAAGCCATGCATGTGTAAGTACACACAGCCGGTACAGTGAAACTGTGAATGGCTCATTAAATTAGTTATGGTTCCTTTGATCGCTCCATCCGTTACTTGGATAACTGTGATAATTCTAAAGCTAATACATGCTGATGAGTGCTGACCCCCTGGGATGCATGCATTTATCAGACCAAAACCAATCCGGGCTCGCCCGGCCGCTTTGGTGACTTTAGGTAACTTCGGGCCGATCACACGTCCACGTGACGGCGATGATACATTCGGATTTCTGCTCTATCAACTGTCGATGGTACTTTCCGCGCCTACCATGGTGACCATAGGTATTGGGGAATCAGGGTTCAATTCTGGAGAGGGAGTCTGAGAAACAGCTAACACATCCAAGGAAGGCAGCAGGCATGCAAATTACCCATTCCCGACTCGGGGAGGTAGTGACGAAAAATAACAATTCAGGACTCTTTCAAGGCCCTGTAATTGGAATGAGTACACTTTTAAATCCTTTAACGAGGATCCATTGGCGGGCAAGTCTCGTGCCAGCAGCTGCGGTAATTCCAGACTTTCCTCAGCCACTATAGGTATAGGAGCTCAGCTCGTAGGCTCTTCTCAGGTGGCTGGGGTCCGCTGACTGCCCAGGCTGTGATATCTGGGCCTGGGCCTCCTCCTAAGGGAGAGGCCCTGGCTTCTGGGCCTACCTTGTTGGATGGATCTGGGCCTGTGGAGCTTCCTCCTGGGCAGGAGGCCTCCATCCAGAGCCCCCGGTCAGGGGGACATGTGGGGAAAGCTGCATTCAGGCCTTTGGAGGTGTCTGTCTCCTCACCAGGGAGGCAGGTGATAAGCTCCCCAATTGGTGGGGGCCTGATCCTGTGTCTGCTGGGAATCCTCCGGTCCTTGGTGGTGGCTGGGGTGGATTCTGGGAATCCCAGTCATGCCCTGCCTGATGGTTGTGTGAGCCTGGGTGGCCACAGGGAGTTGCCTCTCCCACCAGGCATGCTGGAGGACCCTGAATCTTCATCCCCGGGGGAAGAGGAGGAGGACAAGGAGGCCTTTCCCTGGTCCAGCAATATTGCCTGATGAGGTGATTCAAGTAGTCAGGCTGCTGAAGCAGCTGGAGGAGGAGGTTCCAGCCTTGGATGCCAGGATTCATCTATTAAATGCAACCTGTTGTTCTGCATCCACCTCTGTTTTGCCTGACTATCTGACAGAGGTTAAGGGCTTGAAGAGATCAGCCCGGTAGAAAAGGAAATGGATCAAATTCCTTAGAAGCAGCAGGTGTGGCTCCATATCTGAAGTGTATCGGCATCAGGATCTTTGGGATGGAGTGGTGTGTGCCCTACAGGCTCGGCCCCCTAAATCTGGTACTAGTTCTATGGTGGAACACTCCCCTGTGACTTCATAAACAGGAAGACTGTTTTCAGCTATATTTGTGGATCCCTTTGCTGCCTCTGCTGGTGATCTAGAAGAGGTGCAACAGAGGGTGGAAGGGCAGGAGATGGTGCTGGTCAAAGAACAGACTGAACAATGTTTGGAGATTCCTTTATTGACAGAGTCTTACCTTGGTGGTGGAGGTGGATTAATGTCTGCATCAACTCCTGTAATGGTGGTCCAGATTGCACTAGTTCCTAAAGCTGAGAGGAGAATTGGAAGAGGAGAGGTGATCTCGAAGCTGCCTGCTGAGTGTCTGATTCCATCTGTAGATATTGTCCGTTGTCAAGATGGTGTCTTGGCATCCTTGGGGGGACGTCCAGTTTCTGGGAGTTCTTCCCCCTGCTGCATGACAGCCGTGGTGCTTCTACCGGATTGGTCCCTGTGGCCAATTCAGTAGTGGTAGATTTAAAAGACAGCTTTTCTGCCCGTGTTTCTGGTTTGCCTGTTTCATCTGGCAGGCGGGCGTGCATTCTGTGGACTGGATCCATGAAGGTTCTGGATTCTCTCTGCAGGCCATGTGGCCGGACTGGGGCTGGGGGGGATGTTGGAGGTGGCCCTACTCGCAGGGGTTTTTCTTCCGCTAGAGCCATGGCTGAAAAGAAGTCTTTACTTTTCTTGTCTGGAGTTCCTGGAGCCGGCACCAAGGTAGGAGGAGGGGCTGGGATGGCTGGTGGAGGGTTAGGGTGGAGGAGGGGGGGTGGTAAGGGAAGATCTCCCTGCCTTGTTGCCGGTTCCCCGGGGGACTCGGGGGGGGGGGGGTTCGGGGTTAGCGGAGGTTAAGGCTGGAGTGGCTGCTGGTAGTACTTTGATGAACGGGGGTAGGAGAAGTGGTGTCGGGGAGGGGGAGTTCTTCTGCTGTGCCCCAAGGTAGGATCTCTAAGGGGGAGGCTGTCCTGGTGTCCAGGGGGGTTCCTTATGGGACCTCAGAGGGTTACGCTTGAAGTCCGAGTGTTGCCCCATTCATTTCAATGGGGCAGCAAGCTGCAGGAACATTTAGTGGTGTTTTTGGTCTGGGGAGGAGGAGTTCAGGAGAGGAATCTGGTAAGGGGGGAGTGCTGCCATGTTCTTCTCTTGACCACCCGGGAGGGACTTTTCTGTGGCTGGAGGGGGGCTGAGATCCGGGACCTGGTGTTCCACCATTATATCCTATGGGGCAGCCAGTCCTGGGAACAATGGGGGGGGGGGGGAGTGCTTCTTAGAGGGGAGGAGAAGATCTGGATATGGGTAGGCCTGAAGCCATGTCCCTACATGTTCTTTCCAAGGGGGACCCCAGGGGCCGAGACATGGGACTCGCTGCTGCCCCATTCATTTCAATGGGGCAGCGAGTCCTGGGAACAAAGGGGGGTGCTTCTTGGCAGAGGGGGGGGGGGGCGTAGGTGGGGATTTGGGTATGGGTGGGCTTGCTGCCATGCCCCTGCATGTGCCCTCCGGGGGTGGGACTCCTCTGGGACCCCTGGGGGCCGTGTCTCAGGAGTCTCTGCTGCCCCATTCATTTCAATAGGGCAGCAGGTCCAGGGAACAAAGGGAGGTATTTTCCAGCAGGGGTGGCAGTTACTTAGGCAGGGGTCTGGGTATAGGTGGGCCTGCAGCCATGCCTCTGCGTTCTGTCCAGGAGGGACCCTTCTGGGACCCTTGGGGGCCATACTGCAGGACTCACACTACCCCATTGTTTCCTATGGGGCATGGGGCAGCAAGTTGCAGGAACAAGGGGGGGGTGTTTCTCGCAGGGGGGGGACTTAGGTGGGGATATGGATGTGGGTGGGCTTGTGGCCATGCCCCTCCCTTCATCAGCTGGGGGGGATCCTTCTGGTGAGCTTGGGGGGTCAAATTACGGAGCCTGCTGTTCCCCCATTGACTCCAATGGGGCAGGCTGCACTGGGGTCTTTGGGGAGTGATGCTTTGGTTGGGAGGGGGATGGCTGAGTCAGGTGGGGTGGTTCACTCTGAGGTGGGGGGTTTAGGTTGGGGTGGTAGTGGGTCCTGTGGCGACCCCTGGGTGGGAGTGCATTGGTTTCTAGTGGGTGGGAGGATATGTGGAAAGAACCTCCAGTTCAGAAGGGGGTTGGTGAGGCCAGTGATGTATTCAAGAGTGGTGTTGCTAAACACCCTAACTGTAAGGGGGGTGGCTGGACTGAGCCAGGGGGGGAGATCTTCTAGGTTGGATGCCTCTGGTGGGGAGAAGGGGGGTAACCCCCCTGCAGACCCACGATGTCTGGATATGGTGGAGGCTCTCTCCTGCAGAGGGAGGAAGGTGGTTGTGGGTATATGGTGGAGGGGGGGTGCAGGAGGAGGGAATGATGACATTTGGGAGCCTTTCAGACTCCCAGCTGTTGGAGGCCGTAGTCTGAAGCCCCACAGACTCCCAGTTGGTGGGGGCAGATGTTTTGGGGGATGGGGGTTCAGGAGGGGGAGGTGGTGACGGAGCAGCAGCAGGATGACCCCGGGTTACCAGAGGGGTCGGGGGTGGTGGTTTTTCCATGCCTGGCCCCTCAAGATCATTTGCAGAGGCCCTTACAGGCTCCGGTGGGTCTGCCGGGCTTTGGGAGGGTTTGGGGGCCATGGCACTGGTGGTGGTGGTGGGGGGTACAGAGGTTCTGGCAGTGGGGGGTTTTGTGCTAGTAGTGGGTTTTTTGGGATGGGGGGTGAGATCAGATGCCACAATGTGGCGCAACTCCGGTGGGTTGGGGAGGGGCCCCCTCCTGTTCAGGAGGACATCTTGCAGATGGTTCTGGGGCTGGGGTTTCTCCCAGGAGACCTTTATGCCTTCATCCATTTGGGGAATTCCATCGAGTATGACGTTAGTTTCATGGTCTGGAAGGGACTGGAGGTCTTCTGGGAGAGATACCAGGAGCAGAGGGGGCAGTGAGGGAGGATCAACTTTCGCTTTTGCCCATATCACGCCAGGGGGCAGTGCCAGTTACCATCTTGGTTCGGAACGAATTGTTCCCAGTGCAGGACGTGGCTTTTTGGCTATCGAGACACGCAGAACTTCACACCCCTGGCTAAGGGTGTTGGACCCCCGGGGGTGTGGGATGGGTCGTGGAAGGGGAGGATCCGCTTGCAAAAGGTGGGGAATGTGGTGCAGCATGTGCCGTCTGCCAGCTTGATCGACTGCGATTACCTCCTGTGCCACTACCCAGGCAACCCTGCAAATGCCACTGTTGCAGTTCGTTCCATCACCTCAGTATGTCGTGTCCTGTGCAGGTTTGTACCCATTGTGGTGGGAAGGGACATAGCGCACCTAGGTGTAGCAACATCCAGTGCAATCTCTGAGGAGTTGGGGCACACCTTCAGTCACTGCTCCTCTGCATTTCACAATGGACCGGGGGAGGGGAGGTTTCTTCCCCACCTCTGGTGCCGATGGGGGATCGAAGGCCCTCTGAGACCTCACTGCGGGTGAAATCTGAGGGCCCCTAGGGTAAGTGAGTCCATAGACCCGGTAGAGGTACTTGAGGGGAGGGGATCAGGGTAGGCCGGGTGGGTTAGAGGAAGTGGTGCAGATGGGCACTGGTCTGGCTAGTGGGGGGGGGGGAGCTAGCTGGGGAGTGGACCATGGTCTCCCCCAGAAAGTGCCATGCCAAGATGAAGAGGCGAGCTACCACTCCTCCTTTGTTTGATGTGGAGCCCATTCTTGACGTCAACCGCTTTGTCTTCTTGGCACGGGATGTGGCAGAGACGGAATTGCCACCGGAGGCAGGGCCTCCTGTGCAGGGTTCAGCACTGGATGAAGTGGAGTCTGTCCCCCTCCCTCAGCAGCCGCAGACCACTAAGTGATCTCACTGCTGCCGGGGTCCCATTAAGGCGAGGGGTCCTAGTCAGGGAGTCCAACTCCTGGTGGTGATCTTGGAGCGGTTGCTGGGGCATTTTGGGGAGGATGGGCAGTTACAGCCACCCCTCTGTGCTGATACAGAGCAGGGGCCCCCTGCTGACCCTGTCATCCTTTCCTCCTCCTCAGGGGAGGGCATTGAGTCTGCGTCTGCATCTGTGTCCGTGGAAGGAGGAGCACCTGTGGTGGACCTCACTGGGGAGGACACTTCTCTGACTTGTTCCTGCCCGCTCAGCCCAGGAGGGCTGTTGCTGAGCCCGGGGCAGCTTTGCCTGGTGGTCCTGAGGTCGCCAAGTATTTCTTTATTAAAATGGAAGGACCACGGTGGTGAAGGGACGTTTCCTTTCACTGTGCTGGTAGTTCCGACAAAAATTTAGTTCTGATAAGTTGGTTATTTTCACTGGGTTTAGATTTTGGTTTTGGTATTTATTCCAGGTTCAGTACGTGTGGGAGATGGAGCAGTGTTGATGTCTGTTGTTAGACGAGTGCTACAGGTCTTTTGCTTTCGTTTTGTGGTGGTCTGTGGCTCCCTGTCTAAGTCGGCGCAGAAGGCCCTGTTTCTGGTCATCCACACCTAGGTACACACCTCCCATTTGGTGGTCCTGTCGGGGGATTTCAACACCACCACCGTGCTGTAGGACCAAGGAGGGGCTTGCTCACCTCCAAGTTACGATGGCCTGTTTTTGGCAGAGATGGCCCGGACGGCCGATCTGGTGGATGTTTACCATCAGTCCTTTCCTCAGTCGCCGGGTTTCACCTTCTTTTGCAGGGCCTGTAGGAGCCGGATCGGCTGCAACTATGTGAGTACCAGGGCAAAGTACTCCCCTTCGCGTCTGCAGGCAGTGGACGTCTCGGACTACTGTGTCCTCTCCGTGTCCTTCCCTGCTATCGTGGAGTTCAGTCGAGGCCCTGTTCTGTGGAGGTTGAACGTGGAGTTGTTGTCCTGTTCAGAAGTGGTTCAGGAGTTCCTGGCCTTCCTCACAGACCAGGAGACCCTACTGTGTGTGTTTTCCTCCCGGGGTTCTTGGTGGGATATGGTAAAGGACCGTGCTCAGGAACTCTTTCACTCCCGATGTGCCTCCATAGCGCGGTCTCGCTACCTCTCATATTCCATCCTCCGGAGGGGGCTGGACCACTTGGTGTCTAGTGGGGCAGCGTGGGAGGAGGTGGATGAGGTGTGTACCCAACTCTGCAGCCTGCTTTACAATCACTACGCCTCTCTTTGCTTTGAGGGGATGGCTGGTAAAGTCATCTCCCCTGACCCCTTCCTCAGTTGCAGGGAGTGGGTCTAGGATAGAGAGATGGTGGCCCTGTGGGACTCAGATGGCACCTCGTAAACCTCCAAAGAGGATCTTTTGCATTTGGTGGGGGAGTACATCTCTGATCTGTTTGGGGATCACCCTGTTGACCTCATGTGGATCCAGGAGTATTTGGGTCTTCCCCCGGTGTACTCTGCTGCAGTCCAAGTGCAGGTGGAGGCACTCGCTGCTTTCATTCAGCAGCTGGAGGTAGAGAGGGCAATTCGTGTCATGCTGGTGGGGAAGGTGCCTGGGCCTGATGGACTTCCCGTGGAGTTCTATCGTGTTTTCATCGCCCGGCTGGCCCCCTTCCTGATCTCCCTGTTTCAGGAGATCATGGCAACGGGGTTTCTCCACCTGTCATTTCGCGAGTCTGTCTTCCTCTTGCTCTCCAAGGGGAAGGACGATAGCTCTCTGGACTATTGGCGGCTGCTCTCTTCTGAACGCAGACCAGAAGATCCTGGCCAAGTGTTTGGCCAACTTTCTTCCCAGTATTGTTCTGTTCGGGGGAGAGGGGTTCTGGATGCTGCCGCCACAGTCCGAGAGATGGTGAAAAGGGGCTGGGTGATTCAATGGGACCACTGGTTGGTCTCCTTGGATCAGTCCAAGGCCTTCGACCGTGCCAGTCATCGGTACCTGTGGGTGGTGCTCCAGTATTTTGGACTTCCCGCAGGGTTCTTTTTTCTGCTTCAGGTGTTATACCGAGGGGGGGGGTGAGCTTTCCATTTATCAATGGGTGGCTCGGACGGCCTTTTTGGGTCATCTCGGGAGTGCAGCAGGAATGCCCTTTAAGCCCCCTGCTGTATGTTTTCTCCCTTGACCCCTTCCTCCGGAGGTTGTCCTTAGCGGAGTTACGAGGCCTGGAGGCGCCCGGGGTGCCTCCGGTGTTCACAGTGGCCTATGCCAATTACATCTCGGTTTACGTGGTTGGCACCAAGGGGGTGGTGGCGCTACAGGATGCCTTGGCAGAGTACTCGGCAGTTTCCTGATCAATTGTCAACCACAGCAAATGGTTGGGGCCAGCCGGATCCTCCCCGCCCTCCTGCACTCCCTTTCCTCCTCCACAGGAAGAGATCCATGTCTTGGGCCTCGTCTTCGGCTCAGAGGACTGTGCGTTGTCCAACTGGGAACAGTGTGTTGAGGGTGCACAGTGTTGGGTGCAGCGCTGGAAGGGGTGGAGGTGCACGTTTGAGGAGAAAGTTCATCTCCTCAAGACGTTGTTGCTTCCCCTCTTTTTGCACATTGCTACGGTCTTTGTCTTACCGGCGTCTTGTTAAGCATCCGTGTCTTCATTGTTCTTCCAGTTTCTGTGGGGTAACCACCTTAACCCGGTCCAGCGTAACATTGTTTGCCTGAGCCGGGTGCAGGGCGGTTTGGGTATGTTACATCCCCTTGTCTTTTTGTCGGTCTTATCCTTGTTTTTCCACCTAGGTAGTTTGTGGGGGGGGGGGCTCTTGGTGGGTGGGCTCGTACCGGGAGTAGTTCTTCCACTTCTGGGAGCAGTGGGAGGGGGCTACCTCGGCTCCTGGTGTGCATAGGTGCGGGAAAAAGGCACCATCATAAGTTTTTACGTTGGTGGGGCTGGTTCGGCATTCTGGGGTGACCGATCTTCTTGCCCAATCTTTGGGGCGCCCTTTAAGGGGTTGTACCATATGGTGCTCGCCTCTCACTGTCAACCAAGGTGGGTCCTGCTGGACTGTCCAACGCAGGTGATGCAGCAGGGCCTTCGGTTGTTGAATTCCCCTCGGCTGCCGAAGAAGGTCTGGGACGTGACCTGATTATCTTTCCACGGGCACCTGTACGTGAGGGACAACCTCAAGTACAGGTCCCAGGCCAATCGGGGCTGTCCGTGGGCGGAGTGCGGAGGGCAGCTGGAGTCCATGGAGCATTTCCTCCGACAGCGCCCTTTTAACATCCAGGCCTGCCTGTGGGTCTCTGCTGCCCTCCGCCTGCACGACCGTTCCCTCCTATCATATGTGGAGTGGTTCTACGGGGCCTGCTTCTTTCTCCCAAGGCAGTATCCCAAGAACCTCGTCTTGATCATGGCCGTGGTTCGGTACCATCTGTGGCAGGCACGCTGCCACGTCTCGACACGGTTGGTCCTGCCCCTCGCCGGGGTGGTGTGGAATATCTTGGGGGAGGTATTCCAATTGGCGCAACGCGAGAGGCAGGTGGTCGAGGTCCACCGTTGGGAGCACCTGTGGCGTCATCTCACCCTCCGTCCCCCGTGAACCATGGGGAGGGGAAAAGTGGTTTGCTCCTCGGGTTTTCCCTGGTAGCCTTTCCCTTGGTCTACCCCCTTCTGGTTTTTGGTGGTGGTGGCCAACTTGGTGGGTAGGTTATGGGAAATGCTAATGTATATGCTTTCTTTGTATTTGGGATTTTGTTCATGATTCTGCTTATGGCTTTGTGTTTGGTTTGTTTCATTGTATATTTGATTTCTGTTTTTTTGGTTTCCCAGATGTGGATGTATTTGCTTTTGGATGATAGTGGGTGGGTTTTGCAAAGGGATTGCTGTTTTATTTTCTGTTTCATTTTGTTACCCGAGGTGTAGTTTGTTTTGGTTGGGGATGTATATGTAGGGGGAGTGCTGGGTTAGGGGCTGTAAATTTGTATATTTGTACATTTGTATATATGTGTATATATGGAGGTAGAGTAGGTTTTGTGGGATGGGAGTTTTTGCTTTTTTTACTTTACTTTTGCTTTGTTTTTTGCCCAAGATGTGGTTGTTTTTGTTTTGCTGGTTATGCTTCTTCTGTTTTGTATTATGCATTGTGGGGGGAGGGGTTGGGGGGAGAGGTTTAGGCCTTGGTTCTGGTTTGCTTTGGGTTTTTTGTATGCTTTTCTTTGTTGCATATCAATAAAACAAAATTTCCAACTCCAATAGTGTATATTAAAGTTGCTGAAGTTACAAAGCTCATAGTTGGCCTGTCCCAGCCCCTGCCTCTCCCTGATGCTCTTGACTGAGTGTCCAGGGGGCCTGAAGCATTTACTTTGAAAAAATTAGAGTGTTCAAAGCAGGCCGGTCACCTGAATACTTCAGCTAGGAATAAGGGAATAATAGGACTCCGGTTCTATTTTGTTGTTTTTCAGAAAGATTAAGAGGGATGGCCAGGGGCATTTGTATTGTGCCACTAGAGGTGAAATTCTTGGACTGGCGCAAGACGACCCAAAGCAAAAGCATTTGCCAAGAATGTTTCCATTAATCAAAAACAAAAATCCGCATTTTGAAGACGATCAGATACTGTCATAGTTCCGACCATAAACGATGCCGACTAGCGATCCAGTGGCATTATTCCCATGACCCACCAAGTAGCTTCAGGGAAACCAAAGTCTTTGAGTTCTGGGGGGAGTACGGTTGCAAAGCTGAAACTTAAAGGAATTGTCAGAAGGGCATCACCAGGAGTGGAGCCTGCGGCTTAATTTGACTCAACACAGGAAACCTCACCTGGCCCGGACACGGAAAGGATGGACAGATTGATAGCTCTTTCTCGATTCTGTGGGTGGTGGTGCATGGCCGTTCTTAGTTGGTGGAGTGATTTGTCTGGTTAATTCCAATAACGAATGAGACTCCTCCATGCTAACTAGTTACGTGAACCCCAGTGGTTGGCGTCCATCTTCTTAGAGGGACAAGTGGACTTCAGCCACACGAGATCGAGCAATAGCAGGTCTGTGATGCCCTTAGATGTCTGGCACTGCACGCACGCTACACTGAATGGATCAGTGTGTGTCTACCCTTCATCGACAGGTGCGGGTAGCCCGCTGAACCCCGTTCGTCATAGGGATCGGGGATTGCAATTATTTCCCATGAACGAGGAATTCCCAATAAGTGCGGGTCATAAGCTCACGTTGATTAAATCCCTGCCCTTTGTATACAATGCCCGTCACTACTACCAACTGGATGGTTTAGTGAGGTCCTTGGATCGGCCCCGCCGGGGTCGGCGACGGCCCTGGTGGAGCGCTGAGAAGATGATCAATCTTGACTATCTAGAGGAAGTAAAAGTCATAGTCAAGTTATAATACCCTGTTCAATGTAATTTCAGTTTGTTCAATGTAAACCGCACTGATGCAGAATAGCGCGGTATATAAGAGAATGTAAATAAATAAATAAAATAAAATAAAATAAATAACAAGGTTTCTGTAGGTGAACCTGCAGAAGGATCATTACCAAGCATGGCGCGCAACAGCAGCCGCTGCCACCCAAGCCCAACACTTGGGGCCTCCTCATGCGGAGGGCCAGACACAAGCAAGAGAGAGTGGTCCTGCAGGGGGCCTTGCATCCTCCCTCCCTCCCTGCTCCGAGAAGACCTCAAGAACCGTGACTGCACATACTGCTGCCCCACTGGCTGGGAGATCGTGCGTGCACCCCTCCACCACTTCCCGGGATCTGCCCTTGGGCCACGATGAGGGAATCGTGGCCCACATGTTGGGTCTAGGGTGGAAGGAGAGGGGTTAGGTTGTCCATCGGGTGACCATGGTCTCGGAGAGTATGTGGTCCAGGGCACGGAGCGGTGTGGTCCGCAGGCACCACGCAGGTGCCATGCGCGTGCCGCAGATACACACTACCCTCCGGACGAGAACCATTTTCTCAGCCCCGTTTCAGGTACCTGGCGCCGTCCCAGCAGGCGAGGCAGCGGAGGTTTGAATACTCGAGTGGCTCGAGTCTGTGGTCTATTGCGAGGCACGCTGAAGGGCCCCTGCACCCTTGTGCTGTTGCAGCTTGGGTCAGCGGGAGGGAGGCCTGCCCCTCTCATTCCGGCGAGCACCCCCTCATGCGCCGCGGTGTCGTGGTCTACCGGGCTAAGCGCCTGGACTCGTTTCCCCAGCAGCCTGTCGACCTTCAAGGCCCCTCTGGGTGCGGTAGGGCCTCGCCTTGGCCCGCCGGCAGCGGTCCACCTCCTGGAGGGGGCCCATGCATGAAAAAAGAAACCACTTTTGACGACGAAGCTGCAACTCTTAGGGTGGATCACTTGGCTTGTGTGTCGATGAAGAATGCAGCTAGCTGCGAGAATGAGTATGACTTGCAGGACACATTGATCATCGATGCTTCGAATGCACCTTGTGGCCCTGGGTTCCTCCCGGGGCTAGGCCTGTCTGAGAGACGCCCGCACTTCCATCGTTCTGGGCTGTCCCCTGGCGGGTGGGAATGCTTCCCTCAAGTTCAGCCCCACGATGGCGGCATTAGCCCCATGCCCCCGGAGGAGGAGGATGGACCCGTCTGCCTTGCCTTTCCATGTGGCTGTCTGCGGTGATGCACTGACATGGCTTCCATTGATCATTGCATCTGTTGATGTCCCACACCACCACAGCTGTGAAAGAGTTCTCTCCTACCAGATTACCTACTACACTACTTGCAGGGAGCAGAACAATGATTGATTATTATCGAGGCAAGGTAGATGAATCTGAGCTCCACTGCCCTGCTTCTGGTATAATTCCTTAGGGGCTATCAGAGAGAGCAGTACAATATCCCCTAACAGTGCAGACAAAACTCACTGTAAATGTCTGAGCTGATTAACCCCCAAAAGGATAAATCACAGAGAACAGCAGAAACTGCCCACACCTGGGCCCTACAAGGGCTTTTCTGAACCCCATGATTTAAATAAAAGTGGCAAAGCAAGCAATTATCAACTGAAGGCCCCAGGAAGCCGATACCTCCAAGCCAGGTGACAGCAACCTGTCCCAAAGCCTGGAAAAGCAAGCAAACACAATACAAGCTCATACTAGGCCGGAAAGCAAAAATCTACAAATCAAATCCATTGCATTTGCCCACTAAACTGTTTTCAAGAATGGCTTATGCGTCTTTACCAATCTACATGGCAACCAAACACCCATGGGTTAGAAACCCAGCATAAAGCACAAGGATGAATATGTCATCAGCTGCGCTAAGCATGTGTAGGAGTAGCCTAGTGGTTAGAGCACTGGCTTGGTAACCAAGCAACCAGGGTTCGATTCCCGCTAGCACTCCTTGTGGCCTTGGGCAAGCCACTTAACCCTCCATTGCCTCGGAAGAAAGGCCTGGCAATCTACTTCCGGTGACACTGCCAAGAAAACCCAGGAGCTTCTGGGTCGCCAGGAGTTAGGACTGACTCGAAGGCACACATTGCATTTTTTTTTGCGCTAAGCATTCTGCAAGGGTCAAGAGAACAGTGGGTAATAAACACCTGAAAGAGAAAAAAACAAAATATGACCTGGACAAGATTAATGGCACCATTCGCAAATATTTGATTGCACAACCCTTGGCAATGATGACAGCCTCCAAACATTTCTTATAGCCATCTATAAGTTTCGTACATCTGCCTGCCAATAGTTTCTCCTACTCTTCAACTGCAATTTGTTCCAGCTTATGAATGTTTCCAGGATTCCTTTTACCAATGGCAGATTTCAGCTCTTTCCAAAGGTTCTTGATTGGACTGAGATCAGGACTTATTGCTGGCTAGTTTAAAACAGTTCATTTATTCCTTTTTAACTATTCTTTTGTACATATTGTCATACCCCCCTTGCCTAGGGCCAATGGCTGAACGGCAAAAAGGGCTGCCTTATTTGTTTTCGAACAATGTCTCAAGCTTAGTGTGCCAGCAATGGATACTGGGTCTTGTAGTTTAATTACTCTCCAACAAAGTATTGTGACCACACGGGGTTCAAGGCAAACAAATACATTTTATTCAGGGTTTTCCCCCTCGCATAGAATTCTTAACGCAAGACATGGCATGGATTATTTCTCCAAAATGATAGGATAACAGGAACAACTGAAAATTGAGAATCAAATGACAGTAGTACTGTTTCATTCACAGCTCTGCTCAGGCTTCTCTGTAATACCAGCTTCTACAGCCAAGGCTGAAGAACTGATCAGACAAACTTAAAGGTTTCAACAAAATGTCTTTCTTTCTCAGGTTTAGAAACAGCTGTGCACTTCTCTCATGCAGAGGTAACTCAGCGTAAGTCCAAGCTGTTTGCTTCACATAAAGAGCAATCCATTTCACATACGTCACTATCAACAGGTGCTTCATCAACATCTATTATCATATCTTCACAAGCTCCATTAGCATTCCCTTCTAAGGAACTTTTATAATCAGGTTTAAACTGAAGCATATTTAAAATCTCTTGCAGTTGTCCTATAAACTGTTCTCTCTGGGTTTCACGTACACTGCTTAGGGAAGGAGTTTGATTCTCTTGTAAGAATTTGAACACAGAATCTGAAGCTGTCTCAGGGCACTTACTTGGAATACTTTTACTCCTGGCTGGAGTAGGTTTTACTGCGTTCCTGTCCTGACTTTGCTCAGCGCTGAACCTTAGCTTCTTAACAATATCCTCAGCACAGCTCTTGTTAGGGACCGAAGCACACGTACCTTTCCAACGTGCAATGCTTTCTCTACAGTCAGAGCTCTTTCCCCGGGTAAAGTTAAGCCTTTCTACTTCCTCTCTGGGTTGCTTTGGCAGAAGCTTAAGGTTTGCTTTCAGCGCTCCTTGAGAATAGGGATCAACAGCCTCTCCAGAATCCTCCTTAGCTTCCTTAGCTTGTTCTGAGTTCCGTGATTTCCCTTCTCCTGGCTTCCTCTCTCCTGGCTTCCTCTCTCCTGGCTTTTCCTCTCCTGGCTTCTTCCTACTAAACTCTGAGGCAGCCTTAAAACGGCTCTTCACACCAGCCACTCCCTCCTTGCTGCACATGTGAAGTTCGTTAGGGCTCCAACTAGCTCTTACGTCACTGCTGGGGCAGGGTTTAGCTCTAGCTAGTACATGCTCTGAAAGCTTGTGGTTTCCATGGGAACCCTGTTTGCCTTTACTTTTAAAGGTGTATCCCTCATTTCCTTCCCATTCCATTCGGTCCACACAACTCTCCTTATCACATATTCCCCCCCTTAACATATTACAGGCTGGGTTGATGGCATCTTCACAGCATGTAATTCTAGATAATGCGTCCACATTCTGGTGTAGCTTGCCAGCTCTGTGTTCTATAAGGAAGTCAAACGCTTGTAGCGCCATATACCATCACGTCAGTCTCGCGTTATGGTCTTTCATCTGTCCAAGCCATTTCAGAGGGGCATGATCAGTCATCAAAAGAAATTTTCTGCCTGCCAGGTAGAATTTCAAAGACTCCATGGCCCATTTTATGGCGAAGCATTCCCGTTCTATTGTTGAATAGTTTCTCTCTGCGGGAGATAGCTTCCGACTTAGAAATAGCACTGGGTGCTCTATACCATCATGCTTTTGAGATAGTACCACTCCCAATCTGGTGTCGGAGGCATCCGTCTGTAAAATGAACGGTAGGCCGAACTCAACCCCTCGTAGAACCGGGGCAGCACACAGTTCCTCCTTCAAGCGTTCAAAAGCCGTGATTGCCTCTGGGGTCCACCGCAGTTGATTGGGCTGATTCTTCTTTAACATGTCTGATAAAGAGGCAGTCTTCTCAGCGAAATGTGAAAGAAACCGCCTATAGTACCCGACTAATCCTAAGAAACTCCGGAGCTGTTTCTTATTGGCAGGTCAGGGAAAGGTCTTCACACTTTCGACTTTATCTATCAGAGGTTTTACAGTGCCGTGTCCCACTAAATGGTCCAAGTATCTCACTTCTTGGCTAGCGAACATACACTTGGCCGGATTTAGGGTTAGGCCGGCGTCTCTCATGGCCTGTAACACTGCTCTTAACCTTGATAGGTGCTGGTCCCAGCAAGTACTGTGGATGATGACATCATCCATATACACCACTGCGTATTCTTGATGGGGTCGGAGTACCAAATCGACCAGTCTTTGGCATGTAGCCGCCGCTCCATGCAGACCAAAGGGCATTCGCTTAAACTGAAACAAGCCTACTGGGGTACTGAAAGCTGTTTTCGGGCGTGATTCCCTGGTCAGAGGTACCTGCCAATAGCCCTTGGTCATGTCAAGTGTTGTCAGATACGTAGCCTGCCCCAGGCGATCGAGGAGCTCCTCTATACGGGGCATGGGATACGCGTCGAATTTGGAGATGGCGTTGACCCTTCTGAAATCAATACAAAATCGGAGCGTTCCATCGGGCTTAGGGACTAACATGATAGGACTGCTCCAGGGGCTCTTGGACTCCTCGATTATGTCCAAATCGAGCATCTCTCTCACTTGACTTATGACTTCTTGCCTCCTTGCCTCTGGCAATCTGTACGGGCGTTGCCGTACTATTTCCCCTGGGGGTGTTATGATCTTGTGTGCGATGAGCTGGGTATGTCCGGGAACAGGTGTCAGGACATCTGAGAAACTCTCTATAAGCTGACCCAACTGTCGTTTTTGAGTCCACTAATATCAATCGAAGCTGATTACTCCACTAAAACCTTGCATTAATAATATAGATACCAGTGATTTGCTAATTATTTAAAATTATAACTTCTATTGAATGCCCATATGTAGTCTCAGACTGTTGCGCTTTGAACCTCCTCACTATTAAGGATTGTATTGCGCTTATATTGCATCAATGACTACTGGGACTTTTTTATGTGTTGCTTTTTTCATATATCACCAGTATTCTACCACCCTCGTGTTCTAAAAAATCATTGGCTTATATAAACATATTATTAAACGTGCTTATCTTCTTCTTTGTTGATGTTTTCCTTCTTTCTTCTGTAGAGATTAAATTTCTCATGGGTTTTCTCGAATTATTTGACAATAACTATAAAATTCTCTACGCCTCCTCGGGCGCCTCTTAAGCGTTTCACTCCTGCCCGGAGTTTCATCAGGAGGATCTGTAATCGAGAAAAGACCACTAAAAACACTATTGCCAACTTTTCTTCTTATATACTATTGCTGTATAATAATGGCTTGGACTATTTTACAATTTTTATTTTTTATTTTTTAAAAACTACCTCTTGCAATTCATGGTTGACTCACTGTTTGTTGCTGCCCACGTCTCTCAGCATATGTTTTCGAAAAAACGCCGCGCATGCGGCCTAGTTCCCCTGTTTCCTTTTTAAGGTCTCAGCTGATTAGCTCCTTCAGAATCGTGCTGTTCTATCTGCACATGTGCCATTCAATTGCGGAATTTAAGCCTTTTGGTTTAACTGTGTTAACTAAATATATCCAGCGTTGCTCTCGGTAATATAGCGTCTCATCTAAGGTTTTCCCTCTCATTGGTGTTGAAACCTGATCAATACAAAAGCACTTCAATTGTTGAAACTCATGGCCTAATTCTATGCAGTGTTGGACTATAGGTGCTGTCAAATGTTTACAGTTAAGACGGCTTCTATGTTCCTGCATTCTTACTCGAAAGGAGCGATTAGTTTTTCCTATGTATAACTGGTTACAAGGGCATTTGATGGCATATACTACTGAGGTTGTTGTACAGGTAGTGGAATGTTTCAAATAGTATGTTCTGTCTGAATAATGGAATTGAGTGACATTCTCAGTGATACTGCAGATGGTGCATGCTCCACAGGAAGTATGTCCTTTTATCTGCTGAACTGCTGCTTCATTCAAAATAAATCGTGAACTTGTTGGGCTAAGTTGTTCCTTTAAGTTACTGTTTCGTTGCCAAACGCACCGGACTGTTTTCTCTGCTAAGCCGGGAGCCATTTGTGCTAGCGATGAATGTTTTGACACTACTTTCTGAATTTGATAGCTTAAAGATGAAAATTTTGTGATCAGGTTTATATTGTCTTCCTTCTCTTTAGACCCTGTCTTCTGTATGGGATTCAATAGCCACGTGCGATCATTATTCAAAGCTCGCTTATATGCCTTTCGTGTTATGTAGGCTGGATATCCTCTCTCCTTGAAATCTTTAAGTAGCTGCTTGGATTTCTGCTTGAATTCGGAAGTTTCTGAACAGTTTCGGCGAAACCGAAGAAATTGGGAGAACGGGAGGCTGTTCTTTAGTCGAACTGGATGCCCACTAGTGTAGTGTAAAAAAGTGTTGCGGGCTATAGGCTTTTGATATATGGTAGTATTCCATTTGTCTAACCCCCGTTTTACTTCCACATCAAGAAATACTATAGCTGTAGGGTCTATTGTATGTGTGAATTGTATTGCTGCATTTCTGCTGTTTAACCAGCTAATGAACTCTTGTGCTACCATTTCTGATCCTTTCCACAGTAGAAAAATGTCATCTATGAAACGGGTCCACATCTTGACCCGATGAAAGAACGGAGATCCTTTTAACCACTGGTCTTCAAAGAGTCCCATGAATAAATTTGCTATCGATGGGGCACATGAAGCCCCCATCGCTATGTCTGACGTCTGTTGGTAAAAAACGTTATCAAACTGGAAAAAATTTTTGGTTATGGTTAGCTGTGATAATTCTAAAAGAAACATAATATGAGCTTCTGAAACATCCCCTCTGCTCCTTAGATGATATTCTATTGTGGAGAGTGCTTCTTTTTGTGGTATGCTGGTATAGAGTGCTGTGATGTCGAGTGTTATCAACAATATTTCAGCATCTAGAGCCCATTGAGCTTGATCTGCTAACTTTTCCAAAAAATGTGAAGTGTCTCGGATATAGGATGGTATTTCCTTTAATAAGGGCCGTAAAAATGAATCAAGATAAACTGACAATGGCTCCAGCACTGACCCTTTAGTTGATACTATTGGTCTGCCCGGTGGTTTATGCAGCCGTTTATGTATTTTAGGCACCAGATAAAATGTTGGTGCTGAAGGTGCCTTGGTATTCAAAAAAATCATTTCTTTTCTTGATATCAATTTGTTTTGTTGTGCTATTATAGTAATTTCTTTGATCTTATCCTGTAATGAAGCAGTAGGATTTGCAGCTAATTTTTTATATGTCGATTGGTCAAACAATTGTCGCTGGGCCTCTATCATATAGTCTTCTCTGCTTTGAATAACAATGGCTCCTCCTTTATCGGCTCTGGAAATCACTATGTCTTTACGCTCTTTCAATTCTTTCCATGTCTTCCTTTCTGTCCTAGATAACACATTCTTAAAGGAGGGTTGGTGGTGTTCCAAAGTTTCAATGTCTTTTAGGACCATGTCTTTAAATATTAGTAAAGCCGGGGGCAATGGTCCCGGTGGTTCCCATTTTGATTTTAAAGGAAGTGGAACCCTACGAATTAAAGGTGTCATTTCAGGGAGAGGATTTTGTGAGAAATAAGACTTTAAGTTCAATTTTCTGATAAAAGCTTCAAAGTCTATCCTGAACTGAAATGAATCATGTGTAATCTTAGGGACATAGGATAAACCTTTGCTCAATAAAAGATATTGGTCTTTCGGAAGAGGTTTCCCTGACAAATTTACTATCAGATCAGAAACATCATTGTTCGTATCTCTCTGGGTACTCACTGTTTTTTCCAGCAGTGTCATTCGCGTGTTCTGCTTCGTGTGTATACTTTTTTCTTTTTCTTTTGATCTGAGGCTTCGTCTGAAAAATCCTCCCTTGATGGTCTGCTGGAGTCAGAACTAGTTAACTCTTCTGATGAGGCTGCAAAATTAACCTGTTTTTTAGGTCTTGATTTACGTTGGCGATTGCTATCCATCCATGGATATACGTAACCTTTTGTATAATCTTCATGATCCCTTTTGAATTTTTTGGTTTTGGTTATTGTTACTTCTTGACGGAGAGTGGCTATCTGTTTATTAATGTGTTCCCATTTTTGTTTGAAGCGATCTTCTGATTCTGCATTTTTTAATTTAGTTAACATTTGTTCTGCTTCTTTCATATAGTCATCCAAAACTTTTTTTGTATTTTCTGCTATAAGGACCATGAGATCCAGCGAACACTTGTTTAATACACAATTCCATTTATTAACAAAAGCTGTATCTGTTACAAATAGCCGAGGCTCCTTGAAGACTCGCAGACCTCTGGGTATTTGTTGTCTATTGACGTACTCTATCATTGACAATCGGTGTAGCTCTGATCTTACTATCTGTTTTTGCTTTTTTAACAAAGCTTCCCAGATGGTGTCATCTGTTGTTGCTGCCAGATCTTCCATGGAGAACGGAGTTTTTTCTTGACAAAGCGAGGTAATGTGGGCCGGAGTAAAACTAAGGATGTCTTTCCAGCCAGTTTGACCTTCCATCTGTATTCCTACAAAACTAAATAATTTGGTCTTTTCGGAGTGTATTGACTAATATCAATCGAAGCTGATTACTCCACTAAAACCTTGCATTAATAATATAGATACCAGTGATTTGCTAATTATTTAAAATTATAACTTCTATTGAATGCCCATATGTAGTCTCAGACTGTTGCGCTTTGAACCTCCTCACTATTAAGGATTGTATTGCGCTTATATTGTATCAATGACTACTGGGACTTTTTTATGTGTTGCTTTTTTCATATATCACCAGTATTCTACCACCCTCGTGTTCTAAAAAATCATTGGCTTATATAAACATATTATTAAACGTGCTTATCTTCTTCTTTGTTGATGTTTTCCTTCTTTCTTCTGTAGAGATTAAATTTCTCATGGGTTTTCTCGAATTATTTGACAATAACTATAAAATTCTCTATGCCTCTTCGGGCGCCTCTTAAGCGTTTCACTCCTGCCCGTTTTTGAGTCCACGACAGACCTTCCCCCATCCTTGGCTCAGGGGTCTTCTTACAATCGCTTAATTGGGGGCCTAAGTCATCTTCCGCTTTTTCCCTCACTGTTGCTGCTAACCCCTGGAGGTCAGCCCACCCTGTGGAACCAAATCCTTGTGCTCCTCTAGTCGTACTAGAGACCATTTGTACTTCCTCGAGAGGAGGAAATCCAACTCTCTCGCAAATAATCTGGGCTATGCGATCGCCCACGCTTATCCTGAAATCTTCAGATCTGAAATTAAAGAGCAGTACCTTAACGGCACCTCTATAATCGGGATCTACGACGCCGGCTCCCACGTTGATAAAGTGTTTTACGGCTAAGCCGGAACAAGGGGCGATGCATCCGTAACATCCGACTGGTAGTTCCAATTGAAGGGCTGTATTCACTAAAGCCTTGCCATGTTTAGGGACAGTCACATTCTCAGCGCTATATAGATCAAACCCGGCTGCTTGCGGAGAAGCTCTTTTGGGTGCGTGCGCGTCTGGACTCATTCTACAATATCTCAGGACAAACACGTGTTTCTTGGTCTCTTCCTCTCTGGACAGCTGTCGAGGGGACTTTTGCGGCTTCCCAAATAAGGGATTAGGAACTGTCACCAGTTTGTGCGTGTTCGTATCCAGTATTCCAGCCGGGCTGCTTGCAGCTACCATGCCTTCCTTCTTCCGCAGACTCTGTTGAATCCCCTTTTGGAACTGGGGCCAGTCTCAGCCTAGTACTAGTTCTTGTGGCAATCGGGGTACTATGGCTACTGGAATCTCCCTTTCTACGCCTAATCCTCGTATTAGGACTCGGTAAATGGGGTACGATGATGCTGCACCATGTACACATCTGATTTTTACTGTGCCACTGGGTAGACAAGGTATGGTTTTACTTTGGGCCTCTATCTTTTGCCAAAGCCTTTTTGATACCAAACTCTGGTCGGATCCAGAATCTAATAAAGCATTCGCATTCACTCCCTGGACTGTTACCGCTAAGAGAAAACCCTCTCTGACTTGTCCTGGGTCAGCTGTTACTAATGCTGTTTTTACCTTACAATCACGGTATAAATGATCCTCACTGCCACATTTAAAACATGTTTTCCTTACACATTTCTTATTACATCTGGGCAAACACAAAGTACCAACAGCATTCATTTCTTTCTCTTTCCTTTCTGATAACGCATAGGTCGCTTTCATAGAAGCTGTGCCTTTCACCTGGGCGCTTCCTTCTGCCTCAAGGAATCGATCAGTGAGCAAGGCAGCTTCCTGGGAGCTTTTGCAGCCTTGCAATATCAGGAAGGTGTGAATATTTACAGGAACAGCGTTCATGAATTGTTCCAATATTATATTATCCAACACTGCTTCAAGCGTCTTACCGTCTGGTTCTAAGAGAAGCTCGGCCCCGTGGTTCTCTCCTGAACTGCGATCTTCTCTCACCCAACTACGCAGACTTGAGCGCCGATGGCGCCGATCACTCTCTATTGAAGATCAGACCGCCTACCAAACTCACCTCTCAATTCATCGGGAAGCAATCACAACCAAAATGAAACAATATCACACCGACACACTAAAGAGATCATTGAATAAACCACGTGACCTCTTCAACTTGGTCAAATCCCTCTCGAAAGAACCATCACCCGATCAGCACAGCGTGATTCACCCACAAGAATACGCAGACTACCTGCAATCCAAGATCATTCAAACCAAAAAGGATTCAGCAATTCAGTTTCAGGAACCAACAGGCCTAACCCTACTTGACAAGTTCTCTACACCATCCACTAAATGCATTGAAGATATCATAACATCCCTCAACACCTCCACGGCACAGACTGACCCATGCCCAGCCTTTTGGATTAAGGAACTACGTGATGTGTTCAGTCCATTCATCGCAAACCTAATGAACCTCTCCTTCACAACAGGATACTTCCCCACAACACTTAAGCAGACATCCATTAGGCCACTATTGAAAAACCCCAAGCTTGACCCGCAGAAGGCCGATTCTTATAGGCCAATAGCCAGTATTCCCTTGCTAGCCAAGATAACTGAGAAAGAGGTACAACGGCAGATTCAAAATCACATAGACTCCGCAGCTCCCCTAGATCACTGCCAACATGGGTTTAGAGAATATCATGGAGTCGAGACCCTACTTACCAGCCTATTCAACGCAATAATCACAGGCATAGACAACATCCATCAAGGTTTTGTGCTCATCTTCTTGGACATCGCCGCTGCGTTCGACTCGGTGAGTCACGAAATTCTCCTGGGAAGGTTGAAAGAGAAGGGCATCTGCAACAATGCACTAGAATGGTGTAAATCCTATTTGGAAGCAAGATGGCAATACGTAAAGTCTGGATCTGAGGAATCAAAACACTTCCATCAAAAACAAGGTGTACCTCAAGGCTCCTCCTTGTCCTCCCTACTATTCAATATTTACATGCAGCCCATCTGCAACATCATAAGATCATTTAATGTGAGCTGTTTGATATATGCAGATGACATTCTTTTATACATGCCGTTCTCCACAGCCCAAATGGACCTAACACCAGCAATAGACTGTTTCAATGCTGTCTCAGCGTGGCTTCAATCACAGAATCTACGCATTCAACATAAAAAGACAGAGGTTCTTTTCATCTCCAGAGACCCCAACTTTACTCCTCCACCCCATGTCAGTGTTAATGAAGCGGACTTACTAACCAAAGAAACAATAAGATACCTCGGAGTTACGTTGGACCAACGCCTGGATATGAAACACCACATAAACAACATTGTCAAAGCTGTGTACTTCAAAATCCGCACTATCAGGCATCTGCGCTCCCTACTGGACCCAGATGACTTCCGGACCATATACCAAGCGCTAATACTGCCGCACTTCGACTTTGCAAACGCCATCTTTCAAGGGCTCCCCCACTCCACGCTTGCCCCTTTACAGCTGGCCATGAATGCTGCAGCAAGGGTCCTACACGGAGCCGCCAAAAGTGACCACGTGACCCCCATTCTCAAACAACTTCACTGGTTACCTATCCATGGAAGAATCATCTTTAAAACCCTTCTCCTAGCGTTCAAAACAATCAAAGGTATTTCATCCCCTTCACTCACAGATCTTATTCACATGGTGCCCCCCAACAGATCCAGAAGAGCAATAGCCATAAACCTACTAGTAAAACCAAAGGAATCATCAAAGTGCAACATATCAACCACAAACAGGGCGTTCCGCTACTATGTACCTAAATGCTGGAATGCCCTACCCCCTGACATTAGGGCGATTGCCGACCCATCACAGTTCAGAAAGGCACTGAAATACCATTTATTCCTCCAATGCTACCCAAACTCCAATGATACCCCTCTGAAGAGATGACCCACTCTAAGAAACAACCCTCACGTTCATTATGTTATTTCACCCACTCATTGCCATGTAAATATCTCATGCATATAATCAACCCTGTTATCCAAGCTACTCTTTACTATGTAAAAATCTCATGTATATAGTTACCCCTGTTATCCAAGTTTGGACCCCTGTTCGATGTAAAACCAAACAGCATGTTGTTATGGTTGTTGTGTTATAATGTAAACCACGCTGATGCCAAATAGCGCGGTATATAAGAATTTGTAATAAATAAATAATAAATAACCACTTGTTTACCAGCCCTTTCAGACGATGGTATAACGCTCTAAGTGTTTCACTGGGCACTAATTTGGCATTCCTGAACAAACGGTGGTACACCGAGGGAGTTAGACCTATCCTATCTTTGATAGCTCTTTTAACCTCGTCGTAGTCATTAGCTAAAGAAGGTGGTACGGTCTGGTAAGCGGCTAATGCCTCACCCGTGAGAGACATCGCTAACCGGATCGCCCATTGGTCTTTAGGCCAATTGATCAAGTGAGCCACCCGCTCAAACGTGTCCAGGAAATCGTCCAGATTGTCCTTGTCAGAGAACTGACCAAAGTTCAATGCTTCTCTGGACCAAGGTCCTAAAGCATGAGCTTGACTTAACCGTGCTGAACCTGGTGTGGGAGAAACAGGATCCGGCTCCTTCTTCGTGCTCTGTATCCAGGCCTCCATCATATTGATGAGCGGTTTTTGCTGGGCCTCCATCCTGGCTGCAGCTCGCTCTTGAGCTTCTATCGCGAGTTCACGCTGTCGCTCAAACTGTGATGCCTTCCAGGTGAGTATTTCCTTAGTCTCCATGGTCATTCTGAAACGATAAAGCAGACAACACAACCATCCAAGTGCGGTACCACAGCATAGAAGGTACTATTCTCTTTGTCACCAGCTATACCAATACCCACAGCACAAGTATCCTTAGGTAACCCTGTTAGACACCAATTACCTGATACTAGTGGTGCGTCAGGCTTGTAATAACGTTGGTCTCCACCGTATCAGACATGCCTTCTCCGTCCAGATGCAGCTCTGCTTAGCGTTCTTCCTGTAGCTTGACCTCAGCGTTGCTCCTTTAAATCCTTGCGCATGCGTGCTTGCGCCTTAATCCGCAGCAACTACGCCAATCCGTCATACCCCCCTTGCCTAAGGCCAATGGCTGAACGGCAAAAAGCGCTGCCTTATTTGTTTTTGAGCAATGTCTCAAGCTTAGTGTGCCAGCAATGGATGCTGGGTCTTGTAGTTTAATTACTCTCCAACAAAGTATTGTGACCACACGGGGTTCAAGGCAAACAAATAAATTTTATTCAGGGTTTTCCCCCTCGCATAGAATTCTTAACGCAAGACATGGCATGGATTATTTCTCCAAAATTATAGGATAACAGGAACAATTGAAAGTTGAGAATCAAATGACAGTAGTACTGTTTCATTCACAGCTCTGCTCAGGCTTCTCTGTAATACCAGCTTCTACAGCCAAGGCTGAAGAACTGATCAGACAAACTTAAAAGTTTCAACAAAATGTCTTTCTTTCTCAGGTTTAGAAACAGCTGTGCACTTCTCTCATGCAGAGGTAACTCAGCGTAAGTCCAAGCTGTTTGCTTCACATAAAGAGCAATCCATTTCACATACGTCACTATCAACAGGTGCTTCATCAACATCTATTATCATATCTTCACAAGCTCCATTAGCATTCCCTTCTAAGGAACTTTTATAATCAGGTTTAAACTGAAGCTTATTTAAAATCTCTTGCAGTTGTCCTATAAACTGTTCTCTCTGGGTTTCACGTACACTGCTTAGGGAAGGAGTTTGATTCTCTTGTAAGAATTTGAACACAGAATCTGAAGCTGTCTCAGGGCACTTACTTGGAATACTTTTACTCCTGGCTGGAGTAGGTTTTACCGCGTTCCTGTCCTGACTTTGCTCAGCGCTGAACCTTAGCTTCTTAACAATATCCTCAGCACAGCTCTTGTTAGGGACTGAAGCACACGTACCTTTCCAACGTGCAATGCTTTCTCTACAGTCAGAGCTCTTTCCCCGGGTAAAGGTAAGCCTTTCTACTTCCTCTCTGGGTTGCTTTGGCAGAAGCTTCAGGTTTGCTTTCAGCGCTCCTTGAGAATAGGGATCAACAGCCTCTCCAGAATCCTCCTTAGCTTCCTTAGCTTGTTCTGAGTTCCGTGATTTCCCTTCTCCTGGCTTCCTCTCTCCTGGCTTCTTCCTACTAAACTCTGAGGCAGCCTAAAAATGGCTCTTCATACCAGCCACTCCCTCCTTGCTGCACATGTGAAGTTCGTTAGGGCTCCAACTAGCTCTTACGTCACTGCTGGGGCAGGGTTTAGCTCTAGCTAGTACATGCTCTGAAAGCTTGTGGTTCCATGGGAACCCTGTTTGCCTTTACTTTTAAAGGTGTATCCCTCATTTCCTTCCCATTCCATTTGGTCCACACAACTCTCCTTATCACAATATGGATGTATGTTTTAGGTCATTGTCCTGCTTGAGGACTCATGACCTTTGCCCCAGACCTAGCTCTCTGACACTAGGTAGCACATTTCGCTCCAAAATACCTTAGTAATTTTCTGACTTCATGGATTCTTTTAATACGTTCCAGGTCTCCAGTTCCTGAGGCATCAAAACAGCCCCTCAAAATTATGAAACGTCCACCATATTTAACTGTAGGAAGGGTGTGTTTTTTCCTTATAGCCTTCATTTTGTCACCCGTAAATGTATCGCTGGTCTGCATTGTTAGAGAATTCGTTTGGTTTCATCTGTCCACAGAACATTTTCCCAGAAGGATTGTGGTTTCTCAAGTGGGTTAGGGTAAAGAGCAGGTATGCCTTTTTATGTCTGTCTTTGAACAGTGGGGTCCTCCTTGGCCTTCGCCCATGAAGTCCTTTGTTTAGTGTGCGGCGTATGGTGCGGGTTGAAATCCCACTCCAGATTGCTCCAGGTCATCCTTAAGCTCTTTGAATATTATATGTGATGTTTTTCCAACAGTTTGCACTAAGCTTTGAAGATTTCTTGGTTTAATTTTCCTCTTCCCACCACGTCCTGGGAGGTTCTCGACAGTTCCATGAGCAGAAAACTTCTTAATAACATTGTGAACTGTAGACACATGAATCCCAAGGTCTTTGGAGATGGCCTTGTACCTCTTTTAAGTTTGATGTTTTTTTTTTATGATGGCTTTTCTGATGGTCTCAGACAGCTCTCTTGTCTTTACCATTGTGAAAATGGAACAGGGAGTGAATGTGGCCATTTTAAAGAAAAGAGCAATCATTCATTGATTGATTCAAGTCATGTGATTACTGACAATTAATCACAGGTGCGTCTAGATTTACTGCAGTGGGAATGTGGTTCTTCTGTTCCAACTGATTTGAATATAAGGGTGCCAATAATCATGTCCTAAACCTCCTTATAAGGGCAACACTAACTCAATTACTTAATTACACAGGTACACTAAAAAAGTTTTTTTTTAAACTGCCTCTAATGTTTCGATTGATTTTTACGTTTTTTGGTGTGCTGAATCCAAATCTGGTAACCAATTTGCTCCATCACGTACAGATTTTTTGCTACATTGGGTTAGCAGTTTGAGGTGAACGTTTCAGATTGAGTGCGATCGAGATAAAAGTTTCTTGGATGAATTCTTTATACTAATTGTTTATTCAAATAAGAATAAGTAGTTATTCAAATAAGAATAAAGAAAATTGTAACAAGGCAGCACATAAGAATAGAGTAATGTCAACAAAACACACTGTGATGGTAGCAAAATTGTCTGCACTTAAAACAGCCACATACATGTGCACAAACATTGAGCATATAAGAGCGAGGTTAGACACAAAGCAAAGCAAAGAAATGTGCAAAAAATGTTGTACAGGTATGTATGTAAGAATAGAAAACGCAAACCGCACCATTGCAATACATGAAGACAAACACCCGATGGTGTGAAAATAAAATTCTAATAAATGAGATCCGACACTGTGGTAATAACTAGCAAATTTTTATTTCAAAGTTTAGTAAAAACACAATATTTGTCAACACAGTTTAGATTTTAAAGTCATTCTTGGGTCAATCAATCTCCTGGTGGGCCCGTTTCTTCTTCCCCCGAATGCTTCTCTTGGTGCGCTGCTTGGCGTATTTTTCATCTGGGGTTTCCCGCAGCAGCAACCAGCAGAAATCAGCCATCATAGTGGTGTTCCATCTTCCTTGGTACCTTCTCTCTGCGTCCTTGATGTCCTGGTGAAACCTTTCACCTTGTTCTTCACTGTACGCCCCCAAGTTTTCGGGAAAGTAGTTCACATGGGAGTGCAAGAAATGGACTTTCAGGCTCATGTTACAGCCTTGTTCTTTGAAGGCATTGAGTATCCTGGCAACAATATCCTTATAGTTCTCATCCCGCCTGTTCCCCAAGAATTTGAGAACAACATCCTTGAAGGAATCCCAGGCTTCTTTTTCCTTCTCAGACATCGTTTCAGCGAATGCTCCATCTGAAATGAGTTTCCTTATATCAGGGCCAACAAACACTCCTTCCTTTAGCTTTGCTTCAGAAAGTCGGGGGAACTTTGAGCAAAGGTACCGAAAGCACTCACCATCTTTTGGAAGGGACTTGATGAATTGCTTAATTGTTACCCAACTTAATGTGGAGAGGTGGTAATAGAATTTTATCACGAGGTACCAAGCTCTCATGAAGAACATTTTTCTCACCGGGTCTCAAATACTCCCGAATTGGCCAGTCTTTTTTCCCCCAGTGTAGGTCGAGGGCCCGGCTATCCCACAAGCAAAGGAAGCAGGGATATTTGGTGAAACCGGATTGCTGCCCTAATAGCATGGATAGAATTTTAAAGTCTCCACAAATCATCCACTTATGCTCATCATAACGAATCTTCTGAAGAATCAGGGCCAAATTCTCGTATTTTTCTTGGAGAATAACAGAGTGAGCAATAGGAACTGAAGCGAATGTGTTGCCATTATGAAGAAGAACACCTTTTATGCTGTCTTTTGACGAATCAATGAACAGCCGCCATTCAGCAGGATCATACTTGAGTTTAAACTTTTCCATCACTCCGTATATATCGTTGCAAAATACCAAATCTTCCTCTTTGCTGAAATACTTCAAAAATTGTGTCTCGCGGTTGCGGTACCAATAAAAAGTTGTTCCTGGTGACAATAAATTTTTCTGTTTAAACCGAGAACCTAGCAGTTGGGCAGCATCTTTTGGGAGTCCTAAATCCCGGACTAAATCATTCAATTCAGCTTGAGAGAAAAGTTCAGGTTTCGGATCTGGTTCAGTTTCAAACTCGGAAGTACTGGACTCATCGGGAAAAGCCATCTGATGAGTCTCATCATGATCAGAACCGTCCACACAAATATGATCCAAAGATTTTGGTGGTTCAGGCACAGGTACTTCGTTGCTATGAGGCATAGGCCTAATTGCTGAGGGAAGGTTGGGGTAACTTATTACGTTCTTATTTTTTAAGTTGTATCCCTTCACAATGCAAGAGCAAAACTAGCAGTCACTGCTGTGGTCTCTTTGTTCACGCCACATCATAGGTATTCCGAAACGAAATGCTTGTTTTTTCCTTTCATCCATAAGCGTAGATCTTCCTCACATGTCTTGCACATTTTGTGAGGAGCCCACGGTTTGTCTTGATCGCCTAACTTCAAACCGAAATAGGCGAAATATACTTTTTTAATAAATGCAGAAATGTTCCTCTGCCACTTTTTCACGGTATATTCCCCACAAATAAAACAAAAACTGTCCGGAGAGTTGACGCAACCTCTGGCTCTGTGAGCCATCACAAATACACAGCACTGCAAACTACAACTGTAGTGAACCACTTCGGAATAAAGCTGGATTACGACTGAGCAAACAAAAGGTAATAATGAACTTGCAAGAAACTGAAATTTGACAGGAACGTTCATGTCGCAACCACCGTGTTTGAGCGAGCGAACAAGGCGAGGCGAACAGGAAAGAACATGCGCCAGCGCGAGTACTGGATTTAGCCCCCCGCCTCCCAATTGTCCTGTTAATGTATAAAATGAATACAAAACACTCTAAAATATCATGAGGGAGTGTTTCTAGTTAGTTAACCATTACAACCTCTATTTTGGGCCAAGAAAATAAACTGCAGTCGGCTAAAAAGAAATTATGTGAACATTCCTTATATGGGTAAGAAATCTAATTTTGCAAGAAAACGTGACGTGATGGAACATTTTGGCTATTTTTCCTGGATTCAGCACCCCAAAATCTATAGGAATCAGTTGCAAAACTGGAGGCAGTTTTTTGGTAGTGTACCTGGTTTGAGGAAGCAACAAGGTTTGAGGAAGAGCCTAGAGTGTCTAATGGCTTAAAACGCAACGTTGGGTTACTTACAGCCCGTGATGATTCACGGAGTAGTTGCTTTCCAGAGGTCTTCAAAGGGGATTGGCTGTTTCGGTCTTTTGGAATTACTAACTGTTTTAAAGGCAGATTAGGAAGAACTTGAGAAATATTCTCTGTCAAAACGGTGACTTGGAAGAACTGGAGTATTCTGAATTGATGGAGTTGGTACATCAGATAGCTCCGTTGATGTTTTCTAAGGACGACCGACTATTAACAGCTAAGTGATCTTCCCCCCTTTTTTTGAGCAATTTAACCTTAGAATTGGAGGATTTATCACTACTGGTCTTTTTATACTAAGGAGTTTGATCTCCTTGGTATGTCTAAGGGGTATTTCCCCCTTTTAAAAGAATAAAAAGGAACAAAACACTACAGGAAGATATAAAATTAATACTCTTCAAGGTGTGTGTTCCAACAAAAAATAATTAAGTAATTGAGTTAGTGTTGCCCTTATAAGGAGGTTTAATGGGTTTGTGGGGAGCACAATTGGGTTTAGTGAATAGGATAAATAATCATGTCCTGGCAATGTCCAAGTTTTTATACTATTTCCTACTATTTCCTTTTTAAATTGGTCTTGTTTTATTTGATTCTTTTATGTGTCCAATATGCATGCATATATAGTCCAAAGCCATTTCATTGGCCACTTTTTTCAAGAGATATTGGACATTAAGGGGTTGAACTGCAAGGGTACCAATGTTGACCACAATTGTAAACTACCTGCTGCCAGCAGGAAACATACATACCATCTTGGAGGCTCAACACAATTGCATTAGCCAAGATGAACAAATTTAACGCTGGATGCCAACCTCATATGATGTACTCCAGTAATGACTAATCAAATCATCATACCATGAAGAATGGGAGGAGTACTCCATTGCCAGTCAAGTTATGCCACTTACCTGTAAGATACTGATCGACCTGCAACCAGCCATGTACCAATGGCAGAAGACATGCTGTTATGGGCAGAAAATATTAATCATACCCCCACAGGCAATTGTGCTGGTGCAATCAGCTCAACCATTCCTGGCAATTACCCTTTTCAGTAGTAGTTCCAGGTAAGTTACATTCAGGTACAGTTGGCATTTCCCTGTCCCCATAGGGCTTACAATCTAGGTTTGTACCTGAGGCAGTGAGGGGTTAGGTGACTTACGCAAGGGCACAAGGAACAAGAGTGTCTATTGTTCTGATTTGACTGCTGTTGTCAACTACCAGTAAACTCTATAGAGGAGCTTGCCAGTGCCTGTGTTTCAACTCTCTGCCCCTCGCCCGTGCTCATGAACACTTGTCTCTGTTCTCTTTCGTATCCACACCCTCCAGTTTATTTATTTGCATTCTTTTGTTTTTAGTGCATGCCAGTCTGATAGTAGGGCACAGCAATCGATATCCAGGGTGAGAACTCCCCCACACCAAGCACAGCACTGCCCTCAGGGGGCTTGTAACCCAAATCTGATGCTCCATTACCCGGAATCACTCCTCCTCCTCTGTTTAGACTCCAGCCCTTTATTTAACTTTCTTATATACCTCGCTCTTCGGTATCAGTGTGGTTTACATCCAACACAACTGTGCAGTGCAGGAGGTCTGCACTGGACTTACAATATAACATGGGATATGTACAGGTTTGAACAGGGTAACTATATACAAGTAGATTAACAGCATATGTTCAGGAATAACTCAACTCAACTCTTATTTTCCCCTTCTCTCTTCCCCTCCATATCTTCATCCCTATCTATGGGACTCATTGCTCCTGACCCTCTCCAAGGTCTCTTGCTTATATTCCCACCTGTTCATCCTTGGGGATTTTAATGTTCACCCTGGACAGCCCTCAAGATCCCGCAACAGGACTCTTCTCACCCAGTTCCAAGATTTCTCATTCTCTCAACATGTCCATTGCCCCACTCACATAGCTGGCCACACCCTCAAATTGATTCTCACACCCTCCGACTCACCCTCCCTTCCCTCCTCCCTCCTCTCTCTCTACCTTGTTGCTACCCTGGACAGACCATCTGTGTATTCTTTTCTCCTTACAACTGCACTCGACCCCTCCCTCTTCAGCCAGTCAGTCTTCCTCAACTTCTCCAATCCGGCTGTCTCATCGCATCACAACCACCACCCTTGAACACTTCCCATCCTCTGACACATTCCTTCCTGCTGACTTTGCCTCCTTTCCCCTGACTTCCAGGTCCATACATGGAATTCCACCCTTTCTGCTGCTCTTGATCAGCTTGCACCTCTCCATCCGATGCTGTGCCCTCATAAATCCACTCATCACCCCTGGTACCACCTTAGCCTTTGACTTATCCATTCTTATCTTCATCATGCAGAACGTTTTTGGAGAAAACAGCGCACCCCTGCGCTGTTTTCTCCAATACTCCAATACTATCACCATCACTACCATGCACCACCCTCCCCTCCTTCTCAGTGCTGTACCATGCTGCTGCTGATTTTGGCTTTGGGGTTGGGGGGAACTCGGCAGCAAGCCATGTGCTTTGACACACATGGCCTGCCGCTTCTGACCCTCCAACATAACTTTGGGGGAGTCAGAAGTGGCAAGCTATGTGTACCACTGCTGCCGAGCCGATCCCGCCACTGGAATTAGTGGTAGTGGGATACAGCAACACGGCTCGACTCAGTCTCCCTTTTTTCGCAGAGCCCTTTGGACGTTCATCTAGTCCTCCTGGAAAAAAGTTGATTTCTTTGTACACCTGTGCGCTTTTTCCGGCTTGCGCCGGTTCCTTTTCTGCCTGCGAGGCCCGCTGCCTCTATATCGGGTCTCAGAACTTAGATTATTTTTTCATTTTTGGTTGTTAGGTTCCTCCAGTGCTTTCACACCCTTTTCCAACTGCTGGCCGCACCAAGGGTCTTTGACCTCATGGGGGTCCTATATGCCCCAATGGCCACCGGTTTCAAAAAATGTGATCGGTGCTCAAAAAATATCTCTCTCACCAACAAGCATGACTGTTGCCTCCGGTGTCTGGGTGCTGAAATGACCTGGAGGACTGCTCCTTATGTAAGAAAATGTCTGCAAAGGCCATCCGGAGCCATTGGCTAAAGCAAGACAACCTCTTCCATAAGGCAGACTCTACCCCGGTATCCACAGCATGCCAAGTCTCTGCACAGCTCCTCAGAGTCGCAGAAGGCCTCTGCAGTAGGGCAGCCTCGCAGGCACTCTGAGCAAGGGTCCCTGGAGCAGACATGTAAGAAGAAGAAGAAGACTTTGAGAGCCTCATCTTGGGAGGCAGACGAGCCCAGGAAATCCCAGGCATGGTCCCTCAGCTCTCGGCGGGCTTCTGAGGACTCAGAGTGGGAGCGGCCTCAAAAGGTACTTTGGACCGAATCTGAGGCCTGTGGTGATGGCCCCCAGTTCCCCGAAGGCTATCCCGCTGAGGACCCCCTCTCCTCCTCGACACCAGACCCAGTGACCTCGGCGTCAGTGTCCACGGCTGCCCTGGAGTGGGAAGCTAGCCTGCATTTTGGTCCTCAAATGCAGCATTTCTGCGTTCATCGCATCTCAGCAGATGCCGAAGCCTGGCTCTGCCGGTGCTCGTGGTGAGACCACAGGGACCTCAGCACCAAGGACTTCCTAGGCCACCGATGTGATCCCCGAGAGCCAGATGCCTCGGGCAGATCCTCGGCGAGGGTCTCGATCCTGCTCCTGTTCCTTGGGGGGGGGGACGACACAGGTGAGTGCTTCTGGCCCTGGCCTCGAAGCTCCGAAGACCAGAGCCGTCATCGTTCACGGAGCCGCCGAGCCTTGAGTCTTCCTCAGACAACTAAGACTGGGAGTCCGATGTCGAGACGTTCCCGGAATCTCAGGTCCACTGAGATCTCCCATTGGACCCGTCTCCATCCCCGACCAAATCCCAGTTCCCACCCGAGGATGCCTCATTCCTCATATTTGTTTGGGACATGGCCTGGGCCCTTTCCCTCACAACAGAGTCGGAGGAGGACCCCTGTACAGTGGAGATAGATGTCCTCCAGTATGAGGCACCACCTAAGGAGATAGATGTCCTCCAGTATGAGGCACCACCTAAGGAGACCTTGACAGTCCTATTTCCTTCCATCCTCAATTGGCTCCTCCTCTGAATGTGAGAGACCCCAGTGTCAGTGCCCATCGTTAGCCGCCACCTGGACATGATGTACTGAATCCAATGCAGCCTGGGGTTACAGAAGGTGCAACTCCCTCACACTTCCATGGTGTGGTCAAGTCAGCCATGCGCTGACAGAAGAGCCTGAAAACTAACTTGTCAGTACCCCCGGGCAGGGAGTCTTGAGTACTGGATGCCCTTGGGTGGAAATGTTACCAGGGCTTGATGCTGGCCTGCTGCATTCAGACATACCAACTCTGGCATGTTCCTCCGGGACTTTGCGAAGGAGCTCGGGGGCTTCACGGCTGGCCTCGATGGAGACCAGGTCTGTTGGCGAGTACTCTAAGTACTTGTCCTGAGCCGCCTACAACAGATTTCAGACCAGCATGAGGGTGGCTGCCGTGGGCATCGGCGCTCAGCACCAGGCCTGGCTCCAAACCTCTGATCTCAAGCAATGGGTGCAGAAGAAACTCCTCAATGTCCCATGTCTCGAGGAACAGATCTTCGGTAAGCCTATGGGAGAACAAGGCAGCCGAGATTGAGACCGAGTATGTAACTCGGACTCGACTCTCGAGGAAAATCTCAACTCTTCTGAGGAAGAAGTTGCAGGGGAAGAAGTCCCCTTTCCATAGGAAAGGACAGCCCTACCAAAGCTTATCCTCCTTATTCGGCCACCCAGACTCCGCCACAGAGTCACCAGTCTAAGTGGGCTCTAAACCTCAGGCACCAGCCCCAGCCCAGCCTGGGTCAGGGTTTTGACATCCCGTGTATAGCCTCTCTCCCACTGGGGGGTCAGCTGCCCACAGGGGGTCACCTGGTCCATTTTGCCCACAGATGGGCTTCCATCACCATCGACTCATGGGCACTTCAGATGGTAAGGGAGAGCTACCTCCTCCACCTAGACCAGCTGCCTCCACCCTTCTTTCTTGGGGAGCGGCCTCGGTCTTCCCAATCAGGTCACAATGTTCTACCTGAACAAGCAGGGAAGCACGGGTTCCTACCGCTTGTGCCAGGAGGCAGTGGCCCTCTGCTCATACACGATCAGACAGGGCATGTTGCTCAGAGCGGTATACCTTCCGGGCCAGGACAACACTCTGGCAGACCAGCTGAGCAGGGTCCTCCAGCTGCACGAATGGCACCTAGACCCTGAAGTGGTGCAGCAGCTGTTCTGGCCCTGGGGCACTCTGAGCCTGGACCTCTTCACTAGCCTGACCAACACTCAGCTACCACATTTTTGCAGCCCTCACCCACATCCGGCCCGGATAACAGTGGTTGCATTCCTGCTCCCTTGGTCGGAGAGTCTATGCTTTCCCTCCCACACCACTGATAGTGTGAACCTAGCTCAAGGTCCAGCATGATGAGGCTTCCCTCATTCTGGTGGCCTAGGCAGCCTTGGTTTCCTCTGCTGCTTTGCCTCTCGATGGGGCCCCCAGTCCCTCTTGGGGACTCCTTGGGACTTTGGACCCAGGAGGAGAGCTCAGTCCTCCCCCCCAACCTGAGTTCCTTGTCCCTCATGGCATGGTTGCTGAATGGGTTGCCCTAGAGCCCCTCAATCTTCCAAGGGAGGTGGAAGAAGTCCTCCTGGCCTCTTGCAAGGCCTCCATGAGGTGGTCCTATGCCTTCAAGTGGCGCAGGTTCTCTGTGTGATGCACAGAGCAATGGGTGAACCTGTTCTCTTGTCCGGTTCCCATGGTGCTCCTATACTTCCTTCATCTCTTCTGATCACGGAAAGGGTGTATCTGAGTGCCCTCTCTGCGAACCACCACTCGATAGAGGGCAAGCCTCTATCCGTGCATTCCCTCACTACCCGTTTCATGTGAGGTTTACTGTTATCTAAGCCTCCCATCTGCCTGCCCCCGGCGGTATGGGACCTCAGTGTGGTCCTGGCACAATTCATCAAGCTACTCTTCGAGCCCTTGGCGACCTGCCACCTCTCATAACTCTCCTGGAAGGTGACCTTCGTGGTGGCATTCACCTCTGCCCGCAGA
The DNA here is from genome assembly GCA_033557465.1 of Ichthyophis bannanicus. Taxonomy (NCBI): domain Eukaryota; kingdom Metazoa; phylum Chordata; class Amphibia; order Gymnophiona; family Ichthyophiidae; genus Ichthyophis; species Ichthyophis bannanicus. The sequence goes on along the minus strand of CM066031.1, from coordinate 161,034,620 downwards.
GTCAGTGAGCTTCAGGCCCTGGTAGTAGAGCCATCTTACCCCAGATTCTACAAGAACAGGGTCATGCTTCGCACTCATCCGAAATTTCTGCCGAAGGTAGTGTTCGACTTCCACCTCAACCAAGAGGTGGTACTTCCTACCTTCTTCCCGCGGCCCCAAACCGATAGGGCATCGGCTATCATCCATACACTGGACTGCCTGAGGGCCCTGTCCTCCTTCCTGCAGTGTACCCAGGGCCATCGCAAATCTTCGCAGCTTTTTGTCTCATATGACCCCAGTCATCTGGCGGAGGCTGTCACCAAATGGACTCTGTCCATGTGGGTGGCGGATTGCAAAGCCATTGCACACCGTCGAGCCGAAGTCCCCCTATAGCGCCAAGTCATGGCACACAATGTCAGGGCGATAGTGACCTTGGTCGCAAACCAATGTTCCCTCTAATTTTCTGTGCGCATAAAATATCAGCTGTACAACATTTGAAGGAAGGTTAAATTTTTGTGTGCCACGTAACGACACTCGGAGTTATATACTTTAAAATTTGACTACATGTCAGAATACAGTATGTACACCCACATTGATTTTAATCAAATTAAATGAAACTAGACGATTACTAAATGAAGCGAAAAATTTCTAGTAATTACAATCACAACTTTTACATTTTAAGATGTCTGTGTTTTCTATCAGAATCAGAACCGTAATTTTTGTGCGCTCTGTTGTAAAGTATGTGCGCTTGCTCGGCGAGGTGTGTGCGCGCGCACACGCGCACAGCTTAGAGGGAACAGTGTTGCAAACCTCCAGTCGGTGCCTTTGCCAACATCTGCCGGGCTGCCATCTGGTCTTCTGTCCACACTTTTGCAGCCCATTACTGCCTGGAGAAGGAGTCCTGATGGGACAATGCCTTCGGCCAGACCATACTCCGTAACCTCTTCAGGATTTAGACAGCTCCTACCCTCTGAACTTTCTTGTTCAGGCTACTGGAACCATTGTTCTCCCTGGACATTGAATACTAATAAGGTGCAATGCATGCAAAACACCTCATTATTTAAATTGGTGATCAATTCTAACCATGTTATTCTTGGAAAAACTGGAGTTATTTTCCACCAAGAACATCAAGCCACAGACATGCGGCCTTTTGCTCCAGGCTGCAACCTTAAAGGGGCCATGCTGTTGAAATAAAACCCACAGTCCAAGGATCCCCATCTCCCAGAACCACCAATGTCTCAGGGCCTCCCCTAATATTTCCCCCCCCCCCCCAACAGCACCGCCCTAAGCCAATGTAGAGGAATCCCCCTCCAAATGAATCCAATCTCCAGAATTCTTACTGAACAAACCCCTGCCCCTAAAGACCGTCCCCTCTCCACTGAAGTCTACTGGGACCTACCTTTAAGTCCCTGGTGGTCTTAGGGGTAGGCTGTCAGGAGTGATCCCCTCTTGCTCCTCCCAGCATCAGGTTCAAAGGCAGTACTCCAAGGGAACCTAATAGCATGCGTGGCAAGGTGGTGCTGTTTGTTGAACGCCTGAGTGATCAAGGTGGAGAGACAGGTGATGCAAGAGGCATTTGAGCCATGCCACGAAGAGGTCCCAAACTAGACTGCTGGAAGCCCAGGCAGCTTTAAATTAAACATTATAAATATCAACCATATAGGCAAGGAGACAAAACCGGTAGACTTCTGGCACAATGTTTAAAGGGGAGAGGGGGACCACAGATGGTGACATCACTAAGGGATGAAATGGGGACACTATGTAGAGATGCAGAGAGTATAGCTCATGTATTTCATAGTTTCTATCAAACACTCTACACCAGAGAAATCTCACACACTCACATAGCAAGCTACTTACAAGGCATTTCTTTGTCAAGGCTCACAGAACAACAGGCGGAAGAATTGGGGGCGCCCATCACAGCGGAAGAGATGCAGAGGGGAATCCAGAGGTGACAGTGCTGTAAGGCACCAGGCCCAGATGGATTTCGGGCAGAATTTTTTTAAATGTTACAGGAGGAGATGACGGCATCCTTAGTTGACTTATTTCAAGCCGGGGCACAGAATGGGCAGATCAAATGGGGAGGAAATTAAGCGAATATAATAGTAATCCCCAAACCTGGGAAAGATAACCTGCAGGTCACATCATATCGACCGATCTTAATTAATTTTGACTTAAAATTATATACCAAGATCCTCGCTGATCATTTGGCACAGGTCATGCCCCTCTTGAAACAGGAGGCGCAAGTAAGATTTGTGCAGGGCCGCCATGCCTGTCTCAACTTAAGGAAGGTCATAGCCTCTCTAGAGTGGATTCAAGAACATCAAACCCCATTGTTAATAAGTTTTGACGCCAAATAGGCATTTGATAGGGTCGAGTGGAGGTATCTCTTCCACTTATTGATGAGGTATGGGCTGGGAGAGGATTTTATACGCATGATACAGGTTTTATATGCATCTCCCACAGCAGCAATAGTGGTGAATGGGGTATTATCAGAAACCTTTTCCTTGGGCTGAGGGATGCGCCAGGGATGCCCCCTTTCCCCTCTGCTGTATATGCTCTTTGGATCCCCTGATTCGGAAGTTAGTGGCATGTGAGGCAGTTTCAGGAGTGCAGATAGGCAGGCAAGAATTTAAGATCTTGGCATTTGCAGATGATCTACTGATGCACTTTACCCACCCTCAGCAGTCATTACCAAGGGCACTGACTGAACTAAAACTGTTTGGTAGAGTGGCAGCTCTCTGTATAAATTATGAAAAATCAGAGATGTTGGATATACTGGGGAGATTACAAACCTCCTGGGGTACATCCTTCCCATTGCGTTGGACGAGGGAGGCATTTAACTATTTAGGCAGTCAGTTGCCGGGGAATCCGGCCCTTCATTATAAGCTTAATATATCCAAACTGTTACAACAGCTTCAGACATGCAGAGGGACTGTACTCCCCTGTCACTGTCCTTGTCGGGGCGGGTGGCGGCCTTCCAAATGATGATGTTCCCTAAACGTTTGTCAGGGAACATATATATGTTACAGATCTTGCCTTGCCGCATGTTTAGGAGACCACTCAGTTACATCCTTTTAATCAATATTTGTAAAATCAAAAAAACTCCGCTACTTAGCTGGATTATAAACGACGAAATTCAAAAGCTCAGGCACGACGTGCACGTTTTGGGTCTGTGCCCTGTTTCAAGTGCTGCCTTCTATACTTCAAATCAACCGCCATCAAACGCTGAAATCAGCTGTTTCCTCAAAAGGGTCAAAAGCTTCTAAGAATGGCTATTCTTTGCTGTCAATCACACCAAACCACCAATGAAACTACAGGAACACCCCACTAGTTCAGGGGAAACCCTGTGCTCATCAGATGACGTCAATTAATGCTAAGCCAATCGATTTCTTTACAAATATTTACAAATATTGATTAAAAGGATGTAACTGAGTGGTGGACATAGTTTCAATATATGTTCCTTTCCTGTAACATCCGACAAAAAATATTTTTGAAATGTTTTCACGGGAGTGTTTTGGTGTTCTTTTTGATGCATTATTGATAGTTATCACCGAATTGGGTTTTTTTGAGCATGTTTAGGAGAGACATTTTACAATTAGATCAGGCACTGAGGGGGGTTCCTGTGGAAAGGCCGGAGGGCATGTATCCCCCCTACAACGATTCAGGGGTCCTTGGAAACAGGTGGGGAAAGGGCTACCAGATATCGGGAGATATGCAATGGCCTGTCAATTAAGACACATTGACGACTGGTTGGGAGAGAAATACTGTCCAACAGAAAAGCACAATCCACGTACCAACAGCAGACCCAGTAAAAACCGTGGAGGCAAGGAAGGAACTGTTTATACCACCTTTATTTTGGGCCTGGCTTTATGAAATAAAGGTGGTATAAACAGTTCTTTCCTTGCCTCCACGGTTTTTACTGGTTGGGAGAGAAAGACACCTTTACCCCACAGGCAGTAGAGCAGGCGCTTGTGGCGCCACACTCACTGTTGGCAGGGCTGCATATGAATGCAGCAGAGATACTGCAACACCTGGCAAGAAGCCTGCTGATACAACCGCTGCGAGGTGTATGGTGATACCTATGCACACGGTGGCAGAGATCACCAGATGTCTCGAGTTGGCTACCTCTTCAAGGCAACATAAAATTTCCCCCAGGGACAGAAATGCAGATATTTTGGGATTGGGCTGCATTTGGAATCCAGTATCTAGGAAACATGGTAAACAAAGTCGGAGAGGAAACATTTGTCTCCCAACCCAACTCCCCCCCCCCCTCGCTCACCCAAATTGTACATAGTTAATGTATTATAGTTATGTTATAAAACATTGTTAGTTATGTAAGTTGATTATTGTTCAATGTACAGTTCATTGTTATGTTATATGTAAACCGCCACTGATCTCTGGAAGTAGCAGTATATAAAAGCTTTTAAATAAAAAAAAAATAGTAGACGAGGCAGGTGGGTGTCGGTCTTTTAGTGAGTTACAGCAGGCCTTTGGAATAAGATCCCAGCACATTTTTGCATATTATCTATTGCGGCATTATGTAGGTTTGTTGCCGAAGGATGCGTTGCGGGTGACCTTGGCAGCCCAAATCCTGGAATTTTTTGAGTTGGGAGAACTGAAGAGTATGACCATTTCGAGATATGCAGCTAAAAGTGGCAGGCACCCATAGATTATGCTGGGGTAGAACAGAAATGGGAAGAAGAGCTGGGGACTCAGGTGGCCCTAGGTACAATAGGGGGGGGGGCAATACGTTGACTTAACCTTTGGATTCAATTGATGAAGCTAAGAGAAGTGCAATTTTGAACAATCAATAGGGCTCACATTTCCCCTAGACGTGCAATGAGGAGCGGAATAACATCCGACGGCAGCTGTCGTCGCTGTGGTGCTTCAGTGGCAGGACTTAGCCACATCTGGTGGACATGTAGGAAAATTTGAGGTTATTGAAGGCAGGTACAAAGGTATCTCATAGGATCACGGGACAGGAGCTGAGGTGTGGACCAGTACCCTAGTTATTTTTGATCAGCTACCACAGACATGCCTTAAACAAAAATGGATAAGACTGTTAGTGCGTAAGGCCTGCATGGTGGGCAAACAACTTATTCTATGCCACTGGAGAGACCCTACAGCACCCACATTTTGGGAGTGGAGGACTCGTTTTCATCAGCTGATGCTACTGGAGTGATTAGACTCCAAAGGGAACCATAGTAGGTGGGCAATATTTCTCCTATTGTGGGGACAATATATAGATACTATGACACCCTACATGTGAAACAAATTATTAACTGGGTAGTGGCCGGGGATGAGGGGCACTCAGACTGCCAACATTGACGAATATCAACAGAATACAACACCCTAAGCAATAACTGAAAGAACGGATGAACCACAGTAAGCAGGGAGTGTAGATGGGGGGGGGGGGGGAGGAGAGAGATGGAGGGGGGGAGGTGAGGTGTTTATAAGTATGTTAGAGTTGAATGTTTAAAAAAAATTTGGAAAAATGTTGCTGTATGACAAAACTCGAGTGTGGTGTAAGTGTACCCACCACGCCCGAAATATGTATTGTTTTGATACAGATTTAATAAACAATATTTTTAAAAAAATGAATCGGACCAAGGGCAGATTTCTGTGGCACACCACTGGTAATTCTTTTCAGAGTGAGCTCCATTTACCTGTACCCTTTGTCGCTTCCCACACAACCAATTTCTAACCCAATCAGTAACTTTAGGTTCCATCCCTAGGGTGCACAGCCTATGTGGAACAGTGTCAAAGGCTTTACTGAAATCTAAGTACACCGCATCTAGAGCTTTCCCTCAGTCCAACTCCCTGGTCACTCAGTCAAAGAAATTAATCAGATTTGTCTGATAAGACCTGCCTCTGGCGACTCCATGCTGCCTTGGATCCCGCAGTCCATTGGATTCCAGAAACCTCATTATTCTCTCTTTTAGTAGCCTTTCCAATAATTAACTTATCACAGAGGTTAGACTAACCGGCCTGTAGTTCTTAATGTCATCCTTATGTCTACTTTTGTGTAAAGGGGACCACATGTGCCTTTCTCCTGTCCTCTTGCACCATTGAAAAGGTTGAACAGTGGAACCGCTAGAACGTCCCCAAATTCCCTCAATATTCTTGGATGTATCCCATCTGGACCCAGGACTTTGTCTGCTTTTAGCTCAGCTAGTTCCTCATGAACACATTCTTCTGAAAATCGTTTGAGATCCCATTGCTTCTGTTTCTATTTGTGGGTGTTTTCTGAGGTCCTGCTCCTGGCCCTCCATCTGTGAACACAGAACAGAAATATTTGTTAAGCAATTCTGCTTTATCCTCATCAGTTTCTATGTATTCCTCCCCTTCACCCTTGAGTCTGACAATACCACTTTTGCCCTTCCAGCTCCCAATAACATATCTGAAAAGGGTCTTATCCCCACATTTTATTGCATTGGCTATTTATTCTTCTTTTTGTATCTCTGCTTTCCTGACTACTTTGTTAGCTTCTCTTAAGTTTTTCCAAATATAGATGCCTGTCTTCCTCTCTCTGTGATCTCTTGTATTTCATGAAGCCTCCCTCTTTTTCGTCACCTTTTCAGTTACTTCCTTTGAGAACCATAGCAGCCTCCTTTTCCTTTTACATTTATTTACCTTTCTAACAAAAAGGATGGTTGCCCTTAAAATATCCATTTTCAGTTTTGCCCACTGTTTTTCTACATCTCCCAGCTATTTCCATTCCGCTAAAGACTCCTTGAATATTGTCCCATCTTGGCAAAGTTAGTTTTCCTAAAGCCTAAGATTCTTGCTTTTGAATGGATTTTATCAGCCTTAGTCCTAATACTGAACCATACCATCTGGTGATCACTGGATGTGAGATGATCTCCCACTGTAACATCAGAAACACTGTCCCCATTGATAAGCACTAAGTCCAGTATAGCCCCATCACATATGGGTTCTGTTACCAGCTGCCTGAATAGTTCTCCCTGTAGAGAATCCAGGATCTCCTTCCTTCTAGATGACACTGAAACAGCGATGTGCCAATCCACATCCGGCATATTGAAATCGTCTATCAGTAGCACTTCTCCTTTCATGGCAATACTGTGTATGTCTTCTATTAAATCTTCGTCCACTTTTATGCCCTGTGAGGGAGATCTGTATATAACTCCAGTGTAAATGGAGTTCCCTTTCCCTCTTTTTAGCTTAAACCACAGTGCCTCCTCTCTTCCTTTTAAGCCCTGCAATTCTATAGCTTTAATATTATTTGTTACATATAATGCCAATCCACCTCCCCTTCTTCCTACCCTGTCCTTCCTGTATAAAGTATAGCTCGGTATAATTACATCCCAGTCATGGTTTTCTGTGAACCATGTCTCTGTGACTACCACTAAATCCAAGTCAGCGTCTTCCATTAAAACCTCAACATCTGGGATCTTATTTCCCATACTATGGGCATTTATAGACACTGCTTTCCAGATGTTGGCCCTTTTACCCATTTCTACAGAGGTATTTAATGTTTCACTTACCCTAAGGGCTTTCTTTGCTTACTTATACTAAATTGGAAAAATTCTTATTTGCCTGATCCTTACTTAAAACACATCTAGGCTGCTTCAGCCATTGCTGCAACCTCTCTATGGAGATGTTCTAACTTCCCATTTTACAAGTAGACTTTGAAGATACCTCACTCCAAACCATGCACATCTGAGTGAGAATGCCGACTTTTTCCATGATCTAGTTTAAAGACTGTCCTGTTTCTTTTTTTAAATGTTAGCACGGCAACCAGGTGGAACCTGGTTAAAGTGAAGGCCAACCCTTCAGAGTAGGCTCCTATTTCCCGAAAATGTTCCCCATGTCCTAACAAGTTTAAAGGTCTCTTCCTGCACTCATTCATACAGTGAGACTCTAGAGCCTGCTTCTGCAATGGGGAGCACTTCTGAGCATTCTACCCTAGAGGTTTTGGTATCTAAGCCTGACTTCCAGAATATCCCCTTCTGCCCTTTCCTATGTCATTGGTGCCCACATGTACCACAACAGATGGCTCTTCCCTAGCACTCTCTAAAAATCCTATCAGAGGGAGATGTGGCCTAGTGCTTGTGGCAAGTTACCTTGGGTCAGAGGGCCAGGGGTTTGAATTCCGCGAGAGGGCAGCAACCTTAGGCCGGAAGGACAGGGGTTTCTAGTCTCACAGGTGCTCCTTGTGGCCTTGGGCAAGCCACTTAACCCTCCATTGCCTCTGATGCAAAAACATAGATATTGAGCCCTTCAGGGACAAGGGAAAAATATATATACAGTGCCTGAGTGTACATCACTTTGTTAGAAAAGCAGCATATAAGCCTAGTTTAATAAATAAATCTAGGGATTACATGAGGTTCAGGGGTGACTCTAGAGTGAGGCAGCCATCTCAGGCAGCAAAACTCTGGGAGTGGCAAAAAGTGTCCCCAAAGCATCCGTGTGGCAGCCATCCTATTTTGTTGCCATTTCTTTCCCCTTCAATCTATGCAAAATTATGCTGCTCGACTAATCTTCTGCCAGTCTCGCCATGCTCCCTATCCAATTCCGCATCTAATTCAAACTTCTCCTGCTGACCTATAAATGCATTCACTCTACAGCTCCTCAGTACCTCTCATCTCTTATCTCTCCCTACATCCCCTCTCGGGAACTTCGCTCCTCAAATAAATTACTTCTATCTAGGCCTTTCACTCGCACCGCTAACTCCCGACTTCGCTCCTTTCACCTTGCTGCACCTAACGCCTGGAACAGCCTATCTGTATCTATACGCCATGCACCCTCCCTGGCCCTCTTCAAATCCAGATTGAAGACCCACCTCTTCACTATCGCTTTCAGATCCTGACTTCTATCCTTTATCTCAACCTGACTCCATTCAATTTTTCATGACCGAATTGTAAAGACTATATTGTGCTTTGCACCGAATTGACTAATGCTCTGTATTGTCTCAATTAGTTTGTAAGCTCAGACGAGCATGACTCTGATGAGCAGGGACTGTCTCTGTATGTATGCCTGTACAGCGCTGTGTGCATGGCGCTATATAAGTGCTAAATAGTAGTAGTAGTAAATAGTAGGTGAGAGGAGGCTACTTTTCTTTTTCTCTTCCTCTGCCTGGGTCGGTGAGCAGGATGCCATTGCAAGCAGAGGGAGAAGGGTGAAAAAGAGCCTCTGAAAGAGACAGAGAAGTGGCAGAAGTATAATTTTAAAAAGATGGCTGCACAGGGCCTAGGAGCTCGCATGTGTGCTCAACATCTGCTGTTCCTACCCCCTCCAACACACAAGTCTACATTGAAAGGGACGGAATCAATAGACACGCAACACGCACATAGGCTCCGAGGCCTCACTCTGTCACAGGCTCATGAGAAGGATGGTGGCGACATGAGAAAGGGATGCGACGTGGGATGCTAGACAAGGGAAAGTGAACAGAGATGATTCGGGGGAAGGAAAGAGAGAGGGAGAGATGCTGGATCTGGATGAAGGGGACGAGAAGAGAGAGAGGAGGTGGGGGAGAGATGGAAAGCTGCAGTAAAAAGATGTATTTGAAGGCTGGATGGTGAGAAGGAGTGATGAGATCTGAGAAGATAGAGAGGCAGAAAAATAAATGGAAGAAGACTGCAGAAAGTGAAAAAGCACTATCAGAAATGGATGCAGGAGAGAAAATGAAGACAGGAGGAGAGAGAAGACATGGCAAATGGACAGGAGGTCCTGGAAACCAAGTAAAGAGGACAGAGGAAAGAAGAACCAGAGACTAGGTCCAGCATGATCAGAAAACTAAAATCACTAGACAACAAAGGTAGAAAAATAATTTTATTTTCAGTGTAGTGATTAGAATATGTCAGTTTTGGGAATCTACATCTGTCACACTATACGGGAGGAAATGCATCTCTTTCTATTTCCCTGGTGTTGTACAGCATGCAGAGTCCGGCTTGGGGTTTTAGTTTAATTTATGTCTACATATTTCAGCTTTTACTTTGTGGTAATGTATCCTGTACTGGGAGAGGGTCTATCGGTGATCCGTATGTGCAACAGAGGTCAAGTGTTCTATTAGCATTGAATGTCTCTAGGGATCTTCAGTAATACAGCGTGTTCCATTTGCCCAATATGTGTATTGATGGTCTTGGGCAGTAGTTCCCAACCTGTGGTCAGTGAGGCTGTTACCGGGGGATCCCCAAAACAGAAAAAAAGAGGCCGGTGGGGATGGGCTATAAGAAGCAAGAGATTGGAGGAAACTGGCAGCAGGGAGGAAGAGAGAAAGAGGGGACTAGTTGGGGGGGAGGGGGAAAAGGGACTGGCAGATAGAGGAAGAGGAAGGGAAGTAAAAAGGACTAGTGGGGAGAGGCTTGGCATGAAGTGAAAAGATCTGGGAAGAACGGTGGGGATGAATGGCTTGCTTCTCTCTTTGCCTTTTTCTTCCACTGCTAACTCTAGACTTCGATCCTTTCACCTTGCTGCTCCTTATGCCTGGAACAAATTACCCAAGTCTGTACGCCAGGCTTCATCTTTCCCCCTTTTCAAATCCATGCTGAAGGCTCACCTCTTTGAGGCTGCTTTTGGTTCCTAATCCCTTGTTCTCCTTACCTTTCTCTATTTGTACTCTTTCTCAACAATTGTGTTGTCTGTCTTGCTTAGATTGTAAGCTCTGATGAGCAAGGACCATCTTTTACATGTATTTATTTATTTATTTTATTTATTTAACATTTCTTCTATACCGCGCTATTAAAATCAGCGCGGTGTACAATGAACAAAACATACTGCAATGCATACAGGCAACATTGAGTTTACAAAGAACAGGGAAAAATAACACATGGGATAACCGGCAGAACTATGTACAGGTTAACTTTAAACTATATACTTTAACTATATGCAATTTTCTAAACTCGTTTGTATATTGTAAGTGATTTCATGTGGATGGTGCAGGTAAATGGTTATCATGTGGGCTAACCATTTTCTGGTTGTATTAGGGTGCTAAGGCGTTTGGGGTATGTGGGAAGCTTGCTGGAGGTGTGAGTGTCCGGGATGACTTCTGGGTAACATTTTGTGAACAGATGGTGTTTCAAGGCTTTTCAGAATAGTATTAGGCTTTTGATGCCACGGATTTCATGGGGAAGTGTATTCCAGTTTAGAGGAGCGAATATTGAGAAAGCTCTGTTTGAAGTAGCCTTAATACATGTCATCATCCTAGGAACTATTAAGGTGTTCATAGCAGTAGGCCTCCTGTTTCTATTTTCGAGGGTGCTGTGAATTAGCTTACTGATTGGTGTAGGTGGGTAGTTATTCAAGGCTTTGAAAGTAAGGACTAGTGACTTATAGTGGAGTCTGGCTTGTAGAGGTAGCCAGTGCAGATCTTTCATGATAGGCGTTATATGTGCAAATCTTGGTGACCCAGAGAGGACTCTTGCAGCTGCATTCATAGCCAGGCGAAGCGGATTTAAAGTTGATTGAGAGATCCCATGGAGGATGATGTTCGCAAAATCGAGGTGTGGGAGGACTAATGCCTGGAAGGTTGATCGGTAGTCAGTATAATCAAGTAGGGGGCGGAGGTGGCGTAGTGTTCTGATCTTATGATATATAGTCTTTGTCACATTCTTCACATGTGTTGTCATATCCAGGTGCTGGTCCAGTGTGATGCCGAGATATCGGATTGTGGGTTTGGACTTCAATTCTATGTTGTTGACCAGTAGCGATGGAGGAGGTATGAACTTACGATTCCTTGTAACAAAAAGAACGTCAGTTTTGCTGTGATTGATTCGTAGGTTCTGTGTCAGCAGCCATTCAGCTACTGCTCTGAAACAATTGATTATTGGGGAGAACACTGGTTGGTCAATTTTGAACGGCATGTATAGGAGGATGTCATCTGCGTATGCCACGCATTGTACATTGTAAGATCGGATCAATTCACATATCGGCTGCATATATATATTAAACATCAGTGCCGATAAGGAAGATCCTTGAGGTACACCTTGGGACTGTAGGAATGGTTCAGAGGATTCATGGCCTGTTTTGACTTGTTGCCACCTGTTGGAAAGGTAGGATTTACACCATTCTAGTGCTGTGCTTCGAATCCCCTTTTCTATCAGGCGTTGCAGAAGTATATCATCCTAGTGCTGTGCTTCGAATCCCCTTTTCTATCAGGCATTGCAGAAGTATATCATGATTCACAGAGTCGAAGGCGGCGGAGATGTCTAGGAAGATGAGAACAAATCCTTGTTGGATGCTGTTTATTCCAGTGACCAGATCATTGAATAGTGTTGTAAGGATTGTGTCGACTCCATGTGCTTCCCTGAAACCATGTTGTGATTGGTCTAGTGGTGCTTCCGTGTCGATATGATGTTGGATCTGTTGTTGAGCAGCTTTCTCGATGATTTTTGCTAGCTGGGGGATGCTCGAGATTGGTCTAAATGATTCAACTTTGGATGGGTCAAGTTTACTGTTTTTCAGTAAGGGCCTGATAGAGGTGTGTTTCAGACTCTGTGGGAATGAGCCTGTTAGAAAGGACTGGTTCAGTATCTTGCACAAGATTTGGCTTAGATCATGTCGCAGATCTTTGATCCAGCTGGCTGGGCATGGGTCGTTAGGTGCTGTGCTAGGATTGATGGAAGCAATAATGTTCTCAATCTCACTAGATGATACCGTATTGAAATTACATAATGGTGTTATTCGGGATGCCTTAGGTGATACAGAGGAGTGGCTGATATTTATGTTTGTGCTGGTCTTAATCATTTTTGATTGCAGGTAGTTTGCGTAGTCCTGTGGTTGAGGCATTGCAGGTTGGGCTGAAACCAGCTCTCCTTTATGGATTTTACTAACCTGAACAGTGCATGTGGTTTATTGATGGAGCGTTTCAATAAGTTTGTGTGGTAGAGTTTCCTACTCTGTGTTATCTTCCCACGGTGGATAGTTAAGTGTGAATTATATGCTGCAAGGGCTTCTGGGGAGTGGGTTCTTCGCCACTGTCTCTCAAGTTTGCGTAGGTGGTGGAGAGATGTACGAAGGTCCGTAGAGAACCATGGCGCGTGATCTCGTTGTCTTATTTTCTTATCATTGTGCAATGGACATGAGGCAGCTCTGAGGTTTTCATCCCATTTGGATATAAGGTCGTCTAAGTTGAGGGAGGTGTTGGTCATAAGTGGTTGAAGGTTTTCTAAGACAGCGTCACGGTTGAGAGGTTGAAAGCGGACTGTGTGGGTCCCAGGTGTGTTAGATGGCATTTGGCTCTTGTGAGAAGTATAGGTGGGTATATTGAATCTGATAAGATTGTGATCAGACCATGGCACTGGTGTAACTGACAGTGCAGGGGCTTGGTGTGTTAAGGTGTTGAAATGAGGTGCGAAAATGAGGTCTAGTTTACCTCCCTTCGTGTGAGTGGGTGAGTCGACGTATTGTTTGTAGCCTAGATCCTCTAGTGCGTCTAGAAACGCTGCTGAGTGGCTGTCATGGAGAAGATGGGAGGTTGAAATCACCAACTAACCAAATTGGAGAGCGTGAAGTGGATGTTGTGCATGCAAGCTCAATTATTGTTGGAAGGTCATCTGGTAATGGGGAGGGTGCTCGATAGAAAAGGTTGATTGTGCAGAGCTCATTAGATATGGTGAGGGAGTCAAGGTGGGTTGAACTGGAGGAGTTGCATAGCTTGAAATTTAGATCTGCTTTGGCGAGGATGAGCGTCCCGCTTCCTTTCTGAGTGGATCTGTGACATGTGTATAGATCAAATCCTGGTGGCAGCATCTGATTCAGGAGGACGTTGTCACAATCAGATAGCCATGTTTCCGTGACCATCAGGATGTCGAGATTGTATAGTGGAATCAGGTCAATGGCTGCAGGCCATTTTGATCGTACTGATCTGGCATTTATCAACGCACATTTCAGTAGGCGTAGGCGATGTTGCTTCTCAGCTTGTGTCTTGCTTATGGCTTGTAGAGGAATGTTAAGTAGATGGGAGTGGGATGTATGGTTGCTTTTTGCCGTTGTGTGGTGGGGGAATTCGTACCATCTCCTTCCAAATGAATGTAGTATTGGTATGTAGTTGGTATCATGGTTGAAAGCGTTTGAGACGCAGGGGAGACCAAGGGTAAGGAGGGTAATGAGTGAAAACAGGACTGTGTACATTCTAGATTAATAGCCGTACGGTACCGTCAAGTCAATTGGGGATAACAGTATGAGTAGATACAGTTTAAAGATTACTGGGTTACAAATAACAGTGTATGAGAGATGGGTATGAGAGCTAAATTGCTGGCAACAGTATAGTGACTGATTATTACTGGCAACAGTATAAGGGTTACAAACAGTATTACAGTGTATGTAGGGTGGATAAGAGAACTAATTACTGGCAACAGTATTGTGACAATTATTGTTGGCAATAGTATAAAGGCTAATTATTACTGGCAACAGTAAAATGACTACTGAGTTGCAGACACCAGTATAACAGTGTATAAAGATAGGTGTGAGAACTAATTATTACTAACAACAGTATATGTACCAGGTTGGCAACAGTTTCCAAAGGCCTGTATGGCTACTGGCAACAGTATAATGGCTATTGGCAGTAGTTCAGGAAGTTGCTCGGAGATGATTGACAATATGATATATAGTCATAGGCAACAGTTCTAATGGTATGTAGAGCTACTGGCAATATTATAATGGCTGCTGAATGCAGAGTATGACAGATAGTACTGACAGTGATATAAAAGGTTACTGACAACAGTGTATTAAACTGATAGTAGGATATGAATAGAAATTACTGACGACAGTATGATTAGGTGTGCTAGTAGTCACAGTTATAGTCAGTTCATTTAGGTGATGTACTTGCTCTGGTCGGTGGTTGGTCTGGTTGATGGTGGAAGCGAGCTCGACCATATGGGAGCTCCAGCTGGGTGGTTATATGGTTCTTGTTTGGTGATCAGTGATCTCTTCTGATGAGGTTGGTGTGTTTAATCAAGGAGTCTGGCTGATAGCTGCTTATGCTTTGAAGGGTGCTCTCCTGGTAGTGCAGTTCTAGGGTCCCCTGATGCAGATAATGAGGAATCGGAAGTTTATGCTGTTGAGCTTGAACAAGCCATGAAGATTGTTCAGCTCACAGAATTAATCATGGCAGAGTAAGTTGAGTTGTTCGAGCTGATCCTCAAAGTATAGGAGGTTAGAGTTTCAGAGCTGCTTTTCGATCCACGCCTAAGGGCCCTCTGGCGAGGCCCTCAGGTGCGGGCCCGCGAGGCGCCGGTTTTAAAGATGTAGCACGCTGCCCTGATTGGGCAGCGCTTCTGGTGGGGGTGGTGCTCCCTCGGTGCTCCGGCCTGCTCTATCCCCTCTGGGAGAGCCGATCACAGGGCTGGAGTGCAGGAAATGTAGCTGTACAGCGCTGCATAGGCCTTGTAGCACTATATAAATGATTAATAGTAATAGTAGATCTAGCAATTCTGAGAAGAAGCTGTAAATTGTTGGAGACATTTTTTTCTTTCATCCTTTAATTTGCAAATTAACAGCCATAGCAGTCTGCCTTTCCTCCCCCCTCCAGGAGTGCAAAAGGCAAATGCCCAGCTTTTCCCAACCAGAGAAAGAGCCCCCTAATTACATTTGTAATCTTGCAAAAGGAGCCCAGAAAACAGAGAGGAGAATGCCTGCAGGAGCTTCTGCTTAGGCAGCCGACTGCCCCCAACTTCCTGCTCTCTCTATACAAACACTGTTGCAGCTTTCTAAGGTGGGACACTGCAGAGTCACCTCTGACTTTAACAGGACTCAGAGCAGAGCTATATAAATCTCTTCCCAACTTGCAGAGAAAAAACAAATATTGTCCACAAACTTAAACCTAGCACTTTCTGACATAGCAAAAACCACAAGAAAAGGAAAAGCTACCTCAATGAAGAAAAAGAAAGGTATGTCATTACATCATTTCAAAAGTAAATCGCTTAGTAAATAGGTAAGTTGCTGGTGTCTGCTTCTGGTGCTGCTTATCGGGGAGGAAGGGAACCAGTGGGTGGCTGTTTCTGCTCTGCAGCTCCGGTGGTGAATGGGAGGATAGTGAAGTTTAGTGCTTGCAGAGATTCAACAGTGAGATGGAAGTCCGGTTACCGGAGATCTGGAGGGTGGCTGATGAGAGCGCGGCTCAGTGAATGACTCCTAAGGTCTTGTAATGAGAGAGGGAAGCCACTGATGCAACCGCTTAATACAGGACATAATGGGGAGAGGTGGTGGGGGTGGGGGGGTGGGGGGGGGACAGAGAGGAATCTATGAGTGAGAGAAGCAGACATGCAGAGGAACATGGTGAGAGCGAGGCCCTTGAATGACAGAAGGATGTGGGGGGGATGAGAGTGATTGGGAGATGATGCACCAAACCATCTGTACTCCCCTTTTCAAAATATGCCGTCTGCCCTTGTGTATGGGCAGTCTGAAGAGCAGAACCCTTGATCGCTCTAGTGAACAGGGGGGGGGGGGGGAATAATGCCTGCTGCAAATATGCCCAGTGGGGCAAAGACTGATGAACAGCTTGCATGATCCTCCGGTGAGTGGAAGGCTCCCTCTAAGGTATGTACTCTTGGCTAGATTGCAAGCTCTATCCAAGGCTGTGCAAGGATACAAGACGCCCTAGTTGAATCTCATTCCAGGCGCCCCTCTGCTCCTCTTCAGGACCAGCAGCTCCGGCAATGACTTGAAACAGCACTGCAGTGCTTACCCAAACCTCCAGCATGGTGGTGCTCTTCCTGCTTCTGCTCCCTCTGATGCAAGTGTCGTTTTGCATGGGAGCGAAAGCAAAGACCAAGGTACTGTTGACAGGGGACTTATCAGACTGGAAAGTACCATCCTTGTGTGGGGGGGGGGGGGGAGGAAGGATACTAGAATTGCTGCAAAAAGAGATGTCTCAAACAACTGGTTGAGGAGCAAATTCATGGCACTATGACGCTGGATCCGGGACTGATCGAGAAAAGTGCTACTGAGATGGTGGTAAGCAACAGTCTAGGGGGCCTGCGATCACCATACCACATGGTTCAATTTATATTAAGGGATCAGATTCAAACTAGAATATAAAAGGGATCCTAGGTGTCAGAAGGGGTCCACTTTAAGGAAATGAATGTTCATGTTAAGCAGGCCTTGTCAGGAGTAGGAGATGAAAGACGTACAGAGGAGGTATGGATAGAAATAGAATGGAATACAGAAAAGGCAAGACATGTTAGCAAGAAGAAGAGGAGATTGGAGGAATCACAGTCGTTCACCAAAGAAGTAACATCTTTGTTAGTGATATTGCAGGACTGTTGGGTAAGGTATGCTCGTTTGCGGGTGACACTAAAATCTGCAATAGAGTAGACACTCGGGAAGGAGTAGATAACATAAGGAGGGATCTAGCTAAGCTTGAAGAATGGTCTAGACTTTGGCAGCTGCAATTTAATGCTAAAAAATATAGGAGGTGAGCCTTCAGCATGGATTTGAAAAGGTGGACAGATGAACCCTGACGTACAGACTTGGTAATTTGTTCAAGACATAAGGAGCAGCAAGATGAAAGGATCGAAGTCTAGAGTTAGCAGTGGAAGAAAAAGGCAAAGAGAGAAGCAAGCCAGTAGGTGTTCATGGGGAGGGGTGTAGGGAGAGAGGAAAGATGGTGAGGAGCAGTAGAGTGAATGCATTTATAGGTCAGAATGAGAAGTATGAATTGGATACAGAAACAGATAGGGGGCCAGTGAAGTGACTTGAGAAGAGGGGTTGTATGAGTAAAACGGGACTGGCAGAAGATTAGTCGTGCAGCAGAGTTCTGAATAGATTGAAGGAGAGAGAGGAGATACACAGGGAGACCAGCAAGGAGGAGGTTGCAAAGTCTAGACGGGAGGTGACCAAACAGTGGTGTTTTTAGTAGTGTGTTCAGAAAGGAAGGGGCAAATTTTACTAATAATAATAAAAAAAGAAACAGTTTTTAGCAATCAGTTGGATGTATGTGGAAAAGGAGAGGGAGGAGTCAAAGATGACCCCATGGTTGGAGCTGAGGAAACAGGAAGGAGAGTATTGTCAACCATGAAAAAGAAAGGAGGAAGTGGGGAGGAGGGTTTAGGGGGAAAAATAAGAAGTTCGGTTTTGGTTATGTTCAGTTTCAAACGGTGGTGAGACAGAGACATGGAAATGGTATGAGAATGGAGGATTTGAAGTGAAATTTGGGGTAAAAAAAGGAAGTGATATAAGGGAAGAGAGAGGGGAGGAAAGGAGGGAGGGGAAGAGGGGACACTGGGGGTAGAGGAGGGCAGGAATGGGGGAAGGGAAGCTAGAGAATTTTAGTGTAGTTGAGGGAAGTGAAACATGGGAAAACAGGGTAAGGAGGGGCATAGCAGGAGGGAAAGGGAAGATTTTTATTTATATTTTTTTCTTGGACTAGATTCAAGATAGTAACATAGTAAATGACGGCAGATAAAGACCAGTATGGTCCATCTAGTCTGCCCAGTAAGATGGAAAGAGTAGGTGCACCTACCGCTCCGTGCAGGCCACCCCTCCCCATGTCTTTGTTTTAGGGGTGAACCCACCGCTCCGTGTAGGACACCCCTGTACGTTGAGAAATTAGATAGTTAATTTTATTTTGATTTTATCCTGTTGCTGTTAAAGGATCTACTGTGTCTGTCCCATGCCATTTTGAATTCTGTCACTGTATTTGCCCCCACCACTTCCATCGGGAGGGCATTCCAAGCATCCACCACCCTTTCAGTGAAAAAATATTTCCTGACTTTACCTTTCAATTTACCCCCTTGCAGCTTCATGTTATGCCGTCTAGTTTTACAGCTTCCCCGTCTTTGGAAGAGGTTTCTTTGTTCATTATTTCTCTTTAAGTATTTAAAGGTCTGAATCATATCTCCCCTGTCCTTCCTTTCCAGAGTGTACATATTTAGATCTTCAAGTCTCTTCTCATAAGGCTTCTGACGCAGGCTCCAAATCATTTTGGTCGCCTTCCTCTGAACAGTTTCCAGTCTTTTTATATCCTTTGCAAGATATGGTCTCCAAAACTGAACACAGTATTCCAAGTGAGGCCTCACCAGTGACTTATACAGTGGCATTAGTACCTCTTCCTTTCTGCTGGTAATTCCTCTTTGTATGCAACCCAACATCCTCCTGGCTTTTGCCACTGCCTTGTTGCACTGTTTTGCCACCTTGAAATCCACAGAAATAATCACACCAAGGTCCTTCTCCTGGTCCGTGAACACACCAACCTCCTGCCCCCTATCGCATACATTTCCCCTGGATTTCTGCTTCCCAAGTGCATGACACTGCACTTCTTCGCATTAAATCTTAACTGCCAAGCATTAGACCATTCTTCCAGCTTTTGTAGATCTTTCCTCATGTTATCCACTCCCTCAGGGGTATCTACTCTGTTGCAAATTTTTGTGTCATCTGCAAAAAGACAGACTTTTCCATGCAGTCCTTCAGCAATATCACTCACAAATACATTGAACAGTGCCAGGCCCAGGACCGACCCCTGGGGCATCCCGCTAATCACCTTCCCTTCATCTGAGTGAGCTCCATTTACCTTCTGTCGTCTGTCAGTCAAGATGGAACAAGATGCTCCCCTCAGGAGGTATACAAATAAAGGGATAATGAAACTTTAAAAAAATGTAAATGTTCTTGAAAAGTGACGGGACTGGTGTAAGTGATGGTTGACTATTTCAAAGGTTTGTATGAAAGAACAATAAAAAACTTAAATTGTTAAAAAAAAATCACATAAGTAATACTGTGAAGCAGAAGGACCTTCACCACAGAAGCATCCTCTGCTTGCTAAGCATTGCTCCCATTGCCTACAGTGTACTTCTACCCACTGCTGGGCATAGAACTGCATACCCATCGCTGCATAGAACCGTTATCCACTGCCTATTCATTGCTTGCACTGTACTGCCACCCATTGTTTTGCATATTGCTGCCACCCATTGTTTTGCATACTGCTGCCACCCATTGTTTTGTTTGCACACTTTTGCCACCCATTGTTTGCATAGTATTGCTACCCACTGTTGCACTGAACTGTCATCCATTGCTTATCCATTGTTGCATAGTACTGCTACCCATTGATTGCATACTGTTGCCACCCATTGTTGCATAGTACCATCACCCATTGTTGTTCTGAACTGTTATCCACTGCTTATCCTCTGGTTGCGACCCATTGCTTGCATTGAACTGCTACCCACTGCCTGCTTGTCTGCCTATCAAGTGCTACCCGTTGTTTGCCTAGAACTTGCTACCCATTGCTTGCTCAGACCTTGCTGCCCACAACCATGGCCCCACATTTCATTGTCGTCCTCTTCATTATCCTCCCCAACTGCCTCCCCTCCTACCAACACCCGCCAACACCCTCCCTCCTCTTCCCCCTACCTTCCTCACTTCCCCCTCCACTCTGCCCCCTAGCCTAGCACCTGCCCTTGAGCTTCTTCACACCATCTCCCACATTCAACCAGCCCCCCCCTACCCTTCCTCATTTCTCCCTCTGTCCTGCCCCCTAGCCTTGCACTGGCTCTTGAGCTTCTTCACACCATCCCCCGCATTCAACCAGCCCCACTCTCTTTAAGGCAACCCCACCCTCGCTTCTGCCGTACTATCTCCACTATACCTCACTCTCTAATACTCCTTCTCCTTCTCTCATCTGGTAACATCAATCCCAACCCTGCCCCCCCCCCCCCCCGATTTCTTTCTCACACTAGAAAATGTTCCTCACGTACCCTATCTAATCTCATCCACATCCCGCTCCTCCTTCCTTCCACCCTCCTCCATTCATCCCACAATCAATTATCCATAGATATCAACTCCAACCCTACCCCCAAAAATAATCCCTCACATAACCTACCCGATATCATCAATTTACCCCTCATTTCCCCTCCCTCATGTCCCTCCTGGAGAGCACACTCACCTAGACACCCACACCCACACCCTGCTCCCTCTAAATCTCGGTATTACCCTAGAAATAGACCCCCATGCTACTCTGATAAGAAATCTGCACGTAACTTATCCAACCTTATCCATATCCCTCTCCTCCCCACCCCCCCTCCGCTCTCCTGTTTTCATGTGCCCTATGGAACGCATGCTCAGTCATCAAAAAAAACCCTTTTATTCATGACCTTTTCATCTCCAATGCCCTACACCTTCTTGCCTTGATGGAGACCTGGCTCCTCCCAGACAACACTGCATCCATTGCCTCTCTCTGCTATGGGGGCTACCAGTTCTCCCATACACCCCGACTTACTGGTCACGGTGGTGGTGTTGGCCTCCTACTCTCTCCCTCCTGCCAATTCCAACCCCTTCTGCCATCCCATGGAGACTCCTTTGAAGTCCACTCCATTCGCCTCCTCTCACCACTTCCCCTCCGAATAGCTGTTAATCTCCAGGAACAAGCAGGAATGAGTCTTCACATATGGGTACGTCGGTACCGACGGAGCCTGCACGGGAATGCTCCCCAGCATCCAACCAGAAAGCTTTTGGGAGCATCCCTTGCGCCTGCGCACTGCCTTCCTGCCTTTTCCACTGCCTCTCCTCAGTTTTCGTTTTTCCGCGGAGCCGGCAGGACGTCCTCCTGTCACCGCAGAAACTTTTTTCTTTAAATTCTTTATTTCTTGTTTCCTTGTGGTCGCGGCTGTTTCTCCCGCCGCCACCGGTATCGCCGGTGGGTTTTTCTTTTTCTTAAACTCAGAGAGATTTTTCCCTCTGTTTCGGTCTTAACTTTTTTGGGCCTACAAGGCCTCTCCAATCATGGAGCCTTCTTCTCCTAAGAAGTGCCTTCACTGTGGAAACACAGTTTTCTTTTTAGACTCCAATGCCTGGTGTCTAACCTGTTTGGGTCCTGACCCTTTTTCTCCTGAACAATCAGGCTGCAAAACTGTGAGAAGAACTTCCCTCTTTCAAGTTTCCCTCGATACCGTTTTCCCTCCCGGAGTGAGGGCACCGGCCTTTTCTTCTCTTCAGGATCAGGTAACCCACAAACAGTCTGTTAAGACTAGCCAGTCCTTGAGTGGTAGGTCTCATGCCAAGCATGATGACGGCTCCGGCCTTGCCCTCAAGGCCCCATTGGCATTAAAACCCCGGCGGGAGTCTCCGGGCTCCAAAGCATTTCAGGGGTTTCAGGTTGTTCCTGGGGCTCACCACTCACAGAACATACCTGAGCCATGCTTGGTGGTGGCATCCGCTTTGAGCGGTACCAATACCCCGGCATCGGCACCAGTGTTGAGTGATCCACTCTTCACCAGGGATCGTCATCTGGCGTCCTCGGTACCTTCGGGACCGATCGATACGTTCCAGATTGACTTTCCTGTATCTGAGCCATGCTCGGTGGTGGCATCCGCTTCGAGCGGTACCGATGCATCGGCACCGGTGTTGAGTGATCCACTCTTCACCAGGGATCGTCATCTGGCGTCCTCGGTGCCTTCGGGACCGATCGATACGACCCAGATTGACTTTCCTGTATCGGCAACATCGCCGATACCACCACCGACGTCGGTACCCTCTAGACATGCATCGATAGACTCGCTCCCTTCAATGCCGAGTCTGGAATCGATATCTAGTCTAGATGACTGGGTACCGATGCGTCTCGGAACCGACCCTTATCGTTTCCGGATACACAGTACCGAGGATATTCACCAAGCGTTTCTGGTTGCCTCGGTACCGCTTGAACAGCCTCCGATGACTCCTTCGATGGCGTTACCGTCTCCGATTCCGACTCACCCACCGGTATCGGTATCGATGTCGGTTCCTTCAGTTCCATCGGTACCATCGATCCTTTCTATGCCTAGTTTGGAATCGATACCTGGCATGGACGATGCAGTACTGACTGCCTCAAATCGTGACTGCCAGTACCACTATCCATCTAGTGGGGTTCTTTTTCTCCACCAGACCACTACATCCTCTGGTGCTCAGGCTGCTCCTTCAACCTTAGCCTACCCAGGGATAGTTCCCGTTGGAGATCCCTCTTTTCAGAAATTTCTCCTTGACATAGCAACCTTTCTTGCTATTCCTATCCCTGGCTATGATCCTACACTCCTGCAGAAAAGGCAAATATAATGCTTCCTTTACATCATTCTTTGCAGGATCTTCTTCTGAGAATGTGGGAATCACCTTTAAGGGTTCCCTCACCTTCTACAGCAACTGATGTTCTGTATCAGGTGCCCCCCTCTCCAGGGTTTCAAAAAACTCAACTTCCCCATCATTCCATTGTAGTGGAATCAGCAATGAGGAAGGTAAAAAGCAAGAAGAAGCATTCTTCTTATCCGCCAGGTCGTGCATCTAAAGCACTGAATGCCTTTGGACGTCAAACCTTCCAAACATCTATGCTGGCATCAAGGATTATCTCTTATATTTTTTATATGAGTCTATCTCTCCAGGAGGTCACAAAGAAATTATCTCTTTTGACTCCTTTTCTATCGGAACCTAAGGCTGCAGACTATTCCTTGCTTCTTAGTCATAGCCAAATATCTCTTGGTTTCTTTCTCATGCTTCTCTAGACTCTTTTGAGTCTGTTAGCAGATCCTCTGCTATTGCCATAGGAGCACGTCGTAGAGCCTGGCTCCAAGCTTCAGACTTGAGCAGATGGGCACAACACACACTGGGTAATTCTCCTTGTACTGGAGAAAATCTCTTCAATAAGGAGGCTTTACGTCAGGTTGCTCTTTGCTCCACTGACTTCCCTGGTTCTAGGGACCATCCTAAGCCGCCTTCTTCCTCAGGAGGTAGGAAATGTCCTACCAAACCTTCTTTCCCTAAGAAAAGAAGGTTTCACTCTTCTCCTGCCCATCATCCAGATGTACCCAAGCAGGGGACACCTCGTCCTGGTCTGAAGAATCCAAACTCTAGCCAGTCTCAGCATACCCAGCAACCATAGGCTCCTGAAGGTTGCAACCTACAGTTAACTTCTTCTTAGCAGAAGTTTGTTCACTGTTTTTCTTTAAAGCTCTACATGTGCTTTCCTTTCTTCAGGATATGCTAAGCTGTCAGGATATTCTTGTCCATGGGTTACATATTTCTCCTCCTCTTCTTACCAAGAAGAGAAGTTACAACTATCCCATGATAGTTTCTGTCCCACTATGAACATTTTTTCCTTCAGCTGACTCACCATATGGTAAGTCTCCCTTCAATTACATGTTTTCTCTACCCTCTCATCCAGGGTTTCCCCTGAATGAGTGGTACCATACTGGACAGCTTCTCAAGCCTTTCATTCCAGTGTAAAATTTTTTCCTAGAATAAATTCTCTGGATAGCTGTCAGACAGGGACAGGAATATTCCTCTCCCTTTGTCTGTTCTCTCTGTTTACACAGGAAGATTCTCTCTGCTGTCTTTTTCAGCTACTGTTCATGCAGGAGTTTCAGTGACTGAACTACTGGTACTTCCCACAAGTTTCCAGTCTGTCTTCCACTACTTTTGTCTAGCCTTAGAAGTGATTCCAAGATAGTCCTCATCTATCTTGGATAATCCTACTCACTTCCGGCTTCTCACCTTCTTTCTAGCCATCTCCATTTACTTGGATGTGGCAACACAGCTGACCTACAGTCAGTTTTATATCCTAATTCTCCTGCATAATGCTCTCTGCAATCTTCAGAGAAGCTTTCTACTATGGGCCCTTGCTAGAGAGCATGGAACTTTGTCTCTGATGGCTATTCTATATAGTAGAAAAGGCTTATCAGTCATTTTCCATGACTGTGAGGGTTCTCCACACCCTCTTGTCTCCTGTTATAATACAGGATATAAGCTTTTTCTGCGTGAATGTCCAAGGAGTTTCCCAATCCTGCAGGAATATGCTCTTTTTTCCTTACAGCTTGGCCTCATGCTATCCTACTCCCCATGGACAGCACATATTCTGCTAGTAACGCATGATACCCCTCTGTCCTTCCAGTGGGTCCTCCTGGAATCTCCTTCTATGCGTTTTCTGTCCATTTACCATGTCAGAGTTCTATAGAACTCACGACTTGCTCTCTACAGACTGATATTATCCTCTGTTTTTTCATGCAACCATCCTGGTTATTTCACTGGATAGCATTCCTGCACCCTCTTAGCCCAGAGGAATAGATTCTCTATATATCTTTTCAAGTAGGTTCCACCTTCTTGTTATTAGATGAATCTTTCTTCTTCACATCTCTCATGTGAATGTTCTTATGGGGCTTAGTTGCAGACATATATCTTCAGACTTACATATTCATGTATGTATATATCTCTATATATTTCTATACATAAATATGTCTGTAAGCTGTGTGTGCATAGGTTATGCCCCTATGTATATATATATATATATATGAATATATATATATATATATATATATATATATATTCATATATATATATATATATACATATCTATCTATCTATCTATATATATATTGTGATGCTGCAGACCCTCTGAGAAGAGAAGAAAATGTTTTAAACGCAGGAAAAGTCAAGCACAAGCTGCAATATTACGAGGAACCTGATAGGGGGAGCAAGAGGGACCTCCGAGGAACTGAGGAACCACACCTCCTAGGTCATGAGGTAATGCCAGCCAGCTTCCAATCAAGGAAGAGAGGAGTACCCCTTAAAGAGAGTCTGGAAGACTGGAGGGCAGAACAGGCAGGACGGCCAGGGGAAGGAGGACTGCCAGGAGAACCAGCAGGATGGGCCGGACATCCGAATGAATGGGCAGGATATCCAGAAGAAGCAGTAACCCCTGGACAAGGGTTTCGCAGGAGGCGGCAGCAGCCGCAGTGGCTTGAGGAAAGGAGCAACCGTGGAGAAGGTGGGATAGCTCCATTCAGAGTGGGTGCTTTTCGTACAGAGAAGCCAAGGCGTGGCTGTGACTGCGGTCTAAAGCCAACAGAAGGACGGTTGGAGAACTTAAGGCCTATTGCTCAGGCCAGGCAGGATCCCAGCCGGAGCAGGCCTCAAACCTCACCGGGAGTAGACAAGCCAAGGAGAAAAAGGTAACCCATGTTTAACTGAAAGCAGGTTGCAGACTGCTGGTGTATGGGGAGGACAGGGAGCAGAGGAATACTGTCCTTGTGAAACTGCCTGTGAGATAAGGTGCAAGAAACACGTACCGAATAAGAGACTTGTTAATGACAAAGCTTTGCAGGAAGCTAAGGTAAAACACTTGCAAAAGGAAGACAGTTCCCCGTATATGAGGGCGCAGGACCGACACCCTACATTCAACCCTGAGCATTGGGAGGTTGTACAGAGGATATAAAAAGCCTGATTACAATTTGCCAGCAAGTACTGACTTGGTTTCAGAGGCTTCAGAAGGGGAACCGATGCAGGTGGAATTTGCTTCAGATACTGAGATGGACTGTAGTTATTGTAAGACAGGAAGCCTGGAGTCCCTGCTTAGCACATAAGCTCTATCTTGGGGAATAGAGACTGTTTGTTTTGATACACCATTTATTGTGAAGATAACAGCTTTGCTTTAATGTCATGTTTTACTTTTTCTTTAACCTGAAGTAAGGAACTTGTGTTTGCTGTTTTTGTCCAAGCATCTGAACCTTTTTGCAAGAAAGGGAAATAAATGCCTTTGTTTCCCTCCACTCGAACCTTTGTATTCTTTGGGATTTTGGTAACAAAGGAAGCTACCAGGGCTGCAAGTCCCTGGGCCCTGTAAGACATTAGCCAAACCCAACCTCATATGTTTTTATGTCCAACTTACCTCAGTCCATTATGCTGCCAAGGTAGGCCTTGTGACAATTGTCAGACGGCTGCCTAGGGTGAGAACTTACACAATCTTGACGATGCATATATTCATATGATTCTTGCAAGGTATTGTGGGTAATGTAGTTCTTTCACTCCCAAACACAGCTGAAGACAATAATTGAGTTGTGATACCAGTGGTAAGGCCAATAAAATACTTCTTTTATTGATGGGGTTTAATTCACCCAGCACAAATATGCTTAGTAGCAATATAAATGAGGTTACTTGCTTGCAGTGTTTAAATGGATAACATAAAGTCACAAAGCAAATCAGAAAACAACCTTCAGCTTGTCAGGCAATTAGCTAATGTTTTCTTAGCAAATAATTACCAAATAAAAAGGCACAAAGAAATGAATAAACTTTGCTTGTTAGGTTAACTTCTGCTTATTTTCCACGCAGATCCCAGCAGTGATTCTCCCTTGCTCACACACACAATCAGGTGCAGCTTTAATTACTATCAATTGACCAGCTGAAACCCTTTAGGTGGCTGGCTGCTACTGTGTGAACCCAAATCCTGCTTTAAGAGCTGTTTGCAGTGGAAATAAAGAACAAAGTTAGGTTTCTTTGTGATGGCTGATGTGTTTGCTCACAGAAAGCTAGCAATAGCATTTAGATAGAGAACAGTCCATGTAATTAATAGTTTCATCTGCTGTATCTCCCCCTTCATCAATCAGCATAGGGTCACTATCATACATTGGCACAGACGAGTCTTTCCATAAGGCACTATCATGAGAATGCTTATTCCCTTGCTGCCATTCACTATTATAGATAGGGTCTGGATCAGTGTTCATACCTGAGCCTCTCCTGCTATCATAATTCCTCTCTGTATAGCCTGGCCAGTATGTAATCCAGTTCTGATGTCCAGCCTTCCAATCTTGATCCCTGGACACTGGATCTTTCCTCACATACCTTCTGGCATATGTCTGAAAGTCCTTTCCACGTGCAGTCTTCTCTCTTCCAGGTAGCCACTGGTGATTCCTGTCTCTGCCATTCCATTCCTCTGGCTGACTCCAGTCCAATGGACTCTGCTGGCATTTGGAATACCTCCCAGTATAGGTACTGCCTTGGAATCTCCCAGACCTTCCAATGGCCTTTCTTCTCTTCCTTCCAGAGAGTTTCCTTCTCTCTCTATCCGCTTGGCTTGGCTTCTGCTTCTCGAAATGATGTTGGTGCTTGAGCTTGGAGCTGTTGCTGTATCTGTGTCTGAAGCTGTCTCTGTAGCTTGGCTGGAGCTTGTAGTAACTGTTATCTGTAGAATAAGCTCTATTCTTATTCTGTCCTAATGTGTGCTCCTCCCTAACACAGCGCAGCTGTGTTGAATCAGGCCCTGCCCTTTGAGATGAGTGCTTAGGGATTACCTCATAGCTCTCTTGATTGCACACACGTTTTCTCACTTCAGCTCCCCTCATGGCTGCTGGAAACCTGGTGCATTCTGGGACTGGTAGTCTTTTATGTGAAAACTCTTTTCTTACTTCTACCAGAACTGACAGGTT
The DNA here is from genome assembly GCA_033557465.1 of Ichthyophis bannanicus. Classification (NCBI taxonomy): domain Eukaryota; kingdom Metazoa; phylum Chordata; class Amphibia; order Gymnophiona; family Ichthyophiidae; genus Ichthyophis; species Ichthyophis bannanicus. Next base: position 161,006,535 of record CM066031.1, on the reverse strand, counting down.
GCTTGTTCAGAGTCACATCATCTTTTCTATAGCTCCTACCTGAGCTATGATAAGCTTCCTTATCACATAATATATATATATATATCCCTATATATGTGTAACTGTCGAGATGCTCTTATCAGTAGATATGTATTTACATACTATCTCCCTAACTGTCTATGCTATACAGGTTTTACCTTCTTAGAGGTTCCAGACAGTGGGCTTGCATATCTTCATACTGCTCGGTATGTGGGGGCTGTTATGCACACAACCACTACTGTGGTACTAACAGCTTCCACTTTACTCTGTCTCGCTATCCTTGAAGCATCATGCTTCAATATCTTTCCTCTCTCTCACCAGCTAGGAAAGACAGTGTAGACCTTCAGTAGTTCTGACGTTTCAGCCCTTCACACATCTGTCCTCCTTGGGAATACGGGCTTTTTTCCATACCCCTTCTTCCCTCCAGGACTAGGCTAGTTGTCCAAATCGGTCAGTCTTCCTCTTTTACTCCTCAATGTTAATAACTCTGTAGCTAAAAGAGTTTTCAGCTTTTTCCATAAAGCTTTTCACTGAAGACCTGCCGTTCTTATACTACCCCAGTTGACACCTGGGTCACCTGCCAATTCCAGATTTGGACCTTCACCCTCACTGCTGTGAGGTCACCTTGAGAATCCTCTACTGAATCTCCAGTAGACTCCATCACGCTCTCTACTTCCTACAATCCAGTAGGTAAGATCCATTTTGTGATTGTTCATTAAATAATTTTAATGGTACTTATCATACATACCAAGGACTCCTCTCCTGTAGTCCTTAGCTTTGCTGTTTTTTCTTACAGCTCCTCTCCTTTCAACTCCTACCCACCATCCCTCATGGGATGCCGGAGATCCATGTGTGGGAACTGCAGTCCTGATCCAGGGACACGCATTTTATGTGATCTCCCCCTGGCATCTATAGCTAGGGAGTCCCCATATGTGAAGACTCATTCCTGCTTATTCCTGGAGATAGCACAGTTACTTACCTGTAATAGGTGATCTCTGGGAATAACAGGAATAAGTCTTCCCAACCCACCCACCTCCCCTAGGAGTTGTATCTATCTATCTATCTTCCTTTCCTCTTTCTCTCCTTTTGCCTCAGCTATGAAACTCAACTGAGGAGAGGCAGTGGAAAAGGTGGAAAGGCAGTGCGCAGGCACGAGGGATGCTCCCAAAAGCTTTCTGATTGGATGCTGGGGAGCATTCCCGTGCAGGCTCCGTCGGTACCGACGTACCCATATGTGAAGACTTATTCCTGCTGTTCCCAGAGATCACCTGTTACAGGTAAGTAACTGTGCTTTTATCACCCACTGGAGAAATCCAAATCAACCTTCCTCACCGACTTCAACTCCTGGCTTTCTGCCTTTATGGATCCCTCCTCCCCCACTCTTATTCTTGGCGATTTCAACATTCACATCGACAACCTCTCTGACCCCCATGCCTCAAAGTTCCTCGCTCTTACCTCCTCGTTCAACCTCCAACTTTGCTCCACTGCCCCCACACTTCTACACGGCCACTGCCTTGACCTAATACTATTCTCCAACTCCTCTCCTTCAAACATCCGCAAATCAATCCTTCCCTCATCGGACCATCACCTCTTAACATTTACTCTTCAACTTCCGCCGTCCCAACCTCGTCCTGTCTCCTCCATACTATTTAGAAACCTTCATAATATTGATCCCCTGACTCTCTCCTCCCCATCGCTCCATCTCTTTCTGCCATTTTATCCTCCAAGTCCGTCGACGAGGCATTATCTTCATACAATGCTACATTATCCTCAGCCCTTGACACTCTTGCCCCTCCCACCCCACGTCCTGTCAAACGATCTACTCCCCAACCATGGCTTTCACCCACAATCTGTTACCTACGCATCTGCACCCGTTCTGCCGAACGAGCTTGGTCCACATCCCGCTCCCCGGAAGATCTTCTACACTTCAAATTCATGCTTGGCTCCTTTCAGTCAGCCTTAGCACATGCCAAACAAGATTACTACATCCATCTGACCAACTCCCTTGCCTCTGATCCTCGCCGTCTCTTTAATACTCTCAACTCTCTCCTCAAGGTCCCCCTACCCCTGATCCCGCCCTCCCTTTCTGTCCAAACCCTAGCCGACTACTTCCACCACAAAATCCACAAGATTACCCTCCAATTCCCTACCCCTCCATCTACCTCCCTTCTCCCCCATCCATACTCCCTCTGCCACCCTCTCCTCCTTCCCTCCGATCTCTGAGGAAGAAACTGCACTCCTTCTGTCCTCCTTCAAACCTACCACCTGTTCATCAGACCCTATCCCCACCCATCTCCTACGTTCCATCCCCCTCACCATTGCCCCCCTCCATCACTCATATCCTCAACCTCTCACTCTCCACTGCAACTGTCCCCGTTGACTTCAAACATACTATTGTCACACCCCTCCTCAAGAAACCCTCATTTGATCCCACATGCCCTTCTAATCCACCCATCTCCCTCCTTCCCTTCATATCCAAACTACTAGAATGAGCAGTCCACCACTGCTGCCTCGACTTCCTCACCTCCCAAGCCCTCCCCGACCCACTTCAATCCGGTTTCCATCCTCTACACTCCACTGAAACAGCACTCACAAAAGTCACAAACGACCTGTTCCTGGCTAAATCCAAGGGCCTCTATTCTATCCTCATCCTTCTTGACCTTTCTGCTGCCTTTGACACCGTTGACCACGACCTTCTCCTCATCACCCTCTCCTCGCTTGGCTTCAAGGACTCCGTACTATCCTGGTTCTCCTCCTACCTCTCCCATCGCTCATTCAGCGTATGCTCTGGTGCCTCCTCTTCCTGCCCCTCCCCTACCACGCTCCATGTAGGTGTACCCTAGGGATCTGTCTTAGGCCCCCTCCTCTTCTCTCTCTATACCCAAGGCCTTGAAGCGCTTATCTCCTCCCATGGCTTTCAGTACCATCTCTATGATGATGACTCACAAATCTACCTCTCTACACCTAATATTTCTCCGGCAACCCAGTCCAAGATCTCTGCCTGTCTTTCGGACATCGCTGCCTGGATGTCTCATCGATGACTAAAATTGAACATGACCAAGACTGAACTCCTTGTCTTTCCACCTAACTCCTCCCCCCCACTTCCTCCTCTCTCAATCCATGTGGATGGATCTACTATCCTTCCTGTTCCCTCGGCCTGTAATCTAGGGGTTATCTTTGACACCTCTCTCTCCTTCTCCGCTCATATCCAGCTTGTAGCTAAGACCTGCCGCTTCTTTCTCTACAACATCAGCAAAATCCGCCCCTTCCTCTCTGAACACACTACCAAAATGCTTATCCACTCCTTAATCTCCTCCCGCCTCGATTACTGCATCCTACTCCTTGCTGGTCTTCCCGTGAGCCACCTCCTTCCCCTTCAATCTATACAAAATCATGCTGCTCGACTAATCTTCTGCCAGCCTCACCATGCCCATATTGCTCCTCTTTTCAAATCACTTCACTGGCTCCCTGTCCAGTTCCGCATCCAATTCAAGCTTCTCCTGCTGACCTATAAATGCATTCACTCTATGGCCCCTCAATACTTCTTATCTCTTATCTCTCCCTACGTCCCCTCTCGAAATTTGCGTTCTGCTAACAAATTACTTCTATCAATACCTTTCACCCGCACCGCAAACTCCTGACTATGTTCCTTTCACCTTGCTACACCTCACGCCTGGAACAACCTACCTGCGTCAGTGCACCAGGCACCCTCCCTGGCCCTCTTCAAGTCCAGGCTGAAGACCCACCTCTTCACTGTTGCATTCAGATCCTGACTCCTTCCTTATCCCACCCTAACCCCCGTCAACGTTTATGACCAACTTCAGACCAAACTGCACCACACCATACCTTGCGTAGAACCGATTAACACTCTGCACTGTTTTAAGTAATGTACTACTCTAACTGTAAGCTCCGATGAGCATGACTCTGATGGGCAGGGACTTCTCATGTATGCTGACTACCTCTTGTAGGTTAGGTTAGCTGTGCAGCGCTGCATGCGTGGCGCTCTAGAAGTGCTATATAGTAGTAGTAAAAAAAAAAAAAAAAAGAGGAAAAGAAACAAGACAAGCACCTCATCCACATCCCTTTCAGAGGTGATCGGCAATTTTACTGCTCTCAGCATGACCTCTGCTCCCACTGTGCCCCCACTCCCATCAAACCCAATCACAGCACGATCGGGACTTGATGGGGCCGTTGAACACTTGGAGGCAGAACTCCTACCAGTGCCAGAGTTGAAAAAGATGGCCCAGAGCCTCAAAAATCAGGCCAGAGGCTCGACTCCATCTCCTACTCACCTGGCCTCTAAGACTCCATCTCTAAGGCAGGAGGTGCTGGTAAGTCAGAAGCATAAGTCTAAGTCTAAATATGCCCACAGGACTGACCCTGCTCCTGTTCATAGCACTGCAGAGTCACATTCTCACATGCACAGGTCAGAAGGAGATGTGTCTGATACATCCTCCCATACCTCTAAGAGAATGAGACATCACCGGGATCCATCCCTATTTCCCTTAGTCCCTATACCGGACAACACTTCCTTCCCTAGGGACCCCCTCTTGCAGCTGCTATGCTAGTTTATCCAGGACTCTGTGGTCCTCCTTTCAGCTGTTCCGCCTGTTGAATGACCACTATCTCCAGAGGCTCCCTCCTACCAGCCTCCCCAAGAGTTTCTCCATCCCTTCTGGATTGCCATGAATTTCAACCCTTGGCTAACGAAGCCTGTTTGATAGAAAGTGCTTCCTAGTCCCATCAGTGGGATACAGCACCCTCCCTCTTGGAAGATATTGAGGCAACACCATCTCCAGCTATAGATCACAAGCCTCTGGAAGATCTCTCCTACATGAAATTTCTCCAAAAATTATCTAAGGTGTTGGCCCTCAGTGACTCCCAGACCCCTACTAATAAAAAACTTTCAGTCCATTTTAAGGGCTTGTAGTACACCAAAGGAGGTTTTGGTCATGCCAGTCCCACAGGTCCTGCAGGATTTCCTTGTGTCAGCCTGGAGCACTCTAACGTCGGGGCACAACATGGCTCATCACCTCGACCTTAAATATAAAGTATTGTCCACACCAGATTTCAAACATCAACAACTCCCTCATCAGTCCATTGTCTCTGAGGCTGTTCTTAAGAAAGCTAAGTCCCCAGGAGCAAGAGAATCCAAGATGGTGATAGGAAGGCATTTGGTGGAGTAGCATTTTTCTGACATGGGTATGAGGAAAGCCAAGGATGGCAAAAAGCCCTCTTTATTACCTATACAAAGTCCTATTGATCCATATCTTCTTTGGACTCCACATCAGCCTGGTAATTTAGTGGTAACTCAGAGCCCCATTGACTGCTCTTTGGGGTTAGGATGCCCGTCGAGCAGTTTGGGGTCAGACAGCTTGTCTCTGGTGCAGTGGTCGAAGGTGGTCTTGTTGGATTCCAGCTCTTCCATGGGACAGACGATACCGGTTGTTGTTGGAGGGGTGTCTCCGGGTCAGCAGGGAGGGGACCTGTTATCACGAAGCGGAGTTGAGGGCCCAGTAGAGGAGCTGATTGCTCCTACCTCATCAGGAATGTTGTCATGGATATAAGAGGTCAAAGCTGGGGTAATAGGAGCCCCAACCTTCTCTTTGAATCAACCGGCAGCGTTCACGTTGGAGGTTATCTGGACTGCCATAGTTCAGCTTCGAGAGATGTTTGCTCCCCAGGTCCAAACTTTGGCATCACAAGTTCAGATAAATGCTTCTCAGTTGCAGCAACATGTGGTGGACGTTTCTGGCTTACAGACTTCGGTTGTACAGCTTCAGGAAAAGGTTGGCTGCATAGGAGACTCTTCAGAATTGGTGTTAAAGACCTTATTGGTATGAAAGCTAGAACTGAGCAATTAGAGAACTTTTCCAGTTACCAGAATCTGAGATGTACAAATTTTCCAAAGTCAGCTGTTGTTAATGCTGAGGAAATGTTTAGATTATATATGTTGAAGGTGTTTGGGGTTCCGGTAGAATCCCATCTCCCAGTTTCTAAATTGTTTTATATTCCCACTGGTTGAAGGTCTTCTGGCTCTGGAAATATTCCCAGAGTACAACAGGCTGATTCTTTAAATGTTTCAGCATAGAAATATGACGGCAGAAAAAGACCACATGGCCTATCTAATCTTCCCTTCCATATCAACCACTACAACAGTCCCCTTTTTCTCTTTAGAGATCCTCTGTGTTTGTCCCATGCTTCTTTGAATTCAAATATTGTCGTCATCCCTACCACTTCTACTGAGAGACTATTCCACACATCTACCACTCTTTCCATAAAGAAGTATTTCCTTATATTACTCCTGAGTCTATCCCCTTTCACCCTCATCCTATGTCCCCTCATAGCAGAGCTTGCTTTCAATCGAAAGAGGCTTTCCTCCTGTGCATTTATGCCACGGAGGTATTTAAATGTCTCAATCCTATAGAAACATAGAAACATAGAAATATGACGACAGAAAAAGACCACATGGCCTATCTAGTCTGTCCTTCCATAACAACTACAACAGTCCCCTTTTTACCTTTAGAGATCCTCTGCGTTGGTCCCATGCTTTTTTTGAATTCAGTTACTGTCCTCATCTCTACCACCTCCACTGGGAGACTATTCCACGGATCCACTGCTCTTTCTGTACAGAAATATTTTCGCATATCACTCCTGAATCTATCTCCCTTCACCCTCATCCCATGTCCCCTCGTAGCAGAACTTGCTTTCAATTGAAAGAGGCTCTCTCCCTGAACATTTATACCACGGAGGTATTTAAACATCTCAATCATATCACCTCTATCCCGCCTTTCCTCCTAAGGTGTACATATTAAGATCCTTCAGTCTTTCCTCATATGCTTTATAATGAAGACCACTAATCATTTTAGTAGCCACCCTCTGCACCGACTCCATCCTGTTCACATCCTTTTGAAGGTGCGGTCTCCAGAATTGCACACTATACTCCAAATGAGGTCGCACCAAAGAGTTATACAGAGGCATTATCACTTCCTTTTTTCTGCTAGCCATTCCTCTTCGTATGCACCTAAGCATCCTTCTAGCTTTTGCCGTCGCCTTTTCTACCTGTTTAGCTACTTTAAGATCATCAGACACAACCACGCCTAGGTCCCGCTCTTCTTTAGTGGACAAAAGTACTTCACCCCTATACTATATTGCTCCCTTGGATTGCTGCAGCCCAAATGCATGACCTTACATTTTTTAACATTAAATCCCAGCTGCCAAATTCTAGACCATTCTTCAAGCTTAGCTAGATCCCTCCTCATGTTATCTACCCCTTCCTGGGTGTCTACTCTGTTGCAGATTTTGGTATCATCCGCAAAGAGGCAAACCTTACCTGAAAGCCCTTCCGCTATATCACTAACAAAGATGTTAAAAAGAATCGGACCAAGGACAGATCCCTGGGGCACACCACTGATAACATCCTTCTCCTCAGAGTGAGCTCCATTTACTTGTACTCTTTGTCGCCTCCCACCCAACCAATTTCTAACCCAAGCAGTAACTTTAGGGCCCATCCCTAGGGTGCTCAGTTTGTTTATAAGTCGCCTGTGTGGAACAGTATCAAAGGCTTTACTGAAATCTAAATACACCACATCTAGGGCTCTCCCTCGGTCCAACTCCCTGGTCACCCAGTCAAAGAAATCAATCAGATTTGTCTGACAAGACCTGCCTCTGGTGAATCCATGCTGCCTCGGATCCTGTAATCCGCTGGACTCCAGAAACCTCACTATTTTCTCTTTCAGCAGCGTTTCCAATAATTTACTCACCACCGAAGTTAAACTAACCAGTCTATAGTTTTCAACCACATCCTTATTTCCGCTTTTGTGTAAAGGCACCACATGAGCCTCTTTCCAGTCCTTTGGCACCACTCCTGACTCCAACGAAGCATTGAAAAGGTCAGTTAGTGGAGCTGCTAGAACATCCCCAAGTTCCCTCAGTATTCTCGGGTGTATCCCATCCGGTCCCATCGCTTTGTCTACTTTAAGTTGAGATAGTTTTTCACGAACACAGTCTTTCTGTGTTTCTTTTTTTTTTTTAATTATTTATTTATAGAATTTCACAAAACAGCAGGACAATAATTCCTTACATCAGATACAGTGTGTGCAAGTAATAATGTTAAACCATAACAAATATAATAAGAACAAATAGAAAGCTTACACTGTTGTAATCCACATTACGGGAGAGGAGGAGAGACACACCCACCCAATACAGAGAATTGGAAAAGTTATAAAGAAAAAAGCTTAAAGAAAACCCAGGAGGCCACGTACCCCTAGAATACATTCATGGAGGATAAAGATATAATAAATCCACAGTTCACTCATTAGAGGACACAGCAGGAAGTCTAGCATTGATAAATTTACCCAAATCCATAGGATCAGAGAAAATATACTTATTTCCCTCCATAAGCACTAGGCATCTACAAGGGAACCTCAAGAAAAAGGTACCCCCTATAGCCAATACCCCAGATTTATAAATCAAAAACTGCTTTCTCCTCCTTTGTGTTTCTCTGACTAAATCAGGAAACACTGATATCCTGAGACCCAAAAAAGTGTCACATCTTTTCTTAAAGAACATTTTCAGGAGCCAATCTTTGTCAGATACCAAAGCACACTGCACAAGGAGAGTAGATGAAATGGGAGTAGAAACTTCGCGCCCAGATCCCTCCAGGAGGCCAGTCACATCCAGGACATCAAAATTCACAGTAGACACAGCCACAGACGTCTCAGCTTTTCTTCGGGAAGGCAGATAGTATACCTTACTTAGAGGAGGTATTAAATCCGAAGGAACTTTCAGAATTTCCATGATATACTGCTTGAACATGTCCAAAGCCGACACCTCAGGGAGACGAGGGAAATTCAAAACCCGTAGGTTAGACGCTCTGGAAGCGTTCTCCAACACTTCCAGCTTATATTTAAGGACTTCATTCTCCTTCACCAAGGCGGAGGACACTTCTGAAAACGTAGCAAGCTGAGCACCAAAAGAAACATTGTCCTTTTTAATCTGTTCGCAAGTAGACACCACCGACTGAATATTATCCACATTTCCCTGGATGTTAACAGCATTCTCCCGGATCTGGGAGGACAATACAGCAGTCTGAGAATTAATTGAAGCGGAAAGAGTAGCTATAGCTTCCCAAAGAGTCTCCAATGTAAATACCTTAGGGCGAGTGAGGGAAGGCAATTTCCTCAAAGGCAGACTTCCAGACGGAGTACTCAGGTCCAAGCTGCCGACCGAAATCTCAGCGAGACTATCGGGAGACAAGGAGACCAAACTTCCAGCGCGCACCCTCACAGCAGCCGATGCCCCCACCTCGGGAGGAGTCGACGTCACACCCGCTGGAGTGGGCGCCAAGGCAGCAGGACACAGTGGAGGAATCCTCCCCGCAGGAGAGAGGGAGGTGTCTACATCCGATGGAGGCAGCCGATCCTCTGTAATCGGCGCGACCAAGCCGGCTCTAATCTCCTGTGCTTTCTCCGGGGGTATGTTAACGAAACGGTCCATAGGACCCGAGCTGGATGGCTGAGGTGCAGAGGGAGCAACCCTCAGCTTTCCCTTCCTCTTAGGCATGAAAACCACAAAGAAACGCTACCGTGGCCATCTTGGGTTAGCTCCTCCTCGGCCGTCTTTCTATGTTTTTGAAAATTGTTCAAGATGTCCTTTGCTTCTGTTCCTATTTGTGGGTGTTTTCTGAAGTCCTGCTCCTGGTTCTTCATCTGTGAACACAGAACAAAAATATTTGTTAAGCAATTCCGCTTTATCCTTATCAGCTTCTACATATTCCTCCCCTGCACCCTTGAGTCTGACAATACCACTCTTGCCCTTCCTCTTCTCACTAATATATCTGAAAAATGTCTTATCCCCCCATTTTATTGCATTGGCTATTTCCTCCTCCTTTAGAATCTTTGCCTTCTTGACTACTTTGCTAGTTTCTCTAAGTTTTTCCAAATACAGATGCCTGTCTTCTTCTCTCTGTGATCTCTTGTATTTCATGAAGGCCTCCCTCTTTTTCTTCACTTTTTCAGCTACTTCTTTCGAAAACCATAGTGGTCTCCTTTTCCTTTTATTTACCTTTTTAACAAAAAGGTTGGTTGCCCTTAAAATATCCCCTTTCAGTTTATCACACTGTTTTTCTACATCCCTCAGCTGTTCCCATCCAACTAACGACTCCCTGAGGTACTGGCCCATCTTTGCAAAGTTAGTCTTCCTAAAGTCTAATATCCTCACTTTTGAATGGATTCTAACAGCCCTAGTCCTAATACTGAACCACACCATCTGGTGATCACTGGATGCAAAATGATCTCCCACTACAACATCAGAAACACTTTCACCATTGGTAAGCACCAAGTCCAGTATGGCCCCTTCACGTGTGGGGTCTGTTACCAATTGCCTGAATAGTTCTCCCTGTAGAGAATCCAGAATCTCCTTACTTCTAGATGATACTGCAGCAGGAATGTGCCATTCAACATCTGGCATATTGAAATCTCCTATCAGTAGCACTTCCCCTTTCCTAGCAATGCTGCACATGTCTTCAATTAACTCTCTGTCCATCTCTTCCTCTTATGAGGGAGGTCTGTATATCACACCAATGTAAATAGATTTCTCTTTCCCTCTCTCTAGTTTAACCCACAATACCTCCCCTCTCCCTTTTAAGCTCTGTAATTCCAAAGCTTTAATAGTAGTTTTTACATATAGTGCCACTCCTCCTCCCCTACTTCCTACCCTGTCCTTTCTGAATAAAGTATAGCCAGGTATAGTTACATCCCAATCATGGTTTTCTGTGAACCATGTTTCTGTAACTGCCACTAAATCCAAGTCAGCCACTCCCACCAAAGCTTCAACATCAGGGATCTTATTTCACATGCTACGGGCATTTATACACACTGCTTTCCATATGTTACCCCTGTTACCCATTTCCATAAAGTTATTTAATGTATCACTTACCTGGGGGCTTTCACTTACCTGGGGGCTTTCTTTACCCATCCCCAATGAATCTAGTTTAAAGCCCTTTTCAGTAGATTAGCCAGACTACTACTGAAGACGCGTTGACCTTTCTTGGATAGATGGATGCCATCTCTGCTCTGCAACCCTTGGAACAGCATCCCATGGTCTAGGAAACCAAAACGCTCTCGATGACACCATCCACGCAGCCATGCATTCATCTCCAGGATGCGAGCCTCTCTGCCTTGGACTTTACCCTCAACAGGGAGGATTGAAGAAAACACCACCTGTGCACCTAACTGCTTCACCCTCTGTCCCAGAGCCATGAAGTCACATTTGATACGTTCTGAGATATACCTGGCAGTATCATTTGTTCCAACATGGATTAGCAACATTGGGTAATAGTCAGTGGGCTTGATGAGTCTCGGCAAACTCTCTAACATCTTGGATTTTGGCACCAGGCAGACAGCATACCTCTCTGGACATCAAGTCTGGTCGGCAGATGGATGCCTCAGTACCCCTCAGAAGAGAGTCTCCAACCACCACTACCCTTTGTTTCCTTGTGGTTACTGATTCAGCAACTTTGGGGTACTTGAGCTCTGGTTCTTCCCTTTCCAGGGATGCTTTCACCTCCTCCACTTCCAGGGCTGCATAATGGTTCTTCAATTCAAAGGCTGGAGTAGTTGGATTGGTGATTTTGCAGGCCCTGGTGACTTGTGTCCAACCATCGACATTCTGTTGGCACCCATCTTCTCTTCTGCTGGAGAGCTTGGTTGCTGCAATAAGCATCTCATCAATGTACTTCTCACTGTCTTGAATGCTCCTCAGCCTCGCCACCTCCTCTCTGAGTTCCTCCACTTGTTTCCTCAGAGCTTCAGCATGCAGGCACCCTGCACATGGAACCGGTCCTTCAACTGGCATTAGGACCTCTGTCTGGACCGAGGCAGAAGCTGTAACGGGGGCAACAGCTTTAGTGATACGATATTTCCGAGCCATTGTTCTGTTTGTGGAGCTTAGGTATCTGTTAAAGCAAAAGAGAGAGATCTACCAAGTACCAGCCGGTTTCCCAGCTGTCCTTTCAGAGAAAAATCAGTTAAATCTCCTTAATTATATTCAAAATGTGCTGGTCCAATTCTCTGTGCTTTGTCAAATGGGGAGGTGCCCTATAAAGCAAGACTACTCGCTAGGGGTGGGCTGGAGTCGGGGTGGGTAGGGAGGGAACTAACACCTGATTAGGTGTTAGCAGTTCCCAAAGCTGAGGAGGTTACTGGAGTTCAACCACCTACTGTGCTCAAGGAAAGTCCCACTAAAGCACCAAAAAAAGTAACCTTGCTTTAAAAATGTACAAAAAACCCTTTTAAGAGCTCCCAGTCAGAGAGCTAACAACTTAATATAATAAAACAAACCCTTAAATCCTTACTGTTGGTTGATCTGGAGAGCTTCTGTAGGAAAGCCTGAACAGGGCAGGGCACTGGAGCCTTTTATGCAGGCCCTCAGCTGCTCTCAGGAAATCAGGCCCACTAACTCCTGATTAGGTGTTAGCAGTTCCCAAAGCTGAGGAGGTTACTGGAGTTCAACCACCTACTGTGCTCAAGGAAAGTCCCTCTATCCCGCCTTTCCTCTAAGGTGTGCATATTAAGATCCTTAAATCTGTCCTCATATGCTTTATAATGGACCACTAACCATTTTAGTAGCCACCCTCTGCACCGACTCCATCCTGTTTATATCCTTTTGAAGGACCCAGTACAAGCATTGTGGAACTTGTGTCTCTTGGGGATACTGCTAGGTACATATGACTTAGATTGGCCACTGTTGGAAACAGAATACTGGGCTTGATGGACCCTGGTCTGACCCAGTATGGCATATCTTATGTTCTTATGTGGTGCGGTCTCCAGAATTGCACACTATACTCCAAATGAGTTTGCACCAAAGACTTATACAGAGGCATTATCACCTCCTTTTTTCTGCTAGCCATTCCTCTCTGTATGCACCCAAGCATCCTTCTAGCTTTTGCTGTTGCCTTTTCTGCCTGTTTAGCTACTTTAAGATCATCAGACACAATCACGCCTAGGTCCTGCTCTTCTTTAGTGGACAAAAGTATTTCACCCCCTATACTATATCGCTCCCTTGGATTGCTGCAGCCCAAATGCATGACCTTACATTTTTTAACATTAAATCTCAGCTGCCAAATTCTAGACCATTCCTCAAGCTTAGCTGGAGATTGTTCCAGTCCCCAAAAATATTTCTACATGGTCTGAAGGTTTAGAGAATGCCATAGGCCCGAAAAACTCTGCTGATCTTGTCTGCTACATGGTTCTGACTGCCTAGTACATAAGTAGCTTGGATCTGTATATTATTGGAAATCATAAAACTCCAAATTTGTGCCGTCTTTTGGCAAAGGCACAGGGAACGTGCACCTCCTTGCTGGAGAAGACAGTAAAAGACTGCTCTCATTTCCAGATGATTGATGTGGAGAAGTTTTGAGTTTTGGCCAGAAACCCTGAATTAAAGTGGGCTCTCCAATCACTATTAGAAGCATCTATTAGAACACAGGAGTAGTCTAGTGGTTAGGGCAACAGCCTAGCACTGGAAAGACCAAGGTTCAAATCCTACTGACATGCCTTGTGATCTTGGACAAGTCACTTAACCCTTCATTGCCTCAGGTACAAGCTTAAATTGTAAGCCCTTCAGGGACATAATTGCTGTACCTGAATATAACTCACCTTAAACCTTTACTGAAAAAAGTATAATAATAATAATACAATGTCCATTAGAGATGAGATCCCATAGTGGCTAACTCATTTTAAGATAAGCAAAAGAAATGACATGCACTGCAATGGTCATATGGCCTATCACCTGCAAGTAGGTTTGGGCTGTGATCCTTAGGGGAGCACTGAGTCTTTTGAACACAGTTTATTATCTTTTGCGTCTGTCATGCAGAAGGAAAGCTTTTGTTTAATCTGTGTCTAGTAGATCTCCCTGCATTCTGAAGGGTTTACGTTTTGAAGGTGATGAGAAAGTTGAGAGGCTTTGAAGAAGATTAATTATCTTCTTGAAGGAGACAGCAAGATCCCTTGATTAACCTGTCAGCAGCCAATTGCCAAGGAATGGAAAGATTAGATGTCATTGTACGTGGAGATGAGCTACCACAAGTGTAGAGAGTAAACTGTGGCACTGTCTTGACATTCCAGCAGTCTGCATTGGATAGCCTTCAAGAGCTTGAGTCAAAAGAGCTGCACTAAGGTTGATACATGGGTGCTGTGTTCCACAAGGCTTTTTATAGGCATAGATGGTACAGAAGAAGCCTGTGTCTGCTTGTGCTTAGATGATGTTCCCTGGTTGACCTCTGCACTGAGATGATGACACTTTACTACCATGTTAGAGTCTGGTTTAGGAGTTGCTCAGACCGGTGCAGGATCGAAGCCTATGTTTTTCGCTGAGAATTCTCAGTTACGATGTGCACTGAACTGCAGGACACATGGTACTGTCCCCTGACAATTGGACTTTAGAAGTACCTGTGCAGAGGGATAGAGGCAATATCAAGAAAGGAGATCTACTAGAGTGCACAGAGTTAGCCAATCTCTGACCAGATGAAGAATTACACTCCTCCTGCACAAAAAGCGTAGTTACTCACCTGTAACAGGTGTTCTCCAGGAGCAGCAGGAATCAGTCCTCACTTATGGGTGACGTCGGCGCCGACGGAGCCCTCGCGGAGCAATTTTCCCCAGCTTTCAAAGAAAGCCTTTGGGAATTGCAGCGCGCATGCGCGGTCGTCTTCCCGCCCGAAGGTGCCATCTTAGCCAGTCAGATGACATAGCTAAAAAAGACAGCATAAAAATTAGCAAAAAGAACATAAGCAGACGATTGCAACTCCAAGGGGAGGAGGGAGGGTAGTGAGGACTGATTCCTGCTGCTCCTGGAGAACACCTGTTACAGGTGAGTAACTACGCTTTCTCCAGGACCAAGCAGGAAGTCAGTCCTCACTTATGGGACTCCCAAGCTCAAGGCTACCGGAGACCCTAAGCACAAAAATGAGCTCCCTCTAGCTCAGCAGCACAGAAGGATAGAATCTTCGCTGAATTATCACCCACCGGTAGCCCACATCCGGGATGGAGGGTAGGAGTTGCTCAGACCTCAAAGAGATTACGGATGACTGCCTGTCCGAAAGCACTGTCCCTACGGGACTCCCTCTCGAGACAGTAATGGACCGCAAAAGTCTGGCTCGAAGACCAAGTAGCGGCCCGGCAGATGTCTGCCAGCGGAACAGAGCGGAGGTAAGCCACTGACGTAGCCTTTGCCCGAACGCAATGAGCCGTGACTCGGCTTTCTAAGGAGAGTCCGGCTGCCCCATAAGCCCAAGAGATACAGTCCGCAACCCAGATGGACAGAGTACGCTTGGAGACCGGGAGCCCCAATTTATTGGGGTCAAAAGACACAAAAAGCTGAGCAGCTTTACGGTGCTCCCGCGTACGGTCAAGGTAGAAGTTCAAAGCCCTTCTACAGTCCAGGGTATGGAGGACCGTTTCAGCTCGGCTGGAGTGTGGTCTGGGAAAGAAGGTTGGAAGTACCACCTCCTGATTGATGTGAAAAGGGGAGACCACTTTAGGCAGAAATTTTGGGTGAGTCCGTAGGACTACCCTATTTTTGTAGAACCTAGTGTAAGGGGGATCAGACACGAGGGCCTGCAATTCACTTACGCGTCTAGCGGAAGTGAGGGCTATCAAGAACAGTGTTTTCCAAGACAGAAAACGGAGAGAACAGGTAGCCATAGGTTCAAAAGGCGGACAGGTGATCCGCTGCAAAACCACATTCAGGTCCCAGTCAGGCGCTGGCGGCCGCAGAGGTGGTTTAAGTAGAAGGAGACCTCGGAGAAACCTCGCTACGAGAGGGTCGCTTGAGAGAGGTCTACCGTCCACCGGCACATGATGTGCCGAAAAAGCACTGAGGTGAACTTTGACGGAGTTGGACTTAAGTCCCAGATTAGAGAGGTGTAGCAAGTACTGCAAGATCACCGACACCGGGCAGGAGAAGGGATCCTGAGACTGTTGGGTACACCAGACTGCAAAGCGACGCCATTTAAGGGCGTAGCATTTGCGGGTAGAAGGCCGTCGCGAAGCTAAGACGACCTCCTCCACTTCCGCCGGCAGGAGAAGGGGAGCAAGGACTACCCTCTCAGCAGCCAGGCCATGAGGTTGAGAGACCTGAGGTTGGGGTGCAGTAGGGACCCCTGATCCTGAGTGAGGAGATCCGGTTGTACCCCCAGAGGGATTGGATCCTCCACCGCCAGTTGCAGTAGGAGCGGAAACCACGGCTGCCTGGGCCAGCGAGGGGCCACCAGGATCATGAAGGCCGTGTCTCGGAGAACCTTGAAAAGAGTCCGAGAGACTAGCGGGATGGGAGGGAAAGCGTACAGAAGGCTCCCCGACCATGAGATCAGAAAAGCGTCCGCCGCAACCCGAAGGGGGTGTGGCTGACGAGAGCAGAAGCGAGGAAGCTGCCGGTTGTGAGGACTGGCAAAGAGATCCACCGTGGGGAGGCCCCACTTGAGGAAGAGCTTCTGAACTACCAAGGGATCCAGACGCCACTCGTGCGGCTGGAGGACCCTGCTGAGTTTGTCCGCAAGGCAATTTTCTTGGCCCGGGAGATAAACTGCCTTGAGGAGAATGCCGTGACTGACGGCCCAAGAGCAGAGCTTCTGTGCCTCCCGGCAGAGGAGGAAGGAGCCCGTGCCCCCCTGCTTGTTCACGTAGAACATGGCAACTTGATTGTCCGTCTGGACGAGGACGGACTGGTGGGAAGTCAGGTGGGAGAAGGCCTTGAGAGCTAGGCGGATCGCCCTGAGCTCCAGGAAGTTGATCTGCTGAGCAGACTCCCACGTGGTCCAGAGGCCCTGAGTACGTGCCTCTTGGCAATGTGCTCCCCAGCCCAGGAGGGATGCATCGGTGGTCAGCACCCGGGTCGGCTGAGGTGACTGGAAAGGCATTCCGAATAGGAGGTTCGGCTGCCGGAGCCACCACCGGAGAGACGAGATCAGCGGCTCGGAGACGCGCACTAGGTCTGCTAGGCCGCCTGTGGCTTGACGCCACTGCTGGCGGAGACACCATTGAGCAGACCGCATATTCAGGCGGGCATTGGGGGTCACATGGACGGTGGAAGCCATATGGCCGAGTAGTCTCAGGAAGCGCCTGGCGGAGACCAGGGGCTGGCTGCGAAAGCGGTCGGCTAGGTCCATGAGCCGTTGAGCCCTGTCGAGCGGTAGGTATGCTCGCGTCTGAGGAGTGTGCAGCCTTGCGCCGATGAACTCGAGATCCTGTGAGGGGAGCAAAGTGGACTTTGCGAAGTTTATAACAAAGCCCAAGTGCTGCAGAAGAGTCACCGTGCGGCGCATGGCGTTGGTGACCTCCCGAGCGGACGCTGCTCTGATGAGCCAGTCATCGAGGTACGGAAAGACATAGAGGCCGTGAAGCCGGAGATGGGCTGCCACGACCGCGAGACATTTTGTGAAGACTCGCGGTGCGGAGGACAGGCCAAAGGGCAGTACTCTGTACTGGTAATGATTTCCTGCCACCACAAACCTTAGGTATTGGCGGTGGCTTGGGTGGATGAGGATGTGCGTGTAGGCATCCTTTAGATCCAAGGAGCATAGCCAATCTCCCTGCTGGAGGTAGGGCAGAAGGATTCCAAGGGTAAGCATTTTGAACTTCTCCCGCACAAGGAACTTGTTGAGGTTGCGCAAGTCCAGGATGGGTCTGAGGCCCCCTGTTCTCTTTGGTATCAGAAAATACCTGGAATAAAAGCCTTGACCTCTCAGGTGGTGTGGCACCGGTTCCACCGCCTGTTCCTGCAGAAGACCTGCTAACTCCTGAAGGAGTAATTCCCTGTGCAGAGGGGGTCGCGGAGGTTCTCCCGGAAAATAGGAGGGAGGAACCTGGTGGAAGTGGAGAAGATAGCCTTCTCGCACGACTTGAAGCACCCAGGCATCTGCGGTGACGCTGGACCACCTGTGGGCGAAGTGAACCAGCCGGCCACCGGTGCTGGGAGGAACCAGCGGGGGGGGAAAGGCTATGCTGTGTGAGTCAAAAACCCCCACCCTGCTGAGCAGGGGCTGGTGGTGCAGGCTTGGGGGCTTGCTGCCTACGGGACCCGTTACCCCGTCCCTTGGCCTGCTGGCCCTGTTGGGGAGCTGCAGGGGCCTGATAATGGGGGTATTGTTTGTAGGCAGCCGCCTTCCTCGGGTAAAAGGACTTCTTTCCCGAGCCCTTCTTTTTCTGGGAAGGGGCGGAGGTCTTCCTAGAAAGCCTAGTCCTGGTGAGAGTCTCCGTCTCAATTTGTGCAGCCTTATCAGCCATGGGCTTGCCAAAGAGGTTTTCGCCTCGGCAGGGGACATCGACCAACTTGTCCTGCACCCAGGGCTCAAGGTCAGACGACTGAAGCCAAGCCTGTCGGCGGGCACCGATGCCGGCTGCGGCCACTCGAGCCGATGCTTCAAAGCCATCATAGGCTGCTCAGGACATGAACTTTGAGCATTCCCGAATGCCAGAGGACAAGGCTAGGAACCTCCGCAAGGGTTCCTCGGACAGACCAGCGGAGAATCCGGCTAGCTCTTTAGCCAGATCCCGGAGATACATGCCCATGTATAGCTGGTAAGTCTGGACACGACATGCGAGCATAGAGCCCTGGAAACACTTCTTGCTAAGGCCATCCAGGTTACGGGCCTCCCTTCCAGGAGGCACCGAGGAGTGCATCTTCTGGCTCTTAAGACGATGCATGGCCGATTCCACTACCATGGAATGGTGTGGCAGCTGTGCCTTTTGAAAGCCAGGGCTCTTGCGGACTCGATAGATAGAATCGACCCGCTTGCTCAGGACCGGCGAGGAGGCCGGACTCTCCCACATGCGGAAGAGTAGTCGTTCCAGCATAGGAGGAACCGGTACAGTAAAGTGTTCCCTCGCGGGAGAGTCATACTGGAGGGCGTCGAGCTCTTCGGCTCGAGGCTCCTCCTCGGGATCCGCAGGGAAGGCCAAAGCCTTGGCCATATCCCTAACGAAGTCCGAGAACCGGGCATCCTCCGGGGGGGACTGCTTCCGAGGCTCGGACTCCGGTGAGTCCGATGGGACACACCGAGTCCGGAAAGAATCAGGCGACTCTTCCTCCTCAGACTCCCAGACCGACTCCGACGAGGACTCGGTGGGGTCGGCCCGGGCAGGGTGCGGCGCCAGCCGCCCCGACGCCGAGGGAGTCGGCGTCGGCGACCTCGGTCCCGAACGGGAGGCCGAGGGTGACCTCGACCGAGGATCGACTCGAGTTCTCATCGACTCGAGGATCGGCTCGGTCTCCGGGGTCGACTTGGACGTCGACGTCCCGGCGGTCGGGGCAGCGGCACCAGCGAAGCCAGCGAGCAGTGCCCTCTGCTGGTCCATGAAGGCAGACAGTCTGCTCTCCAAGGCCGTCAACCTGAGTCCGAGCTCAGGTGACCCAGCAGCCCCCGACTTGGGCCCCGACGGCGTCGGGCCCGACGTCGGCTGTCGCGGAGGCGAGTCCAGAAGGACCACAGGACTTACCCGGGCAGGCATCTCCGACTCCAGGCGAGGCCGCTTCGGGATGTGTTCCTTCTCCAAGGACCCGGGGCGGCTGTCGGGGCTATGCGACCTGGCCCTCGCGGAACCAGGAGCGTCCACCGACGCCGCCCTCGCGGGTTTCACCTTCCGACGATGGTCCCCGGAGGGAGAACCCCGGTCGGAGGAACTCCGTCGACGGTCCGAGCTGGAGCCTTTCGACGCGGAGGCCTCCGACGAGGTCCGGGTACGGCTGGGGTCAGCGAAGATTCTCTCACGCTGATGCCGCCGACTTCTCAACGCCTTCGAGGACATTTTGCTGCAGGGCCCACAGATCAGTTCCTCATGATCCGGGCCCAGGCAGCGGAGGCAAAAGTCGTGTGTGTCGGTTAGTGACATATTTCGGTCACACCGACCACACCGCTTAAACCCACTGGCAGCCATCGGGGAAAAAGGGCCCCTGCGAGGTCAAAGGACCGGGCTGCCAGGGAAAAACCGAAAACGAAAGCTGACCAAGTCAGAAAAACCGAAAAAAGTAAGAGGACTCGTGACCGGCGTCGCGAGTCCGGGCGGGAAAAGGATCGGCGTCGAACCGAAGGAAAAAAGGATAAAATAAAGAAGAAAATCGACTTTTTCGCGGGGACAAGACGGGGACGTCTGTAGGGCTCCGCGGAAAAAAGAAGACTGGCTAAGATGGCACCTTCGGGCGGGAAGACGACCGCGCATGCGCGCTGCAATTCCCAAAGGCTTTCTTTGAAAGCTGGGGAAAATTGCTCCGCGAGGGCTCCGTCGGCGCCGACGTCACCCATAAGTGAGGACTGACTTCCTGCTTGGTCCTGGAGAAGAGTATTTTTTAAATTCTTGCTATGATTACAGAAGCAATTCAGGGCTTCCTTTCAGGCACATGGAGATATTCTTCCACAGTACTGACAATCAGCCTAGTTGTGTTCAGAGTCCAGAGAGATGTCTAAGTTCTGGATTTTTCTTTTATACTGTAGACATGGTCAAAAGCCACACTTTGTTCATGACTGAAAAGCATCTTTCAGTTGGAGCACTGGAACCTGACAACCATAAAAAAAAATTAAACCAGTTTGCATACATTTTTATATGGTACGTCATTACTTTTGGTGTCCAAACATCTCCTTCCATATTTCGGCAACTGTGGTACCTGTTTTTTTTCTATTCTTGAACTTGTTTTTCAGAACTAAATGAGTTAAGAGAATTCAAACAGTTCAATATCATTTATTACTGACTCTAGGCCAGGTCTTGTACACAAAACATATTCTAAAGATGACTCGTCCTGGAAGTGAGTAGTCCATTGATCCAAGTAATCAATGCAAGTGGTGTAGAAAGATGACACAGATTGCTTGAAATCTGCTTCATGAATGCTGCCCTCTTCTTCAAGATCTTTTATCTTCTTTCTGATTGTCAGAAGCAAACACATTTCATTCTTCCTTGTTACTAACTTGTTTCTCCAGCCACCTCTATCATTGAGATGTTTTGAGACTTAATTTTTAAAGTCACATTTTGGGAATTCTCTGCCTGTGCAGAAAATACAGTCAAACTTCTGCTGTTTCATTCTAAAACATTTTTGATAACTGGCCATTTGTCTTGGCTCAGAAAACATGATTTCACTGGTGGGAATATTTTATTAACCGCTCTACAACTGGTAGTAAAGCCAGTCACCTAGTGTTACTGTATCCAAGGAACTTTTGATAATGCACTCTCAACAAAGTCACACATCTCTTTGTTGTTCAATTCTCACTTTATAAATGTGAAAATGTCTAAATATTTTGTCAACAATAACTTCAATGTCAAATAGCAGGCATTTGACAGCGTGCTGATACAATTGTTAGCTGCACAGTTTGCACCAATTAAATTACTTCCTAAATCTTTTTGTAGCTTGTAAAAATATTGTTACTACCACTCCTAGCAGCCCCACCAAAATTGCAATTGGTATTGTCAGCACACAATACCAAAACTTTGGATCTTAGCCCATTGGAATCAACTATATCAAGAATGCACTTGGAAAGAATTGTCTGAGGTTTTGTCTTTTTTTAAAAATTTCTTTATTTATATTTTCCAAGAAAATACAAACAAAAGAGAAAACTAAATTACAGTAAATTTAAAATACACAATTCTTCTCTGGAACATAAGATAATCAAAGGCCGATCACAGCCCACCCCATCCTGTCCCTCCCATCATCATGCGATTATCAGGGGCCATATGAAAGAAACATAAAACATCTGCAAGCCTGCAAGGGCTATAGAAGGGCAAACACTCCACTACAGAGAAAATAAGAAGATTTGTCTAATAACTCCTTCCACTTAAGAAAGAGGAGGATGCAAGGGAAACTGCCACACCATGGTATTTGTACCTATGAGTAGCATAGGCACAAATGTACCACCATAGGCTTCAACCAAGCTCCACTGTGTGTTTCCAGTTAGAAATAACGGAAATAGGGCCACTCCCAACATAGAACTAATTCAGACTGACAATACCTTTATAAGGACAAGCTGCCAATTACTGACTAAAAAACGAACCCAAATCAGGAGAGAGTGGCCCTGAATCCCATTACCACCCTAATACGGTTTCATATTGAAAACCAATGAGACTGAATGTTAAGACAGTCCTACACCACCTGTCTCAAAGTGCTGACATCTCCTTGCTGAAACCGGCCCTTAATCTCAGCTGCATATTGAATGCATGCCTACGGCCCCCTCCACCCATCGTGAACCTTGCTTTGGCAAAAGCCATAGTATTAGGCCAGAGAATTAGGAAGACACATCCCCCCACCCCTTCCTCTTAATAAGACCCAAGCTTCCAAAGAGCAAATCTAGGCGGTTAATTCTCCATAAACGTTGAACTAGAGTTCTATCACTTTGACACTGTACTTTTCTTGTAAGGAAGACTAGTAGTATTCCTATTACATAATTCACTTTAGGAGTGATAGACATACCTATATCTTCAAGAAGACCCCACCAAGAAACAGACCGACGACCACATTACTGTATATAATTAGAGCTTGTTGAGTCAAATAGGATAAATGAGATCACAGCATAAACATAGCTGTGAGCCGCATGGAGAGTAGATTCACTAATTCTAGAACAAAGTCCTTTGGAAGCTAGGAAAAAACTGCACGTGGAATTTAAAGCCATGGGGGATACAGCTTTCCACACTAATATGGCCACCCCATTAATCTTATGATGGGCAGCTGAAAACCCTTAAAAAGCAGGGCTTATATCTCTAACTGCAACAACTCCCTGACAATCAAGTATGTCTCCTGCAGCAATAAGATGCCAGCAGTTTCTTTCCTACCCTTCAGAGGAAGACATTCCTCTTAGTAAAGATTATTTGATCAAACGCAATAACACCTAATTCTACCAAAACATTTCCCCAAAACCACCTAAACCGGGGGGGGGGGGCTATATAACACACAAAACGTAACGGGTGAGCCCGCTAGGACTGCCGACGGACCACCCAGACAGCGCTGATGTATTTCTCTCTTAGTGCCCTTATCTGGGTAATCTCCATGATTTGCAGGATAAGGGCTTGTGAATATTGATTCTTTAAATTAAATTATAAATTACTTATTATTCACCTAGCCAAAAGTCATTTCAAAGTTGATAAAAAATTAACAGACAAGCTGGAGGGAGGCAGGTAGGCAGGCCAGTTAAAGGCTACCTAAATAGTACAGGGTCAACCACAAACGTATCCGATAAGTCTTAAGGACCTAACGCGTAGTTACTCACCTGTAACAGGTGTTCTCCAGGGACAGCAGGAATCAGTCCTCACATATGGGTGACGTCAGCGCCAACGGAGCCCCCATGCGGAGCAAATCCCCAGCTTTCGAAGAAAGCCTTTGGGACTGCAACGCGCATGCGTGGTCCCCTTCCCACCCAAGGGTGCCATCTTGCTCAGTCAAATGACACAGCTAAAAAGACAGCAAAAGAATAAAAATCAATGAGGACTGCAACTCCAGGGGAGGAAGGAGGGTTGTGAGGACTGATTCCTGCTGTCCCTGGAGAACACCTGTTACAGGTGAGTAACTATGCTTTCTCCTAGAACAATCAGGAAGTCAGTCCTCACATATGGGACTCCCTAGCTATAGGCTACCGAGAACCCATAACTGAAAAATAGGCTACCTCTAGAAGAGCCGCAGCAGCCATGATAGGAGTTCAACCGAGAACGTAACACTCAGGTAGCCTGACACCAAAGGGTCGGAGGATAGAAGTTGCCTAAACCGAAAGCACTGTCCCTTTCGGACTCCCTATCCAGGCAGTAATGGGCTGCAAACATCTGGCTTGAAGACCAGGTTGCGACCCAGCAGATGTCTGCCAGCGGAAGTGAGCCACTGATGTGGCCTTAGCCCTGACCCGGTGGGCCGTGACTCGACCCTGCAACGGGAGATTGGGCGCCCTGTATGCCCAGGCGATGCAATCCGTCACCCAAGTGGACAACGTACGCTTGGAGACTGGCATCCCCAGCTTACTGGGGTCATAAGAGATGAAGAGCTGAGGAGCCCTTCGATGCCCCCAGTACACTCCATGTAGAAGGCCAAAGCCCTCTTACAGTCCAAGGTATGCAGAACTGCTTCTGCCTGGCTGGCATGGGGCCTGGGAAAAAAGGTCAGAAGCACCACCTCTTGGTTGAGGTGGAACGAGGAGACCACTTTCAGAAGGAACTTGGGGTGAGTGCGAAGCACTACCCTGTTCCTATAGAACCATGTGTACGGTCGATTGGATACCAGAGCCTGCAACTCACTCACTCGTCTGGCCGGTGAGTGCCACCAAGAAAAGCGCCTTCCAAGAGAGGAAGCGGAGATGGCAGGTAGCCATCGGCTCAAAAGGTGGGTGAGTAAGCTGCTGCAAGACCACATTCAAATCCCATTCGGTCGCCAGGGGGCAGACCGGGAGCTTCAGCAGAAGCAGACCTCTCAGGAACCTGGACACCAAGGGGTGTACAGAAAGAGGTTGTCCTTTCACTGGAGAGTGGTGTGCTGATAAGGCACTAAGGTGAACTCGGACAGAGTTTGACTTAAGGCCTAAATCTGAAAGGTGAAGCAGGTACTACAACACCACTGCTACCTGGCAGGAGAACGGGTTCTCACTCTGCTGAGCACACCACACCTCAAGTCAATTCCACTTAAATGCATAGGTTTTTCTAGTTGATTGCCTCCTGGAGGCTAGCAACACATCCTCTATCTTTTTAGGGAGGAGAAATGGTACAAGGACTACCCTTTCAGCAGCCATGCCATCAGGTTGAGAGACCTGAGGTTGGGATGCAGAAGAGAGCCCCTCTCCTGCGACAGGAGGTTGGGTTGTAATCCCAGAGGAATTGGAGTCTCCTCCTCCAGCTGCAGGAGTAGCGGAAACCATGGTTGTCTCGGCCACCTGGGAGCTACCAGGATGACTGAGGCCTTGTCTTGAAGGATCTTGAATAAGGTCCGAGCTACCAGGGGTGTGGGAGGAAACGTATATAGGAGGCCCACAGATCATGATATTAGAAAAGCATCTGCAACCACCCTGTGAGGGTGTGGCTGTCTGGAGCAGAAGCGAGGCAACTGGTAATTTTGCGGGCTAGCAAACAAATCCATGGATGGTCGTCCCCAGCACCGGAAGAAGTGCTGGGCTATGTTGGGATTCAGTTGCCACTCGTGCGGCTGGAGAATTCTGCTTAGCTTGTCGGCTAAGAAGTTCTCCTGACTTGGCAAGTAAACCGCTTTGAGGTACATACCCTGGCTGACTGCAAAGGAGCATAGGTCCAGGGTCTCTTGACATAGGATGCGAGAGCCTGTGCCCCCTTGCTTGTTCACACAGAACATTGCCACTTGGTTGTCTGTCTGAATTAAGACAGGTTGATGAACCAGGGTTTGGCAGAAGACACGCAGAGCTAGGCGGATCGCTCGAAGCTCTAGGAGATTGATCTGTTGTGTGCTCTCCCATGGAGACCACACACCCTGAGTGAAGATCGGCTGGCACTGAGCACCCCATCCCAGCAGGGTTGCATCGGTAGTCAGCACCCTCGAGTGCATGGGAGGCTGGAAAGGCACTCCCTCCAGAAGGTTGTGAGGCTGAAGCCACCACTTCAATGACTGCACCAGTCATTGGGAGACCCTCATGCTGTCTTTGAGTCTGCCTGTGGCTTGCGTCCTCTGGTCCCAGAGGCACCACTGAGCTGTTCTCATGTGTAGCCGGGCATTGGGTGTCACATGCACTGTGGAGGCCATGTGACTAAGCAGGCGCCGAAAGTGTCTTGCTGAGATCCGGGAGCTGCGACTCACTTGCTGTACTAGGGCCACAAGCCTTTGTGCCCTGTCCTCTGGCAGGTAAGCCCTTGCCCGAAGTGTGTCTAACCTTGGTCCCATGAACTCCAGTTCTTGACTGGGAACTAGAGTGGACTTTGTGTTGTCGATCACAAAGCCCAACTGCTGGAGCAACTGGATAGTGCGGGATGTGGCCTGTTGGGCCTCCTGAGCCGACTGGGCTCTGATGAGTCAGTCGTCCAAGTAGGGGAAGACAAACACCCCTTGAGTTCTTAGGAAGGCTGCCACTACTGCAAGGCACTTTGTGAACATCCTTGGTGCCGAGGCTAGGCCAAAAGGAAGTACCTTGTACTGAAAATGGTTTCCTCCCACTACAAATCTGAGATATTGTCTGTGGTCTGGATGAATCAAGATGTACGTATGCTCATCTTTGAGATCTAAGGAGCATAATCAGTCTCCCTGGCGGAGGTAAGGCAGCAATATTCCAAGGAAAAGCATCTTGAACTTTTCCCTTACCAGGAACTTGTTTAGGTTTTGCAGGTCGAGGATGGGTCTTAGGCCTCCAGTTCTCTTTGGTATCAGAAAGTACCTGGAGTAGAAGCCTTTGCCCTGCAGGTGGTGGGGCACCGGTTCTACCGCCTGATCCTCGAGAAGACCTGCTAACTCCTTCAAGAGGAGGTCCCTGTGAAGAGGGAGTCTGAGAGGCTCCCCTGGAAAGTAAGAGGGGGGCACCTGGGTGAGATGTAGCCGATAGCCCATTTGGACTATCTGGAGAACCCAGGTGTCAGTTGTGATGGCTGGCCACCTGTGGGCATACAGGGTCAGCTGTTCTCCTGTGCAGGGCCTTGTCTCCTTGCAGAGAGGGACTATGCTCTGGGAGTCAAAAACCCTCTCCAGGCTGGGCCGCAGCCGGTGCCTGGGGCTTGGGGGTCTTTTGCTTACGCGGACCATGCCCCTGTCCCTTGGCCTGCTGCCCTTGTTGGGGAGCTGGGGAGGACTGATATGTGGGGTAGTTTCGGTAAGCTGTATCTTTTCTCGGGAAAAAGGGCTTCTTACCTGAGCCCTTCTTCTTAGAAGGGGCAGATGTCTTTTTCTCGAGTCTTGTCCGGGTCAGGTACTCGGACTCAATCTCGGCAGCCTTCTCTGTCATAGGCTTGCCAAAGAGGTTTTCACCCCAGCAAGGGACATCGACCAACTTGTCCTGCACCCATGGTTCCAGGTCAGACGACTGTAGCCATGCCTGGCAGCATGCACCGATGCCGGCTGGGGCTACCCGGGCCGAAGCCTCGAAGCCATCATAGGCTGCTCAAGTCATGAACTTCAAGCACTCTTGGATCCCAGTGGACAAAACTTGGAAGCGCTGCAAAGGTCCTTCGGAGAGACCAGCTGAGAACCCAGCAATCTCCTTTGCCGGGTTTCGCAGGTACATGCCCATGTACAGCTGGTACGTCTGGATTTGGCATGACAGCATCGAACCCTGGTAGCACTTCTTGCTGAGGGCGTCCACATTGTGGGCCTCTCTGCCAGGAGGCACCGAGGAGTCTTCTAGCTCTTGAGGCGGCGCATGGCTGATTCCACAACCATGAAGTTGTGCGGCAGCTGTGCTTTTTGGAACCCAGGGCTCTTGCGAACTCAATAGATGGAATTGATTCGCCTGCTGAGGACCGGCATCGAGGCCGGTGTCTCCCACATGCGGAGCATTAGCCGTTCCAGAATAGGAGGCACCGGTACAGTAAGGGATTCCTTAAGAGGAAAAAGTCATACTGGAGGATCTCGAGCTCCTCAGCTCGAGGCTCCTCCTTGGCCTCCACCGGGAATGACAAAGCCTTTGCCATATCCCGGATGAAATTCAAGAACTGGGTGTCCTCCGGGGGTGACCTTCTCTGAGGTTCAGATCCCGAGGAGTCTGACGGGACGTACTTGGTACGGTGGGTGTCCGGAGACTCCTCTTCCTCCATCTCCCAGCTGGACCCCTCCGAGGAGGAATCGAGCGGCTCCGGCCTCGAGGACTTCGGTCTCGACCGCCCTGATGCTGAGGGAATCAGCATCGATGACCTTGGTCCCGAACGGGAGGTCGAGGGGGACCTCGGCTGAGGATCAACAAGTTCTTAGTGTCTCGAGGAGTGGCTCAGCCTCCGGGGTCGACTTGGACGTCGAAGTCCCGATGGTCAGGGCGGATGGACGTGCAAGACCGGCCATCAGCGCCCGCTGCTGGTCCATGAAGGCAGACACGCTGCGCTCCAAGGCCGCCAACTTGAGGCTGAGCTCAAGAGGCTCCATAGCCCCCGGGTCAGGTCCCGACGCCGGCTCTCCCGGAGAGTCAACAACAAGGACAGTGCTTACCTGCCTCAGTGTCTCCGGTTCCTTCTGAGGGAGTTTGGCAGGCCTCTCTGACTCCGAGGATCCGGGGCGGCGAGTCAGGCTCTGCGACCAAGCTCGCGAGGGACCAGGCCGCTCGGAGCCCTCAGACAACACCGCCCTCATGGATTTTTGCTTCCTCCGGTGTTCCCGCGAGGGGAGACCCCCTTTCAGAGGACACCTGACGCTGCTCGGCATCAGAGAGCTCCCGAGAGCTCGAGGCCTCTGATGAGGTCCGGGACCAGGCAGGTGCGGACTTGGGAAAAATCCTATCATGTTGCTGCTGCCTGCTCCTCAAGGCCTTAGAAGACATTTTCTTACACGGGCCACAGACCTTGGGGTTGTGGTCAGACCCGAGGCAGAGGAGGCAGCAGTTGTGTGTTGGTGAGAGACATCAATCTCGTGCACCGATCACACTTTTTAAACCCACTGGCAGCCATTGGGGGAAAAAGGGCCCCAGCAAGGTGAAAGGACTGAATTGCCAGCTAAAAGGAAAAAAAGAGCGCGAACGCTAGTCTCTAAGGACAAAAACAAAAAAAATGGACCGGACTCAATACCGGTGTACCGAGCCGAGGTGGGAAGGGGAACCAGCGTGGAACCAGTAGAAGAAAAGCAATTTTCTCACTTTTAACTACTTTTTCCACAGGGAATCTAGGACGACGTCCATTGGGCTCCGTGGAAAAAAGGAGACTGAGCAAGATGGCACCCTTGGGCGGGAAGGGGACTGCGCATGCATGATGCAGTCCCAAAGGCTTTCTTCGAAAGTTGGAGATTTGCTCCGCATGGGGGCTCCGTCGGCACCGATGTCACCCATATGTGAGGACTGACTTCCTGCTTGTTCCTGGAGAAATATATGTACCTTACAGGTGACATGATTGAGGTATTTTAATACCTCTAAGATATAAGATAGGCACAGGAAGCAGGCTTTTTCCAGAGGTAAGAATATTCTAGAATGATATCACAATATGATGCTCTGTGGGTAGAGTGGGGAAGGGAAGGCGATCAACTGGTAGACCCAAGAGCGATATTAGAAATTCATAGAAAGAGTGGTGGGTGTAGAAGGAGATGGTACAGAAAAAAAGGTAATGGAATTCAAGAAAGTTTGGAACAAACACAGAAGATCCCTAATTGCAAAGAAGAAGTGAGAGCAAAGCCAGAGATAAACTACGGAATTGTACCAGACATGAAACCGGGAAGACTGATTGGGTCTAATGGTCCTTATCTGCCATGATATTCTCTTTGCATCCGACAAAGCAAACTCTTGCCCTCAAAAGCTCATGTCTTGATAAATTTGTTAGTTTATACGATACAATGTACCCTCTCATTTTTGTTACTCCAGACTAAACACAGCTACCCCTCGGAACATATTCTCGTTCATGTCTGCTGTTTCGTTTAGTTGTTTTCTTTCCTACACATTATACGTGCCCCTTCCTTTTTTAATTCAGCTCATGTTATTAACAATAGTATTGTTCCTCTTCTCTTGATTTTAAGGGACCTTTAAATAGTAATCCTTCACATTGTTTAAATTTCTTCCACTCTTCTAGAAGTCTCGGGCATCCCCCAATAACGTCATGTTTCTCAAACAGTTTTGTGGTTGCTTGCAAGCTTCTGTTCACAGTGCTGTTTCTCTTGACATCGATTCTCTTGGATGTTGATCCATTTAGTACACCATTGTGTATTGATCTCCTTCCTTTACTTCGGACATCAGGTTATGTACATATGACCTTTGTCATTCTCATTTTAAGCGGTGCAAGGACAAAAACTGGCAGGCATGTTCTGGAGTCATCTAGTCACAATCTGGTACAAGGAGTTAAATACTCTCTAGGGATGCATACAGTAAGGGGTATGTTTTCTAACTATTAACCTATGCCATTTCCCACTGAATAACATGGGTCCTAATTACAAATAGCATGGGTTAAGCATTAGCCTGGCTTAGTAAACAGACCCCTAATTCTCCTAGAAGGTTGACATACAGATTATCTGATCGTAATTCACCTTGAGCATGGATATGGAAAAAAACTAGTAATTATATGTAAAATCCAAATATTAGTCTGGAAGTAATAGTTACAACTGCTGTAGCACTACTGGATGGGTGTAGCACTATAGTATGGGGATAAGATTTTAGGTAGGATAACTCCTTTCTCCCAAAGCTCATACCTTAAGTAAGTACCTGAGGTAATGGGAGCTGAAGTGGCTTGCCGGGTGCAGAAACAGGATTTGAACATTGGTGTCTAGTTTGCAGCTCACTGCTTTAATCATTGGGCCCTAGTGCGTTTGGTGATTATGTTGCATTTTTCTTCCAACATTCCTATTCCTCCTCCTCCTTTGGTCACATAAACCCTTAGCAGGAATGTGCACAGGCAATGAATTTCAGTTATTGGATTTTTCTTATCTTTTTCCACGATTTCCAGGCAATTTCTTTTTCAGTTACATATTAGAACTTTTTAACATGTACCACTGATTGTACATACTTTAATTGGTAGGTTAAAACATTTAAAAAGCTATATTGATCCTAAACATTTTATGGCATGTCAATGAGCTGGATGCAAACTAACAAATGCACTTAACCCTTAGTATCTGTTCCTTGAGAAGAGTTAATTTAAATAAAATAAATTCCTTTCCAGATTAACACCTACCTTTACTTAAGGTTATCAAATGCATATGGCAGCAATTTTTAAAGCCATTTCCATACATAGACTGGAGTTTTATGAGTAGAAATGCAATCTTTGAAACATGCCCATCCTATCTATGGGTACAAGTTTACCCACAAATCAGGGGATGTGCCTCGGCTGGGGAAGACATTTAGGGACACTCTTTTTGATTTCTTAAAGTATTTGCACAAGTTTATGTAGGAAAAGTATAAGACCAAACAGCAAGGACAGATTTACACACATGCTTTGAAAGTTGATTTGTGGGTAGAAAGTAGGTGCAGAGCTTACACTGTTTGTAAGTTGCTTCCATGGTATAATACGGATTTAAAATATCATGTGAGCCACGTGAAAGGATAACTTTCTTCATCTTAAAATAGAGAAACAAAGACATAAAATCTGATGCAGTGGCTTTCCCTGGTTCCTCTTTAATAATGCTTTATGGACTTTGTCTCCAGGAACTTGTCAAACCTTTTTTTAAACGCAGCTACACTAACAGCTTTTACTACATCCTTCGATACAAATTCCCGAGTTTGATTACATGTTGAGTGAAAAAATATTTTCTCCTATTAGTCTTAAAATAGACTACAGTGTACATTGCATGTCCCCTAGTATTTCTACTTTCTGAAGGACTAAACAACAGATCTATGCTTACCTGTTCCACTCCAACCATTATTTTATAGCCCTCTGTCATACAGTATCTCCCCTCGGTCATCTCTTCTCCAGGTTGAAGAGCCCTAACCTTTTAAGTCTTTCCTCATAGGGGTATCCTTCCATCCTCTTTACCATTTTGGTGGCTCTTTTCTGTACCTTTTCTAATTCTGCTATATCCTTTTTAAGATATGGCAACCAAAACCTCATACAATATTCAAGGTACAGTCACACCATGGAAGGATACAGAGGCATTATAAGATCCTTGGTTTTGTTCTCCATTCCTTTTCTTATACCGTAAATTCTTGGCCGCTGCCACTGCACACGGAGCAGATAGTTTCAGCATATTATCTATGATGATGCCTAAATCTTTTTCCTGGGTGGTGATTCTTATGTGGAACCTTGCATCATGTAACCATAGTTTGGGTTATTCTTCCCTAAGGGCCCGATTCTATTCATGACGTCATTCTCCTCTGTACGTCTGGGCTGACCCAGACATACAAAGAAGATCACGATTCTGATCCCACGGGGCATGTCCAGCTCCACGGGATCAGAATCATGAACATCACTGTACGTGCAGGCCATGACTGCGATTCAGTCCCAGCCTGCACGTACAGCTCTAGCCCGGCTAACTCAGTCGGGGCTTTTAAATGGAGCTGCGGGCCATGGCATCCCATTGAAATGGCACCACGGCTCCATTTAAAAGCCATGATGCTGGCCGCTGCCCCAAAAATTTAATTCCCCGCAGCCCGACCCAGCCTTCTGGGTTGGGCTGTGGGTGATTAACCTTGTCCGCCCCAGCCCCTTCAGCGGCCTGAATCAAAAAATAAAAAGTTGTCCAGGGAGGAATAACCTCCCTGGTCAATTTGCCGGCCCTGAACATCCAGGGCCGACATTAGAAATAGCCCTGTACATCCAGGGCCGGCAAATGCCCACTGCCTGCCCCCGACTAACTTCCCTGCACAACCAGCGGGGAAGTTATTTGGGGGCCTGCAACCACACAAATACAGCCCGTTAGTACATCCATCCCTACTATTCGTGGTTCGGAATAAACCCCCTAAGTGTATAACCTTGCACTTGTATACATTAAATTTAATGTGTCATCTGGATGCCCAGTCTTCCAATTTCTCACAGTCCTCTTTCAATTTCTCACATGCTTTTTTTTTTTTTTTTTATTTAAAACATATACCACAGACCTGATTAAAGTTATTCAGTGTTGGTTACAATAACATCCACATATTAACAAAATATAACAGAAAATAGAATACTTATTCCATTCTAAAATCAATACACATCTATAAGAATTAATCAAAGTCTCAAATTGCCTCCCTGAATTGATGAGCCTTCAATTTTTCTAAAATGGTTGAAACGTAATTCGGTCTTCAGACCTACTCCACAATTGCGGCCCGCCCCTGACAAAGCCATCGTACAAGTGGTCAGTATCTCTGCAACATCTAATGACAGCATCGCCAGTAGATTAGCAGATGGTGATCGCAACATGCGCCAAGGAGAATACCACGAGAACAGCTCTGTCAGACACACAGGAGCATTAGTGCTATCCCTCTGGTTTGAGAACAAGCCAGCATACCTTGATTTTTACTTTCTGCCGTCACACTAGGCATTGATTTTGTCGCATTACAAAGCCGTTCCATGCATCTTCCACCCCCTCTCCCTTTCTGAATATTTCTTGATGTTATTCTCAAGCCTATCCATTAGACCTAATCATTTTAGAGTATGCTAGTTACTGGAAATATTGTTTTCTTTAAGGTTATTTATACAATAGCAGATTTCAAGATGCCATGGTAAAAGCACAGGGGAATCCTTAGTTGCAAAAAAAGCAAAGGGGTAGGAGATGCATAATCTACAAATCATCAAAAAAACAGATTGGTACAGCTACAACTCAGAAGTAAGGAAGAAAATCCTAAGGGCAGTAATCAGGGTGGTCTAGCAGATTATAAATTGAGGTGGGGGGGGGGGGTGTCTGTAGATGGCCAGATCCATTTTGAGTCCATTGCAGTTGGGTCTGTCTGGCAGGCTGCGCAGAACCAGTAGTAATCTTAGAGTGTATCAAATCAATAATAGCAAAACAAATATACAGAAATGTAAAGTGATATACGATTACCATCAATGACTGCAAATTAAACAAATCAAATAAATAAAACTACAACTCCTCAGAGACCAACTGGGTTAGTGCATCAGATCGGTAGTTGCAGGGTGTCATCCAGAAAGGCCCCAGAAATCTAGAAGCTGGATGCTTTGACAACATCCATGTTCAAACTGGTAGCCGTTTTGATATCGCTTGCTATTAGACATGGGAAGGAGGGGGAGAGGGAAAAGTGTGAACAGATTGGTAGAGAAAAGCATACAAGATCTCGTAAGAGGGTGGAATGCAAAAGAAAAGGCCTACAAAATATGGAGTGATATCAAACAAGCATTGACACCGTGGGTGTTATTTTAAAAGTGCTAATCGTGATTTGGACATCTGCAAACAGGCATATAGATGTCTAAATCACAGAGATGTCACAGAGCCATTTTAGAAGCTGGGTCTATGGACATCCCCAGCATGAGAATGTCCAAGTCCAAACAGGGGTGTGGTGGAGGCAAGGCCGAGGTATTCCTAAGAACCTAGACATCCCTACCCGATCTCAGATACGTTCTGTACATCCTGAATCGTGTCTAAAGTTATATGTGTTTCAGGCATTGCAAATGTATTTGTGTTGTCAAGCAAACATCTGGAAGGTGTGGAGAAGGAGCAACACTATACCTCTGCATTTTACAATATGTCAACAAGCAGTGACAGGGAGTGGGGATTCATGTTTTCACTTTGCTATGCCACTGCACATCCCCTTATGCTTGCCTGAAATGGACATTCACAACCCAAGTATCCCTAATGGGGGCATCTAAGTGATTGCCCACATGCATGTCCATGTCAAAGACGTATATGTTCCTGAAATCAGCTAGAGACACAGACGTCCTTGGTGTCTTTCTGCATGTTCTACCCTGGCTGTCCTCGATTTAACTTGGATGTCCTTTCTAAAATTCCACTCCATATGTCTGGCAATTAGGATCTATCCTTGGCAGGGTGGATAGGAATAACTGGCAAACTGGATGGGCCACTTGATCTTTTTCTATTGTTATTTAAAGGCACATTTTAGGAACATCTTTAAATCTTATGCACACATT
Source organism: Ichthyophis bannanicus (assembly GCA_033557465.1). NCBI lineage: Eukaryota > Metazoa > Chordata > Amphibia > Gymnophiona > Ichthyophiidae > Ichthyophis > Ichthyophis bannanicus. The sequence continues at coordinate 160,971,922 of CM066031.1, read as the reverse complement.
GCAGATCATTCAGAATTCGGCAGGCTACATTGGTAATTTATGGACATTTTGATCACATTATTCCACATCTGAAGGCACTACACTGTCTGTCAACTGTTTGGCGTGTAAAATTCAAGGTTCTGCTCTTGCTATTCTGTGCAGTTTAGGACACCATGCCTGGCTATCTGAAGACTATGGTTTGCCAACAGACTTCTGCACAGATGTTACATTCTTCTAATACTAGGTTATTATCCGTCTCCCTTATGGGCTCATGCTTTTTCAAGTTCCAGCCCTTGGTTGTGGAATACGTGGCCCCCAGTCAGTCAGATGGAAAAGGACTATTTGACTTTTCGACGAAAGGTAAAAAGGTCACTTGTTTCAGTTGGCATTTCTGGAGTCTTGATAGGTTTAGGATGTTGGCTTGATGACAAAATGTTTTATATTCTGCAAATCCAAAAAATAACATAAGAAATGCCATACTGGGTCAGACCAAGGTCCATCGAGCCTAGTATCCTTTTTCCAACAGTGACCAATCCATGTTCCCAAAAAGGTTATACTGGTTCCACAATGCTTGTCCCAGGGTAAGCAGTGGAGTTCCTGGCTTCTCTTTAATAATGATTTATGGATTTTTCCTCCAGGAACTTATCCAAACTTTTTTTAAACCCAGTTACACGAACAGCTTTTGCTGCATGCTCTGGTAACAAATTTCAGAGTTTGATGACATATGGAGTAAAAAAATATTTTCCCTTATTAGTCTTACATGGGTTACATTGTAGCTTCATTGCATGTCTCCTAGGTTTTTTTAAATTTTTTTATGAAGTAAACAACCGATCTACTTTTACCTGTTCTACTCCATATTGTGAAATAAATAGATATAGTACTGTAGATGGTAATCAGAATTGAGATGTCAGAGTTGTGACTATAGAACTCCAATAGTATTTTGGAACACGCTCTGCTTAACATGCAGCTTTTTCTAAAATAATGTAGGAGCATATGTGTATTTACCGATTCAAGGAGCTGGAGGAGCCATTTTGAAAATTTACACATAGGAAAAATAACCACGTCCATGTGTAGGTACCAGTATTTACACATGCATGGAAGTTGGCATTTCACAATTATCTGTGTAATTGCCAGCAGTTATGCAGGAATATCTGCCATTCTGCAAATCTACACATATAAATGCTGCCATTTAACTACAGATGCTGCTATATACTAGAGTGGAGGAGTAGTCTAGTGGTTAGAACACTGGCTTAGGAACCAAAAGACCAGGGTTTGATTCCCACTAGCACTCCTTGGGCAAATCACTTAACCCTCTATTGCCTCAGAAGAATCCAAGTTATCAATATCCTTGTTTAAAAAGAGATTAGGCCTTACCTGCTAATTCCAGTTCCTTGAATTCGTCCCAACTCACCAGTAGCTTGGAGACTGGGTATGTCAAACTTGATGACATTTCCCTAAATAGGTAGCTGCCACCAGACTCCAGTATCCTATTGACAAAGCAGACTCACAGGAGTAGCAATTAAGTTAACCCATCAGTTATTAAACAGAACCATCACTTATGCTACACTCCATACCCCCACAGGCAGTAAAGACCCACCGTAACCAAGACAATCTCTTACTTATGCATAAAAAGTCTTCCAGTACAAACACGCTGGAGATGAGTCACTCTGGCCCCCACCAGCAGTTCTCATGGGCTCTCCGTTTTCTTTTTTCTTTTCAACAATAGTCGTAAACCTCTGGCATTCATGGAGGTAACTTAACCCATTCCTGAACTAACAGCAATCAGTTGACTTTTGTCAAGCAAAATGTACTAATTCTTGCAGAGAACAAGCCACCCCAGGGAGGGTCCAGGACTGCACTGGAACATAAGATATGCCATAATGGGTCAGACCAAGGTCCATCAAGCCCAGTATCCTGTTTCCAACAGTGGCCAGTCTAGGTCATAAGTACCTAGCAGTTTCCCCAAAAGACACAGGTTCCACAATGCTTGTACTGTGTCAAGCAGTGATATCCTGGGTCCCTTCTTAATAATGGTTTATGGACCTTTCCTCCAAGAACTTGTCCAAACCTTTTTTAAACCCAGCTACACTAACAGCCTTTACTAAATCCTCCAGTAACAAATTCCAGAGTTTGATTACACATTGAGTGAAAAAATATTTTCTCTTATTAATTTTAAATAGTTTACCCTGTAGCTTCATTGCATGTCCCCTAGTCTTTCTATATTCTGATGACATAAACAAATCGATCTACGTTTATCCATTCCACTCCATTCATTAATTTTTAGACCTCTGTTATATCTCCCCTCAGCCATCTCTTTTCCAGATTAAAGAGTCCTTTTTAGCCTCTCTTCATAGGGGTATCCTTCCATCCCCTTTACCATTTTGGCAGCTCTTCTCTGAACCTTTACTAATAACGCTATATCCTTTTTAAGATACGGCGACCAGAATTGCACACAGTATTCAAGGTGCGGTCTCACCATGGAACGATATAGAGGCATTATAATATCTTTATTTTCCTTTCCTTATATCATCTAGCATTCTAATTGCTCTCTTGGCCGCTGCTGCAGACTAGGCAGAGGGTGTTATCCATGGTGACACCTAAATCTTTTTTCCTGGGTGGTGGTTCCTAATGTGGAACCTTGCATCGTGTAACCATAGTTTGGGTTTTTCTTTCTTAGGTGCATAACTTTGCACTTGTCCACATGAAATTTCATCTGCCATTTGGATGCCCAGTCTTCCAATTTATCAAGATCCTCCTGCAAGTTTCCACAATCCTCATGGGTTTTAACAACTTTAAATAGTTTTGTGTCAGCTGCAAATTTGATAACCTCACTCATTATATATAAATGACCTGGAAAAAGGAATATGTCAAAAAGCAGCAGACCCAGCACCGATCCCTGCGGTACTCCACTATTCACCTTTCTCCATTGGGAAAATTGGCCATTTAGCCCTACCCTCTGCTTTCTATCTTTTAACCAGTTCCTGATCCACAATCATACACTACCTCCTACCCCATGACTTTTTAGATTTGCAAAAGTCTCTGATGAGGGACTTAACAAAGGCTTTCTGAAAGTCCAGATATACTATATCAACTGGCTCACCTTTGTCTATCTGTTTATTCACACCTTCAAAAAAACATAACAGGTTAGTAAGAAAAGATCTTCCTTGTCTAAAGCCATGTTGGCTGTCTCCCATTAAGCCATGACTATCTACATGTTCAGTAAGTTTGTTTTTTAATTATGGTTTCTACCATTTTTCCCGGTACTGACATCAGGCTCACCAGTCTGTAGTTTCCCAGATCATCCCTGGAACCCTTTTTAAAAATTGGCGTTACATTGCCCATCCTCCAATCTTCAGGTTTTACAGATGATTTTAATGATAGTTCACAGATTACTAATAGCAGGTCTGCAAGCTCATATTTCAGTTCTTTCAATACCCTTGGATGTATACCATCCAGTCCAGGTGATTTGCTACTCTTCGGTTTATCAAATAGCTGTAATACATCTTCTCGGTGTATTGATATTTCTTTCAATTCTTCCGCCATATCACCTTTAAATACCACTTTAGTCATGGGTAACATCCCTACATCTTCCTCAGTAAAGACCAAAGCAAAGAATTCATTCATTCAGTCTCTCCGCTATGGCCTTGTCCCCTCTTAGTGCCCCTTTTATCCCTCTATCATCTAATGGTCCAACTGACTCTCACAGGTTTTTTTTTCTATGAATGCACTTGAAAAAGTCTTTATGTGTTTTTGCTTGCACAGCAAGCTTCTTCTCAAATTCTTTCTTTGCCTGCCTTATCAATGCCTTGCATTTAACTTGCCAGTGCTGGTGCAGTTTCCAGTTTTCATCATTTGGTTCTTTTTTCCATTTCCTGAAAGATGCTTTTTTGGTAACAGTCTCTCTGACCTCACCTTTAAACCATCCTAGCAGTTTTTTTATTTCCTTCCATTTTTCTCAAAGCATGGAAAACAGCTGGTCTGGGCTTCCAAGATAGTATTTTTAAACAACATCCAAGTTTGATGTAAGTCTTTAACCTTTGCAACTGCTCCTTTTAGGTTTGTTTGGATTTTTTAAACTATTTTCCTAATTTTATCAGTCTCCCTTTCAAAAGTTAAAAGGAACTCAAGGAACTTCAATTAGCAGGTAAGACCAAATTTCTATTTCCTTAGTGTCCCTCCAGCTCCTGAGAAGACTGGCAGAGTCTCCGAATGATTCTTGTGGAAAACCGACGGGACTTTAGGAAGAAAGGAAGGTACTGGGGAAGGTAGTGTTGCGGCCAGTACCTGAAGCTCCAAAATCCTTCTGGGTGAGCAAATTGCGACCAAAAACAGTTTTCAACATTAGATATTTCAATGTGCACACCCCCAGCAGCTCAAACGGTGCTCCTGTCAGCACAGACAAGATTTAATTCAGGTCCCACAGAGGAACCACTGACCGCACCAAAGGCCGCCTGAAGGAAGCAGGTGACATTAGGGTGCCTAGGCAGGGATGCCCCCTAGATCTTTCCCCAATAACAGGAGACGGCTGCCCTCTGCACTTACAATGAGCTGCAAGCAAACCCCTTACCAGGCCCACCTGCAAGAAGGAAAGTATGTTCGGCACTGTAGCTGACAAAGGGCAACAGTTGTGCTTTGTGCAGCAGCCCTCAAAGGTTCTCCACACCCTAACACATGCTAAGGACGTGGACCATCTATGGGCCTTCAGCAAGGTCATAATGACCAGGGTTGAATAGCCTAATTTTCTCATCTGAGCTCTCGAGCCAGGCTGTAAGTGAGAATCAATCCACCTGAGGCATCCAAATTGGCCCCTACGAGAGCAGACTGGGATATCCCAGCAGTCACCATGGGCGGTCGACTGCCAACCAAAGTAGATCGGCATACCAGTGCCTTCTGGGGCAATTAGTAGCATGAGACCTCAATGCACTTTGATCTTCTGAACTACTTGCCCTATAAGTGCCCAGGGAGGGAACACATAGAGCAGCCCTTCCATGGGTCAGTGTTGTGCATCGAGCCCCTCCGCCCTGCACTCTCTTCTTCTGCTGTAAAATCAAACCACCTTCACAAATTTGAAAGTCGCCATGAGATCCATGATCAGCTGGCCCCAGTGCTGCACCAAGACCACAAAGACCATATCAAGCAGCATCCATTCTCTAGGATCCAGAAACACTCTGCTCTGATAGTCGGCTTCTGTATTCTCCTTGTCAGCCACATGCACCACTGAAAGTGCCCTCAAATTTGTCTCCACCCATTCCAACAACGGGCTCACCTAGTTCTCCAATTGCGCATTGCTCATCCCCCCTTGGCGGTTGATATATGCCACCATCGTTGCATTGTCCGAGAACACTCATTACCCTTCCCCGAAGGAGGGCACTAAACTCCTGCAGCACCAAGTACACCACTCGAAGCTCCAAGCAATTGATGGACCATGCACTCTCCTTTGGGGACTACAGGCCTTGCGCTATCTGAGCTTTGCAATGAGCACCCCAGACCAGTGTCCATCATCAGCGGGACCTAATCTGGCACTTCCAGGGGCATGCCCACCAAGAGCTTCTCTGGCTGTGGCCATCACCTGAATGCCCTCCGAGTCACTCCCGGACAAGGCATCTGGTGCAAGAGAGGAGGAGTGGCATAGTGGTTAGGACAAGGTACTTCAGGCCGGAGGGCCGGGGGTTCAAGTCCCACCTGGGGACAGCAATCTCAGGCCGGAGGGACTGGGATTTCTAGTCCTATAGGTACTCCTTGTGGTCTTGGGCAAGCCACTTAACCCTCCATTGCCCATGTTCCCTGTAAATATTAGCGTATGTGTGTCATATCCCCTCGTGTTAAATGTATCTCCCAATTGACCGCTTTGACCCGGTGAAAAGCGGGATATAAATACAGCTAAATAAATAAAAAGAGGGTAATGCTGGGTCAACCAACTGTGCAACAGCACCCTCTGAAAGGGCCTCATGTGCGCTCGAATCCAGTGCACCAACTTGATGGAGGATGCCATAGAGCCCAAGACCTGCAGACAGTGCCCAGCCATCGGGGCCTTCATCCGGAGAAGCTGACGGATCTGCCCCTGCAGCGCCTGCATCCTGTCCACTGGCAATGAAACCTGTCCGATATGTGTCTGAAACAGAGCTCCCATTACACCAGGTCTTTTGACGGTTGCAATCAACTCTGCAAAGTTGACTATCCAGTCAAGGTTCTCCAGGTAAGCGATGACCCTCGCTGTGGCACGTTTGCTTTCTTCCCTAGATTTTATGTGTATGAGCCAATCTACATAGGGGTGTACCAGGAGCCCCTCCTGATGCAGGCCTGCCACCACCACCATGACCTTTGTAAAGGTGTGGGGGGGGGGGGGGTCAGCCGCCAGACTGAACAGTAAGGTCCAAAACTGGAAGTGACCCATGGGCATTGCAAACCATAGAAACGGCTGATGGTCTGGATAAACAGGAATGTGAAGATATGCCTCCGTTAGATCCAATGAGGTCAAGAACTCCCCCTCTTGAATGACAACAATCACCAATCCCAGTGTTTCTATGTGAAAGTGAGGTACCTTGAGGCATCAATTTACCTGCTTGAGATCCAAGATGGGCCTGAAAGACCCTTCCTTTTTGGGGACCACGAAGTAAATGGAGTATAGACCACAGCAGCAGTGTTTTTCTGGGACTATCACCACCGCCCGTAATGCTAGCAGATGGTAAGAGGGTGTCCTGCACGGCTTTGTGCTTGTGTGGGACCTTGCACGTTGAGTTGACAAAAGTATCTGCGAGAAGCTGGGAAAACTCCAATGCGTATCCCTCTCTGATGATCTCCAGTACCCACTGGTCGGTAGTGATCTGAGTCCAGGCAGAGTAAAACTCCTGCAGCTGACCTCCGATGAGAACCAACTGCGCCTGAACTGTCCTGACATCATTGTGGCTTCTTGGTAGCTGAGGAAGTGGAGTGGTAGAAACCCCTGCCGCTCCTCAAAAACCTCAAAAGGCCTGGCTCTGAGAGGGGAAGCACCCCCATTGGGTGGGCGTGAACATAACAGAGCAAAAATGCCAAAAATCCCTTGGCTTTCCCCATGCCGGCGCAGAACAACAGGCTGGCTTCTGCTTGTCCTCCAGAAGTCTTCCTCCTTTGGGCTCCCCCCAAGTCCTTCATCAATTTCTCCAGGTCTTCACTGAAAAGGAGCTTACCCAGGAACAGGAGCCTGTTCAAGTGAGACTTGGAAGATACATCTGCCACCCAATTACAAGTAACACTGAGCAGCCACCACCAAGGCCATAGTCAGACAATCCTCTAAGTCATAAAAGGTATCTGCTAGATAAGTTGCCCTAGACTCCAGCTTAGATGCATCCACTGGTAGCAGCTGAGAGTCTCTCAAACTCTCTAAAATACCCTGCGCCCATCGCAAACATGATCTGGCCACAAAGGCTCTGCATACAGACACCTGTAAGGTCATCACATTGATCTCAAAGGCCTGCTTAAGGAGGGTTTCCAACTTCCTATCCTGCACATCCTTAAGGGTTGAACCGCCCTCTACAGGAATAGTGGTCTTCTTTGTGACCACCGACACTGCCACATCCACCTTAGATGAGCAGAACAGCTCCTTCTCCTGATCTGGGAGGAGATATAGTCAAGCCATCAATCTCTTTCCTCTCTGACCCACTTCCAGGATGTTCCAATCATCCTGAATCATCTGCTTGATGACCTGTGTAATGGGAACACCGTCTGTGGTCTCCTAATGGCCTGAAAAAGGGGGCCCTCCAAGGGAGTCTCCATCCACATATTCAGAGCCTGTGAGGAATGGGCAATCAAGGCCAACTCCTCTCTGCAAAAGACTTGGACTATACGGGATTCCTTCCCCTGGGGGATCTTCCCTTCCTTGAGTTCTCCCATCTCTACTTCTATGTTCCCTTCCTCCTCCAGGTCCTCACCCTCTTCAGTGTGCAGAACCCAGTCCTCACAAGGATGTGTGTCCTTCCGCTGACGGCTCAGCCCTGGTTCTCCCTCCACCTTCTCACTCGGAAGGGGTGCAGCCAAACTTCTTTTCCTAGCTCTATGCATAGAACCCTCAGGTCCATCCTTTCCAGCATGCCTCATGCAGAATACCCTATGCATGAGGAAGGCAAATTCTGGCATAAAACCTGCAGGTAATCCTTCTGCATTCATATCTTTAGAGGTGGAGGCTCGAGGAGGCCATCCAGTTCTCTCTCGCTGCTCCAGCCTTGGGTGGGGGATGGGGATTCTCCTCCCCCTGGGAGGTACCCCTGCCCCAGGCAAAAGGCAAGCTCCTGAAGGCTAAGTGAGGCCCTCTAACCCCCAAGAAGCCCTCTCTTCCTGCACTTTTTCCTCCAGTCCATCCTCTATGGCCCAGGATTCTGCCACACAGCCTCAGCAGAACCCGGCAGCCGAGACAGAGCTCTGCCTCCCACATGCTACACACACTGCCTTGGCAGACATAGTTGCCAAGCAGGAAACTGTGCCACCAGCTGCAACCCAGCAACCAAAGGGGCCAGCTTCATAAAAGGCCTGAAATTTGTTCTCTTCTCTCTTTCCTACTACTCTTGCCCAACGAGAGACTCACAGGTAGTCAAAGTACCCCAGCGTCCACCATGCTACCGCTGGAAAAGAAAAAACAATAAAATGTGGCAGAGAAAATAGTGTCCATTCCTGCACTCCCCTAAAGAGGCCTCTCTGCACCCCACAGTCACCCAGAAAGGCCCCCAAAGCTGAAACAGCGACCCACCTGTGGCTCCAGAGATGCCAATATTGCCTACCCCGCTGAACCACTGATAGGAGATCTCCCGCTCCAACACTCAATCGCACTGAGAGGTCTTTGACGTTGGCGGAGAAACTGGGGTTAACAAAATTGATCGGTCCCCAGTGGCTCCTCACCCACTGAAGGGATTGGGGGCTGCTGCAAAGAGCCCTGCAGAGAAATGCCCTACCTTCAGCTGGAGCGTTCACTGCCTGCTCCTTTGAAGGATTTCCTTTCAGTTTGCTATTTGGCTTTTTTTTTTTTTTTTTTTTTTTACAGACTTTATTGCCTGCTAATATATAAAGAGATCCCTGTAAAGGGCTAAATCCTCTTAAACCAATTTTAGCCAAAAGAAAAACCCTTAAAAAGGTCTCTTAGTTGTTCCTACAGTGAGTCCCTAACCATGGGATCCAGCTGCTTGGAGACTGAGATATTGCAGTCTGGTGGGAGGTACCAGCTACCTATCTAAGGAGATGTCATCAAGTTTGACATACTCAAGCCTCCAAGCTGCTGGTGAGGCATGACTACCCGCTGGTTGGGACTGAACTGGAGGGCCACTAAGGAATGTACATTACCAAGTCTAAGTTATAATATAAACCACTTTGGCCAAAATGATAAAGCAGTATAAGAAAACCTGATAAATACATACTGTACCTAAAATTCAAATTGGAGGGAGAAATAAACAGGAGATTACCCCCCTTAGTTCCTCCTGTAAAGGGCTAGCCGAAACAATCATTTTTTAAAAAACAGAATGTGCCATAGAGCAGCTGTAAATCCCAACATGGACAACTGCAATCATACACATGTATTCCCTATATGACATGCGGCTACAGGTAGAGATGTTTGACCCTTCCACGACCATGCCCCGACACACCCCTTTGCAATTTCTACACAGTAAGGGACATCCACTTGTCAGTTCGTCCCTTTCTAAAATCACCATTTCTACATGTAAATGCCTGATTTTATACATGGAAATTATGAATAGGACTTCTAAAATAATCCTCCCTCCATTTAATGCGTACATATTTAGAGCTTTAAGTTTCATCACCTACATTTTGGAGTTGACCGTACACCATTCTAATGTTCAACAAAATAATAAACTATAACAAAAAATTCTTTGCAAAGGAAGAGTCATTTAAAATGCATGCAACAAGGCAGCAGGTTATTCAAGGCGCCTACTCCGTTACAAAGCATTTCTTCATCTTTCCTCCACCATCATAGCATAACCCCTTGCCCCTGTACTACTACTACTATAGAAAATGTTTCCTTCTAGGACTTAACTGAAACCTGCTAAATGTTTAAATGCAGGGTCAGTGCTTTTTTTTGTCATCTACCTGGTGCGAGCGATTATTGTGTTGCTGCTTCCACTGGTGCAGGTGTTGCTGGCAGAAATCACAAACGTGGTGCTTGTGAGCCAACATCTTACTTCCTGATGAGGGGACAGGGCCACTGAGGGACCCGATCACACACCGATTCACAGTTCCTATGCTCCCTGCCTGCCACCACTACAGGGAGAAACTCCTGGGCAGGACAGGGCTGCTCTATAAGCTGAGAGTCCAACTAGGACAGACAGGCATTGTAGCTCGAGACAAGTAGATACCCGTAACTATTTTCACCTGCCCTGCAGCAGTCCGTGAAAGAGGAGCTCAAGCCTGGCACATTTAGTAAGCCAAACTTACTATTTTAAATCTCAAGAGACAAAATTTAAATAAGAAATTTGGTAAACAGTGAGTTGCTATTTTTTTTTCCAAATATTCTGTAAGCATTATAGACATTGCATCTTATAAATCAGTAGCACATACAAAGTCTAGAACAGACGGGGATGCGTTGGGGGTAAGCATGTGGCTAGCAGGGGTAAGCCCCAGTTCCCATCACCACTGCCTTGCTTTTCCACACTTCACATTTGAATATACCAGTGGCTTGTTGCGCTGATGCTGAAACCCCAAAATCTGGTTTAGTCTCCCCGTTCCTCGATGCAGACACTCAGTCTGTTTACATAAGAAGCCAGGTCCTCGTCTGAAGCAGAAATCCTGTTATGCTAGGCTTCCATCCTCCTCTTCCCCCATCCCCGAATTCCTCCTTTCTGTCTATTGCTCACTCTCCCTATATCTTCTCTCCTTTCTACTGCATTCCATCACCTTTCCTTTCCTCTTCCCTTTTTCTATGTATAATTCTGTCTCCTTCTTCCCTTAACCCCTGCTTTCCCTCCTTTACCCCTTTTTCTAGACCTTGCTGCTCTCTTCTCCCTTTTATATTCTGCTGCTGTCTCTCCGCTCCTCCTTTCCCCTTCATTTCCTCTCACCCTCCCTTCCTTGCCTAGTCCTCTTTCTTGCTCTCGGTTCTCATTCCTAACTGCCAGGCCCTCCCTCCCTTCTGTATGCAGTACCATGAGAACATGGCTACTATCTCCCACCTCCCTTATCTGATTGGTTTCACTCTGCTCAGGAGGGCCAATCAGCTTGCCCTGCCTCCTGATCCCAAATCAGAGGATTCCTTCTGTCCGAGCAGCATTCTCCAGAAACTGCCACTCAAGTGGCTAATGCACACTTTGCATACCCAGTCATGCAGGCCTTGTTTAAATGTTTCTCCGTCTTTTCTCTTAAAGCAAGTACTCTTTGAGCTCCTTAGGCTTCTCTAGTTAGTCTCTCCAAACGGGTCTCTTTTGCATATACCCTGCCAGAATGAAGCTTGCTCTTTAGATAGGACACACTGAAGATAATCTAAATTTCTCACCTGCATTGCTAGTGCTCTTCTTCATAACCAAATATGCTCTTAGATATTTTTATATACCTTCCTGCTCAAGTTCCTTTTATTACAATTTTCAGTCAGAGATTCTCAGTTTCCATTAGCTTTCCTCCAGTAAAGGTCACCTTCACGCATTTGTCCAGGTCAAATACCATTCCGATGTCATCTGTGTTATTCATCACTTGACGTTGCTGGGCTAGCTGCTGATTAGTAGAGCAATAAAGCTTCAAAATCATCTACAAAGAGTAGATGTGATGTTATTTGAGAGTCATTAGGATGTCTTGGGTTAAGACTAAATTCATAGCTCAAGGAATTAATAGAAGTACTCACTGAATTAGTGACAGAACAGTGTGAAGGCTCTGATGCTTTAGTAGGGCTCTCTTCTGCCTGAAGCTTTTACCACATTCAGAACATGAAAATGGTTTCTCACCCGTGTGGATTTTTTCATGTGTTGTGAGATTTGCCTTTCGATTGAATCTTTTATCACACTGACTACATGAAAATGGTCTCTCATCCGTGTGGATTATCTGGTGCGTTGTGAGGCCTATCTTCAGTCTGAAGCTTTTGGCACACACAGTACATGAAAATGGCCTCTCGCCAGTGTGGATTTTCTGATGTTTGGTGAGGCCTACCTTCTGCCTGAAGGTTTTATCACAAACAGTACATGAAAAAGGCTTCTCACCTGTGTGAATTCTTTGGTGGATTGTGAGATTTGTTTTCCGATTGAACCTTTTATCACATATGGGACATGAAAACAATTTCTCACCCGTATGGATGATCTGGTGAGTTGTGAGGTTTATCTTGAGCTTGAAGCTTTTACCACACTCCATACATGAAAACGGCCTCTCATGAGCATGGATTTTTTCATGTTTTGTGAGGCCTGTCTTCTGCCTAAAGCTTTTCTCACAAACAGCACATGAAAATGGTCTCTCACCTGTATGAATTCTTTGGTGTATTTTGAGGTTAGACTTCCGCTTGAAGCGTTTCTCACAAACAGTACACGAAAATGATTTCTCACCATGATGGATGATTTGGTGTGTGGTGAGGTTCAGCTTTAACTTGAAGCTTTTACCACACTCTGTACATAAGAATGGTTTCTCAACCATGTGGATTTTTTGATGTTTTGCAAGACCGATTTTGTGCCTGAAACTTTTATTACACACAGCACATGAAAACGGTCTCTCACTAGTATGGATTTTTTGATGCATTTTGAGAACCTTTTTCTGAAAGAAGCTTTTATTACATTCAGTGCATGTAAATGGTCTCTCTCCCGTGTGTATTTTCTCGTGTGTCAGCAGAAGTCCTTTGGTAAAAAAGCTTTTATTACACACGGCACATGAAAATGGTCTCGGACCAGTGTGGATTTTTTGGTGTTTCATTAGGTTTGTCTTCTGCCAAAAGCTTTTACCACATTTAGAACAGGAAAAAGGTTTCACTCCTATGTGAATACTAGAGTAGGTTGTGAGGTTTCCTGCATGAATACAGCTTTTCCCATAATCTGTACTTGTACACAGTCCCTTGCCTTCTTTGATTTTCTCAGGCTGCATTAAGTCGCCCTTCCCTAAAAAACCTTCCCCACATTCAGAACCTAGAAATTGTCTTTCCCCGGTATGAGTTTTCCCTTCTTTGTGAACTTCTCCCTTATGATTGAAAGTTTCCCCACGCTCTGTACATATAGATGGTTTCTCTTCAATGTGGTATTGCTGATGTGACCTCAGAGTTACAGGATCATTGAGAACTAGCCCGCATAAATCACATAAACATTGCTGTTCAGTGGGCTGATCTCTTCTCTCTTCTACTCCAACTGTGATATTATCAACACTTTGCACACAGACCAAGGCAGTCACAGCTGAATCTCCTGTGGAATTGCCTTGCTTCTTTCCTGAAATGCATCGATTTCTGCAAATTCTCACCCCGTCAAAACATGAAGCAGTATCTTCGCCAACTCTTTCTAAGATCTTGTTCCCTTCTGAATCCTCAGTGAGCTTCCAGTAATGGGTCTCTGCATTGATGTTTCTGGAAGCATCATTACCTAGATAAAAAAAAATAAATACTCGGCGTTATTATGTTGGCCAGAGATACAGAATAAGAGAGAAATGAGGACTAATGACTATAAAACAGACTGAGCAAGAAATATGGGGGTTTTCTGTGTTGGAAAAGGTTGTTTACCTACAAATCTCAAATGTAACAAATGTCTAATGATGGCAAGAATTCACCCCGGGGGAAGGGGGCCCTGGCTCCAGCACCAATCCTCTGAACCTGGAACAGGAGCAGGGACGATAATCAGGAGAAATTACTGAAGCACTTCCTGTTGGAAAAAAGTAAATATACAGACCTGTACAGTAAACTGTTCAAACTCTTAGGTTTTGAGCTAATCATTCTATGTTGCCCCCATTCATTATTACTTTATCTTTTGTGTATATCTAATACAGAGAAAAAAAAAACTTTAAATAGGGTTTCTGGTTTTAGGTTTTAACTAAGAAAACACCAAAAAAACCCATCCCTGGTGAAAAGCATGAAATCGGCATTTACTGGAAAACTTGCATCTCTCCCCCTAGTATTTTCCCAGCCTGGCTCCGGGCTGGGCTGGGCTGTGCTGTGCTGAAGTGCAGAAACTTAAAGCTACTCTGTGGACCTATTACTGAAGGCAGCCATGCAATGCATGAAGTCCGTCACCAATGGCGATGCTTAATTTTGGGCTTATATTTAGTAGCGTCTCTTAAACAGCGACCGTCGCAGCATTCATAAGCAGAAGTTAGAAGTTAGGCCAGCAAAAAAAAAAAACCACCACCACTCTGCATATAAAAAAACCTTCATGCCTGCCTCTTGGTCTACGAATGCACATAGGGGATTCATTTTATACGTCACGCACAGATCTAGGCATTTTTGTCATACACGCAGTCATTATTCTGAATGTGTGTCAAACTGATCAGGCACATCTTCACTGTGGGCAGAGGGCAAAGTTACTACATAAATTATAAAATGCTATAATTTATACTCATTCTTGAAATATCGAGGTACAGGCATTTATAGCCACCTATAGCGCTGGCGTAAGGACGTGTGGCTGAAATTAACGAGCATGTCGAACAACTTTCACCCCTACTTTATAAAATGTAGTACGCATGTATCTTACTCTTTATCTTTATTGTGGCACTTGATATACCGCCCAATGCCAAGGCACCAGAGCCGTTTACAATATAAAACAAGTTACTACAAAAAAACAAGGAAAAGGAAACGGAACATCATTGTAAGGACAGGAAAGAGAAGAGCAGACAGAAAAAGTAAGCGTGCTAGACTAGAGGAGGCAAGGGCAGCAAGGCAGGAAATTAGGAAAGAAACAGGGGGGGAAGTCAAAGGTGAGGGAGAAGAGGTGGGTTTTTAACATTGCCTTAAAGCAGGGAAAGGAGAGTTTGAGGCGAAGGTCTGATGGGAGGGAGTTCCATAGGAGGGGGCCCAGGAAAAAGGCAGCAGATTGATTCCAGATGAGTGAGGGAAGAGAGGGACGATTCGAATGAATCTGACGGAGGGGGCGGGAGGAGGTGTGAAGGTGAATGAGCAGGGGGGTAATATGATCCGAGTGAGAGGCAGGGCTGAGAATCCGAGCAGCAGTGTTTTGAAGAAGTTGAAGGCGGCAGAGTTGGTAAGCAGGGAGGTCAGCCAGGGCACCGTTACAGTAGTCGACATGGGTCATGACTAGAGAAAGGAGAAGAGTGGTCAAAAAAAAACAAAAAACCCCGACAAATAGGCGAACAGAACAGATCTGGCAAAGAGACCCACAAGATCAGAATCACAAAAAAAAAACAGTCCTGTACATGCAAGCCAGGACTGCAATTCAGCCCGGCCTGCATGTACAGGACATACCTGACTAATCCAGTCAGGGCTTTTAAATGGCACCACGGCTCCATTTAAAAGCCACGATCCTGGCTTCCGGCTCCTGCAAAGAATTCCCCACAGACCAACCTCCCAATCCAGCCACCTACGGCCAGGGTCAGGCTGTGGGGAATGTCCTTGGTACCCTCCTGCCTCATCAGTGCCCCAGGTCGCCGATCCATGTTGTCCAGAGAAGTTACTCCACCTCAGAGTTGGAATAACATCCCCATACAAGTCGCTGGCCCCAGACGTACAGGGCCGACATTAGAATCGGCCCTGTACATCCAGGGCTGGCGACAGCCCACCGCCCGCCCTAACTCTGCCCCTGATCCCCCCCCCTTCCCTGCCCCCATCTAACTTCCCTGTACAACCAGCGGGGAAGCTAGATGCTGGCGGGGGGGGGGAGGGGGGGGACCATGGGACATCCATCCCCACTATTCATGGCACAGAATAACCCCCTTAGCGGTGAAGTCATCTATCCCTGGCGCATTCCCAATTTTTAATGCTTTGATAGCCTGCCTCACCTCCCCTTCCAATAGAGAGGCATTAATATTTTCCCCGTCTTCCTCCATCAGAGCGGGTAACATCATCCCATCCAAAAAGTTGTCAATTTCCTCATCTGGGACTCCATCCCCCACCTCATATAGTCTAACATTGCAAAAAAGCATCCTTGATATTCTTAGATTTAGTTTGCATGTTCCCCTTCCCGTGGTTACATTTTAACTATACGGTTACACATCTTTATTTTCTGAGCAAGGTGCAACCCAGCTTTATTATCCAATTCAAAGAAAATTTGTTTTGCCAGATTTAAGGGATGGGCAACTTCATCAACAAGAAAAGCATTTAACCGATTCTGGACTGACAAAATCTGCAAAGGGACCTTAGAATCTGCCACTTGCTTATGGGATTTTTGCAGCATAGAAATCTTCTTGAGAGCTAAAATGTTTTCTTCCGAGCTGCTCAGGCTATCATCCTCCACCTTATGACATACAAGTCGTCACTCAATTGGACTCAGAGGTTCAACATTACAGTGGTTTTAATCATACCCATCAAACCGATCAAGTCAGAATTGGAAATGAAACTTCCAAACCTTTTCAGCTACTACAAGGATCAGGGCCGGCCCGTCCATTGTGCAAGAATGTTGTTTGCACAGGGCCCCACTTTTCAGGGGGCCCCACACAAACAACATTCTGCATCTGCCAGTAAAATTTAAAAAAAAAAAAAAAACACCTTGCTGCTGGATTTCCTGTTTCCCATCAGCCCCGCAGGCTTAAACAAAGCTGCGAGAAAGGGAAAAACTCCCATCGCGGCTCTGAAAAGCCTGCGCTGAGAGAGCTGAGGTCGCATGGAGGACTCTGCCAGGCAGGGGGCCCCCGCGGGACGCTCTATTCTGCCGCTGCCACGGTAGCAACGGCAAGTTTTTTGTTTTTTTTAATCTACCTGGGCTATGGGGGGGCTAGGACTGGAAATGGGCTATGGGGGAGGGCTAGGACTGGTAATGGGCTGATGGGGGCTAGGACTGGAAATGGGATGATGGGGGTTAGGACTGGTAATGGGCTGGGGGGTTGCTAGGACTGGAAATGGGCTGAGTGGAAGGGGGGGCTTGAACTGCAAATAGCTGATGGGGAGGGGGGCTTGGAATGGAAATGGGCTGTGAGGGTAGGGAGCTAGCACTGTAAATGGGCTGTGAGGGGGGGGGGAGCTAGCACTGTAAATGGGCTGTGAGGGGGGGAGCTAGGACAGGAAATGGGCTGATGGAGGGGAGCTAGGATTTGACATGGGCTGATGGTGGGGCTAGGAAAGGACTAGAAATGGGCTGATGGGGGGCTGGAATTAGAAATGAGCTGATGGAGGGACTCGGATAGGACTGGAAATGGATGGGGGAGCTAGGACTGGAAAAGGGGTTGATGGTGTGGCTAGGATAGGATTGGAAATGGGCTGTTGGGGGGCTAGGACTGGAAATGGGCTGATGTGGGACTAGAAGGGAGCGGATGCTGGGTGGGGCTGGAACTAGAAGGGAGTTGATGTTGGGGGAGGATTAGAATGGGATGGTGCTGGGAGAGTGAAATGGAGAGGGGAAAAATATTTTGTGTGGGAGGGAAGACAAATTTACAATTGGCCGGGTATTGGGAGAGTAAGTGGGGATTGAGGATGGAGGGGTAAGATTAGTATGTTAAAGCAAATGTAGAGAGAGAATGGAAAAAAAACTAGAAGAGAGAAGAAAGGACAAATGGACAGCAGACGATGGAGAGTTAGCAAAAGACACGAAGAAACCAGAAGAAAGTGGCTGGAGCAATTGCAAGTGGAAAAAAAATGCACAAAAAGGTAGAAAAATCTCTCTTTATTTTGAATGTATTAACTGGAATATGTCAGCTCTGGGAAATGTGCATCATTAACGTCTGCGCTTTAGTACAAGAGGAAATTAATTTATAGTTTTATTTCTACAGTGGTGTTGTACATTCCAAGTTTGGCTTTTGTGGTTCCCAATTTAATTATTGTCTTCCTGTTTCTAAATTGTGATTCATTGTTTGGTGATGGTCTATGTTCTGCATGTGTAACTGAGCTGAGGTAGTCTGTCTATGTAATTCCCATTTGACATTGCCACTTGTTCTCTTTCCCCTGTAGGTCATGTATTGTTGTTCTCTGAAATGTACTGGTTTAATATTTGCAGTGTTGCCTTTTGATAGGTAGAGTATGGTGCTTTGTGAGTCCTGGGTAGTGCTGTTACGATAAGGCGGGTTTGCTATGGGTTCTAAATGGGCAGTGTTTGTAGTAGTTCCTAATGTGCCTGGCGGTTGGCACTGGATTATAGTAATTTAGAAATCTTTTAGTCTTTCTTTATCCATACACTCATTAAGAGGCATGTTTACTAAAAGTTAGTGTATGGTAACATTATGCAAATATTTATGCAAATGAGGACCCTGTCCCCCTTGGGCCGCCCCGACAAGGATTCCCCAAGGCTCGCATCATCATCACTACTGTTTTACATCTTCATCCAGCCACTATGTAAAATCATATAGAATCACAAGATTCTCTACCATCTTTACGCCGATGACATCCTAATCTACATTCCGTTCTCAACTACCAACCCTGACTATTCCGTTATTAGCCATTGCCTAGAATCTATCATCCAATGGCTCTACAACCATAACATGCACATTAACCCCAACAAAACAGAAGTCCTTCACATAACCAAAACACCCCACTCTTCATCCCTCCAACCACAGTCAACTTAACCCTACAAGTTAAACAACAAGCATGTTATCTGGGCATAACTCTGGATCAACACCTGAGCTTCCGCCACCATATTAAACAAGCTACTAAGGCTGCTTACTTTAAAATGAGAACATTGCGACACCTCCACCCTCTACTGGATCACCATGACTTCAGAAGCGTCTGCCAGGCCCTCATCACTCCCATCCTGGACTATGCAAATATAATATACCAGGGGCTCCCAAAATCATCTTAACTCCCCCTGCAGCTTGCCTAAAACACAGCCACAAGAATAATAACAGGCATTGGACCACGAGACCGTATCACCCCCACTCTGAAACAGCTACACTGGCTCCCCATTCACATGAGGATTAAATACAAAGTCACCATAACCATATTCAATACAATCCATCACCTCTCAGCGGGCATACTGCACCCTCTTTTGCAACACCCCCCCCCCCCCCCACAACAAGAGAGCAAGAAGGTCGACCAATCACAACTTCCTTTCAATTCCAAGTGCTTTCATTCACTCAAACTCTACCACTACTAGCAGAGCCTTTCCTTCTATGCCCCCACTATCTGGATCTCCCTCTCCCCTGAAATACGAGCACTCACAGACCTAGCTGAATTCTATCACAATCTAAAAACCCTCGTCTTCCTGGAACACTTTGAACCTGACACTTAAATATGCAGCCACTCCATCATGACCATATTCAACCTCTATGACACACTTTGTAAATAGTTACCTTCACCCTGTTACGTGCTATTTATTAATTGTTTAATAATTGTTACCTACGTTAAAGGTACTTGTTCTATCTGTTCTCTGTACACAGCTGTGACTGGAAGATACAGCGGTATAAAAAAGTTGCTAAATAAATATCACCTTGTAAACTAGGATCATGTCAATTTGAGAACAACTACTGTGAGATTTTGAAATAGTCCCAAGTCCGATCATGCACCTGCCACCAGGCATCCTCCAGACTGTAATGATCTAACATCTATTTTTTCGCTGTCAACAGGCTTTTCCCAAAGAGAATATTCTCCTCCCCCCATTGAATTATCTACTTGGGTATCTTAACTCTAAATTAAAATTACCCCCAATTAGGAGGGTCCCTTTTCCAAAAGAATTCACTATGGGGCTTGTTTACCGCGGCTTTGTAAAGAAGCCCCTATATCTGCTAGTTCACCAAAATATTCCCTCTGCCCATCATTCAGTGCATGTACATTAGCAATTGCATAAACCTAACCATCTAACAAAAATCTCATTTCTTCTGATGTTGTGGACTCGGATTGGTACATATTTAGAAAATAAGATTGCCACTTCCTCCCCCTTTTCATGGTGCTGTCAAATAGTAGAACAGCAGCAGGACGTCTCGATGTCCGAGGCAGCCTTCATCCCACTTAATGAAACAAGTCCCTTGGATGTCCACTTGCTCAGCTTTAGCTTCTTGAAACAGGAGAGGTTTTTCATGGCAAGTTCAGCCCTTTCACGTTAAGGTTAACCACTTCCAACTGCGACCCATTCATTTCTCACCCATTAATCCTAAACCCCTAAATCACACATCACATCATCCATCCACACAAAGGCACTCACATCCTCCCACCACACTTAACATCCTCATTCAGCCACACCCCCCACCCTCTACTGGCCCACAAAAATATTCACTCCTGCCCTCAGAACTGGGCAGAGATCATATAGAGGTGTGATGCCCTCAGCCCAATAGCATGGTATCTTCAAATACAACCAAAGTTTATAACTATTCTAATATTATTTACTTATTATAATTAATATTGGAGTGGAGGAGTGGTCTAATGGTTAAAGCAGCGGGCTAGAACCAGGGAAGCCAGGGTTTGAATCCCACTGCTGCTCTCTGTGATCTTGGGCAATTCCCTTAACTTTCCACTGCCTTGAGTACAAACTCAAGATTGTAAGCCCTCGGGGGACAGAAAAATACCTATTGTACCTGAATGTAACTTGCTTTGAACTCCTGAAAAAAGGTGCGAGCTAAATCGAATTCCTTTATAAACAGTTTCCGTCAAATCCTGCAATGATGTCCCCTGCAAAGACCTTATAGATCCACAACAGATCTCATTCCTCTGCCAAGGTAACAGGTACCTCTCTCTCGAGCTCCGTGAATTATGCCTCAGTCTTTTCCAGTCATTGGTTATCTGCTGCCACTTGGGGAGATCCTTCAGGAGTGCAAAATTAGTCATCAATAGAGTTGCTGGCGAGTTCTCATATCCAGCCTCCTTAAGGGCTTGGCAAACAATACTTTTATGTTGCATCCCTGAACTATGAAAGCCAAGCCCAGGGGAAGTCCACTGAAACAGGACAGTTTCTACTTTCAGTCACTTAAGTAGGCTATGAACTCCCAGCAGAGTTTCAATGCAGCTGAACTATGTGGGCAAAGGCCTCAATAATCATGTTTCCTTCCCAGTCCACAAATCCTCCTGGCCATTATCAGAAGAGCTTACATAAGATATGCCATACTGGGTCAGACCAAGGTCCATCAAGCCCAGTATTCTGTTTCCAACAGTGGCCAGTCTAGGTCACATGTACCTAGCAGTTTCCCCAAGGGACACACGTTCCACAATGCTTGTATTGGTTCAAGCATTGATATCCTGGGTCCCTTCTTAATAATGGTTTATGGACCTTCCCTCCAGGAACTTGTCCAAACTTTTTTTAAACCCAGCTACACTAACAGCCTTTACTACATCCTCCGGTAACAAATTCCAGAGTTTGATTATTTATTTATTTTTATTATTTTATTTACATTCTCTTATATACCGCACTATTCGGCATCAGCGCGGTTCACATAGAACAAAAAGTCTCAGTACAATAACATGCATGAGTTTACAGATAACAAGGGGAGGAACTTGGATAACAGGGGAAACTATTTACAGTCTATTTACAGATATAATACTACAGCATGGCTACAAGTTATTAGGAACAGGTGCTAATAATATGTTCAATAAACAAAGCGATTTGTCCTAATTCTGTTATTGAGATACCATGGAACTGAATAGCTGGGAGGAATCACTGAAGTCGATGAGTGAAAAAATATTTTCTTTTATTAGTCTTAAATAGTTTACCCTGTAGCTTCATTGCATGTCCCCTAGTCTTTCTATATTCTGATAAGGTAAACAATTGATCTACGTTTACCCGTTCCACTCTGTTCATTAATTTATAAACTTCTATCATATCTCCCCTCAGCCGTCTCTTTTCCAGGTTAAAGAGCCTTAACCTTTTTAGCCTTTCTTCATAGGAGTATCCTTCCATCCCCTTTCACTGTGCATCTGTGACATGACTATGTCACATGGAAAATTTGGTCTTGGGAACCCCAGTGCTCTATGGGCTCTATCTGCTTTATCTTCATCAGAGTCCTGCTGATTTTCTGAACTACTAAAAAAAGCAAGTCCATAAAGTCTGCAGTTTTAGGAATTCCCCACCAGCAAATATTGCTTCTGTGAGATCTGTTTTCAAAAACTATTACCTTGGGAGCTAACGCCCTGTTCTCTGATTCCACAGCAGAGTCAGCATTTCTGGGTGTCTGTCAAGCTTGCTGCTCAATCTCATCCTGTCGCTGGCAGATGTGTGCGATATCTACTTGCAGTTCTACTGTAATATTAATCAAGTCATTTTCCAGCTCCGCAATGTTATGTTTGAGACTGAGGAACCATTCTTTCAGCTCCCCAGGTAGTGATTTAATCAATCAGCTGCCTTGTGACCAGGTCCTGACTGCTGCACCACTACTGCAGGTGGAGATGAAGGTAGGCCGCGACTACTGCCAGGCACTTGGTAAACACCCTTGGGGCGGAGGCCAGTTTGAAGGGTAGGACCCTGTACTGGTAGTTGCCACCTCTCACCACGAACCGGAAATATTGTCTGTGGCTGGGATGGACAAGGATGTGTGTGTATACGCATCCTTTAGGTCTAAGGAACATAAGATATGCCATACTGGGTCAGACCAAGGTCCATCAAGCCCAGTATCCTGTTTCCAACAGTGGCCAATCTAAGTCATAAGTATCTAGCAGTTTCTACAAAAGACACACGTTCCACAATGCTTGTATTGGGTCATGCAGTAATATCCTGGGTCCCTTTTAATAATAGTAACATAGTAAATGACGGCAGATAAAGACCAGTATGGTCCATCTAGTCTGCCCAGTATGATGGCAAGAGTAGTTGCACCTGCCGCTCTGTGCAGGCCACCCCTCCCCACGTCTTTGTTTAGGGGTGAACCAAACACTCCATGTAGGACACCCCTATTTGTTGAGAATTAAGATGGTTCAATTTATTTTGATTTTATCCTGTTGCTGTAACGGGATCCACTGTGTCTGTCCCATGGTTTATAGTACTTTCCTCCAGGAACATGTCCAAACCTTTTTTAAACCCAGCTAACAGCTTTTACTACATCCTCCGGTAACAAATTCCAGAGTTTGATTACACGTTGAGTGAAAAAATATTTTCTTTTATTAGTCTTAAATAGTTTACCCTGTAGCTTCATTGCATGTCCCCTAGTCTTTCTATATTCTAATGACGTAAACAAATCAATCTACGTTCACCCGTTCCACTCCATTCATTAATTTATAGACCTCTATCATATCTCCCCTCAGCCATCTCTTTTCCAGGTTGAAGAGCCCTAACCTTTTCAGCCCCTCTTCATAGGGGTATTCTTCCATCCCCTTTACCATTTTGGTGGCTCTTCTCTATACCTTTTCTAATTCCTAACAGGGGCTCTTACAGGTCAGATGGTAAGGATTTGAAGGTTTATTTTTATTAAATTGCTAGCTCTCTGACTGGGAGCTCTTAAAAGGGTTTTTATATATTTTTAAAGCAAAGTTACTTTCTTTTTGGTGCTTTGGTAGAAATTTCCTTGAGCAGAGTAGGTTGTTGAACTCTAGTAATATTCTCAGCTTTGGGAACTGCTGACGCCTGATAACCTGAGAGCAGCTGAGGCCTGCATAAAAGGCGCCAGAGCCCTGCCCTGTTGAGGCATTCCTAATAGGGGCTCTACAGGTCAAACAAGCAAGTTCTGCTACGAGGGGACGTGGGATGAGGGTGAAGGGAGATAGATTCAGGAGTGATATGCGGAAATACTTCTTTACAGAAAAAGTAGTGGATCCATGGAATAGTCTCCCAGTGGAGGTGGTAGAGATGAGGACAGTAACTGAATTCAAAAATGCATGGAACAAACACAGAGGATCTCTAAAGGGAAAAAGGGGATTGTTGTAGTTGTTGATATGGAAGAAGGACAGACTAGATAGGCCATGTGGTCTTTCTGTCGTCATATTTCTATGTTTCTGTTTCTAATAACGCTATATCCTTTTTAAGATACGGTGACCAGAATTGCACACAATATTCAAGTTGCGGTCTCACCATAGAACGATATAGAGGCATTATAATATCCTTTGTTTTATTTTCCATTCTTTTCCTTATGATACCTAGCATTCTATTTGCTCTCTTGGCTGCTGCTGCACACTGGGTGGAGGATTTTAGTATCCACGATGACACCTAAATCTTTTTTCCTGGGTGGTGGTTCCTAATGTGGAACCTTGCATCGTGTAACCGTAGTTTGGATTTTTCTTTCCTAGGTGCATAACTTTGCACTTGTCCACATTAAATTTCATCTGCCATTTGGATGTCCAGTCTTTCAATTTATCAAGATCCTCTTGGGTTTTAACAACTTCAAATAGTTTTGTGTCATCTGCAAATTTAATAACCTCACTCATTATTCCCTTTTCCAGGTCATTTATATAATGGAGGTAGTAGGGTTAGCTACCACAGCTTAATCTCAGCCGGAGCAGAGCACCTTTGAATATTGCCAGAGCCCAACACTGTTCTGTGGCCACAGCCGGTTCTTCTCTTGATCCTGTTCTTTATTCCCAAAAATAGTAGGAATTAAAAAGAGAACAAGCTGAAAAGTACATTATCTTAACTATGGCATAAAGGTGAGTGCACGGTTGGGTGAATATGTGTGTCTGTACAATGCTTGCAAAAGAGTGGATATGGCGGTGATGAGTAAGTGGATGGGGACTGAAAGAGGACCGTGTGAACGACAGATTGATTTTATTGACTTAATATACCACTTTTCCATGAAGTATAAAAGCAGTTTACAAAAAAACAAAAAAAAGAGAACATTGAAATAAAGCACAGTTACTTACCTGTAACAGGTGATCTCTGGGAACAGCAGGAATTAGTCCTCACATATGGGTACGTCGGTACCGACGGAGCCCGCGCGGGAAAGCTCCCCAGCTTCCCAGAAGGAAAGCTTTTGGGGCCTCCCACTGCGCATGCGCGCTGCCTTCCCGTCTTCCTGACCAACTCTCCTCAGTTCGAGTTTAAAGCTGAGATAATAGAGAGAGGAAAGGAAAGAGAGAGAGAGATACAACTCCTAGGGGAGGTGGGTGGGTTGTGAGGACTAATTCCCGCTGTTCCCAGAGATCACCTGTTACAGGTAAGTAACTGTGCTATCTCCAGGAACAAGCAGGAATAAGTCCTCACATATGGGGACTCCCTAGCTAAGATTCCCGGGAGATCCCCTCAAGGGTATGAGACCCTGAAAGGTTCCTCATCTTCCTATGGATCTCAGGCATCCATTCAGGGAAGGTGGGCTGGAGTTGTTCAAGAATGGAACAGGTGTCTGAGGACAGCCTGACCAAACAAGGCATCCCAGCGGGAGTCCTTGTCCAAACAGTAATGGGCTGTAAAGGTATGAACCGAGGCCCAGGTGGCTGCTCGACAGATCTGGTCAATGGAGACAGAGTTTAGATGAGCCATAGAGGTGGCCATGGCCCTCACATTGTGAGCGGTGACATGGCTCTCCAGAGAAAGGTTCTTACTCTGGTAAGCAAAAGAGATACACTGAGCAATCCAATTGGAGAGTGTTCTTTTAGAGACTGGAAGTCCTAAATGAAAAGGATCAAAAGCAACAAAAAGCTGGGAAGACTTTCTATGTTGTTGTGTCCTGTGGAGGTAAAAGGCAAGAGGTCTTTTACAATCTAGAGTATGAAGGGTCCTCTCTGCACTGGATGCATGAGGAGCTGGAAAAAAGACAGGTAAATATACCTCTTGATTAAGATGAAAAGGGGAGACCACTTTAGGCATAAAGTGGGGATTGGTCCTAAGGACCACCTTATCATGATGGAACCTTGTATAAGGTGGATTAGCCACTAGAGCTTGCAGTGCACCGATACGGCGAGCTGAGGTGACTGCAATAAGAAAAATAACCTTCCAAGAAAGAAATTTCAAGGAGGTAGTGGCTAAGGGTTCAAAGGGTGGCTTCATAAGCTGACCAAGAACAAAGTTTAAGTCCCATGCCACCGGAGGAGGTCGAATGGGAGGTTTAGTTAAGGTTAGGCCTCTCATGAATCTTGCAATAAGAGGATGAGAGGAAATAGGTTGTCCATTGATGGGCTTAAGGGATGCTGCAATAGCACTCAAATGGACTCTTACTGAATTTGTTTTGAGTCCTGCATTGGAGAGATGCAGGAGATATTCCAAAAGAGAATTCAAAGGAAGTGCTAGAGGGTTAAGACCCTTTTGAGCACACCAAATGGAAAATCTTTTCCATTTAAAAGCGTAAGAACGCCTAGTGGAAGGTTTCCTAGAGGCATGGAGGATATCCTTCACTTGCTGCGAAAGATTGAAGTGTTGAAGGTCTAGGCCTTCAGTAACCAAGCTCTGAGGTGAAGGCACTTGGGGTTTGGGTGCCACAAAGTCCCCTCCTCCTGAGACAGAAGGTCTGGAGCCGCTCCCAAGTCCAGGGAGGGGGCTTGGGAGAGATGCAGAAGTAGAGGGTACCACACTTGGCGTGGCCAGCGTGGAGCTATGAGGATCATGGACCCTTGATCCCTTTGAAGTTTGAACAGAGTCTTGGGAATCAAAGGAATAGGTGGAAAGGCATATAGGAAGCCCTGACCCCAATGAAAGAGGAAGGCATCCTTGGCCTGAACTCCCTGACACGGAATCCTGGAACAGAACCGGGGAAGTTTGGCATTCCACGGACTTGCAAAGAGGTCTGGCCGGGGTCCCCCATTTCTGGAAGATTCTGAGTACCTGATCCATGTGTAGGGACCATTCGTGTGAAAGCAGAACTCGACTGAGTCTGTCTGCCCAAGAGTTTTGGATTCCTGGAAGATATACTGCCAGGAGATGGATTTGATGCTCTCTGGTGAAGGCCCATAATCTTAGAGCTTCGTTGCAAAGCGACAGAGAGCCAGTCCCTCCTATTTGTTTATGTAAAACATGGCTACTTGATTGTCCGTATGAATAAGGACCGTCATGTTGCTGAGGAGGGTATGAAAAACTCTGAGAGCTAGAAAGATTGCTCGAAGTTCCAAGTGGTTGATATGAAGGGTGGTCTCCTGTGGAGACCAAGTGCCCTGAGTGGAGAGATCTTGAAGATGAGCTCCCCAACCTGTTTGGGAGGCATCTGTTGTGAGGGTTGCTTGGGGCAACAGTGGTTGAAAGGGGGCCCACAACAACAGATTTTGAGTGGACATCCACCATTGGAGAGACCAAAAGAGACGTTTGGAGTTTGCTATTTGGTCTGAGAGAGCTCCTGATGCTTGAGTCCACTGGGTGGACAAAGTCCATTGAGCTGCTCTCATATGTAGGCGAGCATAGGGCACCACATGTACTGTGGAGGCCATGTGGCCTAATAGTTGTAGCATCTCCCTGGCAGTCAAGTGGCTTCTGGACTGAGTCTGGGAGGCTAAGTGCACTAGACGTTGGCAACGGGCCTGAGGAAGATAGGCCCTTGCAGTGGTGGTATCCAACCAGGCCCCTATGAATTCCAGGGACTGAATAGGGGTGAGTTGAGACTTTGGCAGATTGATCACAAGTCCCAGATACTGCAGAATGCGTCTGGTGCGATCCAGGGAAGTCTGAGCCTCGGACTGAGATGGAGCTCGGATGAGCCAGTCGTCCAGGTATGGGAAAACAAAATTTCCCAGGGCTCGTAGAAATGCAGCTACTATTGCCATGCATTTGGTAAATACCCTTGGAGCAGAGGCTAGACCGAAGGGAAGTACTCTGTATTGGAAATGTTTTCCCTGGAACAGAAACCATAGGAATTTTCTGTGGGATGGATGGATGAGTATATGTGTGTACGCATCCTTGAGATCTAGAGAACAAAGCCAATCCTGACTCTGTAGGTATGGAAGGAGAGTACCTAGAGAAAGCATCTTGAATTTCTCCTTGCATAGGAATTTGTTCAATTCTCTGAGATCTAGAATAGGACTGTACCCCCCTGTTTTCTTGGGAATGAGAAAATAAGGGGAGTAAAACCCTGACCCCTGTTGAAGAAGAGGAACCTCTTCTATTGCCCTTTGGGCGAGAAGGGTGGTCACCTCCTGACCTAACAGGTTCAGGAGAGATGGGGGAGAATTGAAACATCTCACCATGGTATGGGGAGGAAGGCTGGAGAAATGTAGTTTGTAGCCCTCTCTGATGATAGAGAGGGTCCATTGTTCTGATGTGATTTGCTCCCATCTGGGAGCAAAATGAGTTAACCTTCCTGGAATGGTGAGAGGCTCTGGATGTTTTAGAGCCAGAAAGGTTAAGTTCTCTAGAGTTAAGTCAAAAACCCTGAGGGGGTTGGGACTGCTGGGCTGTAGCAGCCCCTGCAGGTTTTGCCCTGGCCTGTTTAGGCTGCTGACGCTTAGGAGCAAAGCGAGCTGCAGAAGATTGTTGGCCAGTATTTGTAGCAAATCTGGCCTTCTTATAGAAAGGCTTCTTGAAAGATTTTTTCTTGACAGGGGCAGAGGTAGACTTAGAAAGTCTATCTAAAGCAGCATTTTCTGCATCCATTTGGGTGGCTTTGATTTGCCACTCCTTACCAAACAGATTCTCACCTGTACAGGGCAGATTTCCCAACCCATCCTGGACCCAGGGTTCTAGGTCAGAGGCCTGGAGCCAAGCAATTCTGCGAGCCGCTATGGCAATACCTGAGGCTCTGCTAGCACCCTCAAAGGAGTCAAAGGCTGCTCTGTTGGAGAACTTTGAAATATCTTGGGTATGCTTTAGCAAAAGAAGGAACTCCTCCTTTCTATCCTCTGGGATAAAGGGGAGAAAATGGCGTATTTTCAATGCAATCTCCTTCAGAAACATGCCCATATAGAGGCTGTATGGATTGGCAATAAGCATACTTGCTTGGAAGATTTTTCTACCAAAAGCATCCAAAGTCCTACATTCTCTCCCTGGAGGAGTAGAAGAGTGTCTTTTGGTACTCTTTATCCTTTTCATAGCTGACTGCACCACAATAGAGTGGTGAGGGAGCTGAGTTTTTTGAAAACCAGGAGAAGGAGGGACACGATACATGGTGTCCAAACGACGAGAATGTGGAGATAGGGTGAGAGGTCTCACCCTAAGTCCATCATGTGTTCTTGAAGAATTTCATGAATGGGCAAGGTGACTGCCTCTTTGGGAACCTTAGAGTATCCTAAAATATCCAATTTTTTTGCTCTAGGTTCTTTTTCAGAGGTTACTGAAATAGAGAGACCTTTAGCTACTTCAATGATGAAGTCTTGAAAGGACAAATCCTCTGGAGGAGACATTCTCCTCTTTGGAGAAGAGGGCTCTTCAGGTAGAGTTAGGGATACTTCAGCAGAGTCATCTGATGAATCAGAATCATCAGAAGACTCGAAGTATCGTCTGTTTGCTTCCAGGGATCGATAAGCGTATCGACCGGTATCGACATCGGGGGTACCCGGAACCGGATCTGTATCGGGGAAAACCCCGGAACCGGGAACCGGAATTGGTATCCTGGTCGATGTGGATGCCCTGGGTACCGGTATCGGTTGTGGTACCGGAACCGGAGTCGGTACCGCTGGCTGCAGTACCGAGGGCGTCGCAGCTCTAATAAAAGCCATAATAGCCTGCTGCATGGATTGAACTGTATGATCCATAGATGCCACGACTGTCTGGATGTCGGTACCGGAAGATTGAGCCGGTACCCCAGAGCTGTCTAACAGGTGATCGGTCGAGGCCGTGCCATCGATGTCAACCTGTAACCCCATAGGAGGAGCTTTGGAAGCCGGAGCTTCCCGCCGGGGTTGTTTGGCTGGGGCAGGGTCCTCAGGGTCAAGCCCGGGGGCATCTCGATACTTGGAGGGAGATTTGCCCTTTGAGGACCTGCCAGAGGAATGTTTGGTTACCTGAGATCCATCAGGAGAGGAAGACCTGGAAGATGTCGATGCTGGAGTATCTGTAGAAAACAGCATGTGAAACTTGGCTGCCCGGTTTTGTAAGCCACGTTTAGACATCAAAGAACAGGATGGGCAATCCGGAATGGAATGGTCAGGCCCCAAACATTTAAGACACCATTCATGAGTGTCTGTGACTGAAATAGTACCGCTACACTTGGTGCATTTTTTAAACCCAGAGGCTTGTTTCTCCATGAGGGAGAATTCTGTGAAGGCCTAGAGGCCTCACAGAACAAACACACCAAGTGGGGAAAAATAAGAATTTTTTTTTTTTTTTTAAAGAAATAAAGAAAAAAGACCGGTGGTACCGGTCCGGAATTGGGGAAGGCAGACACGCGGCCAAAGAAACAAATTAAAACAACTTCTTCAGCGGTGACAGGAACATGACCTGCTGGCTCCGCGGAAAAAGAAGAACTGAGGAGAGTTGGTCAGGAAGGCGGGAAGGCAGCGCGCATGCGCAGTGGGAGGCCCCAAAAGCTTTCCTTCTGGGAAGCTGGGGAGCTTTCCCGCGCGGGCTCCGTCGGTACCGACGTACCCATATGTGAGGACTTATTCCTGCTTGTTCCTGGAGATATCAAGCATCCATTCAAACAACTAACGTTGGAGTTAATCTATCGGTTTGTCTTATGGTCTGTTTCAAGGAAGAACTAATAATTTAGGAGAAGTCTGCTAAGAAAATTTCTGGGAGAAGAGCCAGGTTTTCGAGTCTCTTCTAAGAGAGATAATTTCTAGTCCCTCAGTGTGAGAAGCGAGGAGTTCCAGAGGTGAGTGCATGGGGGTATATTATCAGAAGGGCTGAGTGAGGGCATGGATGGATATGGGTGGTGAGCGAGAGGATAGATGGACTATAACTTACCCAGGGGCTCAGAAAGTGAGTGGATGGATGAGTAATGATTGACAAAGTCCTAAGTGAATAAGCAGATGCGGAGTTAGGATTGGCGGGGATGAATGGATGGTGGTTATAAACTGTGACGGGTGATGAGTGAGTGGATGCAGTTTTGGGTACTGGATGCGGCTGGGGGAGTTGAGGGTGGTGGGGGTGTTCTGCCTCACCCTTCCTTTTCCTTGTATTCTCTTCCCTCCTCACTTCCTGCACCGTCATATCCAACCTGGTCCTTTTTCCTTCTTTTTCTACATCTCACCTAGCCGCCCCTTAAAGTCATGTGGGCGCCGATCCTCCTACTTCTTCAGCCAGAGGGCGATTCCTCCCTCGGCTTTTGGCTCTGGCTCTCCCACTACTTACATTTCCATCTGTAAAGTTTGGTGTAAACAAGGATATGCAGTCAGACAGAACTAGCCTACAAAATGCCTAAAACATGCTTATATCTGTAATTATTAGACCCATTATTTGGGGTTAGGCATAAACAAACTTAATATTGAAAAAAAATGCAAACAGATTACACCAGGAGCTGTTGAGGAAAGCAGCGCAGTTGCGACAGCACACTTTACAATATATGCAGGAAGCTGTTTTAAACTGTTGCAGGTACTTTGAGAAGAATGGTAAACATAAAATCACAGAGAATGTGCTAGAACAAAGTCAATTTTCTAAGCAATTTACGTGGGTAGAAAAGTTGTAACCCAAATTAGTCAACTATCCAAAAACTGACATCCCTCAATGTGGTGCTAAGCTTATGTGAGGTGTACAGGGAATACTTGCTGATGTTAAACTGTGCTAGATGTGTCTGTATTTTGTAAGCTGCTTGAAGCCTTTGCTTGGGCCTAAGCAAGGTATCAAGTATGAAATAACAGCACGGCTTTCCTCCTACAGACTGCAGCTGTTGAGTCTTATGCTTCTGCACAGGAGAGAGATTGCTAAACAGTCAATGGTGGGATGGTCGGTAGAATGGGGGAATGTAGAACCAGAAGAGAGGAAGATCGTCAGAGGAGGAAGGGAGACATTGAGAAGGGAATCAGTAGAGTCAAATGATGGATCTATTCTACAGGAAGAGGAGCCCTGGTCTTTACTATAAGAAACGGTCATAACGAAAGATCAGATGTTAGTGTAGTTTCAACTTTTTAAAAGATTTTGTCTATGTGTTTATCAAAAATGTCACCACATGCAAAACTGTCACAGCTTTGTGGCTGGGATATGAGTGTTAAAGAGAGAAAGGGAAAGGACACTGCCTCGCGGCAATCCACCGTTGCAGGTCCATGTCTTTAGTCACATCGCCCTGTTGGCATCCTTCAAATAGTTAGAATTATCAACGCATGCAGCTTGGAGTCAGGTAACAGCGATGGTAGTCTGAGCATCAACCCATGCTTCCAGTTGGCTATGGACACCACTCCGGCCTTGATGGCGTGATGGTGGCAAGCTCTGATGTTTGTTGGCAGAACGAGGATTTGATTACAATGGCCTTGTTTAGGGTGTTCCTTCTGTTGGAGCTACTGATAAACCCTAACGGGGTCATTCGGCCCCCTCTGCATCCCCGGCTAACCTCCCCGTACGAGCAAGGTGTTTGTATGGGGAGGCTAGATGGGGGCAGGATAGGAGCGGGAAGGGGGCAGAGTTAGGGTGGGCAGTGGGCGGTCCACGGCCCCAGATGTACAGGGCCGATTCCGATATCAGCCCTATAAGTCCAAGGCCGGCAGACCGAATGGGGAACTTATTCCACCTCTGAGATGGAATAAGTTCCCCTAGATGGGGGGGGGGGGGGGGGGGAGAGAAGCCGGGGGGCCCGGGGCGCATCGAAGGGTGGAGGGGGCACAGGAGATTCCCCGCAGCCTGACCGTGGCCGTGGGAGGCCAGATTGGGGGTGGGGGGGTGGTTGGGCTGTGGGGAAAGCACCAAGTTGTCACCGGCCGGGGATCACGGATCCCCAATGGAGCCGTGGTGCCATGGCAACAGGACGCCATGGCACCGTGGCTCCATTCAAGAGCCCTGACTAAAGTAGCCAAGTGGAGGCCTGTACATGCAGGCCAACCGGGATCGGGTCTCAGGCCTGCTCATATGGGCCTAATCGTGATTCTGATCCTGCGGGGCTAGACGTGCCCCGCTGGATCAGAATCGCATCTACTCCTGTGTGTCCGATTCCAATCGGGCACACAGGAGCATAGACATCCCAGATGGAATGCCACTCTAAGGAAATCAGTTCACAAAAGCATAATCCCTCCTGGTTTGATACAGATTAAGAGAACGGCTTCATGTTTAATCTTTTTTTGAAAGTTTGTAGATTTCAGTTGTAAACAAGTTGGACTTGGAAATGTGTACAGACTTTTCAGGGGCATCACAATTATAGGAATCTAACCAATGCTTAAGAAGTAAACACTATATGAAGCATGAAGACAGTCAATGGTCAACAGCTATGAACAAACCTGACTTATAATTACATAAAATAAACATGGTTTTGCACATTGTCTATTTTTTACATTTCCATTATTTTTCTTTAAGAAAGTATTTTTAAAATGTTTAAATTATTTCAAGAGTTTTGGGCAGACTTCATTAAAGTAATTAAGGACAAGGTGAGTAATAAATCTAAAATGAAAATCAAAATGATCAGACAGTCAAGCCTTTTCACACCCGCGTTTAGATTTCCTAGGTCTAAAGCCTAACTGCAGAAGCGATCACTCAATTATTAGGCAACTAGAATTTATTCTCTCATAAAAAAAACCCTGCTAGACATGCCTTCTCTTAAAGTGGCGGGTAAATTCTCTACTCGGAGTCATGGTTTGTCCATAGCTGGTTCTCTTGGCAGATGAAATTTAACGTGGACAAGTGCAAAGTTATGCACCTAGGAAAGAACAACCCAAACTACGGTTAAATGATGAAAGGTTCCACATTAGGCATCACCACCCAGGAAAAGGATTTAGGTGTCATTGTGGATCAAGCGTACTCACTCACCTGTAACAGGTGTTCTCCGGGGACAGCACGAATCAGTCCTCACATATGGGCGACATCGGTGCTGATGGAGCCTGCAAGGTAGCTTCTTCCCAGCTTTCAAGGAAAGCCTTTGGGAGATGTACCACACATGCATGGTCCCCTTCCTATCCAAGGGTGCCATCTTGCCTCAATATGATTATATAGCTCAAAAGGCAAAAATGAAAGAGAAGCAACCCCACGGGGAGGAGGGAGGGTTGCGAGGACCGATTCCTGCTGTCACCAGAGAACATCTTTTACAGGTGAGTAATTACGCTTTCTCCGGGAACAAGCAGGAAGTCAGTCCTCACATACGAGGCTCCCTAGCTACAGGCTACCAAAAAAAACCTGTAAAAAACCACAGGTGACTAAAAAAAGGTGAGCTGTGAGCAGCAGCAATTGAGTCCAAGGATAACTGACTCCAAAGCAACCTATGTGTCCAGGAAGGTACCAGCACTCCAATAGCCTAAACATACCAAGGGCCGGAGGGCAGGAGTTGCCTACACCTCGAACAAATGGAGTACTGCCTGGCCAAAAGGTGCTGTCCCAACAGGACTCCCTCTCCAGGCAGTAATGAGCTGTGAAGATATGGACAGAATAGGCCAGGTGGCGGCCCGGCCGATTTCCGATAGGGGGACGGAACACAGGTTTGCCACGGATGCTGCCATGGCCCCAACACTGTGCACTGTGATCTGACGATCCAGCTAGAGCCCTGCCTGCTCATAGGCAAGGGCAATGCAGTCCGCCACCCAAGTGGACAGAGTATGCTTGGTCACCACTTTCCCAGCAGATGGGGGTCGTAGGAGACGAAAAGCTGTGAGGCTTTGCGGTGATCCTGGGTGCACTGAAGGAAGGAGGACAGGACCCCTCTTACAGTCCAGGGTGTGAAGGACAGCCTCCGCCCTGCTGACGTGAGGCTGCAGAAAGATTGTGACGAACACCACCTCCTGATTTGAGGTGGAATGGGGACACCACATTGGGGAGGAACTTGGGATGCATATGGAGCATGACCCTGTTCTTATAGAACCTAGTGTATGATGGGTCTGCCACCAATGCCTGGAGCTCGCTCACCCTGCAGGCTGATGTGAGTGCCACCAAGAACACCACCTTCCAGGAAAGGTACTGCAGGTGGCAAGTAGCCAGCGGTTCAAAACGATGGGGCAGTAAACTGCAACAGCACCACACCAAGATCCCATTGTGCCGCTGGGGGGTGGACGGGGGTTTTTGACTACAAGAGACCCCGCAGGAAATGGGTTATGAGGGGATGGATGGAGAGGGATGCCCTCGATGAGATGATGGTGCGCCGCGAGAGCGCTCAGGTGGTCCCTGAAGTCCCTTGGGATAGGTGAAGCAAATATTACAGCACAAACTGCACAGAGCAGGAGAATGGGTTGACCCACTGTTCCGTGCACCACAACAAAAATCTATGCCACTTGAAGATGTAAGTTCGTCTGGTGGAGGTCGTGCGGGAGGCCAAAAGGACCTCCTCCACCTCCCCTGAGAGACTGAAAGGGGCCAAGGCTATCCTCTCAGAAGCCAGGCTGTCAGCGCCAGGGACTCCAAGTTGGAGTGTAAGAGGGAGCCCTCCTCCTGCGACAGTAGCCCCGGAGCACTCCCTAAGGAGACTGGCCGCGGTGGATAAGTGGAAGAGCAGAGGGAACCATGGTTGCCTGGCCCATTGAGGGGCTATTAGTATCAGTAAAGCCCCGTCGACCTGAACCTTGAACAAGGTTTTGGCTATCAGTGGCATGGGCAGGAAGGCATAGAGAAGGCCCTCTGACCATGGGATGAGGAATGCATCGCTGCCACCCAGGATGGGGGGTGACTGCCTGGAGCAGAAGGGTAGCCCAGTATTGGCAGGCTGACAGAGGTCCATTTGTGGGGACCCCCAGAGCTGGAAAAGCCAACCGGCCACTCTGGGGTCGAGTTGCCACTCGTGTGACTGGAGAATCCTGCTCAGTCTGTCCGCCAGAGCGTTGTCCTGGCCTGAAAGATAAACTGCCTGCAAAAGCATCCCGTGGCAGTGTGCATATGAGCGGACAGCTACTGCCTCCTGGCAGAGAAGATACGACTCTGTGCCCCCCCTGCTTGCTGACGTAGTACATTGCCACTTGGTTGTCTGTCTGGACCAGCACCAACTGGTATTGCAGGCAGTGACTGAAGGCTCGGAAGGTCAGGAATATGTTTCGAAGCTCCAGGAAACTTGATCTGTTGCAGACTCTCTGCCTGCGACCAACTGCCCTAAAAGCAGAGCTCCTTGCAGTGGGCTCCCCAGCCCAGGAGTGAGGCATCTGTGGTGAGGACCCTCTGAGGGTCAGGGTCCTGGAAGAACATCCCAGCCTGGAGATGCTGGGGAACTTGCCACCAGACTAGGGAGTCTTCCAGTTGGCAGGTCACCACCACCCTGTCCCGCAGTCTGCCTGTGGCCTGGGTCCACTGGAAGCAGAGGCTCCATTAGGCTGTCCGCATGTGGAGACGAGTGTGCAGGGTAACATGAACTGTGGATGCCATATGACCCAGAAAGCAAAGCATTAAATGAGCAGATGCGGAGCATCAGTGCTGCATGACTGTCACCAGCACCCTGAGGCAGTCAGCCCTGTCCAGAGGGAGGACGCTCTGGCCTGAACGGTGTCCAGCCATGCCCCTATAAACTCCAGACACTGCATCGGGAGGAATGGGACTTGGGGTGATTTATTACGAACCCCAAGTGTTGCAGGATGAGGTTGGTGTGTGCCATCGCTTGCTGCACCTCAGCGGCTGTGCACCCTCTTATAAGCCAATTGTCCAGGTAGGGAAAGACAAAGGCCTCCTGGAGACGAAGGTAGGCAGCGACTACCGCCAGGCACTTGGTGAACCCCCTTGGGGCGGAGGCCAGTCCGAAGGGTAGGACCCTGTACTGGTAGTGGCCGCCTCTCACCACGAACCAGAGGTATTGTCTGTGGCTGGGATGGACAAGGATGTGTGTGTATGCATCCTTTAGATCTAAGGAACATAGCCAGTTTCCCCACTGGAGGTATGGCAGCAGTGTTCCAAAGGAGCTACCAACAACCAATAACTCGTGCGGGTTCTCACACATCAACTAATTATCCAAACATACATAATTTTTGCTCTCTATTGCTGAACTGATATTAACTAAAAATTATTTCCATTTTGTATCAGATTATTATATGCAAACATATGGAGTGGCAATGGGGCTAGTTGTTGCCAGAGCGTGGCCAAGCTATATGTCACCTCTTTTGAAGAAACTTATTTTTATCCTTCTGAGTGGTATAAAAGTATTGGCCTTTGGGTTTGTTTTATCGTTGATGTTTTCTGTATATGGTTAGACACCATTGATA
Source organism: Ichthyophis bannanicus (assembly GCA_033557465.1). Taxonomy (NCBI): domain Eukaryota; kingdom Metazoa; phylum Chordata; class Amphibia; order Gymnophiona; family Ichthyophiidae; genus Ichthyophis; species Ichthyophis bannanicus. The sequence goes on along the minus strand of CM066031.1, from coordinate 160,934,985 downwards.
CTTTGCAAGTTTTTCATCTTGGCTCAATACTCATGATCCATGCCTGCATTTAACAATGTCTACGTCTACTTTGCAGCTTCCGTTTTTGGATGTTTTGGTTATGAATAATGTCCCAAATAATGTCTATATGTAAATAATGTATATAAGTTGCACTGTTCTGTGCCATTCAGTTTAACATTATTCTGTTTACTTTATATTGCTTATAGTTATCTGATGTTATATGTAAAACAAACTATGCTTTGTTGACTGTTATCTGTGAACCGCAGCTGATCTATGGAAGCTGTGGTATATAAGTTCTTGTTTAAATAAATAAAATAAATAAATGAATGATAGATGTACTTTAACCACCACGATGTACCGCAAGACTGTAGATTGTAATAAGTTGCTTAATTTTTCCAGTCACCACCCCTTTAAATTGAAGACGACTCTTCCCATTGGCCAATTTTTAAGGGTATGCCGAATATGTTCCACCGACCATGAGTTTTTTTTCAAGCAAAGATGTTAACACAGACTTCTTCAGTGTGGTTACCCTACACAGATTATTTGCAATGCATTTCATAGAGCCAAATATGCCCAACGCTTTTGGCTGTTACAGACTGCTCAAAAGGACAGCATGGAGAAACAAGTGTGCCCCCTGCAATATTCCGATCAAGCAAAAAATAGCAGCTAGTGTTTTTAATCATTGGCATATTTTGGCCCTACACCCAATCTTTCAGACTGGACTGTGCATTGTATTTACCCGAGCATGAAACTTAGGTGATTTTCTAGTTTCTTCAAATTTTTTACAACAGGACCTATAGCCTTTTCCTAAAGGACATCATGGCCCATGTGGCCATTGTGGCATGTGTGGGTTGTCATTGGATGTGGACATTTGGTCGGATCTGGTCAGTGGAGTTGTACATCGTTGAAAACATATTACAGACTGTTTGACGTCTTGGGCCATATATGTTATTTGCTCTTGTCCAAGCATTTATGTAGGGAGAACTTGCCGACTGGTCAGAGTTCAGCTCTCTGAACACAAATCCAGATTTAAAAACACTGTCTTAACAGCACCCATTGTCCAATACTGCGATGACACCACCATGATTGGTGTGATTTACGGTGGCTGGTCATTGATGTAGTTGTTAATTTGCAGGCTGGCCAAGCTGATCGTCGTCTGGCATGTCTGGAACAGAAGTGGATTTTCCGCCTTAAGGCAGTTCAACCTACAGGTCTGAATGATTCAGTGGAACGGATGTCGGCAATTTAAAAGATTCTCCTGGGTTCATTCATCCCTTTATGTCATCTTCCACGTTGTGGGATCATGTGCTAGTTGGCGTATTTGATTGGTTGATTTGCTTGTATGCCTTTAGGTTTCTTTATAAAGGTTTCTAAGTTTGAGACCTTTGCGTTGTCTGTCAGGGGAATCATTTGTTAACTTACATTGTGTCCTGAAGCAGCCTTTGAAATTTTGGCGAAACTCGAGTCGACTGTGGACTGTGTGCTTCCCGAGAAGACAGTGTGCAAGTCTAGGAGCATCGGCGTCCTTTGTTGGGCACCATCCTTTTCCAGCTAAGTTGTTTTTAAATGCATTTAAAAATTATGAATTAGTTGGTGGCCTATGATTGAGATTGTGGGGTGTGAAGAAATTGTGAGGCTTTGATGCGTTATTTTCGCAAGTGCATGCCTCACTCTCCCTTCACTGAGGCCTGCCCAATTATCTTGGGTTGCTTAGTTTTCCTGTCCCCTATTTTCTTTGTCACTATCATTAATTTGATGTTCCAAGGGAGAGCATTTTGAACTTCTCCTTCACTGGGAACCTGTTTAGATCCCACAGGTCTAGGATGGGCCGGAAGGCTCGGGTTCTCTTGGGTATGAGGAAGTAGTGGGAATAGAACTCTTTGCTCTGTTCTCGAGAAGGCCTGTGAGCTCTTGCAGTAGAAAGGTCTGGTGGAGAGGAGTCCTGGTAGGCTCTCTTGGAAAGAATGGAGGAGGCACCTATGCCAGGTGGAAGAGGTAATCCTCCTTTACCACCTGCAGTGCCCAAGTGATGGAGGGTCACCTGGGGGAAGAGAGGCTATATGCCCAAGGAGTCAAAAATTCCCATCAGGCTAGGCCAGAGCCGGTGCCTGGGTTTTGGGAGCCTTAGGCTTACGAGGACAGTGCCCTTGTCCCTTGGCCTGCTGACCCTGTTGGGGAGTCAGGAAGATCGGGTACTGGGGATAGTTTCCACAAGCCTTCCTCTTCTTCAGGTAGAAGGATTTTTTTTTACCTGAAGGCATCCGTCAGGAAGGGTCTTCTTGGGGAGCCTGGTCCTTATCAGGAACTCAGACTCCAACTCTGCAGCCTTGTCAGTCATGGGTTTGCCTAAGAGATTCTCTCCCCAGCAAGGGACATCGACCAGCTTGTCCTGAACCCACTTGCTCCAGGTCAGAGGACTGTAACCAAGCCTGGCGAGGGGCACCGATGCCTGCCCCAGTTACTCTAGCTGCTGACTCAAAGCCGTCATAGGCTACTTGAGTCATGAATTTGTAGCACTCTTCAAGAGCTGAGGCCAGGGTCTGGAACTGCTGGAGGGGTTCCTTGGAGAGACCAGCTGAGAACCTGATGAGTTCCTTCACCAGGTCCCTTAGGTACATGCCCATGTACAGCTGGGAAGACTGGATCCGGCCAATGAACATCGAGCCCTGAAAGCACTTTCTGCCCAGAGCATCCAAGGCATGGGCCTCCCTACCCAGGGGCACCAAGAAGTGCGTCTTCTGGCTCTTGAGCTGAAGCATGGCTGACTCCATCACCATGGAATTTGTGAGGCAGTTGGGCTTTCTGGAAGCTAGGGCCCCTGGCGGACCTGGTATATCGAGTCCAGCTGCCTGCTAACTATGGGCACCAATGCGGGGGGGGGGGGGGGGTCTCCCACATCCAGAGGAGCAGCTGTTCCAGGATCAGAGGAACAGGTACTGTAAAAGTGCCTCCTTCAGAGGGACCTCAAACTGGAGGATCTCGAGGTCTTCTGTCCTAGGATCCTCCTCTGACTCGGTGTCGAAGGCGAGTGCCTTGGCCATGTCCGTCACAAAGTCTAGAAGCTGATGAGGATAAAGCGTTATTTCTTAGCAAATATTTTTGTTCTGTGTTCGCAGATGAAGGGCCAAAAGCAGGACTTCAGAAAACACCCACAAATAAAACAGAAGTTAAGGGGATCTTGAATGATTTTCAGAAGACTGTGTTCGTGAGGAACTAGCTAAACTAAAAGTAGACAAAACAATGGGACCGGATGGGATACATACAAGAATACTGAAGGAACTTGGGGGACATTCTAGTGGCTCCACTGACTGACCTTTTCAATTCTTCTTTAGAGTCAGAAGTGGTCTCAGAGGACTGGAGAAAGGCACGAGGTCCCTTTACACAAAAGCGGAAGCAAGCACGAGGTTGAGAACTACAGGCCGGTTAGTCTAACCATTGTGGTGAGTAAATTATTGGAAACGCTGCTAAAAAGGGAGGATAGTGAGATTTCTGGAGTCCAGTGGATTACAGGATACAAGGCAGCATGGATTTACCAGAGGCAGGTCTTGTCAGACAAATCTGATTGATTTTTTTGACTGGATGACCAGGGAGTTGGACCAAGGGAGAGCCTTAGATGAGGTGTACTTAGATTTCAGTAAAGCCTTTGACACCATTCCACACAGGCGACTTATAAACAAACTGAGCACCCTAGGGATGCACCCTAAAGTGACTGACTGGGTTAGAAATTGGTTGAGTGGGAGGCGATAAAGAGTACAAGTAAATGGAGCTCACTCTGAGGAGAAGGATGTCACCAGTAGTGTGCCGCAGGGATCTGTTCTTGATCTGATTCTTTTTACCATCTTTGTTATTGATATTAGAAGAAGAGCTGTCGGGTAAGGTTTGCCTCTTTGCGGGTGATACCAATATCTGTAATAGTGTAGACACCTAGGAAGGAGTAGATAACATGAGGACGGACCTAGCTAATCTTGAAGAATGGTCAAAAATTTGGCAGCTGAGATTTAATGCTAAAAATGCAAGGTCAAGCATTTGGGCTGCAAAAATCCAAGGGAGCTCTACAGTGTACGGGGCGAAGTACTTCTGTCCATGAAAGAAAAGCGGAACCTGGGTATGATTGTTTCTCATGCTCTTAAAGTGGCTAAACAGTTAGAAAAGGCGACGGCAATATCCAGGAGGATGCTTGGGTGCATAGGGAGAGGAATGGCCAGCAGAAAAAAGGAAGCGATAGTGCCTCTGTATAAGTTTCTGGTGTGACCTCATTTGGAATATTGTGAGCAATTCTGGGAACTGTACCTTCAAAAGGATATAAACAGGATGAAGTTGGTGCAGAGGGTGGCTACTAAAATAGTTAGTGGTCTTTGTTATAAAGCATATGGGGACAGACTTAAAGATGTTAAAGTGTATACATTATAGCAGGGGTCTCCGACTTCAGTCCCTGAGGGCACCAAACCAGTCAGGTTTTTGGGATATCCCTAATGAATATGCATGTCATAAATGTGAACACACTGGGGGCAGTGCATGCAAATATATCTCATGCATATTCATTAGGGGTATTCGGAAAACCTAAGTGGTTTGGTGCCCTCCAGGACTGGAGTTGGAGACCCCTGTGTTAGAAGAAAGCAGGGATAGAGAGATGTGATTGAGACGTTTAAATACCTCCGTGGCATAATGCACAGGAGAACCTCTTGATTGAAAGCAAGCTCTGCTACAAGGGAACATAGGAGGAGTGTGAAAGGGGATAGACTCAGTAGTAATATGTGGAAATACTTCTTTACGGAAAAAGTGGTAAATGCATGGAATAGTCTCCCAGTGGAGGTGGTAGAGACAAGTAAAGTATTTGAATTTAAGAAAACATGGGACAAACACAGAAGATCTCTATAGGAAAAAAGGGGACTATTGTAGTTGATATGGAAGGGCAGACTAGATAGAAACATGACGGCAGAAAAAGACTATGTGACCTATGTTTCAGCAATTTTTACACCAGTCCCTCATATTACTGAACTCACCCAAGCAGCTGCTTTTCCCAGTTTCTCCTTCCTCTGACTCTGGCTCTTCCTTAATGTACAGTTCTTCTCCTCGTTCAATGTGGAATATAATATCAGGGGTGACAATCGGAGACCCTGTTCCAGGAATAAGAACACTGCTTTAGGTTTGCCAAATCACTCTGTTTTTCCCAAGTGAAGGAATTAGAAACATTTCCAGATTGAAAGATATTTTTCACTTTGAGTAAGCAAATATATTTCAAAGCCTCAGTTACTGAAACTGAATACAGAGCAACAGCCCTTCTCATAGGCCCTAACTAAGATGGCCACAATCTCGCGATGCTGCCTCCTAGCAAGAGGCTAGATGGCAACAGCTTGTGATGGCGGCCATTTTGTTTTTGCTGCTAGATGAACCAGGAACATATAGGATCGCTCCTGCCCCGTTCTTCCACTATACCACCATGGATCTTAAGGTGTTGGTGGGAGGTTGGAAGGCCACAAGGCCGCCCCCCCCCCCCCCACATTGCCGGCTGGCTAGCTAACTGGGAAGGTCTGTTTGTACCAGGAGGGAGAAGGGGGGCTATGGCCCCCCAACCTTGCAATTGTGCCTCGGGAAGGGGGTCTAACTTGACTGGCTAGCCAGGATACTTTGAACATCGGGGGAATACCAATCCTACTACTACTACTATAGCGCAATAAGGTGTACGCAGCGCTGTACATAGAGATGTAAGTCACAGTCCCTGCTCATCAGAGCTTACAATCTAATCAAGATGAAAAAACATCGCAAAACTGGGGACTAGAGTAGGCCAAGGTACATATTAGTAGTGGACAAGAGAATGAGGAGAATTAGGATCCAAAAAGTAGCCTCAGGACTGCTTTTGGATCCAGCCTGGACTTGAATAGGATTTGATCCAGGCATGCTGAGACGCAAGGTGGCATGAACGAAATCTGGAGATGGCAGTGGCAGGGCACAGATGAAAGGAATCTGCCAGAGGAGTGGAGTTCTCAAGGAGGAGTGTGGAGTGAGATAAGAGGAGCCACAAAATGAATGCACTTGTAGTAAGTAGAACTGGATGAGGAAATCGATAGGGAACCAGAGAAGTTATTTGAGAAGAGGAGTTACATGAGCATACTGACAATGGCGGAGGATAGGGAGCTCTCAAACTGGGAGAAGCTACTGGGGCAGGTTATCAGAAGATGTGGAGTTCCCATGGAGGGTCCCACAGTCCATTACCACACCGTGACCGACTCTGCCTGGCCTAGCCACAGGCTATGTTGGTTTTTCTACCTGGTCATTTTGTATCTACTGTATGCTACAAAGTCAGCACTGCCACACTTGCTCACTTTGTTGCCAAATCACATAGGGAATGCCTCACACTTAGAACTGCTTTTATTTCTTGAAGGCCCATGGCTGTAAATAAGAGTAAAATTCTCCCTTACCCAACGAGATCAAGTTTTTATAGTTCTCCTTCATCACATCCTTGTACAGCTCCTTCTGCTGTTCTTCTAAATCCACCCACTCCTTCTGGGTGAAATAGACAGCGATGTCCTCAAAGGTTATTGAGACCTGAAATAGAAACCCTTCCACACTCAGCACCTTCTGAAGCACATCCATCAGGTGACCTCCCAACACTGAGCAAAGTGTAATTAACAAACCTTTGGTCTTTCATACAGAGCTTATTATTTCCAACTCAATGGAAGTAGGAAGGGATTATACAAAAGGGATTCAGTGACTATCCCTGTTCGTATATCAAGGGACAAAATAATTCTCTGAAAAATTAACAGAATGGGATGAAACTTGGCATGTAGGAAAAAACTAGTAAAACAAAACAAACATGTTAAGTGTGAAAATGGTCCAAATCAGACCAAAGGTTCCAGAGAAATGAGCCCCCCCCTAAGAAAATGACCCATGCATTTCTTTGGGAGAGGAAGTTGCAGCTTTTATAGCACATACATTTACATACAGTGAAACAGCAGTTAGGGAACTGATACTTTCAAATCCCCTTCCCCTATTCTTTATACTCTCCCAACCTGCCTCCACCCCTGCATCTGCTCCCACTTGCAAAACCTAACTACCCGCCGACTACTCCCTCGCAACTGTCCCACAGCTCCATCAACTGCCCCATGGCAAATTCCTACTTCCCCACCCTCCAAAAACATCCCCAAGTGTCCCATCCTCAAACCTTCTCAGCCACCCTGCAAACTATCCCACCCAAAAACTACCTGCCCACATCTGTCCGCATGCCTCAAAACTATGTACCCCAGAAATGCCCCACCACCACCAGCTACCCCCCCCCCCCCCGGATACTATGTACTATGTAGAGGGTGGGAACATACACAAAACACAGACACATGGGCTACAAATTATTCCCTAGCTGTGATGTACTGCATTTTACATTATTAACATATATATTTCATTTTCTTTGCTGTTATTTCTATTGTGAAAACTAATGACTGAATTGTACTGCTTTTTTACTGGCTGCTGTGTGTACTGGCAATTAGATATCTGCCACAGGCAGGGAAACATTAAGGCACTGGCAAGCTAGGGACATATCTAGGGTCCAGAATTTATGGGGGGTGCAGTCAGATGTGCTCTAGACTTGGGAAGATAGAACTGACTTTTTTCAGGATTCTGATTTTTATATTAATGTCTGGAAACTAGAAGGGAGCCTAACATGTCTGGATATATATTTCAGAGTTTAAAACCTCTATTTGCAGTTCTCAAATCCTCCCCTCTGTATGAGTGAGCCTCCTCTGCCTGCTTATAATCTAACTAGCAGGGTAGGGTCTAGCCAATGGAAAGGCTGTGGGGGTGGAGCACTGGAATGCTGTCTAGTCATAGACTGTGGGTAGGGTCCAACCAATGGAAAGGCTGTGGGGGCGGAGCACTGGAATGCTGCTCTAGTCATAGACTGTGGGTAGGATCCAGCCAATGGAAAGGCTGTGGGGGCGGAGCACTGGAATGCTGTCTAGTCATAGACTGTGGGTAGGGTCTAGCCAATGGAAAGGCTGTGGGGGTGGAGCACTGGAATGCTGCTCTAGTCATAGGAAGGAAGGTGATGAGTTGGGGAAGTTATGGAATTGCACCTGTCAAAGTCATCCCCTTTCATCTCCTCACCCGATCAGACAAAGAAACAGATAAAAAATACTCACACATATACTAACATGTCCACTCATGTAATCATGCACGCGCTCACATGCCCAAGCAATGTAGGGGTGTGTGTTCAGCTAAATTCTATACCATTCTTCAAGTTTCGCTAGATCCTTCATGTTATCCACACCCGTACATCATATTTTGGTATTGCCTGCAAAGAGGCAAGTCTTACCTAACAGCCCTTCTGCAATATTGCTTAACAGTTAATAAAGGATAGTGGTAAATGAAGTTCTTATCTCCCATTCAAACAGTTTCTAACCCAGTCAGTCAATTTAGCACACTTCAGGGCCCATAATCAAGGGCACTCAGTATATTTATAAGTCACCTACGTGCAACAATGTCAAAAGCTTTTCTGTAAACTAAATATACTATGTCTAGCATTCTCCCTCGATTCAATTCTTTGGTCACCTAGTCAAAGTAATTAATCAGATTCATCTGACAAGATCTACCTCTAGTAAAACCATACTAATTCAGATGTGTATTTCACTTCTTTCTGATAAACTCTGCTGTGAAAAAAACCACCTAATGACTGAACCATATAGCTTTTTAATGCTTGCTATGTGCAGTGGCAGCTAGTGATTGAACTATGTAATTGGTTACTATGTGTAATGTTGTGGCACCCTGTGGTTAAACTAAGATCCATCTTTTCATCTTGGTTGAAAGTACTGTATCCAACAGATGCACCATACAAACACTGATTCACAGTAACATAGCAATTATACAGTTGCACCTGCCACATTTCCCCTCATATCTCCCCTCCTTCTCAGACACAGAGAAACATTTATTTTATTGTTCTTATATACCGCACTCTTAAAAACCAGCGCGGTTTACATAAAACGAATATTGTGCCCATCGACACAATGAAACAGGGGAATGAAACTTGGACTTGAACAGGGAAGCTATATACAATATTAAGAGAAATAACTACAATAACATACATAAATACGCTCACACACGTAGTCGCACACACACTTATTCAAACTTGCAGACATACCAGCCCAGAAAAATACATAACACAAAAAACATAAAACCAGAGAAATACACCCCCTCCAAAACACACAAACATACGTATGCTAGCCTCCCCCCCCCCCCAACCAAACACACACATGCAGAGGGGCTGTAAAGAATTCCATGACCCACGCTCTGCATGCTTTCACCACTTCTTTTGTTCTTTCCAAATCAAAGGAATGTTTGGAAACCACGCCAAACAAACTGTCCCTCCCATCTCACCTCCAGGTCAGGAGACGATATATACATATAAAACATACTGACACACTCTTTCTATCTTACATACACACAAACACTTGGCAATGCATTCCTAGAGCAATGCTGCATACGCTTTCCCCCATCTGCGATGCTTTTAACCCAGTGGAATATTACAAATTGTGCCTAAGAGGGCAAGAACATTTGTTTGTCTCCGGGCAAAGTAACGATCTGAAAATTTGACAGAATGGAGCAAAATGCAGTATGGGGGAGACACAGCGAGTTTGGACAATAAGGCCAGATTAGACCCTAGGGTTCCAAAGAAGGGAAGGGATTTTAGATTTAACGCATGCCTTTTTCAAGAGTAACTCAAGGAGAGAAATAGCGCCCCCCCCCCCAAAAAAAAAAAAAAAAAAAAGATTCAATGCATTTCTACGGGAAAAGCAGCTCCAGCTTCTGCAGCATAGAAATTTAGGGGCCGATATTCAGACGCCTTTATCTGGATAAAGGTACCAAGAGAGATTAAGTGGCACTATCCAGGGTGGTCTGCGGACAGGGCAAGGATAATGCCAGCGATTATCAGCCGCTATCAGGATAAATTCTACTGCTCCTGCGGATCTTCTAATCATAGCTTAGCAAAAAGGCGGTCGTAAATGCTATCTGGATAGCTGCTGAAGATCGCCGCTATCCAGGCAGTAACAGGTACTGACCACTTCTGTCCAGATATATTCAGTGCCAGCCAATATTCAGATACCAGTGCTGAATACCTAGATGATATTTAAACGCTGTGGCCGACTGCTACAGCATTTAAAATATTTGATCTTCTATGTACTGGGCCCTTAAGATGAAGCAGCAGATACAGTATAGAACTGCTTCTTTAAAACTGTTTCTCCGCTCTCCTTTACTCTTCTGGTCTCTCTCTCTCCGACACACACACTTAGGGACTGGAAATAATTCCATGAGGCATACTCCCCCCTACATGCACCCCCCTCTCACCAGTGCTGGCACACCCCTATGACGGCTGGGCTGCCTCTTAGTGTTTCAGAAGTGTATTTTCATTTTCTCTGTTGTAAATTTCTACTGTGAAACTTACTGGAGCTTTTTTCATGTGTGTACTATACCATCAACTAATACTTGTTGCTAAAGGACTGTGGAACCCTGTGGCTTAACTGTGAAATTCAGCAGCAATACTGAATGGTTTGATATATCATCAAATCTTGGTTTCCCTTAGTTATGCTTTTCAAACCAGCAGAATGTTTGGATACGTCCCATTCAAAACCAGCCACCCCCTATCTTCTCTCTCCTCCAGGTGACAGAGACAAAGAAACACAAACACACACACAGAGGCAATGCAGGTACAAACAGATGAAGATTTTATTCTAATTATCCAAAATAAGAATGCTCTGGATTCTAGGAATTGAGGCTATTTGGCTTTAAAAATATGCCACTATCAATTTGCGATTGAGATATTATGTATGGGAACAAATTTTGAATGGTGGGTCGTTCGTTTAATTTGTTTGATTTAAATCATTCACAGTGATTTTGAGACAGACTCCACATCTTATAAGGTAAAAACAACAATATGGTTATTAAGTTTGAAATTAGCAAAAAAGATTTTATAAAAGGTGTTGGCAAAGTTGAATGTATTTAATTTCTAGTGGTTTTCTTTTACCTTTCCAAACTGAAAACTGATTGCAGCATGAAACGTATTGAGGTTATTTATATATTTATATTTATTTAATTTCTGATGATTTGTTATATATTAATTACTAATTATATTAAATCATTTTATGTATTGACAGTGAATTTATGTATTTTGACTCCTGAGGAAGGCACGATATCACCGAAACGTGGTCGTGTAGGGTCTATTTGTTTCGTTGCGCTTTTCAGTAAATTCAGGTGGTACTTCATCACCTGTTTTATGTTGTGCCTTGAGTTGACCTTATTGGTTGTGTCAGCAATTTGAAAATGGGCCAGATCAGACTGGACGTTCCAGAGAAATAAAAGCACCCAAACCATGGTACGATGCTTCTCTATGGGAGCAGCAGTTCCAGCATCGGCGGCGTATCACTGTTAACACAGTGAATAAGGAACTGTGCTTCTTAAATTACCCTCTCTTCTCCTGGTCACAGATACACAAAGAACAAACACAGATATATATATATATACACATGGGCAATGCACAAGCAGAGTGGTTGGAAAAACCTTTGATTGTTACGCTTCACATGCTTTTCCCCAGTTGTTTTTCATTCTTTTCTCCATTTTGGTTTTTATAAAGGGAATTACAAGTAAAGCACGTAATCACTCTAAAGTTCCTTCAAGACACCCCACAACTCAGCTCTTCCCTGTTTACTTGGTATCCCAAAGGCTTATTCCGTCCAAAACATACAAAACAATGCCTATCATTTTTTGGCTTTTTAGAAAAGTATATCCTAGTATATCCCTCCCAGTGCTCGTTATCACTCAGTTGGGATTCAGTGACTGTAGCCATCTCCATGTCCTCTTCCGCTATGTGGCTTCGATGTCGGTTGTTTCCGAAGCTTTCCTGGAGGACTCCCAGCCAGCTGGGTTTTTCAGGGCATCCACAATGAATATGCACAAGAGAAATCTGCCTGCAAACCTCTCTCATGAAGAGTCACTGTGGATATTCTGAAAATATGACTGGATGGGGGTCTCCCCAGGACAGGCTTGGATACCGCCTTTCTATGTTAAAGGCTTTAAGGGAGGGGGAGATTTTAAAAAGAGGCACATTTTAAGCAATAAAGCAAGCGCCTAAATCGCGGTATTTTAGTCACTAATGCACTACGTGGCCACACACATGCATTAACATTGTCTTAAATAGCAGTCGGCGTAAAACACACAAGCCTTGATTTGGTGGTACATGCTTTTACTGTGGGCACGCCCATGGGCACAGTGTGGGAGCTGCAAGCAAGTACACACATTTATTAGAAACTAACTAATTGACATACGAACTTGCAAAATGTTGGCAGAGTCATTTACACTAGCTTTAAGGTTGGCATAGGCGATTGCCTTAATTTAAGGCATGTTCTCCGGCACCTATACTAGTATTTTATGAAACGTAGGCATAGCACAGTTACTTACCTGTAACAGGTGATCTCTGGGAACAGCAGGAATAAGTCTTCACATATGGGGTATCGTCGGTACCGACGGAGCCTGCGCGGGAACACTCCCCAGCGTCCGGTAAGGTTAAATTAGACTTACCTGCTAATTGTAGTTCCTGGAGTGGAACCAGTCGAGTCCCGGTACCTCTGGGTTCCCTATCTCATCTAGCAGCTTGGAGACTGAGAAACTCCCCTTTTTGTGACATCAAGGGTATATCTTCCCAGAGTCCGCCCTCTGTGACCAGTAACCTATTGACAAAGCAGACTCAGCGGAGAAACAAGTAAGAAATTAAGCATTAAATGCAAAAACCAACAGAACTAGCCCCTACAGCCAACTGTGACCAAAAACTTTGCACAGACCACTCCCCCCACAGCATAGGAGAGACGAAGTCTGAGAAAAGAAGAGCATTTGAGGGTTTTTTATGTTTTTTTTTTTTAACGATGCACACCACAGAAATAAAGCTCGTCTTACCTGTGCAACCTGTCTCGAGAACTGCTGGCACCCTGGTTTGCCAACGCAACCTGGGAGGGATCCGGGACTCGACTGGTTCCACTCCAGGAACTACAATTAGCAGGTAAGTCTAATTTAACCTTCCTGATCGTGTCCCCAGTCGAGTCCCGGTACCTCTGGGTCTTTACCAGAGCAGTGAAAAACTCAACCCCGGGGGGGGCCTGGCAAACCAGCCTGCAGAACAGCTGCACATCCAGCCTATAGTGACGAATAAAGGAATTCAGAGAGGACCATGTCGCCGCCTTACAAATGTCCACCGGCGACACCAAATGAACCTCCGCCCAGGAAGTAGCCTGAGCCCTAGTGGAGTGGGCCCGTAGACCTTCTGGCACCACCCTACCTTTCAAAACGTAAGCCGACGCAATGGCTTCTTTAATCCAGCGCGCGATAGACGCCTTTGACGCTGCTTCACCTTTCCGCCGACCCGCGAAAAGAACAAAGAGCCTGTCCGACTTCCAAAAACTCTCCGTACGCCGCAAATACTTCTTCAACGCCCATCGGACATCCAGCGAATGCAACTTAGAAGCCGAAGCCCCCTCGGCCCCGGCAGAGAACACTGGCAAGGAAATCTCCTGGTGAAGGTGAAACGCCGAGACCACTTTTGGGAGAAAAGCCGGCACCGGCCGTAAAATGACCTTAGACGCGAAAAAGGACAAGTACGGCTCCCGACAGGAAAGAGCCTGAAGCTCCGACACCCGCCGAGCTGAGCAGATCGCCACCAAAAACACCACCTTCAAAGTAAGATCCTACAGAGACGCGCGCGCCAAAGGCTCAAAAGGCTCGCGTTCTAACGCGTCCAGAACAAACGGCAAATGCCATTTCAGACCGAGGCACCTGACCAGGGGCCTCGCGAGCGCCACCGCTCTGAGAAACCTCTTCACGTCATGTTGAGCACCGAGCGACTGACCTGCGATCCTGCCCCTGTAGCAAGACAAAGCAGCCACCTGAACTCGCAAGGACGCTGCCGCCAAGCCCTTGTCGAAGCCATCCTGCAGAAACTCTAAGACTTGCGGAAGAGTAGCCTTGAGAGCCTCAGCTTTTCGCACCGTGCACCACTCTTCGAAGATGCGCCAAACGCGGACATAAGCCAGCGAAGTGGAGCGTTTTCTGGACTTCAACAAGGTCGCAATAACCGCTCCCGAATATCCCCGGTATTTCAACCGAGCCCTTTCAAGAGCCAAGCCGTAAGCGAGAACCGATCCACGTGCGGCATGAGAAGGGGCCCCTGCGACAAGAGATCCCTTCTGCACGGAAGGCGCCAAGGCTTTGCCACCAACAACCGGACCAGGTCCCTGAACCAAGGGCGGCGCGGCCAATCCAGCGCTATCAAAATCACTCGCCCCAGAAACTTTGCCACCCGTTGGAGGACTCTCCCCACCATGGTCCACGGGGGAAAAACATACAGCAGCTGTCCCTCCGGCCAGGCCTGCATCAGAGCATCCAGGCCCTCGGACATCCTTTCCCTGCGCCTGCTGAAGAAACGACTGGCTTTCGCGGAGTCGAACGTCGCCATAAGATCCATGACAGGTGACCCCCATCTGTGCACAATCATATCGAACACTTCCGGGTTCAGAACCCATTCGCCTGGATCCACGCGCACCCGGCAGAGGAAATCGGACTCCACATTGTCGACCCCCGCGACATGCGCCGCCGACAGATCAAGGAGGTTGGCCTCCACCCAGGCGCACAGCCCTGCGGCCTCCATTTCTAACGCCACACTGCTGGTGCCGCCCTGCCTGTTGATGTAAGCCACCGCCGTCGCGTTGTCGGACAGCACCCAGACCGCCTTTCCCGCGAGAAGCGGCCGGAACTCTTGCACTGCCAGATACACCACCCGCAGCTCCAGACGGTTGATGGCCCACGTCTTCTCCTGAGCGTCCCAGACCCCCTGAGCAAAACGCCCCTGACAGTGAGCCCCCCAGCCCAGCAGACTGGCGTCTGTCATCACCGCCTCCCAGACCGGGCCTTCCAGGGACTTCCCGCGCACCAGCGCCCCGGGGCGTAACCACCAAAGTAGGGCCTGGCGAGTCTCCTCCGGACAGATCAGCCGCCTCGTCAACGAGTCCCGCTGATGGGACCAGTGGCGCAGCAGGGCCCTTTGCAAGGGCCGATGTGGGCTCAGGCCCACTGCACCGTCTCTATCATTGCCGCCATGGTCCCCAACACCTGAAGGTAATGCCACGCCGAAGGAGCCTTTCGCCGCAGGAACGCCTCCAGCAGCCGACGCAGACCACGCGCCCGCTGCTCCGTGAGATAAACCCGGCCAACCCGAGTGTCGAAGCGTGCCCCCAGGTACTCCAGAGATTGTGAAGGCGTCAGGTGACTCTTCTTCCGGTTGACTACCCAGCCTAGGCTTTCCAGGAAGACCACCACCCGGGCCGTGACCCACTCGCTCTCCTCCCGGGACTTTGCCCGGATCAACCAATCGTCCAGGTAGGGGTGTACGAGAATACCTTCCCTGCGTAGAGCTGCCGCGACCACCACCATTACCTTGGTAAAGACTCGCGGTGCCGTGGCTAGCCCAAAGGGCAGCGCCTGAAACTGATAATGACCGGAGGGCACCGCAAACCGGAGAAACTGGCGATGGTCTTGACGGATGGGAATATGAAGATAAGCTTCTGATAGATCTAGGGACGTGAGAAACTCTCCCCGCTGGACTGCGACTATGACGGAGCGGAGAGTTTCCATGTGAAAATGGGACACTCGCAGGCATCGATTGACCCGCTTGAGATCCAGAATGGGCCGCACTCCGCCGTCCCGTTTTGGCACAATGAAGTAAATGGAGTAACGACCGCACCCGGACTGGCCGGCGGGAACGGGCGCAATTGCCCTGAGATCCAACAGACGCTGCACAGTCCCCTGGATTGCCAACCGCTTCGCTGCCGACCGTCCCGGAGACTGCACAAAGGAGTCCCGCACTGGACGCTGGAACTCCAGCACGTAACCGTCCCGAATGACCTCCAGTACCCACTGATCCGTGGTAATTTGGGCCCAGGCAGGGTAAAACTCCCGCAAACGACCCCCCACAGGAGGTAGGGGCGACTGGGCCCCCCTCATCTCATTGCGATTTCTTGAAATTGGATGCGGCCGGGGAAGAGGAAGAACCGAAGCCTCTACCGGCTCCCCGGAAGCCTCGAAACCCCTGGCCTCTGCTGGAAAAACGACCCTGTTGCCCTGGAATGAACTTCTGGGAACGGTAACGACGGGAGTCTCGAAACTGACCCCGACCTCCGGGAGCTCCCCGGGAAGGCTTAGGCTTGTCCTCTGGTAACCGGTCCCCTTTGGACTCGCCTAGCTCCTTAACAAGCTTCGAGATCCTCCCCGAAGAGAAGCCGCCCCTTGAAGGGCAGCTTACTGAGTCTAGACTTAGAGGAGGCATCCGCCGCCCAATTGCGAAGCCACAGGTACCGCCGTGCTGCCACCGCCGAAGCCATACTCTTGGACAAGCCTCGCATAAGGTCATAATGGATGTCCGCTAGGTAAGCCGCCCCGGACTCCAACCGGGCCGCCTCCCCAGCGGAGGCACCGGGCTGACCCTCCTGCACTTGTTGCGCCCAGCGGAGGCATGCCCTGGCCACCCATGCGCCGCATATTGCCGCCTGCATGGACACGGCGTTAACGTCAAAGACCTGCCTCAACAGGACATCCAACTTCCTGTCCTGACCGTCCTTAAGGGCAGCGCTGCCTTCGACCGGAATAGTTGTTTTCTTGGTCACCGCCGAAACAGCAGCATCCACCTTAGGCGATTTGAACACCTCTCTGTCCTGATCCAACAGAGGATAGAGGCGCCCCATGACCCTAGCACCTCTCAAAGGGGCTTCTGGCACGTTCCACTCCTCCTGGATCATCTCTTGAAACACCCTGTGGACCGGGAAGGCCCGTTGGGACTTCCTGAAAACCTGTAGCAGAGGGTCTTCCAGCGTGTCATCCTCCCCAGCACCTGGGACTGGCATATTGAGCGCCTACAGAGACTCCGTAATAAGCGCTGGTAACTCTTCTCTCCGAAAGACTCTCACCACCCGAGCTTGATCTTCTCTCTCTGAGATCTCGCCCTCCTCCAAGTCCTCTTCAAACGGGAGATCCCCGCTCTCCCCCTCAGAAAGCGGGCTCTCGGTCAGATCTGCCAGCTCCGTCACTTCCTCCTGAGCACGAGACCGCTTACCCCCACCGGGATAAGCGTCACTCTGCGGGGACATGGAGCGCTTACGCGCTCTGCCATGGTCAGCGGACAACATCTGCTGCACTGCGCCGCCGCCAACTGCCTGCTGTAGCAAAGCCACGAACTGTGGAGAAAAAATGGACGCCAGATCCTTAGGGAAAATCCCCTGTACTGCTGCAGACCCCGAGCCGGTTGAGGGACCAGCCACCGGCTCTTCCAGCGGAACCTCAGACCCCCGGAGAGAACAGGCCTCTGGCGGCGCTTCCGGGCTTCCGACCTGTGGTTCCTGGGGTTGTGACAGCTCCGGAGTCTGCCCTGCACATGACTTACAGACTCCGGCCACCGAAGCCTTCCGAGCCCCGCACACCATACACAGGGGCTTCAAAGGCATCGCGGGCAAAACAATGGGTGACTGCAAACTCCGCGAAGAGTCGTGAGAAGAGAGAGAGGAGCACCCCCCCCCCCGAGAGCTGTAGCAGCGCTCCGCTGTACTTCACAATGAAAGGCAAAAAAAAAAATAAAAAAAAAAATAGAAAGCTAAAAAGGAAAAACCCCCCACAAAGCACTCTCATACACTGTCTGGCCCAAGTAGTTCACCGACGACGCCCCACGTGGATATCTGCCGCGCTCCTGCCCGGGGGCGCCAGTAGGCCACGCCGCCGCCATGCGGTCAGGCCCAGGCTCAAGCGCGCCAAAAGACGCAGTCAAGAAAGGAAGACGCGCTTGGACGGCTTACCTCACTGCTGAGCCGACCCGCTCAGCAACGTCGGGAACAAGGCCTCTGAGCCGGCGCGCCAAAGCGCACAAAAAGGCCGCTCTCACACCGCTTCGTGCGCCTGCCCCGAGGCTGCAGATGTCCTGCTGACGTGGAGAAGCCTCCGAGCGCACTAGCGGGTAGGTCTTCCGCGTGGCGCCGGCCCTCTCTACTTCCCGCTCACTGACTCCGCCGAAGTGGGCACTATGAATGCTGCCTCAGTCCGGGCAAAACCTCCGGAAGGCCAGCCTGCACCCCATTAAGTCAAATCGCCGTTGGTAGTGGCAGAGAGGAGGGGGGGGAGGGGACAGAAGAAATAAAAAGGACAGAAAGGAAAAAAAAGAGACAGCCAAGCTGAAGGAACTGGACTGGAGCAAAGCTGATAGCCACAGGTCCCTTGCACTGCCACCCAATTCCTCCAATAAAGCCAAAAAAACCAGAACCAAGTCCTAATTGTTTCTCCAGTGAGCCCGGCCACCCGGGCTCCCAACTCTCTAGCTGCTTGGAGACTGAGGCAACTGGTCACAGAGGGCGGACTCTGGGAAGATATACCCTTGATCTCACAAAAAGGGGAGTTTCTCAGTCTCCAAGCTGCTAGATGAGATAGGGAACCCAGAGGTACCGGGACTCGACTGGGGACACGATCAGGAAGAAAGCTTTTGGGAGCATCCCACAGCGCCTGCGCGCTGCCTTCCCACCTTTCCCAACCGCCTCTCTCCAGTTCGAGTTTTAAAGCTGAGACAAAGAGAGAGAGAGGAAAGGAAAGATAGATAGAGAGATACAACTCCTAGGGGAGGTGGGTGGGTTGTGAAGACTTATTCCTGCTGTTCCCAGAGTTCACCTGTTACAGGTAAGTAACTGTGCTATCTCCAGGAACAAGCAGGAATGAGTCTTCACATATGGGGACTCCCCAGCTGGAGATGCCAGGGAGATCCCCAAGGTTGTGAGACCCTGAGAAGGGCTCTACCTTCCTCCATGGATCTTGGGCATCCAACCAGGGATGGGGGGTAGGAGTTGATTAGGTATGGAAGAGGTGTTTGAGAACAGCCTGACCAAACAAGGCATCCCGGCGGGAGTCCTTGTCCAAGCAGTAATGGGCTGTGAAGGTATGAACCGAGGTCCAGGTGGCCGCTCGACAGATTTGGTCGATGGACACAGAGTTTAGATGAGCCATAGAGGCTGCCATGGCTCTCACATTGTGAGCTGTGACATGGCCCTCCAGAGAAAGGTTCTTACTCTGGTAGGCGAAAGAAATACACTGAGCAATCCAATTTGACAGTGTTCTCTTAGAGACTGGAAGTCCTAAATGAGAGGGATCAAAAGCAACAAAGAGTTGAGAGGACTTTCTATGTTGCTGTGTCCTTTGTAAGTAAAAAGCGAGCGCTCTCTTACAATCCAGGGTATGGAGATTCCTCTCTGCACTTGATGCATGAGGTCCTGGAAAAAAGACAGGTAAATACACCTCCTGGTTCAGATGAAAAGGTGAGACCACTTTAGGCATAAAGTGTGGATTGGTCCTGAGGACTACCTTGTCATGATGGAACCTTGTATAAGGAGGATTAGCCACCAAGGCTTGCAGCTCACTGATGCAGCGAGCTGAGGTGACTGTAATGAGAAAAATAACCTTCCAGGAAAGGAATTTCAAGGAGGTAGTGGCTAAGGGTTCAAAGGGTGGCTTCATAAGCTGACCAAGAACTAGATTCAAATCCCATGCCACTGGAGGTGATCTAATGGGAGGTTTAGTTAAAAGAAGGCCTCTCATGAATCTTGCAATAAGAGGGTGAGAGGAAATAGGCTGTCCATTGAGAGGCTTGAGGGATGCTGAAATAGCACTCAAATGGACTCTTACTGAATTTGTTTTAAGGCCTGCATGGGATAAATGCAGCAAATACTCTAGTAAAGAATTCAGAGGTATTGCAAGGGGGTTAAGACCCTTCTTTGCACACCAAATGGTAAACCTTTTCCATTTGAAAGCATAGGAACGTCTAGTGGAAGGCTTTCTGGAAGCATGAAGGATATCCTTCACCTGCTGAGAAAGATGCAAATCTTGAAGATCTAGGCCTTCAGCAACCAGGCCCTGAGATGGAGAGACTGGGGATTTGGATGCCATAACATTCCCTCCTCCTGGGACAGGAGGTCTGGAGCAGATCCCAAGTCCAGGGAAGGAGCTTGAGAGAGATGCAGAAGTAGAGGGTACCACACTTGGCGTGGCCAACGTGGTGCTATGAAGATCATAGACCCTCGATCTCTCTGAAGCTTGAAGAGAGTTTTGGGGATTAGGGGAATGGGTGGAAAAGCATAAAGAAAGCCTTTACCCCAGTGAAGGAGGAAGGCATCCTTAGCCAGAATTCCGTGTCAGGGAGTTCAGGCCATCTGGTCCATATGGAGGGACCACTCGTGTGGAAGCAGAACTCGACTGAGTTTGTCTGCCCAAGAGTTTTGAACGCCTGGAAGATATATTGCCAGAAGATGAATTTGATGCTCTCTGGCGAAGGCCCACAATCTCAAAGCTTTGTTGCAAAGCGACAGAGAGCCAGTCCCGCCCTGCTTGTTCACGTAGAATATGGCTACTTGGTTGTCCGTGTGGATGAGGACTGTCTTACAGCTGAGCAGGGTGTGGAAGACTCTGAGAGCTAGAAAATTGCTCTGAGCTCCAAGAGGTTGATATGTAGAGAAGTCTCCTGTGGAGACCAGATGCCCTGGGTGGAGAGATCTTGTAGATGAGCTCCCCAACCCCTTGGAGAGGCATCTGTTGTAAGGGTTGCTTGGGGTAACAACTGTTGAAAAAGGGGACCCCAGCAACAGGTTTTGAGTGGACTTCCACCACTGGAGAGACCAAAAAAGGTGACTGGAGGTTGCTATTTTGTCTGATAGGCACCCTGATGCCTGGGTCCATTGGGTGGATAAAGTCCATTGAGCTGCCCTCATGTGAAGGCGAGCGTAAGGAACCACATGCACGGTGGATGCCATGTGGCCTAACAGTCGTAACATCTCTCAAGCAGTTAAATGGGACTTTAACTGAATCTGGGAGGCTAACTGCACCAAGCGTAGGCAACGGGCCTGGGGAAGATAGGCTCTTGCAGTTGTGGTATCCAGCAAGGCCCCTATGAACTCTAGTGACTGAGTAGGGGTGAGATGGGATTTGGGATGTTTATTACAAGTCCCAGATACTGAAGAACACGCCTTGTGCAGGCTAGGGAAGTCTGGGCCTCTGACTGGGATGGAGCTCGGATGAGCCAGTCGTCCAGATATGGAAATACAAATATTCCTAGAGTGCGTAGAAATGCAGCTACTACTGCCATGCATTTTGTGAACACTCTTGGTGTAGAGGCCAGACCGAAAGGAAGCACTCTGTATTGGTAGTGCTTTCCTTGATAAAGGAACCGAAGGAACCTTCTGTGTGTTGGATGGATGAGGACATGGGTGTACGCATCCTTGAGATCTAGAGAACAAAGCCAATCCTGACTCTGAAGGTATGGAAGGAGAGCACCGAGAGAAATCATCTTGAATTTCTCTTTGCATAGAAACTTGTTCAATTCTCTGAGATCTAAAATGGGTCTGTAGCCCCCTGTTTTTTTTGGGATAAGAAAATAGGGGGAGTAGAACCCTGAGCCCTGTTGAAGAAGGGGTACTACTTCTATTGCTTTTTGGGCAAGAAGGGTAGCAATCTCCTGACCCAGAAGGTCAAAGAGAGATGTTGGAGAATTGAACTGTCTCACCATGGTGTGAGGAGGATGGTTTAAGAAATGAAGCTTGTACCCCTCCCTTATGATGGAGAGGGTCCATTGCTCTGCTGTGATTTGTTCCCATCTGGGAGCAAAGTGAGCTAACCTTCCTGGAATAGTGAGAGGCTCTGGTTCTTCTAGAGCCAGAAAGTCTAAGTTCTCTAGTTGTAAGTCAAAGGCCCTGAGGAGGCTGAGGCTGTTGGGCCGTAGCAGTCCTTGCAGCCTTAGGCTTGGCCTGTTTAGGTTGTTGCTGATGCTTTGCAGCAAAACAACCTGCAGAAGATGTCTGCTGACCATAAACAGGATAATATCTCCCTTTTTTGGGATAAAAAGCCTTTTTGAACAACCTTTTTTTTTTAACAGGAGCAGAAGTAGACTTTGAAAGTCTATCTAAAGCAGAATTTTCAGCATCCATCTGAGTGGCCTTTGCTTGCCAATCCTTTCCAAAAAGGTTTTCACCTGTACAAGGAAGACTTCCTAATCCATCTTGGACCCAGGGTTCCAAATCAGAAGCTTGTAACCAAGCAACTCTGCGTGCAGCTATGGCAATAGCCGAGGCTCTGCTGGCACACTCAAAAGAGTCAAAGGCTGCACAGTTGGAAAATTTGGAAACATCCTGGGCATGTTTAAGCCAGGTGAGAAACTCCTCCCTTTTATCTTCTGAAATAAAAGGGGCTAAAGTCTGCAGATGATCTGTAACTTCTTTTAGAAACATCCCGATACAGAGACTATAGGAGTTGATTCTGGCAGTAAGCATGTTGGCCTGGAAAATATTCCGGCCAAAAGCATCTAAGGTTCTGCATTCTCTTCCTGGAGGATTAGATGAGTGCCTTTTTGCACTCTAACTTCTTCAAGGCAGACTCCACCACAATAGAGTGGTGAGGAAGTTGAGTCTTATGAAAGCCAGGACAGGGAGGAACACGGTAGATGGTGTCCAACCTACGAGAATGAGGGGAGGTGGTGAGAGGAGTCTCCCATATGCCCAACATGTGATCATAAAGGATCTCATGAATTGGTAAAGTAGCTGCCTCCTTAGGAGCCTTAGGATATTGTAAAATATCCAATTGTTTGGCTCTAGGCTCTGACTCAGGGGCCACAGAGATGGAGAGGCCCCTGGCCACTTCCCTAATGAAGTCTTGGAAAGATAAGTCTTCTGGAGGAGACATTCTCCTTTTTGGAGAAGGCGGCTCCTGAGGAAGAAGTACCGATGCTTCGACAGAAGCCTCTGACTCATCAGAGTCCTCGGAGGAATCGAAGTATCGCCTGTCTGGATGCTCCTGCAGAGCCCGATACGCGTACCGAGTGGTATCGACATCGGGAGTGATCGGTACTGGTTCGGTACCGATGGGCATCCTAGGACAGGGTACCGCTGCACCGAAGCCGATGTCGATGCAATCGGTCCCGGTACCGGAACCGATATCGGTGCCGGAACCGGTACCGACAATGGAGTTTGTTGCGGTACCGGAGGCGTCGCAGCCTGTATGAATGCGAATATTCTGATCCATCGACGCCACCAACATCTGGATGTCGATACCAGTGGAAACCACCGGTACCCCAGAACATGGCAACAGGTGATCGGTCGAGGCCATGCCATCGATGTCAACCTGTGACCCCATAGATGAAGCTTTGGAAGCCGGGGCTTCCCGCCGGGGTAATTTTGCCGGTGTAGAATCCTCGAGGGCAAGCCCGGAGGCATCTCGATGCTTAGAGGGAGATCTACCCTTCGAGGACCGGCTGGACTTATGTTTGGTTACCTGAGATCCATGAGAGGAAGCAGCAGCCCTGGAAGACGTTGATGCCACCGAAGCTGCATCAGAGGGAAACAGGGTACTGAGCTTAGCCACTCGGTTCTGTCTACCTCTTTTAGACATCATGGAACAGGACGCACAATCCGTGATGGAATGGTCAGGACCCAAACATTTTAGACACCAGTCATGGGTGTCGGTGACAGAAATAGTACCGCTGCACTTCATGCACTTTTTAAACCCGGAGGCGGGCTTTTCCATGAGGAAAAATATTTCCTAGGCCTAAGGCCGAAGAAAAAAAATTGCACAGAAGTGGGAAACGGTAGTTTTTTTTTTTTTTTTATAAAAAGAAGAAAGAAAAGACCGGCGGTACCGGTCCGACGTCTAAGAAGGCAGACACGAGACCAAAGAACTAGAAAAAAATAAAGAAATTCTTCAGCGGTGACAGGAACACGACCTGCTGGCTCCGCGGAAAAGAAGAACTGGAGAGAGGCGGTTGGGAAAGGCGGGAAGGCAGCACGCAGGCGCTGTGGGATGCTCCCAAAAGCTTTCTTACTGGACGCTGGGGAGCGTTCCCGCGCAGGCTCCATCGGTACCGACGATACCCCATATGTGAAGACTCATTCCTGCTTGTTCCTGGAGATTTACTTTTCCATATGGAATAGCACCGAAGTAGACACATTGTCGCTGCCTAAAACTAGACACTCCCTTATAAAAGGACCCTCCCAAAGACTGCAAGCATTGAACCAAACTATCTGTAGTGTGGGGCATGTTTATTAAACGTTAATGCATGTTAGCAAATGTTAATGTGCGCTAAATGCCACTGTGTCCATAGGAATAAATAGGCACAGTGGCTCTCAGCACGCATTAACATTTGTAAACGCACGATCGTCTTTAGTAAACACGCCTTTAAAATAAAATCATTGTGTGAGCATGCTCGTATATGACAAACACTTACATTATGCGCGTTCGTTTATGAAATCAGAACAAAGACATGAGTGAGTCCAAAGAACACACAAGGATAAAACACAAAAGACATTTCTTCATGAACATCGAACGTCGCTTATACACTGAAAGATACACACAGAAGATGTCCACATCGAAGGTAAACTATTCACTGGTACATACTCTGAAACAGTCTTTCCCTAAACGTGCAAGATTTTTAAGTCATCTCAGACCAGGCGTAGAGATAAGGACACTCCTGAACGCTATTATGCCTGGTTATGTAATCCTCTACACGTTTCTCTGCATTGGTCGTACAGCTTATTAACAGTTCGTTTTATGGAAACTTGTTTTATGGAAACTCATTTTTATTGTAACAGTTCATTTTAATACGTGCAGCTCATTTGCATATTATTTAAATACATTTGGCATTGCTGTGTGCGCATAATTTTTGCTGTTGTTGTTTACGCATGCGTCAATCTCTTGTCTGCATTTGGCATAACAGTATTGTGCATATATGTTGTGCTATCTGCGCGCAAAAGGTGCACTAGTCTTTATGCATCGGCCCAAAAGTAAATACAAAATACAAACAAATACAATAGAAAACATAATATAAGTAGTAAAACATTCCGACAGTCTGCATATTATATGTTATGGTGATATTTTACTTACCAGTTAATGCCCTTTCCATGAGTCCTGCTTGACCAGTCTAGACAAGTGGGTTATGTTCAAAGAATCAATGAAAAGCTCAGTTTCAGTGCCTCTATTTGCCTCAACCAACAGAGGTCTCTACAGGATCTGTCCCAAAGCATATAGTAGAACATGGCAAGCCTCACACAACCTCAATGAGTAATCAACAGCAGTGAACTATGTATAGGAAAGCATAAATAGAAGGCCGACAGTCGAAGATGAACCTGCAGAGCCAAGTATATAAATCATAGCGACCCAAGGATATCACAGCAGAAGAACTGAGCAAATACAGTTCCAGGGGCAGGCCCTGGACAGGTCTAGCAGGACTCAAGGAAAGGACATTATCTGATAATTAAAAATGTCACCTACCATATTGTCCTGCTAGACTAGTCCAGACAAGTGGGACATACCAAAGCTGTGCCTCCACTGGGCAGGAAGAAGACACATTAGCTTGCAAAACCCTAGAGCCAAAGTCCGTGTCCACTCATGCATGGACATCCAAATGGCAATGCTTGACAAACGTGAAGTGAAAAGTGATGCCCATGCTGCTGCCCAACAAATGCCTGCAGGAGCTACCGAGCTCCACACCACCCACGAGGACATTTGTGCTTGGGTAGAATGAACACACAAACCCTCCTCAAGCTAGCGCCCCAAGGTAGACTTAGCCAACTTTGCATAGGCCAGCAAGCAGCACAAAAAGATGGGTTGACTTATGAAAACAATTTGTAACCTTCAAGTACCGAAAAAGCACCCTCTGGACATCCATAAGGCAAAGATCCTTATCCTTCCCCCTAAACACTGGTCCTTAGAGAAAGAGGGCAGGCAAACCACCTGGTTCACATGAAAAGGGAGAAATCACTTTAAGTAAGAAGGAAGGCACAGGCTGAATGAAAAATCTCCACAGAAAAAAATAGGTAAGGATCTCAGCAAGATAGAGCATGCAGCTCAGAAATCCACCCTGCAGAACAAATCGCAACCGAAGAGACCATTTTGAGCGTCAAATCCTTCAGAGTAGCCCACTTCAAAAGCTAAAAGGGCTCCAACATCAATACCCTAAAGCACCCTAAGACCCATTCTTTTAGAAGAGGTAAAGCCTGCCCCAACTGGAGGAATCAGAGAAAAAGCCAACATACCTTTACTGCACAGCCTGGGGGAGTCCCCTCTTCACAGGACCCCCAGACCTGTCCGCAGAAAGGCAATAAGATTTAATCTTGCCAAAGTCCTTCACCATCTTCTCCAAATCGGCCTCAAAAGAAAACTTCCCTTTAAAGGCCAGTCAGGTCAACCTGACTTTGGAAGATGTGTCCACTGCCCAGTGTCGGAGCCTAATCCAACACCATGTCACCATCGACAGGGCACTATCCCTGGCTACTAGACATCTCAGATCATACATGGCACCAGAAGGAAGGCCATAGTCATCACCAAAAAGGAGGTTAGTATCATCTACCAGAAGAGACTGAATCCACTACAGCATGGCTCAAAACGCCAGGCATGCATACACTATCAACTCAAGAATCACTGGAAGCAGCAGGATACAAATTTGTACGTAAATAAATAAATAAATAAGAATAGCAGCTGCCTTAGTGAGCTGGTTTTTCAACCACAAATCTACTTTTCAGCAGAGTATCCTTTAAGGCTGATCCACCTTCCACAGGAATGGTGGTGCGTCTGGTAAAGCAAAGTTCCTGCTTGTTCCTGGAGATAGCATAGGTGATCTCCGGGAACAGCAAGAATTTAGTCTTCACAACCCACCCACCTCCCCTAGGAGTTGTATCTCTTTCTCTCTCTCTTTTGTCTCGGCTTTAAACTCAACTGGAGAGGGACAGCTGGGAAAGGCGGGAAGGCAGCACACAGGCGCTGTGGGATGCTTCCAAAAGCTTTCCTATTGGACGCTGGGGAACGTTCCTGCGCAGGCTCCGTCGGTACCGACAATACCCATATGTGAAGACTAAATTCCTGCTGTTCCTGGAGATCACCTGTTACAGGTGAGTAATGTAGTCTTCACATATGGGGACTCCCTAGCTGCAGATGCCAGGGAGAAGGCCCCAGAAGTTGTGTGCCCTATGTTAAAGGGCTCCATTTTCCCCCATGAATCTCTGGCATCCTACCAGGGATGGTGGGTAGGAGTTGATTAAGTATGGAACAGGTGTTGAAGAACAGCCTGACCAAACAAGGCATCCCGGAGGGAGTCCTTGTCTAAGCAGTAATGGGCTGTGAAGATATGAACCGAAGCCCAAGTAGCTGCTCGACAGATGTCGCCGAAAGACACAGAGTGAAGATGAGCCATAGAGGCTGCCATGGCTCTCACACATTGTGAGCTGTGACATGGCCTTCAAGAGGAAAGGTTTTACTCTCATAAGCAAAAGATATACACTGTGCAATCCAGCTGGACAGTGTTCTTTTGGAGACTGGAAGTCCCAAATGACTAGGATCAAAAGTAACAAAGAGTTGAGAGGACTTTCTATGTTGCTGTGTCCTTTGCAAGTAAAAAGCCAAAGCCCTTTTACAGTCCAAAGTATGAAGATTCCTTTCTGCATTTGAAGAGCGAGGCCTTGGGAAGAATACAGGAAGGTAAACTGCTTGGTTTAAATGAAAAGGTGACACCACCTTTGGCATAAAGTGTGGATGAGTCCTAAGGACTACCTTATTATGATGGAACCTTGTATAAGGAGGATCAGCCACTAACGCTTGCAATTCACTGATGCGACGTGCTGATGTGATTGCAATAAGAAAGATGACCTTCCAGGAAAGGAACTTCAAAGAGGGAGTGGCTAATGGTTCAAAGGGCGGTTTCATGAGCTGCCCAAGAACCAGATTTAAGTCCCAAGCCAACGGTGGTGGCTTAATGGGAGGCTTAGTTAAAAGAAGGCCTCTC
Source organism: Ichthyophis bannanicus (assembly GCA_033557465.1). Taxonomy (NCBI): domain Eukaryota; kingdom Metazoa; phylum Chordata; class Amphibia; order Gymnophiona; family Ichthyophiidae; genus Ichthyophis; species Ichthyophis bannanicus. The sequence goes on along the minus strand of CM066031.1, from coordinate 160,907,126 downwards.
ATAAATCTCGCTATGAGAGGATGAGAGGAAATAGGTTGTCCATTTAGAGGCTTGACAGAAGCTGCAATAGCACTCAAATGAACTCTCACTGAATTGGTCTTAAGCCCTGCATTTGATAAATGAAGGAGATACTCCAGTAATGATTCCAAAGGTATCGCAAGAGGGTTAAGACCCTTCTGCGAGCACCATATGGTAAACCTTTTCCACTTAAATGCATAAGAGCGTCTTGTGGAAGGCTTCCTGGAAGCATAAAGGATATCCTTTACCTGCTGGGAAAGGTTAAGACCGTGAAGTTCTAGGCTTTCAGCAACCAGGCCCTGAGATGCAGAGACTGGGGATTGGGATGCCACAACATCCCGTCCTCTTGAGAATGGAGATCTGGAGCAGATCCTAACTCCAGAGGCGGAGCTTGAGAGAGATGAAGGAGCAGAGGGTACCACATTTGCTGTGGCCAACGTGGAGCTATGAGAATCATATGACCTCTGTCTCTCTGAAACTCGAACAGGGTTTTGGGAATTAGGGGAATGGGTGGAAAGGCATACAGGAAGTCCTGACCCCAATGAAGGAGGAAAGCATCCCCGGCCTGACAACCCTGAGCCGGAATTCTGGAACAGAACCGGGGAAGTTTGGCATTCAGCGGACTTGCAAAGAGGTCTATGTCCGGGGTTCCCCAAATTTGAAAACGTTTGGCCACCTGGTCTACATGGAGAGACCATTCGTGTGGAAGCAGAACTCGACTGAGTCTGTCTGCCCAAGAGTTTTGAATGCCTGGAAGATACACCGCGAGGAGATGAATCTGATGCTCTCTGGCGAGGGCCCATAGTTGCAAAGCTTTGTTGCAGAGCGACAGAGAGCCTGTTCCGCCCTGCTTGTTCACATAGAACATGGCTACTTGATTGTCCGTTTGGACTAGGACTGTCTTGTAGCTGAGCTGGGTGTGGAATACTCAAAGAGCAAGGAAGATTGCTCTGAGTTCCAGGAGACTGATGTGTAGATAGGCCTCCTATGGAGTCCAGGTACCCTGGGTAGAGAGCACTGTTCCCTCTAAGCTGTGCGCGTGTGCGCGCGCACACACCTCGCCGAGTGAGCGCACATACTTTACAACAGAGCGCACAAAAATTACGGTTCTGATTCTGATAGAAAATAACACAGACATCTTAAAATTGAAAAGTTGTTGTTGTGTATTTCCAGTTTTCACAAGTTTTACAATATTTTCTAGTGCAATCAATGTGGTGTACATACTGTATTCTGACGTGTAGTCAAATTTTAACATATATAACTCCGAGTGTCATTATGTGGCGCACAAAAATTTAACCTTCCTTCAAAAGCTGCACAGCTGATATTTTATGCACACACAGCCTACAGAAAATTAGAGGGAACATTGGTAGAGAGGCCTTGCAGGTGGGCTCCCCAAGCCACCTGTGAAGCATCTGTTGTTAGAGTGGCTTGGGGTGGGGGATTGCTGAAAAGGAGACCCCACCAAAAGGTTTTGGGGTGACTGCCACCATTGCAGGGACAAAATAAGGCGATCTGAGATTGCTATTTTGTCTGACAGGCAACCTGACGCCTGAGTCCACTGAGTGGATAAAGTCCACTGAGCTCCCCTCAAATGGAGGCGAGCATAAGGAACCACATGCACAGTGGATGCCATGTGGCCTAACAACTGTAACATTTCCCGAGCAGTGAGGTGAGGTTTTAGCACTGCTTGGGAAGCTAAGTGCACAATGCGAAGGCAGCGGGGCTGCGGAAGGAAGGCCCTTGTCTGTCTGGTATCCAGCAGAGCTCCTATAAACTCTAGGGACTGAGTGGGAGCAAGGTTGGATTTTGGGAAGATTATGACAAGTCCCAAATACTGAAGGATGCGCACTGTGCGAGAGAGAGCAACCCTGGCCTCTGGCTCTGAAGGAGCTTGAATGAGCCAGTCGTCTGAGTAAGGGAAGACGAATATTCCCAGGGTGCGGAGAAATGCTGCCACCACAGCCATGCATTTTGTGAACACCCTTGGTGCAGAGGCCAGGCCAAAAGGAAGAACCCTGTATTGGTAGTGCTTCCCTTGAAACAGAAAGTGAAGGAACTTTCGGTGAGTTGGATGGATGAGAACATGAGTGTACGCATCCTTGAAATCTAGAGAACAAAGCCAATCCTGACGCTGAAGGTATGGCAGCAGAGTTCCTCAAGAGATCATTTTGAACTTCTCCTTGAACAGGAATTTGTTCAATTCTCTGAGGTCTAAAATAGGTCTGTGTCCTCCTGTTTTCTTTGGAATAAGGAAATAGGGGGAGTAAAACCCTGTACCCCGTTGGGGAATGGGTACCTCTTCTATTGCCCCTTGAGCAAGGAGCACAGTGACCTCTTGAGCTAACCGGTTGTTGAGAGAGGTCTGAGAATTGAACTGTCTTACCATTGTAGGAGGGGGCATGCTGAGGAAATGAAGCTTGTACCCCTCTCTTACAATAGATAGAGTCCAATTTTCTGCTGTTATCTGACCCCATCTGGGGGCAAAATGACATAACCTTCCTGGGATGGTGGAGGGTTCTGGGCCGTTCAGGGCCAGGAAGGCAAAGTTCTCTAGATAGGAGTCAAAGACCCTGGGGAGGCTGAGTCTGCTGAGCCGGTTGAGGCTTAGCTGCTTTTGTCTCTTTGCCTAGGTTGTTGCTGCTGTCCCTTTTGGGCAGACTGAACTAAATGATGCCCCTGCTGGGTATAGGAGGGATAAAACTTCTTCTTACTGAAGAATGGTTTCTTAGAGGATTTTTTCCTCACAGGATCAGCTGTAGATTTAGACAATCTATCCAAAGTGATATTGTCAGCATCTATCTCATTAGCTTTTTCCTGCCAGTTCTTGCCAAAGAGATTCTCTCCTGTGCAAGGAATATTCCCTAGTTTGTCCTGTACCCAAATTTCCAAGTCAGATGACTAGAGCCAAGCAATCCTACGTGCACCTATGGCAAAGGCAGAGGTTCTGTTTATGCACTCAAGGCAGTCAAAGGCTGCACGATTCACAAACTTGGAAACATCTTGAGCATGTCTGACAAGGGTGAGATAATCCTGACTTTTATCATCAGGAAGGAGAGGGCTCATAAACTCTAAATCTCCTGTGACCTCTTTAAGGAACATTCCCATATACAAGATATAGGAAATGATCCTAGCAGAAAGCATGGAAGCCCGGAAGGTTTGACGTCCAAAGGCGTCAAGAGTCCTACACTCACGTCCTGGAGGATTAGATGCATGCCTTTTTTGCACTCTTTATCCTTCTCATGGCTGATTCCACCACCATAGAATGGTGTGGTAATTTAGTCTTCTGAAACCCAGGACAAGGAGGAACTCGATACATGGTGTCGAGTCTTTGAGAGTGAGGAGATGTGATTAGAGGTGTTTCCCACATCCTTAACATGAGATCATGCAAGATCTCATGAATAGGTAAGGTAGCTGCCTCCTTGGGAGCTTTAGGGTATTGTAGGATTTCTAATTCCTTTGCCCTAGGCTCTTTTTCAGGAGCCACTGTGATGGAAAGACCTTGGGCCACATCTCGGATAAAATCCTGAAAGGACATATCCTCTGGTGGAGACATCCTATGCTGAGGAGAAGAAGAATCCTCAGGAAGAAGTACTCTGGTATCGGCAGAGCTTTCAGAGTCTTCAGACTCATCCGAGGATTCGAAGTATCTCCGATCCGTGTGATCGTGCAAGGCACGGTACCAGTACCGATCGAAGTCGGCATCAGAGTGGTCCGGTACCGACTTGTTGATGCCGGATAGAGACGCATGACTCGGTCCTGGTAGAATACCTGCTGTCGTCGATGCAGTCGGTGCCGGCACCGGAGTTGGTGCCGGTACCAGTTGAATTGTCTGAAGCGGTTTCAGGGGCATCAAGGCCGTGAGAAGAGCCGCCAGACTGCGTTCAATAGCCAGGAATCTCTGGTCTATCGACGCTGCCGATGCTTGGGTATCGGTGTCTGATGAAGCAGCCGGTACCCTAGAGCATGGCACCAGTAGTTCTGCAGAGGTTGAAGCCTCGAGAACATCCTGGAGCCCCGTTAGTGCTTTGAAAGCCGAAGTCTCCCACCGGGGCAATTTTGCCGGTGAAAGTCCCTCAAGGGCAATGCCAGAGGCATCTTGATGTCTAGAAGGAGATCTACCCTTTGAGGACCAGCTAGATTTATGTTTAGTTAACTGAGATCCATGGGAGGAAGACGAAGCGCTGGAAGACGTCGATGCCACGGAGGCTGCATCGGAGAGAAAAAGGGTGCTAAGTTTAGCAGCTCGGTGTTACCAGCCCCTTTTCGACATCAACCCACAGGCAACACACTCTGAAATAGAGTGGTCAGGACCTAAACATTTGAGGCACCACTCATGGGTGTCGGTGACGGAGATGGTACTGCCACACTTAGAACACTTTTTAAAACCCGAAGCGGGTTTTTCCATTTTGAAGGAAAAAGTTGGGCCTAGTGTCCAAAATGGCGGGTGGCACCTGAAGAGAAAATTACTGGAAAAAGACTCCAGAAGAAAGTTTTTTTTTTTTTTTTTTAGAAAAAAAGAAAGAACCACCGGCGGTACCAGTGTAGTGTCGAGGGAAGGCAGACGCGACCACAAAAAAGAAGAATAGAAGGGAATTTTTTTTCTGCGGTGACAGGATGTGTGACCTGTCGGCTCCACGGAAAATGAAGAACTGGAGAGGGACAGTTGGGAAAGTCGGGAAGGCAGCACGCAGGCGCTGTGGGATGCTCCCAAAAGCTTTCCTATTGGACGCTGGGGAGCGTTCCCACGCAGGCTCCGTCGGTACTGACGATACCCATATGTGAAGACTACATTCCTGCCTGTTCCTGGAGATCACTCATGACCTACGCATCCACCTTGGGAAGATCAAACCACACAATACATTCCTTCTCCGGGAGGGCACATACCTTATAGAGCTTTAGCCCCTTAGGCAAAGAGTCAGGGGAATATCACTCTGACTGGATCGTGTCCTTGATTACCTCTGGGAACAGGGGGACAGTGGTGGATTTTCGCAACCATTGCAGGAGTAGATGCTCATGCTCTGTGCCTGGAGCATCTGCCAAGCTCAAGAAGGATGAGACCCTGGCAATCAATGCTGCTAGTTCCTCCTTCCTTAAGAGGCGGATCATACCAGCCTCTTCATTACACTCCAAAGATGAAAGTATGTCCACATCAGAGTCCAGAACCAAGACATCTGAATCCAAGTCGCAGTCAAATCTCAGTTTATCCCTATCTCCATTGGGTACCCTTCACCGGTGATGCTTAGCCATAAGAAATTGAACAGAGCTTCCACTCTCAGCCTGCCCCTCACGAGACTGCGCTGGGAGGGGGGGGGGGGGGGAGAGAACCCAGAGGTCACAAGGTCTGAATTTCCATGCCACAATGACCAGGCCTGCTGTATAAAAAAAAAAAGAAGGGGAAACAGAATTCCAGGGGAGGACAATCTGGACTCCGGAAGCTCTCCTTGTGGAAATAACACCCCTATACCAGGGGATATAGCCGCTGTTTATCCCGTAGATGACTGGGATCAGCCCACAGCACAGCTGTTGGAACCGCCAATCCTTACCCACAGTGCCATCTGCCACTCCCTGCCCTGAGGCAGGCAAGGCTGGACCAATTGCATTTCCCTGTTGGGGGGGGGGGGGGGTAGGGGGCTTTCCAGGAAGGATTCAGAAGCTGCCATGCAAGTCCAGAAGGCGTACCTTGCTTGCCACAGGTCAAACAACATTTCCTGGAAGAAAACAGAGTTAAGGCAAATGCAATAGCAGCATGCACTAAGGCTGCGGTGGCCATAAAGCATGCATTAACAGAGTGGAGGCTCTATTCAATTGCTTATGGCTAAGCATCACCGGTGAAGGGTACCCAATGGAGATAGGGATCAACTGAATGTTAATGTACGAAACGGGCACTTGGGTAGGAACGTGCATTGCAGCAGCTCAAGCAGAATGCGTGCTAGGACCACGAGACCGCCAGGTGCACAATAGTGAAAACCTTTAGTAACACATGCAGAAAACAGTAGGAAACCCCCATACCAGATCAACTGTGACCAGCTGGCCATGTCAAATTGCACTCCAGACAGACAGAATTGGGAGTCCCCAACAAGGACAATGGCATGGTCAAGCCTTGGTACTCACTCCCTGAGAGCCCCAGGCAGAAAACTCATGCAGAGCTCAGCTCTTCTCACTTGAAATTGTTTCTCTTGCTTTTCAGACACAGTGTTTTAAGGTGACTGGCAGGCAGATTCTTCTGAGAGTCTTCTGCAATCTTTGAGAGAGAGCAGGGGGGACCAGAGGAAGAGGGAGGGCGCGAAGTCATGTGAGGCTGCTGAACTCTTCCAATCCTTCCAATTTTCTGGCTGCTCAACTCTTATGATAAGAGTGTGGAGCTGAACCAATTTTTCCTCCTTCTATGGCTACCAAAAAAAACGCAGTCTAGTCACGCTCAAGCGAGAATCACCATCAAGGTGGTCATTCGTATGCATTTAAATCAATCTTTTCCTCTCAGTTATTCAGATTTTCTTCAGAATGGAGAAAATCCATCCACCATCTGCTGGAGACAAAAGAATATTGAAGAGACCTCTGGTAGCTGAGGCAGATAGAAGCATGAGAGTGATGTCATTGAAACCTGGGCTTTTCATTGGTTCTTTGTCTCCACCAATCTGCTGGTAGTGGAACACAACCCACTTGTCTGGACTGGTCTAGCAAGACAATATGGAAGTACCCACTAGATAAAGAAATTCCAAATAATATAATCTACCCAAGAGGTTATCCAGTATAGGTTCAAGCCCAGTGTTCTATGCTTAGTAGTAGCACCCAGCCATAAGTTATGCAAATGCCTGCTCATAAAAGGCAGGGTTTCATCTTTTTTTCCTTAAAGTATAATAATTACTCTCAACTCAGAGCTCTTGCAGAATAGACTTTTGTATCTTAGGCGTCTAACAGTTAGTAGATGCCAATTTTGCGAAGAACAGGGGTGGCATCACCAGTAGCATATGTTAGGACAATCTCAGGGATCGTGCAGGTTCATACCATGATAAAACAGCAACTATTTAGGATCTTTTCAATCTAGACACCTGGGTACCTTGAATTTCATTCTGCTCTCAATAGGGAGCCAGTGGAAATTTCAGAAAACAGGATTAATAAGCTCCCGTTTTCTTCCACCTACCAAGCGCCTAACTGCAGCATTTTGCAACTATAACCCCAGATTCAATTAATGCTATGATCCAAACAATTATTAACTAGTGAAAAGAATGACAGATGCCAGAGTTTTCTTTCCCCAAAAAGTGATGTAATTGGTGTTCTAACACTATCCGTAAGAGCTAATAAAAATGCCTATATGTACAGTGCTGTGTAAACCTTGTAGCGCTACACAAATGAGAAGTCATAGTAGTAATTGTCACTTGTGGTAAATAAGCAGATCTATTTTTCCGATATCCTCTTAAGATATGGGACATTTGATACTGAGCGGTAATCATGGAATTTACCTTTAATGCTCTCATCCTCATTTCAGTATCTAAAAAAGCAGGAAGGAAAACTAGCAAGTATTGGTTATTGTAGACAAAGTTATTGTCCTGATTCTCCAGTTCGAATGATCAGGAGACAGGGGTATCATATAAAGACTCCTGATATTTTTGAGGTATTTCTTCATTGGTTAGATAATCCTCAGTGTGTGTTGCACATTAATCTCTGGTCCTTTCCCAGAGGCAATGCAGCAAGCACATAGAGGCTTAAAATATTTATATTAAAACAATCTTTTCTGGGTCATTGTTACTTCTCACCGACTCCTCTCTTTATCTCTATCCTGGTGGAAATGCCTTTCACACAAATCAAAGCTCTTAAAAACGCAGCTGCCTGCCAATGGTCGTCATGAAAAAAGCCTGCATCCTCTTCTGAAAAACGAATGCAACAGAAATATCTAAACTCCTGTAGATAAATTTGGTGCAGGGGGAACAAATGTATACAAAAGGGAAAGACCTTCACCCCAAATATCAGAGTCATTTAGTTCAATATTGAAAGTTTGATTCCTCCCCCCAGGGGAACTCCCCGATTTCTCTCTTTGCTCTCAGGAAGGTCCCAAAGTATCTTTACTTACCACGACCTCCCAGGTTATAAATCAGCAGCAGTGTTTACCCCCCTCCAGCAGCTTTCTGCCCTCTCTATACAATCTCTTACCTGAGCAGAGGCTCCTGCAGGCATTTTCCTCTCTGCTTTTGCTGCTTTGCAGGATTAGAAATGAACTGGGGGCTCTTGGGAAAGAGAGGAAACTCCGGCTGGAAAGCTGCAGAAAAGAGTCTCTTTCTTCCTTTCCTTGCCTGGCACTTTCCCTAGAAACAGAGCACCACCTCCTCCTCCAGTTCTGGCGCAGGTGGATGATGTTCCATGGGGGCGTGGCTTACACACTCCAGCTGGAGAAGAGGAGGAGGGGCGCACAGCAGCTGGGACGTCTAATGTTGTAGTAGTTTAGATCAACTTGCTTCGGTCATGGGGAGAGGAGGGTACATAAGGCTCAAACGGAGGGCTGATGGGGTTTCCAAAGAAAGCAGGGTAGAGAAGAGACTGAAAGATAATATGCTGATAGTGAATAAACCTCGATCAAATGCAAAATTCCCCAACCGTGTAGCAAGCTCAAAAGCAAGCCACTCAATTGTTTTTTTTTTTCATTAGTTATCTACAATTTCGTTCACTGCATTCAGTGAGAAAAAATGCATACGAGAGTAAATAGAACTATCAAAAATCAGGAGATCTTTACAGTCTGCAGACGTTTTCCCTTCTTTTTCATCTTCGGCTCAAACACATACTGTCAAAATCACATTTACTGAACAATCTTTTAAAACTTATCTGAAAGTGCGGAACGATCATCAAGCATCAGTCCAGGTCAATAAATGCTGATTTTAACAGTGTGAATCACATGAGCCAATGATAAAAAAAAAGGAGACAGCATTGATTGCTAGGTCTGGTGACCGCAGAGATTTGCTGATTTTTTAATGGTTTATCTGTTCTCATATAGCGTAGTTACTCGCCTGTAACAGGTGATCTCCGGGAACAGCAGGAATTTAGTCTTCACATATGGGTATAGTCGGTACTGATGGAGCCTGCGCGGGAACGCTCCCCAGCATCCAATAGGAACACTTTTGGGAGCATCCCTCAGCACATGCGCGCTGCCTTCCCGCCTTTCCAACTGTCCCTCTTCAGTTAAGTTTGTAGCTGAGTGAAAGGATAGAGGGAGAGAGGAAAGAGACAGAGAGATAAAAACTCCTAGGGGAGGTGGGTGGGTTGCGAAGACTAAATTCCTGCTGTTCCCAGAGATCACCTGTTACAGGTGAGTAACTATGCTATCTCCAGGAACAAGCAGGAATGTAGTCTTCACTTTTGGGGACTCCCTAGCTGAAGATGCCAGGGAGATAAACTCCAGGAAGCTGCCACCTATAGTGAGGTGGGCCATGCTTCCTCCCATGGATCTCTGGCATCCCACCAGGGTTGGTGGATAGGAGTTGAATTAAGTCTGAAAGAGATTTTGAAGAACAGCTTGACCAAAGAAGGTATCCCGACGGGAGGCTTTATCTAGGCAGTAGTGGGCTGTAAAGGTGTGTACCGAAGCCCAGGTGGCTGCTTGACAAATGTCATCAATAGACACAGAGTGAAGGTTAGCCATAGAGGCTGCCATGGCTCTCACATTATGAGCTGTGACATGGCCTTGAAGAGGAAGACTGTTACTCTCATAAGCAAAGGATATGCATTGTGCAATCCATTTGGATAGAGTTCTTTTGGAGACTGGAAGTCCCAAATGACTAGAATCAAAAGTTGAGAAAACCTATGTTGCTGTGTTCTTTGTAGGTAAAAAGCCAAGGCTCTCTTTTACAATCCAAAGTATGAAAGTTCCTTTCTGCATTAGAGGCATGAGGCCTCGGAAAGAATACAGGAAGATAAATTGATTGGATTTAAATGAAAAGGCGAAACCACCTTTGGCATAAAGTGTGGATGAGTTCTGAGAACAACCTTATGATAAAACCTAGTATAAGGAGGATCAGCCACTAAAGTTTGCAATTCACTAATGTGACATGCAGAGGTGATTGCAATTAGGAAGATGACCTTCCAGGGCAAAAGCTTTAGGGCTGTAGTGGCTAAAGGTTCAAAGGGCAGTTTCGTGAGCTGCCCGAGAACTAGGTTTAAATCCCATGCCTCCGCTGGTGGCCTGATGGGAGGCTTTGTTAATGGAAGACCTCTCATAAATCTTGATATGAGTGGATGAGAGGAAATTGGCTGTCCATTTAGAGGTTTATAGGAAGCTGTAATTGCACTAAGATGGACTCTTACTGAATTTGTCTTTAGATCAGAATTTGATAAATGAAGTAGATATTCCAGTATTGATTCCAAAAGGTATCATAAGGGGGTTTAACCCCTTCTGTGAACACCATATAGTAAAATGTTTCCACTTGAAGGCATAAGAGCGTCTTGTGGAAGGTTTTCTAGAAGCCTGAAGGATATCTTTAACCTGCTGGGAAAGGTTGAGATCCTGAAGGTCTAAGCTTTCAGCAACCAGGCCCTGAGATGGAGGGACTGAGGATTCGGGTGCCACAGCATCCCGTTCTCTTGGGAGAGAAGATCTGGAGCACACCCTAACTCCAGAGGTGCAGCTTGAGAGAGATGTAGAAGCAGGGGATACCACGTTTGGCGTGGCCACTGTGGTACTATGAGGATCATACGACCCCTGTCTCTCTGAAGCTTGAAGAGTGTTTTGGGGATGAGGGGAATTGGTGGGAAGGCATAGAGGAAGTCGTGACCCCAGTGAAGGAAGGAAGGTGTCCCTTGCCTGGCAATTTTGAGCCAGAATTCTGGAACAGAACCGGGCAAGTTTGGTATTCAGTGGACTTGAAAATAGGTCTATGTCTGGGGTTCCCAAGTTTTAAAACATCTTGGCCACCTAGTCTAGGTGGAGACACCATTCGTGAGGCAGCAGTACTCGGCTGAGTTTATCTGCCCAAAGGTTTTGAATGCCTGGAAGATATACCACGAGAAGGTGAATTTGATGCTCTCTGGCGAGGGCCCATAGTCGTAAAGCTTTGTTGCATAAGGACAGAGAGCCTGTTCCGCCCTGCTTGTTCACGTAGAACATGGCTTCTTGATTGTCCGTGTGGACTGGGACTGTCTTGTAGCTGAGCTGGGCATGGAATACTCGAAGAGCTAGATAGATTGCTCTGAGTTCCAGGAGGTTTATGTAGAGACAAGCCTCCTGTGGAGTCCAGGTACCCTGGGTAGAGAGATGTTGCAGGCATGCTCCCCATCCCACCTGCGATGCATCTGTTGTTAGAGTGGCCTGGAACAGGGGTTGCTGGAAAGGAGACCCGACTAGAAGATTTTCCAGTGATTGCCACCATTGGAGGGACAAAATCAGTCGTCGTGAGTTTTATATCTTGTCCGACAGATGTCCTGTGTCCACTGTGTGGATAGGGTCCACTGGGCTGCTCGCATATGAAGGTGAGCATAGGGAACCACATGAACCGTGGATGCCATATGTCCCAATAGTTGTAGTAGTTCGAGCAGTTAGGGTGGACTTCACTGCTGCTTGAGATGCTAGCTGCACTATGCGAAGACAGCGGGGTTGTGGGAGAAAAGCCCTTGACTGTCTGATATCTAAACAAGTTCCTATGAACTCCAGGGACTGAGACGGAGCAAGTTGGGATTTTGGGAGGTTTTATGACCAATACCAAGTATTGAAGGATTTGCATTGTGCGAGACAGTGCAGAGCTGGCCTCCGGAACCGTGGGGGCTCGAATGAACCAGTTGTCTAAGTAAGGGAAGACGAATATCCCTAGGGTTCGCAGAAATGCAGCTACTACTGCCATGCATTTTGTGAATACTCTTGGTGCCAAAGCCAGACCAAAGGGAAGAACCCTGTATTGGAAATGTTTTCCCTTGAAAAGGAATCATAAGAATTTCCTGTGATCTGGATGGATCAGAATATGAGTATATGCATCCTTTAGATCTAGAGAGCAAAGCCAATCCTGACTTTGAAGGTATGGCAAAAGGGTTACCAGAGAAATCATTTTGAACTTTTCTCGGAACAGAAATTTGTTCAATTCTCTGAGGTCCAGAATGGGTCTGTGTCCTCCTGTTTTCTTTGGAATAAGAAAATAGGGGGAGTAGAACCCTGTACCCTGTTGGGAAATGGGTACTTCCTCTAATGCTTCCTGAGCAAGGAGTGTTGAGACCTCTTGATCCAGTAGATTGTCTGGAGAGGTTTGGGAATTGAACTGTCTTACGATTGTAGGAGGGGGCATGCTGTGAAAATGAAGCTTGTACCCCTCCCCTACAATGGACAGAGTCGAACTTTCTGCTGTTATTTGGTGTCATCTGTTGACAAAATGACACAACCTGCCTGGGATGTTTAGGGGTTCTGGACCCTTCAGAGGCAGGAAAGCTAAACTCTCTAGGAAGGAGTCAAAGCCCTTGAGGGGGCTGAGCCTGTGGAGCTGGTCTCGGGCGTTTTGGCTTCTTTTGTTGCCTGGATTGTTGTCCCTTCTGGGCAACCTGACCCTGAGCTTGCCCTTGCTGGGTATAGGACGGATAAAACTTCCTATTTGCTGAAAAAAGGGTTTTTTTTTTAATAGGGTTTCTTTTTGGCTGGAGGGGCTGTAGATTTTGACAATCTGTCTAAAGTGATATTGTCAGCATCTATTAGCCTTCTCCTGCCAATTCTTGCCAAAGAGGTTTTCTCCTGTGCAAGGGATGTTCCCTAATTTGTCCTGTACCCAAATCTCCAAAGTCTGATGCCTGAAGCCAAGCAATCTGACGTGCACCAATGGCAATAGTAATAGCAGAAGTTCTGCTGATGCATTCAAAGCAGTCAAAGGCTGCACGATTCACAAACTTGGAAACATCTTGAGCATGCTTGACAAGAGTAAGGAAGTCTTGTCGTTTGTCATCAGGGAGAAGGGGGCTCATAAGCTCCAAGTCTCTTGTGACTTCTTTGAGGAACATCCCCATATATAAAATATATGAGCTGATCCTAGCTGAAAGCATGGAGGCCTGAAATGTTCAACGCCCAAAGGCGTCAAGAGTCCTGCATTCACGACCTGGAGGATTGGATGCATGTCTTTTTGCACTTTTCATCCTATGCATGGCTGATTCCACTCCATTGAATGGTGTGGCAGCTGAGTCTTTTGAAAACCAGGACATGGTGGAACTCGATACATGGTATCGAGTCTCCTAGAATGAGGAGATGTGGTCAAAGGTGTTTCCCACATCCTAAGCATCAAATCATGAAGAATTTCATGAATGGGCAGAGTAGCTGCCTCCTTGGGAGCTTTAGGGTATTGGAGTATCTCCAATTCCTTTGCTCTAGGTTCTTTTTCAGGAGCTACCGTGATTGATAGGCCTCGGGCAACATCACGAATAAAATCCTGAAACAATATGTCTTCCGGAGGAGACATTCTGCATTGAGGAGAAGAGGAGTCTTCTGGTAGAAGTACTCTGGTACTAGCAGAGTTATCCAAGTCATCGGAATTGGAAGATTCAAAATATCTCCGATCCGGATGTTCATTCAAAGCATGGTAGCGGTATCGATCGAAGTTAGCACCGAGTTGGTCCGGTACCGATCTGTCGATGCCCAAAAAAGTCAGCATGGGCAGAACTCCCACCGGGGCCAGTACTGGTATCGGTGCTGGTACCGGCATCGGTGTCAGTACCGCAGCTGTAAGGAAAGCTGCAAGACTGCGTTCGATAGTGAGAAACCTCTGGTCTATCAACGCTGCCGATGCCTGGGTGTCGGTACCGGTGGAAGTGGCCAGAACCCCTGAGCATGGCACCAGTAGTTCTGCCGAGGTTGAGGCCTCGAGAACATCCTGGAGCCGCGTTAGTGCTTTGGAGGCCAAAGCCTCCCGCTGGGGCTGTTTTGCCAGTGTAGTTTCCTCAAGGGCAATGCCAATGGCTTCTCGATGCTTAGCAGGAGATCTACCCTTTGAGGACCGGCTCTTATGTTTAGTTACCTGAGATCCATGGGAGGAAGACGAGGCTCTGGAAGACGTTGATGCAATGGACATCGCATCTGAAGAAAAGAGGGTACCAAGCTTTGCAGCCCGGTTCTGTCTTCCTCTTTTAGTCATCCCCATACAAGAGAGACATTCCGATGGAGAATGGTCAGGGCCTAAACATTTTAAGACACCAGTCATAAGTGGTGGTGACGGAAATGGTACTGCCACACTTAGTACATTTTTTAAAACCACTAGCTGGTTTTTCCATTTTTGAGGAAAATGGGGCCTAATGCCCAAAATGGCGCCTAGCACCAAAAAGAAAACGTTTCTGAAGAAAAACACTTCAGAAGTAGATTTTTTTTTTTAAAGAAGAAAAGAGAATCAGCGATACCGGTAGGCGTGGAGGCAGGCACGACCACAAGAAAAACAGTTTAAAGAAGAAATATTCTGGGGCCATCCTCTTCTGCACACAGGAGAATGGGATCCCTGCAGGCAGACAGAGAAGAGGGAGGCTGCAAAGACAGCCTGCAAGAATAAAAGGGTTTTTTTGGGGGGAGGGGGGTGGATGGGAGGAGGAAGTGAGGTAGAAAATGCAGAGAAAATTTAAAGTGGCAGTGGGCCTATTAAAAAAAAAAAAAAAAAAAAAAAGAAGGAGGATGGAGGAGAGATTTTAGGGCAGGAGATGGGAGAAAGTATGACAAGTAACAGAGGAGAGGAGTTGGGAGGAAAGAGTGCAAGGTGTTGTCAAAAGGTGCATTCCTCTCCCCCCAGAACACAAACACACACACATATATGTACCACAGCCCTGTACCCCACCTTCATAAAAGGCACCCACAGTCACATCCCATGCACACCACCGTTGCACCACACACATGTACAGACACTTAATATCTGTATTTCTCTCTAAAGATGCTGTGCGGTATAGGAACTGGTGCTGGTTTCATGAGACTAGTGCAAAAGACAATGCGAGGGGGGGGGGGGGGTCACAAGAACTGGTTCCTAAAATTCTGGCCTGGCTCCTAAATCCTGCAATAGAGGCACAGCACGTTTGGAATTTTGGCGCCAGCTATAGGCTGCACAGATGCACAAATAAAGTCCCGTTACAATGTGCACCTCTCTGCTAGTTGCTGCTTTTCATTTGCTGAGCAGTAACATGAGACACAATTCTCTCCGATCCCAAATGCAGGCATCTGAGCAAGATGCACTAAGATCGATGGAGGGGGAAGAATGTGGGGAGAGGCTGCGCTGCCTGCATGTGGGATCAGAGAGGCCTGTGTGTCTCATGCAACTGCTCAGCAAAAGGTAGGTAAAGTGTCGTCCGCCTCCTCCATTAGCTGGATCCTACCCAGTGTCTCTGCTGCTAGTTACATTGGAAGCATGAAGGGCAGGTTCATTCACACCAGGGGGTGGGGGGAGAATTAGAGAACTCTGAAAAATATCCAACATATTAAACCTTCCTTCTTGATTCCAGACATTAAATTTGACTCCTGAAAAAAAATCCAGAGTTGTGAATCCTAACCTCCCGCGTGCGGAGCACAATTGACGGCACTGCCCTTAAAATGATGGACCTTAGGTATGTTCCTACCTTGTCAGGTCCTTAATCTAGCCCTGCCAGAGTCAACAGATTCTATCCGACAGTACAGAGAGCAACCATAAGAAAAACAGTACAATTCAGTCAATAGGGTGGGGATAATTTCCAGGATGGTGGGGCAGTTGCAGTGGGGAGTTGTTGGAGGTGCGGTATTTGCATGGGAGGAGTTTGAAAGTGGGGCAGTTGCGAGGGGGGATATTTTTGGTGTGTGGGGCAGTTGCAGGGGAGTAGTTTTTGGGGGCAGGGCAATTGCGGGACGTGGTTTTTGGAAGTGGAGGCAGTTTGTGGAGGATGGGGCAGATGCAGGGCATCTGGCAAGATGGTTGGCCAGTGCAGGGGAAATTTTATAGGGGCAGGGAAGTTAGTGGGGGTTGGGCCAGTTCTGAGGGAGTTTTTTTGGGGGTAAGGGTAGTCTGCAGGTTGGGGGGGGGGCAGATGCAGAGAGCAGTTGGCGAGGAAACAGTTGAAGGTGGAACGTTTTATGGGTGGGGCATTTAGTGAGGTGATGGAACAGTTAGAACATAAGATATGCCTTATTGGGTCAGACCAAAGTCCATCAAACAAATATCCTGTTTCCAGGTTCCCAAAAAGAGAGACAGATTCCACGTTGCTTATCCCGGAGCAAGCAGTGGATTTCCCTTGCCCACTTTAATAATAATGGTTTAAGGACTTTTCCTCCAGAAACTTGCTCAAACCATTTTCTTTTTTTTTTTTAACCCTGCTACACTAACAGCTTCCAATAATGAATACCAGAATTGATTACCTGTTGGGTTGTTTGGGTTTTTTTAGGGGTGGAGTAATGTGTAGATTAGTGGAGCAGTTGCAGCATGGTAGTTTTTGGGGATGGGACAGTTTTGTGGGGGGAGAATTTGGAGGTAGTTTTTGGGAATGGGCTTGTTGACAGTATGGTGGGGCAGTTATAGGGATATTTTTAGGTATGGGGTAGTTTGTAGAGTGAAAGGGCAATTGTGAGGTGATTTTTGGGGGTGGGGCAGTTTGCAAGAGGGTGAGACAGTTGTGGGAGATTGTGTTTTGGGATGAGAACAGTTATTGGTGTGGTAAGGTAGTTGTGGGGGGGTTAATTTTGAGGGTGGGGCAGTTAGCAGAATGGTGAGTCAGTTGTAGGGATATTTTTTCCATGTTAGCAGCATTTGACAGTTTGATAGAGCAGTTGTGAGGGAGTAATTTTTTTTGGGGGGTGGGGCAGTGTGTGCAGTGGTTTGGAGAATAGAGAACAGGGAAAGGGAGTTTGAAAGGAACAATTCCCTAACTGCTATGTTTCACTGTATGTAAGTTTCTATGCTATAGAAGTGTAACTCCTTCTCCCATAGAAATACATTGAGCTAGTATTTTGGGGGCTTATTACACTGGAGCAAGTGGAGGAGTAGCCTAGTGTTTAGAGCAACAGCCTAGCACGCCTTGTGACCTTGGTCAAGTTGCTTTACCCTCTATTGCCTTGGAAGAAAAGGCCTGGCAATCTACTTCCGGACACAAGTTGCCAAGAAAACCCAGGGGCTGCTGGATTGCCAGGAGTCAGCACTGATTTGACAGCAGTTAAAAAAAAAAACCCACAACAATTATTCTGGACTTCCCCCCCCCCCCCCCCACCTGTCTGATCAGACCCATTTTCAAACTTGTATCTTTTTATCAGTTTTCCACATACTAAGTTTCATCCCATTCTGTTAAAATTTTGGAGAGTTATTTTGTCCCCAGACAGACAATCTTACCCCCTTTAATATAATTCTTTCCAACTATTGTTGGTTTGGTAAGAATAAAAGGGGGGGGGGGGGGGATAAACAATAGAAACATAGAAATATGATGACAGAAAAAGACCACATGGCCTATCTAGTCTGTCCTTCCATAACAACTACAACAGTCCCCTTTTTACCTTTTAGAGATCCTCTGTGTTCGTCCCCATGCTTTTTTGAATTCAGTTACTGTCCTCATCTCTACCACCTCCACTGGGAGACTATTCCACGGATCCACTACTCTTTCCGTAAAGAAATATTTCCACATATCACTCCTGAATCTGTCTCCCTTCACCCTCATCCCATGTCCCCTCGTAGCAGAACTTGCTTTCAATTGAATGAACCAGAGCAGTTTTGCAATGGGCAGACACCTACAATTTTTTTTTAATGACAGTCAGATCTTTCATGCCTTTTTGGGGGGGAAAGGCAGTCTGGAAGAAAAAAAAATGGGCCTGGGGATGGAGTTGGATTCTATTTTCTAAAAAGATTCTGGAGGGTGGACTGGCCAAACATACTGTCTCGTCAGGCGTTGCTGTCCAAAGAACTGGATGTGAATGCGTGGACAGAAGTCTATTTTGCAGCCTTAAAAGTCTCCTCCATGGAGGCTGATCTCAAGTGGGCTACCGACATGGTCATAATTCTTACACTATGAGCAGTGACATGACCCTCCAGAGCCAAGCCTGTCGGTGCATAAGCAAAAGGAGATAAAGTCCATTGCCAACTGGATAATGCGTGCGACAGCAGACCCTGGCCTCTATGGGTCAACAAGGAGATGGAGTGGACTAAAGCCTTTAGAAGATCCACCTAAGTAGAAGGCCAAGGCTCTCTTGCAGTCTAAAGTGTGCAATGTATTTTCAACTTTGTGGGTATGAGGTGTAGAGAAAACCTTTGGCAGGATGATCGACTGATTAGGATGGAAATCAGACAACACCTTGAGAAGGAACTTGGGATGTGTGCAAAGGACCACCCTGTTAAACGATTTTGCATAGGGTGGATCAGTTTACTAGATCCTGAAACTCACTAACTCTGCATGTTGAAGTTACCGCCACCAAAAACAGGACCTTCCAGATACGGTTTTTTTTCAGTTTGCAGGTATTTAGCGGCTCGAAAGGAGCTTTCATCAGCTATGTTAAACAGGGGTGGCTGAAGACAATCTGCTGCCTGAGGCGAGAGATAAGATGGCGCCCCAGCAGCCAAAATGGAGGGGCCTCTTCAAAGCTTGTCAGGGAACAGGGGGTCCCCTCACGCACGACACTGGTAAAGCGGTTGTCCCAAGAAGAAAGCAACGTATTCCCAGACTATATGATTTTTTTTAAAACTTTGCAATAATGGTTATATTCAGCAAAAATTGTAGCAGTTTAATTATGTAGCCTGGGAATCTAATATAAAACATATAGACTCCTGACACTGCACACGGGACCAGCATGTTATTTAATGTAAATATATACTCTGCAAAAGACAAAGGAGATGCAAGGTAATAACACACAAAGGAGAAAAAAGAAAAATGTGAGAACCACAGCATAGTTTATTTTGGTACTTTAAACTGTGGTGTGGTTCTTGCTTTTGGAACATTCCTTGAGCCAGACAACTTCCAGACGGTACTACAAGCAACAGTAATACCCCACCTAGATTACTGCAATACCATTTACCAAGGACTACCGCAATCTACACTTCTATCGCTCCAAACAGCTCACCATTCAGTAGCAAGAACCTTACAAGAAGCGACAAGGTAGGACCATATAACTCCAGTACTCAAACAGCTGACTCCCTCATAAAGGTACAAAACAATAATGTTAACCCATAAAGCCATTCAAACGGACTCCCCCCCCCACCCACCCACTTCAGCTCTCTTTTACAACCCTCACAACCACAAAGGACCAGGCAAACATCCACAATAAATACCCTGATCATTTCTCACAATAGGAACAAATTAAACCAGCAAGCATGTAAAAGGACATTTCCAGTTATATGCACCATCCATTTGGAACAGACTACCGTACAATCTCAGAGTCATTGCAGACCTCAAGACTTTCCGAAACACCTAAAGACGCATCTATTCATGGAACATTTCAACACAGCAGCATAAACACCCCCCTTACAAAATTCAAAAATGATAGATAGCATTAACCTGTACACAGTCTGAAATGTAGATAAACAAGATCCTGGGGGGGGGGGGGGGAGGGGAGGATTTTAACTGCTTACTATATATAGCTTCATATCAATGTTACAATCTGTAGGTAGTTAAGATCCCCTGGGGTCTTGTTTGCATGCTGCATATGGTTCACACCACTGTTTCAATGTACCTGCACTTGTTATATGTGAACCGCCTTGACCCGGAGAAAGGTGGTATATAAATAAAGCTAAATAAAATAAATATATTCTGCATCCAAAGAAACCCCTCTACCAACAATGAGTGCAGAGCAGAAATAGGATATTTTTCTACAGAATTCAACATATCAAAAATAATTTCCAATTCTGGTGTCATCTCAGTAACAGCACTATAAACCCTCACTAGTACTAGGCATGCTGTGAAGTAATACAAAATTTTACAAAAACTACTCAAGACCTATAGAGAAAAATCTATCATACCATAACAGCATCAACTTCCAAAACTCACACAAGATACCTATCTACAAAAGAGGAGCACCATAAGTATTGCAGTGGGCTACAGAACATCCAAAAACCTATTCAGAAAACTGAGCAAGCCATATTACTTATCCCAACATAGAAACTCCCATGCTAACAGAATACCTGCCTCAGTCACACACTCAGAACACAGATAGACCACCACCAAACTAAAAATAGACATAGGTAGACCAAAATTAAACTGAAACCCCAAGAAATCAGACTCTACATCAGTGGTGTAACCAGGACTGATTTTTTGTTGGGGCCTGGGGTTAATATGGATGGGCACAAAGCAATATGAATGTTGACACTGCCTCCAGTTACTCTCTTTCGACTGTTCCCCTGTTGCTGATTCAGTGGCTCTAATGCCAAAATGGAGGAGCCACGGCACACTCTTTACTACACCCCTGCATGCAATACAACACCAGGGAAATAGAAAGAGATGCAGGCGCCCATGTACTGTACAATATAAAGATAGTCAAAAAGGAAAGAAAAACTTCTGGATCACATTCAACATAAGTAATAGTGCTAAACCACACTCTTTCCTACCACTAATGCACATTAAAAAATGAGTCACTCTTACTATGCAGTCTATAATCCAAAGCAATTTCAATCCCCGGGGAAGCTTAAAGACCAATCAAGAAGAGGAGAAAAGACCTCAGTGTTGAAGCCAGTATCCCTCTACAGGGTAGTTACCCGCCCAAGGAAAGAATTGCCTTTCCAAAATATCAGCGGTCTAAAAAACCCCTATTTGTGCAATTTTTATTCTTAAACTATAAAAGCCAGCTAAGCTTAGCAAGGTCATAGATTTCTTAATTTTTAATCCCATAACTGGGTTCCAATCTAAAATTCTTTATTTCATTACTATATAAAATGTATTTTTGTTATCATTCAACAATGTAATATCTCAATACCCTACATCCAGTAGGTCACCACTAATCAGAACGACCACTCTGTCTTCGTGGGATGCTGATCGACTTCAAAAGCTAAGTGATTTGGAAATGTCTCCGTAAATTTTGAAATTCAGGCTTTTAAGCAGCCCTATTTCTATTCCAGGTCATTTTGATTTGAAATGAGAATGATAAGAAAGATAAATTTCATATAGTAATGAAATAAAGAATTTTAGATTGGAACTCTACTACTACTACTACTGAACATTTGTATAGCGCTACAAGATGTACACAGACACATGTAAAAGACAGTTCCTGCTCATCAGAGCTTACGATCTAGTCAAGACAGACAAAATGGTAGCTGTAGACATAGGATACATCTAGGGGGAATGAGGCAAGTCACTGTTTCCAGCTATTTCCCACAGAATCAACATATGTCTGTTAGTGCCAGTTTTTCAATGCCGCTGTAAACCATCTAGTCCTTAAGCCGCTGTCCTGGGAGGCAACTATCAACCTCTCATGCTTCGGTTTCAGTTCACCTCTCCTTAAGCATTCATGTGGCTGTTCTTGATCGACAAAGGGTTCCATAAAACACTGTATTTCTACATTCACCACTTGTTTTTCTTGTTTGTTGATCTAATTCTTTGAAGAGTTTTATCATCTTGTTTTGCAAATACTATTACCTCCTTCCCTGTGTATGCTTGTGGATTCTCACTCATTCCTTCTAGTCAGTGGAATGCTTGTCCAAGTTTGATAGAGATATTCAACATGGCGTCTCCATGGCACCGGGACATCATGCAGGAGCCCCGATCCGCCGCACAAGTAAGACTGTCCTGTTCCCCACCACCCAACGGACCTGCCAATGCTGGGATCGGGCTGTGGTGGAACCTCCTACCCTGTTCACCTGGTCGTGCCACGATGGCCACCAACATTGAGGGGACGTATTCCATCCCCAAAGTGGAATAAGTCCCGTCTACCTCCTCATGTCCGGACATACAGGGCCACAACCTGAATTGGCCCTGTACGTCCGGGGTCAGGGTCCCGCCTCCGCCCTGCCCACGCTCCCCCCTTCAGCCCTCCCCGCATATCTCCTCTGTACGTGTGGGAAGCTCTCTTTATTTATTTATTTAGCTGTATTTATATCCCGCTTTTCACCGGGTCAAAGCGGTCAATTGGGAGATACATTTAACACGAGGGGATATGACACACACACGCTAATACTTACAGGGAACATGGGCAATGGAGGGTTAAGTGGCTTGCCCAAGACCACAAGGAGTACCTATAGGACTACAAATCCCAGTCCCTCCGGCTTGAGATTGCTGTCCCCAGGTGGGACTTGAACCCCCGGCCCTCCGTACCTTGTCCTAACCACTAGGCCACTCCTCCCACTATTGCCAGCATAGGTTCCAGGAGAATAGCGGGGTTTGGACATCCAGGCTGGACATACATCCCTGCTAGTCTAGAGTCAGAATGACCCCCTTAGTGTCCCTACCTTACTCCTTACTCCAATCCCTGGGTGTCTGCTCCCCCAAGTTCCCACCCAGTCTTTGAGTCCCCTATATTCCAGCCCCCGAGTTTCCATTTTCCCTGACCCAATCCCAGGGCACATTCCTCTCCTCCGAGTGTGCATCCACTGCCCTCCCAAATCTCTTAAGCCCCATTTTCTGCTGCTCCTTCAGCAACTGGCTTCTCTCCCCTCTCTTCCCCAGGGCTCAAATCAGCACACAAGGGAGAGAAGGCACTAGGGGCTTGCATGTTTTGCTGGAGTTGGGGGTGGGGAGAGAGAACAGCAGAGTTTTGGCCCTAGAGGCTACAGCTGGGGTAGGACAGGCTCTTCATCTCTTCAGTCCTGTGTCGGTACATCAGGTAGAAGGCTGCAATGGGTTGTTCTTTTTCACCACATGCAGAAAGGGCCAGCCTGTCCACTAGTCAGGCTAGGCGGTCACCTAGGGCGGCAGACCTCTGTGGGCAGCATAGCACGGCATCCGCTTTTGACCTCCCTCTGAAAGGAAGTTGTGTGGTGGGGTAAGGCTACTACCACTGCACTAAGCCAAGCTGCCTCTCTCCCCCACTGACAGAATTGGTGGCAGCGGGGGTGGCTCGGCCAAGGCTGCTTCCTGGGGCAGCAGAAACCCTTGGGCCAGTCCTGCATGTAGACCATATCAGGAAAGAGGGAGCAACATGCAACAGCTGCAGTTTGAATGGGAAGCAGCTGTGCAGACCGATCTGTCCAACATGTGTATAAGTGCCGCACCTTAAATAGTACAACAAACAATATCCTCTAGAATAGCAGTGAATAACTACATACAAAATGAAAAACTGCTATAAAGTTCAATGTGCTTTCTTCTTTAACACTAGAAGCCCCAAAGTGCGTCAATTGACGCAAATGCATCTTCAAAGTTGTATACCAGCGCCACTGCTAGAACCACGTCAGTCATGTTCCATGACTTTGTTAGCAAGATCAAGATGTTTAAATATGTGCATCGAAAATTAATGACAGATGCACCACCTAGCGGGAACATGAATTTATACCTAGAAGCCCCAATGTACGTCAATTGACGCACTCAATTGTCTTGGATGCGTCAATTGACGTACTTTGGGGCTTCTAGGTATAAATTCATGTTCCCGCTAGGTGGCGCATCTCAATGACTGTTTACAGTTTTACTCCGACATTACAAACAATAAACACACTATGATGTCATGTAATGACATCACATACTGCACGTATTTAACAAATAAGTAACTTCACATTAATTCACATCTGCATTTCATGCTAAACGCAGTCGTCGTGATAATGCGTCAATTGACGCACTTTGGGGTTTCTAGGTAAAATTCCTTTTGGGGCTTCTAGTGTTAACCGTGTCAAAACAATAAATATCAAAAACTGAGAGGGAATGTCCTCAGTGGTAATCTCTTCCAGGCTACAATTCAATGGCTCTTATCTTTTCAAGCCGTTTATGTGCTCACCACCATATCATCATTGGTCCATCCCACTCAATGTTCCCTCTAATTTTCTGTAGGCTGTGTGCGCATAAAATATCAGCTGTGTGCAGCTTTTGAAGGAAGGTTAAATTTTTGTGCGCCACATAACGACACTCGGAGTTATATACTTTAAAATGTGACTACACGTCAGAATACAGTATGTACACCACATTGATTTTAATCAAATTAAATAAAACAGACGATTACTAAGTGAAGCGGGAAATTTCTAGTAATTACAATCATAACTTTTAAATTTTAAGATGTCTGTGTTGTTTTCTATCAGAATCAGAGCTGTAATTTTTGTGCGCTTTGTTCTAAAGTATGTGCGCTCACTCGGCAAGGTGTGTGCGCGCGCACACGCACACAGCTTAAAGGGAACAGTGATCCCACTACTCCACATAAGACAATCATACACTTATGTTCACATCACAAACATTTTTCAAAATGTTCTCATCGCCCCGACGCATTCAGTGTTTCGCTTCATCAGGAGGCACAACTGAGGACTTAAACTTATTCCATCCAGATCTTATGATGTTCAAAATAATCGCTCATCTGAACTTTAAGGCTCTGCTCAATATGGAGCTAATCTGAGCACACTATCCATCATTCCGCAGATTACAAAAAACAGAGACCTGACTGGCTAGGTGTGTCCTGAGGACTGGGTAGAAAACTCCTGGGTTAAATCAACCCGGGGGGGGGGAGGGTTTCACTCCTTTTCATGTTTTGCAACAGACCAGAACTGGCTGGTGATGGTGAGGGGGAAAGGTTTCTTGGGACAATAACCCACCAGGGATCTGAAAACCACCGTTCCCCCCCCCCCCCCATGCAGAAGGGAATGTATTTTCACGTGGTGGAAGAGGAAGGAGGTCTACTGAGCCACCAGGCCTTTTTAATTAGGTATTGGGAGGGAGGTGCTGGAGATTGTGTTATTTTTTTTCCTTTCTTAACCGCTAGCCCCTTTAAAAGTTGGTAATTCAGAATGGGGCCCCA
Source organism: Ichthyophis bannanicus (assembly GCA_033557465.1). Taxonomy (NCBI): domain Eukaryota; kingdom Metazoa; phylum Chordata; class Amphibia; order Gymnophiona; family Ichthyophiidae; genus Ichthyophis; species Ichthyophis bannanicus. The sequence continues at coordinate 160,882,336 of CM066031.1, read as the reverse complement.
ACCATCATGCAACTGGGACTGTGGCATAAACATTAGAATGTAACTTGAGAATCCGCAGGGCAGTAAATCAAATGCTATTTTTTCCACTTAAGTCAATGTATTTTACTGCACTTTTGTGCACAGTCCTTAAATGAGTACTGCTGAATATATCAGCCTGACTTAACCAGATCAACTTCTCTGGTTACTTTCAAGACGAGATTTCTGACCAGACTTTTTTTTTTTAATTTTATATTTATGAATTTACAATTATTCCAAGCATATCATCTTGTACAGAAAATAAGAGGAACAACGAGAACACAAAAAGAAGCATATGCTAAAATAAGAAATACATCATATTTAGTACCCCTTAAACAAGCCCACAATATGGAGGGGGGATCCTAATGCTAATGAACAAAAAGCATAAAGATGAAGGATAAAGAGCTCAGACCAACGGCCAATAATGAAACGAGTTACGGATTATTGGTGCCGGTAACCTGAGGAACAATGGGTCTTTGTGTATTGATAAAAGAAAACATAAAGAAGGCTAAAAAATATATATATATAAACTAAACTAATTGAAGCTTCACCAAACATTTACAAAAATCCTTAAGAAAAAAAATAAGCCTCCCAGCTGCAATTCCCAGGTCTCAAAAATAGAAACTCTTTCTCTTCCGAGTATCCCTGGCCAAATATGGAAAAATAGGGACCGCGAGCCCCTTAAAAGAAATATTTATTTTCTTGAAAAACATTCTCAGCAACCAGATGATAAGCAAACGTCACAATCAAAGTAGATAGTGGAAGGAACTTCGGAGGTCTCCAGTACAGCGGAAATATTCAGTACACCCATCTGCTGCAAACCAGGACCCGGAGGCTCACCTGAGTCCTCCTTGGTGGGATGATAAATAATACAAACGAGTCAATGGTGGATGTGACTCCAGTGGTACTTCCAAGATTTCATCCAAATACCTTTTAAACATATCTCTAGGCAAAACTAAGGGGGATTTAGGGAAATTAATCAGTCTCAAATTGGCAGAACGAACCGAGTTGTCCAAATGCTCAATCTTAGATGTCACCAAAGTCCTATCCTTTATAAACATTTCAGTGGAGCTTTCAACTCGATAATGAAGTCTAGATTTCGCTTCCGGCTAACCCTTGTGTTTTTATCAATAACAGTCATATTACTTTGAAGGTATGCTGCATTTGAGGGATGAAAGCTTCCCCTCATAGCTGACCATATGGCTCCCAGGGTAAAAGTAGCAGGCGGGACCAGAGGAGGCCAACGATCGAGAACCAGATGCACAGATCCACTGGCTCCAGGCTGTAAAGCAGGAACACGTCCAGCTGCCTCACCACCAGAGACCCCCAAGCCTGATCACTCGCAGCCGGCAATTTTCACAGGAGTAACTCTAATCCCGCGTTCAACCGGGGCGACTTCCCCCGTACTGGGCACGGCACGCCCATTCGTCTGTGAACCAACCACCCAGCGAATCTTAGGGTACTCATCGGCTGTCAGCAGCTGCGGAGGAATCCTTACTTCAGGGGATAACGAGATCTCTATGCCCGAATAGGATGCCGACTCTGGAGTCGAACTTGCAAGGCCCACTTCCAAAGAATTTGGTTGCGGTGTAGGCCACTGAAGAAATCCATCAGGCCAGTAAGGCAGATGTAGCAACCGGGACACGGGGGGGGGGGGGGGGGGAGAGAGGGGGGTTACCCAATTTCACCTTCTTCTTGCCCATAGCAGTTTGAGCACAAAGTCTGAGATCCACCATCTTCATTTCTGACCAGACTTGATAATTTTAACTGGCTAGCACTAAGTATTGGCTCTGTTTAGTTAAATTGTGCATGTTTCTGACTCCTCCCATATTAAACAGATCAACTTTGGGCCAGATGAATGGTCCAGTCAAAAGTTACTTCTGCTGTAATTCTGCACACAAGATTCAAAATTCTGGGTCAAAAGGTCTGAATTCTGCATGCTTTGTTTGTCAAAACAACAAAAGTATGTTGTTTTTTAGTTCCACTTCATTTAAAATACAATCCAGAAATAAAATATCACAAAAAAGTGCAACCTTTCCAATTATTGTGTGTAGAATTCCAGCAGGAGTAAAAAGTTAACTGGTCTGCAAATGAGAAAAGCAAAGATTTGTCTATTTCCCTCCTGAATGATCCAGACAACCCTTTGAAATAGGGGGCCCTAGTGTATTTTCTTTCATAAAATGCAGCGCTTCATAAACAACAAATCTAATACTGGGTTTAATATTAGGAACAGCAATATCACCAACCGGATGTTAGCATGCACGCCACCATACCGTCCCAACCTGTCCCTTACCTTGGGGCAGGAAGCAGGCATTGAGATCAAATTCAAGCATCAAGCGCTACCTCATCCCCACCGTGTACTTGCAAGCAAGTAACCCCAAGAGGGGGACTCAGCTAATTGGCTGCACTGCAGACAGGAGCAGGAACTCAAAACAGTTCTGGGCAGTGCGGGGGGGGGGCAGGCAAACCAGAGCAAGCCTGGCTCCACCCCCCAATTACGTAAAGGCAGCCCGCTAGCCAATTGACTGCATCCGTGAGCTGAAACGTAAAGGCGGCAACTGAGAGAAAGCTCCGCCCCTGTTCCCTCCCCCTCCCCCACCCAGCACTGCAAGAAGAAGGGAGATGGATCATACAGAGCTCAGCTGATTGGCTGCAGGAGGCAGGTGGGCGGATTCCCTGAGGCTCAGATGATTGGCTGTAGGGGGAAGGTGGAAAATGTATTCAGGTTTATGCGATTGGCTACAGATAATGCATACAAAAAAACCGCACCAGAGGCGCTCGTTGTATTGGCAACAGATCACCAGGAAGCAGCGCTGTTTGACTTCCAGGGTGGTTATGGTTAGTATGGGGTGAAAGATTAGTTTTCTTCTTCCGTAGCTGCACGAACAAGCGGGGATGTGATCAACGAGGCTTTAAACCATTATTGCCTCACATTACTATTTTTTTTAAGTGCCATCAAGTCAGTGTTGACTCATAGCGACCCAGCTACCTCTGGGTTTTCTTGGCAATGTAGCACCGGAAGTAGATTGCCAGCCTTTTCTTCCGAGGTAATGGAGGGTAAAGTGACTTGCCCAAGGTCACAAGGAGTACCAGTGGGAATTGAACCCTTGATCTTCTAGGTATGAGGCAGTTGCTCTAATCACTAGGTTACTCCTCCACACATTACTATTAAGTACCAGTATAATAAGCAAAAGGTGTCACATAAAGCAGGATTATTAAATCTATTTTCTGCAAAAGTACCTAAAAGGATTAAGGGTTACAAGTAAAGTTAGATTTTAACTTAAAACTATACCTACTTAAGCGGAAGCTTAAAAATCAGAGGCACTCTGATGGGACTGCTGGCTAGAGACTCTTTTGCCCTACAGTCCCAGATCACAAAGTAAGGGGTCCTGGGTTCACCAGCGTCACAGGATCTTTATCTGGGAGTATCAGGACCAAGATCCGAGATTCCAGGCAGAGAATCCCACATCTAGAGTTCTCCAGCTGATGATCTTCATTCTAGAACAAATTAACAGAAAAAATGACGACAGAAAAAGACCATATGGCCTATCTAGTCTGTCCTTCCATATCAACAACTACAACAGCCCCCTTTTTTCCTTTAGAGATCCTCTGTGTTTGTCCCATGCTGTTTTGAATTCAGATGCTGTCCTCATCTCTGCCACCTCCAATGGGAGACTATGCCATAGATCCACCACTCTTTCCGTAAAGAAATATTTCCGCATATCACTCCTGAATCTATCCCCCTTCACCCTCATCCCATGTCCCCTCGTGGCAGAACTTGCTTTCTATTGAAAGAGGTTCTCCCCCTGTGCATTTATGCCACGGAGGTATTTCCTTATTGTTCCTCCAGCTTAGTCCTCTACGTATGGGTAGTGCACCTCCTCCTGCAGCATGAAGACTGGACCAATCAAATTTCAGCATCACTGGCTCCAGCATCCTGGCTTTCCCTTCCACTCCAGTGTGTCCAGTCTTCATGCAGCAGGAAGATGTTTGTGAGCCTGGCTGGGCTCACTAGTCAGTCAGTTTAGGGCTTAGTTTTCTAGCTAACCTTTTGTTTTTTATTTCCTTGGTCCCTATTGGGGTTTCTTTTTCTTTGCTAAGAAAGGAGTACCTGTCTCTTTAAAATTTCTGTAGAAACCGGCACTCCGGAGGAGGGGGGGCTCAGCAAAGGTCTCTCTCCTGTTCAGCCAAAAGCCGCTTGCAGTTTCATTGCCTTTTCATTTTGCTTGGCTTGGATCTCTGTTCCCTAGACTGTTCGGGGCAGAGCTCCTGCGGCGGCTGTCCAGCGCCACAGTTCCTGTCAGGTAGGAACCTGTGCGGTTGGAAGTGCCGGCGGGCTTCACGGAGACAGACACGGTTTGTGCCACTGTCCCTGTCTTTGCCTCTATCGCGTTTTTACTCTTGCTTTCTTTGTTTTCGTTTATTTCTTAGTTTTTTTTTCTTTTGTGCGCTGTTTTCTTTTTCCCGGACCTTTGGCTCTCAGTGAAGGGGTGTTCTTCATCATCAGGGCCTTCCCCCGCCCTGGCCTTTTCGGCGCCAAAATCCTACAGAGCGCCAGAAATTGGTGTGTAACAGCGGCCATTTTGACCGTCGCGGTTCTCTTCTCCGTGCAGCCCACGTTGCCGGGTTCGGCTGTCCCGGAGTCACAGGCACCCTCTCCGGAGGACCTATTAACTGTGCCTCCGTTGTTTTCTTTGTTACTTTGGGATTTCTTTTATTTCTTTTTGATATTTCTGGACTCTCCCCTTCTGCGGGAGTGTTTTGGGCTGCTTGGTGTTGCTACTTAGCGTGCTGGGGAGCCTGCCTACTTTTTTTTTTTTTTTTTTTTTAAGGAAACTGAGAAAAAGAACTAAGAAGGAAAAGCCTGGGGTCTCTCCTTGCTGACAGCCTCCCAGTGTTTTGCTTGTAGATTCCTTCTTCTGGGACTCCGCGTTGTCTCCCTTCATAGTCTGGGGGCAAGTACTATCTTTCTACGCCCTTGGGAGGCCGGGTGTTTTGGCTTCCATGCCATCGGGGTCCCTGTGTGTTATTTGTGGATCTCGGAGGGGCGCTTCTACAGAGACGGGCATCTGTCAGCGCTGTGCCTCCGTGTCCCTCAGTATGGAGCAGCGGCTGGAGACTTCCTTGCCGATTTCTTCTCAGTCAACTCCCGCGACTATGGTGACGGACTCGCCCTTGGAAGGATCTTCGGGAGCGGCCCCCGCTCTTCCTGTAGGCGCGGGGACGCAGGCTGATCTCGGGGGTGCTTCCCTCTTGGAGGATTTTTCTCCCGACTTTATTTTATTGATGCATCAAGCTTTTTGTCGTAGGCGACAAGGGGTTGCAGTAGGTTCCCCTCTTGGTCAGGTGGCGACCGCGCAACCTACTGCTACGGAAAGTGTTTTATCAGGCGTACGGGCGGCCAAACGGCAGCGCCTGCAGGAGCCCCTGTTGTCCGATTCGGATTGGATAGAGGGAGAGGATCCGGAGTTGGACATGGAGGAGGAGGCCTTAGAAGAAGGCGAGCTCCCTGAGCCAGAAGATCAGGCGAAAATCATACAAGTCTTTCGCAGAGAAGAATTACCCGCGCTCCTTTCTGAGGCGCTTCAGACTCTTGGTCTGGCTCCAGCACCGCCAGCTGAGGAGGAAGATGGTGCGGATCCTATCATTCAGGCGGTACGTCAGACACAGGTGGTCTTCCCCATGCACAGTCATTGATCAGAATCGGGTCTCAAGGGGATGAAGATCATGCATAAGCTGTATCCGTTGGCAGACAAAGACCTCGACCGGTTCCATTCGCCTAAGGTGGATGCGGCGGTCTCGGCTGTAACTAAGAAGACCACGATCCCTGTCGAAGGTAGTGCGGCCTTGAAGGAGCCTCAGGACTGGAAAATGGACGGTTTGTTGAAACAATCGTTTGAAGCGGACGCCGTAGCGTTGCAGGCATCCATTTGTGGAGCTTGGATTGCTCGAGCCTGTCTTCGCTGGGTGCAGCGTATTCGTCAGGTGGCGGAGGCCGAGGACTTGAACGAGCTTCAGCGCTTGGAGTCTGGTTCGGCGTATTTGGCGGATGTCCATTACGACCTTATCCGGGCGCTCTCTAATAGCATGGGTTCCTTGGTGGCGACTCGCAGAGCCCTTTGGTTAAAGAGCTGGGCGGCGGATGCTTCTTCTAAGTCTCGCCTGGGCAAGTTACCTTTTAAAGGCAAACTGCTGTTTGGTGAGGATCTTGATAAGTTGGTCAAAGAGTTGGGTGAATCCAAGGGCGGTCGCCTACCCGAGGATCGCCCAAAGCGAGGTAGGTCCCTTCCTTCCCCTCAGGGTCAGTTTTGGGACTTTCGTAGATTTCGGTCGCCCCGTTTTGTGGGATCGCAGCGAGGTAGGTATCTCTCGAGGTCTCCGAGCTTTCAAGGGGCCTCTAGAGGATTCGCTGCTGCGGCCTCTACAGCCGCTCGCAAGCCCCAATGAAGGGCTGCGGGTCCAGGCGGAGATTACTGCGATTGGGGGTCTCCTTCGGCAGTTTCTCTCGGCTTGGACCCGTATCACGTCCGATCGCTGGGTTTTGGAAATTATTCGGGACGGGTATGCCTTGGATCTAGCCAGGCCCGTTCTCGATTCCTTCGTGGCATCCCCCTGCTGGGGCCCTCTCAAGACCGCTCATGTTCGGCAGACTCTCGATCGCTTGCTCCGGTTAGGAGCAGTGGTTCCCGTTCCACCGGCGGAGTATGGTCTCGGCAGGTACTCCATTTATTTCATGGTGCCAAAGAAGGATGGTGCTCTTCGTCCTATTTTAGATCTCAAAGGCGTGAATCGCTGTCTTCGAGTGCCACATTTTCGGATGGAAACCCTGCGGTCCGTGATCGTCGCCGCCCGCAAAGGCGAGTTTCTTACCTCTCTCGACCTGACCGAGGCCTATCTCCATATTCCTATCCGGGAGTCCCATCAGAAGTATCTCCGGTTCGCTCTTCCGTGGGGTCACTTCCAGTTCCAAGCCTTGCCTTTCGGACTGGCCACCGCTCCTCGGGTGTTCACCAAAATCATGGTGGTGGTGGCGGTGGCCTTGCGTCAGGAGGGAGTGCTGGTTCATCCATATCTGGACGATTGGTTGATACGCGGAAAGACTCGCTCGGAGTGCGAGACAGCCACGGCGAGGGTCGTCAGGCTTCTGCAGTCCCTCGGCTGGGTAGTCAACCCGGGCAAGAGTCACTTGGATCCAACTCAGTTGCTCGAGTACCTGGGGGTACTATTCGATACTTGCAGGGGGGCCGTGTTTCTCCCGGAAAGGAGAGTGTTTGCTCTCCAGACTCTCATGCGCCGCTTTCGGAGGGCCTCAGCTCTGTCAGCTTGGCACTATCTGCAACTGTTGGGAACGATGGCGGCATCCTTGGAAGTGGTGCCTTGGGCTCGCTTCCACATGCGCTCGTTACAAAGGGCCTTACTCCGTCGCTGGTCCAATCAGGTCGATTCGTTGAACAAGCGTCTTCCCTGCCCGCGGATGGTTTGCAAAGATCTAAAATGGTGGCTGTGCCCATCCTCGCTTCAAGCGGGGATGCCCTTGGAACAGCCGGACTGGGTTCCCCTGTTGACAGATGCCTGTCTAACGGGCTAGGGCGCGCACTGCGGGGAGCAAGTGACGCAGGGTCTCTGGTCCCAGCGGGAGAGCGGTTGGTCGATCAATCGTTTGGAGCTGAGAGACGTTCGGTTGGCGCTGCAAAGTTTCGAGGTCCAGGTAACGCACCGGGCGGTGCGAGTTCTCTCCGACAATGCCGCAACCATAGCTTACATAAATCGGCAAGTAGGTACCGGAAGCGTGGGCTTGGAAGCGGAAGCCCAGTTGCTGTTCGCGTGGATAGAGCCCCAGTTGCTGACGATCTCGGCGGCGCACATTGCAGGGAAGGACAATGTCACAGCGGATTTTCTCAGTCGCGTTCATGTGGATGCCGGCGAATGGGAGTTGAATCCTGCCGTATTCCAACAGTTAGTGCGTCGTTGGGGTCAGCCTGTGATGGACCTGATGGCCACCTTTCGTTCTGCAAAGGCTCCTCGCTTCTACAGTCGACGGCGAGAACCCATGTCCGAGGGCATCGATGCTCTGTTACAGACCTGGCCCACCGCAGGCCTTCTTTATGTGTTTCCCCCATGGCCTCTTCTGGGACGGGTGATTCAGCGGATCGAGTCTCACAGGGGACGGGTATTGTTGATAGCGCCGGATTGGCCCCGTCGTCCCTGGTATGCCGACCTGGTACGGTTGTTGAGCGTTTCTCCGTGGCGGCTTCCCCTTGCTCTGGATCTGTTGTGTCAGGGTCCTCTTCGCATGCCGCAAGTGGAGAGATTCTCTCTTACGGCCTGGCTATTGAACGGTCGAGGCTAAGGAAGAAAGGTTATTCGAAGTCCGTTGTGGCGACGTTGCTTCAGGCACGAAGAAGGTCCACTTTGCTAGCTTATGTCCGAGTTTGGCGTATTTTTGAGGATTGGTGTTCCAGGCGTCAGGTTCGGGCGGCTACGGCCTCTCTTCCGGTGGTATTGGATTTTTTGCAGGACGGTTTTGATAAGGGTTTGGCCACCAGTTCCTTGCGGGTGCAGTTAGCGGCTCTTTCCTGTTACAGGGGTAAAGTGCAGGGGGTCGCGCTGGGCACCCATGCTGATGTCCGTTTCCTGAAGGCGGTTTCTAGACTGCGCCCTCCGCACCGTATTTCCGTCCCTGCGTGGGACCTCAACTTGGTCTTGCGTGCGCTTACTGCCGCTCCGTTTGAGCCCCTCTCTCGAATTTCGGTGAAGGATTTGACCCTTAAGACGGTGTTTCTTGTGGCGATTTGTTCAGCGCGGCGCATTTCCGAGCTTCAAGCTCTTTCTTGCAGGGAGCCTTTCCTATCTTTCTCGGATCAGAAGGTGGTTCTGCGGCCAGTGCCTTCTTTTTTGCCTAAAGTGTCTTCTCCTTTTCACTTGAATCAGGTGGTATCGCTCCCGGTGTTGCACGCATCGGGGGAGCAAGCCTCTGATCGCGGTCTTAGTCGTTTGGACCTTAAGAGAGTTTTGCGTTGGTATTTAACGGTCACCGAAGCCTTCCGCAAGTCGGACCGTTTGTTTGTCCTGTTCGGCGGTTCCAGGAAAGGTGAATCGGCAGCGAAAGCCTCCATTTCTCGGTGGATTAAAGAGGCGATTGTTTCAGCCTATCTGTTGCAGGGGCGTATTGCGCCGCTAGGGTTGAGGGCTCATTCTACAAGAGCTCAAGCGGTGTCCTGGGCGGAATATAGCTTGGTTTCGCCGGTGGAGATTTGTAAAGCGGCGACGTGGTCGTCCCTACACACTTTCAGTAAGCACTATCGTCTTGATGTCTTGGCGGCACGTGATGCCTGTTTTGGCTCCGCGGTCTTGCGTGCCGGTTGGCGGAATCCCTCCCGTTAAGGCTGCTCTGTTACATCCCATATGTAGAGGACTAAGCTGGAGGAATGATAAGGAAATAGTAATTACACCTACCTGGTAATTGTAGTTCCTTGAGTGACGACAGCTTAGTCCTCCTTCCCTCCCTTGGGGCACTGTTTTGCCTCGGCACGCATTTGGTACGGGAGTCAGTATTTACAGGTGAGTGTTTTAGGTGTTTCTTATTTGCCTTTTTTGTTCTCGCTGACTGCTTCTGGTGCGGCAGGCGGGGGACCCTCAGTTGGCTGTTTTTTGTTTTTTCCTTCCCCTCTTGTAGGGATGGATGCAGTCTGATGTGATTTCTGTATGTATCACTTAAAAAAAAAAACGGATCTTTCGCAAATTACACGGCATACTAAATCATTGCATATTTTCTTAAAGGTTAGCTATCTGAGTTTGCTTTGACAGTAGTTCACTGGAGTGGAAGGGAAAGCCAGGATGCTGGATCCAGTGATGCTGAAATTTGATTGGTCCAGTCTTCATGCTGCAGAAGGAGGTGCACTACCCATACGTAGAGGACTAAGCTGTCGTCACTCAAGGAACTACAATTACCAGGTAAGTGTAATTACTATTTAAACATCTCAATCATATCACCTCTATCCCGCCTTTCCTCTAAGGTGTACACATTAAGATCCTCAAGTCTGTCCTCATATGCTTTATAATGAAGGCCACTAATCATTTTAGTAGCCAGCCTCTGCACTGACTCCCATCCTGTTTATATCTTTTTGAAGGTGTGGTCTCCAGAATTGCACACTATATTCCAAATGAGGTCACACCAAAGACTTATACAGAGGCACTATCACCTCCTTTTTTCGGCTAGCCATTCCTCTCCGTATGCACCCAAGCAGCCTTCTTGCTTTTGCCATTGCCTTTTCTACCAGTTTAGCTACTTTAAGATCATCAGACACAACCACGCCTAGGTCCCGCTCTTCTTTAGTGGACAAAAGTACTTCACCCCTATACTATATTGCTCCCTTGGATTGCTGCAGCCCAAATGCATGACCTTACATTTTTTAACATTAAATCCCAGCTGCCAAATTCTAGACCATTCTTCAAGCTTAGCTAGATCCCTCTTCATGTTATCTACACCTTCCTGGGTGTCTACTCTATTGCAGATTTTGGTATTACCCGCAAAGAGGCAAACCTTACCCGACAGCCCTTCCGCTATATCACTAACAAAGATGTTAAAAAGAATCAGACCAAGGACAGATCCCTGGGGCACACCACTGGTAACTTCCTTCTTCTCAGAGTGAGCTCCATTTACCTGTACCTTTTGTCACCTCCCACTCAACCAATTTCTAACCCAAGCAGTAACTTCAGGGTCCATCCCTAGGGTGCTCAGTTTGTTTATAAGTCGCCTGTGAGGAACAGTGTCAAAGGCTTTACTGAAATCTAAATACACCACATCTAGGGCTCTCCCTGGTCACCCAGTCAAAGAAATCAATCAGATTTGTCTGACAAGACCTGCCTCTGGTGTATCCATGCTGCCTCGGATCCTGCAATCCACTGAACTCCAGAAACCTCACTATCTTCTCTTTCAGCAACATTTCTAATAATTTACTCACCACCGAAGTTAAACTATTCGGCCTGTAGTTTTCAACCACATCCTTACTTCCACTTTTGTGTAAAGGCACCACATGAGCCTCTCTCCAGTCCTTTGGCACCACTCCAACGAGGCATTGAAAAGGTCAGTCAGTGGAGCTGCTAGAATGGCCCCAAGTTCCCTCAGTATTCTAGGATGTATCCCATCCAGTCCCATCGCTTTGTCTACTTTAAGTTGAGATAGTTTCTCACAAACAGAGTCTTCTGAAAATTGTTCAAGATGCCCCTCGCTTCTCTTCCAGTTTGTGGGTGTTTTCTGAGGTCCTGTTCCTGGTTCTTCATCTGTGAATACAGAACAGAAATATTTGTTAAGCAATTCCGCTTTATCTTCATCAGCTTCTACATATTCCTCCCCTTCATCCTTGAGTCTGACAATACCACTTTTGGCCTTCCTCTTCTCACTAACATATCTGAAAAATGTCTTATCCCCACATTTTATTGCATTGGCTATTTCCTCCTCTTTTTGAATCTTTGCTTTCCTGACTACTTTGCTAGCTTCTCTAAGTTTTTCCAAATATAGATGCCTGTCTTCCTCTTTCTGTGATCTCTTGTATTTCATGAAGGCCTCCCTCTTTTTCTTCACTTTTTCAGCTACTTCTTTCATTAGCCATAGCGGTCTCCTTTTCCTTGTACCTTTATTTACCATTTTAACAAAAAGGTTGGTTGCCCTTAAAATATCCCCTTTCAGTTTTGCCCACTGTTTTTCTACATCCCCCAGCTGTTCCCATCCTGCTAACGACTCCCTGAGGTATTGGCCCATCTTGGCAAAGTTTGTTTTCCTAAAGTCTAAGACCCTCACTTTTGAATGGATTCTAACAGCCTAAGTCCTAATACTGAACCACACCATCTGGTGATCACTGGATGCAAAATGATCTCATACTATAACATCAGAAATACTTTCACCATTGGTAAGCATCAAGTTCAGTATGGCCCCTTCACGTATGGGGTCTGTTAACCAATTGCCTGAATAGTTCTCCCTGTAGAGAATCCAGGATCTCCTTACTTCTAGATGATACTGCAGCAGGAATGGGCCAATCAACATCTGGCATATTGAAATCCCCTATCAGTAGCACTTCCCCTTTCCTAGCAATGCTGCGTATGTCTTCAATTAACTCTCTGTCCACCTCTTCCTCTTGTAAGGGAGATCTGTATATCACGTCAATGCAAATAGATTTCTCTTTCCCTCTTTCTAGTTTAACCCACAGTGCCTCCTCTCTCCCTTTTAAGCTCTGTAATTCCAAAGCTTTAATAGTAGTTTTTACATATAGTGCCACTCCTCCTCTCCTTCTTCCTACCCTGTCCTTTCTGAATAAAGTATAGCCAGGTATAGTTACATCCCAGTCATGGTTTTCTGTGAATCATGTTTCTGTAACTGCCACTAAATCCAAGTCAGCCTCTCCCATTAAAGCTTCAACATCTGGGATCTTATTTATACACACCGCTTTCCATATTTTACCCATTTCCATAAAGGTATTTAATGTATCACTTACCTGGGGGCTTTCTTTACCCATCCCCAACGAATCTAGTTTAAAGCCCTCTTCAGTAGATTAGCCAGTCTACTACTGAAGATGCACCGACCTTTCTTGGACAGATGGACACCATCTCTGCTCTGCAACCCTTGGAACAGCATCCCATGGTCCAGCTCTCGATGACACCATCCACACAGCCATGCATTCATCTCTAGGATGCAAGCCTCTCTGCCTTGGCCTTTACCCTCAACAGGGAGGGAGAATTGAAGAGAACAGCACCTGTGCACCTATCTACTTCACCCTCTGTCCCAGAGCCATGAAGTCACTTTTGATACGCTCAGAGGGATACCTGGCAGTATCATTTGTTCCGACATGGATTAGCAACATTGGGTAATAGTGGGCTTGATGAGTCTCGGCAAGCTCTTCGTAACATCTTGGCTCCAAGCAATGTTCCCTCTAATTTTCTGTAGGCTGTGTGCGCATAAAATATCAGCTGTGTGCAGCTTTTGAAGGAAGGTTAAATTTTTGTGCGCCACATAACGACACTCGGAGTTATATACTTTAAAATTTGACTGCACGTCAGAATACAGTATGTACACCACATTGATTTTAATCAAATTAAATGAAAATAGACGATTACTAAATGAAGCGGGAAATTTCTAGTAATTACAATCATAACTTAACTTTTAAGTCATCTGTGTTGTTTTCTATCAGAATCAGAGCCATAATTTTTGTGCGCTCTGTTGTAAAGTATGTGCGCTCGCTCGGCAAGGTGTGTGCGCGCGCACACACGCGCACAGCTTAGAGGGAACAGTGGCTCCAAGTTCCAGGAACCCTGTAACCAGGATACCCAGGCCTGAAATCCCTGGAAGCAACACCTCAACTTCTAAATGCTAATGAGAACCAGTGGACAAAACAGGTACTATATGTGGGCCAACACCTGAAGCTAGTACTCCTGGCCTCACAACCGCCAGACCTGAAAGTTCAGCATTTATTTATTTAGACAGTTTTGTATACCACCTTATCCTTCAATCAATGTGGTCACAACACAATTGGGGGATACATTTAACACGAGAGGATATGAGACACATACACTAATACAAAACAGAGGCCCTTTTTATTTATTTATTTACATTCTCTTATATACCGCGCTATTCTGCATCAGTGCGGTTTACATTGAACTGAAATTACATTGAACAGGGCATTATAACTTGGAGATAACTATTTTACAGGGAACATGGTCTATGGAGGATTAAGTGGCTTGCCCAAGACCACAAGGAGCCCCTGTGGGACTAGAAACCCCAGTCCTTCCAGCCCAAGGTTGCTGTCCTCTAGTGGGATTTGAACCACTGACCTTCTGGCCTGTGGTACCTTGCCCCAACCACTAGGCCACTCCTCCCTATCTTTAAATCTTTAAATTTACAGTATCTATAAATCTCGGCCCCAGCCCAGGAGTTAACTATTATCCTTCTGCCCATAGACACCTATTATACAGAAAAATGCTTTAAATTTTAATTTCATAAGAACATAAGAAATGCCATACTGGGTCAGACCGAGGTCCATCAAGCCCAGTATCCTGTTTCCAACAGTGGCCAATCTAGGTCATACGTACCTAGCAGTTTCCCCAAAAGACACAGGTTCTGCAGTGCTTGTACTAGGTCAAGCATTGATATCCTGGGTCCCTTTTTAATAGTGGTTTATGGACCTTTCCTCCAGGAACTTGTCCAAACCTTTTTTAAACCCAGCTATACTAACAGCCCTTACTACATCCTCCGGTAACAGATTCCAGAGTTTGATTACACGTTGAGTGAAGAAATATTTTCTCTTATTTGTCTTAAATAGTTTATCCTGTAGCTTCATTACATGTCCCCTAGTCCTTCTATATTCTGATAGCGTAAACAATTGATCCACGTTTATCCGTTCCACTCCATTCATTAATTTATAGACCTCTATCATATCTCCCCTCAGCCGTCTCTTTTCCAGGTTAAAGAGCCCTAACCTTTTTAGCCTCTCTTTATAGGAGTAGCCTTCCATCCCCTTCACCAATTTGGTGGCTCTTCTCTGTACTTTTTCTAATAACTCTATGTCCTTTTTAAGATACGGTGACCAGAATTTCCTTTTAAAGTTCCAGTAATTGAGAACAGTATTATGTTTAAAACACATTTTTGCACCAGATTAACTAATTGCAGCATCAGTAGTAAAAATAGCGTAGTGGTGTACCATGCTCAAGTGTCAATGTTTACGTTTTTGCCACCACCCCCTCCCCCCCCCCCGCCGCCGCCCACGGCAGTCTAGTCCCACCTGACAGCAGCAAAGCACATCAGATAATGCAGCAAGACTAGTGTTTCTCTATATCTGATTTTCCTGCCACCAGGGCCTCTTCTATGTATTTATTTTTTGAGACAATTATGTGCTTAACTTAGCTTAACTCAGGGGGAAATTTCTCCAAATGGGTTTGTTTTGTGCACAGATTTGGAAAACAACATACATAGAAACATGACGACAGAAAAAGACCACATGGCCTGTCTAGTCTGTCCTTCCATATCAACCACAACAGTCCCATTTTTTCCTTTAGAAATCCCGTTTGTCCCATGCTTCTTTGAATTCAGATACTGTCCTCATCTCTACCACCTCCACTGGGAGACTATTCCACGGATCCACCACTCTTTCTGTAAAGAAATATTTCTACATATCACTCCTGAATCTATCCCCCTTCACCCTCATCCCATGTCCCCTCATAGCAGAACTTGCTTTCAATCGAAAGAGGCTCTCCTGTGCATTTATGCCACAGAGGTATGTAAACATCTCAATCATATCACCTCTATCCTGCCTTTCCTCTAAGATGTATATATTAAGATCCTTAAGTCTGTCCTCATATGCTTTTAGTAACCACCCTCTTTACGGACTCCAGCCTGTTTATATCCTTTTGAAGGTGTGGTCTCCAGCATTGCACACAATATTCCAAATGAGGCCGCACCAAAAACTTATACAGAGGCACTATCACCTCCTTTCTTCTGCTGGCCATTCCTCTCCCGATGCACCCAAGCATCCTTCTAGCTTTTGCCGTCGCCTTTTCTACCTGTTTAGCTACTTTAAGATCATCAGACACAATCACGCCTAGGTCCCACTCTTCTTTAGTGGACAAAAATACTTCACCCCCTATACTATATTGCTCCCTTGGATTGCTGCAGCCCAAATACACAACTTTGCATTTTAACATTAAATCTCAGCTGCCAAATTCTGGACCATTCTTCAAGCTTAGCTAGATCCCGCCTCATCTTATCTATACCTTCCTGTAGGGGCGGCTCTATAATGACGCCGAGTGAGGCCGTGGCCTCAGGCAGCAACTTTTTGGGGGGTGGCAAAAATTGTCCCCAAAAAGACAGCCTCACTCGGCCTTCAAAAAAAAAAAAATAAATCAAGCCGCTGCAGCAGCAGCAGAATGAAGTGCCCCACGGTTCCCGCACCTCCCCAGCAGTGCTCTCAGCGCCGGCCTGCTTTTCAGCACCGCGAAGAGAGTTTCCTTTTCTCGCAGCTCCGTTATTTGAACCCGCCAGCGCTGATGGGAATCATCCTTCCTGTTTCCCATCAGCGCCAGTGGGCTCAAATAACAGAGCCGCAAGAAAGGGAAACTCTCCCTTCGCGGTTCTGAAAAGTAGGCCAACGCGGAGAGCACTGCCGGGGGAGGCGCGGGGACCGCAGGGCACTTCATTTTGCTGCTGCTGCGGTGGCAGTGGCTCCAACTCTGGCTCGATGTTTTTTCTTTTTTTAAAAAAAAATTAAATTTCCTTTTGAATGTCGGGCTGGGCTGCGCTGGGGGGGGAAGGGGGATTGATGGGGAGGGAAGGTTAGGACTGGAAATGGGCTAATGGGGGGGTTAGACCTGGAAATAGGCTGATCAGGAGGGGGGGCTAGGATTGGTAATGTGCTGATGGGGTTAGGTCTGGAAATGGGATGATTAGGGGGGCTAAGACAGAAATGGGCTGATTGGGGGGCTAGGACTGGAGTGGGCTGATAAGGGAGATAGGACTGGAAATAGACTGGGACTGGAAATGGGCTAATGGGGGAGGGGAGGGGAGGGGAGGAGAGTGCTGCTGTCCCTGGAAAAAACTAGGGGCTAGGGCTACAAATGGGCTGATGCGGGTGTATGGGAGAATAGGACTGGAAGAGAGTGGATACTGAGAGGGTCTACCAGTGGAAGGAGGGGGCAGGAAGGGAATTGACATGGGGGAAGGAGGGGCTGGAAAGGAGCTGATATGGCGGGGGAAGGAGGGGCCTGGAATGGAGCTGACACTTGGGGATGGGAGTGGTAGGTGGTTGGGTAATGGGGAGGAGGCTGGAAGGGAGCTGACATGCCAATGGCGCTGGAAGGGGGATGGACAGAGGGTAGGGCGACTGGAAGGGAGCTGACTGGGGGGGGGGTGGCACTGAGAGTGGACGTGAGTTGATACCTATGATGGTATTTGGAATAGAAGTGGCTGGACAGTGGGGAAGGAGGGGGACTGGAAGGGAATGTACACCAGTGACAGTCGTGGGAATGCAAGGTGGTTGACATTGGAAGGTACTGGGAGGGGAGGACTGGAAAGGGGGCTGATACTGGGGAGGGCTACTGGAACTGGAAATGGGCTGATGGAAGGAAGTGAAGAAAACAAAAGAAGAGATAAGAAATGGCAGATGGACCATAGACCACAGAAAGAGAGCTAAGAGAAGACAGGAAAGCAGAAGCCTCAGATCGGGACCAGCATGATCAGAGAATAAAATGGTCAGACAACAAAGGTAGAAAAAATAATTTTATTTAATTTTAGTGATTGGACTTTGTGCTATTTTTATATTTTACACAGTATTGGGGAACTGCATCTCTTATTTATCTGATGTTGCACTGCATGTGGACTCTGTCTTCTTGGGGTTTCAGTTTAAATTTTGTCTACATATTTTTAATTTTACTTTAGATTGTGGTTACTTATTCCATACTTTGTGAGGGTCGATGTTGTGAGTGTGTGACTGAGGTCAGGTGTTCTATTAACATGGAGTTTGTACATAAAGATCTATACTGTATTGTAGTAATTTGACTTATTCAGCTTTTCAAATAGGTGTATGGATGTTTCAGGGCCCACTGTAGTATTTACAGTGATGCTTTTTTTGGATGGGCTCCTTATGTGATTTTTGGAAGTTTGTGCTGATATGGTATGGTATGGTAGGTTTGCTCTTTGATGTCGGGTTTTGTATTAGTTCGCAATATGCCTGGTACTGGAGAATAGTGGTTGTTGTTTTTGTTGTTAGTGAGATGATCAGAATCAGATTTTTTTTTTTTTAAATATTGAGCTCTGTGGGTGAATGTCCTGGTTCTGCTCTGCACCTACTGTGAATGCAAAATATATATTGAAAAAGAAAAAGCAAGAACCGTAACGCAGTTTATAACAAAATAAAAATGAGTTATAATTTAGTTTTATAAAATGTGCTGTTGGTTCTTGCTGTCTTTTAGTTCCTTGGTGTGCAAACAGGACCGTACCCAGCCCTGTGCAAACGGTGCAGCCGCACAGGCTTGGGGGCGCATTTCGGCTGTCTGCTGTTGCTCTGCCACCGCTGGTAGGACAATAGCAGGTAGCCGAAATGCGCCCCCCAAGCCTTTTCGCAGCACTTTAAGCAGGTCTGGTCCCTCCCTCCTCCAATGCCATGTCAGAGCAGGGAGGGACAGATCTGCTTAAAGTGCCGGCACCTTTCAGATTGGGTGCATGCCCCCCTCCTCCTCTCCATACCTCCGTCCAGCGCTGCCTGCTCTTTCCCTGCTGCCGGCGCCACCTTGAAAAAAACAGAGGGGGGCAGGAGCAGGGAAAGAGCAGGCAGCGCTGGATGCAGGGATGGAGGGAGAGGGGGGACATGCACCCGAGCTGCAAGTCGCACAGGGCGCGATTGCAGCTCGTTACGGTCCTGTGTACAAACATCTTGTATTTCCTCAATATATTCTAATCGGCTTTTTGGTTTGGTTGTTTCTGATTGGATTTCTGAAAAAGCCCCGCCCACCTGTAAGGTTGGGGGGCGCACCATCTCATTCTTCGCCTCAGGCAGAAGATTGCCTGGAGCCGCCCCTGCCTTCCTGGGTGTCTACTCTATTGCAGATTTCCTTATCGTTTCTCAAGGGCCAGTCCAGAACAGATGGGTAGTCAAATCTCCCTCCTCTAGCAGCTGAGGACTGAATACTGGTTGCCAGGTTACCCAGCCCCCCCCTGGAGGCAGCAAGGCAGTCTTATTGTCCTCAGCAGCTGAGCTGGATGTGTGGAGATTTGGCTCCCCACAACGGTTCTGTTTGTATTTCTTCTTTTATTAATTTTTTGTTATTTTATAAGGAAGAGTTTCACATTAGGCTTAGTGCTTTGCCCTAGCTGGGTATTTTAGCACTGCTCTGTACTTCAGACTGGCTATTATTTCTCTTCGGCGCTGCTTACCAGTGTGCTAATCTCAGAGTATGGGGCAGAGCCTGTCTCCTCTACTCTGTTAGTGGCGATTGTGGGAACCAGACCTGGGAGCCCCAGATACTGGTGTCCTTCTGCGCTGTCTCTCCTGCCCTTCTTTCCACTAGCAGCGGTTGTCGGGGTCTCAGGAGCTGTTTCACTGATCCGGCATTTGTGCAGGTATTTTTTTTTCGGAACGCCGCACCGTTTCCCTTTCATTTTGCTTCCGTCTTCCTTCCCGCGGGCGGTTTTCAGCGGGGGCTGTGCATCGCGGTTTTGTCTCTGGTGTTTGAAGGTCTCCCTACTGCGGATTCGTGCCGGCAATGCAGGAACAGTTGGGAGAACAAATGGACCGCATTTCCTCAGCGTAGCCATCTGAGAAATGCGCGGGAACGGCGGCCATCTTAGGTGCTTCTGCCGTTTCTTCAGTCCCTCTTGCTAAGCCGGCCAAGCGCAAAGCTAAATCTAAGCATACCACGGTGGAACCGGATCGGCCTGTGGTGGCAGCCATGCCACAGGTACTTGATACTTTTCTTTCTCCGGAGTTTATTCTCGCTTTTCACAGGGCTTATCTGTTTCAGAAAGCTCAAACTCCTGTGCCAGTGGTGGCAGATTCACTCCTAACGCCTCAGGCTGAGGTTTCTTGCAGGGCAGAGCCTAGAGAAGGGGTTTCTTCTTTGCCACCTCTTAATGATTCTAAGGTGGATAACATTTTTCTGGCCGCAGAGGTTCTGGGGCCAGAGGAGGGAGAGCTCCTAGCAGACCCGGATTGCGATTCCTGGCCCACTGAATTAGAAGAAGGGGAGTTGGGGCCGGGGGAGGACCCTAATGTTTTTCGGGTTTTTAGAAGGGAGGAGTTATCGGCCCTGATCGCTCAGTCTCTGTCTGCTCTCAGTCTTCTTCCTCCGGTGGCGCAACAGGAACCTTTGGAGGATCCCTTGTTACAGGGTTTCCGGTCTGAGCAGAAATGTTTTCCCTTCCACAGAGTCATAAAGCAGATGATAGACTCAGAATGGGAATTCCCGGAGGCTTCCTTGCGAGGAGCGCGGATGATGGCTCGTTTGTATCCTGTGCCTCCGGAGGAACGGGAGCTCCTGCGTATGCCTAAGGTTGATGCTCTGGTGTCGGCGGTCACCAAGAAAACCACCATTCCCGTGGAAGGTGCTGCGGCCCTTAAAGATATGCAAGATCGTCGGCTAGAGGCGCTTTTGAAGCAGACCTTTGAGGCCAGCGCCTTGGCACTGCAAGCGTCCGTGTGCGGAGCATTCGTCTCTAGAGCTTCTATTAGGTGGAGTCAGCAGACTTCGACTCCCGAGGGGGACTCTGCTCCTCCTATCCAAGGGGCTCAGCTAGAATCGGCGGCAGCTTATCTCGCGGATGCCTTTTATGATTTGATTCGTATTTCCGCAAAAGCTATGGCTTCCACGGTTGCCGCCCGTCGCTTTCTTTGGTTGCGCAATTGGGCGGCGGATGCTTCTTCCAAAGCCCGTCTCAGTAAACTGCCTTATAAGGGTAAGCTTCTCTTTGGCGAAGCGCTAGAGAAGATTGTTAAGGATTTAGGTGACTCCAAGGGAGGACGCCTTCCCGAAGACCGTCCTCGGGCGGTTAAGCAGTCCTCTTTTTCGCGAGGTCAGGGACGTGACTTTCGCCGTTTTCGGGGAGCTCGCTTTACTCCTTATCAGCGAGGTCGGTTTCAATCTCGGGGCCAGTCCTTTCGAGGCGCTAGATGTTCCGGAAGGGGCTACTTCGGAACCGCCTCCCCTGCCCTTAAGAAGCCACAATGAAGCGAGGCCGGTCCAGGCGGAGCTCCCGGTAGGGGGTCGTTTGCAGGCGTTTGTCTCCGCTTGGGCCGCCATTACCACCAACAGGTGGGTGCTCCAGATTATCCGAGAGGGGTATGCCCTCGAGTTCGCTTGTCCTCTGGCAGACGCCTTCGTTTTCTCTCCTTGCGGTCTGCTGGACAAACGGAGAGCGGTCCACGACACGTTGCAGCGCTTATTGCAGCTCCAAGCCGTGGTGCCCGTCACTCGGGACCAGTGCGGCTTCGGTCGATACTCGATTTATTTCGTGGTTCCCAAAAAGGAAGGCTCTTTTCGGCCCATTTTGGATCTGAAGCATGTCAACCGGTGTCTACGAGTCTCTCATTTCCGGATGAAAACTTTGAGGTCAGTAATTCGCTCCGTGCGTCCGGGAGAGTTTCTCTCTTCCATCGATTTGACAGAGGCCTACCTCCACATTCCTATCAAGCTGCAGCATCAGCGCTTTCTTCGTTTTGCGGTTCCCATGGGGCATTTCCTAGTTTCAGGCTTTGCCTTTCGGTCTAGCAACGGCACCACGCACCTTCACCAAGGTGATGGTGGTCGTGGCGGCGGCTCTTCGCAGGGACGGTGTCCAGGTTCATCCTTATCTGGACGACTGGTTGATTCGGGCGGCGTCGAGAGCGGAGTCACTCACGGCGACCGCTCGGGTGGTTTCTTGTCTCGAGAACCTCGGTTGGATTGTAAACCAGGCCAAAAGTCGTCTGCAGCCGGTTCAGCGGCTTCCTTATCTGGGAGCGTTTTTCGCCACAGACAGGGGGCTCGTCCTCTTGCCTCCGGAACGTGTTCGGAAGCTTCTCGCTCACGTGTCGGGGTTTTTGCGTCTTCTCGCGCCAACAGCTTGGAAGTACTTGCAGTTGCTAGGTCTGATGGCAGCCGCCTTGGATCTGATGCCATGGGCCCGAGCGCACATGCGGCCACTCCAGCATGCCCTGCTGTCACGCTGGTCTCCGCAGCGTCATCCGCTCTCCCGGCGCTTGAGCTGTCCCGAACAAGTCAGGCTCAGTCTTCAGTGGTGGTCGGATCCGGACCATCTTCTGGCGGGCGTTCCGCTGTCCCTCCCGGATTGGATTTTGGTCACTACCGATGCCAGTCTGACCGGTTGGGGGGCACATTGTTTGGCTCACATAGCACAGGGCGTCTGGTCGCCGGAGGAGACGCTGTGGTCCATCAATCGTCTGGAACTCCAGACGGTCTATATGGCGCTGCTAGCTTTTGCCGAGCTGCTGGAGGGGAAGCCGGTTCGCGTCTTCTCCGACAATCTAGTGACAGTTTCCTACATAAATCGCCAGGGCGGAACGGGGAGTCTCCCTCTCCTGGAAGAGAGTCAACGCTTGTTTCAATGGGCGGAGTTGCACCTCACGGCGCTTTCCGCGTCTCATGTGGCAGGAAAGAGCAATGTGCAAGCCGACTATTTCAGTCGCAATCTGTTGGATCCGGGAGAGTGGGAGCTCCATGCAGATGTTTTTCGCGAGATCACATTGCGTTGGGGTCACCCGATCATGGACTTGATGGCAACTCTTCGCAATGCAAAGACAAGGCGTTTTTACAGCCGGCGCAGAGAACATATGTCGGAGGGGCTCGACGGCCTCGTTCAATCCTGGCCGTCGGGGCAACTTCTCTATGTGTTTCCGCCGTGGCCGTTAGTCGGCCCGGTTGTTCACAGGGCAGCCTCTCACGACGGGCGAGTGATCCTTATTGCTCTGGATTGGCCCAGGCGTCCTTGGTATGCCGACCTGATGCGGCTTCTGGTGGAGCCGCCGTGGCGGTTGCCCGCTCGGACGGACTTACTGCCTCAGGCGGATCAATTTTCGCTTACGGCATGGCTCTTGAGCGGGAAAGGTTGCGCCGCAAGGGTTATTCGTCAACCGTGATCACTACCTTGTTGCAGTCCCGTAAGCGCTCCACGTCGTTGGCTTACATCCGCATGTGGCGCGTGTTTGAAGCCTGGTGTGCTGAACGCACCTTGCGGGCCCGTGGTTCTTCTATTCCGGATATTCTCGCCTTTCTTCAGGGCGGACTAGAGAAGGGGCTTGCTCTGGGCACCCTTAAGATGCAGTTGGCGGCGCTGATGGTTTTTCGAGGTCCGATTCGCGGATCGCGTCTTTCCTCGCATCCGGATGTTATTCGATTTCTTAGAGCGGCTCGGCATATTCGTCCTCCTGTTCGGCAGGTAATTCCTCCTTGGGATTTGAATATGGTGCTCGAGGCTCTCACTGTCTCTCCTTTTGAACCGCGTTCCTCCAGTTCTATCCGGGAGTTCTCCTGTAAAACAGCTTTTTTGGTAGCCTTGTGTTCTGCTCGTCGCATTTCCGATTTGCAGGCGCTTTCGTGTCGGCCGCCCTTTCTGCAGTTTTCGGTGGAGAAAGTGGTTTTGCGTCCGGTTCCGTCTTTTCTGCCTAAGGTAGTGTCAGCCTTCCATCTCAACCAGACAGTTACTCTGCCCACCTTTATAGTGTCGGGGGCCGAGGCTTCTTTGGATCGTTCTCTGAGGAGATTGGATTTGGGGCGTGTGCTCCGTCGGTATCTTAAGGAGACGGCCTCGTTTCGGCGATCCGATCGGTTGTTCGTGCTATATGGGGGGCCGTCCAAGGGGAAAGTGGCCTCCAAAGCTTCCATCGCGCGTTGGGTGAAGCAGGCCATTAGAGTCGCGTATGAATCCAGTGGTAAAACCATGCCTGTCGGTCTTAGGGCTCATTCTACCAGAGGTCAAACGACTTCGTGGGCGGAGTCGGCGTTGGTTCCTCCAGTAGATATTTGTCGAGCGGCGGCCTGGTCTTCTCTCCATGCTTTTTCACGTCATTATCGTTTAGATGTACTTGCGCGTCAGGATGCATCTGTGGGGGCTTCTGCCGTCATCGCGGGGCTCACAGGTCCCTCCCAGGGTTAGTTACTGCTTTGGTACTACCCATCTGTTCTGGACTGGCCCGGAGAGAAACGATAAGGAAGGAGAAATTAGACCTTACCTGCTAATTGTCTTTCCTTGAGTTATCTCCGGGCCGGTCCAGACCCCGCCCTAGGTGTGTCCTCGGTATCTTCTCAGTGATGTGCATTTCGTGTTCTTCTCTGTATTTGTAGTTCGTTTTAGGAAAATTAAAAAATTTTTTAAAAAAACAATTTTTTTATTATACTGTAGCGGTATACGTAGCAGAGCAGCTCCCTGGGGAGCCTATTCTTGCTCTGTCTAGCTGTCGCCAGTCCTTGCTCTTACTAATGCTACCATGCTCGTTGACAGCCACAGTGCACGGTCAGTAGCCTTCTGTATACCTCTTCCACTGTTTTCGTAAGTTCTTCGGCATGTTTGTTTTTCTCCTTGCTTGATACATTAAGACTGCCTTGCTGCCTCCAGGGGGGGCTGGGTAACCTGGCAACAAGAATCAGTATTCAGTCCTCAGCTGCTAGAGGAGGGAGATTTGACTACCCATCTGTTCTGGACTGGCCCGGAGATAACTCAAGGAAAGACAATTAGCAGGTAAGGTCTAATTTCTCCTTTGGTATCATCCGCAAAGAGGCAAACCTTACCCGACAGCCCTTCCACTATATCATCAACAAAGATGTTAAAAATAATTGGACCAAGGACAGATCCCTGGGGCACACCACTGGTAACATCCTTCTCCTCAGAGTGAGCTCCATTTACCTGTACTGTTTGTCGCCTCCCACCCAACCAATTTCTCTCTTTTTTTTTTTTTATAAAGATTTTACAAATTTACAATGAAAACAATCATGTACATAACATAATTTGTAATAGGAAACAACTAAGAAATAAATCAAATTATAAACCACTTCAAGGAGGGGTGCTGCTTGAATTAAACAAAACTAGAATGGTCCCAAGAGGAATCTAAAACAAAATACTCCAAAGGAGAGACCCTACTCAACTTTATCCTTAAGAAATTCAATCAAATGTTTAGGATCAAAAAACAAATATCGATTACCCTGATGAATGATAAGACATTTACATGGAAAACGAAGATGAAAAACCGCGCCAGCGGCCAACACACGCGGGCGCAGCTCTAAAAACGCTTTGCGCCGCAACTGTGTGGTCCTAGACACGTCAGGAAAAATTTGAATTGATTGACCACAAAACTTTTCAAACTTTTTTGGAAAATAAGCCCGCAGTATTTTGTCTTTATCCAATTCAGAAATAAAGGAGACCAAAAGGGTAGCTCTAGAGGAGATATCATCAGATGTAGTTTCCAGAAAAGCTGAAATATCCAAAGTGGAAGAAAGAACTTTATCAGTTATAGCCTTCCCAGAAACAAGGGGAACACCCCCCTCACCCCCAAGTTGTTGATTTAAATTCCTCAAAGGAACATAATAAATTTTTGAAATTGAAGAAGCTTGATCATTAATCAACAATATCTCTTTTAAATATTTTTGAAAAAGAATCATTGGAGATAAATAGTGTGTACAGGGAAAATTCAATAATCGAAGATTCCTAGAACGCATCAAATTCTCTAGAGCCTCATCTTGCCGGTGCAAGGAATTAAAATTTTGAACTGAAGAAGCTAACACAGCTTTATTAGCGAAACAATCCACCTCAAGTGAATCAACTTTGCGTTCAACAGACATCAACCTTTTATCGTGATCTGCAAGTTTCTGAACCGTTGCCTTGGAGAACTCAGAAACCCGCTGCAGAGAGGTCCCCAGTACCGATTCAATACGTGAAATAGCCATCCATATATCTTTTAGGGACAAATCTGCAGGCGGGGTTTGAGGTTCCCCAGGCAACGGAAAGGATATCACAGAGGGTAAAGGAGGATAAAGATCACTTTCCAAACGTAAAAAGGAACCCAATAGCATATCAGTCTCCCCAACGTCACAACCATTTTGAAGTAAAGACGACTCTAATGCAGGCAATTGCTTAGCCTCTTGAATGGGAGGAGACAACCCCATTCCTCGGGAATCATCGCAGGCGGACACAGTACTTACAGAGAGAAGATTTTCAGCTCCAGCGTCCAACAAGGCAGTTGACGAAGGTGAAACAAGTTTGTCTCCCATAACAACATGGGCATCCATCGGACCTACCACTTTTACTTCCTTGGATTGAACCGCTTGAGAAAAGTGTTTTCGTCGTTTCCCCATCACAGAGAACCTCCTGCACCGAACTGGCGCCCACGGGACGCTCCCGCTTCGCGTCCCGCGAGTAGGGCACGCTGAAATGGAAGAGTGCTGTCTGGTTCCTGAAAATTGTTACCTGAGTCCTGATTGGTTCCCGGAGGTCGGAGGCTGCTCCCTGCGGTGGGCGGAGCCTTCCAAGGGCTATTTCAGCGTGCCCTGCTCGCGGGTTACCGAGGAGTGCTGTCTGGTTCCTGAAAATTGTTACCTGAGTCCTGATTGGTTCCCGGAGGTCGGAGGCTGCTCCCTGCGGTGGGCGGAGCCACCCAACCAATTTCTAACCCAAGCACTAACTTTAGGGTCCATCCCTAGGGTGCTCAGTTTGTTTATAAGTCGCCTGTGAGGAACAGTGTCAAAGGCTTTAATGAAATCTAAATACACCACATCTAGGGCTCTCCCTCGGTCCAACTCCCTGGTCACCCAAAGAAATCAATCAGATTTGTCTGACAAGACCTGCCTCTGGTGAATCCATGCTGCCTCGGATCCTGTAATCCGCTGGACTCCAGAAACCTCACTATTTTCTCTTTCAGCAGCGTTTCCAATAATTTACTCACCACCGAAGTTAAACTAAGTGGCCTGTAGTTTTGAACCACATCCTTACTTCTGCTTTTGTGTAAAGGGTCCACATGAGCCTCTCTCCAGTCCTTTGGCACCACTCCCGACTCCAGCGAGGCATTGAAAAGGTCAGTCGGTAGAGCTGCTAGAACGTCCCCAAGTTCCCTCAGTATTCTAGGGTGTATCCCATCAGGTCCCATCCCTTTATCTACTTTAAGTTGAGATAGTTTCCCATGAACAGGGTCTTCTGAAAATTGTTCAAGATGCCCCTCTCTTCTATTCCTGTTTGTGGGTGTTTTCTGAGGTCCTGCTCCTGGTTCTTCATCTGTGAACAGAGAACAGAAATATTTGCTAAACAATTCCGCTTTATCCCCATCAGCTTCTACATATTCCTCCCCTTCACATTTGAGTCTGACAATACCGCTTTTGCCCTTCCTCCTCTAAATAACGTATCTGAAAAATGCCTTATTCCCCCCATTTAACTGCATTGGCTATTTCCTCCTCTTTTTGAATCTTTGCTTTCCCGACTACTTTGCTAGCTTCTCTAAGTTTTTCCAAATATAGATGCCTGTCTTCCTCTCTCTGTGATCTCTTGTATTTCATGAAGGCCTCCCTCTTTTTCTTCACTTTTTCAGCTACTTCTTTCGAAAACCATAGCGGTCTCCTTTTTCTTTTATCTTTATTTACCATTTTAACAAAAAGGTTGATTGCCCTTAAAATATCCCCTTTCAGTTTTGTCCATGTTTTTCTACATCCCCCAGCTGTTCCCATCCAGCTAATGACTCCCTGAGGTATTGGCCCATCTTGGCAAAGTTAATTTTCCTAAAGTCTAAGACCCTTGCTTTTGAATGGATTTTAACAGCCCTAGTCCTAATACTAAACCACACCATCTGGTGATCACTGGATGCAAAATGATCTCCCACTATAACATCAGAAACACTTTCACCATTGGTAAACACCAAGTCCAGTACATAAGAACATAAGATATGCAATACTGGGTCAGACCAAGGTCCATTAAGCCCAGTATCCTGTTTCCAACAGTGGCCAATCTAGGTCATAAGTACCCAGCAGTCTCCCCAAAAGACACAGGTTCCTCCATACTTGTATTGGGTCAAGCAGTGATATCCTGGGTCCCTTTTAATAATGGTTTATGGACCTTTCCTCCAGGAACTTGTCCAAACCTTTTTTAAACCCAGCCACACTAACAACTTTTACTACGTCTTCCAGTAACAAATTCCAGAGTTTGATTACACGTTGAGTGAAAAAATATTTTCTCTTATTAGTCTTAAATAGGTTACCCTGTAGCTTCAATGCATGTTCCCGTGTCTTTTTATATTCTTATGACGTAAACAATTGATCTACGTTTACCCGTTCCACTCCGTTCATTAATTTATAGACTTCTATCATATCTCCTTTCAGCCGTCTCTTTTCCAGGTTGAAGAGCCCTAACCTTTTTAGCCTTTCTTCATAGGAGTAGCCTTCCATCCCCTTTACCATTTTGGTGGCTCTTCTCTGTACCTTTTCTAATAACGCTATATCCTTTTTAAGATACGGTGACCAGAAGTGCACACAATATTCAAGGTGCGTTCGCACCATGGAACGATATAGAGGCATTATAATATCTTTTGTTTTATTTCCTTTCCTTATGATATCTAGCATTCTATTTGCTCTCTTGGCCGCCGCTGCACACTGGGCCGAGGGTTTTAACATGTTATCCACAATGACACCTAAATCTTTTTCCACGGTGGTGGTTCCCAATGTGGAACCTTGCAACGTGTAACCATAGTTTGTGTTGTTCTTTCCTAAGTGCAGAACTTTGCACTTGTTCCACATTAAATTTAATCTGCCATTTGGATGCCCAATCTTCCAATTTATCAAGATCCTCTTGCAATTTTCCACAATCCTCTTGGGTTTTAACAACTTTAAATAGTTTTGTGTCATCTGGATCTGATAACCTCACTTGTTATTCCCCTTTCCAGGTCATTTATGAGTATGTCAAAAAGCAGCAGACCCAGCAGATCCCTGCGGTACTCCACTATTCACCTTTTTCCATTGGGAAAACTGGCCATTTAGCCCTACCCTCTGTTTTCTATCTTTTACCCTGTTCCTGATCCACAATAGTACACTGCCTCCTATCCCATGACTTTTTAGTTTTGCCAAAAGTCTCTGATGAGGGACCTTGTCAAAGGCTTTCTGAAAGTCCAGATACACTATATCAACCGACTCACCTTTGTCTACCTGTTTATTTACACCTTGAAAAAAACATAACAGATTAATAAGACAAGATCTTCCTTGGCTAAAGCCATGTTGGCTGTCTCCCATTAAGCCATGACTATCTACATGATGAGTAATTTTGTTCTTTATGATGGTTTCTACCATTTTTCCCAGTACTGACGTCAGGCTCCCGGTCTGTAGTTTCCCAGATCACCCCTGGAACCCTTTTTAAAAATTGACGTTACATTGGCGATCCTCTAATCTTCAGGTATTACAGATGATTTTATGAAAATTCACAGATTACTAATAGCAGGTCTGCAATCTCATATTTCAGTTCTTTCAACACCCTTGGATGTATACCATCCGGTCCAGGTGATTTGCTACTCTTTAGTTTATCATATAGTTGTAATACATCTTCCCGGTGTATCGATATTTCTTTCAATTCCACAGAATCACCTTTAAATACCACTTCAGTCATGGGTAACATCCTTACATCTTCCTCAGTAAAGACCGAAGCAAAGAATGGCCCCTTCATGTGTGGGTTCTGTTACCAGTTGCCTTAACAGTTCTCCCTGTAGAGAGTCTAGGATCGCCTTACTTCTAGATGATACTGCAGCAGGAATGTGCCAATCAACATCTGGCATATTGAAATCCCCTATCAGTAGCACTTCCCCTTTCCTAGCAATGCTGAATATGTCTTCAATTAACTCTCCGTCCACCTCTTCCCTCCTGTGAGGGAGGTCTGTATATCACACTAATGCAAATAGATTTATTTTCCTCTTTCTAGTTTAACCCACAGTGCCTTCCTCTCTCCCTTTTAAGCTCTGTAGTTCCAAAGCTTTAATATTATTTTTTACATATAGTGCCACTCCTCCTCCCCCCCTTCTTCCTACCCTGTCCTTTCTGAATAAAGTATAGCCTGGTATAGTTATATCCCAGTCATGGTTTTCTGTAAACCATGTTTCTGTAACTGCCACTATATCCAAGTCAGCCTCTCCCATTAAAGCTTCAACATCTGGGATCTTATTTCCCATGTTACAGGCATTTATACACACCGCTTTCCATATGTTGTTCCTTTTATCCATTTATATAAAGTTATTTAATGTTTCACTTACCTGGGGGCTTTCTTCACCCATCCCCAATGAATCTAGTTTAAAGCCCTCTTCAGTAGATTAGCCAGTCAGTAGCAGTTCCAGAGCCATGAAGTCACTTTTGATACGCTCAGAGGGATACCTGGCTGTATCATTTGTGCTGACATGGATTAGCAACATTGGGTAATAGTCAGTGGGCTTGATGAGTCTCAGCAAACTCTCTGTAACATCTTGGATTTTGGCACCTGGCAGACAGCATACCTCTCTGGGCATCAAGTCTGGTCAGCAGATGGATGCCTCAGCACCCCTCAGAAGAGAGTTACCAACCCCACTACCCTTCACTTCCTTGTGGTCACTGATTCTGCAACTTTGGGGTGCTCGAGCTCTGGTTCTTCCCTTTCCAGGGATGCTTTCACCTCCTCCACTTCCAGGGCTGCATAATAGTTCTTCAGTTCAAGGGCTGGGGAAGTTGGATTGGTGATTCTGCAGGCCCTGGTGACTTGTGTCCAACCTTCATCATTCTGTAGGCTTCCATCTTCTTCTCTGCTGGAGAGGTTGGATGTTGCAAGAAGGATCTCATCAATGTACTTCTCACTCTCTTGAATGCTCCTCAGCCTCACTTCCTCCTCTCTGAGTTCAACTTGTTTCCTGAGAGCTTCTGCCTGCAGGAATCCTGCACATGGAACTGGTCCTTCAACGGGCATTCAGACATCTGTCGTGTCTGGACAGATGCAGAAGCTGTAACAGGGGCAACAGCTCTGGCGATACAATTTTTCCCAGCCATTGTTCAGTCGGTGGAGCTTAGGTATCTGTTAAAGCAAAGAGATCTACCAAAGTATCAGCTGGTTTCCCAGCTGTCCTTTCAGAGAAAAAGCAGTTAAATCTGTGTGTGTGTGTTCAAAATGTGCTGTTCCAAGTCGCTATGTGCAAGTTAATTGGGGAGGTGCCCTATAAAGCAAGATTGCTCACTAGGGGTGGGTGGGAGTTGGGGGTGTAAAGAGGGACGAAAGATACTAAAGCAGAGTTTTAAACCTACCCTACTAAAGAAAATATTTCCCCTTTTAAACTAAAGCACCAAAAAGAATGTAACTTTGTTTTAAAAAAAATGTACTAAAACCCTTTTAAGAGCTCCCAGGCAGAGAGTTGTAATTTAAAAAGCCACAAACTCTTACCTTTGCTTGAAATGTATAGCCCCTGTTAGGAATGCCTCAACAGTGCAGGGCTCTGAAGCCTTTTATGCAGGCCTCAGCTGCTCTCAGTTCCTTCACAGGCTAATCAGGCCCACTAACTCCTGTTGAGGTGTCAGTGACTTCAAATGCATGTATAATCTTTAGGGGAGAATATCAAATCTAGGGTGTTGCCTTTTCAATGTGTTGGCGAATCAATGTTTTCCTTATAGCCAATATCATCCATTGCTTGTAGGAATGAGTTGCTTTGGGCATTGGTTATTGAAGAGAGGTTTAATTCTCCTAGTATTATGTGTTGGAGTTTCAGAGCATGCACTTTCTATTATATTTACTAGTGCATTGGTGTCTGAGGATGGGGATCTATATATTAGGGTTATTGCTAGTCTTTTGATATGGATGGTTGGCATATCTAGGCCTTCTGAACTTATGGAAGATGTTTGTTGGGCTTCCAATTCATTTTTGCACAGGATGATTACCCCTCCTCCTTTCTTATTGTTTCGTGAGCAGTAAAAAAAGCTGTATTCTGGCGCTTTAATTTGGTTGAAGAGTACAACAGTATGTCCGTGTTGTATAGTCAGGTTTCAGTGATACAGATGATGTGTGGTTTGCAGCCATTGATGAGGTTGAGTATAACAGGGATTTTGTTTTTTTTTTATCTGGCATTTATAAGGTACCATTTTAGAGATTTAGCACTCTCTTTTAAGTGTAGATTCAACTTAGTTGAAAGTGGTTGTGGATTTATGTATATGAGGCGAGTTGGTCTGGTATAGTGTGAGGGGCGACAGAAGTTATGGATTACTGATTCATCTTGTTTATAATGGTAGGGGATTACTGGCATGAGGTGTTGCTTCTGGGAGAGAGAGAGTGGATGGTTAATGGAGATGATGATGAACAGGAATGATAGGAAGAAAACTGCTTTCCTTCTTTGTTCCATGGTATCTGGTGTTGTGGTTATCTGTTAGGATTGAGAATGTTTTAGGGTAGATTTTGTGGAGAGAGAGATGCTAGCTGAGATACGATTTCTGAAGTGTGAGAGAGGTTGAAGGTTTAGTACATTGTTTTACCTGGTTTTGGATGAGTAGCTGCTGATCTTTGAGTTCACGCCTCCGTTCCTCACCTAAGAGCCATGCCAAAAGGCTCTCAGGTGCAGGTGCGCCTAGAGGCGCTTTAAATTTAAAGTCCCACTTAGTTCTCCTCTTCGACCTGATTGGCCTTGGTGGTGGGAAACAGGGAGGGGCTTACCTGCCTGCTCCCTTCTCCGATGCTGATTGGGCCGGCAGCGGCTGCTGGTTGTTACTTTATCACAGCTTAATGACTACCCCTCTTAATCTCGGTGTTATGACTAGATGATTCATTTATGGTCTTGCTGGGTTTGCTTATCATGCTTTTTAGTTTGGCTGTCAGGAAAAGATTTCTAAAATTAAACCTATCTTGGACCCCAACATACATATCCCTCTCCATATAGTTCAGGAAATCAGTGGCAAATAGCTGTATGTATCTCCTGACCCGTTTCCTGCCTTCCCCTATTTTTCCCATTAGCTTCATCCTTCTGTGTAACTCCTCCACCATTTACTAGTTTGTCCTGCCTTTGCTCTCCTCTTTGTTTTGTCCTACATTATTATTATGCAGAAAAGAAAAGAGGAAATCCTCCACAATAGGCAACAGTAGTCCAAAGAGGTGCGGAGAAAAACCACACCCACACCAGTAAAGTCTTCATACAACAAAATTTATTAAAAGGATGTGACTTTGCCAAGTTTCAGCAAGGAAATCTGCTACAACCGCATACATAATAGGTGATAAAATGTACATAAACCAGAACAGGGACTAGTCACAAAACAATACTTTGTATATATATTAAGATGTCCTCATTCACACTGGCAATGTCCAGCAGGACGCCCCCCCCCCCCCTCCCAGCTGCCACCGATTCCGTTTGTGGGGAGAAATGGTCAGCGGCAGCAGCAGTATTTCCAAAAGTGACTGCTTTTTGCTGCCACTTTCTCGCCCGTGGCTGCTGCAGGCAAGAAAGCGGCAGCAAAAAGGTCGCTGCTTTTTGAAATACTACCGCTGTCTGCCTCCTCCTCCCAAGGCAGAAGCGGAGGCGGCAGCCGGGGAGAAGGGGGAATGGAGAGACCGGGGTTTCTTTCTAAGGCAGCAGAAACCCTTGGGTCAGCCCTGCTCATTCAGGTACTATTCTCAATGTGCACCGGCTCTTACAGTTTTTGGAAAATTCTCTTTGCATACCCCCAGATTTGTGACATAATAGTAGCAATACCTTATTCTCCTATTTATCTTCAGAAATCCATCTAAGAGTTTGTAGTCTAACCTTTTCATTAGTTTCTGTGGTGTATCGGTCTATGAACAAGATTACCATGGTACACCATCTGCAGTACGGGCGTTATCTTCTGAAGGCTTATCCTATCGCTACCACCATCATTAGCTCTAGTGTGTAAGCTAAGGGTAGGCACCTTTTTATCCTGGGTAATGTGCAGCCCGTATGTTTCCTTTTTTTCTTCCTGCCATATTTGTACTGTAGTGTCATTTTGCTGAGATACAATATAGCTTTTATACAATGGGGTCATCACATGAAAATATTCAGCAAAACCTGGTAAGAGTCATTGCTTTTCGTCTCTCCAGGCCAGTCCGGGAACAGTAGGGTAGTCATCCTCCTTCAGCAACTAAGGACTGAAATCTTCAAAACTTTGCTGACAGCCTACCTAGCTCCCCCTGGTGTCAGAGAGCCAGTCTTTTCAGTCCTCAGCAGCTGAAGGATGTGTTGCTGACAGGCTCCGTGAGATGAAAAGAGAAATTAATAGCAAGCTGTTCTCCTTACTAGCCCTAGCTGGGTTGGTTTTAGGGGTACGGGGTCCAAATTAAAGTTGTTTAAAAAAAAAAAAGGACGGTGGTCAGCTGCTTGGTCATCAGACTACTGAGACAGCAGAGGCAGAGCCTGCCTTGGGGACTTGAGCCGTTCAGGAAAGCAGAGCACGGTCCTGGGAGCCCCAGAGTCCAACCCTCTGTCTCCGGAGATCCAACCTTCTCTGCTGCGAGCAGCGGTGATTGAAGTGTGGGTGAGAAACAGCTGATAAGGTGCATTTTCTTTTGTTTGTGCTTGTGGGCCGCGATCATCTGGGTACCGGGGGAACAGTGCTGTTACAGGAAGCACGCTGCCGGTCTCGGCAGGAGCCGCCGCGTTTGGCCCGGTTCGCGGTGTTTTTTGTTGTGGTTTGTTTTTCGCATCAGGGAGGCAAGGCAGCACGTTGCAATCCTTGGTCAGCGGTGTTATGGAGGAGTCGTTACCGGTTCTTCAGGCCGCGGCGGAAAAGGCGGGAACGGTGGCCATTTTGAAGGCCACTGCCATTTCTCCTGCGCTGCAGCAAAAGGCTCTGAAGAAGAAAACTAAATCAAAGAAGTCAGCCCCAGCAGTAATGGTGGACCCCGCACCAGTTTTGGAGGTTCCTGAAGGTTTCCAATCCCTATTTTCTCTGGATTTTATTCTGTCCCTTCGTAGAGCTTACTGCTTTAAGTTGGAGCAGGGACAGAGCAAGGAGACATTGTCTAGCCTGACTGATTTGCCTCCAGTTCCAGGCACAGCAGGAGACCCGGGAGAAGGGTCTTCCAAAGCAGGTTTGGCGGCTGGGGGGACTGCTGAGGGTCTGGGACAACAGACTTTGGATTTTCAGGCACCAGAGGAGGGAGAAATCCCTTCGGAGTCTGGTGTGGATCTGTGGCCAGAGGACCTCGAGGAAGGGGAGCTGGGGCCCGATGATGATCCCAATCTTTTCAGAGTGTTTCAGAAGGAAGAGTTGGGAGCGCTGATTACCCATGCACTAGCCACCTTGAATATTGCCTTGCCGGCAGTACAGGCTGAGCCGTTTGGAGGACCCTTTGCTGCAAGGTTTTAGAGTGGAACAGAAGTGTTTCCCGGTTCATAGGGCGATTAAGCAGATGGTTGAGTCCGAATGGGAATGCCCAGAGGCCACCTTGAGGGGTGGACAGACGTTAGGACGCTTATATCCAGTTCCTCAAGAAGAGAGGGAATTGATGCGTATGCCGAAAGTCAATGCGTTAGTAGCGGCGGTGACAAAGAAAACTACTATCCCAATAGAGGGCGGAGCGGCCCTTAAGGATTTGCAGGATAGAAAGCTGGAGTCCATGTATTCAATTCTTAGTTCAATGCAATAATGTATGTTTTATGTATTAAGGCACAAGCCTATTGTACATAGTTCACTGATGTTTCATGTAAAAAGAACAGGATTTATATTGCTCTGTCCCTTTAATTTGTTTTTTGTAAACCGCACCTGATCCATGGGAAAGTGCGGTATATAAGTGTTTGTTAAATAAAAATAAATAAATAAATACTCAAACAGGTGTTTGATACCAATGTGCTAGCATTGCAGGCTTCCATCTGTGGCGCATATGTGTCCAGGGCTTCGATTAGGTGGCTGCAGGCGGAGTTTTCTCCAGGTTTGGAGGGAGCTTCGGCGCCGGAAGGGGCGAAATTAGAATCCACGGCGGCGTATCT
Organism: Ichthyophis bannanicus; assembly: GCA_033557465.1. Taxonomy (NCBI): domain Eukaryota; kingdom Metazoa; phylum Chordata; class Amphibia; order Gymnophiona; family Ichthyophiidae; genus Ichthyophis; species Ichthyophis bannanicus. The sequence goes on along the minus strand of CM066031.1, from coordinate 160,846,901 downwards.
CGCCGATGCATTCTATGATTTGGTGAGAATGTCAGCTAAATCCATGGCATCAGTCATAGCCGCTCAGAGGTTCCTCTGGCTAAGGAATTGGGCAGCGGACGCGTCTTCTAAGGCACGCCTTAGCAGGCTGCCTTATAAGGGCAAGCTACGTTTTGGAGAAGCTTTGGAAAAGATTGTGAAGGATTTGGGCGACTCCAAAGGCGGACAGCTACCTGAAGACCGTCCAAAGGGTCCGAAGCAGGGATCTGCGCCGAGGGGTCAAAGCAGAGATTTTTGAAGATTCAGAGGGACTCGGTTTACCCCCTATCAGAGAAGGCGTTTTGTGCCCAGGGGCAGTCCTTTCGGGGTGCTCGAGGGTTCAGACGGGGGTTTGGCGGTCCTCAGCCGGGCTCCTCTAAGAAGCCGCAATGAGATGAGGGAGGTCCAAATGGGGAGTCTAATAGGAGGTCGGTTGCAGCTTTTCCACTCCGTTTGGACCAACATAACTACGGACCGCTGGGCTTTGGAGGTAATTCGAGAAGGTTATTCGTTGGAGTTTGAGCAACCGCTTTCGAGAGCATTCGTGATGTCGCCGTGCGGGTCCCCCACAAAGGCAAGGGTGGTGAACAAGACGCTTCAACGGTTGCTACAGATTCAGGCGGTGGTTCCAGTGCCTCCAGACCAGTGTGGCTTAGGTCGATACTCAATTTATTTTGTGGTCCCCAAAAAGGGGGGCTCGTTTCGGCCAATTCTCGATCTAAAGCATGTAAACTGCTGTTTACGGGTGCCTCATTTTCAGATGTAAACTCTTCAGTCCGTGAGGCCGGGCGAGGTGCTTTCATCCATAGATTTAACAGAAGTGTATCTACACATACCCATCAAACCTCAACATCAGAGGTTCTTGCGCTTTGCTGTCCCCATGGGGCATTTTCAGTTCCGGGCGTTGCCGTTCGGACTGGCCACAGCGCCCCACATGTTCACGAAGGTGATGGTGGTGGTGGCGGCAGCATTGTGAAAAGAGGGTATTCTAGTACATCCCTATCTGGACGATTGGCTCATTCGAGCTCGGTCGGTACCGGAATCAAAAGAAGCCACCTTGAGGGTAGTAGACTTTCTCAAGAGTTTAGGTTGGGTGTTCAATCAGACCAAGAGTCAGTTGACTCCCATGCAGTCCCTAGTATATTTGGGGGCCTTGTTCGACATGAAACTCAGGGCGGTGTTTCTTCCGGAGGACAGGATTCAAAAGATATTATGGCAGGTGGCAGCTTTTTTGCGCATCAAGGCTCCGACGGCATGGAGATACTTGCAGCTCCTAGGTTCCATGGCAGCGACCTTGGACTTGGTGCCGTGGGGCAGGGCGCATATGTGACCGCTCCAACATTCGTTGCTATCCCGTTGGTCTCCGCAGAAGCATCCGCTCAGTCGACAGTTGGTTTGTCCCGCCCAGGTTTCCGAAAGTCTATTGTGGTGGTGCAATCCCACACATCTTCGGGCAGGAATACTGCTGGAAACCCCGGATTGGGTGTTGGTCACCACAGATGCCAGTCTCTCCGGATGGGGAGCTCATTGTATGGCTCAAGTGGCTCAGGGCCGATGGATGGTGGAGATGTCCAACTGCTCCATCAATCAGCTGGAAATGAGAGCGGTACGTCTGGCGTTTGAGTCTCTTCTGAACGGCAGAGTGGTGTGAGTGTTTTCAGACAATGCAGTGACAGTGTCCTATATCAATCGGCAGGGAGGCACAGGCAGTGCAGTCTTGTTAGAGGAGAGTCAGGTACTGTTGCATTGGGCGGAGGAGCATCTCTTAGCCCTATTGGTGGCACATGTAGCGGGAAAGAACAATGTGCAGGCCGATTTTCTCAGTCAACATGTATTGGATCCAGGAGAATGGCAGTTGAACGACACCGTCTTTCACGACATAACGAGGCGTTGGGGGCAGCCAGTCTTGGATCTGATAGCCACGTTTGACAATGCCAAGGCGTTCCGTTTTTTCAGCAGGGGCAGGGAACGCATGTCGGAGGGCCTCGATGGCTTAGTGCAGCCTTGGCCGGCGGGGGAGCTTCTGTATGTCTTTCCTCCGTGGCCGATGATCATTCGGGTCATTCACAGAATCGCTCGTCACCAGGGGAAGGTGATTCTCATTGCCCCAGACTGGCCGAGGAGAGCATGGTATGCGGATCTCATGCGCTTGTTGGTCGACTGTCCTTGGCGGTTACCAAGTCGAGTAAATCTGTTGTACCAGGGGCCTATTCTCATGCCACAGGTGGATCGCTTCTTGCTTACGGCTTGGCTCTTGAAAGGGAGCGTTTGAGGCGTAGAGGCTATTCCTCGGCCGTGGTAAATACCATGCTGCAGGCAAAATGAAGGTTGACGTCGTTGGCTTATATCCGTATTTGGCGAATTTTTAAAGGATGGTGCGCGAGGCGCAGGGTTCAGCCGCAGACGACGAGGGTATCGGAGGTTTTGTAGTTCCTACAAGACAGGCTGGATAAAGGCCTGGCGTTAAGCACTTTAAAAGGTACACCTGGCTGCTATAGCTTGCTATCAGGGCAAAGTGCAGGGCTGTAGTTTGGCCTTACATCAGGATGTGCTACGATTTTTATGAGCGGTCAAGAACTTGAGGCCACCTAGAAGACCGATAGTACCGCCTTGGGACTTAAATTTGGTCCTGCAAGCTTTGACGCGTGCTCCGTTTGAGCCGGGGAAAACGATAGCGCTGAGGGAACTCTCTTGGAAGACCGCCTTTTTGGTAGCCTTGTGTTCGTCTAGAAGATTTCGGATTTACAGGCGCTTTCCTGCAGGGAACCGTTTATTCAATTTTCAGAGGAGAAGGTGGTCTTGCGTCCGGTTCTTTCTTTTCTACCGAAGGTAGTGTCCATATTTCATGTAAATCAGCCCATTTCACTGCCTACTTTTCGGTCTGGAGAGGCGTCTAGGAGGGATGTGTCGCTTCATAGATTTGATCTTGGTAGAGTGCTGCACAGATATATCAGGAAGACACAGTCTTTTCAGAAGTCTGATAGATTGTTTGTTCTGTTTGGAGGAGCACGGAAAGGGGAAGCAGCCTCCAAGGCCTCCATTGCGCACTGGGTGAAGCAGGCGATAGCAGCCTCCTATCAGGCGAGCGGGAAGGTGCCACCTGAGGGGCTGCGAGCTCATTCGACTCGGGGACAGGCGTCGTCCTGGGCTGAGAGAGCTTTGATTCCGCCAGTGGATATTTGTCGGGCAGAAACCTGGTCGTCTTTGCATACATTTGCGAAGCATTATCGTTTAGATGTTCAGGCAGCGGAAGACGCAAAGGTCGGAGCTTCTGCCATTCTAGCGGGGCTTCTAGGACCCTCCCGAGAGTAGGTAGTGCTTTGGTACTACCCTACTGTTCCTGGACTGGCCCGGAGAGACAAAAAGGAAGAGTAAATTAGACCTAACCTGTTAATTGTCTTTCCTTGAGTATTCTCCGGGCCAGTCCAGGACCCACCCGGAACATAGCAGTGTGTTAATGTGTTTCCGTACTTTCGTTGTCTAATATACGGGGGAGCTCGTACAGCTGGAGCCGTAAGAGGGGCTCTTTGCAGTAGCAGCAAATGGGTTTGGGGCCTCGAGTGGGCTAAGGGGCTCCCGTATGGTTCAGTGCTCAGATGCCAGAAAAAAAAAAATATAATATACAGGTTGTAGCAGGGGGAGTACTAGTTATTGCCTTAGATATAAGAGGGCATGATTTTTTTTTTAGGTTGCGTTGAGATTAATAGACGTAGTGTGTAGTGTTTTTGGTTACTGCTTGGACATTGGTAGACTGGCTCTCTGACACCAGGGGGAGCTAGGTAGGCTGTCAGCAAAGTTTTGAAGATTTCAGTCCTCAGTTGCTGAAGGAGGTTGACTACCCTACTGTTCCTGGACTGGCCCGGAGAATACTCCGGGAAAGACAATTAGCAGGTAAGGTCTAATTTACTCTTTATTCTCTCCCCTTCAGAAGCACAGCAAGCCATTAGCATTATGCTGAAATTTATGTTGTGTGCTCCATTGTCCTCATTTCTAAGCAGTATATATTTTTTGGTGTGCTGTGAGGTTTTACCTTCTGGCTAAAGCTTTTACCACACTCAGTACATAAAAATGCTCTCTCACCAAGTAATGTTTCCAAATGGGTTAATTTTGTGCATACCATTACAGGAATAAACATCACCCCTATGACAGGGTTTGTTGATGTTCTCAATTTGTCTCTCACAGAGGTAATGTCTCCAAATGGGTTAATTTTGTACATACCATGACAGGAATGAAACTCATCCCCATATCAGGGTATGTTGAAGATATTCTCAGTCTTTCAGGGTTCCAAAGCGAGCCTCCTTCCGAAGTTTGTTTCTTTCCAGTGTGGACTTTCTGGTGTAGTGTGAGGCCTGTCTTATGCTTGAAGCTTTGACCACACTCAGCACAAGAAAATGGTCTCTCATCAGAATGAATTTTCAGGTGTTTGGTGAGGTGTATCTTCTGTCTGAAGCTTTTACTACACTCGTTACAGGAAAACGGTCTCTCATCAGTGTGTATTTTTTGGTGTTCTATGAGACTTTTCTTCAGACTGAAGCTTTTACTACACTCAGCACATGAAAATGGCCTTTCATCAGTATGCAGTGTTTGGTGTTCCGTGAGGCTTTTCATCAGACTGAAACATTTACCACACTCAGTACAAAAGAATGGTCTCTCACCAGAGTGAATTTTCAGGTGTTTTGTGAGGTGTACGTTCTGCCTGAAGCTTTTACCACACTCAGGACAGGAAAATGGTCTCTCTCCAGTGTGTATTTTTTGGTGTTCTCTCAGACTTCTCTTCAAACAGAAGCTTTTAGTGCACTCAGTACATGAAAATGGTTTCTCATCACTATGGGTTTTCTGGTGTAAGGTAAGGCTCATTTTCTGCCTGAAGCTTTTACCACACTCGGTGCAAGAAAATGGTCTCTCACCAGAGTGAATTTTCAGGTGTTTTGTGAGGTGTATCCTCTGCCTAAAGCTTTTACCACAGTTACTACATAAAAATTGTCTCTCATTGGTGTGGATTTTCCGGTGCAGTGCGAGGTTTATCTTAAGTCTGAAGCACTTACCACACTCGGGGCAGGAACATGGTCGCTCACCAGTATGGATACTTTGGTGCCTTTTTAGATTTGTTTTCCAAATAAAGCTTTTGCCACACTCACTACATGAAAATGATTTTGTGCCTGTAGGGCTGTTTTGGTGTTCTGTGAGGTTCATCTCCTGACAGAAGCTTTCGTCCGATGCAGAACAGGAAAACTGTCTTATTTCTTTCCGAGAACACTTTTGCTCTGACGTCACGTTTCTGTGCTCTTCCCCTGGCTGTGTGACTTTGCCGGCACTCTGTGTACACACAGTCGAATCCTCAGCTGAAACGCCTGTGGAATCTCTTTGTTTCTTTTCTGAGATGTAGTGATTCGTGAAGTTCATTCCCCAGTCAGAACACTGAAAATTATCCCCTCCATCGCTTTCTGGTATCATCTGGTTCTTGTCTGCAATCTCACCAAACTCCCAATGATCTTTCTCTGTAGTAATGTTTCTGGGATCATAATTTTCTAAGTAAAAAAGGAACACACTGAGTATTCAAATGATTTTCATTTCCTTCCAATTACAACACAAACTCTATTGTTAAAACCAAATAAGAACTATTGGAATACAAAAAAAAATCACATTAGCTACAGCTGAAATATAAAGCCCACAGCATCATAAGGTGATAAAAGTAAAAAATGATGCTGATATTTCCAAGTACTTAATGCAGTTGTCACGTTCATATATTGTTTTAAAGAAAATATATTTAAGAGAGTAATTTTAGGTAAGGAAGAAACTATCTCCTTTATGTGTTTTTATTTTTGTAGTCTCAATAAGAGAAGAGTTCATGAGATGTATATATAAACTCAGTCTTCTTCAACTGCTCTTACACTGTTACCTACCTCCATGCAGTTTTTACGATATTAACACTTTTAACTATTAATTTTTTAATGTTATTTATATAAAAGAATTTATTTTTAAGGGATGAAGTAATTTTAAAAAATGGCTTTAAGTGGTTGTATATTGATTGATTTATTTAAAGGACACTTACTTGCAATATATAGTTTAGAGCAATTCTAAAATATATTTTGAAGATATTATTTTTAAAATGCACAAATTTATAAAGAAGATGCAGCTATGCTACCGGCATCAAGCGCAATGAGTGCGGGTCACTAAGACCTGCACTAGCTGTACCATGCTGAGAATGCCCCCGTCCTGCCCTGTCCCCACTCCAATGCACGTGGGACTTTTAGCACAGGCACTGAAACCACGTGCTAATCCTGCCCTACCCTCATAGTGCACTTTATAGTAAACATGCCTCTTAACGTATGACTACATCAGCAATAGGCAGCAGCAGAACAGCAGAAGTACCTAGTCGTCCGAAGAACGCATAGCTACGTTCTTCTATGGTACGGAAAGTCTCATAAATAGTTTCCCTTTGAAAATTTGGCTGGAGAAGTCCACTGGCACAAATGTACTCGCGTGCATACTAAATGGAAGGATGTTTTCAGCCCTAGGAATTTACCCAAATATTTAGTCATCTGGGCAAATTTCTTTGAAAAGTGTCCTTTGTGTTTCCACTCTGTCTATATCCTTTCAGAGGCACCACAGAAAGCTAAATATTTTCTCTTGCTGAATTCAAAAACGCATGGGACCAACACAGAGGATCTCTAAAGGTAAAAAGTGGACTGTTGTAGTTGTTGTTATGGAAGGACAGACTAGATAGGCCATGTGGTCTTTTTCTGTCATCATGTTTCTATGTTTCCATTTATTGAAGCCGTTTAAATTTTTCCATCCCAAAAGAAATTGAAAAAAAATTATACATAAGAATTATACATAAGAATGTCTGTCTGTCTTGCCCATCTGTCTGGGGGCAAAATAACTGAAACTTTTTAACGTAACAGGACAAAAATGGGCATGGGGAAAACAGTGAAAAGAAACCTTAAGTTCAAAAATAGACAAGAGCAGATTGGGGGTTAGGGCCAAGGCGGTCTGTGGGCAGAGCAACGACAGTTCCCAGGATTATCTAGCTAGCAGTAATATTCACTCCACTAACTGGATGATAGGCCACAAAAAAGGCAGTCTTAGCTTTATGCAATGTGCTGTCCGGATAGCGACTGAATATCACCACTCTCCAGACTGTGCCAGTGGTGAAATTGGACATTCAATACCAGGGGATATCTAGTCTCCTTTCAAACACTACCGCTGGCGTTTAAAGAAAAGAAACACCAACCAGGGTGTCTAAATCTTGATCTATTAGATACAGTGAAACACAACAATTAGGAAATTGCTCCTTTCAAACTGCCTCTCCCCTGTTCTCCGTTGTCCAGGTTGCATCCCTGCCCCCATCCCCAACTGTATTCCATAACTTCCCCAAAGCCCAGCCATCTATCTGCGGTTTTCAAATCCTCCTCCCTAAATAAGTAAACCTTGCTTAATCAGCTCACACCTTTCCAGATGTAGATCGAGATGTGTTACAGTCAGATACTGTAGGTATTTCCCTGTCGTCCCCAGAGGACTTACAATCTAAGGCTGTATCTGAGGCAATGGAAGGTTAAGTGACTTGCCCAGGGCCACAAGGAGGGTAGCCGAGATTTGAATCCTGGTCCTTCTGGTGCTGCTCTAACCACCAGGCTACTTCTGGACGTCGCCTCCTCCTACCACCTCTGCCCTCTTCCAGTATCACCAACAGCAGCGACTGTCAACAGGATTCAGCCAATGGGCAGGCTATGGAAGCGGAGAACTGGAAGACTGCTCTAGTAGAAGCGAATCCTCTGCATAAGCTGGGAGAGGGCAAGAATGAGGACCTTTGCAAGAGGCACTGAGCTGAACGGTCATGAGGGGGTTTGGGGGGTGGAAAGAGGCTGAGGAAAAGAGCTGTCACCTGTTGCGAGAACCTTACGTGATGCCGGGCAGAGCTGGACAGCAGAGCAGCACACCATCAGAAGTGCACGTGTGTGTCTGTTTGTGAAGAGCAAAAGAGTGTGTTTCTGTTTGTTCCTCTCTCTCTCTAGTAGGGCCACTCATATTAACAGACGTTTTCTCTGTGACTTCTGCCTGTAAATCACGCAGGTGGTCAAAAAGCTCTCAGAGGAGCTTTTGACGGGGCTTCTGCAGTTCCCAGCTGCTCATTCCACTCTTCACTCAGCAGTTTTACACCAGCCCCTCTTAGTACTGGACTCACCTGAGCAGCTACTTTTCCCAGTCTCTCTTTCCTCTGATCCCAGTTCATCCCTGATGTACGGCTCTTTCCCTCGTTCAATGTGGGATATAATCTCAGGGGTGACAGCCGGTGAGCCTGTTCCTGGAGTAAGAACAATGCTTTAGCTTTTCCATAGTCACTATGGGTTGGATCAGTGCAAATTCAGGACTTAGAACGTTTTCCAGTACAAAGATGTTTGCCGACTTCAATAAATAAAAATATCCAAAATCATACAAAAATTCTCAGTTTAAAGACACTGCAAACAGGGATGATTTTAAGTGAATTTCTTTGTGCAGTACTGAATCAAAATTGTATAGCAGTTATATTCTCTGCATTTGCTCCCAATTCAAACATTGGTCCCCCCTATAATTTATAAATGTCAACATTATACAATCAAAAATAAATCTGAAACAAAAATCAGGTGATGTTAACAAAGGACAGTAAAAAAAAAGGGAAACAAGATGAGGGTAGATGGAATTAGGCTGAGTTTCATTTAACATGCTAGTGCAACCATATTTGATATGAAATGCAGGTAGACGCAAGACAGAAAAGGGGAACTGATGTCAAACAAAATACACCAAGGTCATTATAAGAAGCATAGGAAACAGAGAATAGAGATCACAGAGGTTAGGCCATACTTAGCAGTTTCCACACGTGTTGAGACACAGCTGTTACAGTCCCTGATTTTTTTTTATAGTTCTCCATCGTGTAGCAAATAGTTATTTGAAAGACTGAGTGCACCAATGTTTTTACTCCTGCATATCTTCGATATACAACTGAAATTCGTAGCAAAAGAAGTGAAATTGGCTGGCCCTAACGGGTCCTCCTCTTGCACCACCTCAACGTCATGGAGCTCCTTAGATGGTTCCTTTAGGGAGCTACACTATTGCAGGGCTTTTAAGGAACTGTTAAGGAGACTTCTTTTGATGGATTGTCCTGATTATTGAATTTTGCAAATGCTGGTTACTTTCTGTTTTGTTGTATTGCTCATTGGCTTTGGTGTTACTAGAAAAACTAACTAGTTTAATTCTTCTGTGACACTCTGAATTTGTGATCCTTTTAGTTCTGCCTTCTCAGGTTAGCAATTTTGCAGGTTAGCAGTTTTGCAGAAACTGCAATTGTCATTTATTTTATGATTCTATTTTAGGTTGTCTTGACAGACTGGATTTAGGCTTGATGCAGCTTCCAAAATTCTCTCTTTCCTTTGCCTGGTGGGGCAGCACGTGGGGTGGTAGGGCAGTTGTGAGGGAGTATTTTTAGGGGGTGGCAGCAATGTGTGGGGAGGTGGGGGCAATTTTGGAGGCTATTTGGGGGGTAGGGAGAGTAGAACACAGGGAAAGGCAGTTTGAAAGGAGGAATTCCCTAACTGCTATGTTTTATTGTATGTAACTTTCTATGCTACAGAGGCTGAAACTCCTTCTGCCATAGAAATACAATAGGATAGTTTTTGGGGGGCTTATTTCTCTGGCCAATTTTCCAAATCAATACGTCTTTCTACCAGTGTTTCTCACATGCCAAATTTCATCCCGTTCTGTTAAATTTGTGGAGAATTATTTTGCCCCCAGACAAACATTTTCAATCCCTTTTGCATAATTCCTTCTAACTTCCATTGGGTTGGAAAGAATAATAATAATAATAATAAGATACATACGGGGCAGTTTTAGACAGGAGAGATAGAAGACGTCCAAGACGGAACACGGACAATTCCCGCTGTCTTTTAGAAAGGATCTGCCATACCCAGAGCCTCTGTAAGGACGTGCAGGGAGCACACCCCAGTGCATCACCACGCCCAGCAGAAGCAGTGATGTGTAAAAGCCAACGTGGGAAAGAGAGCATGTAGCTTTTCTCCAAATGTGCATGGGGGCAGCTTCTTAAAATCACTGCACCTGACAGAATCCATCCCCCCTCTCCCCCCCCCCCCCACATCAATCTCCCCACCAGACATCATCCACCTCCACCCTCCAATTCCTTCCCCAGCCTTTACCAGGGTCCTTGGTACCCGTCTAGTGGAAACAGGAGGATCCCCGTTCGCTCCTACTCATGGTGGCTCTGGGTTCAAAATGGCATCGGTGACCCGCAGATAAAATCTTGCGGTATTAGCACTAAGAGTCAAACTGCCACAAAGGCAAAATGATCATCGATGCCCTTATTTGGCAAACTGACTCCTAGCAGTAGTACCACGAGATTGCCAGTAGGGGTCATGGTAACCACTTTGAACCTAAATCTGCCATGAGCATGAACGATTGCTCCCCTTAGATTACCAGGGATCCCCAGTAAGAGCTGGGGATGGAATCAGGGGATAAGGGGGAGTCTGCTGACCTTGGCTTCTGTACGTGACCCTTCAAGCGGGCATTCATGCATGCCTTGTGGCAGCTATAATGCCGACATGGAGAATATTTTATATACATGTATATTCCTCTTGTAAAATGGGGAATACATGTCAATATTTTAGGCCTTCCAAAATCATTCTCTCTTTACCCTGTATACAAGCCTCTTTGCAATCTTTTGTGTGCTGTGGATTGCTACGTGTATAACACAACTTTTTAAAATTGCTCTTTGTAGGTGATCTACACATTTAAAATATGCTATTTACAAGTGGGGATACTTCTAAAATAATCCCAGACAATGATGGCAGAAAAAGATACAGTAAGATAGTGGATGATGGCAGATAAAGACTGACGTGGTCCATCCAGTATGATGACAAGGGCAGAACCTGCAGCACAGTGCAGATTACTTGCCCCATGTCTTTTTTTGGGGGAGGATGGGTATTGTACCTGCCGTGCAGTGCAGGCTATTTTCTCTATGCCTTTGATTTTCAGCAATCCTCAATCATATTTGCGCTTGATTAAGTCCACAGTCCCATCGGCCAGCCAAGCTGTCATTGCTTCTGCAACCAGCCCAGGGCCCTCTTCCCTACAGCCAGGGAGCCCATCGACAGGCACAGCTATCCCAGCGGTACTGTGTAGCGTACGGAATTTAGGAGCTGTACCCGCTGCACGATGCAGGTTTCTTTCTCAGTGGTTTCTTTTGAGCTGAGATGCTCCATTCTTGGTTAGCATCCTCTTGCCATTTAAGGATCCAATATGTTTATCCCACTTTCTTTTGGATTCTAGTATGCTTCTACCATCTCTTTCAGGAGGACATTCCAGGCATCCACCACTCTTTCTGTAAAGAAATAGTTTCTGATGTTGCTTTTGATTCTACCGCCTTGTAACCTATTTATAGAGCTTCCCCTCATTTGAAAAAGGCTTCTTTGTTCTGTAATACCATTCAAGTATTTATAGATCTGTATCACTGCAGCTTGTTGTGCTGTGAGGGTTTGTGTGCATCAGTGATATCAGGGGCTAAGCTATCAGTAGCTGAACTTCTGGCAGGATTTCCCAAGATGGACAGGTCTCAGCTGATGTGCCAGACCAAGACAAACCATCTATCTGGGCAGCAGCAGAATGGGACAGTGTTGGCAGCGGAGGATCACATTTCTGTGACAACAGCAACAACACTAAACTTAAACTGCATGGAAGAATGGCCTGGCAATCTACTTCCGTATCTTGCCATGAAAACCCAATGGATAGTCACAACAAAACAAATTGCACTATAGTGTTGGAAGATGAGACCTCCAGGTCGGAAGGCACTCAACTGGCTACTGGGGAGGAGCTGAAGACTTTTCAGTGTAAAGCCAGCATTTATAATGTGGTTGGATCAAAGCCCTCGGGATGTCTGACTGCTGATGTAGCTGCACATGAAATGAGAGTCAGAAACTGCAAAGATGTCTTACATATTGGGACATGGAACATACAAAGCATGAACCAAGGGAAGTTGGAGGTGGTCAAGAATGAAATGGAACATGTACAACTCGATCTGTTGGGTGTCAGCGAACTGAAATGGACTGGCATCGGGCACTTTGCATCAGATGATCACATGGTCTACTATGCTGGAAATGAAAGACAAAGAAGAAATGGTGGTTGGATTTATAATTAAGAAGAAACTTGCAAGAACTGTAATGAAATACAATGCACTCAGTGAACAATTAATCTCTATTCGTCTACGAGGAATGCCTATCAACACAACTATAATTCAAGTATATGCCCCAACAACAGCTGCAGAAGAGGATGAAATTGATGAGTTCTATGAACAAGTACAAGCTGAAATCGACAGAACCTGCAAACAAGATATCCTGATAGCCATGGGTGACTGGAACGCAAAGGTTGGCAACAAAAAAGAAAGCAAAATGGTTGGAAAATATGGACTTGGCAACAGAAATGAAGCTGGAGAAAGACTGATAGAATTCTGCAAGACCAACAATCTATTCATCTCAAACACCTTCTTCCATCAACACAAGCGGCGACTGTACACATGGACTTCACCCAATGGATTGTGTAAAAATCAAATTGACTATATCTGTGGAAGTCAACGATGGAAAAGCTCTATAACATCAACAAAAACAAAACCTGGAGCTGACTGTAGAACAGATCACCAACTACTAGTAAGCAAACTCAAGCTAAAGTTGAAAAAGAGCAAGCGACTCATGAATGCAGCAAAATATGACTTTGAGAATATACCAATGTAATTTAAAGAATGCCTGCAAAATTTGCTGTTTCTAATATTTTTTTTGTATTTAGCTCACGCGCAGGTACTTCCTGTTCCCAGAGGGCTTATAATCTAACTTTGTACCTAAGGCAATGGAGAGTTAAGTGACTTACCCCCAACATTAGTGCTTGTAGATCTGAAGTGTTGTTACTTAGATTGCAAGCATTTCTACTCATTACTTTCCAGCTATTTTGAGTAGCCTGGCTTATGATCCCGTTTAGCCTTGTGCCCAGTCTTCTCCTTTAGTTTATTTCAGATGAGTGGGTAAGAGATGGTTTCCTTTGCTATGTTTTCCACAGTGCTCATGCATTTGCTGGGGGTGATATCCCGACACATGCGCTTCCATGCACCACCTCCACCATCTAGTTTAAATACCTGGCAACAGACTGCCTGAATGTTTCACTTAGAATCTTTCTTTCAGTCACAGAAAGATGCATTTTCTTTTCAGCAGTGGCCCCTGAAGAAAGTGGACTCCCAATAAGACATTGATGTTGGTGTTAGCAAATTAGTTCTTCTATGTTGAAAGTCAACATCCTGCTTTGTAGATGGGAATGTTTACCAAAGACATTGAGGATGTTGAATAGCAACTGCATGCAAGATAAATAGCTCCGCACTGTTAAAATGATTGACATCAAAAATGCTGATCTATAAAAAACATTGATAAGTAGACTGTGTGATGATTTTGCTGATGTTGGGGTTTATTTATTTATTATTAGTATTCTGTGCAGTAGTCAAAAATACTAGCTTGACGTTTTTCCTGGGAGACGCATGATGACATTAAGGGGTATTTAGGACAGTTATAGCCATCCAGATATTTTACTTCTTATTGATATTTCCTTGAGGTTTTTAAATTTTAGCTTACATGTATTTTGTCCTTGGATTCTGAGCTGGGATTTTGTTGGTGCATGACAGAAAGAGGTAGCCATAATTATATGGTCTTTTGCTTTTCCATATACTGCTTCTATGCTTTGTACACACACACATACTTTCATACTGCTTCAGTCACTTATGCATCTAAAACCTTCTCATATACAACCAGGTTTTGAGCTGCTAGCTTTCAACCAAGTCAGTTTTTGTTTCTTTCTCTTTTTGGAGCCTGCTGCCACAACATTTTCTATAATATATAATAGCTAGAGACCCCTGGAGAAGGTGTGGACATTCTGAATAGGTTTTGTAGAAACAGGAGCTCTCTCTGTTTTCCCATCCTTCTTTTGAACTGAATTTGTTTGGTGCAGGATCTCTTCCTACTAATTCTACTGGTCTAGAAGATAATGTAGCCAATAGGGGCACAGCCAAGAGATGTTGTAAAGTAGCAGGAGGTGACATTTTACTTACCAGTTAATGTCCTTTCCTTGAGTCTTGCTAGACCAGTCCAGACATATGTCTTTGAGCAAATGTAGTGAGCTATAAAAATGCTCTTCATTCCCTGTTCACATTTATAAATGTTCCTAATGTTTACTGTAAATTGTTCTTAATGTTCCTTTCAACTGTTCACTGTATCAATTTCAGCTCCATATAAACTGTTTTGACTTGCAGAAAAATGATATATCAAAATTTGTTAAATAAATAAATAAGCTGATTGGTTGGTTGTATTCCCCTACCAGCAGATTGATGAAGACAAAGAACCAATGAAAAGCCCAGGTTTCAATGACATCACTCCCATGCCTCTATTCTCCTCAGCCACCAGAAGTCCCCTCAGTATTTGGCCCAAAGCATATGGAAAAATCATGACAAGCCTCACACAACCTCGACCGTGGACAACAAGGAATAATCAACAATAGAGAACGATGTACAGGAAAGCCTAAACAGAAGGCTATCAGTAGAAGACGCACCTGCACAGCCAAGTATAAAAATCATAGAAGTTGCAAGTATACCACAGCAGAAGAACAGAGCAAATACAGTTTCAGGGGCAGGCCCTGGACTGGTCTCTCAGGACTCAAGAAAAGAACATTAACTGGTAAGTAAAACGTCACCTTCTATAGCATCCTGTTAGACCAGTCCAGACAAGTGGGATGTACCAAAGCAACAACTCCACTGGGCAGGAAGACGACACAGCAGCTCACAAATCCCTTGAGCCAAGGGCCGTGTCCACCCACACATGGACATCCAAACAGTAATGCTTGACAAAAGTGGAAAGTGATGCCCACATTGCTGCCTGACAAATGTCTGCAGGGGCTAACAAGCTGTGCTCTGTCTACGAAGACACTTTTGCTTGGGTAAAAGGGGCACGCAAACCCTCCAGCCAGTTCTGGAACAGATATGCTGAGGCAATGGCCTCCTTAATTCAGTGCCCCAAAGTTGACTTGGCTGCCACGTCACACTTGCATGGGCCTGCAAACACAAAGAGATGGTCGGCCTTACAAAAAGAATTCATAAGCTTCTCTGGACATCCACAAGGTGAAGATGCTTATCCCTTCTCCAACACTGCTCCTTAGAGAAGGAAGGCAGGAAGCCCATCTGATTCATGTGAATGGGAGAAAGCACCTTAGGCAAGAAGGAAGCCACAAGCTGAATGGAAACAGCCTCCTTTGAAAAGAGAGCCTGCAGCTTGGAAATCTGCCTTGCAGAACAAATCGTGACCAAGAAGACTGTCTTGAGCATCAAATCCTTTAAAGTAGAGCACTTCAACGGCTCAAAAGGCATCACCATCAGGGCCCTGAGCAGAAGACATAGATCCAAGGAAGGGATCACAGACTGGAGAGGAGGACACAAACGCCAAACCCCCTGGAGAAAGTGCGAGACATGAAGGTGCAAGGCTAGAGACTTACCAGCCACTGGATTTCCAAAGAGAGGCCAAAACTGCCACTTGAACCTTCAGGGAGCTAAAGGAAAGGCCCCTCTCCAAGCTGTCCTGTAGAAAAGACAACAGAGAGGGCACCTTG
This sequence comes from Ichthyophis bannanicus, assembly GCA_033557465.1. Classification (NCBI taxonomy): domain Eukaryota; kingdom Metazoa; phylum Chordata; class Amphibia; order Gymnophiona; family Ichthyophiidae; genus Ichthyophis; species Ichthyophis bannanicus. The sequence goes on along the minus strand of CM066031.1, from coordinate 160,831,211 downwards.
GCTGCCTCAGGAGTTAACCACCAAGCTCCACACCATTGCTCAAAGAGGCACCAGATCCGCATGTATGCTAGCTTGGTAGACCTCTTCCAGACTCCAAGCAGAGTAGAGACCTCCGCTGGAGAGTAGCCCTTATGTGCTAGCCATCTTCTTTCAAGAGCTAAGCCATAAGTGAAAAGGGAACTGGATCCTCCAGGTCGATCAGTCCCTGCCACAATACACCCCGTGATAGAGAAACATAGAAACATGACGACAAAAAAAAGACCACATGGCCTATCTAGTCTGTCCTTCCATATCAACCACTACAACACTACAACACCCTACCCCCCAACATTAGAGCCATTACCAATCTATATCAGTTCAGGAAGGCTCTCAAAACATACCTTTTCTGCCAATACTTCCCAGACAGCAACTGAACTAGATATCCCCTCCAAGAAATGACCCAATCTAGAAATGCCCTCACACTGCAGTGTAGATAGATTATGTATATAGTTAACCCAGTTATCCAAGTTTGTACTCCTGTTCAATGTAAAACCTGACAGTTTGTCGTTATGGTCGTTGTTGTTATGATGTAAACCGCGCTGATTCTAAATAGCGCGGTATATAAGAAACTGTAATAAATAAAAATAAAATAACAACAGTCCCTTTTTATCCTTTAGAAATTCTCTGTGTTTGCCCCATACTTCTTTGAATTCAGATACTGTCCTCATCTCTACCACCTCCACTGGGAGACTATTCCACAGATCCACCACTCTTTCCGTAAAGAAATATTTCCGCATATCACTCCTGAATCTATCCCCTTTCACCCTCATCCTATGTCCTCTCATTGCAAAGCTTGCTTTCAATTGAAAGAGGGTCTCCTCATGTGCATTTATGTCACAAAGGTATTTAAATGTCTCAATCATATCACCTCTAGCCCGCCTTTCCTCTAAGGTATACAAATTAAGATCCTTAAGTCTGTCCTCATATGCTTTATAATGAAGACCACTAACCATTTTAGTAACCACCCTCTGTACCAACTCCAGCCTGTTTATATCCTTTTGAAGGTGCGGTCTCCAGAATTGCATGCAATACTCCAAATGAGGTCGCACCAAAGACTTATACAGAAGCACTATCACCTCCTTTCTTCTGGAGGTAACCGAAGAGGTGGCACCTGCAGGAGCGCATCAGGTCTCTAAACCAAGCTTTCCTCGGCCAACCCAACGCCACCAGAACAATCCTGCACGGGTGGTGTTCTATACACCGAATCACACACCCCACCATGGGCTATGGAGAAAACACATACGGCAGGTGCCGACTTGGCCAAGGATGGATCAGGACGTCAACGTCCTCAGATCCCATCTCCATGTGGTGACTGAAGAAGCGACAAACTTTGGCACTGGAGTGGGTCACAATCAGAACCATTTTGGGGTGATCCCAGTGGCGCAGAATCAACTGAAACGCTTCCTGACTCAACTCCCATTCTCCAAGATCCAGAGAGTGCCAGATGAGAAAGTCCGCTTCCACAATGTCCATCCCAGCAATGTGCTGAGCCAACAAGGCTAGGAGGTTCTTCTCTGCCCAGGTAAACAGAAGAGCCATCTCCAAAGATACGCTGGCACTCCTCATGCTGCCTTTTTTAGTGACATAAGCCACCACTGTGGCACTGTCCGAAAACACTCAAACCACCTGGCCCGCAACCAGGGGCCAAAAACACAGAAGGGCCAACCTGAAGGCCCCTACCTTGAAGCGGTTGATGGCCCATATTGCTTCCCTGCAACTGTAACAGCCCTGGGCTGTACGGTCTTGGCAATGGGCTCCACAGCCCGAGAGACTGGCCTCCACTGTCAAAAGGATCCAGAAGAAATTGTCCAGTGGCACATCCTTCTTCAGATAACAGGGCTGCTGCCACCACTGCAGGCTGGTCTTCACCATCATTGGGAGCAGGAGCCTGTGCTCGAACCCCTGAGAACTTGGGGACCATCAAGTCAACAAAGACTGGTGGAGAGAACGCATATGAGCATGTGCCCACGGCACCATCTCTATGATTGCTGCCATCAAAGCGAGGAGCTGAAGATAATCCCAGACTCTGGGAGCCTGCTGTCCACAGAACAGCACCAGGGAATCCAACAGCCTCTTGACTTTCTCCTCTGGCAGGAAAACTCAGCCCACTCAAGTGCTGAAACGTGCTCTCAGAAACTCCATGGACTGGGATGACAACAGCCATAGTCAAAATCTTGGACAACTTCCAGCTGTTCCTCAACTCCAGGGGACCCCTCTCATTGGGGGCGCTTAGCCAAAGGCAATCGAAGAGGGCTTCCACTTTCAGCCTACCCTGCATGAGACTGCACGTGGGGGCACCCAGAGACCACAGAGTCCGAATTTCCATGCCAGAAAGACCAGGCCTGCTGCAAAAAAGAAAATAATTCCGGGGGAAGATAATCCGGAGTCTGGAAGCTCTCCTCTCAGAAATGACCCCCAACTCCAGGAAGCACAGCCCCACAGACCACTAGAGGGCGAGGAGCGTCTCACATCATGGTTGCCAGAGTTCTGGCCAGCTAGATAGCCTAACCCATAATGCCATTCGTCACCTCCTGCCCTAAGGCAGGCAAGGCCGGACTAACTGCATCCTTTGACTAAGAAAGGGATAGCAGGCCATCCAGGGATGACTCAGAAGCTGCCATGCAAAAAGAGGAGGGTCCAGATTCCAGAGACGAGGCACCTCATTTGCCACAGGCCAAACAACCTTTCTTGGAAGAAGACAGAGAGTTAAGGCAAGTATCACAACAGTGCGCGCTAAGGCCATGGTGGCCCAAAGGTGCATGTTAACTGCACTTTTATTGCAACATGCATTACAGACACTAGGAAAGGAACATGCATTGCAGCCACTTGGGCGGAACACGTGCTAGGTGCACAATAGGTACAAAAGCTATTAACGCGAACAGAAAACAGATGGTACCACAGCAGAACAGAGCAAACAAAGTTCCAGGGGCAGACTGGATATACCATACTGATCTTTATCTGCCATCATACACTATGTTACTATGACAGACTACAGCTTGGAAATCTGCCTTGCGGAACAAATTGCAACCAAGACCGTCTTGAGTGTCAAATCATTCAGAATAGCACGCTTCAATAGCTGAAAGGGCTCTGACTTCAGGGCCCTGAGCACCAGACACAGATCCCAGGAAGGGACCACAGACTGGAGGTGAGGACACAGATGCCAATACCCCTGAAGAAATTGTATAAAACTTACCAGCCACTAGACCTCTGAAACAGGCCAAACCTGCCATCTGAATCTTCAGGGAACTGAGAAAGACCCTTCATCAGACTGTTCTGCAAAAAAGGCCAACAGAGACAGCACCTTGGTCATCTCAGGAGCCAGTTGCCGTGTGCTGCACCATCACTCAAAGAGGCATCAGACCCACATGAACCTCAGGTGGTTAGACCTCTGGGTTCCAAGCAAAATGGAAACCACCGCAGGAAAGTAGCCCTTATGCGATAGCCGTCTCCTTTCATGAGCCAAGCAATAAGCGAAAAGGGAACCGGGTCCTCCAGAACAATTAGTCCCTGATGCAAAAGGCCCTGAGATGGAGGCAAACGAAGAGGTGGTGCTTGCAAGAGCCACATCAGATCTCCAAACCAAGTTCTCCTCGGCCAATCCAGTGCCACCAGAATTACCCTTCCCAGGTGGTGCTCTACACACTGAATCACCAGGGGCCATGGAGGAAACACATATAGCAGGCATTGACTTGGTCAAGGTTGGGCCAGGACATCAACTGAAGAGGTGGCACACGTTGGCACTGGGGTAACAATGAAAGTCCCGAGACCTCTTTGAGTCCGCCAACGTGCCCATGGGGAGTGGACGGAGGCTGATGGGAAGGGGAATCCTACCCACTTCACAGGCCCCTGAATCTGTACTCCAGAAGGCAATACGATTTTGTCTTGTCCAGGTCCTTCACCAGCTTCTACAAATCATTCCCAAAAAGCAGCTGCCCTTTAAAGGCCAGTTGGGCCAACCAGGCTACGGAGGATGTATCCATTGGCCACCATAGGAGCCAAATCCATCACCATGTCACCGTCGACAGGGCACTATCCCTGGCTTCTAAATGTACCAGGTCATACATGGCATCAGAAAGGAAGGCCATAGCTGATTCCAAAAGAGTATCATCCAGCAGAAGGGACTGAATCCACTGGAGCAAGGCTTGAGACATCAGGCCTGTGCGCACTGCCAACTGAAGAATAGCAGCTGCTGCAGCAGCAAACTGGTTGTTTAACAACAAATCCAACTTTCGGTCCAGAAAATCCTTCAAGGTCAATCCGCCTTTCACAGGAATGGCAGTCCATCTGGTAACCTTGGCCGTGACCTGCCCTTGGGAATATGAAACCACACAATGTACTCCTTCTCCAGGAGAGCATATATCGTCTTATATGTCCTTACACCCTTAGGCGGGGAGTCGGGGAATCCCACTCTGACTAGATTATGTCCTTAATCACCTCCAGGAACGGGAAGCCAGTAGTGGACTTCTACAGCCCTTGCAGGAGTGGTTGCATCTTTGGTTCCTGCTCGGTGGCTGAGGCATCCACCAAGCTCAAGGTGGATGAGACCCTGACAATCAACACTGTCAGTTCCTCCTTCTGGAATGGATGGATTAAAACAGTCTCTTCACAATCCTCCGAAGGTGAAAGTTCTTCTTCATCCACATCAGAGCCCAGCACCTGGATATTGGAATTTAAAGCTCTGGTAGATCCCAGGTGATCCCCATCTCCTGTGGGCGACCTTCGCCAAGGACGCTTAGCCATAGTCAACCAAACAGGGCTTTCACTCTCAGCCTGCTCCTCATGAGAGTGCATCCGGGGGCATCCAGAGGCCGCAAGGTCTGATTTCAATGCCAGAATGAACAGGCCTGCTGTAAAAAGAGAGAGAATTCCGGGAAGGAAAATCTGGAGTCCGGAAGCTCTTTTCTTGGAAATGACCCCCCCCCTCAATACTAGGAAACATAGCCACCACAGATACCCTCAAGGACGGGGAGCAGCCCACAGCACTGTCGCTGGAACCTCCAGCTGGCTATTTATTCTTATCCACAGACCATCTGCCACTTCCTGCCCTGAGGCAAGCAAAGGCCAGACTAACTGCATCCCCTGGCTGAGAGAGGGGGAACAAGCCCTCTAAGGATGACTCAGAAGCTGCCATACAGGAAGAACAGGGTCCAGAAGCCACAGATGAAGCATCTCACTTGCCACAGGTCAATGTTTCCTGGAAGAAAACAGAGTTAAGGCAAATATCCCAATAGCGCACGCTAAGGCCACGAATGCCCGGAAGGTGCGCGTTAACAGCGTTATTAAAGCAACATGTGTTACAGGCACTAGGGTTGGAACGCACATTGGAGCCGCTTGGGTGGAACATATGCATGGACCACGTGACTGCCAGGCGCACAATAGGAAAAAGCACTACTAATGTACGCAGATAACAGCGGGAAACCCCATACCCGTAACTAATGGTCATCAGGGGTCCACCCCGAATTGCGCTCCAGATAGATGGAATCGGGAGCCCCCAACAAGGACAATGAAGAGGTGAAGCTTTGGTACTCACCCCTTGAGAGCCCCAGGCAGAGAATCCATGCCAGGCTCAGCTCTATTACCCTTAAACTGTTTTTCTGGCTTTGCAGGTGCTGCATTTTAAGGTGGCTGGCAGGCAGATCCCTCTGAGAGCCTTCTACAATCTTCAGGAGAGAGCAGGGGGAACAGAGAGATTGGGGGCATCAAGGACGTGTGAGGCTTCTGAACTTTTCAAATCCTTCCGTTTTTCTGGCTGCTCAACAGGCTCTTATCAGGGTAAGAGCATGGAGCTGAACCAATTTTCTTTTCTCCTGTGGCTACCGAAAAGACTGCAGTATAGTGGAGTCTTCCGTCATGCTCAAGTGAGAAAGTCATAAGCATTTAAATCAAGATTTCTCTCAGTTTTTTAGATAGGGAAAACAATCCATCATCTGCTGGAGACAAAGAAATACTGAAGAGACTTCTGGTGGCTGAGGTGGATAGAGGCAAAGGAGTGATGTCATTGAAACCCGGCCTTTTCATTGGTTGTCTCTACCAATCTAATGGTAGGGGAACACAACCCACTTGTATGGACTGGTCTAGCAGGACGATATGGAAACTATCTTATATGGAGATTTATTGCCTTCTCACTGCTCCCTTTTACATTTGAGCAAAGTTATAATTTTATAGCATTCTAGTGGATGTGAGTAGCACTGTACAGTGGTGACAAGTGTTCAGTACAATATGTCCCTGCACTGAAGAGCTGACTATCTGAGTGAAAACGTGAGGCAATGGGAGATAGTCCCAGTGGAAGAATGGCTTCCTTGGTTCTCAGCCGATTGCTCTGGTCACTAGGTGCCTTCCCCTTCTCTGTATCTTTCAACTTTTGGATTCCCAATAGCATTTACTTGATAATACGCATCTCTCGTCTTCTTTACATCATTTAATTATTATGTCTTTAACTTCATTTGAGGTTTTGTTTTATACTACTTTGTAATTCAGATTTTAATATCGTTTTTGCTTCATATGATTTCGTAGGTACTTCTAATAATCCACCATGTTAGTGAGCGGAATATTCATTTTTAAATAAATAAATAAATGCAAATTCCCTAGTCTTGGTACAGTTCAGCTCAGAGTTTAATATTGGTAACAGATCCAACATAGCCTCGCTTCCAGTGGGCTCTCCCACGAGTGACCTGAGGAAATGTCCCTTGAGGGGCATCCAGGATTTCTCCACTCCTAGCTAACATTGTGGCAAGGTAGGATGCAGTCCACACCTGGTAGATGGAAATCACAGATCCTAATGATGCTTTGTATGATGTCTGACTCCACCTTCTTTCCCTATGCTGGAGGTCTGTATAATACTCAGGGTCAGTGTGGAAGCATTGGGTGCTCTAAGTGAATTTTCAGCTTTACATCTCGCTCCCCTGACATTTTGAGAATTAAACACAGCAGTCATGATCATGCCAACACCATCCCTCTCAGAACAATCTTATAAAAAATGCAGATTTGGTTATCAGACTTTAGTATTAAACTTTTTGTATATACGTGTGTGCCTGTTTGTCCTACTACTACTACTGAGCATTTGTATGGCGCTACAAGTCATTCGCAGCGCTGCACAGACATGTAAGAGACAGTCCCTGCTCATCAGAGCTTACAATCTAGTCAAGACAGACCACACAGAAGGTGTAGGTAGGGATAAAACAAGGGAGGGAAAAAAGAAAAAGAAGATCATGTGAGTCAAGATCCAAAAGCAGCACATGCAGGTAAGTGTGCTAATGGCTCTTTGAGTTTGTCTGGCTGTCAGGATCTATATTGCTTTGACTGCTGCTGCCCAAGGCAACTGCCTAGTCTTGCCTGATGGTTGCACCGGCCCCAGTAATGCTCTTATATACAAGAACTCTTTTAGGTTTTTCTAATTCTTCCTGCTCTCCCTTTATGTCAGCAGCTACTACTCTGTTCCCAGTTTTAAGAATTACTTCCCTGCCCCCTCTCATTTCTTTACTTTTCTGAAGAAATTGTAGCCTGGGGTGATCACATCCCAATCCTGGTTTCCATTACACCAAATTTCAGTGACTAACTATATCCAAGTCTATCTCAGTCTCTGCCAGCATGACCTCCGGGTCTGTGATTCATGGTGGGAGGAGGATGGAAGTGGTGTGTAGTGAAGTAAGTATAGAATCTTCTCAGCTCATCAAATAACCAATGAGGAAGGTAAAAGACGATAAAGATAATGGGCAAGTAGTGAAGCTTCTCAGACTGGTTGCTGGGCGATATCCTTAGCAATGTGAACAGGAATAACTGGGTTGGGTCAACGGGTTTCTTTTCTGCCATCATTTACAAGGTCATGCAATTGATCACCGGATCACAATGCGAAAACCTCACATTCAGAATTCTTTTTCGTGACAGTTCAGAGCAGCTGATAAAAATTTAAAATTCTCCCTTACCCAGTGAGATCAGGGTCTGATAATTCTCCTTCATCACATCCTTGTACAGCTCCTTCTGCCAGTCTTCTAACTCCTCCCACTCCTCCTGGGAGAAATAGACGGCGACGTCCTCAAAGGTTACTGGGCCCTGAAACACAAACCCTTCCACACTCAGTAGGTTAAAAGGTGAAAAGAGGAAGACTGAAGATGGAGAAGGAGTTACGCAATTAAGCTATAGTTAGGTAAAAAAGGTGGATGAGAGAAACGGAGAAAAATGAGGAAACAGAAGGATCAATATCAGAGATAGATGGAGAGAAGGAAGGGAAGAAGACAGGGAGAGTGAAGAAACAGAAAAATGGAAATGAGATCTTGGAAAAGGGCTTAGGAGAAATCTGCAACAGGAAGCAGTAATGAAAGACCAAGTCCAGCACAGCTGGACAAATAAAATGATTGGGTAACAACAGTCCAAAAATGCCAGTTGGGCTGTTTAAATTGCTAAATGGCCAAATATTATCTGTATCTCTGTGGGCAGTGTTAGAGGAGGAGCAAGAGCAGGCCAGAAAGTTATTCAGATAGCTGCATTTATCAGCCATTAGTCAAGTAAGTTATCCATTGAGTTTAAGACTGGCCCCAAGAGGGAGGGAGCACGAATACAAAAGTTGGTTCAGCGTGCCACCAACCCTTCAGCCAGCCCAGTTGAAAAGCATAGGCCCCATGTGGTACTTAAAGCTCCCAGTATCAGAGGGAGCCAGAAAAGATGGGTAATTTTGTCACTGCCATGATTTTCACACCAGACCATGATTAGGAACACTTTATTCAGGACCATGCAAGGATATGAGGCCCCGCCCCACCGCCGCCCCTCTCTGGGACCTGCAGCGACAGCAATGACTTTAAACAGCACTGCAGAGCTTACTAAAACCTCTGGCACGGCGTGCTGTTTGTGCTTCAGCACCCTCTGATGCAGACATCCTTTTGCATGGGGGCAGAAACAGCTGGTCTATAATTTGCCTAATGGTAACGCCGGCCCTAGTTTTATTGTACTTTGCTTAGACATGCAACAATAAGCAACGCACAAATTCAATAAATTCAGTTAAAGGAAGGGGACATGCTGAACTATTGGGGGGGGGGGGGTAGAGGGTAGAGAACAGAAGATGCAGAACTATGGGAGGGTGAGAAGAGAAGAGAAGGGGACATTCTGGACATGGAGCAGGGAGAAGGGGCAAGATGCTGGAGACAGGAAGCATGAACAGGAAGAGAAGATGCTGGACTACAGGGTGAGGCGAGGAAGATAAAAGGAAATGCTGGACACAGAGCAGGTTGGTGGAAGGAAAGAGTGAGATACTGGATATGGGCAGAGGCGAGATAGAGAGGTGAGTAAGTAAGAGGCTGGGGAAGGAAGAGAGAGAAATGATGAAAGGGAGGGCTGGGGTAAGGGAGATTGGAAAGCTCTAGGTAGATGCAATAAAAAAAGGGAGATTGAGGTCTGAATGATGAGGAGAGGTGAAATCTGAGTGGACAGAACAGGAAAATAAATGGAAGAAAGCTGAACGTGAAAACTCAATGTCAGAGATAGACATAGGAGAGGAAGTGAAGCCAAGAAGAAAGAAAAGAAATGGCAAACGGACATGGGAACAGCATTAAGAGAAGCCAGACAAAAAAAAAAGCAGAAATCCAAGAATGGGACCACAACAATCAGAAAAATAAAATGGCCAGAAAACAAAGGTAGAAAAAAAAATTATATTTAGTGATTGCAATATGTCAGTTTTTAGAATTTACATCCCATTATATTTTGTATAGTACAGGGGAAATACACCACTGTTTCTGTTTCTCTGCTGACCTGTCTGCTTGGAGACAGTACTATTGCTGTCGTGGGATAGGGCAGGAGCAGAGTAATGATCCCTCTTCCCTCCCTCTGCTTCGGATAACAAGTGTCCCTGATTTGCCTGCAAAAAATCTGGTAACCTTTATACTAAAGTCAGGGCTGACTCTGCAGTGTCCCAGGTTAGAAAGCGGCAGCAGCAGCGAGGGGAGGGCAGAAAGTTGGCAGCAATCTCCTACCTGAGCAGAAGCCCCTGCAGGCATTTTCCTGTCTGCTTTTGCAGGATTAGAAATGAATTAGTGGCTGTCTGGCTACAGAGGAGGAGCTCAGTCTTAGCCTTTTCCAGTGCTGAGAGGAGCTGTTGCAAGAAAGGGGACAGGAGGGCAGAAACTGAGATTTGGAACTGAAAGTTTCTGGTTGCAGTTGGCTCTGTTCATGGGCAAATTAAAGGGAAAAGGAATAAGACTGGTCTCAAACCCAAAACACCTCTTCTTGCTGGGTGCAGATTGATGACATCACATAGAGGGGGCAGGGCTATTCAGATTCACATAACTTTATTGGCATGACAATTTTATATGCCTTGCAAAGGTAATACTGTAAGGGCTTTAAGTGAAAAAAAAATAATGGAAAAAATAATTTACAAAATAGGAATAAGAACAGTCAATTACAGAATACAGAGCAGAGAAAACAACAAGAACAAATTTCAGATTCTGGTTCTGGTCCTTACTTTTCCTGTTCAGGTTACATTTCTTGCTGGTTGGCAGGATTTATAGGGTTGCCAACTGGCTCCAAATGCACCCGGCAGGCTTGATCCAGTCTTGGATTTACTCTATTTGCATGCAGGGACATGTAATTCTGATTTCTCCATTACACTCCATACGAAAAGCAAAAACTACAAGTCCCTGCATGCAATGGGGTAAACACAGGACTAGATCAAGCCTGTCAGTCGCATCTGGAGCCAGTTGGCAACCCTAGCAGGATACCACATATTTTTCTGTGGTAACTGCTATTTCTCCTCTTTCCTTTGGGGTTATGCAGTTTTTCCTACTTGCTTTAGTTTGTGTAAAATCCTTGATTTTGTTTTATGCTAATTTTGGGAAATGCACATTTCCAATATCTTTACATGTTTGTACAGTACAGAAGGAAAAGTGTTTCTGCTTGTTTGTCCACTATTGCAGTGAATGCAGTATCTGGCTTCCTTTGAAGGCCTACTTTAAAATTTTAATCCACATTCTGCATTCGGGTTAATTTTTGCATATTTCAGGAAAATTGTACCCGTCTTATTCAATATGTTCTAATAGTGATTTTCCTTCTGCTATAGTCATGTATTATATACCATTTGATAGGAATATTTAGTCGGAATTTTGGATCCTGAGAGTTTTGGGCTCTGCCTGGAAAGGGTTAAGGTTTTTTCTGGGAAGAGGATTCATAGTGAAATAGTGGTCAACATCAGATTTCAGATACCCCTTCACGATGATATCTCCTTATAGCTCCTGCTGTCTCAGAACTACCTATTTATCCATTGCTGGTAGGGGACATAAGAATATAAGATATGTCTAGGGTTGCATTTCAGGCAACCCCATCCTGTTGCATTATGGGACCTGCAACACTGATTTCAGTGGCTAGACTCAAGGACTACAAATACCACAATGCTTTAGGTTGGATGTTGAAAACCAGGACTGGATAAAAAGCCTCCTTCCTGGAACTGGGGGATCGAGCCACCAGCGGCAGGAGGGGCCAGCGATCACCGGAGCCCAATCCGGGCTCAGCAGCCAGCTTTAAATTTTCGCGCCATCAGGCGCCGGCACCAGGAAGCCCCCGCTACCACCAGCAGCTCTCCCCTTCCCGGGGATCGAGCCACCAGCGGCAGGAGGGGCCAGCGATCACCGGAGCCCAATCCGGGCTCAGCAGCCAGCTTTAAATTTCCGCGCCATCAGGCGCCGGCACCAGGAAGCCCCCGCTACCACCAGCAGCTCTCCCCTTCCCGGGGATCGAGCCACCAGCGGCAGGAGGGGCCAGCGATCACCGGAGCCCAATCCGGGCTCAGCAGCCAGCTTTAAATTTCTGCGCCATCAGGCGCCGGCACCAGGAAGCCCCCGCTACCACCAGCAGCTCTCCCCTTCCCGGGGATCGAGCCACCAGCGGCAGGAGGGGCCAGCGATCACCGGAGCCCAATCCGGGCTCAGCAGCCAGCTTTAAATTTTCGCGCCATCAGGCGCCGGCACCAGGAAGCCCCTGCTACCACCAGCAGCTCTCCCCTTCCCGGGGATCGAGCCACCAGCAGCAGGAGGGGCCAGCGATCACCGGAGCCCAATCCGGGCTCAGCAGCCAGCTTTAAATTTCCGCGCCATCAGGCGCCGGCACCAGGAAGCCCCCGCTACCACCAGCAGCTCTCCCCTTCCCGGGGATCGAGCCACCAGCGGCAGGAGGGGCCAGCGATCACCGGAGCCCAATCCGGGCTCAGCAGCCAGCTTTAAATTTCCACGCCATCAGGCGCCGGCACCAGGAAGCCCCCGCTACCACCAGCAGCTCTCCCCTTCCCGGGGATCGAGCCACCAGCGGCAGGAGGGGCCAGCGATCACCGGAGCCCAATCTGGGCTCAGCAGCCAGCTTTAAATTTTCGCGCCATCAGGCGCGCCCGCGACTGGCGGGCCCGCGCCTGAGGGCCTCGCCAGAGGGCCCTTTGGCGTGGCCCTTAGGCGGAGCACGAGAGGCGGCACAACAGAGTCCTCACCCACTACCTAACTGCCTGATACCTGACTATTGAACCAGCTTCTACCAACGTCTGAACCTTTCGTTATCGTCATGCTGTAAGGCAAGATTTCATCTCCATATAGCAGTTTCTCTCCCAGTCGGGGTAGAGCGGGCCGGAGATTATAACACCACCCACATGAACGCTTTGACTGGCCACGACTCACATCCATGTCTCGCATGCTCAGTAATTTTCAAGATTCTGCTCTCTCTCACTGCCTCAAGTAAGAGTATATATACCCCTATGTATTCTGCTAATTAACCTTATCCCTGAAGTCTCTCATGTAATAATATACTGCTGAATAACCATCTCTCAGAAAGCTCTCACATAATATGTACCTGCTAATTTGTACCCCACCGAACAGCCTTTGTCTCTAAAACTCAGTCAGAGATAGACATATTCTGAAATCTTTCATATACTTTGTGTACTACTTATTAGCTCTACCTCAAATTACTGTATTGTTGATATGTTTGATCCCATTTTGCCTGATGCACAATACTAGAACCTGCATAATTTACATCAGTGTACACCCTGCCCTCTTCGCACATCCAAACTAGTTCAAAATATTGCATTATCTCCCTTTGGCAACTCTCAGTAGTCAGTGACACCCACCAACACAGCATAGACTTACCACCATCACCTTAACATCAAGGCCGACACCAGACCTTCAGCATTCAAAATCAACACTGAAATGGCCCCACCCATCACGGCCATAATGAGCTGCCTCCTGATCTTTTCTTGGATGATTGTTGAGTCCTTAGCCCTATTCCACGCTACTAATCAAATTCCAATACTCCAGCACCATGCCAAAACATGGACAAATTCTTACTATCCTAACCACCTAAAGAACACCCACACACGCCAATCATATTTGTTACACATAGCCCTCCAACATACCAAACAAGCGAAACCAGAGAAATCCTCTCTAGTTCTTAATTGCGCCCTTATAAATGCGAGATCTATTCGTAATAAATGGCCAGTTGTCACTGACTTAATTACATCCCACAATCTGGATATTCTCTTAATAACTGAAACCTGGTTATCCGACGTAGACAATGTAATTCTCAACCAACTACTACCCAACAACTTCACAATCCACTCCCGGCACAGAGAAATCAAAAGAGGAGGAGGGGCCCTTATTTTGACCAAAACGGACTTGCATTTTCATACAACAGACTCTTCAAGTACCAACAATCTTGATATCGTATCCATTGCAAACGACCAATGTGCCATCAACCTTCTATATAGAGCTCCCTCATCCTCAACTGACGATCTCTGCAACATCCTCGACCTAGCAGCCAACACTCGCAACCTCAACCTATCAAACTGGATACTAGGAGACTTCAATCTCCCATCACTTCACTCCAGTCATGCCACTGCCCTCCTAGAAGCAATTAGTGATCTGGGCTACAGACAAATTATCAACAAACCCACCCACACCAAAGGGAACATACTGGACATGATTTTTGCCCCTCTGTCAGTACAAGAACCAAATGAAAAACTTGTGACATCACTCACCTCTGTACCATGGTCAGACCACAAGCTAATCAATTTCAGCATACCTATCAACAACATTTCGCTACACAACAATGGAACTTCAAGCAACACCTCTTCTCGAAACTTCAGAGCCTTCAATAAAGATCTCATACTGGCAGAAACTCTTCCCCTATACGACAATGCAACCCTCAACCTCGACAACTTAATCTCCTCATGGAATAAGAGTCTTAGCTCTATTGCTCAAAAACCTACAAAGAACAACATCTCAAAGAATAGAAAACATTCCCCTTGGTTCTCTCCTGAACTAGGTGTCTCCCGCTCACACTTACGGAAACTAGAGAAAAGATGGAGGCGTTCCCACTCCGCCGTAGACCAATCAGCGTACAGAACTCACCTTGCAATCTACAGAGAAGCTATCCTAACAAATATGAAACAATACCATACCGACACCCTCAAAAGATCACTAAACAAACCACGTGACCTTTTCGAACTAGTTAAATCATTCTCTAAGGAACCATCCCCATGTCAACCTGAAGAGATCCACCCACAAGAGTTTGCCAACCATTTACAATCCAAGCTACTTCAAACTGATAAAGTTAATATGTTCATAGCACAAGACACCGCCAGTCCAACTTCCCTTTCTAAGTTCTCCACACCATCCAAGAAACTTGTTGAAGATACTATCGCAGCCCTCAACACCACGACTGCACAAACCGACCCCTGCCCCGCTTATTGGATTAAAAATTTACGAACAGAACTCAGCCCACTTATCACAAAAATGATGAACTTATCTTTCACAAATGGATCCTTCCCTGCAGCACTCAAGCAAACATCCATCAGACCTCTGTTAAAGAACCCTAAACTGGACCCAAGCAAAGTTGAATCCTACAGACCCATAGCCAGTATACCTCTCCTAGCCAAAATAATCGAAAAGGAAGCACAAAGGCAACTACAAGACCATATAGATTTAGCCTCCCCACTAGACCATCGCCAACATGGCTTCAGGGAATACCATGGCGTCGAAACCCTACTTACCTCTCTCTTCAATAAAATTGTCACAGGTATCGACAACATCCACCAAGGTTTCGCTCTCATCTTCATAGACATTGCGGCAGCCTTTGACTCTGTACACCATGGTCTGCTAGTAGAACGACTAAAAAAAAAGGGCATAAATGGCACCGCCCTCGATTGGTGCAGATCATACCTTGAAGGCAGATGGCAGCATGTAAAATCAGGATCAAGATCTTCCGAACCCTTCCATCAACGACAAGGCGTCCCCCAAGGGTCTTCCCTTTCATCTCTCTTATTTAATATTTACATGCAACCTATTTTCAACATTATCGGATCATTCAAGGTCGATTGTCTAATTTATGCTGATGACATCCTCCTCTTCATGCCATTTTCCACACAACAAATGGACCTTTCGCCACTGATCGACTGCTTCAACGCAGTCTCCGAATGGCTTCTGTCACAAAACCTCAGGATCCAACACAAAAAGTCTGAGGTGCTATTCATCACCAGAGACCAGAATTTCTGCCCTCCACCTCACATAAAGGTCAAAGAAGCGGAGCTCCAAACCAAATCAGCAATTCGGTACTTAGGGGTCACCCTCGATCAACGACTAGATATGAAAACCCATATATCCAACATAGTCAGAGCCATATATTTCAAAATCCGGTCACTCAGACACCTGCAATCCCTTCTAAGCCCGGAAGACTTCCGAACAATATACCAAGCCCTGATCTTGCCACACTTTGACTTTGCCAACGCCATTCTCCAAGGTCTCCCTCAATCAACGCTCAATCCGTTGCAACTTGCCATGAATGCCGCAGCCAGAGTCTTAGTAGGAGCAGCAAGATGCGACCATATAACGCCTATCCTAATACAACTTCATTGGCTCCCCATACAAGGAAGGCTTGCATTCAAATCTTTGTTACTCACTTTCAAATCCATCCATGGCATTACCTCCCCCTCATTAAGCGACATCATTCAACCCATTCCTCCCAACAGAATAAGGAGAACCTCATCAACGAATGCGCTAGTAGTACCAAAGGCTTCAACAAAGTACACAACCGCAACATCTAACAGGGCATTCAGTATCTATGCCCCAAAATGTTGGAACGCATTACCACCAGGCATCCGTGCGATTACTGACTTAACACAATTCAGAAAGGCTCTCAAATTCCATTTATTTACTCAGTACTACCAGATTAACCCAACCCCTACATAATTGCCTCTCCCTTACCTCCTCAAGTTAACATATCAACCCTATCGCACACATGTACACACATGTACACCCTAAATTCTCAGACTCGATCTCCTTGTACATATGTATTTAGTTCAGTTTGCATTCCCTGTGTTATCCAAGTTGCAACTCCTGTTCTCTGTAAAGCATAAACATGTTATCCAAGTTGTTACTCCTGTTCTATGTGAAGCCAAGCAGTTTGTTATGGTCATTTTGTTGTATGTAAACCGCGCTGACAATAGTGCGGTATATAAGAAATTGTAATAAATAAATAAATAATAAAAAAATAAAAAAATTGGGGGAAAGTTGATGAAGATTTGGAGTGGGGTACTGGTAATTGTTTTGTTTAGATTATTTTTGATATGCCTCCTCTTGGGCTAATTATGGCCTAGCGAATCTTGATCTATGGAAGTACAGGCTGTGGTCTGATAGATGAGAGTCTGCAATCATATTCTTTAGTCTGTGGATGTCTAGGTCTCTTAGAGCAACAAGTTATCTAGTTTCAGGAGAGAGATTTTAGGCAAGTCTTCAATTTCTGACAACCCAATTCTTATGCATTATGGGATGAACAGCATAAATTTCAATGGGTAGAATCAGGCACTACAAATGTCACGCTTCTTTTGGGATGCACATTTAAATCAGGACAGACAAAAAGTCATCTTCCTGGAACTGGGCAACTCTGTTGTTATGGCACAACACACACACATCTAAGGAGACTCACATACAAGAAATGCACCTACTATACAAGGACATTCATAACCTTTGATGCCCCCTGAAGCAGAAGTTACAAATACAGACAGAGCTGCCAGCCTAATCAGTTCTAGTAAGGATGTTTTATAGCTCGTCCTGCATGTCTGCCAAACCTGTCCTGATTTTTTATGAGACTCACAACACTCATTTTATGAATAGAATCGGGATCACAAACACCTCACTGTAAGGAATGGAGAATAAAACCAAGGATATTATAATATCTCTGTATTGCTCCACGGTACAACCATATCTTGAATATTGTCTGTAATTCTCGTCGCCATATCTTAGAAAGGATATAGCAGAATTAAAAAAGGTATAGAGAAGAGTGACCAAAATGATAAAGGGGATGGAAGGATACACCTATGAGGAAAGGCTTAAAAGGTTCGGACTCTTCAACTTAGAAAAGAGATAGTTGAGGGGACATACGATAGAGGTCTATAAAATGAGTGGAGTGGACCAGACAAATGTGGATCAGTTGTTTGCTCTTTTAAGAAGTAGAAAGGCTAGGGAACAAAACTGAGTTACACTGTAGCTTTGTTTTAAGACTAATTGGAGAAAATATTTTTCACTTAATGTGTAATCAAATTCTGGAATTCATTGCCAGAGGATGAAGTAAAAGCTGTTAATGCAACTGGGTTTAAAAAAGGTTTGGACAAGTTCCTGGAGGAAAGGTCCATTAACCAATCTCCAGGAACAAGCAGGAATGTAGTCTTCACATATGGGTATCGTCGGTACCGACGGAGCCTGTGCGGGAACGCTCCCCAGCATCCAATTAGAAAGCTTTTGGGAGTATCCCACAGCGCCTACGTGCTGCCTTCCCGCCTTTTCCAACTGCCTCTCTCCAGTTCTTCGTTTTCCGCGGGGCCAGTAGGTCGTCATTCCTGTCACCGCAGAAAATGTTTCCCTTTCTCCTTCTTTTTTTGTGGTCGCGTCTGCCTTCCTCGACGCTATACCGGTACCGCCGGTTCTTTCTTTCTTTCTTTTACTAAAAAAAAAAAAAAATATATATATATATATATATATATTTCTTTTTTTTTTCAAAACTTTTTTTCCTCAGGTGCATGCGCCATTTTGGGCCTTAGGCCCAAAATTTCCTTTACCATGGAAATACCCGCTTCGGGTTTCAAGAAGTGCACCAAGTGTGGCGGTACCATCTCCGTCACCAACACCCATGAGTGGTGTCTTAAATGTTTAGGTCCTTATCACTCCATTTCGGAGTGTATGGCTTGTGCCATGATGTCCAAGAGGGGTCAACAAAACCGAGCTGCTAAGCTCAGCACCCTTTTTCCCTCTGATACAGCCTCTGTGGCATCGACGTCGTCCAGGGCTTCGTCTTCCTCCCATGGATCTCAGGTAACTAAACACAAGTCTGGCCGGTCCTCAAAGGGTAGATCTCCTTCCAAGCATCGAGATGCCTCTGGCATTGCCCTTGAGGGTTCCGTACCGGCAAAATTGCCCCGGCAGGAGGCTTCGGCTTCCAAAGTATTATTGGGGCTCCAGGATGTTCTCGAGGCCTCAACCTCGGCAGAACTACTGGTGCCATGCACTGGGGTACTGGCTGCTTTCGCCGGTACCAATACCCAGGCATCGGCAGCGTCGATAGACCAGAGGTTCCTGGCTATTGAACGCAGTCTGGCGGCTCTCCTTGCGGCAGACACCCTCTGAACCGCATCAGACAGTTCAACTGATAGCGGCACAGACTCCGGCACCGGTATCGGTACCGACAGCATCGGCATAGACATCGGTGTCTGCATTGCCGGCACCCAGTAATTCTATGCCTTCCGGTACCGATACTTCGGTCGGTACGGGTATCGTGCTCTACAAGAGCATCCGGACAGGAGGTACTTTGAGTCCTCGGAGGAGTCTGAGGATTCTGACAGCTCCGTCGGTACCGGAGTACTTCTCCCAGAGGAGCCTTCCTCTCCTAAACGCAGGATGTCTCCTCCAGAAGATATCTCCTTTCAGGATTTTATCAGGGAGGTGGCTCGGGGTCTGTCCATTTCTGTGGCTCCTGAAACAGAGCCCAGGGCAAAGGAGTTGGAGATTTTACAATATCCCAAAGCTCCTAAGGAGGCAGCTACTTTGCCTATCCATGAGATCTTACATGATCTCATGTTGAGAATGTGGGAAACACCTCTTACCACCTCTCCTCACTCTCATAGACTGGCTACCATGAATCGAGTACCTCTGTGTCCTGGTTTCCAGAAAAATCAGCTTCCTCACCACTCTATTGTAGTGGAATCAGCTATGAGAAGGATCAGAAGTGCAAAGAGGCATGCCTCTAATCCTGAAGGATGTGAGTGTCGAACTTTGGATGCCTTTGGACGTCGCACTTTCCAGGCTTCCATGCTTTCTGCCAGGATCAGTTCCTAGATTTTATATATGGGAATGTTCCTTAAGGAAGTCACAGGAGATTTAGAGGTTTTAAGTCCTCTTCTCCCTGATGATAAGAGGCAGGATTTTCTCACACTGGTTAAACATGCCCAGGATGTTTCTAAGTTTGTTAACCGTGCAGCTTTTGACTGTTTTGAGTGCATAAGCAGAACCTCTGCCATTGCCATAGGTGCACGTAGAATTGCCTGGCTCCAGGCATCTGATTTGGAGCTCTGGGTGCAGGATAAACTGGGCAATATCCCTTGTACAGGTGAAAATTTATTTGGCAAAAATTGGCAAGAGAAAGCCAATGAGTTGGATGCTGACAACTCCACCTTGGATAGATTATCCAAAGCCACAGCTGATCCTGCAAGTTGGAAATCTTTCAAGAAACCATTCTTCTCCAAAAAGAAGAGGTTTTATCCCTCTTATTCCCAGCAGGGACGTTCTGCAGGTCAACCTGCCCAAAAGAGTCGGCAACCACCTAAACAAAGGAAAGCAAAGACTGCTAAGCCTCAACCGTCTCAGCAGTCTCAGCCTCCACAAGGCCTTTGACTTCCATCTAGAGAACTTAGCCTTCCTGGCTCTCAACGGACCAGAGCCTGCCACCATTCCAGGAAGGTTGTGTCACTTTGCCCCCAGATGGGGGCAGATAACAGCAGAACACTGGACTCTCTTCCATTATAAAAGAGGGGTACAAGCTTCACTTTTTATGCATGCCCCCTCCCACAATGGTAAGACAGTTCAATTCTCAGACCTCTCTCATCAACTTGTTAGATCAAGAGGTCACTATGCCTCTTGCCCAAGGGGCAATAGAAGACGTACCCATTCTTTAACAGGGTACAGGGTTTTACTTCCCCTATTTCTTTATCCCAAAGAAAACAGGGGGACACATACCTATTTTGGACCTCAGAGAATTGAACAAATTCCTGTTCAAAGAGAAATTCAAGATGATTTCTCTGGGAACTCTGCTGCCATACCTCCAGAGTCAGGATTGGCTGTGTTCTCTAGATCTCAAGGATGCATACACTCATGTTCTCATCCATCCAACTCACAGAAAGTTCCTTCGGTTCCTTTTTCAAGGGAAGCACTACCAATACAGGGTGCTTCCTTTTGGCCTGCCCTCAGCTCCAAAGGTGTTTACGAAATGCATGGCTGTGGTAGCAGCATTTCTTCGCACTCTAGGAATATTCGTCTTCCCCTGCTTAGACAACTGGCTCATTCGAGCCCCATCAGAGTCAGAGGCCAGGATTTCTCTATCTTGCACAATGCGTATCCTTCAGCATTTGGGTTTGGTCATAAACATCCCAAAATCCAGCCTAACTCCCACTTAGTCTCTAGAGTTCATAGGAGCTTTGCTGGATACCAGAAAAGCAAGGGCCTATCTTCCTCAGACCTGTTGCCTTCACATGGTGCAGTTAGCTTCTCAAGCAATGCTAAAACCTCATCTCACTGCTCGAGAGATGTTACAACTACTAGGCCACATGGCATCTACCGTGCATGTGGTTCCTTATGCTCGCCTCCATATGAGAGCAGCCCAGTGGACTTTATCCACTCAATGGACCCAGGCATCAGGGTGCCTGTCAGACAAAATAGCAAACACAAATCGCCTTATTTTGTCTCTCCAATGGTGGCAAGTCCACTCAAAACCTGTTGGTGGGGTCCCCATTTCAACAACCTTTACCCCAGGCAATTCTCACAACAGATGCTTCACCAATGGTTGGGGAGCTCATTTGCAAGACCTCTCCACCCAAGGCACTTGGACTCCACAGGAGACTCATCTACACATCAATCTCTTAGAGCTCAGAGCAATCTTCCTTGCTCTTCGAGTGTTGCACACCCTGCTCAGCTACAAGACAGTCCTCATTCATATGGACAATCAAGTAGCCATGTTCTATGTGAACAAGCAAGGAGGAACAGGCTCTCTGTCACTTTGCAACGAAGCTTTGCGACTATGGGCCCTCGCCAGAGAGCATCAGATTCATCTCCTGGCAGTATATCTTCCAGGCATTCAAAACTCTTGGGCAGACAGACTCAGTCAAGTTCTGCTTCCACACAAATGGTCTCTACATGCAGACCAGGTAGCCAAGATTTTTCAAATTTGGGGAACCCCGGACATAGACCTCTTTGCAAGTCCGTTGAATGAATGCCAAACTTCCCCAGTTCTGTTCCAGGATTCCGGCTCAGGGATCTCAGGCCAGGGATGCTTTCCTCCTTCATTGGGGTCAAGACTTCCTTTATGCCTTTCCACCCATTCCCCTAATTCCCAAAACCCTGTTCAAGCTTCAGAGAGACAGAGGCCGTATGATTCTCATAGCTCCACATTGGCCACAGCAAGTGTGGTACCCTCTGCTTCTACATCTCTCTCAAGCTCCCTCTCTGGAGTTAGGGTCTGCTGCAGATCTCCTGTCTCAAGAGGACGGAATGTTATGGCATCCCAATCCCCAGTCTCTGCATCTCAGGGCTTGGTTGCTGAAGGCCTAGATCTTCATGATCTTAGCCTTTCTCAGCAAGTAAAGGATATCCTTTATGCTTCCAGAAAACCTTCCACAAGACACTCTTATGCTTTCAAGTGGAAAAGGTTTACCATATGGTGCTCGCAGAAGGGTCTTAGCCCCCTTGCGATACCTCTGGAATCATTACTGGAGTATCTCCTTCCTTTATCCAATGCAGGACTTAAGACAAACTCAGTAAGAGTCCATTTGAGTGCTATTGCAGCTTCTTTCAAGCCTCTAAATGGACAACCTATTCCCTCCCATCCTCTTATAGAAAGATTTATGAGAGGCCACCTTCTAACTAAGCCTCCCATTAGGCCACCACCGGTGGCATGGGACTTACAGCTGGTTCTTGGCCAGCTCATGAAGCCGCCTTTCGAACACTTAGCTACTACCTCGTTGAAGTTCCTTTCCTGGAAAGTTATCTTTCTCATTGCAATCACATCAGCACGTCACATCAGTGAGTTGCAGGCACTAGTGGCTGATCCGCCTTATACAAGGTTTCATCATGACAAGGTAGTCCTTAGGACTCATCCACACTTTATGCCAAAAGTGGTCTCGCCTTTTCATCTAAAGCAAGCGGTCTACCTGCCTGTGTTTTTTCCAAGGCCTCATGCATCAAATGCAGAAAGGAATCTTCATACATTGGACTGTAAAAGAGCTTTAGCCTTTTACTTACAAATAACACAGCAACATAGAAAGTCCTCTCGACTCTTTGTTGCTTTTGATCCTTCTCATTTGGGACTTCCAGTCTCCAAGAGAACACTGTCCAACTGGATTGCTCAGTGTATTTCGTTTGCCTATCAGAGTAAGAATCTTCCTCTGGAGGGCCATGTCACAGCTCACAATGTGAGAGCCATGGCAGCTTCAATGGCTCATCTGCACTCTGTGTCTATCGACGACATCTGTCGAGCAGCCACTTGGGCCTCGGTTCATACCTTCACAGCCCATTACTGCTTGGACAAGGACTCTTACCGGTATGCCTTGTTTGGTCAGGCTGTTCTCCAACACCTGTTCCATACCTAATCAACTCCTACCCACCATCCCTGGTTGGATGCCAGAGATCCATGGGGGGGAAGTGGAGCCCCTTCACAGGGACACAGAACTTCTGGGGTCTCTCCCTGGCATCTAAAGCTAGGGAGTCCCCATATGTGAAGACTACATTCCTGCTTGTTCCTGGAGATAGCATAGTTACTCACCTGTAACAGGTGATCTCCGGGAACAGCAGGAATTTAGTCTTCACAACCCACTCACCTCCCCTAGGAGTTGTATCTCTTTCTCTTTCCCGCTCTCTCTCTTTGTCTCAGCTTTAAAACTCAACTGGAGAGAGGCAGTTGGGAAAGGCGGGAAGGCGCTGTGGGATGCTCCCAAAAGCTTTCTAATTGGATGCTGGGGAGCGTTCCCGTGCAGGCTCTGTCGGTATCGACGATACCCATATGTGAAGACTAAATTCCTGCTGTTCCCGGAGATCACCTGTTACAGGTGAGTAACTATGCTTTATTAAATGGACTGGGAAAATCCACTGCTTATCCATGGGATAAGCAGCATGGACTCTATACCCTTTTGGGAACCTGACAGGTACTTGTGACCTGGATTGGCCACTGTTGGAAACAGGATACTGGGCTCGATGGACCTTTGGTCTGACCTAGTATGGCATATCTTATGTTCTTATTGGGGATGTAAGCTGAAACCAGTACCAGACTAATCAAACTCTGGAATTAGTTATTGAAGCTTCTAGTAAAAGCTGTTACTGTAGCTGGATTTAAAAGAGATATGGACAAGTTTCTGGAGGAAAAGTCCATAAACCATTACTAAAGAGGACCAGGGAAATCCGCTGCTTATCGCTGGAGTAAGCATCATGGAATCTGTGTACCTTTTTGGTAAGGTTATCAGATTTTGGGGGTGGGAGAAAGGGACACCTAAGCTCTAGGTTTGAGCAACAAGGCATGGAGGAGGAATGTTGAGTCATTACCTTCCCTTATCCATCACATGACAGCAACAATATCACTTCCAAGCAGACAAATAGAGATTGAAACAATGATGCATTTCCTCAGTACTGTGCAAAATATAAAAGATAATGGATGTAAATTCTCAAAAAACGACATATTCAAATCACTAAATTTAAAATAGTTTTTTTTCTATCCACTCTCTCCCCATTGTTGAAATCGGGAACAGGAAGCTGTCAAACAGGTGGGTAATTGGGGACACAGCTTTAAAATTGGGGACAATAACAAAAATCGGGGACATCTGGTAACCTTGCTCTTTGAAAACCTGACAGGAACTTGTGACTTGGATTGGCCACTGTTGAAAACAGGATAGTGGGCTTGATTGTCCCTTAGTCTGACACAGTATGGCATATCTAAGGATACCCGATGTCTTCAATTTTCAGGGATTGTCCCAAATTTTAGAGCTGTCCCACCTATTTGGCAGCCTCTTATCCCCAACTCCAGCAATGGGGACAGAGGGAGTAGAAAATAAATTTTATTTTCAATTTGTTGTTAAGTGCCATCGAGTTGGTGTCGACTCCTGGTGACCCTCTGGATAGTTGGCCTAAACTCTGTTCAGTCTTCAGCCAAGTGGCTTATTGTTGATAGAGTGGTATCCATAGCTATTGTTATTGTACCAATCCATCTTATTCTTGACCTTCCTCTTTTATGGTGACCTTCTACCTTGCCAAGCATTATGTCTTTCTCCAATGATCTCTCTCTTCGCATGATGTATCCAAAGTAAGAAAGTCAAAGTCTTGTCATCTGAGCTTCTAAGGAAAACTTAGGTTTGACCTCCTCTAGTACTGACTGGTTTGTTCTTCGGGCAGTCCATGTATTCGTCACCAGCACCATAATTCAAAAGCATCAATTTTCTTTCTATCTATCGTTTTCACTGTCCAACCTTCACCTCCATATGAAGTTATTGAAAATACCATATGCCTTGAACAAACTACCCGAGTCTGTGCATCGGGCTCCTTCTCTAGCCTGAATTTGAATGCCGCTTTTGGATCCTGATGCTCCTCACTCTTATCTGCTACTAATGTGTATCTTACCATAATCTGGTCTCCAGTTTGACTATGTGTTTTGACTTGATTAGATTGTAAGCTCTGTTGAGCTGGGACTGTGTCTTACATCTATATGTATAGAACTGCGTATGCCTTGTGGAGCTATTAAAAAAAAAGCAGTAGTACTATGTGCATGCCTAGGTGGGGGGTGGGCTAAGACAGGACTTACCTAGCAGCCATCCACTGGTGGGTGAACGTGTAGGCATCATGGCAGGATCCTGGAAATCTGGGAAATACATCCAGCATCTCCCTCAGCATATTGCATACAAGCTGAATGTTGAGGGACTGGCATACCTTTCTGTTATGGTAAGTGGTCTCCCTCACTCATGGGAGGACCATATGTGCAATTTATCAAATCCAGCACTGACGGGAATCCAACCATCTCATGAAATTGTATAATGGCTTGCTGACTCTGCTGCACAGTCTGTGGGAAGGGTACATATTCAGCTGTGTGGGCTAGGAAGGCCCTCATGAACTGAGTGATGCATTACGATACAGCTGACTGGCTAAGGCCCAAAATGCTAGCCAACACATATTGGAAACCTCCAGTGGCTAGGAAGGCAAGGGATGGGGTGATCTTAAGGTAGACAGGCATGGGCTGACCCCTCTGTGTGGGATGGAGTGGAGGAGAGACTACAGCTCCTGGCAGAGATTGTGGATGGCTGTCTTATCAAAGCAGAGCCTAGAAACATAGAAAAATGACAACAGAAAAAGACCACATGGCCTATCTAGTCTGTCCTTCCATATCAACAACTACAACAGTCCCCTTGTTTCCTTTAGAGATCCTCTGTGTTGGTCCCATGCTTTTTTGAATTCAGTTACTGTCCTCATCTCTACCACCTCCACTGGGAGACTATTACACGCATCCACCACTCTTTCCATAAAGAAATATTTACGCATATCACTCCTGAATCTATCCCCTTTCACCCTCAACCCATGTCCCCTCGTAGCAGAACTTGCTTTCAATTGAAAGAGGCTCTCCTCCAGTGCATTTATGCCACGGAGGTATTTAAACATCTCAATCATATCACCTCTATCCTGCCTTTCCTCTAAGGCAGGGGTCACCAACCTGCGGCCCGCGGCCCGCGAGGCTCTACCCCGGTTAACATTACGTGCGGCCCGCCAAGGATTCCCGCCATTGTATCCACGCGCTCGCAGCTCACCGACGACCACCTGCGAGCGTCCCTTCTCCTGTCAGTGTCATCTGTGAAGCCGGACTTTAAGCGTTTGTCTGCTAGCATGAATCATCAGCCATCTCATTAAATTCAATAAAGGTGATCAGCCATTGTTTTCATAATTTTGCGTTTGTTGTTTTTTTTCACGGGGGCGGGGAGAAGGGGGTGCGGCCCGCGAGGCTCCCGGTAGTCGGCTGTGCGGCCCGCGGCCCTCTGGAGGTTGGTGACCCCAGCTCTAAGGTGTACATATTAAGATCCTTAAGTCTGTCATCATATGCTTTATAATGAAGACCACTAATCATTTTAGTAGCCACCCTCTGTACTGACTCCATCCTGTTTATATCCTTTTGAAGGTGCAGTTTCCAGAATTTCACACAGTACTCCAAATGAGGTCACACCAAACACTTATACAGAGGCACTATCACCTCCTTTTTTCTGCTAGCCATTCCTCTCTGTATGCACCCAAGCATCCTTCTAGCTTTTGCTGTTGCCTTTTCTACCTGTTTAGTTACTTCAAGATCATCAGACACAACCACTCCTAGGTCCCGCTCTTCTTTAGTAGATAAAGTACTTCACCCCCTATACTATATTGCTCCCTTCGACTGCTGCAGTCCAAATGCATGACCTTACTTTTTTTAACATTAAATCCCAACTGCCAAATTCTAGACCATTCTTCAAGCTTAGCTAGATCCCTCCTCATGTTATCTACACCTTCCTGGGTGTCTACTCTATTGCAGAATTTGGTATCATCTGCAAAGAGGCAAACCTTACCCGACAGCCCTTCCGCTATATCACTAACAAAGATGTTAAAAAGAATCAGACCAAGGACAGACCCGTGGGGCACACCACTGGTAACTTCCTTCTCCTCAGAGTGAGCTCCATTTACCTGTACTCTTTGTCACCTCCCACTCAACCAATTTCTAACCCAAGCAGTAACTTTAGGGTCCATCCCTAGTGGTACTCAGTTTTTATAAGTTGCCTGTGAGGCACGGTGTCAAAGGCTTTACTGAAATCTAAATACACCACATTTAGGGTTCTCCCTCGGTCCAACTCCCTGGTCACCCAGTCAAAGAAATCAATGAGATTTGTCTGACAAGACTTGCCTCTGGTGAATCCATGCTGCCTCGTATCCTGTAATCTGCTGGACTCCAGAAACCTCACTATTTTCTCTTTCAGCAGTGTTTCCAATAATTTACTCACCACCAAATTTAAACTAACCGGCCTGTAGTTTTCCACCACATCCTTACTTCTGCTTTTGTGTAAAGGCACCACATGACCCTCTCTCCAGTCCTTTGGCACCACTCCCGAATCCAACAAGGCATTGAAAAGGTCAGTCAGCGGAGCTGCTAGAACATCCCCAATTTTCCTCAGTATTCTAGGGTGTATCCCATCCGGTCCCATCGCTTTGTCTACTTTAAGTTGAGCTAGTTTCTCACGAAACAGTCTTCTGAAAATTGTTCAAGATACCTCTCGCTTCTGTTCCTGTTTGTGGGTGTTTTCTGAGGTCCTGTTCCTGGTTCTTCATCTGTGAACACAGAACAGAAATATTTGTTAAGCAATTCCGCTTTATCCTCATCAGCTTCTACATATTCCTCCCCTTCACCCTTGAGTCTGACAATACCACTTTTGCCCTTCCTCTTCTAACATATCTAAAAAATGTCTTATCCCCCCATTTTATTGCATTGGCTATTTCCTCCTCTTTTTGAATCTTTGCTTTCCTGACTACTTTGCTAGCTTCTCTAACTTTTTCCAAATATAGATGCCTGTCTTCCTCTCTCTGTGATCTCTTGTATTTCATGAAGGCCTCCGTCTTTTTCTTCACTTTTTCAGCTACTTCTTTCGAAAGCCATAGCGGTCTCCTTTTCCTTGTACGTTTATTTACCATTTTAACAAAAAGGTTGGTTGCCCTTAAAATATCCCCTTTCAGTTTTGCCCACTGTTTTTCTACATCCTCCAGATGTTCCCATCCTGCTAACGACTCCCTGAGGTATTGGCCCATCTTGGCAAAGTTAGTCTTCCTAAAATCTAAGACCCTCACTTTTGAATGGATTCTAACAGCCATAGTCCTAATACTGAACCACACCATCTGGTGATCACTGGATGCATAATGATCTCCCACTATAACATCAGAAACACTTTCACCATTGGTAAGCACCAAGTCCAGTATGGCCTCTTCACGTGTGGGGTCTGTTACCAATTGCCTGAATAGTTCTCCCTGTAGAGAATCCAGGATCTCCTTACTTCTAGATTATACTGTAGCAGGAATGTGCCAATCAACATCCCACATATTGAAATCCCCTATCAGTAGCACTTCCCCTTTCCTAGCAATGCTGCGTATGTCTTCAATTAACTCTCTGTTCCCCTCTTCCTCTTGTGAGGGAAGTCTGTATATCACACCAATGCAAATAGATTTCGCTTTCCCTCTTTCTAGTTTAACCCACAATGCCTCCTCTCTCCCTTTTAAGCTCTGTAATTCCAAAGCTTTAATATTATTCTTTACATATAGTGCCACTCCTCCTCCCCTTCTTCCTACCCTATCCTTTCTGAATAAAGTATAGCCTGGTATAGTTGGGGAAACTGCTAGGTACATATGACCTATAGTTGGGGAAACTGCTAGGTACATATGACCTAGATTGGCCACTGTTGGAAACAGAATACTGGGCTTGATGGACCTTGGTCTGACCCAGTATGGCATATCTTATGTTCTTATAGTTACATACCAGTCATGGTTTTCTGTGAACCATGTTTCTGTAACTGCCACTAAATCCAAGTCAGCCACTCTCACCAAAGCTTCATCATCGGGGATCTTATTTCCCATGCTACGGGCATTTATACACACCGCTTTCCATATGTTACCCCTTTTACCCATTTCCATAAAGATATTTAATGTATCACTTACCTGGGGGCTTTCTTCACCCATCCCCAACGAATCTAGTTTAAAGCTCTCTTCAGTAGATTAGCCAGTCTACTACTGAAGACGTGTCGACCTTTCTCGGACAGATGGACGCCATCTCTGCTCTGCAGCCCTTGGAACAGAATCCCATGGTCCAGGAAACCAAAACGCTCTCGATGACACCATCCATGCAGCCATGCATTCATCTCCAGCTTTAGCAATACGATTTTTCCCAGCCATTATTCTGTTCGTGGAGCTTAGGTATCTGTTAAAGCAAAAGAGAGAGATCTACCAAAGTACCAGCCGGTTTCCCAGCTGTCCTTTCAGAGAAAAAGCAGTTAAATCTATTTAATTATATTCAAAATGTGCTGTTCCAAGTCCCTGTGTTTTGTTAATTGGGGAGGTACCCTATAAAGCAAGGTTGCTCACTAGGGGTGGGTGGGAGATGGGGGGGTAGGGAGGCAACTAACTCCTGATTAGGTGTCAGTAGCTCCCAAGAGCTGAGAAAGTTACCAAAGCAGTTTTTTAAACCTACCCCACTAAAGAAAATATTTCTCCTTTTAAACTAAAGCACCAAAAAAAATGTAACTTTGTTTTATGTTAAATTTTCTTTATTGAAACACAAACATAAGTATAACACATTCCATATCAACTCTGGGGCATATGCCTTCCGGCCATATACCCTCCAAAACCTTATTGAACAGAATAAACTAATATCAATACAAACACTTGAGTTCTGTCTCATCACTTTCATTTTTTCCCTCCCATCCCCTTCATGTTATAGTAAGGTATATTTTCTAGCGACAGATCCAAATACCCTCTAAAGCCCAACAATATCAACTCTAGGATGTTTGCTGTCTCAGCCTTTATCTACTCCCCCTTTCTCCTTCCCCCCTTTTCCATCCTCTTCATCCACCGTTAATCAACATACCTCATGTCTCACATACCTTTTATATTCCCCCCTCCCCGCCCCTGAGTATGCTTCGTCCCCTCCCCCTCCCTTTCCCTTCCCCCTCTTTCAACATAGTCCCCTTCCCCTCACTCATTCTAATTCCCATACCCTTTTTACCACTTTGGAGACATACTTATACCAATCTGTGGATATCATTCTATCTTCAATGGAGTACATTAAGGATCCTGCTCCTGTTTTGTGGAGTCATTGTCTGTATATAGGGACCCCATTCTTCCAGGAAGTTCTTTCAATGGTTCAGGCTCCCACCTGCTCTATAAGCAACAACTTATATACCTCTCTCCTCCTCCTCCATTGCCCCATAGTGGGACCCTGCGGTAATAACCAATTTAACAGTAACTCTCGTGCTACCAGCAAGATCTTTCCCAGCCATTCCCTTTGCCTCCTCTCCAACCCCTCCACGAGTCTTAGCATGCCCAGTATTAATACCCTGGGATCTTTCCTCAGTGTGACCCCCAGTATGGATGTAAGATATTTTACCAGGGTTCCCAAAATCGCATTGCTCTCAAGCATTGCCACCACATATGTCCCAGATCTGCTCTATCTATCCCACATCTTGGGCAGCTTGCTGAAGCACTACTTCCTGCTTTAAATGCTCTGCATGGAGCAAATTGGCTCCTCCGCAGTACACGGTACTGCATTTCCCTAGAACCCGCATGCTTGTTCACCTTAGGTATATCGGCAAAAGCTCTCATCATATCTATTCCTACTATCTCCACCCCCAAGTCATATACCCATGCTGAGGCTAATTCCCCCTCCCTAGGTGCCTCCACCAAATTAAAGTATTCCTTCTGTAAGTTTGTGACCTGGGCCTGGGATTTCATTCCGGAATATAAAAGCTCCTCCAATTTAGAACAGAGATCTGTATGTAAATCCTTCTGTCCCAACCGACTCACATAGCTAATCATTTGCATATAAGCAAAACTGTCCTTGCTGGTCAGCCCATATCTAGCCCTCATCTCATTAAATTCTAGCACTTTTCCCGACTCGTTTACTACCTGTCCTATAGCCATAATTCCCTTGGTCTCCCACCCACAGAATGTGCCTCCCTGCATCCCCAGAGAAACGTACCAAGAAAGGAGTCACCCTAGGATTCCTGGAACATTTCTGACAAAGCATTCACCATATTCTCCGCATCACCTTAAATATCGGATGACCACGAGCTGCTTGGGGCAGGTCCGCCACTTTTGCATGCAAAATATATCTCAAAGCCAATGGACGCGTCACCTCTTGCTCATAATCTATGGGTGTATAATCTGCTGTTGTACCCAACCATTCCCGCAAGTTCCTCAACAGGCACGCAATATTGTATCTCCGTATACCCGGGGCTCCCATCCCTCCTCTTTCCCATGGTCTCTGCAATTTTTTAAGACTAACCCATGGTCTTTTCCCTTTCCAATAGAATACATTTAGACTCTTCTCCAGTCCAGCCACTTCCCTCCGAGTCATTACTACCGGTAGAGTTTGTAACATATATGGTCATTTTTTATTCGCCCCCCCCCCCATGACAACAGGAGATCTCCCCATCAACGCAACCGATCAATAGTTTGTTCTATTAATTTCCCAACATTATACGTCTGCAATCTTCCCAAGTCCCTTGGCAGATATATACCCAAGTACTTAATTCCATTCTCAGCCCACTTTAACGGAAAGTTTCCTTCCCAGTCCCGCTTTAACGTCTGATGTAAATCCAGCACTTCTGATTTGTCTAAATTTAGTTTCAATCCCAAAAACTCTCCAAAGCTTTCAAAAATTTGTAACAGCACTGGTAACGTCTTTTTAGGGGCCCCTAGATAGACCAAAATGTCATCAGCGAAAGCGGAGATACGGAATTCCTCTTTCCCTACTCGTACCCCCACTAGACCTTTATGGGTTTGGATTCTCACCAGTAAGGGCTCCAGAGTTATGACGAAAAGCAGTAGGGACAGAGGACATCCCTGCCTAGTCCCTCTCCGAATTAAAAACTCTCCCAAGATGGAACCATTTAACACTTGCCCTCTAGGATCAGTATATAAAAGCTTAATCATATCTATAAAGCACTCCCCAATACCCATAGCTTCCAGCACCTGATACATGTACTGCCAATCGACTCGATCGAATGCTTTTTCAGCGTCAAAACTTATGACGACGGCTGGCTCTCCCGCCGCTGCCATCATATTATAGAAATGAAATAATCTTCCGAACATTTTTAACCACATGCTTACCTTTCACAAAACCCACTTGATCCTCATGAATTAACTATGGGACATACTCCGCTACCCGCTCCGCCATCACTTTTGCCAAAATTTTTATATCTACGTTCAATAGAGAAATCGGCCGATACGACTCAGGTTCTAACCTGAGAGCAGCTGAGGGCCTGCATAAAAGGCTCCAGTGCCCTGCCGTGTTCAGGCTTTCCTACAGAAACTCTCCAGTTCAACCAACAGTATGGATTTAAGGGTTTGTTTTATTATATTAAGTTGTTAGTTCTCTGACTGGGAGCTCTTAAAAGGTTTTTTTGTACATTTTTAAAGCAAGGTTACATTTTTTGGTGCTTTAGTGGAACTTTCCTTCAGCACAGTGGGTAGTTGAACTCCAGTAACCTCCTCAGCTTTGGGAACTGCTAACACCTATTCAGGTGTTAGTTCCCTCCCTACCCACCTCGACTCCCACCCACCCCTAGCGAGTAGTCTTGCTTTATAGGGCACCTCCCCATTTGACAAAGCACAGAGAATTGCACCAGCACATTTTGAATATAATTAAGGAGATTTAACTACTTTTTCTCTGAAAGGACAGCTGGGAAACTGGCTGGTACTTTGTAGATCTCTCTCTTTTGCTTTAACAGATACCTAAGCTCCACGAACAGAAAATGGCTGGGAAAAATCGTATCGCTAAAGCTGTTGCCCCCGTTACAGCTTCTGCCTCGGTCCAGACAGAGGTCCTAATGCCAGTTGAAGGACCGGTTCCATGTGCAGGGTGCCTGCATGCTGAAGCTCTGAGGAAACAAGTGGAGGAACTCAGAGAGGAGGTGGCGAGGCTGAGAAGCATTCAAGACAGTGAGAAGTACATTGATGAGATGCTTCTTGCAGCAACCAAGCTCTCCAGCAGAGAAGATGGGTGCCAACAGAATGTCGATGGTTGGACACAAGTCACCAGGGCCTGCAAAATCACCAATCCAACTTCTCCAGCCCTTGAATTGAAGAACCATTATGCAGCCCTGGAAGTGGAGGAGGTGAAAGCATCCCTGGAAAGGGAAGAACCTGAGCTCAAGTACCCCAAAGTTGCAGAATCAGTAACCACAAGGAAACAAAGGGTAGTGGTGGTCGGAGACTCTCTTCTGAGGGGTACTGAGGCGTCCATCTGCCGGCCAGACTTGATGTCCAGAGAGGTATGCTGTCTGCCGGGTTCCAAAATCCAAGATGTTACGGAGAGTTTGCCGAGACTCATCAAGCCCACTGACTATTACCCAATGTTGCTAATCCATGTTGGAACAAATGATACTGCCAGGTATACCTCAGAACGTATCAAAAGTGACTTCATGGCTCTGGGACAGAGGGTGAAGCAGTTAGGTGCACAGGTGGTGTTCTCTTCAATCCTCCCTGTTGAGGGTAAAGGCCAAGGCAGAGAGGCTCGCATCCTGGAGATGAATGCATGACTGCGTGGATGGTGTCATCGAGAGCGTTTTGGTTTCCTAGACCATGGGATGCTGTTCCAAGGGTTGCAGAGCAGAGATGGCATCCATCTGTCCAAGAAAGGTCAACGCGTCTTCAGTAGTAGACTGGCTAATCTACTGAATTGGGCTTTAAACTAAATTCGTTGGGGATGGGTGAAGAAAGCCCCCAGGTAAGTGAAAGCCCCCATGTAGGTGATACATTAAATAACTTTATGGAAATGGGTAACAGGGGTAACATATGGAAAGTAGTGTGTATAAATGCCCGTAGCATGGGAAATAAGATCCCCGATGATGAAGCTTTGGTGAGAGTGGCTGACTTGGATTTAGTGGCAGTTACAGAAACATGGTTCACAGAAAACCATGATTGGGATGTAACTATACCTGGCTATACTTTATTCAGAAAGGACAGGGTAGAAAGTAGGGGAGGAGGAGTGGCACTATATGTAAAAACTACTATTAAAGCTTTAGAATTACAGAGCTTAAAAGGGAGAGGGGAGGCATTGTGGGTTAAACTAGAAAGAGGGAAAGAGAAATCTATTTACATTGGTGTGATATACAGACCTCCCTCACCAAGAGGAAGAGGTGGACAGAGAGTTAATTGAAGACATGCGCAGCATTGCTAGGAAAGGGGAAGTGCTACTGATAGGAGATTTCAATATGCCAGATGTTGATTGGCACATTCCTGCTGCAGTATCATCTAGAAGTAAGGAGATCCTGGATTCTCTACAGGGAGAACTATTCAGACAATTGGTAACAGACCCCACACGTGAAGGGGCCATACTGGACTTGGTGCTTACCAATGGTGAAAGTGTTTCTGATGTTGTAGTGGGAGATCATTTTGCATCCAGTGATCACCAGATGGTGTGGTTCAGTATTAGGACTACGGCTGTTAGAATCCATTCAAAGGCGAGGATCTTAGACTTTAGGAAGACTAACTTTGCGAAGATGGGCCAATACCTCAGGGAGTCGTTAGTTGGATGGGAACAGCTGAGGGATGTAGAAAAACAGGGGGAAAAACTGAAAGGGGATATTTTAAGAGCAACCAACCTTTTTGTTAAAATGGTAAATAAAGGTAAAACGAAAAGGAGACTGCTATGGTTTTCGAAAGAAGTAGCTGAAAAAGTGAAGAAAAAGAGGGAGGCCTTCATGAAATACAAGAGATCACAGAGAGAGGAAGACAGGCATCTGTATTTGGAAAAACTTAGAGAAGCTAGCAAAGTAGTCAAGAAGGCAAAGATTCAAAAGGAGGAGGAAATAGCCAATGCAATAAAAAGGGGGGATAAGACATTTTTCAGATATATTAGTGAGAAGAGGAAGGGCAAGAGTGGTATTGTCAGATTCAAGGGTGCAGGGGAGGAATATGTAGAAGCTGATAAGGATAAGGCGCAATTGCTTAACAAATATTTTTGTTCTGTGTTCACAGATGAAGAACCAGGAGCAGGACCTCAGAAAACACCCACAAATAGGAACAGAAGCAAAGGACATCTTGAACAATTTTCAAAAGACTGTGTTCGTGAGAAACTATCTCAACTTAAAGTAGACAAAGCGATGGGACCGGATGGGATACACCCGAGAATACTGAGGGAACTTGGGGACGTTCTAGCATCTCCACTGACTGACCTTTTCAATGCCTCGTTGGAGTCGGGTGGTGCCAAAGGACTGGAGAGAGGGTCATGTGGTGCCTTTACACAAAAGCGGAAGTAAGGATGTGGTTGAAAACTACAGGCCGGTTAGTTTAACTTCGGTGGTGAGTAAATTATTGGAAACGCTGCTCAAAGAGAAAATAGTGAGGTTTCTGGAGTCCAGCAGATTTCAGGATCTGAGGCAGCATGGATTCACCAGAGGCAGGTCTTGTCAGACAAATCTGATTGATGTCTTTGACTGGGTGACCAGGGAGTTGGACCGAGGGAGAGCCCTAGATGTGGTGTATTTAGATTTCAGTAAATCCTTTGACACTGTTCCTCACAGGCGACTTATAAACAAACTGAGCACCCTAGGGATGGACCCTAAAGTTACTGCTTGGGTTAGAAATTTGTTGGGTGGGAGGCGACAAAGAGTACAAGTAAATGGAGCGCACTCTGAGGAGAAGGATGTTATCAGTGGTGTGCCCCAGCGATCTGTCCTTTCTCCGATTCTTTTTAACATCTTTGTTAGTGATATAGCGGAAGGGCTTTCAGGTAAGGTTTGCCTCTTTGTGGATGATACCAAAATCTGCAATAGAGTAGACACCCAGGAAGGGGTAGATAACATGAGGAGGGATCTAGCTAAGCTTGAAGAATGGTCTAGAATTTGGCAGCTGGGATTTAATGTTAAAAAATGTAAGGTCATGCATTTGGGCTGCAGCAATCCAAGGGAGCAATATAGTATAGGGGCGGGTGAAGTACTTTTGTCCACTAAAGAAGAGCGGGACCTAGGCGTGGTTGTGTCTGATGATCTTAAAGTAGCTAAACAGGTAGAAAAGGCGACGGCAAAAGCTAGAAGGATGTTTGGGTGCATACGGAGAGGAATGGCTAGCAGAAAAAAGGAGGTGATAATGCCTCTGTATAAGTCTTTGGTGCGACCTCATTTGGAGTATAGTGTGCAATTCTGGAGACCGCACCTTCAAAAGGATGTGAACAGGATGGAGTCGGTGCAGAGGGTGGCTACTAAAATGATTAGTGGTCTTCATTATAAAGCATATGAGGACAGACTGAAGGATCTTAATATGTACACCTTAGAGGAAAGGCGGGATAGAGGTGATATGATTGAGATGTTTAAATACCTCCATGGCATAAATGTTCAGGAAGAGAGCCTCTTTCAATTGAAAGCAAGTTCTGCTACGAGGGGACATGGGATGAGGGTGAAGGGAGATAGATTCAGGAGTGATATGCGAAAATATTTCTTTATGGAAAGAGTAGTGGATCCGTGGAATAGTCTCCCAGTGGAGGTGGTAGAGATGAGGACAGTAACGGAATTCAAAAAAGCATGGGACAAACACAGATCTCTAAAGGATCTCTAAAGGTAAAAAGGGGACTATTGTAGTTGTTATGGAAGGACAGACTAGATAGGCCATGTGGTCTCTTTCTGTCGTCATATTTCTATGTTTCTATGTAACCCATCTCTGCCGGGTTTAGGAATAATCGTGAGTAGCGCTCTATTTTTCTCATAAGGGAATCCCTGGCGTTTTACCAGATCTGTTTAGTATTCTGTTAAAGGCCCCACTACTCGATTACTCATCAGTTTGTAAAATTCTCCCCTGTAGCCGTCAGGCCAGGGGGCCCAACAATTATGTAACTGCTTTATTACTGTCAAGACGTCTGCTCCAATTGGAGCGTTCAGCACCTCCCTTTGCTCCACTAACAAACTGGGTAACCTAACTTTACTTAGAAATTCCTCAGCCTTATTTTTATCTCTTGCTTCTGCATCATAAAGAATCATATAATAGTCTCGGAAAATCCTTTCAATCTCAGCCTGAGCCGTCTGCACCTTGCCTTTTGCATCCCGCATTGCCCCTATGTGTGACTGTCCTTGGCTGGCTTTCACTAGACCTGAGAGTAACCACCGCGCCTTATTTCCAGATTTATGTAGTTTATATTTTATTTTTCTTTATTTACATTCTCTTATATACCGCGCTATTCTGCATCAGTGCGGTTTACATTGAACAAACTGAAATTACATTGAACAGGGCATTATAACTTGGAGATAACTATTTTACAGGGAACATGGGCTATGGAGGGTTAAGTGATAATACATCATTGACTGGGCCGTTTTTTCTTGCAACAGGAGGTTCACCTCTTTTTGTAAGCGATCTAACTCCACTCCCCCCCCCCCCCCCCCGATGTAGGATTCCTAAACATAGCTCTCCTTGCCCAACATAATTCCTTTTCCAGATGGAGCAGTCTACTATTATATGCCTTCCATTTTGTGGCCCCATATTCAATAATTCGCCCTCTCAACACTGCCTTTGCTGTTTCCCAAAATAATGTGGGATTGTCTTTGTGTTCTCCATTAAATTGCACATATTCCTCCCAATGGGCATTCAAAAAGACCCCAAAGTTGTTGTCAGTGTTATAGCCAAGAGGTTATCTCCATAAATTCCCCTTTATGCTTGGCCCCCATCTCAAATCCATCCACACGTATGCATGATCTGATATATGCACAGGACCTCTCTCAGTTTTTCTCACTCTATCAAACAGCTTCTTGGACCCCAAAAAATAATCTATTTGAGAACCTGTTGCATGTGCCCTAGAAATGTGTGTGTAATCTTTATCCAAAGGATGCAATGCTCTCCAGTAATCCACTAGGTCATATCCTTCACAAATACCTCTGACCCACTGAGATCTCCTATCCCTGGTCATCCCTCTAATACCTGACCTATCCATTGACTCTTCTAGGACACAATTAAAGTTCCCCCCGCATTATAATCGGGGTTTGACTAAGTTCACTCAAGCTCTTACCTAACCTATTGTAAAATGAGGCATCGTAGGTATTGGGAGCATAGATGTTAACCAAACTCAATTTACTGCCCCTTATCCGCCCCATCACAATTATATACTGCCCTCCCGGGTCTTTAATGATCTGGTCTACCTCCAGTCCTATCTGTTTCCCTACTAAGATTACCACTCCCGCTTTCTTTCCCCCTGAAGAAGCTCCAAAGACCGTCCCAACCCACCCTCTTTTCAACTTATCATGTTCCACATCAGTCTGATGCATTTCCTGTAAAAACGCAATACTCGCTTGCTTATCTTTAAGTACTCTTAATATCTTATGTCTCTTAGTTGGAGTCCCTATTCCACAAACATTCCACGAGATCAATCGCATATCATTAGCCATTCCTATATTTCTTTATTGGTATGGTCCACGCACTCATCTCGCATTCTTGTTGTGTAGCAGCCCCCCCCCCAAGCCAGGGCCCTCCCCACCTTCAACTCCCTCCCATGCCCTCCACAGTATTCTCTCTTTCCTCCACATCAGCAACATGTTCTCTTCGTCTCTTTTTTCTTGAAAATCCTCTAACCCCCCCCACCCCTATCTTCCTGCCCCCTATAACAGTCATTTCCTTCCCTACCCCCTTCCCTCGCCTCCCCCTCCCTTCCCTTCCAGCTCCCCTTATCTCCATTCCCTGCCCTCCTCCCTGTGGGCCCCCTCCTTTGATCATTAATGATGCATTCCTGACCCACCTCCACCAACTTTGCTTCCCCGCTTATTCAATTGCCACTTCCATATTTATCTGTGCTCTCTTCTCCATACATCTCCCTCTCCACTTTATTATGATTAGTTAAACTCTTCCATTGATTGCCCTTCTCCTCCTTTACTATCCCCCTACCCTCTTCCACCCCTCTTCCCCTCAATTGGTCTAACTATCCCCCGTTCCCAACCTCTCCATGTGTCAAACATATTTTATACAACCAACATAGAATAATGTTTAATGTGAGAATGTTTTAACATTCTATCATTAAACATTATTCTTAGCCTATGTCACAATATTGATACCACATTCCTGGGAGGGGGGATCCACACGGCAGAAGAAGCCTGGACATGTTTGTCCGCTCTCCCATGACAGTGTTCCTCATCCCACCCCAATATCTCTCCTCTTTTGTTTTGGCTCAAGTTTTATGTGAGTTTTTATCTGGGTTCAGTTATCTCCGTCTCTTTGCTTCCCAATATCTTCTCTGAGCTCGCTCCTTAAGTGTCTCAGATAAATGCTATCCTCTGCGTGTTTGCCTGAACCGGCACATACCAAAGTACCTTCCGCATCAACATACCATACACAGTTCCGTTTTATGTACTCAGTTCCACTTTTTTCTCTCCCATCCTGATGTAAGAAGCTCCATCTCAGTATATTTCAAGACTCAATTCGCTTAGGAATTCTCCACCATCCTCATAGCACTGACCAATATTCAGCCATCTGCCAACTTTGCCAGAAAGGACTGCGCCTCTTCAGCAGTATTAAAGATGTGCTGCTTGCCTTGATGTTCCACCTTCAGTCGTGCAGGATACATGAGAGCAAAACGCATGCCTTTTTGTATAAGTGTAGTGCAAATCCCAGCAAATTCTCTCTATCTCAGACTAACTTGTGTCGCGTAATCCTGGAAGATTAATAATTCCTGTGAGCCTGAGTTCTGATTTCTCTTTGTTCTAACTGCTCATAGCACTGCTTCTTTTTGAACAAAGTTTAGAAATCTCACAATCACCACACATGGCCGGCCCGCTCCTTCTCTTTTCTGCCCCAGTCTGTGTGCTCTTTCGATGACTGACGGCCCCACACTTGACTCCAGAGGAAGCTGACAAACCAGCCATGTTTCCAAATATCCACCATCTTTAACTGACTCAGATATCCCCACGATTCTCAAGTTTTTTCGTCTCCCTCGATTTTCCAAGTCATCGATCTTGTCTACACAGCTTTTTATTTTGTCCTTCATCTCTTTTATTGTCTGGACCTGCTTTTGTTGCGCTTCCTCCACCATCTCCACCCGCTGTTCCACTTGCATTATTCTCGGGCCAATTTCCGCCACTGCTTGCCCTACTTGAGACATCTGCTCCGATAGCACTTGGAATCTTCCTTCTAGGGCTGCCACCACTGTGCTAGTTACCTCTTCCACTGCCCCTACAAGCTGGTTGCTTATTGGGCTAGCAGCAGCAGAAGACGCCATCTTACTTTCCTGAGCACCGGGCTTCTCCTTCTTCCCCGTTTTCGTTGCCATCGCTTTTTGTGGCGTTGGTACTCACTCCATCACTCTCTCTCCGTCTCTGCCCTATTTCTCCACCCTCACGGTCAACATTTTCAGCAGGGTTCCGCCACTTAAATTCAGTTTTTACGGCGGGGTATTCCGGAGCTTGGCGGTCTGCTGCTGCCTAGCTTACTGCATCACGTAGTCCTCTCGTTAGCTCAACTTTGTTTTAAAAATGTACCAAAACCCTTTTAAAAGCTCCCAGAGAGCTAGCAATTAAAAAGAGAAACCACAAATTATTACCTTTGTTTGAAACGTATAGCCCCTGTTAGGAAAGCCTAGTGAGGAACTGCTCACTGTGAGGTCCAGGAATTGGGTCCTGGGTCTGTAGATCCTCTGATATGGGTGGCTCCTGGTAGCTCTCATGCTTCAAGGTCAGAGCAACCAATGTGTTCAGGTCTTTCATGGCTACCAACTCCAACCACTAGCACCCACAGCACTGCGCATGCACCTCCTCACATTCTCACTCACTCCCAAAGCACTCGCACATGCACACACACAAAAAGCAAGGAACCATATAGAGAGAGACATAAAGGGTGGGAATAACATCAGGGCCAATACAGACAGTAGGCAGCAAGCACCTGAGCAATGGGGCCACTGGCACAGCCAGGGGCAGGGAATGGCACACAGAGTGTGATATTTGCACAGCTGGGGGGGGGAGGTATCAGGGAGCTGGAAAATATGGAGGTCTTGGGGGAAGAGGGATTGATTTGTGACAGGCACAGGACAGAGTGAAGGGACACAGGGTAGTCCAAAAGACATCCATGTGGACACAGACGAAAATCATGTCAATAACTTGCAAGTCAAGCTCCTGCACTCATCAAAGCCACAGGCAGCCCTAAAAGACAGAAAACTCCCCTGCTTATTTGTGATTTATAGCAGGTACAGATGGGCACATTTACATTTTCCGCCCTGTACATCTCTGGGCGTTTGTGAAATACGTCATACACATGCAGACATAGATGCCGCCCCCTGACCGCCCTGGTGGAGTCATGTCCTGGGCAAAAGCACGCAACTTGCAGCCTTCCGAAAATGACGTTCTAGAGGTGTCTGCGGCTTCCATGTTTTTCTGGCACCACCGACACATTCATTCATTTATTTAAATATTTATAACCCGCTGAATCACAAAGTTCAAAGCGGCACAAAAAATATCCACGGCAATTAAATCATCATATACATTCACAAAACAATGCGGATAGGGCTTCTAAAATACCCCCCTGTAGTGCTTTATCTCATAATGTCACACAAATCTCATTTAATTTCTTTGGGCGACTAGAGATTTGGACAGAGAGAGACAGCTCTAGATGTGGTGTACTTAGATTTCAGTAAAGCCTTTGACACTGTTCCGCACAAATGACTTATAAATAAATGTAATGCCCTAGGGATGGACCCTACAGTAACTGACTGGGTTATTTTATTTATTTATTTAATGGTTTTTATATACCGTCTTTCTACAATTCAAGACAGTTTACAAAGAACTCAGAACTGACAGTGTGGGAACATCTGTTTTACATAGAAGAAGAACTTATGGAACATAAGTTAACAGTTGTTTATAATGCCGAAAAATGGCAACTACGTACATTAAAAGGGAAGAGTGGGGGGGATGTTGAGAAGTGGATATGGGGTTGGCAAGTCTAGGTAGAATTTTGTTGGATGTTGTTTTGTGGGTTGGTATTATAGTATTTGGAGGAGTAGCCTAGTGGTTAGAACAACTGCCTAGTACCCAGAAGATCATGGGTTCAATTCCCACTGGCACTCCTTGTGACCTTGGGCAAGTCACTTTACCCTCCATTGCCTCAGAAGAAAAGGCTGGCAATCTACTTCTGGTGATAAACTGCCAAGAAAACCCCAGAGGTAGCTGGGTTACTATGAGTCAACACCAACTTGATGGCACTAAAAAAAATAATAATTATAGTACTCTTGGAAGAGGAGCGTTTTAATTTTTTTTTCGGAATTCTGCATGATCAGAGCAATTTCAGAGGTCAGGGGGGAGGGCGTTCCATTCAGTGGGGGACTTAGAAGGA
Source organism: Ichthyophis bannanicus (assembly GCA_033557465.1). NCBI lineage: Eukaryota > Metazoa > Chordata > Amphibia > Gymnophiona > Ichthyophiidae > Ichthyophis > Ichthyophis bannanicus. The sequence continues at coordinate 160,788,864 of CM066031.1, read as the reverse complement.
GAAAGTATGATTGCAGATAGCTTGTGAGCTTTTAAGTTTTAGAACTGGGATGTGTAGTAGGTTTGCTGAGTTAGGTCTGCGGGATCTGGAGTTAGAAGGCTTAGTTAGGAGTGGGCAAAGGTAAGGAGCAGATTCCTTATGGATAACTTTGTGAATTAGCGTGAGGGTTTTAAATTTTATCCTAGACAGGATAGGTAGCCAGTGGAGTTGTTGTAATATAGAGATGATGTAGGATCTTCTGGGGACAGGCACAAGGGGAGCAGCAGCTCTTGCAGAACCAGACAGAAGACACAAAGAGCAAGAGCGATGATGACACAGCAACCTTTAATAAGTAGTCCCCAACTACTTATTAAAGGTTGCTGTGTCATCATCGCTCTTGCTCTTTGTGTCTTCTTTCTTGGATCTTCTGGGGAGTCTTACAGATTAGTCGCGCTATTGTGTTCTGGGCTAATTGGAGGGAGTGAATGTAATGCTTTTAGAGGCCATGGTATACAGTCAAACCTCGGTTTTCATGATTAATCCGTTCGAAAAAGTCTGACTAAAACCGAAACGTATGAAAACTGAAGCAATATTTCCCATAAGAAATAATGTAAATCCAATTAATCTGTTCCAGACACCCAAAAATATTCACAAAAAATACACTTTATAGAGAATAACTATATTTTTACATACAGAAAACAATGAGAAATAAATATAAATGACTAATGAAATGGATAAATGAACATTTAACATCACTGAAAGCAAGCTAAGTACAGTACTGTACAGTACAGTATGTTAACATCTGGCCTTAGCCACCCCTGACAAGCTGCTGTGCCCAGCTCTCTTCGGAATCACATTGCATTCAGTCCATTAAAATACCTTTACATTATCTGCTCAATGCTTCAGAATGGCAGAAAATCTTAATGATATAGCTTCAGACGTACCCTGCAAGAGAAAGAACTGCCTCCCACATTCATGCAACATCTCCTGCTTACGTTGACAGCTTTTCTTCCCTGCTACCGGGACAAAATCTCAGTCAAAAGACGTTGAAAACCGAAGCAATGCATGAAAACCGGGACAAAATCTCAGTCAGAAAAGACGTTGAAAACCGAAGCGTATGAAAACCGGGGCAAATGAAAACCGAGGTTTGACTGTATTAGGTTGCAGTAGTCAAGGGTAGGGGTGGTGAGGGCTTGGCAAACAGAGCAGAAAGAGTCTGGGTTTAGTAGAGGTTTCTTGATGTTCTGATCTTGGAGTAGATTGACTGAGTTGTTTTACGTATGTGTTCATGAAAGGAGAGGTGCTGGTTAAGTGTTATGCCTAGATATTTAACTTCAGTTTTTACAGTTATCGTATAGTCACCTAGGACAAGTGATGGGGGTGGGGTGTAAGATGATTCAGTGAATAGGCGGAGGGCTTCTGTTTTGGCTAGGTTAATATAGAGATTGTGTTGCTGGAGCCAGTGTCTAATTTGCTTGAAGCAGATGCTGATATTAGTGAAGTCAGGCTTTGCAGTGTTAAACGGAGTGAAAAACATAATGTCATCCGCGTAGAGTTGATATTGGATTTTGAAATTTTGGAAAATTTTACATATAGGTTGGAGAAAGATGTTGAAGAGAAGGCTGATAAACTGGAACCCCGGGGGACATCTTGGGATTGAATGAATGGTTGGGAAGTCTTTTCGCCAATTCTTACTTGCTGTGTTCTGTGATCTAAGTAAGAACAGAACCAGTCAAAGATGGTACTCCTAAGGCCAATGTCATAGAGTCTGTCGAGGAGTTGATTGTGAGGAAGCGAGTCAAAAGCTGAAGATATATCTAAAAAATTAGGAGGCATTCTTGTATGGAAGTTTGGATGTATGGAATGACCGTGTCTAGGAGGGAGGTAAATAGTTTCACCCCATGGTTCCTTTTGAAGCCATGTTGAAAAGGGTCAAGGGGGTGTGGTCATCAATGTACTTTTGGAGTTGGGTTTGGACGATCTTTTCTGTTATCTTCACAAGTAAGGGGATGCTTGATATTGGTCTGTATGATGTGGGGGTGGAAGGGTCAAGCTTGGACCCTTTTAGTATGGGTCGGATTGAGGTTATTTTCAGGGGGGTTGGCATGATCCCAATGCGGAGGGAGGCTTGTACTATGTTGCGTATGTATGGAGCAAGAGTTTCTTTGATGGTTTTTACCCATGAGACTGGGCAGGGGTCTAGTGCTGATGCAGAGGTGTTGAGGTTTGTTATGATAGTTATTATATTGTCTAGGGAAGGCAGATCAAACGTTTCCCAGATTATTTTAGGGGTAGCATTAGTTGGTGAGTGAGCGATGTGTTGGGGATATGGTGGATGGGATGTGAGGAATTTAGAGCAAAGGTGGTCAGCTATGATCTGTGGGGTTATTTTATCCTCAGTCAGCTGTTTGTCTGGTTGATGTAGGAGGGATTTAGCTATTGAAAATAGTTCCCTGGGTTTATTTATTGAGCGCATGATGATGCTCTCATTGTAGTTTCTTTTATGTTTTAGAGTTTCAGTGTGATAAGCTTGGAGCATGCATGAGTATAAGTTGTGAAGCTCTGGGTTTCTTGAATGTCTCCAGCTGCATTCTAACTATCTTAGGTCCTTCTTCATATTGTATAGAGATGTTGAGAACCATGGTGTTCGTTTGTGGTGGTTATTAATTGAGAGTCTTGGTGGTGCTTGAGCTGCAGCTGCCATGATTTCGTTCCATCCTTTGATTTGGGCAGTGAGATCCGAGTGGTTACTGTTAAGAATGTCTAAGTTAGGGGTGACCTGATTGAGGAATAGGTTGGGGTCAAATTGCTTGAATTTTCAGGTCGTCTTTTGAATTGGTGTAGGTGACTGGGTTTGGATGTATCTGCTGGGGATGGAGAAGAGGATCAGTGAGTGATCAGACCATGGTTCTGGGAGGATAGAGTGAGAGTGTTGAGTGTTTGGTGTGTTAGATTGAGGCAAGAAAATTAGGTCAAGTGTATTACCTTTGGCATGAGTTGGTGTTTTTAGAATTTGGGAGAATTGTAGCGCATCCATAGTTTCTAAGGAGGAGGCCTGTTTCTGGGAGGTTGAGGAGAGGTTAAAATCACCTAAGCATATAAGGGGGTGAAATGATGATTGGTCAGTGCATGCCATGTCAAGGATCGATGAGAGGTCTTGAACCTCTGATTGTGGTGCCTGGTATATTAGGCATAGTGAGAGGGCATTATTGGACACTATAAGGGAATCCGTTCCCGGGGTAGAAATGGTTCCCGTGACGGAAAGGTTCGGTTTGTATCTGGAGATTAAGGATACACCTCCCCCTCTGCTAGAAGTACGATTACAGCTATGGATAGTGTGGGTAGAAGGGCATAGCTGATTCATAAGTACTGAATCTGTGTCTTGGAACCATGTGTCTGTGAGACAAAGTATGTCTAGATCGAAATCAGATATTAGATCGGCAAGTATGGGGATCTTGTTCTGAGCCGAGCGGGTGTTAATTAAGGCACAGTTGAGAGGAGGATGGTTAGGTGCAGGTGCAGGTGGGGCGGATGCAGTGGGGAGGATGATTATCTTGATTAGTCTACATCTCCGGTGGGTGCATTGAATGTAGATGTGGGGTGAATGGTTAGGGTTGGGTAGGTGTCAGTAAGAGTTAATTATTGGTATTCGTATGTTATGTTTTTCCTGAAGCCCATTGGTAAGTAGGGCTAAGATTAGGATTTGTGAGCTGAAAGTCAGGAACCAGGGTTGGTAGGTGGCCATGTTGATGTACTGGTAGGATGGTGGGATGTAGTGTAGCCTTGAGTGGATAGCTGTAGGAGATCAGAGGGGGTCAGAAGTTTATTTATTTAGCATACATTTGTATACCGCTACTTCCAGCGATCAGGAGCGGTTTGATTACATGATGGAAACTGTCAGATCAGGACAAAACATTTTCAAAGATATACAAATTTATCTACAGGATAAGAAATACAAAGTTGATCTATAGGCTAAGCACAACACACAATGGTTGGGAAATTTGATCTTTCTTCCATTAGAAGAGGGGGTGGGAATATTTACATATCTACATAAAGGGGGGGTGGGAATATTTACATATCTACATATTTACACATAAGTACATTGTTGTTATAACGGATGGTGATAGAATGGTTCTCGCTATTTATTTTATTTATTTATTTAATACACACTTATATACCGCTGCTTCCAGCGATCAGCAGCGGTTCGATTCTTCTTTTGGGGATGTCAAATCAGGACAGAGAGGGGACAGTAATTACATAGATCCGAGGGGAGGTCACAGCACACAGGGTTAGTGTCATGGGGGGATGCGTTATACATATTTACATTTATACATACATATTTACACATTTCTTGACTACAATTGTACAATTACTCTTTTTTGAAATTACACCTTTTTCATGTTTATATATTTGGATTATACATTTTTGGATTACACATTTTTGTATTATACATCTTCACATATTTCTACATAAAGTGGTATCCAACGCATATAATTATCTGCTTGCTTTGCTATGATTCATTGGCACTTGAGAGTCATGGCTGATTGTAATAGCATTTGAATAGGTGGGTTTTTAACTCTTTCCTGAAGATTGTAATGTCCGTGATTAAGCGCAGATCAAAAGGGAGTTGATTCCATATTGTTGGTGCAGAGAATGAGAAGGCTCTTCGAGCTGTACTTGTTTTTACTGTTTTAGGTCATGTTATAGGACAGTTGAAATAAATAAGTCTTAAGTTTTTTTCTAAAGTCCAACAAGTCGTTGTTTGATCGTAGCTCAGGTGGGAGTTGGTTCCAGAGTGTGGGTGCAGTGTATGAGTATGCTCTGTTACTTGTGACGGTTTTGACGGATCTAATACTTGTTGGCACACATAGGGTATTTAGGTTTGTGGTTCTTCTGTTTCTGTTGAGAGGTTGCGTGTTGATTAGGTTTGAGAGGAAAGATGGTGCTATGTTGTGGATAAGTTTGAAAGTGGTTATTAGGTTTTTGTATTTTATGCGAGTTATGATGGGGAGCCAGTGCAGTTCGATTAATACTGGTGTGAAGTTGTAATGGAATGAACGCTAGAGTGTCAGGGGATAGGTTGGAGTGGTATACACAGAGGCAGTGTGATAGAATAGAAGATGAGCTTGGTAGGTTACAGAGGTACTGCTAGAATTTGGTAGAATACAGTTACATAGCAATTTAGATGTTGTGTAGTTGAAATACACAGGAATATTTGAAAAACAGCAGTATAACAGTATGATCAGAGTTCAGTTTGATGTAGAATTATGGTTGGTGTTGAGTTCTATCTTGTTATGAATGCAGTGGTGGCCGAAGTATTTCTGAGTCTCTGGGGCAGGTTATGAGAACCAGAATTATGAATTATTACAGTGTACGTACTACGAGGAGGATGGTAGGTGTTGTGGTGGTGCTCATGAGGCGGCTGGTTAGGGTTTATGGTCCTTGGCAGAGCAGGTTTCGTCTGTGTATTGGTTCCAGTTTTGTCTCTTGAGATGGATGCTTCCAGGCGAGTAGCTGAAGTTTCGTTGTTACACGTCCGTTCCCTGCCTAAGGGCCACACCATAGTGCCCTCTGGTGAGGCCCGATGGCGCTTGCAAATTTAAAGGTGGCGCCGGCTTCTTCTGATTGGGGCTGAACCCTGGAGCATGGAGGAGTCTTGCTTCCCGCTCCCCGACTCTACCCCTATCAGGGGGAGCTCGCTGGTGGTGGCGGCGGCCGCTTGATCCAGTGCCCAATAGCGCTTGCAGATTTAAAGGTGGCACCAGCTTCTTCCGATTGGGGCTGAGCCCCGGAACGGAGAGGAGTCTTGCTTCCCATTCCCTGGCTCTACCCCAATCAGGAGAAGCTCGCTGGTGGTGGCGGGTTAGAAATTGGTTGAGTGGGAGGCGACAAAGGGTACAGATAAATGGTGCTTACTCTGAGGAGAAAGATGTTACCAGTGGTGTGCTGCAGGGATCTGTCCTTGGTCTGATACTTTTTACCATCTTTGTTAGTGATATTGTGGAAGGGCTATCATGTAAGGCTTGCCTCTTTGAGGATGATACAAAAATCTGCAATAGACACCCAGGAAGATATAGATAGTATGAGGAGGGATTTAGCGAAGCTTAAAGAATGGTCGAGAATTTGGCAGCTGAAATTTAACACTCAAAAAATGCAGGTCACACATTTGGGTTGCAAAAGTCCAAGGGAGAGGTACAGTATAGGGGACAAAGTGCTTCTATCCATGAAAGAAGAGTAGAACTTAGAGGTGATTGTTTCTGAAGATGTTAAGGTGGCTAAACAGGTAGAAAAAGTGACGGTGAAAGCCAGAAGGATGCTTGGGTGCACTAGAAGAGGAATACTCAGCAGGAAAAAGGAGGTGATAGTGCCTCTGTATAAGTCTTTGTGAAGACCTAATTTAGAGTATTGTGTACAATTCTGGAGACCACACCTTCAAAAGGATATAAACAGAATGGAGTTGGTGCAGAGGGTGGCTACCAAAATAGTCAGTGGTCTTCACCATAAGGTATATGGGGATAGACTTAAATATCTCATTATGTATACTTTGGAAGAAAGACAGGAAAGGGGAGATATAATAGAGATGTTTAAATACCTCCGTAGCATAAATGCACAGGAGGAGAGCCTCTTTCAATTGAAAGAAAGCTCTGCAAAAAGGCATAGGATAAAGGTGAAAGGAGATAGACTCAGGACTAATTTGCCGAAATATTTCTTTACAGAAAGAGTGATAGATGCATGGAACATTCTCCCAGTGAAGGTAGTAGAGGAAAAACACTATTTGAATTCAAGAAAGCATGGGACAAACACAGATGATCTCTGAAGAAAAAAAGGGACCGTAGAGCTTCGTGGTTCATATGGAAGGCGCAGACTGACTAGGTCTTATGGTCTTTATCTGCCGTCATGTTTCTGTGTTTCAATAAGTGGGTCTCTTGGATAAATGCCACAGCAAGTTGTACGTGCTGGAGCTCCTTAAACAGCAGGATTGCATCTGTGCGGAGTTTAACCCTTTCTGACTCTGAAGTGCATAAAATTATTTTATCTTTCTTAGAGAGATAAACGGTTATTATGCATTTGTGTATCTATCTTGCTGAAAGAAATGTCTGAATCTACTTCTGGTCACACGGCCAAGAAAACCCAGGAGCTGCTGGGTCACCAAGAGTCAGAAATGACTCGAAGACACACATTGCATGTTTGCTTGTGGGAATTAGGAAGAGAGAACGATTGCATTATTTCAGCTCTGATGCAACTAAGTAATATTTCTAAGCTGTGACCTATTTCGCTATTTGGTCCTCCTGAACACTTAACTAGGAATAAATTCAGATTCAGTACAGAAATTCATTCGCCTGAGTCAGTATCCTAGATGGCACAGATTAAGTAACTTAGGGTGCTTGTAAACCAGCGTATATATCTATAAGCTAGACAAAGCTATAGTCCCCACAGAACAAAGCTCCATAACTAAAATTTTTGCAGTTTCAAGGTACTCTTTAATCCTAGAGAAACAGAGAAATAAACAGCATAGCTCTTCACCTAAGCACAGGTCCATACAAGAAGTTAGCTAATAGTTATGTGTGACTCAAAGCAGATGTAAATGCCAGTGTTGAAATGTTCCCAAATATACTTGTATTATTATTCTACAATATAGAATGCCTGCATACTTTGAAGTCATGCCCAGGACAAATGTCCTTGAAATCTGTGTATGTCCATGCCATCTATGTATCTAAAACTGCTACTTATCTGTGTATGGTGATTTACCATTTCCTATTTACATACCCAATGATCAAATCGGTCCTAACTCTTCTCTTCTTTCCTGAGATACTCCGGAGATACGTCCTCAGTGTGAGAGGATGATGCATTACCTGGAAGGTAGGTCTTAGCTACTAGATCACTTCTCGCTGTTCCAGGGTGATGTTCTCTTTTTGTATGACTTTGGCCCACCAAGGCCGGACAGGGGCTGCCAGAGTGGGAGTGGGATTGCTCTGCTGTTTTTGAAGGTCTCTCTGATATACCTTTCTATCTGCTTCAGCTCTTTCAGGTCTACCACTCTAGCTTCCAGAGATCAAACTTGTTCTCAGGGCCAGAGATTCCTTGCACTTGGCACACACGTACAACCTCTAACTGAACTTGTAGATAACCACGCACGTGGCCCTCCATGCAAAAGACTGGATAGCCCCCATCTTGTTGCTGCTGGACTGTTGTCTGCATCTTAATGTTTTTAAGTGGTTATAGTTACATTGTAGAAAGACATAATGCTTGGCAAGGTAGAAGGTCACCGTAAAAAAGGAAAGCCGGCAATGAGATGGATCGATACAATAACAGCAGCTATGGATACCACCTAATCAACAATGGGCTGCTTGGCTGAAGACCGAACAAAGTTTAGGTCAACTATCCAGAGGATCGCCAGGAGTCGACACCGACTCAACAGCACTTAACAACAACAACATAGTTTCATAAAGTTGTTTGAGAATGTATATGCTTAGTTTGATTTAAAGTCCATTAAATTTATTTGGTGTACTTTATGTTAACAATTAATCTATTCTACTGCTAAAGTCATGATTACTCACTTGTGGATTCAGATCCCCAATAGATTCTTTTGAGAATTTCCTTCTAGCCTATTAAATGCAAAAAAGTCTGTTATCGAAGTAACATGCTTGGGGTGAGAATCAAACGTCACTGATTGCTACTTTATAAAACAGCTCTATCTCACCTTCTCACAGAGAGACAATACCCTTGAACAAACTTTGAAGAAAATGAGTTTGCTAATCCAGCAAGCCCTTTATAACTGTGTGCACACAATTTGTCTTTCTCCCTCTTTTAAAGCTTTCAAAACCACACACTGGAAGAGACAAGCAGATACTTCCTACAATTTGGCCCAATGAAGTGTTGCCATTTATCATCAAAGGACTCTCACCAAATCCATTCCATTTAAATAATTTTGTGAAAACCAGGAGTGCTTTATCGACCTTCTACTAATTTTCTCCACATAAACAAAATATGCATAGAACATAAAATAACTTCATAATCATCATAATTGTTTGATAGAAAGGTGTGAAATCAAGTAAACAAGCTCAGAGTGTTACAAGTCAGTAAATATACTTATAAGTGAAACAACATAAGAGGCATAGACAGAGGTAAACTGGCAATAGTGTAGCATAAATACCTATGGGTTAGAAGGGGAAACACAAGGAAAGCAACTAATTTGGGTAAAGTAAAAAAGGCAGTTTAGTATATAGCAACATTAAATTAGGCCACGGTTGCTAAGATCAGAAGCTATGATGCCATAAACTCAGCTGTTTACCTGTTTCCCTCAGGATGGCTGCCCTGTGGGAACTCCCAGAAGGCACTTTGTGGGTGGCAGCATCAGACACTAATGAGATCACCCAACTGGGATCAAGGCTTCAATTGCAGGTCTAGTGGATTCAATAGAGGGAGGTTGCTGGTAGACAGAGGGAAGCCCAGGCATTTGGGGCACCCACTCCAGTTCCCATGCTGCTATCTGAAGCTCAGGTGCTCACCTTTTCCACTCAGAAGAAAAAGATTAATATAAAAAGGGGATGGAAATATCTGTCCGTCTGGGGGCAAAAAAGCTCTTCAAAAATTTAAAAGAACGAAATTTGGTATGTGGGAAAAACTGATAAAAAAGACACATTGAGTTCTAAAATGGGCCAAATCAAACTGGGGATGCCAGAAAAATAAGCCCCCCAAAAAACTAGCCCAATGTATTCCTAGGAGAGAAGTTCTAAGTTCTGAAACATAGAAACTTACACACATTAAAGGAAGATCCAAGACCTCAAGCTGAAGCATGCTGCATTAACAGAAGACTACCTGAAATTTATATGTTCCTACAATAAATTGAAAGTAGCAGCAGAAACGCAAGAACTGCAAAGATATGAAGAATATCGAAAAGAAAGATATCAAAATAAACTATTTAGGGAGAACCCAAACAAGTTCTACAGGGAATTGAGAAAGAGCATTAATATGGTAAAAACACCACCAACCAAAGCTGAAATAGAAACCTTCTGGAGAAAACTATATGAGGACTCTATACAGCACAATCAAGAAGCAGAATGGTTACCCAGCATACAGGAAAAATAAATCATCAAACCTATCAAATGGCCTGTAGTAACAACAACAAAAAAGCTAGAAAGCAGGTTAAAACAAGCCTCCAACTGGAAGAGCCCTGGCGCAGATGGAGCGGCCAACATTTGGCTCAAACAATTAACATCATTCCACCAAGACCTGGCAAACTGCAAAAAGCAATCAATTAAGCAGCAGAACTTAATACCGCAATGGCTTATAACAGGAACAACATATCTCTTTCCAAAGGGGGACCCAAGTTAACATTCCCAAACATTACAGACCGATAACTCGTCTGCCTACAATTTATAAGCTGATATGATCATATCGAGTCCAATAATATGAAGGCAATAGAGCAAAAGGGCAATAAGAGGGGAGCATATGGAACCAAAGACCAGTTAATCTTAAATAAGGCCATCATGGCCAGCGCTAAGAAGAGCATGGACTGATTATAAGAAATCTTTTTACAACATCCCACACTTGGATAATAAATTGCCTTGAAATGTATAAAATCAATCATGGTTTGATAGAGTATATTAAGTTCACCATGACAATGTGGGAAACCACCCTATTTTTGAAGTATGAAGATGGTCAGTATGTCATTCCTAACATCAAGATCCAGCGAGGAATATTTCAGTGAGATTTCCTGTTGTCACTTCTGTTTTGTATGGTGCTTAATCCAATGAGTACTCTCATCAACTCTTTGGGATATGGATTTAGCCTGAATCCTAAAGAGATAACAACGCAGAGGTAACATCCCATTTACTATTTGTAGACGACATGAAGCTCTACAGTTCCAGTGACCAACAATTATCAGAGCAACTCCATGTAGTGAAAAGCTTTTCTGATAACATCAGGATGACCTTTGGCCTAGACAAATGTGCAAAGGCAACTTTTTTTTTTAAGAGGAAAATTGAGCAAAACAGAAAACATCTCCCTGGCTGAGGGCTATGACACCAAGGAATTTGAACAGGAAGATATATATAAATATCTAGAGTAGAGGAAGGAATAACAATCAAGCAGAAATTACTGAGAAAAGATCAGTAAAGAATACTATACAAATCATTACTAAAAAGTGCCTTAACATAATGGAATAAGATACAAGCAATAAAACAGCTGACTGGCCTCTTAAAGATCTTGAAAAACTGGACGTGCGAACAAGAAAACTCCTCCATGCCCATGAGATAATTTACATGAATCAGTATATGCCAAATCTGTACATTCCTACAGCTGAAGGAGGGCTAGACCTCATAGAGATCGATTACACATACAGAATTACTATCATAGGCCTCCAGGCCTACCTAACAGCATCATCGGATCCAAATACACAAAAAGTGCTGTGTAATATGAAAGTAAATGTCCAGAACCTGTCTCCATTGTCAAATATGGACAAGCATTCCAACGACTAGAGGGAACGAGTGAGAATCCACAAGCACACATAGGAAAGGAAGCAAAAGAATTTGCAAAACAGAAAAAAAACTCTTCAAAAAATTAGATCAGCAAAACGAGGAAAAACAAGTAGCAAATGCACAAAATCAGTGTTACTTCAAGAACCCTTTGTTGATCAAGAACTGACACACGAATGATTAAGGAGAGGTCAACTGAAACTAAAGGCTGAGAGATTGATAGTTGCAGCCTAAGACAGCGAATGAGATGGTTTACAGCGAGCATTGAAAAAACTGGCAAAACAGACATACTATTGATTCTGTAAGAAAGACCAAGAAACAGTGACTCGCCTCATAGCTGGCTATGAAGTTCTGATAGTGGAAAATTTCTATACAAAAAGGCACAACAAAGTAGCACACCTCATCCATTGGAAACTCTGTAAACATTACATCATCACTGTGCCTGGGACCCTAAGAGAATTACAGAGAATGAAGAGGTTATGATTACTGGGACATTCCCATTCCAACAGATAAGAAATTGGATGAGAGGAAACCAGACATAGTGATAAAGGAGAAAAACACCAGAATGACATTGATAATAGAGGTGTCAGTTCCAAGTGATTATTCTGTGAATCGCACGGAGAGGCAGAAGATTTTATTTATTTAAAGTTTTTCTATACCGCGCTCTTCAAAATCAGCTCAGTTTACAGATAACAGCAGCTTTGTTCAGACACAGGTAACGCCCGTACTGGACTTACAGAAAACAGAGTTATTCAACTTGGATTAACTGGGGAAACTATATACAAGTTCTGGGCTAAGGTATTTTACAGTATTATGTGACTATATACATGCCCTAGCTGGGGTCTGGTAGTGCTACCGTGGCGCGCAGGGTGCGTGTATAGTAGGAAGTCTGTTGTATGTGTCTTGGTGAATGCTGTTAGGTGGTTGTTGTGTGGTACCATAATGCTGCAGGAAGAGGTAGTGTTTCAGTGCCTTCCTGAACTGTGTGATGTCCGTAATTGCCCGGATGTCGGGTGGGAGAGCATTCCAATGTAATGGGGCATAGAGCATGAAAGCCCTCTTTCTTGTTACTTGTAAGCATTTTGTAATCTTGCTAGGGATACATAAGGTATTGGCTGAAACCGATCTTCTAGCTCTATTTGGAGGGGTGGAGAGAATGAGGTCCGAGATGGATGAGGAGGTGAGTCTGTAGATGGCTTTGAATGTCAGTAGTAGAATCTTAAAGGTGAGTCTGCAGTAGACTGGTAGCCAGTGGAGGTGCTTCAAGACTGGTGTTATGTGATCCCTCTTGGTGGCACCGTGTAGTATTCTGGCTGCTGTATTCATGGCCAGCTGGAGTTGGAGCAGCGTGTTTTTCGGTAGACCCTGAAGGATGGTGTTGGCGAAATCCAAGTGTGGGATGACTAATGCCTGGTAGATTGTCCTGAAGTTATCTGGTTCCAGAAGGGGGCTTAGGTGGCGGATTGTCCGAATCTTGAAGTATACTGCCTTGACAGTGTTGTTTATATGGGCTTTCATATCTAACTGTTGATCGAGTGTCACGCCCAAGTAGCGAATTGTGGACTTGCTCTGGAGCTCGGCGCCTCTTACTTTTAGTGTTGTTGGCGGAACAAAAGACTGGTCCCTGGTGATGAATAGAGCCTCTGTTTTCTTGAGATTTATCCTAAGGTTTTGGGTTTGAAGCCAGTCAGTTATGGCGTCGAAGCAAGCGGTTAATGGTGAGAAATCCGGCTGGTTGGTCACATATGGCATGTAGAGTAACACATCATCGGCGAATATAAGGCATGAGATGCCGAAGGAGCGGGCGAGTGCGCAGATGGGCTGCATATATATGTTGAAGAACAGCGCTGAAAGTGAGGATCCCTGTGGGACTCCCTGTTTCTGCTGGAATGGTTTGGAAGATCCTGAAGTACCAATAAATGCAGTCAGAAACCAAAAATATGTGACAGAAGGATACAGACATATTTTCCATTGTATTGGGAACCACAGGCTTGGAAAAGAAGAATTTCCAAGCAAACCTTGACAAATTACCCATACCTGTTACATCTTACGAACTCCAGAAGGAAATTCTCTTCAAGTACTATGCCGAGCATGGGCAGTAAATTTGAGACCGAGATCATAATCCACATACCCTGGCTTAGAAGTGAGGTTCATGACTGTCATGGTATGTGCAAAACTAACTCATTTGGAGAAACTACCCCGAGTGAAATACTGCAGTTAGAGAACTGCTCCTTTCAAACTGTCTCTACTCTCCCAATCTTCCAAACTGCCTCCACCACCAAAAAATGCCCCCTTACCACAATTACCCCACCATTGTGCACACTGTCCCCCCCCCCCCAAAAAAAATACTCCCTTGCAAGTGCATTTTTTGTTTTGTAGTTGTTTTCTCAGTTGGATGGTCCCTGATCTTTTGAGACGGTTGTTGGTTTTGACCATTCTGGTAATGTGGCTTTAATATAGAAACATGTAGACAAAAAAAGACTAAATGGCCTATCTACTCTGCTCTTCCATATCAATTACGATAGTCGTTAAGTGCTGACTTGATGGCACTTAACAACAACATGTATTTTTATAGACCCCTGATGCAAACGTATTTGCCAAAACTTAGCCAGATTATCAGATTTGAGAACATCTTTGTATTTGAGGCTGTGGTCTAATTCCGCTTTCTTTTTCATTTCATTCTGCTTGGTCATTTGCTGAGGTCCCCTTCTTTGTTTTTGGTTGGCTTCTATGACTGACAGATGACCGTAGCCTTAATCCAATGGGACAATGTGTTCAGCTATACAGAAGAACATCTGAACTACCTCTTTGTGAAGAAGAGGAAGAAGAATCAACCTGTGTTGACTGATGGATTGACTTAGATTGACGAAAGCTATCGTAAGATATGAATTACATTATGCCAGACTTTAAATTATTGCAGGATGTAACATATCCCTAGGGGCTTTAGAATATTTAAGGAACCTAGGATATTTCATGAGGATAAGGATTTTATAGATAAATGGCGTGCCATTTTGAATAAGTGTTCTCTTGATCCTATGGTTCTGATTGCTAAAACTTCAAAGAAGGCTAATAAAATGAAATTAGATATTAATAAGAAAAACATTTGAGGGATAAAACTTTTAACAGATTTTAAATGACTTTAATAAGAAACTAGATGAATACAGGAGAGAGATTAAAAAAACGAACTTGAAAAATTTAAGCAATACTACAAGAGTGGCAATATTTATGCTTGGCTCAAATCTAAACCCACTTTTAAACCACAAAAACGGGTTCATTTTAGGGACAGAAAGAGTGATCCAATAGAAGAGGAAGACATACGAGAGGCGTAAGAAATGCTTAAGAAGCGAATCTGAAGATCTTTTTGCTTCACCTAGCTTACTCCAATTCCAACTTCAGCAGGTACCTCTGAATTTTTTCATTCAAGGAAATTTGGGAGAAGGAATCCAAGAGCAAAAGACTCACAATAAAATTAACATCTATAGGCAGGACGGAATTCAGAGGAAAAGGGAGGGGAGAGGCCTGAAATGTAGTCAGAATTACACCAATAGATCCTTCCTGTGACAAATCGTTATTTCGAATTCAGAGTTAAGCCTGCTTAAAAGAGCCCTTACTTTCATTCCTACAGCTCACATGCCTTCCAAAGTCATGTCAACCTTATCGAATTTAGTCAGAAACTTCAGATTACACATTTTTTCTCAAACAAGACAGCTAGACATTCTCCTTTAACACAAAACAAGTTTCATTGGCTCCCTCCTGGTCCACTTGATCCTATTATTCACACATTTAATCAATGTGTCCTTAGAGACATTGAAATGATAGAAAACAAGACAAGTGTAGTGATTTGAGAATCCAATATGTATTGAGCGACAGGCTATAAAAATTCTCATTGATAAACCAGATGTCATGATTAAACTGGCGGTTAAAGGAGCAGCATGGAAATTCTAGAGACTAGAATGCTGTCACCACAAAAAATATTCCCCCCGAATGACTTACCATCCTATAAACTGCTCCACCCCCAAAACCTACATCATCACGACTGCCCTAACACTCTGAACTGTCCCTATCCCAACACACAACTTTCCACAATTGCCTCACCCCCAAAAATACCCCTCACAACTGCCCTACCATCCCACAAACTACCCCAACCCTAAAAAAACACCTCCTGCAACTGCCCCACCATCCTGCCAACTGCTGCACTTCCAAAACTTACCACCAGAAATGCCACCTCCCACAAATTGCTCCATCCCCAAACTGCCCTGTTTTTCCTTCTGTCTGTCTTCCCCTAAATCCTTTTTGTGATTCTCTCTTCTATGTTACTTATTTTCTCTATTTTGGCTTCATCACTACTTCTCATTACTCAGTTCTGATAACACTCTCTCTCCATTTTATTTTCCTCCATTTCTCTTTCATCACTTTTTTGCAGTCTTTATCCATTAATATCTGTCTCTCACTTCCCTTTCTCCACATTCTTTTCTTCGCTACCTCTCAGCCCTCTATCTATCCTTTAATGGGCCGTTTTCCTCTTCAATCTGCTTTTCTTCTTCCCCAACAGCTATCCCCTCTCTGGATCTCTTGCCACTTCCTTATAATCCCCATACTGACTCTCTCTCACCAACCATCACTCTCATCCCCTTTCATGTTCTCCCTTCCCTTCCTGTCTAACTCCCTTACCCCATATCTTGTTAGATTCTACCATCAGCCTGCAGATGGCTTAGTTCCCAGAACCTTGCCTGGATGAACCTCTGACCTCCAACCAGCAGGTTCCTCTCAGATGGCTGCCTGTTAGTTTGCTACTTTCTTTTGGAAGCCATCTTGTTCCTATCTGGAATCTACATACATTAAACTGTCCAGCCCACAGAAAAACAGTCTGCAAGATCTACTCATCCAGGTCCAATGCTGGAGATACTTCCAGTCCTGCATCAGAAGGTGCTCCCCCCTCCCCCTTTTGGAGACCTGCAATCCTGCCAAGGATTCCTGAATCAATGTTCCTTTGAATTTGTGCTATAATCCTCTCATTTTCCTGATCACAAATCCAGGGTGGTCTACCTTATTCACTGTTGACTGGGGAAGCATTAGCTTGGGCTTCTCCACTCTGGGAAAGACAGGTTATAACCAGGTGAGCATGACTGATGGAGATAGACAAGCTCAGAGTCTGTTAACCAAGTCTCTGCTAGACAGAGGAAGTCTAAAAAGAAGGCCAGATAGCTGACACTCATTATTCCAACTGGTCTCTGCCTTGACAATGTGGAACTCTACTGCATACTGCCCAACCGTATGAGTCCTCTGTTTCATCCGGAGAAGGGCAGAAGAGACGGAAGCAAGCCAGCCAGCCTGGATCATCAAAAACTCTTAAAGGTATGACTAAAGATATCATAGTTTGTGATGGCTGAGTCCTGTCTTTCCCAGAGTGTTTCAAGGTCTTTTTGCAATTTTTCACAATCCTCTTGCATTTTAACAACTTTGAATAATTTTGTGTCATTTGCAAATTTGATCACCTCACTCGTTATTCCCATTTCCAGGTCTTTTATGAATATGTTAAAAAGCAGTGGGCCCAACGCAGATCACTGGGGTACTCCACTATTCGCCCTTCTCCATTGAGAAAATTAGCCATTTAGCCTTACTCTCTGCTTTCTATCTTTTAATCAGTTCCTGATCCATAATACTACATTGCCTCAAAATCCACAACTTTTTAATTTCACCAAAAGTCTCTCATGAGGGACCTTGTCAAAGGCTTTCTGAAAATCCAGATACACTATATCAACTGTCTGTTTATTCACACCTTCAAAAAATAGAACAGATTAGTAAGACAATACTTTCTTTGGCTAAATCCATGTTGGCTTTCTCCCATTCAACCATGGCTATCCATATGTTGAGTAATTTTATTCTTTATAATGCTTTCTACCATTTTACCCGGTACTGACGTCAGGCTCACTAGAATGTAGCTTCTTGGGTCACCCCTGGAACCCTTTTTAAAAACTGGAATTACATTGGCCACTCTCCAGTCCTAAGGTACTACAGATGATTTTAATGATAGTAGGTCTGCAATCTCATATTTCAGTTTTTTCAACACCCTTGGATGTATACCATCTGGTCCAGGTGATTTGCTATTCTTCAATTTATCAAGCAGTTGTAATATATCCTCCCGGTTTATTGATATTTCTTTCAATTCTTCGCTACATCACCGTTATATACCATTTCAGGAACGGGTAACTTCCCTACATCTTCTTCAGTAAAGATTGAAGCAAAGAATTCATTCAGTCTTTCCACTGTGGCCTTGTCCTCCCTTAGTGCCCTTTTACCCCTCTATCATTCAATGGTCCAACTGACTCTCTGTTTTTTTGCTACAAAGTTTTTATTATATGTTTTTGCTTCCACTGCAAGCTTCTTTTCAAATTCTCTCTTTGCCTGCCTTATCAATGCCTTGCATCTAACTTGCCAATGCCTATATTGTTTTATTTATTTATTTTATTTATTTATTTATAGTCTCTTCTATACTGCACTATTCAGCATCAGCACGGTTTACAATGAACAAAGAATTTACACATTTCCGATGGTACTTTGTGTTTACAGTTGAACAGGCAAAAGTAACTTGGATAACAGGGGTAACTATTTACAAATTATAACATAATCATGAACTCTTCTTGGTTTCAGCCTTAGGGGTTTTGGGAGGTCTGTGAGGTGGTTGAAATATCTGCATTGGTTACTGGGTAATACAAGAGGAAGAGGTGGTGTTTCAAGGCTTTTCTGAATTGCAGTAGATCCGGGATTGCTCGGATGTCTTGAGGGAGGCTGTTCCAGCACCTTGGGGCACAGAACTTGAAAGCCCTGTCTGCTGTTGCTTTGGTGCATTGTGATATTGATTTTGGGACTACAAGTGTGTTGAGTGTTACTGACCGTCTGTCCCTATTTTCTGTGTTCATCATTAGGCTCATTTTTCCATTTTAATTTTTATTAACCATTTCCATGCACATTACAAACCAGTTCGTTCTCAGCATTATACAATTTACATAGTCATTACATCATGTATCCTGTTTATGCCCCAACTTATTATTTCCCCCTTTCTTTGTATCCCTCCTTATAGCTTCCCCCCTCCAAACTCCCTCCCTCCCCCCCTGCACTCTACATTCATACCTTCTTCCTCCTCTCATCTGGCCACTCATACTGTGATGAAGTAGCCCCATTCTCTACCTTAAAAGCACAAGAGTCACGGCATTTTAGTCCTGAAGCTGACAGAGAAACAGATCATGTGAGCAGCGGTTGTCAGGGACAACAGAAACAAATGCAACCACGAGGTCTGAAAAAACACTCAGCTGAGAGGAATTCCCTAGTTCCTGATAGCGTGCACCTGAGAAGGGGAAGAGCTTACAGCCCTTATAAGGACAGTGCAGGGAACACAGGGTTAGAACAGGAATGAGGACAGCATGAACGAGGAGAACTGTTAGAACTGGCAGATCAGCGTAAGCAGAGAGAACAGGCTGTCTTACCTGAAGCAGCTGGCCAAGAGGAAGCAGGAGGAGTTTCTTACTTTGACCTAGGAAGTGAGTCAGAGACAGGAAGGATTCACCCAAGTAACTACCCAGAGTCTGTGATAAGGAAGCTTATCATAGCTCAGGTAGGAGCTATAGAAAAGATGATGTGACTCTGAACAAGCAACCTGTCAGTTCTGGTAGAAGTGAGAAAACAGAATTTTCACATAAAAGACTACCAGTCCCATAATGCACCAGGTTTCCAGCAGCCATGAGAGGGGCTGAAGGGAGAAAATGTGTGTGCAATCAAGAGAGCTATGAGGTAATCCCTAAGCACTCATCTCAAAGGGCAGGGCCTGATTCAAGACAGCTGCGCTGTGTTAGGGAGCAGCACACATTAGAACAGGATAAGAATAGAGCTTATTCTTCAGATAACAGTTACTACAAGCTCCAGCCCAGCTTCAGTAACAGTTGGAAGAACAGCTTCAGCAAAAGCCACGCAGATAGAGAGAGAAGGAAACTCTCTGGAAGGAAGAGAAGAAAGGCCATTGGAAGGTCTGGGAGATTCCAAGGCAGTACTCATACTGGGAGGTATTCCAAAAGCCAGCAGAGTCCATTGGACTGGATTCAGCCAGAGGAATGGAGTGGCAGAGATAGGAATCACCAGTGGCTACCTGGAAGAGAGAAGACTGCATGTGGAAGGGACTTTCAGACCAAGGCCAGAAGGTATGTGAGAGGAGATCCAGTGTCCAGGGATCAAGATTGGAAGGCTGGACATCAGAATTGGGTTACATATTGGCCAGGCTATACAGAGAGGAATAATGATAGCAGGAGAGGCTCAGGTATGAACACTGATCCAGACCCTATCTATAATAGAGAATGGCAGCAAGGGAATAAGCATTCTCATGATAGTGCCTTAATGAAAGACTCGTCTGTGCCAATGTATGATAATGACCCTATGCTGATTGATACAGCAGATGAAAGTACAGTTTATATGGACTGTTCTCTATCTAAATGCTATTGCTAGCTTTCTCTGAGCAAACACATCAGCCATCACAAAGAAACCTAACTTTGTTCTTTATTTCCACTGCAAACAGCTCTTAAAGCAGGATTTGGGCTCACACAGTAGCAGCCAGCCAGCTAAAGGCTTTCAGCTGGTCCATTGATAGTAATTAGGGCTGCACCTGATTGTGTGTGTGAGCAAGGGAGAATCACTGCTGAGATCGGCGTGGAAAATAAACAGAAGTTAACCTAACCAGCAAAGTTTATTCTTTTCTTTGTGCCTTTGTATTTGGTAATTATTTGCTAAGAAAACATTAGCTAATTGCCTGACAAGCTGAAGGTTGTTTTCTGGTTTACTTTGTGACTTTTTGTTATCCATTTTTAAACACTGCAAGCAAGTAACCTCATTTATAGTGCTATCAAGCATACATGTGCTGGGTGAATTAAACCCCATCAATAAAAGAAGTATTTTATTGATCTTACCACTTGGTTTCACAACTCAAATTATTGTCATCAGCTGTGTTTGGGAGTGAATGAACTACAATACCCACAATACCTTGCAAGAATCATATGAATATATGCATCGTCAAGATTGTGTAAGTTCTCACCCTAGGCAGCCGTCTGACAAGTCCTACAGGAGGAAGCAGCTAGCAAGAGCAGAGAACAGGTGTGACTGGTCTGCTGATTGCAAACACTTTGGAACACGGAGGCTACGTTCCAGCCGGAGTGAGTGGAAACCAAAGACAAAACTGTATGTATCAGGAAGCCGTGACCTAAGGAATGATTATAGTGGGAAGTTAAAAGTGGTGAATGATAGAAATTCCTACAGTGTGAATGCAGAGCAGCCTCATGCAGGAAGTCTAAGGTGGGGGCAGGGCTGTAACTCCCCACCGAGAGATTTAAGCAGAGAGCTGAGCAAGGAGCCAGTGAAACCTCCAGAAAGGGTAAAAGGATATTATCTATCCCAAGCTGAGGATAGAAATAAAGAGAGACACTGTGACGGCACGGCACGGCACAGGGGAATTTCCAAGCCTACTTTAATAAGGAGGGTTTTGAATGCGTGCAAGAACCAATGATAATTGACACACTCTGAGTGTTCGTCCGGCTGTGACCCAATGGACTGTACATTGATTTCGTCGCATAAGATAATGTCCTTATGCTAGTCAGAGCTGAGCATAGTGTTAAGGGAAAACACTACAACTGATAAATGCTGATTTCCACACAGTGAGATGGTGTGCTGAAGTTAAATGCATAACGTTATTACTTATTTTGAAGCAAGAAGAAATTGTTCTAATATTCTTTATGTTTTTGCCAGAGCACATGGCTTATTTCCTTTGAGTACTTGTGTTTTGTTTGTTATTTGAATAATCCGACCCCGGGAGGGGAATAAATCCTAATTTGCCTTTACCACTCGAGGCGTGCAACTATTTTCATTGCCATCAGGCACAGCCCTGCTAGCCAGGAGGCAGTCTGCCCACCTGGTGGTGACATAACCTGGCGTAGTCTATCGGATTTTTTTCAAGAAGGAAAAAACAGCACAGTACCAAGGATATATAAAGGATTACCTGCTGAAAAGAAGAAAGGAAAAAAGGTTTGCTGTCCGGACGGAGGAAAAGAGGAAAACCGGAGCGGATTTTTCCAAGTTCCTGACCTGGAGCGCAGCAAAGGACACAGCTTTCTCAACGCACGATCCTTCACCGTGCTAAGGTAAAGGTAGGAAGGCACGGGGTGATTAGGATCAGAGAAAGGGGGAGCTGTGGTGCAAGGGAAGCAAGTAAAAGGAAAAAAAAAAAAAAAAAAAAAAAAAAAAACACATATTATTTGCCGCACTTGGTGGGCCTGTCTTTCTTTTTCTTTACAGGTGCGTGACGCAGTGAGGAAATGGATCCACAGCAGATGAAAGACTGGATGGAGGCCCAATGGAAAGCCCAAGGGGAGCTGGCCAGACTAAGCCAAGAAAGAATGTTCGCCGCGATGACGGAGCAACAGCAGCCGCTGTTAGAGTTGCTTGGGACTTTCATCGAGAGGACTGGTACCGCAGTAGAGGTTAATCCTGCAGTGTCTAAGGCAGTAGGACTTAATGACTGTAGTGCTTTGTCATTAGGACAATTGAAGTCATATGATAACTTCGATGACTTTACAGATGCATTCGAACGGATCGCAGAAGCGGCTAAATGGCCGAATGACCAGTGGGCTGTAAGGTTCGCTATGGCATTGTCTGGTGAAGCGCTAGCGGCCTACAAAACCATGCCTGTCGGTCTTTCGTCCAGTTACCCAGATGTAAAGTCAGCCATCAGGGATAGGCTGGGATTAACACCCATGCACTATAAGAGGGGCTCTTTAGAGAAGCCAGGCTGATGAATAGAGAAACACCTAAAGCATTGTTACAAAGGTTAAGAGGGCTAGCTACCAAATGGCTTGCTCCCGAGAGGGCGACGGTAGAGTCATTGCTAGACACCGTCATCCTTGAGCAATATTTGGAGGCTATACCACCAGAGATAAAAGCATTTATAATGTTGCAAAAGTGTAATTCTACTCAAGACGCAGCCAATCTCACGGAGAATTATTTTGAGGCTGAATTAGCCAGTACCTCTGGAGGCAGTGTTTTAAAAGTGGCTGGTCTGGAGAGAATGAATGGTATGAGAAAATCCTTTAAGGGAAATGCATATAGTGAGAGTGCATATAAGAACAAAATGTTTGGTAAAAATGTGGAAAAGAATGTTCAAATGAAATGTTTTAACTGTGGCCAGCCTGGACATGTATATAGGAAATGTGAAGTGCGCAATGCTCTAGTGTCGGGAGGAGAGAACCCCCTAGAGAAGGGCATTCTGTTAAAGGTCCAGATAGATGGGGTAGAGGCTTTGGCACTCCTAGATTCTGGAGCCAACCAAAGCATGGTCTCACAGGAAATGTGGCAGACCATCACAGCCCGTAACCCATTTACCCTAAATCAAGTAAGGGACAAGATAAAAGTGAGGTGCGTGCATGGCACATCTATATGTTACCCACGTTATGGAGTGTCTGTGAAAGGAATGAACACTCAGGAGAAAGTACAGGTAGCTGTAGTCCCACATCTCCCTTACAAGCTTGTTTTAGGACGTGATTGGCCACCGTTTAACCAAGGCCTAAAAGAAGGCTTAGGTAGAAAAACTAATTTAGTTTCTACCAGATCCCAGGCCAGGGCCTCAGAAATAGGGGCAGATCCCGCAAATGAGGAAGAAACCCCAGAAGAGGAGGAGGGCCTAGGGGATGAGCTAGTTAATGTACTCCCCTCTCATGATGATCTGATCAACCTTCCCTCTAAAGAGAGAAAGGGAAAGGCAGAGAGACGTCGGGAGCAGAGGAATAGGTCCCAAGGGAGAGCAGAGCTGGTAGCGGGGGAAGATTTACCATGGGTCCCTGCTGAACTAGTTCAGAAATTCCCATCCTTCCCAAAGGAGCAGAGGGCAGATCCTGCTCTAAAGAGAGCTTTTGAATTTGCTCAGGAGGGTAGGGCCATCTTGCCTCGATTCTTGCTAGAGGGCGAGTTACTATATAGAGAAAGTGCAGACCCATATACTGGGGCTATCCGGAAGCAGGTAGTTGTGCCAACCACTTTTAAGACGATAGTGATGCGATTGGCACATGATCATCCCGTGGGCAGCCACAAAGGCATACAAGGCACGTTAGACCAGATTTTGGCCCGATTCTACTGGCCGGGAGTCTTTAAAGAGACCACCCGCTATTGCCAGTCTTGTCCCGCTTGCCAAAAGGTCACTGCCACCAAGCCAAAACCTGTGCCCATGATTAGCACACCCACTATTGCCACGCCAGTCCGTCGCCTGGCTATGGACATAGTTGGACCCTTAATTAGGACGCCAAAGGGCTTCCAGTACCTATTGGTAATTGTAGATGTGGCCACTAGATTTCCATGGGCTATTCCGCTACGGAATATCTCGGCTAAGACAATATCCCTAGAACTCAAACTCTTTTGTGAAATCGGGTTTCCCCAAGAGATCCTCATAGACCAAGGGAGTAATTTCACTTCTAAATATTTAGCCTTGGTGTGGGACGCATTTGGGATACGACATATCCGAACCTCCGCCTATCATTCCCAGTCTAACGGACTGGTTGAAAGGATGAACCAGTCGATTAAACAAATGTTACGACGTGGCCTGGAGGGAAACATGGGGGAATGGGATAATTTACTTCCATTTGTGCTCTACGCATGTAGAGAGCGTAGGCAGGCATCTTTAGGGGCATCGCCCTATGAGCTACTATTTGGTCGGGCTCCAAGGGGGATTTTAGATATCCTGAGAGAGCAATGGATTGAGCCCGAGGCAGAAGAGGTAGGGGTACCCCAGTTTCTCAGGGACCTTAGAAACCGCCTGGAGAGAACTTCCCGGGAGTCCGTAGAGAATTTGCAGGCGAGCCAATGCCGGCAAAAGCGGTACTATGACCGGGGGACCAAAGAAAGGCAATTGGACATAGGGGACAAGGTGTTGGTCCTAGTGCCAGCTGCGGGTCCAAAATTTGAGTCTAGGTGGAAGGGACCCTGTACAGTGGTAGCCAGAGTGGGCCCAGTCTCGTATAGAGTCGAGCATGAAAGGGGGCGTCAACAGGTCTACCACCTAAACTTACTAAAACCCTGGCAAGACCGATCAGCATCAGTACAGCTGGTCAAAGTGGAGAAGCGTTGGGATAGTCACCCTAGGCTTACGTGCTGTCAGACGAGGGCGTCAGCAGCCCGTAAGGTTTTAAGGGGGGGGATATGTGATGAAGTAGCCCCATTCTCTACCTTAAAAGCACAAGAGTCACGGCATTTTAGTCCTGAAGCTGACAGGGAAACAGATCATGTGAGCAGCGGTTGTCAGGGACAACAGAAACAAATGCAGCCACGAGGTCTGAAAAAACACTCAGCTGAGAGGAATTCCCTAGTTCCTGATAGCGTGTACCTGAGAAGGGGAAGAGCTTACAGCCCTTATAAGGACAGTGCAGGGAACACAGGGTTAGAACAGGAATGAGGACAGCATGAACGAGGAGAACTGTTAGAACTGGCAGAACAGCGTGAGCAGCGTAAGCAGAGAGAACAGGCTGTCTTACCTGAAGCAGCTGGCCAAGAGGAAGCAGGAGGAGTTTCTTACTTTGACCTAGGAAGTGAATCAGAGACAGGAAAGATTCACCCAAGTAACTACCCAGTCCTACAGGAGGAAGCAGCTAGCAAGAGCAGAGAACAGGTGTGACTGGTCTGCTGATTGCAAACACTTTGGAACACGGAGGCTACGTTCCAGCCGGAGTGAGTGAAAACCAAAGACAAAACTGTATGTATCAGGAAGCCGTGACCTAAGGAATGATTATAGTGGGAAGTTAAAAGTGGTGAATGATAGAAATTCCTACAGTGTGAATGCAGAGCAGCCTCATGCAGGAAGTCTAAGGTGGGGGCAGGGCTGTAACTCCCCACCGAGAGATTTAAGCAGAGAGCTGAGCAAGGAGCCAGTGAAACCTCCAGAAAGGGTAAAAAGATATTATCTATCCCAAGCTGAGGATAGAAATAAAGAGAGACACTGTGACGGCACGGCACGGCACGGCACAGGGGAATTTCCAAGCCTACTTTAATAAGGAGGGTTTTGAATGCGTGCAAGAACCAATGATAATTGACACTCTCAGTGAGTGTTCGTCAGGCTGTGACCCAATGGACTGTACATTGATTTCGTCGCATAAGATAATGTCCTTATGCTAGTCAGAGCTGAGCATAGTGTTAAGGGAAAACACTACAACTGATAAATGCTGATTTCCACACAGTGAGATGGTGTGCTGAAGTTAAATGCATAACGTTATTACTTATTTTGAAGCAAGAAGAAATTGTTCTAATATTCTTTATGTTTTTGCCAGAGCACATGGCTTATTTCCTTTGAGTACTTGTGTTTTGTTTGTTATTTGAATAATCCGACCCCGGGAGGGGAATAAATCCTAATTTGCCTTTACCACTCGAGGCGTGCAACTATTTTCATTGCCATCAGGCGCAGCCCTGCTAGCCAGGAGGCAGTCTGCCCACCTGGTGGTGACAATACTCATCGCCTCTCTTTTCACCCTTTCCTTTTTCCATTTTCTGAAGGATACTTTTTTGGCAAGAATAGCCTCTCTGGCCTCACCTTTAAACCATGCTGGCAGTTTTTTTACCTTTCTTCCACTTTTCTTAAAGCGTGGAATACATCTGTTCTGGGCTTCTAACATAGTACTCTTAAACAA
The DNA here is from genome assembly GCA_033557465.1 of Ichthyophis bannanicus. Taxonomy (NCBI): domain Eukaryota; kingdom Metazoa; phylum Chordata; class Amphibia; order Gymnophiona; family Ichthyophiidae; genus Ichthyophis; species Ichthyophis bannanicus. The sequence goes on along the minus strand of CM066031.1, from coordinate 160,762,712 downwards.
CGCCCATGCTTGAGGTAAACTTTTAACCTTTGCAACTACTCCTTTTAGCTTTTTCTTAACTATTTTCTTCATTTTATCATAGTCTCCCTTTTGAAAGTTAAAAGGTAGTACTGTTGAATTTCTTTGCCGTCCTTCTTCCTTTTATTAAATCTAAAGCGATAATGCTATAATCACTATTGCCAAGAGGCCCCAACACCCTTCTTTTGCACCAGATCCTGTGTTCCACTAAAGACTAGGTCCAAAATAGCCTCCTCTCTTGTCGGTACATGAACCAGATACTCCAAGAAGCAGTCATTTATTTCATCTAGAAACTCTCTCTCTAGCATGACCTGCTGCGACTTTGACACAGTTGATACCGGGGTAATTGAAATCACCCATTATTTACTGTGTTGTAACTTTTGTTAGCTTCCCTGATTTCATTCAAAATTTTATCATTCATCTGTTCATTCTGGCCAGGAGGTTGGTAGTGCACCCCCACTGCCATTGTCTTCCCCTTTTTACGTGGAACATTTATCCATAGAGATTCTACAGTGTATTTTGTTTCCTGCAAAACGTTAATTCTATATGACTCAATGCCCTCTCTAACATAGGGTAGATGAAATTTGTGGAGGGGTTGTGCTCTATCATTGCAATATAGTTTATAACCAGGTATCACAGTATTCCATTGGTTGTCCTCCTTCCGCCAGGTCTCTGAGATGCCAATCATATCTAATCTTTCAGTGGAGTAGAGGAGTAGCCTAGTGGTTAGAGCTCTGGCTTGGGAACCAAGAGACCAGGGTTCAATTCCCACTACCACTCCTTGTGGCCTTGGGCAAGTCACTTAACCCTCCATTGCTCAGAAAAATCCAAGTTATCAATGTCCCTGTTTAATGTACATTTAAGTTACAATGTAAACTGCTTTGATTGAAATGATAAAGCAGTATAAAAAAACTGTTAAATAAAAATAAATAAATAATCTTTCATTTAGTGCTATATATTCTAGTTCTCCAATCTTATTAGTTAGACTTCTAGCATTTGCACACAGACATTTTAGAGGTCATATTTTATTCCTATTAATCTGGTTATCAGTTGATAGGTGTAATTTGGAATCTTTTGGCTCTGTAGTGAAGAACATCTGGGTTATTTTTATCTTTGTAGGAACCTCTCTGTTGGAATGCCCTAACTTCCCTTCAAGGATACATCCTTCCGAACCATGTGCTCCTGGGCGAATGTCAACTTTCCTCTACAATAACCTAGGTAAGGATGAACACAGATCCCTTTGTGCCGTAGAGCAGCAGTTGCCACTATCAATATCTTGAAGAACGTCCTCAGGGCAGTGGAAAGACCAAAGGGAAGAGTGGTGAACTGAAAGCGAGAGTGGAGAACAGCAAAGTGCAGGAAGCGCTGCTGATCTCACAAATGGGAACGTGGAAACAGGCTTTGGCCAGATCTAAGGATGTGATAAATTCTCGATGCTGAACCGCCTGGATGATTGACCTCAGTGTCTCCATGCAGAAGTGAAATATCCTCAGGTTAGCACCGTCCCTTGAGAAGGAACCATCCTTTTTTGGCACCATGAAATAGATGAAATACTGGTACTTGCCCCTTTCAGCAGGCAGCACAGGCACAACAGCTTGGAGATTGAGCAGACTACTCAGGGTAGCCTGAACAACAGTCTTCTTGACTGCAGAGAATCACACAGAGAAGTCATGGGCATCCAGGATGGGATCCCTGCATTCCAGCACATTGCTGTGTTGATAATGTCTAGCACCCAGTGGTCAAAGGTTACGCGGGCCCATTTCTGGTAGAAAAGGCAGAGTCTACCTCCCACAAGAAGCACCTCAGAATGGGCCCCCAATCCATCATTGTGTCTGAAGAGAGAAGTTAGATCTGAAAGGACCGAGTCCAAGAACAAGAGCCGGGGGAAGAAAAGGAGGTCCTTCCTGGGCAATACCTTCCAGGGATCCTGGAAATTCCAGGAATCTGGTGCTGGGAATGAGGGTAACGTGAGTGCACACAAGAAGATGATGAGCCTGACTGCTTCCCAGACCCTTTGGGTTTATCTTCTGGAAGACAATGAGTTTCGGATTCTCCAAACTTCTTGACCGGAGTCTTCCCCAAACAATAGCTTCCTCTTAAAGGCAAGCTTAAATAGCTGGTACTTGGGAGGCCATGTCTGCTGCCCAATAGCAAAACCAGAGCCAGTGACAAACCACTATAGAAAATGCAATATCTTTGGTCGCTAGATGGACCATATCATACATGGCATCTGACAAGGAGGCCTCCAAGTGTCATCCTGAGGGAATGACTGACACCACTGGAGGAGGGTAAAAGCTGTAAGTCCTCTAAAAATCAGTATGGAAAATGAGGAAGGAGACTGAAAAATGGTTGTTAAGGAAAGCCTCCACCTTGCAATCCAATTAGTCCTTGATAGCCACACCACTCTCTACCAGGATGGTGGTGGACTTAATAACAGCCATCACATGCACATCCACCTGGGACAAACATAGCCAGGCATTGAAATCCTCCTAAGGAAAAATGTAAAGCTTGATCATGACCCTGACACCTTTTAATGGGGAATCAAGCAAGTCCCATTCTGCACCATGCTCTTGAGAACATCTGGGAAGGTAACGTCCCTAGAAGGTTTTCGAATTCCCTGCAAAAGGGGGTACACTTGCGGTGGCTGCTCCACCATCAGACAATCTGACAGCTGCAGGGCAGATGGTACCTGATCTATCAGCACTGCCAGCTCTTCCCTCTGAAACAAACAGATGATGAGGAAATCATCTTGGTCATCTGTACTTTTGCACTAATCGGTATTTTATAAGAGGCCATTTACGTGTGTATGTGGTCATTTATGTATATTGTAAGCACCTAAAACTAGGTGCCTCCTTATAAAATTACCCCTTTTAAGGGAAGCCAGTAGATGTAAGTTATGGTAGGGATTCCTCCTATTTTATAACAGTATTAGAAGATCTAGATCAATTGCTCTCAACCCAATGAATATGCATGAGATATACCAGCATACAACAGTGGCAGTGCATGTAAATCTATTTTATAGTTATTACAGAACTAGCAGCCTGTCAGGTAAACCCAGTTGCTAGTCTGTTTCTAACATCATAGCTTGATTTCCATATCTGCTACTATGAGTGAGTCTCTAGGTCTTCTGTATAGCCAACCAAACCCAACAAAGGTGCCTCCCTCTAGTTTCCAGCTGCTCACTCTACTCTTTAGCTCAGCAATTTCACACCAGTCCCTCTTAGTAGTGAACTCACCTGAGCAGCTGCTTTTCCCAGTTGCTTTTTCCTCTGATCCTAGCTCTTCCCTTCGTTCTATATGGGATATAATATTTGGAGTGATGGTTGGAGAGCCTGTACCTGGGTCAAGAACATTGTATTAGATTTCCCATAATCACTCTGTATGTTGTGCACCCAAATTCAGGTCTTTGCAAAAATGCTAAGATAAAAGATATTCACTGACTTGAGTGAACAGAAATAGTCAGATTTTATTTATTTGGTTAAAGAGGCACAGAGATTAAAGTACCTCGAAAAATCTTATGAGCATTCTACACATCATATTTAGTCCACCCCTGCTCTGAAAAGTACAATACATTATGAGCTTTATTTCAGTATCTACAGACCTCATTACTTTTAGAATATACCCGATTAGGTATCTTGCTTTGCTGTAGACTGTACTGGATAGTTCTCTGATGCACCAAAAAGGTGGTATATAAATTCCTTACTAGATTAACCCTTATACAACAACATATAAGGCTCCCTCATTCTCTGATAAAAATATATATATACTCAATGGATTCACACAGGTGGGTCACATAACTATGCTGCACTAAGCCAAGGCCATGTGACTGTCAGAATAATCCTGAGATATTGCCCATGGTGGTGGAAGGTGTGCCACTAGAAAATCTTGCCCTATGCAGAGGATACCATAATATTTTTAAGGGAGCCACAGTAATCAGTGTCATTGCCTGGGGAGATTTGGAGGTTCTCCTGTGTTTTGGGATACAAATCTAATGTGGATACGTCAGAGGTTTAGTGGTGGGACCAGGGTGAAGGACCAAGGGTGAAGTATGGTCCTCTTTGGGTGGCAGAGGAGGGTTTGCAATATTTGAAGGTTCAGATCTCAGTCAAGCTAGAACACCTTTTTCAGCTTAATTATATCCCATTGAAAAGAAAATTTGTAGACGAGTTGGAACGTTGGGCAGGGATGACTCTCACGTGGTTTGGACAAATTATGACCTTAGAAACTGTGGTGGTCCCACAATGTGTGTGTGTTTGGTGGGGTTTTTTCCATTTGGAACAAATACAGTTGTGGTCAACATTATTGGCACCACTGCAGTTCAACCCCTTAACGTCCAGTATCTCTTATAAAAAGTGGCCAATAAAATTACTTTGGACTATATGCACACATATATTTGACACATAAAGGAATCAAATAAAACAAGACCAATTAAAAAAGGAAATCGTATAAAAACTGGGACATGGCCAGGACATGATTATTGGCACCTTTATAAACAATTCAAATCAGTTTGAACAGAAGAACCACATTCCCACTGCGGTAAAATTAGACGCACCTGTGATCAACAGCCAGTACTCACATGACTTGAATCAACCAATGAATGCTAGCTCTAATGTTTAAAATGGCCACATTCACTCTTTGTTCTAATTTCATAATGGTGAAGACAAGAGAGCTGCCCAAGACAGTTAGAAAAGTCATTATCAAACTTCAAAGGGGTAAAAGGCCATCTCCAAAGACCTTGGGATTCCTGTGTCTATACAGTAGTTTGCAATGTTGTTAAGACGTTTTCTGCTCAAGAACCTCCCAGGATGTGATGAGAAGAAGAAAATTAATCCAAGAAGTCTTCAAACGTTGGTGTGATCTCTTGGACAAGCACCACATACAACATCCAAAGAGCTTAAGGCTGACCTGGAGCGATCATTTCAATTCACACCATACCCCGTGCACCAAACAAAGAAAGACTTCATGGCAAAGGACAAGTAGGACCACACTGCTCAAAGACAGACATAAAAAGACACACCCGATTGTTGCCAAAACCCACTTTGAGAAACTACAGTCCTTCTGGGAAAATAGTCTGTGGACAGATGAAACCCACAACTTGAGCTCTTTGGCAATGCAGGCCAGTGATACATTTGCAGGTGAGGAAATGAAGCTTATAAGGGAAAAAACCCCTCCCTTCCTACAGTTAAATATGGTGGAGGTTCCATAATGTTGTGGGGCTGTTTTGCTGCCTCAGGAACTGGAGGTCTGGAATGTATTAAAGGTATCATGAAGTCAGAAGACTACTAAGAAATTTTGGAACGAAATGTGCTACCTAGTGTCAGAAAGCTAGGTCTGGGTCCAAGTTATAGGTCCTCCAGTAGTAACAATGACCCAAAACACATCCAAACGTACAAAAGAATGGTTAAAAATCCAAGATGGCGTTTTGAAGGAGTGTGCTAGTGGCACGGCGATTCGTATGGGGAAGAAGCGTAAGCCTAGGGATGCCAAACAGCCATCCACTAATATATGAAAATCTCTCCAATACAACTCTCTGTTGCAGAATATATGGGAGGGTGATATTTTCAAAGTTTATTCAAAAATTAATACTAATGTCTCCTAGGAACTGTCTCAGACCAAGCAGCTGCCTATATGCTGGGGAGTGAAAATTCAAATCCACCAGCGGCGCCTGTGACATCAATGACTGGTTCCAATTGTTTTTCAATTAGTAACCCCCTCTTCCCAATTGTTCAAAAAACAGATTAGCAATCTCTAATGATGTATAAATATACACTTAGCTTTTCAGTTTTTGTGCTTCTCAAAAAAAACCTTTAACTTCACAAGTGTCTTTCTTTTCAAAAGGCCTTGACTTGGATTGCAAACAGCATGTCTCATTCTCCCAACACCTCACATTGAACGTTACAACCGCGTTTCACTCTGTATTTGGAGGTTCTTCAGGGGATAAAACACAATCTGCCAGGCATTAACCAAAATTGGCTGAAAACTGCGCGCAGCTCAAATAACAACACTTCCAATCTTCTTCTCCGTTTAGTGCATTCCTCTCAATTCATGTTTCCAGAGAACACTGCGCATGCCAGCCATCCACGGCACCCCAGGCTTCTACACCTTTACCTTTGACAGTTACGGGACCGATGGATGCTTTTGTTTCGCCTGTGCCACGGCAGTCAGCGGTAGAAGGGGAGAGTGGCTCGGCTGAGCGGCGTTTGGAGGTGGAGTCCTCGCTGTTCGCCTCGGGTGGTGATTCTTCCTCCCCTGGCTTAATCCGAGTCTCCAAGGTTCCTCGGTCAGATACTGGCGCTGCGAGTAACCCGGAAGAGGGAGCTGATCTGCTGGGTGACATCATGGAGTGGAGCGTGGTCGGCATCTATGACCAGGACCGTCTGGCTCCCCCGGATTTGTATTCGAGTAGGGAGTCAGGGGAGAGATGCGCAGAGGGAGGTCTGGGTGTGGGCCTTGTGCCTACCCAGTCGGTTCCTGCCTCAGCAGCAGGTGGATTGCAGGACTTGGTTGTTGAAGAGCATGTCTCTGTTCCTGTTTCGGCACAGGGAGTCCCAGAAGTGATGACCCTGAAGAATATCTGGGCTGCGATTATGCAACTTCGAGAAGAACTGGTTCCGAAGATTAATAGCTTGGTGACTCAGGTTTCTAGTAATACTGATAGTATTCGGGAGAATGTTGAAAATATTTCTTTGCTTCGGACTGAGATTTCAGATGTTTGTGCAAACAATGTGACTTTGGAAAGGGACATGGAGTGCCTTAGGAAGAATGTTGCCCCAATGCGGTTTTTAGTTGGAGATGTTGGAGAATGCGATTCGAGCTACGAATATTCACATGATTAATTTTCCTAAAGTAGAGTTGGTTTCTCCTAGGGATATGTTCCGTTCTTATTTAGTAGAGAATTTAGGTATCCCTCCTGAGTCCCATCCCCCCATTGTTAAAGTGTATTATCTTCCTACTGGGAAAAGAGTAGTGGGAGGTGGGGTGGTTCCAGGGGTGGTTAGTGCTGATGTCCTAAATGTAACTGAAATGCTCGAATCTTCTCAGGAGCAACATGTAGTTCCATCTACTTTATTGATCACTTTAGCTTTGTTGTCTGATAAAGAATGGCTTATGAGGATGTTTTTTATAAAACGGCATATGTTGTTTAAAGGTTTCTATGTTTCCAGATTTATCTAGAGAGACTCAGAAGAGGCGACGGGATTTCCTTTTATTAAGACCTGGGGTTCAGCAGTTGGGTGGGCTCTTTTTTTTTGAAATTTCCCTGTAAGTGTCTGATTAAATATCAGTCACATTCCTATATTTTTTATGAGCCCACCCAATTGGTGGACTTCATTAATGCCCGACATTCTGAGGCTGGAACGGATCCTCCTTCTGTTTAGGATAAGCATGATTAGGATTTGACTGTATAGGTACACTCTTTTTTTCCTTCGTATTTTGACGGATGTTTATTTCTTTCTAGGTATCCCCCATATGTGGGCTAGGATGAGCGGGGAATGTTTATATTATGTTACCTGTATTAATTTGAGGGACTTAATTGACTCTTGATGTATTTTCTTTTTCCTGCTCTAGTTTCTTTTTCAAGATGTATTTCTTGATAAATTTTGTATAATGTTATAAATATAAAATTAAAAAAAAAAAAAGGTATCATGAAGTCAGAAGACTACCAAGAAATTTTGGAGCGAAATGTGCTACCTAGTGTCAGAAAGCTAGGTCTGGGTCCAAGGTTATAGGTCCTCCAGTAGTAACAATGACCCAAAACATACATCCAAACGTACAAAAGAATGGTTAAAAAGGAAAACAAAATAGGACTGTTTTAAACTGGTCAGCAAGGAATCCTGATCTCAATCCAATTGAGAACCTTTGGAAACAGCTGAAATCTGCCCTTGGTATAAGGAATCCTGGAAACATTCATGAGCTGGAACAAATCACAGTTGAAGAGTGGGAGAAACTACCAGCAGACAGATGTAAGAAACTTATAGATGGCTACAAGAAACATTTGGAGGCTGTCATCACTGCCAAGAATTATACAACCAAATATAGTGAAGAATAATACCTCATCACACATAGTCCCTGGCTTAGAAGTGAGGTTCATGCCTGTCATGTATGATTATGTAAGCTCTGACAAGTAGGGACTGTCTCTATCTGTATTTGTACTGCACTGTGTCTGCCTTGCAGTGCTTTATAAATGTGTAGTAATAGTTGCAGTAGTAGTATGCACAAAACTAACCCATTTGGAGAAAGTGCCTCCAAAGAAATTCTAAATAATATATGAAAGGTGAAAAGAAATATAGTTAGATACAACCAACATCAGTGAAACATTCACGGAACTCCTGGAGAATCAGAGGCTTCTAGGCGATGGGGATTCACAAAGGCAAGCAGCTGGGAGGGTTCATAAAACACATGGAGGCCGATTCTGTCCTGAGCGTCCCCAGGCCATCCAGGCACCCAGAATCTGGATGGACTTGCATTGCACCCGATTCTGTTCCCGCGAGGGCTAGATGTGCCCACGGCAGCAGAAGCAGGTGCAACCAGCCAGACATGCAGGCCGTGCCCCGATTCTGGGCACCTGGACGTCCAGCCCACCACCCTGCTAGCACAGCCAACTCCTGCATAGAGCTATGGTGGCATGGAATCCTGTTACCATGCAGGAGCCGTGATCACTAGCAGACCCAGCAAAACTCCTTTCCCCGCAACCCAACCCCCGATTGGGCCTGCCGTGGCCAGGGTCAGGCCACAGGGAAACTACTGCACCGCCTCACCTTGTCGGTGGGCCCCGGATCCTCCATCATCCACCGTCCAAGGGACTTATTCCACCTCCCTTTTACAGTCCAAGGTATGGAGGACCGCCTCTACCTGACTGGCGTGCAGTCTGGAAAAGAAGGGAGGGAGGACCACCTCCTGGTTGAGGTGGAAAGAGGACACCACCTTTGGGAGAAATTTGGGATGCATGCGAAGCACCACCCTATTCTTGTAAAACCTGGTATAAGGCTTCTCTGCTACGAGGGCCTGGAGCTTACTCACCCTTCAGGCAGAAGTAAGCGCAATCAGGAAAACCACCTTCCAGGAGAGATAGCGAAGGTGACATGTAGCCAGAGGTTCAAAGGGCGGCAGGGTGAGCTGCCCCAATGTCACATTGTGATCCCATTTGTCGCCGGAGGACAAACCGGGGACTTAGATATGAGTAGGCCCTTTAGGAAACAGGACACCACTGGATGAACTGAGAGGGGTTTCCCCGTCCACCTGATGGTAGTTCACCGCCAGGACACTGAGATGCACTCTGAGTCCCATCCTGCAGAGGTGGAAAAGGTATTGCAACACCGTGACTACTGAGCAAGAAAAGGGGTCAATCCCCCATTCAGCACACCAAAGTGCAAACCTACGCCACTTACAAGTATAAGCCTGTCTGGTGGATGCTCTGCATGAAGCCAGCAACACATCCTCCACTTCTTTCGGAAGGTGGAGCGGGGCTAAAGTCACCCTCTCAGCAGCCATGCCGTCAGCGAGAGAGAACTAAGGTTGGGATGCAGAAGACAGCCCCCCCCCCTCCTGGGAAAGGAGCGTGGAGCTGACCCCAAGGGGATAGGGGTCTCCACCGCTAGCTGCAGAAGCAGTGGAAACCATGGTTGTCTAGGCCACTGTGGGGCTACCAAGATGACTGAGGTTCTGTCGTGGAGAATCTTGAACAGTCTTTGCGATCAGTGGTGGCGGGGGGAAAGCATACAGAAGGCCCTCCGACCATGAGACCAGGAAGGCATCGGCGGCTGCCTTGAGCAGAAACAGGGTACCTGGTGATTGTCCAGGCTCACGAACAAGTCCATCACCGGTTCCCCCAGATTTGGAAAAACCTGCTGGCTACTCCTGGGTCCAGCTGCCACTCGTGCAGCTGGAGCATCCTGCTGAGTCTGTCAACCAGCCAGTTGTCCTGGCCTGGCAGGTATACTGCCTTGAGGAGAATGCCCTGACAAACTGCATAAGAGCACAGATCCAGAGCTTCCTAACAGAGGGCATGGGACCCCGTGCTCCTCTGTTTGTTCACATAGAACATGGCCACCTCGTTGTCCATCTGAACTAGGACAGACCTGTGGCCAACGTGCTGCTGAAAAGCCTTGGGCGAGATGAATTGCCTGCAGCTCCAAGAGGTTAATCTGTTGAGCACTCTCACCCGGAGACCAAGTGCCCTGGGTGTGGTATCCTTGGCAATGGGCTCCCCAGCCCAGCAGGGAGGCATCTGTTGTGAGGACCCTAGAGTGGTGAGGGACCTGGAAGGGCATCCCACCTCCAAGTGTTGGGGCAATAGCCACCAGGTCAGGGACTGTACCAGCTGCCTGGTCACTCTGACTCTGTCCTGGAGATGACCCATGGCCTGGGACCACTGGTCCCTGAGGCACCACTACGCTGTTCGCATGTGGAGGCGGGCATCTGGAATGACATGCACTGTGGAAGCCATGTGCCCGAGGAGGCGCAGCAGATGCCTTGGCTGGCACTGAAGGATGGTGCTGTATATCTTTAGCTAGCGCCATGAGCCTAGCTGCCCTATCTGTGGGTAGGGAGGTCTTTGACTGAAGGGTGTCGATCCTTGCCCCAATGAATTCCAGCTCTTGTGACAGGCAAAGGTTCGACTTGGGGTAGTTGATAATGAAACCCAAGTGTTGCAGGACCTGGGTGGTGCGTGCCGTGGCCTGCTGCACTTCGGGGGCTGTACTGCCCCTGATGAGCCAGTCGTCGAGATAGGGGAAGACAAAAATCCCCTGAAGCCTGAGAAAGGTGGTGACCACTGCCAGGCGCTTTGTGAATACCCTGGGGGCCGAAACTAGGCTGAAGGGAAGCACCCTGTATTGGAAATGATTGCCTCCTACCACAAAGCGTAGGTATTGCCTGTGGTTTGGGTGGATTAGGATGCAAGTGTAGGCATCCTTTACATCTAAGGAACATTGCTGCTTACTTTCGCCAGGGAGACTGGCTGTGTTCCAAGGGAGAGCATCTTGAACATATCCCTCACCAGGAATTTGTTGAGGTTGTGCAGGTCGAGGATGGGACTTAGGCCCCCTGTCCTCTTTGGCACCAGGAAGTATCTGGAGTAGAACCCCCTGCCCTTGAGGTGGTGGGGCACCAGTTCCACCGCTTGGTCTTCGAGAAGACCTGCCAACTCCTTCAGAAGAAGGTCCTGGTGAAGGGGAGACCTGATGGACTCTCTCAGGACCTCCTCCCTGATCATCTGTAATGCCCAAGCATCGGTGGTGATATGCCCACAGGTGGGGAGCTAAAAGATGAGGCAAACTCCTGTAGGCTGCTGAGCTCCGGTTGGGAGAGGGGCCATGCTACAGGAGTCAAAAGTTCCCTCCGGGCTGGGCCGGGGCCAGAGCCGGAGCCTGGGGCTTGGGAGCCTTCTGCTTATGCAGGCCATGCCCTTCTTCCTTGGCCTGCTGCCCTTGCTGGGGAGCCAGGGAGGCCTGGTAAGGGGGTAGTTTCGGTAAGCAGTGGACTTCCTCGGGTAAAAGGGTTTTTTTTTACCCGAGCCCTTCTTTCGGGAAAGGGCAGTGGTCTTCTTAGAGAGCCTAGTCCTTGTCATGAACTCGGTCTCCAGTTCGGCAGCCTTGTCGGTCATGGTTTGCCGAAGAGGTTTTCCCCTTGACATGGGACATTGAGCAATGGGTACAGGACAAGTTGGTCAAAGTCGGACAACTGTAGCCAAAGCTGGCAGTGTGCACCGATGCCCGCCATGGCTACCCGGGCCGCCGACTCGAACCTGTCGTAGGCCGCCCAAGACAAACTTGGAGCATTCACGGACAGCTTTGGACAGGCCCTTGAAGCGCTTTGCCAGGTCTCTCAGGTACATGCCCATGTACAACTGGTAGGCCTGGATCCAACAATTTAGCATCGCGCCCTGGTAACACTTTCTGCCGAGGGCATCCACGTTGCGGGCCTTCCTACTGGGGAGCACCGAGGAGAGCGTCTTCTGACTCTTCAGTCAATGCATGTCCGACTCCACAACCATGGAGTTGTGTGACAGTTGTGACTTCTGAAACCCAGGGCTCCGACGGACTCGGTACATCGAGTCCAGCCATTTGCTGATCGCTGGTGTCTCCCACATGCAGAGCATAAGTTGTTCCACGATAGAAGGAATGGGCACCGTGAGAGTTTCCCGAGGGGAAGCCTCGTACTGGAGGATCTTGAGCTTGTCGGCTCGAGGATCCTCCTCGGACTCCATCAGGAAAGCCAAGGCCTTGGACATATCCCGGATGAAGTCTAAAAAAACCCATACCCTCCGGTGGGGACCTTCTCTGAGGTTCAAAAACTGGAGAATCGGATGGGACATCGCGATGACGACAGGTGTCCGAGCACTCCTCGTCCTCGGTCTCCCAGGCGGAGGCCTCCGAGAAGACTCGTGGATCTCCTCGAGCCTCGAGGGCCGTGGCGCTGTCCACCCCGATGCCGGCAGACTCACCGGTGACAACCTCAGTCTCGACGAGCAGGAGGCCAAGCACAACCTCGGATGAGGATCTACCGATAAGCTAAGAAAAGCACCCACTCCAACCAGCTTCCGAACATCCCACCAGAACTACTAGCATGCCAATATAAACAGTTCCAACAACCACACAACCCATAACTGAATGCAATGACAACAACCTACCCTGCTACCAAAGACACAGACTGGAGCACATTCGAAACAGTCACAAAAGAAAAAATAGAATCCACTATCTCCTACCTAAACACCACCACCTCTCCACTAGATCCCTGTCCTGCAGAGTGGATAAAGAAATCCAAAGAGGACATAAGCGCACCCTTAACCCACATTGTCAATGAATCCCTCAAGCAAGGACACATGCCAGACATCCTCAAAACCTCCATCAACCATCCAATCCTAAAAAAACACAACCTGGACCCCCTTGACCCCGCCTCCTTCAGACCAATAGCAAGTCTCCCATTCGCCACCGAAATCATTGAGAAGATAATTCAACAGCAACTTCAAGGCCACCTAGATACCAACAACATACTGGACCCGCAACAACACGGATTCCGCCCATTTCACAGAGTCGAGACCCTCATGACAATACTACTGAACACCTTTATCAAAGGCACGCAGACCAAACCCTCTGGATATGCTATGCTCTTCCTGGAAATATCCGCAGTTTTTGACACCATCTCCCACAACATTCTCCTACACAGACTTCAGGAAACGACATTAAGGACATCGTACTTCAATGGTTCCGCTCCTATCTGACCAATAGACAACAGCTGATCCGCACGAACATGGCAACCTCCCCCCCCCCCCTTTCAACAGCATCAAGGAGTACCCCAGGGCTCCACACTATCCGCTATGCTCTTCAATATCTACCTGCAACCACTCTGCTCGATCATACGAGCTCATAATATCAACTACCATATATACGCAGACGACATAATGCTCTATGGACCGATCACAACCACCAACCCAAAAAACAATCACCTGTCAAACTGCTTCATTGAGGTCTCCGACTGGCTACAAAGGAACAATCTATCCATCAACATTAAAAAAACAGAAGCCCTCATAGCAACCAAGGAACCAAACTTCACCCCACCACCACACCTCATCTTGGGAACCACCCAAATACAAATCCAACCCCACATAAAATATTTGGGAATCATCATAGACCAGACGCTCACATTTAATCAACAGATTAAAAAGACTACCAGAACAATATTCCACAAAGCAAAAAACGGTACAACGGCTCAGACCACTCATTGATCCACAGGACTTCAGAACAGTCATGCAGGCTATGACGCTCCCCCAACTGAACTACTGCAATATAATTTATCACGGACTATCCGCCACCCACACCAACCCACTATGAACTGCCTTAAACACCACTGCAAGAATCATCCAGAAAGCAAAAAAACATGATCACATCACTCCAGTCCTGAGAGAACTGCACATACTACCACTCGAAGCAAGGATCAAATACAAATCTGCCCTGCTTATCAACAAAGCCTTCTATCAAACGCAGACTTCCCAACTCCGCTCTCTACTACCCCAGCCTACCCTCAACAGGACAACCCAACAGACCACCAACATCACCCTCACTATCTCCCACGAACGAACTAAGTGCAATCAACGGACCTGCAACAGAGCTTTCGAACTGTACACACCCTCCCTCTGGAACTCCCTACCGAGCCAAATCAGAAACAACGGTGGCCTTTCCACATTCCAGAAACAACTAAAAACCATCCTGTTTCATGAATACCTTGGACCAAAAACAGACATCCATCACTGACAACCCTTCCAGACCTTCTGACATATCCCCAGAACTACCTACTAAGAGACTCATGTCAATTGTCTAAGTCGTTACTTTCTGTTCGGATCATCAATGTTGGCCCCCTTGGTGACGGCCCTCCCCTCTCTGTGAATTGATTACAGTCCTCCCTCCCTTTTTTGTTAAACCACTTTGACCCGGTGAAAAGTGGGATATAAATGCAGTTAAATAAATAAATAAATAAAAAATAAATCTACCTGGGCCTGCATGGCCTCGAGGATCGGCTTAGCCTCTGGGGACGTCTTCAACATCGAACGCCCAGTGGTCATAGCGGAGGAACCGGACGTGCCGGTCATCAGCGCCGCTGCAGTTCCAAGAAGGCAGTGATACTGCGCTCCAAGGCCACCATCCTGGACACCAGTCCTGGAGGCTCCACAGCCTGCGGCTCGGGCACCGATGCACTCGGGCCCGAAGCCATCTCCCCTGGAGGGGAATCCTCAACTAGGACAGTATGTACTTGCCTAGGCCGATCCACGACCAGGTCCTTTCAAGGAACCTTGGCTGGATGCTCCCTCTCCCAACGTCTCGGGCAGATGCTCGGGACTCCGTGACCGGCCCCCAGGAGGAGCCGGGCCAATTGGAACTGTCCAGAGATGCCGCCTTCGAGAGTTTCTTCCTTCTTTTTGGTTCCCTCAAGGGAGACCCCCTCTCCGAGGACCCCCAATGACGCTCTGGTTTGGAGTGCTCCTCCCGAGGCATGGAGTCCTCAGATGAGGTCCTGGCTCTTGGAGGTATGGGGGAAATCAGGAAAAATTTTATCATGCTGCTGCTGGCAGCTCCTGAAGACCTTCGAGGACATCTTTTTGCACAGGCCACAGACCACCGGAGGCAGCAGTCATGCGTATCGGTCAGGAACATGATCTTCCCACACCGATCGCACTTTTTAAACCCGCTGGTAGCCATTGGGGGAAAAGAACCCCAGCAAGGTCAAAGACCCTTCAGGCTCCAGTGAAGAAAAAAGGGTGCGAAGACACCCAAAGGAAAAATGAAAACTTGAAGTAAAAAGGAATCGACCTGATACCGAGGTCGGGGTGGGAAAGGGTACTGGCGCAAGATTGGAGACAAGCCAAAACAAGCTTGAAAAATCAACTTTTTCCGTGACGGAAACAGACGACGGCTGGTGGGCTCCGCGGAAAAAAGCAGACTAAGCAAGATGGTACCCTTGGGCAGGAAGGGGACCATGCATACGTGGTAGCAATTCCCAAAGGCTTTCTTTGAAAGCTGGGGATTTGCTGTGTGGGCTCCGTCAGCGCTGACGTCACCCATATGTGAGGACTGACTTCCTGCTTGTTCCCGGAGAAAAATTCTTACAGATAAACCACGGAATGTTAAACTTTTTTTTTCCTAAAGAACAGCCTTGCAGGGACCGACAAAAAGATGGTCTGACCATCGAAAGGCATTCGTCACGTGAAGGTACCAACAAAGCATTCTGCAGACTTTGACTGCACAAAGACCACTGCCGCTCCCCTCACACTGTTCCTTGCAGAAGGAGGGGAGTGAAATGGACTGATTTAAGTAGAAGGGTGAGAGAACCTTTGGCAAAAAGGAGAGGACAGCCTGGAGGGACATGCACGAAGGAAAGAAAAGAGTCCCTACAGGAGAGGGCTTGCAGCTCTGATACTCTCCTGGAAGAGGTGATGGCTACCAAAAACGCTGTTCTGAAGGTCAAGTCCTCAAGCATAGCCCCCAAGAGAGGTTCAAAGAGAGGGCTCATGAGACTTTTGAGTATGGGGGAAAGGTCCGGAGGAGGGGACCACAGATCACAGTGGAGGGCATAAGGTTCGCATACCTCACGAAGAAAGTGATCAACATCAGCATGTGAAGTAATTGAGCAGCCTGCTATGGGCCCTCGGAAACAGGTTAGGACAGCAACCTGAACTTGTAAGGCATTAAGGGCTAGGCCCTTATCAAAGCCGTCCCGCAGAAAGGAGAGAAGGTCAGGAATATGCACCTGCAAGGGGGAGAGTGTGTGCTAAGCACACTAGGTCTTGAAGAGATGATAGACGTGGCCATATGCCGGGGAAGTAGAAGGGCGGCACACCTTTAGCAGGGTTTCAATGACCCATCTGGTGCAGAAGACTTATCAAGCCGATAGCACTTCGAATCACGTAAGCGAGACCTGGAGGATGAGGAAAACGATGAGCTTGATCCTGAGTCGTGGGAGGTTGATTTGGGCCTGTACTCAGGCAAGTATTAGGGCTTGACTTCTCCTAGATCTTTCACCAGCTTATCCAGATCCTCCCCAAACAGGAGTTTGCCCTTAAAGGGAAGTTTTGCCAGCCAGGCCTTAGAAGCAACGTTTGCCAACCAGTGGCGGTACCAGAGCCAATGGCAGGCCATTGTAGCTGCCACTACTGGGCGTGCAGCCAGCCACAGAAGATCATAGAGGGCATCAGCCAAGAACATGGCCACCAACTCTAGGTACACTGAAACAGGGTCTTCAGGGAGCAGCTAAATCCACTGGAGAAGGGTTCAAGCAGTAAGCTCACCACAGACAGAGGCCTGTAGAGCTATTGCCGAAGAGGAAAAGGCAATCTTCAAAAGTCCATCCATTTTGTGGTACTGCTGGTCTTGCAGTGCTGCCCCACCTTCTACTGGAATGGTAGTATGCTTGGTGACTGCCGTCACAAGCACATCTACCTTAGGATAACAGAGCCACTTGTCTAAGTCCACAGGGGATCAGATGTAATGGCAGCCCAAGCGCTTTGCCATACATAGGGAGGCATCAGGGGAGTCCCACTCCAGAGTGACCATCTGCTGGATTTCCAGAAGAAACGGAAAAGCCTTTGATGGCTTCTAGATGCCAGCCAAAACAGAATCCACCTGGAACTTGGTCTGGCTCGGCATTTGCTGTTCCGAGGGGTCTGCTGTGCAAACAGCTTCCACAATCTGAGCAATCAAGGCCAGAAGCTCTTCCTTGCAAAAGAGACAAACGTCTTGAGCATCATCTTGATCATCCCCTTGATTTTTTGACGGAGACCACTCACCATCCTCACAATCTGACGAGCTGTCTCTGTTGTCTTCAACCAAAAAGTCATCTTCATTGACCAGGGGCATGATCTCCCATTCTCCTGTGGCCTAGGAGACGTTTTTAGATGAGTGCTCTCTGTCAAGTCTAGAGCACTTGCAGAAGGAGTGACACTCATCTGATACTGATTTAGGGGTCCCCAGAGCAGTGGCTCAAGGGGCCGCAGGATCGGACTGCCAAAGGCCCCAGGCCTGTCTAAAAGGGGCCATAAACTGGCTGGAGTCCTGATCAAGGCTGACTGGGCCGAGATTGTCACTCTGGAAAGCTGCAGCAGCTGCTGGAGCAGGAGAGGTGGGGGAGAGGTATCTCACGTGGAGGGAATCGCCGAGGTGTCCACTGTTGATCCAATCGATGAGGGAAGAATGGGATCCTGCAGCATTGTAGCCCTTGCCATGCTCTGATTGCAGTCCAGGGGTCCCTACAATGCTCGGGAGAATTCCCCCAGGTCTGCTGAGCAAGAAGAGCAGAGCTGGTCTACGAGGTGTGGGCGTTTCTTCCCACAAGTGAGACAGCGGGACAAGGAGGAGGGCATCTGTCCAAGGTTCAGGCTCCTGCTGCAAAACTAAAAGAATCATCCTCTAGAGGTCACGGGAAACTGCATTGGAAAGAGAGTGCCGATTCTAAAATGGCTGCCGCTGCAATACGTGGCAGGCCCAAAATGGCAGGAAGACAGAGCCGCTGATGGTGGTTATTCCCCCAAAGGCAGATTGTGGCCTGGTGAATGCCGAGAAAGAGATTAATTCCCCCAATAAATTATCAAGGGCAGTTCCCGATGTGCGATCCGGTCTTTTCCTTTTTTTTTTTTTTTTTGTTTAAAACAACAAAAGGGTCTGTGTAAGAGATATTGTCGCTGGCCTGGAGATACTGGAGGCTCCCTTCCGCACAAGTCTCACTGGTCCTCCTGACCAGGAGCTTGTTCCCACCCCAGATATAGAGAGCTACGCTGATCCTCTTGATCAGGAACTCAACCCAGGAAAATAGTGGGAAAATCCAGGGTGGGCACCTCGAGTGTACCCTGGAGACGTCCACTAGTCCAAAAACTTTGCACTGGCAGGACACTCATAAAAAGGGCTGCCAGGAGCAAAGGAAAGAAACATACACATCTGCTGGAGACAGAAAATACTGAAGGTGACCCCTGGGGTACTACTGTATGTGCCAGGGCTGAGTCACTGAAGCTTCTGGTACTTTCTCCATCTCCAACATCTACTGACAGGGGAATATAATCCACTAGCCTGGACTGGTCTAGCAGGATGAATTGGAATAGGTATTATGCTTTTTATGATAGCCCAGTGTTCCTAATGAAAATGTAAAATTACCCAGTGATTTCAGAGTCTGATAATTCTCCTTCATCACATCCTTGTAAAGATCCTTCTGCCAGTCTTCTAACTCCTCCAACTCCTCCTGGGAGAAATAGACAGCGATGTTTTCAAAGGTTATCGGGACCTGAAACACAAACCCATCTTTTGCACCTTGTCCGTGAGAAGCGCTGGGGCTCAACACAGCAGGAGAGTTTTCCTGTGTATTTAAGGGGCATGTCTACTAAAGCACATTAGCTGCTACCATGGGGCTAATGCAGATTTATCACCCAGTGGTAGCAGCTAACGCGCGAGAAAGGCAGATATTACGGGCACTTTTCTGCAACAACTGCTTTTCGCACGGTGCAAGGGTGGTGGGACCGGGTTGGATAAGGTCAGGGAGTAGGCGTGCCAATTGTTGCAGCCATCACATGAAACCTTTTTGCACGGTAGCTGCCAAAAGCGGCCTCCATTGCAACTGCATACACACATCTAGAAGTGGCATTATCTGCCTGAGATCCTGTTAACATGACAGTGAACTAGCAGCGGCTGTCTACCCTGGAGGCGACCAGGCCTTTAATGATGTGATCAGACCTTCTGGCCCATCAGAGAATATTGTCAGTGCTGTGGATGTTGAGATCCACAGTATCGACAGTATATAAAAAAACACTGTCCTTCTCCCCCCTCTTTCAGTATGTCCCCCTCTGAACAACTCCCAATCCCCATTGGGAACTGTCCGGCAGGGATTGGTGCACCCACAGACTAAAATCCAAGCCCGGCTAGCCAAAGGGATCCCCCTTGTATGTACTTGACAAAATCAATTGAGCAGTCACTTTTCAGAGCTTCGTTTACTCTAGGTAATCTAAAATTATTCAGCTCTACTTCTTAACCACGAGATTATAGCTTAGATGTTCCAGTTGGAGTATTTTTAGAGCAACATGGTCTCAGACTAGGGTGAAGCAGTCGTCTAAATTTCAGGTATTTTTAGACTATGTGCTTACAGTCGCATCAATGACCTTAATTGTTGCTTACAATTTTTTATATCCAGAGTTATTTTTAAAATCTATACTGGAAGAATTGAAAAATGATGCTTATCTTTAAACCTTCCCTGGATGGGGGATGATCAGGAAGGTTTAAAGATAAGCACCATTTTTCAATTCTTCCAGTATAGATTTTAAAAATAACTCTAGATATAAAAAATTGTAAGTAACAATTAAGGTCATTGATGCAAATGTAAGCACATAGTCTAAAAATACCTGAAATTTAGACGACTGCTTCACCCCAGTCTGAGACCTTGTTGCTCTAAAAATACTCCAACTGGAACATCTAGGCTATAATCTCGTGGTTAAGAAGTAGAGCTGAATAATTTTAGATTATCTAAAGGGATCCCCCTTCCCACTCCTATAAAAAAAAAACCTGGCTAACCCGTTGGGATCTTCCCCCACCAACCTTCTAATCCCAGATAGCTAGTTGGCTTCATGGGAGACCCCCCTCCACTCCATACCTTGAATCCCAGGAGGTGCGGTGGTGAAAGGTAGCAGGAGCAGTTCTCCCTGCTCCTGCCCACATCATCGAGGATGGTCAAAATGGCCATGATCACATAGTGCTGCCCTCTAGCGTCACACTAGGGGCAGCACCGCAAGATCATGGCCAATTTGTTAGTACTTTTGAGGAGGGCAGTGCTGCAGCCCTCTTCAGTACTACTAAAAAATATGGCCGTGTGAGGCTAGAGCGCAGCATCGTGTGATCATGGCCTTCTGGCAAGGCCCGATGTCAGGGGCAGGAGTGGAGAGGATTGCTCTTGTCCCCCTTCACCATCAGCAAAGAGTGGAGAGTAGATGACAGCAGGTTCAACCATTATTGCAGTACAACCCTAACGTGTTTCGGCATGTGCCTTCCTCAGGGGATATAGCCTCATAAAAACATAAATAATGTGAATATAAATACAACTGAAATAACAAAATGTGGAATAAAATAAATATATATTGGGGACGTGGGGTAAAAAAGAAGCGCTCTGGATTGTGTTAGAAAGAGGAGATGGCACTGTCATCCATACTGGTGTGGTCTACAGGCCTCCAACTCAAACCAAAGAAATGGATAGAAAATTGATTGCTGATATTGCAAAAATAGCCATGAAGGGGGAAGTGATCATATTGGGTGACTTTAATCTACCCAATGTGGATTGGAGTGTTGCTTCTGCAAATCTAGAAAGAAGTAAAAAAAATTGTGGATCCCTTCCAAGATGCGTTACTTAAACAAATAGTGATGGAACCAACCAGGGAGAGCTCCGTGCTGTATTTAGTGCTCACCAATGGAGATAGAGTGTCGAATATCCAGATGGGTGCCCATGTGAGCAGCAGTGATCATCACACAGTGTGGTTTGAGATAAAAGCCTAGGTGGAATCCAATCACAGCAAACTCAAAGTCTTCGACTTAAAAAATGATGACTTCAGTAAAATGGCCAAGTACCTGAAGGAGGAGTTGGTAGGGTGAGAGGGGATAAGGGAAGTGAAATTGCAATGGGCTAAACTAAAGAAAGCAATAAAAGGTGCAACAGATTCATACGTAAGGAAAGTAAATTTTAAAAAAAAGAGGAAAAGGAAACCTATTTGGTTCTCCAAAGAAGTGGCTGCACAAATAAAGGCAAAAAACATAGCTTTCACAAAATTCAGAAGCTTGCAAATAGAGGAACACAGAAAAGAATACAAGATCAAACTAAAAGAGACAAAAAGAGAAATAAGGATAGCAAAATCAAAGGCAGAAGAAAAGATGGCTAAAGATGTGAAGTGTGGCGACAAGGAAAGGAGGAAAATCTGAGGTGGAATTGCAGGGCTCAAAAGTGTTGGGAACGGATTCCTGGAAAATGACATTGAAAAAGCAACAATGCTAAACAGATACTTCTGCTATGTTTTCACTAGAGAAAATCCTGGAGAAGGACCACCTGTGATTGACAAATATACAAATGGGAATGGAGTAGATACTACACCATTCACAAAAGATGATGTGTTAGAACAGCTTGCAAA
The DNA here is from genome assembly GCA_033557465.1 of Ichthyophis bannanicus. Taxonomy (NCBI): domain Eukaryota; kingdom Metazoa; phylum Chordata; class Amphibia; order Gymnophiona; family Ichthyophiidae; genus Ichthyophis; species Ichthyophis bannanicus. Next base: position 160,741,060 of record CM066031.1, on the reverse strand, counting down.
ACTGAAAGTGGACAAGTCTATGGGACCAGATGGGATACACCCCAGGATACTGAAAGAACATAAGATATACCATACTGCGTCAGACCAAGGTCCATCAAGCCCAGTATTCTGTTTCCAACAGTGGCATATCTAGGTCATATGTACCTAGCAGTTTCCCCAAGGGACACAGGTTCCACAATGCTTGTATTGGTTCAAGCATTGATATCCTGGGTCCCTTCTTAATAATGGTTTATGGACCTTTCCTCCAGGAACTTGTCCAAACCTTTTTTTAAACCCAGCTACATTAACAGCCTTTACTACATCCTCTGGTAACAAATTCCAGAGTTTGATTACACGTTGAGTGAAAAAATATTTTATTTTATTTTATTAGTCTTAAATAGTTTACCCTGTAGCTTCATTGCATGTCCCCTAGTCTTTCTATATTCTGATAAGGTAAACAATCGATCTACGTTTACCCGTTCCACTCCGTTTATTAATTTATAGACTTCTATCATATCTCCCCTCAGCCGTCTCTTTTCCAGGTTAAAGAGCCCTAACCTTTTTAGCCTTTCTTCATAGGAGTATCCTTCCATCCCCTTTACCATTTTGGTGGCTCTTCTCTGAACCTTTTCTAAAATCGCCATATCCTTTTTAAGATACGGCGACCAGAATTGCACACAATATTCAAGGTGCGGTCTCACCATGCAAAGATATAGAGGCATTATAATATCATTTGTTTTATTTTCCATTCCTTTCCTTATGATACCTAGCATTCTATTTGCTCTCTTGGCCGCCGCTGCACACTGGGCCAAGGGTTTTAACATGGTATCCACAATGACGCCTAAATCTTTTTCCTGGGTGGTGGTTCCTAATGTGGAACCTTGCATCTTGTAACCATAGTTTGGGTTGTTCTTTCCTAGGTGCATAACTTTGCACTTGTCCACATTAAATTTCATCTGCCATTTTGATGCCCAGTCTTCCAATTTATCAAGATCCTCTTGCAATTTTCCACAATCCTCTTGGGTTTTAACAACTTTAAATAGTTTTGTGTCATCTGCAAATTTGATAACCTCACTCGTTATTCCACTTTATTTATTTATTTTATTTATTTATTACAAGCTCTTATATACCGCACTATTTAGCATCAGCGCAGTTTACATTAAAACAACAGACCAGAACAAAATACTGTTTGGTTTTACATAGAACAGGTGCGACAACTTGGATAACATAGGGAACTGTTAACTGAACTATTTACATATATACAGTATGCTTTATGCTCTGGGTGTGAATAGGGTCCTGTAGTACAGGTGGTTGGATTGGAGGAGGTATGGTTAGGTCGGTGTCTGGCTGACCTGGTAGTAGTGGGGGAATAGGTGGAATTTGAGTGCCTTTCTAAATAGAGTTAGATCGGTGACAGCACGAACCTCCGGTGGTAAGGTGTTCCAGCATTTTGGGGCATAGAAGCTGAAAGCCCTGTTAGATGTTTCTAGTGTGCATTTTGTTGCTGCCTTGGGGATTACTAGAGCATTTGTGGATGTGGTTCTTCTAGATCTGTTAGGTGGAACGGTCTGAATGAGGTTCATTAATGAGGAGGAAGTGATGCCTTTGATTTATTTATTTATTTATTATTTATTTTATTTATTAACAATTCTTATATACCGCACTATTAGACATCAGCGCGGTTTACATTGAACAAAAAACATCCGACAATTTACATATGTCTGGTCAATTACATTTAACAGGAGATATAAACTTGGGAAATAGGGGAAACTATATACAAATATCTGTGCAATCCCCGACCTATTCCAATTTAGGAAGGCCTTGAAACATCACCTTTTCCTCCTCTACTACCCAGTAGATAATGATGATAATGCCCCAGCCACGTACACCACTCAAGACTCTCACGGCTAGTTCAAGGTAGCGAACCCTACTCGGTGCACGATTGTAAATAGTTACCCCATGTTGTCCAAGTTTTAACACCTGTTCATTGTAAACACAGAGTACCCTAGGAAATGTGTAGTGCTAGGTTTATTGTAAACCGCACTGATGTTGAATAGCGCAGTATAGAAGAGACTGGAAATAAATAAATAAATAATAAGATAGTTTCCAACCACCGACCTCCATAACTCTAAAAGACAAACGTGAATGTATAACCAAAGGTCAGGTACCTGCAGCATTACTCTTAACAACTCACCTTTAAACCTCACATAAACAACTTAACAAAATAAATATATATAAAAAAAATCAGAACTCTCCATCATCTCTGCCCTCTATTGGATCCATCCAACTACCGTTCAGCTTTCCAAGCAATCATAACACCCCATTTTGATTACTGTAATTCAATCTACCAAGGGATTCCGAAAACCACTCTACTTTCACTAAAACTGCCTTGCATACTGCAGCACACACAATTCAAGGAGCGTCAAAGTATGAACATATAACTCCTATCCTCAAACAGCTCCATTGGTCACCTCTACTCTGCTGCGTTTGCTACAAGATCCTACACCTGACTTTCAAAATCATCCACAATCAATCCTCACTTTATCTACAATCACTCCTGAATGCCACCAACCCTTGCAGGACAAAAAGACAAAAAACATAATAAACATAACAAACATATTAAGCATACCACAAGAAAAAAAACAAAAGCACCCAGTATGCCTGCATTCGAGCTGCATGTGCCATCCCTCTGGAAATCTCTACCTGGAACCCTCCAATCGACAAATGATCTGCCCACATTTGGGAAACTTCTCAAAACTCATCTATTCAACGAACACTTTGGAGTCTATTCCATCCTGCAAACAGCAAGGATGGACATCTCACTGGGACATCCATCCCCACAATTCCCCCCCCCCCCCCCGCCAGCCCTGTCAAAAGTCTCCCTGTACGAACAACACATTTGTACAGGGAGGCAGAGCGAGGGTGGGGCATGGCGGTCCACGACCCCTGACGTACAGGGCCGATTCTGAGGTTGGCCCTGTACATCCAGGGTCAGCAAACTGGACAAAGGACTTATTCCACCTCTGAGGTGGAATAGGCCCGCCTGGCCTTTGGGGGACAGCAGGCCCGGGCAGCAGCGGAAGGGCGAGGAGGTGCAGGGGGTTCCCCACAACCATATTCTTGCCATGGAAGGCCAGATCAGGGGTCAGACTGCGGGGAAAGAAGATTGTGGTTGGCGGCTGAGCATTGTGGCTACTGAATGTAGTTGCAATGCTGTGGCAACAGGACACCATACAGGCAAGAGATCTGATTCTGATCCCACAGGGTACATCTAGCCCCCACGGGATCAGAATCGGATCTACCTCTGGGCGTCCCAATTCTAATCGGCAGCACAGAGGGCTGGATGGCAACTTTGGAATGTGCCTCCATGGTCCTATCACATAACTCCCCCGCCCCCCCCCCATCTCCCCACAGTACCAAAGAAATAGCAGTCAATTATGTATGTAACCTATTGCCCCTCCCATCCAGGTATCTCTGCTGTATGTATTTATTTATTTACAACTTTTTTATATACCGTCTTTCTACAATACAAGACGGTTTACATGGAACGTAACATAACAGTGTGGGTATAGCTGTTTTACAGAGAACAAAAATGTCTGAGGATAAAGCACAGTTACTTACCTGTAACAGGTGATCTCTGGGAACAGCAGGAATTAGTCCTCACATATGGGTACGTCGGTACCGACGGAGCCCGTGCGGGAAAGCTCCCCAGCTTCTTAGAATAGAAGCTTTTGGGACCTCCCACTGCACATGCGCAAGCCTTCCCGCCTTCCTGAAAAGCTCACCTCAGTTTCGAGTTTATAGCTGAGTCAGACATAGAGAGGACAGGAAGATTGTAGATAAAAAGATACAACTCCTAGGGGAGGATAGAAAGGTGGGTTGTGAGGAATAATTCCTGCTGTTTCCCAGAGATCACCTGTTACAGGTAATAACTGTGCTATCTCCAGGAACAAGCAGGAATAAGTCCTCACATATGGACAGCCTCCCTACTTAGATGCATGGATCCCCTGTAAAGGTCGCCATCTTCGTATGGATCTCAGGCATCCATTCTGGGAAGGTGGCCTTGAGTTGTTTAGGAATGGAACAGGTGCTTGAGGACAGCCTGGCCAAACAAGGCATCCCGGCGGGAGTCCTTGTCCAAACAGTAATGGGCTGTGAAGGTAGAACCGAGGCCCAGGTAGCGGCTCGAATCTGATCTATGGAAACAGAGTGCAGATGAGCCATAGAGTTGCCATGGGCCCCTCACCATTGTGAGCAGTGACATGGCCTTCCAGAGAATTGTTTTTGCTCTTGTAAGCAAAAGTAATACACTGAGCAATCCAATTGGAAAGTGTACGATTGGAGAATTGAAGTCACAAATGGGAAGGATCATAGGCCACAAAAAGTTGAGAAGACCTTTCGATGTGGCTGAGTCCTATTAAGGTAAAAAGCGAGAGCTCTTTTACAATCCAGAGTATGAAGGTTTCCTCTCTGCATTGGATGCATGAGGAGCTGGAAAAAAGACAGGTAGATATACCTCTTGATTAAGATGAAAAGGCGAGACCACTTTAGGCATAAAGTTGGGGATTCGTCCTAAGGACCACCTTATCATGATGAAATCTTGTGTAAGGTGGATTAGCCACTAAAGCCGTCAGCTAACTGATGAGGCGAGCCTCATTGACTGCAATGAGGAAGATTACCTTCCATGAAAGAAATTTAAAGGATGTGGAAAACATTGGCTAAAAAGGTGTCTTCATAAGTTGACCGAGCACTTGATTCAAATCCCATGCGACAGGGGGTGGTATGATGGGAGGTTTAGATAGAGTCAGTCCTCTCATGAATCTAGAAACAAGAGGATGAGAGTAGATAGGTAGTCCATTTATATGTTGCAAGGAATCTGCAAAAGCACTTAAATGGACTCATACCGAATTCTTATTGAGGCCTGCATTGGATATATTCAGGAGATAATCAAGAAGATAATTCAAAGGAATGCCAAGGGTCAAGACCCTGCTGAGTCACACCAAATGGAAAAACGTTTCCATTTGAAAAGCATAGGAACGCCTGGTAGAGGGTTTCCTAGAGGCAGAAAGGGATATCTTTCACTGGTTGGGAAAGATGAAAGTCTTGAAGGCTTAAGCCTTCAGTAACCAAGCACTGAGGTGAAGGGATTTGGGGTTTGGGTGCCACAAAGTCCCCTCCTCCTGAGACAGGAGGTCTGGCGCAGCTCCCAGATCCAAGTAGGGAATCCCTGGGAGAGCTGTAGAAGTAGAAGGGAACCACACTTGGCGTGGCCAGCGTGGAGCTATGAGGATCATAGTTCCATGATCCCTCTGGAGTTTGAACATAGTCTTGGGAATCAAAGGAATGGTGTTGGAAAGGCATATAGGAATGCCTGATTCCAATTCAGGAGAAAGGCGTCCGTAGCCTGAGCTCCCTGACCCACCGCACTGAAGTTCTGGAACAGAACCGGGGAAGTTTGGCATTCCACGGACTTGCAAAGAGGTCTAGTGTCCGGGGTCCCCCATTCCTGAAGATTTCGGTTTATTTGGTCCAAATGTAGGGACCATTCGTGTGGCAGCAGAACTCGACTGAGCCTGTCTGCCCGAGAGTTTTGAACTCCTGGTAGATACACTGCTAGCAGGTGAATCTGATGCTCTCTGGCGAAGGCCCATAGTCTTAGAGCTTCGTTGCAAAGCGACAGAGAGCCCGTCCCTCCTTGTTTGTTTATGTAAAACATGGCCACCTGATTGTCCGTCGGAACTAGGACAGTGAGGTTGGCTAGGAGGGGGGAGTTGACAGACTGCTTGAGGCAAGGTAAATTGCTCGCAGTTTCCAGAAGATTGATATGAAGGGTGGTCTCCTGTAGATGACCAAGTGCCCTGAGTGGAGAGAGTTTGCAGATGGGCTCCCCACCCTGTTTGGGAGGGCATCTGTTGTGAGGGTTGCTTGGGGTAGCAATGTTGAAATGGAGCCCCCAACAACATATTCTTGGTGGAAGTCCACCAGTGGAGGGACCAAAACAGACGATCGGGGAAGGTTTGTAAATTTGGTCTTGAGAGCGCTCCTGACGCCTGAGTCCACTGAGTTGGCCAGGGTCCATTGAGCTGCTCGCTCATATGAAGACGTGCATAGGGCACCACATGCACTGTGGAGTCCATATGACCCTGTAGGCGTAGCATTTCCCTGTCTGTCAAGTGAGTGCTGGAGTGAGCTTGGGATGCCAAACTCAGTTGGCGCTGGCCTCGAACATTTGGAAGGTAGGCCCTTGCAGTGATTTTGTCCAACTGGGCCCCTATTAATACTAGAGATTGAGAAGGGATGAGTTGTTACTAGGGAAGGTATACTAACAGTCCCAGATACTGCAAAATGCTCCTTGGGTGGACCAGGGAAATCTGTTCCTGTTACTTAGTTGTAGCTCGGATAGGGCCAGCCAGTCGTCCAGATATGGGAAGACAAGATTCCCATGCCTCTTAGAAATGCGGCTCCACGACTGCCATGCATTTTGTGAATACTCTTGGAGCAGAGGCTAGACCGAAGGGGAGTACTCTGTATTGGAAATGTTTTCCCTGAAACAGTAAAGCGAAGATACTTTCTGTGGGATGGATGGATGAGTATATGTGTATATACGCATCCTGTAGGTCTAGAGACAAAGCCAGTCCTGACCCTGGAGGTAAGGAAGGAGATGCCGAGAGACAGCATTTTGAAATTTCTCCTTGAAGAAAATTTGTTCAATTCTCTCAGATCTAGGATTGGTCTGAATCCCCCTGTCTTCTTTTGAATGAGAAAATAAGGGGAGTAGGAAACCGGACCCTTGTTGAGGAAGAGGAACCTCTTCTATGGCCCGCTTGGGCAAGAAGAGAGGAAACCTCTTGACCCAACACAGGGTTAGGAGAGATGGTGAGAATTGAATGTCTCACCATATGATGGGGAGGAAGGCTGAGAAATGAAAGTTTGTAACCCCTCTCGAATGATAGAGAGGGTCCATTGTTCTGTTGTGATTTGTTCCCATCTGGGAGCAAAGTGAACCAAACCTTCCGGGTATGGTGAGAGGTTCTGGTTGTGTTAGAACCAGAAGTGGCAAGTTCCCTAGGAGCAAGTCAAAACCCCTGAGGGGTTGGAGCCTGCTGAGCTACAGTAGCTGCTGCAGGCTTAGCTCGTGCTTGTTTGGATTGCTGACGCTTAGCAGTATACGAGGTTGAGAAGACTGCTGGCCATATTTGAAGCAACTCTGGCCTTCTTAGAGTATGTCCTTTTAAAATACTTTTTCTTAGTAGGATTTGAAGTGGACTTTGAAAGTCTTTCCAAGGTGGCATTTTCAGCATCCATCTGGGTGGCTTTGATTTGCCACTCTTCCCCAAATAAGTTCTCACACTGTACAGGGCAGATTCCGTAAGCCCATCTAGAACCCAAGGTTCCAGATCAAGGCCCTGGAGCCAAGCAAGACGTCGGGCTGCAATAGCAATGCCCGAAGCCCTACTGGCTCCCTCAAAGGAATCATATGCTCCCTATTAGAGAACTTAGAAACCTCTAAGAGTTGTTTCACTAGGGAAAGGAACCTCCCTGCTTTTTATCCTCAGGGATAAAGGGGGCAAAATGCCCCGCACGCTTTTTGGCAAGTTCCTCCAGGAACATGCCCATATAGAGACTGTAGGAATTAATCCTGGCTATAAGCATACTAGCCTGGAAAATTTTTCCTACCAAAAGAGTCCAAAGTCTTAGCATTCCCGTCCTGGAGGGGTGGAAGAGTGCCTTTTGGTACTCCTATCTTCTTCATTGCAGACTTCACCACAATAGTATTGGTGGGGCAATTGAGTCTTTTCTTTGGAAACCAGAGAAGGAGGGACCCTATACACCAATGGTGTCCCCAACCTACGGGAATAAGGAGACCAAAGTCAAAGGATTTTCCCAGAAATCCATCAGTTGTTCTTGAAGGATTTCATGGATAGGCAGGGTAACTGCCCTCCTTAGGGGCCTTTTGAGTATCCCAAAATATCCAGTTTTTTGGATCTGGTTCCTTTTCAGAGGATGTGTAATAGAAAGGGGGGCTGTAGCCATATCTAAAACAAAGTCCTGGAAGGACAAATCCTCTGGAGGGGACATTCTCCTTTTAGGAGAAGAGGGCTCCTCAGGTAAAGTTGAGTGAAAACTCAGCAGAATCATCAGAGGAGTGAAAATCCTCAGAGAATCGGTGCTTTCCTCTAAACGCACGATACGTCGTACGCGATCGGTATCGTATCGGGCGTATCGGTATGGAACCGGTATGGAGCGAAAGCCCATACGGTACCGACTTGCTTTAGAGGTGGATGGCCTCGATACCTCGGCATGGCTGGACTATACCGACACACCACCCTGTATCGGGCCCGTACCGCTGAAAGCGGAACCGATGGCGTTGCAGCTTTAATGAAGCCCATGACGGCCTGCGGCGCATGGACTGTACAGTATCGCCCATATGGACGCCATAGCTGCCTGGATGTCCGGTACCGGTAGTGACCCGGTACCCCCCGGCAGGCTAACAGGTGTGATCTGTCGAGGCGTAGCATCGATATCAACCTGAGACCCCTGAAATTGGCGTTTTTGGAAGTTGGGACTTCCCGCCGGGGGGGTTTTGGTTTGGCTGGGCAGGGTCCTCAAGTTCTAAGCTAAGAGCCTCTCGATGCTTTGAAGGAGATTTGCTCTTTGAGGACTTGCCCACAGAAGGTTTGGTTACCGTCAGATCCATCCGGAGAAGAAGACCTGGATGACTGTGATTGCTGTATTCTCTGAAGCAAACAGCACATGGAATTTGTTGGCCCCGGTTCTGCACAGCCCAGCGTTTAGACATGTGGGAGCAAGATGGGCAGTCCGTTATGGAATGGTCAGGCCCCAAACATTTCAGACACACATCCCAGTCATGGGTGTCTGTGACTGAAATAACAGCATTACATTTGGTACACTTCTTAAATCCAGGGGCTGGCTTCTTCCATGAGGAGAAATTGAGTAGGCCGAAGAGGCCTCTCTGAAGTGACCAAAAAGCTAAAAAAAATAAGAAAAAGAATTATAATTTTTTAAAGAAAGAAAGAAAAAGACGGCGATACCGGTATATCGGTATGGGGAAGGCAGGTAACGCGGTCTAAAGAAACAAATAAAATAACAATTTCTTCAGCGGTGACAGGAACACGACCTGCTGGCTCCGCGGAAAAGAGAAACTGAGGAGAGAGCTGTTCAGGAAGGCGGGAAGGCAGTGCGCATGTGCAGTGGGAGGTCCCAAAAGCTTCTAATTCTAAGAAGCTGGGGTAGCTTTCCTCACGGGCTCCGTCGGTACCGACGTACCCATATGTGAGGACTTATTCCTGCTTGTTCCTGGAGATAACAGGAAAATTAAACAGTCAACTTTAACTTTTTGCATATTCCAGAAAGGTAGGCCAGCAAGGCAACTAATTATAAGGGGGGACATATGAGAGGGAGAGTAAAGTGGGGGAGGCTGAGGAAAGATAGGGGAAGGGGGGGGGGGACAGGGCAGAATGACTTCTGTTTAAGGGGTCTAGTTAAGTTAGGTTGGTTGTAGTTTAGGAGGGTAGTGCAAAGTATTCCTGGAAGAGGAAGGTATACAAGTTATACTGTAACATTTATTTAAGTTCCACTGTTCTATGTAATATCAGTTTGTGGTAATGCACAAAAAAAGTTAAATAAATAAAAAAAAAAATTAATTTACATTTTTGTGGGGTTTGAATGAGACGTGTCGATTGTGATTTTATGATTCTGTACACCGCCATGAATGCTTTAGCAATCAGCAGTATATAATCTTTTAAAATAAAAATAAATAAATATGATAATGGCCATTTACATGCATACTTTAGCTGGTAAGTTTTGAGAAATCTAGGGGTGGACCTTTATATGAGCCCTAGGGTTAGTGCACCTAGAGTTGCTGTATGTATCCTACCACTTATGCCTCTATTTTATAAAGTATGCATGTGTTTTGACTTCATAAATTAAGCATGATTGATATGTTAAACTGTGCGTTAACTAGGTGCAACATTATAAAATTAACCTCACAGTGTTTCCAGAGTTTCCAGTGGACAAGCAATGTTATCATGTTGTGCCTTTCTGAATACAGCCCTTCTGCCATCAGCACGTCAGACCCAGCAACAAGATGTAGAACCGGTTTCAGTGCTGTGCTAAATAAACTGCATTTGTTTGTTTTTCAGTTGGCTGTACACCACCTTTTCCATAGTCCACCGTCCTGTGCTGCAATTATCAATCTTTCACTTTTAGGTTTAAGTTCCCTTTTCATTAGCCATTCCAGAGTCAGGTTGTCATTTACAGTCACTGAAATAGTGCTTTGTAGTTCTATGTATATTTGGATGGGGCAATTCGTCTTCTTCTGTTGTCATCTACTATATTTCCAGTATTTTCTATGCTTGCTTTAAGCCATCTGGTGCATTGTCCACTGTCCTGTGTGTAATTATAAACATTTTGGCTTTAGGTTTAAGTTCTCTCTCTTTAACCATTTCTGACTGGTTCTGATGTATATACATTTCAAAAAGACAGATGTAAACAATTGACAAATTTAAAAAAAACAAAGATGGCGACCGGAAATTGTCAAAACAAAGACGTTATATAGCTAAAAAAGGTAAATAAGTAAACTATTTAAGCTTTTAATTTACAAGATGTTCTCACTTTTTTTGGGCCACCCTGGATATGATTACTCAAATAATTCACTCTTTTCATGGAGTTGAGTCTCTAAATGGGTTTGCATGGATCCTCATATGAGTTTTCAAGTATCGAACCAGAGCAAAGCGCTTATCACACACACTACATGAAAATGGTTTCCCTTCTGTGTGGATCCTCTGGTGGATTTTCAGATATGACAACATATGGAAGCTTTTATTACACTCACCGCATGTAAACGGTTTCTCTCTTTCGTGGATCTTTTGATGCGTTTTCAGATTTTTCTGCAGAGTGAAGCTTTTATTACACTCAATACATGTAAATGGTTTTTCACCAGTATGGAGCCTTTGGTGAATTTTTAGAGATGATGACTCTTTGAAACTTTTATTACACTCTGTACATATGAATGGTTTCTCTGTCGTATGGACTCTCTGGTGTTTTGTTAAATTTGATTTCTGGCCAAAGTTTCTATCACACTTATTACATGTGAATGGTTTCTTTCCTGTGTGTATGGTTTGGTGGATTTTCAGATATGATAGCTGATTGAAGCTTTTTTTACATTCAACACATATAAAAGGTTTGTCTCCTCGATGGATATTTTGGTGGATTTTCAGATAAGAAAAATGATTGAAGCATTTTTTACACTCGGCACATGCAAAAGGTTTCTCTCCTGTGTGGCTTCTTTGATGTGATTTCAAATTTCCTAGCTGAGAGAAACTTTTATTACACTCAGTACATGTAAATTGCTTCTTTTTTTGGTGTAGTTTTTGCTGTATTACGTCTTTGTGAAGAAAGCTTTTCCTGTATTCAGAAGATAATGGTCTATCTCCTGTCTGCATTTTTTGGTGTATTTCTTGATGTGATGCTAAGGACTCCTTACAAAAAAAACGTTTCTTACATTCAATACATTGAAAAGGATTCAGCTGAGTTTGCCAGAGGCTTTTATCGCACTCAGAACATGAAGCTAGTGTCCTGCTAACATGGCTCATCTGATACATTATAAAACTGCCCTTCTGAAAGGTTTTACGACATTCAGTGCAAGAAAACAGTCTCTCTCGAGTGTGAATGGTCTGATGTTGCACTAAATTTACTTTTCTAGTGAAACCATCCCCACATTCAGAACATGTAAAAGGCATCTGTCCCGTCTGGGTTCTCTCTTGATCCTGTGGGTCTCCCTTATGGCTTAAGGTTGTCCCAGCATCTGCACATGTGGATGGTCTCTCTTCAGTGTGATATTTCCGATGCGACTGCAGAGCTACAGGATCCCTGAGAGATCTTTCACACACGTCACATATACACCATTGTTCTGTTATGTGGTTTCTCTGATTGGGTCTTGTATGTGTGATATTACTGGCACTTTGCTCACACACATTAGAATTCACAGCCAAGCTTCCTGTTGAATTTTTTGGCTTCTTTTCCGAGAGGCGTCGATTTCTGTAATTTCTTCCCCTATCAGAACACAAAGCATTCTCGCCATTGCGTTCTGCTGCCATCACGTTCCCTTCATGATTCTTGCCGAGATTCCAGTGATGCATCCCTGTATTTTTAATCTTGAGTGCCTTGGTTTCTGGATAAGTTAAGAAAGGACAGACAAATATTAGACAAACAGTGACACTCTATACAAAATCATCAATTGCACATGATTTAAAAGAATTGTTGGAGTTCCGCTCCCATTTGTAGCACTGGACATGAAAAGATTTGTGAACAAAATTGGTCTGATGATTTTGCATTTAACAGAAATCTAACGAGGACAAAGTTAGACTTGGGCACTTTACTTGAATACTGTAGGGCATGAAACATTCTGAGAGGTCTTAGAATACCTAAAGAGACAAAGTTATATGCTGAAGAGCCTCTGTTTAAAAAAAGAAATCAAAATCAACCTTTGTTCATACATCTAATATTTCAAATCAGCAGACATTTTGCAGGGAACAAATGTTGGATATATCATTTTTAAAAAAGTGAAACGGGGGGGGGGGGGCACATAATGGCATATAAAGTAGGACATTTGAGTGGAGCTCTGGTGAAGCTAGGGCTATTTCCTTTCATTTTGTCCTTTGCAATTTTAGCAGATGCTCTCCCCATCGGGTGGATCCATGGACTCGAAGAGAATGAGTTCCAAGCTGGGCTGTGACACTTCACTCCCCAGTTGGCCTGGCAGTTCCTCCGAGGCCATGGAGGCTGGCAGAGGCGGAACCGTGTAGTGCAATGGCTGTATCTCTGCCGACACATTCAGCAATTGCTTTTCTCCTGCAACGATTCCAGCAATGACATCAACGAGGAGGCCACACCCACAAGAAGCAGGTGCTTGAGGCACATCGGTCAATGTCCATAGTGTTGCAGGACAGACCCAGTATGGATGTTGGAGGTTGTATTTCTGTTGAACCACTACTGGAGACATTGACTTTGCAGTCTATTGCTAAACCTGCAGAAATTGCTCTGGAATCAATATGGATCACGCTAGACTTCTTATACAATATTTGTTCAGTATTTTAATTCCTCTGCAAAGAAATCATCTAAGATTCAGGATTACAACTGGACACAATTGGTCTTCAAAAACAGAAGATTTAGGATCTTCTGTTTCTCGGGTTAAGATTATTCAAACTACCATGTCTCAAGAAAAGTTGTTTATACAAAGAAAAAACAAAATTCTAAACATGAATATCCACCTCACTATGTATATTAAAAAAATATAGTTTATAGAGAACTTTGAGAATGATACCAGGCATGTCAACAATGAGCCGCCTGACTCAAGACCGAACACAATTTAGGATAGCTATCCAGAGGGTCGCCATGAGTCGACTCAGACTCGACGGCACTTAACAACAACCAGGCATTTCTATTTATGTTTTGACATCTTCTCCAAGCATAATCATGTCAGAGAACACAAATCACTAGCATAATACATGCGATCAACACACCCCATTTCAATTTTGCCAATCTAACACTCCTAGGTACAACAAAACAAAATATAAAAAGGCTTCAAATTACCCAAAATACAGCAGCCAGAATCATAATGAAAGTACACCCATTTGAACATATAACCCCAATATTAGCTCACTTGCACTGGCTACCAATACAATGTAGAATAAACTATAAAGCAATAATAACTACCTTTAAAGCAATAAATAACTTAGCCCCACCTACACTAACCAAGCTCATTGATATAGACTCAACAAACAGTGTCCACAGGAGAGGCCACGCTAATAAAATAAAATGTCCAAAAGACTTCACCAAAGCTAAAAAGATAACCAATAACACAGCATTCTCTCATGCAGCCCCTACACTCTGGAACTCCCTCCTGGAAGAAATAAGAAAACTAACCAAACTAAAAGAAATAAGGAAAAAGCTAAAAACCCACATGTTCAGAATGCACTATGACTCAATGGAAAACACTTTTCCACTTGTTGAAAATGGATAAATGAATCTCTAAATGAATAATAGACTAAACCAGAGCCAAATTTTGTAATCAACAAAATTACCCCTGAATAATACCCTATCTTGACCTATGATTTTCGCTTATAAATTTAAACTCAATACAAATTTCAGTTTTAACATTTAAATGAGCCTACAAGTTTCAATAATACATTCAAACGCACCACATACACGTCAAATCATACCCTATATATAATAGGTAAATAAACCTGTAATACTATTTAAATAAGCCAATGAAATACAAACTTTTGTATATACTTATGAGGTTTGTACATAGTTCAAATATAGCAAGTATAATTGTTAATGTATAACCACAGTTTCTTAAGATCTTTGTAAAAAAAAACAACCCAGGATGTTTACCCTGTTTAAAAAATTGTTTCATTGTAATGTATAACCAAAGTTTCTTATGTTCTATGTAAAAAACAGAATGTTACCCTGTTTAAAATTGTTCCATTGTAAACCGCACCTGATCTTCCTGGAAGGTAGCGGTATATAAGCATTTGTTAAAATAAAAAAATAAAATAAAATAAAATCTATTAGTGCCCTCTTGCAGGCATTCCTGTGTCCAGAGTCCCCCTTCATCAGGCCTCACTGGACCCTGAATGCTTCGCGCCTAATGATTCTACCTAAGGCAGTAGGATGTTAATCTGAAAAATGTCCCTCCTTCCTCCCCCACCCCCCAAACCCAAAAATAAGTGTGATTGTGAACAAGGTTGGCTGGCAATATTGAATGGCAACATTTTTTGTAAATGCAAAATGTCCACCGATTGCAAAATTACATGTATAAATAAATATCTATAAGGGCTAGGTAATTTTATCTAAGACGACTTAGAGGAGTAAAATCTAAACTGAAATGATTTTATAAATAGAAACATGATGGCAAATAAAGACCATATGGCCTATCCAGTCTGCCCTTCCATATCATCTACTAAACTACACAGTTCCTTTTTCTCCTTTAGAGATAGCCTGTGTTTGTTCCATGCTTTCTTGAATTCAGATACAGGTTTTTGTCTCTACTACCTCCACTGGGAGGCTAGTCCATGTGTCTATATACCATAGAATCCTTTTAATTGGCTGGAGAAGTCATGTGATCTCTCAGCATTTTATTAGACTTAAAATGAATGGGTCGACGCTAGCTCCCCACCAAGCTAGAAGCTATGAATGTTATGAATGTTAACAAGAACGCTGAACTATTTGTGTATAAAGGTAACAAATAAAAGGTTTCAGTAGAATGTTTAATGCATTTAACATTTTTTGTTTCTATTTGGAGTCCTTTAAGTTAATCTGTCAAGCAATTATGCAAAACACTGGCCACTGTCAGATAGGACCTAGTTCATTATACTGAGCTTATATTGTCAACATGAGTTATTGGTGTTTAAACGTTTTTCTACACAAATTACTTTGGAATTGTTTATATATTTTTTATATATTCAAAAAGCGTTTTACACATTAAAAAAATTAAGGAGTTTTATTTAGACTTAAGAGCACCGAATACTAAATAAGTACTTTCAATTTGCTGTCTGAGGTCTTTTCCTCCCTAAAAATATTCTGACCTATTTGGAAAAATAAGTACAAAATACAGAACACAAAAGATAATACTTGAATACATACATCAGTTAGACTGTTTTTTAATAAAGCTTTCTATGCTTTTAGTAAAATAATGCATCATTAAGAAGGAAGTTTCTTGTGGTATCTTTATAAATTAGGTGCCTATTTGGGCTTCTCACATTGGCATCTTTTTACAAAAATGAAACCCAAAAACATCCTTAAACTGCCGATTCAGGTTTTTCTAAGAACGTTCAAGTGAAGATGATGGTTCTTTGAGGCTGCATCCAGTGGTCTCATACAAACATACATGGACTCACACACACACACACACACACACATACATACATACATACCAGTCAAAAGCTGAAAGAAAAAGGAAAACTGGCTTAGAAGTGAGGTTCACGACTGCCATAGTATGTGCAAAACGAACCCATTTGGAGAAACTACCCCGAGTAAAATACATATACACAAAACCAGACAAACAAACAGATAAACTTATAAACCAGACAGACAGACACACGGCATGCACACACAAACACACAAGTGCAGAGTGGCTGGAAAGAATTCCATGAGCCATAGTCTGAATGCTTTCCCCACTTGTCAATGCGGGCAAGGTTTGACAGAACATACGTCAGCCCTTTATACTACTGTTCTATCAAACACTCAGTTGAAATCTCACTAACCAACGCATCTGTTCAGCTGTCCTGCCCTAAAATAACTCAGGACCAATGTTCTCCCTTCCTTCCTTTAAAACATCAATCCGCTTTTTTTGGGGGGCGCAATCTTCCCTAAAAAAAAAAAAAATCAAAATTAAACTTAAATAAATAAATGAGTGGAACAGGAAACTGTCACCAAACCCAATACTTTCAAACTCCCTTCCCAATTCCCAAAGTATCTTGGGCATGACTATCAGATCCAAAATTTGTCAACAGCACCGAGTGGCCACGCAGATCAATTGTGCCAAGTTCCTAATTCCAGGCCATCATTCATTGATATTATCCACCTGCAAATTAAAATCTCTAAGAACTATAAAAGACTAAAACTGCATACATAATTAAAAAATGTATTTATTATTCTATCCAAAGACAAATTTAAAATGTTGGCTTCCATAGGCAAGACTGGCGAGCAGTATGGAAGGCTACCCCCCACCCCCCCCCCCCCCCCCCCCCGAGATTATAGAGCATGGTTGTAAAGCAAGGCCAGGTATGTGGTGTTTCCTAAATCTGGCACCCTAGGCAATTGCCTATGTTGTCTATGCCCGATTATATCTTATCAAATACTTCATCTTTTAGGAAAACTCCAGCAACTTAAAATATCACATAAGAAACAATTACATGACTATGGCCACGCCACTTTGAATGAATCTGATCTCCAGAACGTTTATTTTCTACCTCCAGAGCATTGTCACTCTCAGCACCGGCCCTCTGGAACTTCCTTCCGGATGATTTAAGAGATATGAATGACATCAAGTATTTCCGCAAATCACTTAAGACACTCTTATTCATGGACGTTTATGGTCAAGTTACATAAGAATCCCTGCTCCTTTGACATTTGAGAAAGATTAATGAACTGATTAACTTATGCTATATGTATGTCTTGTCTCCCCTTCCCTTATGTTCCACGTAAACCTTCAATTGAATTGTAACCTTTAGCTGTATTGTTGACCACTTTGATTGAAGGATAAAGTGGTATACAAATCTGGTTAAATAAAATAAATAAGCAGGGTCGAGCCTGTCTAGTACTTGGATGAAGACCACCTTGAAATACCAGGAGTTGTAGGCTTACTGTGCAGATGAAAGGCCTGATAATCTAATTCTGGTCACACCTTGCCAAGAAAACCCAGGCAATGGTCACCAGGAGTCAGCACGGACTCAACAACATACAGCAATCAACACAAATACTATAAAAACTAGTGAAACAAATAACTTAGCAGCAAAATGTTCACTTCTTTTAGCTACTGTTAGTGGATGACATCAGCAAAATCCCCGATGACTTCTGTCAATTCATTCTTACCAACCGACAAATCATGGCTCTCAGACCATTCAATCTGAAAACTACAAATAAATTAAATGGGAAAATTCACACTAAACCCCCTTATAACATCAGGCAATGGGCATAAATAATGTTGTGCTAGGGACTCCTCATATTTTATAACAGTATTAGAATATCAAGATTAGTCTCAACCCAGTGCTTGGGGGATTCTTCAACCCAAGATGGTACCAAGCTAGAAATGCACTACGTGTGACTTGTGAACTCACGGTTCTCAGGCTTCCTGGAAATTTAATGATGACATCAGCGCCCTGAGCCCGTGGCATCCGCAATGAATATGCATGAGATATACTGGTCAACAATGGTGGCAATACATGCAAACCTGTCTTCTTGTTACTACAGAACTGGCAGCCTGCCAGATAGACCCAACAATTGGTTTGTTTCTACCACCACAGTCTGGATCCACTCCTTGCAGATAGCACACAATGTTGTTGCTCGTTTCATTTTTCGATTACGTAAATATGATCATATTTCACCGGTTCTGAAAAACCTACACTGGCTGCCAATGCAATATCACATTCAACTTAATATCTTTGTATGTTGCATGAAGGCAAGGATGATCACATAAATTCAGATTTAAAATCTTTGATTTGTGGATTTCCAGTGATGTACAAGAGCCTGATGGACACAGCTTGAAAAAGCTCCGGCCAAATCCCGCATGAAATAAGCTAAACACACCATACTAAAGCCCAAAGTGGAGAAACTCCCAACAAAACTTACCATCCCAGTGTCAGTCTGAAAAAAACTGGGAGGCATTTCAGTCCCACGACACACCCCTGTTCTGCCCCCGGGCCTCGGCGTTTGGCACTATGCAGGCAGCTGGGCCTCTCAGATTCAAGCCGCCTTGATGAAAATCTGGTTTACATGGTTATGGCTGTTTTACCCGGGTAAGGCTCTCCTTTACACGTTTAACACATGCCTAGCACTTCGAAAATCGAGCCCATAGAACATTGCAAATTAGTTATTGGTTTGAACTGGCACAGATTGGTGTTGAAGCCTGTGGTGGAAGGCTCAGAGAGCAAGGAATATCGCCCGGAGCTCCAGAAAGTTGATTTGCATCAGGGACTCCCGTTTGGAACCGGGTGCTTGCATCTGGAGGCCCTCGCAATGTGTTCTCCAGACCAGTAGGGAGGCGTCCATGGTGAGGACCCTTTGGGGGATGGTTGTCTGGATAGACATCTCTGCCTGAAGGTGGCAGGGGACCTGTCACCAGTCAAGGGAGTCCGCCAGTTGGCAGGTCACTCTCGCTCTGTCCCAAAGCCAGCCCGTAGCCTGTGCCTACTGAGATCGGAGTCACCACTGGGCTGTTCTCATGTGCAGCTGGGCATATGAATTCACATGGACCGTGGAGGCCATGTGGCCTAGTAAGCGGAGGAGAAGTCAGGTGGGTAGTGACTGGCAGTGCTGTACCTCTGTGGCTAACCTCCTGAAGCGCTCTGACCTTTCCTGAGGGAGGAAGGCCTTGGCCTGGAGGGTACCCAGCTGAGCACCTATGAACTCCAGGGCTTGGGACAGGGACAGGTGGGACTTCGAGTAGTTGATGATAAACCCCAGGAGCTGCAGGGTGTGGAGGGTGCACCTTCTGGTGAGCTGGACCTATGCAGCTATGCCTCCCCTTATGAGCCAGTCACCCAGTTACGGAAAGACGAAAGGACCCCTGGAGGTAGAGGTGAGCTGCGACCACTGCTAAGCACTTGGTGAAGGCCCTTGGCGGTGAGGCCAGACCGAAAGGCAGCACACTGTACCGATAGTGCTCTCCTCCCACTAATAACCAGAGGTATTTTCTGTAGCTGGGATGGACCAGGATATGAGTGCAGGCATCCTTTAGGTCTATGGAGCATGGGCAATCTCCTTGCTGGAGGAATGGCATCAGTATTCCAAGGGAGAGCATCTTGAACGTCTTCTGTACCAGAAACCTGTTTAGCTCTTGCAGATCCAGGATTGGCCCGAGGACTCCTGTCCTCTTGGGGACAAGGAAACACCTGGAGTAGAAGCCAGTGCCTCAGAGATGTTTCAGTACTGGTTCCACTGCCTTGTCCTTGAGGAGGCCTGCGAGCTTAGTGAGGAGCAGATTCTGGTGGAGGAGAGTCTTACGGGCTCTCCTGGGAAGTATGAGGGTGGCACCTGCTGTAGGTGGAACCAGTAGCCCTCCTAGACCATTTGTAGCACCCAGGTATTGGTGGTGATGGATGTCCACCTGTGGTCAAACAGGGCCAGATGTCCCCCTGTGGACTATAGGTGACCTCCTGGAGGAGAGGGAAGTCACACCCGGGAAGTCAAAAGCTCCCCCCTGGGCTGCACTGGGGCCGGCGCCTTGGGGGTCGTTTACTTATGGGAACCATGTCCCTGTGCCTTGTGCTGCTGGCCTTGCTGCGAGGCCAAGAAGCCCTTGCAATGTGAGGTGTTGCCGAAGCCGCCCTTTTTCCTCAGGAAGATTGGTTTCTTATGAGGCTGCACAGAGGTCTTTTTTGAGAGCCTGGTCCTTGTTAGGAACTGTGTCTTGACCTCTGCTGCTTTGTCTGCCATGGGTTTCCTGAAGAGATTTTCTCCGATGCATGGGAAATCTATCAGTTTGTCCTGAACATATTGTTCAAGGTCAGACGACTGCAGTCAGGCCTGGCATTGGGCCCCACTCATAGGCTGCTCGGGATAGAAAACTTCAAGCATTCTTTGACCACAGAGGCCAATGATTTGAATCTCTGTAGGGGTTCCCCTTCAAGGCTAGCCGAGAACCCACCAAGCTCCTTCGACAGCACTTTGAGGTACATAAGGTATAGCTGGTAGAACTGGACTCGGCATGTCAGCATCGAGCCCTGAAAGGCTGTTCTGTTGAGGTTATCAAGGGTCTGGGCCTCTCTACCAGGGACACCAAGGAGTGGGTCTTTTGGCTTTTGAGTCTGCGCATGGCGGACTCCACAACCATTGAGTTTTGTGGAAGTTGGGCCTTTTGGAAGCCAGGTCCCCGGCGGACTCGATACATGGTGTCAAGCCACTTAATGACAATGGGCACAGATGCTGGAGTCTCCCACATGTGGAGGAGGTGGCGCTCGAGGATCGGAAGGACAGGCATCATCAGGGCCTCCTTCGGAGGGACCTTGTACTGGAGGATCTCCAGTTCTTCGGTGCGAGACAGTCTTCCTCCACCTCAGTCTCAATGGCAAGTGCCTTAGCCATATCCCGCACAAAGTCAAGGAAGGCCATGCCCTCAGCAGGGACTAGTGTCGGGATGCCGGGAGGGGGGGGAATGGGTCAGAGGGTATATCTCGGTGGTGCCGAGTGTCAGGGGACTACTTGTCTTCGGTCTCCCGATTTCCAGTCCGATTGGAGGTAGACTCTGAGGTTTCGCAGCCCCAGTTGAGATCCAAGCTGCAGAACCCGGGTCCTCTGGAGGACCTCCTACCCAAGCCATATGCACTTGCCGGGAAGGAACAGTGACCAAAGACCAGGACTGTGACCTGGTCCGACAACGATGGCTTTCTCAAGGCTGGTGGCGCTTGAGGATTGGCTCAACATGTGGGGAAGCTCTTGCTGTCGAGGGTCCTGCAATCGAGGCAGATGATGGGATGTAGCAGAGCAGTATTCACCCATGGGAGGGACCTGCGAGTCCGGCCTGAAGTACAGAGGTTCCCCACTACTGCATCCTCTGTGTCTGGATGTGCATGCCAATAATGCCTTGAGAAAATGTGGTCTTACAAGAAGAAAAGGGTTCTAATTTGTGGAGCAACTATAGCGTATCACTATCAATAAATATTTGTCACTCCAATAGTAACAAACTACCCAAAAGGAGAGCTCGAGGTTTTTCTTTTAACCCACGGAAAGGCCTCAGACTAGTGGGTTACTTAATGAGAGACACTCTTAAACATAGTATCTATCAGTACCCGTTTGCATCAATGGCCTGATTTCCGATTATTTTCATTAATAACGCACCTCCCTCTTTCCCATAATGTTTTTTGCAGACTTATTTCTCTTAGTGGAATATTCACTTAACTTTCAATAATAATGAAAGAACCATGATGATGGCATTAATCATTCGATATCTCTTCCTCTCTCGGGATATCTTTCTCTTTCCCAACGCCTCACATACAACGTTGAACTGCGTTTCTCTCATAAATTTGAGGTTCTTCAGGGGATTAATCTTGAATCAGCCAAATGTTTAACCAGAGTTTAGCTGAAGCTGATGCACAGTTTGTATTTAAAACATTCTTCCCTTCTAGTCTCTCAACTTCATTTTGTCAATTATTCAAAAAAACGCCTCTATGGGAAAGAGGGAGGTGCGTTATTAATGAAAATAATCGGAAATCAGGCCATTGATGCAAACGGGTACTGATAGATACTATGTTTAAGAGTGTCTCTCATTAAGTAACCCACTAGTCTGAGGCCTTTCCGTGGGTTAAAAGAAAAACCTCGAGCTCTCCTTTTGGGTAGTTTGTTACTATTGGAGTGACAAATATTTATTGATCGAGAAAATGTGGAGCAACGACCAAGTTGCCACACTGCAAATGTCCACGAGGTAACCAGACTGTGTTCCACTCAAGACGTCGCCTGGCCCTGTGTCAAATGACACAGAGCCCCAAAGGCAGGGTTTTTCCACAAGCCATGTACACTACACAGATAGCTTGTTTCACCCAATGAGTGATGGACACCTTGGAAACTGCTTCCCCCTTACGAGGACTGCAAAGAGGATAAACAAACGGTCCATTTTCCAAAACACCTCCGTCCGTTTAATGTATCACTACAGAATCCTACGGAGATCAAGCCTATGAAGTTGCCGATCCAACTTGGAGCCTCTGAGGTCAGAAAAGGTAGGCAGGGAAATTGACTGATTCAAGTGAAAATGCGACACACTTTAGGCAAAAACGACACAGGCCTCAAAATCACTTTCTCCTTGGTAAACTGTAGTAAAGGCTCTCTACATGACAGTGACTGAAGATCGGAGACCCTCCAAGCAGAACAAAGTGCCACCATTAAAACTGTCTTCCAGGTAAGGTTCCTTACGGATACCTGAGAGATGGGCTCAAATGCTGCCCCCGCCAGGACGTCCAGCACCAAATTCAGGTCCCTGGACAGAATCACTGGCCTCAAAGGTGGACCACATTAGTTTCACGGCCCAAAGAAATTGGATGACATCTTGATGCGCAGCCAGCAAGCACCCCTGTACTCTGCCTTGATAACAGGCTATTGCTGTCACTTGTACCTCCAAAGAATTGAGGGCCAAACCTTTCTCCAGGCCACACTGAAGGAACAACAAAATGTCTGGGAGAGAGCAAGCAAAAGGGCTCACGTCCTTGTCCGTGCACCACACCTCGAATATACGCCACACCCAGACATAAGCAAACATGGAGGAACACTTTCTGGACCTCAGCATGGTAGAAATTACTTCGGGCAAGTAGCCCCAGCGACACAGCCTTGCCCTCTCAAGAGCCAGCCATAAGCGTGAATCGATCTACCTGCTGCATAAGAACTGGCCTCTGAGCTAACAGATTGATCCTGGTGGGCAACCGACAAGGGCCATTGATCAGGAGACAAGCGAGATCTGCATACCACAGCCTGTGAAGATAAGCCTCCATAAGATTCAACAAGCACAGGAACTCATCCCGTCTTACCTGCAAGGTCTCCATGCAGAAGCGAGACATCCTCAATGACTGGTTTATGTGCCTGAGATCAAGGATGGGCTGAAACACCCTCTCTTTCCTGGGTACCACAAAATAAATGGAGCATCGACCGGATCCATACTGATCTCATGGTACTGATATCACTGCCTCCGGTTGTACCAATCGCCAAAGACTGGAGCATACTGCTTCACGCTTTTCCGGAGCCCTGTAAAGCAAGGCTACAAAGGCATCGGCAAGAGATCTTCAAACTCCAGCACATAACCTTTGCGGATAAATCTCCAACCCACTGGTTGGTCATGATGGTAGCCCAGACGGAATAAAATTGCTGTAACAGACCCCTAACTGTCACTTCCGCCTGGGCCCGCCTGGCTTCATTGGGGCTTCTTAGTCAGGGCCTGTTGGGAAGCATTAATAGCCTTGACCAAAGCCTCGGGAGCCCCGAAAGGGCTGCCCCTCATGGGTCCATAGAGACCACTCTGATAAGGAGCAAACCACAACGCCCAGAATCTCTGAAATTCTCTGGCCTGTCCTCTTTGTGGGCCTCCCAGTTTCGGACCCTTAGGGAGATCTTCCGGCAGGCGCCCTCCTTTGAAATCGCCCAAGTTCTTCACAATCTTGTCCAGTGCTTCCCCAAAGGAGGAGTTGCCCTTGTAGGGGAGTTTACAGAATCTGAATTTGGACAAGGCATCTGCCACCCAGTTACATAGCCACAGAAATTGTCACGCCACAATCACCGAGGCCATGGTCTTAGATGACCACTGAACCAAATAATAGAAGGCGTCTGCCATGTAAGCTATGGCTGACTCCAGCTTAGCCCCCTCCGACTCAGTTTGTCCTTCCAGGTTGAGTGGAGCGAATCCCTGGAGCCAGCAAATGAAGGCCCTGGATACATAGGCCCCACAGATGGAGACCTGCAGCACCAGGTGCTAGAGTCAAAGGTCTGCCTAAGAAGCGACTCCAACTTCCGATCTTGTAGATCCTTAAGGGCCACCCCACCTTCCACGGGGATGGTGGTCTTCTTGGTCACCAATGAGACCACCGCATCCACCTTCAGCATCCGTAGAAGCTCCCGCTTCTCCAGCGGTATTGGATAAAGGCGCCCTATGGGACTGCTACCTCAAGGTAGCCTCTGGATACTCCCATTCTGATTCAATCATCTGCTTGATCACTCTATGGACCGGAAAGCACACCTGTGCTCTCTTAAACCCCTGAAGCAGGGGGTTTTCCAGCGGCTCCTCCACCCGAGCAAATGACTGCACAATATTCATCGTCGATAGAGCATGTCCAATAAACGCCCCTAGTTCCTCTCTATGAAAGATGCGGAACACATTTGGATCGTCCCCTGGGGAAATCTCACCTTCTTCTAGCTCTGGGGTACACGGATGCCCCTAGAGGTCTTCTCCAAATACGGGTGCATGGGGAATCATGAGTCATCCACTCGCCACCATCCTCTGTATTTTTCTCCCTCCCGGGAAGTACCTTTCTCAGGGGTCACCTTCCAGCAGTGCATCCTTAACTGGGAAAGCAGGGAGCTTTCTGGGAGGATCAACAGGAGCTGCCTGCTTCCTTTTCAGACACTAGGCCTTATGCATTGAAAGGATAAAATCAGGAGGAAAAACACAAAACCGGACAAGCACTTCCTGCAGTGCTGGAACTACTGGCTGAGATGCTGAGCTCACCGCCTTTGCCTCCTCCACTTTTCCACCGCTTCTCTTTCTGAGCAGAGGAAATGGCTGCCACAACTGACATGGCCAGGGTTCCCGCCAAAACCGCAGGCCTTGATGACTCCCTCCCCCCACCCCACCCCCCCGGTGCTGCACTCTCCTTCTCCACAGTCCCGGCCGCAATCCCCTGCAGCACGAAATTATTCCAACGCACACAGGAGTGGCAAAAACCTGCTGCCGCCAAGCCGCGGCGTCCCCCGCACAGAGAACAAGAAAACGAAACTAGGAGCATGCACGTGCGCTGCAGAGGGACACGCCTTGAGCCGACTAAGAGCAGAGGAAGAGAAGGCTACTCATTTAGTGCAATGTCCACAATCAGCCTCCCGCGGCCCCTTCGGAACGAGGGGGAACCCTTCAGGCCGCCGGAGAGAGTCACACTGGGTCTTCTCCGATGTTTTTTTTTGTTCTGTTTTTTTTTTTTTAACACGTTAAGTGGGGTTCACCAGCCTGGGGGGATAGACAGAGTCACTGCAGCAAGCAGGCTCAGCCTACCCCGCTGGGAAGAAGTGTGGGGGGGAGGGGAGGGACCTGGGGCTCCCATGTATACACCCCTGGGCAGTTTGTGGTCCTCGGAGATCCCTGGTAAGGAGCAGGCCCTGCCCCTACTGCCCACTCTGCTCCCCTATCCTGGAGGGGGCTGGGGTGCTCCCAGCCTTTTTCGCTACCTGTCTCTGGAACAGATGCTCTACCAGAGCAATTATGGGTTCTTCAAGGAAAACGCATCATAATATATATTATTTATTTATTTTAAGTTTTTCCCCCTTATACTCTATGGGGTATCTTTACTAAACCGCGGTAGCAGACTCCATGCGATATCGGAGCCGCGGCCCCACTGAAATCAATGAGGCTGCGGCTCATATCACACGGAGGCTGCTATCACGGTTTAGTAAACATACCCCCAATAACTTCTACTTTCCAAATCTTCCCTTCAGGTAGTCCAATGGATAGGAGCTCTTCCCCAGCTGCTAAGAGCTGATAGACTGGAGCTGTAGGGGGAACTCTTAAACTGGATCAGCAAGACTCTGTCATGATCAGTCCTCAGCTGCTGTAGAGGGCTGACAACCCATACGTAACTGGAGGGACGATAAGGACATAACCACCATAGATACAATACTGGAAAGCAGGCCCAGAGAAGGGTTCTTAATAAGATGAGCTGGCAGAGATTTGGGGAGGTTTCTGAGAAGATAAAATTAGACCTAGACCTAAAGTGAGTGAAGCTTTGAGACAGATCACATTATTGGGACAAGATGGTCTGAGGACTTTAGGTAATTGGTCTGGAAAAGGCCAACCTGTGAGTGATTAAAGAGCTCTCCAGAGGAGCTTGTGACAGGGTCTCTGCTCATTCCACTCTTCAGCTCAGCAGTTTTACATGAGTCCCTCTTAGTACTGACTCACCCGAGTAGCTGCTTTTCCCAGTCTCTCTTTCCTCTGATCCTGGCTCAGCCCTGATGTACGGCTCTTCCCCTCGTTCAATGTGCGATACAATATCAGGGGTGACAGTCAAAGAACCTGCTCCTGAGATAAAAACATTGCATTAGCTTCCCTACAATCAATCTAGGTTTGACCCACCCAAATTCAGGACTTTAAATTACTAAGATAAAGATATTCACTGACTTGAGTAAACAGAAATAATGAAATCCTTGGTTAATCAGGAACAGGTCAGAATACTTACAAAAAAACCTATATAAATCTGCTGTATGTATCATGTTTATATCATCCCTCTCTCTCTGAATAGTGCATTACATATCAGTCTCATTTCCATATGCTTGAATCTGATTATCCTTTAAACAATCTGCAAATCTGCTTCATTCTTTAACAGCAAAAAACACTCGTATATATTGTTTGACAGGCAAAACACTACCTCAGTACATAACATACAAAGTGCCTTTCTGGGTCAGACCAAGGTCCATCAAGCCCAGTATCCCGTTTCCAATAGTGGCCAATACAGGTCACAAGTACCTGGAAGGTTCCCAAAAAGGTATACGGATTCCACAATGCTTATTCCGGAGTAAGCAGTGGATTTCCCTGGTCCTCTTTAATAATAGTTTATGGTCTTTTCCTCCAGGAACTTATCCAAACCTTCTTTAAACCCAGCTATACTAACAGCTTTTACTACATCCTCTGGTAACGAATTTCAGAGTTTGATTACTCGAGTGCAAAAATATTTTTCTCATTAGTCCTAAATGGGCTACACTGTAGCTTCATTAAGTTTCCCCTAGTCTTTCTACATTTTGAAGGAGTAAATAACCGATTTATGTTTACCCATTCCACTCCATTCATTAATTTATAGACCTCTATTATATCTCCCCTCAGCCGTCTCTTTTCCAGGTTGAAGAGCCCTAACCCTCATAGGGGTATCCTTGCATCCTCTTTACAATTTTGGTTGCTCTTCTCTGTACCCTTTCTAATTCTGCTGTATCCTTTTAAAGATATGGCAACCAGAACTGCACTGTGGCAGTCAGCTATCCTGAGAGTGGGGGAGATGAGAAGCATAACGAATTCACCCTAGTTAAGGGTCCCCTTCTAGGAGTGCAGGGAGAGAAAGCCACAGCCAGGTTTCAAAGACAGAAAACCCCCAGCTGGAACAGGTTTCAGCCAATGACTGATAAAGTAAGAAAGAGGGATTGCAAGCACGAGGACCAAAGCCCTTACTTTAACAAGTACACTGATTATTCTAATATCAGAAGGCAGGGGGGATTACCAACACTTGGGAAAGAAAGAGGTGGGGTTAAGACCCTGGAGGTATAAGCCTGGGTTAGATTATGCAGAGGGAGGGAGACGAGAAGGAGAGCAGCCGGGACAGAAGCAGAGAGAAAGAGTGGATTCTTGGAGAAGAGCTGAGCTACCCAGAGCTGAGAGCTGAATTCCCTGCAACAGGTTGGCAACAGAGGTGGGCGCCAGGAAGTGAAGAAGCTTTCAGACCACCAGAGAGGTTGTCAGCTGAGCAGTCTGACCAGGTCTGTGAGTCAGAACCCATGCAGTTGGGAGAACCAGTGTCAGAGTTGGGGGGAAGAAGATTGCTTTATGGATTGCTCTCTATGCCAAGCTCTAGACAGGAGGTCTTGAGGAAAAGCTAGCCCTGAAAGAAGTAATTCTCCTTGGAAGTTAACCATATGGCAGAAGCAGTGTGGAGGTAAATTCCTGTCTGTTTTAAAAGGTAAATTTACTGCAACGTAAGCTTGATCAGGAAGCTCTGATTCATGCTTGTTTGTCACCTGTGTTTGAAATGTGCAACGGCAAGAAAAGCCAAGTTAGCTGCTATAAGAGTTTTTGCTTGCTCCTCTCCTATATGAAAAGCCTGCTAAGAGTTTTGATATCAGCTTGGAATGTTTGTTTTGTTCTAAGTTTGGTTTCACGTAGAAATGCAGCCTAGAGAGGTTTTTTTTGAGGCTGGCAAAAACCAAACTGCTGTAGAAGAATTAAGCCTGAATTTTACTTTATGCTCTGATTAACAAGGACTAAATAGGAAAGTGGCAGCCTAGTTTCTAAAGGCAATTGCTTCTGCAAATAAGAGGACTTTAAAAAGCCATTTCTGAGTTCTTTTGGTTTGTTTGCCATTATTTGCTGTACCTTAAGCAAATCCTACAGTTGTAATCCTGTAAATTCCTTGAACCTGCTGTGTTTTGTGTTATGGAAATAAACTTTCTGTTACAAACCTTACCCTCGGTTACCTCAACTACAAACCTTCTACTTAAAGCACCAACATATTTTTAGCAGTACTACACTTCCCAAAAAACCAACACGAAGAAATAGGCTGCTAGGAGCTGATAGAAGAAGGAATCCTCACCACCACGCCCCTCGACCACTAGAGGCAAGTGGCTTCGGGCGTTGTGCTTGTGACAGCACACAATATTCAAGGTGCAGTCACACCATGTGACGATACAGAGGCATTATAATATCCTTGGTTTTGTTCTCCATTCCTTTCCTTATGATTCCTAGGATTCCATTTGCTTTCTTGGCCACCGCTGCACACTAGGCAGAGGGTTTCAACGTATTATCCACCATGATGCCTAAATTCTTTTCCTGTGTGGTGATTCCTAAATGTGAAACCTTGCATTGTGTAACCATAGTTTGGGTTGTTCTTCCCTAAGTGCATAAACTTTGCACTTGTTCACACTAAATTTCATCTGCTGGAGCTTCCGATGACATCAGTGAGCCTGATGGATGCAGCTTAGAGGAACTCTGTCTAAACCCCATGATTAAAGCTATAAATAGAGCTACAACAGTGCCAGCTTTTGTGCTTACTGGCCACATACAACGACTATAATATGCTGCATCAGCAATCAAACACCCCCCCCTAGCCGTAGCCTTGTAAGCCTCCCACACTATAGACACAGCTACCTCTGAGATGGCATGGATCTCAAAGTACTCCTGTATAAAGGCCTCATGCTTTTGAGCTGCTTCCGAACGCATCAGAAAGCTACAATGCAGAGCCTACTGCCGCATGGAAATTCCCCGATCCTGGTCTACAAAAGCCACCCAACAAGGCGCATGATCAGATCAAGTGATCGGCCCAATCTCTGCTCCCCATACCTGCTCCATCAGTCACCTATCAAATAGTAAATAGGCAATTCAAGTATGGACCTGGTGCACCAGGGAATAAAAGGTATATCCACGTTGGCCAGGGTGGAAATCCCTCCATACATCTTGCAGATCTAAATCCTTCAAAACACACATCATAGCCCTAGTACCCACCCCCCCTCCCCAAACATGAGCTACCCTGCCCAGTGGAGTCCACCAATGGGCACATGCACCCATTGCAGTTCCCCACTTAAGATCAGCTTACCCGTGGCAAATGCAGCAAGATTGGCCCTAAGGTCTTAAACTTTTTTAAACTGTCCCGCATTGGGGGAATATGTATTAGCAATGGTATATAGTTCTCCACTCAGAAACATTCAAGCAAGAACAACCACCGCCCGTCCCTCTGAACTCCCTCTACCACATATTGGAGAATGTTTCGTAGCAATATTGCCATCCCACATTTTTTTCCGCCCTTTATTATTCGCTGTCACCCACACTTCCCCATATGACTCCCTCCTTAACCAGGGCCCAGTCTGTGTGTGGTAACTAGAATACTCTTTATTAATTGATTCTTCACCAGGGGTACAATTGATCAGTCCTACTTGGGGAATTGATAGCCAAACCTAAAAGAGTATTCTAGTTACCATGCACAGACTGGACCTTGGTTACTTTATGTGGTATAGTGCTTTTTGGTTGGACCTCTCCTTAACCAGGCCAGACATCCCAGTCAGAGATGGGCTTCTTGCAAAAGGATCATATTACCCCCCAAATGCTGTAATTCTTTAAACAAGAGGAATCGCTTATGTGGGGAGTTCAGCCCCTTGACATTAAAGGAGATAACCCTCAACACCAAACCTCAGTCTCCTCCCCCCTCCCCTCCAAGAGAGAGCCGGATGCCTTGTCAACTAGTACAGTCACACACCCACGCACACAAAAGTACCACCTTGCTGGCTTCAGCACACGCATACAGTACCATCAAACCCCACAATCCAGTCAGTCAGTCAGTCTCCCCCACCTATTCTTCCCTCCCCACCCCCTCCATCTCCCACATCCCTCCCCTGCTCCCCCTCCTGTCCCTCATCCAGATCGCCTGCCCACTGGCTAGGCTCAAGAAAGTAGCCCATCTCACCCCACCAGGCCAACCAAGGTGCCACCTCCACCCTTTGAGCAGCATTATTTCCCAATTTTTGTGTCAACCCAGATTCACTGTTCTCGCCACCCCTGGCCATTACCCAAACTAACAGTGAACCACCCAAACAAATATCAAACTAACATCGCAGGTGTCAAGCACTGAGACACCACCCACCGTGCTCACACACCTATGTGAGGCTATGCTACAAGTGTGAGCTCTCACCGTACATACAGCCTCAGTGGTGTACACACGATGCTAACACCTTCATCAAATATTCACATGGTTACCAGCAGCCCTCACAGTATGCTATTGCAAAGTATTCCAGGCCTTTTCACGCTCACTTGCGATTCCCACCAACTTTAATCCATTTAGGCTGGGTTGGCTGCGTGTTCTGCGGGTCAAGAAGAGTCATTGTTGACCAGCCCCTCCATAGGCAATGCTCGCCAGGCTTCTGTGACATCCTTTATTTATTATTTATTTATTACATGCACTTATATACCGTGCTATTTTCCATCAGTGCAGTTTACATAGAACCAATTAAATACACATCTCAAAACAGTCGATTTGTGTTTACAATTAACAGGCGACAGAACTTGGAATAGACAACAAGGGGTAACTATTTACAACTGTACAGAAAGAGCAGGCTGAACGTCTGTTTGACGTGGTTAGTTTACTGATGAGGCATTTGAGGTGCTGTCATCCGGGTAGTGCGCAAGGAAAAGGTGATATTTCAGAGCTTTCCTAAACTGCGTTAAATTAGTGATTGCCCGTATACTGGGAGGGAGGCTGTTCCAGCATTTTGGTGCAGGGAATTTGCACTGATCCTCTTGCCAGCCAGCATAAAGTTCATCTGGCAGGGGAATGACCGAGCATACCAGACCTGCTCCTTGAGCAACACCTCAATTACCGGCTTCAATTTATGTCGCTGTGCCAAAGTAAAAGCAGAGAGATCTCAATAGAAGGCGATATCCATTCCCTGATACTGCAGATGTTTAATCGCCCATCCCTGCTGCAATATGAACTCAGCATTCTGGTAGCAAAGGAAAAGCACGAGGAGGTCCCTTGGCTTGTTGCCCGAAGGTTTGCACAGTGCCCAGTGTGCCTGCTTGATGTCCATGTTCTCCACATGTGCCACCCCATCATGGCCCACCATAAAGGACTTGCAAATGTCACACACCTGTGCCCTCAGACACCCCCCATATACAGACAGTATTTCTCCAGCTTCTGTTCTCTAAGTCATCAAGTTTAGATTCAGTTCCAGCGCCTGCACTTTATGCCGGTCCACTGTGCATTGTAGTTCCATCAAAGCTCCGCCTGCTCCTCCAATTTAGTCTCTGTTTCCTCCATGCGCTCACCCAATTCATGGATGTCAGCATGTATGTCCGTGACTTTGGCTGAGATATCGTCACGCATGGCCGAGAACTCTGCTGCCATATCCTTAAAGTAACGACAAAACTCGTGCTTCAGCAAAGCCTGCTCTGGTACAAGGTCCACTGCCCACTCGTTACTGCTGCTCTCCTCGGCACTTGACCACGCCAAGGCAACACTCACAGGGGAGGCTGCATGGGTGTCCGTCTGGCCCTGCAATCCTTGGAACGCCGATGACTTCCAATGGCTTTCCAGGCCTTTGTTTTTTTGCCACCATCCTCCACAGTACTATCCGATCATGTGCTCGCCGTTGGGGCAGCTTTTGTTTGCGGTGGGTACAGAAGCTAAGCCCTAAGTCGCCATTAGCCAGACTGATGTCACTCTCTCCCCAAGATAGTATTTTTAAATGTCGTCCATGCTTGAAGTAAACCTTTAATCTTTGCAGCTGCTCCTTTTAGCTTTTCTTAACTATTTTTCTCAGTTTATCATAGTCTCCCTTTTAAAAGTTAAAAGGCAGTACTATGGATTTCCTTGTCATCTTTCTTCCATTTATTAAATCAAATGCGACCATGCTATAATCACTATTGCCAAGTGGCCCTAACACTTATCTCTTGCACCAGATCCTGTGTTCCACTAAGGACTACACAAACCTACTGGAATCCTGATCTCCATCCCTATCCCTATTGTTTACTTTCCATGTACAGCAGACTGCCTCCTGAGGCCTCCGTCATCTGTTGGTAAGCTGTAAACCGCTTTGAATGGTAGAAAGCTGGTACAAAGGTAAGTTTAAATCAATCAATCCCTACTTTGTTCAAGCAGCGCCTGCCTCTTCCCGGAAAGATCAGGGGGAGATTGGACTGGTGGCTACAGACTCGCCCACTGATGGATGGAATGCACTTAGAGGCACCGGACTGGGTTACCACTGATGCTAGCCTACTGGGCTGGGAAGCCTCTAGCAGGGGCACTCATCAGCTCAGGAGGCCTCCTCACTGATCAGCAGGCTGGAGGACAGGGTGATTCATCTGGCCCTGGAAAGGTGTGCGCCCTCCTGGGGAACAGGCAATCTGAGCGTTCTCGGACAATGACACGGCCATGGCATACGTCAAGAAGCAAGGTGGTGGCTTCCAGTTTGACCATCATGGAGAGCAGACGTGTTTGAGCGCACACAGTTTGCAGCACTTTGCCGTATCCCCCAGGCAAAACTGCCCCCATATTAACCAGAATGCTGAAAATGATCAAGCCGAAGACAGCAGCAGTGATTCGGGATCTTTATGCTGCCAAGGCTTGAGGGAGTAGCATTCCCAACAGCGGTGAGCAGACCCAAACATCTCCCATGTCCTTGACTGGGAGCAGAGACATAATAACATAAGATATGCCATACTGGGTCAGACCGAGGTCCATCAAGCCCAGTATCCTGTTAACAACAGTGGCCAATCTAGGTCATACGTACCTAGCAATATCCCCAAAAGACACAGGTTCCACAATGCTTGTACTGGGTCAAGCATTGATTATCCTGGGTCCTTTTTTAATAGTGGTTTATGGACCTTTCCGACAGGAACTTGTCCAAACCTTTTTTAAACCCAGCTACACTAACAGCCCTTACTACATCCTCCGGTAACAAATTCCAGAGTTTGATTACACGTTGAGTGAAAAAATATTTTCTCTTATTTGTCTTAAATAGTTTACCCTGTAGCTTCATTGCATGTCCCCTAGTCTTTCTATAGTCTGATAGCGTAAACAATTGATCCCCGTTTACCCACATGTAGTGGATGGAGAGCAACCCATCACCGATCTAATGACTGTTTTGACAGAGATTAGAGACTCGAAAAAAAGAGATAGTGGATAAAGTTTTGTCTAAGATAGAAGAAAAATTCACAACGAAAGGAATTCATTTGGAAGAAGTGGAGGCCTAAATTAGCAAAATAGAAGATGCCCAGAATCACTTGCAGCACTCAGTGGCCTCCCTGCAAGAATAAGTGGGTTGGCTGCAATCAAAGGCCAAGGACCTAGAAAACGCCACTCTAATCTGAGATTCTTTGAAGTCCCAGAGGGAACTGAGGGTGGAGATGCCATAGCCTTTGTCAGAGGCCTCTTGGAAACCTGTTTTCCTGGTTGTCCATCTCTAGTGCCTTATGAGGTGGAAAGAGCCCACAGAGAACAACGGGCATGCCCATATCCCAAAGCACAGCCCCGGGCCTTTGTGGTAAAGCTCCTTAGGTTTCAAGATTGGGAATACATTATTCAGGCAGCAAGGAGGACTGGATTCGTGACCTACCAAAACTCAAAAATATTCATTTTCCCAGATGTGGCAGCTGAGACCATCCAATGGAGAAAAGAATTGCTAAAAATAAAAACCTCTTTGGCCCAGCAAGGGATACAAATAGCAGTTTGGTATCCCGCTAGACTCACAATGATGGTGAATGGAGCAAGAAAATTTTTCCAGTCTCCAGAGGCCTTAGAAAAATATCTAAAAACAGCTGGAACTAAGGAGGCGCTGGGCCAGCAGGAGGGGCACCAAAAATCACAGCTCCAAGCGACACATGAGAACAGGCTCCACAGAACAAGAATGACAAGGAGATTGATGGCAGGCTTGCGGAAGACGCAGGAGCTCCTGACTGACACCCAGTGTCATGCATCCCCAGAGGAGACCCGGGACAAGGAACAAGCATCATAGGCAGAAATCACCACTTGAAACAAACGGTTGCTTGGGACAGCTTTGGTAAAAGGCGATTACAGGAACACTTCAGCTGAAGTAAGACATTGGGACCACCAGGGGAAAAACAGAGCTCTTGGATGGCTATTCTGTTCCCAGACACCCATGTAAGAGAATGGGGAAAAAGAGGGGTAGATAGTACGGGGGAGAGGGGTACGGGATGAAGTACGGGGACAGGGGAGTAAGGGAATGTGTGGACCGGGGTAAAGGGGGTGGAATGCATAGATGAGTCAATTGAGGTTCAAAACTACAAACTGAGTAGAAGAAAACATGGGGTAAATGGGTTTGATATGTGTTTATGTTTGAAAGTTGTTACTTTAACAATTGTTAAATTTGAATGCTCGGTGGCGCTACACTGCGGCAGGGACTTGGGTGGGAGGATAGATAAACAACTCAATGGTCGGCTTTAAAAAGGTTGCCTCTCTCAATGTATGGGGAATTAAAAGCCCTATAAAATGGAAAAGGATACTGGCAAATTTGGCTTAGACTCAGGCCGATGTGGCTCTATTACAAGAGACATACCTTACCAGATCTAAGCACGAGAAAATAAAGGGTCAGGGCTATGGACTTGTATGTTGCTCCCCCTACAACTCAAAAAGGGGTTGTGGCCATTCTTATCCAGAAAAGAGTACCCTTCATATCCTATACTGGGGAAGATCACCAAGGAAGAGTGGTTTGGGTGAGGGGAAGGGTAGACCAAGACGAAGTGTCCCTCCTAAATATTTATGCCCCGAACGGGGACAAGGGTTCATTTTTCAAGACCTGGCTGCAGGAATTCCAAAAGGAGGCAAAAGGGGACCTAAACTGCACTCTAAGGGAAGAGGACAGGTCCAAATATCAAGCACAGATGGGAGGGACGGGAGCTGAGAAAGTATGAAGCAATGGGATGTAGAAGACATATGGCAAGTGGAAAATAGGGGCTGCAGTGAATATACATGCTGCTTGTCTCGCACTGGCACCTATTCCAGAATAGATTATTTCTCGGGGAGACGGGATCAGCTTGTAATATTAGAAAAAGTGAAGATTCACCCTATTATAATATCTGACCAGAGTATGATCACAGGCTTCTGGTCCCCCTGAAGAGGGAGTCCCGGGAGAGTTTAAAGGACATGGAGAGCAAATGTCTCACTGCTACAGACTGAGAAAATATTCTCTCTATGACTGCTGCAGTTTCGTGAGTATCTGAGACTGAATGACACAGGGGAACTGGCGGATGGGGTCTTGTGGGATGCAGGGAAAGCTTATATGAGAAGGATACTAATCCAGATGGGAGCACAGAGAAAGCGAGAGAGGGAGAAAGAAAGGAAGCAACTGCAAGAAGAACTAGGCAGGTGACAGAAAGAACACAGTCAAATGGGGGAAAAGTGGTTATATCAATGATTAATTCAGACCAAGACTAAAGTGAACCCCATAGATAAAGACCATATGATACACTTAATACAGCCACCAAACGAATGTATATGGAGGGTGGCAATGGCAATAGGGCCAGCAAGTTCTTGGCCTCAAAATTACGGAAAAAAGAAGGGAAGCGTACCTGGTAGTGAAAATTAAGACCCAAGAAAGGCAACAGGTGGTCTTCAATACAGAGCTCTGTGCAACCTTCCGCTCTGTTTTACGAGCAGCTATACCAAATGGAGGGGGAGGCCCCCCTGAAAGGATAGCCGCTTTCCAGCGGACACTGATCTACCCAGAATAGGAGAGGAAGAGTAGGCAACTCTAAGGGGACCCACCCATAAGCAATGAAGAAGTAATTTGAGCAATTAAGACGCTGTCCAAGGGGAAGACAGCAGGCGGGGATGGTTTCCCAGCAGATTATTAATCACAGGTTGGGGGAGGAGATGGCCCCTACCCTAGCTCGCCATTTTTCAGGATTTCTGATCAGTAAACCCATACCCACTTCAATGACCTAGGCCAACACTATAGTCCTACCAAAGGAGGGGAGGCTGCCTGACCAATGTGGAAGCTACCGCCCTATTGCCCTCATGAATAGTGATGCTAAACTATTTGCAAAGATCCTAGCACCGAGACTGGAGCGGATACTACAGAGATTGATCCACCCAGACCAAACAGGCTTCATTAGTGGATGTCTCAACTCGAATAATATTAGGGGGGCTATCAACCTGATCCACCTTCTCAAGACCAAAAAAGGGAGCCCACGCTATGTATTGCACTAGATTCAGAAAAATCCTTTGACAGGATGGAATGGGCATTCCTGTTCACCATAATAGAAAAGCTGGGGTTGGGGGACTGGTTCATACAGGGGATTAAGGCTCTATATGAAGCCCTGTTGGACCATATTTTAGTAAACAACCAGCAGTCAGCAGTATTTGGGCTACAAGAGGAACTCGACAGGGTGCCCATTCTCCCCAGTGTTATTCACTATAGTCATAGAGGTGTTCACGGCCTGTATACGCGTGCACCCAGGGATCTTCCCAGTGAGAGTCGGGCATATTTTACACAAGATTCTGCTGTACAAAAGACGACATGTTGATCTTTATGACCTGCCCGAATGAGTCCATCCCAGCCCTGTTAGCAGAAATTGACAATTTTGCCCAAGTCTCAGGCTTCAAAATCAACCTCACTAAAACAGACGCTCTGGAATTAGGGGGCCTTAAACAAGGGGACTTGCCACACTTTCCCTTTCATTGGGCACTTTATTCAGCACTTAAGTATCTAGGAGTTCAGATCTCTGAGGATCCTGCCGAGTTATATGCTTTAAATTATGGCCTACTGTTGTCTAAACTGAATGGCGACCTAAATAGCTTATCTGCACTCCACCTTAGCTGGCTGGGCAGACTGCAGCACTAAAAAGGAATATAATCCCCACATTTCTTTTCCTTTTCTCACAATTTCCCATCACCCTATCCCTGTCAGTTCTGAAGAAGTGGGAACAGAGGCTTGTTCGCTTTGTTTGGAGGGGAAAGAAGACTCTACCGCTCTAAGAAACAAGAGAGGGATCTGATTCCCAGCGCTCCAATGCTATGACAGAGCAGCCCTACTCCGGGCACTTAGAGGGCACTACTTATGGCTACCAGAGGGCCTATGGGTGGACACAAAGAGCGCTGTTGCACCCAAAATCCATTTTTGAATGGCTAGAGGAGCGGCAGGGAAGATCGAGATCACGAGGAGCTATTACAAGGGCACCCCCTTCCTGGGATCACTCCGAAGGGTGTGCTAGATGGGGAAGAGAAGAGGGTGGTTCCCCATGTACAAATGAAGGTGGCCCTAAGCAGCGGACTATAACCCTTTTCAGACTGGAAATTCGGGGAGCTGCTCATCCACGGCAGGGAGCATGGCATAACCCATTTTTCAGATCTATTAGTAAAGGAAGGAATGATATCAATGCAAGAGCTAGAGCACAAGCTAGGACACAGAGCTCCCTTTTATCAATACTTTCAATTACAGTTTTTTGTCCTGCAAGATGGGAACCGGCCTCACTTTATAAGACCTAGCACCCCGATGGAGACAGCAATATGCAAGGGGCAGGGGATGAAAGTGATTCTATCAAAACTATATAGAGTACAGATGATGGAAGGGGAAAACGAAATGCCAGTTTCACCAGGCGGGGTGGCAGCAATGGTTAAAGGAAGATTATGGAGAGGATCCAGCGGGGGATTTATAGATACACATGGGTGACCTCGTGGAGACAAACACAATTTCAGATAATACACAGGATGTGTACAACATCCTCTTACAAATGCACTTGGCCTGGACCCGAGTCCGAGAAACACAGTGCTACTGGAGAGGATGTGGTCAGGAAGGGTCCTTCTATCACATGTGGTGGGACTATCCGATCATAGGTATTCATGCAGCTTTACCCACGAAAGAGAGGGGGGTGGAGGTCACTGATTACTCGGGGGGGAGGAGGGGGATACTTCTGGGAACTCTACTCCAGCCTCCCATGAGGAGGGGGGAAGATTTTCTCTAGGGTAAATTAATTCAGGCAGCCAGAGTGCCTACTGCCTGGAAATGGCGATCAGAGAGAGGGCCAACACAAGAAGATTGGTGACGCAGTAAAATTTTATAAACTAACCTATGAGCTACAGGGAAGGGAATGGATATTTCAGAAAATCTGGGATCCCTTCCTCGCTGGAAAACAGGTGGACAGCTCTACATCTGGTCCCCCGCTGCCTGCATTCTCCACCCCCACCCCCACAGCACAAGGACGGGTTTGAAGGGTAGTCGCTTCTATGCCACAGAGTAAGCAGCCACCAGCAAAAAAGTTTAAATTGTGTTTTAAATTTGCTAAAAATGATTTTTGACATGTTTAAAATATAAAAAGGAAGTTGAAAAATAATTTAGTTAACAGTGGAGGAGCTGATAAGAACATGAAGAGGAGAATGACACCCGAGGTAGCAGGATAACTTGCTACACAACCCATTATATTGACACTGGCGTCTCCAGCTGGTGGATTACGTGCTTAGGAAAGCCGACTGCTCAAAGATACGATGAACGATCAGACAGCTGGGGGAAGACGCCTTGCACCCATATTTATCTTGAACTCATACCGGATTCAAAGCTTGTTGTCTTGTATAGTTGCTGATGTATAGCCCACACTGTTTTGTTAAGTCATATGCTTTCTACTCCAAATAAAAAAATATCATACAAAAAAAAAAAGCAAGGTGGCACATGCAGTAATATAGTAGGCATAGAAGTGGCAGAGCTCTGCAGTTGGCAGCCTACATAGTGGGAGTTGACAACATGCAGGCTGATTTCTTGAGTTGGAACATCATGGATCAAGGTGAGTGGGAGCTAAGTCCTTGTGCGTTTATCCTCATCGTTTGGAAATGGAGTCTCCCAGTGTTTGATCCGATGGCCACCCAGGGGAATGCCAAGATGAAAAATCTCAGCCGTAGGAAGGATCCACAAGCGGCGAGGCTGGGTGCCCTTAAGCAAGGGTGGTCTCTTGGTGAGCTGGGTTCTGTAAAGAATTTGGTCTCACCCAGGCTTGGTCATTCTAATGGTGCCAGAGTGGCCAGGCATGACATGGTATGTGGATCTCTTGAGCCCTCTCCGATACCACAGGAGAGGGGATTCTGCGGCAGGGTCCTCTGGTCATGGAGGATCTCATTCCTTTCTTGCTTACAGTTTGGTCGTTGAAAGGCAAAAGTCTACATTGGGGTCTGGACAGTCTTCAAGAGGTGGGGTTCCTTTCAGGTCCTAGATGCCAGTAGGGCCTTCGTGCAGACTGGATTTGAGCAGGGTTTCTCTCTGAACTCCCTCGAGGTTCAGGTGGCAGCCATGAAATCCTTATTCTGCTCTTTACCACCTTTGTGTGTTACACTCATTTCCGCTTCGTTTATGCTGGTCTCCTGCTGTAAGCTCAACGAGAAGGGACTCTCTCATGCGCATATGTACAGCGCTGCGTATACCCCATAGGTGCCAGAAAGGGGTTGGTCATACAGGCCCTGGCCCGACCAACAATCGCAGCCAGCAGGCTGCCAGTGGGAATCCCATTCCCCGTGGGCAAACAGAAAGGGTCTTTGCCATGATCGTGGCTGGCAAGTAGCAGGCTGCCCATGGGGATTCCATCCCACCCCCGGCAGGCAGAAGAAAAGCTGCAATCACAGCAAAGGCCCTTCCTGTCTGCCCGCAGAAAATCAGATCCCCGTGAGCAGAACAGGCAGGGTCTCTGCCCACAAAGCAGAGCCAAGGTAGAGCTTGTGCCTTCCCAAAGAAAAAGCCCTTCCACCGCCCCTGGTATACCTTCTAGCTTTATAGAAATGTTAAGTAGTAGTAGTAATAGTAGTACCAGGGGAGAGTTTAGGGGGTCCCCTAGTGGCACGCCCTAAATTTGTCCCACTTCCTCAAAGGAGTGAAGCAGATCTGTTTTCCCTTGGCTCCAGTTGTTCCATGGTGGAATCTTTCTCTGGTGTTACAGGCACTGGAAGGCACCCCATTTAGGCCTCTCCAGCGGGTTTCTCTCAAGGATTTGCCCCCTATGGTGGTTTTCCTAATGGCTATGGTATCTGCTAAGTGAGTGTTGGAAATACAGGCCTTGTCCTGTAAAGATCCTTTTCTGCTGAACAGCCATCTTCTTGAGGATAGTGCCATCCTGTCTCCAAAAAATGCAGTCTTCCTTTAAGAAGATGGCGGCTCTGCTCTTCTTCTTAGAGAGCGATCTATAGAAAGACCCTCACTACATGTGTTGGGTGTGAGGAGAATGTTGGTGAAGTATCTGGAGATTACCGATTCCTTCCGCTGGTCAGATTAACTTTTTGTCCTGTTCAGTGGTTAAGGAAAGGACAGGTGGTGGCCAAGTCCTCAATTACCCATTGAATTAAGGAGTCTATTAGTTCGACCTGCCTCTTTTGTGGAAAAAAAGTGCCAGAAGGCAACTAAACCCACTCAACTAGGGTGCAAGCTTTTTTGTGGCTAAGTCTGTCTTGGTGTCAAGTGGGACAGGTTATGCATAGAGGTTGTCTCTGACCTTGCCTCACTTCCTCTAGTTGCATTGGCTGATGCCGGTATTGCAGCTTTCTTGTGTTCCAGCCCTTGCAGCCGACAATGCCCCTCTACTTTATTTTAAGACTCACTGAGCTACAAATGGACACAGCTGCTTCATTCTTTTGGCTGCTGCCATTGGGGGGTTTTGCTACCTGTTCCCCATGCCAAATTCTGCACAGCAAAGGCACCCTTCCCCCCCCCCCCTTTTAAAAAGGCCAGCTAATTCCCAGGCACCAGAAGCAAATTTCTAGTCGCCATGGCAAACTGATCCGTGGGATTTGTTGAGCCCTGACTTAGCTTAACCATAAAAACAACAGTCCTCAGTTTGGGACCATCAGCCAGGGCTCCTTCCAGAGCCTGCAGTAATGGGCCATCCATCCTACCCTCACTATAACCCCTGTGACATCCATTCTACCCTCGCTATAACCTACTGACAAACAGCCCCATGTGACATCGATTCTACCCACATTATACTCCCACCGACAAAGAAATGCATCATTGGCTCTTTATTCTCTAGTCATGTTGCTTCTCGTGCATGCTTATCACCGAGAAGAGGAAGTGACCACTGCGGCATTCACTCGCTTTGCTGAAATCAGTTCGCACCTGAAATCCCTGACGCTCGGACCCGCGGCTCCCTATATTCAGCGCGATTGATGCAGTTAAGCAGGTCTGACCTGGATATTTGCCGCTGAATATCTGCGGGTGCAATATGCTCCTGGGACGTTCCGGGGACAGCAGTAATAGTCAGCTGCTGCCCAGTTATCTCTCAAAATTCAGGCACGGTAAATACTGTCCTAACTTTCATCACCACAACTAACTGGGCAGCGGCTGGATATCGCCACTGTCCAGTTAGCTTCCATGTTGTTATCTGGTTGACCTGAATAATCGATGCCAGTGGCTGGATATGGGCCCAGCACTGAATATCCGAGTCTTAGGTTCAGCAGAGGCAGCTAATCACCATAGAGCGGCTAGTCCTTACCACGGAATACTGGGCCCGTGGTTATTATGATAGCCCAGAGCAGCTAAAAAAAAGTTACATTATTCTTTACCCAGTGAAATCAGGGTCTGATAATTCTCCTTCATCACATCCCTGTAAAGCTCCTTCTGCCAGTCTTCTAACTCCTCCCACTCCTCCTGGGAGAAATAGACGGCGACGTCCTCAAAGGCTACTGGGACCTGAAACACAAACCCGTCCACACTCAGCACCTTCTGCATCACGTCCATAGCATTGGGGGTCAGGAGGGCAAGGGAACAGTGTTCCATGCGTCTAAGTCGCAGGGAGAGAACAGTTACTAGTCTGCTGTGACATTCTCCAAAGCAGCAGGCACAAGCAAACACCGAATAATAACTGAAGAGCAACTGAAAGAGTTATATGAAGAGAGAGTGTGTGCGCTTCCACTAGCTAGAGATCTATCTACATACATGTACATGTGTGTGTGTGTGTATATATATATATATAAAGAAGTACATACTTACTGCAAACACTGGGAAGTTTAAAAGACATGTGGGAACACCCTGGTTTCCCCACTTACAATTATCTTATAATCCAGAGACTGAAATGATATATGCCGGGCATAAAGATCCCTACCCCCTGTGTTAGTCTGCCCTGGAGTGATCCTACAGGGGGGGGGGGGGGGACTAGAGATCTCTTATATGAGAGCTCGTAGGGAAGAGGTGAGAACAGGAGCTCTTCTCTCTGATAGAAAGAGAGGCTTAGTACCAGACGAGGCAGAAGGGGCTCAGCACAAGAGTTTTCTGGGATCCGAAAACTGCAGCCATTGTATTTACAAGTCAAAGCAGCTTACCACCACAAAAAAAAAAAAAAAAAAAAAAGAAATAAGAAAACATACAATAAAGATTTCATAAAATACAGCTTTCCTTTCCCACTCTCAGCTTTAATGGCTCCATCTGTCACCAATCTCATGAGTTCAGATTCCAACACACCTCACAGTCTGAAATCCAGAGCTTTAGGTTTGGTGTGAATAGACCGTCTTGGCTTTTTCAGGCCAGAGGAACAGTTATGCAATGGGAAACACATCTGATTATGGATCAGCTGGTTCTAAGTTCAACTCCTAGCTGGCTTGGTTCTTCCTTCTCTTTTAACCCTTCACCACACACGTGGGGTCATTTGACCCTGAGCCTTTTGTTATGTCAAATTACTTACTTATTTATTTCAGCCATGACTTAAAACTTCTGGTAGCTTCTCAATATTGACAGCCATTGAATTTCCCATAGTGTTATCATTTAATCAGAGCAGTAATTTTATGTTAACATTTTTATGGTGTGTTGTTAAGTGCCGTCGAGTCGGAGTCGACTCATGGCGACCCTCTGGATAGCTATCCTAAATTGTGTTCGATCTTCAGTCAGGCGGCTCATTGTTGACAGACTGGTACCCGTAGCTGCTGTTATTGTATCGATCCATCTCATTGCTGGCCTTCCTCTTTTGCGTTGACCTTCTATCTTGCCAAGCATGATGTCTTTCTCTAATGATCTCTCTCTCCGCATGATGTGTCCAAAGTATGAAAGTCAAAGTCTTGTCATCTGAGCTTCTAAAGAAAGCTTAGGTTTGATCTCCTCTAGTACAGACTGGTTTGTTCTTCGGGCAGTCCATGGTATACACAGTATTCGCCGCCAGCACGATAATTCAAAGGCATCAATTTTCTTCCTGTCTATCTTTTTCACTGTCCAGCTTTCACATCCATATGATGTTATTGAAAATACCATGGCTTGAACAAGTCGAATCTTTGTATGGAGAGAGACATCTCTGCTCTTGAGAATCTTATCTAGGTCTTTCATAGCCATTCTGCCAAGAGCAATGCGTCATCTGATTTCTTGACTGCTTGTTGCTTCTTTATTGATAGTTGATCCAAGTAGGTTAAAGTTGTTCACGATTTCAGTTTCTTCTCCTTCGACGATGAACCTGTTGATTATGCCAGTTGTCATGATCTTTGTCTTCTTTACATTAAGGTGCAGGCCCATTTTGAGACTATGTTCTTTGATTGTGAGAAGCAAATGTTTCAGATCATCTTCACTTTCCGCCAGTAATGTGGTATCATCAGCATAGCGAAGGTTGTTGATGAGTCTTACACCAATCTTCACACCTCTGTTGTCTTCATACAATCCTGCTTCTCTGATGATTTGTTCTGCATATAAATTAAATAGGTAGGGGGAAAGTATGCAGCCTTGTCTTACACCTTTGCTTATTTTAAACCATTCTGTTTCTCCTTGTTCCGTTCGAACTATTGCTTCTTGATCAATGTACAGATTGTGCAAGAGAACGATCAGGTGTTCTGGTATACCCATGCTTCTTAATGTGGCCCAGAGTTTCTCATGGTTTACACAGTCAAAAGCTTTGCTATAGTCGATAAAGCACAAATAGATATCCTTTTGGTATTCTTTAGTCTTTTCAAGGATCCATCTCACATTCGCAATGATGTCTCTCGTTCCTCGCCCTTTTCTGAACCCTGCTTGCACTTCAAGTAGTTCTCGTTCCAGGTATGATTGTAGTCTCTTTTGAATAATCTTCAGT
This sequence comes from Ichthyophis bannanicus, assembly GCA_033557465.1. Classification (NCBI taxonomy): domain Eukaryota; kingdom Metazoa; phylum Chordata; class Amphibia; order Gymnophiona; family Ichthyophiidae; genus Ichthyophis; species Ichthyophis bannanicus. The sequence continues at coordinate 160,696,380 of CM066031.1, read as the reverse complement.
AGAATTTTGCTGGCATGTGGGATCAGAGCGATTGTGCGATAATTTCCACAGTCAGTTGGATCACCTTTCTTTAGTACTGGTATAAACACAGATCTTTTCCAGTCAGTTGGCCATGATGCTGTCTTCCATATTTCTTGGCAGAGCCTTGTAAGTACGGTAACAGCTGCATCAGATTGCTGTAATACTTCTATGGGAATGCAATCAATGCCTGGTGCTTTGTTCTTTGATAAGGCTTTCAATGCTGCTTCAACTTCTTCTTTCATCACCAATGGTTCCAGATCATAAGGTACAGGTTGAAATGGCTGTTGGTCCACTTGATCTTTAGCATATAAAAACTCTGTATATTCCTTCCATCTTTTCTTGATCTTCTCAGCATCATTCAACATAGAACCTTGAGCATCTTGTAACATTCCAATTCGAGGCTGGAACTTTTTCTTTAACTCTCGTAGCTTTAGGAAAGCTGATCTTGTTCTTCCTCTAATAGTTTCTGCTTCTATTTCCTTGCATGCGTCATTGTAGTACTTTTCCTTGTCCTGTCTTGCTGCACATTGGAAATCTCTGTTGAGTTCTGTGATTGTCTTTCTTTCTCCTCTGGCTTTAGCTTCTCTGCGTTTCTGGGCAATTTTCAGAGTTTCTTCCGTCATCCATTTTTTCTTTTTTACCTTTTGTAGAGACTTTTCGCTTTCTTCCAACACAACCTTCTTGATGTCATTCCATAACTCTTCTGGAACTCTATCATTTGTATCTAAAGCAGCAAATCGATTTTGCAGGCAGTCTTTAAATTCCAGTGGTATATTCTCAAGGTCATATTTTGCTGCATTCATGAGTGGTTTGCTCTTTTTCAGCTTTAGCTTGAGTTTGCATACTAGTAGTTGATGATCTGTACCACAGTCAGCTCCAGGTTTTGTCTTTGTTGATGTTATAGAGCTTTTTCCATCGTTGACTTCCACAGATGTAGTCAATTTGATTTTTATACAATCCATTGGGTGAAGTCCATGTGTACAGTCTCTGCTTGTGTTGCTGGAAGAAGGTGTTCGAGATGAATAGATCGTTGGTCTTGCAGAATTCTATCAGTCTTTCTCCAGCTTCATTTCTGTTGCCAAGTCCATATTTTCCAACTACTTTGTCTTCTTCTTTGTTGCCAACCTTTGCATTCCAATCACCCATGACTATCAGGATATCCTGTTTGCATGTTCTGTCAATTTCAGCTTGTACTTGTTCATAGAACTCTTCAATTTCATTCTCTTCTGCAGCTGTTGTTGGGGCATATACTTGAATTATAGTTGTGTTGATAGGCATTCCTCGTAGACGAATAGAGATTAAGCGTTCGCTGACTGCATTGTATTTCATTACAGTTCTTGCAAGTTTCTTCTTTATTATAAATGCAACATCATTTTATGGTGTATATACCTATTATACACACCAGGGGTCAAATTGACCCCAGCTTAGCGAAACCAGTGTTGTCAGAATTCCTGTTTCAGGTTCATGTTGTAATTATTGTTAATTTGGCATTGCTAGGCTATTTCATCTGTAGGCTACTGTGATCTTCATGTGAAATTAAGGCGACATTTTTCAGCATTTGAGTTCATACCGGGCATGTGTTCGTACAGACCTATTCATTACTGTTATAGAAGTAACGGCGCTTTGCCGCCAACATTGTTTCTTTTTTCTGAGATTTGAGATATATTTGATTGGTAATAACAGTTATTATGATTTCAGTTATTTTATTGTTCCAAGAATTCTGAGTGAAATGAGTAGTAGTCGTCCTCGTCGTCTAACAAGCCAGGCTGTACTTCAGGCAGTATTAGCTGAACTTGAAAATGAATCATCAGAAGATGAAACAGGAATAGAAGGTGAAGACTCTGATGGTGAGCCAGACAATGTTGAACAAACTAGTGACTATGACGATCAAATTGAGGGACAGGAAGCACAGTACCTGGCACGTGATACTGCAGAGAATGAAGACAGTGCATCATCATCTGATGATGATGATCCACAACCAAGCAATAAAAATTAACTCAGGATTTTATAAACAGAAGAAATCAGGTAAAATCTACAATCTACATGTACTTACCTGGAATGGATATGACAGTTGATGAGCAACTGGTCAGCTTCAGAGACAAGTGAGGCTTTCGACAATACATTCCCACAAAGCCAGGAAAGTATGGAATAAAGATATTCTGGAACTGCGATGCAGAGACCAGCTATCCACTGAAAGGAGACGTTTATCTGGGGAAGCAACCAGGAGCAGTGGTCGAACTGAAGAAAGGAGTTGAAGTAGTGAAAAGATTGACTAGACATTGGTGGAAAACTGGCCGCAATGTTACATGTGATAATTTTTTTTACTGATGTAGGACTGGCTGAAGATCTTCTGATTCAACACCCTAGTTATTGGCACCATGAGAAAAAACAAAAAGCACATACCAGGTGAACTGCAGATTTCGCGGAGCAAGGAACTGTTTTCATCAGTTTGTTTTTTGCAAAGAGATCACACTAGTGAGTTATGTTCCAAAGAAAAACAAAACGGTCATTGTTTTGAGCAGCATGCATCATGACAAGGAGATAGACGAAAAGAAGCCTGAGATGATTCTGCACTATAATGCTACTAAATCTGGAGTAGACAATCTGGACAAGCTTGTGCATACATATACATGCAAACATGGCACTAGAAGATGGCCGTGCTGCCTGCTGATGAACATGTTCAATGTCGCTGGTGTGGCAGCTTACATAATTTGGGTGCAGCAAAAACCCGAATGGCAAACAGAGGTGTCCCACAAACGGCAACTGTTCCTAACAGAACTGGCAAGGGAGTTAGTTCTGCCACAGCAGACATTGTGATTGCAGAACCCAAGAACACTTCAGAAAGGGGTGCGGAACTGCATGCAACTACTTGGATTCAGTTTACCTGGTCCTACAGGCTGTGAATCCAGAGGGGCACCAGATCATCAGATAAGAAAACATCAAAATACTGCAAGCGATGTGGTACAGCCATATGCCCAGAACAATGCCAGCTGTTATGCAATGAATGTGCTGACTAAAAAGACACCTAGATGATTATACTAAGGGTGTCGAGACTTAATTACAATTAAGTGATAAACTGAAGTTAATAGTTAAAGACTAGTTTTATATCATAAACACTGAACATTTGTAAAACAGCAAAAACTGAGAACTGTTTTTAATAAATGCATTAAAATACCAATCCTATGTGGATGAAATTGTTCACGGTTTCTGGTCATTTACTGATGGGGGTCAATCTGACTCCAGGTGTGTAAAGTCGTCGGTAATTTAACGTGTGTGATGAAGGGTTAAAGTTCTCTCAGCAGTTACAGCCCAAAGTAAAAGCACTGAGAAGGAATAACCACACGGCGCAGCAGCGACATCCCCGAACACCTTGCTGAGCCAACTAGATGGAGCATGCTGGTTTTTATTAGTATTTACTATGATCCTATAAGCAGGAGTGTATTAATATCTAATACATTTCCCACTGCAAACTCATCCCAACCCAGTCCTTCAAGGAGAGCAAGAAAAATACCAAACACATCAGCCAATTGATCTCCCTACCCAAGGTTCTATAGAAAACCTCCCTGCTCTTACAGGACTCTGGTAAAACACTCAGAAGGGCCCTCCAAGGAGTAAAACATCTGAATTTGCCCCTTTGGGAGAAAACTGCATTTCTCCATTGGCTGACTTTCCCACACTGATGTAACTTGGCTGGGGGGGGGGGGGGAAGGAGCTGCTCTTCTGAGATGGAGAGGCATACTAACATAGTACATGATGGCAGATAAAGACCAGCATGGTCCATCCAGCAAGGTGGTCAGAGTGGTTGTAACCACTGCTCTATGCAAGTCACTCCCCCTCTATGCCTTTTTTAAGGGCTGTACCAGCCGCTCCACACCTGTGTTTAGGATTGTATGTTTATGTTTATGTTTATGTTTAATTTCATTTGATAAAAACTGCCTTTCAATGGCAAGCAAAGCGGTGTACAATAAAACCAAATTTAAAAGAAGGCCAAAGCCAATGAAGTGGAAAAGAATTACAATTTCTTGATAGAAAAGCAATAAAAACAAGAGAGACAAAACCAAAACATAAATGAGAGCAAGACACGAGGAAAGCAGAGGATAGGGCAAGTGGGATTCACACGAAAGGGGAGGGGACATCAAACGCCAAGGAAAAGAGGTGGGTTTTCAAATTTTGTTTGAATGTGGGGTGGTGAGGTTCCAGGCGGAGTGAAGAGGGGAGGGAATTCCAGAGGGCGGGGCCAGCAAAAAAGAAGGCAGAGGAACGAGTAGATTGTAAGTGGGCAAGGGAAGGGTAAGGCGGAAGGAGCGAGGGGTGTACCTAGGAGAGTGAAAAGAAAGAAGGTCTGTTAAGTATTGAGGGGTGCCTGTATGGAGAGCTTTATGAACCAGGATAAGAAGCTTGAAATGAGCACGGTGGGGAAGGGGCAACCAGTGGAGACGAAATAGTAGGGGTGTTATGTGATCACGGGGGGAAGAATGGGTGACAAGACGAGCAGCAGTATTCTGAATCCGTTGTAACCGGGACCGTTGGGATTTGGAAAGGCCGACGAAGATTGAGTTCGCGAAATCCACCCGTGACATAACCAGAGATAGCAACAAAGTGGTGAGAGCTGAAGGGGATAAGAAAGGGCGGACTGCACGGATTTGTCGGAGGAAGAAGAAGGAGGATTTGGTGACATGTGATATATGAGCATGGAAAGATAAGTCAGAATCAAAGTGAACCCCAAGATAACGAAATGAGGAGACTAGGGGAACAGGAGAGCCAGAGAAAGAGGGGGCCAGTGTAGGGCATGGATTGTTGTGAGAAAACCAGATAGCAATAGTCTTAGTGAGATTAAAGTGAAGGCAATTAAGCGTCAGCCAATTGTACACCCCCCCCCCCCTCCATACAGACCTTTAAATACTTAAAGAGTATCATATTTATTTTATTTATTTATTTAGTATACATTTGTATACCGCTACTTCCAGCGATTAGCAGCGGTTTGATTACAGATTGGAAATTGTCAAATCATGACAGGAAATTTTTGAGGTATAAACACATTGATTAGACAGGAAAGCACAGCACACAGAGAACTATTTTACAGGGAACATGCGCTATGGAGGGTTAAGTGGCTTGCCCAAGACCACAAGGAGCCCTGTGGGACTAGAAACCCCAGTCCTTCCGGCCCAAGGTTGCTGTCCTCTAGTGGGATTTGAACCCCCGACCTTCCGGCCCGAAGTACCTTGCCCCAACCACTAGGCCACTCCTCCACTCCATATCTCCCATGTCCCTCTTCTGCTCCAGGGTATATGTATTTAGGTCTTCAAGTCTCTTCATGGAGCTGCGCAAGAAGACCTAAATATGTATAACCTAGAGGAGAAGAGGGACAGGGGAAATATGATACAGATCTTTAAAAGGGTATTAATGAACAAACCAACCTTTTTCAAAGAAGGGGAAGCTGTAAAACTAGAGGGCATAACATGAAGCTCCAAGGGGGTAAACTGAAAGGCAACATCAGGAAATACGTTTTCACTGAAAGGGTGGTGGATGCTTGGAATGCCCTCCCGATGGAAGTGGTGGGGGCAAATACAGAGACGGGATTCAAAATGGCATGGGACAGACACAGTGGATCCCTTTATAGCAACAAATAAACTTAAGTGTTTCTTATATCTCAGCAAACAGAGAGGGCAGACCAGATGGACCATACTGCTCTTTATCTGCCATCATATACTATGGACCCGATTTTCAACAAGACACTGAGGTCTGCCATACCCGCAGAAAGTTACCAGTTCAGGAAGTGCTTGAATCGTGAGTCATGCACTGCCTGAACTGGGCAAGCAACGAAAATGCAGCACAAACCGAGCTCAGCGGCAGACACCCACCGTGGCATACACAGGTAAGCGCAGGACACATAACCCGGGCATTGCGCTCAAGTGATACCCATGTATGTGACCACAACATCAGCCAGAGAAGCAGGACGGCATGTATGCAGGAACCCGTGCATTGTCTGTCCGGCGTACCCATGCATAGATGACACCATCACGCAAGCTCCATGGGCTGCCTGTGCAAGAGCCCCCTGTAGCTGGGCGGATAGATACCAGCGGCATGGCAGCAAGGAGAAGTGTAAACTTGTCTTGATGAGAGCGGGAGCCTTGTCTGCTCCGTGCTGCAGCACGAGGGGGTCCTCTACCCCAGGGGGACCATCGACCAAATCTGCGGCTATCAACAGCCATATGGAGGAGCATCCAACTCCGGCTGCGCAGGTAAGGAGGCCACAATAGTCGGGGGAGGGGGCTGAGCACCATACTAGGCAGACACACCCTGAAAGACACAGCTGTGTGTCTGCACAGAGAGACGGGGCTGTGATGCCAAGCCACATGCTGGTGGCTGCCCCAATGTGTGCTATCAGGTGGTGGTGGGGGGACAGGCCATGTATTGGTACAGGTGCCAGCCCTGATTGTCCACAGTAGGGGGCATACCCACACACAGCAGGTGGTGAGGGTGCTGCACCCTCTGGTGGCAGTTGGTAGCAATGCCATAGGGCATGCACAGCAATGGTAATGCCTGGTGCAGGGGGAGCTGTGGTTGGGCCGGACACCACAGGGGACTCCGGCAGGCAGTGTGGATGCCCCAGACACCTGTCCCCTGGCGCAAGGGTCTGGGGGGGACCTGTGGCAGAAACCACATATGTATTGCTTGCCTGTCCCTGCAAGGAGCTCTGCCACCCATGGGTATGCCCCTGCCCCAAGGAAAGGGATGTCACCAGACCATGGCAGGATACAGGTGTGCACAGTAGGCAATATGGTAGTGCCCAACCGAGCTTATATGTGTCCCCCCCCCCCCAGAGAATAAGGCATGCGATGCACCCTCGAGGCCCTGAAGTACCACTTCCACACGTTGCACTGGAGTCAACCAAACCAGTTGCAGTGGATCAGGGAGCGGCTGGCAGCTGAGAAAGGTCAGTGGGGTACACAGTGACGCCGAGCAGATGCAGGGGGAGGCAGCCATAGCTGCCAGACTGGGACAAGCAGACCACCTGGTGGTGGACTCTCTCTGTATGCAATGATGGGAATTTGTTATGGGCAGCTGTGCCATCCCCCGGTGCCACCATCCGGTGTGTGCACCAGATGGCACACAAGATGTGGTGTGCACACACCTGGTTGGGGCATGGCACAGAAGGGCAGTGCAGGGGCAAACACCCCCCGGCGGTGGCCCAGGGGCACATTGTGCACCTGCCCATGCTGCCTCCTGTGCGTGTCCATCACCTGGGAGGACCAGCAGGGCACAGCTCAGCATGTAAGGGGGAGAACAGAACTGGCTGGAGGTGGGCAAAGGGAAGGGCATGCAGCGTGCACTGTGGGGGAGGCAGGTCCCTGTGGGCTGAAAGTGGGTTGGGCGATGCATGTTATGTCCTCTAGTTTTACAGCTGGCTCCAGGGGAACCCAGGACACTGCTGACCCACCTCACCGACCACCCAGGAGCAGCACCACCGGAACAGTCCAGCACCAGTACCACCAGCAGTGACAGGGACAAGGAGGAGTCGTCGTCGTCCAGCAACACCGCATCCGAGGACACCTTGTCAGAGGAGGAGGAGCAAAATGGGTAGGAAAAAAAAAAAGTATAAAAATATGGAGGATCCAAGATGCACAGGAGAGGAGTAAAAAAGTACTTGCAGTCATATTTGGCAGCTATATTTGCAGGAATAGCATTTTCCACATCAGGAGGTGCTATTGGTATTTAATTGTTAAAATCCTGAAAACAAAAGCCCTACACGTAATACAGATAGGGACAATAGTAGACGACAATCTAGGAAGAATATTTGGAAGCCCTTTTACAAAAGTGCAGTAAGAGTTATTGCATGAATCAGCACATGACTGCAGTAATAGTTTCTGCACTGGCATTACAGTTAATGTGAGTTAATTGCATATGGCAGAATGGGGCCAGTGTAAATAAGAACATAAGATATGCCATACTGGATCAGACTAAAGGTCCATCGAACCATTATCCTGTTTCCAACAGCTGCCAGTCCAGGTCACAAGATGTACACAGATTCCATGCTGCTTCCCCCAAGGATAAGCAGTGGATGTCACTGGTCCTCTTTAATAATGGTTGATGGACGCCAGGAACTTTTCCAAACCTCTTTTAAACCCAGCTACATTAGCAGCTTTAACTAAATCCTTTGGTAACAAATTCCAGAGTTCGATTACGCACCGAATGAAAAAAAATCTTTTCTTCAATTAGTCTTAAATGTGCTACATTGTAGCTTAATTGCGTGTCCCGACTTTCTACTTTTTGAAGGAGTAAACGACACACCTTTACCAATCTTTCCATACTAACTCATAATGCTTTCTCCTCACCTCATAAGCCCTGCTTTAGCTTTAATATTTTTTACATCTCATGACATTCCTGCTCCCTTTCTTCCTACCCTGTCTTTCACGTGTATGTTATAACCTTGTATAACCACATCACAGTCATTGTCCTCTGTGTACCGTGTCTGTGACTGTTTCCACATCCAAGTCAGCCTCTTCCATTAAATCCACAACTTTATTTCCCATACTATGGACATTAGTATACACACCGCTCCAGACATAAAACATTGAAGAATAGCATAGAAAAAAGGAGGAAAAAAAGCAACATCCACACCTACATACACAATCACCTAAAATAGCTAAATCTGAAAAAAGAAAATGACCCCTGTATCAGCAGCCTTTTACAAACTTTTGTTAAAATCTCTTGTTATGCAACAAATATCTAAGATAGTTTTTCTAAAGCTGGTCCTGATGTATTCCCTAGGCATTTTGGTTTCACTGCATGCAGATCCATTTCAAGCATATTCATTGTGGGTATCCTAAAAACCAGACTGATTAGAAGGTACACCGGCTTGGGAAACCCTGACCTAAACGAAAGAAATGACAGACCTTCCCAATAACTACAGATGAGTACGTACAACAGAGATTTTATTCAAGAACATCTCTCAGTTGAAAGCAACTCTCAACTGAAAAGTGCCCCTACCTCTCCTCCAAATCACCCCCCCCCCCCCATATTACTCAGGATTCTTTAAATAAAATAAAAAAAGTTAAAGAAACTAGGATGTAACCAGAAAAGAGCCTTTGGTAGATTCTTGTACGTCTCTGTGCGGATTCCCAAAACCCTGGGAATACGAGGGAAATGTTCCCCATTAATCTCCTACCTGAGCAGAAGCTCCTGCAGGCATTTTCCTCTCTGCTTTTGACTGGTTTGTAAGATTAGAAACGAACTGGGAGCACTTTCTCTGGCTGAGATTAGGGGAAAGAGGATACGAACTGCAACCGGAAAGATAACCCTTTTCTTTCTTTCCGGTAAAGCAGAACTGCTCCGCCTCCTTCCTGGCGCAGACTGATGATGTAGGAAGGAGAGGGGGCGGGGTGAAGAGACAGGATACGCTGGTTATCACCACAGCAACACTGTAGAAATTGTCCTGCCAATAAAGTTTCTTGAATCCGGTGCCTGCACCGCATGGAGAGAGCAGGCTCTGACAAAGGTTTATAGATATGCAGGCCTCTGTCCTTCCCTACCCTGCCTTACGGTTATTTCAGCAAAATCATTTATACTGGTGACCATAGGATTGATAAGAAAGAATTTGTATTTCCAATTTAGCAATTGAATATGCCAATTTTAAGAATTTACATCCATCATCTTTATATTTTGCATTGGGGAAAATGCATCACGGTTTCTATTTCTCTATCGATTTGTCTGAAGTGATATTGTTATTGTGTGATGGATGGGCTGGGGGCAGGGTAATGACTTTTCTTCCACATCTTGTTGCTCAAACCTGCAACTAAAGAGTGCCCCTTCCTCTTCCCAACTCCCTCCCTCTCAGGAGGATTGCTGCTTCAACGGAGTTACTTATCTGTAACAGGAGTTCTCCGTGGCCAGCAGGATAAGTCAGCCACACTTGGTGACGTCATCCGACGGCGCCGAGACAGAAGTACTCTCCATAGCTCAGGGCGGCTTTTTGCCCTTCTGAGCATGGGCCAACTGGCCCCTCCCCCTTGCCCACCCCTAGCTAGCCAGTACGTCACTAGCTGAGCCTTTTGCCGCTAAGAGGCAAGCACCAGTGTAGCAGCAGATAAGCATGCAATAAATAAATCCAGGAGTCTTTTCAAGGATCCAAGCCAGTTTAATGTGCACATGGCTCAAGCAATAAGCAATTTCAAAATGGCTGAGCAATGGCTTCTAGTAAAACAACAACTTTTATAGCTTTCTTGTCCATTCTAAGCATAGGCAAACTTTTCATTGGTCCCAGTACCCCTCTCACCCATCTATTGGTCCCGGTACTGATATGGCTACCCAATCGGGACTCTGGTCTGGGCCCAGCACCTGGTTGCCCCCCTTCTAGTCCCAATTACAATGGTCAGTGTCTCTAACTTGTTACTTCTCTCCTCCAAGGTCGCTGAGCTTGTTAAAACATATGGGAAGCAGGGCACTGTAACCTTGCTTTTTGCAGAGTTAATTAATTCCATAGAAGCTGTGCTCTCTTATCAGTACCAATTAGAGCTGTTTTCTGTCTTTTATAAGTTTCGTTTCTGCTTAGCTATGTTCAGTTAAACTGAGTTAAGTTTCAATTCTATGGTGTCATCATTCAGGGGGGTTTTCATTCCTCTGGGCCTAACTACAGGCTTCAGTTACAGGTCAAGCTGCTCAGGCCTGTCTGCTTAGTTCAATTAGCATGGATCATAGGCCGTCGCCTACCACATTCCCCCCTTTGATTATTCTCACCCGCATGTTAATAAGGTGTGAGAATCAAATCACATAATACTAGGTAAAGGTATCACTCTGTGGTATAGGGTAGTAAGTTCACATAGCTAGCATCTTTGTAGCTGTCTTACGCTCTACAGTGTTATTAATAACTGAAGTTATCATTTGCAAGCAAAATGGCAAGAAACAAGGGAGCAACAGGCAGATAGTCAAAGTCCATAGTTTGGCAAGAGTGGGAAAAAGAACTAAAGGATTAGAAGGTTCGGTTGCATCTTTGTTGTGCTGTCGTAAAGCTTCTGATTTAGACAGACCAGCTGTCCATCCTTCGTAGTAGATTGTGGTCCAGTCCGAACAAAACACAAACTGTCAACAATGGGGTGGGCCAATACCCACTCACTAGTAGTATTATGTAAATCAGTCTGATTGTATAGGATAGAATAGTTCAGTTCTTGCGTCTCCCAGGGCCACTGATCTCCCATCTTAGTTCCTCCACAATAGAAACAGTCAGAAGTGTGGAGACTAGATGCTATTGCTCCAGTAAGTTCAAGAAACAAGTTCTGGTGGTGGTATGAGGAATTGCAACGGTGGCTTGCATAGCCTTGTAGAAAGTCAAAATCTAGAACAACTTTTGGATTGGAGAGTATACCAATGCAAGTATAGGAAGAATGATAAAACAAGGTCTGAGTGACCTTCGGTCCAGTTCATGTTGTACTTATACAGGCTGCCCAGGGAGATAAGGCAAAAGTCATTTCAAAGCACTCCAAGGCTGCTATCACGATGAAACAGTAGAGAATCATGATGAAAGTTCTCTGAAGAATTAGTGCAAGTCTTTGAAAAACCAGTGCAATCTGTTGATAATTCTTGACCACGAAGTCTTCTTCTTCTTTACTGTACGTTGACCTGTTTTGCTCTCAGTAGCATGCAACAGGTGTAGCGTTGATTGTAGATCCTCAAGCTTCCACTGTACATGACCTTACCAGCTTTTTGGCAGGAGTAGGGCTGTAGATTCCAAAGTATCACTGTCCTCTGGGATGTCTCAATTTCTTAAAATATCATAGCATAGTCTCTTAGGCTATTATTGCTTCCTTAGAGCAGTTCACTCTTTAGGAGATCAAAACAGTCTTTTCAGAGTATTTAAACACAGTCTCTTAGAAGATTCAATTTCTTAACACAACACAGTCTCTTTCTGATGATTGCAGGTTTTTTTCAGATGCGAGGCTTACCTTCAGATAAACAAACAGTCTTGAAATAGTGCAGTTTCTGAGGGACCAATAAGTCTTAGGTCCGTGGTTGTTGTTGTAGGGTGAGGTGCAATGGAGTCTCAGGATGCTGTACAGTAGTCCAGTGATCAGGTTCAAGAGCAGCTGCTGGCTTCACTTGATTATGATGGGTCCAAGGATCAAATTCTGCGACTTTTACTGCAGTTGGAGTTGACAGGATGACGACATAGGGTCCTCTCCAATGCAGGGCTAACAGTATCTTTCTCCACTCTTTGATCCACACCGAGACTCCAGGCTTGAAAGGATGCAGGGGTGCAGGCAAATTGATGAGTAATCGATTTTGTACTCAGGTATGAAGACTCCTGCAAAACAGAACTTAAAACCAATAGTTCATGTCTAATAATTTCAGATCCTATCTGTCTCATATCTCCTTTTATTTCCTATACAATAGGCAGGGGTTGCCCATACAGAATCTCAAAAAGGGAGACTCCTATAGACTTAGCAGGGGCTAAGTATATCCTAAGAAGGGCTATGGGAAGAACCTGGGGCCACTTCAGGTAAACCTCTTGGCAAAGTTTAGACAACTGAGATTTCAGGGTTCTATTCATACATTCTACTTTTCCTAAATTCTGAGATCTATAGGCAGTATGTATCTATTAATATCGATATCTTGGGCTATACTTAATGGACTTGCTTCCTAAGGTTATCCACCCTCATTCTTTGTACAGGGCCCCATATGCATGCAAGGTTGTAAGGGTATACTTGAAATCTGGGTACACATTTAGACAGGGCTCTTTTCCTATTGTTAGTGCTCTAGTGAGGACTATCAGTTCAGCTTTCTGTGGTGAAGTTTCTGGGGCCAGGGCTGAGGACTCAACTACCAAATCAGGGGTCACCACTGCATATCTAGCACAACAATGTCCATTGATGATGAAACTGCCTTCAGCCACAAAGAAAGTCTGTTCAGGGTTCTCCAGAGGGACATCAGTCAAATCCAGGTGGCTTGAGAATACAGTGTCCATAATTTCTAAACAGTCATGATCAGGGGATCAAGACCAACTGATAACAACATAGCAGGATTGAAAGCTTGACTGACCCTTCAGTTGTATCTGGGGTTTTCACACAACATACTCTAATATTTCAACATTCATAGATTTGTTAGCTAGTAATTTCCTTTGTATTTCATATTGGTTAGAACAGAGTGTGGTACAGTAACTTGAAGATTCTGTCTCAAAGTGAGCTTGTCAGCTTTGCTCACTAGGAGGGCTGTAGCTTGCAACAGCTCTCAAATAAGGGGCCAGCCTTTTGCAACTACATCCAATTGTTTGACAAATAGGCTACTGGTTGTTGCCAAGGTCCAAGAGATTGAGTCAACACTCCTAGAACATTTCCTTGCGACTCATGAACATAGAGACTGTAAGGTTTTCTGGACATCTGGTAGACCCAGAATTGGTGACAACATCAGAGTGTTTTTTTCAAAGATCAAAAGGCTGCATCCTGTTCAAGTCCCCATTCCTCTGGAGACTTTTCCATTCCTTTGATAGCTTGATACAATGTGATACAATGGTTTTTGCTAGCAGCGCAAAATTGGGGATCCATATACAACAGTACCCTGTGGCACCCAAGAAGGCTCTCACTTGCCTCCTGGTGGTTGGAGTAGGAATACTGCATACAGCTGCTTTGCGTTCTGGTAAGGGTTCCAGGCGTCAAATTCCGCTGGACAACTGGAATCCTAGGTATTTAACTTGTTTGACATAATTATGCTTTGGCTCTTGAGACTTTGTATCCAGCCTCATTAAAAAGGTGCAAGAGTTCACTGGTGGCTGGTGGACATTCACTTTCTGAGTTGGTGGTAATCTTGTCTAGGTGAGTTGGCCCTACCTCCTTGTAGTGGGGTCTTGGGCTAAGCGTATACAGAAAAAAACATCTTTTTAAGTCCAGAATGATGAAATGTATAGCTTCAGCAGAGATCAGCTCCAAGAGAATATAAGGATTTTGGTACCACTGGTTGTATAGTTTCAGCTGCATCATTCATTCTTTCTTAGATCCTGCACTGGGCGGTAATCACCTGTCCCAGGCTTCTTGACTGGCTTGAGGGTGACAATGGCAGGGGCTATGTTCTTCGCTAGGCCAGGTGGATTATCTTCTGCCCATCCTCCAGGTAGGGCTATGAGGTTGGTAAGTGTACAGCTTGTTGCTTTGGATGCAGGTGAATAGAACCGCCATTCTTCTTCTTGGGGACAGTTAACACCATCAGGCCAGCAGATTTTGAGTTTCATTTTTTTCTTCCTTCAACAGAGGATATCTGTGCTTGAAGCTTTGCAAGCAGGTCTCGGCCCAAAAATGGAATAGGGCATTCAGGCATATACAGGAACTGGTACATTATTATTATTATTTTTTTTCTAGTTCACACATGTGGTTCTGCAGAAAAGGCTTTGCGAGAAAAACACAGGGGCTACTGGCTTTAGTATTCTGCTCCTGTATCCCCCATAAAAGTCCATATATTGGTCCCCTATTTTTCAGACTGACTCCTGGGGACCCAGGGAAACTGGAGAGTCCGGTCTGGCCTAGTCTTCATCCATGCTGTAGCCCTCTCAGGCTGCCACTCACGCTATAGCTGCTCCACTCTCGTGCTGAAACACTGTGCTTGGTTTATTGTTTTATGACTTTGCAATCAAGTACTCCCTCGGGAGTCAAGATACGGGCATTCACTTCTCTAATGTCCTTCTTTTTCTATAATGGGCGCACTCACACCCAGTTTTCACATCCGCTGCTCCTTCGATTAGGAAAAGCTCCACATCATCCAACTAAAATATCATTCACTTTCTCTGTTACATTTATTTTCACAATTCACACACCCTCTGATTAACTTTCATTTAACCATTATGCCCGCAAATTCATCCAGTTCTTTGCAATTTCCGTTCATTAGTTCAATCAAGTCCTAAAACTTCTCAGTGTATAATGCAGTTTTTTTTCAGTTCTAAACAAGTCTGGTCAGCTGACTTTCACTTCTAGTCCGGAGGGGGTGGACATTCCCCTGTTGCAGAGGTGGCTAGCAAACTACTTGGGAATCTGTAGTCCCCCCCCCCCCCTCTCCTGGATTCTGTTTCTCCTAGCAATGCTCTATCCAGGAGGTTGATTTTTTTTTTTTTTTTAAAAGGATCCACTTCTCTGCTGTGGGCCCATTTGTTCCCGCCCCACCGGGGGGTGACATCATCGGTGGAATGGGCTCCATCCCCCCCTTAAGCACTCTAAACGGAGCTACTTACAGAGAGAGAGAGAGAGAGACGAGACAGGATACCTAGAAATTCTGGGGCAAAATCCTGATTGGGACAGAGACATTTCATAATCTTCAGTAAATCCCTTACTGAAATTCTTGATCATACTTGAAAAGACACTTATTATTTCTGTAAACATAGGGCAGGCAGGAAACACTTAGATTGAGCACATACATCCATTATGCTTCTTATAGAGAGAACTATAGCTATCTGTCAGCATGTCTCTGCAAAAGAAATTATTTTTTTAGTTCAGGAAGCAAATATTTAAAAGACATTCCGGATATTTTTCATAAAATACAGTACACCTTTCCCTCTTTTTTTTTTAAATACAGAAAAGCTAACTGATTTGTTCATTAGTAACCAGCACAGAGGGGAAGCATGCATTCAAATGACTTATACTCATTCATAAAAAGATAAACTTTGTTTTTAAAACTTTTGGTTAAACAGAGCTAGTGAAACCAGAGAAAAAACTAATTATAAATTCATCACGCTTCGATTAAATGAAGAGACTTTTCAAATCGGCAGTCCCTTTTCATTCCTAGGAGAAATTTCCTGCAGTCTCCAGCTGTCTCTCCAGAACCTTTTTTTTTTTTTTTTTTTTTAAGGATATGTGGAAGCCACACCCCTCTGCTCGCGGGGAAACAATTGAACTGTGCTCATAAAAAGAGACTTCTCATTCACATGGAAAGAGATGCCAGAAAAAAACAATTTAAATCAATGTTAAGTCGTGATCTAATTACTTTGTAGATCAAAGGAAAAACAAAAACAGTTCTTTATCATTTCCTATTTGAATCATAAAACACAGGGCAAAGCTAAGCCCACAAATATATTATACCTATCTGACCGGAATAACTAATCTTACCCTACACACTATAACTGAACTAAACCCGTCACCTCCTGGATAGTTCTGCAAAGTAACAGCAATATAACAGGCTCAATTGACTTAGAAATGCAGACAGAGCAGAGAATATAACTAAAAACTGTTTGCGGAGCTCTGATGATTAATACAACCTTCAAAACTAAAATTCTGACTAAATATTCTTATTGAATGGTACACAATACATGACCACAGCAGGAGGAACATTACTATCAGAACAAAGTGAATAAAAACAGGTAGAAACAGGTATAATTGTCCTGATTAGTCCAGCAGCAGATCGTTGAAAAACATGCCTGCATAGGGTTAAACAGCACCAAACATTCTCCTGCACAGACACGCCCCCTGTCAGCTTTTTCACTGTGCTAAAACCAACTGGGTGAGACCAGCTTTTTGATTTCTAAAAATGACCGTAGGTGTTTTGGGTCTTCATTCTGCTCTATTAATACAATTTCTTAACCAGTGAACTGTCACAAAGTACTCAACATAATAATCTCACATTTATAACAGAAGGGAAACTCGTGGTTTCAACAGATAACAAAAATCAAATACACAGGACGGACAATACATCAAACGCTTCATCCGTTTCGCGACCTAGACGCAGTCACCCGACTAGGAACTGCGCTAGTCCAGAGTCCACTCTGCTTGGTCCGTGCTGCCAGACCTCTCATTCACACTTCATTCACATAATCATGCTAGCAACGTATCTTAGAATGCATTCCTTTCTATCTATTCTGACTAGTCTTTTTCCCAATTACAAAAAGGATGAGGGTTTCACCCGGCGAATTCCCATGCGGGGTTACTCGGCCCTTCCTTGAGAGCTCTCTTACCAATTCCCAATATCTCGAGATTACAAATTCCAAGTTCCACTGGCAGTACTGCTCTTTCTATTTCTGTCTAGACATACCAAAAACCCAGTCCTGTCTGCTCTGACCAGGCTGAATCATGATTCTCTATAACAACTGTACCTAGCGAATACTCATGCAAGGATTTTCAAACAAAGACTTAAGTCTTACCAAAGTTTGCAAACTGCAGTTCTAACTCATCTGTCTAGACAGGTTTTCAAAACTATACTTACCAGATCTGGTTCCCAAGCTTCTGAGTTGGATCCTGGACTCCCCCGGGTCGGAAGTGTTAGCCAGCTGGACTCAGTGCCTGCCGAGGCCAGGCAGAACTCCCTCCGATACAAGAGGATCGGTGGGCCCAGGGAGATTCCCCTGCGTCGGATTGGCATGGTTCCAACTGGACCAAACCTCAAGGCGAATTACGTGGATTTATTCACTTGAACACTATCCATCACTCGCACTTCTCGGCCAACGCACCAAGAATGTAGCAGCAGATAAGCATGCAATAAATAAATCCAGGAGTCTTTTCAAGGATCCAAGCCAGTTTAATGTGCACATGGCTCAAGCAATAAGCAATTTCAAAATGGCTGAGCAATGGCTTCTAGTAAAACAACAACTTTTATAGCTTTCTTGTCCATTCTAAGCATAGGCAAACTTTTCATTGGTCCCAGTACCCCTCTCACCCATCTATTGGTCCCGGTACTGATATGGCTACCCAATCGGGACTCTGGTCTGGGCCCAGCACCTGGTTGCCCCCCTTCTAGTCCCAATTACAATGGTCAGTGTCTCTAACTTGTTACTTCTCTCCTCCAAGGTCGCTGAGCTTGTTAAAACATATGGGAAGCAGGGCACTGTAACCTTGCTTTTTGCAGAGTTAATTAATTCCATAGAAGCTGTGCTCTCTTATCAGTACCAATTAGAGCTGTTTTCTGTCTTTTATAAGTTTCGTTTCTGCTTAGCTATGTTCAGTTAAACTGAGTTAAGTTTCAATTCTATGGTGTCATCATTCAGGGGGGTTTTCATTCCTCTGGGCCTAACTACAGGCTTCAGTTACAGGTCAAGCTGCTCAGGCCTGTCTGCTTAGTTCAATTAGCATGGATCATAGGCCGTCGCCTACCACACCAGGACGTAGGCCGACCCCTTCCCAGAGGAGGTGGGCGGGTATGTGTGGCTGACTTATCCTGCTGTCCACGGAGAACTCCTGTTACAGGTAAGTAACTCCGTTTTCTACTAGGACAAGCAGGATGAGTCAGTCACACTTGGTGTCTCCCAAGCTGATATGCGCTGTGGTGGATGGGGGAAGGCCAAGAAGATGCGTCAGGGTTGGCATGCGCCCTTGTGGTACCGCATGTTGCAACAACAACATGTAGGCCTGTGGTGGCAATGCATGAATGTGCAGTAGCAGCATTGTGAGAGGGTGCAATTAAACGGCACCATACAACGGCTTGCAGTCGTGATGCATGCATGTGCAGGGGTGTGTAGTTACAGGGCACCTCTGTGCAGTAACAGAACTAATAAGAGAGGGGTCCCCTCCCTTTTTTTTTTTCCAGTCTGTTATAAAACCATTAGCGTAGCAGGATAACAGGGCTGGGAAATAGCTGCTTGGCCCAATGCCAGCATTGTGGAACCTAGACATAGCCTAGATTGGTCACGGTTGGAACAGAATCCTCATTCTGGTCCAGTATGGCATATAAGAAAGCCTTGATGTGTTACAAGGGTGGTATGAGATTGACCTAAGCCCGCAGTGTTCATTAGTGCAGCAGGATAACAACCTGTGCCTTTGGGGAGACATGACCTAGATTGGCCACTGTTGGAACAGAATACTGGGCTTGATGGGCCGTTCTGGCCCAGAATGGCATATAAGGCAGCTTCTGTTGTGCTACAAGGGTGGTAAGAGGTTGACCTAAGCCCACAGTGCCCAAGAGTCAGTTCCGGGCCCCAGCAGCATGCAGAGGTGGCAGAAGTAGGGCTGCCTGGTCGACAGGAACTCACAACCCTATCCGTCCCGATATGGTTATTGCATGAGGTGCACAAATTACCGCTGGTGTTCTTGGACGGTGTGTTTGCCCGGGTGATATGATAGTCCTTGTTGCAAGGTCTTTGTGGCCTTGCAGGTGTGTGTTACATGAGCAGGACGCGGGGAAGACGTCGGGGGATGCGTGCAGCGTGTGTGCGCCACAGGCCTGGCATGAGCCCCTGTCTGTATTCGGGCAGATGTAGAGTGATTTGCCCCAGGCCACAAGGAGTACCAATGGGACTCAGGTAGTAGACTGCTGCCCTACCTCTAGGCTACTCCTTTAGATGGAGATGCAGGTGGCGTCCCTAGGGATGTAGTCCGCTGAGACTGGGCAGCCCAGCTTGTGCACTGCTCAGTGTATGTCCTGGGCATACAGTTGTGTAGGGCCGTGAAGCTTTCCAGAGCATCTATGTGAGATAGCTTTCTTGGGGATCTATTACAGATCATAATGTCATAGCCCGGCAGTGGGCTGTCAAGAGCAAGGGCTTCATAAAGGGTACCTATATGCGAAGGTACTGGATAGATTGCTTTGTTGATATTGATTTGATTTTTGTATAAAATCAATTAATTGATCTATTCTCTCGTGGGAGGTTTCTGCCTTCCTCCCCATGTGGCTAGGGGGGGTGGTCCTTCAGGTGGGGTTGGGTCATCCTCCCTTCATGAGGGGAGGGAGCCAGGTTGATCCTTGACTGGGGATGACAGAGCCTGTCCCTTTCTGCAGTGAGAGACCAGTATGGTTCATCTAGTCTACCCAGTAAGATGGCACGAGTAGGTGCACCTGCTGCTCCGTGCAAGTCACCCCTTCCCATGTCTTTGTTTAGGGGTGAAACCACTGCTCCGTGTAGGACAATCAGGCATATCAATAAATAAATGAATGGTAGGGTCCTACTTGAAATGCTTGTGGCCCTTTTATGCAAACCTATGCCCTGTTGTAGTGTCCACTTTGCATGGAAGTCCGCTCCCCATTTCATGCCAGCTGTTGTGGGAAAACCTTTTCCCATTTCATATCAGCTACTATGGCCCTTCGAAGTAGGCCCTTGCCATCTAACCTCTTGGAGGCTCTTGCCATCTTACTTCCTGTTGGAAGGGATGACTGCTGCTCCACCTTGCACCTGTGCACCCAATGGGTAAGGTTCTGAGGCATTGATGTGGCCTGTGGAGTGCCTAATTAGCAGTGTGTGTCCTGTCTGTGGTCCATGGACAGGCTAAGCCTGTCTTTGATCCAGGATGGACCTGTGGTCCCAAATAGGAAGGGCTGCTGGGAAGCCTTGGGTGGTAGCCGTAGGCCGCCTGGCCTCCCATGTTATATTTCCACCTTCCATTGGACACTGCTTTCCACTGGGGTTCAGGGTTTCAAAAACCGGGATGCTGACCCCTGCACTCATTTAGAGATGAGAGCTAATACTTTAGCCCCCAGGACCTCCACCTGTGACCCTCTGCCCCTATACGCACCGTGCGTAGCGCACCACATTAAAGTGGGAAACTGAAATGGGGCTTAGACGGAATGGTTTGTGGCAGGTGTGCTGTTAGAACCTGGTTTCCCTTGTGGGGCCAGTGTTATCTATTGAGACCTGCCCAGTACTAGTACACCTTAGAGGAAAGGCGGGATAGAGGTGATATGATTGAGATGTTTAAATACCTCCGTGGCATAAATGTTCAGGGAGAGAGCCTCTTTCAATTGAAAGCAAGTTCTGCTACGAGGGGACATGGGATGAGGGTGAAGGGAGATAGATTCAGGAGTGATATGCGGAAATATTTCTTTACGGAAAGAGTAGTGGATCCATGGAATAGTCTCCCAGTGGAGGTGGTAGAGATGAGGACAGTAACTGAATTCAAGAAAGCATGGGACCAACACAGAGGATCTCTAAAGGCAAAAAGTGGACTGTTGTAGTTGTTATGGAAGGACAGACTAGATAGGCCATGTGGTCTTTTTCTGTCGTCATGTTTCTATGTTTCTATGTTTAGTGAGCGATTGCTGGCCCGGTAAAGCATTTCATATGCTCTTATCACCCCTTGGCGAGGCGGTTTCTGGTCCGTTGATGGTCAGTGAATTCCCTGACCACCGAACCGATTTACTGTGGTGTGTGGCCTAGTCCCATGGCATGAGTGCAGGTCTCTTCTCTGCATCTAGAACAGGGCAGGCTCCCAGGCCGGTCAGAGCTGCAGAGTATGTTGAGGTGGGAGCTAGTTCTGGCGTTGCCAGGATAGGCCAATTCAAGTGGGCGAGCCTCAGAGGCAAGATCTTGCATGTTAATTCAACAGTCTTCCCAGAGACTCCATATTGCACGATTGCATATGTTGCACGATATGTAAATAGTTACCCCTGTTATCCCAGTTATTTGCCCTGTTATCTGTGAACTCATACGTGTTAATTGTACTGAGCATTTTTGTTCCATGTAAACCGCGCTGATGCTGAATAGTGCGGTATAGAAGAGACTTTAAATAAATAAATAAATATTAGCCCTATGGACTCCCTAGTGGGTTCACTGAGGATGGGAGGCTGGAGGAGGACTCGAGCCAGCCATTGGATTATACTAGGGGTTTCCTAGGGTTCGCAGCTGCCTCTCCAAGTGGAGTCTGAGGATGGAGTTAGGTCAGAGACTCCTTGTTGCAATGGTCCGTATGCTGCCGATGAGTCATCACTGTTCCATGAAGTATCCCAACTAGAAGCAAGACGTCACGTCAGAAACAGTTCACAGTTGGGAAACGTGAGGTAACCAAGGATAGAACCAAATGTTTGTGTATAAAAGAGGCTTTTATTTACAGTACCAATGGATGCTGCCCACCCGACACAGGCCGTGTTTCATTTAATAAAACTTCATCAGGGGTAAGGGGCAATGGCAATCCTCTAAGGGACCAAAATTAAAAAGTCTCCTCTTGGCCCGCAAATAAATACGGTACAATCAGCCAAAACCGGCTGCACTACGGGCCACGGCATTAGTGAACGGTGCGGTGGTACAATGTTACACAGTTCTTGTGGAAGTTTGGCTAATATGTGAGACGAGTGTCATATGGTGCTATCCTGCGGTGCATACGAGGTGTTTGGCACATTTCCAATTGTAGCGCCTGTGGCCCGTAGTGCAGCCGGTTTCGGCTGATTGTACCGTATTTATTTGCGGGCCAAGAGGAGACTTTTTAATTTTGGTCCCTTAGAGGATTGCCATTGCCCCTTACCCCTGATGAAGTTTTATTAAATGAAACACGGCCTGTGTCGGGTGGGCAGCATCCATTGGTACTGTAAATAAAAGCCTCTTTTATACACAAACATTTGGTTCTATCCTTGGTTACCTCACGTTTCCCAACTGTGAACCATGAAGTATCCCTCCATGGCCGGTATGTTCTGAGACTCCACATGGTGGAATCAGGGCTGACCTTTGAGAACAATAAGGGGTACTGCCCGCACTCAGCTTGTTATTCATCAAGGTCCTCTACACTGAAGAGAATAGCCTTGTAGGCAAGAGGGAGAGGGTTGCGACCATGAGGGGCTCCGATAGTGGGATGTGGTTGTGAAGGCCATCATGAGGCTTGGGCTTAGGACTCTGCGGTGGACCAAGTGTGTGGATGCACGAACCGGATTGCCATTTGCGCTGTTGTGCATTTCCTAATGCGGATAGCTTTTGGCCAGGTAGGCAAATGGCCCATGTGTCCATCACTGCATCTATCTGGTAGCAAAAGGTCTTGTGTATCATTTTAGCCTCGAGGAGGAGACGTGAGAGCCCATTGTTAGAGGGGCAAGCGAGAAAGAGGTTCTTCCCAATGTGAAGGCCTGGTGAGCCAGTGGCTTGGGGCCCCTTGCCATGGGCTGCTGGTGTTAGCTTTGCTTGTTGAAGCAGTAGATGGCGATGTCCCATTCCCCAAGGCATCTGATCTGCAATGTGCCACTGAAGGTACTGAGTTGACCCAGGGCCATGTGGGAGCCATTGTCTTCTTTCTGGCTGACAGGAAGGTGTAGGCTCTGTTTGTGCCTAGCATCACACACAGACCCAGTGCTGGTATGTGGCAAGATTTGACCATTCGGGGATCTGACCTTGACCCCTGACACCCTGAGAGCCGGACGAGTGGTTTCCACACGGAGGGCCAATGCCTGCAGTCATGTGAACAGCCTTTAAGAGAGAACGGACTGCTTCCCACCAGGAGATGGCACCATCCTCGGGATTCAGAGCAGGCAACTAT
Source organism: Ichthyophis bannanicus (assembly GCA_033557465.1). Taxonomy (NCBI): domain Eukaryota; kingdom Metazoa; phylum Chordata; class Amphibia; order Gymnophiona; family Ichthyophiidae; genus Ichthyophis; species Ichthyophis bannanicus. The sequence continues at coordinate 160,673,236 of CM066031.1, read as the reverse complement.
GCGTGTTGGAGCACGATCATGCCTCTGCGCTGTGCAGCGTGGCACTCCGTGCAATGATTAGAATGGGAGAGCGGGGCTTGTTGTGATATCTGCTTGGGGCATTCAAGAGCCCCAGCAGGAGCGTCGTGAAGCTGCGGTGATGCGGTATCCCCTGGCAGCTTTCCTGCCCAGTCGAGATTCTGCCCTCCCTTGCTGCTGCTCAGGTCACCACTGGCAGCAGGGGTCGGAGGTGGTTGCATGCTGCAGTAGCCTTTACGCGATTAGCCCTGTAGGTGATCCGTTGTAGCTGGGCATTATGCGTATATAGATGAAGTCCATTCTGCATCGCTCCCTGTATTTCTTCAGCACAATGTAAGGTGCTATTAGACACTCATGTCCTTGAAAGTTTCCTTGTCATCGAGCAGCACTGAAGATTCCAGCGTGATCGGCGATGCCAACACAAGTGGCGTGGAGGAGTGGCCTAGTGGTTGGGGCAAGGTACTTCAGGCCGGAAGGTCAGGGGTTCAAATCCCACAAGAGGACAGCAACCCTGGACCGGAAGGACTGGGTTTCTAGTCCCACAGGTGCTCCTTCTGGTCTTAGGCAAGCCACTTAACCCTCCATAGCCCATGTTCCCTGTAAAATAGTTATCTCCAAGTTATAATGCCCTGTTCAATGTAATTTCAGTTTGTTCAATGTAAACCGCCTTGATATCATGAAAGGTGGTATATAAGAAATGTTAAATAAATAATAAAATAACAGTTTGCCAGAGACCCAATGAAGCGAACGGCCAAGCGTGCGATGTGGGACTTACTCATGCGGGAGTTCAGCGCCGGTGTGCGCTAATCTGCCCGCTCTTTCCATGCTCGGGCTTCCTCCGGGTCATGCAGCTTGCCCCGGCACTGTGAGCTCCAGCGCTGTGAAGTTGCTCTGCGCGGATGGGGACCCGCAGATTGGCACAGCACTGCCCCTGTACTCCCTGATGTCATGGCGCCAGCCAATGGTGCCGTGGGGGTGGAGCCCGGCCCTGAAGAGTCCCCGTCGGAGGCTACTCCTCCTTATGGAGCCGATGGAGCCTGGCCCCGAAGCCGATGGTACCGATTGTCATGGCACCAACCAATGGGGCTGTGGGTGGGGCGGAGCCTGATCCCATCGCCATGGAGCCAAAGGTGTCGCTCGTGGCCAGCCAGTGGAGCGAGGGGGCAGAGCCTGCAGTCCTCGCGTCTTCATAATGGCGGCGATCAGTGAGCCCACCTCCTGGGCAGGAACTCCGGGGTGGCTGCAGGCTTCCGAAGCTTTTGCCACTGGGGATGGAGGCCCTGAGGCCCATCCCGCGTGGTGACAGCAGAGGGGAGAATCCCACGAGGTCTGAGTAGGGCGCTCACAACAAGGCCGGCAGTGGGCTAGTTTGGCTTTGGAAGCTCACTGGGGATGGAGGCCCTGAGGCACATCTCGAGCGGCTGCGGCGGCGTTCATGGATCCCACGTGGCAGCATGCTCAAAACTCATGATCTTCATTAGCGGCCAAAGGGCACCCAATGCAGCATGTTCCCGCTGCTCAATTCAAGAAGGATCTACATTAAGCCCAATGCTGAGGCCGCGAGCACATGGCCGGGAGCAAGTGTTTGACCCAGCCGTACTGGAACGGACCTGCAAAGACAAGAAGCATCATATAAGCGTTTAGTGACATATGAAATGAGTAAGTAAGGAGGGATTCCTCTTTAAATGAAATCAGAATTAGTGTAATTTTGATGGAGAGTAGAGGGGTCCGTCTTGCTGGCAAGGTGGAAGAACTAAAACTGGCTAGCTAGGGGTGGGCAAGGGGCTGGGGCCAATTGGCCCATGTTCAGAAGGGCGAAAAGTCCTTCTGAGCTATGGAGAGTACTTCCGTCTCGGCGCCGTCCAATGACGTCACCAAGCGTGGCTGACTTATCCTGCTTGTCCTAGGAGAACTCCTGCTTCCCGTGAGGAGGCCAGGGGAAGGGCGGAGGCGTCCCCCTTGGCGGTGGTTTGGTTAGCACTGGTGAGGGGGGTGGAATGGTTCCTGGCAAAGGTCCTTTGGGTCCAGAATCAAGGGAAGGCGGCGCTGGAGTACCCTGCTGTAGCAAACTGGTGGGGAACTAAAGGATTGCAGAGGTGCTGTCGAGACTGACTTTGCTGCACCTGCACCTCCTGTGATGCCGGCTGAGAGGGAAGGAGGGCAAGGAACTGAAGCAGCTGGAGATCTGATGCTTCCTCTTTTGGTGGTGCCTCCTCTTCCTTCTGTCTCGGCTGCTCTCACTACTGCCAGTGGAGAGGGTCCTTTTCCCGTCTCTCCCGTGTAGGATTGCCAACTGGCTCCAGATGTGCCCGACAGCATTGAGCCAGTTCTGTGTTTACCCCACTGCGTGCAGGGACTTGTAGTCTTGCTTTTCTTATGGTGTGCAATGGAGAAATCAGAACCACATGTCTCAGCATGCAATGGAGTAAATCCAGGACTGGATCAAGTCTGTCAGGCGCATCTGGAGCCAGTTGGCAACTCTAATCCCACTGTGCTTGGATGCACAGCGCAAAGAGTGGCGGTATGTCTGTGCCATGGAGGGTCTGTTGCTGGAGCTGCCCTGCTGCCGGGGAGTGTTGGCGTCGGCACAGTAATGCCAGGAATCCCCTTTCTGCCTTGATGCTTGCCAATGAGGTTGGTAGGGGCAGAGCCAAGCGCAGTAGCATGGTCGATGCCAGGGTCCAGGAATCTTCAGGTTTCAGCCTTCCGGGGCGGCAGCAGGAAAGTTAGCCTCAGAATGGGGGGTAGCCGGAGAAGCAGTTCTTTCCGCAGTAGTAGTTTCGGTGGCAGGACGGCCAGGGATGGAGTCTCAAGTGAGCGCATCCTGTGCCGTGGCCCCTGCAGTGTCCTATCCCATGGTGTGCGAAGGTGGTGAGTGGGGTTGCAGCCAGATGTTCCTTGAGAGCGCGGCTTGTGGATTTTCTGGGCCTGGGAGACCTTTTGGAGCAGTCCTTCGTCCGATGGCTGGCTCCCAGGCACCGAACGCACAGGCCATGTGCATCAGTGCTATTCATCTTTCTCCTTGTAACAACCTATACAGGTCTATACTTTTATCAGAGTAAGATTGCGATTAAGCTCTAGAAAGATATGCTTACTCCACTCTTATGAGTATAATGAATTTTCAATTTTTTCTAATACATAATTAGACAGTTCACTTTCTCCAGAACAATGGGTCTCAGACTAAATGGAGCTACGGTATTTGTTTCTTAACCAACTTGCTCCAATATTTGCATCAATGACCCAAATTGAAAATATTTCTTATACTTTGAAAATGTTTCTTATACTTTTTTTATAATTTTCTTATACTTTTTGTTATAAAAAACCATTAGCTTAGAACTTCAACTAAGTCAGGCTTATCTTTAAAGGAAGAAATCCCAACGCCACTTTCAGCGCTGCCGCGTTTCACAATTAGTTTCATCAGGGGTTATGCACTGACTTCCAAGTTGTCGAAATTGGCGACAAAAATAACTGTTTAAAACTGTCTGCTGCTCACCAACCACGATCCCATCTCAATGGCGATTCTGAGCACCCAGAGAAACGGCGCGGCGTTTATTTCTCTGGGTGCTCAGAATCGCCATCGAGATGGGATCGTGGTTGGTGAGCAGCAGACAGTTTTAAACAGTTATTTTTGTCGCCAATTTCGACAACTTGGAAGTCAGTGCATAACCCCTGATGAAACTAATTGTGAAACGCGGCAGCGCTGAAAGTGGCGTTGGGATTTCTTCCTTTAAAGATAAGCCTGACTTAGTTGAAGTTCTAAGCTAATGGTTTTTTATAACAAAAAGTATAAGAAACATTTTCAAAGTATAAGAAATATTTTCAATTTGGGTCATTGATGCAAATATTGGAGCAAGTTGGTTAAGAAACAAATACCGTAGCTCCATTTAGTCTGAGACCCATTGTTCTGGAGAAAGTGAACTGTCTAATTATGTATTAGAAAAAATTGAAAATTTATTATACTCATAAGAGTGGAGTAAGCATATCTTTCTAGAGATTCATCTTTCTCCTGCATAGTAGGCACTTTTTGAAACCCGACTTGGTCATGTTCGTGGATCTTCTGATGGCTGTGAGCTGGAATTCTGGGGGGCGGGTTTGTATGTATGTGGAGAACTATGCAGTCTGTCTTGCTGGCAAGGCAGAAAAAGGAAGACTGGGAGGGCTAGGGAGTAGGGTCGGACTGGTGGCTAGGGCTACCTACACATGCTCAGAAAGACTTATTCTTTCTGAGCTCTGGAGGAGAGCACTTCTGTCCATGGCACCATCGGATGACGTCATTAGGTGTGGCTGACGCATCCTGCTTGTCCATGGAGAAAAACAGGAGTCATGAGATGTAATGTAAAACAGATCTTTGCATCCAAATTTAAACACTGAATTTTCACACAACCCTACATAGCCATAACATAAATCAATAAAACATAAATCAACATAAATCAATAAAATAATGATAATTATCATTGCCACAATGTAAATAATTAAAAACTTTGAATATAAATAAACATTATTAACTGTCTTACATCATTTATAGTAATCATTCAAATCTGGTTCTTTTTCAGTGCATTAAGTGAAAATTGTTTCTATCTCAATTAACGATCTGTTTTACATTACATCTCACGACGTCTGTTTTTTCTGCTGTTTCTTTGCTGGCTGGTTGTGGAAAAAGGGGTGGCAGCAAAAGGCATGTAAAGTATGTAGGAAGGTGTGCTCAGATTTCTGTTGCATTATTGTCCTTACTGTGTGGCTGGATCTGTTAGCTTTGTGCAGAATTAATGTCCTTTTTTCTCCTCCTAGACAGGGTTGGCCCTACCATTGAGTGACTGTATTCTTTGCACAGTGCCCTGCTTTTCAGCCCCACCATTCAACCCCTATTGACTTACACAATTAAAGCCCCGCAAGTGGTCTCTGCACATGATCCCGCTTTGCTCTACATCCCCCTCAGGCCATCCCTGCTCTCAGTTACCAATTCTTGACCAGTTGTCCAAGTCCAGACCTATCTGGCCCTAATCCAGTCCTCCATTGTTGTCCATGGTCATGCTTTAGGCTCTATCTGTTACCACTGTATACAATCTATTTCCCATTAGATCCACAATGGTTTCCAGTGCTGGCTCAGCTCAACCATTAGGCAAGACTAGGCAGTTGCTTGGGGCAGCAGCAATATAAGCAAAACAATAGATCCTGATGGTCAAATTCAAAGAGCCATCAGCACATTCTTTTACTTGCAGGGAGAGCAGGCACACAAATACTGTACATACAAAGCAATGTTTAAAAGTGTGGAGGGTTATTTTAGATAAGTCATGGAGAGAGGAATTTAGACGTCCAGGATGGGATGTGGAAAATTCCCACTCTGTTTTACAAAGGTTTTGCCAAATCCAGCGTCTGTTGTAAAATATGTATAAGGACGTGCAGTTGTTGCCTCACCATGTCTAGTGGGAGCAGCAATTTTAATAAGCTCCACATGGGAAAAAGAAATGTCCTCACCACCAACTGCATGTGGGAGCAGCTTTTTAAAATCACTGCTCCCAGTATCTATCCACATACCCCTGGTTCCCTCCCTGCAGCAGCAGCAATCTCCCATCCCCCAATAACCCCCTCGCCATCAACCATATCCCTTCTAATGACCCCCTTGATAACCCTACCCCTCCCATCAATTCTATTCCCAGGGATCCCCCTTGACATCAATTCCCCACATCTGACACCCCTCTAACATCAATAACACCACACGACACCCAGACTCCTCATGGGCCCCCCTAACAGACACCCCCCCCCCTCAATCCCATCTGTGGCTCTAATGAGAGCAGTAGTGATGCCCATGGCAGCTCTGGGTTCAAAATAGCACCATGACCCCCAATGATAATCTTGCAGTACTACCACTAAGGGGCCAAGCTGCCTTATTCGGCAGTAGTTAGGGGGTCAAACAGCTATTTTCATGTGATGAGCCACACCATATAGAGATTGCAAGGAGCCATGATTAGGGCATGGAAAGGGAATAATTTGGACAGGCCTAAAATGGCGACATGTATTCCCCATTTTACAAGAGGAATATATGTCAATCGTTATCTCCAGGTGCCCTGATTCTATATGGCGACATTAAGATCCGTCATTGTAGCAGTCCGAGAGGAGGAGGTTTTGACGTTTCTCGATCTCATGGATGCTTACTTGCACATCCCGGTACATCAGCCGGCAGGGCGGAACAGGCAGTGTAAACCTGGAGAAGGAAGCATCTCCTTTGTTGGCCTGGGCGAAGATCAATCTGCAGGCCTTGTCGGCAGCACATGTGACAGGAAAGGGCGATGTCGAGACCGATTATCTCAGTCAGGTGCGGATCGAACCGGGAGAGTGGACACTCAACAAAGTTTTTGCTCAGCTGGTTAGTCGATGGGGACGACTGATTATGGACCTCATGGCAATGTTTGAGTTGGCAAAGATATCATGGTTTTACAATTAAAGAAGATGTCAGAAGAATAATATTGAGGGACTGTGGCTCCATAGAGGCTAAGGAGTGCAGTCCTAGAACAAACTACCTGACTGTAGATATGGCTCCTTCTCTAGCCCTATTCAAATCCAGGCTAAAAACCCACCTCGTTGAAGCCGCTTTTGGATCTCATGCTTCTCACCCCCTTGTCCATTGCTTATGTGTATCTTACCATACTCTAGTCTCCAGTTTCACTGTGTTGTGTCTTGATTAGATTGTAAGCTTTGATGAGCAGGGACTGTATCTTACATCTATCTGTACAGCACCTCATACGCCTTATAGTGCTATACAAATGATTATTAGTAGTAGCAGCAATCAGCTATATGTATGGAAGTAGAGTGAGGGAGAGGCGTAGGAAAGGGCAGGAGGTTGATGTGAGAACACATCAGGAGAGGCAGGGGGCACGTTTTTCTCTTTTGAAGAGTTAACATCTACTTTTCTTTATATAGGGTTGTCATCACTTACATTGGCCCGTGAGCAGGTGTATGTGATCGTGCATACTTTACGCACATAGATTATAAAATATGTTAATTTGCAGGGATACTGAAAGGGGTTAACACAGTTAGCAGACCTGAAAACTGTGTAAATGTCATTCAGCTGGATATTGCCATGTTAGTGTTGCTGAATATCACGGGTGCTGCCACGGTATGCCCCAAGGCTATCTTTCCAAAGGGAGGAGGGCACCTACCCAGAAACCTTCAGGAGCAGAATCGCGACAAAGGGTGTAGGACTCTAAGTTCAAGGATTTAGAGCAACCGGCTGTATTGTCTTTCTTACTACTGTGTCTAAAGCAAATTCCACAAAGCAGGGCTGAAATATAAGTACACCACATCTAGTGCTCTCCCTTGATCAAACTCTAGTCACCCAGTCAAAGAAATTAATCAGATTCATCTGACAAGACCTGCCTCTAGCAAACCGTACTGCCTCAGATCCTACAATCCATAGGATTCCAGAAACCTCACTATCCTCTGTTTTAGCAGTGTTTTCATATTAATTCACTCACCACAAAAGTCACCCGAATTGGCCTGTAGTTCTCAACCTCTACCATACTCTCTCTCTTCTATGGAGAGGGACCACATCCACTCTTCTCCAGTCCTTCAGGACCATGCCCAATTCTTACAAACCATTGAAAAGGTCAGACAACACTAGCCAGAGGCGGCTCTATAATTAGGCAGATTGAGGCAGTGGCCTCAGGCGGCAAACTTTTGGGGGCAGCAGAAATGCCCCCAAAAGAGCCGCCTCACTCCGCCTTCAGATTAAAAAAAACAAAAAAACGGGGACAGACTGCTGCAGTTGCGACAGCTTTAGAAGTGAGAAGAAACCAGTGTGGAGCCTTCCGATGGTAAGGAACCTCTGCTGTTGCCACATCCCACCCCCAAAAGGAAGTGATGCTACAGCGGGATGCAGCAACAGCAGAGGTTCCTTACCGCTGGAAGGCTCCGCACCGGTTTCTTCTCACTTATAAAGCTGTCACAGGCAGCCGAAGGTGAAGGAATAGAATGAGCTACACGGCGGGGGAGAGAAAAGGAATGAGCTAAACGGCAGGGGGTAGGGGAGAGAAGAGGAACAAGCTAAACGGCAGGGGGTGGGGGAGAGAAGAGGAACAAGCTAAACGGCAGGGGGTGGGGGAGAGAAGAGGAACAAGCTACACGGCCGTGGGGTGGGGAGAGAGAAGAGGAATGAGCTACACGGGGATAGGGGGGGGGCTGGAAGAAAGCTGACAAGGGAAAGAGAGGGGCAAAGAGTGGTCTGGAAGAAAGCTGACAGGGGAAGAGAAGGGAAAAGAGTGGTCTGGAAGAAAGCTGACAAGGGGAAGAGAGGGGCAAAAAGTGGTCTAGAAGAAAGCCAATGGGGAAGAGAAGGGCAACGAGTGGTCTGGAAGAAAGCTGACAGGGGAAGAAAGGGGCAAAGAGTGGGCTGGAAGAAAGCTAACACGGGGGAAAAAAGGGATGGAAGGGAGCTGAAAGGGGAGGAAAGAGATGGCTGGAAGGGAACTGAGAGAGGGGAAGGAGATGGCTGGAAGGGAACTGACATGGGGGGAAAGAGGGGGAGGGAAGGGAGCTGCCATATGGGGATGGGACTGGTAGGTGGGCTGGGTAATAGGGAGGAGGCTGGCAGGGAAGGGGCACTGGGACTGGAAGGGAGCTGACATATGTGGAGGGTCATTGGTACTGGAAATAGGCTGATGGAAGGAAGTGAAGAAAAAAGAAAAGACAAGAAATGGCAGATAGAGTGCTAAGAGAAGACAGGAAAGCAGAAGCCTCAGATCAGAACCAGCATGACCAGAGAATAAAATGGTCAGACAACAAAGGTAGAAAAAATAATTTTATTTTCAATTTAGTGATTGGACTTTGTGCTATTTTTATAGTTTACACAGTATGGGATACTGCATCTCTTATCTGGTGTTGCACTGCATGCAGTCTGGCTTCTTGGGGTTTCAGTTTCATTTTTCTCTAAATATTTTATTTTTACTTTAGGCTGTGATCACTTCTTATGTACTTGACGAGAATCTGTGTGCCTAGTGTGTGACCAAGGCTGTGTGTTCTGTTAACATGAAATCTGTACGCAGGGATCTGTACTGTAGCAATTTGCCTTGTTCAGCTTTTCAAATAGGTGTTAGATGTTCTAGGGCCTGCTGCAATATTTATAGTACTGCTTTTTTGTATGAGTTTGGAAGTTTATGCTGGTAATGGTATGGTAGATTTGGTCTTGTAGATCTTTGGTGACACTTGTAGGGTTTTATATTAGTTTCCAATATTCCTGGTATTCGAGAATATTTGTTAGTGAGATGACCAGAATCAGATTTTTTTTTAAGATATGGAGTTCTGTGGGTGAATTTCCTGATTCTGCTCTGCACCCACTGTTGAGGGAAGGGGTTCTGTGGGTGCAAAATATATGTTCAAAAAGAAAAAGCAAGAACCATAACGCAGTTCATAACAAAATAAAAATAAGTTAGTTTTATAAAGTGTGCTGTGGTTCTTGCTCATTCTTTTAGTTCCTTGGTGTGCAAACATCTTGCATTTCCTCCATATTGTCTAATTAGCTTTTTGGTTTGGTTCAGTCCCTGACTGAGTTTTAAGAAGGTGCCCCCCACTCTACAGGGATGAGGGGGATGGGGGCGCCATCTCATCCTTCGCCTCAGGCAGCATATTGCCTTGAGCCACCCCTGGCACTAGCGCCAGAACTTCCCTAGGTTTCTTTAATACCCTCCGATGTGTCTCATTTGACTCCATCATTTTTTTTTGCCATTTTTAGTTTAGCTAGCGCCACACAGTCTTCTGAAAATCGGTTGAGATCTACCTCACTTCCATTCCCCCTTGTGCTTGTTTTCTGAAGCCCACTCCTGGCCTTTTATCTGTGAACACAAAACAGAAATATTTGCTAAACAAGTCCGCCTTATCATCATCAGCCATGTTCCTCTTCATTCCATTTACTACATTTATCTCCTGCTTATCAGGGCATTACTAGGAGAGTTACAACAGCCAAACAAAGTGTAGTAGATTACCAGACCAAGAAAAGACACCCAAGGCCTTCGTGAAATCAGTTTTAATAGCATGCGAGAACTCAGTGGCAGGGGCGGCCCAAGGGGGGTGCGGGGCCATGTGCGGAGACTCGGTGCGGGGCCTCATTTGCATAAATATTTGCATAATGTTACCATACACTAACTTTTAGTAAACATGCCTCTTCATGAGTGTATGGATAAAGAAAGACTAAAAGATTTCTACATTACTATAATCCAGTGCCAACCGCCAGACACATTAGGAACTACTACTAACACTGCCCATTTAGAACCCATAAACTAAATGATAAACCACCCTTCACTCTCTTATCAAAATCTTATCCCACCAATCGAGTGAATCCAAAGTAACTGATATCCAAATACTAGATTTGTGTGTAATATTTTTTTGTCAGAAATTATTGCCCTGAAAGATTTCTCCCTCTTGAAGCGTATCTTCCCTTTTAATTACTATTGTGGTAACCAAACCACCGTATAAAAACTGTGAGGTAATTGCATTCAAACCTGATGCTACATCACAAACATGACTAAATTAAAGTTCCACACTGCAGATCTCGACGAACACAGCGCTGCGTTTAGAGCCGCACTCTTTCTTTCGGCTCTGTCTCAACGCTTAAATATCTGCTATTCATACTCATCTGGGTTAATATCGGATCCCCATCCGTTCACAAAGCTGTTCTCCTTCTTTCAGCTCTTCTTACAACGAAATTTCTTCGTCTCCGAAACCGGACCCCTCCGTTGTTGCAGTCATACTTTTCTGAGTCCAAAGCATAGTGAAAAGTTTTTTAAAGGCTTCAACTACCCGCCATTATGATGTCAGACTAAGCTCAACCAATCTTGTTCCAAGTTCAACCCCTTCGGCTCTAAACAGTCAATCCGAAAAATCCAACTTTGTTCCACCCACTGGAGCCGTTGTTCTCTATCTCCCCCCCTGGGGTTTTGTGGAACATGATCAATAATTCGCCAGTGGAAATCGGAGAATGAATGATTTAATTCTATGCAATGTTGTACCAGAGGAGCTGTAATTACCGAATTACGTATTCTGGATGCATGCTCCTATAGACGGAGTTTTACTTTCCTAATAGTTCGTCCTACATATACCTTTGTACAAGGGCAAACTAAAATATAAACTACATAAGGTGTAGAACATGTAGTTATCCATTTAGATGTCTGTTTTATCGTAGTATTCGGGACAGACCATTCCCTGCCTTCAATAGTCTGCTAAATGTTCTACCACCCTTCACCCTTATTAAACTATTATATAATACCAAACCCAGAGTGAACCCACAGTAACTGAATCATAACATATACTTATTTTTGTCGGAAGTTTTAGCCGTGAGAGATTGCTCCCTCCTGAGGCATAACTTCCCTTTTAATCACTCAATGTGGTAACCTAACCACTGTATAAAACCATGTGAAGTAATTGCATAACTTATCTTATGCTACTACACATATACCCAATACCTCATAAATAACTTAAATGCAGAATTCAAACGAACACAGTACTACGTTTTGAGCCGTTCTTCCCTTTCCGGCCCTGTATCAACGCTTTACTTTCCGCTCCAAATTTTACTTATCTAAAATAAAGTCCAGCGTGGAGAAACTCATCTCTCATTCAATCCGCAATTTAGTGGCAGATAACAGAGGAATTTTCTTTGTTCTTTCTCGCTGGTATCTCATCGATCCTCAGTTCAACTTGTTCAGCAAGATCCTTAAAACAGCGCATGGTATTTAAAGAATAAGCAAAATCCCGCCTCTATGACATCACAGTAGGCTAGCCCAATCAAGTTCAAGGTTTAGCCCCCTAGGTTCCACTGATTTTGATCGGAAAATCCAACTTTGTTCTAATAATTGTAATTTTTGCTCTCTGTCCCCTCCACGGGGGTGCTGTGGAACATGATCAATAATCCTCCATTGTAAGTCAGAAAATGAATGATTGAAATCCAAACAATGCTGCACGATTGGTGCCGAAAGCACCGAATTACGTAATCTCGAGGCATGTTCTTGTAACCGCAATTTCATCTTGCGGATAGTCCGACCGACATAGATCTTTGGACAAGGGCACAACAGGATATACACCACATAGGCAGAGCTACAAGTTGTAGACCATCGGGAACATTGTCTTATAGTGGTAGTCGGGATCAACCAATCCGCCCCCTCAATGGTCTGTTGACAGAGGGCACAAGCTGAGCCTCTAAAACATCTATAATGACCCTGTGGGAGATTATCATTGGATAATTCTGAACTCATCCATGGTTTACTTATCAAATTAGCTATGTTGGGACCCCTGGTATAGGCAATTCGCAAAGATTTTTGGAAACAAGGGTGAAGTGCCAAAACATGCCAATGGCGTAAAAGAATAGCACGGATTTTAGGAATATGAATCATATAAGGTAATATGCCCGTGATATGGTCATCCTCTTCAGGTCTCCTCGGGAATCGCAGCCACTCCCGATGAGTATTTCGCGCTCTCACAAGAGCCTGGTGAACTATGGAGTTCGGATACCCTCTTGATAGTAAATGTATTTTTAACTCCTGTGCATGTCTTTCAAAATCTTCCCTAGAGCTGCAAATCCGACGGAGACGGAGAAATTGTCCATATGGCAATCCCCGTTTCAAAGCCGGGGGATGAAAACTTGAAAAGTCCAAAAGAGTGTTTCTTTGTACTGGTTTTCTGTACAGGGTGGAGCAAAACCTAGCACCGTGCTTGAAAATTGTAATATCCAGAAATTCTAACTCATGTGTATGAAAATGCAACGTAAAGGCTAATTTTTCTTTTTGGCTATTGAGCCAAATCAAAAAACCATGTAAGGCTTCCTCTGTATCTTTCCAAAGAAAGAATATATCATTCAGAAACCGTACCCAGAGATCTATTTTAGTATACCATTCTGATGGATAAAGCACCTTCTTCTCAAAATCCGCTAGATACAAGGTAGCAATAGAGGGGGCTACTGTTGCCCCCATTGCTATACCATATATCTGATAGTAAAATTCTCCTTCAAACTGAAAAAAAGTTTTGGTCAAAACCAAAGACAACATCTGTAGAAGAAAGGATTTTGGTAAACGAGATGGTAATGACAAATCCACCTCTGCTATTATATTTAAAGCCTCCTCTTGGGAGATATTGGTATAAAGGGCTACAACATCTAATGAAACCAAAAGAATATTCTCAGTAGAAGAAGAGACTAAGGGGCTTGTTTACAAAGCCGCGGTAGCGATTCGCAATCGTTATCGGAGCCGCGGCCCCATTGAAATCAATGGGGCCGCGTCTCCGATAACGATCGCGAACTGCTACCGCGGCTTTGTAAACAAGCCCCTAAGTCAAGCTTTTCTAAAAAATGAGCCGAGTCTCGTATATAAGAAGGGACCCGCTGGGCACAAGGTCTCAGAAAGATGTCACAAAACTGAGATAGTGGCTCCAGCATAGAACTTCTACAGGAAACTATGGGGCGGCCTGGTGGAGATAACAACGATTTGTGAACTTTAGGCACTGTATAAAAATTAGGAATCAAAGGATGTTTTGGAGTCAAAAAATTAAATTCCTTCCTAGTTAGCCATCCCCGTTCTAAACCTTCCCGCATGAGAACCATTACTTCCTCACGTACTTCTGCTGATGGATCCATCTCCAAATGTTGGTAAAAGGTTGAATCATTTGAGTCCATGCCGTATGCCTGTAATATTCCACTGATTGTATCACTGTGGCTCCCCCCTTGTCTGCCCTCTTTATAACTATATTAGAGGCTTGGCGTAATTCCTTTAAAGCCTGCCATTGGGATCTGGTCAAATTATTAGTTGCCTGGGCTGTTCTATCAGAAGACACCTCCTCCTCCATCCGGTTCAGATCATGTAGAACCAACTGTTGAAATGTTAAAATATGAGGATCTATTTCACCTCCAGGGATCCATTTCGAAGGAGGACGTATTAGCCTTTACGTTGCATTTTCATACACATGAGTTAGAATTTCTGGATATTACAATTTTCAAGCACGGTGCTAGGTTTTGCTCCACCCTGTACAGAAAACCAGTACAAAGAAACACTCTTTTGGACTTTTCAAGTTTTCATCCCCCGGCTTTGAAACGGGGATTGCCATATGGACAATTTCTCCGTCTCCGTCGGATTTGCAGCTCTAGGGAAGATTTTGAAAGACATGCACAGGAGTTAAAAATACGTTTACTATCAAGAGGGTATCCGAACTCCATAGTTCACCAGGCTCTTGTGAGAGCGCGAAATACTCATCGGGAGTGGCTGCGATTCCCGAGGAGACCTGAAGAGGATGACCATATCACGGGCATATTACCTTATATGATTCATATTCCTAAAATCCGTGCTATTCTTTTACGCCATTGGCATGTTTTGGCACTTCACCCTTGTTTCCAAAAATCTTTGCGAATTGCCTATACCAGGGGTCCCAACATAGCTAATTTGATAAGTAAACCATGGATGAGTTCAGAATTATCCAATGATAATCTCCCACAGGGTCATTATAGATGTTTTAGAGGCTCAGCTTGTGCCCTCTGTCAACAGACCATTGAGGGGGCGGATTGGTTGATCCCGACTACCACTATAAGACAATGTTCCCGATGGTCTACAACTTGTAGCTCTGCCTATGTGGTGTATATCCTGTTGTGCCCTTGTCCAAAGATCTATGTCGGTCGGACTATCCGCAAGATGAAATTGCGGTTACAAGAACATGCCTCGAGATTACGTAATTCGGTGCTTTCGGCACCAATCGTGCAGCATTGTTTGGATTTCAATCATTCATTTTCCGACTTACAATGGAGGATTATTGATCATGTTCCACAGCACCCCCGTGGAGGGGACAGAGAGCAAAAATTACAATTATTAGAACAAAGTTGGATTTTCCGATCAAAATCAGTGGAACCTAGGGGGCTAAACCTTGAACTTGATTGGGCTAGCCTACTGTGATGTCATAGAGGCGGGATTTTGCTTATTCTTTAAATACCATGCGCTGTTTTAAGGATCTTGCTGAACAAGTTGAACTGAGGATCGATGAGATACCAGCGAGAAAGAACAAAGAAAATTCCTCTGTTATCTGCCAATAAATTGCGGATTGAATGAGAGATGAGTTTCTCCACGCTGGACTTTATTTTAGATAAGTAAAATTTGGAGCGGAAAGTAAAGCGTTGATACAGGGCCGGAAAGGGAAGAACGGCTCAAAACGCAGTACTGTGTTCGTTTGAATTCTGCATTTAAGTTATTTATGAGGTATTGGGTATATGTGTAGTAGCATTCAATAGTCTGCTGGCAAAGATCACAAGATAAACCTTTTGAACACCTAAAATGTCCAGACAAGGAATCCTCTGAGGTTTGCGTTAATCTGATCTGTGTGTTGCTTATCAGATTACCTATATTAGGGCCCCTGGTATATGCTATTCGCAAAGGTTTTTGAAAACATGAATGGAGAGTTAAAATATGCCAGTGTTTCTTCAAAATGGCTCTAATTTTAGAACTATTCACCATATAAGGTAATATTCCTGTGATAAAACCCTCTTCAGACTGTTTTTCCGGGTTTCTTAACCACTCTCTATGAGTATAACGTGCCCTTATAAGGGCTTGTTTCACAATAGGAAAAGGGTAACCCCTATGTAATAATCTTATTTTTAATTCATGTGCATGATATTCAAATTCTTGGATGGAACTACAAATGCGTCGAAGGCGAAGAAACTGCCCATAAGGTAAACCCCGTTTCAAAGCTGGAGGATGGAAACTTGAATATTGTAAAAGGAGAATTTATTATTCACATTGCACTTTCACACACAGGAATTGGAGTTTTTAGATGTCAAAATTTTTAAACAAGGATCTCGTTTATGTTCAACTCTTTATAGAAAACCGGTACAAAGAAATACCCTTTTACAATATTCAAGTTTCCATCCTCCAGCTTTGAAACGGGGTTTCCCTTATGGGCAGTTTCTTCGCCTTTGATGCATTTGTAGTTCCATCCAAGAATTTGAATATCATGCACATGAATTAAAAATAAGATTATTACATAGGGGTTACCCTTTTCCTATTGTGAAACAAGCCCTTATAAGGGCACGTTATACTCATAGAGAGTGGTTAAGAAACCCGGAAAAACAGTCTGAAGAGGGTTTTATCATAGGAATATTACCTTATATGGTGAATAGTTCTAAAATTAGAGCCATTTTGAAGAAACACTGGCATATTTTAACTCTCCATTCATGTTTTCAAAAACCTTTGCGAATAGCATATACCAGGGGCCCTAATATAGGTAATCTGATAAGCAACACACAGATCAGATTAACGCAAACCTCAGAGGATTCCTTGTCTGGACATTTTAGGTGTTCAAAAGGTTTATCTTGTGATCTTTGCCAGTAGACTTTTGAAGGCAGGGAATGGTCTGTCCCGAATACTACGATAAAACAGACATCTAAATGGATAACTACATGTTCTACACCTTATGTAGTTTATATTTTAGTTTGCCCTTGTACAAAGGTATATGTAGGACGAACTATTAGGAAAGTAAAACTCCGTCTATAGGAGCATGCATCCAGAATACGTAATTCGGTAATTACAGCTCCTCTGGTACAACATTGCATAGAATTAAATCATTCATTCTCCGATTTCCACTGGCGAATTATTGATCATGTTCCACAAAACCCCAGGGGGGGGAGATAGAGAACAACGGCTCCAGTGGGTGGAACAAAGTTGGATTTTTCGGATTGACTGTTTAGAGCCGAAGGGGTTGAACTTGGAACAAGATTGGTTGAGCTTAGTCTGACATCATAATGGCGGGTAGTTGAAGCCTTTAAAAAACTTTTCACTATGCTTTGGACTCAGAAAAGTATGACTGCAACAACGGAGGGGTCCGGTTTCGGAGACGAAGAAATTTCGTTGTAAGAAGAGCTGAAAGAAGGAGAACAGCTTTGTGAACGGATGGGGATCCGATATTAACCCAGATGAGTATGAATAGCAGATATTTAAGCGTTAAGACAGAGCCGAAAGAAAGAGTGCGGCTCTAAACGCAGTGCTGTGTTCATCGAGATCTGCAGTGTGGAACTTTAATTTAGTCATGTTTGTGATGTAGCATCAGGTTTGAATGCAATTACCTCACAGTTTTTATACAGTGGTTTGGTTACCACAATAGTAATTAAAAGGGAAGATACGCTTCAAGAGGGAGAAATCTCTCAGGGCAATAACTTCCGACAAAAAAATATTACACACAAATCTAGTATTTGGATATCAGTTACTTTGGATTCACTCGATTGGTGGGATAACATTTAGAACCCATAGCAAACCCACCGTATCCTAACAGCACTACCGGGACTCACAAAGCACCAGACCCTACCTATCAAAAGGCAACACTGCAAATATTAAACCAATACATTTCAGAGAATAACAATACATGACCTACTGAGGAAAGAGAACAAGTGGCAATGTCAAATAGGAATTACATAAACAGAATACCTCAGCTCAGTTACACATGCAGAACACAGACCATCACCAAACAAGGAATCACAATTTAAAAACAGGAAGACAATAATTAAACTGGGAACCCTAAAAGCCAAACTTGGAATTTACAACAACAATGTAGAAATAAAACTATAAATTAATTTCCTCTTGTACTAAACAAAGCACAGACGTTAATGATGCACATTTCCCAGAGCTGACATATTCCAGTTAATAAATTCAAAATAAAGAGATATCTTTGTACCTTTTGTGCATTTTTTTTCAGTTGCAATTGTTCCAGCCACTTTCTTCTGGTTTATTTGTGTCTTCTGCTAACTCTCCATCGTCTGCTGTCCATTTGTCCTTTCTTCTCTCTTCTAGTTTTTTTCCATTCTCTCTCTACATCTGCTTTAACATACTACTAATCTTTCTCCTTTTGCTCTTTCCTCATTCCTATTTCATCCACTCAAATTTTACCCGTCAATCCCTACTTAGTCTCCCAATACCCGGCCAATTGTAGATTTTTCTTCACTCCCACACAAAATATTTTTCCCCTCTCCATTTCACTCTCCCAGCCCCATCCCCTTCTAATCTCCCCCAACATCAGCTCCCTTCTAGTTCCAGCCCCACCCAGTATCCGCTCCCTTCTAGTCCCCGCATCAGCCCATTTCCAGTCCTGGCCCCCCATCAGCCCATTTCCAGTCCTAGCTCCCCCATCCATTTCCAGTCCTATCTGAGTCCCCTCATCAGCCCATTTCTAGTCCTTTCCTAGCCCCACCATCAGCCCATGTCAAATCCTAGCTCCCCTCCACTCAGCCCATTTCCAATCCAAGCCCCCCATAAGCCTACTTCCAGTTCTAGCCCCTCCATGAGTCCATTTGAATCCAAGCCCCCACCACAGCCCATTTCCAATCTTAGCTCCCCCAACACCCAATTCCCAGTCCTATCCTAGCCCATCAGCCCATTTCCTGTCCTAGCTCCCTCCCCTAAGAGCCCATTCCAAGCCCCCCTTCCACTCAGCCCATTTCCATTTCAAGCCCCCTTCCACTCAGCCCATTTCCATTCCAAGCCCCCCTCCCCATCAGCTATTTGCAGTTCAAGCCTTCCCTTCCACTCAGCCCATTACCAGTCCTAGCAACCCCTCCCACCCACCCATTACCAGTCCTAGCCCCCCATAGCCTATTACCAGTCCTAAGCCCCCATCAGCCCACTCCCAGTCCTAATCCCACCAGCCCATTTCCAGTCCTAATCCCCCATCACCCAATTTTCAGTTTAAGCCCCCCCATAGCCCATTACCAGTCCCAACTTCCCATCAGCCCCCGCTGGCTTAACAGAGCAGCGAGGGAGAAACTCTCCCCTCGCGCTCTGAAAGCCGGCGCGTGTGACTGCAGCTGAAAGAGGGAGCTGATACAGGGGAGGGCAGGTTCTGCCGTGCAGGGGGGGCCCCACGGCACACTCGATTCTGCCGCGGCGGTCCCGGCAGCGGCAGCAGACAGCTGACAGCTTTTCTTTTTTTTATTTTAAATTTTACTTTTAAATCAGAATGTTTTCTGCGCTGGGCCCCCTGAAACGCAGGGCCCTGTGCAAAAAACATTCTCGCTCAATGGACGGGCCGGCCCTGCTCAGTGGAATAGCTTCCAAAAAGACTGAGCCCCCCTGGGCAAAGGTTTCAGTAACATTTATAGACTTTTAGCTATATGCAAACTAATAATTTGTTATCACATGCCACCTACTTCATGATAGGCACATATTAAGTTCCCCTTGATCGCTCACCAATAGAGGTCAGCTGGGGTGTGTTATGTAAGGTGAGAAGCTGCTAAACTATGCATTTCTTACTGCGTGGTTCTACTACTAAGCAGGCTACAGTGAAACAAAAGAGACTAAGACATTCCAGCTAGGCCACAGGCCTAGTATTTCAAGGTACATTTGAAAGCACACTTCTGACACCACTACACTCCCCCCTTTAATTCAGCACCCTCTCCAGCAGGGTGCCAAGAATTATAAACAGGCGCAGGATGTAAACCATGTGCTGGGTCTGTGTTTGGAACCAGATGGTACTGACATAAGGCCATGACATGGGCAGCGGATTTTCAGTCAACGCCACTGTCATTGGCAACGTCCTCAAACGTGGTAGAGTTAAGGAGCGGTCCCTGGGAATTGTCAGCACGTACTTCCAGGATCCAATAAACAGGAAACACTTTAGGATTAAAAACACACAGGCGGACTTCCGGTTTAGCCACGGAGGAGGTGAGACGCGTGTAAGCGAGCTCCCTGACCCGCACCCCTAAAAGCGAGGTAGGAGAGGCTCCCTCCTGGCCCCCTTGCCGGTGAAAATGCCTAAAGTGGTGAAGCTTAAGCCGGGGTCCACCATCAAAGAATTGTATGCAGCTAAGGCAAGTGGAGGGAAAAAAGTGGCGGCGAGTTCGGGCGTGCAGTCGGCGCCGGTATCCTCAAGCGGGTCTGAGGAGGCGGATGGGGAGGAGAGCGCAGACCTGCAGCAGGCAGATCTGGCGGCGATCCTCCGAGAAATTCGGGAATCGAAGGAGGAGATTGTGGACCGAGTCTGCGGGCGGCTGGAGGAGAAATTCGCGACGATCGGGCAGCGTCTGGAGGAAGTGGAAAGTAGAGTGAGCCAGACCGAGGACGCCCAGGCCTCGACGGACTGCGTGGTGAGCTTGCTGCAACAGCAATTGAGTTGGCTGCACGCAAAAATGGAGGACATGGAGAATAGAGATCGGCGCTCTAATTTGCGCATTTTTGGTGTCCCTGAGGGGGCGGAAGGGGACAATGTGATCGCTTTTGTAAAGGATTTGCTAACTGCCTGCTTCCCAGACCCTCCCTCGACGCTGCAGTATGAAATAGAGAGGGCACATAGAGAGCTCCGGCCTAGACCAGAGAGGGGAGGCCATCCACATGCTCTCATAGTTAAAATGCCGTGGTTTCAGGACCGGGAACATGTCATCAGAGCAGCCCGGAGAACCAAGAGCGTGCAGTATAAAGCTTGGACTGTATATGTCTTCCCTGACTTGGCCTCTGAGACAGTGAAGAGGCGGAAGGATCTGTTGCGACTGAGAGACTAGCTGGCGAAACAGGGAGTACAGATTGCGATATGGTACCCGGCCAGGATAACGATGGTGGTGAATGGAGTGAGACGGTTTTTTGCCTCCAGAGAGATGCTGGAGAAATATCTGAAGTCCCAGAAGAGCTCGCATTGAGGGAGCCCGGCACGTCCAAATGGAGAGGGGGACCAGCAGTCGGCGAGCGGCGAGGCTGGCGGGCGGCAGAGTCCCGGAGAGTGACAAGCTGCATGGAGCAGCATTGGACTGTTACAGGGAGGGGATGGAGGGCTGGATAAGTGGGATTGTTTGATATGCTTTCACTAAGGGCTTCGGGAGGCTGGTTGGTGATTTATAAGTGAATGTTGAGGGTGCGGTGTACGGGGGTAGGGGGGATTGGGAGGGACGGGGGAGGACATGTGGGAGACGGGTGCGGAGGGGAGGGGAGCGGTTGGAGTTGGAAGGAGAGGGGCTAATCGAGGTCCGTAAACAACAAAAATGTGATGGGCGGGGGGTGATTGAACAGTTTTGGGGGTTTTGGCTGGTGCAAGTTGTGTGTGCTGTGGGTGTGCTAGGGCTGAGGCTGTCTTTGGGGGTTGGAAGGGGAGAAAGGTGGTGGAAGGCAGAGCGATACAAGGATGATGGGGGGACATAAAATTGCATCGTATAATGTACGAGGGATTAATAGCCCTATCAAGCGGAAGAGGATTCTCACGCAGCTGGCTAAGCACAAGATCGAAGTAGCCATGCTGCAGGAGACTCACTTAATAGAGGCGGAGCAGGTTAAATTAAAGGCCCAAGGGTTTGAGCAACTGTTTGGAGCGCCGTATAATTCTAAAAAGAGGGGAGTGGTGATTCTAGTGCACAAGAGACTAAAGTTTGTTCCCTTCACTTCTGGGGGGGACAAGATGGGGCGGGTGGTGTGGGTAGTGGGGAGGGTGGGCCTGAAGGAGGTGTCCTTTTTAAATTTGTATGCACCCAATGGGCCGAAGGGGTCTTTCTTCCAGAAGGCACTGCGGGATTTTGAAAAACATGCCCGGGGGGAGTGGATTGTCGGGGGTGACATGAACTGTGTGGTGGGGCCGGAGGATCGGTCTAATTATCAGCGGGTGAAGCATCAACGGGAGGGGAGGGAGCTGAGGAAGTGCATGGTGGACTGGGGGCTGTTAGACATATGTCGGTGGGAGAACCCTGGGGAGAGGGGCTTTACCTGTTACACACCCCGACTGGGGAGCTATTCCAGGATTGACATGCTCGTCGGGAGGAAGGGACAGTTGGGGGCCCTGGGGAATGTGCAATTGCACCCAGTGCTTATTTCGGATCATGGTATCGTTACGGGGGAATGGAAGCCCAGGGGGGGAGGGGAAGAGGGACAGAAGGGGGGTGGAGGGGGAACATAGCCTTGATTCAGTCTGAGGAAGGGCAAGTGCGGCTTAAGAAGGCCTGGAGGGAGTTTCTGGAGTGGAATGACAATGGGGAGGTTTCGGATGCCATGATTTGGGACAGCGGGAAAGCGTATATGAGAGGGTTGATGATGCAGATGGGGAGTCAGAGGAAGCGAGAAAGGGAGGCACAGAGACGGGAGTTGATGAGGGAATTGGTGGAGGCGCAGGGGGAACACAGTAAGACAGGCTCCAAAGTCGCTCGTATGCGGGTGGCCATGCTGAGGGCGAGAGTGGACAGGATGGATTTGGACAGGTTGGAGAAGATGATGAGGGCGTCCAAGAGAAACTTCATGGAAGGAGGGAATAAGGCAGGGAAGCTGCTTGCAAGGCAGCTCAAGCAACGGCGGGAGAGCCGGGTTGTGGCAGAAGTTAGGACGGAGCAGGGGGAGAGGGTGGCGGATAGTCAGAGGATATGTAGGGCCTTCCGGAGGTTCTACGAGCAGTTGTACACGGGACAGAACGAGGCCTGTCGAGAGAAAATAGCAGCCTACTTGGATGGGATGAACATCCCGAGGGTTAGTGAGGAGCAGGCAAACTGGCTTGGGCGGCCTATTGAGGTGGGGGAGGTGCTGAAGGAAATTCGGCGGCTCCCCAGGGGTAAGGCGGCAGGGGAAGATGGATACCCAGCGGAGTACTTTCACGAGCTGAGGGAAGAGGTGGCGCCATTCTTGGCCCGGCTGTTCACTGGGTTTTTGAGGGGGGGGGGGGGACGCTGCCGGAGACGATGTCACAGGCGAACGTGGTGGTCCTTCCAAAGGAAGGTAGAGACCCGGACAGATGTAAGAATTATAGGCCGATCGCGTTGATTAACTGTGATGCGAAATTATACGTGAGAGTGTAGGCAGGGAGGCTGGAGGGGCTTCTCCCGGGCTTGATTCACCCAGACCAGACCGGGTTTATACAGGGCAGAGTAATAGCGGATAATGTGAGGCGGGCGGTGGGGCTTCTCCACTATGTGAAAGAGGCGCGGATACCAGCAGTATGCAGACGCCGAGAAAGCTTTCGATCGGGTGGAGTGGGAGTTTCTGTTCGCTATGATGGATAAGATGGGGCTGGGTGAGGGCTTTGTGCAGGGGGTACGGGCCCTTTATAGACACCCGAAGGCCAGGATATTGGTGAATGGGCAGTGTTCGGAGTGGTTCGATCTGCAGAGGGGGACTAGGCAGGGCTGCCCTCTCTCCCCCTTACTCTTTGCGATAGCGATTGAGGCGCTTGCAGTTCACATACGGACCCGGAAGGAAATTCAACCGGTTCAGGTAGGGCAGGGGGAGCATAAGATTCTCTTGTACGCTGACGACATGTTAGTATTCATGGTGGACCCAGTAAACTCCCTACCGGCGTTGGTGGAAGAGTTGGAGGCGTTCGCAGAGGTGTCGGGTTTCAAGGTGAACAAGGCCAAAACGGAGGCCCTGGCCCTCGGAGGGTTCAGGAGGGAGGTCTTTGAGAACTTTCCCTTTAAATGGGCGCCGGGGCATTTGAAGTACTTAGGGGCCCGGATATCGGAAGATCCCGGGAGATTATACGCGCTTAATTATCAGAAGTTGGGGGAACAGATCGGGAAATTATTGGACAGTTGGCAATCCCTGCAGCTGAGTTGGATGGGGTGGATAGAGGCCTTCAAGATGAGTGTGTTGCCCAAGTTTCTGTATATTTTCGCGCAGCTGCCGGTGGCGATCCCGGGGGGGGGGGGGGGTAATTCGGCGCTGGGAGGAGAAGGTGCGGAGATTTGTATGGGGGGGGAGAAGGCTAAGATAAAGGTCAGTCAGCTTCGGATGGCTAAGGATAAAGGGGGAGTTAGGATGCCCTCCCTGCGGTGGTACTACCAGGCAAGCATTCTTAAGGCCTGGAGGGATCACTACCATAGAGGTGGGGAGGCGGCGTGGGTGGATTTGGAGAGAACGCTAATGGGGGCATTGTCCTTGGCTCAGTGGTTGGACGAGCAGGGGGATAAGCTTTCTGGGGGCAAGGGGAAAGAACATCCCTTCTTGGGGGCCATGTGGAGGGTTTACCAGCAGGGGGAAGGGAGGAGGTGGTTTCCTAGCCCAGTGTCGGCTTGGACCAGGGTGCGTGATTTTTTCCACTTTGGGGGGTCGGATTGGCTTCAGGGGAAGATCGATAAATTCAGGGATTGTATGGTGCATGGTGGGGTGTGTTCTCACAGTGAGCTGGAGAAAAGAGTGCAGCTCAAAATACCCTTTTACCAGTACTTTCAAATTAGGCACTTTCTTCATACGGGGGAAAACCGAAGGTAGGTCAGTAGGCCCAGCACAGAGATGGAGCTAGCATTGTTCCGGGGGAATAAGGATAAAGGGAGTATTTCTAAAATCTACCGGGTTTTGTTGGATGAGGCAGCGGATAAAGGGGATAAAGAGGGGCGGGGCCATAGGGAAAAGTGGCATAAATGGGTGGGGGCAGAATGGGACGAGGGTCAGTGGCAGAGGATATATGGGGCTATCTACCGGACCACGGCGGTCACCTCGTGGAGGCAAACACAGTTTCAAATAGTACACGGGGCCTATGTAACACCGAGTAGGATGGCTTGGGTAGGGGGGCAAGGGTTAGCGATGTGTTGGCGGGGGTGTGGGGAACAGGGAGATTTTCTGCACATGTGGTGGGGTTGTCGAGTCATCCAGCGGTTCTGGAGGTTGGTGCAGGAGGGGATGGGTATGCGGGCGGGGGGACGGGAGGGGGGAGGGGAGAGGGAGGTAGAAAGGGGGCCGGGGGAGGGGGTGCTGGGGGGAGGGGAACAGGAGGGAAAAGGGCGGTGGGTGCAGAAGAGGGAGGAGAAGCTCAAGTTAGCAGCGCGTGTAACGATAGCCTGGCGCTGGAAGTGGAGGGGGGGGGGGCCTGGGGTAGAGGATTGGTACAGGGAAGTGGAGGAAATGATTCAGTTTGATAGGCTGACATATCGCTTGCGGGGTCGGGAGTGGGAATTCCATAAGATATGGGACCCGTACATGCAGGGGTAGTAAGGAGAGAGTCTGGGGGGGTGGGCATGACTTGGGGGGGGGGGGGAAGCTGCATTGGCACTCAGCACACAACGCACGGCACACGGTTTTACCTGTTTGTTAAAGTTGTAAATGTTCTTATGGTTTAGAGGTTCTTTATTTAAGACTTCGGTTTTCTGTTTGTTTTTGGGCTGTGGATGGGGGACAGGCTTACTAAGTGTACTTTGGATGGGGGATGCCGGAAGGGGGATTTGTATCTGTTGGCATTATATGCTGTTATCCTGTCTTTCACATGCTTAATAAAACAAAGTTTAAAAAAAAAAAAAAACAACACACAGGCTCCTTTCCTGCATGCTAACAGATAGTAAGGTCGGTAGTATTGTGACGGCAGGGGGTCTGTTTGGTACTGGAACAGGAATAATAAGTATGATATACCAGGGTCTGAGTGATTTTGTGGTCAGTCTTAGTTACTTTCAAACAGGGGGTGCAGGGGAGTGGATCAGTTACAATGGAACTCATGGTTACCATCAGAAATACAACTACTGCAAACTCAGTATACATAATACTGCAGTTGGTATAAATAGTCTATAAACAGGTCCTTGGGTTCCTTGTTCCCAGTTGTCGATCCTCAGTCTTCAGTCGCACGTAGACCCGTCAGCTTTCGGTGGTGACGGGGGTAGTGCGTTGCACTGATTGACATGCAGGCTGAGTCTTTCTGGACAGGATGAGCTTCAGTTGGTTGTCAAGATCCATTCTGGCAGTCCAGGTGCTGTCAGTCAGATGGGTTGCTGGCTTGACTCAGGTATGGCGAATCCATGGCACAAGTTCGACAACCTCCACAGCTGTGGGGGTGGACAGTATGACCGTAAATGGCCCCCCAACAGCAGGGTGTCAAAGAGTCAGAGTTCCACTCCTTAATCCAGACAGCGGAATCTGGTTTGTGGGGGTGAATGGGTTCAACAAGGGTTACTGGTAGTCGTTTTTGAACCCAGGAGTGAACATTTTTCACAATACAGAACCCAATGCCACCAGTTCTTGGCGGGTCAGCAGAGATCCAATCTGACCCATGTCTCCTAGCATCCCCCCCCCCCTTAATCAAGGGAGGAGGCCGTCCATACAGGATTTCAAAGGGGGACAGATTCAAACTCTGTCTGGGGAGAGGACCATATGAACAACAGGGCCATGGGAAGAACAGGCAGCCAATGGAGACGGGTCTCCTGACAGAGTTTGGAAATTCTGAATTTAAGGGTCCTGTTCATACGTTCGACTTTTCCTGAACTCTGAGGACGGTAAGCGGTGTGCAATTTCCAAACTATCTGTAGAGCTTGGGCTAGGTGTCTGGTGACCTGAGAGACAAAAACTGGGTCATTGTCGGATCCTGTTACTGACGGGAGTCCAAATCGGGGTATGACTTCTCTGATGAGGGCTCAGGCGACCTCACAAACCTTCTCGGTTCTGGTGGGAAAAGCTTCAACCCATCCTGAATAGGTACAGACTAACACCAGAAGGTACTTATGACCCCCAGCCCTGGGCATCTCAGTAAAATTCACCTGCAAATTTTCCATGGGAGCAGTCCCTACAACTAGGAGACCAGGGGGTGGTAATTTCCCTTGTCAGGGATTATTTCGGGCACAGGTCAGGCATTGGCGTGAAACTGATGCAGCTAGGGGTCCTAACATTGAAATATAAAACCAGGGATGAAGGGCCTGCTCCATTGCGCTTTTTCCCATGTGAGTAACCTGGTGGAACGCCCCAGACAAAATGCGGGGCTAAGGTGTAAGGGATAACAATACGGCTAGGTTCAGTTTTCTGGAGGGGTGGCAGCTGGATCCACCCCTGTTCAGTCAGTGTCCCTCCCTCCTGGAGTACAGAAATAGTCTAGCTCGTCCGATTGGTAGCGGGGATCCCAATTATTCACTGGCACCGGGAATAGTGGGGCTGTTATAGCCAATGCCGGATTGGGCCTTATCAGGCAGAGGGCTGTTTCCTTTGCTACTTTGTCTGCCTTCCGGTTTCCTAAGGCAGTCAGGCTATCCCCAGACTAATGACCCCGGCAGTGCATGACTGCCACCTTCCTGGGTTCCCAGACAGCATCTACTAGAGTCATGATGTCTGGGGCATACTTAATAGCTTTCCCCCCTGAAGTAACCAAACCTCGTTCTTTATACAGGGCCCCATGGGCATGTAGGGTAACAAAAGCATACTTAGAGTCAGTGTAGATGTTTACTTTCAGACCTGCAGCTTACTGGAGGGCTTGAGTAAGGGCAATGAGTTCAGCTTTCTGGGCAGAAGTCCCCAGGGGTAAGGGCTCAGCCTCCACAACAACCCCCGGAGTGACCACAGCATATCCAGCCTTCCGCTGTCCATCTTCAACGAAACTGCTGCCATCGGTAAAGTACTGAACATCAGGAGAGGCCAGCGGTACATCCTTCAGATCTGGGCGGCTGGAGTACACTTCATCCATAACCTGGATACAATCATGTTGGGTACCCAGGTGCTACAGGGAGTAGAGTGGCAGGATTGAGTGTTTTTCACTATCTCCATGTGGACCCGAGGATTCGCACACAGCATGCTTTGGTACTTTGTCATCTGCTCGTCGGTAAACCAATAATTGCCTTTGTACTCCATCAGCATCAGTAATGCATGCGGCACTTTAACATAGTTCTTGCCCAAGGGACAATTTATCAGCCTCTGTTGCTAGGAGAGCTGTTGCTGCTACTGCGCGGAGGCAAGAAGGCCACCCCCTTTCTTCATGGACATACAGATGGAATGGTTTTTCCACGTCAGGCAGTACTTGACTTCAGTCTGGCACAACTGGGCTTTACTTCGAGACACCCGATAGCCAGACATCCAAAGCAAGTGCAGAAGTTCTGAAGTGGCGGCAATACATTCTTCTGGGGAAACAGCGGCGATGAGTAGATCGTCCACGTATTGTAGCAATACACGTTGAAGGGGATATGACTGGAACTGATGCAAATCTTGACTAAATGCATCCCCGAACAGCGTGGGGGAATTCTTGAATCCTTGGGGTAACCGTGTCCATGTCAATTGTCTCTTACTGCCAGTAATAGGGTCTTCCCATTCAAACGCAAACAGTGGCTGGCTAGGAGTGGCCAATCTCAAACAAAAAAAGTCATCCTTTAAGTCCAAAACAGTAAAACAGGTAGCTTGTACAGGAATCAAACTCAGTAAATTGTAAGGGTTTGACTCAACAGGATGAATGGTAGCAACAGCTTCATTGACCTTCCGCAGGTCTTGTACAGGTCGGTAATCATTAGTACCTGGTTTCTGAACAGGCAGCAAAGGGGTATTCCAAGGTGACTGGCATGGTTTCAGGAGTCCAAACCTGAGTAGTCGCTGGAGATGTTTATGAATACCCTCATCAGCTCTTTGGGGCAGGAAAAATTGCCTGACACAAATGGGACATTTGTTTTTGCTCAGTGGCCCATTTCTCTACAATAGGCACATTGATCTCGCTCCAATGGCCCTCGCCAGGTTCCTCTACCCGACCTCGGCCCCTCAGTTCCCACATTAACTTTCCTTGTCCTTTTTAGACTAGCGCCGCTGCTAACGTATCAGTTTTCTTTTCTCATCTTTCATTCACACTCACGCTTCATCTCCTGATCTCTGTTCACAAATACTTTCATAGCAACTTCCATCAGCTGGGTCATATTCATTCCAGCAAATCCTTCAAGCTTCTGAAGTTTCCTTCTAATGTCCCCCTGTGATTGTCCCACGAACGCTGTATTCACCATCCGCTAGTTTTCAGGTGCTTCAGGGTCAAACGGAGTATAAACACGGGAAGATTCACAGAGTCTTTCATAAAACTGGCCAGGGCTCTCATCAGGGGTTTGCAGTACCTCAGATATTTTTCCACATTCATCGCTTTCTGGCCCCCCCTTTTTTAAGGCCTTCAAGGAGAGCTCAATGATATCGATTCAGGGTAGTGCGGGGAGGAGAGGTACTAAACTGGGACTGACCTCCTTCAGATTTGGGACTCAGGGAACTTTCTGAAGCGCTGGGCAGGTCTGTATCTGAAAATGGCATTCTTGCCTCACTGCTCTTTTGACTATCAGAGAAAGTCGAGAGGAGCGGGGGAGAAATCCTAGCTGGCTCTGCTGTACCCGCTGAGCCTGGTGATCGAGCTTAGTGAATTCTTCTATCTCTGACTCCCGTACTAAAACTGGTCGTTTGAGTTTTTACTTTAGGCTGCATTTTTCTGTGAACTACGGGACAGGAGTTCCTCTGGGTGCACTCTGCTAACTAGAACTGGAAAACAAATTTTTACAAAAGTCAGGTTACTGAAATAAAAATAGTCATTTCTTATCAATTTTTATATGCTGAACACGAACAACAGTGAAATTGCAAAGTTGGCTCTAATTTTTTTGTAATCTACAAGAATTAATGTTTACATCACAAAATGCATGTCAATAGTAAATATAATAGGCCTTCGGTTAATATCTGTAAAAAAAAAGTCATAGACTACTTCTTAGATTTTTTCGCTTGTCTGTTGTACAGCTGTTCGGGAGCTTCTCTGGGGAGTGTCCAATAGTAGTCAGCCAGCATTGTAGTAGACCATTTTCCCTGGTATCTTTGCTCCATCGTTGTGATATCCTGGTGAAAACATTCGCCCTGTTCATCACTAACCATACCATAGTTGTCAGGAAAGAAATCGAGATAGGAATCAAGGAAATGGATCTTTAGAGACATATTGCAGCCAAGTTTCTGATACTGCATCAGCATGTCTTCTACTAGTTCCTTGTAATTTTCTGCCCTAACATTCCCGAGAAAGTTTGTTGACACTAGGCGAAAAGCATTCCATGCTTGTTTCACATTACCCTGCAGCAAGTTGTTGAACCGGTCATCTTTGAAGAGCTCTCGAATCTGAGGACCAATGTTCCCTCTAATTTTCTGTAGGCTGTGTGCGCATAAAATATCAGCTGTGTGCAGCTTTTGAAGGAAGGTTAAATTTTTGTGCGCCACATAACGACACTCAGAGTTATATACTTTAAAATTTGACTACACGTCAGAATACAGTATGTACACCACATTGATTTTAATCAAATTAAATGAAAATAGACGATTACTAAATGAAGCGCGAAATTTCTAGTAATTACAATCATAAATTTTAAATTTTAAGATGTCTGCGTTGTTTTCTATCAGAATCAGAGCTGTAATTTTTGTGCGCTCTGTTGTAAAGTATGTGCGCTCACTTGGCGAGGTGTGTGCGCGCGCACACGCACACAGCTTAGAGGGAACAGTGCTGAGGACCCACAAAAACTCCCTCTTTAATCTTTGCTTCACTGAGTCGAGGGAATTTTTCATGCAGGTATCGGAAAGCTGGCGAAGTGCGGTCCATTGCTTTCACAAAGATTTTCATCAAACCTAGTTTAATGTGAAGTGGTGGTAGCAGGATTTTGTGAGCCTCAACCAGAGCTGGGTGCTGGATATTCTTCTCTCCAACTGTTACATTTTGTCTGCGATTCCATTCCTTCCACAAGTAGTGCCAATCCCTTGCTCGGCTATCCCACTCACATAAGAAACACATGTATTTTATATATCCTTGCTGAAGTCCCATTAAAAGGGCAACTACCTTCAAGTCACCACAGAGGTGCCAGCTGTACTTGTTATAGTTAATTGACGTCAGTATATGCTTTAAGTTATCGTATGTCTCTTTCATGTGGACAGCATGCGCTACTGGAATAGATGGAAGACGGTTTCCATTGTTCAAAAGCACAGCCTTCAAACTCAGTTTCGAAGAGTCTATAAATAGTCTCGTCTTGTGGGTCATGAGTGATTTTTCAAGCATTCATGAGGCTTTCAATATCAGAACAGAATACCAGATTACTTTCCTTTCTGAAGAAAGGCTCCAACTGCTGGTGACGCTTTCAATATGAAGTAATGTTGACATCTTCTTCTAGAAGATTCCATTGTTGGAGTGTTGATCCTAGCAATTCTGCCTTGTTCTTGGATAAGTCCAAATCACGAACCAGGTCATTTAGTTCTTCCTGTGTTATTCTGTGTGGAGTTGATAATGCATCCCAGTGAAAATCTGGGTCACTGCATGCTGTCGGACCAGGAGAAGAACAGGTCGGCTCACCCTTGTCCTCATCAGATGAATCAAGAGAATATTCTGATGGAGGTTCTGGAATAGGAAGTCCCTCACCATGTGGAACTGGTCTCAATGCAGACAGAATGTTTGGGTAGACTATGCTCGACTTCTTTTGCTTCGTTATTCCGCTGGAAAGAGGAACCACCAAGCAGAAGTAACAGTCATTTATGTGGTTGCTTGGCTCTCTCCACACCATGGGGACTGCAAACGGCATTGATGGTCTTTTGCAATTCAACCACTGTGAAAGCTGTGTTGTACATGTAGCGCAGCATATATGCGGGGCCCAAGGCTTGTCTTGGTCACCAATCTTGCATCCAAAGTAAAGATGATATGCCTTCTTCAGTTGAGAAGTGATACTTTTCTTCTGGTTGGCAAATGTCACTTCCCCACAAATGTAGCAGAAATTGTCAACGGTATTAACGCACTTTCACGGCATTACTGTTCTGTATTGTACCTAAATGGCTAAAATTATATGATTAATAAAAGTTATATGTAACAGTAGCTTAAACTGTCTCGCACACAGTCTGAAATATTTTAAATGTTCAACCTTTCCGAATGCGTATAGTACACTGCTGACGTCAGATGGCTTCAGCAGCCGTCTGGCAGTAGTATTGCATTGCATCAGAAAATAATGCAATCAACTCTGCATTATACCAGCATGCACACATCATCCAATGTAATGCATTATTACATTATTCAAGGCTTATTTGGGATGTTGTTGATGTCCTACTGGATAAATTTACATGGTGAAACGTCAAAAATGAACTACATGCAATATCTTCAAAACGAGAGCCAATAATTTTTTTTTATGTTATATTCGTGTTCAGCTCACCAAGATACTACAGATTAGGGCCTTTTAAAGTCAGTAATGATTTCAATGTTGACCAGTGAAGATTTAAAACTCTGCCACTCTTTCTGACAATATTTCTTTAACAGGGGCTGGGGTCATATGACTTTGCAGGGCGACTGTGTGCACATCTAGTATCAGGTCTATATCTAGAGATCCCTTGGGGAGGCCAGATTAAAGACAGAAGGGGGGGGGGCCATTCCCGTTCACATACAACTTCCAATCGACCCGGGGGGTCATTACAATTACATAATCACCAGAGAAACCCTTCTTAAAGTTCTTAAGGAGACACTGCAGAAGGCTCAGTATAAATCCATCCCCTCCCTTGCTGTTCAAAAATGCTGTTCAAAAGCTTTGTCTCTCTCTCTCTAACTCTCCAGCAGCTGCAATACAAACACTGTTTCTCTCTCACTCATTCAGGTTTCTCCCTTCCGAATCCCACAGAAATCAGCAGAGTAATTATAACAGAAACAACTGAAGTAGAAATCCAGGCAGAGCTGAGAGTGCAGAGAGGGTTAAAACTTTCTCTTTCTGTGTAGAAAGGATACTCCCCTTGAAACTTTCTCCTTCTGTCTGTGTGAAAAGGAAACAAGCCTTATATCCCACCCCTATTTTTTTTTCTGTTTCCCTCTCCTTGCTAGAAATAACTGCTCTCTATCTCTCTTAGCTGTGCTGTAAATAACTGCTCTCTCTCTCTGAGCTGTGCTGTAACTCAGGAGTCTTTTTTTTTTCAGTTTTTTCTTCCATTTTCTTTCGTACCGTTCCTTCCTCTGTAAACTGCTTCACAAACAAACAAACAAACAAACCAGAATAATCTTACAGTATACCAGAAGGGAAACCGGTGGGTTCAGTCAGCATCTGACATACTAGGACCAGTCCCAGGAGTTGATCACGCTCCTTTCAATTACAGATAACAATATCAGATACAGAGAATTACCAGATAACAATACCAGATACAGAGAATTACCAAAATCAGACTTACCGGATCCGGTGAAAAGGATGTTTGTTTTCCGGGCCCCTTCTAGGTTCGTGAGTGAGTCTGACCACGGGCTCCAGGACTGTCGTAAAGTCCCGTCCGGAAACAGTCCGGTGGCACCTCGAGACTTCTCAGGACTCCTGGAGCCCGCTAGATCAGTGGTCACCAACCTCCAGAGGGCCGCGGGCCGCACAGCCGACTTCCGGGAGCCTCGCGGGCTGCACCCCCCTTGTTAACCAGCACAAGCGTCTGGCACCCGCCGGGCTGCTTGTTAGCACACGTTAACTGAAGCAGGGCCGCACAAAGAGACATTGCTAGTGAACTCCTTCTCCCCAGAGCTCTGACCGGGACAGAGCCGTAGCCCCGGCTCCCTGCTGCAAGTCTTGCGATGCACTGACCAGGTTACTCACAGCTGCTGCCCCAAAGGCCGTTTAGGGAGTCAAAATCGGAGTTTCCACAGCCAACCTATGCAGCTGCTTACAAAACAGCTCCTGCCTGTCGCTCCACGCCATGTTGCCCTGAAACCAAGACACTGGGTAAGGCTGTCAATCTCCCTGGGGGTCCGTGCTGATTGGACGGGATGGCCTGGTGGCCCCGCCCCCCCAGCAGCCATCTGGGTTGGAATGCAGCTGAAACCCAATATCCCAGCAGGGGATGGTGAGGGAAACGGCGTTCTCCACTGGACTGATGACGAGACCTGCAGGGAACAGGAAGGTAAGCTCCTCCTCGCTTCCCATCGTGTAAATTCCTTGGCGGGCCGCACCGGGGTAGAGCCTCGCGGGCCGCACGAAGGGACCTCGCGGGCCGCAGGTTGGTGACCCCTGCGCTAGATGAACGGCTTATCACTCTGAGACAAAATAGTCTTCGTTTCTCGGTCAGGGAACCAAGAAATGTAGTAGATTACCAGACCAAGAAGACACCTGAGGCCTTCGTGAAATCAAACAGTTTTAATAGCATGCGAGAACTCAGTGGAATAGTTTCCAAAAAGACTGACCCCCCTGGGCAAAGGTTTCAGTTCCATTTATAGACTTTTAGCTATATGCAAACTAATAATTTGTTATCACATTCTAGCTGTAGCAGCAAAGCGCAGACAAACCAATGATACCAGGAGTCTGTTCAGAAGGTCCAAATCATTTATTTGTGCACAAGTCTCGAACCAATCAATTTCAAAATGGCTGAGCAAAGTTTTCAAGCATTACAACAACTTTTATAGACTTCTGTTCCATTCTAGGTATAGAAAAACATTTCATTGGTCCCGGTAATCTCCCGTACCTCCCGTACCTCTTCTATTGGTCCCGGTACTGATAAGTTTATCCAGTTATATCCCTCCAGTGGGCATGACACCTGCATACCCCCCTTCTAGTCCCAATTACAATGGTCAGTTCATCAACTTGTTACTTTCACACTTTCAAGGTTATAGAACCAATTTGTACGTGCAGAGGAGCTGGGCTCTGCAACTCATCTGTCAGCACTCCCAATTATTTCTTTGCAGATGTACTTTTTCTTATCAGTAACTTTTAAACATGTTTTTTCTGTATTTTTCCATCTTTCAATACTGCAGTTCTGCTTACCTAAGCTAATTCAATACTTCTACTGAGTTCTATCTTACAATAGCAGCATATTGGGGGATGTGCAATCCTATATGCCTCTCCACAGGCCTCATTTACAGGTCAAGTTAGCCATGTTGGCCTGCTTATGTTCGGACACTGTGGGTCACAGGCCTGCACCTGCCACATAGCTACTTCATGATAGGCACATATTAAGTTCCCCTTGATCACTCACCAATAGAGGTCAGCTGGGGCGTGTTATGTAAGGTGAGAAGTTGCTAAACTATGCATTTCTTACTGCGTGGTTCTACTACTAAGCAGGCTACAGTGAAACAAAAGAGACAAAGACATTCCAGCTAGGCCACAGGCCTAGTATTTCAAGGTACATTTGAAAGCACACTTCTGACATCACTACAAAAGCAATAAGACAGAAATATATTGTAAGGAGTACCACCGGGACATACAGGGAACCCGAGGGAAAAGGGGGCTCTGAATAACAGGGTACCCAAGCAGAGGGCAGGAAATCCTGGAAAGGGGAACTCCTGCCCTGGGGGAGAGCTCCTTACAGCATGGCAGAATTGAAAACAGGAAAAGGAAGAGGAGCTAAAGTGGGACAGGAAATAGGAAATAAAAAAAACTTACAGAGAGGCTAGGGGGAGGGGAGATAGAGGCTGTAGTACAGAACTCATCTGGCAGACCTTTCAGATGACAGCGAGATGTAGATAAGTTGAAGGAAAACCCCTATTTGTTTTGGAAAGACTTTTATAATGTCTAAGGAGAAAGAAAGACTGACCGTGGGCCATTTTGGCCTTTCTGGTTTGTTCTTGGCAGCGTGGGTGGGTCAGTGTGATAGGGAGGTAGCTGCCACAGTCCTAGGGTTACCTAGATACCTGGGCTGGAATTTTTTCTTTTGAAAGACAGAGGAGTACAGCACTGCCAATCCAATGGGCCTGTGTAGGCTGTGTTTGTGCTGTTTATGCTTATTAGAGTTCTATGGTCTTGCTGGATAACCATAGATGTACGGCTCAAAGAGATAAAGGAATACTGCACAGTTAACTCAGCAAACTAAGCACAGGCTGTGCTTGTGCTAATATGGAGGATATCTTATTTGGACTTGGAGTATCATCTGGTGTGACTGCCTGCATCTGGCCTTCCTGGGCTTCCATTCCTCTGGGAATCAAGCATATCGACAAAACACAGGACAAAACAATCACAAAAGATAAAGCAGTACATCACATCACAACAAACAATCATAGTGCAAAAAGATGGATGTTCAACACTTTCCAAAAGGTTAAATAGTCACTTTGCTGTTGAACAAATAGGGAAAGTAAATTCCAACTAGCTGGGCTGATGTTTGAAAATGCCCTTGCCCAAATCCAAGTCTTATGACCCACAGCAATAGAAAGAACATCAAGAAGCTCCAATGGGCACAGAGGTTTTCAACCCAGTCCTTGGGGAACCCTAGGCCAGTCAGGTTTTCAGGATTCCCACAATGAATATGCATAAGATAGATTTGCATGTTCTGCCTTCATTGTATGCAGATCTCTCATATGCATATTCATTCTGGGAATCCTGAAAACCTGACTGGCCTAGGGTTCCCCAAGGACTGGGTTGAAAACCCCTGGGCTAGAACATAAGGAAGCATCAAGTACATGAAGGTACCGTTGGAATAACAAAGATAGCCCTACTGAAAAGTCAGCATGCAGTAGATGATAAATAATACCGAGGCATTTGAAAAGAACACAGTCCTTAAGGTGCAACCAATGCAAATCATTATAGTAATTAGAAACATGGTCAGTTCGGCGCAGATGGAAACTAATGTGACCTGCAGCATTTTGTATCATTTGTAAAAATCTACGTAAGCAGACAGTTGGATAAGCCAATAAATAAGATGTTACAGTATCAACATCTGGACCACCATATGAAAGTCATCATTGGTCAAAACTTATTTTAGGCCCCTGGTCATATGTAGTTTAAAAAAGGATAACTGAACTACATTAGGTGCCTGATGGTGCATAGATAAAGGTGAATCTAAAATAACGCCTAAATATCATACCTCCAGCAGACAGCAACAGCATGGCCATCAAGTAGAATAAAGGAGATGTCTAACATAGAGCGGGGGAGTTGCTACAATCACAGTCTCGGTCTTTCTGTAATTAATATTAAGGCCATTAACTCTAAATCAGTTTGACACCCTATTGAAATGGGGTATCAGTGTTATTTCCCTGATATTGTCAACCCAAGAGAATGGAACAAACAATAGGATATCATCCGTGTATAATCTAAACAGAATATTTAATAGGTGAGAGGGGCACATAAAGAAGTCAACTGTTTAATAATGTGGATGACAAAGCAGATCCCTGAGGTACTCCCCTATCAACAGGAAACAGCCCAAAGTTTCATCACTTGCTGTGATCTATTAATCAAATAAGAGTGAAACCAAGTTAATACCCTATCACTAATGCCTAGTGTAACTAGTCTTGACACCAACTTTTCTGGAATGACTGAGTCAAAAGAAGCAGATACATCTATAACTACCAAGAGAAAAGCAGAGTATGGTATTTCAAGGCCTCTCAATAAATGATCAGTGAGGTAAGAGAAAAAAATGTCAGGACTATGTCCTCATCTAAAGCCATAACATAAGAACATAACAACATAAGATATGCCATACTGGGTCAGACCAAGGTCCATCAAGCCCAGTATTCTGTTTCCAACAGTGGCCAATCTAGGTCATATGTACCTAGCAGTTTCCCCAAGGGACACAGGTTCCACAATGCTTGTATTGGTTCAAGCATTGATATCCTGGGTCCCTTCTTAATAATGGTTTATGGACCTTTCCTCCAGGAACTTATCCAAACCTTTTTTAAACCCAGCTACACTAACAGCCTTTACTACATCCTCCGGTAACAAATTCCAGAGTTTGATTACACGTTGAGTGAAAAAATATTTTCTTTTATTAGTCTTAAATAGTTTACCCTGTAGCTTCATTGCATGTCCCCTAGTCTTTCTATATTCTGATACGGTAAACAATCGATCTACGTTTACCCGTTCCACTCCGTTCATTAATTTATAGACTTCTATCATATCTCCCCTCAGCCGTCTCTTTTCCAGGTTAAAGAGCCCTAACCTTTTAAGCCTTTCTTCATAGGAGTATCCTTCCATCCCCTTTACCATTTTGGTGGCTCTTCTCTGAACCTTTTCTAAAATCGCTATATCCTTTTTAAGATACGGCGACCAGAATAGCACACAATATTCAAGGTGCGGTCTCACCATGGAACGATATAGAGGCATTATAATATCTTTTGTTTTATTTTCCATTCCTTTCCTTATCATACCTAGCATTCTATTTGCTCTCTTGGCCGCCGCTGCACACTGGGCCAAGGGTTTTAACATGTTCCCTGTAAAATAGTTATCTCCAAGTTATAATGCCCTGTTCAATGTAATTTCAGTTTGTTCAATGTAAACCGCACTGATGCAGAATAGCGCGGTATATAAGAGAATGTAAATAAATAAATAAAATAAATAAATGGTATCCACAATGACGCCTAAATCTTTTTCCTGGGTGGTGGTTCCTAATGTGGAACCTTGCATCGTGTAACCATAGTTTGGGTTGTTCTTCCCTAGGTGCATAACCTTGCACTTGTCCACATTAAATTTCATCTGCCATTTTGATGCCCAGTCTTCCAATTTATCAAGATCCTCTTGCAGTTTTCCACAATCCTCTTGGGTTTTAACAACTTTAAATAGTTTTGTGTCATCTGCAAATTTGATAACCTCACTCGTTATTCCACTTTCCAGGTCATTTATGAATATGTCAAAAAGCAGCGGACCCAGCACAGATCCCTGGGGTACACCACTATTCACCTTTCTCCATTGGGAAAATTGGCCATTTAGCCCTACGCTCTGCTTTCTATCTTTTAACCAGTTCCTGATCCACAATAGTACACTGCCTCCTATCCCATGACTCTTTAGTTTTGCCAAAAGTCTCTGATGAGGGACCTTGTCAAAAGCTTTCTGAAAGTCCAGATACACAATATCAACCGACTCACCTTTGTCCACCTGATTATTCACTCCTTCAAAAAAACATAACAGATTAGTAAGACAAGATCTTCCTTGTCTAAAGCCATGTTGGCTGTCTCCCATTAGGTCATGACTATCTACATGCTGAGTAATTTTATTCTTTATGATGGTTTCTACCATTTTTCCCGGTACTGATGTCAGGCTCACCGGTCTGTAGTTTCCCGGATCATCCCTGGAACCCTTTTTAAAAATTGGTGTTACATTGGCGATCCTCCATTCTTCAGGTATTAGAGATGATTTTAATGACTATGTCCTCATCTACAGCCATGTTCATAAGGGTCCAAAAACAGATGTGTTTCCAAGTAGTTGGTTGTCTAGCTGTGGCCAATGTTCCCCTAAGCTGTGCCGAGTCCTCCGCCGGCATTCCTGGTGCATAGATTGTGAGCCTTTCGGGAACAAGGGAGTATATACAGTACCTGATTGTAAACCACCTAGAATGCATTATCACAGATGGGTGGTATATAAATGCCATTAAAAAAAAATAGTAATCATGCTTAGGATCATGTGGCATAGGCAGGTCCTGAGGGACGGCCGATTCTGTGCGATCCCTAAGCCCGATTGCTTTGCACCTCCCCCCCACCGGCAGGAATGCCAACGGAGGATTCAGTGCAGCTTAGGACACAATGTTCCTACTATCTACCTCTTCCAGTAGCTTACCAAATAAACATTAAATTAGAAATAAGGTGATAATTTGTCAAATCCGCCTATTCTAAGTTATCCTTCTTCAGCTTTGAATGAACCATAGCGTACTTCAGACAGTCAGGAAAGACGCCGTTCGACAGCAACATCTGCACTAGGTTGCAGAGAAATCTAGCAACTTTATCACGGGCCACCATGACAAAACCAGCAGAGATTAAGTCCACCGGAGATCCCTTGAGTCTGAGAATACCACTTTTGAACTTCCTTCTGCCATTTAATATATCTAAAAAAAAGTCATCCCCTTAGCGCTATATAAATGCTAAATAGTAGTAGTAGTTTACTGTATTGCCTATATCAAATTCATCCAACTAGACCAGTCTAGATAAGTGGGTTAAGTCCCCCTACCAGCAGATGTTGGAGACAGAAGCATTAGTGAATGGCCATTGGCATATAGAGAGGCTCCCCCCTAGGTGTCACCCTCAGTATTTCTCTATCTCCAGCGGATGATGGATATCCTTTCCTCTGCTCCTGGCAGCCGGCCATTCTTGTGAGATAAGCTCTCTGCCAGTGGAGTTGGAATCTGTGGAGGTATTCAGGGTGCACAAGAGGTGTTCCCTTGAATTTACCCACTAGCAGCCTGGTTCTGTTTTCAAAGCACCTCCTGGTCAGTAGGACCTGTACAGCTCTTGGAAGGGGTGGGGAAGATGACTCCCGATCAGGAGGACCGGTCAAATCTGTTTTAATTAAAGATCCAGTAGCAGCTGGAGGAGGTCCCTGGCTAATACCAAATTGGCTTTACTGACAGGACTGCAAAGACAACCTTAAATCTTACGGTCAGCATTCTCCAGCTGCTCAGATGATCACAGTTGAATGGAGTTGGTTCCCCCCGCCCCAGCTGCCTCTTCCTCCTCCACAATGGTCTGGACAGCGTTGTCACCCGCCTGTTTTACAGTTCCAGCCTTCATCAATCTGCCTTTGAGGGCCCTCCCACCCTTTCCTCACTCTTCTGGCCTGCCTTAAGCTCCAGCCTTTAGCACTTTGTCTTTTAGGACCTTCCTGCCCTTTTCCTCACTCCCTAGCCATTCGAGAGTTTGCAGTGTGCTGCAGTGGCCAACTTGGCTCAGTTTCTGCCTCGTGTCCTGGAGGCCAGCCTACTTTTGTGTGCAGTAGCAGGTGGAGGGGGAAAGCCCAAGCGGCGGATCACAGCAATAGCGATGCCTCCTTCCCTTCTGAGGTGCATTGCCTGTGGCAAGAAACGCCAGATTTTGTCAAAATGGTCTGTGCACAGATCACCCGGGGGAGTCTTCTAGGACAGCACAGGAAGCACCACAGACAGCGCTGGATGAGTTTCAACACCCCTGCTGCCTCAAATTTGCCTATCAGAGATTTGTCTCCAGCTTCTCCCTTGCGGGATACCTTCCCTCCACCTATTTTGCTGCCTTAGCAGCCTGGCTGATCCAGCTCAGATCAGGACGCTGCATTTCTGTCTTTATTCAAGCAAGCGTGGGATCTTTGGGCACCTTCTTCCTCTTCCCAAGCGGTAGGTCACCAAGTAGGGGGGGCCTCCTCCCTCTAAAGCCACAGCTGACTCAGGCCGGCTCGGTAGGAAGCGTTCTTCTGACAAACGGCCCCCTCCCAGATCCTCTGCATCCTTCTAAGGAAGTTTCTTGAGCTCTTCGTGACTGAGCAGAAGAGCAGGACATTCTTTCCGCTGAGGATAGTCCACACTTCTCTGTCCACAAAGATGGGGAATGATCTCCTTCAGATGATCAGGAGAAGGATCAAGAGCAGACTCCAGATGTTCATTTGTTCTGCAAGGAGGAACTCGCTGCGCCTTTTGAACATGCCAGGCCAGGATTTTGTCCTGTCTCCTTCTCAGGCAGATCCCATTCTATGGGGGCATCAGGAAACCTTCCAAGGCTTTCCCATTCCCTCAGAAACTGCAACAGATGGTCTCTCTGGAGTGGAACTCACCTGAGGCATCCCTGCACATGGCTCGGCGTTTGGACCATATTTATTCACGGTCCCTGGAGGACCTTGAGAAGTGGCTCGCATATACAAAGGTCGACACAGTGGTGACTGCTGTTACCAAACACACTACGATTCTAGTGGAAGGCGGAGCAGCTCTGCGGGATCAACAAGACCGGAAGGTGAAGTGGCTTCTCAAGACTGCCTTCTCCTCTTCCTTCCTTGCCCTTCAAACCTTGGTTTGTGGGGGTCTAGCCATGCATGCTCTTCTTCACTGGATCCAGATTCTGCTGGATGACCCTGCCTCAGCATGCTTGGAGTCCATGACAGCCTTCTTGGTGGATGCCCTCTGAGTTGCTTTGCCTGGCTACTCAGGCGATAGCTGCGGTTACAGTTGCTAGTCGCTGGCTCTGACTCCCTCACTGGTCTGCGGATTTGGCGTCCAAAGCTTGTCTCGCTAAGCTCCCCTTCAAGGGTAAACGTCTATTCAGCAAGGACCTTGAGAAGCTGGTTAAAGACCTGGGAGAGGTCAAGCCACAATGTTTACCAGAGGATAGGCTGAAGGCAAGTAATCGACGGTCCAGGCTTCGTTCATCGCCCTTTT
Organism: Ichthyophis bannanicus; assembly: GCA_033557465.1. NCBI lineage: Eukaryota > Metazoa > Chordata > Amphibia > Gymnophiona > Ichthyophiidae > Ichthyophis > Ichthyophis bannanicus. The sequence goes on along the minus strand of CM066031.1, from coordinate 160,631,585 downwards.
CCTCCACCCAGTCATGTTTCCAAGATGCTCGGCATTACCGCCCGGGCAGGTCTTTGCGTTCCTTGTCCAACAGATCTGCTGCAAAGTCGCAGCCCTTTTGAAGGGTCCAACAGATGTAGGATCCCTACTCTGCTTCTGCAAAGTTCTCCGGCCCTGGCCGTTCCTTCCGCTGATGGTCTCCAGGCCTACTCTGGGACTCCGCCGGCGGGAGGTCGATTGGTCCTGTTTGCCTGCGAGTGGAGAAAATCACAACCGATCAGTGGGTTCTCAGTATTGTCTGCTATGGCTATATGCTTGAGTGCTGCAAGCCCATCAGAGAAGCCTTCGTAATCTCCCCTTGCAGTTCAGGGCCAAAGTTTGCAGCCACACAGGACACACTATGGCGCCTGGAAGAGCTTCACGCCATTTGTTCAGTGCTTCCCTCCAAGCTCACCTCCTACCACTACTCCATTTACTTTGTCGTTCCCAAGAATGATTCTTTCTGGCCTATTCTGGATCTCAAGGGAGTCAATCGTTTGCTCTGTGTACCTCATTTCTGGATGAAGACCCTCCAGACAGACAGGGGAGTTCCTGGTATCTCTTGATTTCATGGAGGCCTACTTCCACATCCTGATCCATGAGGATCAACAGCACTTTCTCCGTTTCATGGTGCAAAGCTGCCATTTTCAGTTCCACACCCTACTGTTCGGCCTTACAACGGTGCCACGTACCTTTTCAAAGGTCAAGGTGGTAGTGGCAGCAGCGCTGAGGAAGCAGGGCAGATGTATCCATCCTTACCTGGACAACTGGTTAATCAGAGCGAAGTCCCCTGTGGAGGCCCTTGAGGCTGTATCCTGCATCATCGCATTCCTGGAGCGCCATGGGGGCTCCAGGAATCACAGCAATCACACCAAGAGGTGTCTCCACCCCACCCAGTCTCTAGAATTCCTGGAAGCCTGTTTCGATACCCGGCTGGGCCGAGTCTTCCTTACTGAAGACTGTTGTTGGAAGTACGCCAGCCAACTGCAGGCTTTTCTGCTGCAGGTTCGGCCCCAAGTATGGGATTATCTACAGGTCTTGGGGACTATGGCGGTATCCATCAAGGTCGTCCCCTTGGCTCATGCTCACATGAGACCTCTACAACATTCCCTTCTGTCCCGCTGGTCTCCGGCTTTCCAACAATATGACATCCAGCTACCCCTTCCGAGGATCATTCGCTCCAGCCTGCACTGGTGGCTCTGTCCAGACCGCCTGCAGTGAGGGGTTCCTCTCAAGGCTCCGCACTGGGTTCTAGTCACAATGGATGCCAGTCTCTCCGGATGGAGGGGTGCATTATCAGTACCAGACAACTCAGGGCTCATGGACTCTTTGGGAGCCCTAATGGAGAATCAACTGGCTTAAAGCATGAGCAAGCCACCTTGCCATGCAGGCATGTCTCCCTCACCTTCGCCAACAGTCAGTTTGCATCCTTTGCGACAATGCCACCACGGTTGCCTACCTCAACAGGCAGGGTGGCACCAAAGCTCCGGGAGTGGCCAGGGAAATGGAGTTTCTCTTCCGTGGGCCAAGAAATATCTGCAGGTGCTCTCCACCAAGCACACTGCAGGTGTGGCAAATGTTCAAGTCGATTTCTCAGTCACAATACCCTGGATCCCAGTGAGTGGGAGCTCGCTCCGATGGCCTTTCAGCGCATCATAGAGACTTGGAGTCAGCCCAGCTTGGATCTGATAGCTACCCGCAAGAATGCCAAGGTTCCCATCTTCTTCAGTCTCCAGAAGGAATACGGCTCTCACAAACTCTATTCACTGGTCCAGCCATGGCCCCTGGTGGCTCTGCTCTACCTTTTCCCACCCTGGCCCATGATCAGGCAGTGTCTCCACCACATCGAGAACCACTCCAGACAGGTGATCTTCATGACCCCCGATTGGTTCCAGTGCCCGTGGTACACTGACTTAGTTCGACTGAAATTCACAGTGCCTTCCCTCTCAGCTCACGTCTGGTCTCCTGCGGCAGGGCCCAGTCCTCATAGATGACCCTGCGCCTTACTCGCTTATGGCCTGGCTCTTGAAGGGAAATGCCTAACCCGCAAGAGCTATTTGCCTAGGGTCATGTAAACCCTCCTTCAAACATACAGACCCTCCACCTCCATGGCATACGCCCAGGTCTGGCGCCTTTGAGAGACATGGTGCACCCGTCACAACGTCCCTTCCTGGAGAGTTGCAATACTGCCGATCCTAGCATTTTTGCAGGAGGGGTTCGACAAGGGATTAGCCCTCAACTCCCTCCGTGTCCAGGTGGCAGCCCTCACCTGCTTTCGGAGTCCGGTAGAGAGACTGTGTCTCATGCTGATATCAGCCGCTTCATCTGGGAAGTACGCATGCTTCAGCCTCCATGCCATACTCTTGTCCCTCCTTGGGACCTCTCCCTGGTTCTCCGGAGCCTTATGTCGACCCCATATGAGCTGCTTAAGTAGGTTACTCTGAGATCTGTCCCTGAAGGCTGCCTTTCTTGTCACCATTACTTCAGCCCGACATATCAGGGAGATCTTTCTTTTGCTCACGTTGGAGAGTGTCTCACTTCGTGTTGTGCTCTTCTTCTTGCCAAAGGTGCTCTCGCCCTTCCATGTGAATCAAACCATGTTGCTCCTCTAATTTCCTAGGGAGCAAGGCTCAGAGATACTGCACGACCTGTGTTCAGTCAATGTCAAGTGGATCCTGCGCCTTTATCTCAAGGTCACCAGCTCCTTCAGAAACTCTGACCACCTCTTTGTCTTGTTTGCAGGTCCTCATAAGGCCCTCGCTGCCTCTAAGGCTATGATTGTATGCTGGATTAAGCGTGCGATTGAGTCAGTGTACATTTTGCAAAAGAGGCCTATCGCCGTGGGGCTTCATGCTCATTCCACACATACTCAAACAGCCTCCTGGGTGGAACGGTCACTCATGTTGCCCATAGACATTTGTCAGGCAGCCACCTGGTCCTCCTTGTCCACCTTTTGTGCACCACTATTGTCTCGATCTGCAAGCTCAAGCTGTGGCACATTTTGGGGCCAGTGTGGTAGTGGCAGCTGTTTCTTCCCACCCGGCAAGGGTGTAGCTTTGGTACTTCCCACTTGTCTGAACTGGTCTAGCAGGATGAATTGGAAGGAGAAATGAATTTATCATGAATGTCCTTTCCTGGAATCCTGCTAGACCAGTCCAGAACCTATCCCTCACTGTGTTCTTCAGTAACAGCCTTGGCTGATGCGACAGTCATTTTCTCAGACTTATTGAGCTTATGGCTGTATTGTCAGCCTTTTCATATTGGTTTAGCCCCATTGGGCATCCTGTACATAGTTGCACTTGTTGATGCTTCAACTACATGGGTTTTATATAGGTATCTCACATTTTGCCAAGGGGCTTCCTCTGCTTCTACAGGAGTATACTAAGGGTGACACCTATGGGAGCTTCTCTATATGCTAGTACCCATTAGCTGATGCTTCTGGCACTTTCTCTGTCTCCAACATCTGCTGGTAGGGGGACTTAACCCACTTGTCTGGACTTGTCTAGCAGGATTCCAGGAAAGGAAATTAATGGCAAGTGAAATGTCTCCTTTTTTTCCCATTTGCATCTCTGCTTTTCTGACTACTTTCCCATTTTCTCTAAGCTTTGCCAGATGATGTTCCTCTTTCTGCGATCTATTGTAATTTATAAAGGCTAACTTCTTTTTCCTTACTTCTTCAGCTACTTCTTTTGAGAACAATAGTGGTCTCTTTTTGTCATCTTTCAGTTTTGCCCACTACTTTTCTTCTTCACCCGATGTTCCTATATAGCTAACCAGGGCTGGTGCCAAAGGTATTGAGCATCCTAAGTGAACCTTCAGCTCCCCCCCCTGAGATTTTGATAATCACAGCAATCATGATCATCGAAACACCACACCTCTCACAACAATCCCGTAAAAATCCATAATTGGACATTGTATTTAAAAATTTAAAAAATTTGCTTTGTATGTATGCATGTGCGTGCCCATTCTCCCTGCAGATAAAACAATGTGTTGATGGCTTTTTGAGTTTGTGTGCATGTCAGTTTTGCTTTGATTGCTGCTGTTCTTTGTTGTCCCTCAGAAGCAACTATTCTAGATGACTACTTATTCTTGCATTCAGCTAACAAGACCTTGAGGTATTCCCCCTTCTTGATAAAATTAGTTTTCCTGACAATTAGGATCTTCGTTTTTGAATGAGCTATCTTTACCTCTGTCCAAATAGTGAACTGTACCATCCTATGATCACTGGATACCAGATAATCACCCACTCTGACATTAGAAACACTCTCCCCATTCATAAGCATCAGTAAGGCCCCTTTCTGCATAGGTTCCATTACCACTTGCGGGTCCAGTTCTCCCTGTAGAGAATCCAGGATCTTCCTGCTTCTGTACAACAATGAACATCCAGCATACTGAAAAAGCCTATCAGTAGCACGTCTCATTTCAGAGCAATATGGTGAATGTCTTTAATTAATATCACTGTCCACTTCTGCCTGTGAAGGTCTATATATATCACACTACTACTATTAATCATTTACATAGTGCTACAAGGCATACACAGTGTTGTACAGATACATGTAAAAAAAGACTGTAAGCTCTGATGAGCAGGAACCATCTAATATACCCAAGTCTTGACACAGGACAGGACCCATCTGAATTAAGAACACACTCATTCCAGAATGGGGTAGCTATTGCTGTCCCTCACAGGGCTACCTAGAAACTAGGTCATTGGTATTCCCATACAGATGCGGGTTACATTAGCCCAGAAAAGGCAGCAAAACTTTCATACACCAACACAGTGCAAAATTATATTTGTCACAGGCTTGTCCCAACGAGAAGACTATGGATTATAGGACCGTTTAATGTTCTGTTGGTAGAAAAACAAACAATCAGGTGCCCTTTAGGGATTCATTTTTGCCTTGTTTCAAAGCCTATAATGATACAATGGATGGGCAAAAGCAATATGCAGTGACATCACCCTCTTCCTAGTTTGGACATACAATTGAGCACATCTGCCCTTCTAGAGGCCATTGTATTGGACTAGGGAGAAAACCAATTTGGGTTCACAGTCATGTAAACTCATCAATACAATAAATTGAGGACTAGCTGACCTTTCTTTTTGTCTACAACACACATTATTGATCTGGTCAGATATCATCCTGTGACTATGATAGGTGATTCCAAATTTGGAAGGGTCCACAACATATTGAGGTAAATTTCTGCTTTTTAAATCGACTGTGCAGTCTGATATTTTTCAAAAAAAGGATTTTTTTTATTGCTTGTCAGATTACTAGGTTGTTTTTGTTGCTTTATAGGAAGGAATTTTTTAGGGGCTTTTTTTATGCTGTTCTATTTTTTTTCTAGCCTTAATATTAGAAGTTCAAAATGGGGGAAGTTAATAAGGGTTGAACTTGTGGCACTTCTAAGGTGTTAGCTCCCTCCCACACATCCTGTCTTATTTACATTTAATATCCCATATCCTCATAAATGCACAAGACAGTGCTAATAAGCATCAATCCATATAACCCCTTTCACCCAACCCTTCCAATCTACAAAGCCTCCACCAATCTCTCACAATACTCCACCTATTTCCCATACTTAAAAAAACCTGACAATGCTTTAATCTTTCCAAAGGAAAAAAACAAAACAAACTTACTATATAGTTTGGCATGGAGAAGTAGCCTAATGGTTAGATCACTGGCTTAGGAACGAATCAACCAGGGTTAAATTCCCACCTGTACTCCTTGTGGCCTTGGGCAAGCCACTTAACCCTCCATTAACTCAGGAAAAAAAATCAGTGCCCCCATTTAAGGTACATTACCAAATTTAAGCTACAATGTAAAGCGCTTTGACTGAAATGAGAAAGCAGTATGAAAAAAACTTGATAAATAAATAGATTAGACTAAATTGGTTGGAAGGGAAAAATAAGAATTAATTAGGTCAGTATTTGTTACCTGTTAAAAGAAAACGATTAAGTCAATATTTTATTAGATCTTTGAGCTAATTCTATACTAGGGAACTACACCAGCATACGCACCTCCTAGATATAACACATTTTATAGTAGGCATTGAAAACAAACTGCTCCATATCTCAACAACACATAAGCAGGCAAGACTATATGTAGGAAATCCGAGAGTAGAGCTGTTACGTTTTACAGAAATGAGGCTAGCCGGACAGTTGAGAAAAAGATAGGGACTTTGGTAGGTCTCGCTCATCTTTTTCATACAGTAGAAGGGTGGCTGGGGGATACTGTGTCACCAATTAGTCTGATCTCTGTGGTGGGAAAACTAATGGAGGTTTCTGGAATACAGTGGATTACAGGATCTGAGATAGCATGGCTTTACTCGAGGCAGGTCTCAGACAAATCTCGTTAATTTCTTTGACTGGGTAACCTGAGAGTTGGATCGAGGGAGAGCTCTAGATGTGGTGTACTTAGATTTTAGTAAAGCAATTGACACTGTTCCATCCAGGTAACTTATAAATAAATCAAGTGCCAAAAGGTATGGACCCTAAAGTGACCGACTGGGTTAAGATTTGGAAGAGTGGGAGGCAACAATGTACAGGTAAACAGAACTCACACTGAGGAGGATGTTACCTGTGGTGTGCCACAGGGATCTGTCCTTAGTCCAATTCTTTTTAATATTTTTGTAAATGATGTTGTAGAAGGGCTAATGGGTAAGGTTTGCCTCTTTATGGATGATTCCAAAATCGGAGACACCCAGGAAGATGTAAATAACATGAGAAGGGATCTAGCAAAGCTTGAAAAACAGTTGAGAATTTGGCAGCTGAGATTTAATGCTAAAAAATACAGGGTCATGCTTTTGGGTTGCAAAAATCCAAGGGGAGTGATACATTATAGGGGGTGAAGTACTTCTGTCTACGATAGAAGAGGACGATGTAGGGCTGATTGTTTCTGATGTAGAAAAGGCGATGGCGAAAGCCAGTAGGATGCTTGGGTGCACAGAGAGAGGAATAGCCAGCAAGGAGGAGATAATAGTGCCTCTGTATAAGTCTTTGGCACAGGGGTTCCCAAACCTGTCTTGAGGCCTCCGCAGCCAGAGATTTGCATACAATGGAGGAAGGGTATGCAAATTTCTCTCATGCATATTCATTGTGGATATCCTGAAAACCCGACTGGCTGGAAAGCAGGTTTGGGAACCCCTGCTTTGGAGACTTGGGGGCTTGTTTACAAAGCCGCGGTAGCGGTTTGCGATCGTAATCGGAACCGCGGCCCCATTGATTTCAATGGGGCCGCGGCTGCGATCGCGATCGCGAACCACTACCGCGGCTTTGTAAACAAGCCCCTTAATTTAGAGTATTATGTGCAATTTTGGAGACCACACCTTCAAAAGGATATAAATAGGAAGACGTTGGTGCAGGTGGCTACCAAAATGGTCAGTGGGCTCAGTCATAAGGCACAGGAGGACAGATTTAAAGATCTCAATATATATACTTTGGAGATGGGAGAGCGGAGATACAACAGAGACATTTTAAATACCTCTGTGGTATAAATGCACAGGAGGAGAACCTCTTTCAATTGAAAGAAAATTCTGCAACAAGGGGGATTAGGATGAAGGTGAAAGGGCATAGACTCAGAAATAACTTGCGGAAATATTTCTTTATGGAAAGAGTGGTAGATGCATTGAATTATCTCCCAGTGGAAGTATTAGAGACAAAGACTGCATCTGAATTCAAGAAAGCATGGGACAAACACAGAAGATCTCTAAAGGAGAAAAAGGGACTGTAGAGTGTAGTAGATGGTATGGAAGGGCAGATCGGATCGGCCGTATAGTCTTTATCTGCCATCATGTTTTTATGTTATTAACATCTGCCTCTATCCAAATGGCCAGCCTGATCTACACAGTGGAGAACTGGTTCATTGTGAGGAGATGTCAGCAGATTGACTTGCTCTGGTCAAAATAGCATCTAGGTTAAGTATATACACTTATCGTTCTCTCTTGCTTCTTCTTATTTTTTGATGTCCAGTTGTCTTGTTCATCTGCCTTTCTACTCTGTCTGGTCTTTGGCCTCTTATTCTAGATATAAACTTCTACTAGTACTATTTATCATTTGTATAGCAAGACATACAGAGTGCTGTAGACATACATGTAAGAGACAGTCCCTGCTCAAAAGAGCTCACAATCTGTCCAATTCAGACAAATTCAACAAAAACAGGGAACCAGGGTAAAACTGAAGGGAAATTGTTAACAGCACACAGGGGTGGTAAACAGCAGAATAAGGAGGGTCAGGATCCAAATACACAGCCGCCACCACACACCCCCCCCCCCCAATACTCTGACATACCCACATACCCTTGACTCTCCCCATGACACACATGCATGTATCCCCCACATGGCCGATTCTGCAAATGGGGGAACCATGCCATTGAAGGTCATTTTAAAAGGTTAGTTGTGATTTAGACTTCTGAATATGTGCACGTGGACATATCTCCATAGCCATTCCACACATGATGTTTGCAGACATCTCTGGTGCAGGGATGTCCAAGTAGGCAAGGGGGTGTGGCAGAGGTGTGTCTGGGGACCGGCAATATACTCACACCCCCTCCGTTCTATCTCAGAAATGTTTGCAGGCATGTCATGTCCAGGCACTAATAGACATCAGGAAAGTGGTTTTCACCTTAAAACATCCAGATAGTTTAGAGAAGATGGCTAATTAAGTGCCTTAGGTCACAAAGGCCCACACTGGGATTTCAACCCTGACTACTCTGCTCTTAAGCCGCTGCTCTAACCATTATGCTATTAAGCACCTGGTTGTGAAATGCTGTCCTGGGGACATCTATATAGACAAGTGCATGTCGGGCATATCCATGTTTCCAAAATCATGTCTGAATTTGCACATGCCTGCTTCCCCCCCCCCCCCCCACCCCGATACTCTGGCTTTGACATCTCAGATTGCCCTTGGACGTCACAATGTGAAATGTGCCTCAGTGTGTCACACTGCAAGGTTACACTTTCCATTATGTTTAAAGTTAGTAAAAGTACAATAAAAATACACAAAGATATCATTAATATGAGGGAGCACATTCAATTGGGGAAGTTTCATAGGCCAGAGGAGTTAATTTCTCTTATTGAGAAATTAAGGAGTGGAGGAGTGGCCTAGTGGTTGGGGCAAGGTACTTCAGGCCGGAAGGTCGGGAATTCAAATCCCACTAGAGAACAGCAACCTTGGGTCGGAAGGACTGGGGTTTCTAGTCCCACAGGTGCTCCTTGTGGTCTTGGGCAAGCCACTTAACCCTCCATAGCCCATGTTCCCTGTAAAATAGTTATCTCCAAGTTATAATGCCCTGTTCAATGTAATTTCAGTTTGTTCAATGTAAACCGCACTGATGCAGAATAGCGCGGTATATAAGAGAATGTAAATAAAATAAATAAATAAATAAAATAAATAAAAATAAATTATTGAGTTGCTTGTCAGGCAAATCCCTATTATCCGTGCCCTTCTCTTCCACTGCCAACTCCAGACTTCATTCATTCTACCTTGCTGCACTATATTACCTGGAATGGACTACCCGAGTCAGTACCCCCAGGCTGCATCTCTGTTGATATTCAAATCCAAGCTAAAAGCTTACCTCTTCGAGGCTCTTCAAAGGCACTGATCCTGGCACCTTCTAACCCAATAAGTGAGAGAGTAAGAGGGATATTCCATAGCACTATATGGATAGTGCCACTGAATGTTCTGTGTGGCCATCTTGACCCTTGCTGGACAGTGCAAGGGTGAGCCGGGTACAGAGCAAAGGAAGAGCAGAAAGTATCCATATGACGGGACATTTTAGGAAGGACACCCAAGTACAACCTGGAACGTCTAAGCCAGAATGTCTGTAAAAAGAGGCAAACAATATACACTATGGTCATTAACAGAGCTGCAATCAAGTACACTCAAAACAAAAAACCCAGCTCCACCTACTAACCCTAAGTAGTAATGCGATTTCATGTATACATGTTTGATTACATTGTGATATTTTAATGCATGTTTGTGCTATATTGTGATAGTTTTGTGAAGCTGATGCTTTCGATTCCATGTGTTGAGTATTTTGAAGATATCAGTGTTTTTTGGGGCTGGATATTACTTCTGTGAATTTGACAAGCGTGGTGGATTAGCGAAGCGTTGATTTATTTATTTTATTTAACAATTTTTATATACCGTCTTTCTACAAGTCAAGACGGTTTACATAGAACAATTTATAGCAGTGTGTTTCAACTGTTTACATGGAACATAACATTGGATACATATAGTAACAAGAATAACTATATACATGGAACATAGCATTGGATACATATAGTAACAAGAATAACTATTTACAGCGATCAAAGATCAACTATTTACATATGAAATTATGAGGGGACATCTGTAGTGTAATAGAGTTTAAAGTGATGGAGGAGGAGAAGGAGGGGGTGTAACAAGTGAAATGCTAAGGTGGGAGGGAATAATGTTCCAGGAAAAGATGGATTTTTAACTTCTTACGGAACTCAGAGTGGGATGAACAGTTCCGAAGTTCAGGAGGAAGGGTATTCCATAAGGAAGGGGCACAGAGGGAGAAGGCCCTGTTATTAGTAGACTGTTGGCAGGTTCTCTGTCTATAGGGATGGTCAGTAAGTTTTTGGTAATAGAGCGGTGTGGTCTTGTGTTATTGGATGAAAGAAGGAGGGGGGAGAGGCATGGGGCAGATTCTTTGGAAATAATTTTATGTGTAAGAGTAAGAACCTTAAATTTAATTCTGTATTGGATGGGGAGCCAGTGGAGATCGTAGAGGACAGGTGTGATATGGGAACGTCTAGGGTTATTAGTTATGAGTCGAGCTATCGTGTTCTGAGCTAATTGAAGCGGTTGAATAGTGTTCTTAGGAAGGCCATGGTAGATATGATTACAGTAGTCAAAAATAGGGATAGTGAGGGCCTGGCAGACAGTACGAAAGGAGTTTGGGCTTAAGAGGGGTTTAAGGTTTCGGAGGATACGGAGCTTAGAGTATATTATATTAGTAGTTTTCTTTATTTGGTCAGTAAAGGAAAGATTCTGATCCAAGATGATTCCAAGATATTTCACTTGGTTTTTTATGGTTAGAGTGAGATTGCCAACAGTAATGGTGAGAGGTGGGGTGTATGCAGGATTGGAAAATATCTGGAGGACCTCAGTTTTGGATTGATTAATAGGTTGTGCTGGGAAAGCCAAGTTTGTAGGCTCGTTAGGCATTCACTAAGTTTAGAAAAGTTAGGATTAGAAAGGTTAAAAGGGGTGAAGCACATCATATCATCTGCATATAGTTGATACTGGATACCATAGTTTTGGAAGATCTTACAGACTGGTTGGAGGAAGATATTGAATAGCAGCGAGGAAAGACTCGAACCTTGGGGGACACCTTGTTTTAATGTAAATGGTAATGAGGTATCGTATCCAATGCAAACTTGTTGGGTTCTGTTATCTAGGTAGGAACGGAACCAGTTTAGGGTTGTGCCTCTCAGTCCTATTTCGTGGAGTCTGCTTATGAGTTGATGGTGAGGGAGGGAGTCAAAGGCAGCAGATAAGTCAAGGAATATGAGAAGGCAACCTTGAGAGGGGTTCTGGGTATGGAGGTATAAGGAATCAAGAAGGGAGGTAAGAAGGGTTTCTACACCATGGTTCTTTCTGAAACCATGTTGGAATATGTCGAGGGGGGAGTGTTCATCAATATAACTCTGAAGTTGAGTTTGGACAAGCTTTTCAGTTATCTTAGCCAGGAATGGGATACTGGAGATGGGTCTATAAGAGGTAGGAGAGGATGGGTCCAATTTTGCACCTTTTAAGATAGGGCGGATAGTGGCACTCTTCAATAGTGGTGGTACAGAGCCAGTCTGGAGGGATGCTTGTACAATATTCAGAATATAAGGACTGAGAGCACTTCTAGTAGATTTAATCCAGGGGACAGGGCAAGGGTCAAGGGCAGAGGTAGAGGCATTTAAATTTTTTATGACATTAGATACATTTTCTAAAGTAAGAGGACCAAAATCACTCCAAAAGTTTGAGGGGGAGGAATCATGTGGTTGGGTGATGAGGTCAGGAAAAGGTGGGGAACTGCAGTCAGTAGAAGGTTGGGGGAGATTAGAAGATGGTTGCGGGAGGAATTTGGAAATAAGGTGGTTGACTATGGCTTGTGCTGTTATTTTTGGAGGTTGATTTTGCTGTAGGGGTTCATTAATTAGAGATTTGGTAATGGAGAACAACTCTCTCGGTTTATTGAGAGATCGCTGAATGAGGTTTTCATTATACTTTTTCTTATGGTTGAAGGTTACAGAGCAGTAGGTTTGGAGCTTAGCTGTATAGGCTATGAGAGCATTGGGGTCTTGAGTTTGCCTCCATTTGCGTTCAAGACATCTAAGCTCTCTTTTGAGAGTTCTAAGATCTGAGGAGAACCAGGGGGCTCTTCTGTGGCGTTGATGTATTTATCCTCATTTACACACCTGAGCTCACTTTGTGTGAACTGTGGGAGGTGTTGGAGGGTTCTGAGGTTCGCTTCCCCATTTTTTAAAATTATAACATACTTTATTGTGGGAAATCGCATTACTACTTAGGGTTAGTAGGTGGAGCTGGTTTTTTTGTTTTGAGTGTAAAAAAAGGCAGGCACACCCAAGTGAAGGCATGGTTTCACAAAAGTGGATGTGCTCGATATAGATGTCCCCATAATAGTATTCCAGCCCACACATATCTATGAACAGCTAATGGTTAAAGTAGCGGGCTAGGACCAGGTAAGCAAGCATTCAAATCCCCACTGCTGCTATCATTGTGATTGTGCTGAGCACTGGGGATGAGGGAGGGCTAGCTTCCCTACACCCTCTGAATGTTTTTAAGCCAAAATGAGCACTTTCCCAATGCTTATTCGTACCTGGAGCAGGTCTAAACATAAAGACGTGCCTCTGGACATCCAGGACGTTTCTGAGATCAGGCAAGGATGTCCAGGTTCCTGGAAATGCCCCAGCCACACCTCTGCTTAGACTTAGATGTCCTCACATTGGGAATGTCCACAGACCCAGCTTCTAAAATAGCTCTGGGAATGTCTCTGTGCTTTGGATGCCGATTTTCAGACATCCAAAGCACAATGGCAATGTTCAGTACTATGGAACAAAAAGAACAGATACCCAGACTGGCAGAGTTTTCAGGTTTGAATAAAAACCCTTCCTTTATTGCCCCTATGCGTTTCAGCCTTTGGCCTTCCTCAGGGGGATATCTTGGGGGTGGAAACCTCAAAAAAACAAACATTGATAATTAAAATCAATCACATAAATAGTTAATAAACACTATAAAATTGATTAAAACCAACAAACAGTACATTGCATAAAATCAAAAGGAAAATAAAGAAGAACATAACAGCTGGAAAAACCAAACCGCTAACATACATAATCACCCAATGTTGATCACAAAGATCAAATCCAAATATATGTAAGGTGCTCTGAACTTATATACATTAACAAACAGATAGTAAATGAGATGAGGAAGACATGACTAAAACCATAAATATGTTAAAGAACAGACAGCAAATGAAATGAGGAGGACATAGCTAAAACCATAAATATGTCTACCGATATATATAAAAACCTGAAAACTCTGCCTGTCTGGATATCTGTTCTTTTTGTTCTGTTTCGATTTACAGATATGTTGGTTGTTTTTCTAATGTTCAGTACTACTACATGGAAAACGACAGCACGTGGATAGGTATGGACAGCAAAAAGCTGTCCTAAATAGCTATCTGTATAGCAGTGCTGAACATTGTTGCTATATCGATACTACTGGCACTGCACCCAGAATTTGATATTCCGCACCAGCCGCTATCTGAATACTGGTGCTGAATATCCAGATTTAATTTAGAAGCAGTGACCCCGAATTTAAAAAACATGCTGACCACCGTTGCTAAAAATGAGCTTGATAGAAACTAACGTATCAAGCAAAAAAAGCCCTTAGTAACCCCTCTGTCACTATATTTCAAAACATTTTATTACAAAGTATCATACAAAACACTTTAACATTCAAAAACAGGCTATAACCGGACCTCAGGTTTCACTCGCCCTCCATTTGGCGAAATTCATCACCATAGGGAAATGGCAGACATTTGCATCATAGGTCCTCAGCCTAAATAATTTATTCTTTATTCTAATAAATACAAAACTCATCCATTTTAAAAAAGCTCTGCATTCCACCAGTAAGTTCTACAGGATTCACATAATACTACACTTAATACCACACCAATATACAATCATACATCCAACACACTCTCTTTTAACCTACACACATACTACACATACTACCACAGGGAGTGTCTGCTGTACTCTGTACAGTTAGTAATAGCGCCCAGTGCTCCTCAAAGCCGGCAACGATGTTCACAACATCTTCACCCAGTGGACTATACGCCCAAACAGGTGTAGTCACAGCTACTCACGATTTACAAGAATAATATGCTGAAAAGACAAAAATATACTTCTTTAAACAGACAGCATCACCCGGCTTCAAAGAAGAAGCAATCTGGTACTTATCTATTAAAAGCCCAGCTTCAACACGGCCCGCAGTCACTGGCAAGTAACATCAATAGTCGCCGTCTGACAAAAGCTTTTGTTTCGCCACCAGGCTTCGTCAGGAACCAAAACTATCGAATCGCCCTTATACAACGACTTTATATTTAGACACATATAATGCCTCCTCAAAAGAATGCTATACTTCAGCGTCTGATGTCATCAAATTTAAAGCACTAAACCACCAATCGGCTCACCAGCCGCTAACCCAACCTCATACATTCAACAACTTTATACAAAAAACAAATAACCCCGTTACAAAATGATAAAAAGAAGGAGAGAGGAGTGTACTGCAACAGTCATATTTGTCCTAAAAAAATAAAGACCAATCAATTTTATCGTTCAACCCGTAAGGGTCCAGAGTATTCAAAATGTAAATCCATTTCTGCTCCTTCTGTAATAACAGGAGTCCTCTATCACCTCGTCGAATGTTCAAAGGTACCACTTCAAGAACGGTACACTGAAGATCCTCAAAACTATGATTGAAGGTAAGCCAATGTTGCACGAAAGGAGTTTCAAGCTGAGCTTTAGAGATACTATACTTATGCTCTGCTAGTTGTGTCCTCAAGGGACGAGTAGTTTTTCCCACGTACGTCTTCAAACACGGACACCAAAGAGCATAGATGACATATGCAGTATTACAATTAGTATTCTCACATAAACGACGTAACTTCAATGCAGATTTAATATGAATCACATTAGTCATGTACTTGCAAAAGGAACAACGACCACACCGTGTATGATGAAAATCTTCCCTTACAGGCTGTCGGCGAGGAACCGCTGGACAAAAGCGGTCTCGCAAATTTCTACCTCTTTGATAAGCCACACGAAGGGAACTCCCAGATAATTTTGGGTGAGTCATCAACAATTTCCACCGCTTATGTAAAGCCGCAACTATGCGGCTAGACAAACTTGAAAAGGGAAGAACACAAGTTATAGTAGATGATATATCTGCCGAATCAAGGTCCTTACGTGATGATCTAGGGCATTAGAGCCACTCTCGATGATTGAATTCAGCTCTTTTATAAGCCTTCTTCAACACTGAGGCCGGATAGCCTCTCTCTTGGAACTTTGCAATCATAGCTTTAGCTTGTGACTCAAATTCCTGATTTGAAGTGCAAATACGACGACATCTTAACAACTGCGAATAAGGCAAATTCTCCTTCAAGTGAATCGGGTGGACATCCCTTAGGCGGTGGTTATTGTGTGTTCGTTTACTTGATAGAAACTAACCATGTCTTAAGGCACTTACAAAAGCCCATATAAGAATCTTCCAGGTGTAAAAACACAGAAGATTATTCCATTGTTTAGGGGCGGCCTGCCAGAATGATCTATTGCGAGCTGAGAACAGCCTGCACAGATGGGGACAACAACTTATTTTCCAAACTAGACTATAACGCTCTGTGTGGGAGTGGGAGGGAGTAAGTGTCTAATAAATCATAGATGCCCTTAAAACAAGGGCTAATCATTTAAACAGCACACTGGCTGGAACTGGCAAGCAATGCCAGCGCTGGAGACATGGTGTAGCTCTTTCCCACTTTGAGCCTTCCCAAGACTAATTTTGCAGTGGTATTCTGCACCAGCTGTGCTTATCACTTGAGATTGCTTAGGGAGGCCCAAGTATATTTTACAATAATCTAGTTGAGCGACAGCTTGAATCAATTGCCTCAAACGAACCTCAGCAAGAAAGGTTGTTTAGACAAATTAGACCCTAAGAGGAAAAAAATCCTGTGGCAACAGTGGCCAGATCAAATAAAGCAGCTGGTCATCACCGCTTTAAATTTAACCTGTGTATTCAATGCTGGGATCATATCTAGCCACCAGCTCAGACTCTCTGGTTTGCCAAGATAGAGGATTATCTATGCCATCAGTGGTAATATTTAGCTGTTCGCTGGATATCTAAACCAGGTAAAATCAAGCCAGAGTTTTTTTTTTTTTTTGCCTAACTTTAACAGTTAGCTTCAGAGTGTACAAACCAGGGAGAAAGGGATATTCAGCGGCACGAAACAGTTAAGTGTCTCTGAATATCCCACTGACCGCAACTAAACTGGTAAATAAGTCTGCTAACTAGTTAAACAGCTTTGATTAAGCTGCTGCTGCCCCCCCTCCCCCAGTAATAACCTAGGAGACTTATTGCTTCATTGACAAGTGAGAATCAATGAAGGTTGTGCACCAGATTATTTAAAGGTATCCCAAACTGTCAATAATTTGGCCCTCAGCTGGCAAAGATTTCCCAATTCCTCCCACCCTAAGAACAACATTTTTTCCCAACTTTAACTGATGTTGTTTCATCCAAGCATTAAGTCTCTCATAACATATATTTATTAAATCAGAGGTTTACCCCAATGAATATATTTGCAAATGAAATAATTTGGGCATCATCAGTATTTGGAATTAGAAACCACCTCTTTTCATTACAGAATCTGCCTCCAACTGGGAGGGTTTTTTTGTATGGTTGCTGTAAAGCGTAGTTAATCACCTGTAACAGGTGATCTCCGGGAACAGCAGGAATTTAGTCTTCACATATGGGTATCGTCGGTACCGACGGAGCCTGCACGGGAACGCTCCCCAGTGTCCAATAGGAACGCTTTTGGGAGCATCCCTCAGCACATGTGCGCTGCCTTCCCGCCTTTCCAACTGTCACTCTTCAGTTAAGTTTGTAGCTGAGTGAAAGGATAGAGGGAGAGAGGAAAGAGACAGAGATAGAGAGACAACTCCTAGGGAAGGTGAGTGGGTTGTGAAGACTAAATTCCTGCTGTTCCCAGAGATCACCTGTTACAGGTGAGTAACTACGCTATCTCCAGGAACAAGCAGGAATGTAGTCTTCACATATGGGGACTCCGTAGCTGAAGATGCCAGGGAGATAGCCCCAGGAAGCTGCCATCTATAGTAAGGTGGGTCATGCTTCCTCCCATGGATCTCTGGCATCCCACCAGGGTTGGTGGGCAGGAGTTGAATTAGGTCTGAAAGAGATTTTGAAGAACAGCTTGGCCAAAGAAGGCATCCCGATGGGAGGCTTTATCTAGGCAGTAGTGGGCTGAAAAGGTGTGTACGGAAGTCCAGGTGGCTGCTCGACAAATGTCATCAATAGACACTGAGTGAAGGTTAGCCATAGAGGCTGCCATGGCTCTCACATTATGAACTGTGAAATGACCGTGAAGAGGAAGACTCTTACTCTCATAAGCAAAGGATATACATTGTGCAATCCACTTGGATAGAGTTCTCCTGGAGACTGGAAGTCCCAAATGACTAGAATCAAAAGCAATAAAAAGTTGAGAAGACCTTCTATGTTGCTGTGTTCTTTGTAGGTAAAAAGCCAAGGCTCTTTTACAATTCAAAGTATGAAGGTTCCTTTCTGCATTAGAGGCATGAGACCTCAGAAAGAATACAGGAAGATAAAGCACAGTTACTTACCTGTAACAAGTGATCTCTGGGAACAGCAGGAATAAGTCTTCACATATGGGTATCGCCGGTACCGACGGAGCCTGCGCGGGAACGCTCCCCAGCTGCCTTCCCGCCTTTCCCAACCGCCTCTCTCCAGTTCGAGTTTTAAAGCTGAGACAAAGAGAGAGAGAGAGGGAAGGAAAGATAGATAGAGAGATACAACTCCTAGGGGAGGTGGGTGGGTTGTGAAGACTTATTCCTGCTGTTCCCAGAGATCACCTGTTACAGGTAAGTAACTGTGCTATCTCCAGGAACAAGCAGGAATGAGTCTTCACATATGGGGACTCCCTAGCTGCAGATGCCAGAGTGAGACCCCAGAGTTGTGTGTCCTTGAAAAGGGCTCCACCTCCCCCCATGGACCTCTGGCATCCAACCAGGGTAGGTGGGTATGAGTTGATTAGGAATGGAACAGGTGTTTGAGAACAGCCTGACCAAACGAGGCATCCCGGCGGGAGTCCTTGTCCAAACAGTAATGGGCTGTGAAGGTATGAACCGAGGCCCAGGTGGCCGCTCGACAGATTTGGTCGATGGACACAGAGTTGAGGCTGCCATGGCCCTCACATTGTGAGCTGTGACATGGCCTTCCAGAGAAAGGTTCCTACTCTGGTAGGCGAAAGAAATACACTGAGCAATCCAGTTGGACAGTGTTCTCTTAGAAACTGGAAGTCCTAAATGGGAAGGATCAAAAGCAACAAAGTGTTGAGAAGACTTTCTATGTTGCTGTGTTCTTTGTAAGTAAACGGCGAGAGCTCTTTTACAATCCAAAGTATGAAGATTCCTCTCTGCACTTGATGCATGAGGTCCTGTAAAAAAGACAGGTAAGTATACCTCCTGGTTCAGATGAAAAGGCGAGACCACTTTGGGCATAAAGTGTGGATTGGTCCTGAGGACTACCTTATCATGATGGAACCTTGTATAAGGAGGATTAGCCACCAAGGCTTGCAACTCACTGATGCGACGTGCTGAGGTGACTGCAATGAGAAAGATAACCTTCCAAGAAAGAAATTTCAAGGAGGTGGTGGCTAAAGGTTCAGAGGGTGGCTTCATAAGCTGGCCAAGAACCAGATTTAAGTCACATGCCACTGGAGGTAGTCTAATGGGAGGTTTAGTTAAAAGAAGGCCTCTCATGAATCTTGCTATAAGAGGATGAGAGGAAACAGGCTGTCCATTGAGAAGCTTGAGGGACGCTGCAATAGCACTCAAATGGACTCGTACCGAATTCGTTTTGAGGCCTGCATGGGAAAGATGCAGAAGATACTCTAGTAAAGAATTCAAAGGTATTGCAAGAGGATTAAGACCCTTCTCTGAACACCAAATGGTAAATCATTTCCATTTGAAAGCATAGGAACGTCTAGTGGAAGGCTTTCTAGAAGCATGAATAATATCTCTGACTTGCTGAGAGAGATGGAAAACTTGAAGGTCTAGGCCTTCAGCAACCAGGCCCTGAGATGGAGAGACTGGCGGTTTGGGTGCCACAACGTTCCGTCTTCCTGGGAGAGAAGATCTGGAGCAGAGCCCAACTCCAGGGATGGAGCTTGAGAGAGATGCAGAAGTAGAGGGTACCACACTTGGCGTGGCCAACGTGGTGCTATGAGGATCATAGAACCTCGTTCTCTCTGAAGCTTGAACAGTGTTTTGGGAATTAGGGGAATGGGTGGAAAGGCATAAAGGAAGTCTTGACCCCAGTGAAGGAGGAAGGCATCCTTGGCCTGAACTCCCTGACACGGAATCCTGGAACAGAACCGGGGAAGTTTGGCATTCCACGGACTTGCAAATAGATCTATGTCCGGGGTTCCCCAAATTCGAAAAATCCTGGCTACCTGGTCCCTGTGGAGGGACCATTCGTGTGGAAGCAGAACTCGACTGAGTCTCTCTGCCCAAGAGTTTTGAACGCCTGGAAGATATACTGCCATAAGATGAATCTGATGCTCTCTGGTGAAGGCCCACAGTCGCAAAGCTTCGTTGCAAAGCGACAGAGAGCCAGTCCCCCGCTGCTTGTTTACATAGAACATGGCTACTTGATTGTCCGTGTGGATGAGGACTGTCCTGTAGCTGAGCAGGGAGTGGAACACTCTGAGAGCTAAGAAAATTGCTCTGAGTTCCAAGAGATTTATGTGTAGTGAAGTCTCCTGTGGAGACCAGATGCCCTGGGTGGAGAGATCTTGCAGATGAGCTCTCCAACCCATTGGAGAGGCATCTGTTGTAAGGGTTGCTTGGGGAAGTGACTGTTGAAAAGGGGATCCCAGCAACAGGTTTTGAGAGGACTTCCACCACTGGAGAGACCAAAAAAGGCGACTGGAGTTTGCTATTTTGTCTGACAGGCAACCTGATGCCTGAGTCCATTGGGTGGACAAAGTCCATTGAGCTGCCCTCATATGAAGGCGAGCATATGGAACCACATGCACAGTGGATGCCATGTGGCCTAAGAGTTGTAACATTTCTCGAGCATTTAAAAGGCGCTTTAACTGTATTTGGGAGGCTAACTGCACCAAGGGTAGGCAACGGGCCTGAGGAAGATAGGCCCTTGCAGTTGTGGTATCCAACAAAGCCCCTATAAACGTGAGGGACTGAGTAGGGGTGAGACTGGATTTTGGGATGTTTATTACTAGTCCCAAATACTGAAGGACACACATTGTGCAGGTTAGACAAGTCTTGGCCTCTGCTTGAGATGGAGCTCGAATGAGCCAGTCGTCCAGATATGGGAAAACGAATATTCCTAGAGTGCGTAGAAATGCAGCTACTACTGCCATGCATTTCGTGAACACCCTTGGTGTAGAGGCCAGACCAAAAGGAAGCACCCTGTACTGGAAGTGCTTTCCTTGAAAAAGGAACCGAAGGAACCTTCTGTGAGTTGGATGGATGAGGACATGGGTGTACGCATCCTTGAGATCTAGAGAACAAAGCCAGTCCTGACTCTGAAGGTATGGAAGCAGAGCACCGAGAGAAATCATCTTGAATTTCTCCTTGAATAGAAATTTGTTCAATTCTCTGAGATCTAAGATGGGTCTGTAGCTCCCTGTTTTCTTTGGAATAAGAAAATAAGGGGAGTAGAACCCTGTGCCTTGTTGAAGAAGAGGTACTTCTTCTATTGCCCCTTGGGCAAGAAGGATGGCAATCTCCTGACCTAGAAGGTTGAGGAGAGATGTTGGAGAATTGAACTGTTTCACCATGGTGTGAAGGGGAAGGCTTAAGAAATGAAGCTTGTACCCTTCCCTTATGATGGAGAGAGTGTCCATTGCTCTGCTGTGATTTGCTCCTATCTGGGAGCAAAGTAAGTCAACCTTCCTGGGATGGTAAGGGGCTCTGGTCCTTCCAGAGCTAGAAAGGCTAAGTTCTCTAGTTGCAAGTCAAAGGCCCTGAGGAGGCTGAGGCTGCTGGGCCGTGGAAGGTCTAGCTGCCTTTGACTTGGCCTGTTTAGGTGGTTGCTGACGCTTTGCAGCAAAACGACCATAAGCAGGATAGTATCTTCCCTTTTTGGAAAAAGATGTCTTTTTAAACAATCTTTTCTTAACAGGAGCAGAGGTAGACTTTGAAAGTCAATCCAAAGCAGAGTTTTCAGCATCCATCTGAGTGGCCTTTGCTTGCCAATCCTTACCAAAAAGGTTTTCACCTGTACAAGGGAGATTTCCCAATTGATCTTGGACCCAGAGCTCCAAATCAGAAGCTTGTAGCCAAGCAATTCTGCGTGCCCCTATGGCAATAGCCGAAGCTCTGCTTACACACTCAAAAGAATCAAAGGCTGCACGGTTGGAAAATTTGGAGACATCTTGGGCATGTTTGAGCAAAGTGAGAAACTCCTGTCTTTTGTCCTCTGAAATGAAAGGGGTTAAAGTCTGCAGATGATCTGTGACTTTTTAGAAACATTCCTATATAGAGACTATAGGAATTGATCCTAGCAGCTAGCATAGCAGCTTGGAAAACCCTTCGGCCAAAAGCATCCAGGGTCCTGCATTCACGCCCTGGAGGATTAGATGAGTGTCTTTTTGCACTCTTTATCTTCTTCATGGCAGACTCTACCACAATAGAGTGGTGAGGAAGCTGAGTCTTGTGGAAGCCAGGACAAGGAGGGACACGATACATGGTGTCTAACCTGCGAGAATGAGGAGAGGTGGTGAGGGGTGTCTCCCACATCCTCAACATGAGATCATACAGAATCTCATGAACAGGTAAAAGTAGCTGCCTCCTTGTTGTTGTTGTTAAGTGCCGTCGAGTCGGAGTCGACTCATGGCGACCCTCTGGATAGCTATCCTAAATTGTGTTCGGTCTTCAGTCAGGCGGCTCATTGTTGACAGACTGGTACCCGTAGCTGCTGTTATTGTAGCGATCCATCTCATTGCTGGCCTTCCTCTTTTGCGTTGACCTTCTATCTTTCCAAGCATGATGTCTTTCTCTAATGATCTCTCTCTTCGCATGATGTGTCCGAAGTATGAAAGTCGAAGTCTTGTCATCTGAGCTTCTAAAGAAAGCTTAGGTTTGATCTCCTCTAGTACCGACTGGTTTGTTCTTCGGGCAGTCCATGGTATACACAGTATTCGCCGCCAGCACCATAATTCAAAGGCATCAATTTTCTTCCTGTCTGTCTTTTTCACTGTCCAGCTTTCACATCCATATGATGTTATGGAAAATACCATGGCTTGAACAAGTCGAATCTTTGTATGGAGAGAGACATCTCTGCTCTTGAGAATCTTATCTAGGTCTTTCATAGCCATTCTGCCAAGAGCAATGCGTCGTCTGATTTCTTGACTGCTTGTTGCTTCTTTATTGATAGTTGATCCAAGTAGGTTAAAGTTGTTCACGATTTCAATTTCTTCTCCTTCAACGATGAACCTGTTGATTATGCCAGTTGTCATGATCTTTGTCTTCTTTACATTAAGGTGCAGGCCCATTTTGAGACTATGTTCTTTGATTGTGAGAAGCAAATGTTTCAGATCATCTTCACTTTCTGCCAGTAATGTGGTATCATCAGCATAGCGAAGGTTGTTGATGAGTCTTCCACCAATCTTCACACCTCTGTTGTCTTCATACAATCCTGCTTCTCTGATGATTTGTTCTGCATATAAATTAAACAGGTAGGGGGAAAGTATGCAGCCTTGTCTTACACCTTTGCTTATTTTAAACCATTCTGTTTCTCCTTGTTCCGTTCGAACTATTGCTTCTTGATCAATGTACAGATTGCGCAAGAGAACGATCAGGTGTTCTGGTATACCCATGCTTCTTAATGTGGCCCAGAGTTTCTCATGGTTTACACAGTCAAAAGCCTTGCTATAGTCGATAAAGCACAAATAGATATCCTTTTGGTATTCTTTAGTCTTTTCAAGGATCCATCTCACATCCGCAATGATGTCTCTCGTTCCTCGCCCTTTCCTGAACCCTGCTTGCACTTCAGGTAGTTCTTGTTCTAGGTATGGCTGTAGTCTCTTTTGAATAATCTTCAGTAGAATCTTGCTGGCATGTGGGATCAGAGCGATTGTGCGATAATTTCCACAGTCAGTTGGATCACCTTTCTTTAGTATTGGTATAAACACAGATCTTTTCCAGTCAGTTGGCCATGATGTTGTCGTCCATATTTCTTGGCAGAGCCTTGTAAGTACAGTAACAGCTGCATCAGATTGCTGCAATACTTCTATGGGAATGCTATCAATGCCTGGTGCTTTGTTCTTTGATAAGGCTTTCAATGCTGCTTCAACTTCTTCTTTCATCACCAATGGTTCCTGATCATAAGGTATAGGTTGAAACGGCTGTTGGTCCACTTGATCTTTATCATATAAAAACTCTGTATATTCCTTCCACCTTTTCTTGATCTTCTCAGCATCATTCAACATAGAACCTTGAGCATCTTGTAACATTCCAATTCGAGGCTGGAACTTTTTCTTTAACTCTCGCAGCTTTAGGAAAGCCGATCTTGTTCTTCCTCTAATAGTTTCTGCTTCTATTTCCTTGCAAGTGTCATTGTAGTACTTTTCCTTGTCCTGTCTTGCTGCACGTTGGAAATCTCTGTTGAGTTCTGCGATTGTCTTTCTTTCTCCTTTGGCTTTAGCTTCTCTGCGTTTCTGGGCAATTTTCAGAGTTTCTTCCGTCATCCATTTTGGCCGTTTTTGCTTTTTCACCTTTTATTTATTTATTTATTTATTTTTATTTAGTATACATTTGTATACCGCTACTTCCAGCGATCAGCAGCGGTTTGATTACAGATTGGAAATTGTCAAATCATGACAGGAAATTTTTGAGGTATAAACACATTGATTAGACAGGAAAGCACAGCACACAGAGAACTATTTTACAGGGAACATGGGCTATGGAGAGTTAAGTGGCTTGCCCAAGACCACAAGGAGCACCTGTGGGACTAGAAACCCCAGTCCTTCCGGCTCAAGGTTGCTGTCCTCTAGTGGGATTTGAACCCCCGACCTTCCGGCCTGAAGTACCTTGCCCCAACCACTAGGCCACTCCTCCACTCCACTTTTGTAGAGACTTCTCGCTTTCTTCCAGCACAACCTTCTTGATGTCATTCCATAACTCTTCCGGAGTTCTGTCATTTGTATCTAAAGCAGCAAATCGATTTTGCAGGCAGTCTTTAAATTCCAGTGGTATATTCTCAAGGTCATATTTTGCTGCATTCATGAGTGGTTTGCTCTTTTTCAACTTTAGCTTGAGTTTGCATACTAGTAGTTGATGATCTGTACAACAGTCAGCTCCAGGTTTTGTCTTTGTTGATGTTACAGAGCTTTTCCATCGTTGACTTCCACAGATGTAGTCAATTTGATTTTTATACAATCCATTGGGTGAAGTCCATGTGTACAGTCGCCGCTTGTGTTGCTGGAAGAAGGTGTTTGAGATGAATAGATCATTGGTCTTGCAGAATTCTATCAGTCTTTCTCCAGCTTCATTTCTGTTGCCAAGTCCATATTTTCCAACTACTTTGCCTACTTCTTTGTTGCCAACTTTTGCGTTCCAGTCACCCATGACTATCAGGATATCCTGTTTGCATGTTCTGTCAATTTCAGCTTGTACTTGTTCAAAGAACTCTTCAATTTCATTCTCTTCTGCAGCTGTTGTTGGGGCATATACTTGAATTATAGTTGTGTTGATAGGCAATCCTCGTAGACGAATAGAGATTAAGCGTTCGCTGACTGCATTGTATTTCATTACAGTTCTTGCAAGTTTCTTCTTTATTATAAATGCAACACCATTTCTTCTTTGTCTTTCATTTCCAGCATAGTAGACCATGTGATCATCTGATGCAAAGTGCCCGATGCCAGTCCATTTCAGTTCGCTGACACCCAACAGATCAAGTTGTACACGTTCCATTTCATTCTTGACCACCTCCAACTTCCCTTGGTTCATGCTTCGTACGTTCCATGTTCCAATGTGTAAGACATCTTTACAGCTTCTGACTCTCATTTCATGCGCAGCTACATCAGCAGTCAGACTTCCCGAGGGCTTTGATCCAACCACATCATAAATGCTGGCTTTACTCTGAAAAGTCTTCAGCTCTTCCCCAGTAGCTAGTTGAGTGCCTTCCGACCTGGGAGTCTCATCTTACAGCACCATAGCACAATTTGTTTTGTTGTAACTATCCATTGGGTTTTCATGGCAAGATACAGAAGTAGATTGCCAGGCCTTCCTTCTGCGCAGTTTGAGTTTGGTGTTGTTGCCGTTGTCACAGAAATGTGATCCTCCGCCGTCAACACTATCCCATTCTGCTGCTGCCCAGATGGGTGGTTTGTCTTCGTCTGGCACCTCAGCACCTCAGCTGAGACCTGTCCATCTTGGGAGACCCTGCCAGTAGTTAAACTACCGATAGTTTAGCTCTCAGCATCACTGATGCACGCAAGCCCTCACAGCACGACAAGCTGCAAACCAAGTGAGAGAGCTGCCTCCTTAGGAGCTTTAAAATATTGTAAAATATCCAACTCCTTGGCTCTGGTTTCTGACTCAGGGGCCACTGTGATAGAGAGGCCCCTAGCCACTTCCCTTACAAAGTCTTGAAAAGACAAGTCTTCTGGAGGAGACATTCTTCGTTTAGGTGAAGAAGACTCCTGAGGAAGAAGTATCGATGCTTCTACAGAACCCTCAGACTCATCAGAGTCCTCAGAGGAATCGAAGTATCGCCTGTCTGGATGCTCCTCTAAAGCCCGATAACCGTATCGAGCGGGATCGACATTGGGAGTAATTGGTACCGGTTCGGTACAGATGGGCATCATAGGACAGGGTACCGTTGCAGTCGACACCGAAGCCGATGTCGATGCAATCGGTGCCGGTACCGGGAGCGATGCCGGTACTGGAGCCGGTACCAGCAACGGGGATTGTTGCGGTACCGGAGGCGTCGCAGCCTGTATGAAAGCCGTTAAGGTGCGCTGCATGGTCAGAATCTTCTGATCCATCGACCCCACCAGAGTCTGGATGTCGGTACCAGTGGGAGCCACCGGTACCCCAGAACACGGCAACAGGTGATCTGTCGAGGCCGAGCCATCGATGTCAACCTGTGACCCCATAGATAATGTTTTGGAAGCCGGAGCTTCCCGCCGGGGTAATTTTGCCGGTGCGGAATCCTCGAGGGCAAGCCCGGAGGCATCTCGATGCTTGGAGGGAGATCTGCCCTTCGAGGACTGGCCAGATTTATGCTTGGTTACCTGAGATCCATGGGAGGAAGAGGAGGCCCTGGACGACGTCGATGCTACCGAAGCTGCATCAGAGGGAAACAGGGTACTGAGCTTGGCTGCTCGGTTCTGCCGACCTCTCTTAGACATCATGGTACAGGACATACAATCTGTGATGGAATGGTCAGGTCCCAAACACTTTAGACACCAGTCATGGGTGTCGGTGACAGAAATAGTACCGCCACATTTTGTGCATTTTTTAAACCCAGAAGCGGGCTTCTCCATGAGGAAATAATTTTAGGCCTAGGGCCCAAAAACTGAAAATGCACAGTAGAGATAAAGCGTTTTTTGAAAAAAAGAAAAGAAAGACCGGCGGTACCGGTCCGACGTCAAAGAAGGCAGACGCGACACAAAAGAATAAAGGAAAAATAAAGAACTTCTTCTGCGGTGACAGGAACACGACCTGCTGGCTCCGCGGAAAAGAAGAACTGGAGAGAGGCGGTTGGGAAAGGCGGGAAGGCAGCATGCAGGCGCTGTGGGATGCTCCCAAAAGCTTTCTTATTGGACGCTGGGGAGCGTTCCCACGCAGGCTCCGTCGGTACCGACGATACCCATATGTGAAGACTCATTCCTGCTTGTTCCTGGAGATATAGATTGATTTAAATGAAAAGGCAAAACCATCTTTTGCATAAAGTGTGGATGAGTTCTAAGAACAACCTTATCATGGTGAAACCTAGTATAAGGAGGATCAGCCACCAAAGCTTGCAATTCACTAATGCGACGTGCAGAGGTGATTGCAATTAGGAAGATGACCTTCCAGGATAAAAGCTTTAAGGTTGTAGTGGCTAAAGATTCAAAGGGTGGTTTCATGAGCTGCCCGAGAACTAGGTTTAAATCCCATGCCACCGGTGGTGGCCTGATGGGAGGCTTTGTTAATAGAAGACCTCTCATAAATCTTGATATGAGTGGATGAGAGGAAATTGGCTGTCCATTTAGAGGCTTATAGGAAGCTGTAATTGCACTAAGTTGGACTCTTACTGAATTGGTCTTTAGACCAGAATTTGATAAATGAAGTAGATACTCTAGTATCGATTCCAAAGGTATCATAAGGGGGTTTAACCCCTTCTGTGAACACCATATAGTAAAACATTTCCACTTGAAGGCATAAGAGCGTCTTGTGGAAGGTTTTCTAGAAGCCTGAAGGATATCTTTTACCTGTTGGGAAAGGTTGAGATCCTGAAGGTCTAAGCTTTCAGCAACCAGGCCCTGAGATGCAGGGACTGGGGATTCGGGTGCCATAGCATCCCGTTCTCTTGGGAGAGAAGATCTGGAGCACACCCTAACTCCAGAGGTGCAGTTTGAGAGAGATGT
This sequence comes from Ichthyophis bannanicus, assembly GCA_033557465.1. NCBI lineage: Eukaryota > Metazoa > Chordata > Amphibia > Gymnophiona > Ichthyophiidae > Ichthyophis > Ichthyophis bannanicus. The sequence goes on along the minus strand of CM066031.1, from coordinate 160,603,623 downwards.
AGAAGCAGGGGATACCACGTTTGGCGTGGCCACCGTGGCGCTATGAGGATCATACGACCTCTGTCTCTCTGAAGCTTGAAGAGTGTTTTGGGGATGAGGGGAGTGGGTGGAAAGGCATAGAGGAAGTCGTGACCCCAGTGAAGAAGGAAGGCGTCCCTTGCCTGGCAATTTTGAGCCAGAATTCTGGAACAGAACCGGGGAAGTTTGGCATTCAGTGGACTTGCAAATAGGTCTATGTCTGGGGTTCCCAGATCTGAAATATCTTGGCCACCTGGTCTAGGTGGAGACACCATTCGTGAGGCAGCAATACTCGGCTGAGTTTGTCTGCCCAAAGGTTTGGAATGCCTGGAAGATATACCATAAGAAGGTGAATTTGATGCTCTCTGGCGAGGGCCCATAGTCGTAAAGCTTTGTTGCATAACGACAGAGAGCCTGTTCAGCCCTGCTTGTTCACGTAGAACATGGCTACTTGATTGTCCATTTGGACTAGGACTGTCTTGTAGCTGAGCTGGGCATGGAATACTCGAAGAGCTAGATAGATTGCTCTGAGTTCCAGGAGGTTTATGTGAAAACAAACCTCCTGTGGAGTCCAGATATCCTGGGTAGAGAGATGATGCAGGTGTGCTCCCCATCCCACCTGGATTGCATCTGTTGTTAGGGTGGCCTGGAATAGGGGTTGCTGGAAAGGAGATCCCACTAGAAGATTTTCCAGTGATTGCCACCATTGGAGGGACAAAATCAGTCGTTGTGTGTTTGATATTTTGTCCGACAGATGTCCTGTGGTCTGTGTCCACTGTGTGGATAGGGTCCACTGGGCTGCTCGCATATGAAGGCGAGCATAGGGAACCACATGAACCGTGGATGCCATATGTCCCAATAGTTGTAGTAGTTCTCGAGCAGTTAGGGAGGACTTCACCGCTGCTTGAGAAGCTAGGTGCACTATGCAAAGACAGCGGGGTTGTGGGAGAAAAGCCCTTGACTGTCTGGTGTCTAAACGAGCTCCTATGAACTCCAGGGACTGAGACGGAGCGAGCTGAGATTTTGGAAGGTTTATGACCAATCCCAAGTATTGAAGGATTCGCATTGTGCGAGACAGTGCAGATCTGGCTTCTGGAACCGTAGGGGCTCGAATGAGCCAGTCGACTAAGTAAGGGAAGATGAATATCCCTAGGGTTTGCAGAAATGCAGCTACTACTGCCATGCATTTTGTGAATACTCTTGGTGCCAAAGCCAGACAAAAGGGAAGAACTCTGTATTGGAAATGTTTTCCCTTGAAAAGGAATTGTAAGAATGTCCTGTGATCTGCATGGATCAGAATGTGAGTATATATATACTTTAGATCTAGAGAACAAAGCCAATCCTGACTTTGAAGGTATGGCAGAAGAGTTCCCAGAGAAATCATTTTGAACTTTTCTCGGAACAGATATTTGTTCAATTCTCTGAGGTCTAGAATGGGTCTGTGTCCTCCTGTTTTCTTTGGAATAAGAAAATAAGGGGAGTAGAACCCTATACCCTGTTGAAGAATGGGCACATCCTCTATTGCCCTTTGAGCAAGGCGTGTTGAGACCTCTCGATCCAGTAGATTGTCTGCAGAGGTTTGGGAATTGAACTGTCTTACGATTGTAGGAGGGGGCACACTGTGAAAATGAAGCTTGTACCCCTCTCCCACAATGGACAGAGTCCAATTTTCTGCTGTTTTTTGGTGCCATCTGTTGGCAAAATGAAACAACCTGCCTGGAATGTTTAGGGGTTCTGGACCTTTCAGAGGCAGGAAGGCTAAGTTCGCTATAAAGGCGTCAAAGCCCTTGAGGGGGCTTGGCGTTTTGGCTTCTTTTGTTGTCTGGATTGTTGTTGTTGACCTTTCTGGGCAACTTGACCCTGAGCTTACCCTTGTTGGGTACAGGATGGATAAAACGTCCTTTTTTTGCTAAAAAAGGTTTTTTTTATAGGGTTTCTTTTTGGCTGGAGTGGCTGTAGATTTTCACAATGTATCTAGAGTGATATTGTCAGCATCTATCTCATTAGCCTTTTCCTGCCAATTCTTGCAAAATAGGTTTTTCTCCTGTGCAAGGGATGTTTCCTAATTTATCCTGTACCCAAATCTCCAAGTCTGATGCCTGAAGCCAGGCAATCTGACGTGCACCAATGGCAATAGCAGAAGTTCTGATGCATTCAAAACAGTCAAAAGGCTGCACGATTTACAAACTTGGAGACGTCTTGAGCATGCTTGACAAGAGTAAGGAAGTCTTGTCTTTTGTCATCAGGGAGAATGGGGCTCATAAGCTCCAAATCTACTGTGACCACTTTGAGGAACATTCCCATATATAAAATATATGAGCTGATCCTAGCTGAAAGCATGGAAGCCTGAAATGTTCAACGCCCAAAAGCGTCAAGAGTCCTGCATTCACGACCTGGAGGATTGGATGCATGTCTCTTTGCACTTTTCATCCTACGCATGGCTGACTCCACTACCATTGAATGGTGTGGCATCTGAGTCTTTTGAAAACCAGGACATGGTGGAACTTGATACATGGTATCGAGTCTCCTAGAATGAGGAGATGTGGTCAAAGGTGTCTCCCACATTCTGAGCATCAAATCATAAAGAATTTCATGAATGGGCAGAGTGGCTGCCTCCTTGGGAGCCTTAGGGTATTGGAGAATTTCCAATTCCTTTGCTCTAGGTTCTTTTTCAGGAGCTACTGTGATTGAAAGGCCTCGGGCGACATCACAAATAAAATCCTGAAAAGACATGTCTTCTGGAGGAGACATCCTGCGTTGGGGAGGAGTCTTCTGGGAGAAACACTCTGGTACCGGCAGAATTATCAGAGTCCTCGGACTCGAAGTAACTGATCCCGATGCTCATGCAAAGCACGGTCTCGGTATCGATCGAAGTTGGTACCGAGTTGGTCCGGTACCGATCTGTCGATGCCAGAAAAAGTCAGCATGGGAAGAATTCCCACCGGGGCCGGTACCGTCGGTGCTGGTACCGGTATTTGTACCGGTGCTGGTACTGGCATCGGTATCAGTGTCGGTGTCGGTGTCAGTACCAGTGCCCATTGAACCGCCGGCGTCAACGGTACCACAGCTGTAAGGAGAGCTGCAAGACTGCGTTTGATAGTGAGGAATCTCTGGTCTATCGATGCTGCCGATGCCTGGGTATCGGTACCGGTAAAAGTGGCTGGAACCCCTGAGCATGGCACCAGTAGTTCTGCCGAGGTCGAGGCCTCGAGAACATCCTGGGACCCCGTTGATGCTTTGGAGGCCGAAGTCTCCCGCCGGGGCTGTTTTGCCGGTGTAGTTTCCTCAAGGGCAATGCCAATGGCCTCTCGATGCTTTGAAGGAGAGCTACCCTTTGAGGACCGGCTCTTATGTTTAGTTACCTAAGATCCATGGGAGGAAGACAAGGCTCTTGAAGATGTCAATGCAATAGACCTGGCATCTGAAGAATAGAGGGTACCGAGCTTTGCAGCCCGGTTCCGTCTTCCTCTTTTAGTCATCCCCTTACAAGAGAGACACTCAGATGGAGAATGGTCAGGGCCTAAACATTTTAGACACCAGTCATGGGTGTCGGTGACGGAGATGGTACCGCCACACTTAGTACATTTTTTAAAACCACTAGCTGGTTTTTCCATCTTTTAGGAAAAATGGGGCCTAATGCCCAAAATGGTGCCTAGCACCAAAAGAAAAGTTTCTGAAGAGAACAGTTCAGAAAGTTATATATATATATATATATTTTATTTTTAGAAAAGAAGAAAAAAGAACTGGGGGTACCGGTAGGTGTTGTGCAGAGGCAGGCGCGACCACAAGAAAACAAGTTTAAAGAAGACATTTTCTGCGGTGACCGGGTATGTGTCCTGTCGGCTACGCGGAAAACGAAGAACTGAAGAGGGACAGTTGGAACGGCAGGAAGGCAGCGCGCATGTGCTGAGGGATGCTCCCAAAAGCGTTCCTATTGGACGCTGGGGAGCGTTCCCGCGCAGGCTCCGTCGGTACCGATGATACCCATATGTGAAGACTACATTCCTGCTTGTTCCTGGAGATAACATTTTACACATCCACCACTGCCCTGTGCAGCAGTTATCAAACTCTCATCCTTAAGTTTGTGTATGTGGTCTTGACCTTCAAGTGGCTCTTGAAGTCATCCTTTATATTTATCATTACATTTGGATAGGGCAGTTAGTCGCTCTTGGTCATCTATGATATTAGTGTTTCCAGTGTTTACTAGAGTTGCTGTAAAATGTCTTGTGCATCTTAAAAGTTTAAAGGTTTGATTAACTGCCTTTCATCAGTAACATAAAAGCAAAATGAATGGAGGATCACACGGAATGACATTAAAATAAGAGTACAAGGACAGCAAAGACAAAAACAAGGGCAATTAAGAAACATAAGAGTTGGAGATACAAGAAAGCTAAGAGAAGGAAAGTCTAGATCTGTGAACAGAAATGAAGATAGGCACAAGACGAACGTGGAGTAAAATGATGTCAGTCTGAGGAACAGCAACAGGTGCACTACTGGTCAAGAAAAAGCCAAAGGCTGGGAGTAGTGTCAAGCCTTGCAGAAAGGTAGAAAAATGGACCCAGGCTGCAATTATCAATTTGACATATACGACATTATTTTAGAAGACTTCTTGGCTATTTCCACATGGAAAATCCATTATTAATATGCGGTAATGGCATCCATGTGTAAATGCTGCTTTTAGAAAAGGCTAAATTTACACACGGATACCTTACTATATATAAATTGCTTAGGGTGAGCCTTGGGGTCCACAATTTACACATACAGTCCCCATTTCATATAGGGAATTGTCCATGTCGGGATGTACAGTTGATCCATGCCAGATAAATTTTTAAAATGTGCTTGGTTCGGCCAGCCCTTTACAGGAGGGATGAAGAGGTCATCCTCTAACACCCCAGTGCTTATTTCCCTTCCCAAATTCTAATTAAAAGATAGCGGCCTCTATAGTTAATTGGCGGTATTTACATGTACAGGCTGGCAAACATGTATAAATGCTGGCACATACATGTGGAGGTTTCCTTATTTATTTTTCTCACATGTAGATTTGTAAAATGACTCCTCTGGTTCCATGTATCTGCAATGCTGCACTTCTCTTATTCGTATTTTTAGAAAAGGCAGAGGCTCTTCTAAACTTCCACTGGAGTTGTGTGCAATCACAATCTCAATGTCTCAAATTCCAGTCTCCACCTAGTATCTAAAGTGTGCTTTTTAATATCTTTAGGCTTAAGCTCTCCTCTCTTTTCATCTATGTAGGTGTGTTTGTGTGGATCCTCCTGTGTCTTTCCAGGTATCGAAATACAGTGAAGCCTTTATCACACACAGGGCACGAAAACGATTTCTCCTCCGTATGGATCCTTTGGTGGATTTTCAGATAGGATGACTGACTGAAGCTTTTATTACACTTAGCACACGTAAAGGGTTTCTCGCCCGTGTGGATTCTTTGATGTGTTTTAAGATTGGTTACTAGAGAGAAGCTTTTATTACACTCAGTACATGTAAAGGGTTTCTTTCCAGTGTGAAGCCATTGGTGGATTTTTAGAGAGGATGATTGGTTGAAGCTTTTATCACACTCAGCACATTTAAAGGGTTTCTCTCCAGTGTGTATCCGTTGATGGATTTTAAGATAAGTCAACCGTTTGAAGTTTTTATTACACTCGGCACACGTAAATGTTCTCTCTCGGGGGGCAGAGTCTCTAAATGATTTTCTGTGGAGCTTTGTGTGTTTTCTCAACTGTGAAAATTGAGTAAAATCGTCATAGGCAGAAGTAAATGTCTTCTCTTTGCATACTTTCTGATTTATTTGCTCTTTCTTTTGGAAAACTCTTTTCCTATTTTCAGAGCATGAAAACATTCTCTCTTCTACCTGCATTTGCTTGTGTATTATTTGATGTTCTACTAAAGATTCCTTAGAAAAGAAGCGTTTCTTGCATTCAATACACTGAAAAGGTTTCACTTGAGTTTGCCAAAATATTTTATCACACTCAGAACATGAAAATGGTCTCTCATTAGCGTGGCTCGTCTGGTACATAATGAGACTTTCCTTCTGAAAGATTTTACGACATTCAGTGCAAGAAAATAATCTCTCACGGGTGTGAATAGTCTGGTGCTGTACTAAATGTCCATTAGTCGTGAAACCATCCCCACACTGAGAGCATATAAAAGGCATCTCTCCTGTTCGCATTTTGTCTTCTTTCTGTACTTCTCCATTCTTGCTGAAGGTCTTTTCATAGTCGGTACATGTAGATGGTTTCTTTCCAGTATGAGATCTCTCCTTGGCTTTCAGAATTACAGGATCCCTGAAGTATATCTCGCATATATCACATAAACATCTTTGTTCCACTGTCTGTTTTTTCTGCCCTTCCTTTCTATGAGTAATATTACGGATGCTTTGTTCACAAACAGAGTCTATTGTTGAATTTCTTTGCTTCTTTTCTGGAATGCATCTATCTTTGTAAAGTCTTTCCCAGTCAGAACATGAAAAACTATCCTCCTCATCGCTTGTTGATAATATCTTGTTCCTTTTCATGCTCCCACCAAGATCCCAGCAAGGTGCATTTGTATTTTTGTTCTTGGGTGCAACAGTTTCTGGATAAGATAAAAAAGGAGAAACATATGTTAGACACACAATGACATCCCACAGAAATTTGTGGTCTTCATGGGATTATGATAAGAATTTCATCGCCCTTCCACCGTACGTTTAGTGTATATTCTGTTGGATCCTCCTCTACGGCTATCCTGCTTTGTCAGTGTACCCCTCCTTTTTTCTCTCTACACTCAGTCCTTTGGTGCTCTTATCTCTTCCCATGATTTTCAGCACTAGCTCTAATACGCTGAGGACTCTCAGATCTACCTCTCTGCACCTGAAATCTCTCCAGGAATCCAGGCCCGGATCTCTACCTGCTTATCTCACATTAGTGCCTGGACGTCTCACCATCATCTGAAATTAAACATGGCCAAAACTGAGCTCCTTATCTTTCCCCCTAAGCCCACCTCCCTCCTTCCTCCATTTCTGTATATAATGCTCTACTCCTCCCCGTTTCCTTGGCTCGCAATCTTGGGGTCATCTTTGACTCCTCCCTCTCCTTCTCCACACACATCCAACAGATAGGTTTTAGCCATGTCACTTCTTTCTCTGTGATATTGGCAAAATCCATCCCTTCCTTTCTGAACACACTACTAAGACTCTCATCCATTTTCTAGTTACCTCCCATTCAGACTATTGCAGCCTCCTCTTCGCTGGTCTTCCTCTGAATCATCTCTTCCCACTTCAATCTGTTGAAAACTCATCTGCACGGCTAATCTTCCGCCAGTGTCGCTATGCTCATGTCACCCTTCTTCTCAAGTAATTTCATTGGCTCCCTATCCATTTCCGCATCCAGTTCAAACTTCTCTTACTGATCTATAAGTGCCTTAATTCGGCTGCTCCTCACTACCTTTCCTCTCTTCTCTCTCCCTACACCCCTCCCTCGGAAACCCCGCCCTTCTGGCAGATCCCTTCTATCTGTGCCCTTCTCTTCCACTGCCAACTCCAGACTTCGATCTTTCTACCCTGCTGCTCCTTATGCCTGGAACAAGCTTCCTGAGTCGGTACGTCAGGCTCTATCTATGGTTCTGTTCAAATCCAGGCTAAAAACTCACCTCTTTGAGACTGCTTTTGGATCCTGATTCCCCTAGTTTCCTATTCACCTCTTATGTGTTTCCTTACAATTCCCTTAGATCAGTGGTTCTCAGTCCAGTTGGGTTTTCAAGGTATCCGCAATGAATATGCATGAGATAGATCTGCATACAATGGAAGCAGTGCATGCAGATCTCTCTTATGTAAATTCATTGTGGAGATCCTGAAAACCTGGGTGGCCTGGGGGTACCAGAGGATGGGTTGAGAATCACTGCCATAGATATATCCTAGTCCCCACTTGTATTGTCTATCTTGATTAGACTGTAAGCTCTTATGAGCAGGGACAGTCCCTTAAAAGTTTCTGTTCAGTGCTACGCGCGCCTTTAGTGCCATACAAGTGATAAGAAAGATCTATTATAAACTTAGATTGCTAAAACAACCCCACCCCGTCCTTCACTCCATGACTTCAAATCAATCCTCAATGCCATTATCACCCCTCACTTCGACTACTCCAAGGCCTACCAAAGCAGACATTAAGACCACTTCAAATAGCACAACATATTGCAGCAAGGATAACATCAAATGCCAACCCAATAGATGGCATCACCCCTATCTTATTCAGCTTGCACTGGCCACCAATCCAAAGTGGAGGAGTGGCCTAGTGGTTGGGGCAAGGTACTTCGGGCCGGAAGGTCGGGGGTTCAAATCCCACTAGAGGACAGCAACCTTGGGCCGGAAGGACTGGGGTTTCTAGTCCCACAGGTGCTCCTTGTGGTCTTGGGCAAGCCACTTAACCCTCCATAGCCCATGTTCCCTGTAAAATAGTTCTCTGTGTGCTGTGCTTTCCTGTCTAATCAATGTGTTTATACCTCAAAAATTTCCTGTCACGATTTGACAATTTCCAATCTGTAATCAAACCGCTGCTGATCGCTGGAAGTAGCGGTATACAAATGTATACTAAATAAATAAATAAATAAAGCCACACACAGTACAAAATACTTGTAACTACTTTTAAACTAATTAATGACATAGCCCCATCACACCTTTCCTCCCTCATCACCAAAGAAACAAACATTCGTACACAACAAGATTGCAATAAAAACAAACTCAAATAGCCCCAGACTACAGGAAAGCCAAAAAAATCAAACAGCAGGGCATTATCGCATTGTGCCCCCACCCTCTGGAACAAGCTCCCAGATAAGAGAGATAAAAGACCTCTCTTCATTTCGAAAAAAAATTCACACACATCTGTTCACTCAACACTTCGGATCGGTAATGTAATCAATAACACAGAGCCTGTCCACCTCACCATATAACCAGTCTAAGTGCATCTCCCCCCCCCCCCCTAGAATGCATCCCCCAATATCCGCTCAGGAATAATATGTATATAGTTCAATTATATAGCTTGTTATAATGTTAATGTACATAGTTGAAACTGTTCCATGTAATCAAATACATACTGTTTTGTACAATTCATATGTTGTTCTCTTTGTAAACTGCATTTGATCTGCTGGAAAATGCAGTATAAAAATTTAAAATAAATAAGAAGTAATAGTAAATTTCAAAAGTTGTTGGTTTCTGCTCTCGTATTTGGAAGTGAAGATGAAATATTTCTGAACAAAGGTGATCTGATGCTTTCGAAAAGTAAAACTAATTACGACTTAGTTTAAACTCAGTGACTTCATTTTAATATTGTATGGCTATCCCAAGACGATCTCCCCAAATCAGTTTTTTGGGGAAGAACTCAGCACTTCTCCCTGCCCAGAGACAAAGCAGGGTGCTCATATAAAATATGTTTGTACTATTTTTACAGGTTTTATTCATTTTCACAAGTGAACTCTTTGTAACTTGCTTCCAGTTAGGCTCTTTGCCTAGTGGTTACACATTATTAGTGATTTACACAACAAAACATGTAAGACATTTTATTTCAGTCAAAGCGGTTTACATTGTAACAAACTTGGTAATGTACATTAAAGAGGGACATTGATCTCCTTGCATGTTCCCACTTTACTGTGACTGAAGTCTTCCAAATACATTTACTGTGGATTTGAGTCTTGATAAGCAGATCTTGTAATCTATGGGTCTAAGAGGCCATGGTTTTATTTTAGCACACTGGGACTTAGAAAACCTTTCCATAATTTTCAGTGTCATTAAGTCAGACACTCTGCTTGGAGTGTTGCTCTTGCAATGCAACAGAAAACTGTACTGTTACCGATATGGCTGGCAAAATCTCATACAAAGATACCATCTGACCCATCTCTGTACAAAGGTTTCAGACTCTGAATTAAAACGATGTTGGAAGTAAATCTAAATTCTGATTCTTTGCACTGCATGTTAATCTGTCTCTTGTCAGCTTCCCAAAAGATGACTGTCACTAATCATCAAGCTAACAGAGATCCTACCACTGCATTTCACCTTGTAGATCCTAGCCTCTGCCGAAGACTTCATCCTTCCTAGCATCTTAGGTCTCTTTCTTCCTCTCTCCCTCCCATGAGCAGTTTTCTTTACTCTAGCTGAGTTTTCCTAACTGATTGAAATAAATTGAAATAAATAAAAAATAAATAAAAGTGACTAATTACCTCAAACTGAGTTCTCAACTCAAACTAATTGAGAACTACACCTCCAAGAGGGCTGTCTTCAAATATAAGCTCATTTCCTGTCAACTAAGAAATCTTTCAGAATACCTCTTCTAGGACTTTATTTAACTATAAGCTCACTTCCTGTGTGATCTTCTGTACACTCTTTCAAGCCTTCCTTTGACAGCTGTCTTAAGGGCACAAAGTATTTTGCAAGCTTCTTTATTTAAATAAAGTTGAGTCCAAACACAGCTCTAACTAGTAACCAGTTAAGTGCAGAAACATCGTTATCAATAGAGCCGAATATCAGCAGCCAAACAATGACCTTCTATTCTGTCTTGTTTGGGCAACTAATATTCATAAATAAATGTTGGAAAGGGTAGATAATATCAATCTCTGAGAACATCACAAGTAAGGAGCCAAGATGTTGAACAATCATGAATCCATCTTATTTATTTATTATATTTTATTCAATTTATATCCGCCTATCTACCTAGGCATCTTACTGAAATAAGCCTTCCTTTCATTAATAATTTGAACCAGTACATTATTGCTAATGCCCATAGATCTCAGTTACTGGAAAAGTAATTGATCATCTTCTAGGTTGAAGACTGCAGACAAGTCAAGAAATAAGTGGTTGACCTTATATGCACGTCTTCACACACAATCAGTCACCAATAGCAGAACTGACTTGGCTCCATGGCCCTTCCTAAAGTCTGACTGTCTAGATAGAGAGATGGAACCTCAACTGGAAATTGGACCAACCTTTCCAATTCATTTCGTGAAAAGAGGAACTTAGAACTTGGGATGAGCCAAATAACACAATGTCCAAAATACATCTCCTTTTGTTAAGTAAGCTAGCCACATGAATAATCAGAAAGCACAACACATTTATGAGACAAAAGAATGAAAATACTATCCATTTGGACATTTTAGAAATAGTCTTTGTAGAATGGCTTTTATTCCCGAGGGCAGGGATTCTTAACCCAGTCCTTGGGTCACATCCAGCCAGTCAGGTTTTCAGGATAACAATGAATATGTATGAGAGACAGACATTTGCATTCCCTGCCTCTACTATATGCAGATTTCTCTCATGCATATTCATAGTGGTTATCCTGAAAACTTTACTAGCTAGGTGTGACCCGAGGACTGGGTTGAGAACCCCTGCCCTAGTGTATGGACATCCATGTAAAACTCACCATTAATATTAGGACAAACCTCCTAGATCCATCAACAGAGAGCAGTTCCAATTCCATTCTTCTTATAGAATAAGCTCCTCACAAACAGTACAGGAATCTTAATGACCGATATAAGATTCACATATTTCATAATACAATTAGTGTATGACAAACTCAGCAATTCTATACCATTTCTCTCATTACTGGACTCACCTAAGCAACTGCTTTTCCTAGTGTCCCTCTTCTCTGATCCCAGCTCATCTCTGATGTATGGCTCTTCCCCTCGTTCCATGTGGGATATAATATCAGGGGTGACCATCAGCAAGCCTGTTCCTGTGATAAGAACAGAGAAGTTTATCTTTATTCAGAAATTTGATATACTGCTTAGCTGAAGCAACAAGCGGTGTACAATAAAATACAGAGGCTACTCAGAAACAGAAAAGGAACGCCAATAAATGATAGGAAAGAGGAGGACAGCAGGATAGGAGGAAGAGGAAGGTAGAGTGAGAGTCATAGGAAACAATCAGAGGGCAGTAGTGGGAAGGTCAAAGAACACCACCAGTACAAAATGTGGAGTACTTAGAAGGATGTATTTTTATTGAAATTCATATGCCACTGGCCCGACACAGGCCGTGTTTCGCTGCCTTCATCAGGGGCTTGAAGTGGACTTAGAAACTAAAAACATATAAATTAAAACAATTACATAAAATCATTAGATTCAACTAATATAGACGTAATAACCTTAGAATGATACCATAAAAAGGCTACATATAGATAGAGACAAATAAATAATAATCAATAATTAATAATCTTACAATCAGCATAAGAAATCAGACCATATATAAATAAATAACCAGTTGTAAGTTATATATAAAAAGATAAAAATTAAAATTAATTAATAGTTAGCACATAAAAAGAAATGAAGAACTAATAACATTTAAGATGAAAAAACATACCTGCTTATATCCTTGAAACTATTTGTATGTCACTACACCTTTTATGAAAGAGGAGGAAAACATGTATGAATCAAAATACATATTAAAACCAATTGTAAATATAATAAAAAGGACAAACGCACATAAGAAGGGTGTGTATCAGTGGAATCTGAGAGTATCCAAAGAAACTATCACAATAAATTAAGTCAAAAAACTTTACCTGTATAGTTCACTTTTCAACGCGTGTGATAAGGAACCAACTCCTATTCACTATGCAGCAAATTGAAAAGTCGCTATGAATTCACTAAAAGTTCTGGCGTGTACACTAAAAAGGTCATAAAGGGATTTCTTGAGATTTTAACTAATATTACATATCCATTAGAAATATGTTAATAAACCAAATTCTCCATTAAGGCTCCCAAGCTTTCACAAAGCTGCACTAGAACAACAATGTCTCCTTTGAAAGAGAGGGGGGGGGGGAAGAAAAGGAAGGGGAAAGGAAAAGAAAAGAAAAGAAAGGAGTAATTTCAGAACCATGAAATCTAATATAAATAACTTGCATCAGATGAGACACAAAAACAATCTTAAAATAAAAAGGAGGCTTAAAACAATATATCACGCCCTGATGGAATGGAAGGATCCTTCAAAATTAACAGCTTACACTGAAAAATAAATAAACGAACAGACAGCAGAATTAAAGGTAATCAAAACAGCGACATCTATAATTCATAAGACCACTATGATAACAAACATCAACAATGATAATAGAAAAATATATATATATTTTACATATATCAAGCCTTATAAAAACACCAAATTATAAAATACATCATATGTTTAATAAAACACTGGCTCCCACCACCGGCGAACATTAAAACAAGATAAAAAGTAGGCAAAGCCTATCCGTATATATATTACTTAAAAAAGATCTCTTCTATCAAAAAACAACATACATCAAAAAAAATACTTCTATAAAAGAATTACGAACGCTATCCGAAACAGACACTTCTGGAGCCAAAACAAATTAAAGGTTCATGAACCAACCTTCGAAATTTGCTTACATATTTCTAAACGTCCAGACTTTATGACTGCTACGAAAGCAGCCGATACTCTTGAAAAAACACCAGCGCCTGCGCTTAGGCAGGGAGATGTCTTTATAGCAGCAAAGTGAAACCAAAAATTGACGTATACATCTCATCGCTGCAAACCAGGTTACCATAACTTTAAGGCTTATAGCAACTTTGTAAGTAAAACAAATTGACTTAAAAACATAATCCAACTCATATCAAATTACTTACATTCATCTAGATAACCAACCCTACACCTGCTAAGAACGACCATGCACTCTAGCAGGAAAAGATGTACCATAGCAGAGAGAAATGTATTCATAGCAACACCTCAACACCAGAAGATGTAAAACAAAAGCAAATATAAAAACTGTTCCACACTGGATAATAAAACCAAATCATACTATTGATTACTAATATTAGAGATTATAAAAAAACAGACAAATCATGTTCTATATTAAGACCGTTGGGATGTAAACTATTCATTGCAAAAATATCTCTCTCTTCCAAACGTCGTATAGTTCTGTCTACATCCCCACCTCTCCAATTCACTTTTACTTTTTTAATAACAAAAAATTTTAGGTCAGAAATTTTGTGTGTCAACTCAAGCCAATGGTTAACCAAAGGTTTATCAATCAGTTTTCTTTTTATACAACTCCTATGCTCAATAATCCTATCCCGGACAGGGCGAATATTTATTTAATTTATTTAGCTGTATTTATATACCGCCTTTCACCGGGTCAAAGCGGTGTTACATGGGGGTGGGGGAATTAACTACAAGGGTGGGGCCATCACCGGGGAGGCAACATTGATGATTTTGACATAGGAAGGACTTTGAATAGTCTTTCCTACATACATTTTGTTACATGGACAAAGGATCACATAGATGACATGACTGGTAAGACAATTGGAGAAGTCATCTATATAAAATATATGATTATTAATAGGATGAATGTATTGTTTCTTGATCGTTAGGGAGTGTGTACATACTGAACACCAACCACATGGGAAGTGTCCCTTATACTTCGAGAGGTACTGCCGTTCAATGAAAGCCGAAGGTACCAGCATATTCCGTAAATTTACATTACGTTTGTGCGCTATTGTAAATTTCTGATCCTGAAAACCTGGTATGGGATTGAATCAAATGCCAGTATCTGATCTAGATTTTAATATTGGTTTTAAAACAGTTATCTCTAATAAAAGTTTCTTCAAAATTGAAAACATATAAATTCGCAACGTCTGGGGCCATTGACGATCCCATGGCCACACCCTTTATCTGTTGATAGAATATATTGTGAAAACAAAAATAATTCTCGCAGAGAGCCATACAAGCTAAATCCAACAGAAACGCTGTTGGAATACGTCTATGAGTTTTTCTATTCACTAAGTACTGTTCAATAACTTCTAAGGCTTCTTTTTGTGGTATATTCGTATAAAGTGATTCTATATCAAGTGTGCCTACTTTTTATCTTGTTTTAATGTTCGCCGGTGGTGGGAGCCGGTGTTTTATTAAACAAATGATGTCTTTTATAATTTGGTTTTTTTATAAGGCTTGATATATGTAATGTTTTTTTCTTTTTTTTTTCTATTATCATTGTTGATGTTTGTTATCATAGTGGTCTTATGAATTATAGATGTCGCTGTTTTGATTACCTTTAATTCTGCTGTCTGTTCGTTTATTTATTTTTCAGCGTAAGCTGTTAATTTTGAAGGATCCTTCCATTCCATCAGGGCGTGATATATTGTTTTAAGCCTCCTTTTTATTTTAAGATTGTTTTCGTGTCTCATCTGATGCAAGTTATTTATATTAGATTTCATGGTTCTGAAATTACTCCTTTCTTTTCTTTTCCTTTCCCCTCCCTTTTCCTCCCCCCCCCCTCCCCTCTCTTTCAAAGGAGACATTGTTGTTCTAGTGCAGCTTTGTGAAAGCTTGGGAGCCTTAATGAAGAATTTGGTTTATTATTAACATATTTCTAATGGATATGTAATATTAGTTAAAATCTCAAAAAATCCCTTTATGACCTTTTTAGTGTACACGCCAGAACTTTTAGTGAATTCATAGCGACTTTTCAATCTGCTGCATAGTGAATAGGAGTTGGTTCCTTATCACACGCGTTGAAAAGTGAACTATACAGGTAAAGTTTTTTGACTTCATTTATTGTGATGGTTTCTTTGGATACTCTCAGATTCCACTGATACACACCCTTCTTATGTGCGTTTGTCCTTTTTATTATTTTTATTTTCCTCCTCTTTCATAAAAGGTGTAGTGACACACAAATAGTTTCAAGGATATAAGCAGGTATGTTTTTTCATCTTTAATGTTCTTATTAGTTCTTCATTTCTTTTTATGTGCTATTAATTAATTTTAATTTTTACCTTTTTATATATATAACTTACAACTGGTTATTTATTTATATATGGTCTGATTTCTTATGCTGATTGTAAGATTATTAATTATTGATTATTATTAATTTCTCTATCTATATGTAGCCTTTTTATGGTATCATTATAAGGTTATTACGTCTATATTAGTTGAATCTAATGATTTTATGTAATTGTTTTAATTTATATGTTTTTAGTTTCTAAGTCCACTTCAAGCCCCTGATGAAGGCAGCGAAACACGGCCTGTGTCGGGCCAGTGGCATATGAATTTCAATAAAAATACATCCTTCTAAGTACTCCACGTTTTGTACTGGTGTTGTCTGTGTGCGTGGGGTTGTGCCTTAATGTTGGACTGGGTGGGAGGGTCAAAGGCCAGGTGGAAAAGGTGAGTCTTCAAAGCAGTTTTTAATCTAGCATAGGAAGGCTCAGCACATAGAGAAAGGGGCAGGGAATTCCACAGGGAGGGACCAAGGAAGAAGAAAGCAGAGGAGAGAGTGTGCTCTAGATGAGCTTGAGTGGGGGAGAGAAGGACCAGGTGGAAATTGTAAATAGAGTGGAGGAGATCGGCCTGATACTGAGGTGTAGCAGAATTTATTTATTTATTTATTTAGTGTACATTTATATCCCGCTACTTCCAGCGATCAGCAGCGGTTTGCTATACATAACAGTATGGTTGTACAGGCCATGGATTAAAGACATACAATATGATTCAGTGTAAAAGTACAGGACACAGCACTCGGATTACAGGTTTACACTTGATTGCAAGACAGTGATTTCACATGTATATACATATTTACAGGTTGTCGGTTCTATTGGTGTCTGAAGTGTAGTGTTCTTTCCTTGTGCATGGTGACTCACTAGGGATAGAACATAGAAGTTAGGTAGGATTGAGGTGCGACTGGAAAAGATGCGTCTTTAGCTTTTTTCTGAAGACCAACAAGTCACTGTTTGCTCTCAGCTCGTATGGTAGTTGGTTCCATAGCAGTGGCGCTATAAATGAGAATGCTCGGTTGCTGGTAGATGCAGTGACAGATCTCAGGCTACCCGGGACAATGAGGGTATTGAGGTGTGTGGTTCTTCTGCTTCTGTTATTTGGCTGTGATGTGATAAGGGTGTTGAGGTACGAGGGTGCTATATTATGAATGAGCTTGAATGCGGTGATTAGGATTTTATATTGTATGCGTGCAGTGATGGGGAGCCAATGTAGGTCCATAAGAACTGGCGTGATATGCTCTTTTAGGCCTTTCCTCATGATTAATCTAGCTGCCACATTTTGCGCCATTTGAAGGATGTTGAGGGGGTTTTTTAGGCAACCCTTGTAGTATGGCGTTGCAGTAGTCCAGGTGAGGAATGATGAGGGCTTGAGCAACGGTCCTAAAGTCAGAGTGCTCTATGATGCTACGTAGTGGTTGCAGAATGGTTGACACGGTGAACTGAATCCGAAAGTGTACAGGTAACCAATGGAGGCCAGCCAGGAGAGGAGAAACATGGTCATAACGGGATGAAAAGGTGAGGTGAGGAGACGAGCGGCGATATTCTGAAGGAGCTGAAGTCTGAAGTTGGTATTGTGAGAGCCCGGCAAAGGAAATGTTACAATAATCCAGTCTGGAAATAACGAAAGAGAAAACGAGAGTGGTCAGAGAGGTGGAGGACAGAAAGGGATGGACTGTGCGAACCTGCTGAAGATAGTAAAATGCCTGACGGGAAACTGAGGAGATGTGGTCAGCGAATGAGAGATCAGAGTCAAGTGCAACTCCGAGGTATTTAAAGGAGAACAACACAGAAATAGAGATAAAGGCGCAAGAAGGGGTCAAAGGGGGGGGGGGGGAGGTGACTCAAAAGTGACATACTTGATAATTTTCTTTCCTTGAATCCTGCTAGACCAGTCCAAATGAGTGGGTTATACTCCCCAGGCAGCAGGTGAAGGCAGACTAGAGTAACTTTCAGTGATGTCATTAATAGTATATCCACTGGGGCAGCACTGAGAGAAGCCAGTATGACACTTCCCAAGCAGTAAGCACGACTGAAAACCTCAGTCTTGGCAGCACTGGTGGTATAGTGGCGAGCATAGCTGCCTTCCAAGCAGCTGACCCAGGTTCAATTCCTGGCCAATGCAGCCTTTTCAAAAAGCCTTTGACAAGGTCTCTCACGAGAGACTCTCAGCGAAATTAAAACATGGGAAAGGAAGCAGGGTACTATTGTGGATCAGGAACTGGTTAAAAGATAGAAAACAGAGTAGGGTGGCCAATTTTCTCAATGGAGAAAGGAGAGTAGTGGAGTATCCCAGGGATCTGTGCTGGGTCCGCTGCTTTTTAACATATTCATAAATGACCTGGAAATGAGAATAATAATTGAGGTGATCAAATGTGCAAATGACACAAAATTATTCAAAGTTGTTAAAACACAAAAGGATTGTGAAAAATTGCAAGATAATTGATAAATTGGAAGACACAACATCCAAATGGGAGATGAAATTTCATGTGGACAAGTACAAAACGTTATGCACTTAGGGAAGAAAATCCCAAATGACTGTGACACGATGCAAAGTTCCACTTCAGGAACCACCACCCAGGAAAATGAATTAGACACATTCACGAATAATACATTGAAAACCTTTGCAGAGACAGCCAAGCAAGCAAATAGGATGCTAGAAATCATAAAGAAAGGAATGGAGAATAAAATAAAGGATATTATAATTTATTTATTTATTTGTCTTTCTTATATACCGCGCTCTTCTGTATCAGTGCGGTTTACATCAAAACATAACTGTCCAGCACAGGTGGTCTGCACTGGATTTACAATATAACGTGGGTATATGTACAGGTAATAACAGGGTAACTATATACAGCTATATACAGGTAACTTGCAGCATACGTTTGGAACTGATTCAATTGTGTCCTATCAGCTCAGCTGCGTATTGGCTGATAGTAGGGTGATAAGAGATACTAATGCCTCTATCGTTCCATGGTGCAACCACACCTTGAATACTGTGTGCAAATCTGGTCGCCATATCTTAAAAAGGCTATAGCAGAATTTTAAAAAAGTACAGAGAAGAGTCACCAAAATGGTAAAAAGGATAGAAGGACACTCCTATGAGGAAAAGCTTAAAAGGTTAGAGCTCTTCAACTTGGAAAAAAAGATATCTGAGGGGAGAAATGATAGAGATCTATAAAATAACGAATGGAGCAACCTGGTACTGGTAAACCGTAGATCGGTTGTTTACGGCTTCAAAAAGTAGAAAGACTAGAGAAGATGCATTGAAGCTATAATGTAGCCCATTTAAGACTAATAGGAAAAAATATTTTTTTCACTCAACACGTAATCAAACTCGAATTCGTTACCAGAAGATGTAGTAAAAGCTGTTAGTGTAGCTGGGTTCAAAAAAGGTTTGGTCAAGTTCCTGGAGGAAAAGTCCATACAGCATTATTAAAGAGAACCTGAGAAATCCACTGCTTAGCCCAGGATAAGTAACATGGAATCTGTGTAACATTTACTGTGCTTGACAAACCTTGGCCTGACCCAGTATGGCATATCTTATGTCAACTTGCATAAACTACAAAAGTTATAAACTAACAACATCAATTTTGAACAAAACATTTGGCTCTCTTACTAGAATTAATTATGCGTCAGAAACTGATACTGATGGCACCATCAAGAAGCAGGGCCCCCAACCCTGTAGGAATAGTCTTCCAGGGCAGATCCTGAACTGGTTTAGCAGGATTCAAGAAAATGTCTCCTTCCTTATCCTGCTAGACCAATCCAGATGAGTGAGGATGTACCCAGCAGTCAGGACCCAGGGCAGGAAGAAGAGAACGCACTGGACAAACTTGCTCTACCCAAAGATGCCATCTGCTCCGGCTCCCATGTGCAACCTGTAGTGCTTCACAAAGGTGCTCAGAGATGGCTAAGTAGGCACCTTATCGATGTCCTCTGGAGACAAGATGAACTCTGCGCCTTGGTGGAGTGATCCTCAGGTAGGTGGCGCCAACTACCTCCTTAATCCAGCAGGCAATAGAGGACTTGGCTACTGCCTATTCTCTCCTTGGACAAGGAGATGGTCCAACTGACAGAAAGAATTAGTATCTCCAAGTACAGCATTAACACTCTCCTTACATCGAGGATCTACTCAAAAGGTTCTCCTCTAAGGAGAAGGGCAGGATAACTTTCTGGTTAAGAAGAAAAAGAGAGAGCACCTTTGCAGGGCCAGCCCATCCACTAGGCGAGCTAGACAGCTAAAGGCACACATGACTGGCCACGCCACCCCCCCCCCTCAGCTGCTGCCAATTCCATGGGGGGGGATAGTGGCAGCAGTAGTATTTCCAAAAGCAGCTGCCTTTTGCTGCCGCTTTTTAAAATGCTGCAGCTGCCCACCTCCCCTCCTGAGACTGAATCAGCGGCAGATGGAGGGGGGAGCGGCAGTGGCAGCTGTGGGGGGCGGGGGCAGCGGCAAGGCCATGGTTTCTGCTTTTGGTAGAAAACACAGCACAGCACATCAAGAGACGGATACCTTTGAGATGATCAAAAAACGTTTCCTGCAGGACAAGACCTGCAGCTAATATCCGCCTTATGGACGCACTAGGAAAATCACCTGAGGATCACATCCTTGAGAGCCCCTTCTGAATGGGCTCAAAAAAGGGGGCCTTTCAGAGCCCTCAACATCAAAGAAAGACTCCACTGAGGGACAGATGGACATACTTGTGGATGGATCTGCTTTACTCCCCTGAGGACGCGGGAGATGTAAGGGGGTGCGCCCAGGGCCAGCCAGTCCACTAGGCGAGCTAAGCAGCCAACCTAGGTGGGCAACTTTGTACCACCGCTCTGTTGCCTGTGGCAGGCCATGTGGTGGAGGGGGAGAGGTGGAGAGGGAGGAAAGTTGCCCCTACCTGAGCTGATCCACTGTGCACATAGTCCCGCTTTAAAGGCATTTTAGTTTTGCATCTCTGTATTTTGTCTAGTTTGCATTATGTATTTGGTTGGTGGTCTCGATTAGAATTCAAACCCTTGGTCCTCTGGCAACTTGCCTCAACCACTAGGCTGCACTGCTCCATGTGAGCTAGCCTCAGGGCCATAGGGCCAGGCGCAGCCTGTTACTTCCAAGGCAGAGACCTTGGGGAGGTGTTCCGTTCATAAGGATACGAGAAATGCCTTACTGGGTCAGACCAAGCTCTTTCAGGTCCAGTATCCTGTTTCCTAGGGTAGCCAATCCAGGTCTTAAGGACCTGGCTGGTTTCCAAAAAGACGAATAGGCTACTCAATGCTTGTATCGGGGCAAGCAGTGGATTAATGTATGCTCATATTTTAAGGGTTCCGTTGCATGTACAACCGATGTGACGCTCTGTTGGGTTGTGTGCCTTGTAGAACATCTTGAATTGGTGAAAGTTGGTAATAAAAAAAAACAAACCCACAAACACAAAATTTTCCAGCTTCTCTCTAATAAAAGGTTATGGACCTTTCCTCCGGGAGCTTGGCCAAAACCTTTGTTAAACTCCGCTACGTTCGGAAATCATTTTGCGCAAGGCTCTTGGAGTACACAGGAGACCCAGTGGTCAATCAACCGATTGGAAATGCGAGCAATATGCCAGGTGTTGCAGGCATTCAAAGCCACGGTGACAGATCGAGTGGTACGAGTACTGTCCGACAACTCCACAGTGGTGGCCTACATCAATCGGCAAGGCAGAACCGGAAGTGTAGCCATAGAGGCCGAAGCAGAGGGTCTGTGTGTATGGATAGAGCTTTGGCTGCCAGCATTTTTGGTGGCACATGTTGTGGGTAAGGACATTGTGACGGCAGATTTCCTCAGCTGGGTCCGAGTAGATGGCGGAGAATCAGGGGCGGCCCAAGGGGGGTGCGGGGCCTCATTTGCATAAGTGGCCTTATTTGCATAAATATTTGCATAATGCTAACATACACTAACTTTTAGTAAACATGTCTTTTAATGAGTGTATGGATAAAGAAAGACTAAAAGATTTCTACATTACTATAATCCAGTGCCAACCGCCAGGCACATTAGGAACTACTACAAACACTGCCCATTTAGAACCAATAGCAAACCCGCCGTATCCTAACAGCACTACCAGGACTCACAAAGCACCATACCCTACTTATCAAAAGGCAACACTGCAAATATTAAACCAATACATTTCAGAGAACAACAATACATGACCTACTGGGGAAAGAGAACAAGTGGCAATGTCAAATAGGAATTACATAAACAGAATACCTCAGCTCAGTTACACATGCAGAACATAGACCATCACCAAACAAGGAATCACAATTTAGAAACAGGAAGGCAATAATTAAACTGGGAACCCCAAAAGCCAAACTTGGAATGTACAACAACACTGTAGAAATAAAACTATAAATTAATTAATTTCCTCTTGTACCAAACAAAGCGCAGACATTAATGATGCACATTTCCCAGAGCTTTCATATTCCAGTTAATAAATTCAAAATAAAGAGATATCTTTCTACCTTTTGTGCATTTTTTTTTTCAGTTGCAATTGCTCCAGCCACTTTCTTCTGGTTTCTTCATGTTTTCTGCTAACTCTCCATCATCTGCTGTCCATTTGTCCTTTCTTCTCTCTTCTAGTTTTTTTTTTCCATTCTCCTCTCTCTACATCTGCTTTAACATACTAATCTTTCTCCTTTTGCTCTTTCCTCATTCCTATTTCATCCACTCAAATTTTACCCCTCCATCCTCAATCCCCACTTACTCTCCCAATACCCGGCCAATTGTAGATTTTTTATCCCTCCCACACAAAATATTTTTCCCCTCTCCATTTTACTCTCCCAGCCCCATCCCATTCTAATCCTCCCCCAACATCAGCTCCCTTCTAGTTCCAGCCTCACCCAGCATCCATTCCCTTCTAGTCCCTGCATCAGGCCCATTTCCAGTCCTAGCCCCCCATCAGCCCATTTCCAGTCCTAGCAACCCCCCAACCCAATACCAGTCCTAGCCCCCCCCCCCCCATCAACCCACTTCCAGTCCTAGCCCCCCCCCATCAACCCACTTTCAGTCCTAACCCCATCAACCCATTTCCAGTCAGCCCCCCTCAGCCCACAGCCCATTACCAGTCCTAACCCCATCAGCCCACCTCCAGTGTTAACCCCCCCATCAGCCCATTTCGTCCTAATCCCCATCACCCAATTTTCAGTTTAAGCCCCCCCATACCCCATTACCAGTCCTAACCTCCCCATCAGCCCACTCCCAGTCCTAATCCCACCAGCCCATTTCCAATCCTAATCCCCATCACCCAATTTTCAGTTTAAGCCCCCCATACCCCATTACCAGTCCTAACCTCCCCATCAGCCCTCTCCCAGTCCTAATCCCATCAGCCCATTTCCTGTCCTAGCCCCCCATAGCCCATTATCAGTCCTAACCCCCCCATAGCCCATTACCAGACAGCCCCCATCAGCCAAAAGACCATTACCAGTCTTAACCCCCCCATAGCCCATTACCAGACAGCCCCCAACAGCCCACAGCCCATTACCAGTCCTAACCCCATCAGCCCACCTCAAGTCCTAACCCCTCCCCATCAGCCCATTTCCTGTCCTAGCCCCCCATAGCCCATTATCAGTCCTAACCCCCCCCCATAGCCCATTACCAGACAGCCCCCATCAGCCCACAGCCCATTACCAGTCATAACCCCATCAGCCCACCTCCAGTGTTAACCCCCCCCATCAGCCCATTTCGTCCTAATCCCCATCACCCAATTTTCAGTTTAAGCCCCCATACCCCATTACCAGTCCTAACCTCCCCATCAGCCCATTCCCAGTCCTAATCCCACCAGCCCATTTCCAATCCTAATCCCCCATCACCCAATTTTTAGTTTAAGCCCCCCATAGCCCATTAGCAGTCCTAACCCCCCATCAACCCACTTCCAGTCCTAATCCCATCAGCCCATATAAAGACTTAGATCCCCCATAGCCCATCACCACTCCTAACCCCCCCAGCCCCCACATAGCCCATCACCACTCCTAACCCCCCCAGCCCCCAGCCCCCATAGCCCATCACCACTCCTAACCCCCCCAGCCTCCCCATAGCCCATCACCACTCCTCACCCCCACAGCCCCCCCATAGCCCATCACCTCTCCTAACCCCCCAGCCCATCATCACTCCTAACCCCCCCATCCCCACATAGCCCAACAGCACTCCTAAACCCCCCCATCCCCCCATCGCCCCCCATAGCCCATCAGCACACCTAACCCCCCCCAGCCCCCCATCGCCCATCAGCACTCCTACCCCCCCAGCCCCCCATAGCCCCCCATAGCCCATCAGCACTCCTAACCCCCCCCCCCCCCGCCAGCCCAGCTCAGCTCAGCCCAGCCCAGCCCAGCCAAATTTTTTTTTTTAAAAGCTGTCTTTAGTATTCAACCCATTCACACTCATGTCATATATCGGGTAAAAAGAGGAAGCACCATGCACACATCGCACTTTCACACGTCCATCCGTACTATCCCACTGGGTAGGATTGTGGGCCTGAATGGCCTTCCACATTTCCTGGGAGACCATACTCTGGTCTGCCCCAGAATCCAGGAGTGCTACCGCATCTATACCCTCCACTTGGACATCTATAATAAACTCCTCCCCACCGTGTATTTCTCTTCCTGATACAAGGGCTATGTGTTCTTTACAGTCCCTATGTACATGACCACTTTTTCCACAGTGGAAACATCTTATCAGATTATTATAGCTTTTTACATTTTCTTTTGGGACCGTAGAAGCATAAGCTTTCCTTATACCAGGCATCCTTTCCATGCCTGTTACCCGCATCATACTATCTCTAGAAGCTCCGGCCAATGCAGCTTCAAAATAGCATTCGGTCATTTCCGCTGCTTCCCTAGTGGACTGACATTTTTGTAACAGCAGGAAAGCTTTTACTTCGGCGGGTACAGCTTCAAAGTACTGCTCTAGCAGCACCGCATCCATTAAGGTTTCTATCGTGGCCCTTTCTGGAGCCAACCACTTTGCTGCTAAACCTTTCAACCTTTGCATTAAAGCTTTAGGTGTCTCCTGGGGTAAGAGCCTTGCCTCCCTAAAAAGTCGGCGATAATGTGTAGGTGTTAAACCTAGCCTATCTTGAACTGCCAATTTTACATCTGGGTAACTGGACACTAGGCCAGCGGGCATCGCCTTATAGGCCGCCAATGCCTCTCCCGTTAACGACATGGCGAATCGGACTGCCCATTGGTCTAGGGGCCACTTAGCCGCCTGAGCGATTCGCTCGAATGCGTCCGAATAATCATCAAAGTTATCACTTTTTTGTAAAGGTCCTAGTGCCAATGCACCATAGTGTTGTACTCCTACCGCCGCTGGTACGGGTACACTTTCCTCCGCAGCCGTAGTAGTGGATGTCCGCTGTAGTAGCGTGGTCACCAAGTCCAACAGGGGCTTTTGTTGCGCAGCCAGTGCTGCCATAGTCCTGTCCTGGGCCTGTCGTGCCAGCTCACTTTGTGCCTTCCACTGCTCTTCCATCCATTGCATCATTTCTTTCGGATCCATCTTGGCGCTTGCGGTATACCTGTATAGGCGAGAAAAAAATAGAGGGCCCACCAAGTGCGGCACACAATATAGTTCTTTCTCCCTATCTGCTTTTATCCAGATATCTCTCTCCCCCTTTCTCCACAATCCTTACCACCCGTGCCCAGCCACTTGTACCTTAGCACGGTGAAGGATCTTATTTTGAGAAAGGTTCTCTGCACCTCTGTCCGGTCAGCTTGTGGATGTCCTCTCAGTATCAGGATTTTCTTCCTCTCAGGATTTCCTTTGCTGCTGTGGGTTTTTTTTCTTCTTCCAATCTGTTTCTCTTTTGAAAAACTTTGGGTAGTAGTATTGCTTTTTTTTTTTTTTTTCAAAAATCCAACGTGCTACGCCATTTTATATGTCACCAGCAGAGGCTAAACTAATGTTATTTAGCTTAGTGCACTACTGGCCCTGACCTTTCTATAAAAAGAAAGTGTAGTTGCAAGTCGAGGGTCAGGTTTAAACAAGGATTTATTCCCCTCCCGGGGTTTTGCTGGATTTTCAAAAATGATACAACTTCCAAACTCAAAAGATAACCATACTTCTGGCATAAACAAATGGTTAAAGAAAAGCAGCTTCTTGCTTCACAAATTAAATGACAAAGCAAAATATATAATCAAGGTAAACACCTGGGCAGTTTCCTCTGTGCAGACCTGTTCTCTCTAGCAGGCTTATCTGCTCTCAGCGTAGAGAGGTCTCTTCAGTAATCACTAAAGAACAGTCCATCTTTTCATCATAAGATAAACATTCGTTTTGGTCAATACACATGGGCTCCTCACCTGCCTCGCCTTCCCTCTGGCAGAGAGTTTGTATCTTCCTCCAGCCAGTGACTGGTCTCTCTTCAATACTCTCTTCCTGGTCAGGGAGATAATTATCTGAGCCTTGATAAAACTGCTTTGCAGTCTTTCTGTTGAACCTTGCTCTTGTCAGTTTGCTGCCAGGCTTTACATACAAACATTCAGGCTCTTCATTCATACAAATATCCTGAAGCAGTTCACTATCTCTTTCACAAGGATGTGAATATCTTAAAAGCTTCTGGCTTTCATTAGCAAAGGGTTTTCTGTGGTTAAACTCACGGCTGGAGAATGACTGCCTGTTCTGTCTCCCAGCCCTTCTTGGCTTCTTATTCCAGGCCTCACAATACACAGGGTTAGGCTGAAAATACTCTGACCTTTTGTTGAAGGGTTTTAGGTTCTCTCTAACCTGCCAGGTTTCACAAATGCTTGCTGCTTCTGTGTCCTCAAAACCTTCGTCAGAAATCATACAGGAATCACATTCAGCCTCTCTTCCTGGATTCTCTCTCTCCTGGACTCGAGCATAATAAGGATTCTCCTCTCTGGCCTGCTTCTGAACTGTGGCCCGTTCCTGAACTCTGGCCTGCTCCCCAGCTCTGGCCTGTTCCTGAGCTAACTCTGCTTGCCTGCCTGCTTTCTTATGCAGAGTTATGGGCGTTTTCCTGCACATGTGCAGAGTGTTTCCCTCAGTGTTTGGGGAGTGTCTGTTGGCTGGGCGTGCCTTCAGGTCCCGTGCCTCAGCCTGCTCTGGTTGCCTATAGCAACTAGGAAGCTTTTTCTCTCCCTTTCTGTCAGAGTCTGTGCCGTACTCTTCAGCTTTTTGTGTCTTAAAGCTATAGGGCAGATTTTCGGTGTTACACAGCTCTTTGCTATAGGGGCAAAGGACAGGGAGTGGCTCTCATGCACAGGTCAATGTGGTACGCTTTCTCAGGCGGTTACCAGACTGTAGCCCTCTCGTAGGATATTAATTCCACCAGGGAAGCTCAAGTTGGTTTTAGGAGCGTTAGCTAGCGCGCCATTGGGGCCCTTGCAACAGGCGTAGGTTAAGGGTTTTACCTTGAATATGGTATGTTTGATGGTCATCTGTTCGGCAAGGCGATTTTTGGAGTGGCAGGCGTTGACCTGTCAGGAATAGTTTTTTGTCTGTCTCCAGACAGAAGGTGGCCTGGCGGCTGGTTCCATTGTTGTTGCCAAAGGTGGTTTCTACGTTCACCTAACTAAAATGGTCTCTCTTCCAATGCTAGGTGCAGCAGAGGGGAGTGCATTGAACCATAGCTTGCGCGGTTTGGATGTCAAGAGAGCGCTGCGGCAGCGTTTAAAGGTTTCAGAAACTTTTGCAAGGCAGATTGTCTCTCTTCGGGGTGTTCGGGGGGCCCCGCAAAGGGAAGTGTTGGCGAAGGAGTCCATTTCTGGATGGATTGGAGCGGCGAGTGCGTCGGCTTATCTTCTACAGGACCGTACAGTCCCAGGGAGCTTACGAGCTCACTCTACCAGAGTGCAAGCGTCTTCTTGGACGGAGCACAGTTTGGTTCCGCCAGTGGACATATGTAGGGAGGCCTTTTGGTTGTCTCTCCATACTTTCAGTAAGCACTACCGCCTAGATGTTCTGGCGGCTAAGGATGCTGTTTTCGGGGAGGCGGTGTTGAGATTCATCCATCTGGAAAGGTCCCTCCCAATGATTACTGCTCTGATACATCCCAGAGGTTGAGGACTAAACTGGAGGAACGATAAGGAAATAGGAATTACACTTATCTGGTAATTGTGGTTCCTTGAGTGACTCCAGTTTAGTCCTCATTCCCGCCCGGGGATGGGGTTTTAGCAGTGGTCTTTCTGTTGGGGGAAGTGCAAGGTTAAAAGTGGATGCAGGCCTTCACTGGTGTTCAGTTGTTTTGATGCTTCCATTTGTTTTGCGCTATATTGTTATATATATTGCTATATTGCTCTGGATTGTTTAGGGCTATGAATTCCACGTAAAAGAGAGCATGCAGGAAGCAATCCCTTTCCTTCTGGAAGGGGAGTGGTAGGTAGATAGGTTATATGTTCTGCGTGCCCTTGAATATAATGTTAAGTTTAAAAAAAAAAAAAGTTACTGATTTCACTGGTCAACAAATTTTTACAAAAGTCATGTTACTAAAATAAAAATAGTCATTTCTTATCAATTTTTATATTCTGAACACGAATATGACAGTGAAATTGCAAAGTTGGCTCTAGTTTTTTTGTAATCTACAAGAATTAATGTTTACATCACGAAATGCACGTCAATAGTAAATATAATAGGCCTTCGGTTAATACCTGTAAAACAACAAGTCATAGACTACTTCTTAGATTTTTTTCGCCTGTCTCTTGTACAGCTGTTCGGGAGCTTCTCTGGGGAGTGCCCAGCAGTAGTCAGCCAGCATTGTAGTGGACCATTTTCCCTGGTATCTTTGCTCCATCGTTGCGATATCCTGGTGAAAATGTTCGCCCTGTTCATCACTAACCATTCCACAGTTGCCAGGAAAGAAATCGAGATGGGAATCAAGGAAATGGATCTTTAGAGACATATTGCAGCTAAGTTTCTGATACTGCATCAGCATGTCTTCTACTAGTTCCTTGTAATTTTCTGCCCTAACATTCCCAAGAAAGTTTGCTGACATTAGGCGAAAAGCATTCCATGCTTGTTTTGCATCACCCTGCAGCAAGTTGTTGAACCGGTCATCTTTGAAGAGCTCTCGAAGCTGAGGACCCACAAAAACTCCCTCTTTAATCTTTGCTTCGCTGAGTCGACGGAATTTTTCATGCAGGTATCGGAAAGCTGGCGAAGTGCGGTCCATGGCTTTCACGAAGTTTTTCATCAAACCTAGTCCGATGTGAAGGGGTGGTAGCAGGATTTTGTGAGCCTCAACCAGAGCTGGGTGCTGGATATTCTTCTCTCCAACTGTTACATTTTGTCTGCAATTCCATTCCTTCCGCAAGTAGTGCCAATCCCTTGCTCGGCTATCCCACTCACATAAGAAACACATGTATTTTATATATCCTTGCTGCAGTCCCATTAAAAGGGCAACTACCTTCAAGTCACCACAGAGGTGCCAGCTGTACTTGTTATAGTTAATGAAAGTCAGTAGATGCTTTAAGTTATCGTATGTCTCTTTCATGTGGACGGCATGCGCTACTGGAATAGATGGAAGACGGCTTCCATTGTTCAAAAGCACAGCCTTCAGACTCAGTTTCGAAGAGTCTATAAATAGTCTCCAGTCTTGTGGGTCATGAGTGATTTTTAAGGCATTCATGAGGCTTTCAATATCGGAACAGAATACCAGATTACTTTCCTTTCCGACTGCGTATAGTACACTGCTGACGTCAGATGGCTTCAGCAGCCATCTGGCAGTAGTATTGCATTGCATCAGAAAATGATGCAATCAACTCTGGATGATGTGTGCATGCTGGTATTATGCAATGTGATGCAATATTATATCATTCAAGGCTTATTGTTGATATCCTACTGGATAAATTTACACGGTGAAACATCAAAAATGAACTACGTGCAATATCTTCAAAACGAGAGCCAATAAAATTGTTTTAATGTTATATTCGTGTTCAGCTCACCAATATATTACAGATTAGGGCCTTTAAAGTCAGTAACAATTTCAATGTTGACCAGTGTTTTTTGCTCCTTTGAGTCTGCTTTGTCAACAGTTCACTGGGGGCTGATGGGACAGACCAGCAGGCTATATCCAGTGACGTCATGAGTTTGACATGCCCAGTCTCCAAGCTGCAGGAGGAGGTTCACTACCCAGAGGTTGAGGACTAAACTGGAGTCACTCAAGGAACCACAATTACCAGGTAAGTGTAATTCCCACAGTGAGCTCCCCAGCCGAGCAGGGAGGCATCTGTGGTGAGGACCCTCAAGGCTTGGGGCCTGAAAGGGCATGCCTACCTCAAGATGCTGGGACAACTAACACCAGACCAGGGAGTCCGCCAATTGGCGAGTCACTGAAACTCTGTCTTGGAGGCGGCCTGTGACCTGAGACCACTGGTCCTGGAGACACCACTGCGCCGCCCAAGTGGATGCGAGCATCTAGGGTGATGTGGACCATGGAGGCAATGTGCCCAAGGAGGCACAGGAGAAGCCGGGCAGGCACAGAGGGATGATACTGTATGTCCCAAGCTAGAGACCTGAGACAATCGGCTCGATCCCTGGGCAAGAAAGCCTTCGACTGGAGAATGTCGATCTTTGCCCCAATGAACTCCAGGCACTGTGTCGGGAGGAGGTGAGACTTGGAGTAGTTTATGACAAAGCCCAAGTGTTGAAGAACCTGGATGGTGCATGCGGTAGCCTGCTGAACCTTTAAGGCTGTGCATCCCTTTGAGCCAGTCGTCCAGGTAGGGAAAGACAAAGACCCCTTGGAGCTGGAGGAAGGCAGCCACAACTGCCAGGCATTTTGTGAAGACTCTTGGGGCAGAGGCTAGGCCAAAAGGGGAGCACCCTGCATTGAAAGTGCCTGCCTCCCACTACGAACCGCAGGTGCTGCCTGTGGTTGGGGTGGATGAGGATGTGGGTATAAACATCCTTGAGGTCTAAGGAGCATAGCCAGTCTCCCTGCAGGAGGTATGGCAGCAATGTTCCAAGAGAGCGCATTTTGAACTTCTCCCTCACCAGGAATTTGTTGAGGTTGCGCAGGTCGAGGATGGGCCTTAGGCCCCCGTCCTCTTTGTCACAAAGAAATATCTGGAGTAGAACCCCTTGCCCTTGAGGTGGTGGGGCATTGGTTCCACCGCTTTGTCCTAGAGAAGACCTGCCAACTCCTTCAGAAGAAGTCCCGGTGGAGGGGAGACCCGAAGGGCTCTCACGGGTAATAAGGGGGAGGTGTCTGAGTCCGGTGGAGGAGGTAACCCTCCCTGACAACAGTTAGTGCCCAGGAATCGGTGGTGATGGTCACCAGACATCCACCTGTGGGCTACTGATCTCCTTGGGATAGAGAGGCTATGCTCAAGGAGTCAAAAACTCCCCCCTGGCTGGGTCGGAGCCAGTGCCTGAGGTTTTGGAGCCTTCTCCTTATGCGGGCCATGCCCATGTCCTTTGGCCTGCTGACCCTGTTGGGGAGCTGGGAAGACCTGATAAAGTGGCTAGTTTCTGTAAGCAGCTCCCTTCCTCGAGTAGAAGGGCTTTTTACATGAGCCCTTCTGTCAGGGAGAGGCAGCAGTCTTTTTAGAGAACCTGGTCCTTGTCATGAACTCTGTCTCCAGCTCGGCAGCCTTGTCAGTCATGGGTTTGGCAAAGAGATTCTCTCCTTGGCAGGGGACATCGACCAATTTGTCCTGAACCCACTGCTTGAGATCGGACAACTGTAGCCAAGCTTGGCAGCGTGCACCAATGACGACGACGACTCAAACCAATCATAGGCCACCTGAGACATGAACTTGAACCTGGCCAAAGCAGTCCGTGAATGCTTCTTGAACCACTGCAAAGGTTCCTCAGAGAGACCAGCCGAGAACCTGGCGAGTTCCTTCGCTAGGTCTCTCAGGTACATGCCCATGTACAGCTGGTAGGCCTGGATGCGGTCGATGAGCATTGAGCCCTGGTAGCACTTTCTGCCGAGGGCATCCAGGGTGCAGGCCTCCCTGCCAGGGGGGCACAGAGGAGTGCATCTTCCTACTTTTCAGCCAATGCATGGCAGACTCCACCACCATGGAGTTATGTGGCAGCTATGACTTTTGGAAGCCCGGGCTCTGGCGGACTTGATACACTGAGTCAAGCTGCTTGCTCACCACCAGCACCGAGGCTGGCGTCTCCCACATTTGGAGCATCAGCCAGGAAGGGAGGGATAGGCACCATGAGCGATTCCCATGGAGGGGCCTCGTATTGGAGGATTTCCAACTCATCCGCCCGAGGGTCCTCCTCCGACTGTCAGGAATGCCAGGGCTTTAGACATGTCCTTGACAAAGTCAAGGAAATCCATATCCTCCGGTGAGGACCACCGTTGAGGCTCCGAGACGGGAGAGTCAGATGGGACATCATGGTGGCGACGAGTCCTCTGTCTCCCACTCGGAATAGTCTGTCGAGGACTCATAGGAGGGCTGCTCTGCAGGTCTCAGGGCCCCTGATGCCCTGCAGCCGGTGCCCGGTAAACCTGTCGGGGATGATCGTGGTCCCGTCGAGCGGGACTCCGATTGTGACCTCAGCCGAGGATCAACTCGAGGCCTACGCTGGCTCTCCCAAAGGGGAATCCTCAACGAGGACAGTGTCTGGGGACAGAGGACAGTCCGCAGTCAGATCCTTCCGGGGAACCTTCAAAGGCTACTCCTTCTCCGGCATCTCGGATAAACATCTCAGACTGTGGGACCGGGCCCAGCGAGCACCCAGCAGTCAGAACCGTCCAAGGATGCTGCCTTTGAGGGTTTTTTCTTCTTCATGGGTTCCCTTGAGGGAGATCTCCTTTCTGAGGAGCCACAATAAGGCTCAGGTATGGAAGGTTCCACCCGAGATGTCGGGGCCTCAGACTAGGCCCTGGCCTTCGAAGGCATCGGGGACTCGGGGAAAAACTTATCGTGCTGCAGCTGGCGACTCTTGAGGGCCTTACTGGACATCCTCTTAGAAAGACTGCAGGCTGTCGGGTCATGGTCTGGCCCGAGGCAGCAGAGACAGCAGTCATGTGTGTTTGTCAAAAGACATAATTCTGGAACACCGATCACACTTCTTAAAGCCACTGGTAGCCATGGGGGGAAAAAGGTACCCCTGCGAGGTTGAAGGCTCTCCAGGATGCCAGTGGTAGAAAAAAAGAGACGCGAAGATGCCAGGAAAAGAAAAGAATGAAAACTACAAAAATAGACCGAACTCAACGCCAAAGCAACGAAGTTGGTAGGCAGGAAAAGTACCGGTGCAATACCAGAGGAGAGTATGAAACTCTGAGAGAAAAATCAACTTTTTCCGGGGACAAGCCAGACGAATGTCTGAAGGGCTCCACGGAAAAGGAGACACCCTTGAGCAGGAAGAGGACCACGCATGTGTGGTAGCATCTCCCAAAGCCTTTCTTTGAAAGCTGGGGGGGGGGGGGATGCTTCCACGAAGGCTCCTTCGGTGCCAACATCACCCATATGTGAGGGCTGACTTCCTGCTTGTTCCCGGGGAAAGAAAGAGAAAGAGAGAGATGCCAGATATGGGGGGTGGGGGGGAAAGAGAGAGAGAGAAAGATTGAGCTGCCAGACTGGGGGGGGGAGGGAGGGAGGGGGAGATGCCGGGGGGTGGGAGTGAGTGAGTGAGTGAGTGAGTGAGATATACCAGACGTGGGGGGGGGGTTGGGGTGGAGAGAGCGAGAGAGAAAGAAAGACTGGCTGGACATGGGGGGGGGGGAGAGGAGAGAGAGCTGTGATTTAGATGTTGGCCATGGGGTGGGGTGGGATGGGATGGAGGGATAAGGAGAGAGAGAGAGGGATAGAGAGAATTTGGGATACTGGGGAGGGCAGAGAATGGGCAAGGGAAGAGAGAAAAAGAGATATGCTGGACATGGAGAAGGGAGGGTAGGTAAAGAAAGGGGAGAGTTAGTTAAAGACTGGAAAATAAGAAGCTGGGGAAAGGTGAGAGATGGGAAATGGTAGGGTTCTGATAAGGGCTGTAAAGTAGTAGGAAGATGCAGCAAAGGAGGGATATTGAGGACTGGACCAAAAGAAGGAGCAGCAGAATCTGAGTGGAGAGTGTCGGAGAAAAAGAAATGGAAGAAAGTTGAAAGGAAAAGATCATGTCAGAGATGGATGGAAGTGAAGAGGAGAGAAGAAGCAGATTGACTGGAGACCCAAGAACGTGAGTTAAGAAAAAAGGATAGAACAATTCAGAGACCAGAAACTGGTATCTACAGGATTAGAGAATAAAATGGACAAACAATGAAGGTAGAAAAGAAGGAATTTTATTTTCGGTTTAGTGATTAGAATATGTCAGTTTTTGAAATCTACATTTTTATGCTTTATTACAACTTGATATACTGCCCTTCAAATAATATCTACATGTGCTATCTTTATATTTTATATCCATCTCTTTCTATTTATCTGGTGGTGGGGGGGAATAAGGGGAGGGGGGGTCAATAAAGAGAGAGTGGTGGCATCAGGCCTAGGGAAAGAGCAGAGAAGTGTGTTCTCTCACATGAATCTGAGTGGGAGTACCATCAGAGAAAACTTCTCATGGCTTCCTACCCAGTCTATTTCAATTTTAGAAAGCCATAATGAATATGGCAGATTTATATATGCAAATCTCACCCCACCTCCAAATGAAACAGTTAAACTACACCCATGACTGCCTGCTCCTCTCAAGGGGCCAGGCCATAAGTGAGAAGGAATGGGATCCTCCATCACCAGGGGCCCTTGCCGCTAAAGGCCCCTTCTTTGAGGAAGTATGAGGTGGGACCCCACTAACAGGCTCAAGAGATCTAGTGCCACTAGAATCACCGGGTCCAAGTGAGACCAAATTCTGTGCAGAAGACACCTCACCGATGGCCACGGAAAGGGAGGGTGGGAAGAGATGCCAAAGTGCCCCAAGTTCCCCTTAGGGGAAATCAGAGCCTCAGACCCACACGAGGGGGACTGCCATGCAGAAGCAGCTGCTTTCCAAAGCTGGATAAGTAAGAGTCCTGAAGCCCAGGAGGGCCTGCTTGTTTGAACTTGAGGCCTCCTCACCATGCTCCCTTCCATCAATACCATGTGGCCATTCAAGATGGGTACTATTTCCGCAGGTGGGAAAATCGTGGGACAAATATTTCTATTCTGTGCTCACAGATGAAGGGCCAGGAGCAGGACCTTAGTAAACACCCAACAAATAAGACCAGAAGCGAAGGGGATCTTGAATGATTTTCAGAAGACTGTGTTCGTGAGGAACTAGCTAAACTAAAAGTAGACAAAGCGATGAGACTAGATGGGATACAGAGTTTGAAAGGAACTTAGGGAGGTTCTAGCAACTTCGCTGTCTAAAGAACATTGAAAAGTTCAGAGTTGAGAGTGATCCCAGAGGGCTGGAGAAAGGTGTATGTGGTCCTTTTACACAAAAGCGAAAAGACGAGGTTGAGAACTACAGGCCAATTAGTCTAACCTCCCAAAAAGGGAACCATAGCATCTGTCAAGTTGAGCAAAGAAACCTGAGAAGGGCTACTCCAGCTGCCCCCACAGGCCTGTGAAGCCTGGCTGCCTAACAGACAAGATTATGGCTTGCTTTTTTTTTTTTTAAAGCAGCAAAGAGAGCCAAATAAAAGCCAACTGACAAGAATGCAAACAGCAGAATAAAAGCGTGGAAAGAAAAAAAAACAAACAACAACCTTCAGCAAGCAGATGAGGGACAGGAAGAAGGAAGAGACACCTGGGTCTAAACTTATCTACATCCCTTAGAGGCCCCGTGGGGGTCCTTTGTCCACTCTCTGGCCCTCTAGTGTTAGAACCAGTGTGTAACAGCACTGGATACAGGGCAGCTGTCAGCTCAAGGAGATGGTGGTGTACATGAGCTCAGAGTACATTTTGGGCCTATAAGAGTCAACACACAGGCCACGGAATGTGGTCTGGGCCAGTGGAGACAGGTCTATCTGCACTGCTGCACCAGTCCAGACATCTTGCCACCTTCTGAAGGCAGACAATAATGGCTTCTCTCTCAGTGTTGCATTAGACAAAGTAGCTCCAGTCTCCTTCCACCTGCTGGCTGGGCAACATAGCCCAGTCATTTAGACTAGTTTAGCGGAGATCCCACGTGATGCGTGAGTAGGCAAGGTGCTTTCCTGCTTGCTTCGGGGCTGCCCCGAGGAATCATCGAAATAACTTTGTGCATTTTGCATCCCAACGACTGCTGAGGAGAGTGGTCGATGTGAGAGTGTTGCCGGCTGAAACGGGAGCTGGTGGTGGACGCATTTATGCCGAATCCGATGAGGAAAGATAAGGAGAAGCCAACCAAGGTGGGAAGTGCTGGCCCGGCAAAAATGGTGCAGCCGGCCTCGCCGAGTGCGGGGAGTATTGAATCGGTGACGGAAGAGCTGGCTAAGGAGGTCGCCTCCGTGTTGGAACCGAAGTTCGATCAACTTATTAAGAAGTTGGACACGCTTGGGGATTCTCTTGCAGAGATAGGAAAGAGAGTCGAGGTGTTAGAGCATCGAGTTGCGAGCGTGGAAGAGGGAGAAGGGCGCCAGGAGAGAGAATTGAATGCGCAGAAGAAACAAATAGAAGCCCTTCTTCTTAAGACAGATGATCTTGAAAATAGATCACGGCGCAATAACCTGAGAGTGGTCGGTGTTCCGGAGTCCACAACTGATCGTATGCTGTTGCCGCTGTTAGAGGAATGGCTGCCCAAGGAGTTGGGCCTTGTATCGTTGGTAGGACTGCTCAAGGTGGAGCGTGCACACCGTATTGGTCGCAGGCGGGAAGAGCAACAGCACCCACGAGTAGTGATCATGCGGGTTCTGAACTTTCAGCATAAAGACCAACTTTTGCGGGCCTATCGTGCCAAGGGGCAACTGCAGCTGGACAATCAGAGAATATTGCTTTTCCAAGACTATTCAGTGTTGGTCACAGAACAACGGAAAGCATTCTCGGGAGTCTGCGCAGCACTGTTTAAGCGGCAAATCCGTTTCATGCTTGCCTTCCCCGCGACTTTGAGAATCTGGCATCAGGGCAAGTCTCTGGTTTTTCAGTCGCCGAGGGAGGCACAGAAATTTTTGGATGATACCTCAAAGGAGAGTGGTGAAGAGCATGTGGGGTGAAGTCGGATGAGGTGGAGAGAGATGCGCTGAAGATGGCCGTTTGGGAATAGACCGCTTCTAAGAGCAAACGCTGACCGCTGGATGTTGCTGAAAGAAGTTGGACCTTGCTAATTGGACCTGGAATTGTTAAGTGCATCTGGAGACTGAGTAGTGGACAAGATTGTCTGACTCGCTGCACTGCTTTTATCTAGCTGTGTATTATTTTTGTTTCTAGTTTGATGTTGCATTGTTGGGGTCCCTGGGCCCTTGGGGCAGCCCTGCTGCGTCACTTTGGGGATCGCCACTCAGCGAGTGAGCTGAGGGTGGTTAGAGGTTGTTCTGCTGGGGGAGGGAGAGGAGTTGAGTATTGGGGGTAGCTTTGGGGGACAAGAGGGGGGAGGGGGAACGAGGGTTCGTGCCTGATGCGGAGTGCTTGAGAGTGGGGGTGAGGGGTGTTTTCCGGTTTTGTGTGCATGGAGAGAAGGGTAGTCTTACAATGGATAATGGATCTCTAGGTTCGGGGCTGAGGCTGGGTGGCTCCGAACATGAAGTTACGGGGAGAGCGTGTGAATGGCTCCATTATGGCTTGTATGGCCCATAACTTAAGAATTCTCACTTGGAATGTGGGGGGCATAGGGACTCCTGTAAAGCGAACGAAAATTCTTCAGGCTTTAAAAAAAGCAAAGGTACAAATAGCCTTATTGCAGGAAACCCACCTGGCCCCCACTGAACATAGGAAATTGTGTAAAGATTGGGTGGGGAACGTCTTTTTTGCCTCTTCGGGGGTGCGGAAACGGGGGGTAGCGGTGTTAGTTAGGAGGGGAGTGGCCTTGGAGGTGCTTGCTGAGGAGCAGGACCCACAGGGCCGGTTTCTGTTCCTCCATGTTCGAGTGAATGGGGAGGAGTTGTTCCTGGGGAACATCTATGCCCCTAATATCTATGAGCACAAATTTTTCAAGGTTTTACTGCAGAAGATTATGGGTGCACCTAAGGTACCGCTGATACTTGCAGGGGACTTTAATTGCCCGCATGATCCTCTTCTGGATAAGTCGGTGGGAGGGAGGGTAGGCCAAGGTTGGGGGTGGGATAACAGAAGGGGTGGATTATCTCTGTAGGTGAAGAGATTTACTGGATGTCTGGAGGGTTTTACATCAAGAGGAACGGGACTATACCCATTTGTCAAGGGCCCATCAAACATGGTCCAGAATCGACTATATACTGATTTCCCGGGATCTGTTTGGTAAAGTGGTGCGAACCGAGATCAAGCCGATAGTTATCTCTGATCACGCGGAGGTCTTTTTGGACCTCAGAGGGGGTCCCTCCCCGGGGAGCAGATGGTCCTTTCCCAGGCATCTATGGCAGAGGGATTCATTTCAAGAGTTTCTTGCTCAGCAATGGCGGGATTATCAGCTCTTGAATGAATCCCCGGAGATCTCGGCGACCACCTTTTGGGAGGCGGGGAAGGCGGTCCTGAGAGGGCAACTGATAGCATATGTGGCACGGGATAGGAAACGAGTTAATGCAAAAATCTTGGAGTTGGCGTGTGCCCTCCGGGAGGCTAAGAGAGGCCATAGCGGATGCGGGTAGGCTGGGGATCTATATAGAACGGCAACGTGCCTTAAATGCTGCCCTCCAGGAAAGAGCAGTCTACTCAGACCAGTACTACCGTCATCAGTTATTTCGATATGGGAACCGAGCCGGCAAATTGTTGGCCTGGTTAGTAAAAGGGAAGGGGGGAGTTCAGGCTGTCACGGCTCTTCGGGATAAAGATGGGGAGCGTCACAGCGGTGTGGAGGATATTTGGAGAATCTTTGGGCAATTTTACCGAGATCTGTACACACCCGAGCAGGAGAATAGAGTTTTGGAACGGGACTTCCTTGAGAAAGTCCCCTTGCCTCGGCTTACGGAGGAGGATAAGCAGCAGTTAAATATGAGTATTACGGTGGCGGAAATACGCAGGGTTGTGCATCAAGGGAAGCCCCACAAGGCACCTGGGCCTGATGGGTACGGCGTGGAGTTTTACATAATTTTATTAGATCAGATTACTCCCACCTTGATGGTTCTGTATGAGGAAGGGTGGGAAAGAGGGTCTTTTCCGAGAGATATGAGGACGGCGGCGATAACAGTGATTCCAAAGGAGGAACGTGATCTTGAGAATCCTGCTTCGTACCGTCCTATATCCCTTATTAATTATGATATGAAGATTATTGCATCCATGATGGCAAATCGGCTACAGAACATTCTGCCGCGGTTGGTGGGTTCTCACCAGTCGGGGTTTGTCAAAGGTCGTGACGCCTTTGCGAACATAACTAAAGTTTTATTGGGTATGGAGCAATGTGTGGAACGGGGGGGACCCGTTGTTATTGGTAAGTCTGGATGCGGAAAAGGCTTTTGATCGGGTCTCGTGGCCCTATATGTTTGATGTCCTGATGCATTTTGGGTTTGAGGGCGCCTTCTTTGACTGGGTTAAAGCCTTATATGCGAATCCATTGGTGTGTGTCTGCAGTGGCAGGCGTTACTCTCAGCCTTTTGTGCTGCAAAGGGGTACACGGCAGGGTTGCCCGCTGTCCCCCCCTGCTCTTTGTTCTCCAGCTGGAACCTTTATTGTTGGCTATCCTTAACGACCCACAAGTGCGGGGGATTGACTGGAGGGGTGGGGGTGTCAAGTTAAGCGCCTTTGCGGATGACATGTTGCTGTGCCTCTGTGACCCTCAGAGATCGTTAGGGCGCGCTCTGTGCCTTATGGAGGAGTTTGGGTCGTTTTCGGGCTTGTGCATTAACTCAGAGAAATCTTTAGCCTTAGATGTGGGGGGGGGGGGGGGAAGTCGTGGAGCCACTGGATAGGGACCTTCCCGTTGATGTGGGTGAGTGGCCAGATCCGGTATCTGGGGTTTTTTATTCCAGACCGTATCGAGAATCTGTATGAGGTGAATGTGCGACCAATGATGGAGAAAACCATGGCACGACTTTTGAAGTGGAGGGATTTACCGCTAACACTTATGGGAAGAGTAGCACTTGTGAAAATGGTGGAGTGGCCGAGGTGGTTGTATCTATTGCGTCACCTCCCTATTTGGTTGGCCCGTCGAGATGTGGAGCTTCTACAGAAGCACCTCGCCAAATTTCTTTGGAGAGGCCGGCGGTCTCGGATTGCGCTAGCGGCTCTTATGAAACCGGGTGGGGAGGGCGGCCTTGAGTTGCCTTCTCTGCAGCAGTATAATTTGATGTGCTTGATCCGGCCTCTTGCGGATCTGATCACGGCTGGAGGGACTTTACTCCCGGTGGAATTGTTCGATGTGATGGCGGACCCTCTTCATAGGGTGTCTATGCTACATGTGGATAGGTGGATTTTGTCTAGAGCCGGGCGTCAGTCCGTGTATTTGGCAGCACTTAGGCAGGCATGGCGGACGTTGTGTCAGATGCGGGGTTTAAGTTGGAAATGCACGGACTGCCTGCCTTTGGGGGGGAATCCGGCGTTTGAACCAAGTAGACAAGGGTCGGCTGGGCGGGGGTGGGTGAGAGCAGGGCTCGTTTATATAGGACAGTTGCGGATGGTAGGGGTTGGGGAATTGGATTCTTTTCAGTCCTTAGCTACGAGATATAAATTGGACAGGCGATCCTTTTATTTTTATCTGCAGTCCCGTCATTATGTCCGTGAGCTCCAGAGGGAAAAGGGCTTGCGGTGGGGGAAGGAGGGGCTCTGGGAGGTTTTAGACTCGCTAGGAGAGAATCTGTCGCTGAGAGGTATTCGGCAAAAGCTCTGGCCAGAGGGGGAGCTGGGCAAACTTGAGGGCTTAAGCCAAAGATGGGCCCATGATGGTCTGTCGCAGATCACAGCGGAGCTACTCTGGAAGGCGTTCTCTCGGATTAAACGGGGCTCGGAGTCTATCAGGCTACAGGAGCTCCAGTATAGATTTTTATGGAGAGCTTATGTATCCAATGTACAGGCTGCCAAGATGGGATTGGCCACCACGGATGTTTGCGGGCTGTGTCTGTTGGAGAGAGGGACGTTGGTGCATCGCTTTTGGCAATGCAGCAAAATCCGTAGTTTCTGGGATGCAGTGATTGCTAAATTGGGGGGTTGGAGGGTGCAGGGGGGGGGGGGGGTCGGCCCTCGGTAGAGTGGTGTCTTTTTGGGGTTTACTCAGGAGAGGCTTCGGTGGATAGGGGCTGTAGGGCCTTGTATGAGCGGGGTTTCTTAGTTGCAAAACAATGTGTTTTAAATACTTGGATGGAGGTTAGTCCTCCGTCGATT
This sequence comes from Ichthyophis bannanicus, assembly GCA_033557465.1. Classification (NCBI taxonomy): domain Eukaryota; kingdom Metazoa; phylum Chordata; class Amphibia; order Gymnophiona; family Ichthyophiidae; genus Ichthyophis; species Ichthyophis bannanicus. The sequence goes on along the minus strand of CM066031.1, from coordinate 160,562,607 downwards.
AGTCGGTGGGTTCAGGGAATGGTGGAGCTTCAGGCTATGGAACAGATGACGGCTACTCTCTTGGGAGGAAAGGAAGATGGATGAAGTGGAAGCCACTTGGGAGGGGGTGACCTAACTGCTGCTGTGGTGAGCGCCTCTTCTTGGCCAGGGGAGGTAAGGCGGGGTTGGGCACTCCATGCACACGCACATAGGTCTGCTGGCACACACGCATATGCCGGGTTATACAGTACCTCGGGGAGGGGGGGGATGGGTTATTGGGTTGGGGGAGCGGGGAAAGGGAGGGGGGAGGGGGGTGGGGGCGATTAAGGATTACTGACTATTGACTACTGAGTATTAGTTTGCAATGTCTTTTAATTTTGCGCTGTATTAGCTTGCGATATCTGTTGTTGTATCCTATGTATCTGCTGTAGTTGTGTATCATGTGGGGGGGGGGTATGGTATGCAGTTGTACTGATCTGGTTTTTGGTGTTTAGTTGGAAATAATAAAAATCATTTTCCTAGACTAGTTTAGCAGAATGTTACGGAAACTGCATTATCTTTCCCATAATCACTCAGGGTTTAATTCACCCAAATTCAGGTCTTCAAAACATTTTCCACCGTAACAATACTGTATTGAACAAAATTATTCAAATCCTTCATTAAAGAGGCACAGGCCCAAGTAGCTCGGTAAAGTTAAACAAACTGTTTATACATCATGCTTAGTCCATCCTCTGCTCTAAATTGTACAATATGTTTATCAGCTTCATTAACACCCAACACTCTTCAGTGGATGGGTCAAAGTGGCTAATTCATGCTGTCAACCTGGAATTATGCACCAGAGGTTTCTTTTTGAACTTGTAATCATGGGTCCCAAGTCCAGTATCACCACTGTCCAATGAATAAGACTTCCTCAACTCAGGGGCTCTGAACGCTGATTTGGGAACCAAACCCAGGTCCTTTACATTGCAGGGAGTAGCACTGCCATTGAGCAGACACAACAGCTAAGAATTGTGACATTTTAAACTGGTTGATAAGCTACAAGGCAGTCATGCTGCCAGCAGCTGTTCAAATGGGTTCAAGTAGAGCTGTCTCTTGCTGTGGCTAATGAAGAATTAAATGATTCATAGCAGCTATGTCTTCTAGATTCATACTTCAGTGCAGGATCATATAGGTGCATATCCCTAGGCAACATCATCTTAACTGGTCATCTTCAGAGGCTACACCATACGGACTGCAAAGGAATATAGGAAGTGATTTGAGAAGACTTAGGCACTGCGTGGAGGAGTAGCCTAGTGGTTAGAGCAGCAGCAGCCTAGTGACATTGTATTTGAACACATGTGAACCAAGGTGACATTTTACTTACCAGTTAATGCCCTTTCCTTGAGTCCTGATACAGCAGTCTAGATCAGAGGGTTGTGTTCCCCTAACAGCAGATTGGTGGAGACAAAGAACCAATGAAAAGCCCAGGTTTCAATGACATCACTCCCATGTGCCTCTATTTGTCTCAGCCACCAGAGGTCCCTTCAGTATTCATCCCAAAGCATATGATAAGCCTCAGACAACCTCAACCGTGGGCAACAATGAATGATCAACCATAGAGAACTATGTACAGGAAAATATAAACATAAGGCTGTCAGTAGACAATGAACCTGCAGAGCCAAGTACTACTATTACTACTGAACATTTGTATAGCACTACAAGATGTATGCAATGCTGTACAGACACATGTAAAATACGGTCCCTGCTCATCAGAGTTCACAATCTAGTCAAGACAGACAACACAGTAGCTGTAAACGAGGGATACATCTAGGGGGAATGTTAAGGAAACACACAGAAGATTAGCCGAATCAAGATCCAAAGGCGGCAGCAAAGAGGTGAGTTTTCAGCCTGGATTTGAAAAAGGCCAGAGAAGGTGCCTGATGTACAGACTCAGGTACTTTCTTCCAGGCATAAAGAGCAGCAAAGTGAAAGGAGCGAAGACGAGTTAGCAAGAAAAGAGAAGGGCACAGAAGGAAGCAATTTGCCAGAAGAGCGGAGCTCCAGAGGAAGGGTGTAGGGAGAGATAAGAGAGAAAAGGTAGTGAGGAGCTGCAGTGTGAATGCACTTATAGGTCAGCAGGAGAAGTTTGAACTGGATGTGGAAACAGATAGGGAGCCAATTAAGTGGCTTGAGAAGGGTAATATGAGCATGACTAGGTTGGTGGAAGAATAGCCGCGCAGCAGAGTGTTGAACAGACTGAAGGAGAAAGAGATGATTCAGAGGGAGACCAGCAAGGAGTAGGTTACAATAGTCAAGATGGGAGGTGGCTAAAGGAGTATAAAATTCTTAGCGGACCCAAGGGTACCGTAGCAGAAAAACACAGCAAATACAGTTTCAGTGGCAGGCCCTGGACTGGTTTAGCAGGACTCAAAAGGAAAGGACATTATCTGGTAAGTAAAAGTCACCTTCCATATTGTCCTGCTAGACCAGTCCAAGCAAGTGAGATGTATCAAAGCTACAATTCCACTGGGTGGGAAAAAAACCAAACACACACAAAAACTTGCAAAACCCTCGAGTCAAAGGCCGCGTCTGCCCCCACGCATACATCCAAGCAGTAATGCTCAACAAAAATGGAAAGTGATGCCCACGCTGCTGCCTGACAAATGTCTACAGGGGCTACCAAGCTCTTTCCACCCACAAGGATGCTTGTGCTTGGGTAGAATGTGCATGTAAACTCTCTGGAACCAACCAGTTCCGCAACAGATATGCTGAGGCAATGACCTCCTTAATCCAGCATCCCATTGTCAACTTGGCTGCTGCATCACCCTTGCATGGACCAAAAAGATGGTCCTTGCAGCACAAAAAGATGGCTGGACTTACAAAAGGAATTCGTAACCTCCAAGTACCGGAGAAGCACCCTTATCCTTCCCCAGACACTGCTTCTTCGAGAACCACCTGGTTCATGTGAAAGGGAGAAATCACCTTAGGCAAAAAGGAAGGCACAGGTCAAAAGGAAAAAACAGCCTCCTTTGAAAAAGACAAAGACAGATAAGGATCCCGGCAAGACAGAGCCTGCAATTTGGAAATCCACCTTGTGGAACAAATCACGAGCATGAAGATCATCTTGATCGTCATATCCTTTAAGATAGCATGCTTCAAGGGCTCAAAAGGCACCATCAGACACAGATCCCAGGAAGGGATCACAGATCAAAGGGGGAGGATGCAGATGCCGAACCACTGTAGATGTCAGAATGCAAGGCTAGAGACTTGCCAGCCACCAGACCTTGGAAACAGGATAAAGCTGCTATCTTAACTTTCAAGGAACTGAGAGAAAAGGCCCTTCTCCAGGCCATCCTGTAGAAAAGCCATTGATGGCATCTTGGCCTTCTCAGGGGCCACCTACGGAGTGCCGCACCATCACTCAAAGAGGCACCAGATCCGCACATATGCCAGCTTGGTAGACCTCCTCTGGGCTCCCAGCAGAGTAGAGACCACCATAGGAGAGTAGCCCTTACGCACTAACCATCTCCTTTCAAGATCCAAGCCATAAGCGAGAAGGGAACTGGGTCCTCCAAGACGATGGGCCCTATTATGGCAGGGACCAAAGACAAAGGCAACCGAAGAGGAGATGCCTGCAGGAGCCGCATCAGATCTCCAAACCACACTCTCCTTAGTCAATCCGGCACCACTAGAATAATCCTGCCCGGGTGGCATTCTATATGCCAACGCACACACCCCACCAGTATCCATGGAGGAAACATGTACAGCAGGTGCTGACTTGGCCAAGGCTGGGTCAGGGTATCAATGCCCTCAGATCCCATCTCCGTGCGGCAACTGAAGAAGCAGCAAACTTTGATACTGGCACAGGTCACCATCAGAGCCATTTTGGGGCAATACCAGTGGTGCAGAATCAACGGAAAAGGCCTCCTGATTCAACTCCCACTCTCCTGGATCAGAGAGAGTGTTGGCTGAGGAAGTCCACTTCCACATTGACCACCCAAGCAATGAGCTGAGCAGACAAGGCTAGATGGTTCTTCTCCACCCAGGCAAACAGGAGAGCCACCTCCAGAACTACTCTGGCACTCCTTGTGCTGCCTTGCTGATTGACATAAGCCATTGCCATGCTGTTGTCTGAAATCACTCGAACTGCCTGGCCCTTGACCAGGGGCTGGAAACGCAAAGGAGCCAACCTGAAGGTCCTTGCCTCAAGGTGGTTGATGGACCACACCATTTCCTTACGGTTCTAATGGCCATAGGGTCTTGACAATGGGCTCCCCAGCCCGAGAGACTGGCATTCATCTCCAGGAGGATCCAGGAGAAATCATCCAGCAACATGCCCTTCCTTAGATGACAGGGCTGCTGCCACCACCGCAGGCTGGACCTCATCATCAATGGGAGCATAAGCCTGCGCTTGAACTCCAGAGAACTCTCGGACCACCGAGCCAGCAAGGACTGCTGTGAGCATTTGCCCCTAGCATCATCTCTATGGTGGCCGCCATCAATCCAAGCAGCTAAAGATAATCCCAGGCTCTGGGAGCCTGCTGTGCACAAAACAGCTCAAGGCAATCCAACAGTCTTGACTTTCTCTTCTGGCAGGAAGATTCTGTCCACTCGAGTGTCAGGAACGCCAAGGACCAGGAAGGCAACAGCTGGCTCTTTCCCCAATTGATCACCCAGCTGAGGATTTCCAAAAAGGACATCACTTGGGATGCCACCTGAGGTGCTTCTGAAAGGGAATGGGCTCAGATGAGCCAGTTGTCCATATATGGATGGACACAGATCCCTTGGCGTCGTGACTGCCACCACCATGACCTTGGAGAGCATCCTCAGGGCAGTGGACAGCCCGAAAGGGAGGGAAGCAAACAAAGTGAGAGCCAATTACGGCAAAACCACAGATACTTCTGCTGATCCACCCGGATCGGAATATGAAAATACACCTCGGCCAGATCTAGAGAAGCCAAGAACTCCCCTCAGTGCACTGCCTAAATCACACAGCGTAATATTTCCATCCGAAAGCATAGAACGCACAAGTGCTCATTGATCCCCTTGAAGTACAGAATGGGCTGGAAGGAACAGTCCTTTTTGGGAACCACAAAATAGATGGAGTATTTGCCCTTGCCCCACTCAACTAACACAACAGGTACCACTGCCTTTAGGTGCAGAGTCTTGTCCAATGTGGCCCATACGGCGGCACTGTTACTCGAAGACCCACATGGGGAGATGAAGGCATCCAGAAATAGTCTCTTAACACTCCAGGACATAGCTGAACTGAATGGTGTCTAGCGCCAACAATCCTTGGTAACCCGGGCCCATTCCTGAAAGAAAAGGCAAAGTCTGCCTCCAACTGGAGGAACCTGGGAATGGACCTCCAAACCTTTGCTGCACAGCCTGGGAAGGTCCTCCTCTGGAAGGGGTCCTGGGCCCATGTGCTCCACGAAAGGACAGAGAATGAGCTCGAAGCCCAGAAACAAAGGGGAATAAAGGTTTTCCAGGTCAGTAATGCTAAGAGTCCTGAGACCCCCAGGAATCCAGCCAGCATGCCCTCAGTGAACAGGTAGAGGCTGATGAGAAAGGGGCAGTAGACCACTTCATAGGCCCCCTGGACCTATCCTCCAGAGGGCAGTAAGATTTTATCTCACACAGGTCCTTTAAAAGCTTCTCCAAATCTGCTCCAAAACAGAAGCTTCCCCTTAAAAGCTAGTTGGGTCAACTGGGTTTTGGAAGATGTGCCTGCGCCAAATCCAACGCCATGACACAGTTGTCAGGGCACCATCCCTGGCCGCCAAACATACCAGGTCATACATGGTATCAGAAAGGCATGCCGTAGCCAACTCCAAAAGAGGGGCAGTATCATCCGGTGGAAGAGACTGAATCCACTGGAGCAGGACTCAAGATGTCAGGCTGGTACCGCCAGTTGCAGACAGGATAGTGACTGCCACAGTGAACTGGCTCCACAACAATGAATCCACCTTCGGGTCCAGAAAATCCTTTAAGGCTGATCCACCTTTTATAGGAATGGTGGTCCGTCTGGCAACCACTGTGACCTGCTCATCCATCTTGGGAATGCTAAACTACTCTACGCACTCCTTCTCTGGAAGGACGTAGATCATAACACACATCATTTGCCCCTTAGGCAGGGCATCAGGAGAGCCCCACTCTGACCGTATCAAATCCTTGTTCACGTTTGGGAACAGGAAGTAGTGGATTTCTGCACCCCTTGATGGAGTGGGTGTACCTTCTGCTCCTACTCTGTGCCAGAAGCATATGCCAAGGTTAAGACAGATGAGACCTCGGCAATCAATGTCACTGGCTCCTCCTGGCTTCTGCACAATCTTCTGAAGGCCAGAGTACATCTTTATTTATTTAACATTTCTTATATACCGCGCTCTTTGACATCAGTGCAGTTTACATTGAACAATATAACACTTGGTCAGTTAAAATTGGCCGTCATTTACATAGAACAGGGATTTAACATGGAGGTCAACTTGGGGAAACTATTTACATTCCTAGTACATTACATATTGGAGCTCAATTCGCTGTAAGTTTTGCAATCATATAGCAAAGGTTTGAGATTGTGTGGGTGGAGGAGGGTGATTTAGGAAGTGCACCCAGTACTGAGCCATCTGAATCACAGTCAAAATCATGGCAGCTCCCAGCTGCTCCCCATCTCTACGAGGGCACCCTTCGTAGGGGTCGCTTAGCCAAAGATAATCGAACAGCTTGCCTCGCACAAGACTGTGCCCGGGGGTGCCCAGAGGCCGTAGGGTCTGAATTTCCACGCCAGAAGGACCAGACCTGCTGCAAAAGAGAGAATTCCAGGGAGGACAATCCAAAGTCCAGAAGCTCTCCTCTCGGATATGACTCCCCAATGCCAGGGGGCACAGTTGCCACAGACCCCCCAGAGGATGATGAGCAGCTCACAGCACAGTCACCGGATCCTCTGGTCGGCTGGATATCCTTACCCATAGTGCCATCTGTCACCTCCTGCCCTGAGGCAGGCAAGGTCAGACTAACTGTATTCGCTGGCTGGGAGGGGGAAGGCAGGCCCTCCAGGAATGACTTGGAAGCTGCCACGCCAGAAGAGCAGAGTCCAGAATCTGGGGAAGAGACACTTCGCTTGCCACAGGTCAAATGTCTCCTGGAAGAAGATATAGAGAGCTAGACAAGTATCACAACAGCACAAGCTAAGGCTGCAGCGGCCCAGAGGCATGCGTTAACTACGCTTTTATGCGACATGTACAGGCACTAGGGAAGGAGGGTGCGTTGGAGACATTTGGGCGGAACATGCATTAGGACCACATGACCACTAGGCGCACAATAGATAAAAATACTACTGATGCATGCAGAAAATGGCAGGAAACCCCCACACCGTGCCAACGGTCACCAGCGGTCCACCCCAAATTGCGTCCTAGAAGACTGAATTGGAAGCCCCCATCAAGGACAATGACCAGGTCAAGCCTTGGTACTTACCCCCTGAGAGCCCTCAGCAGAGTATCCCTGCTGGACTCAGCTCTACTCTCATGAAAACGATGTTAAGATGGCTGGTAGCAGATTCCTCTGAGAGCCTTTTGCAATCTTTGGAGAGAATGGACGGGGACAGAGAAGGAGAGGGGGGGAGGTTGAGGTTGTGTGAAGCCGCTGAATTCTGTCATCCTTCCAGATCCTTCCAATTTTCTGTCTGTTCAACAGGCTCTAATGCAGGGTAAGAGCGTGAAGCTGAACTAAATTTTCCCTCTTCCTATGGCTACTGAAAAGACCACAGTCTAGTGGAGTTTCCCATGTTACGTTCAAGTGAGAAAGTCACCTTTATTTCTCAAGGTGGTCGTTCATGAGCGTTTAATCAATCTCTTTTCCTCTCAATCCTCAAGATTTTCTTCAGAGAGAAGAAAATCCATCCACCATCTGCTGGAGACAAAGAAATACTTAAGGGATCTCTGATAGCTGAGATGAATAGAGCCATGCGAGTGAGATCATTGAAACCTGGGCTTTTCATTGGTTATTTGTCTCCACCAATCTAATGGTAGGGGAACATAACCCAGTTGTCTGGACTTGTCTAGCAGGACGATATGAAAAACTATGGGTTTCATGCAGAAATGCAGAGCACTTTTCTGGTGATTTTCCTGCGCTAATCTTGCTCTCCAATGCAGAAAGCAAGCAAGCTAGCGTGGGAAAAAATCAGTAGTAAATCTCCTGTGCTAAAATGTAGCGCAGTGGGCATGCTAATCACATGCAAAGTCATGACTTTTTAATTGTTCTTGATGTAAACCATTGCCCTGAAGCTTAGCACTGTTTATTTTACTTTTAACACTGGATCTTTACACCTGCTTATCACAGCCCCTTCCACCCCGAACAGAGGAAATAAATGTCCCTGGGGCCTAGTGGCCCCTAGCCCCCACCTCCCCATAACCCTCCCAGTAAGTTCTAACCCTCCACTGTACCTTAAAAAGTTGGGGGAGGGGGCGGAAGTGATGCTCACATGCTTCCGCCCCCACTTCGCTATCTTGAAAAATGGTTGTGCCTTGCCCCACGCACATCCATAGTCGCACTGGGTGAGGTTGGACTGCCACATAAGGCTAAAATTGCCTTATATGGCAGAGTGACCACCCTGGACAGCTGACTCTGTGAAGTGCATACCAGGAAGCACTGCCGGTTCCGGTAGTGGTGGAGGGACAAATCACTGCCATTTAAGCAAGTTTTGCCTTATATGGCAGTCCGACCCCACCAAGTGCATCACCACACGGGGTTGGGTGCTATCATTTTTCAAGATGGCAACAGACGGTTGGGAGCATGTAGGTATCGCTCCCCCCCCCTGACTTTTAAGGTACTGGGGGGGGGGTAGAATTTACTGGGAGGGTTTCAGTGGGCGGAGACAGGGGGCCACTAGGGCATTTTCTTGGTTCAGTCAGGGTTGAAGGCTAGGGGCCACTAGACCACCAATGCATTTTTCTCATTTGGGGTGGGGTGGGGTGGGGGGGGGGAAGCTAGGGGCCATCAGGCTACCAAGGTTTAGTGTTGTGGCGACAGCTAGGCTCTGTAATCGTGCTAGCCATCGCCACCAAATATTGGGCCCATGATCTTTTTTTATTGGTATTACAGAATGCCATCAAGTAATGAGTTAGAGTAATCAAGTCTTGTACCCACCGCTCCATGCAGGTTACCCCCTCTAGTCTTTGAGCTGTAAAAGTTGTTTGCTTTTTATCTTTATTTGTCACTTGATATACCTTCCAAGCGTGTGCGTCAGAGCGGTGTACAATACAATCAATCAAATACAAACAGGAAGAGAGGAAAAGGAACGCCATCAAGTTGGACAGGACAGAGAGAGACAGAAAAGATAAGAGCAAGAGAAATAAGTTAAGAAAGGTACTGGTGGAGATACCGGTCTTAAGGGTCTGGGAGTTCAAAGGCCTGCTGATCCCATCCTCTTGCTATGTAGGAATTCTCTGTGTCTGTCCCATGCCTTTTTGAATTCCAGGACCGTTTTTGTTCCTGCTACCTCCATTGGGAGGGCATTCACAGCCCCCACCCCTTGTGAAAGTCTTTCTGGGTGTGTTTGAGTTTACCTTCTTGAAGCTTTATTTCATGACCAATAGTTCCCACAGCTTTCTCGTCTTTGGAAAAAAGTTTTGTTTTTTTCATTAACACCCTTTAGTATTTAGGCATTTAACTATGACACATATCTTTATGTTAGTCTACTTGAATGCACAGACAAAGAATAACAAAGATGGCAACTACGTATTTTTTTTACCAAATCAGTGAAATCTCATGTTCAGCACTCTCTTTTTCATGATAACCCAAATCCATTAAACATACATATAAAATTCTCCCTTACCCAGTGAGATCAGGATTTCATAATTCTCCTTCATCACATCCTTGTAGAGGTCCTTCTGCTGTTCTTTCAAGTCATCCCACTCCTCATGGGAAAAATAGATTGCGATGTCCTCAAAGGTTACTGGGATCTGAAACACAAACCATTGCACACTCAGCACCTTCTGCATTAAGTTTATCAGGAGACCTCGCAGCACTACAGTTGAGCAGGGCAGGGGCAATTTCTGACTATATATATAATTCACAGTAATAAAGCAGGATTGTATCAACTATTTTAAACCAGTTCAACTGTACATAGAACCTCAAACACAATATATCCTCTTGATCTCTCTTCTTATACGCAAGAGGTCCTAAAGTACCTTTTTTCAGCCTCAGGGGTCCTATTAGAGTCAGGGCTAATTGCAGTGTCACAGGTTAGAAAGCTGAAGTAGTGGTTGTAAAGAGAGGGGAGGAAGCTGGGGGCAGGCTCTTACATGGGCAGCTTTTGCAGGCATTTCCCTCTCTGTTTCTGCTATTTTGCAAGATTAGAAATTAATTGGTGGGCTCCTTCTGCTGCTGGTGGTGAAGAGCTGAGAGTTTGTCTCTTGCAGTACTGATGGGGGGGCTGTTACATGAACAGCAGGGAGAAAGAAGGGCAGAAGCTGCAAGTAGTATCCTTTAGCCCCAGAACACCAGGTATACTTTTGGGGAAAGTCCCAGAGTACCTTTTCTCAAACCCAGCCAGGTCTGCTTAAGGTCCTTTTAAAGTCAAGGCCAGATTAGACAGCTGCAGCAGTGCTTTTATAGAGAGGGCAGGAAGTTGGGCATAGTAGCAGCGCAATCTCTTACCTGAGCAGAATCTCCTGCAGGCATTTTCCTCTCTGCTTCGATTGCTTTGCAGGATTAGGAATGACTTGAGGGGGCTCTTTCTCTGGCTGTTGTGGACGAGCAAGAGAGTTCCCCTCTGCTGGTGCTGACAGGGACAGCTCAGAAGCTGTTACATGAGCAGGAGAAAAGATTTAAACCCGAGATGGAGGCAGCTGGAAGTTGCTATTTTTCAGTAGCATTTGTTAATCTGCAAATTAAAGAATGACATCTTTTGTTTCTGCCTTTCTCAAGCACAGTTGACGGTCTACTCCCCTTCCTGTGGGCGCACGCAGATTGATGATGTCATACAGGGGTGGAGCTTTGCTTTGGGTGGGATCTCCCTTCTCATTCTTTGCAGACCCGGCACGGAAAAATACCCTTATGAGGAAAGGCTGAAAAGGTTAGGGCTCTTCAGCTTAGAAACAAGATGGCTGAGGGAATGAAACGGATAGAAAGATACAATAGAGTTCTATAAAATAATAGTGGGGTGGAATGGATAAAATAGATGGATTGTTTACTCCTTCAAAAAGACAGACAGACTAGGCGCAGGGGTCTCAAACTCCAGTCCTGGAGGGCCGCAAACCAGTCAGGTTTTCAGGGTATCTCCAATGAATATGCATGAGATATATTTGCATACAATGGGGGCAAAGCATGCAAATATATCTCATGCATATTCATTAGGGATACCCTGAAAACCTGACTGGTTTGCGGCCCTCCAGGACTGGAGTTTGAGACTCCTGGACTAGGGAATACTCAGTGAAGCTATTCACAGAGGTTCCCAACTCCAGTCCTCAGGGGTCCCTAGGCCATTAGGGTTTTCAGGAGTTCCACAATGAATATGCATGAGAGAGATTTGCATACAATGAAGGCAGAACATGCAAATCTATCTCATGCATATTCATTGTGGGACTCCTGAAAATCTGACTGGCCTAGGGGTCCCCAAGGACTGGGTTGAAACCCCCCCCCCCCGAGTGCAGCACATTTAAAACTAATCATAGAAAAAATGTTCATTCAACACAATCAAACTCTGGAATTAGTTATTAGAGGATGAAGTAGAAGCCGTTAGTGTAACTGGCTTTAAGAGAGGTTTGGACAAGTTCCTAGAGGAAATGTACATAAACCATTATTAAAGTGCACTATTAGGGCGTGCTGTACCTTTAAACTGATGGCGATTGCTTTTCAAGTGCTGCATGGAGGCAAAACCAGGCTATCTCCAGGACCGCCTGCGGTGGTATGACCCTCTGCGGTTGTTAAGGTCCTCACAAGGCCGGAGCTTAGAAGTTGCAGGTCTGGAGATAGTTTGTTTGGGACATTGGTGCTCTCGGGTGCTCAGGGTAGCAGCGGCCGAGCAATGGAATGTATTGCCTATGGAACTTCGCAAGTTATCGTCCCCTTTGGGTTTTCGCAAGTTGCTGAAGATGGTTTCTTTGCAGGGGAGTCGAGGGTGAGACTACTTGGAGGGGTGGCCTTGCTGGACGCTTTCTGTATTTTTTATATGCTTTGTTTACTTTGTGCACCCTTTTGATTGACCTTGGTCAGAATGGGGTATAAACTGTTCTGTTCTGAATAAAATAAATGCAAAGAAAGAAAAACTGGAAGGAAATCAGAATGGCTTCCATGGTAAGGTTGCCAACTGGCTCCAGATGCGCCCGACAGGCTTGATCCAGTCCTGGGTTTACCCTATTGCATGCAGGGACATGTAGTCTTGCTTTTCTTATGGAGTGCAATAGGGAATTCAGAACAACATCTCCATGCATGCAATGGGGTAAACCCAGGACTGGATCAAGCCTGTCGGGCGCATCTGGAGCCAGTTGGCAACCCTATTCCATGGACAGCAGGTCCCCTTGGGCCTGCACCTATCACCATTCAAAGGCCTTTTTAAAACCCTTCAACAATAGCATCTTTCTTCCGAATCATAACCTCTCCCCTTCAGTCTTATTACTTTTTCCTATATTCTCTTCCTCACACCTTCTCTCAACTATTCACCCTCCTTTGTTTTCTGTCATCACCTTCTCCATCCATTCTCTCACACTGCTAATGCCATCCCTCGCTCCTGCTTTCTTCTTCCCATTATTCTACTTGCCCCTACACTTTCCTTTCTCTTGTGCTCTACCTCCTCCTACCACCCTCCCTGCCTCTCAGTCCTCTCTTCTTCATTCATTTGCTTCTCATCCTCCTTTCTCCCTCCCCATAGAGAATGTCTGGGTCTTATAATCTCACAAAAAAGAACGAAATTCCTTCACCATAATAATATACTGATAACACTATGGGCTCGATTCCGATGTACATCTCCTTCGTACGTCCGGGCTGACACAGACGTTCAAAGGAGATTGCGACTCTGATCCCGCAGGGCACGTCTAGCCCCATGGGATCAGAATTGCAAACAAGCCTGTATGTGCAGGCCAGGACTGCGATTCAGTCCCAGCCTGCACCATACAGGCACTGCCTGGCTAACTCAGCCAGGGCTTTTAAATGGAGCTGCTGTGCCATGGCATCATGTTGCCATAGTACCGCAGCTCCATTTAAAAGCCGTGATGCTGGCCGCCTGCCCAAAATGTTAATTCCCCACAGCCCAGCCTGGCCTCCTAAGGCCAGGGTCGGGCTGTGGGGAATTATCACTGTCCCCCTGGCCTCTTCCACCCCCCCGGAGCAGCAAATTTGAAACGTCTAGGGAAGTTAGTCCATCCTGGGGGTGGAATAACTTCCCTAGCCATTTTGCCAGCCCTGGACATACAGTTCCAACATTAAAATCAGCCCTGTATGTCCAGGGTCGGCGACTGCCTACTCTTTGCCCCTGTGCCCGCCCCCCTCTAACTTCCCTGCTCAACTGGCGGGAAGTTATAAAGGGACAGGAGCCGGCGCTATTCGTGCCTCAGAATGACCCCCTACAGGTCTAGGATTAAAGCAAATTAGAAATTCAGAGCACTGACCTCACTGAGCCCATAATTCGGCTGCTGTAACATAAAAAAATTACATCAGAAATGGTTTCTATGTCATCTTCCGAGTTATATAGAATACAGAATATTTGCCGCTTATGAATAACAGAGTGAAAACCAAAACCCAAGCAATCCTTTTTCCTATGTCGTTTACTTGCCTTCTCAACCTTTTTTCCCCTCATCTGTCCTAAATATGCACAAAATCCTTTACACTGACGCTGATCTCTACAATTTTCACTAGTAGGCCATTCAGATCGTACCATCTTGCTTCTTAAAAGACCACTTTTCTAGTCAACATCTGTTCTATATTTTATTACCAAGCTTCATCATAATGGGTGTAATTTTATTAGGAGGTACCCAAAATGGACTATTGTAGTAATTTTAATGTTTATGCGGCCACAGGGCCAGCGTGACTATTACATAAACTAGGCAGCTGCCTAAAGCACCGGTCGAGGGGTGGCCCTTTGCTGCCATCCTCTCTCAATGATCTGCAGCTGCAGCAATGGCGTAAAACAGCCGTGAAGCGCTTTCCTAGACCTCCAGCACTACAAGGATGTTGGCGCTTCAGCTCCCTCCAATGCCCAATCACTTTAGGACTGCTTGAAATCATTGCCGCCACTACAGGGTCCCAGAGAAGGGCAGCAGCGGTGGCAATGAGAGTGAGGAGGGTGCAAGGGATGAGATTGGCATAAGGCACCTCCTATCCTTGCACGGGCCTGTGTTGTCACATACACACATAAATGGTCTCTTATAAAACAGCAACCGGCATAAAAGTACATACATTGATTTGATGGTGTGGGAATGCACATGGGTAGAGCTGAGGACAGAACTCACAAGTATGGGCGTAGATGATAACAAACCTTAATCTACACTTGTATGTGCATAAAGTACATGTGATTATTCATACCTGCTCATGAGCAAATGTAACTGATCACATCTACATTCAAACTTACACTAGTATTTTTTTTAAAGGAAAAGACAGTGCTTAAGGCGATGTTTTACTTACCAGATAATATCCATTCATAGAGTCCTACTAGGCCAGTCCAGACCAGTGGTTTGTATTCCCCTACCAGAAGGCTGATGGAGAGAGAAGCCAATGAAATGCCCAGGTATCAACGACATCCCTCCCATGCCTCTGTCATCCTGAGCTATCTCAGTATTTATCACAAGGCATATAGGAAAGCATGGCAAACCTTACACCACCTCAACATGCGCAGCAATGATGAATCAAACAGTCGAGAAACCATGCAGAAAATGATGTGAAACTAACCAGAAGGCTGTCAGTAGGAAATCATCGCAAGAGGATCTTGATAAATTGGAAGACTGGGCATCAAAATGGCAGATAAAATTTAATGTGGACAAGTGCAAAGTTATGCACTTAGGGAAGAACAACCCAAACTATAATTACACAATGCAAGGTTCCACATTAGAAATCGCCACCCAAGAAAAAGATTTAAGTGTTATCATAAATAACATGTTGAAACCCTCCGCCCCGGGTGCAGCGGCGACCAAGAGAGCAAATAGAATGCTAGGTATCATAAGAAAAGGAATGGAAAATAAAACAAAGGATATTATAATGCCTTTGTATCATTCCATGGTGCGCCCACACCTTGAATATTGTGTGCAATTCTGGTCACTGTATTTTAAAAAGGATATAGTATTATTAGAAAAGATACAGGAGAACCACCACCATATGGTAAAGGGGATGGAAGGATACCCCTATGAAGAGAGGCTAAAAAGGTTAGGGCTCTTCAACCTGGAAAAGAGATGGCTGAGGGGAGATATGATAGAGGTCTCTAAATTAATGAGTGGAGTGGAACGGGTAAACATAGATCGATTGTTCTGTCCAAGAAAGGTCAACGCATCTTCGGTAGTAGACTGGCTAATCTACTGAAGAGGGCTTTAAACTAGATTCGTTGGGGATGGGTGAAGAAAGCCCCCAGGCACGTGAAAGCCCCCAGGTACGTGATACATTAAATACCTTTATGGAAATGGGTAACAGGGGTAACATATGGAAAGCAGTGTGTATTAATGCCCGTAGCATGGGAAATAAGATCCCTGAAGTTGAAGCTTTGGTGGGAGTGGCTGACTTGGATTTAGTGGCAGTTACAGAAACATGGTTCACAGAAAACCATGACTGGGATGTAACTATACCTGGCTATACTTTATTCAGAAAGGACAGGGTAGGAAGAAGGGGAGGAGGAGTGGCACTATATGTAAAAACTACTATTAAAGCTTTGGAATTACAGAGCTTATAAGGGAGAGAGGAGGCATTGTGGGTTAAACTAGAAAGAGAAATCTATTTGCATTGGTGTGATATACAGACCTCCCTCACAAGAGGAAGAGGTGGACAGAGAGTTAATTGAAGACATATGCAGCATTGCTAGGAAAGGGGAAGTGCTTCTGATAGGAGATTTCAATATGCCAGATGTTGATTGGCACATTCCTGCTGCAGTATCATCTAGAAGTAAGGAGATCCTGGATTCTCTACAGGGAGAACTATTCAGGCAATTGGTAACAGACCCCACACGTGAAGGGGCCATACTGGACTTGGTGCTTACCAATGGTGAAAGTGTTTCTGATGTTGTAGTGGGAGATCATTTTGCATCCAGTGATCACCAGATGGTGTGGTTCAGTATTAGGACTAGGGCTGTTAGAATCCATTCCAAGGTGAGGATCTTAGACTTTAGGAAGACTAACTTTGCGAAGATGGGCCAATACCTCAGGGAGTCGTTAGTGGGATGGGAACAGCTGGGAGATGTAGAAAAACAGTGGGCAAAACTGAAAGGGGGTATTTTAAGGGCAACCAACCTTTTTGTTAAAATGGTAAATAAAGGCAAAAGGAAAAGGAGACCGCTATGGTTTTCGAAGGAAGTAGCTGAAAAAGTGAAGAAAAAGAGGGAGGCCTTCATGAAATACAAGAGATCACAGAGAGAGGAAGACAGGCATCTGTATTTGGAAAAACTTAGAGAAGCTAGCAAAGTAGTCAAGAAGGCAAAGATTCAAAAGGAGGAGGAAATAGACAATGCAATAAAATGGGGGGATAACACATTTTTCAGATATATTAGTGAGAAGAGGAAGGGCAAAAGTGGTATTGTCAGACTCCAGGGTGCAGGGGGGGGAAATATGTAGAAGCTGATAAGGATAAAGCGGAATTGCTTAACCAATAATTTTGTTCTGTGTTCACAGATGAAGAACCAGGAGCAGGACCTCAGAAAACACCCACAAATAAGAACAGATGCGAGGGACATCTTGAACAATTTTCAGAAGACTGTGTTCGTGAGAAACTAGCTCAACTTAAAGTAGACAAAGCGATGGGACCGGATGGGATACACTCTAGAATACTGAGGGAACTTGGGGACGTTCTAGCAACTCCACTGACTGACCTTTTCAATGCCTCGTTGGAGTCAGGAGTGGTGCCAAAGGACTGGAGAGAGGCTCATGTGGTGCCTTTACACAAAAGCGGAAGTAAGGATGTGGTTGAAAACTACAGGCCGGTTAGTTTAACTTCGGTGGTGAGTAAATTATTGGAAACGCTGCTGAAAGAGAAAATAGTGAGGTTTCTGGAGTCCAGCGGATTACAGGATCCGAGGCAGCATGGATTCACCAGAAGCAGGTCTTGTCAGACAAATCTGATTGATTTCTTTGACTGGGTGACCAGGGAGTTGGACCGAGGGAGAGCTCTAGATGTGGTGTATTTAGATTTCAGTAAAGCCTTTGACACTGTTCCTCACAGGCGACTTATAAACAAACTGAGCACCCTAGGGATGGACCCTAAAGTTACTGCTTGGGTTAGAAATTGGTTGGGTGGGTGGCGACAAAGAGTACAAGTAAATGGAGCTCACTCTGAGGAGAAGGATGTTACCAGTGGTGTGCCCCAGGGATCTGTCCTTGGTCCGATTCTTTTTAACATCTTTGTTAGTGATATAGCAGAAGGGCTGTCGGGTAAGGTTTGCCTCTTTATTTATTTATTTATTTAAACAGGTTTTATATACCATCTTTCTACAAATCAAGACGGTTTACATAGAACATAAAATAGAGTGTTTCCACTGTTTACATAGAACAAGTAACATATATACATAATATAACAATGAACTAATTATATGAATAAAATAAAATAAAAGAACAACTATTTAAAAGGATATTAACCGAGGTATCAGTTGTCAGTGTGAAGGTTTAGAAGGGGTAGGCGCTGGAGGGAAGCAGAGGAGGTTAGTACTAGGGTAGAAGGGAAAAATGTTCCTGAAAAAGGAGGGCTTTTAAGTTTTTTCGGAACTCAAGGTGAGTTCTAGAGTTCCGTAGCTCATGGGGAAGAGAGTTCCATAGAGTAGGAGCATAAAGGGAAAAGGCCCTGTTACAAGTAAATTGTTTACTATATCTTATGGTTGTTGGGATAGAGATGAGGTTTTTGGTAATGGTACGGCGGGTTCTAGAGCTAGCAGAGAGGGGAGTGAGAGGGAAAAGGCAAGGAGCTGATTCGTTGGAAATGATTTTATGTATAAGGGTAAGAACTTTGAACTTAATCCTACAGTAGACGGGGAGCCAGTGGAGGTCATATAGGGCTGGTGTAATGTGAGATCGCCTGGGAGTGCTGGTTAAGAGTCGAGCAATCGTGTTCTGGGCAAGTTGGAACGGTTGTATAGCATTCTTTGGAAGGCCATGATAGATTAGGTTGCAGTAATCAAGAGAGGGGGTTGTGAGGGCTTGGCAGACAGATCAAAATGAGGTGGGGCTTAAGAGGAGTTTGAGATTCCGGAGGGTACGTACTTTGGCATATATTGTATTAGTAGTTCTTTTTATTTGATTAGTGAAGGAGAGGTTCTGATCGAGGATAATGCCAAGATACTTCACCTGTTTTTTTATAGTTAGGGTGAGATCTCCAATAGTGATGGTTGGAGGGGGGGTGTAAGAGGTACATAAGATATGCCATACTGGGTCAGACCAAGGTCCATCAAGCCCAGTATTCTGTTTCCAACAGTGGCCAATCTAGGTCATACGAACCTAGCAGTTTCCCCAAGGGACACAGGTTCCACAATGCTTGTATTGGTTCAAGCATTGATATCCTGGGTCCCTTCTTAATAATGGTTTATGGACCTTTCCTCCAGGAACTTGTCCAAACCTTTTTTAAACCCAGCTACACTAACAGCCTTTACTACATCCTCCGGTAACAAATTCCAGAGTTTGATTACACGTTGAGTGAAAAAATATTTTCTTTTATTAGTCTTAAATAGTTTACCCTGTAGCTTCATTGCATGTCCCTTAGTCTTTCTATATTCTGATAAGGTAAACAATCGATCTACGTTTACCCGTTCCACTCCGTTCATTAATTTATAGACTTCTATCATATCTCTCCTCAGCCGTCTCTTTTCCAGGTTAAAGAGCCCCAACCTTTTTAGCCTTTCTTCATAGGAGTATCCTTCCATCCCCTTTACCATTTTGGTGGCTCTTCTCTGAACCTTTTCTAAAATCGCTATATCCTTTTTAAGATACGGCGACCAGAATTGCACACAATATTCAAGGTGCGGTCTCACCATGGAACGATATAGAGGCATTATAATCTCTTTTGTTTTATTTTCCATTCCTTTCCTTATCATACCTAGCATTCTATTTGCTCTCTTGGCCGCTGCTGCACACTGGGCCGAGGGTTTTAACATGGTATCCACAATGACGCCTAAATCTTTTTTCCTGGGTGGTGGTTCCTAATGTGGAACCTTGCATCGTGTAACCATAGTTTGGGTTGTTCTTCCCTAGGTGCATAACCTTGCACTTGTCCACATTAAATTTCATCTGCCATTTTGATGCCCAGTCTTCCAATTTATCAAGATCCTCTTGAAACTTTCCACAATCCTCTTGGGTTTTAACAACTTTAAATAGTTTTGTGTCATCTGCAAATCTGATAACCTCACTCGTTATTCCACTTTCCAGGTCATTTATGAATATGTCAAAAAGCAGCTGACCCAGCACAGATTCCTGGGGTACACCACTATTCACCTTTCTCCATTGGGAAAATTGGCCATTTAGCCCTACCCTCTGCTTTCTATCTTTTAACCAGTAGAGGAGAACACCTGTAGCACTTCAGTCTTAGCTTGATTTATTAGAAGGTTATGTTGAGATTGCTTACTTACACTGAAAGCATGGCTATCACTTAGTTTGGAAAAGTCGGGGTTGGAGAGATTAAATGGGGTGAAGCACATCATATCATCAGCATATAATTGGTATTGAATGCCAAAGCTCTGAAAGATGTTGCAAACAGGTTGAAGGAAAATATTGAAAAGGAGAGCGGAGAGGCTCGATCCTTGGGGGACACCTTGTTTAAGTGTAAATGGGAGAGAGGTATCATTGCCAATACGAACCTGTTGGGTTCTGTCATCTAAGTAGGATCGGAACCAGTTTAGGGTTGTGCCTCTGAGCCCTATTTCATGGAGCCTGCATAAGAGTTGATGGTGAGGAAGGGAGTCAAAGGCAGCTGATAGGTCAAGGAATATGAGTAGGCATCCTTGGGTAGGATTTTGGGTATGCAGGTACAAGGACTCTAATAGGGAGGTAAGGAGTGTTTCAACACCATGGTTCTTTCTAAAACCATGTTGAAATGGGTCGAGGGGGGAGTGCTCATCAATATAGTCTTGAAGTTGGGTTTGAACTAGTTTTTCTGCAATTTTGGCTAGAAAAGGGATGCTAGAAATAGGTCTGTAGGAGGTAGGGGAAGTGGGGTCAAGTTTTGTTCCTTTTAGTATTGGCCGAATAGTGGCGCGCTTAAGAGGGGGTGGAACAAAACCAGTCAGGAGGGAGGTTTGTATAATCGAGAGGATGTAGAGGCTAAGGGAACCTCTAGTAGCCTTGATCCAAGGGACAGGACAGGGGTCAAGGGCAGAAGTGGAGGTATTAAGGTCTTTTATTACATTGGAGACATTTTCAAGTGTGATGGGATCGAATTCATCCCAAGAGGGTCCTGAAGGTTGGGTATTGTAGTCAAGAGTTAAGTAGGAGTTATCGATTGAAGAGAGTGGGGGGAATTTAGAGGTAAGGTGGTTGGCAATATTTTGTGCAGATATTTTCGGGGGCTGGTCATGTGGTGAAGGTTCGTTTATTAAGGATTTCGCTATGGTGAAAAGTTCCCTAGGTTTATTGAGAGACCGTTGGATTATGTTTTCATTATATTCTCTTGTATGGTTGAGGGTTTCAGAGCAGTAAGTTTGGAGTTTATTTATGTATGCAGAATGTGCATTGGGATTATGTGAGCGTCTCCAGATACATTCCAAACGCCTAAGTTCTCTTTTGAGATTTCTTAGTTTTGTAGAGAACCAGGATGCTCTATTGCGGTGCTTTTGGGGGAATTGTTTAGGTGGGAGGAGAGAGGCTGTAGATAGGATTTCATTCCATTTGGAGATGTGAGATTCTTGGTTAAGTTCCATATCTTTTAGTAGGTCGAGGGATGGGATCGTTTGCTCTAGGAAGTCGGGTGCATTGAATTGTCTAAATTTACGAGTGTGTTGAGGGTGGGTAGGAGGTTGAGCTTTAAGAGTTGAGTAGGGGAAGGAAAAGAGGATGAGAGCATGATCAGACCAAGGAATAGGTTGAACGGTGTGAAGGATTTGTTCAGCGAATGGAGCTTGTTGTGGGATAAATATTAAGTCAAGAATGTTTCCTTTAGAATGTGTGGGGTGATTTAGGATTTGAGTGAAGTGGTGGGAATTCATAGCTTGGAGGAAGGTAGATTGATTAGGGGTTATAGAGTGTAAATTTAAATCACCTAAGATTATGAGGGGACGTGAGGCAGGTTGGGGGGAGCAGGCTGTGTCAAGAATCGTGGAGAGGTCAGAAGAGGCTGCTTGGGGTGCACGGTATAAGAGGTGTAAAGATAGAGTGGAGTTAGAGACTGTTATGGTGTCCACGCCTGATAAAGAGATAGACTCAACTATGGAAAGTTGCAGGTTCGATCTGGCAATGATAGCTACACCTCCACCTCTGCCTTGTGTTCTGTTACATGTGTAAATTGAGTATGCATTAGGACATAGTTGGTTTATTAGAACCATGTCAGTGTCTTGAAACCAGGTTTCAGTGAGGCAAAATATATCGAGGTCATAGTCAGTTATGAGGTCAGTGAGTAAGGGGATTTTATTTCTGGCAGAGCGGACATTGAGTAGGGCACATTTGAGGGGGGGATTGGGGATGTTGGAGGGAGAGTTGGGCTTAAGGTTGGGAAGTAAGTTAATAGGTATGAGTTTACTAGTGCGGTAATGGGAGTTATGAGGTGAGTGAGATAAAGGTGGTGGGATGTAAAGGTGTCTGGGAGAGTGGATTATAGGAATGGGGATATTATGTGTCAGAGAAAGGGCATAGGAGAGGGTGAGCAAGGTGAGGTATAGGATGACGAGGGCAAGCCTGAGTGCCAATGAGCAGGAGTTGGGGGGGGGGGGCATTCTAGTATGAAGGACAGGATCTGGTTGAAGGGAAGGAGGGAGGGAAGAGGTCTGGTTGGAAGTAGGTCAATTCAGGAGAGTGAGAGTGTAAATGTTACAGTAGGTGTTACAGGTAGTTGAATACTTTTAAAATAGCAGAGTTGAATGAACATTAAATTGAGGTAATAGAGAAGAAACAATTGTTACTTAAATTGACAATGGGTACAGAGGCAAGTGTTACATTAGGTTCAGGTAGAATACAGTTGAAACAATTGTAGCATTTAATAGTTGTAACAGGTGTTAACTCAGAGTAGTGGATGATACAATAATTGGTTGCATTGAAGCACAGGTTAGCACAGTGAGAGTAGGTAAATATGCATAAATGACAAGGAGAGGCAGCCAATTAGCTGGAGAAAATAATATATTTAGGATAGGAAAATTAAAAGGAGTTGCTTACAATTGAGGTTGATACAGATGATACCAAAATCTGCAATAGAGTAGACACCCAGGAAGGTGTAGATAACATGAGGAAGGATCTAGCTAAGCTTGAAGAATGGTCTAGCATTTGGCAGCTGGGATTTAATGTTAAAAAATGTAAGGTCATGCATTTGGGCTGAAGCAATCCAAGGGAGCAATACAGTATAGGAGGTGAAGTACTTTTGTCCACTAAAGAAGAGCAGGACCTAGGCGTGGTTGTGTCTGATGATCTTAAAGTAGCTAAACAGGTAGAAAAGGCGACGGCAAAAGCTAGAAGGATGCTTGGGTGCATACGGAGAGGAATGGCTAGCAGAAAAAAGGAGGTGATAATGCCTCTGTATAAGTCTTTGGTGCGACCTCATTTGGAGTATGGTGTGCAATTCTGGAGACCACACCTTCAAAAGGATGTGAACAGGATGGAGTCGGTGCAGAGGGTGGCTACTAAAATGATTAGTGGGCTTCATTATAAAGCATATGAGGACAGACTCAAGGATCTTAATATGTACACCTTAGAGGAAAGGCGGGATAGAGGTGATATGATTGAGATGTTTAAATCTCTTCAGCCCCCGCCACCACCAGCAGCTCTCCCCTTCCCGGGGATCGAGCCACCAACAGCGAGAGGGGCCTCCGGAGCATCGCGGCCCAATCGGGGCTCAGCAGAAAAGGTTTAAAACCTTTGCGCCATCGGGCGCCGACCCTCTTCAGCCCCCGCCACCACCAGCAGCTCTCCCCTTCCCGGGGATCGAGCCACCAACAGCGGGAGGGGCCTCCGGAGCATCGCAGCCCAATCGGGGCTCAGCAGAGAAGGTTTAAAACCTTCGCGCCATCGGGCGCCGACCCTCTTCAGCCCCCGCCACCACCAGCAGCTCTCCCCTTCCCGGGGATCGAGCCACCAACAGCGGGAGGGGCCTCCGGAGCATCGCGGCCCAATCGGGGCTCAGCAGAGAAGGTTTAAAACCTTCGTGCCATCGGGCGCCGACCCTCTTCAGCCCCTGCCACCACCAGCAGCTCTCCCCTTCCCGGGGATCGAGCCACCAACAGCGGGAGGGGCCTCTGGAGCATCGCGGCCCAATCGGGGCTCAGCAGAGAAGGTTTAAAACCTTCGCACCATCGGGTGCGCCCGCACCTGGCAGGCCCGCGCCAGAGGGCCTCGCCAGAGGGCTCTTTGGCGTGGCCCTTAGGCGAGGCACAATAGGATACACGAAAATATTCCAAACCAGCTCACCAGTGACCCGACTGCCCGACGCCTGCTTCACTCAGCCCCCTGCCGCCTGACCAAGAAACCAACTACCAACACCTGAACTGTAAATATGTGCTTTTGTTGCTGAATAGAACTTTAAAAGTTTGCGCCATCAGGCGCGTGGTCCCTATGCACCCGCCGCCTTCATCGGCTCTCCCCAGTCAGGGGATCGAGCCTCAAGCGGCGTGAGGAGCGGCTCCAACACCCTGCCCAATCGGGGCTCCAGCCAGGAACTTTAAAAGTTTGCGCCATCGGACGGGCCTGCACCTGGGGGCCGAGAGGAGGGGCACCAGAAGACCGCTGCACCTCATCCAGCTCCAGACGGCACACGCTAACAGCAAACCTATCCAGCTACAGACAGCAACGCCGGTCAGTATCCCTGAACCCTACACCACACAAGAAGCACTAGTCCGTTGTAATCTGCCAAGCTCACATTGGAATATTACTAAACAACGCAGCCCATTCGATGGACTATTATTAGGCCACTTTAACTTACAAAGTAACTTGCTAGCATCATAGTTTATTTTGTACCATCTCAGTATTGCAATTTTGCCTGTTGAAGATTCAATATAATCTGCCAGCTTCGTACTTTATTACTGTATCATCTCAGTATTGCACCCTCTCTTTAAAGATAGTCAATATCTTAGCATGTAAACTGTACCTGCTCAATTTTGCATTCTCGTATTATTGCTCTACTGTACTGAAGAATCTCATCACTGTACTGTGTCTCATAACTGCATTGTACTACCCCAGTATTGCACCTCCCCACTTGTAGCTAGTGTCTTACACACAATCCAAACCCTCAGAATGGCCCTCCAGGTCACCGTCATTCTTAGCTTCTACCTCCTCACCCACTGGTTTGGAACCTCCCAGGCCCTTTACACGCCACATGGCAGGATTCCAATCCTGAATAGCCATGGAAAAAGATGGAATGGTCCCCCTTACTCAAACCCAGGAAGTGACGCCTACACGCGCCACTCCCACCTGATACATGTAGCACTCCAGCTAGCCAAGACACCCAGCCAGGAAAAACCTTCAAGATGCCAACCCCTAAAATGTGCCATCATCAACGTGCATTCCATTTGCAAAAAATGGCCTGTTGTCCTTGACACAATCTCCTTTTATGACCTTGAGATACTTATGATCACAGAAACTTGGCTATCATCAGAAGACAACGTCCTCCTCAACCAACTACTACCCCCCAATTTCTCCATACATACGAGACATCGGGAAAACAAAAAAAGGAGGAGGGGGTACTCATAATCTCCAAATCAGACCTCAAATTCCACATTTTGGACTCTTCTAGCACAAACAGCCTGGACATCCTCTCCGTTGCTAACCAACAATGCTCCCTCAACCTGTTATATAGAACACCATCTACTTCTCCAGATGACCTTCCAACCATTATTGACCTTGCAGCTAACACCCTCAGTCCCAATAAACCAAATTGGATAATGGGTGATTTCAATCTCCCATCTTTACCCCAAAGCCACGCAAATGCGTTCCTTGATGCAATGGAAGACCTGGGACTCAAACAAATCATCAATGAACCCACACATACAAAGGGGAACATTCTTGACTTGGTATTTGTTCCACACCCAGTCATGGACCAAAACCACAATCCTCCAATATCAGTCGTGGATGTACCCTGGTCCGACCACAAATTGATCATTATCCAGATACCCATCAACAATGACCAGCTGAACAGAAGCCGACCTACGAACATCACCTCTCGAACTGCCACTAGATGCTTTCGCCCCTTCGATAGGGAACACATCCTTTCGGAGACCCCATCACTCATCAACAAAACCACACCGGACATTGATGAACTAATCTCTTACTGGAACTCCAGCTTGCTTGCCATCTCACAACACTCGAACCCTAAGAATACAGCAAGGTCAAAAAGAAGCTCCGCCCCATGGTTCTCCCCTGAGCTGCGATCTTCTCTTACGCAACTACGTAGACTTGAACGCCGATGGCGTCGATCGCACTCAACTGAAGATCAGACCACTTACCGAACCCACCTTGCAATACACCGAGAAACAATCACTACCAAAATGAGACAATATCACACTGACACCCTAAAGAGGTCTCTGAATAAACCACATGACCTCTTCAACTTGGTCAAATCCCTCTCAAAGGAACCATCTCCCAAACACAGCGAAATTCACCCGCAAGAATTCGCTGATTACCTGCAATCCAAGATTGTGCAAACCAACAAAGTTTCAGCAGTCCCATATCAAGAACCAACGGGACTATCCCCACTGAACATATTTTCCACACCATCCACTAAATGTATCGAGGACACCATAGCATCTCTCAACACCTCCACTGCACAGACTGACCCATGTCCAGCTTTTTGGATCAAGGAGCTACGTGATGTGTTCAGCCCTGTCATCGCAAATATAATGAAGCTCTCCTTCACAACAGGATATTTTCCCACTTCACTCAAGCAGACTTCCATTAGGCCACTATTGAAAAACCCCAAACTTGACCCCCAAAGAGTTGACTCCTATCGGCCAATAGCCAGTATTCCCCTCTTGGCCAAAATAATTGAGAAAGAGGCACAACGGCAAATTCAAGATCACATAGATGCCGCTGCCCCCTTAGACAGCTGCCAACATGGGTTCAGAGAACATCATGGTGTCGAGACACTACTCACTGGTCTATTCAACGATATCATCACAGGAATTGACAACATCCGTCAAGGCTTTGTGCTCATCTTCCTAGACATCGCCGCGGCGTTCGACTCCGTGAGTCACAAAATTCTCCTCGGAAGACTGAAAGAGAAGGGCGTCTGCGACAGTGCACTAGGATGGTGTAAATCTTATCTGGACGGTAGATGGCAATATGTGAAGTCTGAATCAGAAGAGTCAATACATTTCCATCAAAAGCAAGGGGTACCTCAAGGCTCCTCGTTATCCTCCTTACTTTTCAATATTTACATGCAGCCCATCTGCAATATCATAAGATCATTCAATGTGAACTGCTTGATATATGCAGATGACATTCTCCTATACATGCCTTTCTCTGCAACTCACATGGACCTGGCCCCACTCACAGATTGCTTCAATGCAGTTTCAACATGGCTCCAGACACAGAACCTACGCATTCAACATAAAAAAACAGAGGTGCTATTCATCACCAGAGACTCCAACTTTACTCCCCCATCCCACGTCAGTGTCAAGGAAGCTGACTTACAAACTAAAGATGCAATAAAATACCTGGGAGTTACTTTGGACCAACGTCTAGATATGAAACGCCACATAAGCAACATAGTCAAAGCTGTCTATTTCAAAATCCGTTCACTCAAGCACCTACGCTCCCTGTTGGACCCAGATGATTTCCGAACCATATATCAAGCACTGATCCTGCCACATTTTGACTTTGCAAATGCCATCTTACAAGGTCTCCCCCAATCCACACTAACCCCCTTACAGTTGGCCATTAATGCCGCAGCTAGGGTCCTTTACGGAGCATCCAGAAACGACCACGTGACCCCCATTCTCAAACAGCTGCACTGGCTACCGATCCATGGGAGGATCACCTTAAAAACCCTTCTAATAGCATTCAAGGCAACCAAAGGTATTTCATCCTCCTCACTCACACATCTTATCCACATTGTCTCCCCCCCAACAGATCCAGAAGAGCAACAGCTGTAAACTTGCTAACAACACCAAAGGCATCGACAAAGTCCAACATGACAACCACAAACAGGGCGTTCAGTTTTTATGTCCCCAAATGTTGGAATGCTCTACCCCCTGACATTAGGACCATTGCCAATCTATATCAGTTCAGGAAGGCTCTCAAAACCCACCTTTTCCTCCAATACTTCCCAGCCAGCAATTGAACCTAGATATCCCTCTCAAGAAATGACCCACTCTAGAAAGGCCCTTACATGCATTATCTGATTTTTACCTATCATTGCAGTGTAAATAGCTTATGTATATAGTTAACCCTGTTATCCAAGTTTGTACGCCTGTTCGATGTAAAACCTGACAGCTTGTCGTTATGGTCGTTATGTTATGATGTAAACCGCGCTCATACTAAATAGCACGGTATATAAGAAACTGTAATAAATAAATAAATAAAATAAATAAATACCTCCGTGGCATAAATGTTCAGGGAGAGAGCCTCTTTCAATTGAAAGCAAGTTCTGCTACGAGGGGACATGGGATGAGGGTGAAGGGAGAGAGATTCAGGAGTGATAAGCGGAAATATTTCTTTACAGAAAGAGTAGTGGATCCATGGAATAGTCTCCCAGTGGAGGTGGTAGAGATGAGGACAGTAACTGAATTCAAAAAAGCATGGACCAACACAGAGGATCTCTAAAGGTAAAAAGTGGACTGTTGTAGTTGTTGTTATGGAAGGACAGACTAGATAGGCCATGTGGTCTTTTTCTGTCATCATGTTTCTATGTTTACACCATCAAAATATTGAAGGACTAAGGGAGACATGCAATGAAGCTACAGTGTAACCTATTTAAGACTAATAAAAGAAAATATTTTTTTCACTCAACGTGTAATCAAACTCCTGGAATTTGTTATCAGAGGATGTAGTAAAAGCTGTTAGTGTAGCTGGGTTTAAAAAAGGGTTGGACAAGTTCCTGGAGGAAAGGTCCATAAATCATTATTAAAAGAGGACCTGAGAAATCCACTGCTTGCCCCAATACAAGCATTGTGGAACCTGTGTCTTTTGGGGAAACTGCTAGGTACTTGTGACCTATATTGGCCATTGTTGGAAACAGGATACTGGGCTTGATGGACTTTGGTCTGACCCAGTATGGCATATCTTAAGTTCTAAACCTGCACAGCCAAGCAGAAAATCCTAGCAGACCAAGGTACCACTGCAGAATAACAGACCAAACACAGTTCCAGGGGTGGGTCCTGGACTGATCTAGCAGGACTCAAGGAAAGGACATTATCTGGTAAGTAAAATGTCACCTTCCATATCATCCTGCTAGACCAATCCAGACAAGTGAGATGTACCAAAGCTATGCCTCCACTGTGCTGGAAGTAGACACAGCAAGACCTTGGAGCCAAAGGCCGAGTTTGTCCAAATGTGGTCATCCTCCTTTTTGGCAAACATTACAGCTTGGAAGTGATGCCCACGGTTCCACCCGACAATATCTGAGAGGGCTACTGAGCTATGCTCCACCCCCGAAGACACTGGCGCCCGAGAAGAATGGGCACACAAACCCTCCATAACCAGCTGACTCTGTAATAGATATGCCGAGGCAAATGCCTCTGTGATCCACCATCTCAAGGTAAACTCGACTGTCGTGACACCTTTGCATAGGCCAGCAAACAGCACAAAAGATGATCAGACTTGTAAAAAGGAAGCTGTAACCTCCAAGTCCTGGAGGCGCAACTTCCGGACATCCACAACGCAAAGATCCTTATCTTTCCCTCTACACTGCTCCTCAGAGGAAGGGGGCAAGCAAACCATCTGGTTCATATGAAAGGGAGATATCACCTTGGACAAAAGGAAGGCACAAGCCAAACAGAAACGGCCTCCTCTGAAAAGGACAAATATGGACAGTGCCTGCTGCTCAGAAATGCGCCTCGTCAAGCAAATTGCAACCAAGAAAGTAGTCTTGAGAGTCATTCCACTCAGAGCAGCACGCTTCAAAAAGCTCCAACACCAGGACTCTAAGCACCAGACAGAAATCCCAGGAAGGGACAAAAGACCAGAGGGGAGGATGTAGACACCGAACACCTTGAAGAAAACGTGAGACATCCGGGTACAAGGCTGAAGACTTTCCAGCCACTGGACTTCTGAAACAGGACAAGGCTGCCATCTGGTCTTTCAGGGAAGTAAGGGAAAAAACTCTTTTCCAGACCGTCCTGCAGAAGTCCAACAGAGCTAGCACTTTGGCAGACTTAGGAACAAGCTGTTGTGGTCCGCATCTATGCTCCAAGAGATACCAAGCCTGCATACATGCTAGGCAGGTAGAACCCCTCCGGGCTCTGAGCAGAGCAGAAACTACTGCAGGAGAATAATGCTTATGCAATAGCAGACTCCCTTCAAGAGTCAAGCCATAAGTGAGAAGGGAGCCAGATCATTCAGGACAAACGGCTTCTGATATAACTGGCCCTGAAATGGGGCATATAAAGAGGAGACACCAACACAACCCTCATCAGGTCCCTAAATCACACTCTCCTCATCCAATCCAGCACCATCAGTGTACAATCCAGCCCGTATGGTGCTTCAAGCACCAAAACACATGCCCCAATAACAGCCATGAAGGAAGCACATACAGCAGCCATTGCTGTGACCAGGACTGAACCAGGGTGACAAGCTCTTGGACCCAGTTTCCATGTGGTGAGTGAAGCAATGGCACACTTGTGATTGGAGCGGAACGCCTCCAATTTCATCTTGGGGTGACTCCTACGGAGGAGAAGTGTCTGAAATGCCTTCTGACTCAACGCCCACTCCCCAGGATTGAGAGAGTGATGATGGAAGATGACTACTTCCACATTTACACCCCAGCAATGTGCTGAGCTGACAGAACTAGGAGGCTCATCACTGCCCAGGCGAACCAGAATGTCATCCCCCAGGCCACTCCTGTGCGGCCTATGCTGCCTTGATGACTGACAGATGCCAAAGTCATGCTGTTGCCCTTGAACACTCATACCACCCAGCCTTTGACCAAGAGCAGGAAAAAGCAAGAGGGCCAATCAGATAGCCCTTGTTTCAAAATGGGTAATGGAGCACACCGCCTGCATGCGGCTCCAAAAGCCCTGGGCTCCTCAGTCTGGACAAGGGTTTCCCCGTCCGTAAGATAGACACCAACTCCAGAAGAATCCATAAGTGATATCCAGCGGCATGCCCTCTGTCAGATAACATGGGTGTAGCTGCCAACTCAAGCTGGCTCTCACACCCAGCTGGAACAGGAGCCTGAGCTCGAGCTCTGGTCGAAGGACCTCTGGAAGCGGCCTCATTTGAGCACACCCATGGCACCAGTTGATTGCCGAGAAGCTGGGGATAATCCAAAACCCTGGGAGCCTGTGGAGAACTGCACAGTGCAAATCATTCCAACTATCTCTGCACTTTCTCCTCTGGCAGGAGGGCTCTGCCTACTTGAGCATTGAACCACACTCCCAGGAAGAACAGGGATTGGGGAGGCGCCAATAGATGTTTTCCCTGATTAACGACCCAGCTGAGGCCTTCCAAAAGGGCACCACTCAGGCCGATACCCAAGAGGCCTCCAACAGAGGCGCAGATAAGTCAGTCATCCAGGAATGGGTGTACGCAGCCTACATCACCATGACCCTGGAGAGCAACCTCAGGGCAGAGGAGAGGTCGAATGTAGGGCGGCAAACTGAAGGCATGAGCCAAACATGGCAAAAACGCAGACATCTCTGCTAATCCTCACAGATGGGGTTATAAACACAAGATTCAGCCAGAACCAGAAACTTACTTTTATTTATTTTTTTTTTTTGTTACAGTCAGAGGCAACTTTGGGGTTAGAACGGATGCAACTTGCAGAAAAGTCATCACATCTCAGTAGCTAAAAACCCCATTCGGAGCAGTGCCAAAATCACCAATCTTAGAATTGCCATTTGGAAGTGCAACACGCGTAAAGGAGCATTGACTGCCTAGAGGCCATGGATCAGAAAGAGGAGTCCTTCTTTAGCATCCCAATTGTCCTTTCCCGCTCAGCTGGGGCCCTGGCACCACCGCCTGTAGGCACAGTAAGTTATCCAACATGGCCCATGCAGTGGCTCTCATGTCTGCCATCTCACAAGAAGAGATGACAAATGTCTTTGGGATTGGCTGCTTGCAGTCCAGGACACAGCTGCTCTGGTGTCTAACATAAGAACATAACACCCTTCTATCCTTGACAACATGAGAGAATGGGCCCCAAAACCTATTTAGTGAAGCATGGGAGGCACCCCCGAGCTTATGAGTCCTACTGAAAGGGCTAATTATAAAACTGCAATCCTGAAGTGGAGAAGGGGGCTTTCTATCACGAGAGCCCGGAAATCAGACCAGCACGTCCATACTGGATGTGCGGAGGCCAGAGAGGGAAGGACTCTGCTAATTTCCCAGGTTCTTTTAGTCTATCCTCTGGAAAGGCAAAAAGACTCTGCCTCTGCCTTCACCAACTTCTCCAATCAGCCCCACAAGGGAGACTTCCCATAAGACCAGTTGAGTTATTCAGGCTCTGGAGGAGGCATCTACTGCCCAGTGGCAAAGCTATGATCAACGCTGCATCACCACTGACAGGATGATATCTTAGCCGCCAGCAGGCTAAAATAAACATGGCATCAGAGCATCAACCAGCGGGAGAGACACAGGAACAGAGCTTGTGGTGCCAGGTCTGCGCGCACAGCCAAAGGAAGAAAGCTGCCACAGCGAATTGGTTCTTCAGCAGAAGGTCCGTCTATCTATCCATAATGCCCTTCAAGGCCAAGCAGATCCCGCAGGAATGGAGACCCACTGTGTGACCACTGACTTCCACCTTCACCTTGGGCAGGCTTGACCAAACACACTCCTCCTCAGGGAGGGCTCACATCCCTTAGCACACCTGCATCCCCCAGGCTGGAAATCAGTCAGAATTCATTCCGACTGGAATATGTTATGGATTAAGTCTGGAAGACTGCCGTAAATATCCACGCTGCCTATAGAAGCGGGCCCTGCTCCGTTTCTGGAGCATCAGCCACAAACCAGGTGGAGGAAAATTCAAGCAATCAAAGTCGCCAGGTCTCCCTTCCAAGACAGGTGGAAAATGTCAGCCTCCACAGGAACCTCTGACAGAGAAAACACTCTTCCTTTCTTTTCTTTTTTTGCATCGGACTCCTCAGCCAAGACGCAAGGACCAGCACTCAAGTCCAGGTCTTGGACAGACCCCAGCCAACCCACATCTCCAGAAGGCAATCTCTGTCCAGGTCACTTAGAAGGAGGTACTCAAGCTGGGCTTCTACACTACACCCATCCCTCATGTAACTGAGCTAGAGGGAATCCAAAAATTGCAAGGTCTGAGTTTCTGTGCTAACGACCAGGTTTGCCAAAGGAGGAAAAGAATTGTAGCGAGGACAACCCGGACTCTGGGAGCTCCCCACCCTGAGAAGAATTCCCAACATAGGGGACACAGCTGGAGCCAAGCCCTCAGAAGGGGAGTGGCCAGCAGCACAGACAGTGGAACTCAAGGCCGGGCTAGGATTTTTACTCACAGCACCATCAATTGCCTCCTACCTTGAGGCAAAAATGTGGGGCCAACCGAATCCCTTCATTGGGCAAAAGGAGACGGGCTTCCCAATGAAGAGTCAGAGGCTGCCATTCAGGATGAATCCAGTGAGAAGGCTCTTTATTTGCCACAAATTAAAAACACTTCCTGGAAGAAGACAGAAGAGTTAAGACAAGGCAAATATTTGCATGCGCTAAGGCCACATAGACTAAAGGCATGCGCTAATGGAGCATGTACAAGAGTGCATGCTTAAGCAGAATGTGTGCTAGGACCACTTGGGTGCAAGGTACGCAAACACAGAAAACGTTACTTGAAAGCATTAACGGCACGTGCTGGAAAATGGTGGGAAACGTCAACACAGAGTCAACAGTTGCCTGCGGCCACCCCGACTGTCACCCCAATGAACAAAAGCAAGAGCCTCCAATGACGACTACATCAAACCTTGGTTCTCACCCTCTGGGCACCTCAGGCAAGGCAAACCATGCCAGGCTCAGTGCTACTCCCCAGCCACTGTCTCTTTCTTTCGCATGTTTGCATAACAGCTAACAGCCACATATCTCTGAGGTGTCTTCAGTCTTTGGGGAGGGCAAGGGGGGGACAGCGGAGGAGGGAGAGGGCATTGAGCCTGTGTGAGGCTGCTGAACTCTTCCAAATCCTTCCAATTTTCTGGCTGCTCAACAAGCCCTTAACAGGATAAGAGCATGGAGAGGAACCAATTTTTCCCTCCTCTTTTGGCTACTTAAAAGACCTTAGTCTAGTGGAGCCTCCCACATCGTGCTCAAGTAAGAGAGTCACCCTTAAGGTGGTCGTTCACGAGCGAATAAATATTTTTATTTATTTATTTAACGTCTCTTTTATACCGCGCTATTCAGCATCAGCGCGGTTTACAATAAACAGTGAACATACACATTTCCAATAGTACTTTGTGTTTACATATGAACAGGATATTCAACTTGGCTAACAGGGTAACTATGTACAACAACAATATATACAATATATACAATTTGTAGGCTCAAATGTTCACAGATTTTCTTCAGAGATGAGAAAATCCATCCACCATCTGCTGGAGACAGAAGAATACCGAGGTACTCTCTACTGCCTCAGGCTGATAGAGGCATGGGAGTGATTTCATTGAAATCTGGGCATTTCATTGGCTTCTGTCTCCACCAATCTGTTGGTAGGGGAACACAATCCACTTTTCTGGATTGGTCTAGCAGGACAATATGGAATTTTCTTTATAAAAATTGCCCAACTAGGTGCATTTTGACTGCCTTATACTATGTATTGCCTTATAAAATGATCCTCAATCTGTACAGTCACCAAGGTTAGCAAGGTTGTTAGAACAAAATTGTGTATCTTTCACTTTTGTTATTCAATTGCATCTCTCGGTTCTTGAGGATCTTCCCTCTCTCCATCTGTAGCCCAGAAGGCACTCGATACTGACCTTTCTATTTGCAGTGCCATCTTGTACTTTTCTCTTTTATCACTACCTCCAGTTTTCTAGCATCAAGTTTATTAATGGTTGGAATGGGATGGACCCAGCCGAGTACAACGCCTCTTTATTTTTTACAGTTCTGTCATGTTTTTCTCATGAAGCAATGGATAACTCACACAGTTTCAGATGGTAGATCCGTGCTCTCTTATGGTGCCTTTCTATATAGATGTTTTCTGATATCAACACACAACACCCAGAAATGAGATATATGTAACCAGTTTCAGTTCTATACTATAAAATCTGCATATCTGTTTTACTAGGTTTCTGTAACCTTGTCCAAGGTCACACGGAACATTGGTTAGGCCACCCTTCCTTAGGATATAATTTTTATTAGTTTCTCTGTTTCTCTTTGATTCTTTATAGTTCCTCCTTAGTAACATTCCCAATCAGCTTTATTTATATCATGGGTCTGATATTGGATTATTCCTTCCTTTTAATATGGCAGGTGTCTGATCTGCAGGATGTGATATAGAAAAAGGGGCCGAGATCGAACACATTGTTAGTTTCTACACTACATTGGTCTTCTCTCGCTCGAGTATATTTTTCCAGTGGGTGCTCTGAATTTAACTATGAATCTATTATAAACAGCACAGGAACACCATTATGAACTGAATCAAGCATTACATCATCATGACATTATCACTACCTCATTTAAATTTGGCACCAATACATGAGGAGTTCCCCTTTTTTTTTTTTTTTTATTAAATGTGCTGATGTTGGATACCTGAAGGTAGTTTTGGAATAATTCACTTTTGGTTTTTGTTTATTCAGCATATTAGAGCCCATCTAGGGTTTGGCTCTGTGAATTTACATGACACATTTTATTGCGCTTATGTGTTACTCTGTACTGATCTACACATGGAAAGTTTGTGAACAAGACTGCTTAATTTTGTGTTTTGTCCACTGCAATCAATTTAGCATAATCACGCTACCCTTGTGCGAGTCAGACTCGTTATGAATATCCATCATTGGGCAAACAATTCATGCTATCCATCAAGTTCAACAGTGACTTGTTATCCTCAGGATGGCTCCTACTTTATGTTTCCCCTTGTACACATTTGGGCCCCTGCGTAGACATATATATGGTTTTTCCAATCCTCCCCCCCCCCCGCCCCCGCCCGCAGAGGCTGTACCTTTTCCCTCCCGATGGGCTGTATTTCCCTTACCCATCACTATAGAATGGTTGTTTTTACCAATACTCTTGATGGCTATATTTGTATCTTTAGATGTTAGAACTTGTTCCCCTTGCTCAAGTCTATATCACTAGGTGTGTAATAATTTTTTGTCTACTTCATTAGTATGGCTTTATCATTGTTCTTGTATCTAGCCATGGCTCTACACTCACAAGCAATCACATTTAAGAACATGTTCTTCATTGCTAATTACCAGAAGAACTGAGATGACACAATGCATTTACCATACTGTAATCTTGATATATTATTTATGTACAATTCATCATCTACTGTTCTCTTTGCATATCTATTTTTTTAGTGCATTAGAAGTTATTATGTGTGGCATGTTGTTTCTATGCTAGTTTATTATCATTTACTTTTTTATCATTGGATCTGATGGGTTATTTTTTATATTTTTATTATGTATGTTGATGTTTTTAACTGTCGTCTTATGTATTGTAGAGGTCATTAACCCCTGAAGGCAGCCTCCCAGCCAAAAAATGTCTTGGGTTGACCTCTCAGGCTTTGAATAAAGTTCTTTTCCATGGTGGGTCTCTTGTCCTGCTTTCCTTGTGCCTGGTGATGCTGCAGGAAGGGTGCTCCTCTTTGCTCTTGATGTTGTTAAATTATGCCTGGAGGCCGATGATGGTTACTTTGTATCTGTAATCTATTTCAACAAAACCCATACTCCTTTCAGCTCTTGGAATGTACCTGCTAATCTTATAGATTAGCTAGTAGGCATGAAGGAATTTTCTAGTTTTTACAAGTCAGTCATGGGTCAGTCTAAGATTCCAAAGCTTTTGGAGAGTATGGCAATTCAAACTGATTGATAGCATATGGGGGAATTTTAGTAGAGATGTCCAAATGCAAATCTACAGCATCTAAGCCAGAACATCTGGGGAAAAATTAAAAAAAGCAGGCACGTCCAGGGGATGTGATTTCACAAATGTGGGCGTGCCCGATATGGATGTATGCAGGGGCATCTACATGGACATCCCAGAACCGTATTTCAGAACCTGGACTGGGATAGCCTAATGGTTAGAGTAGTGGGCTAGAAACAGGGCAGCCAGGATTCATATCCACTGCTGCTGTTGACATTATGCTGATCACTAAGGCCTATGGAGTGCTTTCTTCTCTACACCCTCTGGATGATTTTTAGCTTAAAAAAAAAAAAATTACTTTTCAGATGCCTGTTTGTGCCTGGAGCAGGTCTAATGTTAGACTTGATGCCGGATGTCCATGATGTGTCTGAGATCAGGTGGGGAGGTCCATGATCCTGGGAATGCTCCAGCCACGCCTCCAGGTTCCTGGGAACATCCTGGCAATACTTCCTCAACACCCCTGTTCAGACTTGGATCCGTCCCCAGCGATAGGACATCCAACAGCCAGCTTCTAAAATGGCTCTGGAGACATCTCTGTCTCTGTGCCCGTTTTGGGACTCCAAGCACGAATAGAGCTTTTAAAATGACCCCCATAGTGATTACAGCAACTAGCTGAATCAGGAAAGCAAGGGTTCAAATTCTGCTTCTCCTACAGACACTCCTTGTGACCTTGAGCAAGTCACTTAACCTTCCACTGTCTCATGTACAAAAACTTTCTTGGGCAGGGATATGGAAAGGAAAATCAAATCTTAAAAGAAAAATATTGCAGTGCGTATTAAAGGACTTTTCAATATAATTTAATCTACTGTAGGGCTCCTTGCTGATCTTTTGTCTCAGTGATTTGTACTTGATTGTACTACTTTCCTCTACTTCTAGATATTTATATTTCCAGTACATCCTGCTAGACCAGTCCAGAGAAGTGGGTTTAGTTCCCCTACCAGCAGATGTTGGAGACAGAGACAAATAAAAAAAAATACCAGTACCCTAATTGGCTGTTCCCTGGTAATATCTAGCTAGCCCCAGTAGAGGGCACGCCAGTATTTCTCTGTCTCCAGCCGATCTGGAGTGTAGTTTCTCTCTGCTCTTTTATTTAAACCTTTTTATTGTTCCTGCTGGATGTACCCAGGATGCATTAGAGGTGCCCCTCTGGGTTTCCCAGCTGCACACACACATACACACACACACATATACATATATTTATTTTATTTATTTATTAACATTTCTTATATACCACACTATTTGACATCAGCGCGGTTTACATAGAACAAAAACATCTGACAAATTGCATATGTCTGGTCATTACAATTAACAAGGATATGGAACTTGGATAACAGGGTGAACTATATACATAAGAAGTGTAGGGAGAAAAGGATCTTGTTAGTTGTTTTACATTGTTGGGGACACCTGATGCGAGGTCATGCCTGGTTGACTACTACAATTGCCGAGGCACTCGCTATTCAAGTGGGACTGAGGGTCGGTGTTGTCAGTGAGATATTTGATGAAGAGGAAATGTTTAAGGGCCTTCCTGAACTGACTCACGTTGGGGATTGCCCTGATCTGTGCCGGTAGGGTATTCCATAGTCTTGGGGCGCAGAGTTTGAAAGCTCTGTTAGCTGTTGTTTTGGTGCAACTTATCATTGCTTTTGGGATTGTTAGCATGTTGGACTCTGCAGTTCTTCTTGGGTCTGTTAGGTGCAAGTGGTTGGATGAGTTCAGATAGTGAGGAGGAGGAGAGCCCCTTGCCAGCTTTGAAGGTCATCAGCAAGGTCTTAAAACTGATTCTGGCTTGGATGGGGAGCCAGTGTAACTGTTACACCCCTCCTGAAACATGGTCTCTCCTGGAAGCCCCAAAGAGAACCCGCGCTGCACTGTTCATAGCAATTTGCAGGGGGCTCAAGGTGGATTGGGGGAGCCCTTGTAGTATGGAGTTCGCATAATCGAAATGGGGAATGATCAGGGCTTGGTGAATGGTGCGGAAATCATCTGGATCGAGTAGCGGGCGTAGGTGTCTGAGGGATCTGATCTTGAAATAGATCGCTCTTACGGTGTTAGCAATATGTTTCTTCATGTCGAGATTTTGATCCAGCATCACTCCAAGGTAACGTATATCGGGTTTCACTTGTAGTTCGGCATCATTTACCTTCACGCAGTTGGGTGGTATGAAGTTTGGATTCCTCGAGATGAAAAGAACCTCCGTCTTCCTGTGTTGAATTCGCAGATTTTGTGAGAGGAGCCACTCCGATATGGCGTTGAAACAGTTAGTCAGAGGGGCGAGGTCCAGTTTATCCAATGATACGGCATGTATAATAACACATCATCGGCATATATCATACAACTGACATTGAAGGATCTAATGATGTTGCAGATGGGTTGGATATATATATTAAACATCAAGGATGATAGGGAGGATCCTTGAGGCACTCCTTGCCTTTGTTGAAATGGTTCAGATGTAGCCCCGTCTGCTCAAACATGCTGCCATCTTCCAGACAGGTAGGATCTGCACCATTCGAGTGCTGTTCCGCTGATATCTTTCTCTCTTAGCCGGCAGAGAAGAATCTCATGGCATACTGAGTCGAATGCTGCTGCTATATCTAAAAAAATGAGTGCAAAACCATGTCGGATGTTGTCAACGCCGGAAATTATATATATACATACACACACATATATATATATACATACATACATATATATATTTTATTTATATTTATATTTGGTGCAGGCAGATTGATGTTGAGCTCCTGGTCAGGAGGATCAGTTGAGCTTCCCTCTGTTGGGGAGAAAACCAGCATCAGCTCATGAGGAGCTGAATTGCTGGTCATCAGGGGAGCCTGCAGGTTTTTTTTCTGGAAGATTCATTTCTCCTCTGCTGTGACTTAATTGTCAGTCTGCCTTGGCTTCTCTGCACTGCTTCTGTTCCAGGCACAGTGAGTTGATTGACAGAGGTCCCCCCCCCCTCCCAATTTGCATCTGTAGCAGATAAAGGAGTGAAGAAAGAAACACCCAAGACGGTGGAAGGAAGACGGTTTAATGTGCACAGACCCAGAAAAAAAATAGTTTTTCCAAATTCTGGGCCTCCACCAGAGGGCTCAGAGAGATTATATAGACTTCTTATCAGTTTATTACAGCATTTCTTCATGATTGGTCACTTTATTACAGTATAGTCCTGATTGGAGAAAGTCTACTGTACTCTTATCTCTAGCAAGCAGAGAGAGCAGCAGGACAAAGGAATAGGGGAGGGACAAGCATGTACCAGGGTATGACTTCACCAAGAGGGGTGTATCCTTTTCACTTAACCCTTCCAGCTCTCAGCCCTGCCTGGATGTCTACCTCACATCGGGACGCCGTCGGGGCAACCTGGGGCCAGAATTTGGGTATAAGCTCCCTATATAAGGTCCTTACTGCCCTAGCTCCTAGAATTATTTGGTTTTTTAATTTTTCAGCTTGTTTTGAGGTTTCAGGGTGTTCTTTTTTTCAGCAGGATTTTAGCAGCGGCCCTTTTTTTTCGGTGGGATTTTTACAGAACAGCTCCGTTTTTTGGCAGGCTTTTGTAGGCAACTTAATTTATTATTTCTTACCTCCCCTGCCAGTCTGTGCCTCTCTGAGGTCCTTTCAGCAGGTTTTTGAAAGATGTTTTGTTTTTTTGTGCCTCATGGGGCCACGGTCCGTCACTGATTACCTCGGACATGCCTTCCCTTCAAAGGTGCATGGTCTGCACGAAGAAACAAAGATTTGCAGGATGGCATTTGTAGTGTGTGTCTTGATCACCCTGGGGAGAGTTCTGTGACATTGGCCAAGGGGGCTCAGGATAGAGGCAGTCCTGCTGCACGTCCTCAGGGGCTAGAGGGAACCAGACAGCTTTCTCCAGTGGGCAAACCTGTCTCTCCTCCTCCCTTATCCCCTCTTACGGATACCCAGTTTTTGGCCCTTTTTAGGCAAGCCTGGGATCAATGGCACACTAATTCTTCCAGATCTACGGTGGATAACGTGGCTCAAATGCCTCAGTCTTCAGCCACAGCCTCCTGCAAGCATTCTAGGCAAGAGGAGATCTGCTACTATTGGGAGACTTCAATCTCAAATCTGCCACCATCAAGGATACAGAAACCTTCCTACAAGCAATGGCCGCCCTACAATACACACAACTGATCAACACTCCGACACACAGATCATCAAAAGATCTCATATTTACTCCCAACTACCTACTCAACAGAGGTTGCATATAAATGCCCTCTGTGACACCTGTACCTTGGTCAGACCATCACAGAATTATAATAAAAACTGTGCCACAAGGGGGAAAACACAACGAGTCTCAAGACAACCCACCCATGCAAAGAAGATTCAAAAGTTTCGACAAGGACCAATTTCTACAGGACACTCTACCCCACCTGAACCCTGAAACAGAGGATTTAGACGAGCAAGTCAACAATTGGAACAGTATCATCAATGCTGCTGCCAAAGCCAATGAACACAAAGCCAAGAAAACTCCCTGCACCAAAAGCCATCATACACCCTGGTACTCAAAGGACATACGTAACGCAAAAAGAGATCTAAGGAAACTAGAACGCCGATGGAGACACACTAAATCTCCCACCACTCAGGCACTATAACGAAGCAAAGGGAATACAACAAACTCATCAACCAGACAAAAAGAGAATACCACACAAACATCATACTCAAAGCCTACGACAAACCGAGAGAACTATTCGAGATAGTAAAAAACCTAACCAAGGAACCCAATACTGAAAGAGATGTGCAGATAGACCCACAATCCTTCGCAGACCACCTACAAGAAAAATTGGATACCTCACCACAACCAATGACAAGCATAACCGCTAGACCAACCAAACCCTCCAAAACATGGGCCAAATTCAGCAGATCTCAGACATCATCACTGCGCTCAATACGAGCACCGCACCAACAGATCCATGCCCGGTGACATGGATTAAAGCAACGAAGGAAAGCTTCATCCACACCATACACAACATGGTGCACAGCTCACTGTCCCAAGGAGCCATGCCAAACCAATTAAAGCTAGCCACAATAAGACCAATCCCGAAGAAATCCCCACTAGACAAGAGTAACCCAGCAGCCTACAGACCCATCTCAAGCATACCCCTACTGGCAAAGATTATAGAAAAAGCAGTACAGTATCAACTCCAGGACCACTGGACATCCACCAACATGGTTTCCGCCCGAACCATGGAGTTGAAACACTCCTGTTATACCTCTTCAATGACATAATCCAAATCATAGACAACCGCAAAAGAGGAACACTTATGATCTTCCTAGACATCTCTTCAGCGTTTGACACAGTGGACCACAGTATTCTGCTAGCAAGACTACAGAGCACTGGACTACACAGCACCACCCTGAGATGGTTCAACTCATACCTAACGGACAGACAGTTCCAGGTCAAGATTAGCCCCAACACCTCCAGACCCTCAAAAATCAAGCAAGGCGTCCCACAAGGCTCCGCCTTATCCGCACTCCTATTTAACCTCTACATTCAACCGATCTGCAACATCATGAAAGAGCACAAAATACAATACACAATCTATGCCGATGACATCATGATATACACCCCAGTCAACCTCGACAACCCTGACTACACCAAAATAACAGACTGTCTCAAACATATGTCCAGCTGGTTTCAAGACAACCACCTGACCATCAACAACAAGACTGAGACACTACTCAATATCCGAAACACCAGCTTCATGCCTCCACCCTCCATCAAGGTCAACACCACAACAATACCATTAAAGACGGAAGTGAAATACCTCGGAGTGACGCTCGACAAAGAACTAAACCTACAGTCACACATCAGCAGAACCACCAAAAATGCATACCTCAAGATGAAACTAATCAGACGCCTCAAACCTCTTCTCGCTCAAGATCATTTCCACACAGTCTGTCAAGCACTAATTTATTTATTTACTTAACAATTCTTATATACTGCGCTATTTGTTATCAGTGCGGTTTACATTCAACAAAAATATTCAAAACAGTGAAGAATGTTTGAATTTACATTATAACAGGGAATAGAACTTGGAGAACATGGGAGACTATTTACATGTTGAAATAAATCAGGGTAGATGCGGAATACATGAAAAATATATACATAAGATATTGCACAATGGATAATACTTGATCTGCAAAGACGTAGGATGTTTACAGGCTGGAGAGAGAATGCTTAAGGCAAGAGTGTTATGTTGTGTAGGGGGCTCTGGTATGGGGGTGGTTTCTTGGGCGGGGTAGATGATTGAGAAAAATGGAGCAGAAAGAGGTGGTGTTTTATTGCTTTCCGGAATTGTAAGAGGTCTCTGATCGCTCTGATTTCTGGTGGGAGGTCGTTCCAGCATTTTGGTGCGTAGTGTGCAAAGGTTCTTCTCCTGGTTGTTTGTGAGCACTTTATGGAGCCTTTGGGGATGGTTAAAGTATTATCTGTTGCTGTCCTTCTAGTTCTAATTTTTGGAGTAGGTGTGATAAGGACTTTGAGAGATTCGGGGGCGATGTCATTGATAATCTTAAATGTTATTAGCAGAATCTTATAAGTTAGTCTGCAGTATATCGGTAACCAGTGGAGATCCTTAAGAATTGGGGTGATATGGTCTGATCTGGCTAGACCGCAGAGGACACGGGCTGCAGCATTCATAGCTTGTTGGAGAGGATTGAGGGTGTTCTTTGGTAGGCCATACAGGATTAAGTTTGCGTAATCTAAATGTGGTAGTATGAGGGCCTGGAAGATGGTTCGGAAGTCGTCCGCAGGTAGCATAGGTTTGAGGTGTCTCCCATCCTAGACTTCTGCAACCCAATCTATATTGGCCTAACCAAACAGTCACTCAGGCCACTGCAAATGGCTCAAAACACGGCTGCATGCATTATATCAGGCTCAGCAAGACAAGACCACATCACCCCCATTCTAAAACACCTCCACTGGCTCCCAATCAGCTCCCGCATCAGGTATAAGACAGTCCTAAACATATTCAAAATTAAACACCGGACCTCAGCACTCAGCCTACAACCCGACATCAGCACAAGACCCAGGAGGAGAGGCACGTCTGACACCATCAACACACCAAAAGACTTCACCAAGGTTCGCAAGAACACCGAAAGAGCAGCACTATTGATGGCGGCACCTGCAATATGGAACGCACTGCGATCGACAGAAGACATTTAAGGACTTTCAAAAACAACTCAAGACAACGCTCTTTATTGAGCACTACGGTGAGAGCACATAATGGTGCCCGACAGCTCCTGGACGAACACCAGCCTCCCCCCCCCCCTTTTGCCTTGTACAGAACATTGTATAAAAGCTCATGCTGTAAATAGCCCACCTCGAATCAACGCCAACTTACACACACACACATTCACTGTATATAACACTGCATGATAACACAAAATGTCAATATAATTTGATTGGTTGCTGTGTACACCGCCTTGATTGAAGGATAAGGCAGGACATAAATACTTTTAAATAATTAAATAAATAAATGAGAGATTCTCGGTCTCCTAAGGAGGTTTCCTGGGCTATTAGCGCTTGCCCAAAAGCCCCAGAGGACAAGCCGTCCTCTGGTGAGGAGAGCGACTGCTTCTCAGACTG
Organism: Ichthyophis bannanicus; assembly: GCA_033557465.1. Classification (NCBI taxonomy): domain Eukaryota; kingdom Metazoa; phylum Chordata; class Amphibia; order Gymnophiona; family Ichthyophiidae; genus Ichthyophis; species Ichthyophis bannanicus. The sequence continues at coordinate 160,518,585 of CM066031.1, read as the reverse complement.
GGAGGATGGGGAATGGTCACCCTCAGGAGTTTTCTGTGGAGGGCCAAGGAGAAACACAGGACATTCGCCTGTTTTGCAAAGAGGAGTTGCCGGCACCAATTGTGCAGGTGGTTGAGGCCCTGCGTTTGACGGATTAGCCAAAGCAGCAAGATCCACAGTCTGCTACTACTTCTCAACCAGACCCGATATTACAAGGTATTCACAAGCCCTCTAGAGCTTTGCCATTCCCAGCAGAGCTGCAACAAATGGTGTTGCAGGGATGGGACTCTCCAGATATTCCCCTCTGTTCTGCCCGCCGCCTAGGGCAGCTTTATCTCTGGGCATCGCCGGACTTAGATAAATGGCTAACATAGCCCAAGGTGGATGCCCTTGTGACCGGAGTAACAAGAGCACACTACCATTCCCGTGGAGGTCGGTGCAGCTCTTCATGACCAACAAGATAGGAAAGTCGAGTGTCTTCTCAAGATGGCCTTTTTGGCTTTGTCATTATCTCTCCAGGCCTGTTTGCGGGGGTCTAGTGGCCCGAGCCCCTCAACGTCTGCCGGAGGATCCAGCACTGGCTCATCTGGAATCGGTCACAGTGTTCTTGGCAGATACCTTTTATGATCTCTTGCACCTCTCGGCGAGAGCGGTGGCGGCGGTCACAGTATCTCGCAAATGGCTCTGGCTTCGACAACAGTCAGCAGACTCAGCATCTAGGGCACACCTCTCCAAGCTTCCCTTCAGAGGGAAGCTTTTTTTGGGGGGAGGGCCTGGACAAATTGGTCAAAGACCTATGGGAAGTTTGACCCCAGCGGCTCCTGGAAGATAAGCCTAAATTTGCTAGTAGGCGTTCCTCTCAACGGTACTCGTCTGTATCAAGATGCACCTCCAGATTTCACAACGCTCGTTGCTATCGCCCTGGAAAGCCTTCCTCCTCTGCGATTTCTGGAAGTTTTGGCCAGAGATCGCAGTCCTTTTGCGGTGTCCATAAGGGATCTGAAAACTACATGGCATCTTCCAAGTTTGCGGGGCCTGCAAAATCTTCCCGCTGACTGGCCGGACATTCTGGCACAGGAGCCTTTTCTGGAGGGCGGTCCGTCCGAAGGGATCCCTCCGATAGGTGAACGTTTGGCTCTGTTTTCTCATCAGTGGTCTCTCATTATGTCAGATCAGTGGGTCCTTGACATAGTCTCCCACGGTTATGTTCTCGAATGTTCCCAGCCCATTCCAGAGGCGTTTGTCGTCTCACCAAGTGGAAGATCATTGAAGAGAGTGGCGATTCGCTCCACTGTCTGCTGCCTGCTTCTTTTGAGGCTATTCGACCTGTCCCTCGCAAAGAAAGAGGCTGCGGGCGTTACTCCATTTATTTTGTAGTACCGAAGAATGAGGGTTCCTTCCGCCCAATTCTAGACCTCAAAGGCATAAATCGATGTTTGCGGGTTCCATGTTTCCGGATGGAGACTTTTCGATTGGTGATTCAGGTGGTGCGTGCAGGAGAGTTCCTCGCCTCTCTAGATCTGGTGGAGACTTACTTCCACATTCCTATAAAAGGACGACCAGCAGCATTTCCTCCGCTTTGCGGTACTGGGTCAGCACTTCCAGTTTTGTGCAATGCCTTTCGGCCTGGCCTCGGCTCCACGCACCTTCTCAAAGGTCATGATAGTACTTGCAGCAGCTCTTCGCAAACAAGGGATCTGGGTGCAACCTTGCCTGGACGACTGGTTAATTCGAGTGGACTCCCTGCTGGATGTGCATCGGGCAGTGACTCAGGTGGTTTCTTTCCTCGAGAAACTCGGCTGGGTGGTAAATGTTGCCAAAAGTCATGTTCAGTTGTCGCAGCAACTCGGGTTTCTAGGAGCCCACTTCGACACGGCGAAGGGAAAAGTCTTTCTAAAACAGAAAGGCTTCGCAAGCTCAGTCTTGCTGCGTTTGTTCCTTCTTCAGACAGCTCTGAGGGTCTGGGATTACCTACAGATTCTGGGGTCCATGGTGGCCACTATCAAGGTTGTGCCTTGGCCAGAGCACACATGAGAGGACTCCAAAGGGCTCTTCTATCACGCTGGTCCCCTGGGTCAGCAGTCTATGACATCCGACTGCCGCTCCTCCCGGAGACCCGGCACAGCCTGTATTGGTGACTGGCGCCCCATCATCTACTCAAAGGTGCTTCCCTGGAGACTCCTCATTGGGTTCTAGTGACAATGGATGCAAGTTTCTTCAGCTGGGGTGCTCTCTGTCGGCATCAGTCGACGCAGGGGACGTGGTCGACTCAGGAGGCACAATGGTCCATAAATCAACTGGAAGCATGGGTGGTTCACCTGGCTTTACGGTATTTTCTGCCTCTCCTCAAGGCACAGGCGGTATGAGTTCTATGCGACAATGCAACAACAGTGACATATATCAACCGCCAGGGTGGCACCAAGTCCCTAGGAGTATCCAAGAAAATGGCCCTTCTCCTTCCCTGGGCAGCAGCACATCTGCAGGCTCTCTCGGCGCAACACATCGCCGGGGTGCAAAACTTGCAAGCAGACTTCCTCAGCCAACATACTCTCAATCCTGGGGAGCGGGAGCTAGCCCCTTGGGCTTTTCAGAGAATTGTACGAACATGGGGGCAACCGGTAATAGATCTAATGGCGACGGCAGCGAATACCAAGGTACCGGAGTTTTTCAGTCATAGGAGGGAGTTTCAGTCCTCCGGATTGGATGTCCTGGCTCAACCGTAGCCGCAGGGAGAACTGCTATATGTTTTTCCTCCATGGGTTCTCATCGGCAGAGTACTCCGGAGAATTCTGGCACACCGGGGGAAAGTGATCCTGGTGGCTCCCGACTGGCCTCGGAGGCCTTGGTATGCGGATCTAGTTCGTTTAACTCAAGTACCATCACTGCATCTGGGTGCTCGTTGGGGTCTATTACGTCAAGGTCCAATTCTGATGGATGACCCGGCTCTCTACATGCTTACGGCCTGGCTCTTGAATGCCGATGCCTAAGCCTTAAAGGTTATTCGAGTAGCGTGGTCGCAACCCTTCTAAAGGCATGCCATCCATTGAGACTTCATCCGCATATGCCCGAGTTTGGTGCATCTTCGAGGCTTGGTGTGCACAGCGCCATATCTCTCTTTGGAAGGCGGGAATCCCAACGATTCTTACCTTCCTCCAGGAGCGTCTAGATAAAGGGTTAGCACTGGGATCCCTCCGTGTGCAAGTAGCTGCATTGACTTGTTTTCGGGGGCCTGTTGGTGGTCGCTCTATAGCGTCCCATGCGGATGTGTCCCGTTTCCTTCAGGCGGTTAAGGTGGTTCGACCTCTGGTATCGGCATGGGATCTGTCCGTCTTAAAGGTTTTGATGCGGGCTCCTTTTGAGCCGCTTAAGCACACCGTGAGAGATTTGACACTTAAAACAGTGTTTCTAGTAGCAATGACTTTGGCACAGAGAGTAACCGAATTACAAGCACTGTCCTGCAGGGATCCCTATCTTTCCTTCTCAGACGAGGGAGTTCTCTTGTGTACTGTTCCTTCTTTCCTTCCAAAGTACTTACGTCTTTTCATATCAATGAGCCAATTTTCCTACCGTGGTTTTCGCAGGATCGGTGTGCAGGCGAAAATAAGGGACTCCGTTATCTGGATCTTGGCAGGACCCTTCATAGGTATCTTCGGGTAACCAATCCTTTCCGTATCTCCGATTATCTTTTTGTGCTTTTTGCTGGTCCCCGTAAGGGTCAAGCTGTTTCCAAGCGCACAATCACTTGGTGGTTGCGGTTAGCAATTGAATCGGCGTATTTCCTTAAGGGAAAGCCTGTTCCTATCAGTCTCCGCGCGCACTCTACGCGGGTGCAAGCTACATCTTGGGCAGAGCGCGCTTAGGTTCATCCTCTTGATATCTGTAGGGCAGCCACTTGGTCCTCCCTATCCACTTTTGTGAATCACTATCGGCTCGATACTCAAGCTCGGGAAGAAGCGCAGTTCGGAGCAAAAGTTGTCTCGGTGGCTGTGTCTTCCCACCCAAAGGGCAGTTAGCTTGGGTACTTCCCACTTGTCTGGACTGTTCTAGCAGGATGTACTGGAAGGAGAAATTTTCACTTACTGTTAATTTCCTTTCCTGGAATCCTGCTTGACCAGTCCAGGACCCTCCCTATTCTGACTATTTGGTTCAGAGGTGTATTGCTGAGCAGCCAAGACTTTGCAGTGGAGTGCTATCGCCTCTTGTAAATATTGAGGTTTTTTCGGGTTTTTGAATTTTTTGCTTCATGATTGCATCTGTTTTCAGTTATGGCTTGTTACAATACTGGAATGCTCTCTACTGGGGTAGCTAGATATTACCAGGGAACAGCCAATCAGGCTACTGGTATTTTTTTTATTTGCCTGTGTCTCCAAAATCTGCTGGTAGGGGAACTAAACTCACTTGTCTGGACTGGTCTAGCAGGATTCCAGGAAAGGAAATTAACGGTAAGTGAAAATTTCTCCATACTGTTATGTTCAAGTTTTCTTTATTTTATAGTCTTCGGTCAGAGTGAAATTTTAATTTTTGCATAGTTTTCCTCAGAAGAGGACGACTTAGACATTTGTTTAGACCAAAATTCATCCCGATATCATCTGAGAAGGTCTTTGCTATTCTAAATAAATAACGATCATAGGAGTGGTCTTTGCCATTTTCCCAGTCACACTGCATCTTCATGACCCAGAAAACTGCAAAGAGTACCAGAAGTCCAAGAAATTAGAGGAGTGGTTCAAATCATCTACAAACAACAAGTATGTTGTTATTTTTGGGTTATTAGTGTCTTCAGGGTTAAGGCTAAATCCACAGAGCAAAGAGTTAAAAGTAATTCAGTGGATACAATACTGAACTAAATGAGTGGCGACAGGGAGTCTGCCTGAAATATTCCTTCTTGAATCTCAATTTTAGGGATAACATTTTGTCTATCCTCATTCACCTGGAACAGAAGTCTGCCACATTTTCATTGCGGACTCAATGTGCTCGATCAAGCCAAGATTCACTCTGTATATTTCAAGCTAATTTATTATTATCCAAGAGCGTGGGATACTGACAGCTTTCTTATAGTCACTGTCCTGTTTCCTGCAGCAGTCACAGCCCCAGGTGGCAAAGGGGAAGGATATGGTTCAATACCGTGCAGCTCTCCTTCTCCCCCTGCTGCCGATCTACACAGGAGGGGGGAGGGGATTTAAGTGTGCACTTGGATCTCCTGTCCTCCATGGCTGGATTCTGGGGGAGGGGTGAGCAGGGGATCGTGGAGGGATGTGAGGCCTCGTTCGCAGAAGTCAGTAGGGACAGGCAAGCAGAGCCATGTGTGAAAAAAATGTAGGGCTGACCCTGGGGTTGCATACTCTGGATTCTCAAATACTGGCAGATTTTTACCTCTAATATGAACTTTAAAAAAAATGAAGAGTCAATAAATAACAAAACAGGCAAACCTCATTCATTTTACCACAGCTGTGTGTGTGTGTACTCCATCAGTTGTTTTCTTTTGATCTGCTGTTTCTTGTAGCCTCTCTCTATTGTCTTGCCTCGTGGTTTCCTGTGATCTTTTCTTGTCTGCTCATTCTCTAGTTCTCTGCAATCGTATGTCCCTCTTTTTCTCATATCGCTGCCGCTGCTTCTCTAGTCTGATTTGCCTCTGCTCGACAGTTTCCAGCAACCTTTTCTTTGCATTTCTCTCTTTCTGCTGCTGTAATCGTATCGCTCTCTGCTCGGACGTTTCTCGGGATCTTTTCTGCGCAATTCTCCGTTTGTTCTTCTGCAGGCGTATTTCTCTTTGCTGTAGAGTTTCCTGTGATCGTTTCCTTCTTGCCCGCTCTCTAACCTTCTGCAGCCGTGCCTGTTTTTGTGCTATGGTTTCGTGTAATCTTTTCCTTGCTGCTCTCTCTCTCTGTATCTGCATCCGCGTCTCTCTTTGCTCCAAGGTTTCTTCAGATTTTATTTGTTTCTTTTGTTCTATCGCGCTCTCTACACATTCACCGTTCCTTTTACTCTCATTTCTGCAAATAATGGGAAACAGAGCACCGTAATGGCCATTGTCTGTTTCGCCGGCGCACAACAGGGATATATTTCTTGCATTCAGAAGTTGCTCACCTATAAAAGTGCTTGGTATTCTAGCTTGGTGTTTGGTGTTAAAATAACTACTAACAGCGACTGGCTGGTATTTTGTTAAACCTTGTTTCTGAAAGGAGATCTCATCACACTCGGTGCATTTAAATGGCTTCTCTACTGTGTAGCGCTTTTTGGGCCTTTTCAGATAAGACAAAAAGCTGAAACTCTTATCACATTCACTACATGTATATCGCGTTTCTTCTGTGTGTGATTTTTGGTGTATTATTAAGTCCTTCTTTTGAAGAAAGCTTTTCCCACATTCAGAACATGAAAATGCTCTCTCTTCTATCTGCATTTTCTGTTGTAGTCTTTGTTGAGTTACTAAAGATTCCTTGCTTACAAAATGTTTCTGACGTTCAGTAGGTTTCGTTTGAATTTGCCTGGAGCTTTCATCACATTCAGAACACAAAAATGGTCTCTTACCAGCAGGGCTTGTCTGGTACATTATGAGTCTGTCCTTCTGAAAAAAGATTTTATGACATTCAGTGCAAGAAAACAGTCTCTCTCGGGTATGAATTCTCTGATGTTGTACTAAGGCTCCCTTCCTAGTAAAAACATCCCCACATTCGGAGCATGAAAAAGACATTGATGCTCTGTGGGTTCTCTCTTGTAATTCTCCCTGCTGGCTGAAGGTTTTTGCATAACCCATACATATAGATGGGCTCCCTTGGTGTAATGTCTTGAAATAGGTTTGTTTTGTTGTATGAGACCTCCAATGTGATCTCAGATCTCCAGGATCGTCAATGAACATCCCACATACATCTCCAGCAGAATTTCCTTGCTTCTTTTCCGAGATGCATGGATTCCTTCCCCTGGCAGACCATGAAGTACCCTCTCCATCCCTTTCTGATACCATCTTATTTCCTTCCGGATTCTCACCGAGCTCCCCATGATGTCTCTCTGAAATTCTGTGTTTGGGCACACCAGTTTCTGAATAACGTAAGCAAAGACAGACATATTAGACATGTGAAGGCTACTTTTATAAAGATTTTTTTCACAGGTACATGAGGTACTTCAGGACAAACTTCTCTATAAATCCGACAGTGGTCACACGTTTACATTAAATAGCAGAGGTGATAAGATGGACCACCAGGGTATAACATATTGTAAAGGCCAGACTTCAAAAGTTCAGCTGCCCAGAGTATCCACTGTACTGTCCTTTATGGAGGGTAATTTTATAACAGGCCGCCTATGCATGAAGGCCGCAGGGGTGCCTATTTTATCAATGCACATCTATGCCTATGTCTTTATAACATACTGGCACAAATCCGGCAGATCGAGTCGCTAGATTAAAGCCATGGATATTTAGAGGCCTGCGCATACATCATGATGCCACACACGCTCTGCCCGTGCTCCTCCTCTGAATACGCCTACTTTAAAGTTGCATGTAATTAGGCATGTCATTGTATTGCGCCTACTTTTATACGTGAAGTAATTTTATAAGACGTGTTTTATGCACGAAAAATCCTTCATAAAATTACTTCCTTAAAAAGGAAGGAAACCAGTTATACGTTTTGCTTTTGACACCGTGGGTAACAGATCATGCCTTTTCTCCAGCTAATCTCCAACTGTTGCCCACCCATGGAGTTATTTCCAGGAGAGTGCCGTCTTCCCACTCACCTCTGGAGCACTCAAGGTTTGTAACTTTGCTCTAAATACCTTGCTGGACAGGCTTAGAAGGGCCGTGCTGGTATTTATTTGCCATCATTTACTGTGTGTACCATCCGCCTTCATTCACGATTTCCAGGGAGGGGGGAGAATGTTTTATGTTTTTATCCTCGTCCCAAAATACTGTAACATATCCTCAGCTAGGAGCCAGGAGCTGCTAAAATGGCCACAAATGTTGACCCCCCCCCCCCCCACCCCAAGCCACCTTGTTCTATAGCACAAATTTTAAAAATTTTACAGCAGCCATGCCTTGTAGATGCATATTTCAATGCAAGATCTCAGAGGTGTGTTCCCCTAGGCCAAATCATCCTGACAGGCCTTCTTCAGAACTTGCTACATCACAGGGACAATGATATTCATAATCTTTCGCCATTGGTGTAAGGAAATATAGCTTACACCTTTGGCACCTCTCAGAACTCACATTCCCACAGGACTATGACAACTGATCCTATTCTCCTTTCTGTATGATCGATTACAAATCATCATGGGCAACCAAGTTTTTTCAACATTGGGCCCCATAATCAGAAATCCACCATGGATATTTTAGCCTGTTACAGCGTGATTTTTACTCATCAAAATGCGTGAATCTCTTCTGTGATGGTAGCTTCATATCTACCAAACCTCTGTAAAGCTTCAAATCGCGTGTGTAAGCTAAATTTGATTTTAAAAAAGTTGCCAAAAATCTCAAGTGGGCTGTATCCTTAGGTCAGGCTGGCTGCATCTGGCTACATGTTGGATGCCCCTACACTGCATAATAGGCAGCTTGGGCCCCTTTGGGTTTTTTTCCATGTAAGACAGATCACGACAGATCCCAAAGCGTGATGGTGTCTGCTATAACTGGGAGTCGGACTCAGCAGGCACAAAAATATTTTCAGGCACTGGAGGACGACTCCAGGCTCCAGCACAGACCCTCTGGCAAGGGACGGAACCTAGGACAGTAATCAGGAGAAGCTGCACTTCCTGTTAACCTAAATAAAGCAATAACATGACGCTCTATACTGAGCAGGCCAAACTCTGTACATCAGAGACTGGGAACACTAGATGGCCTACTTCCCATATGTCTGAGGCAGATCATCTTATGAAGATCAGCTGATCTGAGAGCTCTGTGTGACTGGGTTTGGGAAAGGTCAGCGTGTGTGACTGGGGTCTGTAACGAAAAACCTGTGCGTGATTAAAGAGATCTCCGGAGGAGCTTGTGACGGGATCTCTGCAGTTCCCAGCAGCTCATTCCACTCTTCAGCTCTGCTGTCTTCCACCAGTCCCTCATTACTGGACTCACCTGAGCAGCTGCTTTTCCCAGTTCCTCTTTCCTCCGATCTCAGCTCATCCCTAATGTATGGCTCTTCCCCTCGTTCCACGTGGGATATAATATCAGGGATGACAGTCAGAGAGCCTGTTCCTGGGAAAAAAAACACAGATTTAATTTCCATATTCAATCTAGTTTCATTCATTCAAATTTAGGATTTTAAAAAATGTCTTCCAAAGTTATTTACTTACTTCATTGAACAAAACTATTCAAATTCTTGATTAAAGAGGCACAGGTCAGAGAACCTCCGGAAGATCATGTATACCCTCTTACACAGTCAGCCCAATAGGAAAGCAAGTTATTAATTTGCTGTCAAGTAATGAATGCATAATTTGCCTATATATATTAGTGCCATAGTATCACTACTGACTCCAGGTGACTCAGCTGCCTCTTGTTTTCTTGGCAAAGTATCACCGGAAGTAGATTGCCAGGCCTTTTCTTCTGAGGCGATAGAGGGTAAAGCGACTTGCCCAAGGTCACAATGAGTGCCAATGGGGAATCAAACCCTTGATCTTCCAGTGCAGTTGTCCTAACCACTAGGCTACTCCTCCACTCATCTAGATAATATTGGACCATTTAAAATCGCTAAAAGGCCAGGTTTAATCCAGAAAATCAGGGACCGGGTTGGAAGGGGTTGAGGCAGCACTTTTTCGGAGCAGCCACCCACTCCTCAGGAATCTCAAGTTACATCCATTTCCCTGGCTGATATAAGGCATATGGTCAATAGAACGGAACAATTGCTATCTGCTACAGTTCCTCAGCTCTGCCATTTCACCCAGGAAACAGCTGCTAAGTTTCAGGAATTGGATCAGAGAGTTGGGAGGTTGGCAATCGAGTTTCTACAATGGATTCCCAAATGACTGCCCTTCATTCTGTAACTATCTCTACTAGTAAAGATAGTTTACTTTTGCACAAAAAGATAGAAAGACTGGAGCGCGTAGCTAGGAATAAGAATTTATGGATACTTAATTTTCCTTGTATTGGTTTTTTGTTCCCTAAAATACTGTTTTGCAAATATTTGAAGAAGTATTAGCCTTGTCGAAAGTGGAAACTATTTCCTTTTCATAATGTTGTATCCCTTCTAAAGTTAGGCTGGTTAATACTTCTGAAGGGGAACTTGATGTTCTTGAAGATAAATCTCCTTTCGCTCTTACTGCTTTTTTAGAAGATACGCAGAATGTTATATAGACTAGGGCAACTCTCCTTGGATCTTTCCTTTCTGAAGGGGACAAAAATCGCTGTTTTAAGGCTTACTTCAAGAAGAAAGATACTCCTTATTGTGGTGATAAGCAAGCTATGTCCTTGATGTTTTGCGTTCAATGCAGATGAGGGGGAAATCTTTTTGGCCCTTAAGGCCCAAGTTTTGGCACTAGGGGCTACATTTTTCCTAGGATATCTTTGCAAATATTTAATTTCTTTTCAGCAAAACAGATGTTTTTTTTTCTATCCCCTCTGATTTAGAAAAATTCCTATTACATAAAGAGAAAGATTATAAAGGATGGTCACATACATTTTTGTTTGGTGTTTCCAGCTATGGGGGTGTTAGAGAGATGGGGCTGTGGATAGTTGGGGGGAGGGGGATTCATCTGCTAGTTTTCCTTTCCTCAGTTTCCAGTTATTGTGCTCCTCATGATGTGGACTGATGTCCTGTATACTTTATTATTTGATGTATCATTTGTTGGCATTTTTTGGGTTTCCTACTGCTTTTGTGTTGAATGTAATTTTAAAAATCCTAGAAATTTAAAAAGGTGATATTCAGCCACTAAACGGGCAAGTTAGCTGTCTAGTTTAGGCCTGGCAAATAGCAGGCGTAAATCTAAGTGGATAGTACCAATGTGCTAACCACCTAATATACCATTCTTCATTGTCCCAGACGTACCCATGACAACAAATTCTTACTTCCCTCGGCTTCTTATGCTCACCACGAATCTACTCCTTCTCGTTATTTTACTGCCCCGTCCCTTTGGGATGGTTTGCCTCAGAGTTTGAAAGCTGAACTGTCATATCTCAAATTTACCTCATAAATTTAAATAAAAGACTTCAGCAAATCTAAACACATTGCAAACATTTTAAACACAGCCAGCGAGTGAGAGCCTCAGAATAAACTCACTGATAAAACCAAATCAGGAGTTATAATAGCATCAACGGTTCTCACTCGCTATACACCCCCATCCAGATTCACGATATTATATTCCATACACAATTTTCCATTAAACACACTTAAAAGTTTAGAGATGGTGTTAAAGTGTGTTTAATGGAAAATTGTGTATGGAATATAATATCGTGAATCTGGATGGGGGTGTATAGCGAGTGAGAACCGTTGATGCTATTATAACTCCTGATTTGGTTTTATCAGTGAGTTTATTCTGAGGCTCTCACTCGCTGGCTGTGTTTAAAATGTTTGCAATGTGTTTAGATTTGCTGAAGTCTTTTATTTAAATTTATGAGGTATCATTTGTAGGCTTCGATAAAGGCTTTATAGTTTTATCTCTCAAATTTAAGCAAATGTCTCAAACTCGCCTCTTCACAGTAGCGTTTGGGGGGCACGTAATGGTCCTGGTTCTGGATATGCGCATATGTATTTGTTGTCATACCCTGATGTTTTCCCTCATTGGATTGGACTATCTAATGATTCTTTGCATAGTTTTCATGATTACCTTTGACTACAATTTGTAATCAGTCATCTCATCTAGCGATCCATCTATAATAGTCCTACCCAGTTTTCCATTTTATAAAGGTTTTAACTTAATACATATTTTATTTATATCCAATACCCTTTTGGTCCCTGGTATACCATATTCTGACCCTTGTCTATCCATTTGCATAATGATGTTAGCATTTTTAGTTACATTATTTTAAATTGACTATTTTTATAATTTATAATTTATAATTTAACGTGATGATCTTATCAGTAGTTATTACATGTATTTTATCTTCAATTATGGTCACTCTGTTATTTGGTTACATCATCGTGCTGTTATATTTAACCCTATGCTGCCACTTTACATTTTAGATGTCTTTATAATGTGCTATAAACTGTGTACGTCTGTGTTTATGTTTATATTTATTACACTGTTTTACCTTCTTAGTTAAGTGCAGCCTTATTTATATATTTTTCTTGCATAGTTATCTTATATTCATCATTTTTATGTTTTATTGTTTTAGCTATACATATGTATATTTATTCTGGATTTATACGTATATTTATATATTTAGTTACAATTTATGCACTTTTTTAATGAGACAGTTCATGATATATTATTTGTTCACACTATTTCTATGAGTTAACATTAATTAGTTTGTTCTATTGTCGTTGCTCTATGTTGGTTTTTAGACCCATTTGGTCTCTCAGCCCTGCTTTTTATCTTTTTATATTTTCACATTGACTTATTATTTGTTTTTGTCATTAGATCCGTTCATGTTTTATGTCATGCCGGTGCTTTCATATGTACTGTTTAATATGTTTTTAATGTTTTTTAATATATTTTTACTTTGTTTTTATTTAATTTATGATGTCTATGTTTTATTATCTTTTACTAGTGATACTCCCCCTGAGGAAGGCATTGCCGAAACGCGTTGGGGTTCCTTTTTGAATAATAAAGACCCTTCTGTTCTTCCAACAACTCCTGCTTTTTGTGTTTGTATGCGCACAGCCTGTGCCATTTCTCTCTTGCTTTCTTCTTTTTTTCTTCTGTTTCTTTTCCCTAACTATCCCATCTTCAATCCTATAGTTCCTTTCACCTTTTATTTGAATTAAAATTTGTAAACTGCCTGGCAATTGGACAGAGTGGTATATTAAGGTGGTATATTAAACCATAAAACATATATTCAGCACTGCTAATTATACACATAGCAGAAGCCAGGAGCTGCTATAATGGTGTTGAACACCTCATCTCATAGCACAAATATAGAAAACAGAACAGAAAATGAGAGCAGATAAGGACCACAAGGCCTATCCAGTCTGTCCGTGCATGGGAACTATTAAACTCTATAATCCCTTCCTCCACTTCAGAGATACAAAGTATTTGTCCCATGCTTTCTTGAATTCAGATACAGTTCTGGTCTCCCATGCCCTTTGGAAAGCTGTTCCACACATCCACCTCCCTTTCCATAAAGAAATGTTTCCTAAGATTACTTCCGAGTCTATCCCCTTTCACCTTCATCTTATGACCCCTCGTTCCCAAGCTTCCTTTGAACTGGAAGAGGGTGAAGGGGAGGAATATGTAGAAGCTGATGAGGATAAAGTGGAATTGCTTAACTCCTCCTCATACGCTCTATCAACAAACCTAGAGAACTCTTTGAAATTGTCTAATCACTCACCAAAGACCCATCTCAATCAAACCGGGACCACACTCCTTAATCCACAAGATATGGCTTCATACCTACTAGCCAAAAGCAAACCTACACCATCCACCAGCTTCCACATCCCAATTTCAAACAAGGAAACTACTCAAGACTACCACTGGACTACCTTCACCACTCTCTCACATGAGGAGCTCAGCAAAATCACAGCAACCTCAGCACCACAACCTCTTCACTCAACCCATGTCCAGTCTACTGGCTGAAAGTCACAAAGGACCAATTCCTACCATTCAGATCTGACAATGTCCACTCCTCCTTCCCTCAAGCAAGCATCAGACTGCTCCTGAAAAAAACCTGGAGCCACACTCTTCATCCTCCTACAGACCCATAACCAGTATATCCATCTCCAAAATCATTGAAAAATACATACAAACAACTCCAAGATCACATAGACCATCATGCACTTTTAAATGCACAGCAACATGGATTCATACTCAGTCACAGCATGAAAACCCTTATAGCCTCCCTCTTAAACTCACTTATCACAGGCATCGAATCACTCACTCAAGGCTTCCTCCTGCTCTTTCTGGACATCTCTGCCGCTTTTGACACCATATCCCACCAGCTACTCCTTAACAAGCTCCACTGGAGTCTGTGGCACCCCTCTCAAATGGTTCCATTCCTATCTCACCAACCAAAATCAGGATATAAGGATTCAAATACACACCTCAACTTCTTTCACCTTTAACCAGGGTGTACTGCAGGGATCAGTTCTCTCCTCTCTACTGTTAATATATACATTTGACCTCTATGTGATATCCTCCAACAATTCTCAGTCCAGTTTCTGATATACGCTGACTATATAATGATTATTACACCATTCTCAACTTCCACTCCAGATTATTCCATGCTCTCAAGTTGCCTCACTGAAACCATCAACCTGCTCCACCATTATAATCTATCCATTAATCTCAGTAAAACAGAGCTCCTCCACATAACAAAAGGACCCCAACTTCACCCTCCCCCCTGCTTCTGTCAAACTTGGCAACACTGAGATCCGAGTCAGCTCCCACATAAAGTACCTCAGAATCATACTCAATCAACAACTGATCTTCAAGAACAAATTCACAGCATCACCAAAGTATACTATAAGCTACAAACCCTAAGCCCCTTCCTATCTACTGATACATTCCATACAGTCTGCCAAGCCACCATCACTCCTCTATCCGATTACTATAATTCCATTTAATCAAGGACTACCCAAGTACACAATCCATCCATTGCAACTCGCCCAAAACACCGTTGCTAGAACCATCTTCCAAGTCTCACATCACCCCCATCCTCAAACACCTCCATTGGCTCCCCATCAACTCAAGAATACAATACAAGGTTCTAACCCTCATCCACAAAATTCTGGATGGGAAAATCAGCAGAGCAACTACACAACTTAATTCACAACTCAAACTCTAATAAGCCAAGGAGAAAAAGCACCCAGAACCTCCTCAGAATCTCACCACGGACTCACAATTGAAAGTCGGCTACAAGAGCAATAACATCCTCACTGTATGCTTCTGCCTTCTGGAATGCATTACCTCCAGCAAGTCGAACCATCAAAGTCTTCCATGGACTTTTGTAAACAACTCAAGACTCCTCTCTTCCAGAAGCATTTTGGACAACGAGCAACCAGCAATGTAGAATCAGCAGAAACTCATGCCCACAAGCACATCCTCCCCACCCACCCTCATGAAACCCCTGTGACTCCACTCCCCCCACCGTCATGAAACCCCCATGACCCCACTCCACCCACCCTCATGAAACCTCCATGACCCCACTCCACCCACACTTCCTAGCCCGTCATCCCTTTGTATATAGTTTCGTTTGTTCTCAGCTTTAAAAATGCTTATTGTTACTAGTTCACTGAATTACTCTCTATATTCATTATAAAAGTTCTAATGCTGTTCATAACTTGTTCATTGTTTACCACTTTGACTTGTAGAAAAACAGTATATCAAAATGTGTTAAATAAATATTTATATTCTGTGTTCACAAATGAAGGGCCAGGAACAGGACCTCAGGAAACATCCACAAAATAGGAACGTTAGTGAAGGGGATCTTGAACAATTTTCAGAAGACCGTATTTGTGAGGAACTAGCTAAACTATGGAGCTGGATGGGATATTGAAGGAACATGGGGCAGTTCTAGCGGCTCCACTGTCTAACCTTTTCAATGCTTCTTTAGAGGTGGGAGTTGTCCCAGAGGACTGGAGAAAGGTACATGTGGTCCCTTAACACAAAAGCTGAAGAAAGAATGGAGGTTGAGAACTACAGGCTGGTTAGTCTGACCTCAGTAGTGAGTAAATTAATGGAAATGCTGCTAAAACAGAGGACAGTGAGGTTTCTGGAGTCCAATGCATTGCAGGATCTGAGGCAGTGTGGGTTTACTAGTGGTAGGTCTTGTCAGACAAATCTGATTGATTTCTTTGACTGGGTGACCAGAGAGCTGGACCAAGGGAGAGCTCTAGATGTGGTGTACTTAGATTTCAGTAAAGCCATTGACACCGTTTTGCACAGGCGACTTATAAATAAATTGAGCACCCTAGGGTTGGACACTAAAAGTGACTGACTGGGATAGAAATTGTTTGAGTGAGAGGCAAAGTTAAATGGAGCTCACTCTGAGGAGAAGGATGTTACCAGTGGTGTGCCACAAGGTTCTGTCCTTGGTCCAATTCTTTTTTTTTTATAACTTTATCTTTATTAATTTTTTGTTTTAAGCCAACAATACAAAACACGAAATATGGCATAACACTGGGTAGGTATACAAAGTGAACCCTCCACCCCGCCCCCCCCCACTATGTATCAATGATTGCGACATACAATAATATATGCAATGTATCACCCCCCATCTACCCCCCCCTTCTACCAAAATCAACATTTACCAACTATAAGTACCCTCGTTCCCCATTCCCACCCCCTCCCCCCTTCCCAGTTTAAAGTACTAGCACTTCCCTGAAGCTGCAAAATAAGCTATTAGTGGTTGCCATTGACGCTCAAACCGCTCCCCCTGATTTCTCCGGAGGGCAGTCAAACGTTCCATATGTATAACATTCTGTAATCGGATAGTCCAATGGTGTAGATCGAGCGCTCCCCCCTGTCTCCACCTCCATGCGATTTCACACCTGGCCGCCACTATGCAGGTCCGCATAGGTCGGGACCATTGATAGGACAGATTAGCAGGCCAGACTCCCAGAAGAAAGAGAGAGGGGCAGAGCTCCAGCCGCACCCCAAAGATAAGGGCCTTCTGATCCCTAACCCCCGTCCAGTAAGAGCAAATCTGGGGGCATTCCCACCACATATGAAAGTATGTACCCCTAGTCCCACAGCCCCTCCAACAGAGGTCTGACACCGCAGGAAACATCTTATGATATCTTTCAGGAGTATAATACCACCGCATTAAAATTTTATATGTATTCTCTTGAATTAAGGTGCAAATAGAGGATCGGGCTGCTGCTTTATAAATGGCCTTCCATCCGTCATCATCCCAATGTAGCCCCAGATCTTTTTCCCATTCCACCATGTATTTTAGTCGGGATTCCCCCTCCAGGGCCCTCCGCAAGCCAAGGTAATGCAAGCGAATCAACCCTCTAGAGGAATGGTGACCTACCCACAAAGCCTCGAGGTCATTAAGACCCTCATCAATACGATCCCGAATTACTTTTTGACGCAGGTAATGCGTAACCTGCAAATAAGCGAAAAAATCTCGTTTATCTAAATGAAATTCTGCTTTCAATTGATCAAAGGACTTGACCTCGTCATCAATCTCAAAAAAACTGAAGCAATGTTTGTAACAAGATCACCTGAAGCCAAAGATACCTATCCAACAGAAATATCAATTAATAACACAACTATACCTGTTAAACAAGAGGTAAAATACCTAGGTGTAATAATCGATCAAACACTCACCATGCTACCACACATAAAGCAAACAGTAAAAACCATATTCTACAAACTCAAAACAATTCAACACTTAAGGCCTCTTCTTGACACGCATGACTTTAGATCAGTTGTTAGTACACTCATCACCCCGCACTTCGACTACTGTAACAGTATCCTAATCGGCCTCCCACAAAAAAATATCTACCTATTACAAAGAGCCCAGAACATTTGCGCAAAAGCCCACCTAGCAGACCATGTAACCCCTATACTGCTAGAACTACACTGGCTCCCTATAATTAGCCGATACAAATACAAAATTATACTAACAACCTTCAAGCTCCTAAATGATATCGCCCCTTCACAACTATCCACACTACTTCATGTCCCAATTGATTCAAGAGCCCGCAGACTAAACGCAACCCACTCACTGGAATTACCAAAAACATTCACAAAGACTAAAAAATCCACCAGTGCCAGAGCCTTTACATACACTGCTCCAATGCTTTGGAATGATCTCCCAATAAACATCCGTATCATAAAAGACCTCTCCTAATTTAGGAAAGAACTCAAGACATACCTATTCTCCGAACACTTTGAAATCCCCTACCCTCCAAGTCCAACCACACAGCGTCCTCAGACACACAAACAAAAAGCCCGCAAAAACACAATCAATTGAACACACACAGCTCTTCCCAGACAGCTCTCACATAGACACAGCAAAAAACCCACGAAAAAATGGAAATAAATTCCACCACACACACACACACACACACACACACACCTAAAAAGACGATTATTATGCTCTACACTATAACGCATTGTATCCTAACCTTTTTGTAAATAACTTCTGTAAATAGCAATGGCAGTTTGTTGCCTAATTTCCCTGTAAAAAGTTAGAAACTTCTGACCAACATAACGATACAGAAGTATACAAAAGTTAACACCTTGTAAATAGTTGAAACAGTATAATGTCCAGTTATATGTAAAAAGTTAAAACAATTTTTGTTCAATGTAATGCTATATGAATCGTATACAAAACTGTTAAATTGTTCCATGTAAACCGCCCCTGATCTCTGGAAGGGGCGGTATAGAAGAAATAGATAAATAAATAAAATAAATAAATCATCTAGGAAATGCACAAATTGGAGCAGGCCCCGATCCTCCCAAATCTGAAAGACCCTTTCCTTGCCCGGCTCGAAGGCTGGAGTGGCTCGTATCGGTGAAAGCAAAGACGTCCCCAAATTAGCATTTATTCTGCGCCACCCCCTACCCCACTCTCCCAAAAGGTGACGGATAAAGGGATTACAAGTCCATTCCCCCTGTAGAGTGCCCCTCTGTAACCAGGGTAACCAATGTAGTTTATAATGAGGTATGGCGTGCTGTTCGACCATAAGAAACCCTTTCGACTGTACGGGTTCTCGCCATTCCATCACCTGCCGCATTTGCGCGGCTAGGTAATAATCTGCAATCACCGGCATTCCCAACCCCCATTTCCTCTGGGCCCTGTACATAACGTTCCGTGCAATGCGTGGAGGCCTATGTCGCCACACAAACAAAAACAGCTTCCGTTGAAGCTTGCAGAGAACTTTTTGGGGGACTTTAATAGGTAGGACTTGGAAAAGATACAGCAGTTGAGGTAAGACCATCATCTTAATTGTCGCTATCCGGCCCAGCCAAGATATACCCTCCTGGTTCCATTTCTCCAAGTCTCGGCTTATCCGTTGCAACAACCCAGGGTAGTTAGCTCCATACAACTGATCCAAATTGCGTGTGATATATACCCCTAAGTATTTGATCTTACTGACCGCCCAGCAAAAGGGAAAGCACTCCTGTAAATGCGCTGTTAATGCGCCAGACAGGTTAACACTCAAAGCTTCAGTTTTATCCCAGTTGATCTTGAACCCGGCGACCGCCCCAAAGCGTTTCAACTCCAGCATATAAGTGGGCAATGCTAGCAACGGGCGTGTGATGAAGAGCAAGAGATCATCAGCGAACATCGCCAGTTTATGAACTGTCGATCCTATGGTTACACCCATAGCATCCACATTTTGCCGTAGGTGCTGAGCCAAAGGCTCCATCGTCAAAGCAAACAACAGAGGGGAGAGTGGACACCCCTGCCTCGTGCCCCTCCCCAGGGAGAAAAACTCGGAATGCCTACCATTAATTTTTACCGTGGCGACCGGATGGGCGTATAACGCCCTTATCCATGACATCATATTGGGGCCGATCCCCACTGCGCTTAGTACCTCAAACATAAACCCCCATTCTACTCTATCGAATGCTATTTCGGCATCTACTGCCAAGATAAGGAGTTCCTGTTTCTGATGTTGAGCAGCCCACATCACCTGAATTGCTCTTCGGATGTTGTCGCCCGTGTTTCTGCCTTGAATAAAACCCGTCTGATCCGAGTGAATAAGTTTGGGCAGTATGCGCCCCAAACAATTAGCTAAGATCTTCGCCAATATCTTCCCGTCGATGTTCAAGAGAGAAATGGGTCGATAAGAGCTACAAATGGTAGGATCTCGGCCTGGCTTTGCTAGCACCGTAATCCCCGCCTGACTCATTGACGGAGGTAATTGCTGTCCCTGTAGGACAGCGTTAAATAAACGGTGCAACAAGGGAGCTAACGTTGTCCGGAATTTCTTGTAAAACAACGTTGGAAAGCCATCTAATCCCGGGGATTTGTTCAGAGGTAAGCCCTTGATTACCTGGGAAATTTCCTCCAGAGTAACCTCCTGATTCAAAAGCTCACGATCCAAATCGGAGATGACGGGGAGACCACCCCCATCCTGAACATATTTGAGCGCCTCCTTTGGATCCCCTACAATCTCACTGGTATATAGAGTTTCATAATATTGTCGAAATTGTTCTCGAATATCCTTAGGGCAAAAAAAAAGCCTATCACCCGGCCCCTTGACCTTCAAAATGGTAGAGCGCCGATCCCTATCCTGCTGCTTTTTTGCCAAAAGTCGACCCGCTTTGTTATGAAATTCATAATAATACTGATTAATACGACGAAGCTGGAAATTGATTGTCTCCAGCTGTAAGGAGGTTAATTCTGCTCGTGCAGTCGCCAATTGCGCTTGTGTACGAGCTTCCCCCCCCCTGTTTATGTCGTTGCTCCAACTCGTTGACCCTTTGAAGCAACTGAGCCACTTTTTCCCCCCTAGCTTTCTTTTTACGGGCAGCTCCTTGTATCAGTACACCACGTAGGACCGCCTTCAAGGCATCCCACTGGATCCCCAAGGAAACATCCCCCGTATCATTCACTGCGCAATAGTTTCTGATTTCATCAGTGACCCTAGCTATCACTGCAGGATCCTGCAAAAGGCTTTCGTTAAGGCGCCAGAAGGACCTGCCACTCATGTCCCTCTCCCCGCCAAACTTTACCCAAATCGGGCTATGATCCGTCCAGGACATGGGTTCAATACCGGCTTTCAAAAGTTTTGGGAACCATGTAGCGTCCCCCAGAAAAAAGTCTATTCTACTATAGCTATGTGGAGGAGTGGCCTAGTGGTTGGGGCAAGGTACTTCGGGCCGGAAGGTCGGGGGTTCAAATCCCACTAGAGGACAGCAAACTTGGGCCGGAAGGACTGGGGTTTCTAGTCCCACAGGTGCTCCTTGTGGTCTTGGGCAAGCCACTTAACCCTCCATAGCCCATGTTCCCTGTAAAATAGTTCTCTGTGTGCTGTGCTTTCCTGTCTAATCAATGTGTTTATACCTCAAAAATTTCCTGTCATGATTTGACAATTTCCAATCTGTAATCAAACCGCTGCTGATCACTGGAAGTAGCGGTATACAAATGTATACTAAATAAATAAATAAATAAAAATAGCTATGGTGTACCTGAGAATAATGCGTAAAATCGAGCCCCTGCGGGTTCACCTGTCGCCAGAGGTCCCACAGCCCATAACTCTGCATTAAACACCTTAGTTGAATTCGCCCTTTAGTGTCCCCTCTGGTACCTCCTAAAGACCTATCCCTCCATGGGTTCAGCACCTCATTAAAATCCCCCCCCCCCCCATCAATAAGGCCCCATGCACTTTATCTGAAAGCCAGCTTGACAGCGTGCTCCAAAAATCCGTATATGGATCATTGGGACCATAGACATTCAGAAAAGTAACCTCCTGACCCTGCAACGCACCCCAGATTAACAAAACTCGCCCTTTAATGCCTTTAATTACCCCCCCCCCCAACTGAAAGGAGACGTCTTTGTGGACCAGAATAGCCACTCCAGCCTTTTTATGTGAACCTTCCGCGTTAAACCAAATATCGTTATATGCCCCATGGCGCAACAGATGCTCATCTTTCAGCAGTAAATGTGTTTCTTGTACAAACATTACTTGCCAGCGGTGCAGCTTAGCCTCCCGAAATAATGCTTTCCACTTTTGGGGAGTGTTAAGACCTCTAACATTGATAGATCCCACCTTAAGACCCGCCATCCAGTAGCTGCAGCCACATTATCCCTGGCAACTCCAGTGTATATGCAAGCTTGAGCCCACCCTCCCACTCCCTAGCCCCCCACCCCCGCCCACCCCCTCCCTTCCCCCCCCTACCCCCTGCTGTGGACCCCCCCCTTTTCCCAACCCCCTACCCTCCATGCCTCTCTCCACAGGCCCAATGCCTGTGTCGCCTCACCGGAGGAAGAAACGTACCTTCCGAGACTTTTTTATTGTGCCATAATATAAAGCCCCCCCCCCTGCCTTTATATAGCAGAAAAATTACTCATTATCTGTCCATGCCATACCCTGAACCGTTCACCCGCCTGCCGACTGTTAAGAAACCGCACAGTGGCTTCAATATAAAAATAACACCCCCCCCCCAGGGATCCCCCTGCCTATGAGAACATGTACAACGAGAAAACATGGCCCCGCCTGCATAAAAGGGGTGAGAAAGAAAGAAACGAAGGAGAATAAGGAGCAGTGAGACAGACAGAGCAGCATAATCATGTCTAATGCGGCACCCCACATCCAAAATCTAAACTGCAAGCCCCCCAGAAACAGCATGAATAAATCTAACATAACTCAAAACAGATATCATCAAACATCATCAAACCAGTGTAGGCCAGGTTCCGATCGGGGAGTCAGAAGGAGGCCACTAGACAGGCCCCCCTCCGCCCCTCTCGGCCAAGGCCCCTGCCATACATCCACTCCACAGCAGTCCATTCATACAGTTCATAAATAAAGTGCTGCTAACCAGTCGAGTCCGGGGGAGATTCACTGCATTAAAGAAAAATCTTTGTGCAGCCTTCCCGGTTCACCTCACTGCCTGAGCCCAAAGGTGCTCCCCAAGGTTGTGCTCCTCGTCGCAGCCTCAAAAGTTCTCTACTCCAAGGTGGCGTCTGGCGGCGTCAGAGGCCCGCCCGGCTCTGAGTCTCCGGTGGGGAGATTATCCCCAGATGTCCGATGAAGGCGATGACCCTTTGTGGGAATCCGCTGCCACTTCAGTTTTTCTAATATAAGAGACTGCTCCCGATTCTGGTCAGGCATGTCAAGAGCTGTGCGGATCCTAGGTAAATTCGGGGCCTTAACATTGTCCAAGCACCGCCAGGCTTCTGATAGAGACTTAGCGCGATGAGTCGTACCGCCGGCATCAAACTGAATGCCAAAGGGAAAAAGCCATTTATATTTAATGCTTTCGCGCCTCAAGTACTCTGTAACAGGCCGCATCTGCTTACGACGTTGCAAAGTCTGCGGTACTAAGTCCTGGAAGACCTCAATCACTGAGCCCTGCCATTGCAGCCTACCCTTCTTAGCCGCCGCTCGCATGATCGCTTCTTTTTGTGGGAAGCTAGTTAGGCAGGCAATAAGATCCCGTGGTCGGTTCCCCGGAGGAGATCTGAGGGCTCTATGTGCCCGTTCAATACTGATCCCAGTTTTTAGGCCCGACATGGCCTGATCCTCTCCATTCAGCAGGGCCTCGCAGATTTCTCGCACCACACTGACCGCCTGTTTGTAGCGATCCTCCTCGGGGACCCCGCGGATGCGGATATTGCAGCGTCTAGACCTATTTTCAAGGTCTTCAATTTTCCCCCGCAACTCCTCCGTAGCCTCTTGCCAGCGGCTGGTCATGGAGCGCACCGTCTGAGCGGCTGCAGCCATTTCGTCCACGTGCTCCTCGAGGACTTCAACGCGGTGTCCCATAGCCTGTAGATCCTGGCGAAATTCCGCAAAGAGTTCCTTCACTTCGCGTTTGACACCCAGAACTTCTGTTTTAATTTCATGGCACCAGCGCCGAAGATCCCCTTTAGTGCAGGTCTCGTCTGCATTTTCGAGCTCGTCCTCGGTTTCAGTTTTGTCTTTCTCGGCCCTATCCTTCTGAGAACGGAGGGGAGCATAGCTAGAGCGGTACTTATCCAGCTTTTTTTTGGTCGACATCATGTACCCCGACCCTTCAACTCCAAAATACTCTCTTTCCCGAGGGTGAGGGGGCCCGATGCTAGAGATTATTGCTCTATTTCTTCATATCTCGGAGGGAGCTTCTGTATCAGACCACCATCCCGGTCGGTGACGTCACTTCCTCTCGGTCCAATTCTTTTTAACAGTTCTGTAAATGATATTTGAGAAGGGCTGTTGGGTAAGGTCTGCTTCTTTGTGGATGATACTAAAATTTGCAATAAAGTAGATATCCAGGCAGAAGTAGATAACATGAGGAAAGATCTAGCTAAGCTTGAAGAATGGTTAAGAATATGGTAGCTGAGATTTAATGCTAAAAAATGCAGGGTCATGCATTTGGGCTGCAAAAATCCAATGGAGTGGTACAGTGTAGGAGGTGAAGTACTTCTGTCCATGAAAAAGAGCGGGACCTAAGCGAAATTGTTTCTAATGATCTTAAGGTGGCTAAACAGGTAGAAAAAGCAACTGCGAAAGCCAGAAGGATGCTTGGGTGCATATGGAGAGTAATGGCCAGCAGGAAGGTAGTGATAGTGTCTCTGTATAAAAGTCTGTCTTCGGCGAGACCTCATTTGGAGTATTATGTGCAATTCTGGAGACTGCATCTTCAAAAGGATATAAAACAGGATAGAGTTAGTGCAGAGACTGGCTATCAAAATGGCCAGTGGTCTTCATTTTAAACCATATAGGGACAGACTTAAAGATCTCAGTACATATACTTTAGAGGAAAGGCAGGATAGAGGAGATATGATAGAGACATTTAAATACCCCTGTTGCATAAATGCACAGGAGAGCCTCTTTCAGCTGAAATAAAGCTCTGCAATGAGGAGACACAGGATGAGAGTAAAAGGGGATAGACTCAGGAGTAATATGTGGAAATATTTCTTTACGGAAAGAGTGGTAGATGTGTGGAATAGTCTTCCAGTGGAGACAGTAGAGACTAGGACAGTATCTGAATTCAAGAAGGCATGAGATAAACAGAGAATATTTCTAAAGGAAAAAAAGGGTCTCTAGTAGTTGATATGGAAGGGCAGACTAGATAGAAAAAGACCATATGGCCTGCCGTCATGTTTCTATGTCAGGGCTGGTGCAAGATTTTGATTATTAAACTCATTGTAATCGTCTCCCAGAACAATCCTATGAAAATGCATATCTGGACATCACACTTTTAAATATTAAACTTTGTTTTGTAAATGTATACATAATGAGGGAGATTTCAAAAAGTTACTTACAAGGTTAAGCAGACTATTTGCATATTGGCCATTCTTCCTGAAGGTAAGAGACTGCACTGATGACTATTTAAGTCGGTGGGCTACCAGGAACCATTGCTTTGCTTTCACTGTAGCTGCTCTATACTGCCCCCCCCAGTTGAAACAGCTGCCCAAGGCAACCACCTATAGGCTGATGCAGAAAATCAGCACTAGACACGTGCAGTATTGCCTCCATACATTGTCTACATAGTGCCCCAAAAACTCACGACTCTAGTGTGCGCATGCAGAAAGGGGCAAGTACGCAAAACGAAGGACGCGTAAAACCGAGCGTATGCAAACGAGACACATGTAAAACCCCGGCACAAAAGAAAATACAGGTTTAAAACCTCGGTGTTAACCAGCAAAGTAACGCCTGCGCAAACAATAGGCACGCAAGAAGAGGTCATCTGAGCATGCCCACTGAATTCAGATGCTTACATGTCCAGCACCTCTAGGTTCCGTGTGCATATAAAGGTGCATGGATGAGTGATGGGGGGGGGGGGGCCAGAATACACACAGCATGAAAACATATAATTTTCAAAATGCAGCAGCAAAAGATGATTATAGGAGATATGTATTAGGAAAGAACTGTTCCATTTCTATACCTCGATTAGAATGGATTGAGGCAGGTAACTCTAGAAGCATTCAGAAGGTGGCAAGCAAACAAATTTATCAATGGTTTCCAATAAAATTTCTGATTGGATTTAGGGGTGGGGGAGGGTTGTCCTTTGTTAATGTAATTGGGATGTCTCTAACTATTGTTCATAAGGTTTATCTTATACATCCTTTTGCCTGCACCCCCACTGCTGCAGTTTGCCCACTTCTTATCGGATGCCAATGGATGCCTTAGATCTGCTTTTCTGCATTCTCGGACATTCTGCCTCTATGATAAAAAAAAAACAATGAAAACCATAAAAATGTTTTGAACTAAAAGCTTGACTCTAAACTCCTTAACTCACTTCATGTTTAGACAGAGAGTACGGGGGAGCATTTGCTTGGATTGTTCGCTTTGTATAAGGCTGAAAACTCGCCTCTCTGAGGCCGCTTTTGGATCCTGATCTGCTTAGTCTTCTATGCGTTTCCTTACCATTTCCCTAGATGTATCCTTGTCCTCAGCTGTTGTGTTGTCTGTCTTGACTAGATTGTAAGCTCTGATGAGCAGGGAACATCTTTTAATGTGTCTGTACAATGCTGCATACGCCTTGTAGCACTATAAAATTATTATCAGTGGTAGCAGTAGTAATGACTGTATACTGACATCTGGGACCTTATTTTGTTCAAGGGTATCCTTATTGTTTCTTCCATGTGTTTACTAAAATTAATAAAAAAGTTATTAGATGAATCAAACTTTTATGTCCATCTGCCCCTGAAAAGCTTGGAATGAGTGTACTTGGCTGCTATAGTAAACTGATACAAGCCCACTCACAACTTTATATCCCATATAGTGCTATACCCCACAGAGCAGTTTACATCAAGTCATGGCTAAGAAAAGAAATTAAAAGAAAGGCAGATTGAAAAAAATAAAAAGGAGAGTCCAGACATGTCTTCCATCTCACTGCGACCCACACCAGGCCAGTCACACCCCCCGCCATACTAGAAGCAAAAACAGAGGTCAGTAACAGCCTGATGGCACCCAGCCCAATCAACAGCATTCTCACCCAAAAGCATTTATTAAAGAACAAGTGGGCATAACAAGAAACGCAAGAGTCATGAAAAGGAGTCCTACATGGGTGCAGCCTATTGCTCCGATCATGTTTGGTAGTCCAGCAATGTTAAAGTCACCCTTCAGCATCTGTCTTTCTGCCTGCTGCTCTGGGTACCGGATTTGCTCCCCAATGCGATTTTTCAAAGCCTGCTTGAAATGCCTTGAAAATGATGACTGGTCCTTTTCCGCAGGCCATCCAGACAACACTTTGGAATGATCCAGTGCCCAAAAAATGTTAGGTGGCAAGTAACTTTGCCAGTCCTGATATGACATGCCCACGAGTTTGCGACTGGATCAATATCACCTTTAATGTCCTCATACAAGGAAAAGATGGCTTGTCTGCATAAAAACGGTAGTTACACACAACATACCTGTCTGGGAGTCCATCTAGTACTGCCCGGTTTCTGAATAGGCTTCGTCTGTAGGGGGTTCATGAGGGATGCAACATGTACCTCCTCATGCTCCTCTCTTGAGTCTCCGTTGTTCTCCCTTTGGCTGGCTCTTGCAAGCAGCAGAGCAACGAGAGGATAAGCAGTAAGAGACATCTTCTTGAACACCAAAGTTTTATACGCTGATGAATACAAGATTACTGTTCAAGCCGACCACACCAATGGTAGCAGTTCATAGCACGTTGAAAAGAGTGTGTCTCGAGATGTGCTAGAGATTAATATCACCTCCTGTCTAGGCATAGAAATTTCTCCAGGAACAAGCAGGAAGTCAGTCCTCACATATGGGGTGACGTCGGCACTGACAGAGCTCTCGCGGAAGCATCCCCCAGCTTTCAAAGAAAGCCTTTGGGAGATGCTACCACGCATGTGTGATCCCCTTCCGGCCCAAGGGTGTGATCTTGCTCAGTCTCCTTTTTCCCCACGGAGCCCTTCAGCCTCTCTACCCCAAGGGGGTCAGCAGCCCATAGGACATCTGATCCACTATGCCCAAAAGGTGGCTAACCATCACCACTGACTCCTGGGCTCTTCAAGTGGTCAAGAAGAGTTATCTCCTCCATCTGACTCAGACACCTCCCTTATTTTCCGGGACAGCCCCTCAGGTCTCCCCTTCACTGGGACCTTCTACTGAAGGAGCTTGCAGGTCTTCGAGGACAATGCAGTGGAACCAGTGCCCCACCATCTCAAGGGCAAGGGATTCTACTCCAGGTACTTTGCCAAAAAGGACAGGGGGCCTAAGGCCCAATCTCAACTTGCGCAACCTCAGCAAGTTCTCTCTTGGAACGTTGCTGCCTTACCTCCATCTGGGAGACTGGCTATGCTCCTTGGATCTGAAGGATGCTTATACCCACATCCTCATTCACCCCAACCACAGGCAATACCTGTGGTTCATGGTGGGCAGCAGTCACTACCAACACAGGGTGCTCCTTTTGGCTTGGCCTCCGCCCCAAGGGTCTTCACAAAATGCCTGGCAGTCATAGCCACCTTCCTCCTTCTCCAGAGGGTCTTTGTCTTCCCCTACCTGGATGACTGGCTCATAAAGGGACACTCACAAGCAGTTTGGGTCTTGTTGTGGAGTAATAAATTACTATGAAAATTAAAGAAAATTACTCCAATGAAACAACCTTATAGCAGAAAGACTCGGAGGGTTCACACTTGTTATTTTGAATCTTTTGCACGGAAGTTGTCTCAGACTTCACGGCTATACAATTTACTTCAAACGTTCAGATAACTGAAATGATTTTTTTAGATCTATTGATAAAAAAATCTCCACAAGGTTGGCAAACCTCACTTCATCGAAAACCTACAGCAAGGAACACGCTACTTCATTATCGAAGTGCTCATCCACTTAGACTGAAAGAAGGCCTACCATATTCCCAGTTTTTGAGATGTCGCAGGAACTGTTCTGAAATTACAGATTTCAAGCAAAAAGCAAAAAGTTTGGCAAAACATTTTCGAGTACGGGGCTATCCATCAGGAGTAATATCACGAGCTTATCATCGGGCGCTTTTTAATGACCGGGCGGCACTGTTAGAAACAACAGCCCCGAGGAAAGAAATGGATCCTGACACTATTAATTTCATCACTCAATATACTCCCTATAGCTTTAAGATTAAGAAGATCATAGGCCGTCATTTGAAAGTGTTACACACGTTACCTAGCTTAGCTCAGAAGACAGTTCGATGTGTATGGCGCCGAAATAGAAACTTAAAAGAGAAAGTGAGTCCGGCAGTTTTACGCCCGATATTGCCTGATACAGAGAAGATTTTAGGACATTACAAATGCGGTAACTGTTCTATTTGTAAAATAACATTAGAAGTACAAGATTTTGTTCACCATCAACAAAAATATGTCCTACGACAACATACTGACTAACTCCCAGAACGTAGTCTATGCCATAATCTGCCCATGTGACCTGTATTATATAGGTCAAACCAGTAGGGTTTTTAAGATCCGGATGTCAGAGCATAAGAGCCGCTTAAAACATAATATCCTGCAGGCCCCGATAGTTTCTCATTGCCAAACGTTGCAACATAGTTTCGAGCAGCTAAGATGTTTCTGTATTGAACAAGTTTCAATTCCTCAACATGGAAAGTCTTTAGCCAAAACTTTACTTTTTCATGAACAGCGCTGGATTTTCCAGCTACAGACTCTCATCCCCAATGGGTTAAATCTGGAGATTGATTGGGCAAATTGTAGTTAAACAACGTAGCCAAATGGTTTATTAACAAAAGTAAACAGAAGGAGGCTATGGACCTTGCTGATCTGATAGCTAATAGATCTTTCAGCTGCAGATTTCTATTCCCAATAGGCTGAATCTGGAGACTGATTGGGCTAATTGAGGTCACGAAACATGGCCAATAGTCCACTAGTATAGACTGAGGGAGCCTATGAACCGCGTCGGTTTCAGAGCCAATAGCAGGAAGAAATATAAAGCATGCTGATAGGAAAGTAAGGGTACATGCGCAGAGCATCTCTGGACGGAAAGAAGTTAGAAACAGCCGCAGGCTGCCAAAATGAATTGCAAGTTCTAATGTCCGTTACAGGAAGCTGCCTAGACCACACGTCCTAGCTGGGTATGTTGTAGCTGTATAAGAATGATTGTTTTAAACTTTGGTTTTTAAATTTTTTCTGGAACTTAAGGCAGATAAATAGATGTTTTTGGTTCTTATTTATAGCTAAATCTCTGGACTATATGCACTACTGAAAAATTCCCTGAAGAACCTCATTCATTGAGTGAAACGCTGTTCTCAACGTTGAAAGTGAGGCGTCGGGTGCACAAGATTCAATTGAGAAGATTTACATGAATAAGATTTATTGGAAGACTCCTAAAGTTAAGTACGAGTCCCAAGTGAATTTAAGTGTTTAAGCACGAGTGCAATTACAGTCAATTTTAGACAAATTTGATACACAGGAGGAGAGAGGGTATTTGGACACTTTATATATATAAAAAAAAGCCGGAAAATGTCATTGATGTACTAAGGCTAAGCTGGTGTTTATAAAGAATTCCAGAAAACCCAGTTAACTATAGCCGTGAAGTCTGAGACAACTTCCGTGCAAAAGATTCAAAATAACAAGTGTGAACCCTCCGAGTCTTTCTGCTATAAGGTTGTTTCATTGGAGTAATTTTCTTTAATTTTCATGGCTCATAAAGGGAGGCATGGCCCAAGAGGTGCAGTAGGCAACTGCCCACACAATCCAGGTTCTACAGCACTTGGGGTTTGTCATAAACTACCCCAAATCCCACTTACTCCCGACGCAATGTCTCGAGTTCATAGGAACAAGGCTGGGCACCCTCCAGGCGAAGGCCTTCCTGCCCGGAGACCAAGCTGACCATCTCAGGGCCCTAGCCCAGGACATACAGCACCGTCCCTCAGTGCCTGCTCGACTTCTCCTGCATCTACTCGGGCACATGGCTTCCACGGTCCACGTCACCCCAGATACCCGCCTCCACATGAGAGCCGTGCAGTGGTGCCTGCGGGACCAGTAGACACAGGCCACCAGACGTCTCTGGGATAAGGTCTCAGTAACCCGCCAGATAGCAGACTCCCCTACACCTCGAGGCAGGAATGCCTTTACAAGCCCCGAGCCCCCAGAAAGTCCTCACCACGGAGGCCTCTCTGCTTGGCTGGGGAGCCCACTGGGCAGCTGGTCGCAAAAAAAGAGAGCACCCAACAGATCAATCTTCTGGAACTTCAGGCAATATCCCTAGCCCTCTGGGCCTTCTGTCATTGCCTCCGCCACCAGCCAATGTTGGTCCAGACGGACAACAAAGTGGCGATGTTCTATGTGAACAAACTGGGGGGCACAGAGTCTTGTGTCCTCTGCTGGGAAGCGGTGGCCCTCTGTTCCTACACAGTCCAGCAGGATATCCTTCTGCAAGCAGTATATCTGCCAGGACAGCACAATTCACTGGCTGACAGATTGAGCAGGGTCCTCCAGCCGCACGAGTGGCAGCTGGACCCCCAGTGTGGCCGGCTGGCTCTTACAGCTTTGGAGGGAGCCCGAGATGGACCTGTTCGCCAGCCCGGACAACTACCAGTTGCCCCGCTTCTGCTTCTGGCAGGCCCACACCTCCAGGGTGGCAGTGGACATATTCCTAGTTTCATGGGCGGGCGGCCTCATGTACACCTTTCCACCCACACCGCTCATTGCCAAGACACTGTTCAGGACCCTACGCCACAAGGCTTCGCTCATCCCGATAGCCCCCCGTTGGCCCAGGCAGCCCTGGTTTCTGCTGCTCCTCTGGCTGTCGGTGGAGGAGTTCTCTGGGGCTTCTCTCCCAGGAAGGGGATTCCCTCTTACACCCCAATCTGGGGTCCTTGTTGCTGACAGCATGGCTGCTGAAAGGATGACTCTAGTCCCTTTCAACCTTTCTGTGCAAGTGGAGGAGATCCTGCTAGCCTCTTGTGTCCACTAGGAAGGCATACGCCCTAAAATGGTGCCGGTTTTCGGTGTGGTGTGCAGAGCACAGGGCTGACCCGTTCTCCTGCCCGGTAGGACTGGTCTTCCAGTATCTTCTTCACCTCTCGCAATCTGGGCTCAAATCCTACTCTGTCAGGGTGCACCTTAGTGCCCTGGCAGCACACACCACCCTGTGGATGGCAAACCCCTCTAGGTCCAGCCACTGGTGACCCGCTTCCTAAGGGCCTGTTTTTGTCAAAGCCTCCGGTTCACCCTCTGGCAACCGAGTGGGACCTCAATGTGGTACTGGGGCAGCTCACTCACCCGCCCTTTGAGCCTCTGGCTACCTGCCACCTGCAGTACCTTTCGTGGAAGGTGGCGTTCCTGGTTGCGCTCACCTCTGCTCACAGAGTTAGCAAGCTTCAGGCCCTGGTGGCAGAGGCACCATACACCATGTTCTACAAAAACAGGGCGGTGCTCCGCCCACACCCTAAATTCCTTCTGAAGGTGGTTTTGTCCTTCCACCTCAATCAGGAGGTAGTACTTCCCGAGACCTCATTCCAGTCAGGTGAAGACGGTCCTCTACACCTTGGACTGTAGAAGGACAAAGCACTCAGGGTCACTGCAAGACTGCTCAGCTTTTCGTCTCCTACGACACCAGCAGGCTGGGGGAGGTGGTGACCAAGCGTATACTACCCACCTGGGTGGCGGACTGTATCGCCCTCACCTATGAACAGGTGGGGCTCCTGCTGGAAGGCCAAGTCACAGCCATGGCGGCCTCAGTGGCAAACTTGTGCTCCATCCTGATGGTGAACATTTGCTGGGCTGCCACCTGGTCTTCAGTTTATACCTTCACAGCCCATTACTGCCTGGAGAGGGAGCCCTGACGGGACAGTGCCTTCAGCCAGGCCGTGCTCCATAAATCTGTTCGGAATTTAGGTAACCCCTATCCTCCAGGCTACCAGAGTACTGGTTTTCCATTGGACACAGGGGTCCTACCGTGGTCTGTTGCTATGGACTCAATTACTGCTGCTCATGGCTCCCGTGCAGGGTGACCCTGTTTTTTTCACTATGGGCTTTTGGTAGCCTGTAGCTGGGGAGTCCCATATGTGAGGACTGACTTCCTGCTTGTTCCCGGAGAAAGCGTAGTTGCTCACCTGTAACAGGTGTTCTCCGGGGACAGCAGGAATCAGTCCTCACAACCCTCCCTCTTCCCCTTGGAGTTGTTCCTTTACCATCTTTTATTTCAAGTTTTGCTGTCTTTTAGCTACGTCATTTGACTGAGCAAGATGGCACCCTTGGGCGGGAAAGGGACCACATATGCATGGTAGCATCTCCCAAAGGCTTTCTTTGAAAGCTGGGGGAATGCTTCCGCGAGGGCTCAGTCAGTGCCGATGTCACCCCATATGCGAGGACTGATTCCTGCTGTCCCCAGAGAACACCTGTTACAGGTGAGTAACTACGCTAATGACTCTCTCAAACTTAATGCCTGATTGGGTAATCTATAACGCATCTCTTGGCATCGGGCACAGACCTCATTAGCATGTTATTTCAGTACACCCAATTCATTTGCATATCATTTTAATATATTCAAATACACACAGTGTTCCATGTGTGCTAATTTTTTACTCACGTGTCATCTCTTTTCTGCATTTGATATATGCGTTTTTTGCATGTAAAAGGTCACATGCAGAAAATGTATCAGCCTGCTAGTTTGCCTACTGGTTGGATTGTCCCTGGTATTTAAATGTATTTAAAAGGTCTCTGTCATATCACCCCTCTCCTGCCTTTCCTTCATAGTATACATATTGAGATCATTAAGCCTATCCTCATATGTCTTATAATTAAGACCGCTAACCATTTTAGTAGCCACTCACTGGACCGACTCCATCCTGTTTATATCAGTTTGAAGAATGCAAGCTCCAGAGTTGTACACAGTACTCCTAATGAGGTCTTACTAGAGACTTATACAGAGGCACTATCACCTCCCTTCTCCTGCTGGCCATTCCTCTCTCTATGCACCCAAGCATCCTTCTGGATTTCAACTTTGACTTTTCTACCTGTTTGGCCACTAAGGTCATCAGAAAAAAAAAAATCACCTCCATATCCCGTTCTTTTGTGGACAGAAGTACGTCATCTTCTCTACTATACCACTCCCTTGAATTTCTGCAGCACAGATGCACGACCCTGTGTTTTTTGGTGTTAAGTCTCAGCTGCCAAATTCTTAACCATTCTTCAAGCTTTGCTAGATCCCATCTCATGTAACTTGTATAGCACTACAAGGCATATGCAGCGCTATACAGATGATCTGTAGTAGTAGTAGTAGTAGTAGTAGCAGCAGCAGCAATAGTACACCTTTTTAGGCATCTATCCAATTGCAGACTTTGGATTGCAAAAAGGTACTCAAGATGGCCGCTACTGCACGAGCTTGCTCATCTTGTACAATTTTCTCTATGCCTAAACGAAAGAGGAAGATTCGGTTGCCACCCCCTGAGGCCCCGACCTTCTGTTCCTGGTCTTATGAACCAGTTTGTGCAGCTCTCTGGGTCAGCAATGGTGGAGATTAGGTTGGACTCAGGAGTGTGGAGGACTCTTCCCTGTCTTCCAATGTTGATACATCTTTGTCTCTGGTCAAACGGACTCCACCCCCATGCCCAGGAGGTACAGTTGTGGAACCATCCAGCCTGGAGCTGCTGGTGTCAAACGATGGTGCGAAGTGCATCTCCATTCGAGGGGGGCTGACGAGTGATCTGCTTGGAGTGACCCCTGGTGCTTCCAGTTTGCACGTAAGGAGAATCAGAGGTGAGAGCGTCTCTGCCTGGCGGCATGGCAGATGCGGGTAAGCAACTATCTCAGACTGTGGCTGCTGGTGCTGTTCTGTGACACTTCTGAGACCTAGAAAGTTTAGACTAGAAACTATATGGAATGCCATTGTGTCGCTTACTGGTGGTCTCTCTAAATAAACTATGGAGTTATCAGGGAAGGTGCAAGTGAATTCCAGGCAGCTTGGATTAATAGCTAATGATGCTGAGACTCTTAAAGTGTCTTCACAAGAATTTTCTCAGAAGATAGCAGATGTGACTGATGTTCATGCTGCACTACTGAAGGATAATATTGCCTTAAAAGTTAAAGTAGAGGCGTTAGAAAATGTATTTCGGGCAGCGAAATATTGCTTAATTAAATTTTCCAAGACAGCTGCAGTGCTACCTCGTGATATGTTTAGACGGTACTTAACTGAAGCTCTTCAGATCTCTCAGGACTTGATTCCTCCTATTTCTAGGATTTAATATTTACCGGTATCTTTCAGCTTTGACCTCTGAACAAGTTATGGATGTTTTGAACGTCTCTCAACTGTTGGAATCTTCTGATATTGAAACTTACTTATCTGCAACATTATTGGTATCTTTTGTAATACTTTCTGATAGAGGCTGGTTATTTCGGGTATATTTTAAGAAGAGAAGGGCATCCTTTTGTGGATTAAATGTATTAATGTTTCCTGAACTCAAGAGAGAACCACAGAAATGGCATAAACAATTAGGTTATTGAAATCAGGTGTGCTCCAGATTGGAGCAACATATTATTCAAAACGTTTCCATGCAAGTGTGATAACATATAGAGCTACTCATTAAATCTGTTAGCTTTTGTATACGCAAAATTGCTGGAAACATCAGCTGCCGCAATTTCGCCCGAGAATTTATGACCATGCTTGGTTATCTGACCACAGTAGTTGCCCTCTATATATTGCATGTTGTTTTCTATGTACAATCTCCTCTTTACCCGCTTCCTGTGTTTTCTTGTGGGCTATTGGGTAACCTAAAATTTGGTTAACATAAGAACATAAGATATGCCATACTGGGTCAGACCAAGGTCCCTCAAGCCCAGTATTCTGTTTCCAACAGTGGCCAATCTAGGTCATATGTACCTAGCAGTTTCCCCAAGAGACACAAGTTCCACAATGCTTGTACTGGGTCAAGCATTGATATCTTCGGTCACTTCTTAATAATGGTTTATGGACCTTTCCTCCAGGAACTTGTCCAAACCTTTTTTAAACCCAGCTACACTAACAGCCTTTACTACATCCTCCGGTAACAAATTCCAGAGTTTGATTACACGTTGAGTGAAAAATTTTTTCTTTTATTAGTCTTAAATAGTTTACCCTGTAGCTTCATTGCATGTCCCCTAGTCTTTCTATATTCTGATAACGTAAACAATCAATCTACGTTTACCCGTTCCACTCCGTTCATTAATTTATAGACTTCTATCATATCTCCCCTCAGCCGTCTCTTTTCCAGGTTAAAGAGCCCTAACCTTTTTAGCCTTTCTTCATAGGAGTATCCTTCCATCCCCTTTACCATTTTGGTGGCTCTTCTCTGAACCTTTTCTAAAATCGCTATATCCTTTTTAAGATACGGCGACCAGAATTGCACACAATATTCAAGGTGCGGTCTCACCATGGAACGATATAGAGGCATTATAATATCTTTTGTTTTATTTTCCATTCCTTTCCTTATCATACCTAGCATTCTATTTGCTCTCTTGGCCGCCGCTGCACACTGGGCCGAGGGTTTTAACATGGTATCCACAATGACACCTAAATCTTTTTCCTGGGTGGTGGTTCCTAATGTGGAACCTTGCATCTTGTAACCATAGTTTGGGTTGTTCTTCCCTAGGTGCATAACCTTGCACTTGTCCACATTAAATTTCATCTGCCATTTTGATGCCCAGTCTTCCAATTTATCAAGATCCTCTTGCAATTTTTCACAATCCTCTTGGGTTTTAACAACTTTAAATAATTTTGTGTCATCTGCAAATTTGATAACCTCACTCGTTATTCCACTTTCCAGGTCATTTATGAATATGTCAAAAAGCAGCGGACCCAGCACAGATCCCTGGGGTACACCACTATTCACCTTTCTCCATTGGGAAAATTGGCCATTTAGCCCTACCCTCTGCTTTCTATCTTTTAACCAATTCCTGATCCACAAGAGTACACTGCCTCCTATCCCATGACTCTTTAGTTTTGCCAAAAGTCTCTGATGAGGGACCTTGTCAAAGGCTTTCTGAAAGTCCAGATACACTATATCAACCGACTCACCTTTGTCCACCTGTTTATTCACTCCTTCAAAAAAACAGAACAAATTAGTAAGACAAGATCTTCCTTGTCTAAAGCCATGTTGGCTGTCTCCCATTAGGTTGTGACTATCTACATGCTGAGTAATTTTATTCTTTATGATGGTTTCTACCATTTTTCCTGGTACTGACGTCAGGCTCACCGGTCTGTAGTTTCCCGGATCACCCCTGGAACCCTTTTTAAAAATTGGTGTTACATTGGCGATCCTCCAATCTTCAGGTATTAGAGATGATTTTAATGATAGTTCACAGATTACTGATAGCAGGTCTGCAATCTCATATTTCAGTTCTTTCAACACCCTTGGATGTATACCATCCGGCCCAGGTGATTTGCTACTGTGCAGTTTATCTAATAGTTGTAAGACATCTTCCCGATGTATCGATATTTCCTTCAATTCTTCCGCACCTTTAAATACCACTTCAGTCATGGTTGATAACCTTTTCTTATTCTGATTTCTTGTACATTATAAATAGTTATTGGGGATCCCTTTTCTGTACAAGTTTTTATCTTGATTTTTATTGAAAATTTCAATTAAAAACATTAAAAAAAAATAATCACTTACAAAACTATTACAAAAGAATCGGACCATTGGTAACATCCTTCTCCTCAGAGTGAGCTCCATTTACCTGTACCCTTTGTCGCCTCCCACTCAAACAATTTCTAACCCAGCCAATCACTTTAGGGTCCATTCCTAGGGTGCTCAATTTATTTATAAGTCGTCTGTGCAGAATGGTGTCAAAGGCTTTACTGAAATCTAAGTACAGCACATTTAGGAATCCCCCCAATGTCCAATTCTCCGGTCAACCAGTCAAAGAAATTAATCAAATTCATCTGACAGCACCTGCCTCTAGTAAAACTACTCTGCCTTGATTCATACAATCCACTGCTTTCCAGAAACCTCACTATTATTTATTTATTTATTTAACAAGAACTTATATATTGCAGCTTCCAGAGATCAGCTGCGGTTCACAAATAACAACCGTCAACAAAGCATAGTTTGTTTTACATGTAAACATCATGTAACTATAAGCAATGTAAAGTAAACAGAAATTGTTAAACTGAATAGCACAGAACAGTGCAACATTATATACATTATACACATATACACAATATGTAGGATATAGTCGTAGAGAGAGGTACAGATTCAGATAGGGAGGGTTTTCTTTTATGTTGTAGTGAGATGTCAGACAAAATTGGTTAGCCTTTATCTATTTCTTTTGAGTGCTGGTCTTTATTATTGTAGTGTATTGTAAATAGATGGGTTTTCAATTTTTTACGGAATTCTTTAACCTCTGTTAGCATTCTTAGTTCCTCTGGGAGGGAATTCCAGGCTATTGGGGCTGCATGAGAGAACGCTCTGTTTGTTGATTTATTTGTTTTTATGAAGTCTTTGGGGTTTTTTAGTTTATTTAATTGACCTTTTCTTTGAGTAGGTTTTGATTGTTCTTTAGTAATTAATTTACTTAATGTGCATGGTGCCAAATCGAATAGTATTTTAAATGTAGTTCCTGTTCGGTAATCCAGTTTAGTCCTCCAACATCGGGTAGTGCCCCTCCTCCTGCAGCTGGGAGACTGGACCAATCAAATCTTCTGTAGTATATATGCAGCCGGAGCTCCCAGAAGTCCCCAGTGTCCAGTCTCCCTGCAGCTGGAGGACTTCTGTGCCCCTGCTGGGCACGCTAAGTGACACTTGAAGGAGCAACACTAGTTAGTTAGTTCTTTTGGGGTTTATTTCTGGTCCTTTATGTTCTATTTCCTTTGCTAGGTAGCTGTATCTTTAAAAAAATTAAAAAAAAAAAAAGACACAGGGGACTTTCTGGGGAAAGCCAGACCTGCCTTGGGCTCCTGCCTTCCTGCCTGGGAATCTCTGAAGCCTGGGTTGAGCTCTCCCCAAGGCTGTTCGGGGAAGAGCCATACCGGCTGCAACATTGCCTGTCACTTGGAGAAGTGGGCTGAGTTCCTTGCTGTTCCCAGAGCTGGTAGGAATTTTCCTTGTTTTAAGCTTTCAGCTCTCTGTTCTTTGCTTGGGCAGAGGCTCTGTCGGCTCCCCTGGCTTCCAAATTGCACTTTTTCCTGCCTTTTTTCGCTTGCCCTTTATTAGAGGGTCGTTTTCTTTCTTTTCCATATTATTTGGGTACCTTTGTATTTTCGCGCTGTTTTTTACCGCGGGTGAAAAAGTGCGGCGGCCATTTTGGATTTCTAAAGTGTGCTTTTTAAGGGCACTTTTTAACACTTGCGCACGGGTTCCCCTGGTGTTTTTGGGGTTTCTTTTGCTGGCGATTTTGCTCAGGGCACCCCTAGGATTCTGGGGAGTATTTTGTTTACTGTTAAAAAAAAAAAAAAAAAAAAAAAAGGGTTTTAAATTTAATACTGTGCTGAATTGAATAAGGTTAGTCCCCTTGGTGTGGGCTTCCCTGTTCCTGTTGCCTTATTTTTCCCTGAGGGCAGGTGGCCTTGGCATGGCTGCCAAACCTCAGTGTGTAATTTGTGGCTCCCGCAGAGGTACAATGACTGACTCTGGAATCTGTAAGAGCTGTGCTGCAGTTTCTTCAGAACTGGAGCTGCCTATTGAAATTAAGGAACAGCATGTGCCCGGGGACCCTTCTCTTTCGGGGGACAGTGTCCCTTCACCGAGCATCCTTCCTTCTGGTCTGGGCCCGGCGTCTAATACGTCGGTCCCTGAACTCCAGCAGGCGGCTATGGTGGCGTCGCCTATAGACTTTTCCCCGGATTTTGTTCTTCTCATGCATCAGGCCTTCCGCTTAAGCCGGTCTGGTCATTTGCCGGAGGCTTGGCCCGCCTCTCTCCCCCAGCTTCCGCAGGGGGGTTCAGCGGTCTTCCCAACCCGCTGTCAAGCGGCCCAGGTTGGGGGACCAGGACCAGGACGCCCTTTGCCTCCCGGATTCCGAGGCTGAGGGGGATCCGGATATTGAGGCGGAGGAATTAGAAGACGGAGAGCTTCCAGAACCGGAAGATCAGGCTCGCATCATTCGGGTGTTTCGAAGGGACGAGCTGGTACCTTTGCTCACGGAGTCTCTCCAAGCACTTAACCTCTCTGCGGTGCGGCCGCTGGAGGAGGAGGGTCTCGAGGATCCTCTCATTCAGGCGGTCAGGGATGCCCAGGTAGTTTTTCCTGTGCACCGAGTAGTTGAGCAGATGATCCATGCGGAATGGGAGCAACCGGAATCCGCTTTGAAAGGGATTCGGACCATGAATCGTCTTTACCCCCTTGCCGACAAGGACAGGGACTTGTTTAAGTCTCCACGGGTGGATGCTGCCGTTTCGGCAGTGACTAAGAAAACCACCATCCCGGTTGAAGGGGCCGCGGCCCTGAGGGATGTTCAGGACAAAAAGGTTGATAATTTGTTAAAGCAAGCCTTCGAGACCAACGCCTTATCGTTACAAGCTTCTATATGTGGGGCGTGGGTAGCTCGAGCTTGTTTGCGATGGTCGCAGCACCTGCGCTCGGGGTCCGGTATGGACCAACAGGGGCTGTTGGACGTTACCCACGTGGAGTCGGGATTGGCCTACTTGGCGGATCTGTGTTATGATTTAATACGCTCCTTAGCTAATAGCATGGCCTCCGTGGTAGCGGCACGACGGTCCATCTGGTTGCGCAATTGGGCGGCCGACGGTTCTTCCAAGTCTCGCCTCAGTAAACTACCCTTTAAGGGCAGGTTGTTATTTGGTGAGGCTCTGGATAAGTTGGTGAAGGATCTCGGTGAGTCGAAGGGTGGTCGGCTTCCAGAGGATAAGCCTAAGCTTAATAGGTCGTCCACCTCAGCGCGCGACCAGTTTCGGGATGCGCGCAGATTTCGTTCTTCCCGGCTGTGGACTTCGCAGCGCGGCCGTTTTGGAACCCGTCATCAAGGGTTTCGTGGTTTCAGAGGAGCGGGAAGGGGCTTCTCCGGAGCCGCCTCTTCCTCAGCCTCTTCCTTTAATCGCAAGCCACAATGAAACGAGGCGGGCTCTAGAGGAAGACCCGGTCATCGGGGGTCGTTTGCGCGACTTTCTTCCTTCTTGGGCCCAAATTACGTCAGATCGGTGGGTGCTGCAGATTATAGAAGAAGGTTATGCCCTAGAGTTTGCGCACCCACTTCCGGATTCGTTTGTTCTGTCTCCCAGCAAGGGAGCTCAAAAGGCGCGGGACATCCGCGTGACCCTGGATCGGCTTCTCTCTCTGGGGGCCGTGGTTCCGGTCCCGCCTTTGGAAAGAGGCGCAGGTCGCTACTCCATCTATTTTGTGGTTCCCAAAAAGGGCGGTTCCCTTCGTCCGATCTTGGATCTCAAAGGCGTGAATCGCGCTCTCAGAGTACCGCACTTTCGCATGGAGACCCTGCGGTCAGTCATCGTAGCGGTGCGTCAAGGGGAATTTTTGACATCCCTCGATCTTACAGAGGCCTATTTACACATTCCCATCCGGCCCTCCCATCAACGGTTTTCTTCTCCGCTTTGCGCTCCCGTGGGGCCATTTTCAATTCCGGGCCATGCCGTTTGGACTCGCCACGGCTCCCCGCACCTTCACAAAGGTAATGGTTGTAGTCGCGGCGGCGTTGCGCAAGGAGGGCATCCTGGTCCATCCATATCTCGACGACTGGTTGATTCGAGCGAAGTCCAGTCGGGAGTGTGTGCAAGTCACGAGCAGGGTGGTGGATCTCCTTCGGTCCCTCGGATGGGTGGTGAACGAATGCAAGAGTTGTCTGTCTCCGACACAGGATCTCGAGTATCTGGGAGTCCGCTTCGACACAGCAAGGGGCTTGGTGTGCCTTCCGGAGCGACGCGTGCTGGCGTTGCGGGCTCTGGTCCGTCTCTTCCGGGGGATGCCAGCTCCGTCGGCGTGGTGGTACCTGCGGCTCCTCGGCACGATGGCGGCGACCTTGGAGGTGGTGCCTTGGGCGCGCTTCCACATGCGTCCGCTGCAGAGTGCTCTTCTGCGACGTTGGTCCAACCAGTTCGACTCGTTGAACAAGAGATTGCCTTGCCCAAAGACGGTTCGCCGATCCCTCCGGTGGTGGCTCTCCGCCGAGAACCTGTCGCGAGGGATTCCCTTGGAGCCTCCTCTGTGGGTTCCGTTCACGTCGGATGCGAGCTTAACCGGCTGGGGGGCTCACTGCGAGTTCCGCTTTGCTCAGGGGGAATGGTCTCCCCTGGAGGCCTCTTGGTCGATCAACCGTCTCGAATTGCGGGCAGTCCGGCTAGCCCTGGTGGACCTGGAGACCCTGGTTCTCAGACGGCCGGTGAGAGTCCTGTCGGACAATGCGTCCACTGTAGCTTACATCAATCGCCAAGGGGATACCGGCAGCGTGGCCCTGGAGGCAGAAGCGGCGGCCTTGTTCAACTGGGTGCAAACTCGCCTTCCAGCGATCTCGGCGGCTCACATTGCGGGCGTAGACAATGTCCAGGCCGATTTTCTCAGCAGAGTGCGGGTGGACCCCGGAGAATGGGAGCTAAACCCACAGGTTTACGCACAAATCGTCCGGCGGTGAGGTCCACCCATCATGGATCTCATGGCGACCTTTCAATCAGCCAAGACAGGGCGCTTCTTCAGCAGGCGAAGGGAGCGCATGTCCGAGGGGCTCGACGCTCTCATTCAGCCGTGGCGCACGTCCGGTCTTCTTTATGTCTTTCCTCCGTGGGCTCTGATCGGCCGGGTCGTACAACGTATCGAGAGCCACCGGGGTCGCGTGTTACTGGTGGCCCCGGAGGCCCTGGTATGCCGATCTGGTCCGGTTGCGCGACGGCGTTCCTTGGCTCCTGCCCGCTCTACCGGATCTTCTTCTTCAGGGTCCCTTGCGGATGCCCCAAGTGGATCGATTCTCGCTTACAGTTTGGCCATTGAGAGGGCTCGGCTGAAAAGGAAGGGCTACTCCCCCGCGGTGATTTCTACCCTTCTGCGGGCGAGGAAAACGTCCACTTCTCTTACTTACGTTCGGATTTGGAGGATTTTTGAAGACTGGTGCTCCCGGCGGGGAGTCCGGGCGGCGACGGTTTCCGTGCCCGTCGTTTTAAGTTTTCTTCAGGATGGTTTCGATAAGGGCCTTGCGGCTAGTTCCCTAAAAGTCCAGCTGGCGGCTATCTCGTGTTACCGCAGCAAGGTTTTGGGTCGTCTGCTCGGGGCTCATCCGGATGTACGCCGATTCCTTACGGCTGTTTTTCATTTGCGGCCCTCCCGCAGAGTTTTCGTTCCTCCTTGGGACTTGAATTTAGTTCTGAGGGCCCTGGTTCGTGAACCTTTTGAGCCCCTGCGCAGGGCGTCTCTGAAAGATCTCACGCTGAAGACGGTTTTTCTTGTAGCCATCTGTTCGGCAC
Source organism: Ichthyophis bannanicus (assembly GCA_033557465.1). Taxonomy (NCBI): domain Eukaryota; kingdom Metazoa; phylum Chordata; class Amphibia; order Gymnophiona; family Ichthyophiidae; genus Ichthyophis; species Ichthyophis bannanicus. Next base: position 160,475,659 of record CM066031.1, on the reverse strand, counting down.
GGCGCATTTCAGATCTGCATGCATTGTCCTGTCGAGAGCCTTTCTGGTCTTTTTCCGCGGATCGGATCGTTCTCCGTCCGGTTCCTTCCTTTCTGCCAAAGGTGGTGTCTCCCTTTCACATGAATCAGGCAGTGTTTCTTCCAGTGCTTTCTTCGCAATCTGTCGGGTCAACGGACAAAGGTCTTCTCCGGCTCGATGTGGGTCGTACGCTCCATCGTTATTTAAAGGTTACCGAGTCTTTTCGGAAATCTGACCGGCTTTTCGTGCTCTTCGGGGGTGCGCGTAAAGGGGAAGCGGCAGCTAAAGCCTCCATTGCTAGATGGCTCAAAGAGGCGATCGCGTCCGCGTATCTGTTGCAACAGCGGTCTGTTCCGGAGGGTCTGAGGGCTCATTCCACTAGGGCTCAGGCGACCTCTTGGGCGGAGTATAGCCTGGTTCCGCCGGCAGATATCTGTAGGGTGGCCACTTGGTCGTCTCTGCATGCTTTCAGTAGACACTATCGCTTAGATGTGTCAGCGGCTCGGGATTCCTGTTTTGGTTCGGCGGTTCTGCGCGCCGGATGGCAAGGTCCCGCCCGGTCTTAACTGCTCTGTTACATCCCGATGTTGGAGGACTAAACTGGATTACCGAACAGGAAATGGAAATTACACTAACCTGGTAATTGTAGTTCCTGGAGGGTCCAGTTTAGTCCTCCTTCCCTCCCGACTATCTGCTAATGTGGTGCGGCGCGCCTTTCCGAACGGTTGATATTAAGACGGTTCCTCTTGCCGTTCGGTCCCTCTGTGGCAGCCGCGTTTTTTACAGAGGCTCTTCCCTGTCTCGGGGGTTCAGGCAGCTCCTGAACTTCTGGTGGGGAGCGGTGTTTTGATTCCTGAGGCGTCGGTGCCGGCGCAATGCAGTGTTCTGACTTCCTCGTTTGGGGAGGGGGTTGGATATTCCTTGGGGGGGAACAAATTGTTCTTTAATTAGGTCATTTTGTATATTAATCTAATGTGTTGCTTCGTTAAGTATGCTTTGTTACTAGTACACTGGGGACTTCTGGGAGCTCCGGCTGCATATATACTACAGAAGATTTGATTGGTCCAGTCTCCCGGCTGCAGGAGGAGGGGCACTACCCGATGTTGGAGGACTAAACTGGACCCTCCAGGAACTACAATTACCAGGTTAGTGTAATTTCCATTTATTAATGTTTTGTATATTATCCTGGTTTGAATTGGCAGCCAGTGAAGGGACGCTAGTATTGGTGTTATATGTTGATGAGAGTGTTTTCTCGTTATTATCCTAGCTGCGGAATTTTGTGCAATTTGAAGTCTTTTAATGTTTTGTTTTGTTGTACCTAATAATATAATGTTAGCGAAGTCAAAGTGGGGGGTTATGGTGGCTTGAATTATACTGATGAAACTCTTTTTATTAACTCTTTTAGCAACATTTCCATTAATTTGCTTATCACAAAAGGTCAGATTAACCAGCTTTTAGTTCTTAACCTCCTCCTTACTTGTATTTTGTGTAGAAGGACCACACATACCCTTCTCCAGTGTTCTGGAACCACTCCCAACTCCAAAGAAGCATTGAAAATAAGATGCCATAACTTGCCTGAGTTCCTTCAATATTCTCAGATGTATCCCATCCAGCCCTATCACTTTGTCTACTTTTAGTTTTGCTAGCTCCTCATGAACACAGTCTTCTGAAAATCATTCAAGATCCACCTCACATTTTTTCTTATTTGTGTGTATTTTCTGAAATCCCACTCCTTGTACTTTATCTGTGAACAGAGAACAGAAAGGTGACATTTTACTTACCAATTAATGTCCTTTCCTTAAGTCCTGCTAGACCAGTCCAGACAAGTGGGTTTTATTCCCCCACTAACAGATCGGTGGAGACGAAGAACCAATTGAAACCTGGGCTTTTCATGACACTCATGCCTCTATTCGCCTCAGCTACTACTACTACTACTATTATTATGCATTTGTATAGCGCTACAAGACGTACGCAGTGCTGCACAGACATATGTAAAAGACTGTCCCTGCTCATCAGAGCTTCCAATCTAGTCCAGACAGACAACACAATAGCTGTAGACATGGGATACGTCTAGGGGGAATGATAAGGAAATACAAAGGAGACCAGCGAGTCAAGATCCGAAAGCGACAGCGAAGAGGTGAGTTTTCAGCCTGGATTTGAAAGGGGCCACAGAAGGCACCTGACATACAGACTCAGGTAGTTTGTTCCAGGCATAAGGAGCAGCAAAGTGAAAGAAGTGAAGTCTGGAGTTAGCAATAGAAGAGAAGGACACAGATAGTAGAGTTGCTAGAAGAGCGGAGTTCCTGAGGAGGAGGAGTATAGGAAGAGAGAGATAAGAGAGGAAAGGTAGTGAGGAGCTGCAGAGTGAATGCACTTATAGGTCAGCAGGAGAAGTTTGAACTGGATGTGGAAACTGATAGGGAGCCAGTGAAGTAACTTGAGAAGAGGGGTAGTATGAGCATGGCGAGGCCAGCGGAAGATTAGCTGCGCAGCAGAGTGTTGAACAGATTGAAGGAGAGAAATGATTCAACGGGAGACCAGCAAGGAGTAGGTTACAACAGTCTAGACGAGAGATGACTAGAGTGGATAAGTTGTCTTAGTAGTGTGTTCAGAAAGGAATGGGCGGATTTTTTTTTTTTTTATAGAGAAAGAAAACAGCAGGTTTTAGCTATCAGATGGATGTGTGTGGAAAAGGAGAGAGAGAGGTGTCAAAGATAACCCCAAGGTTGTGAGCCGAGGAAACAGGGAGGAATAGTGAGTTATCCACAGAGACTGAGAAGGAGGAAAGGGAGAGGAAGGTTTATGGGGAAAAATAAGAAGCTCAGTTATGGCCATGTTCAGTTTCAAGCAGTGGCGAGACATCTAAGCAGCAATGTCAGAAATACAGGCAGAGATCCGGGTCTGGATTACCAGAGAGATTTTAGTGTAGAGGGGTAGATTTGGAAGTCATTAAAGTAAAGATGGTACAAAAAGCCATGGGAAGGGATGAGGGCACCAAGGGACCTGGTATAGAGAGAGAGAGAGAAAAGGAGTGGACCCAAGATCCTTGGGGTACACCAACCGAGGAGGAGCTACCAGAACAAACACTGAAAGAGCGATGGGAGAGATAAGAGAACCAAGACAGTAGCTACCAGAGCTCCCCCAGTATTTGTCCCAAAGCATATGAGAGAAAACATGGCAAGCCTCACATTACTCCTTATTGCCCATGACTGAGGTTATCAATAGTAGAGAACTATGTACAGGAAAGCATAAACATAAGGATATCACTAGACAATGAACCTGCAGTCAAAATAAGAATCATAGTGGACCCAAGGGTAGCATAGTAGAAGAGCAGAAGAAATACAGTTTCAGAGGCAGGCCCTGGACTGGTCTAACAGGACTGAAGGAAAGGAAATTAACTGGTAGGTAAAATGTCACCTTCCATATCATCCTGCTAAACCAGTCCAGACAAGTGGGATGTACCAAAGCTACACCACCAGTGGGCGGGAGAAGACAGTAGCTCACAAAACTCTTGAGCCGAAGGCCGTGTCCGCCTGTACGTGGACAGCCAAGCAGCAATGCTTGACAAAAGTGGAAAAAGTGATGCCCACGGTGCTGCTTGATAAAATGTTTGTGGGAGCTACCGAGCTCTGCTCTGTCCACAAGGACACTTGTGCTCTGGTAGAATGGGTGTGCAACCATCCGGAACCGGCTGATTCCACAATATAGATAACGAGGCAATAGCCTTCTAAATCTAACGCACCAAAGTCAACCTGGCCACCATGTCACCCTTGTGTGGGCCAGCAAATAGCACAAAAAAAGATGGTCTGACTTATGAAAGGAATTTGTAATGTCTCCAAGACCCAGAGAAGCACCCTCCAGACATCCACAAGGCTAAGATCCTTATCCTTCCCCCAACACTGCTCCTTAGAGAAGACGGGCAGGCAAACCACCTGGTTCATGTGAAGGGAGACAGCACCTTAGGCAAGAAAGAAGGCACAGGTTGAATGGAAGTGGCCTCCTTTGAAAAAGACAGATAAGGATCTCGGCAAGACAAAGCATGCAGCTCAGAGATCCACCTTGCAGAACAAATCTCAAGTCTTGAGTGCCAAATCCTTTAAGGTAGTGCACTTCAACAGCTCAAGGGAGCTGCCATCAAGGCCCTAAGCACCAGACATAGGTCCCAGAAAGAGATGTTGCAGATGTCAAGCCTCCTGGAGAAAACAAAAGACGTCCAAGAGCAAGGCCAAGACTTGCTCGCCACCGGACCATGGAAACAGGTCAGGTCAGAGCTGCCACCTGAACTTTCAGAGAGCTAAGAGAGAGGCCCTTCTCTAGGGCATCCTGCAGAAAGGCCAACAGGAAGGACACCTTGGCTGCCTCAGGAGCCAACTATCGCATGCCATACTAGCTCTCCAAGAGGCACCATATCTGTACATATGCTAGCTTGGTAGACCGCCTCTGTGCACCAAGCAGAATAATGATCACTGCTGGAAAACAGTCCTTATGTGCTAGCAGTCTCCTTTCAAGAGTCATGCCGCCAGTGAGAAAGGAGCCAGGTCCTCTAGGACAATTGGTCCCTACTGCAATAGCCCCCGAAATGGAAGGCACTGAAGAGGAGGAGGTGCCTGCAGGAGCCACAACAGGTCTTTGAACCACGCTCTCCACAGCCAATCTGGCACTACCAAAATAATCCTACCTGGGTGGCATTCTATACACTGAATCACCCGCCCTTCCAGGGACCATGGAGGAAAAACACGTACAGTAGCCACCGATATGGCCAAGGCTGGAGTCAGAACGTTGAAGTCCTCAGACCTTGTATCCATGTAGAGATTGAAGAAACAGTAACTTTCACATTAGAGCAGGTCGCCATCAGATCTATCTCGAGGTGACCCCAACGGCGCAGAATCAACTGAAACACCTCCCGACTCAATTCCCACTCTCTGGGATTCAGAGTGCCAGCTGAGGAAGTCCGTTTTCATATTGTCCACCCTGGCAATGTGCTGGGCTGACAAGGCTAGGAGATTCTTCTCTGCCCAAGCAAACAGGAGATCCATCTCTAGCGCCTCCCTCCTCGGTGCACCTTGTGCTGTCCTGCCAAATGACATAAGCCATTGCCATGGCATAGTCTAAAAACACTTGAACCACCTGGCCCATGACCAGGAGTCAGAAACGCAGAAGAGCCAACCTGATGGTCCATACTGCTTTCCTGCGGGTTCCAGGTCCTTGGGCTGTACAGTCTTGGCAATGAATTCCCCAGTCCAAAAGACTGGCATCCAGCGAAAGCAGGATCGAGGAGCAATTGTCCAGCGATACACCCTTCCTTAGATGACTGCGTTCCCACCACCACTGTGGGGGTCCCTCACCATCAATAGGAGTGGAAGCCTACGCTCAAACTACTGAGAGCTCGGGAATCATTGAGTCAACCAGGACTACTGGAGTGGTCACATGCAAGCACGCACTCATGGTACCATAGCTATGATCAATGTCATCAATCCGAGTAGCTGAAGATAATCCCAGATTCTGGGGGCCTACTTCACACAGAACAGCACCAGGCAATCCAACAATCTTTTAACTTTCTCCCCTGGCAGGAAATTCTGCCCACTCGAGAGTCAAAATGTGCCCCCCAAAAATCTTAAAGGCGACAGCTGGCTCTTTTCCCGATTGAACACCTCGCTGAAGTGTTCCAGAAAGGATATCACTCAAGACGTCATCACCCAAGACGTTTTAGAGAGGGAATAGGCTTAGATGAGCCAGTTGTCCAGATAGCGATGGATCCCTTGGTGCCACAGCAGTCACCACAATGACCTTGGAGAACATCCATGGGATAGTGGATAGCCCAAAAGGGAAGGCGGTGAACTGATAGTGACAGCCACGCACGGCAAAACACAGACACTTCTGCTGATCCGCCTGGATCGGGATATGAAAATACACCTCGACCAGATCCAGAGATGCCAAAAATTCCCCTCAGCACACTGCTTGAATCACGGAGCACAAGGTTTCTATCCAGAAGCACAGGACATACAGGTGCTTCCTGACCCCCTTGAGATCCAGAATAGGCTGGAAGGAACCGTCCTTCTTTGGCACCACATAAGAACATAAGATATGCTATACTGGGTCAGACCAAGGTCCATCAAGCCCAGTATACTGTTTCCAACAGTGGCCAATCTAGTAGTTTCCTCAAAAGAGACAGGTTCCACAATGTACTGGGTCAAGCATGGATATCCTGGGTCCGTTCTTAATAATGGCTTATGGACCTTTCCTCCAGGAACTTGTCCAATCCTTTTTTAAACCCAGCTACACTAAACAGCTTTTACTACATCCTCCGCTAACAAATTCCAAAGTTTGATTACATGTTGAGTGAAAAAATATTTTCTTTTGTTAGTCTTAAATAGTTTACCCTGTAGCTTCATTGCATGTCCCCTAGTCTTTCTATATTTTGATAAAGTAAACAATCGATCTACGTTTACCCGTTCCACTCAGTTCATTAATTTGTAGACTTCTATCATATCTCCCCTCAGCCGTCTCTTTTCCAGGTTAAAGAGCCCTAACCTTTTTAGCCTTTCTTCATAGGAGTATCCTTCCATCCCCTTTACCATTTTGGTAGCTCTTCTCTGAACCTTTTCTAATAACGCTATATCCTTTTTAAGATACGGCGACCAGAATTGCAAACAATTTTCAAGGTGCGGTCTCACCATGGAACGATATAGAGGCATTATATTATCTTTTGTTTCATTTTCCATTCCTTTCCTTTCCTTTCCTTTCCTTATGATACCTAGCATTCTATTTGCTCTCATGGCCACTGCTGCACACTAGGCCGATGGTTTGAACACGTTATCCACAATGACGCCTAAATCTTTTTCCTGGGTGGTGGTTCCTAATGTGAAACCTTGCATAGTTTAACCATAGTTTGGGTTGTTCTTTCCTAGGTGCATAACTTTGCACTTGTCCACATTAAATTTCATCTGCCATTTTGATGCCCTGTCTTCGAAATTATCAAGATCCTCTTGCAATTTTCCACAGTCCTCTTGGGTTTTAAACAACTTTAAATAGTTTTGTGTCATCTGCAAATTTGATAACCTAACTCGTTATTCCCCTTTCCAGGTCATTTATGAATATGTCAAAAAGCAGTGGACCCAGTACAGTTCCCTGGGGTACACCACTATTCACCTTTCTCCATTGGGAAAATTGTCCATTTAGCCCTACCCTCTGCTTTCTATCTTTTAACCAATTCCTGATCCACAATAATACACTGCCTTATATTCCATGACTCTTTAGTTTTGCCAAAAGTCTGTGGTGAGGGACCTTGTCAAAGGCTTTCTGAAAATCCAGATACACTATAATCAACCGACTCACCTTTGTCCACCTGTTTATTCACACCTTCAAAAAAACAGAACAGATTAGTAAGACAAGATCTTCCTTGTCTAAAGCCATGTTGGCTGTCTCCCATTAGGCCATGACTATCTAGATGCTGAGTAATTTTGTTCTTTATGATGGTTTCTACCATTTTTTCCCAGTACTGACGTCAGGCTCACCGGTCTGTAGTTTCCCGGATCACCCCTGGAACCCTTTTTAAAAATTGGCGTTATATTGGCAATCCTCCAATCTTCAGGTATTACAGATTGATTTTAATGAAAATTCACAGATTACTAATAGCAGGTCTGTAATCTCATATTTCAGTTCTTTCAACACCCTTGGATGTATACCATCCGGCCCAGGTGATTTGCTACTCTTTAGTTTATCTAATAGTTGTAATACATCTTCCCGATGTATCAATATTTACTTCAATTCTTCCTCACCTTTAAATACCACTTCAGTCATGGGTAACATCCCTACATCTTCCTCAGTAAAGACTGAAGCAAAGAATTCATTCAGTCTCTCCGCTATTGCCTTGTCGCCTCTTAGTGCCCCTTTAACCCCTCTATCATCTAATGGACCAACTGACTCTCACAGGTTTTTTGCTACGAATGTACTTGAAAAAAAGTCTTTATTTCGCGTTTTTGCTTCTGCAGCAAGCTTCTTCTCAAATTCTCCCTTTGCCTGCTTTATCAATGCCTTGCATTTGACTTGTGCTGTTTCCAGGTTTCGTCGTTTGGCTTTTTTTTCCATTTCCTGAAAGATGCTTTTTTGGCAACAACAGCCTCTCTGACCTCACCTTTAAACCATGCTGGCAGTTTTTTGGACTTCCTTGCACTTTTCTTAAAGCGTGGAATACAGCTGGTCTGGGCTTCCAAGATAGTATTTTTCAACACCCAAGCTTGATGTAAGTCTTTAACCTTTGCAACTGCTCCTTTTAGTTTTTTCTTAACTATTCTCCTCATTTTATCATAGTCTCCCTTTCGAAAGTTAAAAGTAGTACTGTGGATTTCCTCAATATCCCTCCTCCACTAATTAAATCAAACGCGATCATGCTATGATCACTATTGCCAAGTGGCCCTAACACCCTTATCTCTTGCACTAGATCTGGTGTTCCACTAAGGACTAGGTCCAATATGGCTTCCCCTCTGGTCGGTTCATGAACCAGCTGCTCCAAGAAACAGTCATTTATTTCATCTAGGAAGTTTATCTCCCTAGCATTTCCTGCCGCGACGCTGACCCAGTCGATACCGGGGTAATTGAAATCACCCATTATTATTACTGCGCTGTAACCTTTGTTAGCTTCCTTGATTTCTTTGAGCATTTCATCATCCATTTGGTCATTCTGGCCAGGTGCTCGATAGTACACCCCCACTGCCATCGCCTTCCCCTTTTTACATGGAATTTCAATCCATAGAGATTCCACAGCAAATTTTGTTTCCTGCAAAGCTTTAATCCTTTCTGACTCAATGCCCTCTCTAACAGAGCGCAACCCCTCCACCAATTTGATCAGCTCTATCACTACGATATAGTCTGTACCCAGGTATCACAGTGTCCCACTGGTTGTCCTCCTTCTACCATGTCTCTGATATTCCAAACATATCTAACCTCTCATTTAGTGCTATATGTAAACTTGACATATGTTTTATGCTTAAGTACAAGGTTGTTAAAAAGTAAACCGCGCTGATGATGAATAGGGCGGTATATAAAAACTGTTAAATAAATATATTCTAACTCTCCCATCTTATTTTTTAGACTTCTAGCATTTGCATACAAGCATTTTAGAGACTGTATTTTATTCATATTAATCTGGCTATTAGTAGACATGAGTAATCTGGGATCTTTAAGCTCTGTCTGCTCCCTACTTGAGGGCATTTGGGCTACTTTACTCTTTTTTGGAACCTCTCTGCTTTTGGTAGTATCCTTCAAGGATACATTCTTCCAAACCATCCGCTCTTGGGCGACTGTCAGCTTTCCCCTATTATCTAGTTTACAAGCTGCTCTCTCTCCTTTTTAAAGGTTAATGCCAGCAGCATGGTTCCATCCCGGTTAAGGTGACGCCCATCCCTTCGGAAGAGCCCCTCCTTTCCCCAGAATGTTCCCCAGTTCCTAACAAATCCAAACCCCTCATCTCTGCACCATTGTCTCATCCACACATTGAGACTCCGGAGCTCTGCCTGCCTTTTGGGTCCTGCGCATGGAACAGGAAGCATTTCGGAGAATGCTACCCTGGACGTTCTGGCTTTCAACTTCCTACCTAAAAGCCTAAATTTAGCCTCCAGAACCTCCCTACCACATTTTCCTATGTCATTGGTACCAACATGTACCAAGACAATAGACTCCTCCCCAGCACTATCCAAGACCTTATCTAGGTGGCACGTGAGGTCCGCTACCTTCGCACCAGGCAGGCATATTACGAGGCGATCCTCACAAAATAGATGGGGTATCTGCCCTTGCCCCACTTGTCCGGGGGGGGGGGGGGATGGACACCACCACCTTCAGGCATAACAACTTGTCCAAGGTGGTCCGCACAGCGGTATCTTTGATCGTAGACCCACATGGGGAAACAATGAAGGCATCCAGAATCAGCTCTTTCCATTCCAGGACATAGCACTGTGTGGAAAGTGGCTGATAGGTAGATCCCTCCGAGAGCCTTCTGCAATCTTCAGAAGAGGGCAGTGGGGAATGGAGGAGGAGGAGGAGTGAGGGGGCACTGAGGTTGTGTAAGGCTGCAGTACTCTTCCAGATCCTTCCAAATTGTTGCTAATCAACAGGCTCTTATCATAAGGGTGTGGAGCTGAACCAGTTTTCCCTTCTCCTATAGCTACCGAGAAGACCGCAGTGTAGTGGAGCCTTCCAAGTCGCCCTCAAGTGAGAGTAATCTTTTTAGGGCTCAAGTGGTCATTCACGAGAGTTTAATCAATCAATCTCTTTCTCTCAATCCTCAGAATATCAAAAGAGGAGAAAATCCATCCACCATCTAATGGAGACAAAGAAATACTGAAGGGACCTCTGGTGGCTGAGGCAAATAGAGGCAGGAGGGTGATGTTATTGAAACCTGGGCTTTTCATTGGTTCTTTGTCTCCACTGGTCTGCTTGTGGGGGGAACACCCACTTGTCTGGACTGGTCTAGCAAGATGGTATGGATTATTTGTTAAGCAATTGCGCTTTATTCTCGTCAGCTTCTACATATTCCTCCCTTTCAACCTTGAGTCTAACACCACCATGTTTGTAGTTCCTCCTGTTACTTACATCCCTAAAAAATGTCCCTTCATTTTTTTTTATTTTTTTTTTTATTGAAAGGCATCCATGAAATACAGAGGAACATGAAACGTTAACAGATTACATTATCAAAGAGTATCAAGGCCAGAGCCACTAACATGAAACACAGAACTAGCCTACAAAACGCCTTCTTTTTTTGTGTTTTTTGGTTTAATATTATGATGATTATAGCACATTCCTCCTTCCCCTTCCCAATCCCAATTTCCCCCCACCCCCCCATTCAGCATGATGTCACAGAGCCCGGCTCCCAACAAAAAGCAGCTACCCCCCTCACCCTCCAAGACCCCCCCTCCCCCGAGCCCGGCTCCCAACAAAAAGCAGCTACCCCCCTCACCCTCCAAGACCCCCCTCCCCCAAGCCCCCCTAATCCAACCCCCTGTCCCTCCCTCCCACCCACAAAGCTCGATGTTAGCGTTTAAGAAAGGAAACATGCCAGCCAAACAGCACTCACGAGGGAAAATGCAGTACCGCAAAGAATCATACCGCGGTCTAGACTGTAGCCCCAGGGTCCCAGGACGTGCTACAGTTGTAAACAATCAGGAGCCATAACGAAGGACAAAGGGTTCCCACACCTGCTCAAAACGCGTCAGACGCAGCCTACTAGCAGCCACCCCCCGCTCCATTATATACATATCCCACATCCGTTCCAACCAGGTGGATAAAGATGGGGGAGGTCGCTCTTCCAAGCAGACGCGAGAGACAGTCGAGCCGCATTCAGACCATGGTGAAGCAAAGCCAGCTGGGGAGCACGTGCCCCAGGCACAGCTGCCCCAAAAAGAAAAATCCCCGAGTCCCAGGGGATGCTCAACCCAAGAAGTTGTTGTAATCGGGATTGGATGCCCCTCCAAAAGGTTCGAATGCGAGGGCACGCCCACCAGATATGCACCAGGGAACCCTTTTGTCCGCAGTTTCGCCAACAGAGATCCGTGACCCCCGGATAAATGCGGGCAATCCGCACGGGTGTCATATACCATCGGAATAAAATTTTATAGTTAGTTTCGCGGGCGTTAACTGCCACCAAACTCTTCCACAGTCGGCCCTCCACCCGTTCCCACTGCTGCTCAGAAAAAAGAAGGTTCAAATCAGAGTTCCAAAGTTCTCTATGCTTAGTGAATCTCAATTGCTGCCCCTGCAAGTGGGCATACAAAGTCGCCACAAGCCCTTTAGTGGTAGTACACCCTTCACAGTAACGCTCCAAATCCATCAACTCTTGGGTCACGTGGGGTCGAACAGTTCTAGATTGAACCCAATGCGCTACTTGCGTATATTGAAAGAGGTGACCATCGGGAAGGTCAAAATCCTCCTGTAGTACACGAAATGGTTGTAATTTACCCTCATCGAACAGTTGCCCGACCCGGCTAAGGCCCCTGTGGCCCCACAACCGGAAAACCGGATCAAACATCCCAGGGGGAAATGAGGCATTATCCACTATGGGTGCCAAAGGGGTCAGGGCCGTCCCCCGAGGCCAAAAGAATTGGTCCCAGCAGCGGAGGGTATGAAGGATATAGGGATTACTAGGATGTGTACCACTCCGTAGTTTGGAACCAAGCCACAGCCGATCCCCCAATCCCGCTCCCCCCGCTAAACTCATTTCCATCTGCACCCACCGCTTAGCGCTGTCGGCAATCATCCATTCCACCCCCGCGCGGCTTTGTGCCACTGCATAATACCAGTGCAAATTAGGTGCTCCCATACCCCCAAAACGCGCACGGGCATAGAGAGCTCGGCGCGCCAACCGCGGGCGACGGTACCGCCAGATAAACTTCATTAACAAGGTTTGCCAGGCGGCCAGGATTCCCCGCGCTAACGATATGGGGAGAACCTGGAAGGAGGTACAAGAAGCGGGGAACGGCCGCCATCTTAACTACCGCTATGCGTCCAAACCAGGAAAGTATCAGCCTATTCCAGGTGTCTAAGTCCCGCCAAACCTGACGGAGTAGAGGATTGTAGTTAGCCTTGAAAAGAGCCCCCCGCTCCACGGTCAGCTGCACCCCTAAATAGCGTAAGGTACCCGACGCCCAGCGAAAGGGGTAGGCCGCTTGGAGTTCCACGCAGACCGCCTCGGAAACCCCTACATTTAAAACTTCTGATTTAGTGTAATTGATTTTGAAGTCAGACACCTGGGAGAAAGTTTCAAAGAGTTGCATCGCGACAGGAAGGGAGGCAGTAGGGTTCACCAGGGATAATATAATATCATCCGCAAAGAGCGCAATACGATAGTCCGCGGGGCCAATGCGAACACCCTGCAGGCCTGGATGTTCACAAAAGCTTTGCGCCAAGGGTTCCATCACAAGTGCAAACAGCAGTGGTGACAGGGGACATCCTTGGCGAGTGCCCCTCTCCAATAAGAAATTTCACAATTGCCCCCCATTAACCCAGACGCATGCTTTAGGGTCTTGATATAAGCTGTGAACCCAGCGGATGAAATTGGGACCAAAGCCCATCGTTTCGAGCACACACCAAAGGTAACCCCAACTGACACGGTCGAAGGCCTTTTCTGCGTCAATTCCCACTATTAAGGTTGGCTGTGGATCCTGCTGGGCCACGTGAAAGACCTGTAGCATACGCCGAATATTATCTGCTGCCTGGCGGCCCGGCACAAACCCAACCTGATCAGGGTGCACTAAAGTTGGGAGAAATCGGTTCAATCGCGCGGCCAGCACAGATGCAAGTATTTTGACGTCCGTATTTAGCAGGGAAATGGGGCGATATGAGGCCGCATCTTGCAAGGGTTTACCTGGCTTAGGGAGCATCACTATCAAAGCCTCACGTTGAGATGGAGGCAGAGGCACCCCCCTCAAAACCTCATTGAAAAGCACTGCCAACGTTGGCGCTAATTGTATGCGGAATTTCTTATAGTACTCCGCGGGAAAGCCATCATTACCCGGCGCGCCCCCGGTTTTCGGTCGCCGGATTGCATATTCCACCTCTTCCACTGTGATTTCAGAGTCTAACTGATCCCGATCGGGATCAGGCAGGTGCGGCAAGGTGATCGTCCGCAAAAAGTCCTGCACACGTGCCAAGGCAAAAGGTTCGGCTTTATATAACTGCTCCAGGTACTCAGCAAAGATGTCGCGTACCTCCCGAGAGGTCACCCTCTTCTGCCCCCCAGAGTCGCAAAGCTCGCGAACCACTCTCACGGATTGCTGCTGCCGAAAGCGCAGGGCTAGAAAGCGACCGGTCTTATTCCCATGCTCATAAAAAGTTTGCCGGAGTTTCCGGCGCTTATCATCTATTTCTCTTTGTAAACATGCATCCAAATTAGCCTGGGCAGTCCGCCACTGACGCAGAGCCCGCCGCGATCCACTCTGGGCATGCTCTGAACGCAGTCGGGAGGAATCTCCTGCTAGTTGACAATATTCTCGTTTCCAAGCTCTCTGCGTGCGGGCCGCTTCCGCCATGAGCTGGCCTCGAGCCGTGGCCTTGAAAGCATCCCAGACCAAGGGTAGCGAAACTTCCCCAGAATCATTAAGCTCAAAAAAGTCGGTTATAAAACGACTATGTTCTTGCACTGCGCATTGCCGCCGCAAAAATCGCGCATCAAATCTCCAAAGCCAATGGCGCTTGTTATACAGGCCCGTCGGAAGAGTAAGCCAGCATGGGGCATGGTCCGACCAGGTTAGAGCCCCATGGCCGGCCTCCACTCTCCCATCCATCAGGCGCTGATCCAACAAAAAGTAATCTATGCGGGTGTGCACCTGATGAACGGGAGAATAGTATGTGTAGCTTCTCTCCCCCTCGTGGGTGTCCCTCCAGACATCCCACAAGCCTAAGTCCACTAGGAGGCTCTGTAACGCCCTAGCCGGCCCCCCCACCGCCCCCCCGATACGACCGGTAGAATCCAACTGGGGCACCAGATGTGTGTTACAATCCCCGCCGAAAACAATGGGGCCCTTCGCGAAGTCTGCCAGCAAGGTCTTCAACCGCAGAAAAAAGGATCCCTGGCCTACATTTGGTGCATAGATGTTAGCTAAAGTTAAGGGATGACCTTCCAGGCGGATATTCGCAAAAAGCCACCTTCCCAGGGTATCTCTTAACCTCCTCCACCTGAAGAGATAAGCTCTGATGGAATAGAAAGGCCACACCACGTTTCTTCCGGCCCTGCGTGTCTGAAGCAACCCATACCTCAGTATAGGGGTTACGCCTTAACCATCCCTGCTTGCTAGCCCGGAGGTGTGTCTCTTGTAAGAAGACTATGTCCCCTTTCAGAGCCCGCAGTTCTGAGAACAGCAGTGAGCGCTTTCTTGGGGAGTTAAGACCCTTAACATTCAAAGAAATCAAGCGCAGCATTGGTATTCAAGCACCAAGCCTTCCCCGCCTCTTGCCTCCCCATGGGCCCATGAGGTTCCGCCCCCATAACACTTTCCCTCTGACTATTTGTAAGTGTGTGCCTCCCTTGCCTACATATTCCTGATCCCCATAAAGAGTACTATAACACCCCCCACCTTACCCGAAACCCCCCACCATCCCCTAACTGGGTATGTCACCCACACAACCAATCCCCCCCCCCTTCCCGTCAATACCACCTGCCTGTTAATATAGAAACGGCACGGTAAATTGACCTCAAACTAAACTCCGCCCAGGTCCCCACAAAGCTTAATTACAAGCATAACATATAGTAACGTTTCCCCATCACCCGCCGCCCTCATGGGTCATGAATCCCGCTGTGTTCCCTTAACAAAACAGTTTCAACAACAAAACATCCACAAGTTGCCCGCCACCCCCAAATAATTCTAAGCAGTTGTCCCGGGCCATTCCAGGCCACTAGCTCACCCAAAGCTGGTGTGAGGAGCAGCAAAGTTAGAAGAACTAATCAGGCAGCCGTTAGTCATGAAAGTGGGAAACCCTTAGGCAAGGCTCCCCGGGCAACAAAGCAAGCACTCCATCTCCAGGAAATATCAAACAGGTTTGCCCACCCGGGTCCATTTTGAATGTTGAGGCTTGGGAGGCAAAGGGTGAGGCAAAGCATTATCTTCAACTAGTCCCGCCTGTCGCAGGGCCCGCCAAGCTTCAGTATGGTCCTTTGCTGAGATCTTTTTGTTGCCCAAAAGAAAGTTCATCCGAAATGGAAAGGACCAAGAATAGCGGATCCCTTTGTTGTTCAGAACTGTCGTAATTGGTTTCATCTCCCTCTGACGAGCCAATGTGAACGTCGAGAGATCCTGATAGATTGTTACCGTTGCGTCTTGGAAGCGAATCGCTTTTTTCTCCCGGCCTCGACGAATGAGAAGCTCGGCATCAGTATAGCGCAAGAATCTCGCAATGATGTCCCGGGGTTGGTTGTTAGGAGGTTTCCCCAGGGCGCGATGGACTCGTTCAATTTCCATTCTGGACTCATGAGCAGCTCCGCTATCAGATTTTTGAGTACTAGCGGGAGGTCCTCACCGCCCCCCACAGCTTTCAGGATTCCTCGAAAAATCACATTGTGACGGGAGCGGTTTTCAATGTCATCAATTTTGTAAGTCAACTCCATCGCTTGCGCATGTTGTCTATCGAGCGCACATTGTAAGTCCACTAGGGCACCATCATGGCTATCAACTTTTGTCTCAACTTCTTCTACTCGTGCACCCAGTTCCTTTATATCATTCCGAAGTTCTGTAATGTTGTTCATCAGTTCTTCGCGCATGGAGCGAAATTCGGTGGTCAGGTCCTCAAAACCCCTGCGAAGCTCTCGCTGAAGCGGGGCATACGAGAGCTGCTTGCGAGGGTCCAGGTCATCTTCACTCACAGTCTCGTCATCAGAGTCCGCCGAGGGAGGTCTGGCCATTGGACTAGTCGGGACACCAGTCTTAGTCTGCAGCCGTTGGGATGATCGCATCCCCTCCCAGGCCTCGGGGTTTTTGCCTTAGTAGCCATGTGGAGGGTAATAACCCAGCAGGCCAAAGCGAGGCAGTAGGTTATGACAAGAAAGTTGGCAGGTGCTTTAAGCCAGGCAGTCACGGGAGAGAAAAAATTAGGAAGTTTAGCCAAGAAAAGAAAAGAAAGAAAAGAAAAAAAAAAAAAAAAAAAAAAGTGATTAGAGCCAAGCGATCCCACTCTTGGCCAGCAGAGGGAGCTCCAGGATCATACAAGGCAGCAAAGTCCACACAGTGTTAGGAGAAACGCAGCACAATGTCAGCAATGATACAGATGCCAGGCAGGCAGCGATGACGAGAGATAGCAGCCTCTATAAGTGCCCTGAGAACGAGTAGGCACTCGGTAGGAGTCTCCAGATCAAATACCAGGTCTATGCTGAAGAGAGAGGAGCCGGGCAGAGCCGTGGAGACCTAAAATGTAGTAGCTGATAAAGGCTGCAGAAGATTGGTTAAGAAGCGCCCATGTGATCCAGGCCTTGCTGAGCACGTTGGAACGCAGGAGGAACCATGCGTTCCAAGACCACGCGGTTATGGCCACCGCTATATCCAGCCCCTCCACGAGCACCCGCAGAGCTTCTCAACGTCGATGTACAGGCTCTCTCACCTTTGCCGCTCAAATAATACCCTGGTTCAAGAAGAAGAAATCAGTCGGTTCAGCAGCAGCAGCACCGAAGCACTTCGCTCCCCCTCCTCTCTGATTCTCAGCCGCGAAGCTCACTCACTGCGATCAGTTCACACTACTCCCAGACACGGTAAGCAGCAAGGGGTATACTCCAAGTTGCAGCGGGCTGCTCGCTCTACATAAGGAACCCCAGATGCGGGGGAGGAATAGGGGGAGCCCCGGCAGGCAGGGGTTTGGCAGCACGGCCGGCCTGGACAGATACCGGTACCATGTTTCTAATCGTGCTGCAGGTCTCCGCGGCTCGCCAAAGGACGCGATTGAGAGCGCCCGGTCCTAAGCTACACGGATCGGGTAATTTTTTGGGAAAACGCTGACTAAGTGCCTATGTTAGCTGAAGAGAGGGGGAAAGCCAGGACGGAGGAGAACTAGGATGCGGCCATTCCACAGCGGGCTCACGAGCGCCCCCGTTGTCCCTTCATTTTACTGCATTGGTTATTTTTTCTGCTAGTTGCATCTTTGCTTTCCTGACTAATTTCCCAGCTTCTTTTAGCTTTTCCAAATATTGTTGCTTGTCTTCCTCTTTCTGTGGCCTCTAATATTTTATGAAGTTCACCTTCTTTCTCCTTACCTTTTCAGCTACTTTAGAGAATCATGTCTTTAAAATATCTCCTTTCAGGTTTTGTCAACTGTTATTCCACATCCCCCAGCTGTTTACCTCGAGGCATTGCTAGCAGGATGTGAATTGTCCACCTTTACAAAAGTTAAATTTTCCTAAAGCTTATGATCCTCACTTATGAGTGAACCATCTCTGCCTTTATCCCAATACTGAACCACACCATTCAGTGATCTCCCAGTATAACATCACAAATACTCTCCCCATTCATAAGCACCAGATCCAGTATGGCCCCCTCCCGTGTGGGTTCTGTTACCAGGTGCTGAAATGGTTTTCTCTGTAAAGACTCCAGGATCTTCTTACTTCTAGATGACACCATAAGTAGTATGTCCCAATCAACATCCAGCATATTGAGATCACCTACCAGTAGCACTTCTTCCATAGCAATTTTGTGAAAATCTTCAGTTAAATCTCTGTCCACAGTTTGTGCCTGTGAAGGAGGTCTATATATCACACCAATGAAAACAGAAACTTCATTCCCTCTTTCCATTCTGTGCTTTAAATATTATTTTCTACATATAGTGCCACTCTTCCTAACTTGTACTTACTGAATGGTTCTCTGTGAACCATGTCTCTGTCACCACCACTAAATCCAAGTCAGCTTCTTCCATTATAGAGCTTCTAGATCCAGAATATTATTCCCATACTATGGGAATTAGACAGCATTTTCAAGATGATGCCCCTTTTTCCCCCTATTTCTACAGAGGTATTTAATGTTTTACTTACCTGAGAGCATTCACTTAACTGGGGATCTTGTTCATCCATCCCCAACAAACTAGTGTAAAGCACTCTTCAATAGGTTAGTCAGTCGGAAGACACTTCAACCTTTCTAGAATAGGTAGACCCCATCTCTTCTCAGCAGCCTTTGGAAAATCATCCCATAATCCAGGAAACCGAAAAGCTCTCGATGACGCCATCCATGCAACCATGCGGTCATCTCCAGGAGGCAAGCTTCTCTGCCTCCGTCTTTACCCTCAACAGGGAGGATTGAGGAGAACACTGCCTGCACACCATCCTCTCTCCCAGAGCCATGAAATCAATCTTGATACACTCGGAGGGATATCTAGCAGTATCATTTCTGCCAACATGGATCAGCAGCAATGGATAATAATCAGTAGGCTTGATGAGTCTCAGAAAGCTCTGTAATGTCTGATTTTGGCACCTGGCAGACAGCACATTTCCTAGGACATGGCATTTAGCAGAATCTGGAAGAATAGCAACACTGAGCACATATTGCAGCAAAGATAAGGACAGGTAATATCTCTCAACATACCTTACTGACACTTGAAGAGACTCATATTACAAGAGAACTCAAGCAAGCATGGAGCCCAAGATTTATGTCACATGAATATCTATTCTAGTTATCTTTATAGTAATGGGCCACTCATACTCACAGAACAGGCTTACCACATCCCAATCATACACCACCACTATTTATTTATTTATTATTATTATTATTTATTACAATTTCTTATATACCGCACTATTGTCAGCGCGGTTTACATATAACAAAATGACCATAACAAACTGTTTGGCTTCACATAGAACTATTGTCCTAGGATGACGGCAGCAGCAAATAGATACTCCACCTCGCAATATTAATCAGAAGATCATCCATATAATACCTCAAAGATACCCACTGAGTCCTAAAATTATGACACTGATAGCTTGAACAAACTGAGTTGTTATCTTGTGAATGCTAGATCAGTTAGGAACAAGATCCCAATTATAACTGATCTCAACCACAACTCTAAGCTTAACATTTGTATCACATTGACTTGGTTATCAGACACTGACATGGTACTCCTCAACCAGATGAAACCACCAGACTACATCTTCCACTGTCCAAAACAAAATAGAAAAAGAGGCAAAACAGTACTGGGGGCCTATTATACGTCAGCTTTAAGTATTGAAAACCTTGATATGTTGATTACAAGATGCTTGTTTTCTATCATTCTAATATAGAGGTCCTCATCACCAGATCCCAGTACACTAGCCAATATTCTAGACCCTGTTTGCACCGATAAACCAGTTGGTAAAGACTTCATCATATTAGAGGATTTTAATCTCTCCTCTGTAAGTAATGCATAGGGCTCATCCTTCCTCTATGCCATGGGTGATTTAGGGTAACAGGAGATCATTAATACTCCTACCCACTCAAAGGAAAATGCACTGGATCTCATATTCTTACCTAAAGATTGGTCAAATAACACCCACATAACTTCACCACAAGTGCAACCAGTTCCATGGTCAGACCATTACTTAAAGTACTTCAATATCGAACTGAAACCCTTCACACGTAAAATGCCCAACAGAGAACAGATACAATACCGCTTCAAGAAATTTGATAAAGAAACATTCCTAAAGGATACCCTACCCAACTTGGCAACTAACCTAGATGACATCGAAGCCATCCTGAAGAACTGGCATACCACTCTAGACAAGGCAACCTCTATTCCCACTAAAAAAAAAACCCCAAAGAAAAATAGAAAATCATAACTGTGGTACTTTCAGAATCTGAGGTCAATAAAGAGAATTTAAGGAAGATAGAAAGAAAATGGAGAATTACAAAATCCGAGGTCGAATTGAAGCACTATATGGATACTCTCAATCTATAGTGTCAAGCCATCAACGATCTAAAGAAGGATTATTATTCAAATATTCTCCAGAAATCTCTAGGTCACCCTAGGGAACTCTTCTACATTGTACAAGATCTTATTTGAACAAGGATGACCCTCACAACAGCGATACGGATGCACAGCAATTTGCCAATCACTACATGAATAAGCTGAGAAGGCCAATGGCCAACCCAATGAAGGAAACATTCATCGAATGAGCTGACATCAAACCTTGGCACACATTCTCCCTAAGCAGCACTGAACAGATGGATTTGATATATTTGCTCTATCAACAAAACATCTCACCTTGACCCTTGCCCAGTAAACTGGATTAAAACAAGAGCTGAATTAACATCTTTCATCCAAAGAAGTGTCAATCTCTTGCTATCTCAAGGGCTCATGCCAAAAGTCCTTAAAGAAGCAACCATCCACTCAATCCTAAAAACAAACACCATTCACTCGATAAACATTGTCCAGGCTCTTATAGACCAATATCGAGTCTACCATTTATATCCAAAATAATTGAAAAATTATAGTTGTCTCTGGACTGACTTATTTTATTTATTTATTTATTTACATTCTCTTATATACCGCGCTATTCTGCATCAGTGCGGTTTACATTGAACAAACTGAAATTACATTGAACAGGGCATTATAACTTGGAGATAACTATTTTACAGGGAACATGGGCTATCGAGGATTAAGTGGCTTGCCCAGGACCACAAGGAGCACCTGTGGGACTAGAAACCCCAGTCCTTCTGGCCCAAGGTTGCTGTCCTCTAGTAGGATCATAAGATCTAGATACATATGCCTGCTTGTTCCACACTAATATGGATTCAGACAATACCAGGGTGTGGAAACACTCCTCATCTCCCTATTTGACAAAATCGTCCAAGGAATCAAACACACTAGGCAATCCATCATCATATTCTTAGATACAGCATCAGCATTCAACTCCATCAACCATGACACCCTAATTACACGACTTCAACAG
The DNA here is from genome assembly GCA_033557465.1 of Ichthyophis bannanicus. NCBI lineage: Eukaryota > Metazoa > Chordata > Amphibia > Gymnophiona > Ichthyophiidae > Ichthyophis > Ichthyophis bannanicus. The sequence goes on along the minus strand of CM066031.1, from coordinate 160,454,262 downwards.
CTTGGCATTGGAGGCTCTATACTTCAATGGTTTACATCCTGTCTGACTGTACACAACAAGTGAAAATAGGTCAGTCATTTTCAAGGCCCTTCAATAAGACTCAAGAAATACCACAGGACTCAGCATTATCCACTTTACTATTTGACATTTACCTCCAGCCAATCTGCAACATGATCAGGGCACACGATGTGGACTATAGAATAAATGTGGATGACATACCAATATTCACACTATTCAAAACATCAGAACCCAATTATCAACAAAATATCAGAATGTTTCAATGATGTATCACATTGGCTCAATTCCATCAACCTTACGATCAACCTAAAATAGACTGAAATGGTCTCTTGGAACAAAAATCTCATACCTCCAGAGCAGTTACAAGTGAATGGGGCCTCACTAGAGGTTAAGAAGGAAATCAAATATCTGAAAATCCTATTGGACCAGAACCTTAACCTGACAAAAACATTTACTTAACATGATGAATAATTTACGATAAAACACGGATGATACAAAAACAAGACCTTTCCTTTCAACCGATGACGTCCGCTCAGTGTTACAAGCAATGACATGCCCCCACTTTGATTTTTGCATTGCCATCCTACAGGGCCTACCCAAACAAGCCTCAAGCCCCTTACAAATGGCACAAAACACTGTTGCACATACCATCATGAAGACAACCAAGTCAGAACACAACACCCATACTACACCAGCTACACTGGTTACTGGTCACACCGAGAACCAAATACAAATCACTAATGATCACTTTCAAGACAATAAAGAACATAGCACCAACATACCTCACCTCATTAATATACATGCGCCCGGAGACAAGACAAAGAAGAGAATGTATGCAAAACTCACTAACAATCCCCAATGAATTTAGGAAAACCAAATCATTCAACAGCCAACAGAACATTTACTTTCTACTCCCCAATCCTCTGGAATGCACTCTCAGACAATCTAAGAAATAAAATGACCTGGCCGCATTCAAAGACAGACATATCTATTCACAGATTACCACCAAAATCGAATCAAAAATCTGAAACTATCTCTCACATAAGAACTGAATCACCCACAATGCAGTACCTCCTTCCACTGTAATGACCTTAACACAGACCTGTACAATGTACATACACTAAGACTGTAAATAAGTTCGGCCTAACCTTTATGTATTCACAAGGCCTACAAGAAATGTTTGAAATGTTAAATTGAAGATAGTTACTGTAATAGTTCCTTGAGTTCTTTATCCATGAAAAATCGATGTGGTTTACAAAGTGGTATAGAAAACTCCAAAATAAATAAATCATTCTTAAAGTAAACCACTTAGCTGTTGTCTAGCGGCTTAATAGTGCCACTATGGGATCGATTTTTTAAGGGCTGTGTGGAAAGTTAAGCGATATTTATGTGCTTAAGTCTCTGTTTTCGAGAGCTTATGTGCATGAATGGGCACTTCCGCACACACTTTGGCCAGTTTTTCCTGGGTAGTGATTCCTAATGGGGAACCTTGCATTGTGTAACCATAGTTTGGGTTGTTCTTTCCTAGGTGCATAACTTTGGACTTGTCCACATTTAATTTCACCTGCCATTTGAACATCCTGTCTTCCAATTTTTCACAATGCTCTTGGGTTTTAACAACTTTGAATAATTTAGTGTCATCTGCAAATTTGATTACCGCAGTTATTCCCATTTCCAGGTCATTTACGAATATATGTCAAAAAGCAGTGGACCCAGCACAGATCCCTGGGGTACACCACTATTCACCTTTCTCCATTAGGAAAATTGGTCATTTAGGCCTATCCTCTGCTTTCTAACTTTTAACCAGTTCCTGATCCACAATAGTACACTGCCTCCTATCCCATTATTTTTTAATTTTGCCAAGAGTCTCTCATAAGAGACCTTGTCAAAAGCTTTCTGAAAATCCAGTTACACTATATCAACCGGCTCACCTTGGTCTACCTGTTTATTCACACCTTCAAAACAAATATAACAGATTAGCAAGACTAGATCTTCCTTGGCTAAATCTATGTTGGCTTTCTTCCATTAAACCATGGCTATCTACATGTTCAGCAATTTTGTTCTTTATAATGGGTTTCTACCATTTTGCCTAGTACTATCATCAGGCTCACCAGTCTGCAGTTTCCCGGATCACCATTGGAACCCTTTTTAAAAACTTGTGTTACATTGGTCATTAGTCAATCTTCAGGTATTACAGATGATTTTAATGATAGTTCACAGATTCCTAATAGTAGGTCTGCAATCTCATATTTCAGTTCTTTCAACAACCTCAAATGGATACCATCCAGCCGAGGTGATTCGCTATTCTTTAGTTTATCAAATAGCTGTAATACATTTTCCCGGTTTATCGATATTTCTTTCAATTCTTCCGATGCATCTCCTTTAAATATCATTTCAGTCATGGGTAACTTCCCTACGTCTTCTTCAATAAAGATCAAAGCAAAGAATTCATTCAGTCTCTCTGCTATGGCCTTGTCCCCCTCTTAGTGCCCCCCTATCATCTAATTGTCCAACTGACTCTCGCAGGTTTTTTTTTTTTGCTACAAATGTACTTGAAAACGTTTTTATTATGCGTTTTTGCTTCTATGGCAAGCTTTTTTTTTTTTTTTTTTTTTTTAATTCTCTCTTTGCCTCCTTATCAATGCCTTGCATCTAACTTGCCAGTGCTTATGTTGTTTCCAGTTTTCGTCATTTGACTCCTTTATCCATTTCCTGAAAGATGCGTTTTTGGCTACAACAGTCTCTCTGACCTCACCTTTAAATCATGCTGGCAGTTTTTTGGATGTCCTTCCACTTTTTTTAAAACGTGAAATACATCTGATCTATAAATTAATGAACGGAGTGGAACGGAACGGGTAAACGCAGATCGATTGTTTACCTTATCAGAATATAGAAAGACTAGGGGGACATGCAATGAAGCTACAGTGTAAACTATTTAAGACTAATAAAAGAAAATATTTTTTCGCTCAACGTGTAATCAAACTCTGGAATTTGTTACCGGAGGATGTAGTAAAGGCTGTTAGTGTAGCTGGGTTTAAAAAGGTTTTGGACAAGTTCCTGGAGGAACGGTCCATAAACCATTATTATGAAGGGACACAGGATATCAATGCTTGACCCAGTACAAGCATTGCGGAACCTGTGTCTTTTGGGGAAACTGCTAGGTACGTATGACCTAGATTGGCCACTGTTGGAAACAGGATACTGGGCTTGATGGACCTTGGTCTGACCCAGTATGGCATATCTTATGTTCTTACTTCCAAGATTGTTTAAAAATACTAACACCCATGCTTGATACCCTTGGAGATAAAGTTTCTAGATGAAATAAATGACTGCTTCTTGGAGCAGCTAGTACATGAGCTGACAAGAGGGGAGGCCATTTTGGACCTAGTCCTTAGTGGAACGCAAGATCTGGTGGAGCCACTTGGCAATAGTGATCATAGCATGATCATGTTTGATTTAATAAATGGAGGAAGGACAGCAAGGAAATCCACAGTATGCCTTTTAACTTGAAATCATCCATTATTATAGTGTTGTAACTTTTGTTAGCTTCCCTGGTTTCTTTGAGCATTTCATCATCCATTTTTCATTCTGGCCAGGCGGTCAATAGTACACCCCTAATGCCATCTCCTTCCTCTTTTTACATGTACTTTTGATCCATAGAGATTCTAAAGTGTATTTCGTTTCCTGCAAAAATTTAATCCTGTGTGACTCAATGCCCTCTTTCGTTCCGAAGAAATGGAGATCCTCCGGTATGAGTCCACGTCAAAGGAGACTCTGATTGTGCTGATGCAGCCCATCCTCGAGCGGCTGCTTCTGCAGATGTGAGAGACCCCAGCCTCGGTGCTGGTAGCCAGCCGATGCCTCAATGCTATCTAACGCGTCAAAAGGGATTTCTGGAAGCCCAGGCCCTAACACCCGCATAACTCCATGGTTGTGGAGTCCTCGATGCTAAAACTTAAAAGCCAGAAGAACTACTCTTCTGTCTCCTCGGGTTGGGAAGCCAGAGCCCTTGACACCTTCAGGCTCAAGTACTTCCAGGGATCCATGCTGGGCTGCCAGATACAGGCCTATGAGTTGTACATGGATATGTACCTCAAGGGCCTTATCCAAGAGCTGGCAGGCTCTTCTGCGGGTCTCGCCAGGGAACCCCTTCAGAGGTTCCAAGCCGACCACCGGGATCCAGGACTGCTCAAAGTTCTTCTCCTGCACCACTTACGACAGCTATGAATCTGCAGCAAGAGTAGCAGCAGCGGGTATCGGGGCCCGGCACCAGGCCTGGTTACAAACCCCTGACCTCAAGCAATGAGTGCAAGAAAAATTGTTTGACGTCCCCTGCACCAGGGATAACTTGTTTGGCAAGCCCATGTCCGACAAGGCGGCCAAGATAGAGGCAGAGGTCATAATCAGGTAAAGGCTCTTGAGGAAAACCCTCAACCCTTCCCCAGAAGAAGCCGTCAGGAAAATGACCACTCTTCCCGAGGAAGAAAGGGTCTTTTCACCAGGGTCACTACCAGCCCTTCTCAGAGCAGCAGCAACAGGGCCCCCTGCCCAAGAACCAGGGCCATGGGCCAAGGAAACCAAAGGCCCAGAAGCCTCAGAAACCAGATCCCACCCAACCAGGGAGGAGTTTTTGACTATTTTGGCAGGGCCTCCTCTCTCCTGGGAGACCCTCCCCAGTCCATAGGAGGCCACCTGGTGTTTTTTTGCCCACAGGTGGGCCATGGTCACACAGACCAGTGGGTCCTACAAGTAGTAAAGAAGGACTATCTCCTCAGGTTCCAAAAAAACACCTCCAGGGTTCTTCTCAGGAGAGCCAGTGCGGCCTCTCCTTCACCAGATATTGTCCCTGTCAGAGCTTGAGGGTTTGCTCAGGGACAAGGCAGTAGAAAATGTACTCTGACAACTGTGGGGAAAAGGTTTCTACTCAAGATATTTTCTTGTCCCCAAAAGAACTGGAGACCTCAGGCCCATACTAGACCTGCGAAACTTGAACAAGTTTCTGGTGAGGGAGAAGTTCAAGATGCTCTCCCTTGAAACTCTGCTGCCCTACTTCCACCAGGGAGAGTGACTGTGCTCCTTAGACCTAAAGGATGCATATACCCACATCCAGTACCTAAGGTTCGTGGTGGGAGGAGAGCACTACCAGTACAGGGTACTTCCATTTGACTTGGCCTCCTTGCTCAGAGTCTTTACAGAGTGCCTGGCGGTCATGGCCACCTATGTGCGCCTACAAGGGGCCTTAGTTTTCCCCTATCTGGATAACTGGCTCATCCGAGGCAGCATGGCTCTCGAGGCCAGCCAGGCCACAGGGCGAACAACCTGCCTCCTCCAGCACCTGGGGTTCGTCATCAACTATCCCAAATCCCACCTCTCTCCAGTCCAAAACCTGGAGTTCATAGGCACCCAGCTGGACATGTTACAGGCCAAGGCCTCCCTTCCAAAAGGAGAGGACACTTCACCTTGTGCAGCTAGTGAGAGAGAGGTACAGACTCGCCGGTCAGTACCAGCACACCATCTCCTCTGGTTGCTGGTCCACATGGCCTCAACAGTGCACATCATGCCCCTAACCCACTTTCACATGCGGGTGGCCCAGTGGTGCCTCCGCTCCCAGTGGACCCAAGCCACGGGCAGGTTACGCAACAGGGTCAGAGTCACCCACCAACTGGCAGACTCCCTCAACTGGTGGCAGTCCCTACACCACCTCCAGGAGGGGATGCTATTCCAGGCACCTGCACCACAGATGGTCCTAACCACAGATGCCTCCCTTCTGGGTTGGAGAGCATACTGCGGAGACTTCTGCACTCAAGGCAGCTGGTCGCAAGAGCAGTCACTCCTGCAGATCAACCTTCTGGGACTCAGGGCCATTTTTCTAGCCCTGCAAATGTTCTGCCACCTCCTGTGCAACCGTCCTGTGCTGATCTAGACAGACACCCAGGCAGCCATGTTCTATGTGAATAAGCAAGGGGGTACAGGTTCGTACTCCCTCTGCCAGGAAGTGGTGGCTCTCCTCTCCTTTATGGTACGCCAGGGCATGCTCCTACGAGGGGTATACCTTCCAGACAAGAACAACTTCTTGCTGGACAAGCTCAACAGAGTCCTCCGCCCACATGAATGGCATCTGCACCCTAAGATGGCGCAGCAACTCTTCTGCCTCTGGGCAGGCCCGAGATGGACCTGTTTGCCTCCCTGGACAACACGCAGCTGCCCCGCTTCTGCTCACTCCAGCCACACCCGGAGAGGGTAGCAGTGGATGACTTTCTGATCCCGTGGTCCAAGGGTCTCCTCTATGCCTTCCCACCAACTCCACTGCTAGCCAAGACCCTCTTCAAATCCAGAGCGAGTAGGCATCAGTGATCCTGATTGCCCCCAGAAGGGCCCGGCATTCCTAGTTCCCTCTGCTCCTCTCCATGTCTGTGGCACTCCCGGTCCCACCGGGTTGGGATCCGGACCTTCTGTCCCAGGAGGAGGGCTTCCTCCTGAATCCCAACCTGGGGTCACTAGCATTGACGGCGTAGCTGCTGAAAGGTTAGCCTTGGCTCCTTTCAATTTCCCAGGAGAAGTCGAGGAGATCCTTTGGCCTCCAGAAAAAACTCTCCAGACGGGTGTATGCCTTCAAATGGAGGAGATTCTCTGTCTGGTGTGGAGAGGAGGGAGAACCCTTTCTCCTGCAATGTGCAACTAGTGCTACAATACTTACTGCACCTCTCGCATGCTGGCCTAATGTCTAATTCGGTGAGGGTACACCTGAGCTTCATAACCGCTCACCATCACCATGCAAAGGGAAAATCCCTCTCAAACCAGCCCCTGGTCTCTAGGTTCCTCTGGGGCCTCCTGCTATCGAAACTCCCTCTCCGCCCTCTGGAGGCAGAATGGGACCTTAATGTGGTGCTCTCCCAACTCACAAGCCACTGTTCGAGCCCCTGGCCACCTTCCATCTGAGATACCTCTCCTGGAAAGTGGTTTTTCTGGTGGCCATCACGTCTGCTCAGAGAGTGAGCGAACTCCAGACCTTGGTGGCAGATCCACCATATTCAAGGCTCTATAAGAACAGGGTCGTGCTCCACACATATCCCAAATTCCTCCCCAAGGTGGTGTCCCCCTTCCATCTCAACCAGGAGGCGGTCCTTCCCACCTTTTTCCCACGACCCCACACCGGCAGCGAGGAACTCATCTTGCATACACTAGACTGCAAGTGGGCCCTGACCTCTAACTGCAAAGGACCCAGGCCCATTGTAAAACATCTCAGCTCTTTGTATCATATGACCCCAGTAGACTGGGGCTCCAGCTAAAGAACCGGGACTCTATCCACGTGGGTGGCAGACTGCATTGCCCTTGCCTATGAGTGAGTGGGCCTCTCCCTTGAGCACCGGATCACTGCACATCGCGTGCGGGCCATGGGCCACATCAGTGGCCAACCTTCGCTCAGTGTCGGTGCTAGAAATCTGCAGGGCTGCCACATGGGCTTCAATTCATATGTTGGTAGCTCATTACTGCCTGAAGAGCAGGTCCCGCAGGGACAGTGCCTTCGGACAGGCAGTACTCTGTAATATTTTCAGTGTGTAGGCAACTCCTGCCCCCTAATCCTTCTGTGTTCAGGCTACTGGGGTGATAGTGTCACTGGATGCTAGGGTCTTGCAGAGTCTCTCAATGGGGACTCATCTTTTGCAACTAACGGCTACTTGATGGGTCGCCGGTGGTACTGTCCATGGTTCTGTCCTCGGCAGCCTGGAGCTAGGAAGTCCCATATGCGAGGACTTACTTCCTGCTTGTTCGTGGAGAAAGCGTAGTTACTCACCTGTAACATGTGTTCTCCAGGGACAGCAGGAATCAGTCCTCACAACCCTCCCTCCTCCCCTTGGAGTTGCCCCCTACATTATTTAAGTCCTTTTTTGCTATGTCATCAGACTGAGTAAGATGGCACTTTTGGGCGAGAAAGGGATCACGCGCGTGTGGTAGCATTCCCAAAGGCTTTCTATGAAAGCTGGGGAAATGCTCTGCACAGGATCCATCAGTGTCGACGTCACCTATATGTGAAGGCTAATTCCTGCTGTCCCTAGAGAACACCTGTTACAGGAGAGTAACTATGATTTACAGTGGTAATGGCCAGTAAAGAAAGTCTCTGAAAATTAAATAAGATAGCAGCAATAAATCATAAGATCCATTCTACTCTCACTATAACCCCACTGACGCGGCTCCATGTGACATCCATTCTACCTTCACTATAATCTCTGTGTGAAGCACTTCCCCTGCTGTTAACATTTCATGTAACCCACTTTGACTTAATGAGAAAGCGGTATATAAACCTTGTTAAATAAATACATAAACCCCACTGACTCGGCTCCATGAGATATCCATTCTTGCCCTCACTATAACCCCCTAACACTGCCACGTTACAGACTTTTTATTCCCTGGGTAGCAAAGTGATCACTGCACGCACACATTTTCTCACGTTTTTTTTCTTTATTTTACCAACTTGCACTAGTAATCCCTCACACTTAGATACGTTTTTGATCTGATTACCCTAGGTCTGCTAATAAAAGTGTAAAATTCTCCCTTACCCAGTGAGATCAGGGTCTGATAATTCTCCTTCATCACATCCTTGTACAGCTCCTTCTGCCAGTCTTCTAATTCCTCCCACTCCTCCTGGGAGAAGTAGATGGCGACGTCCTCAAAGGTTACTGGGAGCTGAAACACAAACCCTTCCACACTCAGCACCTTCTGTATCACGTCATCATGAGGCTTCACAGCAATGAGGCTCAGCAGGGCAGTGGGGCAGTTTCCCATGCGTTTGTAAGTCAGTGAGAGGGAATGGAATTAGTACACTGCTTTCACGCCAAACAACAACTGAAGAGTGATCGCTCCAGAGATGTTTAGGAAGAGGTACATACTTATTCCATAAAATGGGAGTTTTTAATCCATAAATGTGGGCAATTGTCACACTGCCCATATTGTTGCAGCGTTCACGGATCCTTCTTACCTGTGGAGTTTTTCCATCATTTTCAAAATGAAAATTCACCTGCAATTTCACTTGGAAAATTGCTAAAAAAAAAAAAAGAAGAAGAGCATACGCAGATGTTTGCATCCGTTTTCTCCTGCAGGTACTTTTCCGGCTAAAATCATGTGCAATGCTGACCCCCTGATGCAGGTAGGAGCATATGTGAATTGTATCAGAACACTATATTGGGGATATCTTACGCCGGTGGCTATATGGCACATATCTTGTGCACAGGTCACTATTGTGGTTGTTTACTTATCGGTGGGCCTATGATGTGCAATGCGCATATGGGGTTTGACCCTTGAGGCCGATATACTGGAAGAGCTATTTGGGCTTACTGCAGCTCTGTATCTATTAGAGGTTCACTATTGTAGTTATCGTGTATGTAAGTAGCCAAATGGCAATGCAGTGAGCAGGTATGATGCTGGGTTGGAAGTACTGATTGCTATGGTTCCCTATCCATCAGCTAAGGCATTCAATGCTGGGCATTCCTTTGGCAGACAGCTCTTTCTGTGGGATTGCAAGAGAAAGTGCATGGTTGGAGGGCTACACTGGGAGGGGGGGGCGGGAACAGATATACCTGGCATGTACCTGGACCATAGGGCTGTCTGCAGCATCACCAGGTGCTAGTGCACACAGGCAGGAGTGAGCAGGACGGTTCCGCAATCACTTCCCTGTCCAGACACCTCTCTGTCACTACTCAGGGGAGCTCAGAGGGAGGGTGTGCAACAGTGCAAAGCGCAGTACGTCATTCCCAGATGCACCAGCACTGGTCTCTACAAATATGCACAGTTGTAGGGAGCGCTGATGGTGTCTCTGGGCATGTCTGGGCATGGGTTTCTTTGTTTGGTTTTTATTTATTTTTTATTACATTGCTAGCTCTGACTGGGAGCTCTTAAAAGGGTTTTGTGTATACTTTTTAAAAGCAAGGTTACTTACATTTTTGCTGTTTTAGGGGAACTTTACTGGAGCACAGTAGGTTGCTGAACTCTGTAACCTCCTCAGATTCAGAAACTGCTAACACCTAATCAGGAGTTCATTCCCTCCCTACCCACCCCGACTCCCACCCACCCCTAGTGAGCAGTCTTCCTTTATAGGGCACCTCCCCCTTTAGCAAATCACAGTGAATTGGACCAGCACATATTGAATATAATTAAAGAGATTTAACTGCTTTTTCTCTGAAAGGACAGCTGCGAAACCAGCTGGTACTTGGTAGATCTCTCTCTTTTTCTTTAACAGATACCTAAGCTCCACAAACAGAACAATGGCTGGGAAAAATCGTATTGCTAAAGCTGTTGCCCCCGTTACAGCTTCTGCCTCGGTCCAGACAGAGGTCCTAATGCCAGTTGAAGAACCGGTTCCATGTGCAGGGTGCCTGCATGCTGAAGCTCTGAGGAAACAAGTGGAGGAACTCAGAGAGGAGGTGGCGAGGCTGAGGAGCATTCAAGACAGTGAGAAGTACATTGATGAGATGCTTCTTGCAGCAACCAGGCTCTCCAGCACAGGAGAAGATGGCTGCCAACAGAATGTCGATGGTTGGACAAAAGTCACCAGAGCCTGCAAAATCACCAATCCAACTTCTCCAGCCCTTGAATTGAAGAACCATTATGCAGCCCTGGAAGTGGAGGAGGTGAAAGCATCCATGGAAAGGGAAGAACCAGAGTTCAAGTACCCCATAGTTGCGGAATCAGTGACCAGAAGGAAACAAAGGGTAGTGGTTGTTGGAGACTCTCTTCTGAGGGGTACTGAGGCGTCCATCTGCCGACCAGACTTGATGTCCAGAGAGGTATGCTGTCTGCCTGGTGCCAAGATCCAAGATGTTACGGAGAGTTTGCCGAGACTCATCAAGCCCACTGACTATTACCCAATGTTGCTAATCCATGTTGGAACAAATGATACTGCCAGGTATACCTCGGAACGTATCAAAAGTGACTTCATGGCTCTGGGACAGAGGGTGAAGCAGGTAGGTGCACAGGTGGTGTTTTCTTCAATCCTCCCTGTTGAGGGTAAAGGCCAAGGCAGAGAGGCCCGCATCCTGGAGATGAATGCATGGCTGTGTGGATGGTGTCTTCAAGAGCGTTTTGGTTTCCTAGACCATGGGATGCTGTTCCAAGGGTTGCAGAGCAGAGATGGCATCCATCTGTCCAAGAAAGGTCAACGCATCTTTGGTAGTAGACTGGCTAATCTACTGAAGAGGGCTTTAAACTAGATTCGTTGGGGATGGGTGAAGAAAGCCCCCAGGTAAGTGAAAGCCCCCAGGTAGGTGATACATTAAATACCTTTATGGAAATGGGTAACAGGGGTAACACATGGAAAGCAGTGTGTATTAATGCCCGTAGCATGGGAAATAAGATCCCTGAAGTTGAAGCTTTGGTGGGAGTTGCTGACTTGGATTTAGTGGCAGTTACAGAAACATGGTTCACAGAAAACCATGACTGGGATGTAACTATACCTGGCTATACTTTATTCAGAAAGGACAGGGTAGGAAGAAGGGGAGGAGGAGTGGCACTATATGTAAAAACTACTATTAAAGCTTTGGAATTACAGAGCTTAAAAGGGAGAGAGGAGGCATTGTGGGTTAAACTAGAAAGAGGGAAAGAGAAATCTATTTGCATTGGTGTGATATACAGACCTCCCTCACAAGAGGAAGAGGTGGACAGAGTTAATTGAAGACATACGCAGACATACGCAGATGTTCTATTCGTTACACGGAACCCAACATTCATACCCCCTACCTCCCTTCAGGTAAACAACATTGAGCTGAAAGCACAACCCACAATTCGATACTTAGGAATTATATTAGATCAACAGCTTAATATGTCAGCCCACATTAAGAAAACAACGAGTGCAATCTACCACAAGATGCGATCACTACGTAATCTCCGACCTTTACTTAACTACTCCGACTTCCGTACTATATTCCAAGCCCTGGTATTACCACACTTGGATTTCGCCAATATCATTCTACACGGTCTCCCGCAATCCACCCTAAATCCCCTCCGTCTGGCCATGAATGCTGCCGCGAGAATCCTCGTAGGTGCTCCACGATCAGAACACATAACCCCAATATTGATGAGTTTACATTGGCTACCCCTACAGGCCAGAACTCTATACAAGACCCTGGTCATGACTTTTAAAGCCTCAAAGTGCCCATCGCTATCACCTCTCAGCAATATGATACATATCACCCCAAATAACAGATCCAGGAGGTCTGTTACATTAAACTCCATTGACCTCCCAAAACTCCTCACAAAATGTTCTAAATCAACAGCCTCTAGAGCCTTCTCTCTGTCTTCTCCCAGAGCCTGGAATGCCCTTCCACCCGAAATAAGAGCTCTCTCAAGTCTGATGAAGTTCAGAAAGGCATTGAAGCACTATTTGTTCCTAACATACTACCCCGCAGCTACTCCATCTGACAATAGTCCTCATGCAGATCTTTCATATTTGACCCCGGTAGAGAATGGGTAATTATGATGATTATTACCTGCTCACTATACTATGCCATATTTATTCTCACTATATTTGGCATATTTATTCTGTACTTTAATTAACTTCTTATCCACGGCATTATAGATACCTTATTCGCATCTAATTAACCAAAATAACCATGTATATAGTTGCCATGTATATAGTTACCCTGTTTTCCACCAAGTTTATGTACCTTGTTCTTTGTAAAAAAACCAATGCTGTTTGTACCATTGTGTTTATATTTGTTCATATGTAAACCGCACTGATTTAAGAGCGCGGTATATAAGAAAAATAAAATAAATAAATAAATAAATAAATTGCTAGGAAAGGGGAAGTGCTACTGCTAGGAGATTTCAATATGCCAGATGTTGATTGGCACATTCCTGTTGCAGTATCATCTAGAAGTAAGGAGATCCTGGATTCTCTACAGGGAGAACTATTCAGGCAATTGGTAACAGACCCCACACGTGAAGGGGCCATACTGGACTTGGTGCTTACCAATGGTGAAAGTGTTTCTGATGTTGTAGTGGGAGATCATTTTGCATCCAGTGATCACCAGATGGTGTGGTTCAGTATTAGGACTAGGGCTGTTAGAATCCATTCCAAGGGGAAGATCTTAGACTTTAGGAAGACTAACTTTGCGAAGATGGGCCAATACCTCAGGGAGTCGTTAGTGGGATGGGAACAGCTGGGGGATGTAGAAAAACAGTGGGCAAAGCTGAAAGGGGGTATTTTAAAGGCAACCAACATTTTTGTTAAAATGGTAAATAAAGGCAAAAGGAACAGGAAACCGCTATGGTTTTCGAAGGAAGTAGCTGAAAAAGTGAAGAAAAAGAGGGAGGCCTTCATGAAATACAAGAGATCACAGAGAGAGGAAGACAGGCATCTGTATTTGGAAAAACTTAGAGAAGCTAGCAAAGTAGTCAAGAAGGCAAAGATTCAAAAGGAGGAGGAAATAGCCAATGCAATAAAATGGGGGGATAAGACATTTTTCAGATATATTAGTGAGAAGAGGAAGGGCAAAAGTGGTATTGTCAGACTCAAGGATGCAGGGCGGGAATATGTAGAAGCTGATAAGGATAAAGCGGAATTGCTTAACAAATATTTTTGTTCTGTGTTCACAGATGAAGAACCAGGAGCAGGACCTCAGAAAACACCCACAAATAAGAACAGAAGCGAGGGACATCTTGAACAATTTTCAGAAGACTGTGTTCGTGAGAAACTAGCTCAACTTAAAGTAGACAAAGCGATGGGACCGGATGGGATACACCCTAGAATACTGAGGGAACTTGGGGACGTTCTAGCAGCTCCACTGACTGACCTTTTCAATGCCTCGTTGGAGTCGGGAGTGGTGCCAAAGGACTGGAAAGAGGCTCATGTGGTGCCTTTACACAAAAGCGGAAGTAAGGATGTGGTTGAAAACTACAGGCCGGTTAGTTTAACTTCAGTGGTGAGTAAATTATTGGAAACGCTGCTGAAAGAGAAAATAGTGAGGTTTCTGGAGTCCGGCGGATTACAGGATCCGAGGCAGCATGGATTCACCAGAGGCAGGTCTTGTCAGACAAATCTGATCGATTTCTTTGACTGGGTGACCAGGGAGTTGGACCGAGGGAGAGCTCTAGATGTGGTGTATTTAGATTTCAGTAAAGCCTTTGACACTGTTCCTCACAGGCGACTTATAAACAAACTGAGCACCCTAGGGATGGACCCTAAAGTTACTGCTTGGGTTAGAAATTGGTTGGGTGGGAGGCGACAAAGAGTACAAGTAAATGGAGCTCACTCTGAGGAGAAGGATGTTACCAGTGGTGTGCCCCAGGGATCTGTCCTTGGTCCGATTCTTTTTAACATCTTTGTTAGTGATATAGCGGAAGGGCTGTCGGGTAAGGTTTGCCTCTTTGCGGATGATACCAAAATCTGTAATAGAGTAGACACCCAGGAAGGTGTAGATAACATGAGGAGGGATCTAGCTAAGCTTGAAGAATGGTCTAGAATTTGGCAGCTGGGATTTAATGTTAAAAAATGTAAGGTCATGCATTTGGGCTGCAGCAATCCAAGGGAGCAATACAGTATAGGAGGTGAAGTACTTTTGTCCACTAAAGAAGAGCGGGACCTAGGCGTGGTTGTGTCTGATGATCTTAAAGTAGCTAAACAGGTAGAAAAGGCGACGGCAAAAGCTAGAAGGATGCTTGGGTGCATACGGAGAGGAATGGCTAGCAGAAAAAAGGAGGTGATAATGCCTCTGTATAAGTCTTTGGTGCGACCTCATTTGGAGTATGGTGTGCAATTCTGGAGACCGCACCTTCAAAAGGATGTGAACAGGATGGAGTCGGTGCAGAGGGTTGCTACTAAAATGATTAATGGGCTTCATTATAAAGCATATGAGGACAGACTTAAGGATCTTAATATGTACACCTTAGAGGAAAGGCGGGATAGAGGTGATATGATTGAGATGTTTAAATACCTCCGTGGCATAAATGTTCAGGGAGAGAGCCTCTTTCAATTGAAAGCAAGTTCTGCTACGAGGGGACATGGGATGAGGGTGAAGGGAGATAGATTCAGGAGTGATATGCGGAAATATTTCTTTACGGAAAGAGTAGTGGATCCGTGGAATAGTCTCCCAGTGGAGGTGGTGCAGATGAGGACAGTGACTGAGTTCAAAAAAGCATGGGACCAACACAGAGGATCTCTAAAGGTAAAAAGTGGACTGTTGTAGTTGTTGTTATGGAAGGACAGACTAGATGGGCCTTGTGGTCTTTTTCTGTCATCATGTTTCTATGTTTCTATGTCTGTGTGGGGCTTGCCCTGCTGACTGCCGTCATTCCAATGGCCTTTTAGTAGTGCAGGGGAACCGTTTGGGTAGTTCACTATGGGAGGGCCTATTCTGCTGGGATCATGTCCCTATTTAGCATTATACAGTCATGTTCCAGAGATATTCATGAAGTGCATACATTGGGAGGTCGTCTACTGTCATGTATGTAGTGCTTCACTGCATCTTGTGCAAGCAGATTCACTCTCTCCCTGTTTTCCTGCTATATTAGTCTGTGGCATGCCCAGCACACTACAAAGCAATTGCAGTGCACAGTAGTTTATATTGTCTAACTTGCATTCACCTATTAGTATCATCAACTTCCATTGTCATTCAGCTTCATTACGGCACTATCCATGCCCACAGCAGCTTCATAGCTGCACGTTTTAAAACGGGGGTGTGGTCATTAGCAGGTATATTGCAGAGACAAGCAGTGTCACAGACATACATCTTTTTAGAATACGGTGAACGTGGGGACGTACAAAGCCACTGTCAGGATATACCCATCTTCGTACAACGTTGCGCTGAGTGCTCGCCATGCCTAGCACGTCTTATGTGGTAGATTCTGTGTAGGCGACTACGTCTATCTCTGCGTGTGCAGAGTCTGGTTCTATTCCTGAATGTTTCCATTTGGATGTGCCCACTGCCCAGACGTGCATGTTTTTAGAATTGGCTTCCACATGAATACTATATAATGGATTTGATTAAAGGAATTGAAGTCATAGAAAAGGCCATAGAGGAGAGACTGAATGAATTTTGTCTCAATCATAGTAACATTTATTTATTTTATTTTCATTCTCTTATATACCGTGCTATTCTGCATCAGTGCGGTTTACATTGAACAAACTGAAATTACATTGAACAGGGCATTATAACTTGGAGATAACTATTTTATAGGGAACATGGGCTATGGAGGGTTAAGTGGCTTGCCCAAGACCACAAGGAGCACCTGTGGGACTAGAAACCCCAGTCCTTCCGGCCCAAGGTTGCTGTCCTCTAGTGGGATTTGAACCCCCGACCTTCCGGCCTGAAGTACCTTGCCCCAACCATTAGGCCACTCCTCCACACATATAGTAACATAGTAAGTGACGGCAGATAAAGACCAGCATGGTCCATCTAGTCTGCCCAGCAAGATGGCAAGAGTAGGTGCACCTGTCGCTCTGTGCAGGCCACCCCTCCCCATGTTTTTGTTTAGGCGTGAACCCACCACTCCATGTAGGACACCCTTATTTGTTGAGACGCTAGATAGTTCAGAAGTTAGATGGTACCGTTTATTTTGCTTTTATCCTGTTGTTGTAAAGGGATCCACTGTGTTTGTCCCATGCCGTTTTGAATTCCATCACCGTGTTTGCCCCCACCACTTCCATCGGGAGGGCATTCCAAGCATCCACCACCCTTTCAGTGAAGAAATATTTCCTGACATTGCCTTCAATTTACCACCTTGCAGCTTCATGTTATGCCCTCTAGTTTTACAGCTTCCCCGTCTTTGGAAGAGCTTTGTTTGTTCATCATTTCTCTTTAAGTATTTAAAGGTCTGAATCTTATCTCCCCTATCCCTCCTCTCCTCCAAAGTGTACATATTTAGGTCTTCAAGTCTCTTCTCATAAGGCTTCTGACGCAGGCTCCAAATCATTTTGGTCGCCTTTCTCTGAACAGTTTCCAGTCTTTTTACATCTTTTGCAAGATATGGTCTCCAAAACTGAACACAGTATTCCAAGTGAGGCCTCACCAGTGACTTGTACAGTGGCATAAGTACCTCTTCCTTTCTGCTGGTAATCCCTCTTTGTATGCAGCCCAACATCCTC
Source organism: Ichthyophis bannanicus (assembly GCA_033557465.1). Lineage (NCBI taxonomy): Eukaryota > Metazoa > Chordata > Amphibia > Gymnophiona > Ichthyophiidae > Ichthyophis > Ichthyophis bannanicus. The sequence continues at coordinate 160,437,170 of CM066031.1, read as the reverse complement.
CTGGCTTTTGCCACCGCCTTGTCGCACTGTTTTGCCACCTTGAGATCATCAGAGAATCACACCAAGGTCTTTCTCCTGAACCGTGCATACCAACCTCTCACCCCCTATCGTGTACTTTTCCCTTGGATTTCTGCTACCCAAGTGCATGACACTGCACTTTTTCACATTAAATCATAGTTGCCAAGCATTAGACCAGTCTTTCAGCTTTTGTAGATCTTTCCTCATGTTAACCACTCCCTCGGGGGAGTCCACTCTGTTGCAAATTTTTGTGTCATCTGCAAAAAGACAGACTTTTCCATTCAGTCCTTCAGCAATATCACTCACAAATATATTGAACAGTGCCGGGCCCAGGACCGAACCCTGAGGCACCCCGCTAATCACCTTCCTCTCATCCGAGTGAGCTCCATGTACCATCACCTTCTGTTGTCTGTCAGTCAACCAATTTCTAATCCAGTTTACTATCTTGGGACCCATCCCCAAGCTACTGAGTTTATTGACAAGCCTCCTATGAGGAACAGTATCAAAGGCTTTGCTGAAATCCAGATAGATGACATCCATTGCATGCCCCAGATCTAGTTCCTTGGTCACCCAATCAAAGAACTCAGATTTGTTTGGCAAGACCGTCCTTCGGTAAAACCATGTTGCCTTGGATCTTGCAACCTGTTGGTTTTGAAAAAGTTCACTATTCGCTCTTTCAGGAGCGCCTCCATTACTTTTCCTGCCACCGAGGTAAGGCTCACGGGCCTGTATTTTGACACTTCTTCCCTGTCACCACTTTTGTGTAGAGGTACAACATTAGCCATTCTCCAGTCCTGAGGAACCACTCCTGTTTCCAAGGATCTGTTGAAGACATCCTTTAACGGTCCTGCAAGAACCTCTCTGAGCTCTTTCAGTATCCTGGGATGCATCCCATCTGGTCCCATGGCTTTGTCCACTTTCAGTTTAGCAAGTTGTTCTAAACACCTCGTCTTCTGTGAATGGTGTGGTATCTACTTCATTCCTATTTTTATATTTGGGAGTCACAGCTGGTCCATCTCCAGGATCTTCTTTAGTAAAAACAGAGCAGAAGTATTTGTTTAGCAATTTTGCTTTTTCAGTGTCACTTTCCACGAGTCCTTTCCCAGCACTTCTGAGTCCTGCAATTCCAACTCTGATCTTCTTCCTTTCCTGAATATACTTGAAGAAAGTTTTGTCGCCACCTTTAACATCTTTAGCCATCTTTTCCTCTGCCTTTGATTTTGCTATCCTTATTTCTCTTTTTGACTCTTTGAGCTTGATCCTGTATTCATTTCTGTGTTCTTCTGTTTGCAAGCTTTTGAATTTTGCGAAAGCTGTATTTTTTGCCTTTATTTGAGCAGCTACCTCTTTGGAAAACCAAATAGGTTTTGTGATAAGGAAGCTTATCATAGCTCAGGAAGGGACTATAGAAAAGGTGAAGTGTCTCTGAACAAGCAACCTGTCAGTGCTGGTAGAAATGAGAAAACAGAATTTTGCCATAAAAGACTACCAGTCCCAGAATGCACCAGGTTTCCAACAGCCATGAGAGGAGCTGAAGTGAGAAAACGTGTGTTCAATCAAAAGGGCTATGAGGTAATCCCCAAGCACTCATTGCTAAGGGCAGGGCTTGATTCAGCACAGCTGTGCTGTGCTAGGATGGAACACTCATCAAGGCAGAATAAAGATAGAGTCTATTCTACAGAGAATCATCCAGAGCTGGGATGTCATGATCATTGGTATCTTGATCATCCACGGGATCCTGATCTTTATTCTCATCAGAAGCAGAGGTCAGAACGGACGGACAGAGAGAGCAAGAAGCCCTTTAAAAGAAGGAAGAGAAAAGCCTCTGGGAAGTCTACAGGAGTCCAGCACAGTACGTATACTGGGAGACAGACAAGAGGTCAGCATACACCATTGGACTGGGGGAAACCAGAGGAGTGGTATTGCAGAGCCAGGAATCTCCAGACAGCACCTGTGAGGGAAACAGCTGCACGTGGAAGGGACCCTGAGACCCATGCCAGAAGGTATGTGAAGAGAGATCCAGTGTCCAGGGATCTAGATTGGAAGGCTGGACACAGAAACTGGACTACATATTGGCCAGGCTATTTAAAGGGGAACTCTAACAGTAATGGAAGCTCAGGTATGAACACTGATCTATGCCCTAGCTATAACTTTGAAAGGAAGCAGGGAAATGATTATTCTCCTGGTAGTGCTCCATTGAGAAATTCCTTTGTGCCAAGCCAAGATATTGAACCTATGATTATTGAAGAAAGGGGAGAGGTCTTAGAACCAGAATGTGAATATATGGACTGCTCTCTGTCCAAACTCAAATGGTAGTTTTCTGTTACAAAGTGCAACAACCCTCACAAAGAAATACCAACTTGTTCTTTAATCTACTCAGAAAAGCTTCTGAGTAAGATTTTTAGCTACACAGTGAAAGCAAGCCAGCTAAGGGGTTTCAGCTGGGTGATTGCTAGCAATTGAGCTTACCTAATTGCTTGTGTGCTTTGAAGGGAATCACGTCTGAATTTATATGTAAAGATATAAGAAGTTAACCTGAAGAAAATAACATTTTTTCCTACTTTGTGGGTTTATTTGGTTGCTTACTGCATTGCTAAGACATTATTTGCTAAAGCCTACAAGAAAGACCAGTTTGTTGCCAACCAGGTCTTTAATCCTTTGCTTTAATTACCTGACAAGTTCAGATGTTTTTTCCTGATTTTGTTTTCCTAACTTTAAAACTGCAAGCAAGTATCCTGAGTTCTGTGCTACCAAGCATTATCTGTGTTGGGAGAACCCCTCATAAATAAAAATCTTATTTGCTTTACCCTTGAGCAAGTATAATTAATTATTGGTCACGGCTGTGTCTGGAATGAATGGACTACATTACCCACAAATCCTTGCAAATCATATAGAGGTATGCTTTTGCCAAGACTGTGAACATTCTCACCCAGGCGGCCGTCTGACAGTTTCCTTCTCCTCTTGTTTTTATTTATTTTTCTTACATATTTATCTGTTGCCCCTTTTATTGCCTTCTTTAGTTTAGCCCATTGCAATTCCACTTCCTTTATCTCCTTCCACCCCGTCATCTCCTCCTTTAAGTACTCGGCCATTTTATTGAAGTCAGTGTTTTTGAAGTTTAGGACTTTGAGCTTGCTATGATTGGCCTGTACCATGGCTTTTATCTCAAACCACACCGTGTGATGGTCGCTGTTGCTCACAGGGGCACTCACGCAGACATTCGACACGTTATCACTGTTGGTGAGCACTACATCCAGCATTGAGCTTTCCTTGGTTGGTTCCATCACCATTTGTCTAAGTCAGTGTTTTTCAACCTTTTTTGTGCAAAGGCACACTTTTTTCATGAAAAAAATCACGAGGCACACCACCATTAGAAAATGTTAAAAAAAAATTTACCTCTGTGCCTATATTGACTATATATAAAGTAATTCTCTTGAATAGGAATCAAACACTCACACCAACCCCACTCCCCTGCTGGTTCACTCACACCACCCCCCCCTCCACTGCTGGTTCACTCACACTCCCCCCCCCTTGCTGGTTCACTCACACTCCCCCCCCCCCTTGCTGGTTCACTCACACTCCCCCCCCCCTTGCTGGTTCACTCACACACACACACACACCCTCTGCCCAAGCCGCTGCTTCTGCTTTATACAGAGCAGCAGCTGCACTACACTTACATTGAAAAGTACAGAGAAACTGTGTCAGGAGCCCTCCGGTCATCGCAGAGCCGAGAAAGTGATGTCATGGGGGCGGGCTCCTCACAGGCTGTCTTTCCTTTTCAAATTAACTTTATTGCAGCTAAAGTTAACTTGAAAAGGAAAGACAGCCTGTGAGGAGCCCGCCCCCATGACATCACTTCCTCGGGCTCTGCGATGACCGGAGGGCTCCTGACACAGTTTCTCTTTACTTTTCAATGTAAGTGTAGTGCAGCTGCTGCTCTGTACAAAGCAGAACCAGCGGCTGCACTGCTATAGGGAATTGCGATCGCGTTCGCGCCGCGGACTTCGGCACAAAAGCCGGTATTTTGCTCTGGCCGCTCCCGATCTTGCAGCCAGAGCAAAAAACCGGCTTTTCAATGGCCGGTTTTACAACTGTGCTGGCAGCCGGCCTGGCCATGGAAAAACCGGCCAGGCCGACTGAAAACCGGCCGGTTGGCAACCCTAATTTGTGAGCCGAGGCCACATGTTACGGATGAAATTGGAATTTTTCCCACGGCACACCAGACAATATCTCACGGCACACTAGTGTGCTGCGGCACAGTGGTTGAAAAACGCTGGTCTAAGTAATGCATCTTGGAGAGCATCCACAATTTTTTTGCTTCTTTCCAGATGTGCAGAAGGAGTAATCCAATCCACATCAGGTAGATTAAAGTCACCCAATATGATTGCTTCCCCCTTTGTTGCTATCTTGGCAATATCTATAATCAATTTGTTATCTCTCTCTTCAATTTGAGTCGGAGGTCTGTAGACTACAGCAATATGGATGACAGTGCCATCTCCTCTTTCCAATGCAATCCAGAGCGCTTCTTCTTTTCCCCATGTTCCCTGCATTTCAGTAGCTTTAATACTGCTTTTGACATACAAGGCTACTCCTCCTCCTTTTCCATTTTCTCTGTCTCTTCTGAATAGATTATAGCCAGCTATGGCTATATCCCAATCATGCGATTCATTAAACCATGTTTCTGTAATGGCCACGATGTCCAAATCCGTTTCCACCATTAGGGCTTCCAGGTCTGGAATTTTTTTAGCTAAGCTTCGAGCATTTGTGCTCATTGCTTTCCAGCATTTATCTGGCTTGTGTGTATTTTGCATTGATTTTATTCTGCCCAGTCTTTACTGAAGAAGATGTAGGGAAATCACCCATGCCTGAAATGGTATTTAAAGGTGATGCATCACAAGAACTGAAAGAAATATTGATAAACCAGGATGATGTATTACAACTATTTGATAAACAGAAGAGTAGCAAATCGCCTGGACCGGATGCTATATATCCAAGGGTGTTGAAAGAACTGAAATATGAGATTACAGACCTACTATTAGTGATCTGTGAACTATCATTAAAATCATCTGTAGTACCTGAAGATTGGAGAATTGCCAATGTAATGCCAAAATTTTAAAGGGTTCCAGAGGTGATCCCTACAGACCAGTGAGCCTGACATCCATACCAGGCAAAATGGTAGAAATCATTATAAAAAATAAAATTACTGAACACGTACATAGTCAAGGTTTAATGGGAGAAAGCCAACGTGGATTTAGCCAAGGAAGGTTTTTTTGAAGATGTGAGTAAACAGGTAGACAAAGGTGAGCCGGTCGAAATAGTGTATCTGGATTTTCAGAAAGTCTTTGACAAGGCCCCTCATGAGAGACTCTTGGCAAACTTAAAAAGTCATAGGATAGGAGGCAGTACGCTATTGTGGATCAGGAACATGTTAAAAGATAGAAAGCAGAGAGTAGGGCTAAATGACCAATTTTCTCAGTGGAGAAAGGTGAATAGTGGAGTACCCCAGGGATCTGTGCTGGGTCCGCTGCTTTTTTTTATTTTTATTGAAAAGGCAGCAAATTGAAACAAAGCACACAAAAGTCTCATGCGGTACATGCAGAATACAACAACAGAAGATAACAATGCAGAAAGTGCAAACATCAAATAATAATCCAACAAAGCGTCACCTCTTTTTTTGTTTTTATGTTTTGTGTGTCTTTGTGTCTTTCCCCCCCCCCCCACTCTTCCCCCTCCCTTGCCTGCTCACCAAATAACAGCAAGGAGGACCCCCATAACATTCTGCCTACCCGCCCACTCTCCAATCCCCCACCCTCCCCCCAATCCCACCCTATTAACCCCCCAATCCCACCCCCCCTATACCTCCATGCCAGCTAGCAGCAAAGGGAGCGGATCAGTCAGTCAATCAGAGCATGTGGGGCAAAAGAGAAAACTCGAAGACGCCATCTCACAGGAGAGCATGGAGCCAATCCCCCCACAGGGTACACAGAATCCTCGGGTCCTCAGGAACCATAGCGTAGGACAAAGGTTTCCCAAACCTGTTCAAAGCGGGGCAATCGCAACGTGCTGGTTGCCACCCCACGTTCCATTGTATACGTATCCCACATGCGTTCCAACCAGGCAGAAAAAGGGGGCGGCAGATCCTGCTTCCACGCAGTAGCTACCGATAGCCACGCCGCATTCAGACCATGCCGAATTAAGGCCAGCTGAGGAATGCGTGCCCCAGGCACCTTAACACCAAAAAGAAAAATGCCTGGATCCCAGGGAATGGCCAACCCCACTAATTGTTTTAAACGATATTGAATCCCCCTCCAGAAGGTTCGGACCCGGGGACAGGACCACCAGACATGCGCCAAAGTACCTCGCTGTCCACATCTCCGCCAGCACAGATCCGAACTCCCCGGATACACTCGAGCAATCCGCTCAGGCGTCATATACCATCTATATAGTAGCTTATAGTTAGTTTCATGGACATTGATCACCACCGAGCTTTTCCACAGCCTACCCTCAACTTGTTCCCATTGCTGCTCAGAAAAATGAAGACTCAAATCAGAACTCCATTGCTCTCTATACTTGCCCAGCCTCGGCTGCTGCGCCTGCAAGTGTGCGTATAAGGTGGCAATAAGGCCCTTCGTGGTAGTACACTCCGCACAGTAACGCTCCACATCCGACAAATCGTGGGCCACTTGAGACCGCACACTGCGAGCCTGAACCCAGTGGGCCGCTTGCGTATATTGAAAAACATGACAATCGGGAAGGTCAAATTCCTCCTGGAGAGCGCCAAAAGGCCGCAACCTACCCTCATCGAACAATTGACCAGCACAACTAAGGCCCTTGTGCCCCCACAGCCGAAAAACAGGGTCATTCATCCCAGGGGGAAACATAACATTATCCACAATAGGCGCCATAGGGGTCAGCTCCGCCCCCCGAGGCCGATAAGATTGGTCCCAGCAGCGAAGTGTATGCAAGATGTACGGATTGCTTAAACGTAAGCCACCTCGTGACTTGGGACTAAGCCACAGCCGGTCTCTCAGTCCCGCAATGTGCATTTCCAATTGTATCCAACGCTTGGGGCTGGCCGCGTTCATCCATTCCACCCCAGCGCGACACTGCGCCGCTGCATTTTTCAGATTTATTAGTGAGAAGAGGAAGGGCAAAAGTGGTATTGTCAGACTCAAGGGTGCAGGGGGGGAATATGTAGAAGCTGATAAGGATAAAGCGGAATTGCTTAACAAATATTTTTGTTCTGTGTTCACAGATGAAGAACCAGGAGCAGGACCTCAGAAAACACCCACAAATAGGAACAGAAGCGAGGGACATCTTGAACAATTTTCAAAAGACTGTGTTCGTGAGAAACTAGCTCAACTTAAAGTAGACAAAGCGATGGGACCGGATGGGATACACCCTAGAATACTGAGGGAACTTGGGGACGTTCTAGCAACTCCACTGACTGACCTTTTCAATGCCTCGTTGGAGTCGGGAGTGGTGCCAAAGGACTGGAGAGAGGCTTATGTGGTGCCTTCACACAAAAGCGGAAGTAAGGATGTGGTTGAAAACTACAGGCCGGTTAGTTTAACTTCGGTGGTGAGTAAATTATTGGAAATGCTGCTGAAAGAGAAAATAGTGAGGTTTCTGGAGTCCGGCGGATTACAGGATCCGAGGCAGCATGGATTCACCAGAGGCAGGTCTTGTCAGACAAATCTGATCGATTTCTTTGACTGGGTGACCAGGGAGTTGGACCGAGGGAGAGCTCTAGATGTGGTGCATTTAGATTTCAGTAAAGCCTTTGACACTGTTCCTCACAGGCGACTTATAAACAAACTGAGCACCCTAGGGATGGACCCTAAAGTTACTGCTTGGGTTAGAAATTGGTTGGGTGGGAGGCGACAAAGAGTACAAGTAAATGGAGCTCACTCTGAGGAGAAGGATGTTACCAGTGGTGTGCCCCAGGGATCTGTCCTTGGTCCGATTCTTTTTAACATCTTTGTTAGTGATATAGCGGAAGGGCTGTCGGATAAGGTTTGCCTCTTTGCGGATGATACCAAAATCTGCAATAGAGTAGACACCCAGGAAGGTGTAGATAACATGAGGAGGGATCTAGCTAAGCTTGAAGAATGGTCTAGAATTTGGCAGCTGGGATTTAATGTTAAAAAATGTAAGGTCATGCATTTGGGCTGCAGCAATCCAAGGGAGCAATACAGTATAGGAGGTGAAGTACTTTTGTCCACTAAAGAAGAGCGGGACCTAGGCGTGGTTGTGTCTGATGATCTTAAAGTAGCTAAACAGGTAGAAAAGGCGACGGCAAAAGCTAGAAGGATGCTTGGGTGCATACGGAGAGGAATGGCTAGCAGAAAAAAGGAGGTGATAATGCCTCTGTATAAGTCTTTGGTGCGACCTCATTTGGAGTATGGTGTGCAATTCTGGAGACCGCACCTTCAAAAGGATGTGAACAGGATGGAGTCGGTGCAGAGGGTTGCTACTAAAATGATTAATGGGCTTCATTATAAAGCATATGAGGACAGACTTAAGGATCTTAATATGTACACCTTAGAGGAAAGGCGGGATAGAGGTGATATGATTGAGATGTTTAAATACCTCCGTGGCATAAATGTTCAGGGAGAGAGAGCCTCTTTCAATTGAAAGCAAGTTCTGCTACGAGGGGACATGGGATGAGGGTGAAGGGAGATAGATTCAGGAGTGATATGCGGAAATATTTCTTTACGGAAAGAGTAGTGGATCCGTGGAATAGTCTCCCAGTGGAGGTGGTGGAGATGAGGACAGTAACTGAATTCAAAAAAGCATGGGACCAACACAGAGGATCTCTAAAAGGTAAAAAGTGGACTGTTGTAGTTGTTGTTATGGAAGGACAGACTAGATGGGCCTTGTGGTCTTTTTCTGTCGTCATGTTTCTATGTTTCTATGCATAGTACCACGAGAGATTAGGCGCCCCCATGCCCCCAGAGCACGCGTGCATATACAGGATTCGACGCGCTATACGCGGCCGACGGAAGCGCCAGATAAACTTCATAAGCAAGGTTTGCCAGCTAGCCAATGTTCCCCGAGACAGCGGTATAGGAAGTACTTGTAAGAGGTACAAAAACCTCGGGACAACCACCATCTTAACCACCGCTATTCGCCCAAACCAGGATAGTGTTAGGCCAGCCCAGGACTCCAAGTCATGCCGCACCTGCTGAAGTAGCGGATCATAATTAGCCTTAAAAAGCGCCATCCGCTCCACCGTCAAGTTCACCCCTAAATAGCGAAGAGCACCTGTCACCCATCGAAAGGGGTAATTAGCCCTCAATTCCTCACAAACCGCCTCCGGGACCCCAACATTGAGAATCTCAGATTTAGTGTAGTTGATTTTGAATCCAGAAACCTGGGAGAAGGCCTCAAAGATCTGCATAGCAGCAGCGAGGGACACAACTGGGTTCACCAACGATAATATATCATCCGCAAAGAGTGCAATTCTGTAATCAGTAGGGCCCACTCACACGCCCTCAATGTCTGGGTGCTTGCAAAAACGTTGCGCTAAAGGCTCCATCACCAGCGCGAACAGCAACGGCGACAGAGGACATCCCTGGCGGGTACCCCTCTCCAGCTGGAAACTCCGCGATTGACCCCCGTTAACCCGGACACACGCCGTAGGATTCTGATATAAAACTATGGACCCAACGGGTAAAGTTAGGACCAAACCCCATCGCATCTAACACGCACCAGAGATAGTCCCAGCTAACCCGGTCAAAGGCCTTCTCGGCATCAACTCCCACCAAGAGCATCGGCTGAGAATCCTGTCGAGCAATATGAATAACCTGCAGCATTCGTCGGATACTGTCCACTGCCTGACGTCCCGGCACAAACCCGACCTGATCTGGATGTACCAATACTGGGAGAACCCGGTTTAATCAGGTAGCCAGTACTGATGCCAATATTTTAACATCCGTGTTTAGTAAGGAGATGGGGCGGTACGAGGCGGCATCATGCAAGGGCTTACCCGGTTTAGGGATCATCACTATAAGAGCCTCGTGTTGAGAAGGGGGTAGCAGCTCCCCCCGCAGAACCTCATTAAAGAGTACTACCAGAGTTGGAGCTAATTGAGCACGAAATTTTTTATAGTACTCCGCAGGAAAGCCATCGCTACCCGGGGCGCCCCCGGTTTTTAACCGGCGGATTGCAAGTTCCACCTCTTCCACAGTAAGATCAGCATCTATTAGATCTCTGTCCGAGTCCGTCAACCGCAGCAAAGCTACAGTACGCAGGAAGCCCTGGACACGGGACAAATCAAAGGGCTCAGCTTTATATAACCGTTCCAGAAACGTGGCAAAGACATTGCGTATCTCCCGGGAGACCACTCTCCTCTGCCCCCCAGAGTCTCGAAGTTCACGAACCACCCTCAGAGTTTACTGCTGCCGAAGTCGCAAAGCAAGAAAGCGACCTGGCTTGTTCCCCCGCTCATAATTAGTTTGTCGTAGTTTCCGACGTTTATTATCCAATTCCCTCTGTAAACACGCATCTAAGTTGGCACGGGCCGCCCGCCATTGGCGCAAGGCCCACTTAGAGCCGGTCCGAGCATGTTCCATCTGGAGACGGGAAGTTTCCCCCAACAGTTGGCAATGTTCTCGTTTCCAAGCCCTCCGAGTACGGGCCGCTTCCGCTATTAGATGGCCCCGGGCTGTGGCCTTGAAGGCGTCCCAAACCATGGGAAGCGGGACCTCCCCAGAATCATTTAACTCGAAAAAAAATCGGCTATAAAGCAGCCGTGCTCCTGGACAGCGCACTGTCGCCATAAAAAGCGTGCATCCAATCGCCAAAGCCAGTGCCGCTCACTGGAGTAGTCCGTCGGAAGAGTAATCCAACACGGGGCATGATCCGACCAGGTCAGTGCCCCATGCCCAGCCTCCACTCTCTCATCCATCAGGCGCTAATCCAACAGAAAATAGTCGATGCGAGTGTGCATCTGGTGAACAGGAGAGTAGAATGTATAACTTTTCTCCCCTTCATGTGTATCTCTCCAAACATCACGCAGGCCTAAGTCCAGCATAAGGTTCCGCAATGCCTTGCTTGGCCCACCTGCCATCCTCCCAGCGCTACCCGTCGAATCCATATGCGGTACCATGTGGGCATTGCAGTCCCCGCCCAATATAATAGGACCTTTTGCAAAATCAGCCAACACGGCTTTCAGCCTCGCAAAAAAGGCTACTTGGCCTTCGTTGGGGGCATAAATATTAGCTAGCGTTAATAAATGGCCCTCCAGTCGCACATTCATAAAAAGTCACCTTCCCAAGGTGTCTTTTTGAACCTCCTCCACCCTGAGGGATAAGCATTGATGAAATAGTAGGGCCACACCACATTTCTTCCGGCCCTTCAAGTCGGATGCTACCCATACCTCAGTGTAAGGATTACGCTTTAACCACCCCTGAGTGCTACTACGAAGATGCGTCTCCTGTAAAAAAACAATATCTCCTTTCAAAGATCTCAATTCCGAAAACAAAGAACGCTTTCTAGGAGAATTGAGACCCTTCACATTCAAAGAAATCACTTTCAACATAGGTAGTCAATCACCTTACCCCCACCGCCCCTCTTTCCTCCCAGCCCATAAAATCCCGCCCCCCCCCCCTAACGCTTGTAGAGCCCCAAATTTGCTGCAGGAAAAGCGACCCCACACCCCTCACCCACCGATCTTAGGAGGTTCCCCCCAGATCCCCCAACCCATAAGAGTACCCAGAGACCTCTATTCCCCCTATCCTGCCCCCTACCCTCCCCCAGCAGTGCCCACCCCCTCCCCCCATCAACTCCCACCCCCCTCCCCGTCAGTACCACCTGCCTGTCAGGGAAAAAACAGGACACGGTTAGACTGACCCCAAACCCAGCTCTTTCCGGACCCCCCATACAGAAAAACCACGATAAAAGTAACACAAAATCCTTTCCCCTTTTTACCATGAGTTAGTAAGGGATCGTTCCTACCATGTCCCACATCATAGCAGAATTACTATCCGCCCCTGGCCCTTTATAGTAAAAAGCAAGTATCAAAATCCCCATGCAGCCAGTAACATTTAGCACAACCAGAACAAGAGTGAGGAAATGAGACTGAACAGAACTGCTCAAACACAGTCAGTCTCAGAACTAAAGGGCCCCTGAGAACAGTCCCCAGAGCAGGAAATCAGAGACGCAGGAGCCAAGGAGATTCAGGTGGGTCTTCCGACTCGAGTCCATTTCGAGTGCTGAGGCTTAGAGGCCAGAGGTGCAGGCAACACATTATCTTCCACCAGACCGGCCTGGCGGAGGAGTGCTCTCCACGCCTCGGTGTGGTCGTTCGCTGAGATCTTTTTGTTTCCCAAGAGGAAATTCATCCGGAATGGAAAAAGACCAAGAGTAGCGAATCCCTTTATTATTCAGCACCACTGATTGGCTTCATCTCCCTCCGGCGGGCCAGCATAAAAGCCGAGAGATCCTGATACACAGTTACTGCTGCCTCTTGGTACTGGATTGTTTTTTTCTCCCGACCCCGTCGAAGAAGAAGCGCCGCATTGGTATAGCGCAGGAATCTGGCAATAACATACCACGGTTGATTGTTAGGAGGCTTTCCCAGAGCGCGATGTATTTGCTCAATTTCCATTCCAGGGCCATGGGATGCAAGTTCCTCTGCTGTGAGTAGTGCGCCCAAAGTTTTTAGCACCCCTGGCAGGTATTCAGCACCCCCTACAGCCTCCAGGATTCCCCGAAAGCGCACATTGTTGCGAAGGGATCGGTTTTCAATGTCATCAATTTTGTAAGTCAGTTCCATCGCTTGTGAGCGATGCCTATCTACAGCACATTGTAAATCCACCAGAGCGCCATCATGATCTTCAACTTTTGTCTCGACCTCCTCCACTCGAGTGCCCAGGTCTTTTATGTCACCCCTAAGGTCCGCAATAGTGCTCATCACCTCCTCGCGCATGGAGCAAAACTCGCTAGCCAACTCCTCAAAGCCCCTCCGAAGCTCGCGCTGAAGGAGGGTTTGCGAAGATAGCGCCGCAGGGTCTAGATCATTTACACTCACTGTCTCATCACCTGAGCCCTCCGAAGGGTGCTTGCTGGTTGGACTGGGCTGGGAGCCACTCTTACCCAGAAGACGCTGGGAGGTCCTCATTCCCTCCCGGACCTCGAGGCCCTTGGATTTGGCAGCCATGGGTAGATTCAATGACCCTCTAAGCTTAAAACAGACAGGGATCAGCTGCAATGCATAGAGTGGCAGGTATCAGTAGGAGGAGCAAAAACAGAAGAGGAAAAAAATGAAGTTGCATCAGAGTCCCACTCTTGAGCAGTAGGTGGCGCCCCAGGATCGTTGAGGCCGACAGGGCCTAACCCGTAGAGAGAGGGGGTGATTCAGAAGCACTCACCACAGGCTCAGTCAGTTCAGCAGACACAAGGGGAAACTGTGCCCAATGTAATTAGCAGAAGAGCAGCTGTACAGCGCAGAGGACTCACCAGACCGGGTTCAGAGTCTAGGCAGAAGAGGAGAGGGCCCCTCCACCAGAGCATCCAACCCCGGAAGCACTGAGCCACGCGGGGTCAGAGAGAGGGCTATTGGTTGCAGTTCACGTGGCTTTTTCCCGCCGAAGGAGACTGGAACGCAGACAGGGCTGTGCGTTCCAGGAGCATGTGGCAATGGCCGCCGAGACAGTCCCGCGTGAATCTGATCCTCCCTCCGCCCGGGCACACCGGGTATCGCAGCACTCTCACCTCCGCAAAAAGCGTTTGCTGCCGGCAGAGCCCAATGATGAGTGGTTGCAGAACGCCGGGTCCACCGAGCAGCTGAGTTCACTCGGTATCCCAGTTCTTTGCAGCAAATCAATCGGCCTCGCGGCCACGCTCAGACTCCACAGATTTCCAGTCAGTGGGCCTCAGTGCGGCAGCGGCAGGAGACCTCGGCACAGGGAGCGGCAAAACGAAAGCCCCGCTTTGAGCCGCGTCGGGAGCCGGCAGTGGGACAACGGCTCCAGCCGTGGGGCGTGATGCCGCCAGGCTCCGAGCACCTTCAAACACCTCTGATCGTCCCTCCAGGGCCCAAGGCTGATCGGCAGGGAATCGGCAGTCAGATCGGGGTAAGTATGGGGAATTATGCAGCAATTATGCGAGAGGTAGCTTATTGAAGGGGAGCATCTGGGCAGAGCCGATCTAAAGTGCGGCCATTTCTTCATGGGCTCGCTAGCGCCCCGGGTCCGCTGCTTTTTAACATATTCATAAATGAGCTGGAAATAGGAACAAGTGAGGTAATAAGATTTACAGATGACACAAAATTATTCATAGCTTTTAAACACAAGGAGGATTGTGAAAAATTGCAAGACGACCTTGATAAATTGGAAGACTGGGCATCCAACTGGCAGATAAAATTTAATGTGGACAACTGCAAAGTAATGCACCTAGGAAAGAACCACCCAAATTACGCTTACATGATGCAAGGTAAGTCTTGCAGGAACTCATATTAATCCATTACTTGAACTTAAGTCGATGACTTCTATTTCTTCAACCAAATCCATTATATAGCATTCGTTTAGTGTTTGCTGTGTGACATTATCTCACGGAAGGTATATATATATTTATCACTTTGGTGGTGTTGCATCATGTACCCCACACCTTCAAAATATAAAGCATCAAGTCTAGAGAGGCAGCTAGGATTTAACACTTGAAAAAAATGCAGGGTAAGTCATTTGGGTGGTATAAATCCAAGAAAACTATACCTCCCCCTTCCTACTCACATAACATCAATGGGGACAGGTATATTACAAAATACAAAACCTCGCAAAAAGACCATTCACAGCCTATAAAAAAAACCCAGCCATACGATAACAGTGACCAACGTAGACATCCACAGAATAGCATTCCAGAACAGAAACGTCTAATAGCCTAATGGTTAGAATAGTGAGCTTGGACCAAAACAGCCAGAGTTCAATCTTGGGGAAGTCATTTAGACCTCCATCTGGATGTTTTAGGGCCGAAACAAGCACTCCCCCCCTCCCCCCCGATATCTGTTTGGGTCTAGAGCAAGTCTAAACTTGGACAAGGTCGTAAATGTTCCCAGTGTTTCTGAAATCGAGCGGGGACGTCTAAGTTCACTGCATCTCCACCCTGCCTACTTGGACGTCCTCGCTCCAGAGATGACTCTGGAGTCCAAATCATACACATGCACATTTTTGGACATCCAAGGCATTTACAGTCATCCCAATAGACACATTAATGATGAGCAAAATATGAAGACAACCACACTGAGGTCCACTTTATATATATAAAGTTTCAATATAAAAGTTTTTAAACAATTTCTTCAGGTTGTCTGTCAGGTTCACATCCTTTTGGTTTACCTGAATTGTTTATCCAGACTATCAAGTCTTAAGATATCCACATTTACCAAAGCTGACAAATTCCAATTTACTAAATTCAGAATAAAATGCATTTCTTTTACCTTTGCTTTCTGGACAATTTTTTTTATTCATGTTAGAAGAAAGCAGAAACTGGGACTGTTTGTCATCTCTTAAGTCTCCTTCCACAGTTTCATGTCCATTTTCCATTTCTCCCTCTGTCTTCTTCCTTGCCTTTCTATCATGTGTCTCAGATTATGATCTTTTGGTTTCGGCTCTTTCCTCCATATCTTTCTTTTCTGTCTCTCTATAAATTAAAATTTCACAACTCCTTCTTACCCTCCAGTCCTCATTTGCCCACCTTCCAGTCTACCACCCTCACCTCCTTCCTAGCTCATCTCTTTAGCTCTCTTATCCCCACCCCAGCATCAACCCCTATCTCCTACCCCCATCCCAAGCACCTGCCAGCATCAACCCCCTTTTCTCTCTGTCTCCCCCATATCTAGCACTGTGTTGTCCTATTCCCCACCCACCCCTGCCTGTGGTCCAACACCTCCATTCCCTTCCCCCCCCCCTGCTGTGTAGTCATGCATCTCTCCTTTTTTCTATTCTCTTCTCCCTTTCCCACCCCATGGTCCTGCGTCCCCCTTTCCCCTGCCCCATAGCCCAGCATCCCTCTGTTCCCTTCCTTCTCCACCCCATATCTTACCACTAGGGGTCAGCACCACGAGACCAGCACCATTTTGCATGCCATGGGAGATGGGGCAGGTGTTAAGGGGAACCGTTCCTGCCCCAATCGCTAATGGTAAGGCACGGGAGCGGGGGTGTAGGCGGGATTACTGACGGCTTCATGCTGTGGGTGCTGTCCAGGACGTTTGATTCTGAAGATGGGGGGCACCGTTCTGTTCAAGGGGTGGGGACCGCTTCTAGGTGGGGGAATCCTGGATTGTCTGCTAAGGACAACATAGCGGTGACTGCCGCTTGTTCGTTCCCTGCACCTTCTCCCTGGGCCCATATTCTGAGCATCGGCAGGTAGCTCGAGTGCTCCTGCTCTGCCTGCTGCTGCCGAGAATGCAAGCCCATATGGTAATTATCTGCCCTGTGCAGTAACCGTAGGGCAGATGCTGGGCACGCCCTCTGCATCTATCGTACAGGATTTGTACCTACCATGTTGCATTTTGACATGTCACATGGTAGGTGCAAAACCCTTACACACCTTAGTAAACACGCCCCTTTGTGTTTATCCCAGGCTTTTATTTTCAATTCCGATAACGTTTTTTGGTTCCACCAGGAAAAAAAACCCAGGCTTCCCATCCCCCTCCCCTTTTTTGCAAAAATTTCTCCTCTGAGTCAATCCCCTTGGAAGTTCATATCATGAACCCTGATTCTGAAGTTTTTTCCCTACTGAACAAGGTTTGCTTTATGAGCATTAGTAATTGTCCAGGATTTAAATATCTCTCTCCTCTCTTTTCAGGTATACATACTTACATTCTTCACTCTCATCTAAAAGGCCTGCAGACCCTATCATATTCTGGTTGCGTCTCTCTAGACCAGAGGTTTTTAACTCTGTCCTCGGATCACACCCAGTCAGTCAAGTTTTCAAGATAACCCTAATAAATATGTATGAGAGAGATTTGCATACAATGTAGGCAGTGCATGTAGATTTCTTTCAAGCATATTCATTGTGACTATCCTGAAAACTGACTAGCTAGTTGTGTCCGGAGAACCGAGTTGAAAACCGCCTGCTATAGACCATCACTAGTTTCTTCAGCTCTTTTCTGAGGTACAGCCTGTAAAAGTAAGCACAGTATAATAGGTAGGATAAAAGGATGTGATAACGCTGCACCTATCTATATGCACCCATGCATCCAGCTAGCTCTAGCAGCCACCCTGTCATATTTTTTCTCTACCTTTAGTTCACCATCACCTTGAGGTTTTGTTCATCAGTACATGTCAGATCCTTATATTTATTTTATTTTTTATACCGCGCTCTTTAGAATCAGTGCGGTTTACAGATATACTAACAGGTACTTTCTATTCCCTTGTCCCCGAAGGGCTCACAATCTAAGTGTACCTGAGGCAATGGAGGGTTAAGTGGCTTGCCCAAGGCCACAAGGAGTGGCCATGGGACTAGAGACCCTAGTCCCTCGGGCCTGAGGTTGCTTGTCCCCATGTGGGAATTGAACCCCCGGCCTGAGGTAACCTGTCCCAACCACTGAGCCACTCCTCTCTCTCCCTTATAGCTTATAATAATATTTATCATTTTTATGGTGCTACAGGATGCATGCAGCACTGTACAATGCTGATAAATATTCTCGATACAATCTGTTTGTGCCCCAAAGGGCTTAAAATCTAACTAGATACCAGAGGTAACAGGAGGTGAAGTAGCTTACCAAGATCACAAAGGGCATCAGAGACAGAAGCAGGAATTGAACCCTGGCTTCCCAGCACATTGATCTAACCACTAGGCTACTTACAAGCCCACTGGTTATTCTGAAGATCCCATAGTGCGTTTCCTCAGTACTAGATCAGTTCTGGCTCCTATTAAAGTCAGTGCCCCAGTGTTAGAACCTGCAGCATCCCAGGGTAGAAAGCTGCAGTAGTATTTGTATAGAGAAGACAGGAAGTTGGGAGCAATCTCCTACCTGAGCAGAAGCTCCTGCAGGCATTTTCCCGCTCTGATTTCGCTGCTTTGCAGGATTAGAAACTAATTGGAGACTTTCTCTGGCTGATGGTGAAGAGCTGAGTGTCTGCCTCTTGCAGTACGAGGGGAGTTTAAGGGGCTCCGAGACTGTTACAGTAGCAGAAGAGGAAAAGGGGAGAAGCTAATGTATGGCGCTCCAGGTTTCTGGCTTCAAGCTGCAGTTGTTAATCTGCAAATTAAGAGTCTTTTTGTTTCAATCGTTTATCTCTAACACGGGGCAGCTGCTTCTGCTGGGTGCGGATGGATGACGTCACACAGAGGGTGGAGCTTTATTTTGAGCCATTGAACTGAAGGGATGATTTTCTTCCAGTTTTTCCAGATGCAGCATAATTTTTGTATTTGCAAGAGAATTGTGCTCATCTTAGAATACATGATCCATAAAATCAAATAGACAAAATATACAGCAATTGGTTTTCAATGGTTCACGCCAATGTTCTACATCATCGTCAAAGATGGAGGGAACGGAAAATATAGAAGCAGAAGAATGTAACTTGTTAATCATTCTATCCTACTGCCCGGCTGCCTCCAAGTCCTACTTCCTGGTTGCTTGCAGCCAATCATTTGATCGGAATGAGCCGGCCCACATGCCTCCTTCAGCCAAGCAGCTGAGCCTGAATGAGTTCTGATCTCCACCCCCCGGAAGTCCTGCTGTTAATTCTAGGAGAGAAAAGGGAGTTTGTTCCCTTCTTCTGGTTTATACTACCATTGGAGGTAGTAAATATTTTTACCTTTCAAGTTTCTTCACTATACTTAAACTATTTAGAATTGCTCTTATAGAGGGGTGTTTTTTTGTTTTTTAATTTTTTATTTATTTTTTATTTATTTACAGTTCTTATATACCGCGCTCTTTGGTATCAGCGCGGTTTACAGATAACAAATTTCGCATTGGAACAATCCTTTGCTTACATTATAACAGGGTCAGTAACTTGGAGATAACAGGGGAAACTATATACAAAATTTATTTATTTATTGAATTATTAACAAATCCAGCAAGAAAATACACCATTTCCTTACAATAAAAACAGAGTATATATGAATAACATTCAAAAGACTAATTTCAAAGAAACCTAAATAAATGTACTCCATTGTAATCCACATTTTAGAGGGGGGAAAGAAAGAAACATCAAACCAAAGCAGAGACTTTGGATGAAAACATTAATAGATATTCTTAAAGAGACCTAAAATATCAGTTGACTACGGAGGGCCCAGGATATACTGTATAACCAAATCCGAGGATATAATTAGATTACAAAGTTACTCTGGTGCAGGAATAACAGATGGAACATTAGTAGGAAGTCTGGCATTAATGAAAGTATTCAGATCACTTGGATCAGAGAAAATGTATTTAACATCCTTAATAATAACCAGACACCTGCATGGAAAGCTAAGGAAAAAAGATCCCCCAATTTTTAACACCCCTGCCTTATAAAGCAAAAATTGCTTTCTCCTCCTCGGTGTCTCCTTAACTAAATCAGAAAACAGATATTTTAAAGCCCAAAAAGGTTTGCAATCTTTTCTTAAAAAACATCTTAAGAAGCCAATCTTTATCTGTGACAAGAGCACATTGAACCAATAATGTTGAAGAAATAGGTACAGAAAGTTCACCCCCAGTGTCCTCGAGCAAGCCAGTAACATCCAGGACGTTAAAATTCACAGTGGATACTGCCAGAGAGGTCTCAGAGCTCTTCTTTCCACGAGGCAGACAGTATACCTTAAAGGTGGAATCAGTTCAGCAGGAACTTTCAAAATCTCCAACATATATCGTTTAAACATGTCAACAGCTGCAACACCAGGAAGACGTGGAAAGTTCAGAACACGGAGATTCACTGCCCTGGAGGCGTTTTCTAACACCTCCAATTTGTATTTAAGAATCCCGTTTTCCTTAGTTAATGCAGCATGCATGTCAGTAACATTTTCCAACTGAGACCCGATAGTATTGTTCTGTATCTTCATTTGTGCACAAGTAGACATTGCCATTTCAATATTCTCAGTGTTCTTCTGAATGTTGGCACTGTTCTCCTGGACCCGGGAGGCTACTAATGCAGTTTGTGAATAAACCGTAGTAGAAAGAGTGGCAATCGCTTCCCAAATCGACTCTAGAGTGAACACCTTAGGACGAACCAGAGGAGGGAGAGGAGTCTTCTAAGATGGCTGCGGAGTGTTTCCGTTTGCTCTAATGCCTAAGAGAAAGGGGAAACTGAGGGCTGTTCCCTCTGAGGTCCAGTTACCCAGTTCTGGTCCTATGGACCTTTTTGTTACGCTACCTGTGGATAAAATTCAGGAGATTCGAGCTGGCTTGGTCCCGCCTAGCACAGAGAGTCAGGCACCTCCGTCAGACATTGAAACGTCTCTCCTGCAACGAGGATTCCGCCGCCACGCCCAGCTGCTTTGGACCGTTCCTCAGCTTCTACAGCGTCGACTGCTCCCAAAGAGGAGCCGCCGGCTGCAGAGAGGGTGTTGGCCGAGCGATCGGTCTCTCTGTCCCCTGATAGTCTCGGGGAGGCTTCGGGTGGTATTTTGGCAGGGACGACTCTGGTGCAGTCTTCTTGTTGGGAAGTTCTTTCCCTCAGTTGGTTTCAACTCCCATATTGCCAGATCCCCTTCCCCCTCCTATAGAGGGGTGTTTTTTTTATAAGGCTTGACAACGGGAGCCAGGTGGTGGCACAGGAGCCAGAAGAACCAGGTCATGAGCGTGATTTGCCAGAGTAGTTAGACTGTCATGCTTTTTTTTTTCTGTTCTGCTTACTGGACTCTTTCCAAATGCTTTCTCCATGAACAAGCAGGATGCATTAGCCACACTGGGTGAAGTCCTTCCGACTGTGCCATAGAAGGACGTGCTCTCCTTAGCATGTGCCAAGCACTGTTCCCTCTAAGCTGTGCGCGTGTGCGCGCGCACACACCTCGCCGAGCGAGCACACATACTTTATAACCGAGCGCACAAAAATTACGGTTCTGATTCTGATAGAAAACACAGATGTCTTAAAATTTAAAAGTTGTTGTGTATTTACGGTTTTCACAAGTTCTACAATATTTTCTAGTGTAATCAATGTGGTGTACATACTGTATTCTGACATGTAGTCAAATTTTAAAGTATATAACTCCGAGTGTCGTTATGTGGTACACAAAAATTTAACCTTCCTTCAAAAGCTGCACAGCTGATATTTTATGCGCACACAGCCTACAGAAAATGAGAGGGAACATTGGTGCCAAGGTGTCCTTTCTCAGAGTCTGCCCCTACCCACCTCGGTCTCTTTTCTTCCGCCTTGCCAGAAGGATAGACATTTCAGCTCCCCTCAAAAAAAAAAATTGAAGTAAATAAAATTGGATCTGCTCTGCTTAGCATGTGCCAAGGTACCTCTCCTCAGAGCCTCTTTCTTCCGCCTTGCCAGAAGGATGGAAATTTCAACTCTCCTAAAAAAAAAGAAGAATCAAAGAAGAAAATCAGGGATCCAAGATGGCCGCTTAGCTGTATCACCAGATGTGCTTTTCCTGAGATGCCGAAAAGGAAGGGTAAATTGGACAAGAAGCCTCCTGTGCCTATGGAGATCCCTTCCACTTCTCTTTCTTTGAGCCTTACTGGTCCTATGGGTGCTTTCATTGCATGCCCAGGGAGCCAGTGTTGTCCTGACTGTGTCGATGATGGGGCCGGAGAGCTCTGTGTCTTCCTCAGGCTGTGAGCTGTCACTGGTGCTGCTCTTCCCTCCTTCATTATCATCCAGTATTTCCTACCTTGGTGCCTCTGAGGCAGCGGGTCCCACATTGGGCTGTGCATCGGCCTTGGAAGGAGATAGTGCATCTGGGTTAGGACCAGCTTTGACACCGATGTTTGAGTCAGCTGTTTCGGCAGCAGGAGGAGAGCAGTGTCTAGAGGCCCTGGAAACTGAGCAAGTGGCGTCCCTGCAATCTGGTGTAGTAGGTGGGCTCCCTTTTTCCTCTGCTCAGTCGGGCAATTCAAGTCCTGGTCTCTTGTTTACTCTGGAATACCCTGAGTCATTTACTTTAGAAGCGATATGGAGTGCAATTGTCGAGCTTGTAGAAGATACGGTATCACAGACTAATAGGACCACTGCTCAAGTTCAAGGTAACAACTTGGTGCTTCAGAACACTGTTAAAGGAGCGGCCACTGTGAAAGAAACTTTTGAGCACTTAAGACTCTCTTGCTTTTGAAACTTTAATCTTAAATATGCCTTTATTAAAGATATACCTGTTGGTTCTCCAGAGCCTCAGTTTTAAGTTTAACAAGTACGGTCCACCAATTTACGAATGGTTAATTTTCCTCATTCATCCCTAACTTCGGCTAGGGATATGTTCAGGCACTACTTGGTGGATGCCCTTGGGTTTCCCAGCCGCCTCTAAGATTTATTAAATTCCATCTCGTAAAAGACTGTCTGCGGAAATCCAGCAGTTATCCCTCGGAGAAATGCAGCACATGGACATTCTTAATATTTCAAATATTCTTGAGACTTTTGATGCTGAAACTTTTGTTCTATCTGTGCTATTGATCACATTAGCATCACCTTCAGATCATGACTGGCTGTTTAAGTTTTACTTCAAGAAAAGATCTGCTCCTTTCAAGGGCTTGTTGGTTCATATTGTGATCCCGCCCCTTTTCCAGTACCCGTAGGTAGGGGTTAAGGAGTTTAAGTTCCTTCTTCAAACTAATGTTCTGCTACTTCCTGGAGCAGGGCTCGTAGGGAAATGTAGTTTATCACCAGTTCAAATGAAGAGTAGTGTGACTCAGAATGTTTTCAAGCAAAAAGGGATTTATTTCCCCTCCCGGGGTTGGACTCCACAAGGATAAAAAGGTAACACAAAATTATCTGCTCTTTGGCAGAAAAGGACAAAAATAAGAATAGCTTCATTCATCATGAAATAAACATTTCTTTCCAGCAGGTTGAACTTCACCACATTGTTTCATACAGCTCTGTTTTTCTCACAGCCAGCTTGTATTTTCTTCACCATATATTTCTAACACAAAGATATTATCTGTTCAGCCCAGGTAATCATACAGTTCATTTCTTTCCTATGAACGTTTAACCAGGCTGGCTCTGTTTCTACACGTTCCCCCACTGAAGCAGGAATTGTTTGCCTGGCTCTTTCTGGGGCCGCGCCCTTTTCTCCAACCTTGGGTTTTATGCAGAGCTCTTGGGTTTGACATAGCTCTAAACATTCATTTTCTCCCCAGTACTCTCCACCGTAGCCCCAACCTTCTGGGTCAATAAACCCCCAATATTTCTGGCAATTCCAGCCCTTAGGCTTACCTGGGGCCCTGGCTGTGGAAGCTTTTCTCTGGGGTTTAAAAATACCGGTTGGTTCCCTGCTGAACCTGTGTGAGGCAGTTTCCAAATGCCTTCCTGGCTGCTTATAGTCCCGAGTATTTATTTATTTATTTTATTTAGTATACATTTGTATACCGCTACTTCCAGCGATCAGCAGTGGTTTGATTACAGACTGGAAATTGTCAAATCATGACAGGAAATTTTTGAGGTACAAACACATTGATTAGACAGGAAAGCACAGCACACAGAGAACTATTTTACAGGGAACATGGGCTATGGAGAGTTAAGTGGCTTGCCCAAGACCACAAGGGGACTAGAAACCCCAGTCCTTCCGGCCCAAGGTTGCTGTTCTCTAGTGGGATTTGAACCCCTGACCTTCTGGCCCAAAGTACCTTGCCCCAACCACTAGGCCACTCCTCCTAGTATGCTTCAGCTGGTCTGGTCTGCTCCTCCTATAGCTCTCAGCCGGAGCCTCTGACCTCCCTTCAGCTGGAAACTCCGTCCACCTTCTGACTGGACGTCCGCTTTCCTCTCTCTCCCTTCTCTCTCTGCCTGCTGGGGCTTCCTTATGAGACAGCTTTCCTGGGTAGGGCCTGGCTCCACCCCCTAGCAGGTGTTCAGACTTTCCCCGTGACTCTTTGCTAAGCTGATAGCAGGGGCGTGTTTCCTTCTCTCGTGCCTGGTTTCCCTGACAACTGGTAGCCATGTGCCTTTGTTTATCTTGCAGCCCTGCACTTTCTACCTGGTTTTTAAGCATTTCTA
Organism: Ichthyophis bannanicus; assembly: GCA_033557465.1. Classification (NCBI taxonomy): domain Eukaryota; kingdom Metazoa; phylum Chordata; class Amphibia; order Gymnophiona; family Ichthyophiidae; genus Ichthyophis; species Ichthyophis bannanicus. The sequence goes on along the minus strand of CM066031.1, from coordinate 160,413,075 downwards.
CCGGGCCAGAAGGACTTGCTATGTCACAATATTTATCCGGACTTGGCCCGGGAACACAGAAGAGATGGAGGGAGTTTCTTCTCCTAAAGCCAGCAGTGTTACAGATGGGGAATTAGTTTTCCTCAAATCTCCTCGTAAAGGTCTTGTAAAGTTTCAATCTGCGAACTATGTATTTTTTGATCCCCCTCAATTGTCAGCACTTGTCTTCCAGGTGCTTCTCAGGCTGTCGGTTAGGGTTTCGCAGCATATTTAGTTATAGGTCAGCTGATCGGGCTGACTTCGCTTTCCTTGCATGTATGAATTACAAGGGGGGTGCTAGAGAGATTTGGGCAGTTAGTGATTATTTTGTTGTTTATTTTGTTTTCTTATAGGGGGTTTTTCCTCCCTATTTCGCGTCCTTTCTATTACTCGTACAAGTGCAAAATGCTTGGAGTTTGTGTCATAATTGATAAATACAAAAGAAAAAGAAAATAAAATCAGAGCTCAAGATCCTGAAGCATGAGTTGCAAACCCGGGTTCAAGAAGTGCCCCACGTGTGGTAAGAGGAGGCCTTGGAGCTGCACACCGCATGGAGGACTGCCCGCATGTCCCCGCTGCATAGAGATCCTGCAGCCATACCTTGCAGGATTTTCACACACCTGTCGCTACGGAGCTGGATTGGGGCTCTTCTCTCCATCACCACATAGCCAAGAAGGAAAAGATGGCTGCCAACAAGATCACATCAGCAAACTCTCCCGTGGCATGGGATGTGCCCAATTTGGCCTCCATTCCCAGCCCGGAGTTGAGAACAGCTCAAATTCTGCCTCTTCGGATCAGCATTGGGCCTAATCAGCCCTTGAATCCGGCAGCTAACACTACCCCCAGCAAAACCGCAGCTCCACCTCCCACAGTGATTATACCTATTCTCAGTATAGGGCCATCTTTGCAGGAGCAATCCCTACCCCCCCAATGCCATAATTGGTCAGCGCCGAGATTCAAACTGAACTGAGGGTAACTCCTCTCATCGGCCATGGCTGTACTTCCACAGTGACAAAACTGTGCCCTCAGACTGCCCCTTCATCTCTGGAGTTGACAGGAGCCCTCCAAGATGGCACCAAAGGAGCAAAAGTAGTTTTTAAACCAGACAGCCATATGTCCCGGAGCTCTCAAGCCATACTCAGAGAGCACAATAGCAGCAGCAGCAGCTATGGCTCTGATCACAGAGGCGGCAGCAGATAGACTAGGAAACGGCCATCTTCCAGCTCCAGCAGCTCTATCTCTAGCAGCTTCCCCCCCCCCAACTCCGGAAGCACTCTGGCACGACCGCCTATGGACATCCTAGGTCTCCTAGCCCATTTCCTGGTGCAACACTCACAGCAGCAGACTACCAGTGCTACACCTCCCCCTTCTCATGTGCTTCTCACACAGGCAGCAGCGTCACCACCATGCTTCTTGCCAGCAACCTTGGCATCGGACAGTGAGGGGGAGGAGTCAACAGCTGATCAACTTCCTTAGGGCGGGACAATGCTGCACGGAGCCCACGGGAAGGCTCCGCACCGGCTTCAGCAGCACAGCCACGATTCCCTAAGAGGCAGGGAGTTGCGGCTGCAGAAGGAGGCGGCACAGGAACTACGTGGGGGGGGGGGGAGGAGGGGGCAAGGGTTAAGGGAAAGGTGAGATCTGCAATGGGGCTGACATGGGGGGGTGCGGTAGCAGGCAGACATGGGGAGAGGGGGAGGGGAGGGGATAAGGGAAAGGTGAGATCTGCAATGGGGCTGACATGGGGGGGGTGCGGTAGCAGGCAGACATGGGGAGAGGGGGAGGGGAGGGGATAAGGGAAAGGTGAGATCTGCAACGGGGCTGACATGGAGGGAGGGGGCTGGGATGGGGGGAGGGGGATGGAAAGGAATTGATAAAGGAAAGGTGGGGTCTGCAGCTGGGCTGATGAGGGGGGGCTGGAAGGGAATTGACATGAAGGGAAGGTGGGGTCTGCAATGGGGATGACACAGGGGGAGGAGGGGGCTGGAAGGGAATTGACATGATGGGAAGGTGGAGCCTGCAACTGGGTTGACATTGGGGGAGGAGGGGGCTGACACTGGGGAAGGAGGAGGCTGGAAGGGAACTGACAAGGGTTCCCTCTCATCCAGCAGGAACAACTGGAGTGCTGCCGGCATCGTTTTGTGCGGTGGTGGCACTCCAGTTTTTTAAATTTTAGATTTTGCTGCCTCTGCCCTCCCGCCGCTTTTTTTTAAAATTTTGCTGCAAGCATTCTTGAGGAAAAAACACAGCGAGAAGGCAGAGGCGGCAAAATTTAAAATGAAAACAGCCAGAGTGCCCCCGCTGCCACCGCCGGATGAGAGGTGCAGGTGGAGGGAGTGGGGACAGGAGGAGGACAAGGAGAGACAAAGGTGAGAGATGGGGGACAAAGGGGGAGACGGGGAAAATGCTGAACAGAGGGGAAGACGGAGACATACTTTACATTTATCTTTATTTGTGACATTTGATATACCGCCCATTACCGGAGTGTTAAAGCGGTGTACAATACTAAAAAAAAGAATGCAACTGGTGAAAATAAAGGAAGAAAAAGAACGCCATTAACTTAATAGGAAAGCAAGCAAAAAGAGAGAAAGAAGGACAGAAAAGAACAGGGACACCACAGGTATAAACATAAAGGGAAGGAGGGCGGACTGTATCTGATGAACCAAGAGAGATTGAGGGGTTTGTAATGGAGAGATAGTCAGAAGGAGCATCATTGTGAAGAGTAATCAGAAGAGAACGAAAGATCGTAGGCCTGACAGTAGAGATAAGTCTTAAGAATGGCCTTAAATCGAGGGAAGGATGGTTCAGTGCGGAGAGAATGGGGAAGGGAATTCCAAACGGCGGGACTCACGAAGAAAAAAAACGGCATGCCTGGTCAGTTCAAGGTGAGCTTGGGCAGGAGAAAGAAGGAAGAGACGATTACCGTGAGCAGAACAAAATAGGTGAGGGGTAGGTTGAAGGTAGATGCTGTCTGCGAGATATTCGGGCGTGCTAGTATGTAGGACCTTGTGGGTAATGGTAAGGAGCTTATGCAGAAATCGAACCTTGATAGGGAGCCAGTGGAGGGAGAGAAGGCAGGGGGTCGCATGGTCCTGGGGAGATAAATGAGTAAGAAGACGCGCCACCGTGTTCTGAATTAATTGAAGACAGCGGAGCTGATATTGAGGGAGACCAGCGAAAAGTGAATTACAGTAATCAAGCCAAGTGATCACAAGCGAGGGAACCAGAGTAGTGAGGGAAGAGGGAGGAAGAAATGGCCGAATGGCCCGAATTTTCCGAAGGTGAAAGAATGAACTACACAGAAGCGAGGAAATGTGCTGGTGAAATGAGAGAGAGGAATCAAGGGTGACGCCGAGGTAGCGAAGAACAGAAACCAAAGGAATTGGAGAGGAGGACATGATGGGTGCCAGACTAGGGGAAGGGGCGCCAAAAGTGAACCAAATGGCAGCAGACTTTGAAGGATTAACATGGAGAAAATGTTTAGTAAACCAGTCAGAGACGGAGACAAGACAAGAATTAAGAGCAAGGAGATCCGGAGCTGAAGGGCTAGTATGGTATACCAGGAGAATAGAATCAGCGAAGAAATAAGCAGATATTCCAGTTTGCTGGATGAGCAGAGCAAGGGGAGCAAGGAAAACATTAAAGAGGAGGGGGGCAAGGATAGAACCCTGTGGACCCCACAATGGAGAGGAAAGGAGGGGAAAGTATTGGGACCCGATTGAACAGCGAAAGTGCGAGACGAGAGAAAAGACTGAAACCATTGTAGAACAGTGCCGTGAATACCAAGGTCTGACAAACGGGTGAGAAGGGTGCGGTGGTCAACCACATCGAATGCAGCAGAAAGATCCAGAGAAACAGGATCTTTCCGCTGGACAAAGGGGGGGGGGGACAAGTATTAGACAAAGGGGAGAGACAGGGGCAAATGCTGGACAAAGAGGCGAGACAGGGGGACATACTGGACAGACAGGGGATAAATGCTGGACAGAGGGGAGACAGGGGGACATACTGGACAGACAGGGGATAAATGCTGGACAGAGGGGAGAGACAGTGTGGGTTAAGATTATAATGGGCAGATCGGGGGGGCTAGCACTGGTAATGGGCAGATCGGGGGGCTAGGACTGGTAATGGGTTGATTAGGGAAGGCTAGGACTGGGAATGGACTGATTAGTGGAGGCTAGGACTAGTAATGGGTTGATTAGGGAAGGCTAGGACTGGGAATGGACTGATTAGTGGAGGCTAGGACTAGTAATGGGCTGATTAGGGGAGGCTAGCACTGGTAATGGGCTGATGGGGGGTGGTAGGACTGGTAATGGACTGAGGGGGACTAGCATTGGAAATGAGCTGATCGGGGAGGCTAGACTGGAAATGGGCTGATTAGTGGAGGCTAGGACTGGTAATGGGCTAAGGGGGGGGGGGGGAGTAGGACCGGTAATGGGCTGATTAGGGGAGGCTAGCACTGGTAATGGGGTTGAAGGGGGACTAGCATTGGAAGTGAGCTGATTGGGGGGGGCTTTAACTGGGAATGGGCGATTGATGGGGAGGGGAGGATAGAGCTGCTGGCCTTGGAAGAAAACTGGGGGCTAGGGCTACAAATGGGCTGATGCGAGGGGATGGAAGAAGGAGTGGATGCTGAAAGGGGCTGCCATGGTATTTGGACTAGAAGGAGTTGGACAGTGGGGAAGGAGGGGGACTGGAAGGGAATGGACACCAGTGGCAGTCATGGGAATGCAAGTTGACATTGGAAGGTACTGAGAGTGAGGACTGGAAAGGGGCTGATACTGGGAAGGGTTACAGGGACTGGAAATAGGCTGATGGAAAGAAGTGATGAAAACAAAAGAGATAAGAAATGGCAGATGGACCATAGACCACAGAAAGAGAGCTAAGAGAATACAGGAAAGCAGAAGCTTCAGATCGGGACCAGCATAATCGGAGAATAAAATGGTCAGACAACAAAGGTAGAAAAAATAATTTTATTTCATTTTAGTGATTGAATTTTGTGTTATCTTTATATTTTATACTGCATGGAGGAACTGCATATTTATCTGATGTTGCACTGCTTGAAGAATGGCTTCTTAGGGTTTCAGTTTAAATTTTGTCTACATATTTTTGTTTTTACTTTAGATTGTAAGTCACTTATTCTATACTTGGTGAGGGTCTGTGTTCTGAGTGTGTGACTGAACCCAGGTGTTCTGTTAAAATAGTTTGTACATAAAGATTTATACTGTACTGTAGTAATTTGATACGTTCAGCTTTTCAGATAGGTATATGGATGTTCCAGGGTCCACTGTAGTATTTACAGGGACGCTTTATTTTGGTGGGCTCCTTATGTGAGTTTTGGAAGTTGGTGCTGATATGATTGTTGTTCTTAAGTGCCGTCGAGTCGGAGTTGACTCATGGTGACCCTCTGGATAGCTATCCTAAATTGTGTTCGGTCTTCAGTCAGGCGGCTCATTGTTGACAGACTGGTACCCGTAGCTGCTGTTATTGTATCGATCCATCTCATTGCTGGCCTTCCTCTTTTGCATTGACCTTCTATCTTGCCAAGCATGATGTCTTTCTCTAATGATCTCTCTCTTCGCATGATGTGTCCAAAGTATGAAAGTCGAAGTCTTGTCATCTGAGCTTCTAAAGAAAGCTTAGGTTTGATCTCCTCTAGTACCGACTGGTTTGTTCTTCGGGCAGTCCATGGTATACACTGTTTTCGCTGCCAGCACCATAATTCAAAGGCATCAATTTTCTTCCTGTCTGTCTTTTTCACTGTCCAGCTTTCACATCCATATGATGTTATTGAAAATACCATGGCTTGAACAAGTCGAATCTTTGTATGGAGAGAGACATCTCTGCTCTTGAGAATCTTATCTAGGTCTTTCATAGTCATTCTGCCAAGAGCAATGCATCATCTGATTTCTTGACTGCTTGTTGCTTCTTTATTGATAGTTGATCCAAGTAGGTTAAAGTTGTTCACAATTTCAATTTCTTCTCCTTCAACGATGAACCTGTTGATTATGCCAGTTGTCATGATCTTTGTCTTCTTTACATTAAGGTGCAGGCCCATTTTGAGACTATATTCTTTGATTGTGAAGCAAATGTTTCAGATCATCTTCACTTTCAGCCAATAATGTGGTATCATCAGCATAGCGAAGGTTGTTGAGTCTTCCACCAATCTTCACACCTCTGTTGTCTTCATACAGTCCTGCTTCTCTGATGATTTGTTCTGCATATCAATTAAACAGGTAGGGGGAAAGTATGCAGCCATGTCTTACACCTTTGCTTATTTTAAACCATTCTGTTTCTCCTTGTTCCATTTGAACTCTTGTTTCTTAATCAACGTACAGATTGTGCAAGAGTACGATCAGATGTTCTGGTATACCCATGCTTCTTAATGTGACCCAGTGTTTCTCATGGTTTACACAGTCAAAAGCCTTGCTATAGTCCATAAAGCACAAATAGATATCCTTTTGGTATTCTTTAGTCTTTTTGAGGATCCATCTTGCATCCGCAATGATGTCTCTCGTTCCTCGCCCTTTCCCGAACCCTGCTTGCACTTCAGGTAGTTCTTGTTCCAGGTATGGTTGTAGTCTCTTTTGAAAAATCTTCAGTAGAATCTTGCTGGCATGTGGGATCAGAGCGATTGTGTGATAATTTCCACAGTCAGTTGGATCACCTTTCTTTAGTATTGGTATAAACACAGATCTTTTTCAATCAGTTGGCCATGATGTTGTCTTCCATATTTCTTGGCAGAGCCTTGTAAGTATGGTAACAGCTGCATCAGATTGCTGTAATACTTCTATGGGAATGCTATCAATGCCTGGTGCTTTGTTCTTTGATAAGGCTTTCAATGCTGCTTCAACTTCTTCTTTCATCACCAATGGTTCCCGATCATTAGGTACAGGTTGAAACAGCTGTTGGCCCACTTCATCTTTATCATATAAAAACTCTGTATATTCCTTCCACCTTTTCTTGATCTTCTCAGCATCATTCAACATAGAACCTTGAGCATCTTGTAACATTCCAGTTCGAGGCTGGAACTTTTTCTTTAACTCTCGTAGCTTTAGGAAAGCCGATCTTGTTCTTCCTCTAATAGTTTCTGCTTCTATTTCCTTGCATGCGTCATTGTAGTACTTTTCCTTGTCCTATCTTGCACGTTGGAAATCTCTGAGTTCTGTGATTGTCTTTCTTTCTCCTCTGGCTTTAGCTTCTCTGCGTTTCTGGGCAATTTTCAGTGTTTCTTCTGTCATCCATTTTGGCCGTTTTTTCTTTTTCACCTTTTGTAGAGACTTCTCGCTTTCTTCCAACACAACCTTCTTGATGTCATTCCATAACTCTTCTGGAGCTCTGTCATTTGTATCTAAAGCAGCAAATTGATTTTGCAGGCAGTCTTTAAATTCCAGTGGTATATTCTCAAGGTCATATTTTGCTGCATTCATGAGTGGTTTGCTCTTTTTCAACTTTAGCTTGAGTTTGCATACTAGTAGTTGATGATCTGTACCACAGTCAGCTCCAGGTTTTGTCTTTGCTGATGTTATAGAGCTTTTCCATCGTTGACTTCCACAGATGTAGTCAATTTTTATACAGTCCATTGGGTGAAGTCCATGTGTACAGTCTCTGCTTGTGTTGCTGGACGAAGGTGTTTGAGATGAATAGATCGTTGGTCTTGCAGAATTCTATCAGTCTTTCTCCAGCTTCATTTCTGTTGCCAAGTCCATATTTTCCAACTACTTTGCCTTCTTCTTTGTTGCCAACGTTTGCGTTCCAGTCACCCATTACTATCAGGATATCCTGTTTGCATGTTCTGTCAATTTTAGCTTGTACTTGTTCATAGAACTCTTCAATTTCATTCTCCTCTGCAGCTGTTGTTGGGGCATATACTTGAATTATAGTTGTGTTGATAGGCATTCCTCGTAGACGAATAGAGATTAAGCATTTGCTGACTGCATTGTATTTCATTACAGTTCTTTCAAGTTTCTTCTTTATTATAAATGCAACACCATTTCTTCTTTGCCTTTCATTTCCAGCATAGTAGACCATGTGATCGTCTGATGCAAAGTGCCCGATGCAGTCCATTCAGTTCACTACACCCAACAGATCAAGTTGTACACGTTCCATTTCATTCTTGACCACCTCCAACTTCCCTTGGTTCATGCTTCGTACGTTCCTTGTTCCAATGTGTAAGACATCTTTATAGCTTCTGACTCTCATTTCATGCGCAGCTGCATCAGCAGTCAGACGTCCCGAGGGCTTTGATCCAACCACATCATAAATGCTGGCTTTACTCTGAAAAGTCTTCAGCTCTTCCCCAGTAGCTAGTTGAGTGCCTTCCAACCTGGGGGTCTCATCTTCCAGCACTATAGCACAATTTGTTTTGTTGTAACTATCCACTGGGTTTTCATGGCAAGATACGGAAGTAGATTGCCAGGCCTTTCCTCCACGCAGTTTAAGTTTGGTGTTGTTGTCGTCACAGAAATGTGATCCTCCGCCATCAACACTATCCCATTCTGCTGCTGCCCAGATGGGTGGTTTGTCTTGGTCTGGCACCTCTGCTGAGACCTGTCCATCTTGGGAGACGCTGCCAGTAGTTAAACTACCGATAGTTTAGCTCTCAGCATCACTGATGCACACAAGCCCTCACAGCACAACAAGCTGCAAACCAAGTGAGGGGCTGATATGGTATGGTATGGTAGATTTGCTCAATAGATACTCAGTGACTTTGTTGTAGGGTTTTGTATTAGTTCACAATATACCTGGTACTGGAGAATGTTTGTTGTTAGTGAAATGATCAGAATCAGATTTTTTTTGTTTTGTTTTAAGATATTGAGTTCTGTGGGTAAATGTCCTGGTTCTGCTCTGCAACCACTGTTGAAGGGAGTTCTGTGGATGCAAAATATGGTTATTACCTTTTCTTTTTCAACATATAACGCAGTTTATAACAACAAAATAAAAATGAGTTATAATTTCGTTTTATAAACTGTGTTGTGGTTCTTGCTCTCTTTTTGTTCCTTTTTGTGCAAACATCTTGCATTTCCGCCATATAATCTAATCAGCTTTTTGGTTTGGTTCAGTCCCTGATTGGAGTTTTGAAAAAGCCCTGCCCACCTCTACGGGGGGGGGGGGGGGTGCCATCTCATCCTTCGCCTCAGGCAGCAGATTGCCTTGACCCGCCCCTGATTGTGTGTGATGAGTCCCAAGAGCTGGGTGTCCTTTCCTGAGAATCACAGCCTTGGCTCCTTAAGGTGGAAACTGCAGAAGCAAGAGGCCCCCTGAGCATCAGACAGTGGTGACCCTTGGCATCCCTGGCACAGCTGATCAAGTCTGAAGGCACCCTGGCCGTAGGGTTGCCAACTGGCTCCAGATGCGCCCGACACACTTGATCCAGTCCTTGGTTTACCCCACTGCATGCAGGGACATGTAGTTCTGATTTTTCCATTGCATTCCATAAGAAAAGCAAGACTACATGTCCCTGCATGCAATGGGGTAAACCCAGGACTGGATCAAGCCTGTCGGGCACATCTGGAGCCAGTTGGCAACCCTACCTGGCCGTGAAACACACTTCTAGCCTGTCTGGAAACTTTCATGCAAGTGACTGCAAAACGATGTGCATTGTTCCTTCTCTTGCCGTTTCAGTTGGAGGCAAGCAGTGATTGGCAGCCTGAAAAGCCACCTGCAAGGCTTTGCGCCTGCTCCTTTCCCCATTAGCTCCAGGAGGCCTGGGTTTATGCTTCTCTTCCTTCATATTCTTTCAAGGTCCTTGGATAATCCCTGCTAAATGAAAGGAAATGAAAACCTAAAAATAATGACTACTTCCTTGAAGTTTCATTTCAATTCACATGCAAAGTGTACGGCCTGAGGTTGCTTGGTCCATTGACAAAGAACAGTGCTTCCCTATGATGTGGACAACCTTGAAGCTCACAGCATTGGTGGTATAGTGGTAAGCATAGCTGCCTTCCAAGCAGTTGACCCGGGTTCGATTCCTGGCCAATGCAGCTCTACCTTCTCTTTCTTCTTCCATTTTGTTGCCATTCGGATCAGCTCCCTTTGACAGCATCTTCTCCTCCCCTATTCTTAGAGTTCTTGCCAGAGAGTGTAAACTCTTTCAAATGGCAGCGACCAGAGAGCATGACGCAGAAGAAGGTGATCCCTAAGAAAGGGAACGCTGGTGGATAAGGATAGGAATGTTGTTCACCTGTGCAGTGGGCTAGGCATTAGCAGTTTCCTGCCTTAATCAGGTGCCTTCTTCTCAAGGTGTAGTTGTTGCTGAGTGGCTAAGGCCCCGTTTTTCTCAAATGTTCAGAAACACGGAAATGTAAAGTCACAATAGATTCTACTTAGTAATATTTCTTAGTAATATACCCGCTGAGATTAAACAAAGAAGCTAAAGCTTAGTCTCTTCCAATTTCTATAATTGCATCTCTAGTCCTCAGCCTTGGTCAGATGACTATCTCCTTGATTTTACATTACCATGGGCAGACACAGAACCTCAGCTTTTCCCCCAACAGAATAAAACTATCATTTCAGAGGCAAAATCAATACTGCCTTGTTAGGACCACTTATAATACTCAAGTTAAAAAACTTCAATTGAGAAGGCAAGATGGCAACAGGACTGAGCGTCGGAGGAACAGCCTAGCGTGGCTTCGTGTGTTTTGTTTGACTGCTGGTCCTCTGTACTTGTATTGTGATGGGGCGGAGGAAAAGAAAGCAAGCTAACCTTCCCTCGGGTATGCCGGTGTTTTCTGAAGGCGGTCAGCGCACATTGTTATCGTACGGCTTTGGTTCCCTGGTGCCTGGAGCAGCGTCTTCGGCTGCAGTGCAGGAGGATTCTTCTGCGGTGTCGAGCATATCAGGAGTGTTTCTTTCTCCTGATCAGCGAGCTCCCCCATTTCAACCTGGAGGCTTTTCGACGCCATATGCGGTGCTTCTCTCTGGTTTTCCTGATGGTGCTCCAGAGTGTGGAAGTGAAGAGGGCTCTGTGTTGGTGGGTTTATTGGCTGTCTCCGGACCCCCGCGGCTGTCGGTGAGGACTCCCGAAACAGTAGAGTCTGCTTCAGCGGCTGGGCAACAGCTTGTCGGGATAGGAGGCCAGATGTTGGCTACTCAAGGGCTGGTAAACCCGCTGTTATAACTTTGGAATCGCTGTGGGAAGCCATAACTTCCTCTCTATTTATGGTAGTGGGAACTGTTTAAGCTGATTTAATGTCTGTTAAAGAAACTGTTACCTCACTTTCTGTGCTTCAAGAACAACAGGCTGGTGTGGTCTCTTAACTTGCAGCAAGGATGGAACATCTACAAGATCTACAGGGGATCCTAATCAAGGACAAAGCTTTGATGACTAGGAAAATAGAATATCTGGAGAATCAGACCTGGAGGAATAACCTCCGGTTATTGAATTTTCCTAAATCACCGGTTCTTTCTCCTATAGAAATGGTGAGGAAATACTTCTGTGAGGTATTACGAATCTCACAGGAGCATATGCCCCCATTAACCAGAATTCAATACTTGTCCTTGGGGGGTCCTCTGGATAGGAAGTGTGTTCAATCTGATAACCGTTTGGGGTTGGAGAGTTAACAGGCTTCTTAGAAAGTTCCTTGGATGTAATTACTGAGAGGTCTACTCTGCTTGTAACCTTGGCGATAGAATCTGATAAGTCGTTGATTCTTCGTTCATACTTTAGGAATACCAAGGAGCAGTTTTTGGGCTCTCAGGTCCGTATTTTTCCGGATTTGTCCAGGATTACTCGGACCAGAAGGAAGGAGTTCTTGTCCTATCGGGCTAGAATGCAATCCTTGGGGGCCACTTTCTTATTAAAATTTCCCTCTCGTTGTTATGTTTCCTATCAAGGTAATAATTTTCTTTTCTTTGAACTCAAACAGCTCTTGGAATTTCTTATTGCTAGGGAGGGTATAGATATTGACGTTTCTTTAGCTTCCCATCTGATTGACATGTAAGTCTCTGCCTGTTATTTTATAGTAATTCTATGTGTTAATGTATTTTGTTTCCTGGAGCCTCCTCTCTATATATTGTGGTCTAATTGTAGATGCATGATTATCCTAAATAATTTATTGTGATGTGCTGATTTAATGCATCTCTCTTTACGTTCATGGAAGTTCTTTGAATGTTTGAAAACTCAATACAATTATTAAATAATAAAAAACTTCAATTGACTCACTTCATTGAGTCCAAGGAAGGAACATCGGGCCACCGCAGGCAACCAGACCCCCAATCAGCATTGCACAAGGGAGTGGGAAGCAGTTGTCATTCCCGCTCCCCTGTACAAGGCCAATCAGACATCTCAGGACATTTTTTAATTTAAAGGACCGGCAGGGTGCCTGCGCCTGGTGGGCCCACGCCTGAGTGCATTGCCAGAGGGCCCTTTGGCGGGGATCGGGTGAAATAAAAGAAGGATTCAATTCCACATTTCAAATATAAGTTTTTATAATCACAATCGCCTTTCTCACTAACTCACTATCCACTATCCACTGTTCCTGTAAACACTAAACAACTCACTGTTGCACTGTTTTGTCGCATCTTGAAAACTTTGGGGCTTGTTTACAAAGCCGCGGTAGTGGTTTCCGATCGTTATCGGAGCTGCGGCCCTAATGAAATCAATGGGGCCGCAGCTCCGATAACGATTGGAAACCGCTACCACAGATTTGTAAACAAGCCCCTTTGTTACCTTAAAGTTTCCCTATAGAGTCTTGCTGTAACATAGTGGGAACCTCCCTCTGCCAGCATATCTCATTGTATCCTCTGAATCTACCACAACACACAAACTATCCCCTCGGGGTATCAAACACTGCTGCGAACACATTGCAGCTCAAGCACCGCTGCAGCTCTCACACACTACACACCGAATACTACCATATTCTCTACTTCCCACACATTGATCTACCACCCGCACCTATAACACAAGTCCATCTTCGTGGACACAACACACCATTTCCTCTTATTAGTTCCCCAGAACTCCCTCCAAACAATCTCTATCAAACATGCCACTCTCTCTCAGCTGGCTAGCCCTCTTATACCTTCCCTCCCTCCTTACCTATGGCATCTCAACTCACCACACCCTCCCCTCTCCCATTCCAATCATCCACCTTCCAAGACCTATCACACCCTCCGACCTATTTCAACAACATACATACCAATACAAAAGACCCTAATGCCTCATTTACATCCCTACCTCACCACAAACCAAGTTATCCAACTCCCCCTCCCCAACCACCATACACCCTATCCACACAATCAAATGCAGCTTGATCAATGCTCACTCTGCCTGCAATAAACTACAAACTCTCCCTGACTACATCACTGATGATTCGATAGATCTCCTCTGCATCATAGAAACTTGGTTTACTGAAACGGACAACGTCCTGCTCAATCAACTTAACTCCAGCACTCACAACAACCATAATTGCACACGATCCAACAACAGAGGTGGGGGAGTCTGTATTCTTTCCAACAAGCAACTAAAAGTTCACAACCACAAGCGCTACATCATCTAACGGTCTGGACACCATCACCATAAGCAATAAGCAATTTGTCATTGGCCTTGTATATAGGGCACCTGATCACAATGCAGATCAGCTTGACACACTCCTCGAAGCTGCATGCACTCACATCTCCCAACACCAGCACTTTATCCTCCTTGGAAACTTCAATCTTCCTTCAGCTAATGTCAACCAAAGTAATGCTTTCCTTCAAGCCATGGATGATTTGCAATTTACGCAACTAATCAATGCCTCAACTCATCTCAAGGGTTGTGTCCTAGATCTTCTCTTCACCTCCAACCCACTCGCCTCATCACACCCCATCTCTCCCATACCTTCCCGGTCCCATGGTCCAATGATCACCTTATATTATTCTCCTTACCCATCACCCTGTCCAAACATCCCCCTCCCCCCAAATCCACCACTGTGAGAACAAATCACCTCCACTCTGAAGCAAGCATTTCTCCACTCCGACCTCTTTACTCTGGTGTACTGGAACACCACCATCTATGCAGCTGCCAAAGCTCCACCACGCAATCCACCTAAACCTCATTGCCCCTATGCAACTTGGTATTCAGCTCACCTCAGAGATCAAAAACACTCCCTCCAAAAGCTTGAGAGATGTTGGAGAAAATCCAGAGACCCATAACTTCATGCCATCTATCTGAAACACTGAACAGCATACTCCAACAACACCCTCAAAGCAAAAGCGTGAACACCATGAAAACATTCTGCTGCGTTCTATAAACAAGCCAAGAGAACTTTTTAACATTATTAAATCCTTTACAAACGATCCATCCCAACCTCATCACACCAGTGCCATCCACCCTCAGTTAATAGCCAATTTCCCGATATCCAAGCACCAACTTCCTGGCTCCTCCACTATCATCATACCCCCTCCCACTCCCTCAACTTCCAACACAACTCCCTAGATGACGTTCAGAGATGTTCCCCCTGAAGAAATACTAAACATCATCAATCATATCAATGCTACCATCTCTCCCCTGGACCCCTGCCCAGTGACCTGGATCAAGCAAACAAAAAACACCATGTTACCATTCATCGCCACCATCCTCCAGACTTCACTCAGCCAAGCTTATCTCCCTCCTGCTCTCAAACAAACCTCTGTGAGACCTTATTCAAGAAACCTAATCTTGACCCTATCTCTTCTGCATCCTACAGACCTATAGCCAGCATTCCACCTCTTTCCAAAATTATTGAAAAATGCAGTCCATATCCAACTTCAAGAACACGTGGACAGATCTGCCCCACTTGACTTCAGGCAAAATGGTTTTCGTCCCTATCATAGCACCAAAACTCTTCTCACCTCCCTACTGAACACAATCGTCATTAGAACTGAAAAACCCTCTTCTGGCTTCATTCTGCTATTTCTGGACATCTCTGCTGAATTTGACACTGTATCCCACAAAATTCTGCTTAACCAACTCAACACAATCAGAGTCCAAGACGCCCCTTTCAAATGGATCCATTCCTACCTATCCAATCAAACCCAAACAGTAAAGATAGGTAACCAAGCATCTGTGCCTTACACCCTTCCTCAAGGAGTCCCTCAAGATTCTGCCCTCTCCTCCCTCCTTTTCAATATATACATCAGACCATTATGCTTTATCATACAGAAATTCAAGCTTCACTACCAACTCTATGCCAATGATATAATGATCTTCACTCCATTTCATACTTCCTCCTCTGACTATTCCTGTATCAACAAATGCCTCAACGAAATCATCCTATGGCTACAGCATCAGAACCTTGCAATAAACTTCAACAAAACAGAGATCTTTCACGTCTTCAAAGACCACAACTTCACACCTCCCCCAACCATCAAACTTGGAAATATAGACATACAAATCAAATCCCAAAGAAAATACCTCTGCATCACCTTGGATCAACATCTAAGCTTCCAACATCACGTCAAGAATGTCACCAAAAGCATATATTTCAAACTCCGAATCCCCTGAAACCTTCCACCCCTTCTATCACAAGACAGCTTCCATACAATCTGCCAAGCTTCCATTACTCCACTCCTCAACCATGGTAACTCTGTTCTCCATGGACTCCCTAAGGCTACCATTGCTCCTCTCCAGCTTGCTCAAAACACTGTAGCTCGCATCATAGCTGTCATTCCAAGACAATCACACATCACCCCTACCTTGAAATCCCTTCACTGGCTCTCTGTTGCATTAAATTTAAGATACCATCATTCACAGAGCTTATTTCAACACTTCGGCTGAACAGATCCAATCCCTAATCGAGCAAGCTACTAACAGACTCCGCTGACAAAATGCAGTCAGTCAATCTTCTCCTTCCATCAATGCAATTCTGCAAGAAACTCCAACGCACTTGCACCACAGCATTTGAATTCTACGCCCCTACCTTATGGAGCCAACTACCCCCCACCTTACGCTGCATACAATCTCACATCATCTTTAAAAGCACCTCAAAACATTACTATTTGAAAAATACTATGGTAGAGTGGAGGAGTAGCCTAGTGGTTAGAGCAACTGCCTAATACCCAGAAGATCAAGGGTTCAATTCCCACTGGCACTCCTTGTGACTTTGGGCAAGTCACTTTACTCTCCATTGCCTTGGAAGAAAAGGCTGGCAATCTACTTCCAGTGATACATTGCCAAGAAAACCCAGAGGTAGCTGGGTCACTATGAGTCAACACTGACTTGATGGCACTAAAAAAAAAAAAAAGGTACATCCCCAGCATCCAACCCACTGCAAGAACATCCTCCACTCTCTCACACCATCCCCCCTCTCCCCTCCCCCACCATAACCCCCTCCTTTCTCCTTCCTAGACATAAACCCTCACATTCTTGTAAATCTCATAACATCTGCATTCTTCCCCCAACCCCTCCCCTCACATACAATATAACACAATTAAAGCCTCTAAGCTCCAATATCCACACCCTGTACATTACTTTCATCCACTCTATCAACTCTGTCAACCTAATATCAGCTATCTCCTCATAGCTGTCTGTATATAGTTTGCCTGAATTCAGCTTTGTACATAGTTGACTACACTATTCTATAAAATTATCTATACCGTTATTGACTTGTTCCATGTAAACTGATTTGTTCTGTTTTATGTAAACTGTTATGCCTTGTAGAATAACGGTATATCAAATTCAGTTAAATAAATAAATAAATAGCAAATGCTAGATCTCTGACAGGAAATTCTTTTTGTCACTTTGTACCAAATAGCCCCACGAAAACAAGAAATAGCAGACACAACCACCCAATCTGTAGTTTAATCAGAAACTACTCTCATTAAAAAGAAACTAGACAAGCGGAGCAAAAATAGAGAGCAACTAAAAACAACTATTCAAAATTTAACATGACTCAGCTACATATGGACCATTACCAATGCTTAATGGATCTGCTCTTCTAATATTATAGAAAAAGGTCAGAACAAACTAACCCTCTAATCATACCCAAAGCACTTGCCAGTCACAAACATCCAATCAACGTAACAGTCAATAATTTAGTTACCTACTTCAGAACAAAAGTGGAAAATTTGAGTCAAGCTGTCATAAAAAACCCTACAATATCCAACTCAAATCTGGAGAACCCACAAGACTCTGATTCTGGAATCAGGGATGACTGCCACTGGAGGCAATTTCTTCCAGTTAGCATAGGCACGATCCAACAACTTCTCACCAAACATGCCAAAACTCATTGTAAACTTTACACATGTCCACAGAAACTATTCTTAATGCTCAAACTGAAATAATTCAGTAGACACACTACTGATCTCCAAGATGTTAAAGGAAGACATCCTCCTAAGCACCCTGGATTCCATTTAACTAACCCCTATACCAAAGAACCCTTCTACAGACCCAGAATTGGTATCTAACTATTGACCAATAACTGGCTTGCATTCTTCAAAAAAAGTGATGGAACCTCTTTTCTCCTCCCAACTGCAACAATACATTGATTTCCACAATCTCCTTCATGAATCCCATTTGGTCTTTTGCTTCTTCCATACTACTGAAACACTCGTAGCAAAACTTGTTCATGACCTTTGACTTCTCCTAGACAAAGGCCATCAAGCCCTAATCATACAATTTAACCTATCCACCATCTTTGATACCTTAGATCACAACATACTATACACCCACTCAATAAAATAAGATTATCAGGCCCTGTCCTTAACTGGTTTAGAGTATTCTTAATCAACCAGTGTTACATGGTCAAATGGCAGGAAGAGGTTTCAGCTCCCTTGACCACCCCTAATGGAGTCCCACAAGGCTCTTCTTTATCACAATACTCTTTAATATATACCTAAGATACTTCAGCAAGATCTTCAAAAGACACGGGAGTCCAATACTTATCTTACACCAATCATATTGCCATAATTATTACATTCCAGAGCTATATTCAGGCTGCCCACACCTTACTAACCTACTGTTTTGAGTCTATAAAGCACTGGATGCACACCTATTGTCTAAAGCTCAATCCAGAGAAAATCAACATCCTTTGGGTAGGACACTCCTTAAATTTAGTTCCAAATCTCAATCTCACACTGAAAGGATCCACTGTCCCTCTCTCCACTTTTTGAAACCTCTAGGAGTCATACTAGACTCGGTCTTATCTATGGAATACCAAATAAACAGTATCTTTTAAAAATGTTACTACAAGCTATGTGTGCTAAGACAGATCAGACCATATATTGACATCAGCCAGCTGAAACTATTAATCCAGGCAATCATTATTGGTCAAAAAGACTACTGTAACTTCCTTTACCTTGGCCTACCACAAAAATCTCTATGAAAACTACAAAATACTGTGGCCAAAATAATCCTAAAAAGCTAAGAAATGGGATCATGTAACACCCTTCTTAATAAAAATACACTGGCTACCAGTCCACTGGAGAATTGTCTTCAAACTGCTATGCTTTGTATTCAAAACAGTACCTCACCAGCCTATATTACGAACATGCTTCATATCCCATTCCCATAGAGAACTCCAGTCATCAACTTAAGGCACTCTATTACTACTGAGCCTTTGTATAGCACTACAAGACGTACGCAGCGCTGCACAGACATGTAAGAGACAGTCCCTGCTCATCAGAGCTTACACTCCTCCTTGAAGAGCTATAACCTAAAGAACACCTTAAACAAACTAGTCACCTATCATACCACTATTTACTCTCCACCACTTCAAAGCATGACAACAACAACATGGCCTTCAGAAAACAATTGAAAACCTATTATGCAAATTCCTAGCTTCTTCTCAGTCAACACTTGTAGCCTGAGCACTGATATATTAGTTAAATCATTTAAAATCATCCTGTAATGATTTCTTCCATTTTACTTTTGTTTCTCACTAATCCACCTTATACTACTCATAAAGGTGGACTAGACATACCGCATTTTTTAAAGTCGTCACATTTAGCCAGAGTACTGATATATTAGAATGTTTAAAATTATCAGGAGAAGAAGATGTCGGACAATGGCTACTTCCTGCTGTGATGTGCTTTTTCCTTACGGGCAAGAGGAAGGGCAGGTCTGGCAAGAAGCCCTCTGCTGCACAATCAACCCCCTCTGCTTTACCTTTGGGGTTTGGTACCTTGGATTCCATCCTTGTTTGTCTAACGCAGCAGCCAGCGAGATCGGGGGAGAGCCCAACTTTCCCGATCCTGGAGTCAGGTGGCTCGGCCTCTTGTTCGGGTGTGGATATATCCTCCCCCGAGTTGCAGAGACCTCCAAAATGTGTGCCCTTTGCAGTGAATCCAGAGAGTCAGTGGGATTGCAGTTTGCCAAAGAGCAGTCTGCCAGCACCCCGATGAGGGTGGACTCCTGGTCACAATGCAGGAGCTGTTTTGGCAGCTTGCTGTGAGTGGCCTGTAGGAGGTGGAAGGAGCTGAGGCAGCCTCAACTTTAGTGGCAATGCAGGTCCCAGTCAATGGTGAGCGGCCCACAGCTGCCGGGACAGAAACGGCTGCGGCTCCCTCTCATTAGTTTTGTTTTGTCATTGAATCACCTGGAAGCATTTACATTGGAATTGATTTGGTCTGCAATCATGAACTTGGGAGAAACGTTACTGCCTCAGATACAGGTTTTGTTAATGCAAGTTCAAAGTACTATTGTTGCCATTAATAAGAATGCTGAAGATATTCCATCTGTGCGAGCCTCAGAGGCAGAGGTTACAGTGATAATTATGCACCTGGAGGGGAACTCAGAAGGATATACTGTAATTAAAGCTAAGGTTGAGCAATTAGATAATAACTTTGGTTCAGCTAATTTGAGGTTTATTAATTTTCCCAAAGATATGTTTAAGATGTATTTGTCTGAGGTTTTGGGTGTCCCTCTGGAGTCACATCCTCCTATGACTTAAGTTTATTGTTTGCCATCTGCTAAAAAGGTATCAGGGGTCCTGTGGTCTCTAGCTTGCAGCAGGTGGATTCATTAAATGTCTTTGCCATATTAGAAAATTCTGATGTGGAGACAGTAATTCCTTCTACGTTCTTGGCCACATTTGCTTTGACTACTGATCATGAGTGGTTATTAAAAATGTTTTTCAAGAAAATGGCTGTTCTATTTAAGGGTCTTCTGGTGCGAATTTTCCTCTTGCTCCATCCCGATGTATTCCATGTAAATGTTTACTAAAATTACAATCAATCAGTTTCTTTTCTTTTTTTTTTTAACCATCTCAGTTGTTATCCTTTATTAATGCTTGTAGACCGTTGTTCTGGGGATTCCTGGCTTTAGTACTCCGTGAATGATATAGTGCTGATCGACTGAGCCTGCTTATATTTCCTTTTTTTAATGTACAGTATTTATTTTTGCATAAGAGCCTCCTGTTTCAAGGCTAGAGACTAAGGGGTATGTTTACTAATCAGTGATAATGGCTTCCGTGTGATATCGGAGCCGCGGCACCATTGAAGTCAATGGATCCATGGCTCCGATATCGCACAGAAGCCGCTACCGCTGATTAGTAAACATACTCCTAAGAGCAGTAAAATGGTTGTATCCCCTGTGCTTGTTTTGTTTTTATTCCTCATTTCCTCTTGTTTTCATTCTGATCCTTAATTTCTGTACAAACTATATAAAGCTTGGTAATTGTGACAATTCATAATTAACAATTTTTAAAAAATGATCAGAAGAAAATTCAAAAGATAATCATAGAAATATGATGGCAGAAAAAGATCATATGGCCTTTCTAGTCTGCCCTTCCATATTGTGGCGCTCGCGCCCCTACCAGGCGGCTGCCTAGTAGGGACGGGTGACCACCTCTTATATTTTCCTAGGGTTGTAGTTGTGTGAGGAATAATGAACCGAGTGGTTTTTAAAAGCGCACAGGAATTTATTCAGCTTCCTTTCAGGTAAGTGGATACAAATTCTTCAAGCACATATATTCTCCAGACAAAAGAAAATAATGGATAACTTCTCCAGTAACAAATGTCCAAAAACAAAACAACAGCGAATTCAACTATCAAGTGTTTCTGGCTCACACTAATTTACCTTAGTGCATGCATCACATTCCATCTCCGAAATACTGGAATTTACCTCAGCCTCTCGGGCTTCAATCTCCATACTCTCAGCAGAGCTGTAGCAGGGTTCTGCTAGGTACCGCTCAGGAACTTTCTGCTTTAGACTTTTTAACAGGTTAAACAACCTCTCCCACTTTCTTGCCTTCCCTGCTCTAGGCAGGTCTCCTATGGGTTGCTCTTGCTTAACCTTCCTGGTACAACATTTCTTTTTGTGCTGTGTTATCTGTGGCATAACAGTTTCATCAGAGTCAGAAGAATAAACATACTTAGAAGGCCTTGCTGCCTCCCTTCTCCTACCTTGGGCTTCTTGTGCAATATTCTCCTGGTTAGAGCTTTGGCCAGTCAGGACTCCCTCTGCCTCAGCGTAGGGCAGAGACCTGTGGTAACACTTTCCCACTCTCTTGCTAGGGTAGGTGGTTCTCCCCCTGGAACCTTCCCTATATCCTCGGTGGCTACTGCGCTGAGTATGGTGGCTTCCTTTGTACCTTCTCTGGCTGTCTTTATAGCGGTTCCTTTTTCTGCTGCTCCTTTTGGCTACAGGGCTGTTCCCTCTGTACCTTCTGGAACCAGGACTGGAACCTGAGCTGCAACTCCCACCTAGGCCTGGACTGCAACTCCGACAACCACTGCAACTGGAACTGTATCTCCAATCATGCTTCTCACCATGCTTCCAACCAGCACTTGAACCAACTCCTGAATCAGCTCTCCAACCATGCTTCCAACCGCACTCTGAACCACCTCTTGAACCAGCCCTCCAACCAACTCTATCTCTAGTGTTTGTTTGCTCCCTTTCAAACACTGAGCAGGGCAACTCCCTTCCTGGCTCCGCCCTTCTGTACCTCCCACTCCTGTCTGTGGCTGACCTGGAGTGTGGGCGTGACTTCCAGCTAGGTCTGCCCTCTAGGTTTCTCTCCAGGTTCCTGCTGTGGACTATGTGATCCTGTGTGCCCATCCCCCGCAAAGAGGAAAACTTCTTCCTTTTTTCACTTTTCCCTGGCTGGGCTGCACTCTCCTTATCACAATATCAACTACAATAGTTCCCTTTTTACCTTTAGAGATCCACTGTGTTTGTCCCATGTTTGTTTGTTTTTTAAATTCCGGTATAGTCCTTGTCTTCACCACCTCAACTGGGAGACTATTCCATGCATCCACGATTCTTTCCATAAAGAAAAATTTCCACATATTACTCCTGAGTCTATCCCCTTTCACTCTCACCCCATGTCCCCTCATAGCAGAGCTTGCCTTCAGTTGAAAGAGACACTCCTGTGCATTTATGTAACTGATGTATTTAAATGTCTCTATCATATCACCCCTATCCCACCTTTCCTCTAAAGAATACATATTAATATCTTTAAGTCTACCTGATATGCTTCATAACAAAGACCACTAGCCATTTTAGTAGCCACCCTCTGCACAGACTCCAACCTGCTTATATCCTTCTGAAGATGCGGTCTCCATAATTGCACACAATACTCCAAATGAGGTCACACCAAAGACTTATACAGAGGCACGATCACCTCCTTTCTTCTGCTGGTCATTTCTCTCCCTAAATACCAAAGTATCCTTCTGGCTTTTGCAGTCGCCTTTTCTCTTTTTTTTTTTTCTAATTTCAATTTTATTAACATACATCATAATATACATCGCATAACATTGTATATACCAGGTTTGGTTTCAATCTCTCGCTACCATTATACATTCCATATGATTTTCTTCAAATTGGAGAGATACCCTCTCTTTTTGTGTACCCTAGTTCAAATGCACTCCATTTTAACTTATTAATGTATACAAGTCTAAAGACTTGTCTCCTGTCTCCAGTAGACTGCATTTACTATATTGTATTCTCCAAGTTCTCTCCTTCTTCTTGTGCATTTATTTATTGTATATCATATCATATCATATTAAAACATTATAATTTTCTCTAAGCTGTTATTGTGTGTTTATTTTCTTATTTTGTAATTTGGTCTTTATTCAAGGTTTTCAACACAATCTGACAATTTCCCATCAAAAGACCACAACCAACCCGTCTAAATCCTCCTCATATATACATTTGAATTCTCTCCCACCTATAGTGAGTGTCACTCCCCCCCCTTACAGCTAACCCACCCGTACCCTTCCCTCCCCCAAGCTTTACCCTCCCATGCCCCTCTCTTTAAGGTGTTAAGCACTGTTGTACATTGAAAACATTTATAATCTTTGAGCATTTAATCCTTTAAGCTGTTAAACCCCCCTTACACCAGTGGTGAACCCCACCTCCCTCCACTGTTCATACCTCTCCCACACCTTCCTATATTTTGTAACCATGTGTTTTCTATGTGCTTCTATCGCACAAAAGCCCCATAATTGCTCCATTCTCCCCACCACCTCTGTTATCGGGGGTACCGCTATATTTTTCCACCAGCGAAGAAGGCTCATTCTGGCTGAAATAACGCAATACCTCAGGAGGTCCCCCCCACCCCATTTCCCCTCCTCCTTCAAGATAAGCATAGCAGGCGTGAACTGTACCCGCACCTTAATAATATCCACCGTGAAGCTTTCCACCCCTTTCCAATACTTTTGGACAGTTCCAGATCATATGCAACAGGTCTCCCCGTTCCCCACAACCTTTTTAGCAAAGCTCCGAGCTAACTGGATAGAGCGCATGCACCCGTACCGGGTCCAATACATTTGCAACCTAATTTTGTAACTATTTTCCAACATTGCTGTCCCAGGTGCTAGCCGGTGAGTTCTAGCATAAATGCAATCCCACCGAGTGGGGTCCCATTGCCCTCCCAACTCTTCTTCCCACTTCTTTTGACTGCTAATTATCCCCATCTTATGTTTCCCCAGAACCTTATACAGTCTCGATATTATCCGAGTTTGTACCCCCCTCTTTCCCATCATCTCCTCGAATGGGGTAGGTTTGGTGGATCAATCTCGTTTCACATCTTTCTGCTGCAAAAATTACCATGTTTGAACATAGACCGGTATGCCTTTCTCCTCCAAGTGGTAATGCCTCTGTAATTCCTCAAACCCCCTGATACTTCCCCCTCCCCTACCACTTGGCCAATCTTATGCAACCCCTTACTCCATCTCTTATATATCCCCAACTCTTCCCCCAACCCACCCTCTGCTACCGTTTTGAAGATATGTTTCCCTTGAATACGTCTTCCCCCCCCATCAAATACCTCTTCCATTTCGTCCACACCTGTTGAGTTAGCTCCCTATATGGATTATCCTCCCCCTTCCCCCTCCTCCTAGCTCCAGGGTCCCATATCCAGGCCTCTACATTTACATCCCCCCCTCCTTCCATGCGTACCCAACCTGGGTGTTCCGTCCCATCCTTGTACGCAAACAGCGCCCGAAGTTGTGCCGCCTCATAATACCTGAGCAGCGAGGGCATACCCATCCCCCCTACTCCTTAGGCTTGTACATTGTAGCCCTGGCCACTTTCGGATGTTTCCCGTCCCAAATGAACTGCATAAGGAAGTTTTGCATCCTATCTATTTCCTTTTTTGTCACCCTGTAAGGTAAGGACATAAACACAAACAACCATCTCGGCAGTATATTCATTTTCACTACCGCAATGCGGCCCAACCATGACAGGTACAGTCCCCTCCACTTAGAAAGATCCTGTCTGACACTTTCAACCAATCCCTGGTAATTCCAGTGTTTGATCTTAGTTAGAGGGGACCCCAGCTGAATCCCTAAATAGTGGAAACTACTCTCCACCCACCGAAACCTAAAACGTTGCCACAAACTATCCTCAACTTTGGGCAACAAATTAAACCCCAACATTTCCATTTTACTCTGATTCATTTGATATCCTGCTATACCTCTGTATAGCCAACATCAACACCGGCAATGTTGTGATAGGTTGGGCTAGCGTAAAAATAATATCATCCGCAAACAGGCCAATTTTTTCCTCCTGCCCCCGGATCCAAACCCCTTTTATGTCTACTGCCCACCTAATATACGCTGCCAATAGTTCGATAGCCAACACAAATAGCAGGGGAGACAATGGGTATCCCTGTCTAGTACCTCTGTTAAGCTCAAAACTGTCAGAGTATCCTCCATTTACCCTGACTCTAGCCCGTGGGCTCTTATATAATGCCCTTATCCAGCTAATATACTGCTTCCCAAAACCCATTTTCTCCAATACCTGAAACATGTATGGCCATTCAACTCGATCAAACGCTTTTTCCGCGTCCACCATGACCATCACCTTAGACCTCTGAAGATGCCGGGCTATATTCAAAATCTTCCTTACATTATCGCTTCCTTGTCTTCCCTTGACAAAACCTGTCTGATCACTATGAATCAGCTGAGGCACCACATCTTGAATCCGATTCGCCAAAACCTTCGCCAAGATTTTAGCATCCAAATTAATTAATGATATGGGTCTATATGATCCACACCCCCCCCCCCCTTATCTTTCCCTGGCTTTGGCAGTACCATAATCCCTGCTTCCTTAGCGTCCCTCTAGTCCAGTCCCGGAACCATAGAGTTGTGAACCTCCACCAGCAGCTTTGGAGACTGAACATCTTCATCTCTTTGATCATCCAGCTATATGCAGCCCCAAGGACCGCCCACACATCAGTATCTCAGTCTCCAAGCAGCTTGGAAGTCAGAGCCCAGAACTGGGCTCCTTAGGAACAAATAAGCACAGCTTTAGTGTTTTATTATTTTCTAGATTTAGGTGCTGGGCTGCTGCTGTGGAGGAAATCTTTGACTGTGTCCCTTCTGTCTTTCTCTAATCTGTTTTTTTCTCTCTGTCTCTCTCTGTCAGTCTCCCCATAGGTCAAACAAGCAGGGGAGCTGCACAGGACATAGGTCTCCTTTCTACCGAACCCCCTTGGTGGGTGAGGAGAAGGTTGAAGACAATTACAGGCAGCAATTGAATACAGCAGTAGGCTCTGAGGGTCCCCTGACTGATTTAGGGGTTCCCCGAGCTGCCCTGAGCGGTTATTACTCTGTTATTGACTCTGATAACTGCTACTCAGAGCTTGTGACAGGCACGCTGGACAGCACTCTCAGTGTTTTGACCCCCCCTCCACTCCTGTGTGTGGGTGAGTAGAGTTTGAAGCTTTTTCTTTCTAAAGGCAGTGGTGGAGGCCTTGGGGTGGCCTGGAATCAGCTCTGGGGAGTGTTTTAGACCTTTTGGGTATTTTTTCTGGTCCTTTTTTTTGGCGGGATCGGGTCCGGCGGCCATTTTGGATTTTTTTCAAAGTTGTTTTTCTTCGTGTTTTTTTTTAGGGATAGGAGCTTCGTTTTTGCATTTCTTGGTCAGATATCAGCTAATTGACTCCAGCTCTATCTAATCCTGCAATTTGGAGCGTTTTTGAGCACTTTTAAAATCGCGATTTTTTTTTTTCTGCTCTGTTTGCTTCAGCAAGGTGTTCCTGCTTTGCTGGCAAAGGGCTGTGTGCATAGCCATGCCTCCTAGTCCTCGGTGTCTGGTCTGTGGCATTCGTAGAAGTAGTAATTTGGAAGCCCGAGTCTGTGCCGCTTGTTCTGCTGTGGGTGCTGGCATGGAGGACCCTCTGGAGGGCTCCAGTGCAGATCTCCCACCTGTATCTACAGAAGGGACATCAGAGCAGGCAGAGACGGTCCTTGGTCCGGGGATTTCTGCAGTGCCGGAGTGCCTGTGGGTGGGGGGCGTCCAGGAGGGATCCCTGGGAGTTCCGCCCGCCTTTTTCTCTCTCATGCAGGAGGCTCTGGCTCTCTTGCAGCCAGCGGGGGGAGGCTCGGTCCTGCCCCACCGTGGGCTAAAGCGTCCACTTTCAGTAGAGGGAGACACTGGTCCACAAAAGAAGAGCCGGCCCCCGAGTGTTGCGGATTCTGCGCCTCCTGGGGACGAGTTCCACGAGGGGCTGGGGGAGGCTCTCGAGCTGGAGTCTGCGGAGGATTTAGAAGACGGCGAGTTGTTGGACGACGAGCAGAGTAGTAGAATAGTGCGTGTATTTCGTAAAGAGGAACTTCCGGCACTGATTGCCGAAACCCTCAAGGTATTGAACATACCCGTGGAAGATGCCACTGCGGAGGACAAGTTGGAGGATCCCTTGATGCAGGCGGTGCGCACTTCCCACAGAGTCTTTCCGCTCCATAGGGTTTTTTAAAGCTATGATCCAGGAGGAGTGGAACAGTCCAGAGTCCGCTTTGCGCGGGGCTAGACTGTTGCCTAAATTGTATCCTCTGTCGGAGGCTGATAGAGAGCTCTTTTGTTCGCCGAAGGTGGACACGGCAGTTTCCGCGGTTACTAAACGGATTACTATCCCGGTGGAAGGTGCTGCGGCGTTGAAGGACCCTCAGGATCGGAAAGTTGATAGCTTGTTGAGACAGGCGTTTGATGTTGCTGCCCTGTCAATGCAGGCAGCGGTGGCCAGGGCCTGGGTGGCGCGCGGCTGCCTCCGCTGGTCTCAACAGTTCCAGGGGCCCCAGTCGGCGGAACAAGAGGCCGCGGCGTCCAGATTGCTGCCTCCGGTCTTCTGATCCTGCCGCATTAGAGAAGTCCTGGGACCTCAGCCCCGCTTCTTGCTGGGCCCCCATTGCCTCCTCCTTCAATTGTGTCTTCCATGGCCTCCTCTTTTGGGTAAAAGAGAGTCCAAATGGATACAGCCATTGATATTTGACTTCTGCCTTCCTCAAGAGTTGCGTAACTGGCTGCATTGCCCTCCTCCTCTGTAATGTTCCTGCAGACAAATCCTCATATATATATATATGCACAGGGTATCCCTGCCAAGTTAAAGTTCCAAAACCTCTCATCTTGGCGGCAATTCTCTCCTTCACTTTGTATCTCGTCAAACACATTATGATATCTCTAGGCCTGTTCGCTAGTGGTGGGCCCAATGCCCTATGTGCTCTCTCTGTATGTCCTCAGGGGTCGCCTCCTCTCCCCCTTTCTTGAGCACCTCCAGACACACCAATACTGCCACCTTCTCACTATTTTGAAATTCCTTCTCCTCAGGGATACCCCTTATTCTCAAGGGTTTTTTGCGAGAGCGGTCCTCCAAATCCTCCAATTTATAGAGCATAGCCTCTTGCTGGGATTGCAGTTTCAAACGGCTTTGTATACCTTCTTCCTGCTGCTGCTCAATCTCTTGCAACCGATTTTCATGTTCTTCCATCCAGCACATCAAGTCCCCAATTTCCTCCTTCAAAGGGCCCAAGAGCTCAGTTAGTTCACTTTTCACTGACTGCACCTCAGTTTTGATTTCTAAGAACCAGTCCCTGAGCTCCGCTCTAGTTATACTGTTTAGGATCTTTTCCTTGTTCCAACACACTCACCAGCTCCAACTCCTCCACCCGGTCCTCACTTTCCCCTATCAGATTTTTATTTTCATTAGCAGCACTGTCATTCTTCCCTGCTTGCAACCCCGGGTATACATACTCTCTGAGATCCACTGCATTCCTCCTCGTGGTTATTTCAGCTGGAGGTGTCCCTCCCTCACAGGGGAGCTGCTCTTCTTAGACTCTTCTGTCGCTCCTTTCACTCACTCTGCACAGAAATATTGCTCTTTCTAACAGCCTCAGTTGTTCCTGAGCTCCAACCGTCTCAATCTCCTACCCCACCAAGAATACGCTGCTTTCAGTCACTTCTGTGGGCCTCTCCTCCTGCCCTCCACACTGCAATACAGCCGCCTCCACTTTGCTCCTGCTCATGCCGCTATTCTCCTCCTCCAAGGATGTCTCTCCTTCCAGCTGTCCCACTTTTCCTGCTGCCACTGAGCCCCTTCGTCCTCCTTACTGCTCTCTGCCATGTCACTCGTCAGAGTTCCAGGCCCTTGGCTCCAATCACCATCTTTAATGCACCACGTGGCTTCTCTCCGCTTCGTCCGATTCTGCCCGGCACCGCTAAAACTGGCTGCGCAGCTCCCCAAGCCTTCCGCCATCTGGGACACCAGTTTTCCACTGCCGGGGGGACTTTTTGCATTATTTTTAACTGGGTCGGTGCCGGAGCAGCTGCCTCACGCCGCCATCGGCTCTGGTGACGTCAGCAGTCACCTTTTTTACCTGTTTAGCTACTTCAAGATCGTCAGACACAATTATGCTCAGGTCCCGCTCTTCTTTTGTGGACAGAAGTACCTCACCTCCTATACTGAACCGCTCCTTTGGATTTTTGCAGCCCAAATGCACAACCCTGCATTTTTTAGCATTAAATTTCAGCTGCCAAATCCTAGACCATGCGTCAAGCTTAGCTAGATCCCTCCTCATGTTATCTACTCCTTCCTGGGTGTCTGCTCTATTGCAGATTTTGGTATCATCCACAAACAAGCAAAGCTTACCTGACAGCCTTCTGCAATATCACTAACAAAGATGTTAAAAAGAATCGGACCAAGGACAGATCCCTGGGGCACACCTCTGGTAACATCCTTCTCCTCAGAGTGAGCTCCATCTACCTGTACTCTTTGTTGCCTCCCACTCAACCAATTTGTACTCCAATCAGTAATTTTAGGGTCCATCCCTAGAGTGCTCTGTTTGTTTATAAGTCGCCTGTGCGGAATAGTGTCAAAGGCTTTACTGAAATCTAAATACACCACATCTAGGGCTCTCCCTCGGTCCAACTCCCTGGTCACCCAGTCAAAGAAATCAATCAGATTGTCTGACAAGATCTGCCTCTGGTGAATCCATGCTGCCTTGGATCCTGCAATCCATTGGACTCCAGAAACCTCACTATTCTGTCTTTTAATAGCCATACCAATAATTTACTAATGATAGAGGCTAGACTAACTGGCCTGTAGTTCTTAATATCATCCTTACATCTGCTTTTGTGTAAAGGGATCACATGTGCCTTTCTCCAGTCCTCTGGCAGCACTTCCAACAGTGGAGCTGCTGGAATGTCCCCAAGTTCCCCCAGTATTCTTGGGTGTATCCCATCTGGATCCATGGCTTTGTCTACTTTTAGTTTAGCTAGCTTCTCACCAACATAGTCTTCTGAAAAGCGTTCGAGATCCCTTTTGCTTCTGTTCCTATTTGTGGGTGTTTTCTGAGGTCCTGCTCCTTGCCCTTCATCTGTGAACATAGAACAGAAATATGTGTTAAGCATTTCTGCTTTATTCTCATTATTTTCTGCATATTCCTCCCCTGCACTCGAGTCTGACAATACCACTTTTGCTCTTCCTCCTCTCACTAACATATCTGAAAAATGCCTTATTCCCCCCATTTTATTGCATTAACTTTATGTACGTTTGCTTTTCTGACTTTGCTAGCTTTTTCCAAATATAGATGCCTGTCTTCCTCTCTCTGTGATCTCTTGTATTTCATGAAAGCCTCCCTTGTTTTCTTCACCTTTTCAGCTACTTCTTTCGAAAACCATAGCGGTCTCCTTTTACATTTATTTGCCTTTCTAACAAAAAGGTTTGTTGCCCTTCAAATATCCTCATTCAGTTCTTTTACATTCTACAGCTGTTCTCATCCCACTAACAACTCTTTGAGGTATTGGCCCATCTTGGCAAAGTTAGTTTTCCTAAACTCTAAGACCCTCGCTTTTGAATGGATTTTATCAGCCTTAGTCCTAATACTGAACCATACCATCTGATGATCACTGGATGCGAGATGATCTCCCACTGTAACATCAGAAACACTTTCCCCAGTGGTAAACACTAAGTCCAGTATGACCCCATCATGTGTGGGTTCTGTAACCAGTTGCTTGAATAGTTCTCCCTGAAGAGAATCCAAGATCTCCTTACTCCTAGAGTACACTGCAGCAGGGCTGTGCCAATCCACATCCGGCATATTGAAATCACCTATCAGTAGCACTTCTCCTTTCATGGCAACACTGCGTATGTCTTCTATTAAATCTTCATCCCCTTCTATTCCCTGTGAGGGGGGATCTATATATAACTCCAATGCAAATGAATTTCCTTTTCTTTCTTTCTAGTTTAACCCGTAGTGCCTCCTCTCTTCCTTTTAAGCCCTGCAATTCTATAGCTTTAATATTGTTTTTTTACATATAGAGCCACACCACCTCCCCTTCTTCCTACCCTATCCTTCCTCAATAAAGTATAACCCAGTATAATTACATCCCAGTCATGGTTTTAGTGAACGTCTCTGTAACCACCACTAAATCCAAGTTAGTCCCTTCCATTACAGCTGC
This sequence comes from Ichthyophis bannanicus, assembly GCA_033557465.1. NCBI lineage: Eukaryota > Metazoa > Chordata > Amphibia > Gymnophiona > Ichthyophiidae > Ichthyophis > Ichthyophis bannanicus. The sequence goes on along the minus strand of CM066031.1, from coordinate 160,381,988 downwards.
TATATCTGGGATCTTATTTCCCATGCTACAGGCATTTATACACACCATTTTCCAGTCTTTATCTGCCATCATATACAATGTTACTATGAGAGGCCCCTTTCAGGTAGCGAGTCTTGGCAAAATTCATAAAAGATTTGCTCAAGTAGCATGCTCAATGGCACAAAAAATTATCCTGCAGTACTAGGTTACTGAAGATGAACTGTCTGCAGTAATGGGACCCATTACTTGCAATTCCATACCTGTCTATTCAACAAACACGAGGCTTTATATATTTTAGGAAATTATTGAAAACAATTATTCTTGTCTGCATAAGAGAGGTTAGGAACCTTACTGATATACTGTTCTTGTATGTTTTTATTGCTCATTTATTTGAACTGTAATATCTTGTATTATATTATTGTGTACTGTATGTATTATTGTAACCCATCCAGTAATGTGAAGGGTAGGAAATAAATGTAAAGAAAATAAATAAAATAAAAAATACTGGACCAGTAGTATAAAAGAAATGGCAGCATGGGATATTAAATTGGGACAGAAGGCAACTAGCTGGATAAAAAGAGTATGTGGGCTGTGGAAGGTGAAATTAGGTCTTACCTGCTAATTGGCTTTCCTTGAGGAACTCCAGTCCAGTCCCTCACCTCAGTGTAGTCAACCCCCACCAGCAGCTTGGAGACTGAGCATGTCACATTTTAATGACATCAGGATATTTAGGCAGCTGGCACCACCTACCAGCCCCAGTAGCCTATTGACAAAGCAGATTCACAGGAACAACAAATAAGAAGTTAACATCAGAAACACCTTAAAACTATCTTGAGTTGCTCCAAAAACAAAAAAAACCTTTCTGGCCGCCACCTCGAACACGGGAGCCTTCCAAACAAAGGCAGCTTACTGGTACAACATGCCACTCGCCCACCCCCATTGAGGATGGGTCAGGCTTCTTACCAAAAAACAGACACAGGAACCTGCGTGTCTACCCCTTCTTTGTTACGGTGCCACTTCAAATGCCCTAGGCTCTCCACTAAGTTGAGATTCTTCAGGACCGGAGGCATGAGCACTGCTTCAAAACTGTAGATGGGAGGGTTCCGGGACTGGACTGGAGTTCCTTAAGGAAAGCCAATTAGCAGGTAAGGCCTAATTTCACCTTCTTATCGTCCCTCTAGTCCAGACCCGCACGTCAGGAATGTAACAGAGCCACCTATCCGCGAGAGGGACCTGCGAGCCCGGTCTGGAGTACTGCTGATCCGAACTTTGCATCCCCTGCTGCTTGCACACCCAATCTGTAATGCTTGTCAAACGTATGCAGAAACGACCAGGAGGCCGCCCGACAGATCTCCCCTGGCAGAACCAAACTCCACTCCACCCAGGAGACAGCCTGCGCCCTAGTGGAATGAGCCCGTAAGCCCTATGGGATCACTTTGCTCCGCAACATATAGGCTGATGCAATCGTTTCTTTAATCCATCTAGAAATGGAGGATTTAGCCGCTGCCTCCCCCTTACGCAGCCCCCCAAACAGGACGAATAGCTGATTCGATCTTCAAAAAGAAGCTGTTCTCTTCAGATACCTTCCCAAGGATCGCCAGACATCAAGGAGGCGCAACTGTGGGTCCGCAAAGTCCTCGGTCCCTCCCGACAACACTAGGAGAGTGACAGGCTGATTCAGATGAAAAAGTGACACCACCTTTGGCAAGAAGGAGGGCACTGGTCGCAGGACCACTTTCTTCCTGGAGAAGGATAGAAAAGGCTCTCTACATGACAATGCCTGGAGCTCCGAGATCCTGCGGGCGGAACAGATTGCCACCAAAAACACCATCTTCAAAGTAAAGTCCTCTAAGGTAGAAGCCGCTAATGGCTCAAAGGGCTCCCACGTCAGTGCCGAAAGCACCAAATTGAGGTCCCAAGATGGCACTATTGACCTCAAGAGCAGCCGGATCTGCTTAACCGCCCTCAGGAAATGTCACATCTGGATGCGCACCCAAGGAGACTCCTTGAATCCTACCTTAATGACATTCTAGCGCGGCCACTTGCGCCCGCAGAGAGACACATGCCAGCCCTTTATCGAGCTCTGCCTGAAGGAACTCCAACACTTCCGGAACAGATGCCGACAACGGCCAGCACCCTTTCTCCATGCACCATCCCTCAAATATTCTCCACACTCAAATGTAGGACAATGATGTGGACTTCTTCCTAGCTCTAAGAAGTGTGGAGATTACCTGTGTGGAATAACCTCGCTTCCTTAACCGAGCCCTCTCAAGAGCCATGCCGTAAGCGAGAATCGATCCATCTGGGGCATGAAAACTGGATCCTGAAACAGCAGGTCTGGTCTGCTTGGAAGCCTCCACGGCTCGGCTGCCTTCAGCTGTATGAGGTCCATGTACCACAGGCATATGGGCCAATCTGGGGCAATCAGGACGATCAGTCCGCGGTGCGCCTCTATCCTCTGTATCACTCACTCTATGAGCGCCCATGGAGGGAAGACGTAGAGAAGCACCTGACTGGGCCAACACTGCATCATTGCATCCAGGCCTTCAGACATTCTCTCCCTCTGCCAGCTGAAGAGCCTGCTTGCTCTGGCCAATGCAAATTTCACCATCAAAATCCATGATTGGCGCCCGATCTGCTCGAAAACTGCCTGGTTCAGTTGCCATTCCCCTGGATCTAAGTGCACTCAACTGAGGTAGTCGGCTGTCACGTTTTCTGTCCCAGACACATGCGCCACCGAAATTGCTTGCAGTTGGGCCTCTGCCCAACTCAACAACATATTCACTTCGCTCTCCAGCCTGACACTTCCTGTGCCTTGTCGAATTATGTACGCTACCGTGGTGGCATTGTCGGAGAAGAACCGTACCACCTTCCCGTGCAGTAGAAGGAGAAACTCCTGCAAGGCAAGGAGAACAGCCCTCATTTCCAGCCGATTGATGGGCCAAGCCCGCTCTTTCGTGGTCCATGGCCCTTTAGTAATGCGCCCTTCATAGTGGGCTCCCCAGCCCGAGAGGCTGGAATCCATCATTAGGTGAATCCAGAGCGGCAACTCCAACAGCACTCCCGCCACCCGGTGCCCCCGTGGAGCTACCACTTGAGAGCTGTTTGAAACTGCGGCGGACAGGTCAACGGGTGCGACAGGGGCTGTTGCTGATGCAACCACTGCTGCAGCAGGGCTCTCTGCAACGGCCTAATGTGGGCCCGCGCCCACGGGACCAGCTTTATCATTGCTGCCAAAGTACCTAACAGTTGAAGATAATGGAGTGGAGGAGTGGCCTAGTGGTTGGGGCAAGGTACTTCAGGCTGGAAGGTCGGGGGTTCAAATCCCACTAGAGGACAGCAACCTTGGGCCGGAAGGACTGGGGTTTCTAGTCCCACAGGTGCTCTTTGTGGTCTTGGGCAAGCCACTTAACCCTCCATAGCCCATGTTCCCTGTAAAATAGTTATCTCCAAGTTATAATGCCCTGTTCAATGTAATTTCAGTTTGTTCAATGTAAACTGCACTGATGCAGAATAGCACGGTATATAAGAGAATGTAAAAAAATTAATATATAAATAATGCCACGCTGTTGGCAACACCATGCGGAGGAATTGCCGGACTAGCAGCCTCAGAGCCTGCGTCCTCTTTTGTGGCAGAAAAACTCTGCCACCACGGGTGTCAAAGCAAGCCCCGAGGTACTCGAGGTCCTGTGAAGGAGTCAAGTGACTTTTGGAGACGTTGATGACCCAGACCAGACTCCGCAGGAATTTGGCTACCCAAGCCATGGCTTGAGAACTCTCCCACTTAGATTTTGCCTGAATGAGCCAATCATCCAGGTATGGGTGTACTAGTATGCCTTCGCAATGTAATGCTGCCGCCACCAAGACCATCATCTTGGGGAAAGTTCAAGGAGCTGTGGCGAGACCAAAAGGCAAGGCTTGAAACTGAAAGTGCCCCATGGGCACCGCAAAGTAGAGAAACTGGTGATGGTCCGGATGGATGTGGACATGCAGGTATGCTTCTCTAAGGTCCAGAAAGGTCAGTAAAAAAAACCCTCTTGTACGGCCATGATCACTGACCTGAGGGTTTCCATATGAAACCTCAGCACTCGCAGGCACCTGTTCACCTGCTTGAGATAGAGAATAGGCTGAAAAATCCTTCTCTCTTTGGTACTATGAAATAAATGGAGTATCGACCTGCACCGCATTGCTACGCAGGCACCGGAACTACCGCCTCCATCCTCAGGAGTCTTTCGAGCGTTTCTTGCACCTTCCCACATGCCTTGCAGGGAGAGCGAATGAAGGCCAGCAGTAGCGGTCTGGCGAACTCCAGCACGTAGCCATTCCGTACTGCCTGCAAGACCCACTGGTCCAACATGATCCGGGCACAGGTATGGTAGAAGTTCCGTAACTGACCTCCCACGGGCTGCACCCCTGCCTGAGCCCCCCTCGCTTCATTGTGGTTTCTTGTGGGCCAAGGAGGAGGCAGAGGCCACAGTAGCCTCTACCTGCTCCACAAAAGTCCCAAAATGGCTGTCCCTGGGGGGCAAACCACCCTCTCTGATACAGCATAAAGCGCACCATCCAAAAATGCTTAAATTCACAGAGCTGTCCCCTGCCTGAGCCAGAGCTACGGCCCTGCTTCGGCTTATCTTCGGGCAAGCATCCCCCTTTGGACTCCCCCAAGTCCTTTACCAATTTTTCAAGTTCCTCTCTGAACAGCTGCTTACCCCTGAAAGGCAACTTACTCAAACGGGCCTTTGAGGAAACATCTGCCGACCAGTTGCGGAGCCAGAGATAGCGGTGTGCTGCCATCACCGAGGTCATGCAGTTGGAAAGCCCGCTAACCAGATCATAGAAGGCATCAGCTAAGTAAGCCACTCCGGACTCAAGCCTCGCTGTGGTCCCCTGTTCTGGGGATTCCCTCGCCGTCTCGGGGATGCCCTGGGCCCAACGCAGGCATGCCCATGCTACCAACGTTCCACAAACCAAGGCCTGTAAGGACAGGGCACTTACATCAAATGCTTGCTTCAGCAGGGTATCTATCTTTCTATCCTGACTATCCTTGAGGGCCGTACTGCCCTCTATGGGAATCGTGGTCTTTTTGGCCACTGCCGACACGGCAGCATCAACCTTCAGCGAACAGAACATCTCTTTCTCCTGTTCTGACAATGGGTATAACCGGGTCATTGTTCAAGATCCCCTGAGTCCAGCCTCCAGAAGGTCTCATTCATCCAGGATCATCTGCTTAATTACTCTATGCAAGGGGAACATCATCTGGGGTTTACGCATGGTCTGAAGGATGGGATCCTTCAGGGACTCCTCCTCAGTCGTGCCCCCAGCTGACATATTGAGCGTCTTAAGGGACTCAGCAATGAGCCCCGCTAACTCCTCCCTACAGAAGACCCTGACTATTCGGGGTTCATCCTCCTGCGGGATATCACCTTCTTCTAGCTCCTTGGGCTCCAACCCTTCCTTGGCCTCCCCATACAAGGGAAGAGATCCTGTCTCCTCAGCTGCCTCGCCTTCCAGCCGGTGCTTCGTTGGGATCTGCCCAACCGCAGCGCCAGCCCCCTGCGGGCTCTCCGCAGCTGCTCTCTTCCTGCCGTTGCATATCTGGCTCATTCTCTGCTGTTTCAAGCAAAAAGCCCTGTGCAGCAGTAACACAAACTCAGGAGAAAAATCCCCCAGGACTCCCTGCCCCAGCCCTTGGGAGGAAGAGGGCCCCGGAGAGGTCAGGTCTCGTTGATAAGGTTGCAGCAACAGTGGAGAGGGCCCGACCCCTCCCCCCTGCTGGGTCAGTACCCCCAAGGCCAGTGGGGAGCTCGTAGTCTGTGGGACAGCCTCTTCTGGGGGCCCCGCTTCCTCCTGCATATTCCGCTCAGCTGTGCGTGCTTCCACAGCAAACTCCTTCCAAGGTAAGTGTGCTCCGCTGCGCCCTGCAGGCTACACACTGGGGCCTTGCCAGAATAGCCCCTCCCCCCCCCCCCGGCTCAACAGGGAGACTGAACACCTATGAGTCCTACCAGAGCAGAGAGATCTTTACTGTTCTCTTCCCTGCTAATATCTTATTTTTTTTATTTTTGTGTCGCTGCACTAAGCTGATCCCCCCATACAGAAACTTGGCAAGAACCAAGAAATCCTGCTGAAAATAAAGAAAAAACAGCTTGAAGAGGAAGAATAGAGCCAAAAAACTAAAATGAAAGCAAAACGACAACGCTGCAAATTTCCCACCTGAGAAAATTGCGCGTCAGCCTGCCGTGATGCACCCAGGGCCTCTGCCATGCAGTTTGCAGGCCATGCCTCTACTTTGCAATTTCAAAGTAACCTGATGCCAAAGAAAGTGCCTCCCCCCGACTTCACGCCCTCGGACTGCTCACCCCCACAGTGTCTGGACAAGTGCCGCTGCTTTCGCCGTCCTTCAGTGCTCAGCCGATCCATGGCTTCGGCACCGAGATGGGAGATCAAGGGGAGTTGTCTGTCCTATGTCGGTCTCAAGGCTTGCCTGTCCCCCTCCTCTGCAACAGCTCCTCATCGAATGGGTTTGGGAGCTGTAGCCCCTGCACACCAATGCAAAAATGCGGCAGCCTTTGTCTTTTTTTTTGAATGAGGAATTGGCTTAGTTCTTAGAGGAGACCGCAGGAGCTGCACCACCCGGTCCGGAGGGGGGGGGGGGGGGATGGGAGGAGAGTGAGCAACAAACCCTGCCAAAAAAACAAAACTCCAAAGGACAAAGAAAATAAAGAAACAAAACACCCTCAATCAGCCTAACCAGCTTCCTAGTTGTCCCTTCAGTGAGTCCAACCTCTGGGATTACCCACTCCAGCTACTTGGAGACTGAGCTTACTGGGGCTGGTGGGTGATGCCAGCTGCCTAAGTATCATTAAAATGTGACATGCTCAGTCTCCAAGCTGCTGGTGGGGGTTGACTACCCTGAGGTGTGGGACTGGACTGGAGAGACAATAAGGAAATAGTTTCTAGATAACTATTAGTAAATTACTAGACATGGATATATAGGAGTAAGGGAGTGTGACCATGGAGGTCAGGGGGTTGTAAGGGTGGAGGGAGAGATATAAAAAGAAAAGACCAGCGATGGGTCATTATGGGGCTTGTTTACAAAGCCGCGGTAGCGGTTTGCGATCGTAATCGGAGCCGCGGCCCCATTGATTTCAATGGGGCCGCGGCTGCGATCGCGATCGCGAACCACTTCCGCGGCTTTGTAAACAAGCCCCTATGAGTATAATTTGCACGAGGATGTGTAATTGTTTTCTTAGTTCTTTGGGAATTGTGAATCGAGTTGTTGATCTTTAATGATATGTTTATTTTGTACCATTTCTGGTCACCATTAAAGATACATTTAAATAAAAAAAACAGATTAGCAATTTCATGCTTGAGCTCTTTTGGAAGTGTGGGTGAATGAACAGATTTGTTTACCCAGATAGCTTTGCTGCTTCTTAGGATGGCTCCATAAAGCTATGCCTATAGCTGCAGCGCTGTCAAGCTGTGGGCAGAATCTGTTAGCAGAGATGAACCAATGCCTCTGGACTACGGAAGTAGACACCATGTTATCCTGGGTGATGTATAGTCACTATTGGTTTGTGTTTGCTGTCTTCCTGAGATTTAGTTTAGGTTTTAAAAAGAGGCCAAATCATGAAGAAAAAAAAACCAGCAATACTGTTCCATCCATTATTTCTGCAGCCCCTCCAGGTACACTACCCAGAAAAGGCAACAACACTATTTATCTGTTGCTCTGTGGATGCACAATGTGATTAAAATGTTCCTTGGGTTAATGCCCTCAAATGGGTTTTGATTATGTATACCATGCTCGATACAGCCTCAGTCTGTCAGATTTAGATTCTACTAAGATGTGCGAGCTGTTAACGCGCCAATAGCCCAGGAAGAGTGCACCACGTTAATAGCTAGTGCCTCCTTGCCATTATAAAATACTAGTTTAAGTGGCAAATCAAGTGTCTAAATTGCAGGGGTCGACCTTGACATCAGTCCGGGAGCCGGGGTAAATATCTGCGCCTATAATTTTCAGGTATGCGTGTATATTACAGCATTTTATAATTGATGTGCATACGTGTGCGCTCCACCCACATCCCGCCCAAACTCCATCCTTGCGTATGCCTACTGGCAAAGTGCACGCCCTCATGTCAAAGTGCGTACTTTTACACTGGCCAGAGTCTCTTTAGAAGCCACATCTACCCCATGTGCCCACATACACAGAAATGACTTTGCCAGTTACCTCTTAATGCCAACAAAGAGCTTTCATCTCACGCTGATAAGGTGCAACATGTATAGGCAACACGTATAGGCAACACATGGAAAGGATCAAGTGCACTTGGAAGTTCATTTTAAACAAGTCGGTGGCGCCCAACACAATTGAGACAATTTTTGCCTCTTTCTGCCACATTTTATTGTCCTTTGATTATACTGTAGAACAGAATAACTGCTTAATACTGACACTTGTTTTTTTTTTTTAATTTATAATTTTTTATTTCCATTTTTCAATCTTTACAGACAATTACTGCAACTTTTACAGGCTTGTTCATACATCTTCCCGCACCTCCACCTCCTCCTTACAACAATATTCAAAAATTCAAACTCAAACCAACCTCAAACTTCACCCTTTATCCCCCAACCAGCTCCTCCCCCTTCTATTATACCCACACTTTGTTATTACTTTGTATTCTATATCGTACATTGTTCTTATACATTGGCTCCATTCCACCAATCCATCAACTGACACCTTGTTACTATGTTCTATATGAAAAACATTTTTATACATAACAAACCTTTTTTTTATACGAACATCCCTAACTTATCCTATAAGCACTCCCCACCCCATCCCATAACCCAATCCTCTCCCCCTACCCCCCTTCCCCTATATTTCTCTTCTCCCCCCTACCCACTATTATTCACCACTCCCCTCCCCTCTCCTCTCCTCTCCCCCCTCCCTCTTCCCCCCTTCTTTTTGCCACACTCGCTCCACCCCCTTTCCCCGCCACCTTTCATACCATTTCCATACCTTGGTATGTTTCCCTACCTGGTATCTTCCATGCGCTTCAATCGCACTCATTCCCCCACAGTTGTTCCAACTTACTCACCACCTCCATTATCGGAGGTACTTCCACATTCTTCCACCATCGCAGAAGACTCATACTTGCTGCTATAATTCCATATCCCCTAAACACTTCCCAATCCCCATCCCCCTCCTTCACCCCCTCATTCAGTATCACCATTGCCGGTGTTAGTCTTATCTGCACTCCCGTAATCTCCTCGTATAGCCTTCTCATCTTCCCCCAATATTCCTGCAGCCATATCATATGCAGTAAGTCTCCCACTGCCCCGCACTTCTTCCAACACTCCTTTGTACGGTCGGCAAATATTGCCTGTAGCCTCACTGGTGTCCAATACATCCTATACCTCAACTTCAAACTATTTTCTAACATTGGAGTTCCCCTAGCCAACTTATAGGTTCTCAAATATATTTCTTCCCACCGACTATTAACCCAGGGGCCCGGGATATCCTCTTCCCACCGCTGCTGCCACCTCTCCTTCCCCTTCCCCTTCCGTAAAAGCAGTTTATAAAGTGTAGATATTACCCCTTTTTGTGACCACCTCTTCTCCATGAGCACCTCAAATTGCGTATGTTTCTGTGCCAAATCCAATTTCACCCCTCGTGTATTCATAAAATACCACACTTGGACATACCCGTATTGGTCCTTTTTTTTCTATCCCATATTCTTGCTGTAAGTCTTCAAAGGTTTTCAGCCCCCCCCCCCCCCCATCCAAACAATTGTCCTAACCTCGTTAACCCTTTTTCACTCCACCCCTTGAACACCTTAGAGTTCTCTCCCGACCCCTTATCTCCTACCACACTTATAAAGGTATTGCGCGAGTACATTTCCCCTCCATAAGAAACCCCCTCCACTTTTTCCACACCTGGAACATAAGCTCCTTGAATGGATTATCCTTCCCTTCACCCACTGTCCGCCCACCCGGGTCCCATATTCTCCTTTCTTTAGAGTCTTCCCCTCCTGCCTCAATTTGTACCCAACTTAAGCTATCCACCCCTTCCCGCCATGCTAACAGCCCCCTCAATTGCACCGCCTCAAAATATTTCGTCAGGCACGGCACCCCAACCCCCCTTCTCCCCTCACTTGATACAAGGTCCCCCTTGCAACCTTAGGACACTTCCCCTCCCAAATAAACTGCATAATCATATTTTGGAGCATCCCTATCTCCTTCTTTGTCATCCTACAGGGCAAGGATGTAAACAGAAATAACAACAGCCTCGGCAGGACATTCATTTTCACTGCTGCTATTCGGCCTAGCCATGACAATCGTAGACCCCCCCCCCCCACCTTGCCAAGTCACCCCTTACCGATTCTATCAATGCCTGGTAATTCCACTGTTTAATCATTGCTATGGGCTTCCCCAATTGTATCCCCAAGTACCGAAACTGTTGCTTCACCCATTTAAAATTGAAATTCGACTTTAACCTTTCCTCTAGTCCCTCTTGCAGATTAAACCCAAGGACTTTGGTTTTACTAGAATTAATTTTATATCCTGCCATGCCACTAAACCCCTTTATAACTCTCATCAGGACCGGCAATGTCGTCAGGAGCTGTGTCAATGGGAATATCACATAATCTGCGAACAACGCTATTTTCTCCATCCCTCCCTCCTACCACCACCCCCTTCACATCCACCTCCCTCCCTCCTACCACCACCCCTTCACATCCACCTCCCTCCTGACCGTTTCAGCCAAGGGCTCAATGACCAGCGCAAACAGCCCCTGCTGAGTCCCCCTCCCCAAAGTGAACTGCTCCAAATATCCCCCATTTATTCGAATCCTCACCCTTGGTTTCTCATATAATGCTTTTATCCACACAATATACTTGTCTCCCAACCCCATCTCCTCCATCACTTGAAACATATATGGCCATTCGACTCGGTCAAATGCCTTTTCCGCGTCCACCGTTACTGCCGCCTCCCCATTCCCCTGAAGATGCCATGCAAAATTCATCACTTTCCTGATATTATCACACCCTTGCCTCCCCATTACAAACCCGGTTTGATCTCTATGTATGATCTTAGGCAGGATCCCCTGAAGCCTATTAGCCAATACCTTAGCGTATATTTTGGCATCCAAATTTATCATGGAAATGGGCCTGTACGAACCACATACCCCCTTGTCCTTACCCAGTTTTGGTATTACTGTAATACCCGCTTCCCCCATCGTTGGAGGCACACCCTCACCTTCCTGCACTCTATTAAACACCAGAGTCAAAATTGGGGTAAGTTGGTCCACCATCTTCTTATAGAACTGCGCTGTGTACCCATCCAGTCCCGGGGACTTTCCCACTTTCATGGACTTTATGGCCACCATCACCTCCCCCTCCGTTATTTCCGCCCCTAGTCTTTCCCTATCCTCGGGATCTACCTTACACAACCCACACTCCTGCAAAGAGCTCTTTATCTCCTCTGGCCCTTTTTGTAGCTCACTTTGATATAACTTTCGGAAGTACTCCCTAAACACTTGACTTCTCTCTTTCGTGCTATGTACCAACTTCCCTTTATTGTCCCTAATTCCTGCTATATACGCTGCCTGCCTTTGGGCCCTCATCCTACTTGCCAATATTTTCCCCGCTTTATTTCCTCCTTCAAAGTATTTTTGTTTTAATACACTGAGTTTAAACGCAATTTCTTGTCATCTCAACTTACTTAGCTCTGCTCTCTTTTTCATCAGTTTAGCCAGTACCCCATTATCCATTGTTCGCTGATGTTGCACCTCCAGCTGCCTTATCTGTCCCAGCAGTTCCCCTTCCACTTTTTTCTTCTCCCTTTTTACTCTCGTTGCTATGCTGATAAGTTTTCCTCTAATAACTGCCTTTAAACCCTCCCACACGGTTTTCAACTGGACCTCTCCTGTTTCATTAAGTAGCAGATACTCCTTTATAGCTGCTCTCACCACCCCCATGTGCTCTTCATCATCCAATAAGGAGTCATTTAATTTCCAGAACTTGAGCCCCTTCTCCTATATCAAAAATCACACTTACTGGTGCATGATCTGTCCAGGTAATTTCCCCTTGTTCTGCCTCCTTTACCTTTGAAGCCCATTTTCCGCCTCCCCATATCATGTCCAATCTACTGTATGGGCCATGCACCTGCGAATAGAATGTGTACCCACGTTTCCCTGGATGTCGAGCCCTCCACAAGTTCACCACCCCGAGCCTCTCCTGCATCCTCCTCATACTCAATCTATCCTTCTTCCCTCCTCCCCCCTACTATTATCCAACTGTGGGTTGCTAGTTAAATTAAAATCTCCCCCCAATATTAATTGGGCATCCCCCAATTTCTCCATCTCCTGTGACATCCGATCAAACGCTTCTCTGTGCCCTTCATTTGGTCCATACACACCGATCACCCACACCTCCTACTCCCCCAATCTCAACTTTATTCCCACCCATCTCCCATCCTTCCCTCTCCTCTCCCCCACTATATAATGTCGGAATGCTTACCCCACCAATATTCCTACCCACCCCTTTCCGAGGATTCACCCTCTGCCCCGCCAGCACCACCCGAGGGTAGGCTTTTGATTGCACCAAATACTCTTGCCCCACTCTTAAATGAGTCTCCTGTATACATATAATGTCTGCATTCACTCGTTTACCCTCACGCTCCAGCAGCCGTCTTTTCTACCACATCCGTAACCCTTTCACATTAATGGTGGTTACTCCCAATTGCTTAGCTTTCCTTCCACACCTATACCCGCATTCTTCCCCTCTTCCTCCTTCTTTTCTCTCCCTCACCAATACCCCCTATATCCCTCCTACCCCTCCTCTTTAATTGCAGCTTCTCCCCTCCCTCCCCCTCTTAGTCCCCCCACCCTCCTCTCCCCACCCTCATCCAGTTTTTAGAGTAGTGCGTCGCCTGCTCCCCCCACCTACCCCACCGCCCTCCCCCTCTCCGTCCCTCCACCGCTGTCTCAAACTTCCCCCCTACTCCCGTCCCCCCCTTCATCTCCCCATATTCAAAACCATCAAGTATTAACATTTAACATTTCAACCAGTCCTATTGTATACTTTGCACACCCATCTGCTACATGACATTACACTCTACATGTCTATATTGCCACGAGTTCCTCATCTTGTCCTTCCTCTCCTCTTCCAGCATGTCTCTGTGTTCGTTGATAGGCCCTCTTCCGCCTCACCGCATCATCTCTTAGCTCTGTCCCTGTTGCCTTTACTTCGCCCCTTCTTCGGCTCTTGTTGCTCTCCCCCACTAGGACACTTTTCCACCTTGTGTCCTGCTTTGTCCTTATCTATTCCACTGCTGATAGTATCAGTCCTCATTCCTGCTTCGTGCATCGCCGCTGTCGCCTCTTCCTCTCCAGGTTTTCCCTTTCACTGTGAATGAGAACCCAAAAGGGTGCAGCCCCCTGTACCTAATATCTCCATTTCTCAAAGTTTGTGTAACAGGTCTCATGGCTCTCCGTCTCTGCAAAGTTCCAATGGACAGATCTTCATATATTGTGACTGGGTACCCTTGCCAATTCAAGGTCCCCAAACTCCTTATCTTTTTCATAACCCTCTCCTTCATTTTGTATCCTGTAAAACATATAATAATGTCTCTTGGTGTATTAATTCTCACCACTCCCAGTGCTCTGTCCAATGCAATCTCCTCTGGGCCCACATCCTCCCTGCCCTTTTTTAAGATATCCGAACATATTGAGGCTGCCACTTTCGCGCTATCTTGAAATTCCGCCTCCTCTGGTATTCCTTTAATCCTCAAGTTATTCCTGCCAGATCTATTCTCCAAGTCCTCCAATTTGTATTGCATCTCCTTTTGCCACTGCTGTACTGTATTTCTTGGACTCCCTGTTGTTGCTCTAGATTTTGCAGCCTGTTCTCGTGGATTCCCGCTGTGTGTGTCAATTCCATTCTCTCAAGTCCACTGTTTTCCTTCATGTAGCCATGGTGGACTGCTTATCTCTCTCTCCTCCCTCCCCTGCAATCGCCCCTCTCCAGCCAATGTTTTGCTTCTACTTAAAATCTGTTTACACTCACAGGCTCTTATAGTTCTGCAAGGTTGTCCTCTTTCGCTCTTTCCACGTTTACTTTTTCATTTTCACCCTTGTTTTATTTATTCAACTTCTCCTGAGACCGTCACCTTTAGTTCACTGTCCATTGTACTACTTTTCACCTGCCATACTTTCCCCACTGTCTTTTTTTTTAGTTTTTTTGTTGTTGTGGGGGGGGGGTTCCCTTCCTCCAAATTGCTTTTAGAGCTTTTCAATTTCTGTATTCTTCTCTTGCTCCTATAGTTCCCTCCTTTGCTCCCTCATTCATCTTTTGTTGTTCATTTTGTATTATTTTATGTTTTAGCTAATGACTTAGAAGTTTGGATTCCATTTGTTCTTTTACTGAAACAGATGACTATATAGTTGATTATTACTGACTTCTTTTGCTAAAGCTTGGAAGCTGACAGAAAATGGAAATCAAACAGGCAGATGTTCTTACAAAGAATGACCACCAGATGGCGCTGTGTACTCATACCATAGTTCACAGACCAGAGAATGGTAAAGCAGAGAACTTAAGCACAACTCTCCCTTTGCAGGACTCACAAGACCACACTGATGAGGCACCACAGGAGTCTACACAATTAGGTGCTCCTGAATAGATTTGTAGATAAATTTTCTATTGATCTGAGGTAAGCAAGGAAGACAATAACAGACACCTTAAGATCTGAAGATGGACGACTTTCCCCGCCTCTGCCTGCATTCCAATACTGTGTTCCAGACCCATGTGACAATGGCTACCCAGAGGGTCCCAGTAGAAAAACAAACTGCTCTGAGTGATCTTACTCACAGTTTCTCCAGCTTTGATCTTCTTATTACTTCTGCCCTCTGATGTCTCTCAGTTCAGAAACGTCTTTGTTATTTAAATGAGCCGGGAGAAAGACACATGAAAAATCGGAGCCACTTTCCTTCCGAAACAGCTCAGCGCTGTCAGATCAAACCTCTGCTATTGTTGTTGGACTGATTTTGGAACCGGCTCTTTCAGCTGATCTCCCCAATGATTGGATGTATTTCGGCTGCAGGTTTTTTTTTTGTCAGTCGAGTGACAGAACGGGATCTGCATAGGATCGGATAGCTCTTTTATGCAGGGAGGAGAGACGGCAACCGCTGATGGCATTAAACCCCCCCCCCCCCCCAATACATTAAATTCACTTGGCCATCTGCTCTGATGCTTGCCACAATGTTATTTTTGTAAAAACAATTCACATCCTGCCTGTTTTAATTGGTGATGCAGGGATCCCAGCGTGGAGCTTTAAGTGAAGCCAGCCATTACAACTGGGGCTCACTAGTGCCCCTTCTGACACTTGATTTTAACAGTGTTGCTAATATGTTTTTTAATTCTTTATCACAACATCCCATTTTTTAGCACGGAGCATTGTATGGCTTCAAAAGGGAATGTACCAAGGTGATCACTCTTATTCCAACTGATAGAAAGCTCTTTCTCGGATGTGAATGGTCTGGTGTTGCACTAATGATCCCTTCCTGGCGAAACCATCCCCACACCTAGAACACGTAAAAGGCATCGCTCTGTGGGGTCGCTCTTGGGCCTGTGATTCTCCCTTCTGGCTAAAGGTTTTCCCATTACTTATACACTGAAGCGGTCGGTCTTCATTGCAAGATCTCTGCTGTGAATTTAGAGCAACGAGGTGACTGACGAGTATCTCTTCTTGGGGTAACGTCTTCAGTGGGGTTAGTTTTTCACATACCCTGACAGGTATCTCGCGAGCGTGAATCCTCTGATGTTGTATTAATGATCCCTTCCTAGTGAAAACATCACCACATTTAGAACATTTAAATAGTTCTCCTGTGCTGGTCCTCTGTTGTTCCTGCGATTTTGTTTTCTGGTTGAAGGTTTCAGCATATTCTGTACATGCAGATGGTCTCGCTTCAGCGTCTGATCTCTCGTATGATCGCAGAGTGACAGGTTCCTCGAGGAATATCCTGCATATATCACATACACATCTTTGTTCTATGGTTTGGTTTCTCTCATCTTCCCCTATAGTTATGGTTCTATCGGCCCTTTGTTCACACATACTAGAATTCGCAGCTGAGTCTCCTGTTGAATTTCTGTTCTTCTCTGGGATGCGTGGATTCCTGAAATTTCTTCCCCAGTTAGAACAGAAAAAAGCATCCTCTCCGTCTCTTTCCGATAAGATCTTGTTCCCTTCTGGATTCTCATTGAGCTCCCAGTGATGTGTCTCTGTATTCTTGGGTACATCAGTTTCTGATAACATAAGAAAGGACAGACACATGTTAGACACACAGACAGGGCAATCTTTTTAGACTACTTATGCGGTTGGCAGCAGTGCCCACTACATAAATTGTTTTATAAGTAAAATCCAGGGCATATTTATATATATATATATATATATATATATATACAGGGTGGCCCAAAAAAAGTGAGAACATCTGGTAAATTAAAAGCTTAAATAGTTTACTTATTTACCTTTTTAGCTATATAACGTCTTTATTTCGACAATTTCCGATTGCCATCTTTTTTTTTAAATTTGTTAATCGTTTACATCTGTCTTTTTGAAATTTTTTTTTTATTTAAAGGCTGCACATACTTACAACAGGTAATAGTCGTACAAGCTATATGCATAATACAATAACAAGAAAAACAATGCAAAAGTCGCATGCAACAGAAAATGAAACCATCAAAGCCCCTTTTGGGTTTTTTTGTTTGTTTTTCCTGTATTTAAATTTTTAATACCCCTCTCCCAGCAAACAACCTATATATCTCCCAGAACGCTTGCCCCCCCCCTCTACCCGCCAACCCCCCCACCCCCACACAAACCCCCCTCCCCCCTTCTGTCTTTTTGAATTTTTAAATAACTTATATGCTACGAGATGTTCTCACTTTTTTTGGGCCACCCTGTATATAATTTTGGCCACAAAACAGCCAAAATTATATATTTTAAAAAGGGGCTTGGTTTTAGGGAAGAGCGAAGGTAGAGAGAAAAGTTTACATTCCATGCCAACATTCAGCAGCTGAACAGAGAAGTTATGGGGGTCATTCTGAACGGCAAATAGTGGGGATGTACGACCAGTTTGGATGTACAGCCCCCATTATTCGCTGTATGTCTACTCTGCCCTGAGAGCTCCCTGCATGTACAGGGCCTTTGTATGGGGAGTTCCGGATGGAGGCAGGAGGGGGTGGAGAGTAGGCACAGCACACAGCCCAGACGTACAGGGCCTATTCCAGTCATGGCCCTATACCCCTGGCAGCGCAAAGACGGACTTCGGACTTATTCCACCCTGGAGGTAGAATATGTCTAACGATTGCTGAAGATTTCACCTGCCGCCAGATCCCAGCCCTGGCATCTCCCGCTGAGAGTCAGGTGGCAGGGTAATAATGCATGCTCACGCTGTCAGGCCTTTCAGCGCTCCTGCATGGCATTCCGGTGACATGGTGATGAGACGCCACGGCACCAGGGCCCCAGCAGGCGCATAGGGAGGGCTAGCCAGGGAACTGCCTATACGTCCAGCACTGTGGAATCAGGGCACATCTAAGTACCCGATTCTGCACCCATGGGAATGTCTAGCTCCCCTGGGTGCAGAATCGAATACACATTCAGGCTGTCATATTTTGGAATCGGGCTCTATATGTTTAAGTGGTGAAGGGTAAATCGTAGCTATGTCTTTCAGTGGATGAGAAAATCCCTTTAAAGTTATACATGAATTCACGGCGACAGCACCTATCTTTTACACCATGGAAAATACTTATAACTTTAAAATGGATTTCTGATGTGCTTAAAGTTCAACAGTGGCCCCACCACTGGAAATTGATCTCACAGTGATAGACAACAGGAATCCACTGATCCTATGGGATGATATTTTAAATTTTCATCACAATATTTACAAAACTTGAATGGGTAGCGGGGAGAGGTGTTATGTGGTAGATGCTTAATAGGAAGGGGTGCTAGTGCAAGGCTTCTGTGACGCTCAACTGCAATTTATCCGTTGACTGCTGTTATCTTTTCTTTATCTTTAGTGCTCGATATACCATGTTTTGGGGCAGGGGTAGCAAAGCTGTTTACAAAACATACCCAAATCATACCATCCTATCTCCAGCCTGCCATTCCTTGCTAAAGTTGTGGAAAAAGCAGTCCAAAGGCAACTACAAGACCACATAGATATCAATGCCCCACTGGACATACATCAGCACGGATTCAAGCCCCAACACGGCGTGGAAACACTACTCACTTCCTTCTTTGACAATCTCCTAAGAGGCATAAACAACATAAAAAATGGCTTCCTGCTAGTGTTCATGGACATCTCTGCAGCCTTTGACACCGTGTCACACCCTAAGCTATTGCAACGATTACAACAGATAGACCTATGCAAGAATACCTTGAAGTGGTTCACATCATACCTGGAAGGGCGAACGCAACAAGTCAAATGCGATCAAAAGAAATCCCTACAATTCCCCGTCAAGCAGGGAATACCTCAAGGCTCAGCCCTATCCTCAATGCTCTTCAACATCTACATACAGCCCATATGCAACATCATCAAGCACCACAAATTACACTACCACATCTATGCTGACGACATCATGGTGTACGCTCCAATCAACTTACTAGCACTAAACACTACACCTATAACAAAATGCCTAGAAAACATGAATGACTGGCTTATAGCCAACAACTTAACAGTCAACTACGATAAAACTGAGGCAATGTTCATCACCAGGAGCACCACCTTCATACCCCCACAAACTATCAGCATCCTAGACAAACACATAGTAGTCAAAGAAGTCGTCAAGTATCTGGGCATCACACTAGACAGAGCTCTAAACCTGAAATCCCACATCACCAAAACTGCAAACAAAGCATAACATAGATTGAAAATAGTCAGACAAATCAAACCAATGCTCCATCAAGACCACTTCCGCACAGTGTGTCAAGCACTCATCACACCACTGCTTGATTATGGAAACTCACTATATCAAGGCCTTCCTCATCAGACTCTACACCCACTACAGATGGTACAAAATACCACAGCATGCATCATTACAGACACACCAAGGACCGAGCACATCACTCCCATCCTACAACAAACTACACTGGCTCCCAATGGTGGCAAGAACTAAATACAAAACAATCATGATCATCTTCAAAATCATTCACCATCTCTCAGCAGACGTACTCCACAACGTTATAACAAGAGACATCAGCAATAGACAAAGAAGAACCAATAACAACATGATCGGCACACCTGCAGGATATCACAAAACCAAACAAACAACCTCAAAAAGAGCATCATCACTTCTGGCATCCTCAATATGGAACTCCCTACCAACGAGCCTGAGAGCTCTAGAAGACCTCACAGAATTCTGCAAAGAATTTATAGAAACCTATGAGCATTCAAGCAACATCCCTCACCCAAACCTATGAGCATTCAAGCAACATCTTTCAACCAAACAGCAACACTACTGCTGCCGCCAACTAAACACGCACCCATCCCAACCACACACACAAATTCAACACACCACATAAGTAAATACCTTTTATGTTAAATGTTACTTTAACTGTACTGTCTAAATACTGTCTTAATGTCTAAATACTGTTACGTAACTGTACTGTCTGAACGATTACATGTACCCTAATGTTATATGTAACCCTCCAATTGTGATGCGACGTGACCACCTTGATTGAAGGAAAAGGTGGCATACAAATCTGTCTAAATAAATAAATAAATACCATGAGGGGTCATTCTGAACTGTTTAGCGGGTCTGGATGTCCGATGCAGACGTCCAGACCTGCTGAACGCCTGACCCGCATCCTGGAAACAGAGCCCCCGGCACGTAGATCTGAGCTGTTGCTTTGTAAATTTTGAGTGAACAAGCTCTTGTGTACACTCTTGAGTTTAGCTACTGAGTTTGTTTGCTTTCTCCTTTCCTGTACTATAATGGCTTTCTTTTCTATATCTGCTTTTAAATTGTGTTTGTCAACTGCTCTGTATGCCCCCACATTGGGTGATATATCAAGAATGAATTTATTTATTTATTTAACAATTTTTCTATACAGCTTTTCTTATATTCAAAGCAGTTTACATTGAACAAAAAACAAACAACATTACATAGAACAAGGGCATTAAACTCGCAGAACAAGGGTAATAATAATATTAGTGTTATAGTTTCTTATTACAGGTTGTGGGGTTGTTATTATATGGTTGGGTGTTTAAGACTGGCTGTAGTCACTAAGAAGATGTGGATGGGTTCAAATTTTATTGTAGTGGCTACGTTTCTTTCGCATGATGGTTCTGCTTCTGGTCCATAGTACTCCAAAAAGAGATGTGTTTTTAAGGCTTTCCGAAAGTCCCATAGGTCATTGGTGGTTCTTATTCTATCTGAGAGTGCATTCCAGATATATTGAGAAGGCTCTATGACAGGTTGTCTGTTTTGCTTTAGTTTTGTTCTTGGGTATTATTAATAGGTTTTTATTGTTTTTCCTTTTTGTTCTGTTTTCAGGGTCTTTGCTGATTAGTGTTTGAAGTATTGGTGGTGTAGGGTTTTGAAAATAGTGAGTATGGCTTTGTATTTGGTCCTGGTGATTATGGGGAGCCAGTGGAGTTGTTTCAATGTTGGGGTTATGTGGCTGGTTTTTGTTGTCCCAGTTATGACGTAGACTGTGGTGTTTTGGAGTAGTTGCAGAGGGTAGATGGATTGGGTTCATAGACCTTGGTAGATGATGTTACAATAGTCCAGAGTGGGCATTATTAAGGCTTGACAAATGTAAGGAAGTTATTGGAGTCCAGAAGAGGTTTGAGTTTTTGTAGTGTTCTAATTTTGTGGTAGGCTGTCTTTGTTATCTTGTTTATATGAGCTTGAAAGTTTAGGTTTTGGTCGAGGTATATCCCCAAGTATTTGACTTCTGTTTTCACCTTTATGATGTTTGTAGAACTCTGAGATAAAATATTGCCACTGAAACTGCCTGCAGAATTACTAGATGTCTAGTTAAAAGTGTTAGCATTGAACCTGCCTAAGAATTGTTGCTAGATGTACTATGCATGCTATGCTTGAATCTGCCAGGATTGCTCCGCATGTTACTCTTCAACCTACAATAGAATTAGTACCAGAAGGGCTACTCATGTTATTCTTGAACCTACCATAAAATTACTACTAGAAGTGCTACATGAATAGACCTCCCAAGCGGAGGTGTCAACACTAGAGCGGGCATCCGCATATATACACCCTACTTGTCACTCACAACGGCTGCTTGATAGCTCCACCTATCCTGCCACCTGAACCACACTCACCTGCATCACACAGTTACGGCATAGACCCAAATAACTTGGCGCCCCAAAGAGCCCACTTAAAATGGCGCCCTCCCCCATAGCTTTAGCCAGCTGTTACCTCCTCGTCAGCCTATTCCACAGCGCCCTCGCCCTCACCGCCACCGGCAACCCCATACCAATTCTACGGGGTCCCGCCAGCCAGAAGCAGAACCCAAGCACACCCCGCATCCACACCTACTCTACATCTCACTCCAGCACGCTAGAAAATCTCAGCCTGAGAAGTGCCCTCAACCCAGCTACTTGAATTGCGCCCTCATAAACGCTTGCTCAATCCGAAAGAAATGGCCAATCATCTCCGACCTGATAGCCTACCACAAGCTAGACATCCTATTGGTCACGGAGACATGGCTGACTGACTCCGATACAGTCATCCTTAACCAACTCACCCCACCCAACTTCTCAGTCCACACCTGCCATAGAGCCAACCACAGGGGTGAGGAGCCCTCGCCCTCATGAAAACCGAGCTCCAATTCCAACAGACCGCTGCTAGCAGCACCACACACCTGGACTCTATCAACTTAGCCAACAAACACAACTCCATCAATCTAATCTACAGATCCCCATCGCCCTCCCCAGATGACCTCTCAACGATAATCGACCTTGCCTGCAACGTCAAGAACACACACACACCAAACTGGATCATGGGAGATTTCAACCTGCCTGCCCTCCCAGAAACGCACTCCAGCGCCTTCATTAATGCGCTCAGCGAACTGGGCTACGATCAAGTAATCAACGAGCCCACGCACACAAAAGGAAACAAGCTTGACCTGATCTTCGCCCCGCAGTCAGCCATATGCCAGAACCATATGCTTGCCCTATCCATCATGGCGGTTCCATGGTCTGACCATAGCCCACTAAGATTTCAGATGCCCACTCAGCAGGCTCACACAAGCAGCCATCCCACAACTGATGCCTGCCAAAAAGCAAAATTCCGTCCCTTTGACAAGGAAGAGATACTCAGCAAAACCCTACCTCTCCTCGATCTCACAGAACCATGCCTCGAGGAAATGCTCTCCGCCTGGAACAACAGCCTCAACTCCATTGCCAACCGACCATCCGTGGATGCATCTCCAAGAAGAAGAAAGACCACCCCATGGTTCTCTCCTGAGTTGCGAACATCACTCCGCCACCTAAGGAATCTTGAAAGAAGATGGCGAAGCTCACGCTCCACCGATGACCTGGGCACTTACACCTCCCACCTGATGGAACACCGTAAAGAAGTCTCAGAGAGAATGAAACGATACCACGTAGAAATCCTGCAGCGCTCCTTGAACAAACCACAGGACTTATTTAACTTGGTGAGGACCCACACAAAGGAACCTTCCCCCACCCAACTAAGCATGCCAGAGCCACAAGAATACGCTGACTACCTACAGTCAAAAACAATCCAGACCGACAGAACTGCACCACCGGCCCCTGGGAACAGACCACGCCACCAACCACCTTCTCAACACCATCAGAGAAAAACATCGAGGACACTATCACACTATCCACCACAGCGCCAAACGACCCCTGCCTAGAGTTCTGGATAAAAACACTGTGCAAGGAATTTAGCCCCTTCCTTGCCAAACTCATCAATCTCTCCTTTTCAACGGGATCATTCCCACGAAACCTGAAGCAAACATCCATTAGACCACTCCTAAAAAACTGCAAACTGGACCCCCAGATGGTGGACTCATACAGGCCAATCTCCAGCATCCCACTAATGGCCAAAATAATTGAAAAGCTCGTCCAACAACAAATCCAACACCATATTGAGACCACCGCACCCTTAGAACATAAGATATGCCATACTGGGTCAGACCAAGGTCCATCAAGCCCAGTATCCTGTTTCCAACAGTGGCCAATCTAGGTCATACGTACCTAGCAGTTTCCCCAAAAGACACAGATTCCACAATGCTTGTACTGGGTCAAGCATTGATATCCTGGGTCCCTTCTTAATAATGATTTATGGACCTTTGCTCCAGGAACTTGTCCAAACCTTTTTTAAACCCAGCTACACTAACAGCCTTTACTACATCCTCCGGTAAAAAATTCCAGAGTTTGAGTACACATTGAGTGAAAAAATATTTTCTTTTATTAGTCTTAAATAGTTTACCCTGAAGCTTCATGCATATCCCCTAGTCTTTCTATATTCTGATAACGTAAACAATCGATCTACATTTACCCGTTCCACTCCGTTCATTAATTTATAGACTTAGATCCATGCCAACACGGGTTCAGGGAAGCGCACGGAGTTGAGATGCTCCTGATCACTCTCTTCAACACACTAATCACCGGACTGGACAACTGCAGACAAGGATACGCCCTAATCTTCCTGGACATTGCCGCAGCATTCGACTCCATCGACCATGATCTGCTCGTAGGGCGCCTTGCAGAGAAAGGGATCCAGGACACGGCCTTAAGCTGGTGCAAATCATACCTGTCGAACAGATGGCAGCACATATGGACCGACTCCACAGCCTCCAAACAGTTCCAGCAAAAACAGGGAGTTCCACAGGGCTCCTCCCTCTCGGCATTATTTTTCAACATATATATGCAGCCCATCTGTGCACTCACCCGCTCCTTCGGCACCTCATGCCTCGTATACGCAGATGACGTCTTACTCTACATGCCATTCTCAACTGACCAGCCGGATTTCTCACCACTAACTATCTGCTTCGATGCTATCACTGACTGGCTCCACACGCCGAACCTCAGAATAAATTTCAAGAAAACCGAGGCACTGTTCATTACCAGGAACCAAGCTTTCTCTCCTCCAGCAGCACTAAAAGTAAGAGGTGCCGAGCTCCAAAGCAAGCCCACAATCCGCTACCTAGGGGTCACACTTGACCAACAGTTGGATATGAAAGCCCATATAAACAATACGGTCAAAGCAATATACCACAAATTACGGACAATCCGACATCTACGACCTCTACTGGAACCAGATGACTTCAGGACAATCTACCAGGCACTGGTAATCCCCCACTTCGACTATTCCAATGCCATCCTATAGGGCCTACCTAAAAATACGCTGAACTCACTGCAGCTGGCAATGAACGCAGCCGTCAGAATATTACATGGAGCCGCCAGGAGGGACCACATAACCCCAATCCTGAAGCATCTCCACTGGCTGCCAGTCCATTGCAGACTCGCCTTCAAATCCCTACTGCTGAACTTCAAAGCCATCAAAAGTATCACCTCCTCCTCCATCACAGACCTCATTCTCCCCACTCCCCCACACAGAGCCAGAAGGTCAGTCACAGCCAACTCACTAAGTATCCCTAGTAAGATCATGAAGTGTTCCCAAGCAACAAGAAATAGAGCCTTCGTGTACTATGCACCCACCTGTTGGAATGCCCTCCCGCCTGGACTCCGGGCCATTACGGACCTTACCCAGTTCAGAAAAGCACACCACCTCTTCCTCCAGCACTACTCTCATAATGAGGACATACAACAGCCAACTACCCACAACCATCAAAGCAGCCGCCCCAAAACACCTACAACGCACAGCCCCAGCCCGGCACAGTAGCACCAACAGACTCCCGGGCAGGCACATGTATATAGTCACCTAAGCCTGTAAATAGTAGCTAGGCAGCACAGTCGCTACTGCACTGCCATCAACCCGACTGCCTAGCCTGTATTATAGCTACCTAAACGAGTAGCCAAACTACAGCGTAACATGTACATAGTTGCCCCAGTTAGTCCAAGTTGCAAACCCTGTTTTTTTGTAAATCCAGTATGGGAGCCGCCTGTAACTGTACAAACCTGCTGTTAACTGTAAACTGAGCTGATTTTAAAAAGCTCGGTATAGAAAAGACTTTAAATAAATAAAAATAAATAAAAAATGTGTGAAAATTGCAGAGATTTTGGCGGAACAAAGGAGGTGTTTCTTGTTATGAAAATTGCTTCTGTTTTACTGTAATTTATCAGTAGTTTTTATTCCCGAAGCCAGTCTGACATCTCTTATTTATTTTATTTATTTATTTATTTTATTTAAAGTCTCTTCTATACCGCACTATTCAGCATCAGCGCGGTTTACATTGAACAAAGAATTTACACATTTCCGATGGTACTTTGTGTTTACATTTGAACAGGAAGAAATAACTTGAATAACAGGGGTAACTATTTACAAATTAAGACAGGTAACTATTTACAAATTAAGACAGAATCATGAACATTTCTTGGTTTCAGCGTTATTGGTTTTGGGAGGTCTGTGAGGTGGTTGAAATAACTGCATTGGTTACTGGGTAATACAATAGGAAGAGGTGGTGTTTCAAAGCTTTTCTGAATTGCAATAGATCCGGGATTGCTCGGATGTCTTGAGGGAGGCTGTTCCAACACCTTGGGGCACAGAACTTGAAAGCCCTGTCTGCTGTTGCTTTGGTACAGTGTGAAATTGATTTTGGGACTACAAGTGTGTTGAGTGTTACTGACCATCTGTCCCTATTTTGAGGTGTCACCTGGATCAGATCCGTTAGTGACTCAGATGAGAGCCCTTTGATGGCCTTGAATGTCAGTAGTAATGACTTGTAAGTGAGTCTACTTC
Organism: Ichthyophis bannanicus; assembly: GCA_033557465.1. NCBI lineage: Eukaryota > Metazoa > Chordata > Amphibia > Gymnophiona > Ichthyophiidae > Ichthyophis > Ichthyophis bannanicus. Next base: position 160,356,111 of record CM066031.1, on the reverse strand, counting down.
GTATCGGGAGCCAATGGAGTTGTTTTAGGATGGGTGAGATATGGTCTTTCCTGGATGCTCCATGTAGGACTCTTGCTGCGGCATTCATTGCCAGTTGTAGTGGTTGCAAGGTGGATTGAGGGAGCCCTTGTAGGATTGAATTTGCATAATCAAAATGTGGCATGATTAGGGCCTGATAGATGGTTCTGAAATCATTCGGCTCTAGCAGGGATCGTAGGTGTCTAAGGGAACAGATTTTATGGTATACCGCTTTTACAATGTTTCCAATGTGCGCCTTCATATCCAAGTGCTGGTCTAGAGTGACGCCGAGGTACCTGATAGTGGGTTTGGTCTGCATGATGTTATTCTTGAGTAGTCAGATTGGTCTATGTTGAATGGAATATGTATGATAATGTCATCTGCATAGATACTGTAGTTTATGTTGTATTTGGTCATTATGCTGCAGAGTGGCTGGAGATAAATATTAAACAGCAAAGCGGAGAGTGCTGTTCCCTGTGGTACTCCTTGTAGTTGCTCAATTGCTGTTGATCAAAGTGTTCCCGATTTCACTTGTATTTTTCTGTGGGCGAGGTATGATGTGCACCATTTCAGGGTTGTTTCCTGAAGTCCAATTTCCTTTTGGCGTTTGATAAGTGTATTGTGTTTAATAGAATCAAAGGTGGCTGTTATATCAAGGAGTAACAATATCGTACAGCATTGTTTGATGTTGTCTAGACTGGTTATTAGGTTATCCAGGAGTGATGTAATGAGAGTTTCTACACTGTATTTGGGATTGAAGCTCTGTTGGTGGGGATCCAGAGGGGCGTGCGTGTTCAGGTGGTCTTGTAATTGCAGTTAGACCACTTTCTCAATTATCTTTGCTGTGAATGGAAGACTTGAGATAGGTCGGTATGAATTAGGATCCCTTGTGTCCAGGTTGTTGTTCTTTAGGATCAGTCTTACAATTGATTGTTTAAGTATGGGAGGGATAGTGCCTTGTATAAGAGAGAGTGTCGCTATTTCGAGTAGAGTTGGGGCTAAATGTTCAGTTGTCATTTTGATCCAGGATATTGGGCATGGGTCAAGGGGAAAGGTTGTGGTGTTGAGATTGGTTATGATGTTTTGTAATTCTTTTATTGATGGTATGTAAAAGGTGTTCCATGGGTGGGCTTGTTTTCCTATTGGGTGGATTTCTGTTGTTGAAGGTTGGTATTGATTTGTGTTAGGTTTGATCTTTGATTGAAGGAAGTCAGCCATGATTTGAGGTTCAATTAGATTGTGTTCTTTAGGGTTGTGTTGTCTTTTGTTTAGATCCTTGTTATGTTGAATAGTTCTCATGGTTTGTTTATGGAGTTTATGATTAGATTGGTATGGTATTCTTTCTTGCAGGCATTTATTATTTTTTTTGTAAATTTCTTTTTATTAAAGGTTTTCATTGTAGATACACCAAATAACAATCCAATAGAAACACTCACAGCAATAAAAAAGGAACACAAACAAACACTAATGGGCACGCTTGCAAGCGCGCTAAGTAAGCAAACAAGTCAACACACTAGAAAGTAGTACATAACTATATACATTCCCCCCCCCCCCCAATCCCACTCTCCCCGGGTAGAACTCACCAAAAGCTCCCCCTTGGAATCCCCCGTCCCCTCCCATTAACCCTCTCCAACCCCCCCACCCCTCACACAAGTTAACTCCCATTGGGCTCTCAAACCTTCAAATAATCCAATAACGGATGCCACTGGTTCTGAAACTTCTCCTCCGCCTGTCGCCGAATTGCGGTCAAGTGTTCCATCAATGCAATTCGTCGAAGCCGGGTCTTCCAAGCTGCCAGGTCTGGCAATTGAGGTTGTTTCCAGGCCCTGGCAATCTCGCTCCTAGCCGCCTGAAGACAAGCTCGAGCTGGACGGTCCATTCCACTTGGTACACCATCCGGCCGGATCCCCAGCAGCCCGAACCCCATATCCGCTTCCCCTTGCAACCCCAGAACAGATTGAAGTAACCCCCACACCATATCCCAATAGGCTCGTACTTTCGGACACAACCACCACATATGTACAAAAGTCCCCCGTTCCCCACAGCCTCTCCAACATTGGTCGGAGGAGCCGGGAAACATCCGATGGAGCCGGTCGGGAGTGTAGTACCACCGATAGAGCAGCTTATAGGATGTTTCCCGAATGGCCACCAAGAGCACCTGGTGCCCAATGCCCAGATGAACCCTCCTCCATTCCGGGGGCCCCAACTCCCTCCCCAAATCCCTTTCCCATTGCTCTTGATGTGGAACTTCCCTGTGTCCCCTCCCCGCCCCAATTCCCGATACAGTCGGGATATCAAACCCCGGGATCCCTCCCAACTTTGCCACATCACCACCCCCGAGTCCGGAGCCTCCTCCCATCCCTCCCGAATCCAGCGCTGGGTCAAAAAGTGCTTCACTTGGAGATAGGGGAAGAAATCCCCCCCGCGCAACGGATAGCGCACCCGAAGGTCCGGAAAGGGAATCAACTGCCCCCCACTGATAAACTTCCCAAAGGTGTCTAACCCCATACGTTCCCATCGACGAAATACCCCCTCCCTACCCGGTATGAAATCACCCGTGGCCCCCACCGGGGTCAGTATTGTAAACCCCCCGCCAGCCCCCCAATGCCTCCTCGCCTTCCTCCATTGCATCGCTAAATGCCACAGGAAGGGGTTAGCCTTCCATCTCCCAGAGGGACATTTACCAAATATCCAGGGTAAATCCTTCAGTGCGAGTCCCCCCGCCCAATACTGCTCGATCTCTCGAAACCGCTTATCACTCCCGCCCATTTCCCGCCATTCAAACACCTGTCTCAGTTGGGCAGCCCTATAATACCGGGCCAACTCAGGGACCCCCAGCCCCCCTGCCTCCCGATCTGCATATAAAACGCGCCTACTCACCCGTGGTCTACTCCCCCCCCCCACACAAAAGCAAAAAGCAGATTCTGTAGGGCCCGCAGCTCCTGCGAAGGGATTCCCACTGGAAGTGTCTGAAACAGTTATAACAGACGGGGCAGTAGATTCATCTTCAGAACTGCCACTCTGCCCAGCCAGGAAAGCTCAATCGCCTTCCATCTTGAAAGATCCTTCCGCAACTGGCCAAATATCGCCAGATAGTTAGCGCGATATAGTCCCATCGGATGAGCAGTAACACGCACGCCCAAATATTTTATTGACCCCGCTGCCCGGCATTTATTATTTTATTTTTATTTTATTTAGTTATATTCTCTTATATACCGCACTATTCTGCATCAGTGCAGTTTACATTGAACAAACTGAAATTACATTTAACAGGGCATTATAACTTGGAGATAACTATTTTACAGGGAACATGGGCTATGGAGGGTTAAGTGGCTTGCCCAAGACCACAAGGAGCACCTGTGGGACTAGAAACCCCAGTCCTTCCGGCCCAAGGTTGCTGTCCTCTAGTGGGATTTGAACCCCTGACCTTCCGGCCTGAAGTACCTTGCCCCAACCACTAGGCCACTCCTCCACTCACTATTAGGGCCTGGTATTCTTGTATCTTGGTTGTGTAGGTTGTTCGGTCTTGTGGATCCTTTGTTCATCTCCATCTTTGTTCTGTTTTTCTCAAGGCTTGTTTTAGCTTATTAAAGTCATTGGAATACCATGGTGCAATGTTCTTCCTGTTGTGTGTTTTCTTGTGCGGGGCAATGGCTGCGTTGAAAATTATTGAGTTCTAGTTTCTTATTATCTCTTCTAGGTCTGAGTCTTTGTTTATTTGTGGTAAGACTTACTGTACAAAAGTGTCTTTGTTGAACTGTTTGAATCTTCTTTGAGTGCTAATCGCTTCTATAGATGTATTTTGTGCAGTGATGGTAGTATGGAAGGTTATGATGTTGTGGTCTGATCATTGGACAGGTGTAACAGTTGGAGGTTGTGCGAGGTTTTTTTCCAGAAGTACGTTTGGTACAAAGATGAGATCAAAGGTTCCACCTTTGTTATGGGTTGGGGTGTCTATTATCTGCTTATATTGTAGGTCCTCAATGACTTGTATAAAGGCCTGGCCATGCCTTGTGGATGTGGAAGGTATGTTGAGATCTCCCAGAATGATAAGGGTTTTTTGTGGACTAGTTAGAGCATATTTCTTCTAGTATTGGTGATAGGTCTTCGTTCCTGACACTGGGTTGCTCTGTATATTAGGCAGAAAGCTATATGTTTATTTGAGATGCTTGTAATGTTGCAGCTGTCGGTACTATGAGTTGATAGGGTGTTAAACCGTAGGGATTTTCTTGTGATAAGGACTCCGCCACCCCTTTTACTGGATCTTGGGCTGTTATGGGTTTCATATGTTTGTGACGAGATTTGGTTTAATATTACTTGATCTGTGTCGGTGAGCCATGTTTTTGTTATACAAATTATATCCAGCTGATGTTCCTCGATGTAATCAGTGATGATGTGGAATTTGTTCCATATGGATCGGGCGTTGATCAAGGCACATTTCAAGGTGTAGGGCGCTTCCTTTAAAGTTGTGCCTGTTGGTCCCTGATTGGCCTTGCATTGGAAAGCAGGAAGGGTTTTAGCCTCCCGTTCTCTTTCGTGATGTTGATCGGGGCTGGGATCGGTGGAGGAATGAATAAACAATAGACGATGTGTAGGTCCCGAAGCCTCTCTGTTGCAGCACTGCCTCCTGAGTTCTTCTTTGGCCTTTGTGCTGTGCAGCAACAGACACAGCTAAGCACCGCATTGTTTCCTTCCGTTATTAAGGATATTCAGTCGCACCATGAATATTCTCCTATGCTACTCTGCGACGCTATTTAGAGGGCCACATCATATCACTGGCTCATAGACTAAAGAAAATTAGAATTCAAAATCAGACTCAATAGCTAAACTCAAGAGTGCAAACAAGAGCTTGCTCACTTAAAATTTACAAAGCATTATGTTTGGTGAGAAATAAACTAAGGCTTCTGCAAACCATCTTTCTTGACATTTCTATAAGCATAAAGGAGGCAACTTCTTGGCCGCAATTATTCAACAGAATAAGCAGCACAACAGAACAACTGTCAACTCTTAGTGATGATCAGAAGGAATAGCTGAGTGCTGCCATCATATTGCCAGAGCTTTACAATAGCCCTTCTGTCTGGGGAAATGTCCTGGTCCAGATGAGCTTCCGAACGAATAGCATAAGGAATTTTTCTTCAGCTCTTCCGTGTTGATAAGGCTCTTTATTAATTTAAGGGAACCTTGTTCCTCTACCTGTTGTCGGAAGCCACTATTATTGTCTTACACAAACTAGGCAAAGACCTGTTGCACTGTGGCTCGTACTGTCCTATATCCCTTATTATCTCAAACATGAAAATATTTGTAAAGGTTCTTCAGTTGTGTTTGGAGAAGATTCTGTCACATTTAATACACCCTACAAATTGACCACATTGCCAAAAATTACTCCTCCACAACTGCCTCATTATCCTGCAAAATGCCCTACCCCCACCTCTATTCCTTCACCTTACAAATTGCCCCACCACCAAAAATTACCCACCCCTACAAATAACCCATCACTTGCAAACTGCTCCACACCCAAAAACTCCCCCTGCAACAGCCCCTCCATCCTGCAAACTGGCCCCTCTCTCAAAACATACCGCCATGTCAGACCTTGCTACCTTGAATACTGTGTGCAATTCTGGTCGCCATATCTTAAAAAGGATATAGCAGAATTAGAAAAGGTACAGAGAAGAGCCACTAAAATGGTAAAGTGGATTGAAGGATACTCCTATGACGAGAGGCTTAAAAGGTTGTGGCTCTTCAACCTGGAAAAAAGATGGCTGAGGGGATATATGATAGATGTCTATAAATTAATGAATGGAGTAGAATGGGTAAATGTAGATCAGTTGTTTATGCCATCAAAAAGTAGAAAGACTAGGGGACATGCAATGAAGCTGCAATGTAACCCATCAAAGAGTAATACGAGAAGATATTTTTTCAGTCAACACATAATCAAACTCTGGAATTTGTTACTGGAGGATGTGGTAAAAGCGGTTAGTGTAGCTGTGTTTAAAAAAGGTTTGGACAAGTTCCTGGAGGAAAGGTCCATAAACCATTATTAAAGGGGAGCTGGGAACTCCACTGCTTACCCCCAATACAAGCATTATGGAACCTGTGTCTTTTGGGGAAACTGCTAGGTATGTGTGACCTGGATTGGCCACTATTGGAAAAAGGAAACTGGACTTGATGGACCTTGGTCTGACCCAGTATGGTATTTCTTATGTTTTATTTATTTTATTTAGCAAGCATTTGTAGCCCGCTCCTTCCAGCGATCAGAAGCGGGTAGGATTACTATTGTGAAACTGCCGAATCAAGGCAGGTACAAATTTTGTTTACATACAGATTGTCAGAAAAGCACATCATACAGAGTTAACACTTCTTAGCTATGGGGGAGTTCATTTACATATATACATAAATACATATATACAGGATAATCTTCTTGGACACAGTGGTCAGGGGCTGCTCCATCTGTGGGTTTAGTTCAGGTTGAAATGTGATTGGAAAATGTGCGTTTTGAGTTTCTTTCTGAAGTCTAGAAGGTCATTGCTAGCTCGTAGTTCTGGTGGGAGTTGGTTTCCACAGTGTTGGCGCCGCATATGAGAAAGCCCTGTGGCTGGTGTTAGCTTTGGCAGATCTTATATCTGTTGGAGTGTGAAGGATGTTGGAATTGTGGGTTCTTCTGTTTCGGGTAGGAGGTTGCAATCTTACTAGGTTGTTGAGGAAGGAAGGTGCTAAGTTGTGGATGAGTTTGAAGGTGGTTGTTAGTATTTTGTATTTTGTGCGAGCTGTTATGGGTAGCCAGTGTAATTGAATTAGTACTGGTGTGATGTGGTCACTTAGATTTTTCTTCATTATGACCCTGGCAGCTACATTTTGTGCCATTTGTAATATGTTTAGGGTTTTTTTAGGTAAACCTTGTAGGATGGCGTTGCAGTAGTCAAAATGTGGCATGATGAGTGCTTGGGCCACTGTTCTGAAGTCTTGGGGATCAATAATATTCCGAATGGGTTGGAGCACTCTAAGCTTGTGGAAAATTGCTCTGTTCTAAACTGCTTTGTAATCTAGGAGCTAGGCTAAAGATTTAGGAGCCAGCTGCTGAAACCTCAGTCACAGTGCCCCCCTACCCCCACAAAAGGTGTTATCACAGCTCTTGATTTACTGTTTTCATATTACCTATGAGAAAAGAAAGTTTTTAGTAAATCAGGCCTTTAACGTGCCAATACACAGTGCCAACAGAAGGCAACAACCCTTCTCCTCCTCCCCACCCCTCCCACCAATCCCAATGAGTATGCTTGTCAGCACCTGAGGCAACTTCTTTTTGCTTCACGTTACCATGGCATGGTAATATGTGAAGAAAAAATAATCTCCCATAGCCTCCCCCTACAACCATTGGCCAGTGTGTCTCCCATTGCTCTCCCCCCCCAATCAGCCATCTGCCATTGTCTCTCTCTCTCATTGCCGTCCCCCCATTCAGCCATCAGACAGTGTCTCTCATCACCTCAACCCCATTTAGCCACTGTCTCTCTCTCATTGACCTCCCCCCAATCAGCCATCAACCAGTATCTATCTCTCATTGCCCCCCAAACAGCTGTCAGTATCTCGCTCTCTCTCATTGTCCTCCCCCCCAATCAGCCATCCACCAGTGTCTCTCTCTCATTGCCCTCCCCAATCAGCCATTGTCTCTCATTGCTCCCCCAATCATCCAATGTCTCTCACTCTCTCTCCTTGCCCTCTCCCCAATCAGGCAGTGTCTCTCTCTCTGCCTCCTCCCCAATTAGCCAATGTCTCTCTGTCTCTCCAACTGCCCTTCCCCCAATCAGCCAGTGTCTCTCTCTCATTACCCTCTCCCCAATCAGCCATCAGCCAGTGTCTCTCTCTCTCACATTGCCCTCCCCCCAATTAACACATGCACAGCACACACTGGATTGTACATAATTTCCTGGATAGTCAAAGCAGACACACACACAGGCAAAAAGACAAACACAGATGTGTGAGCGTGCACACATGAAACTTTCAAACACATATACTTGCAAATGATTTGGAAAGATTTCCATGAGTCATGCTCTGCATGCTTTCCCCACTTGCTTCTTTATAGGACCCACAATGATAGACCAAAGGCACAATGGTGTCTAATGTATCTTGGACTGTGTTGGCCATGTTGTACTCTGCTGGTCCCTCCCACCAGGTAATGTTACGGGTGGCAGAGTGAAGACAATGGTACTCTCCTGAGTTTAGGTCAAGGAATATTAAAACAAAGGCTTGTTTGGTGTTTTCTAAGCCTCATATTAAGTTGTCAAATAGGATTATGAGTAGCGTTTCTATGCCATGGTTTGGCCTAAAACCATGTTGGTGTATGTCCAGTGGCACTTGACTACCTATGTGATCTCGAAGTTGATTTTGAACTATCATTTCAATTATTTTAGTGACAAATGGAAGGCTTGATATTGGCCTGTATGAGTTGGGGCATGCTTTGTCCAGAGAAGCATGTTTTAAAATAGGCCGTATTGTTTTCAGGGCTTTAGGCATGTAGCCTTGTGACAGAGATAGGTTAACTAACTTTAGCATGGTGGGTGCCATTTCCTCCCGTTGACTTATTCAGCTTACAAGGTATGGATCCAGTGGGGATGTTGTCGCATTGATGAAGTTCATGATTTGATACAGGTGATCTATGGAGACTTGTGTAAGGGACTGCCATAATGTTATGTCATCGCTGATTTGTGTTAGACCCTATAGGGGGGAAGCGATTGGCACCCCAGCTTGTTCATGTAATAGTTAGCTAGTATCTGAGGGTCTGGGATGATGTTATGACCTTCTCTGTTAGGAGCTTTAGTTAATGATTTTACAGTTTCGAAGAGCTCCCTTAGGCGATGGAGAGATTTCATAAGTAACGTTGTAGGATAATCTCTCTTGTAGTTGTTTATACTCTCTCGGTAAGCTTGTAGTGCGGCCATGTATAACTTCCTATCATCTGGTGATTTAGTAATTCTCCATTTTCGTTCTATGTTTTGTAATGTTCATTTTAATAACCTTATTTCTTAAGTGTATCATATCTCAATAGTCTGTTCCTCCTTAGTGATCTAGGTCTTGCTTTGTTGGTCATAACAGCTTTGCTTATTACAAGATTCCAGTTATTTAGTATGGGATGTCATTTAGGCTTGAGTCTAAGTGAGGTAAGGTCTCTTTTAAGAACAATTATTTATTAAATTTCTTGAAGCAGTGTTCATTGTTTACCTTGGGAGTCATTATTTAAAGGGAGTTGAGGTGTTATAGTGAAATTGATCAGGTGATGATCTGACCACGGAACAGGTTGAATCTGGATTGAGGGGTTATTTGGGATGTCTTCAGGTAGAAATATCAGGTTGAGCATGTTTCCTTTATTATGGATTGGATGGGTGACAATCTGTCAAAAGCCCATGTCATTCACTGCCCTAATAAAGGACTATTGAGGCTAGATTAAAGTCACCCAGTAGAATTAGGTGGTTTTTAGATGTATATTAGAGTAAGCTAATTCCAGTATCGTTGAAAGGCTATTGGCGTCAGCTGCTGGAGACCTGTATACTAAAATGAAGACGAATTGCTTGTTTTCTATCATTAGACTATCAAGACCTTTGAAGCTTACTGCTGATGAAAGGGAGGCTTTTAATATATCCTTACATATGATAAGTACGCCGCCTCCCTTCCTGCTTACTCTGGGGCAATGAAATACCTCAAAATCAGGTAGTTTGAGTTGGTTGAGAAGTACTGAATCAGTATCTGATAGCCAGGATTCAGTAATAAACATAATATCTGGGATATAGCCATTGATCAATTCAATTTTTTTACACCCTAAATATCTTTTTTTTCTTCTCCAAGCTGGCAGATAAATTTTAAATATTTAATTTTAATATTCCCATGGGTAAACTTCCATCACATGACACACTGTTTGTTATATAAACAAATTCAATTAGTTGTTTTATTTATAGGATAAACGTCTCTTAGACTACGTGACCATCAATTATACAAATATTATACAAATATCCCTTAAATATCTCTTAAAACAGTGTGACTATAAATACCATAACTTCACCCCCATTGGGATTAAAATATACATAATTGCTTACACTCTATTTTTTCATATAAACCATAAAATTTCTATTACTTATGCTGAATAAGAATACATAAAACCTCATTACTACTTTCTCTTTTGAACTGAGTAGCTGGTATATGTGGCTTGGTTCACAATGATTATCACTAGAATGTTGTTCGTATTTATTCAGTTCATAACTCTTTCTTCCTTTTTGTAGTTCGAGTGGCCAAAGGAGAAGGAGGATGGGAGACAACACTATACCGTAAAGAGATAGACCGCAACACTTTGTTACATTTTCATAGTGCCCATCCCCCCCGTTTAAAAACGGGTCTCCCGTTTTCTCAATATCTACGATACCGGAGAAATTGTTCAAATAGACATGATTATAAATTGCAGTCTAAACAGTTGACAAAAAATTTACTGGATAGAGGATATCCCTCAATAATAGTACAGCGAGCGTACCAGAGAGCTTTAAATAATGATCGAGATTGGCTTTTGCGTGGAGTCCCTAGAAGAGAATCTACATTTTCGACAGAACATATAAACCTCATAACTAAGTACTCTCCGTTGAGTGGTTATCTCCAACGTACAATAAAGAAACATAGTGAGGTCTTGCGATTGATTCCAGCTCTCCAGAATAAAGTTATCCGGTGTGTGTGGCAGAGAGGAAAGAATTTTAAGGAATATTTGAGTCCTTCACGTTTTAGAACTAGTGTCTCAGCTGGGTCCATTGAACATACAGCCGTAGGGCATCGACGGTGTGGGCGATGTAAGATCTGCCCGGTAACTTGGGAGTTAGATTTGTTTGTATATAAAAATAAACAGTACCGATTGCGTCATTATTCGGACTGCACGACTAGTAATGTAGTCTATATAGTGCAGTGCCCGTGTCAGCTATTATATGTAGGTAGAACTAGTAGGGCATTTAAAGTACGAATGACAGAACATCGCAGCCGTTTAATACATAGCAAATTGGAAGCACCTATGGTGCAACACTGCCTGACATTACACCATGAATTCACAGATTTGAAGTGTTTCTGTATTGAAAAAATAGACCGAGGAAGTCGGGGGAGATCTTTGGACCAATGGCTTGCTTGGCGTGAACAATGGTGGATTTTTGAGTTAGGCACTGAGGCACCAGGAGGGCTAAATTTGCAAATTGAATGGCGGTCTTGTATAGTGTGAAATAGCAATAGCTTTAATAGAGAAGGAACGGTGATAGTCTTGAGAATAGGATTATTCAACGAAGTGAGACGCTTGGAGTAAGAATAGTAATTGTCAGAGGATCCCCGAGGGATCGTGAGGTTTAAATTCTCCATCGTAGATCAACTCCGCATGCGCGGCATTCCTGGATCGTTGGTTAATTTTCCAGCAAGAAAGATCAAAGAGAGACGTGGGCAGCATTAAGTAAGTGCATTTTGGAGCGGTAAATGTAACAGTTTATGAGGACAGACATATTGTGGTAGGTAGTAAAAGGTGGGGTGGCGGATAGAAAGTTTTTAATTTTAATTGTGAATGTAATTAGGTTTTGCAAAGCGTATGCTGAGGGTAGTGATATCTGAAGATAAGCCCCTGAAGAACCAAACAGAGAAACGCATGGGCAGTGCCAGTGAACGGCGTTGGGACAAGTATAAGCACTAAGCTATATTAACCAGTTTCAATACGGGACACTTTTTGGATTGACTGATGCTGGAGGATTAAGACAATGTGGAAAGTGTGAAGTATCTACACAGAGTGTTGGACTTTATTGCAGAAAATCTACAAAAAGGAAGAAAGAGTTATGAACTGAATAAATACGAACAACATTCTAGTGATAATCATTGTGAACCAAGCCACATATACCAGCTACTCAGTTCAAAAGAGAAAGTAGTAACGAGGTTTTATGTATTCTTATTCAGCATAAGTAATAGAAATTTTATGGTTTATATGAAAAAATAGAGTGTAAGCAATTATGTATATTTTAATCCCAATGGGGGTGAAGTTATGGTATTTATAGTCACACTGTTTTAAGAGATATTTAAGGGATATTTGTATAATATTTGTATAATTGATGGTCACGTAGTCTAAGAGACGTTTATCTTATAAATAAAACAACTAATTGAATTTGTTTATATAACAAACAGTGTGTCATGTGATGGAAGTTTACCCATGGGAATATTAAAATTAAATATTTAAAATTTATCTGCCAGCTTGGAGAAAAAAAAGATATTTAGGGTGTAAAAAAATTGAATTGAGCTATTTCACACTCTGTGATAAGTGCCTTGGAAGGTGTTGATATAGCCATTGATGTAATCTATAATGACTGGGATCTTATTTTTTACAGAAGGTACATTGATCAGGCAGCATCTTAAATCAGTGACTTTTGAGTTAGTGATTAAATTATAACATGATGGCATCTTGTGAGGAATAATATGAATAAATTTATCAGTATGTCACTGGTTTCCACAAGCTGGTTTGTATGATGGTGTGTTTGAGTGTGGTTGGGCCTGGCGATATATAATTGGGATATTTTGCGACTGATGAGAGTGCGACACTGCATATGGTACCACAAGAAGAGAAAACATTATCCAGTAGATGAGAACATAACATTTGGTATCCATTTTGTGCGATGTTTGTAACGCACCTTCTATGTGCTTATAACATAAAAGTAGGCCACACATACGATCATGTGTGGCCTCTACTTTATCCTCGCTATAACTCACTGCCACTCAGCCTAGTATGGTTATTCTGATGATCAAGAGCCACTAAAGGAAAAGAAAAAGAAAAATTCTCCCTTACTCAGCGACTTCAGGATCTCATAATTCTCCTTCATCACATCCTCGTAAAGCTCCTTCTGCCATTCCTCTAAACCCTCCCACTCCTCCTGGGAGAAATAGACAGCGATGTCCTCAAAGGTTACTGGGAGCTGAAACACAATACAGAAACACACTCAGCACCTTCTGCATCACGCCCATGAGGAGATCTCCTAGCGCTGCGGCTCAGCGGGGCAAGGGGAGAGTTTTCCATGTGCATGTAAGAGAACAGAACGTTTTGCTTTAACACTCTCAAAAGCAACAGCACCAGCAAACGCTGAACAGTAACTGAAGAGCAATCTCTAAGAATAATTTTTATGAAGCGGATATACATTTACGTATATATGTTGTAATAAATATGTGTTTGTCATAATAGGGAGATAACGTTGGTATATAAGGACGGTCTGGTTTCCCCTCTAAAATTAATGTAGGTCAGTCTGAACCAGCGTAATGTATATATTCAACATTATTATCTGTATAGGAGGTAGCACCGAATATATGAAAAGTGCAGTTTCTGGGTTGGCACTTCCTGTTTAGTTTAGGCCTATGAAATCTTAAAGGGCCACAAGCTTAAAAAAAAAGGAAAAGGAATGATGGGAATCCATGGCAGCGGGAGGGGGAGGTGGAAGGAGAGAGAGAGTCTGGAGAGGGAACAAAGAAAGGTAAAAGGTTAAACTAAACCTATGAAGGAAGGGGGATGTTTTTGAAGTGTTTCAGCTATTTAGCAGATTTGCTAACCGACTAAAATGTGGTCAGCCCAATACTGAGCGGCATTAACCGGTTACTGCGGCTGAACATCCCCCCAGACTTTGGAATAAATGCCCGGTTAAAATCAGGGCAGTCTGTGGGTGCAACGACAGCCACTCTTTGGTTAGCAGTGATATTCAGTCACTAACTGGATCGCTTAAACTGTTAAAGTTAGAACAGGTGAATGGCTCTCCTAACTAACTGATTAGCGCTGGGGTGGGGGAACAGCAGGAGAGAGGTTGGAGTGGGGGGGGGAGGGAAGAGTGCAAGGGGTTGGAGGGTGAAGAGAAGAATGAATGCATGGGAAGTAAAGCAGGTAATGTGCACAAAAGGTGCGCCCCTCTCAACACATACGCACCTCACCTCTGCACCACACACACAGGCCCCCCCACCTCTGCATTTCACATGAACACCCGCAGGCACCCCACCTCTGCACCACACACAAGCACACACACACGCATGCAGCTTAAAGGGTCAGTGGGGGTGGTGGGAGAGGGAGGAGGAGGAGTGGGGCCACTGTCGTCTGTTGGCACTGTGCAGTGGCCCATTAAGAGCCTGATTTATTAAGCTTTTGCCCATAGAAAATGTGAAAACAGTCTGAGTAAATCAGGCTGTAAAATAGTAATTGCAATAGTGGGGGGGGGGGGGGGGGGTTAGGATGGAGGTGTGCACTGTGACCTAGGTTTCGGTGGCCGGCTTCTAGATTTTTAGGTTGGCTCTTAGCTTCCAAGAAAATGTGTCAAGGTCTGCGTTAATCAATGTGCATACTTGCTCGCAGTGCCCCACGTTCTGTAGGATTGGCACCCTGTGGCCTGCTCATAAACAAAAAGCCTGAACCAAACAAAATAGATTCCTGCTACAGAAACCTCTGCTATGTACCAAGCCTCAGACCTGCTGGCCTCCAAGTGATTGCCTGCCAAGTGTTTGTGTGTCTGTATACTGAAGACTACTGTTTAGGGTTGCCAACTGGCTCCAGATGTGCCCGACAAGCTTGATCCAGTCCTGGGTTTACCCCATTGCATGCAGGGACATGTAGTCTTGCTTTTCTTATGGAATGCAATGGAAAAATCAGAACTACATGTCCCTGCATGCAATGGGGTAAACCTAGGACTGGATCAAGTGTGTCGGGCGCATCTGGAGCCAGTTGGCAACCCTACTATTGTTCCCCTTCATGCTTACGTGCAAGAGAACTTGATTCATAGGCCTTTCTCAGCCACAGACTACTTTTACTGGCCTTGGACACTTGCGACAATGTATGAGACTGCAAACCATCTTCTACTGCATTTTGTCTTTCACCATGGACTCTTTGTCTACAAGATTATTATTTTTTTATTTAGGTGGTTTATATACTGTCTATTCTTAAAGCCAAGGCGGTTTTCAGAAGAACTAACATAAATTGTAGATGGAATATAAGCAGAGTAAAACGTAACTTTAGTCAGAGCGGTGAACAGCTGTAGTAGAACATATTTAGATGGAACGTAAGTAAAAGATCATAACTCAAATTAAACAGAGAACATAGTTTAATTATACAATTTTGTGAGCTGTCTGGCTCCGGAGGTATTATGTTAAGAGAAAGGAGTCATGGGGTTGGGAGTTTGTTGGTACATGCTAGAGTATGCTCGGGGCAGGAAATCAAAACTTCAATTGCTAATTGAGGCAGTATATTAGTAAATGGAGAGGGAGAGGGGGAGGGTTTTCTCAGAGGAGCCTACGGTACGGTGGTTAGTCTTCGCATCTGAAATGTGCACAGAAATAGATGGGGTTTTAGTTTTTCTGAAGTCCGTTAGATCGGTTATTGCACACATGATGTCTGGCATTCCACGTGATGACCGTCTGGTGACAGTCTCCTGATTCACTGAGACACTTCGCAGTACTTCCTGCTAACCAATCACCAAAATGTGATAAGGACTCATCACAAAGAATAATACAGTGGGCACAGAGGAATTGCGTGCCATTTTGTGCCTTTTGACTTCCTTGCTGTTTCTGTAAGAACAAAGACACTGTTATCCCAAGGCTATTCCAGTCACCCTGTAAGACAGAATAAGACTCCCATAGACACCTGTAAGGTTTTGTGCTCTTACGTGGCTCACCTCCTGCACCTTGAACCAGTGTAGCTTTCCCAGCTGCCTCCTTTGGAGATGCTGGATACCCGTGGGGGAAGGAGAGAGAGAGATGCTGGATACCCGGAGGGAGGAGGGAAGGAGAGAGATGCTGGATACCCGGAGGGAGGAGGGATGGAGAGAGATGCTGGATACCAGGAGGGGGAGGGAAGGGGAGAGATGCTGGATACCAGGAGGAGGGGGGAGGGAAGGGGAGAGATGCTGGATACCAGGAGGGGGGGGAGGGAAGGGGAGAGATGCTGGATACCAGGAGGGGGGGGGAGGGAAGGAGAGAGATGCTGGATACCAGGAGGAGGGGGGAGGGAAGGGGAGAGATGCTGGATACCAGGAGGAGGGGGGAGGGAAGGGAGAGATGCTGGATACCAGGAGGAGGGAGGGATGGAGAGAGATGCTGGATACCCGGAGGGAGGAGGGATGGAGAGAGATGCTGGATACCAGGAGGGGGGGGGAGGGAAGGAGAGAGATGCTGGTTACCCGGAGGGAGGAGGGATGGAGTGAGATGCTGGTTACCAGGAGGGTGGAGGGATGGAGAGAGATGCTGGATACCAGGAGGCGGGGGGAGGGAAGGCGAGAGATGCTGGATACCAGGAGGAGGGAGGGAAGGAGAGAGATGCTGGTTACCCGGAGGGAGGAGGGATGGAGAGAGATGCTGGATACCAGGAGGGGGAGGGAAGGGGAGAGATGCTGGATACCAGGAGGAGGGGGGAGGGAAGGAGAGAGATGCTGGATACCAGGAGGGGGAGGGGAAGGGGAGAGAGATGCTGGATACCAGGAGGAGGGAAGGAGAGAGATGCTGGATACCAGGAGGGGGTGGGAAGGGGAGAGATGCTGGATACCAGGAGGAGGGGGGAGGGAAGGGTAGAGATGCTGGAAACCCGGAGGGAGGAGTGATGGAGAGAGATGCTGGATACCAGGAGGAGGGGGGAGGGAAGGGGAGAGATGCTGGATACCAGGAGGGGGAGGGAAGGGGAGAGATGCTGGATACCAGGAGGAGGGAGGAGGGAAGGAGAGAGATGCTGGATACCAGGAGGGGGGGGGGGAGGGAAGGAGAGAGATGCTGGATACCAGGAGGGGGGAGGGAAGGTGAGAGATGCTGGATACCAGGAGTGGGGAGAGAAGGAGAGAGATGCTGGTTACCCGGAGAGAGGAGGGAAGGAGAGAGATGCTGGATACTAGGAGGGGGGGGGGAGGGAAGGAGAGAGATGCTGGATACTAGGAGGGGGGGAGGGAAGGAGAGAGAGATGCTGGATACTAGGAGGGGGGGGAGGGAAGGAGAGAGATGCTGGATACTAGGAGGGGGGAGGGAAGGGGAGAGATGCTGGATACTAGGAGGGGGGGGGAGGGAAGGAGAGAGATGCTGGATACTAGGAGGGGGGGAGGGAAGGAGAGAGATGCTGGATACTAGGAGGGGGAGGGAAGGAGAGAGATGCTGGTTACCCGGAGAGAGGAGGGACGGAGAGAGATGCTGGATACCAGGAGGAGGGGGGAGGGATGGAGAGAGATG
Source organism: Ichthyophis bannanicus (assembly GCA_033557465.1). NCBI lineage: Eukaryota > Metazoa > Chordata > Amphibia > Gymnophiona > Ichthyophiidae > Ichthyophis > Ichthyophis bannanicus. The sequence goes on along the minus strand of CM066031.1, from coordinate 160,338,885 downwards.
CTGGATACCAGGAGGGGGGGGGGAGGGAAGGAGAGAGATGCTGGATACAAGGAGGGGGGGGAGGGAAGGAGAGAGATGCTGGATACTAGGAGGGGGGGGGGGAGGGAAGGAGAGAGATGCTGGATACTAGGAGGGGGGAGGGAAGGAGAGAGTTGCTGGATACAAGGAGGGGGAGGGAAGGAGAGAGATGCTGGATACCAGGATGGGGGGGGATGGACGGAGAGAGATGCTGGATACCCGGAGGGCGGAGGGAAGGAGAAAGATGCTGGATACTAGGAGGGGGGAGGGAAGGTTAGAGATGCTGGATACCAGGAAGGGGAGGGAAGGAGAGAGATTCTGGATAACTGGGGGGTGGGAGGAAAGGGGGGAGGTGCTGGATACCAGGAGGGGGAGGGAAGGGGAGAGATGCTGGGTACCAGGAGGGGGGAGGGAAGGAGAGAGTTGCTGGATACCAGGAGGGGGAGGGAAAGGGAGAGATGCTGGATAACTGGGGGGGGGGGAGGGAAGGGGAGAGATGCTGGATACCAGGAGGAGGGAGGGAAGGAGAGAGATGCTGGATACCAGGAGGGGGCAGGGAAGGAGAGAGATGCTGGATACTAGGAGGGGGGGGGAGGGAAGGGGAGAGATGCTGGCTACCAGGAGGGGGGAGGGAAGGAGAGAGATGCTGGATACTAGGAGGGGGGGGGGAGGGAAGGAGAGATGCTGGATACCAGGAGGGGGGAGGGAAGGAGAGAGATGCTGGATACCAGGAGGAGGGAGGGAAGGAGAGAGATGCTGGATCCCAGGAGGGGGGAGGGAAGGAGAGAGATGCTGGATACCCGGAGGGGGGAGGTAAGGAGAAAGATGCTGGATACTAGGCGGGGGGCGGGAAGGTTAGAGATGCTGGATACCAGGAAGGGGAGAGATGCTGGATACCCGGAGGGGGAGGGAAGGAGAGAGATGCTAGATAACTGGGGGGTGGGAGGAAAGGGGGGAGGTGCTGGATACCAGGAGGGGGAGGGAAGGGGAGAGGTGCTGGGTACCAGGAGGGGGGAGGGAAGGAGAGAGATGCTGGATAACTGGGGGGGGGGGGAGGAAAGGGGAGAGGTGCTGGATACCCGGAGCGGGGAGGGAAGGGGAGTGATGCTGGATACCCGGAGGGGGGAGGGAAGGAGAGAGTTGCTGGATACTAGGAGAGGGGAGGGAAGGGGAGAGATGCTGGATACCCGGAGGGGGAGGGAAGGGGAGAGATGCTGGATACCCGGAGGGGGGAAGGAAGGGGAGAGATGCTGGATACCAGGAGGAGGGGGGAGGGAAGGAGAGAGTTGCTGGATACTAGGAGAGGGGAGGGAAGGGGAGAGATGCTGGATACTAGGAGAGGGGAGGGAAGGGGAGAGATGCTGGATACCCAGAGAGGGGAGGGAAGGAGAGAGTTGCTGGATACCAGGAGGGGAGAGGGAAGGGGAGAGATGCTGGATACCAGGAGGGGGAGGGAAGGGGACAGATGCTGGATACCTGGGGGTTTGGGAATGGGAGATGCTGGACTACAGGTGGGGTAGGGCAGGGTTGCATAACCGATGGTTTGCGTAAGGCATCCGATATCCTTGAGCCTGACCTGCAAGTACTGGGAACTTGGAGAATATCATAAGGGCACACTGTGAAAGTGTTTATTTATTTATTTACTTAGCTGTTTCTTATATACCACCTATATTTATTTTATATTTAGTTCACACTTTATCAATACAGGCTATCAGTTTGGCGAAATGCAGAAAAGACGAGCCACAGAGGGTCATAGCAGGTATTCACAGCTTTTCCAAATCACCTTCAGCACTGAAAGAGACAGGAGGATTTGGGGAAAAAATTCTCCATAGCTATTTTTTTTTTTACGTGCCGTCAAGTCAATGTTGACTCCTGGAGAGCCTTAAGCCCCTAGGTTTTCTTGGTAAGGTATGACTGGAAGTAGATTACCAGACCTTTTCTTCCGAGGCAATGGAGGATAAAGTGACTTGCTGAAGGTCACAAGGAGTACCAGCTAAATTACTCTGAAAAAATTATGGGCAATCTTGTACCTGAGCAGAAGCTCTTGCAGGCATAGTCTTCTCCACTTGCAAGATTAGAAATTAATTGGGGGCTCTTTCTTTGGCTGCGTGTTTGGGGGGAGGAGGGGAGAATAAATCTCCAGCTGGAAGGCTACAGAATAGGGTTGCCAACTGGCTGCAGATATACCCGACAGGCTTGATCCAGTCCTGGGTTTACCCCATTGCATGCAGGGACATGTAGTCTTTCTTTTCTTATGGAGTGCAATGGAAAAATCAGAACTACATGTCCCTGCATGCAGTGGGGTAAACCTAGGCCTGGATCAAGTGTGTCGGGCGCATCTGGAGCCAGTTGGCAACTCTACTACAGGAGAGTCTCTTCTTTCCCTTCCTTGCTTGTTTTTTTTTCTTAGAAGCTAGGAGCATAGCCAGAGGTGGGCTATGCTCCTAGCTTCCCACCCAACCACAAATTACCATGGCTGATGGGGATCTTGAAGCCCTATCAGCAGATGAGATCCAGGAGCGGCAGCCTTCCCTGATGTTTGTTAGTTATTGGATTTTTTTGTTGTGCGATTCCATGTCCTTCCCTTATGTGGTTTTTTTTCTGTAAATTTGATGCATGTGATTACTGCTGATCAGGGCCGGCCCGTCCATTGAGCAGGAATGTTTTTTGCACAGGGCCCCGCGTTTCAGGGGGCCCCGCGCAAAGAACATTCTGCTTTTTTTTTTTAATTACATTTAAAAAAAACAACCTGTCTCTGGCTGCTGCCGCTGCCGCGTCCGTCGCAGCAGCGGCAGAATGGAGTGTCCCGCGGGGCCCCTTCTCCTCGTTGAGCCCTCTGCAAGGGCTTTCAGATTCGCGAAGGGAGAGTGCTCCCTCGCGTCTCTGTAAAGCCCGCAGGGGCTAATGGGAAATTTCCCATCTGCCCCTTTAGACGCGAGGGGCTGATGGGAAATTTCCCATTAGCCCCTGCGGGCTTTACAGAGACGCGAGGGAGCACTCTCCCTTCGCGAATCTGAAAGCCCTTGCAGAGGGCTCAACGAGGAGAGGGGGCCCCGCGGGACACTCCATTCTGCCGCTGCTGCGACGGACGTGGCAGCGGCAGCAGCTAGAGCCAGGTTTTTTTTTTTTAAATTTGCCGGATGGGTCGGGGTGGGGGGGTTAAGACTGGTAAGGGGCTGGGGGGCTGATGGAGGCTGTCTGGAAATGGGGTGATGGGGGGTTAGGACTGGAAATGGGCTGGGGTGGGGTGTTAGGACTGGAAATGGGCTGGGGGGGGTGTTAGGACTGGAAATGGGCTAGGGGGGGGGTTAAGACTGCTAATGGGCTGGGGCTGATGGAGGCTGACTGGAAATGGTCTGGGGGGGTAGGACTGGAAATGGGCTGGGGGGGTTAAGACTGGAAATGGGCTGGGGGGGGTTAAGACTGGTAATGGGCTGGTGGCTGATGGAGGCTGTCTGGAAATGGGGTGAGGGGGGTTAGGACTGGAAATGGGCTGGGGGGGGTGTTAGGACTGGAAATGGGCTGGGGGGGTTAAGACTGCTAATGGGCTGGGGCGGATGGAGGCTGACTGGAAATGGTCTGGGGGGGTAGGACTGGAAATGGGCTGGGGGGGGTTTAAGACTGGTAATGGGCTGGGGGCTGATGGAGGCTGTCTGGAAATGGGGTGAGGGGGGTTAGGACTGGAAAAGGTCTGGGGGGGTAGGAATGGAAAAGGGGTGGGGGGGTGAAGACTGGTAATGGGCTGGGGGCTGATGGAGGCTGTCTGGAAATGGGGTGATGGGGGGGTTAGGACTGGAAATGGGGTGATGGGGGGTGGGGGTTAGGACTGGAAATGGCTGGGGGGGGGTGGTTAAGACTGGTAATGGGCTGTGGGCTGATGGGGCTGTCTGGAAATAGGGTGATGGGGGGTTAGGATTGCTAATGGGCTATGGGGGGGTTAGGACTGCTAATGGGCTATGGGGGCGCTAGGACAGGAAATGGGCTGATGGGGAGGGGTTAGGACTTGAGGTGGGCTGATGTGGTTAGGACTGGTAATGGGCTGTGGGCTGATGGGGGGGGTTAGGACTGGCAATGGGCTATGGGGGGCTGACTGGAAGTGGGCTGATGGGGGGTTAGGACTGGTAATGGGTTATAGGGGGGGCTTAAACTGAAAATGGGTTGATGGGGGGCTAGGACTGGTAATGGGTTGGGGGATTGCTATGACTGGAAATGGACTGAGTGGACGGGGAGGCTTGAACTGCAAATAGCTGATGGGGAGGGAGCTTGGAATGGAAATGGGCTGTGAGGGAAGGGAGCTAGGACTGAAAATGGGCTGATGGAGCAGCTAGGATAGGACTGGAAATGGGCTGTTGGGGGGAGCTAAGATTGGAAATGGGCTGTGGTGGGGGCTTGAATTGAAATGGACTCATGGAGGGGCTAGAACTGGAAGTAGGCTCATGGGGGGGGCTTGGACTGGAATTGGGCTGAGTGGAGGGGAGCTAGGATTTGACATGGGCTGATGGTGGGGCTAGGAAATGACTAGAAATGGGCTGATGGGGGGCTAGGATTGGAAATGAGCTGATGAAGGGACTCAGACTGAAAATGGATGGGGGAGCTAGGACTGGAAATGGGTTGATGGGGGGCTAGGACTGGAAATGGGCTGATGCAGGGACTAGAAGGGAATGGATGCTGGGTGAGACTGGAACTAGAAGGGAGCTGATGTTGGGGGAGGATTAGAATGGGATGGGGCTGGGAGAGTAAAATGGAGAGGGGAAAAATATTTTGTGTGGGAGGGATGAAAAATCTACAATTGGCCGGGTATTGGGAGAGTAAATGGGGATTGAGGATGGAGGGGTAAAATTTGTGTGGATGAAAGAAGAATGAGGAAAGAGCAAAAGGAGAAAGATTAGTATGTTAAAGCAGATGTAGAGAGAGAATGGAAAAAAATCTAGAAGAGAGAAGAAAGGACAATTGGACAGCAGACGATGGAGAGTTAGCAGAAAACATGAAGAAACCAGAAGAAAGTGGCTGGAGCAATTGCAACTGAAAAAAAATGCACAAAAGGTAGAAATATCTCTTTATTTTGAATTTATTAACTGGAATATGAAAGCTCTGGGAAATGTGCATCATTAACGTCTGCGCTTTGTTTGGTACAAGAGGAAATTGATTTATAGTTTTATTTCTACAGTGTTGTTGTACATTCCAAGTTTGGCTTTTGGGGTTCCCAGTTTAATTATTGCCTTCCTGTTTCTAAATTGCGATTCCTTGTTTGGTGATGGTCTATGTTCTGCATGTGTAACTGAGCTGAGGTATTCTGTTATGTAATTCCTATTTGACATTGCCACTTGTTCTCTTTCCCCAGTATTCTCTGAAATGTACTGGTTTAATATTTGCAGTGTTTCCTTTTGATAGGTAGGGTCTGGTGCTTTGTGAGTCCTGGTAATGCTGTCAGGATACAGCGGGTTTGCTATGGGTTCTAAATGGGCAGCGTTTGTAGTAGTTCCTAATGTGCCTGGCGGTTGGCACTGGATTATAGTAATGTAGAAATCTTTTAGTCTTTCTTTATCCATACACTCATTAAGAGACATGTTTACTAAAAGTTAGTGTTTGGTAACATTATGCAAATATGTATGCAAATAAGGCCACTTATGCAAATGAGGCCCCGCACCGAGTCTCCGCACATGGCCCCGCACCCCCCTTGGGCCGCCCCTGCTGCTGATCATTTGTATAGCGCTAAAAGGCGTACACAACGCTGTGGTTATTGTCTACTCTAAAGTCATCATTTATATGACCCTTAAGTTGGTTTCCTGGTTATAGAATATGGATATGTAAACCACTGTGAAGCCTATTATTGGGTGACCAACGGTATATTAAATGATAAATAAATAAGAAAATTGCCACCCATTTTGAACCCGGTTCCCCCCCCCCGAATTCTGGCTACACTACTACTAGAAGCCAGCAGCGCCCCCTCCTGTCTGGCACAAAGTGATGACGGCAGCAGGGGAAAGTCGAAACTGAGACCTGAGAGTAAACGTGTATAATTTCTGCCCTTTGGATAGGAGCTGACAGGTAAGGGAAGCCAGGAGGGCAGGTGTACGCAGACTCACCGTCCCAAGATGCCCCCACCACTGGACGTTAAACTCACATTCATTATGCGCGTAGTTTTCTGTATTCGCATTTCTTCAAGTTCATTCGTTTCTTGTGATCTTTTCCTTGCATTTCTCTGTTTCTCTAGTCGCACCCTTCTCTCCTCGGCAGATTCATGTAAGAGTTTCTTTGCATTTCTTTCTTTCTTTCTGTTCTTCTATGCGTATCCGTTTCTGCTCAAACGTTTCTCGCGATCTTTTCCGTGCAATTCTCTGCTTGTTCTTCTGCGGTCGTGTTTCTCTTTGCCGTAGCGTTTCCTGTGAGCGTCTCTTTCTTGCCCGTTCTCTGTCCTTTTGCAATCGGGTCTCTCTCTGCTGTGTCGTTTCGTGCGATTTCGTCTTCGCTTCGTTGTCGTTCCTCTTTTTCTCACCCTCCGCGCACATTCACTGCTCATAGTGCTCTTGTGGACTTGTAGAGAGAATCTGCAGCTAGGAGGCTGCAGGAGAGAAAGTCTCTTTCCTCCATTCCTCGCCTGTCTCTTCTTCCACTAGAAGCTAAGCAGCTCCTCCTCCTGCCCGGCGCAAACTGATGATAGCAGGAGGGTCAGAGCTTACTCTGGGGTTTCTTGGCAAAGTATCACAGGAAGTAGAGCAATGGAGGGTAAAGCGACTCGCCCAAGGTCACAAGGAGTGCCAGTGGGAATTGAACCCTTGATCTTTTGAATATTAGGTAGCTGCTTTAACCAGTAGGCTACTCCTACAGAGGTGGACAAGAGAAGCTATTTTAAAGAGGCAGATTTTCAATGTACAGCATTAGAGAGAGCTGAGATGGTGCCTTCTCACAAAAGGGGTGCCTTTTCAGTCAGGGAGACCCCCTCACTCAGAACATCGGTCAGGCAGTTGCTTCCAGAACAGGGCTAGTGCTACCATCAGGCCTTCCGTTGCAAACTTTCTTTAACATGGGTTACCCGATGTCCCTGATCTGTTGCTCAAATCTGGAACTAAGGTGTCCCTTCTCCCCCCGCCCCCCCCCCCCCCACACACTTTGGGTGCATCCCTGCAAAACATCTACGAGGGTCATTTTTTAAGTAAGAACCGTTTTGTAATGGAGTAAGAGAAACTTTATGAGCGTAAATTGTATCACAAACTACAATGTGCACATATTTTCACTTTTCAACATAGTCACCATTAACATTTAAACATTTGTCAAGTCGTGGCACCAGCTTTTGGATCCCAGCATCATAGAACTCTGCCGGCTGACCTTTAAACCAGTTAGTAGCAGTGTCTTTCAACATGTCATCATTTTCCAAGCGCTTTCCACCAAGAAATTCCTTAAGCTTTGGAAAGAGATGAAAGTCTGATGTTGCTAAGTCAGGGCTGTATGGTGGATGATCCAGTAATTCCCAATGAAACTTGTTCAGTTGCGTCTTTGTTCTTGCCGCAACGTGAGGCCGAGCATTGTCGTGCAGCAGAACGACGCCGCTAGAGAGCAGTCCCCGCCGGCGATTCTGAATTGCGCACCTAAGCTTTAATAATGTTTCACAGTACCTCTCAGCAGTTATTGTCATTCCTCTTGGCAAAAAGTCTAACAGAAGAATGCCTTTCTGGTCCCAAAAAACCGTGGCCATGATTTTCCGTGTTGAAGGTTCTTGTTTGAATTTTCGTGGTTTCGTCAGGGAGCGTGAATGATGCCACTCACTGGATTGACGTTTATTCTCTGGAGTGTAGTACGCAATCCACGTTTCATCACCAGTCACAATGTGACTCAAGAACTCGTCCTTGTGATAGCGCTCCAGAAAGGACAAAGAATGTGCCATTCGCTTTGTTTTGTGTTCTTCTATCAACATTTTCGGCACCCATCTCGCACACATTTTTTTGTAATGAAGTTTGTCAGTAACAATGTGATAAACTACTGATCTTGAAACTTATGGAAATTTCTGATGAAGCTCGTCAATAGTGAAGCGCCTGTTTTGGCGAATTTCCTCATCAACTTTTTCTGTCAAGTCTTCATTCATGACAGTAGGCCGTCCAGATCGTTCTTCATCATGAACATTTGTCCTTCCTTCATTAAACAGCCTACACCATTTACGCACATTTCCATCATTCATTACACCTTCACCATACACTTCAACAAGCTGCCGGTGAATTTCAGCAGGACGAACTTGTTTTGCATTTAAAAAACGAATAATCGAGCGCACTTCACAATCGGCGGGATTACTGATTGACATGGCGACAAATGAAGCAGTATACCAATACAACCAACACCGGCAGAGACGTGAAACGTAATGGCGGCGTAGTGGGAGACACGCCAAGAGTGGCTGACCATGAACTGCCGTCACTTGACAGATTGCGCGGACACGATGTGCAATCGGTTCTTACTTTAAAAATGACCCTCGTAGTAACCTTAATGGGGCAGCAACAGCTGGGGTAGCAGGGGGGAGGGGGCATTTTCAGGCTACACAGTTTTGGGAGTGGGTCAGATTCATGGAGGTAGTTTTGGAGGTGGGGTTGATGTGGTGGTTGCAGGGAGGTAATTTTGTGAGACAGTGGGGCAGTTGGAGTAATCTTTGGGTGTGGGTTAGATTAGGATGCAGTGGGGCACTTGTGGGGGTAGTTGTTGAGGTTAGGGTATTTTTTGGAGCAGTGGGGCAGTATCAAGGGGGTAGGTTATAGAAAGTTTGTAGGGTGTTGGGGCAGTTGCAAACCGTTGACACCGTTCTGCACAGGCGACTTAAAAACAAACTGAGCACCTTAGGGATGGACCCTAAAGTTACTGATTGGGTTAGAAATTGGTTGAGTAGGAGGTGACAAAGGGTACAGGTAAATGGAGCTCATTCTGAGGAGAATGAGGTTACCAGTGGTGTGCCCCAGGGATTTGTCTTTGGTCCAATTCTTGGCATGTTTGTAAGTCTGAGTGAGAAATTTTGAAGGTAAGAGTGTCTTTGGGGTAAAAGTACATTTCTTGGGCAGAACCATGTATTTGAACCTGTCTCAGGCATGACTTAGATTTCTGCATGAGTCTGATAAGTTGTAAAAGCTTATAAAGGAAGATAGTACTTCAAAAATATTCCTGACGTTGGAAAAGGGAATATATATAGTTATAATTTATAAATTATTCACTCAATATACCACAAATCAAGAACAATAAATATCTAAGCAGCTCACAATGGAGGAGGTGGTAGTGGGCTAGTGGTTGGGGCAAGTGGCCTCTGGCCAAGGGTTCAAATCCCATTGGAGGACAGTAACCCCAGGCAGTCTGTAGCTCTACAGGCACCTCCCATGGCCTTGGGCAAGCTGCTTAACCCTTCATTGCCTCAGGTAGCAAACATAGATTGTGAGCTCTTCAAGAACAAGGGACATATATACCATACCTGAATGTACAGCACTTTGACCTGTGGTAGGCTATGACCTATATAATAGCCTGTACATGTATGAGCCTGCAAGCTAGGCCGGAGTCCCCACCCCCACTGCTAGAAATTGTAGTGCTGAGAAAGACCAAAGTCAGTGAAGGCTGAGGATCTGCCTTAAACCGCTCTAAACTGCTTTTGATAAGTTTGTATTAATCCTTTATTCAATACTTTTATGCTGATGCAATGACCTTGTAGCAGGAATGTATTATGTCTAGAAACTGAGCCTGTGTTAGCATAGCCTGAGAAGGGGGAACAAGGCCCAGTGAGGGTTCCCGATTGGATAGATGCAGGGGGCGTTGGGACCAATAGAAAGTCTGCCTGTATCAAACTGTGAAGCTTGTATATAAGGAAGTTGTTCCTGTTCGCCATTGCTCAGTCCTTTGATGCTTGGGCCTTGTGCACAATAAATTGGTTTGGATCCTTGAACTGACTCCGGGTATTATTTATTGCATGCTATCAGTGCTGCCACATGTCTTGGTTCCCTGACCGGGAAGTGTGAGTAGTGTGATGGTATGCCAGTGAATATTTCTATTTCATCGTATGTCAAAGGGGCATTTGAACAAGCACCGTTCTGCCTCAGATAAGTAGAATGGCGTTGTGTTCTGGTTTTAAATGAATTTTCAGTTGATAAGAACATTTAGAAACACTTAGAAAGCATAAAGAAACTTTGTTTAAGAAAATAGTCCCGGTCATTGATGTAAACGAACACCACATTGGGTGAATTACCATACCCATTAGTAAGGTGTAAAAGACAAGTATCGTTTATCTGAGACCGGTGGTGAAGAGTTAGAAGCATTTAGGTTGAAAAGAAAAAAAGAGGAAAAAAAAGTACTAGAGTGGATTTTTTCACAATTGGTAGTGAATATACCACGACTTCTCGCCTCTAAAGGTTTTGTCCGGCCTGGAGCCGCCCCTGACTGATTGCAGGAGAGCCTTCGGCGCCACCCATCCTCTTGTATTGGGGAGGGCTCCTTTTGCCTCCGCAGGTGGCCGGTTCCGGCTGGCCTACACCTCGAACCCGAGGGGGGTCCAGGATCCAACCCATGATCCGGTGAGTAGTACTTTTCTGCTAATCAGTCAGTCTGTCAGTCAGTCGGGTTTCTGGAATAAGCGCTTGAGAGTCTGATAACCTCTCTTGGGGCAGTCCTAGTAAGTCTCAGAAGTCTTAAAGGTATAAGCAGAGACTGAACCAACCCCCCAGTCAGTCAGGATTTTTGGGAATGTGGGGATTTTATTCTGTCTTGAATGTCTGCGTGTGTGAATGAGGTCTTCAATACAGACCAAGCGAGGTGCTGGTTCCTGACTAGTGCATTGCCAGGTCGCGAGAAAGGAGAAAGTGTTTGGTGTTTGTCCTTCGTGTTTACTGATTAGGGAATAGTATTAAAGAAACAACTCAGGGGTCACTTCTACAAAGACAGCTGTCTCACTGAGCGTGTGTCTCTCTCTTGCAAGAGTGAGAGGGGGCGTGTCTTTCACACAGCCCGGAGAAAGACAGGAAGAAAGGAATGCCTGGGGAAGGAATGCATCCTTTACTTAACGCTTTGGAGGTTTCAATTATTCTACGCTCTGCAGCTGGGTTAATTTGTGCTTATTTCAGGAAAATTGTACCTGTTTTATTCAATATGTTCTAATAGTGATGTTCCTTCTGCTATGGTCATGTATTATATAACATTTGATAGGAATGATAGAGAAATTAATGAAACTGCTTTTGTTTTCCCTTTGACCTACGAAGTTAAGAGCCCTGACAGGACAATGACGTGTTAGTGTTAGTGTTTACAGTGTCTAGTAATTTACGGCTGCTTCGACAGCCAGGAGAGAGACCTACTGTTTATCTTGTTAAGATAATGCCTGTCTTTCCCGAACTGTAAGATGTGTTGGTGTCCAAAGAAAGAATGTACTGTGTTTTGTAAGGTCTTTTAAAATCTCAGTTTCAGAAGTACAGTCTTAGTTTAAAGCTTTGAAATAGGTTTAGACAGTTGTTAATTAGAATGAGCACACGCATCCATTATGCTTAGTCCACAGGGGAATGCAGCCCGCCCCCTCTGTCTGTTGACAAGTACGTCATCATGTGGGGGAAGGGGTGGGAGTCTGCGCAGATTCTGTTGAAATGTATGTATAGCAAGGGCTTGCTGGAGTCTACTGACTTAAGATGTCTCCGTCCCGATTAGAAATGCTCTGTGAAAGGCTAATGTTATTGTAGTTTCCCGGGTTCATCTGATAGTAGGAAAAATGTTCCCCGATCAATTCCTGGTTAATTGTTTATGAAGTGGTGTATTTATCCTCCTGGATACAGCGCTGCCATGAGGAACAGTGTAGGGGATTAGTAGCAACCACAAGGGAGGGGGGCCCGTTTATTCTGCCCCAGAATCTCCAGACATTCCACTCTGTCTGTCCCAGTATCTTTATAGGCCAGTCCCCGCAGTCCACTGATGACACTGCAAATAGGGATTCATTTGCCAGTTCAGGGTCACTCACAGCCAGCGCCCGAGAACATGAAGTGGAACCCAGACAGTCCCGATTGCTGTATACCTTCAGAAGTACAACTACCAGTAAAAGGGATGGTCACGTTAATACCGAAAGCCGACCAGCCTTGTTTATGTGTCTTTTTCCGCCACTGATTTACTGAACTGAAAAATGCATTATGCCTCCTACACTGAGAAACCTTAGAATTTGATTAAACTAATGAACAGTATTATGCAGACCCATCAGCCTTGATGGCCCCAAGTGGGATCCAAATAGTGCAGGCAGCCCTCACTATATACCCCATGCGATCCAGCAGCCCAGGAGCATTTGCGTTTTTGTCAGTCAGTCCCAGAGAGCTATAAAACAGAAATTGCAGAAACTGGATGGATTTGCGGGCATGAATACAGCACAGTTAATGGAAGTTGTTCAGAATGTATGTGAATCGTAAGAATGGATGTGACAGATCTTCTTGCAGCCGCTTTGGTTGAACGATGTGGAGGAGGTTTTCCTAATTGAAAGAGCAGAGGAAAGTGGAAGGGGTCGTGAAAATGATTAGTCCCCTCTGGGTGCGAATCAGTGCGCCCATTGCAGAAAAGAAGAACATTAGAGAAGTGAATGCCCGCATTTTGACTGACTCCACCCCCAGGAGGGGAGGGGGAGTATTTGGAGAACAGGAGGTGGAACAGGAGGAGCACAGTGTTCCAGCACGAGAGGGAAGAAGCTATTGAGGGAGTGGCAGTTGCAACAGGCTATGACATGGATGAAGACTAGGCCAGACCGGACTCCAAGTTCACCCCAGGAGCTTATGATCAGTCTGAAAATAGGGGACCAATATATGGACTTTATGGGGGATATAGGAGCAAAATACTAAAGCCAGTAGCCCCTTTGTCTTCTCGATGCATCATCATTGTCAGAGCCACTGGGAACAGGGCCACCAAGCCATTCCTGCAGAACCGCATGTGTGAACTAGGGGGACAGAGAATAGCGCGCCAGTTCCTGTATATTGTCACATGCCCCCTCTGTACACCTGTAGGTTAAGCAGGGTACTGCACTGGGGCCTTAATATAACTGGCCTTCTGGTAGTTGTAGTTGTGCTGCCAGTTAAGAATCAGTCGTGGAATCGGTGGTAAGGTTATAAGGGCTTTATTTCCCTTTCCCAAAAGGACTTCTTATCATGTACAAAAATAAAGAAACATAACCCTTCCTGGGCATATAACAAAAGGAAAAACTGTAACCAAAAATAGCTTCCTTTCAGCTTCTTAACCAGAAACAAATGTATTCAAAACACAGACTTGCAGAGATAGGAATAAGCCTTCCTTTCACACTGTCAGGCTTCTTACTTCTCTTTACCTTAGTGAGAATATGTTATCAGCCACAGAAATACTACAGTCCATCTGCTCAACATTATTCTCCACTTCAGACGGTTCACATTGCATGAATTCTTCAGCAGGGATTAACACATCTTTACCTTCCTCATGTGGGAGCTTCTCAAACAGTCTGTCTTGGCTGTGACGTACTTTCCTTTCTCTGAGAGTAAACTGATTGCTATTACCACATTCACTGGGGTTCTGCTGGTAAGGGCCTCTCCCCTGCTGGTGCCTGGTAGGTAAGCTAAAATATTTTCTTGCACTCCTATTAGAAGGAATTGATTCACCTCTAGCCTCTGCTTGGCTTAGGACCCTGTGGATAGCTGGAGCTTTGAACGGCAGCCTTTCTGAGATTCTGTTCCTTACGTTTCTCTCAGAATGATTAACTTCTGCAGGTAAAAAGCCTTTAACTTTCTCTTGCTTATAATAGGGGTAGTGAAGCTTCTCTGCTTCCCTTAAGCTGGCTTCATATGGCTTTTGTACTTCAATGAACTGTTTCCTATAGCCAAGCCCTGTGCTTCCCCTCTTAGGATAAGAGTAAAACTTTCCGGCTTGTACCTTTCTCCTCCTGGCTCCGTTCCAACCTGGGCTGTTGTACTCAATCTCACTCTCTGAGTCAAGCTGTCTTTGCCTCTCACTCAAGCACTCATTGGACTCACTCAGACCTCCGTTCAGGCTTCCAAAGTGGTAGTCAGACACGCTTTCTTCACAGCTATCTCTCCAGCTTCTCTCGTTCTCTCTGTTCACCCAGTTCCTTCTGTTTCTGCTTTTGTTCTGAGTCTTAGGCTGCCTCTGAGACTTAGACTCAATCTCCCTCCTCCTAACTGCTTGTGAGCTGTGCTTATCTAGGTATCTCCGAGCAGCACCTCCCCCCAGCTGATTTGTATCAGGTGAGAATCTCCTAGCTTCTCTGCTGGCTGGGTGTGTCTCCCTAGCTCGTGACCTCATTTGCTTTCGTTGCTCATGGCAACTTTCTAACATGTGCTCTCCCCAAATGTCAGTGTCTTCCTGATCTGCTATTTCATCTATCTCCATAGGGTCCGCTAGTGAGTCTGCTCTGTGACAATATGCCTGAATGCCCTATTCCACTTTTGGGCCGAGATATGCTTGCTAAGCTCCAGGCACAGATACCCTTTGCTGAAGGGGGAGAAATACAAATGACTGTGAACCCAAAGCCTGCTGGATTGATGGTGCTGACTGTTCCCCGAGAAGAAGAGTAGCGGTTCTATAGTACGTCTCCAGCCAAGACAATTAGCTCCTGAATACCCGCCAACCTCTCAGCTCCACCTGATGTATGGGCAGAAGATAATCCACCTGGCCTAGCGTAGAACATAGCCCCTGGACCTGAAAAATGCCGCCTTCTGCATACGCCTAACCCCCCCAAACTTTTGTTTGCTGTTGAATGGCAAGACCCCACAACAGGAAGGCGGGGGCCAACTCACCTGGACTTGATTACCCCAAGAATTCAAGGAATCACCCACTTTTTCAGTGCTGCTTTAAATCAGGATCTTTCAAGCTACGATGTGAACCCAGGAGAAAGGGTTCTTCTTCAGTATGTGGACGATCTGCTCAAATACAGAAAGTGAAAAGCTACAAGCCACCAGTGAACTCTTGCACCTTCTAAATGAGGCTGGATACAAAGTCTCAAGGCGCGATTATGTCAAACAAGTTAAATTCTGGGATTCCAGTTGTCCAGCGGAATTCAACGCCTGGGACCAGAACACAAAGAAGCTGTATGCAGTATTCCTACTCCAGCCACCAGGAGGCAAGTGTGAGCCTTCTTGGGTGCCGCAGGGTACTGTCGTATATGGATCCCCAATGGCCTGCCAGATATCCAGGAACCTTTGCGCCTCTATGTCCATGAGTCACAAGGAAATGCTTTGGGAGTGTTGACTCCATCTCTTAGATCTTGGCAGCGACCAGTTGGATACAGTTGCAGAAGGCAGGCCCCCTTGTTGGAGAGCCATTGCAGCCACAGCCCTCCTAGTGAGCAAAGCTGACAAGCTCACTTTGGGACAGAATCTTTAAGTCATCGTACCACACTCTGTCTTGACCCTAATGGAACACAAAGGGAACTTCTGGCTCACTAATCACAAATGTTGACGTATCAGAGTATGCTCTGTGAGAATCCATTGCAATTGATGGTCAGTCAATCCTGCTACATTACCAGTTGGTCTTGACCCCCCTGATCATGACTGTCTAGGAATTACGGACACTATATTCTCAAGCCGCCCGGATTTGACTGATGTTCCTTTGGAGAACCCTGAACAGACTTTCTTTGTGGATGGAAGCAGTCTCATCATCAGTGGACATTGTTGTGCCAGATATGAAGTGGTGACCCTTGATCTGGTAGTTGAGTCCACAGCTCTGGCCCCAGGAACTTCAGCACAGAAAGCTGAATTGACAGCTCTCACTAGAGCACTGACAATAGCAAAAGGGGCTCTGTCTAAATGTGTACCCAGATTCCATGTATGCCCTTACAACCTTGCATGCACATGGGGCCCTGTACAAAGAATGCGGGTTGATAACCTCAGGAAACAAGTCCATTAAGTATGATCCCGAGATATTAAGATTATCAGATGCATACTGCCTGCAGACCTCAGAACTTAGGAAAAGTAGATGAATAGAATCCTGGAATCTCAGTTATTTAAACTTTGCCAAGCAGTTCACCTGAAGTAGCTCCAGTTCTGAGTTCTTCCTATAGCCCTTCTCAGGATATGTTTAGCCCCTACTAAGTCTTTAGAAGTTTCCCCTTTTGAGATTCTGTATAGGCGACCCCCACCTATGGTACAAGGAATAAAAGGAGATATGAAACAGATTGGATCTGAAATTACTAGACAAGAACTATTGGTTTTAGGTTCTGTTTTGCAGAGTCATCAGCTGCCCATCAACCTCTGCATCCTCTCAAGCCTGAAGTCTCGGTGTGGATCAAAGAGTGGAGAAGGACACCGTTGATACCGCATTGGAAGGGACCTTATGTTGTCATCTTGATAACCCCAACAGCAGTTAAAGTTGCAGAGCTTGAACCTTGGATCCATCACAGTCGAGTAAAGCCAGCAGCCGCTCCTGAACTTGGTCATTGAACTTCCGTAAATGACCCTGAAACTCCATTGCGGCTCACTTTGCGATGACAACCACTACTGTAAGAGACTAATAATCTACACCCCTACTCCTGTCACACATCGTGGGAGCCAGGGTGCAGTGGAAGCTGTGGGAGAAAGACTTTGGGTAGCCTTGGGGTCCCTTGGAATGACTTTTGCCGTACTCTCCCCCCTGTGCAGCCTGCATCACTACTACTCAGACTGGAATACAGATTACTCGTCTAAGTTTTATGATGCCACCACTAGAAAGACGTCCTGGTGGACAGGTGTAAATGCTCCTGAACATTGTTTAGCACTAGATTATTTGTTAGCAGCTGAAGGTGGAGTGTATGGAAAATTGAATTTAACTAACCGTTGTTTGCAGATTGATAATGAAGGCCAAGTTGTCGAAGACATAGCTGAACAGATGCGGAAGCAAGCCTATGTGCCAGTCCAGAAATGGCGTGGACTGGAGCTTGATAGATGGTTTGGTTCCATGTTTTCAGGACTGGGTGGCCTGAAAACTCTTGTGTTTAGTTGTAATATTAATATTGGCTGTGTGCTTGTTTCTCCCATGTCTTCTACCCCTTTGCTTGCGCACTATAACCCCAGTTATTGATAGCACTGTGAAGCGGCAGACAGCACCTAAAGTGTTGGCTATATAGCAGTATCACCCTATACCCCAAGGTAATGCTTTTCGGCGAGTGTGATATGTGATTTAATTCCCACCCTTTCTAATTTGCGGGTGAGAATAATCAAAGGGGGGAATGTGGTAGGCTATGGCCTATATAATAGCCTGTACATGTATGAGCCTGCAAGCTAGGCCTGAGTCAGTAGTAGTGCTGAGAAAGACCAAAGTCAGTGAAGGCTGTGGATCTGCCTTAAACCACTCTAAACTGCTTTTGATAAGTTTGTATTAATCCTTTATTCAATACTTTTATGCTGATGCAGTGACCTTGTAGCAGGAATGTATTATGTCTAGAAACTGAGCCTGTGTAAGCATAGCCTGAGAAGGGGGAACAGGGTCCAGTGAGGGTCCCCGATTGGATAGGTGCAGGGGGCGTTGGGACCAATAGAAAGTCTACCTGTATCAAACTGTGAAGCGTGTATATAAGGAAGTTGTTCCTGTTCGCCATTGCTCAGTCCTTTGATGCTTGGGCCTTGTGCACAATAAATTGGTTTGGATCCTTGAACTGACTCCGGGTATTATTTATTGCATGCTATCAGTGCTGCCACAGACCCAGTGAAAAACAACATATACACACTGCTAAATAAAGGAGGGTAAACAATGCACAGATGTCCTCAGTTTTGAACTCAGGACCCTGACTGCATGAACTAAAACCACCCTCTGTCCCTGATTTTTTTACACAGGACTTTTCTTTTCCCAACCCCCCCCCCTCCCCAATGGAATGCAAGTGGCCTATCAAGTCTTGATCATCCCCCTTCCTCCCTCCATATCGGCAGCAGAAACGGCACTCAATAGCACATCAGCGTCCTGTGCCATGCTCATGGCTTGTCTTTCCTGGGGGTGAGTACAGCTTTATTTTGAATTCTACTGCCTGCATCCTTGCAACCGCTGCTGTGGGGGATGGCCCAACCTTGCCCCTTTTTCATGGTTCTGTCATCAGGTCTGGCGGGCATCTCGGTCCTTGTCTGTGAACTGGTCTTCACGGCCGCACGCATGTTAGGCCTGTGCTGTTGCACACACGTGCTAGCTACGTGTTTGTTCTGCATGCTGAAACTGCACACCTTAGCTGCACGTGTGAGTGTGCCGCGCAAGTGGGCTGCACGGCTGGAGCATGCGCAGGCTATGAGAGTGAGCTGCACACTTTGAATGGACGCTTGCTTTCACGCCACTTCCTTATCAGCCGCTGTGAGTGTTCTCTCTGGATATGGGCAGCAATGCCTCAGTCGGAGCATGCCTCCACACATGGATAGTCCTGGTTTAGCTGCTTGCGCACACTTTGGACATACACATGTCAACTTGAATGACGCTGTCAAGCATCAAGAGGACCCAAAGGATTCCCATTGTGGGGTGCTGTGCAAGAAATAATGAGGACCAGATGGCTCATCTACCAGTTGCTTATTTTGCAGTCCAGAGGTCCGCTGGCTTTAGA
This sequence comes from Ichthyophis bannanicus, assembly GCA_033557465.1. Taxonomy (NCBI): domain Eukaryota; kingdom Metazoa; phylum Chordata; class Amphibia; order Gymnophiona; family Ichthyophiidae; genus Ichthyophis; species Ichthyophis bannanicus. Next base: position 160,320,365 of record CM066031.1, on the reverse strand, counting down.
CCAGTCTCCAAAAAAACCCCCCCAAGCCGTTTGAATTTTCAAAGGGGCTGTTAAGGGTGGCACCCTTTGACCCTGCTGGCAAAGGAAATCCTCTGCAGCTGTCATCTGGACAGATGGTTACAAGGAAAAGTGCTAAAAAGCAGACTGCCCTGACCTTGGATGCCTTCAGGTTCAGACGTGTTCTCTGGAAGAATTACTTGGGGATAAGAACATAAGAAATGCCTTACTGGGTCAGACCAAGGTCCTCAAGTCCTGTTTCCAACAGTGGCCAATCCAGGTCACAAGTACCTAGTAGGTTCCCAAATGGCAACAGGTTCCACAAGGTTGTCCTGGGGCAAGCAGTGGATTTCCCAAGTTCTCTTTAATAATGATTTATGGACCTTTCCTCCAGGAACTTGTCTAAAACTTTTGTAAAGTTAGCTGCACTAACAGCTTTTACTATATCCTCCGGTAACGAATTCGAGTTTATGTGTTGAGTGAAAAAGTATTTCCTCTTATTAGTCTTAAATGGGTTACATTGTAGCTTCATTGCATGCCCCTAAGCTTTCTACTTTTTGATGGAGTAAACAACCAATCCATGTTTACCCATTCTACTCCATTCATTAATTTAATTTATTGTATTTATTTATTTTATTTAGTTGTGCTTTTATATCACTCTTCTCCAGGTCAGTTATAGACCTCATATCTTCCCTCAGCCGTCTCTTTTCCAAGTGAAGAGCCCTAACCTTTTGAACCTTGCCTGAAAGGAGTACCTTTCATCCCCTTTACCATTTTGGTAGTTCTTCTTTGTACTTTTTCTAATTCTGCTATATCTTTTTTTTAAGATACGGCAACCAGAATTGCTTACAATATTCAAGGTGCGGTCAAAATCCACCCCTCCCCCCCAACTGAAAAGAAGCCGCAGGGACACCCTATTTGGCTAAGGGTCCATAGACTTGCTAAGGCCTTATTTTTCTGCAAGTTCCTTGAGGGTTCAGGTTGCAGCTTTGACACGTTTTTGGGAGCCGGAGGCCAGTTGCTCCATGGCTTTGCACCCAGATATTCACTTCTTCATGGGGGGGGGGGCGACTTTTGCATCCTCCTCTGCGGTCAGTTATACCTGTTGAGATTTGGGCCTAGTTCTTTGGGTCTTAATATCTACACCTTCTAGCCTTTGAAGTGGCGTCATTCAAGGCCATCTTTTTGATTGTGTTCTGTTTGGCGTGTTGCATTTCGGAGTGGCAGAGACCTATAGCTGCTCTTCTTGGAGGAGGCCATATCTATTTGGCCAGTCCCTTCTTTTTTGCTGCAGGGGCTGTCCACCTTTCATGCCGATCAGGTGGTCTGCCTCCTGTGCTTTTTTTCTGCAGAGCAGTGTAAAGGGAAGGACAAGGACTTTTGTGGGGCTGATGTCCATGGAGTCCTCTTCTGGTGCCTGTAGGTTGGATTATTTGTGGTTTTTTTGCAGGGCCGCACAATCGGCCTCTAAGGCTACCGTGGGTTGTTGAATAAAGAAACAGTGCCTTTTTGGCATATCTTTTGCAGGATAGAACTGGTCCAGGGGAATTGCAAGCGCATTCCACCTAGACAGAGCCTTTGTCCTGAGCAGAACACAGTTCTGTTGCCCCTATGGACATTGGTAGGGCTGTGACTTGGTCGCCTCTCTCTACCTTTCCCAAATATTGCTGCTTGGATGTCTCTGCTAGGGTGCCTTCAGTGCAGAGTTTTGAAGGCAGCCGTGTCTTCCCCCCCAGTGAGGTAATAACTTTGGCACTTTCCACTTGTCTAGACTGGTCTAGCAAGATTATCTGGTAAGTAAAATCTTACCTTCCAGATCATCTCCTTTCCTGGTGTTTTACTATACCAGTCCAGGACCCTGCCCCTTTGTGATCTGTTTTTCTTGGTGATTTGCCTTGCGGGCCTTGCCTTCCTGATAGATATTCTGTATTATGGCTGCCCTGTACATAGCTCTCGATGTGCCTTTTCTTTTATGTTATCCTCATTGAGGTCAGGTTCTTGACTATATGCTTGGCCACGAATACTGAAGGGCACCCCTAGCTGCATTAGCATTATTAGCAGTGATGATGTCGCTGGAAGTTTCTAGTTTTCTCTTTCTCCACATTTGCTGGTAGGGAAACACCACCCACTTGTCTGAACTGCAGAGCTGCCAAGTTACTCAGTTCCACAATTGAGATTTTTAGCCAGTACTGGTTTTAAACTTGCATTGCAATGCAGTGTGGGATTTGTAGACCTTGATTTTGCTCATTGGAAACTGGGTTGCAGGTCCCATAATGCATTAGGATGAGATTTTTAGCAATCCAGGACTGGCTTAAAATCTCACTCCTGGAACTGGGTAACTTGGCAACTCTGTGTCTGGTCTAGCAGGACTCAAGGAAAGCAGATTATCTGCTAAGTAAAATCTCATCTTTCAGGGCCACGCAAGGTTATTAGGCACCCTACATGAACCTTCAGCAGGCTCTTAGACCCCCCCCCCTGAATTTAATAATTAAACTTGAACAAACATGATCACGCCTTACAGCACTCCCCCTCCCAGAACAAAACATGTAAGAATGCATTGCCCTTAAAAAATTAAACTTAGTCCATGTGAATTGTCTGTTTGAAAATGTCCACCTCCCTGCAGATACAAGCATGAGCTGATGGTTCTTTGAGTTAGTTTGGTGTCATGATCAATTGTTTTAACTCTGAAACATCTCACTCTTTGGCCTTAAGTCTCATTTGTTGCGGTGATAAATATCACTCATAGGAATGAGTCAACCTTGGTGTCTCTGTGACTGGTCTAAAACCCCTCTCTTAGATCTAGGTAACTTGGATCTTCTGACGTAGGGCCTTTTAAGTTAAAATAGTGGAAGCTTCCGCGTTTCAATCCTGCCCTCATCTGACCATCACCTCTTAACATTTACTCTTCAGCTCCTGCCATCCCAACCCCGTCCTGTCTCCCTCAACCTATTTAGAAATCTCCATAATATTGACCCCCCGACTCTCTCCACCATTTCTCCATCTCTTTCCTCCATTTTAAACTCTTAGTCCATTGATGAAGCATTATCCTCTTACAATGCACTATCCTCAGCCCTTGACACTCTTGCCCCTCCCACCTCATGTCCTGTAAAACGATCTACTCCCCAACCCTGGCTTTCACCCACAATCCATTACTTACGCATCTGTGCCCGTTCTACCGAACAAGCCTGGTCCATATTCCGCTCCCCAGAAGACCTTCTACACTTCAAATTCATGCTTGGCTCCTTCCAGTCAGCCTTAGCACTTGCCAAACAAGATTACTACATCCATCTGACTAATTTCCTTGCCTCTGATCCTCACCGCCTCTTTAACACCCTCAATTCTCTTCTCAATGTCCCCCCGCCCCCAATCCCACCCTCCCTCTCTGCCCAAACCCTAGCTGATTACTTCCATGACAAAATCCTCAAAATTACCCTCCAATTCCCTACCCTCTCATCTACCTCCCCTCCCCCCAATTCTCCTCCCCATCCATACTCCCACCCATTTCTCCTCCCGCACCCATACTCCCCCTGCCATCCTCTCCTCCTTCACCCCGATCTCTGAAGAAGAAACCATACTTCTTTCCTCCTCCAAAACCACCACCTGTTCATCAGACCCTATCCCCACCCATCTCCTACGTTCCATCCCCCTCACCATTGTCCCTTCCATTACTCATATCCTCAACCTTTCACTCTCCACTGCAACTGTCCCCGTTGACTTCAAACATGCTGTTGTCACACCCCTCAAGAAACCCTTACTTGATCCCACATGCCCTTCTAACTATCGACCCATCTCCCTCCTTCCCTTCATATCCAAACTATTAGAACGAGCAGTTCACCATCGCTGCCTCGACTTCCTCACCTCCCAGGCCCTCCTGGACCCACTACAATCAGGCTTCCGCCCCCTACACTCCACTGAAATGGCACTCACAAAAGTCACCAAATCTAAAGCTAAATCTAAGGGCCTCTATTCTATCCTCATCCTTTCTGCTGCCTTTGACACCGTTGACCACAACCTTCTCCTCACCACCCTCTCCTCGCTGGGCTTCAGGGACTCCGTACTATCCTGGTTCTCCTTCCTCTCCCATCGCTCATTCAGTTTATGCTCCGGCGGCCTCTCCTCCTCCCCTACCCCGCTTCAGGTAGGTGTTCCCCAGGGATCTGTCTTGTGCCCCCTCCTTTTCTCCCTCTATACCCAAGGCCTTGGCGTGCTTATCTCTTCCCATGGCTTTCAGTACCATCTCTATGCCGATGACTCCCAAATCTACCTCTCTACACCTAACGATCCTGTGAGCAGTGAGTGAGAATCAGCTGTGCCTACTTAGTTGGGAACTGTGTGTGAGAGAAAACTGCAGCCAATCTGAGCACTTTTCAAATCATTTAGAATCCCTTCAGCAAAGGCTCCAACGATCCTGTGAGCAGTGAGTGAGAATCAGCTGTGCCTACTTAGTTGGGAACTGTGTGTGAGAGAAAACTGCAGCCAATCTGAGCACTTTTCAAATCATTTAGAATCCCTTCAGCAAAGGCTCCAACGATCCTGTGAGCAGTGAGTGAGAATCAGCTGTGCCTACTTAGTTGGGAACTGTGTGTGAGAGAAAACTGCAGCCAATCTGAGCACTTTTCAAATCAATCTGCCCCTTTCTCTCTAAACACACTACCAAAATGCTTATCCACTCCTTAATCTCCTCTCGCCTTGATTACTGCAACCTACTCCTCGCTGGTCTCCCCGTGAACCACCTCCTTCCCCTTCAATCTATACAAAATCACGCTGCTCAACTAATTTTCTGCCAGCCTCGCCATGCCCATGTTACTCCTCTTTTCAAGTCACTTCACTGGCTCCCTGTCCAATTCCGCATCCAATTCAAACTTCTCCTGCTGACCTATAAATGCATTCACTCTATGAGGGAGGCGTAGCCTAGTGGTTGGGGCAAGGTACCACAGGCCAGAAGGTAGGTGGTTCAAATCCCACTAGAGGACAGCAACCTTGGGCCGGAAGGACTGGGGTTTCTAGTCCCACAGGTGCTCCTTGTGGTCTTGGGCAAGTCACTTAACCCTCCATTGCCCATGTTCCCTGTAAGTATTAGTGTATGTGTGTCATATCCCCTCGTGTTAAATGTATCCCCCAACCGCCTTGACCCGGTGAAAAGCGGGATATAAATGCAGCTAAATAAATAAATGGCCCCTCAATACCTCACATCTCTTATCTCCCCCTACGTCCCCTCTCGTAATTTGCGCTTCGCTAACAAATCGCTTATTTCAATGCCTTTGCGAACTCCCAACTACGCTCCTTTCACCTTGCTGCGCCACATGCCTGGAACAGCCTACCTGCGTCTGTGCGCCAGGCGCCCTCCCTGGCCCTCTTCAAATCCAGATTGAAGTCCCACCTCTTCACCATTGCATTCAAATCCTGACTTTCATCCTCTTCCTACCCTAACCCCCGTCAATGTTTCTTGACCTAACTATAGATCAAGCTGTACCAGACGGTACCACACCGTATCTTCCCCAGAACTGACCAATGCTCTAAATAGATTGTAAGCTCCGATGAGCAGGACTCTGATGGGCAGGGACTGTCTCTTGTTTGTTAGCCACCTCTGGTAGGTTAGCTGTGCAGTGCTGCGTGTGTGGCGCTTTACAAACGCTAATTAGTAGTAGTAGTAATTAGTAAGGAGCGACGTCTAATAAGAGACTAAGGATGAAGGAATAAACTGTTTATAAATCTGTAGCAATCCCTCTACAGCTTTTACACATTATGAAAAAGAAAACAACCAGGTTCAGATCATGAGAATCCCTGCAGCCTCCTACCAATGCAGACAGGTCTCTATTTCTGATTCAGATTCAAGAAAATGTACTGACAGCACAATTTCTACATAGGTGACCAAAGAAAGATAGCGTCCAGCCCCCTTCTGACATCATCAGTCTGCGCCAGGCAGGAGGAGCTGTTCCGTTTCATTTGTACATGGGTTGTCAAACAGTGTCCCCGTCCCCCTCTTGACATCATCAGTCTGCGACTGGCAGGAGGAGCTGTTCTGTTTCATTTGTACATGGGTTGGCAAAGAAACATACAGTGTGTCCCCGCCCCCTTCTGACATCATCAGTCTGCACCAGGCAGGAGGAGGTGGAGGACTGTTCTAGGGAAAGAGAGAGACTTTCTTCTGCAGCCTTGGAGTTTAAGATTTCCTTTCTGTCTTCTCCCAACATTCATCCAGCGAAAGAGCCCTCACCCAAAGCAGCAAGTAAAATGCCTGCAGGTGCTTCTGCTCAGGTAGGAGATTGCCCTCAGCTTTCTGCCTTCTATACACATCACTGCGAGCTTTCTAACCTGGAGGATGTTAGCCTTGACTTTAATAGACCCGAGGCTGAGAAAAGGCACTTTGTAACCTTCCTGGTCATAATGATTCAGAAAAGTAAAATTCCCCCTCTATATTGTTTCTGATTTAGGAAACATTATTGGAATAATAATTTGTACATATGTTTCCTAAGTAACAAGGTACAGAAAATTAAATTCCCAGGTTCTGTTGCTGCTCCATATTGTCCCTTGGTCAGGTTACATTTCTTGCCTTGTAGGGAGCTTAGCTGCTGCTTCTGTCTCCATTATATAGAGTTTTTCTTGATTATTCTTTTATGGGGAATCTTTGATTTTCTGTTACTTTTCGAAAATGTGCATTTCCAATATCTTTGTCAAAGGTTCGGATCATCGGGATCTAGGGAATATCACCTTAAACTGGATCCCTGGAGGATCCAGTTTTTACCTATTTCCACTGGGATGCTGTACAATCAGCCCTGGCATTAATAGGGCCCAGAGCAGACCTGGGACTGAGTAAAAGCACTTTGGGATGCTCCTGCGTATAAGGAGAGAGATCAGGTATCTCAAAAATGACTGAATTTCAATATTTTTTTTGCAGAGAAAGTTATTAACAAGAGCTCAGATCTTTTGGCTGTGCGGATTTTACATGAGAGGATAAATGCCTTTTCTCACATATTTACACCCATTATGTGACCCTGAAATCCCTTAGCATGGCTCTATGGAAGGTTAAACTGTCTTTGCTTATATATGTTAATTTAATATAAGTTATAGTATAATAGAAGTAGATTGCCGGGCCTTTCTTCCGCGCAGTTTAAGTTTGGTGTTGTTGCCGTTGTCACAAAAATGTGATCCTCCGCCGTCAACACTGTCCCATTCTGCTGCTGCCCAGATGGGTGGTTTGTCTTGGTCTGGCACCTCAGCTGAGACCTGTCCATCTTGGGAGACCCTGCCAGTAGTTAAACTACCGATAGTGTAGCTCTCAGCATCACTGATGCACGCAAGCCCTCATAGCACGACAAGCTGCAAACCAAGTGAGAGCAAGGCAAGATACAACTTGATCTGTTGGGTGTCAGCGAACTGAAATGGACTGGCATGGGGCACTTTGCATCAGATGATCACATGGTCTACTATGCTGGAAATGAAAGACAAAGAAGAAATGGTGTTGCATTTATAATAAAGAAGAAACTTGCAAGAACTGTAATGAAATACAATGCAGTCAGCGAACGCTTAATCTCTATTCGTCTACGAGGATTGCCTATCAACACAACTATAATTCAAGTATATGCCCCAACAACAGCTGCAGAAGAGAATGAAATTGAAGAGTTCTATGAACAAGTACAAGCTGAAATTGACAGAACATGCAAACAGGATATCCTGATAGTCATGGGTGACTGGAATGCAAAAGTTGGCAACAAAGAAGAAGGCAAAGTAGTTGGAAAATATGGACTTGGCAACAGAAATGAAGCTGGAGAAAGACTGATAGAATTCTGCAAGACCAACGATCTATTCATCTCAAACACCTTCTTCCAGCAACACAAGCGGCGACTGTACACATGGACTTCACCGAATGGATTATATAAAAATCAAATTGACTACATATGTGGAAGTCAACGATGGAAAAGCTCTGTAACATCAACAAAGACAAAACCTGGAGCTGACTGTGGTACAGATCATCAACTACTAGTATGCAAACTCAAGCTAAAGTTGAAAAAGAGTAAACCACTCATGAATGCAGCAAAATATGACCTTGAGAATATACCACTGGAATTTAAAGACTGCCTGCAAAATCGATTTGCTGCTTTAGATACAAATGACAGAGCTCCGGAAGAGTTATGGAATGACATCAAGAAGGTTGTTTTGGAAGAAAGCGAGAAGTCTCTACAAAAGGTGAAAAAGCAAAAACGGCCAAAATGGATGACGGAAGAAACTCTGAAAATTGCCCAGAAACGCAGAGAAGCTAAAGCCAGAGGAGAAAGAAAGACAATCACAGAACTCAGAGATTTCCAACGTGCAGCAAGCCAGGACAAGGAAAAGTACTACAATGACGCATGCAAGGAAATAGAAGCAGAAACTATTAGAGGAAGAAGATCGGCTTTCCTAAAGCTACGAGAGTTAAAGAAAAAGTTCCAGTCTCAAATTGGAATGTTACAAGATGCTCAAGGTTCTATGTTGAATGATGCTGAGAAGATCAAGAAAAGGTGGAAGGAATATACAGAGTTTTTATATGATAAAGATGAAGTGGACCAATAGTCGTTTCAACCTGTACCTTATGATCGGGAACCATTGGTGATGTAAGAAGAAGTTGAAGCAGCATTGAAAGCCTTATCAAAGAACAAAGCACCAGGCATTGATAGCATTCCCATAGAAGTATTACAGCAATCTGATGCAGCTGTTACCATACTTACAAGGCTCTGCCAAAAAATATGGAAGACAACATCATGGCCAACTGACTGGAAAAGATCTGTGTTTATACCAATACTAAAAAAAGATGATCCAACTGACTGTGGAAATTATCACACAATCGCTCTGATCCCACATGCCAGCAAGATTCTACTGAAGATTATTCAAAAGAGACTACAACCATACCTGGAACAAGAACTACCTGAAGTGCAAGCAGGGTTCGGGAAAGGGCGAGGAACGAGAGACATCATTGCGGATGCGAGATGGATCCTTGAAAAGACTAAAGAATACCAAAAGGATATCTATTTGTGCTTTATCGACTATAGCAAGGCTTTTGACTGTGTAAGCCATGAGAAACTCTGGGCCACATTAAGAAACATGGGTATACCAGTACACCTGATCGTTCTCTTGCGCAATCTGTACATTGATCAAGAAGCAACAGTTCGAACGGAACAAGGAGAAACAGAATAGTTTAAAATAAGCAAAGGTGTAAGACAAGGCTGCATACTTTCCCCCTACCTGTTTAATTTATATGCAGAACAAATCATCAGAGAAACAGGATTGTATGAAGACAACAGAGGTGTGAAGATTGGTGGAAGACTCATCAACAACCTTCGCTATGCTGATGATACCACATTACTGGCTGAAAGTGAAGATGATCTGAAACATTTGCTTCTCACAATCAAAGAACATAGTCTCAAAATGGGCCTACACCTTAATGTAAAGAAGACAAAGATCATGACAACTGGCATAATCAACAGGTTCATCGTTGAAGGAGAAGAAATTGAAATTGTGAACAACTTTAACCTACTTGGATCAACTATCAATAAAGAAGCAACAAGCAGTCAAGAAATCAGACGACGCATTGCTCTTGGCAGAATGGCTATGAAAGACCTAGATAAGATTCTCAAGAGCAGAGATGTCTCTCTCCATACAAAGATTCAACTTGTTCAAGCCATAGTATTTTCAATAACATCATATGGATGTGAAAGCTGGACAGTGAAAAAGATAGACAGGAAGAAAATTGATGCCTTTGAATTATGGTGCTGGCGGCGAATACTGTGTATACCATGGAGTGCCCAAAGAACAAACCAGTCGGTACTAGAGGAGATCAAACCTAAGCTTTCTTTAGAAGCTCAGATGACAAGACTTCGACTTTCATACTTTGGACACATCATGCGAAGAGAGAGATCATTAGAGAAAGACATTATGCTTGGCAAGATAGAAGGTCAACGCAAAAGAGGAAGGCCAGCAATGAGATGGATCGATACAATAACAGCAGCTACAGGTACCAGTCTGTCAACAATGAGCCGCCTGACTGAAGACCGAACACAATTTAGGATAGCTATCCAGAGGGTCGCCATGAGTCGACTCCGACGCAACGGCACTTAACAACAACATAGTATAATAAAAATTCCCAGCCTTTTATGTCTATACCTTCTATTGCTAAACATCTTTTTCACTCTTCCTTTAAACCTAAACAAGCAAGAGACCAGACAGAAACAGCACCAAAAACAATATACCAACACCTACTCTATCCACAAGAATAATCAAATCCATATCCATGCGAGCCTTCTCTCTTGCAGCCCCTGCTATCTGGAATGTCCTCCCAGATAATCTAAAATCAACAACAGATATAAAAGATTTCTGGAAGCTACTTAAAACCACACTATTCATTGAACAATTCAATGAAGACCACCAATCCACCCCAACCACACCACAAAACGAATGACACAAGACATGACATCCACAACATCTAACCAGCCTATTACTTTTACTAAAATGTATGTAGCCAAATGTAGATAGCTCATCCTGTATATATTGCACCCCAATGTAGATAGCTCAACCTGTATATATTGCACCCCAAATCAAGTTTTCCCTATCCACACACTCACGAACACTATCTTCACAGCCACTGCATACTGACACCCCCGCACTACCCTACTTGATTGGTTTGCAGTGAAATCCACTTTGATTCAAAGATAAAGTGGGATATAAATACTATTAAATAAATAAATCTTAGCTTAGGAATTGAATATAAGACAAAAAAGTAAAGTATTCAAGATCACTTATTTTAAATTACAAACAGAGTCATCTTAATGTTTGCCGACACTGCTGCTTTGGAGAGTATGAAAGCAGGAGAGTAACTTTGGGGCCGATATACAGTGACGGCGGTTAGCACCGTTACAGCAGCTAGCCATCGCCACTGAACACTAAACCTGGATATTCAATGCCTGGGCCATATTTGGGTCAGCGCCAAAGCAGGAAGCTAATTGGGCAGTGGCAAAAGTTAGGATAGCCTTTGCTACACCTGACTTTTGCTGCCAAGGGATAACTGGGCAATGTCTGAAGATCGCCGCTGACCGGTTATCCCCAAGTACCGCCCTGGAATGCCCTGACGCTAACCGGTTACAAAGACATGGAAAACTCTCCCCCTCCCCTGCTGAGCCCCGTTGCTATGAAGTCTCCTGATGGACGTGATGCAGAAGGTGCTGAGTGTGGACGGGTTTGTGTTTCAGGTCCTGGTAACCTTTGAGGACGTCGCCGTCTATTTCTCCCAGGAGGAGTGGGAGTGTTTAGAACATAAGCAGAAGGAACTTTACAAGGATGTGATGAAGGAGAATTATGAGATCCTGAACTCACTGGGTAAGGAAAGTATTACATAAATTCTCCTCGCAAACCTTTCTGCACTGCAGTTTCTGGTAATGAATGACAAACCCCTTGCTTTCCTACCCCATCCCCTCTGACGATGCATATCCATGGTAGCACAGTATATGATGGCAGATGAAGACCAGCATGGTCTGTCTAGTCTGCTCAGTAAGATGGCTAGTGCGATGGTGCCTGCCGCTCCCCTCTTCTAGGCCTTTGTTTAAGGTTGTACCCGCTGCTCTGTGCATGTCATCCCTCCTCTATGCCTTCATTTAGGCTTGTACTCATTACTCTGTGCAGATTATCCCCCCCTCTATGCCTTTGCTTAGAGTTGTACCCACCACTCCGTGCAAGTCACCCCCTCTATTTGTTGAAGTATAGAAGACATTAAGGGATATGTTTACTAAACTGCGTTAGTGTGATTCGCGTTAGTAGAGGAAATGCCAAAAAAGGACATGGGCGGTACATCGTTACCAATAACGCGCGTTAAGGCGCGTTATAAGGCGCCGCGCAGCAACGATCGTTACAGGGCGCGTTACTGCACTTTAAGCTTAAGAACGCGCGCAGACACCCAAATACAGAAACAGAGGTGTAGCACAATGGTTACTACACAGACTGATGGTACAAGGGTCATGGGTTTGATTCCCCAGTGTGCCCAATGAATAAGGCTGGCTGAGGCGTCATGTGTAACCCTTTGAAGGCCTACTATAATATTTTAATCCACATTCTGCAGCCGGGTTAAAGTTTGCATATGTCAGGAAAATTGTACCCGTCTAATTCAATATGTTCCAATAGTGCCGTTCCCTCTGCCATGGTCATGTATTATATACCATTTGATAGTAATATTTAGGCAGAAGTTTGGATCCCGAAAGTTTTGGGCTTGGCCTGGAAAGGGTTAAGTATTGGGCTGTGAGGAAGTTTAGTTGTACTGTAATAGTGCTGCCAGCAAACACACCCTCACAGTGGCGTAACCTAAGGTGCCACATAAGGCACTCCATAGGGCACATTCTAAAGTGCGCTGTCTGCCAAGGCACCCTATAATGTCCCCTATAGGACACCATATAAGGCGCCTTATGAGCCACCCTAAGGTGACAGTACCCTGAGGGTGGTTCTGCTGGCAGCACTAATATACAATAAAAATAGACAATGCCTAAGACAGCCCTATCGATGAACCCCACTGTGGGTTTTGAACCCATGACCTCTGGCTCCATGGGCAGTGAAGTAACCAGTGGGCTAGAGCTGCTAATAAACACCTGGCTGGCTACAGGAGGACTGCACGGCACCACACCCACATTCTGCTGTGGTTACCAGGAGAGGGTCAACCCATCCGTACCCAGGATGCACAGCACATGTAAATCAGCAGTCTACAGATGATCACAAGATGGGGTATGCACCCCACAGCCTGGTAGGGGGTGCCGACGGTGTGTGTTAGTGGCACAGAGTAGCTACAGACCGTCACAGTGTGTGGGTCCTGTGCTCATCCTGAGGGAGAAGGGTGGTGCCCAGCACCATTCTCACAGCACCTGGCTATGCTGCAGGTCCCCATCAGTGCCAATGTGTGATAGGTAGTCCTTGCAAACACCCCTAGGATATGCCTGTGTTCATCTGTATGTCACATCTAGCCCTTGTGGACTATGATGCACCCAGAAAAGTGCATACCCTGTGTGGGTGCCATGGTCACATGATGTAAGTGAAGGTGGGTGTTGGGACCCACAGGGAGATTACATACCACCACCCAACGCACCCTCTGGGGCTCAGGGTGGGGGACAGGATCTCCCGCCAACAGATCCACTTTCTACCCCCCTGCAATGGTGGCAGTAGAGGGGACCATCACCCCAGTCCTGCTAGGGATCAAACACCCTACAGGGCAGCCAATGCAGAGCAGTACACATCCATAACGCAATAGCAGACAGACGGCAGGTCTGGAAATGCTCAGCTGCCCCCCACCATTATCTGACATTCTCCAGCAGCAAGCCTCCAGCCGCTGCACCCTGCAAGGTGTTCCAGCAAGACACATACTAGCTGCAGACAGTCCGCCAGCTAGTCCATAGTGCATGGTCCTGGAGGAGATGCATGTACCCAGAACAGGGATATCAGCATACACACCAAGCAGATAAGTCAGTGATTGGGCCCCAAAAGAAAACCCATAAATATCACATGAGAGAAATGCTATATAGCCCTATGGGGGAACCTAGCCATGCCTTGGTCACTGCTCAGTCAGGGTGAGAGTGACCTCCCAGCAGGACATGCTATGGCCACCCTGTCCATGCAGGTGGTACCGGGCACTACAATGTCCGAGCCATTGCCCTGTGCAGATGCGGCCAGGCCAGGCCACCCTATCCAGGCTATTCCCACGGTACCTTGCTCCTCATTATGCACATTGGCAGGCCAATACTGGCAACAGTGCTAGCAGTGTGGGCTATGGAGGGTGTTGGCAGCCACCACACACTGGATAGACAGACACACACTCCCCACACCTATGCCAGCATTGTGCAACTATAGAGGTGTTGGGCAGCCCAGGCCACCACACCAGTCCTGGGCACAGTGCAGGCATGGCTATGGTACGCAATACTGTAGGAGTCACTCCCCAGATTGGTAAACACTGTCAGACACAAGACCTGTAGCACACTCCACAGACATCAGAAAGGTTGCTATGATGCAGCTCACTCCGAAAATTGTACTTAACCTAGGAATTGCTATCTGCCAGTAATCATAGCAACCTTTAGATAGGTGTGTACCATATTCCCAGGTTTAGGGTGGCACTGCTAAGGTATGCAAGTGCTAGTATTGGGAGATGCACGCAGAGCCCAAAGTTCTGCCTCTCCAGGAGACTTTGGATAATGGGGCCTGTGGGTGCGGGTGTGTCTGCCCCTGTTGGCTGCTGCTTTACGGCAGAGGTTCCCAACTCCAGTCCTGCGGTACAAAACAATATTCGGGTTTTCATGCTGTCCCTCATGAATATGCATGAGATACATCTGCATACCATGGGGGTGGCGCATAGAAATGCAGCACAGGCATCTTTATCAGAGGCAGCATGGAACCTGAATGGTGTTTGGCCCTCCAGGACTGCATTTGGGAGGCTCTGCTCTAGGTAATGGGCATGTTTATGGTGTCTGTGCTCTGTAGGGTAAAATGTAGGTGTTTTGGGCATGTTTATGTCATCTGCAAGAAAGGTTCTGTCTGTATTAGCACGTTATAGTAGTGGGTAAAATATGAGGACTGGGTTGGCGGAAACCACAGCTGGGACTTGAACCTGTGACCTTCTGCTTCTGAATACACTGGTTTTGTGCACTGCACCACCATGTTATCACAGAGATGGTGCATTACCTGGTGATACCATAACTGTTGGTCAGGCAGGGCCTGTCTGTTGCAGTGCATGGCACCCACCTACACAGGGCTAGGCCACGGTCTGCTGTGGGCAGCTGCCACTGCCTCCTCCACCACCAGTATCCCTCAGCCACCATGCTGACATGCCCTTCTGCTGGTGGAGCTGGTGGTGCGCAGTCTCAGGCCATCGAGTGTGCAGGTAGGCGGCTGCCTATGGTGCGGGTTCTGGGGTAGGGGTGCCTGCATAGACGTCCACGCTCCCCCCAGCCCCGCCTGCCAATGTTCCGTGCCCTTGGGGGTAGCTGTTGGGTACTATCCCCTGTGACACTGTGGGAAACACGCTCGTGCCCATGTTGGGCCTTCAGCAGTTGCTGTCTGGCTGCTCTGCTATTTCAGCATTCGTATGGGCCACCAAGGCATCACCCTAGTCCGCACTGTGGCCCAGCTCCACCACAGCATGTGCCGCCTGCGGCCCTCTGTATCCCCTTCTCCGGCATCTGTCCAGTTGCCGTTCCGACATGCCTGCCCTGATGTTGCGGGACATGTGCACCTGTCCGATGGTAGGGAAAACCCTGAGCAGCGCTATGTCACTGTGGGTTCATTCACCTTGTATGGGGACGGCGTATAGACCCTTCCACGATTTATATCTGTTCTATGGAGCTTACTCGGGGGTGGGGGGAGGGGTTGATGTTTCTCATTGATGCCACTATTGGCAAGCTTGGTTATTGTTTTTTTCCAGTTTGTTGGGGTCATTTTCAGTGTTTCTGTGCCCTTTTGTTCTGTGCACATGTATCACACTTATCACTGTTTTTTTGGTTTCCCTGCCTGGGCTGTACATTGCTGACACTGAAATGGTTTCTCTCCCCTGTAATGTGCATTTAACGGCAGGTTTTCATTCGCGTTGGAATTCAGCTCTGAAAATCAGCGCGTTAGTGTGAGGGGAGCCTCTCCCTGCCCACTCTCCGCCCTCTCTCCACCTTCTGCGGTGTTTTACCGCGCCGCGGAGCATTACGATTGTTAGCGCATCATAACGCGCGTTATGATGCGCTAACGATCGTTAACGTTACATAACGCGCGTTATTCACGATTACCGCAGTTTAGTAAACATACCCCTAAGTGTGTGTTCATTCCATCCTTTAGCTATATAGGAATCTTTTGTGTCTGTCCCATGTCTTTTTGTATTCCGTCACTGTTTTTCCTTCTACCACCTCCATTAGGAGGGCATTCCAGGCATCCATCACCCTTTCAATGAAAAAATATTTCCTGATATTGTTTTTATGAATATTCCTTCCAGTTTCAATTCATGCCCTCTAGTTTTACAACTTTCCCTTTTTTGAAAAAGGTTTGTTGGTTCATTAATACCTTTTAAGTATTTAAACATCTGTATCATATCACCCCTGTCCCTTCTCTCCTCTAGGGTATACATATTTAGGTGTTCAGGTCTCTCTCTTACGTTTTCTGGTCATGTTCCAAATCGTTTTGGTTGCTTTTCTCTTAACAGTTTCATATCCTTTGTGAGATATGGTCTCCAAAACTGAAAACAATACTTCGCTTTTGTATAAAGGGGACGACATGCGCCCTTCTCCAGCCCTCTAGGACCATTCCTGACTCTAAAGAAGTATTGAAAAGGTCAGACATTGGAGTCACTAGAACTTCCCTAAGTTCCTTCAGTACTCTCGGATGTATCCCATCTGTCCCCATTGCTTTGTCTACTTTTAATTTAGCTAGCTCCTTGCAAACACAATCTTCTGAAAATCATTCAAGATCCTATTTTTCTGAAGTCCTACTTCTGGCCCTTCATCTGTGAACATAGAACAGAAATATTTGTTAAGCAATTCTGCTTTGTCATCAGCTACTACATATTCCTCCCCTTCACCCTGATAATATCACTATTGCATTTCCTCTTCTAACTAATGCATCTGAAAAATTTTTTGTCCCCCCATTTTACTGCATTGGCTTTTTTGTCTTCCATTTGTATCTTTGCTTTCCTGACCACTTTCTTAGCTTCTTGTAGCTTTTCCAAATATTGATGCTTGTCTTACTCTTTCTGTGATCTCTTGTAGTTTATGAAGGCCACCCTCCTTTTCAGCTACTTCTTTTGAGAACCATTGTCACCTCCTTTTTCCTTTTACATGTATTTATTTTCATAGCAAAAAGGTTTATTGCCCTTAAAATATCCCCTTTCAGTTTTGTCCACTGCTTTTCTACCTCCCTTGGCTGGTCCTATCCCACTAATAACTCCTTGAGGTATTGTCCCATCTTGTCAAAGCTAGTTTTCCTGAGGTCTAGGACACTTCCTTTGAATGAACTTTATTAGTCCTAGTCCTAATACTGAAACACACCTGGTAATCACTAGATGCAAGATGATCACCCACTATAACATCAGAACCATTTTCCCCATTGGTAAGCACCAGGTCCAGTATGGCCCTTTCATGTGTGGGTTCTGTTGCTAGTTGCCAGAATAGTTCTCCTTGTAAATAATCTAGGATCTCCTTACTTCTAGATGACACTGCAGCAGGGATGTGCCAATCAACATCCGGCATATTGAAATCACCTATCAGCACACTTTCAGCCCAAGACTAGCGGGTTGTGTCCCCCTGCCAGCAGATGTTGAGACAGAGAAAATCACAGAAAGATTGAGACCTCCTCCTTAGCATATAGTCTTCTACCCCTAGGGGTCAGCTTCAGTATTTTCTCTGTCTCAGCAGATGATGGACTTCTTTGGTTCCTGAGGGACTCCCAAGAATTCTGGTGGAGCACTTTACTTACTTTTTTATTTATTTATGTGCACTTATATACCGCCTTTCCCACATCAAGGTGGTTTACAATGAACTCAAAATTTGCATTATAACAAATATGCATTACATGGAACGTTTAAACAAGGTGTGTCGTAGTAATAAACGATTAACAAGATAAGAGAAGTAAATATAACTAGGTATAACAATCAACTATTTACATATGGTGTTTGTGTTAATTATAGATTGTTCTGATTGTTTTAAGCCCTTGGCACACGAGGTGCCTTCCTGGGATTTCTTGTCAATGTCTTCAATACATGCCAGAGGTGCTCCTGGTCAGGAGGATCAGTAGAGCAGCTCTGAAGGGAAGGGTTTCAGTTCAGGAGGAACAATACAGCCTTTAACCTCGCCTATTGGTACAGCTTCTTTACCTTATAAAGTTAAGTCAGCCAAAATAAAAAAAAAAAAAACACAAAAAAACCCTACTACTATTGGACAGAGGCACCAACTGAGCTCCATCGGAAAGAATCTGCTCAGGATCCTGACAGCACAGGGCAGTGAGTTCCATGCCTCCTCGGGCCTGCTCACTGCTTCCGGCATCGCAGCCACGTTTCTCCTCTCCCCCCCCACCACCACTCCCTTGATTGTCGGGATATCGCTTCTCTGCTCTTCCTCCCTCTGCTCTTCTGACATCTGTGTCACACAGAGAGGAGGAGGAGCTCTCGGGCCCAGAGGAGCATCAGGAAGAACCCAAGGAGCAGGATGAGGGAACTGAGATCCGGCTATTCCGTAAAGAGGAACTTCCAGCTCTCATCATTCAGATTTCGGAAGCTCTTCATCTCTCCGAGGCACCGGCGAATGCTGACCTGGCTGTGCCTCAGGTGGATCCCATCATCGTGGGCATCAAAGAAACCCTCCAAAGCCTTTCCCTTTCCCACAGAGCTACAGCACATGGTCACTGCAGAATGGGACAGTCCTGATGTCTCCCTGCACTCTGCACACTACTTGGGGTGTTTTTACGTTTGGGGAAACTGCTAGGTACGTATGACCTAGATTGGCTACTGTTGGAAACAGGATACTGAGCTTGATGGACCTTGGTCTGACCCAGTATAGCATATCTTATGTTCTTATCGCAGCAGGATACCGGGGCTCTGTCCTCAGCAGTTTCGCACATCGCATTCTCGTCCCAGCAAGGTCCGTCATTACTCCTGCGGTCCCACCAAAATTGCAGTGGCTATTTTGTGAGCAGCAAGGGACAGCCAAAACGTTTGCTCTGAGACAGACATTTTGTGTGGGCAGGCGAACTCCCAGCTTAATCTCTCTGTCTTCCGACTGTATTCTCAGTGCCCGTGGACATACCTGCCTCTCTTCAGTGGTGTCTTGCTTGTGGGAGGAAATGCAGGCATCTTTGCAATAATCTCTGTGCCACCTGTGAGGCTGACCCCGGGGGCCCCTCTGACATGCCAGTGGGTCCTGCTACGCTTCCATTTTCACCCAACACTTTGCCAGCTTCTCTCCCCTCGGCTTCCCAGCCCTCAGGGGACACTCTCCCTCCTCTGCTTCTCCTGGAAAGTAGCTCGGTGTCCCTGCACAGCTCCTCCCAACGTTTGCAAAATCCAGTGGGCAATTCGGATGCCTTCAATGTGGACCAGCAGTTTCTGTTTTTGTTCTGGCAGGCATGGGGTGCATGGCGTTCAGGGCCTCTCACGGGGTCCCTCTAGGCACCAGTCCCACAAAAGAAGCATGCAAGGCTCGGTTCGGCTGCAGCTTCTGCCACCCTTCCTACTTCCAAGATACCGCTTCTCCATCCAGGGACTTGCACCTGGTTGGAGACGATGGCGAGTGCCTGTCAGAGGATCTCTCCTTAGACTTTGCATCAGACAGAGAGGAGGAGGAGCTCCCGGGCCCAGAGGAGCATCAGGAAGAACCCAAGGAGCGGGATGAGGGAACTGAGATCCGGCTATTCTGTAAAGAGGAACTCCCAGCTCTCATCATTTAGATTTCGGAAGCTCTTCATCTCTCCGAGGCCCCGGCGAATGCTGACCTGGCTGTGCCTCAGGTGGATCCCATCATCGTGGGCATCAAAGAAACCCTCCAAAGCCTTTCCCTTTCCCACAGAGCTACAGCACATGGTCACTGCAGAATGGGACAGTCCTGATGTCTCCCTGCACTCTGCACACTACTTGGGGTGTTTTTACATTTGGTCTCCAGAAGACCTTGACAAATGGATGCGTTTTCCTAAGGTGGATGCCCTCTGACAGCTGTCACTAAGCACACCACCGTTCCGGTCGAGGGTGGCACCGCCCTTTGAGACCAGATTGATCGGAAGGTGGAGGGGCTGCTTGAAGCTTCTTTTTTCATCTTCCTCCCTAGCCTTACAGGCAGCGGACTGTGGAGGGTTCGCAGCCAGGACCATACTGAGGTGGCTCCAGCTCCTCTCAGCAGATCCCCAGTTGCCGCGGATGGAATCAGTCACCGCGTTTATTGCTGATTCCTTGTATGATCTCTTGTGCCTCTCCACGCGCTTGGTGGCAGCAGCTATAGTGGCACGGTGCTGGCTTTGGCTCAGACATTGGAATGCGGATGCAGCTTCCAAGGCGTACCTTGCTAAGCTTCCATTTAAGGGGAGGCTTCTCTTCGGCAAGGATCTGGAGAAGCTTGTCAGGGATCTAGGAGAGGTCAAACCACAGTGCCTTCTGGAGGATCGGCCGAGATCTACTTCTCGTTGCCCTGCACACACATGCTCTGCCTCCTCGGTCTACAAGGGACGCTTCTGGGAGGCCCGATGATACCGCCCAGGCAAGCCTAGGGGTTCCTCAAACAAATCTGGCTGCAGAGGTCAGTCCTTTCGGGACGTCCGCCGCAATAGGGATACTTACTCCACCTCCAAGTTCACCTGGTCCTCCATTTGATGGGCCTGGGGTCCATTCCAGGATGCTGCATGTAGGAGGATGACTGCAGTGTTTTTCCTGCGAGTGGGCCCAGATAACTTTGGACAAGTGGGTGCTTGACGTCATTTCAAGGGGTTACGCTCTTGACTTTGCTGTGCCCATCTCCAGCAAATTTCTGATTTCCCCATGTGGGTCCTCTGCCAAATGGGCAGCCATGTATCTCATCTTGCAGCACCTACTTCAGCTCCAGTCTATTCGTATGGTCCCTTCAGGCGAGCATGTCGTTGGCCAATATTCCATCTACTTTGTAGTGCCCAAGAAGGATGGCTCCTTCCGCCCCATCCTCGACCTCAAGGAGGTCAATCGTTACCTTCATGTACCGTGCTTCTGGATGGAGACACTCCAGTCCGTCATTCAGTCAGTATGTCCAGGAGAATTTCTTGCTTCTCTGGATCTTGCCGAAGCCTATTTTCACATTCCAATTCGCAGGGAATACTAGTAGTACCTGCGTTTCATGGTGCTCGGCAAACATTATCAGTTCCAGGCTCTGCCCTTTGGCCTTGCCACGGCCCCCTGGACATTTTTCCAGGTCATGGTTGTTGTTGCACTGGCACTATGGCATCAAGGCATTCGTGTCCATCCATACCTCAATGACTGGCGAATTCAGGCCAGATTGCTTCCAGAGGCACAGGCAGTGGTGTAGCACGTGGACACTTTCCTGGGCAGGCGAGGATGGGTGATCAACCATGTCAAGAGTCACCTTCAGCCAACGCAATCACTAGACTTCCTAGGAGCTCATTTCGATACAGCAGCAGGCTGAGTCTCCCTCAACCAGGACTGGTTTCAGAAGCTATGCGCCCAACTCCAAGCCTTTCAGTGCAGCCCTTCTTAGACAGCCTGGGACTACCTCGAGGTGGTTCCTTGGGCCCGAGCACGCATGTGTCTGTTGCAGTGCACCCTCCTGTCCAGGTGGCCACCGTCCACCCAACGATATCAGACTTGCCTATCCCTTCAACCTGTGGTACGCCGCAGCCTCAAGTGGTGGCTGTGTCTGCAGAACCTCATCTGAGGTGTACCTTTTGGCCACTCCGCAGTGGATCACGTTCACCATGGATGCCAGTCTGGTAGGCTGGGGGGCACACTGCCTCTGTCACACAGCACAGGGGGCTTGGTCACCCCAAAAAACCAGCTGGTCCATCAATCGACTTGAGGCACGGGCCATTCAACTGGCTCTCCTAACCTTTCACACTCTCTGCTGCAAGGTCACACAGTGTGCATTCTCTCAGACAACTCAACGATGGTAATGTATCTCAACCGGCAGGGCGGAACCAAGTGCCCAGGAGTGGCCAAGGAGATGACTCTCCTATTTCCCTGAGCGGAATGCTATCTCCAGGCACTCTCAGTGCAAGCATAGAAAATAGGCGGATTTCCTGAGACACCACACTCTGGATCCCAGCGAGTGGAAACTGGCTCCGTGGGCATTTGCAACCATAGTATGCCAGTGAGGACGCCCAATGCTAGAACTTGACCAATGCCAAAGTGCCATTCTTCTTTAGCTGGTGGAAGGAACCGCGCTGTTGGGGTCTGGATGCCCTGACTCAGTCTTGGCCCCAAGCTCATCATGTCTTTCCCCCCTGTGGGCAATGATCGGCTGCATTCTGCGTTGGATAGAGGCACATCCTGGCTAAGTAGTCCTGGTGACACCAGATTGGCCACGGCGACCCTGGTATGCCAACCTCATGCGTCTCTTACAGGAGGCGCCCCTTTCTCTAAGGACATGCAGGGGCCTTCTTCGTCAGGGTCCTATCTGCCTGGATGACCCCGCTCCCTACTCGCATACGGCCTTACTCTTGAGCGGCGCCGACACAAAGGCTGTTCACTAACAGTGGTCACGACCTTTCCTCAGGCACATCGACCATCCACCTCAAGGGCTTATGCCTACACATGGCACCTCTTCTCTTCCTGGTGCTCCCATAAGGGCATCTCTCCATGGTCGGTGGAGGTCCCAGTTGTCCTCTCCTTTCTCCAGGATGGCCTTGATAGGGGTCTTGTCCTTAATTCCTTGAAAGTGCAGGTCACGGCCTTGACATGCTTCCACAGTCTGACGTGGGGACGTTCCCTCACCTCTCATACAGATGTCGCCAGGTTTCTCAGGGGAGTCTGCTCCTTGCGGCCAACAGTATGTCTGGTGGTACCTGGGTTGGATCTCTCCCTGGTGCTTTGTGCCCTCACTCATGCTCCTTTTGAGTCGCTTTGTGCCTCTTCCATTAGGGACCTTACACTCAAGACCGTGTTTCTTGTTGTGGTCACCTCAGCCCGGCATGTCTCCAAGCTCCATGCTCTGTCCTGCCAGGACCACTTTCTGTCTTTCCTTGGAGGGGGTCACCATTTGTACAGTACCAGCCTTTTTGCTGTCTTCTTTCAAGAGAGGCCTTCTGGCCACCAGCATACTTTGTATCGTCTCGACCTTAGCTGAGTGTTGTGTCACTACCTCAAAGTGACCAATCCATTTCGTCTTTCTGACTACCTTTTTGTGTTGTTTGCCGGCCCCCCCCCCCCGGAAGGGGGCAGCCACATCCAAAGCGACGATAGCGCATTGGATTAAGCAGGCCATTGAATCGGCCTATATTCTCCAGAGCAAGCCCATTTTGACATGACTCCGGGTGCAGTCCATGTGTGCTCAGGCTACTTCCTGGGCTGAAAAATCACTGGTTTTCCCTCTTGATATTTGCAGGGCAGCAACATGGTCGTCCCTGTCTACCTTTGCATGTCATTATCGCTTGGACCTCCAAGCCTGGGAAGCATCTCAGTTCAGAGCCACTGTCTTGGCTGCATCTGTGTCTTCACACCCTACAGTGATATAGCTCTGGTACTTCCCGCTAGTCTGGACTGGAATGTGAAATTTTACTTACCATTAATTTCCTTTCCTGGAATCCTGCCAGGTCCCACCCTGGGCAGGCTAGTTCGCCACTTCCAAAAAGTTTGAAGGGACAAGCGGCGACATTCTGGTTGTAAATACTCTGTTCTCGTTCCGACGTTCTGCGGTATGCTTGATGTGCATTCTTCTTGACCGTGAGCCTCATTGGCTGCTTTTCTTTTAATGTTTTTAGTCTGTTATGCTTAGTCTTGAACTGTTTACTATCCTGGTGCTTGCCAGGGTTATACTGACGCTGACCCCTAGGGGTTGGAGACTATATGCTAAGGGGGAGGTCTTGAAGCTTCTGTGATTTTTCTGTCTCACCATCTGCTGGCGGGAGAACACAACCTGCTAGTCTGGACTGGTCTAGCAGGATTCCAAGAAAGTAAAATTTCACCTTCTCTTTTCATAGCAATACTCTGAATGTCTTAATTAAATCTCTGTCCCATTCTTCTGCCTGTGAAGGAGGTCTGTATATCACACTAATGCAAATGGATGCTCCATTCCCTCTTTCCAGTTTTAACTCACAGTGCCTCCTCCTTCAATTGGCTCTTGAGAGATGACATGTACACATAAGGCAGAGATTGACAAATCGCAGGTGCCAGATCAGCATGGGACCAGAAATTTGCATCAGGCACCTTGGATTTACTTGTGCCTCCCCTCAAAAAATCACGATGGCTGTGATTGCGGGGCCGATCGGGCAGACGGCTTGTATCGGTCCTGCGATTGCAGCCATCCCTTTCTCTTCTGCCTGTGGGGATTGATCTCCTGCGGGATGAAAAGAAGGGTATGGCTATGATCACGGCCCCAATGCAGGCTGTCTGCCTGCGAGAGATCAGATCCCCAAGAGCAGACAGCTTACATCGGGGCCGTGAACACAGCCATCCCCTTCCCTTCTGCCCACAGGAAATCAGATCCCCATGGGCAGAACAGTTGGGGAAGGCCAGAATCGCAGCCTGAGAGCTGATGGGGGCGGCAATTAAAAAAAAAAAAAAAGATTAGACAAAAAACTGCAGAAAATTAAAGGGCCAGTAACAAACAAAGGAAAGAGGATGAGTGAATGTAGGGCAGGGGGATGGGAGCTAGGAAGAAGGGGAACAGAGAGTTTGGAGGGGGAAGGAAGAGTGCAAGCTATTGGATGTAAAAGGGATGAAATCATAGGAACAAAACACACACGCAAGCCCCCCCTACCATACAGACGTGCTTCCCAGCTGCACACACGCACAGGCACCTCACCTCTGCACCACACACACACACGGGCACCCCACCTCTGCACATTATACACATACACATATGCTCCCCAGCTCTGCAGCACCCACACACATGCATCTCGGCCCTGCATGCTACCCACACAAAGGCACCCATCGTCACATCCCACACACAGACAAGCACACCAGCAATGCACCACACAGACACTTGCTATCTGAAGCTATAACTGTTGTTATCTAAAGATGACTCGGGGGGTTCTCCAAATAGGTTAGTTTTGCGCATACTATGGCAACCGTGAACCTCACTTCTAAGCCAGGGTATGTGGAGTATGATCTTTGTCTCTCAGAGTTACTGCTAATACTTGGTATAATTCTTGCATTGTGCCTGAGAGAGCCTCCTGCTGGAGTTCATAAGATGTAACGGGTATGGGAAGTTTGTCAAGATGTGCTTGGAAATTCTTCTTGATCAAGCCTGTAGCTCCCAGAACAATGGGAAATATTTCTGTAGCCTTCTGCCACATTTTCTTCGTCTCTGAGAGAGCCTATTTTAACGTGTGCAATGTGATGCAGGATGATGATAGTAGTGCTCCATTAGCAGCAACAGCATAGTGCCCAAGTATGTAAGGGCAACATGTTGATGGTGCAAATTCGGCAAAGGAGGTGGCACGTTGGTCATGCAGTGGGAGTTACTGGTGCGTAAGGCCAACCAGGCAGCTGCCCAGGTGGCACATCTGTGATGTCCGTCATGATCCCACATCGACAGAGATGGCACATAGACATGCTGCTGCTGTGGAAAGGTGATGCACATGGGGCAATTCAAGGGCTCCTGGCATCATAGGCAGAGACCCCAGCCACCCCCCCGCCCCCCACCGATGAAGCCAGCTCCGGAAGA
Organism: Ichthyophis bannanicus; assembly: GCA_033557465.1. Classification (NCBI taxonomy): domain Eukaryota; kingdom Metazoa; phylum Chordata; class Amphibia; order Gymnophiona; family Ichthyophiidae; genus Ichthyophis; species Ichthyophis bannanicus. Next base: position 160,295,049 of record CM066031.1, on the reverse strand, counting down.
AGAGGCCAATAGCGCTAGCAGTTGTAGCGCTACAGGAACCTGCAAAATGCAGGCGCCCAGGGAAATACCACAGCTGCAGCTGTCTGCTTTCCCTTGAGACGTATCGGCAGCAGGCAAGGATGGGGTCTCGGCAGCAGCAGTTAGTGGGGGGGGGAGTGGCCTGGCATCTGTGTTCCTAACCACCCCCCCCCCCATCCAGACCTGGCGCATGGTGGATGGGTTGGGACTGCACACTATCCTCACTGACAGCATGCTGGCATGTCAGCATGGTGTGTGGGTGTTGGTGGCGGGTGCAGCAGCACCCGCCTGCAGCAGACAAAACCCATGTCCTGGTCCTGTGTGCCGTTCACATCACAACATGTGCCAAGGTCTGTCTGATGGGGAACATGTCGGCCCCAGAGACTTCTGTATCCATATGGCAGCTCTGTGGCTCAACACACAAAGTCAGTGTGTATATGAGCGGAGGGTCAAGACAAGACCTGGCTGCGGATCATGTCTTGCATGTCCCTGTGGATAAACTTGTGCAACCCCCAATGAAGCAGCCAGCAAGGGTACAAACACCTCTCAGCCACACAGACACTCTCCACTAGCCATAGCTGGATGGAAAGGCAGACTGATAGCACCAGCATACTGAGCGGACGTTAACAACAGGCATAAATGTCAGAGCATGCTACTAGTACCTGCATAATGAGCACAAGTTAACAATGCCTGAGCTGATATGGAGACCAAAGTGGCAGGCAGGAATTCCAACCATTCCTACTTTTGCACAACACGGCAATATATGTGTGTGTCCAGAGTTCCATGGCCTTCTGCACTGCACTGTGCCTCGCAGAGCCTAGGCTGTTCCCAGCATTAGTTTGCAAATGTGCATGATAAGGAGCAGAGGATTATGGGTATGGCCTGAAACAGAGCGGTTTGCCCAAGATGTGTCTGCATTGGAGGTAGGGTCAATGGCTGAAACATCGTAGTGCTCATCGGCCACGTGCATGGCCTGGATGGCCACAGCAGTTCATGCTATGAGGGCACTCTCACTCTGACCAAGCTATGACCATGGCACGGCTGTGTATCCATATAGTGTCCTGCTCCAGTAATGTGGGTGCTCTTCCTGTCCTGGGAGCCCAATCACTGTGCCAAATGCTGGGTGGCCATGCTGTTTGTCCCAAGCCAGGGTGTACATGGTTGCTCTGTGCACATGCATTGTGGGCTGACCAGCCACAGTTGGTATGTGCATGGCTGAAACAGCCCTGTGGTAGGCAGCAGGTGCAGTCTGACTGTGCTTGCTGTGGTGGATCTAAGAGGTCTATGAGCTCCCCCCTGTTCTTCCATCCATCACCTTTACATTGACTTTTCTTGGTGCTTCTTTATCCAGCGTTAGGGTGACAGCCCTTTCGAATGTTAAGGTGGATGCTTGATACCTTAATGTCCGATTTCCTGTTAACGCACATTAAATGGCCCATTGTGCCCTTACTGCCAGAATGCCTCCTTCAGTTTTGGAGACCGCACCTTCAAAAGGATATAAACAGTATGGAGTCGGTGCAGAGGGTGGCTACTAAAATGGTTAGTGGTCTTCGTTATAAAGCATATGAGGATAGACTTAAGGATCTTAATATGTACACCTTAGAGGAAAGGCGGGATAGAGGTGATATGATTGAAATGTTTAAATACCTCCGTGGCATAAATGTACAGGGGGAGAGCCTCTTTCAATTGAAAGTAAGCTCTGCTATGAGGGGACATGGGATGAGGGTGAAGGGAGATAAATTCAGGAGTAATATGCGGAAATATTTTTTTACAGAAAGAGTGGTAGATCCATGGAATAGTCTCCCAGTGGAGGTGGTAGAGTTGAGGACAGTGTCTGAATTCAAAAAGACATGGGACAAACACAGAGGATCTTTTAAAGGAAAAAAGGGGACTGTTGTAGTGGTTGATATGGAAGGACAGACTAGATAGATCATGTGGTCTTTTTCTGCCATCATGTTTCTATGTTTTTACCCTCCCAGAGCCTTTTTTGCAAGTAAAACCCCTTATCGCTGCTGTTAATGCTTGATAACGTCTGCTCCCTGTCCGGCCTACTTCCCTTAACACCCTTTAGTAAATATAACCCCCTAAATTTATAGTTTTATAAACACCTCAGAATAGAAGCTCTAGCAATACTCAAATATAAGAGATACTGGCAAATGTAAATTCTTTATACTGTGACCTCAACCCCTGTCCTTAATTTATTAACTAGGGAATCCAAGAAAAATGACTTGAAAGACTGAAGTTCATTAATAAATATCTCATTATCCCAATCAGCTGAAATGGACACTAGTAAGAGCATTATTGGATAAAGCCTCTAGTTGTTGAAAGCTCTGCCTGCTTCCTTACCAGGTATCAGTGTTATGAGCACAGAACCCCTAGCCTGCATGTGTTGCATTGGCTATTAATTAATTAGTGCCTTAAGGGGCTCTTTTACTAAAGAGCAGTAAGCAGTTACTGTGGGAATGAATATGTTGTGACAATTAGTGCACAGCCTCAGCACTTACCACGCACTAATTCACACACAAACCCACTTGCCGCTGCAGGGGTGGGAAAGAGACGCAGACTTGGTGGAGTATGGACATAGACAGTGCTTGCAATTAGTGTATAAGTTACTTGGGGCATTTTCTCCAAATGGGTTCGTTTTGCGGATACCATACAAAATAGTAATATTGTCACTTCTCAGAGCTTCATAAACTACAAAGTTACCACAATGTATCAGCTCTAGTACTCAACTTTGAGATTGTAGCTTTTCTCTTATTTATAGAAAATGGCTCTGCGGCCCTTGGATACAGCAACAAGGTCTCAGACTGAGATGAGGCAAATATCCAAACTTGAACTGCTGTTTAGATTCTATGCCTTCTTTTGCATCAATGACCTTAAAATGTTGCTGTCCAATTGTTTGTTAAAGTCAAGTTGTCTTATTTGTGTCCTTTAAATATATATTGAAAACATCAAAGGCAGTGCTTATCTTATTTATAAAGCTTCAAAAGCAATGCTTATCTTATAATTCTTCCCAATCTTCCTAATCTTCCCCGGATACCATGACAGTCGTGAATCTCACTTCTAAGCCAGGGTATGTGGAGTATGAGCTCTCTCTCAAATTTACTGCTAATGGTCGGCGTAGTACTTGCATCTTGCCAAAGAGAGCCTCCTGCTGGAGTTTGTAAGGTGTAACAGGCATAAGAAGTTTGTCAAGATGTGCTTGGAAATTCTTCTTTAACAAGCCACTGGCTCCCAGTACAATGGGAAAGATTTCTGTATCCTTTTGCCACATTGTCTTTGTCTCTGACTGCATTTCTTGGTACTTCAGGATCTTCTGCCTCTCCACGCAATTCACAGAATAATCATTCGGCACCAACACTTCTATTACACAGGTACACTAAAAAAAATTTTTTTTAAACTGCCTCTAATGTTTCAATTGATTTTTACGTTTTTTGGTGCGCTGAATCCAAATCTGGTAACCAATTTGCTCCATCACGTACAGATTTTTTGCTACATTGGGTTAGCAGTTTGAGGTGAACGTTTCAGATTGAGTGCGATCGAGATAAAAGTTTCTTGGATGAATTCTTTATACTAATTGTTTAGTAGTTATTCAAATAAGAATAAAGAAAATTGTAACAAGGCAGCACATAAGAATAGAGAAATGTCAACAAAACACACTGTGATGGTAGCAAAATTGTCTGCACTTAAAACAGCCACATACATGTGCACAAACATTGAGCATATAAGAGCGAGGTTAGACACAAAGCAAAGCAAAGAAATGTGCAAAAAATGTTGTACAGGTATGTATGTAAGAATAGAAAACGCAAACCGCACCATTGCAATACATGAAGACAAACACCCGATGGTGTGAAAATAAAATTCTAATAAATGAGATCCGACACTGTGGTAATAACTAGCAAATTTTTATTTCAAAGTTTAGTAAAAACACGATATTTGTCAACACAGTTTAGATTTTAAAGTCATTCTTGGGTCAATCAATCTCCTGGTGGGCCCGTTTCTTCTTCCCCCGAATGCTTCTCTTGGTGCGCTGCTTGGCGTATTTTTCATCTGGGGTTTCCCGCAGCAGCAACCAGCAGAAATCAGCCATCATAGTGGTGTTCCATCTTCCTTGGTACCTTCTCTCTGCGTCCTTGATGTCCTGGTGAAACCTTTCACCTTGTTCTTCACTGTACGCCCCCAAGTTTTCTGGAAAGTAGTTCACATGGGAGTGCAAGAAATGGACTTTCAGGCTCATGTTACAGCCTTGTTCTTTGAAGGCATTGAGGATCCTGGCAACAATATCCTTATAGTTCTCATCCCGCCTGTTCCCCAAGAATTTGAGAACAACATCCTTGAAGAAATCCCAGGCTTCTTTTTCCTTCTCAGACATCGTTTCAGCGAATGCTCCATCTGAAATGAGTTTCCTTATATCAGGGCCAACAAACACTCCTTCCTTTAGCTTTGCTTCAGAAAGTCGGGGAACTTTGAGCAAAGGTACCGAAAGCACTCACCATCTCTTGGAGGGACTTGATGAATTGCTTAATGAGACCCAACTTAATGTGGAGAGGTGGTAATAGAATTTATCACGAGGTACCAAGCTCTCATGAAGCCTTTTCTCACCGGCAGGGGCTCAAAAAAAGAACGAATTGGTAATTTTTTTTTTACTCAGTGTAGCGCGGGCCGCCGCGGGCCCCCTATCCCCACAAGGTGAAGCGTGCGGGCGATTTGGGTCTCGGATTGCTGCCCTAATAGCATGGATAGAATTTTAAAGGCTCCACAAATAGAGCGTCACTTATGCGTCATCATAAGCCGATCTGATGGGATTTCCCATCAGCCCCTGCCAAATTCTCGAGGATTTTTCTCTCGCAGCCTGCAGTGAGGAAGGAGGGAGGGAGAGACCCGAAGCGAATGACCCGACCCACCGCACCGCACCGCACCCTTTTATGCTGTCTTTTGTAGAATCAATGAACAGCCGCCATTCAGCAGGATCATACTTTTTTTAAACTTTTCCATCACTCCGTATACTATCGTTGCAAATACCAATCTTCCTTTTGCTGAAATACTTCAAAAATGGGGCTCTGGGCTGGGCTGGTTGCGGTACCAATAAAAAGTTGCTGATGGTGACAATAGATTTTTCTGTTAAGCCGAGAACCTAGCAGTTGGGCAGCATCTTTTGGGAGTCCTAATCCCGGACTAATGGGCTGTCAGCTTGAGAGAAAAGTTCAGGTTTCGGATGGGGGGGTTTTCAAACTCGGAAAGGGACTCATTGGGAAAAGCCATCTGATGAGTCTCATGATCAGAACCGTCCACACAAATATGATCCAAAGATTTTGGTGGTTCAGGCACAGGTACTTCGTTGCTATGAGGCATAGGCCTAATTGCTGGGGAAGGTTGGGTGGAAATTACGTTCTTATTTTTTAAGTTGTATCCCTTCACAATGGGCTGAGCCAAAGGACAGGCATGGGCTAGGGGGGCTCTTTGTTCATGGACATCATAGGTATTCCGAAACGAAATGCTTGTTTTTTACCTTTCATCCATAAGCGTAGATGGGGGTTACATGTCTTGCACACTGGGGTGAGAGCCCACTGTAAGTTTGTCTTGATCGCCTAACTTGGGTGCTAGGACTGGAAATATACTTTTTTAATAAATGCAGAAATGTTACAGGGACTAGAAGGGAATGGATATTCCCCACAAATAAAACTAGAAACTGATCTGGAGATTAGCAACCTCTGGCTCTGTGAAGATCACAAATGGACACAGGGAAAAACAACATATTTTGTAGTGAACCACTTCGAATACAAGCTGGAATAAGCCTGGGGATGAGGATGGAGGGGTAAAATGAGTGGATGAAATAGGAATGAGGAAAGAGTGACAGGAGAACGTTCATGTCGCAACCACCGTGTAGAGAGAGAAGCGAACGATTAGAAGCGAACAGGAAAGGACAAATGCGCCAGCGCGATGGAGTTAGCAGATTTAGCCCCCCGAAGAAACCAAAGAAAGTGTAAAGCAATTGCCAAAAACTCTAAAATACAGGGCTAGATATCTCGTATTTTGATGTACGCCATGGCGTAGGGCCCACAGCTCTGGCAGGGGCCCACAAAAACACAGTTTCTTTTTTAGTAAAAGAGCAAATTAAAAAAAAAAACCTGGTGGCTGCCGCCGCGGGTTCCCCCTCTGCTGCCGCGGGGGCCCCGTCTACAATTGTGATACTTGTTTGGTGAGGTCGGGTGTCGGTGAGCTGAGGTGTTCTGTCTCTCTCCCTCCCTCCCTCGCTGCAGGCTGCGAGAGACGCGAAGATAGCGTCTCCTCGCATCTGTGTTAAGCCCGCAGGGGCTGTGGGATTTCCCATCAGCCCCTGCGGGCTTAACACAGACGCGAGGAGACGCTCTCCCTGTGCGTCTCTCGCAGTGCTGCAGGATACGCAGCGAGGGACTATGGGCAGGGTTGTAGTAGACCGAGGGGCGGCACGTGGCGGTAGCCACCAGGTTTTTTTTTATCCAAATTTTACTTTAGGCCGGGGGGGGGGTATATGGTAACATTATGCAATATTTATGCAAATGTAGGACTGGTAATGCAAATGGGGGTAGGCACTGGTAATGGGGCCCACAATTTTGGGGGGCGTAGGGCTGGAAATGGACTGGGGGGGTGGTAATAGAATTGGTAATGGGCTCATGAAGAAATGGGGGGGCTGGGGCTGGGCTGGGCTGGGATTGGCCAGTCTTTTGGGGTTAAGGCTAGAGGTCGCGGGCCCGGTTAGGACTGGAAGCAGGGCTGTTGGGGGGGCTTAGCCCTAACTGCAATGGGCTTTGGGGGGGTAAGGACTGGTAATGGGCTGTGGCTGATGGGGCTCATCTGTAATCTTCTGAGAATCAGGGGGGGCTAGGATTCTCGTATTTTCTTGGGGGGTTAAGACTGGAGGTGGGCTGAATGGGGTTTAGGACTGGTAAGAAACACCTGTTGGGGGGGGGTTAGAATCAATGGTAATGGGCTTTGGGGGGGTTAAGACTGAGTTTAATGGGCTGGCTGATAGATATCGTTGTACCAATGGGCTATGGGGGCTAGGACTGGAAATGGGCTGGGGGGTTAAAAAAGTTGTTCCTGGTGACAATAGATTTTTCTGTTTAAGAGGCCGTGGCTAGTTGGGCAGCATGGGGAGTCCTAATGGGCTATGGGGGGCTGACTGGAAATGGGTTGATGGTTTAGGTCTGGAGTTGCTGATGGGGGGGTTACTGGTAATGGGTTATAGGGGGGGGGCTTATCAGAACTGAAATGGGGTGATGGGGGTTCAGGCACAGGTACTTGGGGTGATGGGTTAAGGACTAATTGCTGGGTGAAGGTTGGGGGGGCTAGGACTGGTATTGGGTTGTGTGCTTCAACTGCAAGAGCAAAATGGCAGTCACTGCTGTGGTCTCTTTGTTCATGCAATAGGGATTCCGAAGGGAAATGCTGGTTTTTACCTTCATCCAACGTAAGGGAGCTGATGTTGGGGGACACTTAGAATGGGATGGGGCTGGAAGAGTAAAATGGAGAAGGCGAAATATTTTTTTGGAGGGATAAAAATCTACAATTTTTGGCCGGGTATTGAGAGTAAGTCCGTGAGGATCTGAGGCGCTGTGAGGGGTACAAATTTGAGTGGATGCAAATAGGAACTGAGTGAAAGAGCAAAAGGAGATAAAGCTTAGTGTTACGACTGAGCAAACAAAATGGAAATAAATCTAGAAGAAACTGAAATTGACAGGAACGTTCATGCGCAGACGATGTTGAGAGTTAGCAGAAGACACGAGGCGAAACCAGAAGACAGTGGCTGGAGCAATTGCAGCTGAAAAATGCACAAAGGTAGAAAAATATCTCTTTATTTTGAATTTATTAATTGAATACAAAAATATGTCAGGCCGGATTGGTAAATGTGCATCATTACGCCATCTGCGCTTTGTTTAGGGCCCACAGAGCACAAAAAAATGAACCAGTTTTTTTTCTACAGTGTTGTACATTCCTGGTTTGGCTGCCGCCGCGGGGCCCCTCTGCTGCCGCGGGGGTCTTCCTATTTCTAAATTGTGATTACTGTTTGGTGATGGGTCTATGTTCCTGCATGTGTAACTGAGCTGAGGTGTTTCTTATATAATTCCTATTGACATTGCCATTTTCTCTTTCCCCAGTAGCCCATGTATTGTTGTTCTCTGAAATGTATTGGTTTAATATTTGCAGTGTTGCCTTTTGATTGGTAGAGTATGGTGCTTTGTGAGTCCTGGTAGTGCTGTTAGGATACGGCGGGTTTACTATGGGCAGTGTTTGTAGTAGTTCCTAATGTGTCTGGCAGTTGGCACTGGATTATAGTAATGTAGAAATCTTTTAGTCTTTCTTTATCCATACACTCATTAAGAGGCACGTTTACTAAAAGTTAGTATATGGTAACATTATGCAAATATTTATGCAAATGAGGCCCCTTATGCAAATGAGGTCCGCACCCCCCTTGGGCCGCCCCTGCTGGGGGCCCACAATTTTTGTTGGCGTAGGGCCTCACTCAAGGTAAATCCGGCCCTGCTAAAATATCATGAGGGAGTGTTTCTAGTTAGTTAACCATTACAACCTCTATTTTGGGCCAAGAAAATAAACTGCAGTCGGCTAAAAAGAAATTATGTGAACATTCCTTATATGGGTAAGAAATCTAAATTTGTAAGAAAACGTGACGTGATGGAACATTTTGGCTATTTTTTCTGGATTCAGCACCCCAAAATCTATAGGAATCAGTTGCAAAACTGGAGGCAGTTTTTTGGTAGTGTACCTGTGTTATCAATGCCATTCTGGTGTTCTTCTCCTTTTCCACTACGTCAGGTTTCCTGGCATCCAGTTTCTTATCTGTCGGAATGGGAATGTCCCAGGTGATTATAACCTCTTCATTCTCTGTTATTCTCTTAGGATCATCATCCCAGTGCTTTTCAGGGACAGTGATGTTGTAGTGTTTACAGAGTTTCCAGTGGAGGAGCCACGCTACTTTGCCTTTCTGTATAGAAATTTTCCGCCATCAGAACTTCACAGCCTGCTATGTTATTGTGTGCTGTCACTGGCGCAGATAGTGCGGTGCACTTACTGCCACCTCAAACAGGGGCGATAAATGCACCCACTTTATTGGCATTCATACACTATGACAGCTGCAGGGAAGAAATGACTGATTTCCTCTGAGTATCATTATGCCACTCCCTCACCTCTTGATCAGTAGCAACATGACACACGCAACCCTGCATGACCTCTCCACCCCCTTCTGCCTCTCTGGCACCTAGGAAGGATTGTCTTGGTGATGTAGTAATGAACCTGGAGTCATCCCTGAAATATACCTGTTCCGTTGTTTTTCCAGGTTCAACATGGCGGCTCTGATCCGTAACAGTAGTCTTGAGGTACTACCACTAGGGCGCAGGCTGAAAAATAAGGGCAAAAAAAGGGAGTGGGAGGGATGGGGTCATGGCGCTATTGATTGGGGACGACGAGAGGGCAGAGGGGGGTTGTTGCTATTGATAGGGAAGATGGCAGATACTGCTGCTGTTGATCAGGAATGGGAGGGTGGGGTTCATACTGTTACTGATGGGGGGGAGGAAGGTTGGGATGCTGATGGGAGATGGTGATGCTCAGGGCTCAAGTGCTTTTCTGCAGAATGCTGTATTAACCGTATTGGCAGATTTGTTGATACATTTACCATGTGATAAGAGTCTGCCTTGTGCAGTAACTACAGGGTAGGTGCGGGGCACGCCTCCAACAGTTACCTTATAGGCTTTGCACTTACTGCGCGTTAATGTTTGTATTTCACATGTGATAAGGACAAAGATGTGCCACACTTTAGTAAAAGGGCTCCTATGTTTTAAAGTTGTTGCGTTGGTTTTTAATGCGTTGCACAGGAGCTCTTCCAGCAGCTTGACATTATGTATCTCTCCATATGTTCTCTTGTGCCTGTTGAGATCTAGTGGCCGTGAGCTGGTAATGGGGCTGTCACTTTGGTTTTGTCACATTCAGTCTTTCAGTATGGCGCATCCAGTCCTTTGGAATACCTTGCTAAAGATTGTGGTCCTGATTTTCGAAGGCCTTTACATGGGTAACTTCCCTAGTTACCCGTGTAAAGACCTTATCCAGGATTTTCAAAGAGCGCCTACACGGGTAAGTGCCCTTCGAAAATCTCGGATATGTCCCTAACGTGCCCGTTGCTATCCGCATAGCATCAGGACGTGTTGGGGGCATTCCGGGGGGGGCAGAGCGGAGACAGGCCATGGCGCTATCCATGTAGCACCGATTTTTGATGCTACACGGTTAGCGCTCTGCACCTTAAAGACAGACGTGGGAAAACCTTGCCTATCTTTAAGGTGCTGGTGCTAACCGTGTAGCCTCAAAAACCGGTGTTACCTGGGTAGCTCCTGTGGCTACCTGGCTGTGTGGTGACACCTGGATTTTCGATGCCGGGGCCTCAAATAACCCCAGCATCAAAAATCCGGGTTGGGTGAGAGGTGGGTGGTCTATGTGCCAACGCGGCGCATAGCACCACCCAACTGAAATTCGGGCCCTGTTAGTTTAGAAAATAATCTTTTGTCTTTCAGGAAGAAGGCAAAGGCTTATTTTTCTCATCTTGCCTTTGGTCCAGGGTAAATTTAATGACCACTCAGCATTCAGATATGATATTGTCATTTTGTGAACTAATCTGTTTGTTGTTGGATTATTATATTGTTTTTAATTTTGTTCTGTTGTTTATGTCTTTTTTATTGTTTGTATTTTAGTATGTGAAGTTTGTTATTAGTATTTTGTATGTTGATTGTAACTAACATTACATTCAAGGTTCGCAGGAGTCTTCCGTCTGCACTACTGCCTGTAGAGGAGGTACTGTTTGAACTTGTCTGTCTGTTTCCTTCTCCCTTTTTGAATTGGTTTTAATTATGCAAACCACTTTGATTAATGTATGAAGGGTGATATAGCAAGTTAGGAAATAAACATAAGCACAGAGGCAGCATAAGATTGCTAAAACTGAAGTTGCTATACAGCCCATAAGTGAGTCTGGATACCTGGATACAAAAACACAAACGCCAGCAAGAGAAGGAGGAGAGGGGGTGACCACCCCTAGCCACTGTTCCTCACAGAGAAAAGGAATCAAATAAAGGTTGTGAGATGGAGGAAGAGAGATAGGAAAGAGAACATTCTGGAGCAATGGAGGTGGGGGAGAGAGATATCAAGAGGGGAGGGGAGCATGGTAGAGATGAGGGCATGATGGAGGGAAGGCAGACAAGGGGGAAGAGAAGAGATGAGGTGATATGGGCAGAGGGAGAGGTGAGGAAAAACAAAAAAAGAGCAAAAACATTAAGGGAGGGAGAGAAGTTAGGAACCATTAAAAAAAACAAGAAGTTGAGAGATTCAGGAAAAAAAGGAAAGAATAGACAAATGAAAAAGGAATTTGGACGGAGAAGAGAAAACACAACAGAGGAAATATAGAAAAAATGTTTTACATTGTCTTATTTTGAAATCGCTATGCAATTTTGACTCTTCTCTACAGGAAACAGTTCATAAAATGTGCCTGGTGTGCAGGGCCTCCGAACTGTGCGTCTCTAACATTTTGAATATTTTTGCAAAATCTGTACATAGCTGTGCTGGAAATTGTTGGGTTTCCCTTAAACATTCCGCCTATGATTTCCCCATATGGAAAACTTAATACGGTGTTTGTGTCTCGGGAACAGGCTCTCTAATCATCACCCCTGATATTATATCCCATATTGAACGAGGGGAAGAGCCGTACATCAGGGATGAGCCGGGATCAGAGGAAAGAGAAACTGGGAAAAGCAGCTGCTCAGGTGAGTTCACTAATAAGAGAGTCTGATGTAAAAATGCTGCAATGAAGGCCGCTCTGGAGATCTCGAATTATTCACAGTTTCTGTAACAGGCACTGTAGGCTCATAAGACCATAAGAACAGTCATACTGGGTCAGACCAAAGGTTCATCAAAACCAGTAATATAGTATATGATGGCAGATAAAGACCAGCATGGTCCATCTAGTCTTCCCAGCAAGGTGGCAAGAGTAGGTGCACTTGCCTCTCCGTGCAGGTCACCCCTCCCCATGCCTTTTACTTAGGGGTGTACCCACCGCTCCGTGCAGATATGCTGCTCCATGCAGATCATCCCTATTTGCCCCCCCAGCCCCCAAACCGCCCCATCTCCCTAAACTACCCTCAGCAACTGCCCCACCTCCCAAAACAATCCTCCCCACCTAAATGCCCCATCCCTGAAAACTAACCATCACAATAGTCCCATTCCACAAAACTAACCTTTGCAACTGCCCCAACAACTGTCCCCATGCCCCAAACTGCCCCATCAGCTCCCAAACTATTGCCACCACTCAAAACTACCACCAACTGCCCATCACATCAAACTGCTTCATTCCCCCAAAACTAATCCCAACCCCACCATCCCCAAACTGTCCCCAAACTATCTCTCCACTTCCAAACTGCTTACACCTAAAACTGCCCACCCCACAACTTCCCCTCACCATCTTTGTCAACAACCTGTGCCTGTACTACCCCACCATCCTCCAAACTGCTCCAACCCTCCAGAACTACCCGTTCAGCTCCCAGAATGACCTGACCCCAAAATCTACTCCACCAGTCCCTAAACTGCACCTCCAAAACTATTCCCCCTCAAACTGCCCCAGCCCCTAAACCTATCTGCTACAACTACCAAATCACTCCTCAAATTTCCTTACTCCCCCCCCCCCCCAAATCTACCCTTTGCATCTGTGGAATTAGAAAAGGTACAGAGAAGAACCACCAAACTGGTAAAGGGGATGGAAGGATACTTTTATGAAGAAAGGCTTAAAAGGTTAGGGCTCTTCAACTTGGAAAAGAGATGGCAGAGGAGAGATAAGATAGAGGTCTATAAATTAATGAATGGAGTGGAACGGGTAAACGTAGAGCGATTGTTTACGCCATCAACAAGTAGAAAGACTAGGGGGCACGCAATGAAGCTACAACGTAACCCATTTAAGACTAATAAGAGAAAATATTTTTTCACTCAATGTGTAATTAAACTCTGGAATTCGTTACTGGAGGATGTAGTAAGAGCTGTTAGTGTAGCCTGGTTTAAAAAAGGTTTGGATAAGTTCCTGGAGGAAAGTCCATGAAACATTATTAAAGAGGACCCAGATAATCCACTGCTTGCCTTGAGGCAAGCACTGTGAAATCTGTGTGCCTTTCTGGGAACCTTCCAGGTTCTTGTGACCTGGATTGGCCACTGTTGGAAACAGGATACTGGGCTTGATGGACCTTGGTCTGACACTGTATGGCATTTCTTATATTCTTACGCCCCACCACCCCCAAACTGTTTGCACAAGTACCCATGCGAAAATGCTACCATCCCGCATACTTCACTTGACTGCCTCATTCCCCATAACTACCCTCACTATTCTTTAACCCAAGAACTTCCCGAACCCGCACCCCACACATCTATCCCCACCCTCCACACTTACCATTCACCTCTCCATCTAGCCATACTCTGCAACAATACCCACCATAACTACTTCCACCTACCCTAGCTATTACCCTTCAACCTCACACCCCATAAATTGCCCCATCTACCCAGCCTCGAAAATTACTCCCAATTATTCCTACCCCCACCTCTCCACCTACTCCAACTCTCAACTACATCTCAACCCTCCAAAACTACCTCTGCAACTACCCTTACCCTCCAAAAGCATGCCTACAACTTCTCCCTATGATTGCACGTCCACCCTCAACTGCCTCACCTCCCAAAACTACCTCCACTTAGACATGTCCATGTACCCCAACCCCACCTATCCATCTGCCTCCTATTGACCCTACTTCCACCACACAATCTACCCTCGCCACCCCGCAAAATCTACCCCCACAAGTTCTCCTTACCCCTAAGACTAACCACCCACCTCCATGAACAAAGCAGCCCCACCCTCCTCCTCTAAGTCAAAGACATACACAGAGACAGTGCTCTGCATGCTTTCCCCGCTTGTTGCAAAAGTAAATAATGATTTGCATTTGCTCGTTCCACTCCATAATTTTATAGACTTCTATCGGGTTTTTTTCTCCTCTCAGTTGCCACTTCTCCAAGCTGAAGAGCCCTCACCTCTTTAGTCTTTCCTTAAGAGTCATTCCATTCCATTTATCATTTTCATTGCCTTTCTGTGCGCCTTTTCTAATTCTCCTACATCTTTTTGTGATTCAGCAAGCAAAATTGCACATATACTCAATATGTGGCTACACCATGGAGCAATTCAGACACATTATGATATTCTTCCTTTGAGTCTCCATTTCTTTTCTATTAATTCACATTCTGTTTGCTTTATTGACACACAGAGCAGAGGATTTTAATGTTTTAGCTCAATAGATTTATTGAGGTATTTAACATTTGTAACAATCATAAATTTTCAAGGACATGCAATAATCCAAAAGAAATATAAAAACCCCTAAACACAGTAAATAATTCAATATTCACCACAATTGCATTAGTCCACATAACGATGAGCTAAAAAAAATACCAATTATACCAAAATAAGAGAAAAAAAGAAATCCAGAGGTTACTAAGAAGGAAACCTCTAACAAAAAAAATCAATAAGCAAAACAAAAAAAAGAAAAACGAAAACCCTATTCCTATTTCTTCCTATCCAAAAGAAACCTTTCCAAATGAGAGCAGTCTAAAAATATATAGGTATTATCTTGAAATGATATGATACATTTACATGGATATCGTAGAAAAAAAGTAGCTCCCAACTCAACTACATGGGACTTTAAAGCTAGAAACCCTCTTCTGTGGGCCTGCGTAGATTTCGAAACATCAGGAAATACATACAATCTTTGTGCAATCATATCGGTAGACTTTTCCCAAAAATTTGTTAAATCAACGTTAACATCTACAGATAGCACATCCACCTCATCTACAGCCTTATTCACCTCATGCTTGCCTACTGGTATATTATAACAATTCTGAATAACAATTTTTTCAGGGAATAACAAAGGAATCTGAGGAGAAAGTAAAGGTGACAAAGGAAAATTCAAAAAACGAAGGTTGAAGATCCTTGCATTGTTTTCCAAAACCTCTAATTTATGGTGAATTACCGAGGAATCTTTTATAGCTGCAGACCTCGTCTGCTGTACTGTTTTGAAGCTGACTATTCATTGTAGAAACAATATTTGTAACTTCAACCAATTTACGTTCTACCTCAGTAAATTTCTGAATAGATTCCGTGTAAAAATACACAAGGACTCCACAGAAGTAGAAACTTTAGCATCTATACGTGCAATAGCCGTCCATAGATCCTTTAATGTAATTTCCTCCGGCGGAGGATTTAACAGAGGATTTTAATGTTTTGGTCATGGTAATGGCTCTATCTTTTTCTTGGGTGGTGACTGCTAATATGGAATCAAACATCTTGTCTGTATAGTCTGGATTATTCTTTCCTATGTGTATCACTTTCCACTTTTCCAACTTAATATTTAGCTGCTACATGGATGCCCCGTCTTCTAATTTTGCAAGGCCCTCCTGCAATTTCTCACAATTGCAATGACTTTAAATAGTTTTGTGTCATCTGCAAATTTGATCACCTCACTCATTCCCATTTCTAGATCATTTATAAATATATTAAAATGCACCAGTCCCAGTACGGGTTCTCTGGAGACTCTACACTTCACTTTTCCTCATTTAGAAAATAGACTATCTCAATGCTCTGTTTTCTATCTTTTAATCAGTTCCCAATCCACAAGAGGACACTGCCTCCTATCCCATGACCTTTTAATTTCCTCAGTAGTCTCTAATGAGTAATTTTGCCAAATAATCTTCAGAAAATCCTTATACACTTTATCAACCAGCTGCCTTTTATGAATATGTTTATTCATGCCTTCAAAATATATTACAGATTAATGAGAAATGATTTCTCTTGGCTAAATCCATGCTGGCTCTTTCCCATTAAACCATGACTATCAATATGTTGAGTTATTTTGTTCTTTGCAATAGTTTCTACCGGTTTTTCCGAGACTCATGTTCGGCTCACCAGTCTGTACTTTCCCAGATCACTCCTGGAGCCCATTTTAAAAATTGATGTTACATCACTCACCCTCCAGTCTTAAGGTACCATAGACAATTTTGATGAACGGGTACACATTAGTAATAATAGGTCTCATTGTTGTGTTCTGTCAGTGCTCTAGGGTATATACCACCCAGTTCAGGTGATTTGCTACTCTTTACCTTATTACATCTTCCAGGTTTGATTCAGTTTCTCCATATCACACATCATCACCATTAAATACCAATTCTAGCATGAGTATATCTCCCTTACATCCTCCTTAATAAAGACAGAAGCAAAGACTTAATTTAGCTTCTCTGCTATGGTCTTGGCCTCCCTGAGTGCCCCTTTAATATTTTGATCATCTAATGCAGGGGTGTGCAAACCTTTTGTTCCATGGTCCACACTGGGAGCTGTGACTGGGTTGCGGGCCACGTGCAGCCTGTTGTCAGAGGAACAATGGAGGATCATGCCTCCGAATACAGCCCTCATGTTGTGTGAAGCCAAAAACGAAAAGTGCCCTGTGAAAATCCTTCCTGTGACTACCGATGCTGCAGCTATCTTTCTTCAATAATGTTTTAGCCCATTATCTAGAATCAATTTTTAAAAAATTGATAAACCTCCTGTGAAACCCCTCCCACAACCCATTATCACTTGTTCATGGCCCGCTACTGATGCAGATTTCACCATGGCTTCTAACACATCATCACTTTGAGGCAGAGAGGTATTTTGTGCATTACTAAAAGTGGACCAACCAGCTCAGAGTGATGACGTGGTAGGGGCTGCAGAAGGCTCTGTATCAGAGGTGGGCCATGGGTTGGTGATGCCACAGGAGGGGCTTCAGTTATTTATTTACGTGGTGGGCCAAACCTTTTATGCCAGTAGACTGGTTCTAGCTCATGGGCCAAAGTTTGCCTGCCTGTGATCTTATGGTTCATCTGACTCCTCACAGGGTTCTTGCTTCAAATATACCAGAGGGGAGATACGATAGAGGTCTATAAAATAATGAGTAGAGTGGAACGGGTAAATGTAGATCGACTGTTTACTCTTTCAAGAAGTAGAAAGCCTAGGGGACATGCAATGAAGCTACAATGCATAATCAAACTCTGGAATTTCTTATGGGAAGATGTAGTAAAGGCTTTTAGTATAGCTGGGTTTCAAAAAGGTTTGAACAGGTTCCTAGAGGAAAAGTCCATAAACCATTTTTAAAGAGGACCGGGGAATCCACTGCTTACCCCTGGGATAAGCAGCATGGAATCTGTCTACCTTTTTGGGAACCCGAGGAAAGGAGCTTTATTGGCTAATAGGTCTGCCCAACACGTGTTTCGGCCGAAGCCGCCTTCAGGGGACTACAACCTTATATATACACTCATACAAAGATAAAAACATAAATAATAAAATTCATAAAACATCAAATATAAATATTATGTCCATAATAATAATTAAAATAAATAATTAAGCAATCAATATAAATATTATGTCCATAATAATAATTAAAATAAATAATTAAGCAATCAATTGTACAGAAAGCCCATCATAAAAAACAATCATAAACATATATATAATATGTCTAATCCAATAAAAGTAATAGATATAACTTAAAATAATCAAATGGAAGGAAATATAAAAGAACAGCTTTACATAAAGCCTTAACAGGGTGACAAAACAGAGGAACATATAAATAACATGATAAACTCACCATTAAAACAATTTATTTAAAAAGAACTGGAGGCCAATGACAAAGCCTGTTACACTATCCAGAGGTAGGAGAGAGCACAAAGAAGAGGAAATCATCCACCAGGGAATGGGATTGCTATAGTGTGATCACTATTGATGTAAAAAGAAAAAAGAAACAAAAACACCTATAGCACTAAAGCTTTTCCCAAGATGATAACAAATAATGAAATAGTGTAGCTGTGTGCACAAATAAAAAACGTGTAAATAGGGAAAGAACATTGTACGGAAGGAAGGGGACCCTAAAGCTAATTGATAATGAAGGGAGACCAAGAAACAAAAGTAGCTTAAATTTCTACTCACAGACTACAGGAATTCTCATTATTGTGTATCTAATTGTCAAATATGTGGCATCACATTGGACCAGCACCTAGATATGACCACACATGTGAAGAACGTTACAAAGTCTATATATCACAAGATCAAAACATTACGTCACCTCCGCCCCCTACTGGAATCCAATGACTACCGGACAACCTTTCAGGCATTAGTCCTCCCACACCTGGACTTTGCGAACATCGTCCTCCACGGCCTGCCTCAATCAACTTTAAATCCGCTCCGCCTGGCTATGAATGCCGCCGCAAGAGTTCTCTCTGGATCATCAAGAACTGACCACATAACACCAATCATGAAAAATCTGCATTGGCTGCCGTTACACGCCAGACTCCAATATAAGTCATTAGTCCTTACTTTCAAAGCCCTGAATAACTACCCACCTACACCGATTAGCAAACTAATCCACAGCACCCTGGAAAACAGAGACAGGAGATCCACTGCAATGAACACCTTAATAGTCCCCAAGATGATGACATCATGCACTAAGACCACTTCCAACAGGGCTTTCTCTATATTCGCTCCCCTAAATTGGAATGCCCTTCCACATGAAATCTGTGGCATCAAAAGCTTAATCCTATTCCGTAAAGCTCTGAAACACCACCTATTCACAATATGCTACCCTGACACCAACCCTGACACCCACACATCGGGTAAACTGCCCTCATATCTCAGCTACCATAGCACCCTATTACAACCAGAAAATGGTTAGCCTATACTACCGCCCACCCACCACTTTTACGCCTGTCCCTCCCACAAAAAATGAAGATGATACCAAATTGGCTTAGAGTATTGGTGACAATACTAATTTAACCTGTAAATAGTTACCCTGTAAATAGTTACCCCGGTTATCCTATGTTTTTTTCCCTGTTCTATGTAAAACTCAATGTTGCTTGTATGCATTGTAGTATGTTTTGTTCGATGTACACCGCGCTGATTGTAATAGCGCGGTATAGAAGAAATGTTAAATAAATAAATAAATAAATAAAATGTGCCTGGGAATTCAGAGTATCATACCGATGATAGGAAAAACTGTACACATTATTTTATGAAAGAGTGTGAATGAAGACTGGGGGTCAGCGGTCACCTAGGTCCTAGTGAGTGTTGGAGACCATGAGGGTCAGTTAGTGGCCAGGCGGTGACTCCATCGGACTACCTCCCTTCATCATATGCCTTTCCTTGGTCACATTGCTGTGCTGCAGTTTAAAAGCTAAGTCTAACAAGGAGGCTTAAATTGTCGTATGGCACATAGCAGAGCGGATGCACGGAAGTCCAGGGTCCTTGTGGTGACAGGTTCCCCCCCCCCCCGAGGGCTTGAGACTGGGGCATGTTCGGGAGCCACGTGGCCATGCCGTTCAGCCAACCCCGACTATGAGTAGCGGCTCGAGGGAGATTCTGCCTGAGGACATAGGCCGTGGACGCTCCCGCCTCTGCTTCCTACCATTTGTCAATAGGCTCGAGGTGTCTGTGCCGTAAGCCTGCCATAACTAGCAAGGGCCCCCCCAGCCTTGCATGCAGCAAGCGCAAGTGAGACCTCGTGCAGAATTTGTGTGCGGCCTGCATGGCCAACCCAAGTCATTCATCGTGGGATGGCTTGGGGCCGCAGCAGACAGAGCCCTTGACAGGAAACGATTCGCCTTAACTTTGCCTCTGTCCGCAGGGTCGGAACTTTCACCGTCAAATCTCCAAAGGAATGCTTCCTCCTCACTGGCCCTGCTCCTGCAAAAGGCAGACGCTCCTGGGGTGTACAACTCAGATCGACGACGCAGACTCCTCTGAATTTGTATCCATCTTTAAACAGGCATGGGACATATGGAAGGGGTCTACCTCAGACCCTATTCTCAAAGAGGTCCGGCCGCCTGCTAAGGCCTTTACGTTCCCTTCTGAGCTGCAACATCTGGTGACTGAGGAGTGGAACATGCCAGATGCCTCGTTACGAACTGCTCAATGTTTAGGTCGCATTTATCCCTGCTCCCCAGTGGACCTTCAGCAGTGGCTGCTTTATCCCAAGGTTGACTCTCATAACTGCAGTGACTAAGAAGACCACTATCCCTGTGGAGGGTAGAGTGGCTCTCAAGGATCCTCAGGACTGCAAGGTGGAATATCTTCTTAAGATCTCCTTTTTCGCATCGAACTCGGTGCTTCAAATGTCAACTTGTGGTGGGCTTGTGGCCAGAGCTTTGCTATTCTGGGTGCAGCTCCTAATGAAGGACATGGACACCGCACACCTGGAGTCCGTGGCAGCTTTTCTGGTGGACAGTTTCTATGACTTGCTCCGCCTGACGGCCCAAGCGGTAGCCACAGCAAATGTTGCCCTCCTTGGCTCTGGCTCCGCAATTGGTCAGTGGACGCAGCGTCTAAGGCACGCATGGCAGGACTCCTGTTCAAGGGGGGCTCCTCTTTGGGGAAGGTTTAGAGAAATTGGTCAAGAATCTAGGTGAGGTCAAGCCATAGCGCCTGCCAGAGGATAGACCTAAGGCGGCCTCCTGCCGTGCAGCGATGGTTGGGACCGGTGCTGCACAATCAGGGTACCAGGATTACAGCTACAGTGGCTCCTGATGCAATCGCTCATGTCAGTCTGGAACATATCTGGCTGCTGGCACTTGCGGACACTCCTTTTGGGGTGCCCGACAGTTGCAGACGTCGTCCGGCAGCTCTAGGAAGTCCTGTGCCAGATGCTCCTCCCATTGATGGGATAGGAGCCCATTCCGGGGTGCTGTGGATTGGAGAGTTCATTTGCTTATTTTAACAGGAATGGGCTCATATCGTGCCCAACTCATGGGTTCTGAACATCATCAGGCGGGGCTTTGCCCTCGAGCTGGCCAGACCCATTCCAGAGGCCTTCATGATCTCGCCTTGCTCTTTTCCCCTCAAGTGCCAGGCAATTCAAGCCATGCTATGCCGCCTTCTCCTCCTCGGGGCATTACAGCTGGTGTCTCACGATGAGCAGGGGCAGAGCTGCTACTCCATTTACTTTGTGATCCCCAAGAAGGATGGCACCTTTCGCCCCATTCTTGATCTTCAGAGTGTCAATCGCAGCTTGCGCGTTCCTCACTTCTGCATGGAGCCATTCCACTCAGTTATTCAGGCCATCAGACCCAGTGAATTTTTGGTGACACTGGATCTCACGGAGGCATATCTCCATGTACCCATCAGGGACGATCATCAACGCTATCTGCATTTTGCGATGCTCGGACCGCATTTTCAGTTCACCGTGCTCCCGTTCGGGTTCGCCACCGTGCCGTGCACCTTCTCCATGGTAATGGTGGTAGTGGCAGTGGTGTTGCGACGCCAGGGCATCTGTGTCCATCCTTATCTGGACAACTAGCTTATTCGTGCGCTGTCCTCCTCCGAGGCAGAACGTGCGGTCGGTCAAATCCTCCAGCTCTTCAACTTTCTCAGGTGGATTGTGAACTTCGCCAAGAGCTCCATGGTTCCCTTGCAGGTCAGGGAGTTCCTAGGGGCAAGATTCAATACCCAGGCCGGGATGGTTGCCCTTACGGAGGTCCATTGGCACAAGTTTAAACTCCAGCTCTGCAGTTTCTTCCAGTAGTTCAGCCCACAGGTGTGGGACTATCTGCAGCTTCTGGGGATGATGGCGGCCACCCTCGATCTGATCCCACAGGCATGGGCACACATGCATCCCCTGCAGCGGGCCCTCCTCGCACGCTGGTCTCCGTTGTCCAAGGACTTTGAGGTGTGGCTTCCTCTGCTTCCTTCCATGCGGGCCAGCCTCCGCTGGTGGAACTCTCGGGCACATCTCCTCAGGGGGATGCCACTCGACCAGCCAGAATGAGTGGTCTTGACCACCGACGCCAGCCTGACCGGCTGGGGGGCCCACTGTCTTCAGTCCTTGGCACAGGGCCAGTGGTTGTCGAAGGAAGCCTGCTGGACCACCAATCATCTCGAGGCACGAGTGATTCGCCTTGCATTGCTCCGCTTCCAGGCCCTCCTGTGGGGCTGGGTGGTATGCATCATGTCCAACAATGTGACGGCTGTTGCTTATGTGAACCGCCAGGGCAGTACGAGGTGTCCAGGCGTAGCCAGGGAGATGCTCCTCCTCTTCCCCTGGGTTGAGTGCAAACTGTTGGTGCTCTTGGCACAGCATATTGCAGGGGAGGACAATGTCCAGGTGGACTATCTCAGCCGACATCACCTGGATCCCAGTGAGTGAAAGCTCACCCCTTGGGTTTTTCAGCGCATTGTCCAGTGCTGGGATCACCCAGAGATGGACCTCATGGGACCCGGGTGAACGCAAAGGTCTCAACCTTCTACTCCCGGAGGAGGGTGCTGGGATCCGTGGGTGTCAATGCATTGGTGCTGCCGTGGTCAGCAGACCTATTGCTCTGTTTTCCGCCAATGCTGATGATCCTCTGGCTGCTCCGTCAGGTGGAACGGCACCTGTATCCTCTGGTCCTGATAGCTCCCGACTGGCCTCGGCAGCCATGGTATGCAGACCTCATCCAGCTTCTGGCCAACAACCCACTGCCCTTGGGATCCTGATGGAGGATCCGGGGCCCTTCTCGCTTATGGCTTGGCTCTTGAGAGGAGGCCATAGTTACTCCCCAAAAGTCGTGGCAGTACTTCTCAGGGCATGCAGGCAGTCTATGTCCCTAACCTATATCCGAGCGTGGTGTTGCTTTGAACGCTGGTGTGCACAGCAACCCTGATCGACCTGGCGAGCAAGGGTGTCAGACATCCTCGCCTTCCTACAGGATGGTTTTCAACGCAGTCTCATGTGTAGCTCCCTACGGGTCCAGGTAGCGGACTTGATGGCCTTTTGGGTACCACTTGGGGGGCCAATCTCTTGCTGCCAATCGGGACGTCGGGTGCTTTCTCAGGGGCGTTCGGTCCCTCCAGCCGCTGGTTCGTCTGATTAGTTCCCACATGGTGACTCTCGTTTTTCCTCCGTGTTCTTTGCAGAGCATCCTTTGAGCCTGCGTCGGGCCTCCATTAAGGACCTTACCCTTAAGACTATTTCTCATTGCAATCACTTCCACAAGGTGCGTGTCTGAGCTACAAGCCGTTTCCTGTCGAGATCCCTTCCTGTCCTTCTCCACAGAAGGGGTGTCCTTGCGACCGATTCCCTCCTTACTTCTGAAGGTTGTGTCTGACTTTCATGTCAATCAAAAGATATTCCTACCAGCCTTCGGGACTGAACAGCAGCACAAACTCCGCAACTTAGATGTCTGCAGAGCGCTGTTGCGTTATTTGGAAGAGACTAATTCTTTCCGGTTCTCAGATCGGCTTTTTGTCCTCTTTGCCAGATCTCACAAGGGTCATGTGGCAACAAAGCCAACCTTGGGCTGCTGGATTAAGGAGGCCATTTCCTTGGCTTACCTTTTGGAGGGCAAGCCTATCCCTCCAGGCCTCACGGTGCACTCTATACGTGCTCCTCACTACCTTTCCTCTCTTATCTCTCCCTACACCCCTCCTTGGGAATTCCGCTCTTCTAGCAAATCGCTTCTATCTGTGCCCTTCTCTTTTATTGCTAATCTAGACTTTGCTTCTTTCACCTTGCTGCACTTTACTCCTGGAACAAACTACCTGAGTCTGTACGTCAGGCGCCTTCTCTGGCCCTTTTCAAATCCAGGCTGAAAACTCACCTCTTCACTGCCGCTTTTGGATCTTGGCTCACCTGATCTCCTTTGTGTTTCCTTACCATTCCCCCTAGACATATCCTGTGTCTACAGCTACTGTCTTTTCCATCTTGACTAGATTGTAAGCTCTGATGAGCAGGGATCGTCTCTTACATGTGTCTGTACAGTGCTGCATACTTCTTGTAGTGCTATACAGATACTCAGTAGTAAGAAGACATGTGAGTACTCACACCTCTTTAGCAAATGAGCTTGAGATGCCTTCAAATGGGACATGCTCTTTGATCCTTGCATTCCTTGAGTAAAAACAGCGTTTCTGCCAAGAGATCACTCCTTTAACATTCACAGATAGAAAGGTGCACTCCATAATTCAGTCACCCACCCCACAGCCCCCAGTGCCCCTCTTCACATGCTTGGCCGCTCCCTCCTCCCACCCCCTTCCCCCTCAAAACCCCCAGACCACTATCCAGAGCAGCCCATCCATTCAGAGGAGTCACCCACATAACCAGACCCAGCTTCCTGCTAACTCCCACAATATGCATCCACCACTCCAGACACTCTCCCACCACCCATTCCTATTGATCTCGCACATGCAACCAACCTTCCCTCCCCCCCCCCCGCCATACTCACCCCAACGCTCCCCAGCTCCATCGCTCTCCACACTCCTTCTCTTAACATCCCTTTCACCTTTTGCACCACTTTCACCCATAACACCCTCTCACCCAACACTAAACAACAGTGAGAGCAACCCCCAGGCCTTAGAGTAGTTCAGCAATGGCCAGCATCGTCCATAGCAGACTCAGGTCACCCCCACAGCCTTCTCAGAACGCAGTCGCAAATTTCTTAGTCTCCGGTTGCCATCTGTCTCGTTGACCTCTTGGATCCTCAACCTTCTCGACAGGCACATCCACTTTTCCCAAATCCAGTTCCCTCAAGGCCTTTAACACTTCTTTTAAATTCAACTCACTCTTAGTTACACCGTTGGTGGTCATGGCAATGCAGAATGGCTATAAGCAGCGATACCAGGCATTTTCCTTCCAGAACCTTGCTGTTATAGGGTGAAACTCCCTTCTCCTTTACAGAGTCATTGGGGTGTGGTTGGCCTACACCGCAGCTTTATGCCCATCCCAATCAAAAGGGCAGGCTAGATAGGCCATGTGGTCTTTTTCTGCCATCATGTTTCTAAGAGTTAACCGCCCTCATTTTAGCTGCAATGAGCTCTTTCACTGCGTATTTGTGTAGGCAAATTGCAATATCTCGGGGTTGCTCACCACAGGAGGGGGGGGCCCGATGCCCGATGAACGTATTCCAGCTTCAGCTCTGAACTCCTCAAATTGAGCAGCATCCTGCAAATGTTCACAGCCACTTTCTTGCAGTCTACATACACTCCACTTTCAGGTACACCCCAAATCCTCAAATTATTGCTTCTCTGCCTGTTTTTGAGATCCTCCAATTTCAGAGCCAGCTCTTCTCTCGCTTTCTCCTCCACAACCAGATTCTGATTAATAGCCTCCAACACTTCCTCCAGTTCTTCAACACATCCATCGCACTTGCCACATGCTGCCCCATCACCATCAATTCTGCCTCTATCGCTGCAATCTTGCAGCTCACCTCCATAAATTCTTTCTTTAACTCGCCGAACCAGCTCTGAACATCCTCATGGATGGCCCCCAGGGACAGCAGCTCCTCCTCCATTGCAGTACTCTGCTTCTCTGATTCACGCACCCCAGCACCTTGCATCATCTCCACCATGGGGGTCATCTAGAACCGCAAATATCAGGGATGGACATCCGGTTTGGACGTCCAACCCCGCTATTTGCAGGGACCCAATTCCGAAACGAAAGCTCCCCGCACGTACATGGCCTTTGTGCGGGGAGCTCAGGCCAGGGGTGGGAGGGGGTGGTGACAGGACAGAGAGTTGGCAAAGTGGAGGCAGGCCCGTGACCCTGGACATTCAGGGCCGATACAGGTCACGGCCCTGTACGTCCAGGTAGGCAGAGATGAATGGGAGATTTATCCACCTCGGAGGTGGAATAAGTCCCGCCCCGAGGAAGGGGATCTCACTGGCAGACCCACAAAAAGGAGGTGAGGAGCAGCAGGGGGTTCCCCTCTGCCCGATCCCGGTCCTGGCAGGCCCCTGTGGGGATCGGGTGGCAGGGAAACGCTGTTCTGCAGTGATGTGGGGCAACAGGGCTTCTGTGGGGCTTCCCGATGCCATGACGATGGGGTGCTGAAGCACCAGTGCTCCAGCAGGAGCATAGGCAGGGATGGCCGGGTATATTCATGGATGTTCCCTGCTGCAGAATTGGGGTCCATCTGGCCTGTCCAAGTGCCCCAATTCTGCAACCACGGGAACGTATAGCTCCTGTGATTGCAGAATCAGGTGCAAATCCAGCCTGTCCAGATTATAGACGTCTGGATGGGCCAGATGTCCCCTGATTTGAATTGCCTCCATGCTGTCTTCCCCACGGGCTGCCTGCTTTCAGCCTTAATAAACATAATCTTTTAAGTCTGGAACTTTTTTGCAGGTTGCCATCGTTCACCCGAGGGTTTCACTCCCTGCCGCACTGACGTCTGTCCACTCCCACGAGCTTAGGATGCCTTAATTTAGCTTTATCTAACCAGCACAATGGAGCACAAGGCTCAAATGTCCATCTACTTAATGTGATGTCACTTCCTCGCTCTATCTCCTTTTTAAATGTTAGCATCATTTAGTCACCCAGCTCCTAGAAAATCTAAAGCCCCCTTCCCTGCATCATCATCATCATCTTGTCCAGACCCAAACACACAAAACTTTAAGATGATGTGATCTGTTATAAAAAAGAACAAACTATGGTCTCACTTAGATTGCAGTTGGTCTGCTCAGTATAGCACTCTATATGTTAGTATTTTACTCAATAAGGTAAGAGGAAGTGCTTTAGCAGCCTCTCCTCATTACTGTCCCAGACTCTGTCGCATGGTCAGAGGGTCTGTGCTACAGTCTGGAGACCCCCAGTGGAGAATTCTCTCCATCATTACCTGAAAATCCTTTATTCCAGAGCACCCTGCTAGACCAGTCCAGACCACTAGGTTATTCCCCCAACCAGCAGATGTGAGACAGAGAAAACACTAGAATAGTTCTGTGACATCATCACTAGCACCTTACCCAGTACAGCCTGGGGCACTTTTCAATATTTTCTCTGTCTCAGCAGATGGTGATTAGTTGTCTGTACAGCTCCGGAATTCAGGCAGCTGCTCTGGCTGGAGGACGGTTTGCAGTTCGGCAGGATCAACAGTCCTAAGGGATGTGTAGGAGAC
Organism: Ichthyophis bannanicus; assembly: GCA_033557465.1. NCBI lineage: Eukaryota > Metazoa > Chordata > Amphibia > Gymnophiona > Ichthyophiidae > Ichthyophis > Ichthyophis bannanicus. Next base: position 160,268,043 of record CM066031.1, on the reverse strand, counting down.
ACCCACAGGACTGGACTGCTTTTTAAGGGGGGAGGCTACTGCTGGCTAGAAGAGTCAGTTCAGTAGCCTCGGGAGTCTGCCAGAGGAATGTCTAGCCTTGCTCATCCTAGCATTTTTATTATTTAAAAAAAAAAAAAAAAAAGCGAAGGGATTTCATTTGCAAGGAAGACATTTAGCAACAGAAAGTTCACAGTTCAGCAATTCCTGACAGACCTCAACAGACCACCACAGTGATGATTGCCCCCCCTCCCCCCCATCACTCCCACTGCTGCCCGAGGGCCAGAGGTCGGCTGACAGTGCAGCAACTCACACTATCAACAATTGGACTGTGAGTAGTGACGCAACGGTGTTTGCTGTCTTGCACCTTCCTTCACAGTACTTTTCATCTGTCACTAGTCCCTTCTTGCATGGAGAGCCGTTCCGAGCAGGCAGAATCGTGCATCTTGTAGCCTAGCGATTATATGTAGTTTGTGGCGTGCTTCCCACTGTTCTTTGCAGGCCGATGCATGCAACTTGCGGCCTGCGTTCGGTTTAGGCAGAAACATGCAACTTGCGGACACGTGCAACTCAGAGCCACCAGAAACATGCAACTCGCGGACATGTGTAACTCCGTGCAGGAATAAATGTGCAACTCGTGGACACGTGTAACTTCGTGCAACTTGATGGGAACATGTGCATGCACTTCTTAGTGCAGGCATGTCTAGCAAAACCCTTTGTTGCCTAGGATGCGGTAAATGGTATCGGGGGCTCTTTGACCACATCTGTGCAGTTTGCACAGCAGATCATGGCCAGACTTCGGAGGCGGGTTCTGGCATGCCTTCCAATCCGGCAGCAGGAGCTGCAGTACCTGCGCTTCAGGCATCAACTTTGTCACCATCACAGTTGCCAGCTCCAGGCCCATCATAGGCTGAACCTTTGGACACTCTTGTTAATGGGAATGATGATTCCCCGCCGGATATTTATTTATTTAGACAGATTTGTATACCACCTTATCCTTCAATCAAAGTGGTCACATTACATCACAATCGGTGGGTTACATTTAACATTTGGGTACTTAACAACATTTAGACAATACAACATCTGTTATTTTGAAGGTGTGCATAAACAGGTAGACAAAGGTGAGTCGGTTGATATAGTGTATCTGGACTTTCAGAAAGCTTTTGACAAGGTCCCCCATCAGAGACTTTTGGCAAAGCTAAAAAGTCATGGGATAGGAGGCAGTGTACTATTGTGGATCGGGAACTGGTTAAAAGATAGAAAGCAGAGGGTAGGGCTAAATGGCCAATATTCCCAATGGAAAAAGGTGAATAGTGGAGTACCCCAGGGATCTGTACTGGGTCCCCTACTTTTTGACATATTCATAAATGACCTGGAAAAGGAATAACTAGTGAGGTTATCAAATTTGCAGATGACACAAAACTGTTTAAAGTTGTTAAAACCCAAGAGGATTGTGGAAAACTGCAGGAGGATCTGGATAAATTGGAAGACTGGGCATCCAAATGGCAGATGAAATTTAATGTGGACAAGTGCAAAGTTATGCACCTAGGAAAGAACAACCCACACTATAGTTACACGATGCAAGGCTCCACATTAGAAACCACCACCCAGGAAAAAGATTTAGGAGTCATCGTGGATAACATGTTAAAACCCTCCGCCCAGTGTGCAGCGGCGGCCAAGAAAGCAAATAGAATGCTAGGTATCATAAGGAAAGGGATGGAGAATAAAACAAAGGATATTATAATGCCTCTGTATCGCTCCATGGTACGACCGCACCTTGAATATTGTGTGCAATTCTGGTCACCGTATCTTAAAAAGGACATAGAGTTATTAGAAAAAGTACAGAGAAGAGCCACCAAATTGGTGAAGGGGATGGAAGGCTACTCCTATGAAGAGAGGCTAAAAAGGTTAGGGCTCTTTAACCTGGAAAAGAGACGGCTGAGGGGAAATATGATAGAGGTCTATAAATTAATGAATGGAGTGGAACGGATAAACGTGGATCAATTGTTTACGCTATCAGAATATAGAAGGACTAGGGGACATGTAATGAAGCTACAGGGTAAACTATTTAAGACAAATAAGAGAAAATATTTCTTCACTCAACGTGTAATCAAACTCTGGAATCTGTTACCGGAGGATGTAGTAAGGGCTGTTAGTATAGCTGGGTTTAAAAAAGGTTTGGACAAGTTCCTGGAGGAAAGGTCCATAAACCACTATTAAAAAGGGACCCAGGATATCAATGCTTGACCTAGTACAAGCACTGCAGAACCTGTGTCTTTTGGGGAAACTGCTAGGTACGTATGACCTAGATTGGCCACTGTTGGAAACAGGATACTGGGCTTGATGGACCTCGGTCTGACCCAGTATGGCATTTCTTATGTTCTTAACATGTGGGTACTTAACAACATTTAGACAGTAAAATTATAGGGGTGTTTAAATACCTTGTATAATGGACTTGTGTGTCCGGTTGGGTTAAGTGGGTGTGTAGTTGGTGGAGGTATCTAGTTGTCAGAGGTTGTTGTATTACTGTGTATTGTATTATTGTTTGGGTGGGGAATATTATCTGTATGTTCATATGTTTCAGTAAACAGCAGGGTTTTAAGGGCTTTGAGGAACTCTGTGATGTCATCCATTGCCCTCAGGCTTGTTGGGAGGGAGTTCCATAGAGTGGACGCCAGTAGTGATGGGGCTCTCTTTGAGGTTATTTGTTTAGTCTTGTGATATCCTGTAGGTGTGCCGATCATGTTGTCAGTACTGTTCCTTCTTGGTCTATTGCTGATATCTCTTGTTATGATGTCTTGTAGTGCGTCTGCTTGAGAGATGGTGAATGATCTTAAAGATAATCATGATTGTTTTAAATTTTGCTCTTGTTACCATTGGGAGCCAGTGCAGTTGTTGTAGGACAGGGTTGATATGCTCATCTCTTGGTGAGTCTGTTATGATGCGTGCTGTAGTGTTTTGTACCATCTGGCATGGGTGTAGGGTCTGCTGAGGGAGGCCTTGATATAGTGAGTTTCCATAGTCCAGCAGAGGTATGATGAGTGCTTGGCATACTATGCGGAAGTGGTCCTGACGGAGTAGTGGCTTGATCTTTCTGATGACTCTTAAGCGTTGATAGGCCTTATTTGCAGTTTTAGAGATGTGGGACTTCATGTTTAAAGCTCTGTCCAATGTGATGCCCAGGTACTTAACTTCATCTTTGACTACTATGAGTTTGTCTAGGATGCTGATAGTTTGTGGTGGAACGAAGGTGGGGTTCCTGGTGATGAACATTGCCTTTGTTTTATCGAAGTTGACTGTTAGGTTGTTGGCTGTGAGCCAGGCATTCATGTGTTCCAAGCATTTGGTTGGATATGCTTCTGCATTTGGATATGCTTCCACATGGTGAAGAAGACCTGTCCAGCTGTCGTGCTGCATCCCGGGGCATTGGGGGATGAGGTAGAATTTGCTGCATTGTTTAAACACGCATGGAAATTATGGAAAGAGGGCCACAAGGGAGCCCCATGGAGTTTGCACTGCTTGACTGTGGACTCGAGCTAGATTGGGTCCAGCGGTTCAGCTAGAAAGCGTAAAGACAGTGCGACCAAGCCCTCCATTAGTGTTGGGACCAAGCACCAATGCAAGTCCTAGGTCTGGGCCCTCGGAGACCTGGAGTCCCCAGACGATGAGGAACAGGGCAGTCCCCTGTATTTGTCATCGCCCACAGTTTCAAGCTTAGAGGAGGGCGAGTTTTCACCATCAGAAGAAGACAGCGAGTTGCACGTTGTGTGGCTCTTCTGTAGGGAGGACATTTCTGCGCTTATTAGACAAGTTATGTCCAAGTTCCACATTCCAGAGCCTGTTGAGCCTACAGACCAGTCTTCCTCAGACCCTATCCTTCAGGGAGTTAAGGCACCGGCTAAAGCCTTTCCTTTCCCTCCTGAGTTGCAGCAATTCATCAAGGATGAATGGGAAACCACTGATGCCTCCTTGTAGATGGCCCATCACCTCAGCAGGATCTATGCTTGGTCCCAGGCAGACCTTCAGCGTTGGTTGTGTCATTCAAAATTGAACTCCCTGGTCATGGCCGTTACCAAACGGACAACCATCCTAGTAGAAGACAGAGCTGCTCTTAAGGACCCTCGGAATGGGAACGTGGAAAATCTCCTGAAGACCACCACATCTGCCTCGTCCTTAGCAGTGCAGATGTCAGCGGGCGGTGTCTGGCAGCCCGCACCTTGCTGCAATGCATTCATTTGTTGCCCGAGACTTCGACTTTTGCTTGTACGAAGTCTGTAGCTGCATTCTTGTTGGATGCCTTCTATGACTTGTTAGTTAGCTGCCCATGGAGTGGCGGTAGCTAATGTGTCCTACCAGTGGCTCTGGCTCAGGAACTGGTCTGTGGATGCAGCCTCGAAGGCACACCGGCCTCTTGTTTGGGGAGGATTTGGAGAAGCTGGTGAAAGATCTAGGAGAGGTCAAGCCACAACGCATACCAGAGGACAAATCAAAGTTATCCTCCCGCTGCTCCATGGCTGCAAGCTCCAGCATGTCTTGCTTGAGGTATCACAAATCGCAGCAGTATTATCAGACCTGATCTTCTTCTTCATACTCCGCTTCCACAAGTCACGGGCAGCTCTTTTGGCGAGCCAGGCGATCGCAGAGGGCTGCCAGGGGACCTAAGAAGTCCAGTGGCACCTCCTCCCATTCCTCGTGTTGACGGCCTGGGGGCCCATCCGTGGTGCCGTGGGTCGGAGAAAGACTGGAGATTTTACTGGGAATGGGCTCATATCACTTTGGACACCTGGGTTCTGGAGGTCATCCATTGTGGCTATGCCCTCGAACTGGTCTGACCCATTCGGGTCATGTTTATGGTTTCTCCTTGCGGATCAGTGCACAAACACAATGCAGTTCACAAAACTCTTTACACCTTCACGCGCTCATGCCAGTACCACTGAGTGAACACAGAGAGGGCCACTACTCCATCTATCTGCAGGCTCTTTCAACCCAGCAATTTGCAGTAGAGGACAATGTACAGGTGGACTTTCTCAGTCAGCACCTTCTTGACTCCATGGGCCTTCCGGCAATTGTGGCACGATGGGGCCTGCTGGCGCTGGACCTCATGGCGACACCATTGAGCACCAAGGTTCCAGCCGCCTTCTTCAGGCAGAGGACCCTGGGGATCGAGGGGATCGATGCCATGGCCAGCGTGTTCGCTCCTCTATGTTTTACTACTGTGTCTGCTGATAACCAGGGTCCTTCAGCATATCGAGCAACACCCTCATCTCGTTGTTCTGGGGGTGCCTGATTGGCCAAGTTGCTCTTGGTACGCAGACCTGGTCTGCCTCCAAGTGGGCCAGCCACTTCTCTTGGAGACGTGGAAGGGACTGCTATGCCACGGGCTCATTTTAATGGACGATCTGGGTCCCTTCTTGCTTACAGCTTGGCTGTTGACGTCTAACTCGCAGAGGTTATTCCCCTGCGGTGGTCTCCACACTTACATGCATAGCACCCGTCGACTTACTTAGCTTATGTAGAAACATAGAAATATGACGACAGAAAAAGGCCATGTGGTCTATCTAGTCTGTCCTTCCATATCAACTACAATAGTCCCCTTTTTACCTTTTAGAGATCCTCTGTGTTTGTCCCATGCTTTTTTGAATTCAGTTACTGTCCTCATCTCTACCACCTCCACTGGGAGACTATTCCACGGATCCACTACTCTTTCCATAAAGAAATATTTCCGCATATCACTCCTGAATGTACGAGCCTGGCAGCTGTTTGAAGGTGGTGTGCTCGGCAGACACTCTTGCCATGGTGGGCAAGCATTCCAGTGGTCCTCACCTTTTTTCAGGAGGACCTTCAGAAGAGCCTGGCTTACAACTCTTTGCGCGTGCAAGTAGCAGCCTTGTGGGTGTTTCGAGGGACCATCTGAGGCAAATCCCTGGAAGCTCATCAAGATGTCAGTAGCTTTCTTAAAGGGGTGCGCATCCTGCGCCCCCCCCCCCCTGGGTGCGGCATGTGGTACCTCCTTGGCACCTTTCCATAGTGCTGCGTGCGCTTATTCGTGAGCCCCTTGTGTCTGTGCGGTATACTACTCTCAAAGATTTGACCTTGAAAACAGTTTTCCTGGTTGCCACCTCTTCTGCGCAGTGTATTTCGGTGCTGCAGGCTCTTTCCTGCTGCGACACCTTTTTGTCCTTCTCTCTAGAGGGAGTTTCCTTATCAACAGTCCCCTCCTTTTCCCAAGGTGTTATCATCTTCTCATGTTAACCAGGGGATTACCCTGATGGCATTTGCTCCAGAGCAGTGCACCAGAAAAGACAAAGATCAGCATAAGCTGGATGTTCACCAAATCCTCCTATGCTATTTGGAGACCACAAACTCCTTTCGTTTGTTGGACCATTTATTTGTCCTCTTTGTGGGGCCCTGCAAAGGACACGCGGCTTCCAAAACCACCTTGGGCTGCTGGATCAGGGAAACCTTTGCATCAACCTACTTGTTGACCTGTAAAGTTGTGCCTTCCAGCTTGAAGGTACATTCAACTCGGGCTCAAGCGGCCTCCTGGGTGGAGGTGTCTGTTGCAGCACCCTCAGACATTTGCAGGGCAGCAGTGTGGTCCTCCCTGTCCATGTTTGCGCAGCATTATTGCTTGGATGTTCAAGCACATGCAGCAGCCTGTTTCAGCACACAGGTGCTGTCTGCTGCACTGTAAACCCACCCAACTTGGGAGTAGCTTTGGTACTGCCCAATGGTCTGGACTAGTCTAGCAGGGCACTCTGGAAGGGGAAATTTTACTTACCAATAATTTCCTTTACTGGAGCCCAGCTAGACCAGTCCATTACCCACCTGTGTGATGACTGGCAGGCTTACTATGATCCTGGAAGGATTTCTGACTGCGTCTTTCCTCTGTTTTGCTGTATATAGTTCCCTTACTAAGAATGAGTATGAGTGGAGGCAGACTCCATGTGTGTGCCATTGCTTATTACGTTAATACTGAAGTATGCCCCTAGCTGTACTGGGTAAGGTGCTAATGATGCCGTTACAGCACTGTTCTAGTGTTTTCTGTCTCACACCTGCTGATTGGTGGAGGTAACCCAGTGGTCTGGACTGGTCTAGCTGGGTTCTAGGAAAGGAAATTATCGGTAAGCAAAATTTTCCCTTCCCTGCTGAATCTTACTTCCTGCTATATCAGATCCTCTCGCTTTTCTGGAGTCTCTTATTCTCTGTCTGCAGCAAACATACTAATTCCTGGTGTTTATTTTTCTATCTAGAAAATTATGATCTGGGAAACAATAATATGGAGATACATCACTGGGACCTTGGCGAAAATCTGGAAGAGAACAAAATTTTAGAAAGAGACGGAAAAAATACTTCTTCATGTTCTGACTGGGGTGCAAAGTATGAGAGTCTATGCATCACAGAAAAGAGGCAACTAAATTCAACTGGAGACTTGGTCCACAATGCTACCACATGTGAGCAAAGTGTCTGTGGTATCGCACATACGGGAGAAGATCAGGGAAAACAGACAACACAACACAGATGTTTATGTGATACATATGAGATACACGTCAGGGATTCTGTAACTCTAAAATCACTACAGAGATTTGACGCTAAAGAGAGACCATCTTCATGTGCAGAATATGAGAGAGATTTTTGTGGAACGGGAGACCTACAAGAGCAAGAAACATTAGACACAAAAGAAAGGTCTTATTCATCTGACAGTTCTGGGAAAGATTTTACAGGGAAGAGATATTTAGCACAACACCAAAAAATGAACAGGAGAGAGAAACTGTTCACATGTGGTGAATATGGGAAAAACTTTATTAATAAAGCAAAGTTTGACAAAATGCATACAGAAGAACGACCCTTTTCATGTTCTGAATATGGTGAAAGCTTTCAACTGAAGACAAATCTCGAAAGACACCGATGTATTAACATTAATGATGGATCACTTTCATGTACTGCATGTGGTAAGAACTTTTGGTTGAAGATGGACCTTGAAGAACACCAGAAAATCCACACTGATGATGGAACCCATTTGAAGACGTTAAGTCATGACAAAATCTTTCTGTGTGAATGTGGAAAAAGCTTTATTGGTAAAACAAATTTCACAGATCATCAAAAAATCCACACTGGTGAGGGCCCATTTTTATGTACGACATGTGGTAAAAGGTTCATCCAAAAGGAATATCTAATAGCTCACCAAAGGCGCCATACAGGGAAAAGACCATTTTCATGTAGTATATGTGGTAAAAGCTTCTGTTGGAAGAGTACTCTTGAAAGGCATCAAAAACTCCATACTCATGAGACCGGATTTTCATGTTCTGAATGTGAGAAAAGCTTTCTCTCTGAGGAAATGTTAATGTCTCACCAATATATCCACACAAGAGAGAAACCTTTTCCATGCACTGAATGTAATAAAAGCTTCATTATCAAAGGTGTTCTCGCAAGACACCAAAAAGTTCACATTGGTAAAGGACCATTTTTATGCAGAGTGTGTGGTGAAAGCTTTTGTTTGAAGATGGACCTAACAGAACATGAGAAGATCCATACCAATGACACACCATTTTCTTGTGATTGTGGAAAAAGCTTTGCTAGGAAAGAACACCTCAAGAATCACCAACAAACCCACATAAAAATCTTGAAAAATTAAATGTAAGAACAAGAAAACTTCTCTGTGCTCATCAAATAATCTATAAAAACCAGTATATGCTGAGATTGGACAACCCAAGAGCTGACAGTAATATGGATTCTATAGAAATAAATTACAAATGTATAGCTTCCATCATACACATCCAGGCATACCTAAAAACATTAAAAGAACAAAATATTTTAAAAGTCTTGAAGTATGAAAGAAAATGGTCATAGCCTGTCTCTATCCTTAATGTTGGAAAAGCACTCTGATGAACAAAAGGGAATCACTGAGAATTCACTAGCACATGAGAGGAAGGACACGATAGAATTTGAAAACAAGCAGAAAGGCTTTTTAAAGAATTAGACTAGCACACAAGACAAAATAACTGGCTAAAGCACATATACAGAGGGTAATAGAAAAAGCAACAACAAAAACCAGAAAGGAGCTTGAACCCATAGGGAAAGGAATGGCCAGCAGGAAAAAGAAGATGGTAGTGCGTTTGCATAAGTCTTTAGTGAGACCTCTTTTAGAGTACTGTGTACAATTCTGGAGACTGCACTGTTAAAAGGATATAAACAGGATGGAGTGTGGTGCAGAGGGTGGCTACAAAAATGGGCAACAGTCTTGTCATAAGGCATATGGGGACAGACATCTCAATACTGTATACTTGGGAGGAAAGATAGAAACAGGGGTGATATGATAGAGGCATGTAAATATTTCTGTGATATAAATACACTGAAGGTGGTTCTCTTTCATTTGAAAGGGTGCTCTGGAACAAGAGGTCATAGGATGAAGACAGAAGGGGCTAGACTTGAGTGATCTGGGAAAATATGTCTTTACAGAAATGATAGTGGGTGCATGGAACCATCCTCCCAATGGAGATGATAAAGGTACCTGAATTCAAGAACGCATGGATAAATACAGATGATCTATGAGGGAGGGAAAGGGATTGTAGAACCAAATAATTCTTATGGATGAGTAGACTAGATAGGCTGTATGGTCTTTATCTGCTGTTGTTTTCTGTGTTTCTAAGTAAAAATAAAGAGTCATGTACTTCAGAAACAAAAGGTAGATCAAAACTTGACATAGGAATGTTAAAGGAGAGAGAAACTTAAACCTAAAGAAGAGAGATGGATAATTGCAGCACAGGACAGTAGACAACAGGGTTCGTAGGCAGTAGAGACAAAACAGTAAAATGGTGAAATGCAGATTTTTCAGAACTAGCATGGAAATAGTTACACATCTCATTGCGTATGATAAACTGATGTCAGAAAAATTGTATACAGAGAGCCACAATAAGGTAGCATGCCTCATCCACTGAAAACTACATTAACACTATAATATTGCTGTGCCAGAAAAACACTAGGATCATGATCTGGACAGAATTAAGGAGACTGAAGGAGTTAGGGTTACCTGGGTCATTCTTATTGCTATGCATAAACAGCTTGATGCAAGAAAACCAGACAGTGCAGTAAAGGAGAAAAACATTACCAGTAGAATATCAGCGCAAAATGACTATTCTGCACGGAAAGAAGAGATTCTCAGGTACTCCGTCATATCCATCTCAAAACCTCACTGCAGAAGCTTAAGGCTTCCCTTAAAGCACATCATTTCTCACAAGCCTTTCCAGGAAGCTGAACCCTTGTCAGGTTCGTAGGAAAGGAGTGTGGGGACAATGTGTTATTTGCATGCTTACCTTTTTACTTTCTATCTCTTCTCCACCATTATTCTAGGTGAGGTTAAGTACTATGTCTTAGTTAAGTTCTCCTTTCTTTTCCCTTACTATTCTCTTCTCTTAATTATTTCTTTCTATATTATTTTATTGTAAACCACCTTGATGCAGTGCAAAGGGTGGTATAGGAAAACTGGCAATAAACAATATCAACAAATTCAATCAGAAACTAAGAAAATGTGGTAAAAAGACACAGAAATTGTCCCAATTGCATTGGATTCTATCAGCTTGATTAAAAAGAATTTCCAAGTGCATTTTTATATGTTTCTTGTTTATATTGTACCTTTTGAATATCAGAAGGAGGCTCTTTTTGGCATGATGCAAGTGTTGCAGCGAGCATTAACAGTGAATCTGAGAGGAACTGATGGCATTGATTGTTCAGGTGTCTTCTGCTCTGTAGTTGCCTGATCTTCCAGACAACACAGATATGGGTCTCCCCTCCCCCCCCCGAAGGGGGCGTGGAAGGCTACTAGGGCCTTCCTCTCTGAGGTTATGAGAGTATAGTCTGCCTGGCTCCTCACTGAAAGAGGTCAGAACTCTAAAACCACAGCGCTTCAGGCGCACTGTCTCTTTGCAGCCAGCAACTCACTGGGGGAACACAGGAAGGAGGATCGCCAGCCCCCCAGCAGCATCGGGGAAGGGAAACAGCACCGTCAGGAGCCGCACAGCAGGAGAAGGGGAAGATAAGCCTGCTACATAAGGCACCTTTCCCCAAGTTATTGTCAGAATTCCAACAAGTCATCCTTGACGATTTGCACAAAATTATCTCAAATATCAATACTACAACATCCAGTCTTGTCTCATGCCCAGTCAGCTGGATAAAAGTAACTCGTACTGAATTTGCACTAGTCATACTTAATATTGTAAACATGTCACTATATCAAGGTCACATGCCTAAAGATTTAAAAGAAGCAATAATCCACCCCATCCTGAAACACAAGTCACTAGATAAATCATCCCCTACTTCATACAGACCAATATTCAGTCTGCCATTTCTTGCCAAAATAATTGAGAAAATTGTCTGTAACTGACTTCAAGACCATATTGACTTGTATGCCCCTCTAGATGAGTTACCAATATGGCTTCAGACCATACTATGGTGTTGAGATTCTTTTACTTGGTGTCTTTAACAATCTGCTAAAGGGGATAGATCATTTGAAAAAGGCATTCATCTTTATCTTTTTAGATATTGCATCTGCCGTTGATTCCGTCAATCATCACATCCTTCTGGATAGGCTCAAACAAATTGGTATATATGGCATCATGCTTTCATGGTTCCAGTCTTATCTAACCGATCGGTCACAACAAGTTTGAATTGACCAGGAAACATCTACTATATTTAGCCAAAAGTAAGGAAGGATCAGCAATCTCTGCCTTGCTATTTAATATCTACTTACAACCCCTATGTCCTATTATACAAAAGTATAAAATTGACTATTGTGATGGGAAAAGTGTATCTGAACCTATGGAACTGGAAGAAAAACAGGTTTTTACCTTTAAGGAAAGAGACAGGCCAGAAAGCAGTAGTTTTCAGACTGCAGTCAAAGAGAAAAAAACACACGTAGTTGCTGGGTACAGACCATGCCCAAGCTCTGAGGCAAGCTGTGAAGTTAATGAGAGGCACCTGGGGGAGGAGCATGGCCCGATAGTTCAGGCACACTCATATAAGCCCAGGGAACTAGAAGAGTGGGAGAAGACCACCAGGGAAACGGAAGGAGAGAGGACCACCAGAGGTGCAGGAGGAGAAAGAAACTTCAGGGGAGCTGAAGGACAAAGAGTTACCAGGGTCAGCACCAGAGAGGATTCCAAAGGAAACCAACACACATGTAGCCACGTTCCAGAAGGAAGTCAGTACTGCAGGGGAACTGCAGCTGATTCTGGAGGCAGGAGGGTTTTGCCTGGGAGAGCTACTGACAAGGAGCAAGGTACGATAGCAGCAGCTCATGAACCTGCTGGAAAACTGCCAACTCCCAAAAGGTGTGTGAATAGAACTGTAAATAAAAGTAATGTGAGCCAGTTAGAGGCTCTGTGCCGGTTAATGAAAGAAAAGATTCTCCATGTGCCTGCTAAGAACCCTGAGCATAAAGAGAAGTCTCACTGGAGAAAGGTCCTAGAGCTGTTATAAGAGATTAAGCCTGAGATTGTGCAAACTGGTTTAAACCCAGATATAACAGACACAGGTTATGAACAAATGCAAACAGAGTGTTATGATTCTGATAAGGAGTCTGTAGAATCATTAATGGACTGCTCTCTTTGCAAGAAAACAGCATAAAAGTTCTAGGTTTTAAAAGGAGAAAAACCTAGAAACAAATTGTCTGAGTAAAACTGACAGAAGCAGCTAACGTTTTATTTTGAATACTGGAAGCTTTGAAAGAAACAGCTACATATGCTTAAAGCTGACAGAAGCAGTTAAAGCTTTATTTTTGAATGCTGAAAGTTTAAAAGGAAACAGCTATTTGTGCTTAAAGCTGATAGAAGCAGTTGTAGTGTTCTGTTCTGGTAAAGAGGGTCTTTTTTTTGTTAGAATTTTGTGTGGAGAAGAATCCCATTTATTTTGCCATGTGTTGAGCTTTTAAAGGCTCTTTTGGAAAGGAAAGTAAAATTCCTGTGTTTGCCTAAAACCCTCGAGTCACAACTTTATTGTTTGAGACCTCACAACTACAACTCCCAGACGCCTCGGCTCTGGATTCCTTATTTAAGGACAATACAAAGGCACGTCCCGGCCTATAGGCGACCACCTGGGCACGGGGCGCGACAGTATATGATGTTATATATGCCTTCTGACATAATAAACTCTAACTTTGAACGTATAATATTATGCTTCACTGATATTTTTCAATGGTTAAAATCTCATTGTTTAAAGATAAACTATAATAAAACTGAGATCCTATTTATTACTAGACACCAAGGATTCAATCCACCCCCTAAACTTGATGTTAAAGAGGCCATCGTAGAAGTAAAAAGTGAAGTACTGTAGAATATCTAAGTATTACCATTGACCAGACCCTTAATTTCACATCCCACACAGAATTAACCACTAGAGCAATTTACAATAAATTGAAGATAATACAACTACAACCTTTTCTACCACATTCCAACTTCAGAACTGTACTTCAGATGATGATATTCCCTCACATAGATTATTGTAACAGCACTTTTCAAGGACTTCCTAATCAAACTTTACATAGCCTTCAGAATGCCCATCACATGCTAGTGCGCATAACCGTGAAAGCACATATAACTGATCACGTGAAGGCACACGCCAATGTGGGCATCCAGGCCCCTGTGCGGCCAATCGGAATCAGGATGCCCAGAGGTAGACCCGATTCTGATCCCGTGGGGGCTAGACATACCCATGGGATCAGAATTGGGTGTACGGCTTGAATGTGTAGGCCGGGCCCCAATTCCGATTGGCCTGCACACACAGCAGATCCCCGGCTACCTCAGTCAGGCTCCTGAATGGAGCCACAGTGCCATGGTGTCCCATTCAGGAGCCGCATATTGTCACGCCCTCCTCCCCCGTATAAGCGGTTGCCTGGAAGAGGGGGAACGCGACCACAAATTTATAGATCCTTGTAAGTGCTGATGTCTGGGTTCCGTGTAGTTGTGGGCCAAGACGAGAACAGCCAAGGTTAATTGGGGTAACAATAACTTTATTGTTAGCACAGGAATTTTGTATCTACTACCCCTGAATAACAGAAACAAAATGTGGATACTTTTCCAAACCAAATAAAGTCAAAGATGTAACAAAGTCCACCTGATACTTCTCAGGCTTGTCAATTCAAAACACGTTATCCAAACTTCTTTCCAGCTCTGAACAAAGTCTGTTCTTCACACTAGAAGCTTTACTTTCATATAACAACTTTACTTTGCAGATAACTCAATAGCATTGCATTTGCTTTTCACAGCTGCTTAATGAGGTTGAGTTTTACACTTAGGCAGTACGCTGCCTCTCCCCGTGTAAAAGCTCAATTGCATGAAGTTGGACTTCTCCAGCACTTATCACTTGCACAAAGTTTATACAGCTTTCACTCCTTATGACAGTAAGCACACTCTGTCTCCATATCAGAATAACTGCTATCTATCACAGCTGTCTCAGTCTGCATTGGTTCTACTTCTGAGTCTGATATGTCCTGTTTATAGTCAGGGTTCTGCAGAGCAACAGGCTTCCACTGCTCTAGTAAGCTTTTAAGCTGTTTCCATTTAGAATCCTTTTTACTTCTTGGTATATGTGAGGAATTAAAATTACCAGCTTCCTTTAAAACTGAATTAATGGAAAAAGGGCTCACCTTTCTTCTGGTATTTCTGGCTTCCACAGTTTGGTTAAAAGGCAAGTATTTGCCCTGATACTGCTTCACTATCTCCCGTGTGGCAAACTGCTCAGCAGGGTCTGGCTCTAACCTCAGTCTCCGTAGCACACAATCAGCTGTTTGCTTACAAGCAGCTGGGCTATTCTCAGAGCTTGAGCTAGAGACACGCTGCCTGCCCTGGGAACGTTTCTGCAGCTTTTCACCTGGAACTTTACTCCAGCCTAATCTCCCACCTGTGACCACAGCTTCCAGGGAAGACTCCGGGGAAGAACCTCTGTCTCTCCTGGGTAAGGTTTCCAGCCTCTCCCCTCGAGCTTTAAAGTTACTTCTGACCTGCTTCTCTCTGCTGCTTGGCCCGTGGTAATTCCTCTCCTTTACAGGAAGCTTTCTCAGATGCTTTTCCAGAGACCTTTCTTTCTCTAAGCAGTCTTGCTGGCAACTCCCTAAGCACCGTGTGCTACCTTGGTAATAGTTGCTCCTTCCTTTGCTTCCTCCGTTCCTCAGATCTCCCTCTGGATCTGAATCTGAGCCAGAGTCCAAATCTCTGTCTCTATCTGAATCCCTCTTCTCATCCGGATCTCTCTCCTGGTTAAGAGCATGGGGCTGCCCTATCAGCTTTAACTCCGCCCCCTTGCCTCTTACGTCAGCTCCCTGGGTTGTCATGGAGCTGGGGTGTGGCTCTCTTACTGACTTTCTGTGCAGAGAGTTTCTCTGGGCTGAAGCTTTAACCCTTTCCCTGCCTGCATTATTGTCTGCTTTTGGGGAAAGAAGCTGTTTTAAACCCCTATTTCTGGTGTTTAAGCTCTCTGCATCATCACAATATGCTGGCCACCGCCAATTAACTTCATTCCCCGCAGCCGGACTCTTGATCTGGCCTCCCATGGCCAGGGTCTGGCTATGGGGAACTTTGTGCACCCCCTTATCTGTTTTACTGGGCATGGCAGCAGGATCCCACAATGTCCAGAGGGCCTTACTCCATCTCTGTGGTGGAATAAGTCCCCCGTTTAAATTCACAGCCCCGAACGTATAGGGTCAACCTCCGAATCAGCCCTGTACATCCGGGGTCGTGGACCGCCCATGCCCTGCCCTTGCTCTGCCTCGGAACGCCCCCTCCTGCCCCCATCTAAGCCTCCCAATAAAAATGCATTGTTCATATGGGGAGGCTTTTGCCAGGGCCGGGAGGGGGGGCAAATAGCAGGAATGGATGTTCCAATAGGATATCCATCCCTGCTATTTGTGAGGCAGAATGACCCCCATAACCCCAATATTATAAAACCTCCACTGGTTACCTTTCCAGAGCAGAATTAAATATAAATCACTATTAATAATCTTCAAACTCCTAAGGAACATAGCACCTTCTTATCTATCCAGCGTTATAAAACAACACAAATGATCGGCTAAGAAGAGGTTGTACCCAAAATATACTGTGTTCCTCCAGAGTATCATAAAACAAACCGTGCAACAAGTAATAGAGTTTTTCTCTTACTGTGCCTATTCTATGGAACTCTCTTCCAGAGAAATTCAGATCCATCACTGACTTATCCATATTCAGAAAAGACCTCAAGACACACCTGTTTATTGAGCATTTTAATGATCTATGTGACCCTACAAAGCTCTACCCAACCTAGCCTTCACTCACCCATTCCTAACCTTTCCGAACAAATAAAGAGTACTCACCTGTAACAGGTGTTCTCCAGGAGCAGCAGGAATCAGTCCTCACTTATGGGTGACGGCGCCGACGGAGCCCTCGCGGAGCAATTTCCCCAGCTTTCGAAGAAAGCTTTTGGGATTGCAGCGCGCATGCGCGGTCCCCTTCCCGCCCAAGGGTGCCATCTTGCTCAGTCGAATGACATAGCGGAAGACAGCAAACCATAAAAGAATGACTGCAACTCCAAGGGGAGGAGGGAGGGTAGTGAGGACTGATTCCTGCTGCTCCTGGAGAACACCTGTTACAGGCGAGTAACTACTCTTTCTCCAGGACCAAGCAGGAAGTCAGTCCTCACTTATGGGACTCCCTAGCTTAAGGCTACCGGAGACCTCAAGCCAAAGGAGCTCCCTCCAGCTCAACAGCACAGAAGGAAGGAATCTTCTCTGATACGAATCCGGCCGGTAGCCCAACACCAGGGCCGGAGGGAAGGAGTTGCCTAAACCTCAAAGAGATTGTGGAGGACTGCCTGTCCGAAAGCACTATCCCTGCGGGACTCCCTCTCCAGGCAGTAATGGGCCGCAAAAGTCTGTCTGGAAGACCAAGTAGCGGCCCGGCAGATGTCTGCCAAAGGAACAGAGCGGAGGTGGGCTACAGACGCAGCCTTCGCCCTGACACGGTGCGCCGAGACTCGACTCTCCAATGAGAGGCCGGCGGCCCCATACGCCCAGGCGATACAGTCAGCTACCCAGATGGACAAAGTACGCTTAGAGACAGGTACCCCCAACCGATTGGGGTCAAACGAAACAAAAAGCTGGGCAGCTTTCCTATACTCACGCGTACGGTCAAGGTAGAAGGACAAGGCTCTTCGACAGTCCAGGGTATGCAGAACAGTCCCAGCTCGGCTGGCATGCGGCCTGGGAAAGAAGGTCGGAAGAACCACCTCTTGATTGATGTGAAAAGAGGAAACCACCTTCGGAAGAAACTTAGGGTGCATCCGTAAGACAACCCTATTCTTGTAGAACCTAGTGTAAGGGGGCTCCAACACTAGGGCCTGTAGTTCACTAACGCGCCTAGCGGAGGTAAGGGCTACCAAGAAGAGAGTTTTCCATGACAGGAAACGAAGGGTGCAGGTAGCCATGGGTTCAAAAGGCGGGCAAGTAAGCCTTTGCAGAACCACATTGAGATCCCAGTCAGGAGCCGGAGGGCGCAACGGAGACTTAGGCAGAAGCAGGCCCCTAAGGAAACGCGCCACCAAGGGGTGCGAGGAGAGAGGCTGGCCCTCCACCGGCGAATGATGCGCCGAGAGAGCACTGAGGTGGACTCTGACAGAGTTGGATTTGAGGCCTAGATCGGAGAGGTGAAGCAAGTATTGCAGTACCACCGATACTAGGCAGGCAAAGGGGTCCTCAGAGCGCTGAGAACACCAGACCGAGAAGCAACGCCATTTAAGGGCGTAAGATTTCCGGGTGGAAGGTCGCCGAGACGCCAGGACGACCGCGTCCACCTCCGGAGGGAGCAAGAGCGGAGCTAGGACTACCCTCTCAGCAGCCAGGCCATCAGGTGAAGGGCCCAGAGGTTGGGGTGCAGGAGAGTGCCCTGATCTTGGGTCAGAAGATCGGGCTGAAACCCCAGAGGAAGAGGGGTGTCCACTGCTAACTGCAGGAGTAGAGGAAACCATGGTTGCCTCGGCCATCGGGGCGCTATCAGGATCAGGTAGGCCACGTCCCGGACAACCTTGAACAGCGTCCGGGACACCAGCGGCGTGGGAGGAAAGGCATACAGTAGGCCCGTGGACCACGAAATGAGGAAAGCATCCGGAGCCACTCTGAGGGGGTGCGGGTGCCGAGAACAGAACCGGGGAAGCTGCCGGTTCAGGGGGCTGGCAAAGAGGTCCACGGTGGGGGAGCCCCACCGGCAGAAGATTTGCTGTGCAACGCCGGGGTTCAACCTCCATTCGTGGGGCTGCAAGACCCGGCTCAGCCTGTCGGCCAGGCAATTATCCTGCCCGGGCAGGTAAACCGCCTTGAGAAGGACGTCGTGGTCGACTGCCCAGTAGCACAGTCTCCGGGCCTCCTGACATAGCAGGAGGGAGCCCGTGCCCCCCTGTTTGTTCATGTAGAACATGGCAACCTGATTGTCCGTCTGTACCAATACAGACTGACAAGAGGTGAGGTGAGAGAAGGTCCGCAGAGCTAGGTGGATTGCCCGTAGCTCCAGGAAGTTGATCTGTTGAGCCGCCTCCCAAGGAGTCCAAAGGCCTTGGGTGCGTGCTCCCTGGCAATGCACTCCCCATCCCAGGAGAGAGGCATCTGTCGTCAGCACCTGGGAGGGAGCGGGGGGCTGAAAAGGCATGCCGAGTACCAGGTTGGGCAGGTGAAGCCACCATTGCAGAGAGGCGACCAGGCGGTCGGAGATCCGCAGTAGGTCCGCCAGACTCCCTGTGGCCTGATGCCATTGAGTGCGAAGGCACCACTGACGGGCGTTCGGGGTGACATGGACCGTGGAGGCCATATGACCGAGCAGCTGCAGGAACCGTCTGGCCGGGACCGGAGACGCGCTGTGGAACCTGCCGGCCAGAGCTATGAGCCTGTCGGCTCGCTCCCGAGGCAGGAAGGCACGAGCCTGCAGAGTGTCTAGCCGTGCCCCTATGAACTCGAGATCCTGAGAGGGGCGCAACGTGGACTTCCCGAAGTTTATGACGAAGCCCAAGTGCTGAAGCAGAGCCACCGTGCGTTGCGTGGCCTGAGCGACCTCTAGGGCCGACTGCGCCCGGACGAGCCAGTCGTCCAGGTAGGGAAAGACGAAAAGGCCTTGAAGTCTCAGGAAGGCCGCCACCACTGCCAGGCATTTTGTGAACACCCTGGGGGCGGAGCACAAGCCAAAGGGCAGCACGCGGTACTGATAATGCTTCCCTGCCACCACAAATCTTAGATATTGTCGGTGGTCCGGATGAATGAGGATGTGAGTATAGGCATCCTTTAGATCCAAGGAGCATAGCCAATCTCCCTGC
The DNA here is from genome assembly GCA_033557465.1 of Ichthyophis bannanicus. Lineage (NCBI taxonomy): Eukaryota > Metazoa > Chordata > Amphibia > Gymnophiona > Ichthyophiidae > Ichthyophis > Ichthyophis bannanicus. The sequence goes on along the minus strand of CM066031.1, from coordinate 160,248,729 downwards.
TGGAGGTAGGGCAGCAAGATTCCAAGGGTAAGCATCTTGAACTTTTCCCGCTGCAGGAACCTGTTGAGGTTGCGTAGGTCCAGTATGGGTCTGAGGCCTCCTGTCCTCTTTGGGACCAGGAAGTACCTCGAGTAGAACCCTTGACCCCACAGGTGTTGGGGCACTGGCTCCACAGCCTGCTCCCCCAGCAGCCCCTGCAGCTCCTGCAGGGGTAAGTCCCTGTGCAGAGGGGGCCTTGGAGGCTCCACTGGAAAGTAGGGGGGAGGCACCTGGTGAAAATGTAAGAGGTAGCCCTTTTGAACCACCTGCAGCACCCAGGCATCGGATGTTATGGCTGACCACCTGTGGGCAAAGTGGGTCAGCCTGCCCCCCGTGCTGAGTGAAGGAAGCGGGGGGGAGGCTATGCTGGCATAGTCAAAAACCCCCGCCCTGCTGAGCAGGGGGCTGTGTAGTGGGCTTGGGGGCCCTCGGCCTACAGGGGCCATTGCCCTGCCCCTTAGCCTGTGGACCCTGATTGGGAACCGCAGATGCTTGGTATTGAAGGTGGGGTTGCTTATAGGCAAGCATCTTCTTCGGTTAAAAAGGCTTTTTCCCCGAACCCTTCCTCTTCTGAGGAAGAACGGAGGTCTTCCGGGACAGGCGAGTCCTAGTGAGAGTCTCGGACTCGAGTTCCGCCGCCTTTTCAGCCATGGGCTTGCCAAAGAGGTTTTCACCTCTACAGGGGACATCGACTAACTTGTCCTGTACCCATGGCTCTAGGTCGGATGACTGAAGCCAGGCCTGCCGACGGGCACCGATGCCGGCTCCGGCTACTCGGGCCGATGCCTCGAAGCCATCGTAGGCCGCCCGGGAAATGAACTTCGAGCACTCTCGAATACTATCAGACAAGGCCTGGAACCTCTGCAACGGTTCTTCGGAGAGACCAGCCGAGAGACCAGCGAGCTCTTTTGCCAGGTCTCAGAGGAACATGCCCATGTACAGCTGGTATGTTTGGACTCGGCAGGCAAGCATGGAGCCCTGGAAGCACTTCCTACTGAGGGCATCCAGGTTCCGGGCCTCCTTACCCGGAGGCACCGAGGAATGAATCTTTTGACTCTTAATCCGATGCATGGCCGATTCCACAACAATGGAGTGGTGGGGTAATTGCGCCTTTTGGAATCCAGGGCTCTTGCTGACTCGATACATCGAATCGACCCGCTTGCTCAACACCGGCGTCGAGGCCAGGCTTTCCCACATGCGGAAGATGCATCGGAGGAACCGGCACAGTAAAGGCCTCCTTCGGGGGGGAGTCATACTGGAGTGCCTCGAGCTCTTCGGCATGAGGCTCCTCCTCGGGATCCGCGGGGAAAGCCAAAGCCTTGGCCATATCTCGCACGAAATCGGAGAAGCGCGTATCCTCCGGAAGGGATCGCCTTCAGGGCTCTGACTCGGGCGAGTTGGAGGGGACGCACCGAGTCTGAAAAGAACTGGGCGACTTGTCCCCTTCCGTGTCCCAGCCCGACGCCTCCATGCGGGCGAGGGTTCATCCCGACGCCGAGGCCGGCGTCGACGACCTCGGTCCCGAACGGGAGGCTGAGGGAGACCTCGACTGAGGATCGACTCGAGCATGCATCGACTCGAGGAACGACTCGGCCGCCGGGGTCGACTTGGGCGTCGACGTCCTGGTGGTCTGGGCAGATGCACTGGCGAGGCCAGTCATCAAAGCCCGCTGCTGGTCCAAGAAGGCAGTGATACTGCGCTCCAAGGTCGTCAATCTGAGGTCAAACTCAGAAGACCCGGCAGCCTCCGACTCGGGCCCCGACGGCGGTTCCGGAGAGGAGTCCAGGAGGACTATAGTACTCACGTGTCCAGGTGGCTCCACCTCGAGGCGAGGAAGTTTAGAAGGCCTCTCCGCCTCCGAGGACTCGGGGCGGCTGGCGGGGCTGTGCGACCTGGCCCTCGAGGGACCAGGTGCGTCCTCCGATGCCGCCCGCGTGAGTTTCTTCTGCCGACGATGTTCCCGTCCAGGGGACCCCCCGTTCAGAGGAACTCCGACGGTGCTCGTGGCCGGAGTCACGAGACGTCGAAGCCTCCGACGAGGTCCGGGTCTGACCGGACTTGGGGTCAGAGAAGATTCGGTCCCTTTGTGACTGCCGACTCCTCAGAGACTTAGAGGACATTTTGCTGCACGGACCACAACTCATGGAGTCATGGTTGGGTCCGAGGCAATGGAGGCAGCAGTCATGTGTGTCGGTAAGAGACATCAGTTTGGAACAACGATCACATTTTTTAAACCCGCTGGCAGACATCGGGGGAAAGAGGGCCCCTGCGAGGTCGAAAGACCGAGCCGCCAGGGGTAAAGAAACAAGTGGTGGGAACGCTAGTTAGAAGGACAAAAAGGACACAAAAAAAAGAATGTGAACGGACTCGATAGGAATATCGAGGCCGGGCGGGAAAAGGACACGCGAACCGAGAAAACAACAAAGAATTAATCAACTTTTTCAGCGGCGGTAACAAACTACGTCTGTAGGGCTCCGCGGAAAAAAGAAGACTGAGCAAGATGGCACCCTTGGGCGGGAAGGGGACCGCGCATGCGCGCTGCAATCCCAAAAGCTTTCTTCGAAAGCTGGGGAAATTGCTCCGCGAGGGCTCCGTCGGCGCCGACGTCATCCATAAGTGAGGACTGACTTCCTGCTTGGTCCTGGAGAATATTAGAATACTTAATAATTACTTTGTAACAAGCTTCAGAATATGATAATTGAGGCGATTACTCCTATAATACATTGTATATAAGTTAGCATATGCTCCACCCCTCCATTGTATATAAATTAACTTTCTGACCCAAGGAATCAGTTGGTATTGCTTTGATTATCCTTGGCTCACTATTTTCCCAGTCATGTTTTATTGTAATAGTTTCTAATGTTATAATGTAATGATTTTTTTGTTCACTGTAAACCGCCTTGATTGATTGAAAGGTGGTGTAGCAAACTCTTAAATAAATAAAATAAATAATAACTAAAAAACAATTAAAAAGAAAATCCATTTGGATTGCAGGATAGAAGCTCTTCTGAAGAGTCAGTTTGTGACTTCCAGTTAGCAGCTTGTGTGGGTCTGATGACTCAAGCTCTTCTTCAGTGGGTTTCGTCACTCCCTCTAGATAGTACCTCCTGCAATTGGCATCAGCCTTTCTATTGAGTGCTATGTCTGCCCTAATCCATTTGGCGGGTAGAGATACAGTATTGCCTTTTTAACAGTTGTGCGATGCTGACTGTGGCTTCGCCACTGAGCAACAGATTCTGCTTCTAAGCCCCAGTGGTTCCAGCTTGCTTTAAGGGAAGCCGTTGCTTGAAGAGGACTTGGAGAATCTGGTTAAGGATTTAGGTGAGTCCAAACCTTACCTCCTCCCAGATGATAGGCCCAAGGGGCCTGGGAAAATGGCCTCCAGCTGTTACCCTCATTCCTGATACCTGGATTCCCAAAGTTCCTGGGATCCCCATCGGTATCACCCCAGAAAGCCCACCTTTACTTTTTCAGGTTTTCGGTTCTGAACTCAGTCCTCCGTGGGGCTCGCAGAGCCCAGGAGCCTACACCTCCAAATGTTCTTCCTCCTGTCCAGTGCAGTGATGGTTGGGGCTCATTTTAGGGTGCCTCCAGTGGGAGGCAAGTTATGTCTCCTCTACTAGGAAGTGAGTCTGGGTCCAAAGTTCACTGGATGCTAGACACCATATGGTATTGCTACATTCTGGAATGCAGAGAACCTATTCTGGTTGCCTTTGTCAGCTCCCCAAGTGGCTCTGCAGCCAAGAAGATTGCTCTTCAGACTATGCTGGGAAAAATGGCTCAGTCTTGAGGCAGTTACACTGGTCCCCTCTGCTGAGTGGAGCAAGGGCCGGTACTCCATCTTTGTTGTAGTGCAAAGAAGGGATGGGTCTTTCCGTTTAATTCTTGACCTCAAGGGGGTCAACACCCACTTGCAAGAGACTTTACATCCAGTGATCCAGGTGGTGCAGTGTTGGTTTTCTTACGTCCCTGGATCAGGCTGAGGCCTATATCCACATTCTTATCCATAAGGATGACCAATGCTTTCTTCAGTTCTCTCATGTTCAAGTTGCCGCTCTTTCCTTTGGTCTTCCACCGCTCCATGGACATTTTCAAAGATCTGGTGATGGCAGCTGCAGTGCTGAGGCACATAGGAGATCTGTGTTCAGCCATTTCTGGACAACTGGATCATTCGAGCCAAGTCACATTCGGACACATCTCAGATGTTAGCCCACATATGCAATTTCTGGAGAATCTTGGCTGGTTGATCAGCCCTAGAAAAAGTCAGTTTTAGCCTTTCCAGCTGCTGGAATTCCTGGATGTGCAAGTCGGCGCTCACAAGGGCAGAATCTACCTGCCCAGAGAGAAAGCGAGAAGACTATTGTTTCAGCTGGCTGTCCTCAGGGTGCAGCAGGCTCTCAGGATTTGGGAGTTACCTAAAAATTTTTGGATGGATAGCAGCATCAATTGAAATGGTTCTTGGGCACGTGCTCACATGCGACTGCTACAAGGGTCTTTACTGTCCCATTGGTCTCCAAGCTCTCGGGATTTTGAGTCGAGGCCTTCCCTTGAGATCCATCTGCAGTGGTGGGAGCAACCCTAACTTCTGCGGAAGGGTGTGCCACTGGACAATCCTTTATGGCTCCTGTTGACAGATGTTGGCCCGATTGGCTGGGGAGCCCATTGCACGGATTGAATGGCTCAGGGCTGTTGGAACATCTGAAAAACATCATGGTCCATCAACTAACCCGAGGCAATGACCTTTTGAAAGGCTTTGCTACGCCTATGGTCTTTAGTACCGGGGCAAAGTGGTCTGGGTGTTCTCGGACAATGCCACAGCAGTGGCGTATGTCAACCAGCAAGGGCCCATGGAAAGTGCCATAGTAGCCCTGGAGATGACCCTCCAGTTGTCCTGGGCAGAAAGGAACCCCCTAGCTCACTTGGCGCAACACATTACAGTCATCGACATTGTGGAAGCAGACTTCCCAGTTGCCACTATTCCAATCCTGGGGAGTGGGAATTCAGCAAGGTAGCGTTTCTACAGATTCTGAACCTTGGAAGTCATCCATCATCCTAAGATGGATCTGATGGCGACCTGTTCCAGTGCCAAAATGTGCAGTTTATTCATTCACCAAAGGAGGTAAACTCCAAGGGCATTGATGCTCTGGTTCAGCCCTGGCCAAATCAGGGTTTGCTGTGTTCCCTCCATGACTGCTCATGGGGCATGTGATTCGCCACAAAGAGCAACATCCGGACTGGGATGTCCTAACATCCGGGTTGGATTGGCCACAGAGGCCATAGTTTGGGGACCAGGTGCGACTCCTGTGGGGGCCTCCTCTGTGACTTCCTACAGCCTAGGGGCTGTTGTGGCAGGGACCAGTTCTTCTGGACAACCCAGCTCTCTTCTTGCTTTCAGCTTGACTATTGAGAGGTGATGTCTGGCAGGTAAGGGCTATTCTTCTGCTGTGGTTTCCACACTCCTGAAAGTGAGGAGAGGTTCTCCCAGCCTTCTTACATGCCTGTCTGGTGCTTGTTTGAATGCTGGTGCCATGAGCATCGGATTGGTCCTAGTATGGTGGACCCCCATTCCTTGCTCAGCTTTCTTCAGGGTGGTCTTGTCAAGGCCCTCTCCCTTAGTTCTCTGAAGGTTCAGGTGGCAGCATTGTTATGCTTTATGGGGCTGGTAATGGGGTGGTCTATAGCCTCACACCCAAATGTCTCATTTCCTTCAGGAGGGTGTAACACTTGTGTTCTCCCCTGTGTTCAGTCATTCCTTCTTGGGAACTCTGCTTGGTTCTCCAAGCCTTTATGTCAGATCGTTTGGTCTGTTTGCAAGCCCGCATATGGGTGACACAGCCTCTAAGTCTTTCGTGGGTTGCTGTATCAAGGAGGCCATTGCCTCAGCATATCTGTTGAGGAACTAGCCGGTTCCAGAGGGTTTGCATGTGTAGCATCCTTTTTAGTGGAATATAGCACGGTTGCCCTTTCAGACATTTGTCGGGCGGCAACACGGAATCTCCTTCCACTTTTGTTAAGTATTGCCATTTGGATGTCCATGCTCAAGTGGAGATGGCCTTTGGCTCAGAGGTTTTGAATCTGCCATGTCTTTTTCCTGCCCAATGGCATAGCTTTGGTATATCCAACTTGTCTGTTCTGGTCTAGCAGGACAAGATGGAAGGTGACATTTTGTTTACCAGATAATGTCCTTTTCTTGAGTCCTGCTAGACCAGTCCAGGACCTGCCCTGTGACCTGGTATGGTCTAGTGTTTTCTCTGCAGTTGGTCCTGTGGGCTCTTACCTCTTGATAGGCCTTCTATCTGAAGATGATCCTGTACATAGTTATGATTTCTTGTGCATGGTCAGGAATTCTTGATCATGTGCTTAGTATGAATACTATTGTGTGCCCTAGCTGCATCTGTGATTATAGTAGGATGAGGTCATAAGAAATCTCTGGAAGGTTTTCTTCATCTCTACCTCTGCTGGTAGGGGGACACAACCCACACAAGCTCAAAGTCCTAAACTTCAAAAACACTGACTTCAGTAAAATGACGAAGTACCTGAAGAAGGAGTTGGCAGGGTGGGAGGGGATAAGGGAAGTGGAATTGCAATGGGCTAAACTAAAGGAGGCAATAAAAGGGGCAAAAGAGACATATGTAAGGAAAGTAAATAAAAACAGGAGGAAAAAGAAACTTATTTGGTTCTTCAAAGTAGTGGCTCACAAATAAAGGCAAAAAACACAGCTTTCTCAAAATTCAGAAGCTCACAAATAGAGGAACACAGAAAAGAATACAGGATCAAACTAAAAGAGACAAAAGGAGAAATAAGGATAGCAAAATCAAAGGCAGAGGAAAAGATGGCTAAAGATGTGACGTGTGGCGACAAAATCTTTTTCAGGTATATTCGGGAAAGGAAGAAAATCAGAGGTGGAATTGCAGAACTCAAAAGTGCTGGGATTGGATTTGTGAAAAGCGACATTGAAAAAGCAAAAATGCTAAACAAATACTTCAGTTCTGTTTTTACTAAAGAAAATCCTGGAGAAGGACCACCTGTGATTGACAAATATACAAATGGGAATGAAGTAGATGCCACATCATTCACAGAAGATGATGTGTTAGAACAGCTTACAAAACTGAAAGTGGACAAGGCCATGGGACCGGATGGGATACATCCCAGGATACTGAAAGAGCTCAGAGAGGTTCTTGCAGGGCTGTTAAAGGATGTTTTTAATAGATCCTTGGAGACAGAAGAAATTCCACAGGACTGGAGAAGGGCTGATGTAATACCTCTTCACAAAGGTGGTAGTAGGGAAGAAGTGACGAACTACAGGCCAATAAGCCTTATCTCGGTGGCGGGAAAAGTAATGGAGGTGCTCCTGAAAGAGTGAATAGTGGATTTCCTCGAACCCAACAGGTTGCATGATCTGAGGCAACATGGTTTTACCAAAGGGCGATCTTGCCAAACAAATCTGATTGAATGCTTTGACTGGGTGACCAGAGAACTAGCTCAAGGGCATGCGATGGATGTGATCTACCTAGATTTCAGCAAAGCCTTTGATACTGTTCCTCATTGGAGGCTTATCAATAAATTCAACAGCTTGGGGATGGGTCCCAAGGTGGTAAACTGGATCAGAAATTGGTTGACTAACAGACGACAGAAGGTGACAGTAAATGGAACTCACTCGGATGAAAGGAAGGTGATTAGCAGTGTGCCCCAGGGTTCGGTCCCAGGACTAGTACTGTATTTGTGAGTGATATTGCTGAAGGACTGAATGGAAAAGTCTGTCTTTTTGCAGATGACATGAAAATTTGCAACAGAGTGGACTCCCCTGAGGGAGTGGATAACATGAGGAAAGATCTACAAAAGCTGGAAGAATGATTTAATGCTTGGCAGTTACGATTTAATGTGAAGAAGTGCAGTGTCATGCATTTGGGAAGCAGAAATCCAAGGGAATTGTATGTGATAGGGGGTGAGAGGTTGGTGTGCACGGACCAGGAAAAGTACCTCGGAGTAATTGTTTTGTCACCTTCAGATCCTCAGAAACAATGTGACCAGGTGGTGGCAAAAGCCAGAAGGATTCTGGGTTGCATACAGAGGTAATTACCAGTAGAAAGTAAGAGATACTAATGCCACTGTACTAGCCGCTGGTGAGGCCTCACTTGGAATATTGTGTTCATTTCTGGAGACCGTATCTCGCAAAGGATATAAAAAGACTGGAAACAAAGGAAGGGATGAGTTTTGGCAATGTTATAGAGAAAGAAACAACAGGTTTTGGCCATCTGTTGGATGTGTGCAGAGAAAGATTACATGTCTGTGCAGCGCTGCGTACGTCTTGTAGCGCTATACAAATGCTCAGTAGTAGTAGTAGAAAGAGAGAGTAGAGTCAAAGATGACCCTAACAGTGTGAGCTGAGACATGTGAAATTGTTTTAAATAGGTGTTAAAGCCTAGTGACAGGTCAAAGGGGCAATTTAAAAGGTTCCTCTATCAAACCAAGGGCAGTGTGAATCACCCAGGAAATTGTTAGAAGAGATTGACTTAGAAGCACAAGAGGATTGTGAAAAATTGCCAGAGGACCTTGAAAAATTGGAAAACTTGGTGTCCAAATGGCAGATGAAATTTAATGTGGACAATTGCAAAGTTATGCACTTAGAGAAGAACAACCCAAACTACAGTTGCACAATGCAAGGTTCCAGAATTACCACCCAGGAAAAGGATTTAGGTGTCTTTGTGGATAATGCATTGAAACTTCTGCCCAGTGTGCAGCGGCAACGAAGAAAGCCAACAGAATGCTAGGAATCATAAGGAAGGGAATGGAGCATAAAACCAAGGATATTATAATGCCTCTATGTCATTCCATGGTGCAACCACACCTTGAATATTGTGTAGTTCTGGTCGCCATATCTTAAAAAGGGTATAGCAGAATTAGAAAAGGTACAGAGAAGAGCCACCAAAATGGTAAAGAGAATGGAAGGATACCTCTATGATGAAAGGTTTAAAAGGTTAGGGCTCTTCAACTTGGAAAAAAGACGGCTGAGGGGAGATATGATAGAGATCTATAAATTAATGAATGGAGTAGAATGGGTAAACGTAGATTGGTTGTTTACTTCTTCAAAAAGTAGAAAAACTAGGAGACACACATTGAAGCTACAATTTTATTTTTATTTATTTATTAGCAACAGGGCCGGCCCATCCATTGAGCGAGAATGTTTTTTGCACAGGGCCCTGCGTTTCAGGGGGCACCGTGCAAAGAACATTCTGCTTTAAAAATAAATTAAATTTAAAAAAAAAAAGCTGGCTGCTGCTGCTGCCACCGTGGCAGCGGCAGAATCAAGTGTCCCACGGGCCCCCCCCTGCCCGGCTGAGCCCTCCCTGCACGGCCTCTCTGTGACGGCTTTCATTTGCGAAGGGAGAGTATCTCCCTCGCGGCTCTATTAAGCTCGCAGGAGCTGATGGGAAATTTGGCTCTGTTAAGCCTGCAGGGGCAGATGGGAAATTTCCCATCAGCCCCTGCGGGCTTAACAGAGCCGCGAGGGAAACACTCTCCCTTTGTGGATCTGAAAGCCGTCGCGGAGAAGCTCAGCTGGGCAGGGGGGGCCCCGCAGGACACTTGATTCTGCTGCTGCTGCAGTGGCAGCAGCCAGCTTTTTTTTTTTTTTTAAATTTTCCCTGGGCCGATGGGGGGGGGAGGGGGGATTAGGACTGGTGTAATGGGCTGTGGGCTGATGGGGGGGGGGGGTTTGGACTGGTAATGGGCTATGGACGGTTTAGGACTGGTAATGGGCTGTGGGCTGATGGGGGGGGTTAGGACTGGTAATGGGCTATGGAAGGGGTTAGGACTGGCGGTGGGCTGATGGGGGTTAGGACTGGAGGTGGGCTGATGGGGTTAGGACTGGTAATGGGCTGTGCGCTGATGGGGGGTTAGGATTGGTAATGGGCTATGGGGGGCTAAGTCTGGAAATGGGGTGATGGGGGATTAGGACTGGTAATTGGCTAGGACTGGAAGTGGGCTGATGGGGGGGTTAGGACTTGATGTGGGCTGATGGGGTTAGGACTGGTAATGGGCTGTGGGCTGATGGGGGGATTAGGACTGGTAATGGGCTATGGGGGGGCTTAAACTGAAAATGGGGTGATGGGGGTTAGGACTGGTAATGGGTTGGGGCTTGCTAGGACTGGAAAGGGGCTGAGTGGAAGGGGAGGCTTGAACTGCAAATAGCTGATGGGGACGGGGACTTGGAATGGAAATGGGCTGAGTGGAGGGGAGGCTTGAACTGCAAATAGCTGATGGGGACGGGGACTTGGAATGGAAATGGGCTGAGTGGAAGGGGGGGCTTGAACTGCAAATAGCTGATGGGGAGGTGTTCTTGGAATGGAAATGGGCTGTGAGGGGAGGGAGCTAGGACTGGAAATGGGCTGAGTGGGGGGGAGGCTAGGACAGGAAATGGGCTGATGGAGCAGCTAGGATAGGACTGGAAATGGCTGTTGGGGGGAGCTAAGATTGGAAATGGGCTGTGGTGGGAGCTTGGATTGAAATGGACTCATGGAGGGGCTTGAACTGGAAGTAGGCTCATGGGGGGCTTGGATTGGAATTGGGCTGAGTGGAGGGGAGCTAGGATTTGACATGGGCTGATGGTGGGGGTAGGAAATGACTAGAAATGGGCTGATGGGGGCTGGATTGGAAATGAGCTGATGGAGGGACTCGGATAGGACTGGAAATGGCTGGGGGCGCTAGGACGGGACCTGGGCGGAGGGGGGTTAGGACTGGAGGTGGGCTGATGGGGTTAGGACTGGTAATGGTCTGTGCGCTAATGGGGGGTTAGGACTGGTAATGGGCTATGGATGGGGTTAGGACTGGCAATGGACTGTGGGCTGATGGGGGGTTAGGACTGGAGGTGGGCTGATGGGGTTAGGACTGGCAATGGACTGTGGGCTGATGGGGGGGTTAGGACTGGAGGTGGGCTGATGGGGTTAGGACTGGTAATGGAGTGTGGGCTGATGGGGGTTAGGACTGGAGGTGGGCTGATGGGGTTAGGACTGGTAATGGGCTGTGCGCTGATGGGGGGTTAGGACTGGTAATGGGCTATGGGGGGCTAAGTCGGGAAATGGGGTGATGGGAGGGTTAGGACTGGTAATGGGCTATGAGGGGCTAGGACTGGAAATGGGCTGATGCAGGGACTAGAAGGGAGCGGATGCTGGGTGAGGCTGGAACTAGAAGGGAGCTGATGTTGGGGGAGGATTAGAATGGGATGGGGCTGGGAGAGTGAAATGGAGAGGGGAAAAATATTTTGTGTGGGAGAGATGAAAAATCTACAATTGGCCGGGTATTGGGAGAGTAAGTGGGGATTGAGGATGGTGGGGTAAAATTTGAGTGGATGAAATAGGAATGAGGAAAGAGCAAAATGAGAAAGATTAGTATGTTAAAGTAGATGTAGAGAGAGAGAATGGAAAAAAACTAGAAGAGAGAAGAAAGGACAAATGGACAGCAGATGATGGAGAGTTAGCAGAAGACACGAAGAAACCAGAAGAAAGTGTCTGGAGCAGTTGCAACTGAAAAAAATGCACAATAGGTAGAAAGATATCTTTTTATTTTGAAATTATTAACTGGAATATGTCAGCTCTTGGAAACGTGCATCATTAACATCTGTGCTTTGTTTAGTACCAGAGGAAATTAATTTATAGTTTTATTTCTACAGTGTTGTACATTCCAAGTTTGGCTTTTGGGATTCCCAGTTTAATTATTGCCTTCCCGTTTCTAAATTGTGATTCCTTGTTTGGTGATGGTCTATATTCTGCATGTGTAACTGAGCTGAGGTATTCTGTTTATGTAATTCCTATTTGACATTGCCACTTGTTCTCTTTCCCCAGTAGGTCATGTACATTCTCTGAAATGTATTGGTTTAATATTTGCAGTGTTGCCATTTGTTAGGTAGAGTATGGTGCTTTGTGAGTCCTGCTAGTGCTGTTACGATACGGCGGGTTTACTATGGGTTCTAAATGGGCAGCGTTTGTAGTAGTTCCTAATGTGCCTGGCAGTTGGCACTGGATTATAGTAATGTAGAAACCTTTTAGTCTTTCTTTATCCATACACTCATTAAGAGACATGTTTACTAAAAGTTAGTGTATGTTAACCTTATGCAAATATTTATGCAAATGAGGCCCCGCACCTCCCTTGGGCCACCTCTGATTAGCAGGGCTTGATATACCGCCCATACCGGAGTGTCAGGGCAGTGTACAATAATAAACATAGAGGCTACTAGAAAATTAAAGGAGGAAAGGAACGCCATTAGGTTGACAGGAAAGCAGTAGTGAGAGAATGAGAGGAAGATAGAAAAGGAACAAAGTTAAACAAGTAAACAGGCTGACTGCTGAGGGGAAAAGGGAGGGGAAATAGAGGCAGTGTATGGCATCAAGATCATCACGTGGCTACAGGGAGGTTGAAAGCCTGGCAGAACAGATGGGTTTTAAGCAGTGCTTTGAAGCGAGGAAATGAGGGTTCAGTGCGGAGAGAGTGAGGGAGAGAATTCCATAGGGCTGGACTCAGAAAGAAGAATGCAGCAGAGTGACGAGTGAGTTTGAGGTGTGCTTGGGATGGGGAAGGAAGAAAGAGGCGATTACTATGAGTAGAACGGAGGAGGCGAGGAGCAGGCTGGTGGTAGATAAGATCAGACAAATACTGAGGGATACCCGTGTGAAGAACTTTGTGTGTGGTGATGAGGTACTTATAGATGAATCTGAATTTAATGGGGAGCCAGTGGAGAGAGAGAAGGCAAGGGGACTTGTGTGATCGAAAGGGGAGGAGTGAGTGACAAGACGGGTGGCGGTGTTTTGGATGAGTTGAAGTCGACGGAGCTGGTAGTTGGGAAGGCCGGCGAAAATTTGAGTTACAATAGTCCAGAGGGAAAGAACCAGGGTGGTGAGGGAGGGAGCAGAGAGGTAGGGCTGGAGCGATCAAATCCTATGGCGATGGAAGAAACGGCTGCGAACAAGTGAGGAGATATGGTGGGCGAAAAGACATTGAAGAATCGAGAGTGACACCAAGATAACGGAGTGTGGAGACAAGAGGAATAGGGAGGGAGGACATTGAAGGAGCTAGAGTAGGAGAAGTGGCAGCGAAGGAAAGCCAAATGGCAGAGGACTTAGTGGGATTGACACAGAGAAAATGATCAGAGAACCATCCGGCAATAAGAGCAAGACAAGCATTGAGGGCAGAGAGGTCCGGAGTTGTAGAACTGGTGTGATGAATGAGGAGAATATCATTAGCACAGAAGTAATATGATATACCGGTCTGCTGAATGAGTAGGGCAAGAGGAGCAAGGAAGATGATGCACAGAAGAAAATATTTTCATCACTCAACGTATAACACTGGACAATGAATATTTTGCTTCCTAAACACTTTTGGGTTTGTCTTATAGATGTTGGGTTGCTGATCATGAAAATCACCTTGAAATTTTCCTATTACACACCATTTCTTTGCAATCACCTATTTTTGTGATTTCCTTGCATATTTTAAGTCTACTCATGTGTTGCCCAGAAAGTAAGCAGTTTTGTATAGTCCAGGCATACCTGGGCATGCACTCAGTTCAGGCTCACAATGTGCAATGAAGTGCTACTGCTCAGGAATGTATGGGCATGCTTAGGATGGATGCTTGCAGTACAGGCTATAAAAGCAGCTTTCATATACAGATGTTATGTATGATGTTGATATCAGTTTGTATACTTAACAATAGATTTACATGTAAGCTTCTTATCTAAACAATGATTTGTTACAGCAGAAATGTCTCATCAATGTTGCAACAGCTGCAATACATTCTGTTACATCTGTGATGAGTATATGCTTAAGGATCAAAGACTCAGCATGACTGCACTTATTAAGAAAGCGTATGAGTTCTACTTTGGTTGTAAAGTTGGTGATCGAGACAAATCCTGGGCTTCTCACATTTGCTGTGCAACATGTTGCTGTCCATCTCAGAGCGTCAGTAGTACTCTGAAGTCAATACTGATGATATGACAAGAACAGAAGGATCACATGGTGGACTGTTACTTCTGTCTGATCAATGTATCCGGCTTCTCTTCTAAAAATCAGAAATCTATTGAATTGCCTCATCTAGACTCCATGTCTCTGGTGGCTTCGATACTGGCATACTGTCATCATGCAGTACTGGTCTCCAATCTGCCTTCAGCCTTGAGACCAGTACTTTATGATGACAGTACGCCAGTATCGAAGCCACCAGAGGCACGGAGTCTAGATTAGGCAGACAAAGAAGCCACAATACATGGGCCAGGGAGATTATATCATGCCAGATGGCAGCAAACTGCATAGACATGACTGTCCCATCAAAGCAGCAAACTGGAAATAAGGACATGGCAACATGTCCCCACAAATAACAGCCATAAAACCTAATCCTCCCAGACAGCTGGAAGCAAAATGTCCCTTTTGGGAGAAATATTCCTAGGAGGTGGCCAATGGGGCTGCAGTTAAGGATTCTTGCATATTGGCCACACATAGCTAACAATGCTGTGCTAGCAAGATGCTGGGGCTGACTGCAAGGGTGAACCATCCACTAGGCTAAAACGCCAGGTGCCATGGTTGATCTCACAAATGGAGCCAAAATAAAGCTCCATCATTAAAGGAGGACTGCCAACAAATGGAAGCACACTGGATAGTGTGCAGCCACCACCCCAACTGGCCAAGGAAGAGGCTTCCCCATTTCAAACATTCATGTCTAGGGCTAGCACCTTCCTCACCTGTGCCACAGCAGCCTCCTCCCATCATTTATGACTGTCATTGCAGGAAAAGGGAACAGCAAGCCACTGCCCATCTGCATGGGAATCCCATGCCTTTCCTGTTCACATGGCAGTAGGAGGTATCTGTCACTGGGTGTGAGACCCATAGGGGCTCATAACAGAGCTAGAGTTGTTGGCTTGGCATTGCAAATAGGGTATCCCTCATTGGTATCAAAGATACTACTGGAATAATGGAATGGTCCTTGGAAAGTGCGAGACTTAGGATGTAGGGGGAGGAGAAAGACAGTCACGCACAGAATATACTGCAGGAAGGGAATAGATGGCAAACCACTGGGGTAGCTGTGACAAAGAAAAGGTCTTTGGGCGATATGGAGGAAATTTCATGCCAGAAGGTATGGGGTAGTCTCAGATACTGTTGGGGTAGGCCAGGCTTGCACTGGGATAAAACATTCAACCCACCTGTTATCCCTGGAAGGAAACATGTATGGCAATGCCAATAGGTGACAGTGTTGACCTCCATCCATCATATGTTGCAACTGGATACTGGATTCCATCAGGTATCTACATGGCTTTAACCCCATTAAATAAAAGTCACTGGTGCCCTGTTGAAAGGAACATAATCTCTAGCCTGAATCTGATGCAGACACGTGCCGATGTGGACATACAGAAAACAGATATACCAAATTTTCTAACATCTCACAACTGTGAAACCAATACCCACACTGTCCCCCAGGCACAAGTATGGTGTCACTGTCAGAGTCCATGTCCTCACAAGACAACATCCACAGCTCCAACACAGTCAGCCTGTAGTGAAATCCCACCTGACAGTGGAGAATAATGCACTCACAGTGCTGTCACGAGTACCACACCTGTCACTTACAACCCCAGATAAACACACCAGGTAGGTGGTGGCCACCAGACATGATGACATACTAGTCAGGGGTGCAGCCACCCTGATGCATAGAAAACTTGTGTGATAAGGACTTTGCAGAGGGAATGGATGTCATTTCTATAGACATTAGGGTCTGGTATCTGTTTCCGCATCCAGTTCAAACTTCTGACCTACAAGTGCATTCACTTTATATTCATTACCTCTCGTCTCTCCCTCCGCCCCTCCTCGGGAACTCCACTCATCAGGTACATTGCTTTTATCTGCACCCTTCTCTTCCACTTCTAACTCCAAACTCAGTTCATTCCATCTTGCTGAAGCCTTACCTGGTATAGAATATCTGAGCCAATATGACCCTGGTCCTATTCAAATCAAGACTAAAAACTCACCCCTTCGAGGCTGCCTTGGTTCCTGAGTCTCTTATTCTCCTATTTACTACCCTTGTGTGTTAAAATAGTTTCCCTTTAATTTTACCCTGGCCCCGTTTGTGGGTTGTCTTGAATAGGTTGTTAGCTCTATAAAGCAGGGACTGTCTCCTATGTGTATATGAACAGCACTGCGTACACCTTGTAGTGCTATAGAAATGTGAAGAAGTAGTAGTGGTAATATAGCATACCTCCAGTGCATATGTCACTGTATCTATCATGAAAGCATCAGGGGTGGGGTGGAGGTTCCTGCCCAATTTACATCAAGGGCATCTGTGATGTCCCAAGGCTGCTGCAGTTAACACTGGGTATGGCAATCATGCAGATTCAAGGCAGCAGGCGAGGTATGTGTCCAGCTAGGCAAAAGGATGAGCTGGGCCCAGCTGCTAATGTCAGGAAATTTGTACACGCAAACGTGCATTTCAGAGTGCAGTGCAGTCCATATGCTCCTCTGCAGCAGTCACCCCACTGAACGGTAACATCATATAACCTGGTATATGTATGGGTTGGCAACGCATTCTGTCAACAGATGTTATTTGACTGATCCTCCTCCTTGCATCCCCTTCACATCTTTACAGAAAACTGTGCAGTGACTGGGGATTCACAGGAGATGGCCACAGGCGAGTGCAGCCAGCTGTGATGTCAAAAGTTGGTGCATTGTCCCGAGACACTCTCTACAGGCAATCACATTGCATGGTGAGGCGGCACTGGGTATGCAACATACTCTATGTTATCAACCAGGTGTTATGGCATGTGATATGTCCATTTACAGGTTATCTGCAAGGATTAAACAGGCGCTGGGCTGGGGGATGTGGTTGTGATCATGTGCCAGAAAGTGGCATCCCCATACACCACGATATTTGCATTAGGGCAGAATGGAGGTCAGGAACTGGCAGGTGAGTCATGCATGCAGTCCAATGTTGTGGCATGTGGAGATACAAGTGTATTCAATAGGGGACTGGCCAGTGCTCCCATATGCAACCAATAACGTCAATACACAGTGTAGCAGACAATGATGACTAGTGTCAGCCCACACAGGAGTCGATGCAGCAGCGTGCAAGACAGCAGCAGTATGCATCACCTATGTGCCTAAGACAGCATTGAGACCCTCCTGCCCCGATTGCGCCAGTGCCCCATGGCCATGGCTGGAATACCTAATACCCTGTGCAGTATAGAAGGGCAACCAGGTGAATGGCAATAATACATGAAGGCAATCAAATGTCTGGCAGCAATGAAAAATACACAGCCACCTCTAATGTAAATCTGATGTTTATAAAACATTATAAAACTTTGAACATATATTTTTTAACAACAATAAAGACCATACAAAATTGCATTGCTACATATAAATAAAGGGGGTTGGGGCAGAAGAGAACTAATTAAGGATAAGTTAAGAGGAAGGAAAGAATAGACCCAGGTATATGGGGAAACTCCCATGCTGAGGGCAAATGGCCTAAGAGCTGCCATTACCCTGGGGAGGAAGCCCTGCAATGTCTCCAAGAAGGGACCATTGCAGGACAGCTTCCCGGAGCAATCGTAGCTCCTCCCTCAGCCCTGCCGCCTGCTGTTGCAGGCCCTCACCAATGCCTCTCAGGGTCTGTAGCAGTTCCACCTCAAATGCTGATCTGCCATTTCTATCCAAGGCAGCAGGAGTTGCCTGGGAGATGCCCCCTGCCTCTCCCTGAATGTGGAGGGCAGATAAACCAGCGAGGAGACACTGAGCACCACCTGGAGGGCATCAGCTTAGCCAAACTGGCTATCATCCCTACCACCTTGGAGGGTATCTCCAGATGCCTGGGGAAGGGAAGCTAGGGAGAAGTAGGGGGGGAGATGGTATTGGTGCATCTTCTGCCTCCTCATCCATCCATCACCCCTCTTATTCATGCTCTCCAGCCTCCTCAGTGGTAGCATGTGAGGGGTCGGATGCAGGCCCAAGTCCCCACCTCACTGGAAGCCACCTCAGTGAGGAAGATGCAGCAGAAGAGGGATTTGCAGTTAGTCCTGGAAGATCCTCTCGATGTCGGAGTGCAGCTGTGGATAAAGGTAAATAGGTGGCAATTATCTTTCTTTCACATGGACACAAAAGAATTCAAAAACTACTCCTCAAGTCTGCTATTACCATCTGAAGAGGAAACTCAATGGCTGTGATAGACATTAGTTCACTCTTATAGGGTGTGCCTTCCTCACTAAACAGTACAGTTGAGTACCCAGGGATCTGTGCTCGGCCATAAACGACCTGGAAATGGAAACTGTGAGTGAGGTGATCAAATTTGCAGGTGACACACAGTTATTCAGAGTTATTAAACCCACAAGAGGATTGTGAAAAATTGTAAGAGGACCTTGAGAAACTGGGAGACTAGGCATCCAAATGGCAGATGAAATGTAATCTATGTTCGCCCAAGAGCCATCTAATCTCTATTTATTTTGCTAAAGACTCTCTCATATAGTTCAAGTGAGTATCAATGACATGTCTCTTGTATATTTCCAATTGAAGATATAACATTCACATTGTTTAGTATCAGGTGTTATCCAGATATTGTTGTCTTCCCTTCCAGTTTTTGGCCATTTCTCTTTGTATTTATGTGAATACCAGATTTACTGCATAGAGATAACAGCAGATATTTTCTTGATCCTAAAGTTTCCTCAAACCCATGTCCAGTTATTTATTTAGTAGTATTTAGCTCACCCCTTTCCAGTAGTACAGTACTTCAAAGCGAGTTATATTCAGGTACAGTAGGCATTTACCTGTCCCCAGAGGGCTTACAATCTAGGCTTGCACCTGAGGCCGTGGAGGGTTAAGTGATTTGCCCAAGGTCATAAGGAATACCTGTGGGATACTTTTTTAAGTAATACTTTTATTAAAGTCTGTGGCCTGTGTCCTTCTGTAATGTATCATAAACAGCTTCAGCATGGCTTATAGTTGTGGAAGAGGTGCTATCTTCACCTGAAGACTCTGTACTTTTAACACCATCATCGTCATCAGCCCCTAGGTCCAAGGCTAAGCATGAGAATGTTTTATCATGGCAATGTTGTGGCCAGTGTAGGTCATACAGGAACGAATATTATATTGGGATTTTGTATAAGTGTTAAACTTAACATTTTATTTATTTAACAGTATTTCTATACCGCCTTATCTTACAATCAAAGCGGTATCACAGCAAACAATCAAAAGGAGTGATCGAGTTTTTTCATGCTGTGAAGGGTATATCGTGATTGGTGTGTCTGATGTGTTGTGTGTTAGATTAGGTGGAGCTATGTACATTGTGCGCTATAATACATCGTGTGCTATAATACATTCTTCTATACATTGTGTGTTATGAAACATCGTGTGCTGTTATATATTCTTTTATACGAGGGTCAGGGGGGGTAGGATGGTTGTTCTTGCTAGTTAGATCATGTGACGTGTCCATAGTGCTCTGTGAATAGCGTTGTCTTCAGCTGTTTGTAAAAGTCTTTAAGGTCCGTCGTTGATCTCAGATCGTCTGGGAGGGTGTTCCAGATTGTTGGGGCAGCCAGGGAGAGTGCTCGTTCTGTGGTGTCTTTGCGTGTTTTTCTGAAGTCTCTAGGGGTGTTAACACGGTTGGAGGTGCCTTTTCTTCTTGGGCGTGTGCTGGAGTCTGGTTGTATGAGGGTGTGAAGGCTGTTGGCTGATGTGCGTTGTTTGATCTTAAATATGTTTATGATTGTTTTGTATTTGATGCGTGAACTGATTGGGAGCCAGTGTAGGTCTTTCAGAATGGGTGTGATGTGTTCCTGTCTTGTTGATCCAGTTATTATGCGGGCCGCCGGGTTTTGTGCTAGTTGTAGTGGTTTGAGTGTTTGCTTTGCTAGTCCAAGGTAGATTGGGTTGCAAAAGTCTAGTATGGGGGTTATTAGAGCCTGGCATACGGTACGGAAGTGCTCAGTGGCGAGAAGGGGCTTAAGTCTTCTGATGATTCTCATCCTGTAGTATGCATTTTTGATTGTTTTGCTTATGTGTGGCTTGAGATTCAGTTCATTGTCCAGGGTCACTCCGAGGTACTTTACTTCTGATTTTATTGATATGGTTGTGTTTTGTATCTTGATGTCCGGTGGGTGGATGAAGTCTGGGTTACGAGTGATGATTAGTGCTTCAGTCTTGCTGTAGTTGATTGCGAGGTTGTTGTTTTGACACCATCTTGTCATTTGCGTGAGGCAGTTTGTTATTTTGGAGTAGTCTGGGTTGTTGACTGTGATAGGTGTGTATATCATGATATCATCTGCATAGATTGTATATTGAATGTTGTTCTTTTTCAGGATGTCGCATATTGGCTGGATATAGATGTTGAATAGTAGGGCTGAGAGGGCCGATCCTTGTGGTACTCCTTGGAGGACTTTTATGGGTCGAGAGGTGTTGTGGCCTACCTTGACCTGTATCTGCCTGTCGGTTAGGTATGAGTGGAACCATTTTAAGGTGGGTCCGTATAGCCCAATGTTTTGTAGTCTTTCCAGGAGAGTTTTGTGGTCTACTGTGTCGAATGCTGATGAGATGTCAATGAAGATCATTATGATTCCATTATTGGTGTTGTCTATGATTCAGAGAATGCTGTCGAAGAGGTAAATCAGTAATGTTTCGACTCCATGGTTGGGGCGAAAGCCGCGTTGGTTGTCATCCAGTGGTGCGTGGTTGTCAATGTGTTCTTGTAGTTGGTGTTGTACTGTTTTTTCGATGATTTTTGCCAGAAAGGGTATGCTGGAGATTGGTCTGTATGCTGCTGGGTTGTTCTTGTCGAGAGTTGTTTTCTTTGGGATAGGTCTTACTATGGCAAGCTTTAGTTGATTAGGCATGAATCCTTGAGTGAGGGAGTTGTGCACCATGTTGTGTATGATTTGGATGAAGCTTGATTTGGTGGCTTTGATCCATGACACTGGGCAAGGGTCTGTAGGAGCGGTGCTTGCATTGATTGCGGTGATGATGTGGGAGAGCTGCTCTGTTGATGGTGTGCTGAATGTGTCCCAGGTCTTAGGGTGTGAGTTAGACTTTGTGGGTGCGCTGGGTCTTGTTTGTTCTGCAGAGTGGAATTTTTCCTTGATATGGTCAGCAAACTTTTGCGGGTCTATCTGTACTTCGTCTTCTGACCTGTGCTCCTTTGTGAGGATTTTCACGATTTCGAATAGCTCTCTGGGTTTATTGTTGGAGTTACTTATCATGTTTGTATGGTATTCTCTCTTTGTTTGATTGATGTGTTGGTTGTATTGTTTTTGCTTTGTTAGATATAGTTGCTGGGTTTCGGATGCCTTGGGCTTTCTCCATCTCCGTTCTATTTTTCTGAGTTCCCTCTTTTCTTGTCGTATGGTTTTCGAGTACCACGGCTTGTGTCGTAACTTGTTGCAATGATGTTTCATGGGTTTAGCATCTGTTGCTTTGGCGGCGTTATATAGGGTGCTGTTCCAGTTGGTGATTTGAGCCTCCAGGTCGTCTGTTTCTATGGTCAGTTGTTGTATCGTGCCCTGTGGGAACATGTCCCTGTCGAAGTTCTTGAATCGTCTGTGTGTGGGTGTGTTGTCTGAGTGTTCGTTTAGATTTTCTTTTTGTGGTACCATCTTTATCTCAGTTATGTAATGGTCTGACCATGGAACTGGTGTGATGGTGGGTGTTGATATTAGTCCTCTCGAGGTTAGGTAGTTGGGTGCGAAGATGAGGTCTGGGGACGATCCGAGTCTGTGCATCGGGGTATTGACTATTTGGGTGAACTGAAGTGAAGTCATTGCTTGAAGGAAAGCTTCTGCATCTTTGGTGTTGGTGGACTTGAGGTTGAAGTCTCCTAGCAGTAGAGTGGGTTTGTTTTTCTTCTTGCTTTATCAGAAAGACCTGAGGTCTGTTATCATATTCAGGGTAGGAAAACGGTCATATCCATGTGAACTATCTAGTGCATTCTGAGATCATCTTTCAAACGGAAGGTTTTGCCACCCTCAGTACATGAAAATGGGTTTTCACCACTATGGATGCTTTCACGTTTTGCAAGGTTTTCTCTTCGGCTAAAGCTTTTAGTACCTACAGTACAAGAAAATGGTCTCTCACCTGTGTGGATTCTTTTATGTTTTGTTAGCTTTGGTTTTACTCTAAAGCTTTTACCAAACTCATTACATGAAAATTGCTTTTCATTAGTATGGATTTTCTGGTGTGTTGTGAGGCTTACTTTCTGCCTAAAACATTTACCACACACTGTACGAGAGAATGGCCTTTCACTCAGGGTATTTTCTCCAAATGGGCTAATTTTGCAGATACCATGAAAGTTGTGAACCTTACTTCTAAGCCAGGGTATGTGAAGTATGATCTTAGTCTCTCAAATTTACTGCTAATGCTCGGCGTAATACTTGCAACATGCCAAAGACATCTTCCTCTGGAGTTCGTAAGATGTAACATGTATGGGTAGTTTGTCAAGACGTCCTTAGAAATTCTTCTTTATCAAGCCAGTGGCTCCCAGTACAAAGAGAAATATTTCTGTATCTTTCTGCCATATTTTCTTGGTCTCTGACTGCATTTCTTGGTACTTCAGGATCTTCTGCCTCTCCACACAATTCACAGAATAATCACTTGGTACCAACACTTCTATTATCAATTTCATTCTGGTATTCTTCTCCTTTACCACTATGTCAGGTTTCCTGGCATCCAGTTTCTTATCCATCAGAATGGGAATGTTCCAGGTGATCGTAACCTCTTCATTCTCTTAGGGTCATGATCCCAGTAATTTTCAAGGACAGTGTTGTAGTGTTTACAGAGTTTCCAGTGGAGGAGGCATGCTACTTTGTTGTGCCTTTCTGGCCTTTCACCCATGTGGATTGTCTGATGTGCTGAGAGGTTCATCTTCTCTCTGAAGCTTTTGCCACACTCAATACACAAATATGGTCTCTCATCCTTATGAATTGTCTCATGTTTTCTTAAACTCCATATTTGCCCAAAGGTTTTACCACATTCACTACATGAAAATGGTCTCTCACTTGGGTAGTTTCTCCAAATGGTTTAGTTTTGCACATACTATGGCAGTCGTGAACTTCACTTCTAACCCAGGGTATGTGGAGTATGATCTATGTCTCTCAAATTTATTGCTAATGCTCGGTATAATATTTGCATCGTGCCAAAGAGAGCCTCCTTCTGGAGTTCATAAGATGTAACATGTATGGGGAGTTTGTCAAGATGCACTTGGAAATTCTTCTTTATCAGGCCTGTGGCTCCCAATACAATGGGAAATATTTCTGTATCTTTGTGCCACATCTTCTTGGTCTCTGACTGCATTTTTTGATACTTCAAATCTTCTCCCTCTCCACACGATTCACAGAATAATCACTCGGTACCAACACTTCTATTATATCTCTCACCTGTATGGTGTGCCATAAGGCTGATTTTCTCTCTGAAGCTTTTACTACACCCAGAACATGAATACACTCTCACATCAATGTGGATTGTATGGTGATTTGTTAGCTTCAGTTTCTGTCTAAAGCTTTTACTACAATCAGTACATGAAAATCGTCTCTCACCAGTATGAATTTTATGATGTGTTCCTAGACTTAACTTCTTCTTGAAGGTTTTATCACAGTCTGTACATGAAAACTGAGTGGATTCTTTGGTGTGCTGTGAGATTTGTCTTCTGCTTAAAACTTCTCCTGCCCTTGGTGCACGACTACGGTAGTCTCTCATCTGTGTGGAGTCTTTGGTGCACTGTGACACTGGACTTTTCTTTGAAGCTTTTACCACACTCTGTACAAAAGACAGTGGCCTCTCACCAGAATGGACTTTTTGGTGTCTAATAAGGACTTTTTTGAGGGAGAAAGTTTTCCAACATTTAGAGCATGATTATGATTGCTCACTTGTCTGAATATTGTGGTTTCTTTGTGCAGTTTGATTTATTACTAAAGAGTTTCCTATAACCTGTGCCTATAAATAGCTGCTGTCCTTTGCTGGTTTTCTGGTGTCGTGTTAGTTTTCCCTTTCTAACACAATCTTTCGCACACTCAGTACATGTAAAAGGCATCTCTTGTGTGCACACTTCCTGTTGTCCCATTGGTTCTCCCTTCCGACTGAAGGGTTCCCCACAGTCTGTACAGGTAGACGTCCTCTCTTCAGTGTGAGATCTCTGATGCGATCTCATTGTTACAGAATCCCTGAGGAATATCCCACATCGATCTTGTCTGGTTTCCCCGCCTGTCATAGTGCTGGCACTTTGTTCATATGCAGGAGATTTATTAGTTGAGTGTCCAGTTGAATTCTGTTGCTTCGTTTCTGAGATGTGCTGCTTCCTGTAATTTCTTCCCAAATCAGAACATGAAGCAGCCCTCTCCATCTCCTTTTGAGAATGCCTCGTTCCCTTCTGGATTACTGCTGAACTCTGAGTGATGTGTGGCTGTATTACAGTTTCTGGGCTTATCATGTTCTAGATATAAAGTAAACACCAGATATAGAATAAGACGTGCGAGAGAAGCAAAGAGCACAGATGGAATTGCAAAGAAGGCTCTGTACAGAGTAAAGGTTCCAGCACAGAACGTTAATAATAAATTGCTTCTTCATTCTTTCATGAAGGCATGTTACATATAAGATAACATAAACCAGTAATTAAAATTTCACACCATTTTTATACAAAGCTATACACAGCTGCCTAAATACATAATACATTAACACACAAACATAGAATAAAATAACTAATATTAGGCAGCCAATAGATCCTCTGACCATTGGACAGGACCTGGGCCAGTAATCAGGAGAAGCTGAACTTCCTGTTATCTACGTAAGTACAGCAGTAACACATGGTGCTTTTTACTGAAGAGGCCAACCTCTCTAAATCAGAGATTGGGGACGTTAGATTGCCTATCTCTCTCATATTTCTGAGACAGATCATCTTATGATCTGCTGATTTGAGAGCTTTGGGGGGACTGGGTTTGGAAAAGATCAGCCTGTGTGACTGGGGTCTGTAAGAAAAAAAAAACAAAAACCCAACAACAACAAAAAACCCCTGTGATTAAGGAGATCTCTGGAGGAGCTTGTGAAGGGGTCTCTGCGGTTCCCAGCTGCTCATTCCACTCTTCAGTCTGCAGTTTTACACCAGCCCCTCTTAGTACTGGACTCACCTGAGCAACTGCTTTTCCCAGTCTCTTTTTCCTCTGATCCTGGCTCATCCCTGCTGTACGGCTCTTCTCCTTGTTCAATGTGAGATATAATATCAGGGGTGATAGATAAAGAGCCTGTTCCTGCGGTAAGAACACTGCATTAGATTTCCCTTGATCATTTATTTAACTAGGCTTAGATGCGGCTTTTCTACAAGTCAAAGTGGTGTACATTCAGGTACTGTGTATATATATATACTGTATTTTTTTCCTTGTCCCTGAAGGGCTCACAATCTGTATTTGTACCTGAGGCAACAGACGGTTAAGTGGCTTGCCCAAGGCCACAAGGAGCACCTGTGGGACTAGAAACCCCAGTCCTTCCAGCTCAAGGTTGCTTCCCTCTAGCAGGATTTGAACCCCTGGCTCTCCAGCCTTAGGTAACTTGCCCCAACCACTAGGCCAGATTCAAATACAATGGAGGCAGTGCATGCAAATATCTCATGCATATTCATTAGGGATATCCCAAAAACCTGACTGGTTTGCGGCCCTCCAGGACTGGATTTGAGTACCTCTGCACTAGGCCATGCCTCCTCATTCAGGGAGTTGACTTACCCAAATTTAGTAATTTCAAAAATTTTTCCCGCATACAGATTTCTCATCTTCAGTGAAAAAAACAAAACATTCAAATCCATCTATTTGAAAAAGAAATGCAGAGGTGTTTTGTATCGTGGAAAAACTGCGTCACCAACTTTACTCATCTCAGTGAAAAAAGCCCTGTAAATCCTGTTTACTCACCTTTTATAGTATGGCCCACAATAAATTGCGTAAAATATTCTCAGTTCCATTTCAGTCTGCAACAGGGTCCATTAGGTGAACTAGGCAGTTGCCTAGGGTGGCAGCGCCCTGGAGGGCAGCAATGTTACCCCCCTCCCCATGAAGTGGCAGTTCAGCACTGCCCCCCCCCCTCCAGCATCCATCTTCTCACCTGGGGAGGGGGGGTAGCATGGCAATGCCTCTGCTGCATTGAGCCTTAAAGTGCCACACTGGCGTGCTCATGGTCTGTCCCCCAGGGCAGGAGCAGCAGACTGTGAGTGCACCAGCACGGGCATGGGCACTCTAAGGTCCGACACAGCAGAGGGATCACCATGCCGACCCCCCCCCCCCCTGAGAAGATGGATGCTGGGGAGGGGGCATAGCGGGCCAGGGAGTGCAACAGTCCTCGGCGGGTGGCAGAAACCCTCAGGCCAGCCCTATTTGCACAAGCCTCATGCTTTTATAGAATTATTAAATACTATCTAGCCCGCAACAGACCAGAAGATAGCTCTGGCCTTCCCCTTATCCTTCCTAACAATGGATTCCCTTGGCCTTGGCCTAGCCCTAGCCCCCTTGAAATCTCAGTTTTCTCTCCATGTTGTCTCTTAGGAGACACTTCCTTGCATCTACCACTCTTTAAGTGAAGAAATAGCATAGTTATTCACCTGTAACAGGTGTTCTCCGGGGACAGCAGGAATCAGTCCTCACATATGGGTGACGTTGTCACTGATGGAGCCCTCGCGGGAGCATCGCCCCAGCTTTCAAAGAAAGCCTTTGGGAGATACCACCACGCATGCGTGGTCCCCTTCCCACCCAAAGGTGCCATCTTGCTCAGTCAAATGACATAGCTGAAGATAGAAAAATAAAGAATGGTAAAGAAGCAATGCCAAGGAGAGGAGGGAGGGTTATGAGGACTGATTCCTGCTGTCCCTTGAGAACACCTGTTACAGGTAAGTAACTATGCTTTTTCCGGGAACAAGCAGGAAGTCAGTCCTCACATATGGGACTCCCCAGCTACAGGCTACCGAGAAACCCATAGCAAAATGTAGGCCCCCTCAAGGGGAGCCACAAGCAGCAGCAGCAATTCAGTCTGGAGTACAAACTACAGTAGGACTCCTGTGTTCAACGAAACCAGCACTTCAGTAACCTGAACACAGAAGGGTCGGAGGGTAGGAGTTGCCTAGATCCCGAAAAGATTACGGAGCACTGCCTGGCTGAAGGCGCTATCCCAACGGGATTCTCTTTCTAGGCAGTAATGGGCTGTGAAGGTATGGACTGAAGACCAGGTGGCGGCCCAGGAGATGTCTGCCATTAGGACAGAGCACAGATTTTCTACCAAAGCCGCCATGACCTGGACACGATGCGCTGTGATGCAACCATCCAGTGGGAGCCTCATCTGCTCATAGGCGAGAGCAATACAATCCGCCACCCACGTGGACAGCATACGCTTAGTCACTGCTTCCCCCACCCTGCTGGGGGTCATAGCATACGAAGAGCTTGCAGGCTTTGCGGTGGTCCTGAGTGCAATGGACATAGAAGGACAAGGCCCTCTTACAGTCCAAGGTATAGAGGACCGTCTCCACCCAACTCGCATGAGGTCTCGGAAAAAAGGTAGGAAGTACCACCTCTCCTGATTGAGATGGAATGAGGATACTACCTTTGGAAGAAATTTGGGGTGCGTGCGGAGCACCACCCTGTTCTTGTAGTACCTGGTATAGGGGGCTTCGGTCACCAAAGCTTGGAGCTCACTAATCCTGCAAGTGGAAGTGAGTGTAACCAGGAAAACCACCTTCCACGAAAGGTAGCAAAGGTGGCAAGTAGCTAAGGGCTCGAATGGTGGGCGGATGAGCTGCCCCAACACCACATTGAAGTCCCATTTGGTCGCTGGAGGGCGAACCAAGGGCTTACATAAGAGCAGGCCCCATAGGAAGTGGCCAACTAGCGCTTGAGCCGAAAGGGACTTACCATCTACCAGGTAGTGGTGAGCCGCCAGGGCATTGAGGTGCACTCTAATGGAATTAGATCTGAGTCCGGATTGAGAAAGGTGGAGAAGGTATTGCAAAACCATAGACACCAGGAGGGCAGGAGTAAGGGTCAGCCCCTTGCGCAGCACACCAAGCTGAGAACCTACGCCATTTGGAGGCATATGCCCTCCTCATAGAGGCCTTACGGGAGGCCAGCAGAACCTTCTCTACCTCAATGGGAAGGTGGAGATGGGCCAGGGCTATCCTCTCAGCAGCCAAGCCGTGAGCGAAAGAGACCCCAGGTTGGGGTGTAGGAGAGAGCCTCCCTCCTGAGATAGAAGCCCTGGGGCGGTCCCCAAGGGGATGGGGGCTTCCACTGCCAGCTGCAGGAGCAGCAGGAACCACGGCTGTCAGGGCCAACAGGGGGCTGTCAAGATGAGTGAGGCCCTGTCATGGAGGGTCTTGAACAAGGGCAATCAGCAGTGTCAGATGGAAGGCGTACATGAGGCCCCCCAACCATGGGACTAGAAACTCATCCGCCGCCACCCTGGAGGGGTGAGCCTGCCGAGAGCAAAGGCGGGGCAACTGGAAGATGTCCAGACTGGCAAATAAGTCCATCACAGGATCTCCCAAGAGCTGAAAAAGCCGGCTGGCTACCTTGGGGTCCAGCCGCCACTCATGAGGTCAGAGAATCCTGCTCAGCCTGTCAGCCAGTAGGTTGTCCTGCCCCGGCAGGTACACTGCTTTGAGGAAGATACCCTGCTGGGCCGTGTAAGAGCAGAGGTCTAGCACCTCCTGACAGAGAGCATGGGACCCCGTACCCCCTTGCTTGTTCACATAGAACATGGCCACCTGGTTGTCTGTCTGGACCAGGACAGGCTGGTGGCAGAGGCAATGGACGAAAACTCTCAGAGTGGAGTGAATGGCTCGAAGCTCCAGGAGATTGATCTGCTAGTTGCTTTCGTTCGGCGACCAGCAGCCCTGGGTACGGAGTCCGTCGCAATGGGCTCCCCAGCCGAGTAGGGAAGCATCCGTGGTGAGGACCATTGAATGCCCAGGGCCTTGGAAAGGCATGCCCTTCTCCAAATAGTGAGACGACTTCCACCAGACCAGGGAGTCTGCCAACTGGCGGGTCACCCGAACTCTGTCCCGTAGGCGGCCGGTGGCCTGGGACCTGGGACCACTGGTCTTGGAGACACCACTGCGCTGTTCTCATGTGGAGATAGGTGTCTGGAGTGACATGGACCATGGAGGCCATGTGTCTCTGAGGAGGTGCAGAAGATGACAGGCAGACACCAAGGGACGGTGTTGCATGTCCTGGGCCAGAGACCTGAGGCGATCTGCCCGGTCCGTGGGCAAGAAAGCCTTTGACTTGTGGGTGTCGAGCTTCGCTCCTAAGAATTCCAGGCACTGTATCGGAATAAGGTGGGACTTGGGGTAGTTTATGACAAAGCCCAAGTGCTGTAGGACCTGGATAGTGTGTGCAGTGGCCTGCTGCACTTTGGACGCCATGTCCCCTTTTACGAGCCAGAAACCAATCTAGAAACGTGGCAGTAGAGACAAACAATCTTTATTACTCTTTAGAGGATGAGTGTGCCAACGACCTGACACTGGCCGTGTTTCGTATATACTTCCTCAGGGGTATATGGCTCACTATAAATAAATACATAAATAATTAAAAAAACATATGCATAAAACAAAAAAACAAAAATTGTGTAAAACAATGCAAATTCAAACACACAGGATAAAAACATATCTAAACCAACTGAGAACAGCCAAAAAGTGTAGCATCCTAATCAGATAATACTTTCATAAGAACCATATAAATAAATATGTACATGTAAATAAATAAATATGTAATGTAAAAACATAAATATGAATTATAAATATAAAGTGCATGTGTACGTGAGGACATGGAAACATTGCCCAAGAACAAATTCATGACATAAATATTAAAAATCATCTTTACCAACCCTTAAAAAGCAAAAGAAATAGCGTAGTTACTCACCTGTAACAGGTGTTCTCCAGGAGCAGCAGGAATCAGTCCTCACATATGGGTGACGTCGGCGCCGACGGAGCCCTCGCGGAGCAATTTTCCCCAGCTTTCACAGAAAGCCTTTGGGAATTGCAGCGCGCATGTGCGGTCGCCTTCCCGCCCAAGGGTGTCATCTTAGCCAGTCTGATGACATAGCTAAAAGACAGCATAAAATTTGCAAAAAAACTTAAGCAGATGATTGCAACTCCACGGGGAGGAGGGAGGGTTGTGAGGACTGATTCCTGCTGCTCCTGGAGAACACCTGTTACAGGTGAGTAACTACGCTTTCTCCAGGACCAAGCAGGAAGTCAGTCCTCACATATGGGACTCCCAAGCTTAAGGCTACCGGAGACCCTAAGCACAAAAATGAGCTCCCTCGAGCTCGGCAGTACAGAAGGATGGAATCTTCGCTGAATTAGTACCCACCGGTAGCCCCCATCCGGGATGGAGGGTAGGAGTTGCTCAAACCTCGAAGAGATTTCGGAGGACTGCCTGTCCGAAAGCACTGTCCCTGCGGGACTCCCTCTCGAGACAGTAATGGACCGCAAAAGTCTGGCTCGAAGACCAAGTAGCGGCCCGGCAGATGTCTGCCAGCGGAACAGAGCGGAGGTAAGCCACTGACGTAGCCTTCGCCCGAACACAATGAGCCGTGACTCGACTTTCTAAGGAGAGTCCGGCTGCCCCATAAGCCCAAGCGATACAGTCAGCAACCCAGATGGACAGGGTACGCTTGGAGACCGGGAGCCCCAATTTATTGGGGTCAAAAGACACAAAAAGCTGAGCAGCTTTACGGTGCTCCCGCGTACGGTCAAGGTAGAAGTTCAATGCCCTTCTACAGTCCAGGGTATGCAGGACTCGTTCAGCTCGGCTGGAGTGAGGCCTGGGAAAGAAAGTTGGAAGTACCACCTCCTGATTGATGTGAAAAGGGGAGACAACTTTTGGAAGAAATTTTGGGTGAGTCCGTAGGACTACCCTATTTTTGTAGAACCGAGTGAAGGGAGGATCAGACACGAGGGCCTGCAATTCACTTACGCGTCTAGCGGAAGTGAGGGCTATCAGGAATAAGGTTTTCCACGAAAGAAAACGCAGAGAACAGGTAGCCATCGGTTCAAAAGGCGGACAGGTGATCCGCTGTAAAACCACATTCAGATCCCAGTCAGGTGCTGGCGGGCGCAGAGGTGGTTTTAGTAGAAGGAGACCTCGGAGAAACCGTGCTACAAGAGGGTCGCTGGAAAGAGGTCTGCCGTCCACCGGCACATGGTGTGCTGAAAGAGCACTGAGGTGGACCTTGACGGAGTTGGACTTAAGTCCCAGATTACAGAGGTAGAGCAGGTACTGCAAGATCACCGACACCGAGCAGGAGAAGGGATCCTGAGACTGCTGTACACACCAAACGGAAAAGCGACGCCATTTAAGGGCGTAGCATTTGCGGGTAGAAGGTCGCCGAGAAGCTAGGACGACCTCTTCCACCTCTGCCGGCAGGAGAAGGGGAGCAAGGACTACCCTTTCAGCCGCCAGGCCATTAGATTGAGAGATCTGAGGTTGGGGTGTAGCAGAGACCCCTGATCCTGTGTTAGGAGATCCGGTTGAAACCCCAGAGGGAACGGATCCTCTACCGCTAATTGCAACAGGAGTGGAAACCACGGCTGTCTGGGCCAGCGAGGAGCCACCAGGATCATGGACGCTTTGTCCCGGAGAACCTTGAACAGAGTTTGGGAGACCAGCGGGATGGGAGGAAAAGCATAGAGAAGGTTTTCCGACCATGAGAGTAGAAATGCATCTGCCGCTACCCGAAGGGGATGTGGCTGACGCGAGCAGAAGCGAGGAAGTTGCCGGTTGAGAGGACTGGCAAAGAGATCCATCGTGGGGAGGCCCCACTTCAGAAAGAGTTTCTGGACTACCAAGGGATCCAGACGCCACTCGTGCGGCTGGAGTATCCTGCTGAGTTTGTCCGCCAGGCAATTCTCCTGGCCTGGGAGATAAACTGCTTTGAGAAGAATGCCGTGACTGACGGCCCAAGAGCAGAGCTTTTGAGCTTCTCGGCAGAGAAGGAAGGAGCCCGTGCCGCCCTGTTTGTTCACGTAGAACATGGCAACTTGATTGTCCGTCTGGACAAGGACGGACTGGTGAGAAGTCAGGTGGGAGAAAGCCTTGAGCGCCAGACGAATAGCTCTGAGCTCCAGGAAGTTGATCTGTTGAGCAGATTCCCACGCGGTCCAGAGACCTTGAGTACATGCCCCCTGGCAATGAGCTCCCCAGCCCAGGAGGGAAGCATCGGTCGTCAGCACTTGAGTCGTCTGAGGCGACTGAAAAGGCATTCCGAGCACCAGGTTCGGCCGATGAAGCCACCACTGTAGGGAAGAGGCCAGCGGTCTGGAGAGGCGCACTAAGTCGGCTAGCCCGCCGGTGGCTTGTTGCCACTGCTTGCGAAGGCACCATTGAGCCGGCCGCATATTCAGGCGAGCATTGGGGGTCACGTGGACGGTGGAAGCCATATGGCCGAGTAGTCTCAGGAAGCGCCTGGCGGAGACCAGGGACTCGCTGCGAAAACGGCCGGCTAGGTCCATGAGCCGTTGAGCCCTGTCGAGAGGCAGGAAAGCTCGAGCCTGAGGAGTGTGCAGTCTTGCGCCGATGAACTCGAGATCCTGTGAGGGGAGCAAAGTGGACTTTGCGAAGTTTATGACAAAGCCCAAGTACTGCAGAAGAGTCACCGTGCGGTGTGTGGCATTGGTGACTGCCGGAGGGGACGACGCTCTGATGAGCCAGTCGTCGAGGTACGGAAAAACATAGAGGCCGTGAAGCCTGAGATAGGCCGCCACCACCGCGAGACATTTTGTGAAGACTCGCGGTGTGGAGGACAGGCCAAAGGGCAGTACTCTGTACTGGTAGTGATTTCCGGCCACCACAAACCTTAGGTATTGGCGGTGGCTTGGGTGGATGAGGATGTGCGTGTAGGCATCCTTTAGATCCAAGGAGCATAGCCAATCTCCCTGCTGGAGGTAGGGCAGAAGGATTCCAAGGGTAAGCATCTTGAACTTTTCCCGCACAAGGAACTTGTTGAGGTTGCGCAAGTCCAGGATGGGTCTTAGGCCTCCTGTCCTTTTTGGTATTAGGAAATACCTGGAATAAAAGCCTTGACCTCTCAGGTGGTGGGGCACCGGTTCCACAGCCTGGTCCTGAAGAAGACTTGCTAACTCCTGAAGGAGTAAGTCCCTGTGCAGAGGGAGTCGCGGAGGTTCTCCCGGAAAATAAGAGGGAGGGACCTGATGGAAGTGGAGAAGATATCCTTCTCGCATGACTTGAAGCACCCATGCATCTGAAGTGATGTTGGACCACCTGTGGGCGAAGTGAACCAGCCGGCCTCCGGTGCTGGGAGGGACCAGCTGAGGGGGAGAGGCTATGCTGAGGAAGTCAAAAACCCCCACCCTGCTGAGCAGGGGCTGGTGGTGCAGGCTTGGGGGCTTGCTGCCTACGGGACCCGTTACCCCGTCCCTTGGCCTGCTGACCCTGTTGGGGAGCTGGAGGGGCCTGATATTGGGGGTAGTGTTTGTAGGCAGCCGCCTTTCTCGGGTAAAAGGACTTTTTTCCCGAGCCCTTCTTTTTCTGGGAAGGGGCGGAGGTCTTCCTAGAAAGCCTGGTCCTGGTGAGAGTCTCCGTCTCGATTTGTGCAGCCTTTTCAGCCATGGGCTTGCCAAAGAGGTTTTCACCTCTGCAGGGGACATCGACCAACTTGTCCTGCACCCAAGGCTCAAGGTCAGACGACTGAAGCCAAGCCTGTCGGCGGGCACCGATGCCGGCTGCGGCCACACGAGCCGATGCTTCAAAGCCATCATAGGCTGCTCGGGACATGAATTTGGAGCATTCCCGAATACCAGATGTTAAGGCTAGGAACCTCTGCAAAGGTTCCTCGGACAGTCCAGCAGAGAATCCGGCTAGCTCTTTAGCCAGGTCTCGGAGATACATGCCCATGTATAGCTGGTAGGTCTGGACACGACAAGCCAGCATAGAGCCCTGGAAACACTTCTTACCAAGGCCATCCAGGTTACGGGCCTCCCTGCCAGGGGGCACCGAGGAGTGCATTTTCTGGCTCTTCAGCCGATGCATGGCCGATTCCACTACCATGGAATGGTGTGGTAGCTGTGCTTTTTGGAAGCCAGGACTCTTGCGGACTCGATAGATGGAATCGACCCGCTTGCTCAATACCGGCGACGAGGCCGGACTCTCCCACATGCGGAAGAGTAGTCGTTCCAGCATGGGAGGCACCTGTACAGTAAAGTGCTCCCGGGCGGGAGAGTCGTACTGAAGGGCGTCGAGCTCTTCGGCTCGAGGCTCCTCCTCGGGATCCGCCGGGAAGGCCAAAGCCTTGGCCATATCCCTGACGAAGTCCGAGAACCGGGCATCCTCCGGAGGGGACTGTTTCCGAGGTTCGGACTCAGGTGAGTCCGAGGGGACACACCAAGTCCGAAAGGAATCAGGTGACTCCTCCTCTTCAGACTCCCAGACCGACTCCGAGGAGGAATCAGTGGGGTCGGGTCGGGCAGGCGGAGGCGTCGGCCGCCCCGACGCCAAGGGAGTCGGCGGCGACGACCTCGGTCCCGAACGGGAGGCCGAGGGTGACCTCGACCGAGGATCGACTCGAGTTCGCATGGACTCGAGGATCGGCTCGGTCTCCGGGGTCGATTTAGACGTCGACGTCCCGGCGGTCGGGGCAGCGGCGCCAGCGAGGCTAGCGATCAGTGCCCGCTGCTGGTCCATGAAGGCAGATAGTCTGCTCTCCAAGGCCGTCAACCTGAGTCCGACCTCAGGTGACCCAGCAGTCCCCGACTCGGGCCCCTACGGCGGACCTCTCGGAGGCGAGTCCAGAAGGACCACAGGACTTACCCGAGCAGGCAACTCCGACTCCAGGCGAGGTCGCTTCGGGAGGTGCTCCTTCTCCAAAGACCCGGGACGGCTGTCGGGGCTATGCGACCTGGCCCTCGCGGAGCCAGGAGCGTCCACCGACGCCGCCCTCGCGGGTTTTGTCTTCCGTCGATGGTCTCCGGAGGGAGAATCCCTGTCGGAGGAGCTTCAGCGATGTTCAGAGCTGGAGCCTCTGGATGCCGAGGCCTCCGACGAGGTCCGGGTACGGCTGGGGTCAGCGAAGATTCTATCCCGCTGATGCCGCCGACTCCTCAGCGCTTTGGAGGACATTTTGCCACAGGCTCCACAGATCATTTCTTCATGATCCGGGCCCAGGCAGCGGAGGCAATTATCGTGTGTGTCAGTGAGTGACATATTTCTGTCACACTGACCACACCGCTTGAAACCACTGGCAGCCATCGGGGGAAAAAGGGCCCCTGCAAGGTCAAAGGACCGGGCTGCCAGGGAAAAATCGAAAATGAAACTGACCAAAATCAGAAAAACCGAAAAATAAGGGAAGGACTCGCAACGGTGTCGAGAGTCCGGGCAGGAAAACGACCGGCGTCGAACCGAATTGAAAAACGAGTAAAACTCACGAAAATCAACTTTTTTAGCGGGGACACGACGGGTACGTCTGTAGGGCTCCGCGGAAAAAAGAAGACTGGCTAAGATGGCACCCTTGGGCGGGAAGGCGACCTCGCATGCGCGCTGCAATTCCCAAAGGCTTTCTGTGAAAGCTGGGGAAAATTGCTCCGCGAGGGCTCCGTCGGCGCCGACGTCACCCATATGTGAGGACTGACTTCCTGCTTGGTCCTGGAGAACCAAAGATATCTAAAAGAACTTAAAAAGGGAGATTTAGAAAAAGGAGAAGAATGAGAGCACAAGGAGGATGAGAGCACGAGGAGGAGCAGGAGTGAATCAGATGGATGCATAACCCATGCTAGATAAAAAGGATAAACGTGTGTTTGTATTCAAGCCACTCAAATTTTAAAATGTATAAAAATAACAATGACTAAAATGGTAACAATCTTAAAAATGAAAAATACTACGGTAATATATACATATTAAAATCACATGAAAACATGAGGTAAATGTACCATATTTAAGAGAAGGGATAGAGAAAAGAATAATATGATTTAAAACCTACCACTGCACAAAGACCACATGAGTGAATATCCCTTATAGAAATATTGAAAAGAATGTAGTCATTACACTGTTGCGTGTTACTAACATCCATCTTTGAGCATTGCTACAAAAATAAAAATAAAAAGATGAAGGTAAACTAATATGAAAAAATACCCAAAGAGCCATAATAAAAACATGCATTGATACAATTATCATTATTCCAAGAAGTAATATGAATCACACAACAATTACTGAGACTAAAGTATTAGAGAAAACAAAACCATCACGGTGTTGTGTATCACTTGGCATCTCTCTATAGGCTTTACTGAAATAAATATAAGCAAAAAATAAAAGAACAATGCCTCGAGAGACGGGAAAACCCCCCCATCAAACAATAATACCAATAATAATTTGAATTAATCAAAAGCTACCAAGCCTAAAATAAAATAAAGGAGCCTCCATAAGGAGGATACCTGTAAAACAAATCAAGACAATCATCAAAAGACGCTCGCTTTTACGAGCCAGTCATCCAGATAGGGAAACATGAAGATCCCTTGAAGCCTGAGAAAGGCAGCTACTACTGCCAGGCATTTCATGAACACCCTTGGGGCGGAGGCAAGCCCGAATGGGAGCACTCTGTACTGAAAATGCCTGCCCCCTACTACGAACCGCAGGTATTGCCTGTGGTATGGGTGGATTGAAATATTTCTGCATATATTGAAATATTGAAATATTTCTGCATATATTGAAATATTTCTCATATATTGATGAGAAATAGCGCGGTATATAAGAAATGTTAAATAAATAAATTAAATTAATAAATATTACTCCTGAGTCTATCTCCTTTCACTCTCATCCTAAGTCCCCTAATAGTAGAGCTTGCCTTCAATTAAAAGAGACTCTCCTGTACATTTATGCCATGGAGGTATTTAAATGTCTATCATATCCCACCTTTCCTCTAAAGTATACATATGTAAGATCTTTAAGTCTACCTCATATGCTTCATAATGAAGACCACTAACCATTTTAGTAGCCACCCTCTGCACAGATTCCAACCTGCCTATATCCTTCTGAAGGTACGGTCTCCAGAATTGCACACAATACTTCAAATGAGATCGCACCAGAGACTTATACAGAGGCTTTATCACCTCCTTTTTTCTGCTGGCCATTCCTCTCCCTATAAACCCAAGCATCCTTCTGGCTTTCGCAGTCATCTTTTCTAACTGATTAGCTACTTTAAGATCAGACACAATTATGCCCAGGTCCCGCTCTTCTTTTGTGGAGAGAAGTACCTCACCCCCTACACAGTACAACTCCTTTGGATTTTTGCAGCCTAAATGCATGACCTTGCATTTTTTTAACATTAAACCTCAGCTGCCAAATTCTAGACCATTCTTCAAGTTTAGCTAGATCCCTCCTCATGTTATCTACTCTATTGCAGATTTTGGTATCATCCGCAAACAAACCAACCTTACCCAAAAGTCCTTCCACAATATCACTAACAAAGATGTTAAACAGAATCGGACCAAGGATAGATCCTTGCAGCACATCACTGGTAACCTCCTTCTCCTCAGAGTGAGCTCCACTTACCTGTACCCTTTGTTGCCTCCTACTCAACCAATTTCTAACCCAATCGGTAACTTTAGAGTCCATCCCTAGCGCGCTCAGTTTGTTTATAAGACGCCTCTACAGAATGATGCCAAAGGCTTTACTGAAATCTAAATATGCCACATCTAGGGCTCTCCCTCCTCCCTTGGTCCTACTCCTTGGTCACCCAGTCAAAGAAATTTATCAGGTTTGTCTGACAAGAGCTGCCTCTGGTGAATCCATGCTGCCTCGGATCCTGCAATCCAATAGACTCAAGAAACCTCACTAGTCTCTCCTTTAGTAGCCTTTCCAATAATTTAATAACTACAGAGGTTAGACTAACTGGCCTGTAGTTCTCAATGTTGCCCTTATATCCGCTTTTGTATAAAGTGACTATTTGTGCATTTCTCCAATCCTCTAGCACCACTCCTGACTCCAAAGAGGCATTGAAAAGGTCAGACAGTGGAGCCATTAGAAAGTCCCCAAGTTCCCTCAGTATTCTTGGATGTATCCCATCTGGACCCATGGCTTTGTCGACTTTTAGTTTAGCTAATTCCTCACGAACACAGTCTTCTGAAAAGCTTTCGAGATCCCCATCGCTTGTGTTCCTATTTGTGGGTATTTTCTGAGGTCCTGCTCCTGGCCCTTCATCTGAAATTCTGCTTTATCCTCATCAGTTTCTTCATATTCCTCCCCTGCACCCTTGAGTCTGACAATACTACTTTTGACTTTCCCCCTCTCACTAACATATCTGAAAAATGTCTTATCCCCACATTTTATTGAATTGGCAATTTCTTCTTCTTTTTGTATCTTTGCTTTCCTGACTACTTTGCTAGCTTCTCTAAGTTTTTCCAAATGTAGTTGCCTGTCATCCTCTCTCTGTGATCTCTTGTATTTCATGAAGACCTCCCTCTTTTTCTTCACCTTTTCAGCTGCTTCTTTTGAGAACCATAGCGGCCTCCTTTTCCTTTTACATTTATTTACCTTTCTAAGAAAAAGTTTTGTTGCCCTTAAAATATTCCCTTTCAGTCTTGGCCACTGTTTTTCTACATCCCCTAACTGTTCCCATCCTGCTAACGATCCCTGAGGTATTGTCCCCATCTTGGCAAAGTTAATTTTCCTAAAGTCTAAGACCCTCACTTTTGAATGGATTTTATCACCCTAGTACTAATACTGACCCACACCATCTGTGATCACTGGATATGAGATGATCTCCCACTGTAACATCAGAAACACTTTTCCCATTGGTAAGCAGTAAGTCCAGGAAGAGTAGTTACTCACCTGTAACAGGTGTTCTCCAGGAGCAGCAGGAATCAGTCCTCACATATGGGTGACGTCGGCGCCGACGGAGCTCCCGTGTGGAGCATTTCCCCAGCTTTCAAAGAAAGCCTTTGGGAATGCAGTGCGCATGCGCGGTCCCCTTCCCACCCAAGGGTGCCATCTTGCTCAGTCTGATGACATAGCTAAAAGACAGCAAAAATCAAAATGAAATATATAACTGCAACTCCAGGGAAGGAGGGAGGGTCGTGAGGACTGATTCCTGCTGCTCCTGGAGAACACCTGTTACAGGTGAGTAACTACTCTTTCTCCAGGACCAAGCAGGAAGTCAGTCCTCACATATGGGACTCCCCAGCTCTAGGCTACCAGAAACCCCAAGTTGAAAAAAAAAGGCTCCCCCTCAAGAGCCTCAGCATTTGTGATAAGAATATCCTCTGAGAACGCCCCGCACGGTAGCCCAACACAAGGGCCGGAGAGTAGGAGTTGCCTAAACCTCAAAGAGATTACGGAGTACCGTCTGTCCGAAAGCACTGTCCCTACGGGACTCTCTCTCCAGGCAGTAATGGGCTGCAAAAGTCTGGCTTGAAGACCAAGTTGCAGCCCGGCAGATGTCTGCCAACGGAACAGAGCGGAGATGAGCTACTGACGCGGCTTTTGCCCTGACATGGTGGGCCGTGACTCGACCCTGCAAGGGAAGGTTGGCTGCCTTATACGCCCAGGCGATACAATTTTCTACCCAAGTGGACAATGTACGCTTGGAGACAGGTAACCCCAGCTTATTAGGGTCAAAGGAGACGAAGAGCTGAGTAGCCCTTCGATGCCCCCGCGTACGTTCTAGGTAAAAGGACAACGCCCTCCTACAGTCCAGGGTATGCAAGAATGTTTCAGCCCGGCTGGCATGCGGCCTGGGAAAAAAGGTCGGAAGGACCACCTCCTGGTTGAGGTGGAAAGAGGAGACCACCTTTGGGAGGAACTTGTGATGGGTCCGTAGGACAACCCTGTTCCTATAGAACCGTGTGTACGGTCTATCAGAAACCAGAGCTTGTAGTTCACTCACACGTCTGTCCGCGGTAAGAGCCACCAGGAAGAGTGCTTTCCAAGAGAGGAAGCGCAAATGGCAAGTAGCCATCGGCTCAAACGGTGGGTGAGTAAGTTGCTGCAAGACCACGTTCAAATCCCACTCAGTCGCCAGTGGTCGAACCGGAGGCTTGAGTAGAAACAGACCTCTGAGAAATTGGGACACCAAGGGGTGAACCAACAGAGACTGTCCTTCCACCAGCGAGTGGTAAGCTGACAGAGCACTGAGGTGGACCCGAACAGAGTTAGACTTAAGGCCTAGGTCTGACAGGTAAAGTAGATACTGCAGTACTACTGGCACAAGGCAAGAGAAGGATCTTCATTGCGCTGAGCACACCATACTGTAAACCTACGCCACTTGAGGGCATAGGACTTCCTGGTGGACTGCCTCCTAGAGGCCAAGACCACCTCCTCAGCCTCCTTAGGTAGAAGTAAGGGAGCTAGCACTATCCTTTCAGCAGCCAGGCCATCAAATTGAGGGATCTGAGATTGGGGTGCAGAAGGGACCCCTGCTCTTGAAACAGGAGATCATGTTGCAACCCCAGAGGGAACGGAGTTTCCACCGCCAACTGCAGCAGAAGTGGAAACCACGGCTGCCTCGGCCATTTGGCAGCTACCAGAATCACTGAGGCCTTGTCCCGGAGAATCTTGAACAGAGTTCGGGCCACCAGGGGCATGGGAGGAAATGCATACAGGAGGTCCATAGACCAAGAGATCAGAAAAGCATCTGCTGCCATCCTTAGGGGGATGCGGCTGTCTGGAGCAAAATTTGGGCAGCTGCCGGTTTTGTGTACTTGCAAAGAGATTGATGGAAGTCCCCAGCGGAGGAAGATCTGCTGGACACCAATGGATTAAACTGCCATTCGTGAGGCTGGAGAATCCTGCTTAGCTTGTCTGCTAGGAAATTCTCCTGACCAGGTAGATAAAATGCTTTGAGAAACATGCCCTGTTTGACTGCAAAGGAGCAAAGGGCCAGTGACTATAAGCATCCTTTAGGTCTAAGGAGCATAGCCACTCTTCCTGCTGGAGGTAGGACAGCAGTATCCCAAGGATTGGAGATTGGAGGATCGCCAATGTAACACCAATTTTTAAAAAGGGTTCCAGGGGTGATCCGGGAAACTACAGACCGGTGAGCCTGACGTCAGTACCGGGAAAAATGGTAGAAACCATCATAAAGAATAAAATTACTCAGCATGTAGATAGTCACAACCTAATGGGAGACAGCCAACATGGCTTTAGACAAGGAAGATCTTGTCTTACTAATCTGTTATGTTTTTTTGAAGGTGTGAATAAACAGGTGGACAAAGGTGAGTCGGTTGATATTGTGTATCTGGACTTTCAGAAAGCTTTTGACAAGGTCCCTCATCAGAGACTTTTGGCAAAACTAAAGAGTCATGGGATAGGAAGCAGTGTACTATTGTGGATCAGGAACTGGTTAAAAGATAGAAAGCAGAGGGTAGGACTAAATGGCCAATTTTCCCAATGGAGAAAGGTGAATAGTGGTGTACCCCAGGGATCTGTGCTGGGTCCTCTGCTTTTTGACATATTCATAAATGACCTGGAAAGTGGAATAACGAGTGAGGTTATCAAATTTGCAGATGACACAAAACTATTTAAAGTTGTTAAAACCCAAGAGGATTGTGAAAAATTGCAAGAGGATCTTGATAAATTGGAAGACTGGGCATCAAAATGGCAGATGAAATTTAATGTGGACAAGTGCAAGGTTATGCACCTAGGGAAGAACAACCCAAACTATGGTTACACGATGCAAGGTTCCACATTAGGAACCACCACCCAGGAAAAAGATTTAGGCATCATTGTGGATACCATGTTAAAACCCTCGGCCCAGTGTGCAGCAGCGGCCAAGAGAGCAAATAGAATGCTAGGTATGATAAGGAAAGGAATGGAAAATAAAACAAAAGATATTATAATGCCTCTATATCGTTCCATGGTGAGACCGCACCTTGAATATTGTGTGCAATTCTGGTCGCCGTATCTTAAAAAGGATATAGCGATTTTAGAAAAGGTACAGAGAAGAGCCACCAAAATGGTAAAGGGGATGGAAGGATACTCCTATGAAGAAAGGCTAAAAAGGTTAGGGCTCTTTAACCTGGAAAAGAGACGGCTGAGGGGAGATATGATAGAAGTCTATAAATTAATGAACGGAGTGGAACGGGTAAACGTAGATCGATTGTTTACCTTATCAGAATATAGAAAGACTAGGGGACATGCAATGAAGCTACAGGGTAAACTATTTAAGACTAATAACTTTAACTTTAACTTTAACTTTATTTCGTACTTGATAGACCGCTTGCGTTAAAAACATTTAAGCGGTGTACAAACAATATAAAAAAGGCAGCACTGCAAAACTACGGAAAAGAACGCCAAAAATGATAGGAACGAAAGAAAAGAAAGCATGACAATACAAAAGACGATGAGTAAAAATA
This sequence comes from Ichthyophis bannanicus, assembly GCA_033557465.1. Taxonomy (NCBI): domain Eukaryota; kingdom Metazoa; phylum Chordata; class Amphibia; order Gymnophiona; family Ichthyophiidae; genus Ichthyophis; species Ichthyophis bannanicus. The sequence goes on along the minus strand of CM066031.1, from coordinate 160,206,374 downwards.
AATAAAACATAAATTTAAAACCATGTACATCATTAAACATAAGTTTAAAAAAATTATACTATAAAACCCTCAAACAGCCAGCAGTTAACAATATGCAAATTTAGAAATAATAATTAACAATAGTAAAAATAAACAAAAAACATGGACAACAATGCCCAACAGAGAGTAAACTGCGAGCAATGATTAACAATGGTAAATAAACAAACAAAAAGACATAGACAAAACCACTCAAACAAGGACAGACAAAGGGGAAAGACAAGACTAACAAACTAGGACAAAGCAGTAACCAGGGACGGCAACAAGATGGAAAATCCAGAGGGGGGGAGGAAAAGTCAGGGAGGGAGATTAAACACTGTTTGGAATAAGTGGGTTTTGAGAGCGGACTTGAACTGAGAATATGAGGGCTCTAAACGGAGGGATGAGGGCAGGGCATTCCATAAACAAGGACAAAGAAAAAGAAGGCAGCATGGCGGGTCTTCTCCAAACGGGCATGAGATGGGGACGGTAGAACCAACGGTTAGCATGAAGAGAGCGAAGTTGGCGGTAGGGTGTATGAAGTAAGATTAAGTCAGCCAAGTATAAAGGGTTATGAGTGTGAAGTGCACGATGAATAAGGATCAAAGTTTGTAGTGGAACCTAACACAGAGGGGTAACCAATGAAGCTGAATGAGAATGGGAGTAATATGATCGGAACGGCGAGTGAAGGTGATGAGACGGGCGGCAGTGTTTTGAAGGAGCTGTAGACGCTTAAGTTGATATTTAGGGAGATTGGCCATAAAGACATTACAGTAGTCAAGACGACTAATAACAAGGGAAAGAGCCAGAGTGACAAGGGAAACCAAGGGGAAGAAACGACCGGACGGCTCGGAGACGACGAATAATAGCAAAAGAACGCCGAACAAAAGAAGAAATATGATAATGGAAAGAATGAGAATAATCAAGAATCACACCGAGATACCGGAAAGAAGACACCAAAGGAACAGGGGACAGAGTCAATCATGGGTGCAACCGACGGACATGACCCCGAAAGTGAGACCCACATAGCGGTAGACTTGGACGGGTTAAGACGAAGGAAGTGCTGCGAAAGCCAAAGAGCCACGTGAGAAAGACAAGTGTTAAAAGCAGAGAGATCCAAAAGAAGAGGGGAAGTGTGAAAATATTTTTTCACTCAATGTGTAATCAAACTCTGGAATTTGTTACCGGAGGATGTAGTAAAGGCTGTTAGTGTAGCTGGGTTTAAAAAAGGTTTGGACAAGTTCCTGGAGGAAAGGTCCATAAACCATTATTAAGAAGTGACCGAAGATATCAATGCTTGACCCAGTACAAGCATTGTGGAACTTGTGTCTCTTGGGGAAACTGCTAGGTACATATGACCTAGATTGGCCACTGCTGGAAACAGAATACTGGGCTTGATGGACCTTGGTCTGACCCAGTATGGCATATCTTATGTTCTTATGGTAAGCCTCTTGAACTTTTCCCTCTCCAGAAACTTGTTTAGGTTTCGCAAGTCTAGGATAGACCTGAGGCCTCCTGTCCTTTTTGGTACCAGAAAGTACCTGGAGTAGAAGCCTTGCCCTTTCAGGTGATGAGGCACCGGTTCCACCGCCTGTTCCTTTAGAAGACTTGCCAACTCCTGAAGGAGGACGTTCCTGTGCAGAGGGAGTCTTGGAGGCTCCCCTGGATAGTAGGAGGGGGGTAGCTGGTGGAAGTGGAGCATATAGCCATTTTGGACTATGCTCAGTACCCAGGTATCCCCTGTGATGGCTGGTCACCTGTAGGCGTACAGGGTCAGCCGACCCCCTGTGCTGAGTGGGTCCACCGGCGGAGGAGAGACTCTGCTGTGGAAGTCAAAACCCCGCTCCCTGCTGTGCAGGAGCCGGAGCTGGTGGCTTGGTGGTCTTCTGCTTACGGGGCCCATGTCCCTGCCCCTTGGCCTGCTGGCCCTGTTGGGGAGCTGGAGAGGCCTGATACTGAGGGTAGGATTTATAGGCAGCACCCTTCCTCGGGAAAAAGGGCTTTTTTCCCCGAGCCCTTCTTTTTTTGAGAAGGGGCAGAAGTCTTCCTGGACAGCCTTGTCCTGCTGACAGTCTCAGTCTCGATTTCTGCAGCCTTTTCAGTCATAGGCTTATCGAATAGGTTATCACCTTGGCACGGGACATTGACCAACTTGTCCTTCACCCATGACTCCAGGTCTGATGACTGTAGCCAGGCCTAACGGCGTGCACTGATGCCGGCCGCGGCTCCCTGGGCCAAAGCCATCATAGGCTGCTCGAGAGATAAACTTCGAGCACTCTCGGATACCCGTTGACAATGCTTTGAACCTCTGCAAGGGTTCCTCGGAGAGGCCAGCTGAGAACCCGGCAATCTCCTTTGCCAGGTCCCTTAAGTATATGCCCATGTACAGCTGGTAAGTCTGGACACGCCAAGATAGCATAGAGCCCTGGAAGCACTTTCTACTGAGGGCATCCAGGTTCCGGGCCTCCTGGCCGGGGGGCACCGAAGAGTGCATCTTCTGACTCTTCAGGCGGTGCATGGCCGATTCCACAACTATGGAATTGTGCGGTAGCTGTGCCTTTTGGAACCCAGGGCTCTTACGGACTCGATAAATGGAATCGACCTGTTTGCTAATTACCGGCACCGAGGTCAGTGCCTCCCACATACGGAAGAGCAGCCATTCCAGCATCGGAGGAACCGGTACAGTAAAGGCTTCCTTCGGAGAAAAATCATACTGGAGGTCATCGAGCTCCTCGGCTCAAGGCTCCTCCTCGGCGTCCGCAGGGAATGCCAAAGCCTTGGCTATGTCCCTCACGAAATCCGAGAACCGGGTATCCTCCGGGGGGACCTTCTCCGAGGCTCGGACTTCGGGGAGTCCGAAGGGACACACTGGGTTTGGAAGGTGTCAGGAGACTCCTCGTCCTCCGTCTCCCACGCTGACTCCTCCGAGGAGGAGTCGAATGGCTCCGGCTGTGTGGGCCTCGGTGCCACCCGCCCCAATGCCGAAGGCACCGGCATCGACGACCTCAGCCCCGCACGGGAGGTCGAGGAGGACCTTGACCAAGGATCGACTTGAGACTTGATGGACTCGAGGATCGCTCGGTCTCCGGGGTCAACTTAGCGGGGCAGATGCACCGGTCAGACCGGCGATCAGCACCCGCTGCTGTTCAATGAAGGCAGCCAAGCTGCTCTCCAAGGCTGTCAGCCTGAGTCCAAGCTCAGGAGACTCAGCAGTCCCCGACGGCGTTGGGCCCAACGTCGGTTCTCCCGGAGGAGAGTCCACAAGGACAACAGAACTTACGTGACTCGGGGACTCCGGCTCCATGCGAGGTAGTTTGGATGGCCTCTCCGACTCTGAGAGCCTGGGGCGGCGGTCAGGGCTACGTGACCTGGCCCTCGAGGACCCAGGGGCCTCCACCGATGCCGCCCTCACGAGCTTCTTCTTCCTTTTGTGCTCCCGGGTGGGAGACTCCTTCTCAGAGGAACCACGACGGCGCTCGGGGTCAGACTCCCGAGATGTCGAGGCCTCTGACGAAGTCCGAGCCCGGCCGGACGTGGAGTCTGAGAAAATTCTCTCACGTTGATGACGGCTCCGAAGCGCCTTCAACGACATTTTGCCGCAGGCCAGCGGATCATGGTCAGGCCCGAGGCATTGGAGGCAGCAGTCATGTGTGTCGGTGAGAGACATAAGTTTCTTACACCGATCACACTTCTTGAACCCACTGGCAGCCATCGGGGGAAAAGGGCCCCTGCAAGGTCAAAAGACCGGGCTGCCAGTGAAAATAACAAAAAAGGCGCGAACGCTAGTCACGAAGGACAAAAAACGAAAAAAGAAAATCCGGACGATACCGGTGTACCGAGCCCAGGCGAGAAGGGGAACTGGTGTCGAACCGGATAAGCAAAAGTGAAAATCGCAGAAAAAAATCTACTTTTCCCGGGTGACATGAACTCACGTCCGTTGGGCTCCATGGAAAAAGAAAGACTGAGCAAGATGGCACCCTTGGGCGGGAAGGGGACCATGCATGTGTGCTGCATTTCCAAAGGCTTTCTTTGAAAGCTGGGGAAATGTTCTGCACGGGGGCTCCGTCGGCGCCAATGTCATCCATATGTGAGGACTGACTTCCTGCTTGGTCCTGGAGAATGGCCCCATCATGTGTGGATTCTGTTACCAATTGCCTGAATAGTGGATAGCTTAGATATAATCCCCATACAATACTCCTCCGTTTTGAGAGAGAATTCTGGAGGGATGAAATTTTGATCTAGGAAGTCCTCCAGTACTCTTTGCAAGCTATCAGAATGATGAAAGGAGTAGAGAGACTATTGAGTCTTGGGAAGAGCGAATGGCTCTCAGCGCAGGTGTTACACCAGAGGACTGAGATAGCGTTTTGACAGTGTAGATTGTGCTAGGTTAAAGACAAATGTGTGCTTGGGGAATACCCTTTGATTAACACCAGTGCTTTGGGAAGGGGTTCTGTGAGATGCCGTCCTCTTGGGCCTGTGCTTTGGATCCAGGAACCTCCAATGAGTCATGCAGCAGTTAGGCTGATGCTCTGTCCTGTTCCTTTGTGGCTGAACTCTTAAAATCGCTACAGAGGAAGGTAAATGAAATCTCTGCCGAGGAGAGTCTCCTTGAATGTGCAGAGTCAGCCAAATCTCCGTGCAAAAAGAAGCCCTCTTTTCTGCTTCCTAGTGGTTTCAAAGCCAGTTCCTTCAGACTCTCAAAAACACCTACAAGGGGCATCAAAGTTCTGGATCTTTCTCCTATACCGTGGGCTGAGGTGGAATCCTAACTTCAATTGGCATATGATGCAAGAACCAAAGAAAGTTAAAAAAAATTAAATCTTTTTTTTTTTTCAGGAAAAAATAAGAAAGAAGGCAAAGAATGCTGGATAACACACAGCAGTTAAACCTCTGATAACTGTGAGAGTTTTGTTTTCAGATCTATTCAGTAGAGCAGATAAACCAAAACTGAGATGCTGAGAAGACTGCTGCCCGTAGGAAAAGCCGCGTACGCTCAAGACTTTACACTACGTTCTGAGAGAGCTGCTCCATGCCGGTGACATGCTATAACGTCACTCGCTTGCATGCCTGCTTGTTGATGGAAAATTTCCACTACAATGATTACTCTTACTGAAGATTAATATCACCACAGCCTTACAACACTGAAGCACAGCGGAGATAAGGAAGGGAAGGGATTTTGGATTTAGCTCTCACCTTTTTTGGGAGCAGCTCAAAGCACGTTACATTCAAGTACAGTAGGTATTTTCCTATCCGTTGGCAATGAAGGTACCATTCATCCATCAGAATTCACTATTTGTCCATGAGACAAGGAAGAAAACCGACAGTCCAAATGGGATTTTTCTGTACAGGAAAAAAAATTTACAAAAGTTGGTGTCCAAAAATGGGCATGTTAATTATGGATAATCATTCAAATGCCTTCTCCAGCTCTCAAATAAAAAAGGACCATTATGTATTTTAGGGGTTGCATATTAGAAAAAATCATTTTTATTAGCATTATTAGGATTAGAATGAATAGCAGACAAATCCCCGCATGACATCCATCTGGGACATTACTGCCCCACACACAGAATATGCACTTAATACAACTTATAGCAAGCGAGGAATACTATCAACTCACCAAACCTTCCTTGCCCCTCCCCTCCCCTCCAACCCCCACCCCCTCCCCCCTTCAAGAGGACCCCACCCCTACCTCAGATCCCCCCCCCTTCCAGGGATTACACAACTGCTACCCAATCCACCCCTTCAGACTCCACTACCCCCCTCAACCTGCTGCACTACTAAGGAGGCCTATGCTACTGGTCTACACGCCCTTCCTCTCCCTCCCACACAGTGGAGACCCCAGGGACCCTCCCCAAAGGCTCCCAAACAGAGAGATGCCACTCCCATGTATTCCCCCCAACTAATTGGGCCGTTTTACGCTCCAGTTGCATGACATCCCGGAGCTGCTGCACCCATTTCTTGGGAGAGGGACTCGCCTCCGACAACCAGCGTCGCAGAATACATTGCTTGGCTACCAAAAAGCTCTTTTCATAGAAAAGCCGTAGTGGGATTGTCCCCCCAATGCCCGGGTAGGAGAGCTGGAATAGGCACCAAATGGGGCGAAGCTCGATCCTTATTCCCGTCCAAAAAACAAGGATCTCCCATATCTCCCCCCAAAAAGACTGGATTACCGAGCAGGACCAAAAGCGGTGATACAGTGATCCCCTCTCACTCTTACACAGGCCACACACATCTGTCTTCAAGATACCCATCTTTACAGCCCCGACCTCAGAGACATAGGCCCGCCACAACAATTTATATTGCATCTCCCGATAGCGCAAAGCCTCTGAAACACCCCGCACTTTCCGGAAAGCTGGTCCCAATAGCTCCACTGTAAGTTCCACCACCCCGTCCTTCTGCCAACGAACCACTAAAGGGGACAAATGTGCTCGATCCCCCTCAGGAAAGATCTCTCCTCTCAAAATCCGCGCAGACACACTCTCCTGCAATCTCTCCAGCAAGGACCATAAGCTACCTCTCCTTGCCAGAACCATTCCACCATCTGGCAGACTAGCTAAATAGTGACGAACCTGCAGATAGAAATAGAATGTCTGCTTCTGCAATTTATAGCGCTGAGCCAGCATTTGAAAAGAGTCTAGGTGATCCGCGTCTGCCATTCTCATCTGTCCCAGATATTCAATACCTGCCCTACGCCAACGCAACGCCACCCCCCGCCCCCACCCTGGCAAAAAAGCCCTATTGCCCACCAAAGGGAGGCAATCCGTGACCGCCCAGTTTCCACCTCTCCCATGACAAAGGGCCTTCCAAGCTGACCGGAGTGCTCCCAAATATTGCGACGCCCTCCAGAACGGTGGCAACAATGCGCCGGCACAATGCAGCAGATATACCCTATGCCAGTTCCCAGACATCTGGTCGATCAGCGTGATCGGAATGCATTCCTCCGTACCCGCAACCAAGTCGCTCAGCCGCCTCACCAAATAGCACAGGTTATAATTCCGCAGGGACATCAAACCCACACCTCCATCAGCCACGGGGCGCATGAGCGTTGCCAACGAAATTCTCGCCCTTCGATCCTTCCAGAGAAACTTGCCAATCTGTTTATGTAACACCAAGAGATCCTTCCTTCTTAACCACAACGGCAATTGCCGCAGTACATACAACCAACGTGGCCACTCTATCATTTTCACTAAGGCTATTCGACCCATCAAAGATACAGGAAGATCCCTCCATCTCCGCAGCTTCACTATCGTCAAATCGAGCAAGGGCAACACATTGACCTCATACAGCCTCCGCGGATGTTCAGGGATCTGAATTCCCAAATAACGAATTTGCCCTGTCGCCCAGCTGAGCGGAAAAACTCCTTTCCAAGTCCCTCGGGAGCGACTATCCACATCCAATACCATGGACTTCATTTTATTAATTCGGAGCCCAGAAAATCGCCCAAATTGTTCAATGTCCCGCAAAGCGACTGGCAACGAACGCTCCGGACAACCCAGACAGAGCAACATATCGTCCGCGAACGCACTAAGCTTAATTGCCCCACCCTCCCACGTGATGCCTTCTATCTGTTTAGACTCAATAAGCAATACCAATAAGGGTTCTAACTGTAACACATACAACAGAGGTGAAAGCGGGCATCCCTGACGGGTGCCCCTATGTAAGGAAAAGAGCTGTGAGCGTACCCCCCCCCCCATCCTCCACCACTGCCAGAGGGTCGTCATAGAATGCGTGAATCAACTCCAAAAATTGACCTTTAATACCAAACTTCCGTAAGGCAGCAAACATTTAACCCCACGACACTCTATCAAAGGCCTTCTCAGAATCCAAACTGACAAGTATCACAGGATCACTTGTCAACAAACTCTTCTCCAGGCCTAGCAGGACCTTGCTAATGTTCACACAGGCCTCCCTACCCTGGACAAAACCAGTCTGGTGGGGACCCACTAACGTCGGGAGGAATTTCTGAAGTCGCTGCGCCAGCACCGATGCAAGGAGCTTCATGTCCACATTAATCAGGGAAATCGGCCGATAGGAAGCCGCCTCCTCCGGGTCCTTCCCCGGCTTTGGTAGCTGAATAATGCTGGCCGTTCGCATATCCCTGGGAAAGCTACCGAGCTCCACTGCTTTGCCGTACACGGCCGCCAAGGTCGGAACCAGCTGCCTCTCCAACATCTTATAAAATTCCACAGGGTACCCGTCGGGACTCGGTGCCTTATTTGGGGTTCCCGCTCTGATCACCCGCTGTATTTCCTCACCCCCGATGGGCTGGTTCAACCACTCTTGCTGCTCTACCGACAATGACGGGAGCCTCACCCCATCCAAAAAGGTGGCCATCGCTGCCGCATCGCTCACGTCCGCCGCATATAGCTCTTCATAAAAGCTTCGAAACACCTGTACGTCATTCGCCTGGTTATATTTCAGCCCCTGCTTATCCCGAATCACCGTTACTCCTCATGGGTCCGCTCTATCTCATACCAACCGCGCCAACAACTTCCCGGAGCGATCCCCATAGCCAAAGAATTGGTGCCAATAATACTGCAGGGATTGAATTGCCCGTTCCTGCAACAGAGTATTCAACTGCCACTGGATCTCAACATACAATCCCACCCCCCCTCGTTGGCGCACCGCTTGGACCTTTGCAGCACGGAGTTCCCGAGTCAATCGAAGAAGCTCCTCATTAATTCTGCGCCGCTCCGCTGCTACATACGCTATAATATGGTCTCTGAGAATGGCTTTTCCTGCCTCCCAGAAAGCTGCCATGGAGCTGGCCGTGCCCTCATTAAATTTAAGATACTCTGCCCAATGGTGGTCCACGTACCGTTGAAAGTCCTCTTTCCGCCATAAATATGCGGGAAACGACCATTTACCCCCAGGTTTCCGTTCTCCCCTCCAGTCCAAACGAACCATAGCATGATCTGAGACAACTATAGGATCTATCTCAACATTAATCACCTTTCCAAACCACTGTTTCGACACCAAAATATAATCTATTCTCGACCACGTTTGATGGGTTCTCGACAGATGTGTGTAGTCTCTACTCTCTTGATGCAAAACTCTCCACGAATCAACCAGGTCCCCCAACTCACACAGATATCCCACTCCTTTGCCGGACCATCGATGCCCAGATTGTGCAGCCGACCTGTCTAAGGCAGGATTATGCGGGCAGTTAAAGTCCCCCGCAAGAATTAAGGGTACCTGTGGGGCTGCCAGGACTTTATCCAGGATGCGTCGAAAGAACAAATGATCATAGATGTTAGGGGCATATAGGTTGCCTATAAAGAATTCTTCCCCCTGAATTTTTACGTGAACAAATAAAAATCTACCCAGGGGGATCCCGTCCTGCTCGATCACCTCGCAGGACAAACATTTGTGTACTAAGATCGCTACTCCTTTCCGCCTTCCCCCGGAGGACGCTGACAGGACTCTCCCCACCCAGTCCCTCTGCAATTTATCATGCTCCTTTGTGTTCAAATGGATCTCCTGCAACAGGGCGACCTGCGCTTTTCCCCTCTTCAGGGCCTGCAGAATTTTGGTTCGCTTCACTGGGGTACCTATCCCACCCACATTCCAAGTTACAATCTGCAAATCAGAGTGTGCATCTTAGGTCTGCGGATACTTCAAAGTGGGATCCACTAATGGATATGTTAGCGCTGGGCAGCCCAGCCTCCACCCCGCGCTATGGAAAGCTCCACTGAAGCCACACAGGTCTAAGGCCTCTAATCTCGCGTGTTCCCTATGTTCCTCACTGCCCTCCAACATGGTCCACCCTGGAGTATACCACCCGTCCCCTGCTCACCCAAGTCCCCCCCTAACCCCCCACCCCCGTGATACAGCCTGCCAGTCCCTCTCCCCCCTCCCCAAACCCACCTCCCTCCCACCCCATAAAAGCAAACCAACTAGGGTCCTCAGTTAACTGCATTGAGGCCTAGGCCCAAAGCGACGCTGCAGGGCTGCCTCAGCTACTCCCCCCCCCTTCCACCAGTCGCCTGACTCCTTCCCAAGCCAACAAAGAAAACAGCATAGTATAATTGAACCATTATAGGTATACAAATAATATGAACTAGGATAATGAGCCCATCACAAAGAGAGCGCGTCTAACTATAACATCAAGCGCTCCCCCTCAGGAGAGAATCTGCCGATTCACTGGACTCAAAACTAGGGGCCTAAAGCCCAAGGTACACTTACACCCGTACCACCTTCTCTGAGTCCACATAAAACTCTTCTGTGGGCAGTATGCACATCATAGTCCGCATGGTATCAAACCGCTGCTCCCTTGTCTCCTAGCTGCGCCAAAAGGTTCTTCACCACCGCCACTTGATCAAATGTACGGGTTTGACCTTGAACAGAGACTCTCAATGTTGCTGGGAAAGCTAAGGTGAATCTGGCATTGCGTCGAAATAACTCCACACATATCGGAGAAAACTCTCTGCGCTTGGCTGCCACTGCTGCCGAATAATCTTGAAAAAGCAGGATCCGCCGGTTGTCCAATTGAAGGTCGGCCTTCCTCCGATACGCCTGTAGAATCTGCGCTTTATGTTGAAAGTTGAGGACCCATTAGATTACCACCCGAGGTCGCCCTCCAGGCTCCTGCCGGGCCCCCAGTCTATGCGCTCTCTCCATTTTAAATTGACCACGCAGCTCCTCCACCCCCAAAGCCTCAGGCAGCCAGCCTTCCAGAAAGTGCAGCAACTCACGCTCGGGCTTCTCCTTTCCCAGCCCTACCAGTCTCAGATTATTTCTCCGCGAGCGATTTTCAAGATCGTCCAATTTCTGTTGAATCTCCAGCAGCTGCCATTTTTGTTCTGCGGCCTACTTATCTCTCCTCCCCTCGCCTTCTTCAACCATAGCCACGCGCTGCTCCAACTCTTCCACGCGGTGTCCAAAATCGGTAAGCGAATCCTCCATGCCTTCCAGTTTTTTCATTATGAGATCGAATTTCGGATCCAATAACTTGACGACCTCTTTCGCCAGTTCAGCTGAAGCCGAGTCTGTACTCTCCGCGCTCGGCGAAGACGGTTGTGGCATGGCGGAGGTCGAAGGCCCAGTCCTGGTCACCTTCTCCCGGTCTTTCCGCGCCGGCAGCAGCATCAAAGCCAATCTCTAAGGTCCGTCCCAAGCTGCACACAATGTCGGGAGCACCCGAATAGGTGGGGAGGGAATTTTTGAAACTTAGATTTATATAAAATGCAGAATAATAGCTGAGGCAGCCCCGGAGCGAGCAAGACACGTCCTCTCTCACTCACGCATCACGTGACCCCCCTAGGGGTTGCATATTAAAGAACATCAGTTAAGATGTCAGAACATAAAGTTATGTACACCATAATCTAATCATATGACACTCAGAGTAGGCACATGCAAAAATGTTTTATTGACACACATTTAAAATGATCACAATTAACTTTCAGATGACAAAGAGGCAAAAAAGTTCCTTTCACATATCACGGTAGCTAGAAAACCTTCTTTTACTTTTCAAATATAAAAAAAAAGAGAAAAAGCTCAATTAATAGTGTCAGAGACAAACTGTATTTTACTCAAGCAGAGCTGCATCAGGGAGAATTAATATTTGGATATCAGAACCATATAAACTATTTTATATCTGAAATAATGTACAAGAAAAGTCACATACAAAGATAATAAGCTGTATCTTTAAATCTATTGGGGAGTTAGTATCAGAATTGTTCAGCAACATAAGATTTACTGAAGTCAATTAAACATTCATCCAGTCTATGGGTATAGCTTTAGTTTAGCCAGACAGTGCTGGATATCAGAGTTATTTTGTAGGCATGTCCATTTTTGTATCATTTCATAATAGCGCACGCTACTTAATGTGTGCTATTCAGGGATACCATGCACTGTGAATGCAAAAAAAAAACAAAAACCAGAATAAAAAAAGAAAGGAAACACATTTTCTGCCTGCACACCCCTACTATCACGATCTGGCTAAACTTGATAGGGTTAAGTCATGCACTAATGCAGCCATCCCAAAGTTATTTGGATAACTGTTATGTTGTTCTTTGTAAACAGCTTTGGACAAAGGCGGTATAGAAAAATTGTTAAATAAATAAGTTTATCAGGATAGGTCTAACCACTGAATATAATTGGTTAAAGTTATTGGGTGATGTTTGCTGAATATCAAGTTAAAACCTTCCAGGTAACTTTACCGGGATACAGGACCATACCAAACTAGAAATGTGCTGTGTGATTCACGAATCCTAGAGCTTCCCCTAACCGGTCACGTATAGGAACTTGCTTTTGTCGGGCTTTCTGGAAGCCCCAGTGATGACATTGCTGCTTCTTTTTCATACCTGTACTGCTCGCTCAGCCCTGCCCGGAAAGAGACCCGCTGAATGCTGGTCCTGATGTCTGTCCATACAGGTTCAGTGGTGGCCACAAAAGGACTCGCTCTTGCTTCTGTTTTACTGAACAAGGTTCTTTGCATGCAGCTTGCACAAAATCAAGCCCATTCAAAAGAGACATTGCTGCAATAGCTGGCGAGGAAGGCCGGTTCCCCCCGTGAGTCTGGGAAGCAAGGGAGAGGATGACAATCGGCTGCATCTGCTTCTGGCCCCAAACCGGAGGGGATGAAAGAGAAAGCACCAAGTCTCTCTGAGCCACAACACTGACAGGGGATAGACCACATCAGGCTTCCGAGGGCCAACAAGGTGCGAGCCAGTTTGAATCGGGGCAGTTCCTCCAAATGGGTTAGTTTTGCGCATACCATGACAGTCATGAACCTCACTTCTAAGCCAGGGCATGGGGAGTATGATCTCAGTCTCTCAAATTTACTGCTAGAGCTCTGCGTAATACTTGCAAGATGTAACAGGTATGGCTAGTAGATCAAGATGTGCTTGGACATTCTTCTTTATCAAGCCTGTGGCTCTCAGTACAATGGGAAATATTTCTGTATCTTGCTGCCACATTTTCTTGGTCTCCGACTGCCTTTCCTGGTACTTCAGGATCTTCTGCCTCTCCACGCGATTCACAGAGTGGTCAGTTGGAACGGACACCTCTATTATCAATGCCGTTCTGATGTTCTTCTCCTTAACCACTATATCCAGCTTCCTCGCATCCAACAAGGCGTAAGCCAGTTTGAACCATGTGTGCAAGCTGATGGTGTGGCCCACCCTAACCCTGGAAGCCACAGGAGGGCAAAAAGTAGAGAGAAAAATTGGTGGGGACTGGAGGGGTGAAGCTGATGAAGGGGATAGGAGAGAGGAGGGAGAACAGTTTAGAGGAGGATTGCTGAGATTTGAGGGATGCTAAATGCTAGGCAAGGGGAGAGAATGTCTGGTGTAGCACAGAGACTCAAAGTTCACAATATTTTCTGCTGAAATGTCAAGAAATGGGCGGTTAGTCTGTATACATAGAAGAGCTCAGGGCTTGGCATCTGTCTTTGGAGCTAGCAGTTTGCAAATGTGGGTACCTGCTGACATGCACACCCAGGCACTCTTTACGAAGTTCCTCAGCCTTGACAATTGCAGCCACGTGGTCTGATGGAGGCAGAGGGCCTGGTGGGACAGAGGAAGCATCCTGAGGGAAGAGGGAGTGATGTAGGGGGAGTTGGATTGAGCTTACACTTTTCTCGGAAGTTCAAGGCACGTTACATTCAGGTGCAGTATTTTCCTGTCCCAATCTGTTTGTACCTGAGGCAATAGAAGATTAAGTGGCTTGCTGAAGATCATGTGCAGCGCCAGGGAGATTCAAACCTAGTCTAACCATTTGGCTGGGAAGGAGACCAATTAACATTTGAAGGGGAAGGGGATAAAACATCCTCCAGTGATATTTCAAAAGTGTCAGTGGCAGTGCATGCAAATCTCTCATATGCATATTCACTGCAACTATCCTGAAAGCCTGACTGGCTAGGTGTGCCCAAGGACTGGGCTGAGAACCCCTGCACTAGATGAAACATACTTAACTGGCAATGGTGTCTATTGGTACCCCGTCACGGCAATGCTCTTCTCCCCACACAGCACTCCTTGGGACACAGCTGCTGGGATCAGGCTCCAGGAGAGGGGAACTACTAAGCCTTTGAGGAATGTGCCCAGGGATCAGCTAGTATGGCATTAATAAGAAAGCTTCCCACCCATCCCTAAAAGCCCAAGCCACCTGGCACCACCACAATCCACAAATCATTTAAATAAACTGAAAACCTATGCATCCACAGGCATGGATTTCATTCCCACATCTTCAAACACACACAAAAATCATTTAGAATACCATAAAAATTATACCCAAACCATTCTCGAAAATGTAAGATGCTTTCAGTTTTGATTACTTGGCTCCACAGATCCCTTTAGCGCACTTATGAAGGAAAATGCCATCCCAGTATCATTTGAGAAACTCTGCCCTACTCTGAGCTGTTCTGATAAACGATAATCATAAGAACTCTAAAATTTTAAAGCAGCCACAAAGATGAGATGTGATGTTAGCCACGAATCATTTACATCCCTGGGACCAAGGCTGAATCCACATGCCCAGGAGAGAATAAGCGTGGATTCTTTGGTCATCTTTCAGAAGCATTTTTCAACTGAAGTTTCAGTTATGCTTAGGACATGAAAAGAGTCTCATTCCAGTAAGAACTTTTTAATGTCTCAGGGCCTTATTTTCTGAATGAAGTTTTTATGGCAGCTGTTACATACAGTCTTTCATAGGGCAGCATCCACAATACCTTACTTTCAAGGCAGAATACATAGGGCACAATCTCAACTTCTAAAGTCTGCCGTTACTGCTCATCTTAATAAATCACTTTGTGTCAAAAAGCGCCTCCTTCTGGAATGCAAAGGATACAGTATTTATAGGCAAACTATTGAGGTGCATTTGGAAGGTCTTTTTAACCAAGCTGATGCCCTGATACAAATTGGACAATGTCTGTATCTTTTTGTCACCTTTTTCTGGACTCTGCATCCCAATTTGTGATGATCTTTTCTCTTCATATGCAGCACAGAATAATAAATTGCTACAGACACTCCCAGGTTGCGTTCTTTTGAACTTATTAGCAATGGGGTGAATCTTCCAAATGCTCAGACCTTCTTCATTTCTCCACAATTCTGTCAGGGTTGGGATCTGTTTCTTCTAGAAGAGACATGCTACCCGATTGTGCTGTTCAGTATATAGGTCTTCAGATATTAGCATCTCACACCCAATGATGACATAGTTGTTTCCAGTATAGTCCTGTGGAATCCATATTTATTCCACCAATTTTTTTAAGTGCTGGTTGTGAACCTTGTTTTCCATAGTCCACTGTACTGTGCTGCAAGTATCAGTCTTTCATCCTTAGCTTTGAATTCTCCTCTCTTTAAACATCACTGTGGCAGCTTTTGATCTACGTGTAGGTCTTGAAGTAACTCTCTGTATTTCCCATTGTATTTGTGTGTTTGCTACTTGTTTTTCCTTGAATGCTTATTCAGCTGTTTTAAAGACTCTTTTTTTATAAAACTGTGTTGCTTCTTCTCCCCTTTCCCCCCATGTGTTAGTAGAGTCTCACTTATTCCTTCTATTAGTGATTGATTTTCTGGTGTTTTCTTAAATTGAGTTTCTTTCTAAAGTTTCTACCACACTCAGTACATGAAAATCGTCTCTTACGGTTGTGAGTTTTTTGGTGTGTCGTAAGGGTTCCCTTCTGCCTGAAACGTTTATCACACAGAGGGCATGAAAATGGCCTCTCATCTGTGTGAATTCTTTGATGAACTATGAGATTTGCCCTCTGGTTGAATCTTTTATAACACACACTACACAAGAATGGTTTTTCGTCTGTGTGGACTTTTTGGTGTGTCAATAAACTGAATTTATGCTTGAAGCTTTTTCCACAATCAGTACACAAATATGGTCTGTCTTCAGTGTGAATTTTCTGGTGTGTTGTGAGGCCTATCTTCTGACTGAAACTTTTGCCACACTCAGTACATAAAAACGGTCTCTCACCAGTGTGGATTCTTTTGTGTACAGTGAGATTTCCTTTCTGAGTAAAACACTTACCACACTCAGTGCATGAAAATGGTCTCTCATTAGTGTGGATTAGTTCATGTGTTCTGAGACTTGTCTTATGACTGAAGCTTTTATCGCACTTAGTACATGAGAATAGTTTAACATTACTATGAATTTTCTGGTGTTCTACAAAGTCCATCTTTATAGTGAAAATTTTACCACATACGCAACATAAATATGGTGCCTCACCAATGTGGATTTTCTGGTGAGTTGTTAGCCTTATCTTCTGTCTGAAGGTTTTACTACACTTAGTACATGAAAATGGTCTCACATCAGTGTGTGTTTTCTGGTGTGTCATAAGATTTCCTTTCTGGGTGAAACTTTTATCACATAGAGTACACAAAAAAGGTTTTTCACCTGTATGGATTCTTTGATGCACTATGAGATTTTTCCTCTTGTTGAAGATTTTATCACACATGCTACATGAATATGGTATCTCATTCTTCCCTGGGGCAGTATGAGTTCTCTGGTGTGCTATTAAACTTATTTTATGTTTGAAGCCTTTACCACATTTAGTACATGAAAATGGTCTCTCTCTAGTGTGGATTTTCTGATGTATTACGAGGCCTATCTTCTGATTGAAACTTCTTTCACATATAGTACATGAAAATCGTTTTTCACCTGTGTGGATTCTTTCGTGGACTGTGAGGTTGGCCCTCTGGTTGAAGTTTTTACCACATGTACTACATGAAAATGGCCTCAAATCAGTGTGGATTATCTGGTGTATTGTTAAACTTGCTTTATGTTTGAAACTTTTACCACATTTAGTGCATGAAAATGGTCTCTCTCCAGAGTGGATTTTCTGGTGTGTTGTGAGGCCTATCTTCTGGCTGAAACTTTTGCCACACTCAGAACATGAAAATGGCTTCTCCCCTGTGTGGACTCGTTGGTGCACTATGAGATTTGCTTTCTGATTAAAACTCTTATCACATTCGTTACATGAATAAGGCCTCTCAGCAGTGTGAATTTTCTGGTGCGTTTTTAAACCTAGTTTATGTCTAAAACTTTTACCACACTCAATACATAAATATGGTTTCTCATCAGTGTGTATTTTCTGGTGTGTAATTAAACTTAATTTTTGTCTGAAGCTTTTACCACACTCAGTACATGAAAATGGTCTCTCACCCGTGTGGATCCTTTGGTGCACTATAAGATTTGCCTTCTGATTGAAGCTTTTAGCACAATCACTACAAGAAAATGGTCTCTCATCAGCATGGATTCTTTGGTGCACTATGAGATTTGACTTCTGAGTGAAGCTTTTATCACAGTCACTACATGAATATGGTTTTTCATCAGCATGGATGTTCTGGTGTGCCTTGAGGTTTGTCTTATGCCTGTAACTTTTACCACACTCTATACATGAGAATGGTCGCTCATCAGAATGGACTTTTTGGTGTTTAATAAGTAGTTTTTCAAGAGAGAAGCTTTTCCAACATTTAAAACATGAAAAGGATTGCCCCCTTGTGTGATTACTGTGACCTTTAGTAAAGCCTGCATTATCAATAAAGCCTTCTCCATAATCTGCATCTATGAGCAGCTTCTCCCCTTTGATTCTGTGGTGTTCGATTAGTCTTCCTAGCCTAGAGAAATAGTTATCAGATTTGCTACATGTAATAGGTTGCACCTGTATGTATGCTTTTTGGTGGGCCCAAATTTCTCGCTTCTGACTGCAAGCATTCCCAAAATCTGAACACGAAACTTGTTTCTCTTCAATTTCAGATCGCTGCTGAGATGTCAGAGTTACAGGACCCCCAAGAAATATCCCACATACATCACATAAACATCTGTGCTCTGTTTGGTTTTTCTGCTCTTGCACTGTGTATGTGATACTACTAGCACCTTGCTCACATAGAGTAAAGTTTTCAGCTGCGTTTCCTGTTGAATTTCTTTGCTTCTTTTCCGTGATCCATTGATTCCTGCACGTTCTTCCCCAGGCAGAACAAGAAATCGTCTCCCTTCCATTTCTTTTCAGCACTAGCTTGTTCCCTTCAGCGTTCTCACTGAGCTCCCACTGAAGTATTTCCGTGTTATTGGTTCTGAGATGATCATTTTCTAGATTTAAAAAAAAAACAGTGGCATTATTATGTTTTGCTGCAAACACTGAATAAGATTTCAGAGGATGGAGCTGCTTTAGTTCAGCTGGGAGTCAGACGCATTCTGGAATAAAGGATTTTCAGTTAGTGATGGAAAAAAAGTCCCCCCTGGGGGACTTCAGATTCCAGCATGGACCCTATGACTAGTGCACAAGATCCAGCAGTCCCCCAGCCCTTACTGAATAACAACACAAACATATGAAGTGCTGCATTAATCAGATAAGTAGTTTGAAAAATATGGACTAGTCTCTTTGCACAATCCTAATCCTAATCCTACATTAACTTCTAACTGACTACATTCAAGGTAATCTTCTAACAGGGCACCCATGGATACACAGTTAAAAAAAACCAACCAAACAAACAAACAAAAAAAAACCCCTCGCCTATCTTATAAAGGCCCCCCCGAGTATTCACCAATAATGCACAAATGCTTCCGCACAAGTTACACCTGCTCAGAAGCAGGAGCTTCTCTCTACAGATATTGAGGGTGATTCTAGAAAGAACGCTCAAGATAAATACATTTGGATCAACAATACAGTGGTAGCCGAGGAAGCACAGCGAGGCGGAAATGAGAGCAAATGGAAATTACACTAACCTGGTAATTGTAGTTCCTGTAGGATCCAGTTTAGTCCTCCACAATCGGGTTCTGCCCCTCTCACTGCAGCATGCAGACTGGACCAATCAAATCTTCTGTAGTACATCTCCAGCAGGAGCTCCCAGAAGCCCCCCAGTGTACTAGTAACAAAGCATACTTAACGAAGCAACACATGAAATTATCATTAGAATAACATTAATCATGACTTTCCCCTCTGGAATAACCAACTCCCTCCCCAAACGAGGAAGTCAGAACACTGCCCGGCGCCGTAGTCGACGCCCTTAAATTTACACCAAGCTCCCCCCCCAGGAACCAAGGAGCTTATGGAACCCCAAGGAAAGGGAAGAGCCATAGCTGGAATGCCCGACTGCCGCTATCGTCCGAACGGGACGCAACCCATCTTAGAAACCCCTGCTCGGGATAGCGCGCCGCAAAATCATTCAGATACTCGGGAGGGAAGGAGGACTAAACTGGATCCTACAGGAACTACAATTACCAGGTTAGTGTAATTTCCATTTCCTGTGCGGATATCCAGTTTAGTCCTCCACAATCGGATGTAACAGAGCAGTTTAAGACCGGGCGGGACCTTGTAGGCCGGCGCGCAAAACCGCCGAACCAAAACAGGAATCCCGAGCCGCTGACACATCCAATCGATAGTGCCTGCTGAAAGCATGCAGAGACGACCAGGTGGCCGCCCTACAAATCTCCGCTGGCGGAACCAGACCATGCTCCGCCCAAGAGGCCGCCTGAGCCCGAGTAGAATGAGCCCGGAGACCCTCCGGAACCGGCCGCCGCTGCAACAGATACGCGGAGGCGATCGCTTCTTTAAGCCACCTAGCAATGGAGGCCTTAGCCGCCGCCTCCCCTTTCCGTGCACCTCCAAAGAGCACAAAAAGCCGATCAGTCTTCCGGAAGGACTCGGTAGACTGCAAGTAACGACGCAGCGTGCGACCCACATCAAGCCGGTGTAGCCCTTTGTCCACCGACTCGACCGAGTCTGCCGAAATCACTGGTAAGAAAACTGCCTGATTAAGGTGAAAGGGAGACACCACCTTAGGCAGAAAGGAAGGAACCGGACGGAGCACAATCCGCTCCGCAGAGAAAGACAAAAAAGGCTCTCGGCAAGACAAGGCCTGCAGATCCGAGATGCGGCGTGCCGAGCAAATGGCTACCAGAAACACCGTCTTCAACGTGAGATCCTTCAAGGACGCTCTCCGCAACGGCTCAAAGGGTGCCCGAGCCAGAGCCCGCAGGACCAAATTCAAATCCCACGTAGGAACCACCGTCCTGCGGGAAGGCCGCAAATGGAACACGGCGGTCAAGAAACGCCGTACATCCGCATGAGCGCCCAGAAGGCGGCCCAAGACCTTGCCTCTATAGCAAGAGAGCGCGGCCAGCTGGACCTTTAGGGAACTGGCCGCGAGACCCTTCTCGAAGCCATCCTGAAGAAAGCTGAGCACGACGGGCACCGAGACCGTCTCCGCCCGAACTCCACGCCGGGAGCACCAATCCTCAAAAATTCTCCAAATTCGGACATAAGTAAGAGAAGTGGACGACTTTCTTGCCCGCAGCAAGGTGGAAATCACCGCGGGCGAATAACCTTTCTTTTTCAGCCGAGCCCTCTCAATGGCCAAACCGTAAGCGAGAATCGAGCCACCTGGGGCATCCGCAAGGGGCCCTGAAGAAGAAGGTCCGGCAGCGCCGGAAGGCGCCACGGCACGCCGTCTCGCAGCCGGACGAGGTCGGCATACCAGGGCCTCCGGGGCCAATCCGGGGCCACCAGCAGCACCCGCCCCTGATGGCACTCGATGCGCTGGACGACCCGGCCGATCAAGGCCCACGGGGGAAAAAACATACAGCATCCCGGACGTCGGCCACGGCTGAATGAGAGCGTCGAGTTCCTTTCGGACATCCGCTCCCGCCGCCTGCTGAAGAAGCGACTTGTCTTGGCCGACTGGAAGGTCGCCATCAGATCCATGATGGGTGGACCCCATCGCCGAACTATCTGCGCATACACCTGAGGATTTAACTCCCACTCTCCGGGGTCCACCCGCACTCTGCTGAGAAAGTCGGCCTGTACATTGTCTGCGCCTGCAATGTGCGCCGCCGAGATTGCCGGCAGCCGAGTCTGCACCCAGCTGAACAAGGCCGTCGCCTCCGTTTCCAGGGCCACACTCCCTGTGCCCCCTTGTCGATTGATGTACGCCACCGTGGTGGCATTGTCCGACCAAACCCGGACCGCCCGACCCCGAACCAGAGGTTCCAGGCTCATCAGGGCCAGCCGAACCGCCCGAAGCTCGAGACGGTTGATCGACCAAGACGCTTCCTGCGAGGACCACACCCCCTGTGAGAAGCGGGTCTCGCAGTGTGCTCCCCAGCCGACTAGACTCGCATCCGTGTTAAGGGGAACCCACAGAGGAGGCTCCAAGGGAATCCCCCGCGTCAGGTTCTCGGAGGAGAGCCACCACCGCAGCGACCGCCGCACTGCCTTCGGGCAGGGCAGCCTCTTGTGTAGTGAATCGCACTGGTTGGACCAGCGCCGAAGGAGCGCCCTCTGAAGCGGGCGCATGTGGAACCGCGCCCAAGGAACCACCTCCAAGGTCGCCGCCATCGTCCCGAGAAGCCGGAGGTACCACCACGCCGACGGAGCGGGCATCCCCCGAAATAGTCGGACCAGAGCCCGCAACGCCAGGACGCGGCGCTCGGGAAGGCACACCAGCCCCCGAGCAGTGTCGAAGCGCACCCCCAGATACTCCAGGTCCTGCGAGGGCGCAGACAACTCTTCCTTTCGTTCACCACCCAGCCGAGAGACCGCAGCAGTGCTACCACTCTGCTCGTGACCCGCCGGCACTCGCGACTGGATTTTGCTCGTATCAACCAGTCGTCCAGGTAAGGATGGACTAAAATGCCCTCCTTGCGCAAGGCCGCCGCGACCACCACCATCACCTTCGTGAAAGTGCGCGGGGCCGTAGCCAAGCCGAACGGCATGGCCCTGAACTGAAAGTGGCCCCACGGGAACGCGAAGCGGAGAAACCGCTGATGTCTGGGCGTATCGGGATGTGCAGATAGGCCTCGGTGAGAATCGAGGGACGTCAAAAACTCCCCCTTTCGCACCGCTACAATGACTGACCGCAGGGTTTCCATGCGGAAATGCGGGACCCGGAGCGCGCGATTCACGCCCTTGAGATCCAAAATCGGACGCAGAGAGAGTCGCCCTTTTTGGGTACCACACAAATAAATGGAGTAGCGACCGGCGCCTCTTTCCAAGGGAGGCACCGAACCACCGCTCCTAGCGCTAACAGCCGATCCAGGGTCACGCGGATGTCCCGCGTCTTTTGCTCTCCCCTGCTGGGAGACATTACAAAGGAATCTGGAAGAGGGAACGCAAATTCCAGAGCGTAACCCTCCTCTATAATTTGTAGCACCCAGCGATCCGACGTTATTTGGGCCCAAGAGGAAAGAAAATCGCGCAAGCGACCTCCGATAAGCGGGTCCTCCCTCCAGAGCCTGCCTGGCGTCATTGTGGCTTGCGTCCAAAGGAAGAGCCCGAGGAAGAACCGGCTGCAGAGAAGCCTCTGCCGGCTCCTCTGAAGGCCCGAAATCCTTGGCCACGCGTTCCAAACCTGCCACGCTGCGAGGCCCACTGGCGGAGGGCCGAAACCTGCGCGGATCCCGAAAGGATCCCCGCGCCGACGAGGCGGACCGATTGGCCCTTGGCTTATCTTCCGGAAGCCGGCCTCCTTTAGACTCACCGAGGTCCTTTACCAATTTCTCGAGGGCCTCCCCAAATAACAATCTGCCCTTAAACGGCAGCTTACTGAGGCGGGCCTTAGAAGAACCGTCCGCCGCCCAGCTGCGCAACCAGAGGGACCGGCGCGCCGCTACCGCGGAGGCCATACTGTTAGACAACGCGCGGATTAAATCATAAAACAGATCCGCCAGATAAGCCGAGCCGGACTCCAACCGGGTCACCTCCACCAGACCCTGCTGGTCGAGCCCGGAGCTCGAGCGCAATTGCTGTGACCACCGCAGACAACGCCCGAGCCACCCATCCCCCACAAATAGAGGCCCTGCAATGACACGGCATCCGTATCGAAGGTTTGCTTGAGCAAGTTATCCACCTTCTTATCCTGCCCGTCCTTGAGGGCCGCCGCCCCCTCAACCGGGATGGTAGTTTTCTTGGCCACCGCGGAAACCGCAGCATCCACCCGGGGGGACTTGAACAAGTCCCTGTCCTTATCCGCAAGAGGATACAGACGATTCATGGTCCGAATCCCCTTCAAACCAGACTCCGGGTGCTCCCATTCCGCCTGGATCATCTGATCCACCACGCGGTGGACGGGAAAAACCACCTGGGCATCCCTAACTGCCTGAATTAGAGGATCCTCAAGACCCTCCTCCTCCAGGGGCCGCACCGCCGAAAGGTTTAGCGCCTGCAGGGACTCCGTGACCAGAGGAACCAGCTCGTCCCTACGGAACACCCGAATGACCCGAGCCTGATCCTCCGGCTCCAGGATCTCCCCATCCTCCAACTCCTCCATGTCAGTGTCAGGATCGCCCTCCGCCTCTGATGCCAGTAAACCCAGGGCGTCCTGCTCTTGACCCCCCAGCCGGAGCCGCTTGCCCCCGGGCGGAGAAGGACAAGGACCCTCCCCCAAGGACCCCGAGGGAAGAGGGGGGGTCCCGACAGCCGGCAACTGACCGGACCTGCTCAGGCGAAATGCCTGATGCATTAGGAGTATAAAATCAGGGGAGAAGTCCATAGTTGGGGCAGTAACAGCAGTCTGCTGGGACATAGCCACGGAACCGCTGGCTGGAGGTACCGATCCAGACTGAGGGATGCTCGGGGAGAGAATACTGTCCCCTGAATTAGAAGCATCCCCAGGGGTAACCGGATCCTGAACATTCCCTGATTGTTCTAACTCAGAGGGGACTGCAGCACAGTCCCTGCAGATGCCAGGATCAGTCCCCGCCCTGCGGGCTCCACAAATCACACACTGGGGCTTGGAAGCCATCCCAAGGCCACCTCTGCCCAGGGGGATAGAAGAGGACAGTCACAGGAAAGCCCACAGCACCTGAGCAGACCTATGCAAATCAGCCCCGATTTAAAATTAACTTCTCTTTTTTTTTTTTTTTTTTACAAGAAACAAAATATATCCCAGGATCCCTGGGGTGCCCTGAGCAAAAACGCCAAAAAAAAAAAACCCAAAAACGCTAGGGAACCAGTGCACAGTGATCGAAACTGCCTGAAAAAAGCACTTTTGAAATCCAAAATGGCCGCCGCACTTTTTCACCCGCGGTAAAAAACGGCGCGAAAATATAAAAGTCACCAAAAAACATGTAAATAAATTAAAACGACCCTGTAATGAAGGGCAAACGAGCAGATTGTAGAAAAAACTGCCAATAAGCTCAGGAGAGCCTACAGAAACGCTGGTATCCCAGGCAGAGCACTGCACACAATAAAGTAAAATGAAATGCAAACTCCTACCAGCTCAGGATCAGATGATTCATCCACAATCTCCCAGTACCAGGCACTGCCTTCTTAGGTATGGCAATTCCCCGTCCTGTCTAGGGGAAGCTCACCCAGGGCTGATAAAATGGTCTAGGCAGGCAACAGCAGCCAGCAGGTCTGACTTTCTCTTAGTCTCCTGTGGCACAGCTCCAGGGAGACAGGCTTCTTTTTACTTTCAGTTTGAAAGGCACAGCTATCTAGCAAAGAAATAGAGGAATGTCCCCAAAATAAATCCTAGAAAACAAACTAACTAGTGTTGCTCCTGCAAAGGTCACTAAGTGTGCCCAGAGGACACACTTTTACGTCCACACACTGCAACGAGACTGGACACACTGGGGGGCTTCTGGGAGCTCCTGCTGGAGATGTACTACAGAAGATTTGATTGGTCCAGTCTGCATGCTGCAGTGAGAGGGGCAGAACCCGATTGTGGAGGACTAAACTGGATATCCGCACAGGAACCTGAACTTAATACATTAAATCATCATAATGAAAGACATATACAACCAAGCTATCAAGGAAGGATACAGTATCCGCAGGACAAGAAACATCTTTTAACCCTTCCCCCTGGACCAACCATCCCAACTGATACCCCAGGAAAAAACAGGTTTGATCCTCAGTCTTGTAAACAATGATGCAAAAAGAAAATTTGGGGGACATCTAGGGTTGAACGTTCAGAAAAACCACCAGGACCGTTTATTTCTCCCACTGATTTCAAGAACATAGATGTTCCCAATGTGGACATGCACGCGGGCTGCCAATAGACATCCCTATTGGGAATGCTTGTATCAGGGACATCCATCTCAGGCAAGCTAGCCTAAGGAGACATCCAGTGGCACAGCAAATGAAAACACGAGTCCCATCAGTGGTCGTCGACATACCGTAAAATACAGGGGGGGGGGGGAGGGGGAGTATTAGGGTAGCTCCTTCTCCACACCTTCCATACATTTGCCCGACAAAATGAGCACTTTTCAGATGCCTGTTTGTGCCTGGATCATGGTTAACCTTAGACGCTAATTTGGGATGTCTCAGGTTGGGGACATCCAGGTTTTTAAGAACACCCTGACCAGGCCTCTGCCACACCTCCATTCAGACTTCGGCATCCTCACACTTGGGATATCCACAGACCCAGTTTCTAAAATGCCTCTGGAGACAGCTCTGTGATTTGGATGTCTGCAAGTACATTTGCAGATGTCCAAATAACACCCCTTAGGTGCAGGTACATGCATATTTTACAAAGTACATGCATACCTTGCAACTCTGCCCCCGCTCCACCCAAATTACTCCTCCAGTAATGTC